>CM038682.1:132358855-134866907 GCA_021605205.1 Aegilops longissima
CACCCTGCAGGGTTTGAACTTTCAAAGCCGTGCCAGCGGTTATGTGGCAGATGGGAATTTGTTAATATCCGGTTGTAGTAAACTTGAAGTAAACTCTTCTAAAATATACCAACCGTGTGCGTAACGAACCGTGAGTGTCTCTTTTGAGGGTTGATCGAGAGGAGAACACGGTTTACGGGTTATGTCGGCGTGGCGGGAGTTCAGGATCACTTCTTGATCATTACTTGTTGGCGATCGTTCCTTTGTTTTCTCTTCTCGCTCTCATTTGCGTATGTTAGCCACCATATATGCTTAGTCGCTGCTGCAACCTCACCACTTTATCCCTTCCTTTCCTACTTAAGCTTTGCTAGTCTTGATACCCATGGTAATGGGATTGCTGAGTCCTCGTGGCTCACAGATTACTACAACAACAGTTGCAGGTACAGGTTGTGCGATGATCATGACGCGAGAGCGATGTTTGCTTGTATTGGAGTTCTTCTTCTGCTTCTTCTTCGATCGGGGATAGGTTCCAGTTCGGCAGCCTGGGCTAGCGAGGTGGATGTCGTTTGAGCTTCTGTTTATGTTTCATCCGTAGTCGGATGTTGATCTTATATATGATGTTGATGTATTCTTGTGGCTTTTCGTGCCTTATGTATGTATCCTATGCATTATGTAATGTTGATGTAATGATATCCACCTTGCAAAAGCGTCTTCAAGATGCGCTTCTATCCTTGGTGGGACCATCGAGTTCCTTTAGGATAGGGTCGCATCTTGGGCGTGACAACAGTCTAGCATGACCTTCCCGCTAGCACGGTCCAAAATTAGTTGAAACTGGATACAAACGATCCCGCGGGCGGCAAAATCTCCCACCTCCTTCTAAAATTTCTGCCACCTTAGTCTTTAGCATGCGAAATCCCCCGTTTGTCCTTGGTGCACGGAGACCAGCAGTTACAATACCGCCCTCATCTACATGATAGGTCGAGGCTACTTTGGTAACTTCCGGTTCCCCCCACTACACGGCATCCCCATTTCCTCTCCCCCTCCCGCAAAAACGACTAACTCCACAGCACCAGAGCATCTTACATCACGCCGTCCGTACTTCATCGCCCTTTCTCCCCTCCCCTCTCGAAACCCTAGACTGCTCATCCACCGGCGTACCATAGCCCATTCATTGCCAGCGGCGTCCACCTCGCCGGATCTGCTTCTGCGGCCGCATCTACTCCTCCCACCTCCCCTAGAAACAAGTAGACTGCTCATCCACCATTGTACCACAACCCATTCAGTGCCGGCCTTGTCCACGACGCCGGATCTGCTTCGCCGGTACTCTCGTCAACCGCCGCGCATCTGCAGCGGCTCGTTCGTACTCCCCACCGGAGACGCTTTGTCCACACCCCCTGGAGCCGCCCCATTGACGCCCCCGTCGACGGCCTCTGATCCTCTTCGTCGACACCTTCCTCAACCCTACCGGAGCCGCTTCGCCGACACCTTCCTCAACCCTACGGGAGCCGCTTCGCCGACACCAGCGTCAACCCTACCGGAGTAGCTTCGCCTATACCATTCTCAACCCTACCGGGGCCGCTTTGCCAACTCACAAGTACACAGCCTCAGATCCGCTTTCTCGCACCCTCATCCAAACTACCGGAGCAACTTCTGATGCCCCATCCACGGCCGTAGATCCGCATCATCGACACCACCCTTAACCCAACCACGGGCAACCGGCGCCCGTCCATGGGCATGAGATCCGCATCGTCGACACCGTCCTTAACCCAACCACCGGAGCAGCCGGCGCCCGTCCCACGGCCGCAGATCCGCGTCGTCGACACCATCCTTAACCCAACCACGGAGCAGCTTCACCTCACGCCCTCGTCGGCGGCCGCAGATCCGCTTCGCCCACACCGTAGTCCACCCTACCGGAGCCGCTCCACAAACACCCTACTCGACGGTTCTAGATCTCCTTACCGGACCCCGACAGCCAGCACAGCGTCATCACCCTCGACGTTTCTAACCTGATTCCCACCGTCTAGAGAGATGCCAAGCACCTGCCATGGCCTAGGTACTTGTCACCTTTAAACCCGTCCAGCATCACCTGCCCGATGTACTTCAAATATACTAATCGGTCGTTGTTACCTATTATGCAGGTGGCAAAACTACAAGGGCGATGTTTCTTACGGATCTAACAGCTTGGCCAACCAAGATCCTGGTGAGGCATTGCTATGATCTTGTAAGCGCGTCTCTCTCTCTCTCTTGCATTGTTACGTGCTCGCCAAATAAGCTTCGCTAGGATTTTCGACCAAGAATCCTTTGTGCGCACAATGATTTCTACTCTGGGCTGCTAAATTAGATATGTAGATGTCATACATGATACTACCTCGTACCTCAGTTCCTAAATATAAGTCTTTCTAGAGATTCCACTATAGGCTACATACGGAGCAAAATGAGTGGATCTACACTCAAAATGCATCTATATACATCTGTATGTGGTCCATACTAGAATCTCTACAAAGACATATATTTAGGAACAGGCAAGACATTACACAAAATCATAGGTGGCATGTAGGAATTCCAATTGCACTACATTAGGCTCCCTTAGAGTGCCTTGATCCACATCTGAGTCATGGCTAGTTTATGGTATGCACACAATCGTTAATTGGTGGTTTAAATATGCAAAGGGATATGCAATGTAGTATCATGTAGAGATGTCTGAAATTAGCCGTGTCAACTTGCGAGATAGGGTTACACAATGAAAAAGTACAAGATGTATGTGGCAATTTCATGGAACATACAAAAAAAAGAGAGGCAGCGGTGAGCCTATACAATGTGCTATGGTACGTCACTCCTCCATTGCAATCATCGACATGTTATTTGTATGCAGTTCTATTAGCCAAGTTTCTTAGGGACAATTATTACGAGTTATCCTAAGAAAATAAGCACCTGTGAATATAAGCTCCATGTAATATGCCAACCAGTTCTTTTCATTGCGTTTTCAGCTTATCTTTGGTATGATCAGTGGAAAGTCTAGATTGCATTATATATATTTTTCATTTTGCTGCCCATATGGAAATTAATTTGACTTGCAAACATCAAAAATTGAACCCACTGCAGTAATTAATATGATAGGAAAACAGACCATCACTATTTGCTCAAAATGCAAATACAAAGATACCATCTACTTGGCACAATCTACTTTGGTCAATGTTTTCCATAGAGATCCCATTGCCTAATTTAAACGAAGAACGCATGACCCACATTTAAATGAAGAACAATTATTTATTGAAATTCGATGGTCCAAGTGGCTGGTTATTATCATGTAGCAGCACCACGTGAAAGCATCATATAGCAGCAGCTCATAGCAACTCATCATACAAAGCAGCGATCGCAATTCATCATATACCAGCAGCAGCTCATAGCAATTCATCATATAGCAGCAGCAGGAGCAGCTCATAGCAATTCATCATATAGCAGCAGCAGGAGCAGCTTGTAGCAACTCATCATATAGCAGCAGCAGCAGCTCATAGCAATTCATCATATAGCAGCAGCAGCAGCTCATAGCAACTCATCATACAGCAGCAGCAGCTCATAGCAATTCATCATATAGCAGCAGCAGAAGCAGCTCATCGCAATGCATCATATAGCAGCAGCAGAAGCACCTCATAGCAATTCATCGTATAGTGGATCAGAATGAAAATTTGGCAAAAAATCAGAGGAGATCCTCACCTTGTTGGATGAGCTCATCCTTCAACAGCACCTCAAGGCCATGGCACGGGAGGAGGGAGGGGAACAAGGTGCCTTCGCATGATGTGGCATCGGCCAGTGGTTGTGCAGCACCCGCCGGAGTAGTGCGTTGGACGAACCACAGTGGAGCAGCTGCTGGAGACCATGAGAATGAGGGGCGGCGCCAAAGGGAGGAGCAGCCAGGGAGATTTTCCCCTACCCGTCGGCCATGTAGCCTAGCTGGACATAGCATCATCGAGGACCAGGCCAGATGGGACCAGTGGCGACGACTCGCTGGAGGAACCCTAGTGCTGCAGGCGGGGATCGAGTAGAGAGAGAAAGAGGAGATGAGATGCGGCGGGGCAATGAATGCTTGTGTGCTTGTTTTTACTTGAGGGTCAGGTGTGACACTGGCGTTAGCAGTTGCATTTTGAGTGTAATATAGGCAGACAACAGAGTCATTTCAATATTCCCCTTCCCTTCAATTTTTAGTGAGGTTCTACCCGAAACACCCCCCTCCAAAGCGAAATTAGTTAAGCCCAAGCCCATAACTCAAAAATGACTTCTTTACATCTTTTATGGCTTATTTTCACAATATGCCTTGAAAAGGCGGAATCGAACTGGCCCTTAACCTGTAATTCAATTGTGCGTGCAATGATGAATCACTCCTGCCTGCTATCTGTACATTTAGGCATCATCATACATGGCATAACCTAATACATGTGCATTCCATTGTATAATCTGGAATATGCAATGTTTATGTTAGTTCATACATTGCACATGATGTTTAAATGCCCCTTAAATCTGGTCAGTCAAGTGATGGTCTTTAAGCCTCCTTCTTTGCTTCTTTTCTTGATATGTAAGATTTGCTCACACATCTGTTCAATTGCTTGTTTGCATCAGCCAGCCATACTAGGATTGTTTGCTTTGATTACTTGCTGTTCTTGACCTAACACTCTAATAGAGCTTGTCAACGATTTAGAAACTAAGGGCTGCTGTAATGGGGCCTTGTCTAACTCATAGGTGACATAAAGGTTTGGTTGTACAATACAGTAGGCTCTCCAAGAGTACCTGGAGATCCAGTTTGAAGGTATGCCTAGTTTTTACATAGTGTAGACATAGTAAATGCTCATTTCATTGTGTGCAAGTGCAAGAGATGCGGCATGTTTCATTATGTGGTGTTGTTTTGTTATAATCTCATCCTTTTGTGTTCACAGACTGAAAAGTATGCATATTTATCTTCCAAGGAGACGAGTAACTAGTTTGTGTCACCTTGCAGAGGGGGTGCAATGAAGATAAGATTGAGGATTTCCAAGTACAAGATGTTAGGAAGGAGCCTTGCAAGAGAAGTAGGAGTTGCGCTGAGCCTCTTCAACCTGCTAAGGTACAGTTCAATTCCTTGTTTGTTTCAGGCATAGTTAATTTTCTCTTTTCAATTGCTTTATTTGTCCTCACTTAATGAGATGCCCAAATAATTATACCTGATGTTCGGTACTTGTATCACTATTAGTTGGCATAATTAAATGCCTTACCATTTAATTACTCTACCGAAGTGTGCCTGAAGCTTTGAAGTCTATTAACCAACTATTATTGCATGAGGCTCACAATCTAGTTTATACTACGCTAATGATTGCATAGTTTTGCCTGCTGTAGTATGTTTGTATGAAACCCTCTGCTGTTCATTATGCTCCCTAAGACTTTAATTGAGGTACAGAATGGCCAACTGCTTGCTTACTTATCGCAACATGCTGTCTAAATTTGTAACTTGTCTGTTTTTTCGATTGGGCCCCAACATCATGCTCCTCTGGTGAGCTAAGAGGATTTCTGTATGCAGGCTGCATGAATATCTTTTTATAATTTTTAAAATATCACCCGCTTATGCTTCATGAGTGTAACATTTTTTGTGAAAGTGACGTGTAACATTATTGTTAGTCATGTTTTGCCATGTAGTACAAAATAGTGTCTTGTTAAGCTTCAATTGTTGTAACTATATTTTTGCCCTAGTCATGTGTACTTACGAAACATTTCAGGATGAAGTGACATCAACACAAAAATCTGCGAGCGAAAGGCATGGCCGTTACCGAATGATTATGGATTGGAAATGGAATGTCTGATGTTCTCGAGCATCAACTAGAGGTGGCAAGACAACGTGTACATGATTGTCAGCGTATAATCAACAAGTTGAGGCTGGACATGCAGGTATTAGATGCAGGAGTCAAAAAATGAAACAAGACACGGGTAATCATGAAGGAATTGGAGATTTTGCAGACTGAAATTTGTGCTATCGGAATCCAGCCAATCCTATTTTACGAAGAGATTATAGTTCAAATGGAGTTAAGTTGATGCGCGTCCATGATGTATGAGCCGTATTTGCCAAAGGTATGTAATTTGCTGTTTGTGTATGCTTTATTATCACCGTGCTGTACCATAATGCCCGAAGGGTATAATCGGCTGTAATTTCTTTATTGTATAGTGTAGGATTTTTCTACCTTTCTATGCCTTGATCTCTTTGTTGTATAGTGTATGCTTTTTAGAGGTGATAGTATTGAGTAGGACAATTCTTTGAATATGCTATATCGTTCAAACGGGGGCCAACTCTCCCGACCATGGGCCTTCTACGTCTCGTAGGATCCATGGGCCTTCTACGTCTCGTGGGATCCATGGGCCTTCTACGTCTCGTAGGATCCATGGGCCTTCTACGTCTCGCAGGATCCATGGGCCTTCTACGTTTAGCAGGATCCATGGGCCTCCTACGTCTAGCAGTGTCCATGGGCCTTCTACATCTCGCAGGATCCATGGGCCTTCTAAGTCACATAGGATCCATGGGCCGCCGACTCATTTATGGGTCTTGTACTAGCCTTTAATGTGCCATAGACGGGCCTATAATGGAAATAGTACGTTTTATGGGCTAACCATAACGGGCCGTTAATAGGCCGTATTTGGTGATGCTATGAAAATGGCCCAACAGACTAACGGACCACAAACGGGCCGACTATAACGACGGGCTGAATTTGGCCCACAAGCGAAAATAGCGATAAGAATAGCCGTAAGTAACGAATCTGCAAATGAGCCCAAGAATAAATGGGCCCTCGAAGGCGAAAATTAACTTGGGCTGGAAGCATTACGGAATAACGGCCCGTTAATGGGTATAAAGTGTTACACTGTTCATTACGGGCCGATTTCACATGAACCGTTAATGGGTGTAAAGTAATACACTTGCTCATTACGGGCGATTTCAGCACGGGCGCTAATGGGCCAAGAGTTACAAAGGGCCTCATATGGGTCGAAGACGTCATGGGCCATACATGGGCCAGAAGTGAAAACGGGCTGGAATCATATTGGATGGCCCAGATGACGCTACTGGGCCTAATTCACATAGGGCGTAACGGGCCTTGGGTTAGCAGGCCGTTAACAGGCTTTCCATGGGCCGGCCCGCCAACTTTTGACCAAGTCAAACGGGCCGGCCTTTTCACAGGAATGGGCCATTGTTGGGCCGTGCCACATGTTGACGTATCATAGGCGCCTTCTGTCCAGTGAGTGGATGACATCTGTCCCAATGATCAGCCGACACGTGTTTCCTCCAGCCAATGATGATTTTACACATGGAAAATCCCCATTGGTCGGGGCTGTTAACGGGTTATCGAATCCAAAACCCGACCCGATAGCTTAACGGCGTTCGTTCACGGTGGATGCCGCGTGTCGGTCACCCTTGACGAAAGCACTTCGTGATCGCGATTTATCGTCATGGAAGTGGACACTTCCGTGATGATAATTTTGGTAATGTCATGGAACACTTCTCACGACAACACGGTATGACTATCTTGATTCTGTCATAAATTTGTCATGGATGTACATGCATGACAAAAAACGCGACCTACTATGACAAACACGTATCATCACGAAAGTGTATTTTTTTGTAGTGCTCTCTCTCGCTGAATTCTCAATACAATGGTCTCTTGGAGATCCATATGATGTAACTCTTTTTGCGGTGTGTTTGTTGGGATATGATGAACTTCGAGTTTATGATCAGTTATATCTTTTTATATCCATGAAATTTATTTGAGTTTCTTTGATCTCTTATATGCATGATCTCTTATAGCCTCATATTTCTTCTCCAATATTTGGGTTTTGTTTGGCCAACTTGATCTATTTATCTTGCAATGGGAAGAGGTGCCCGGTAGTGGGTTCGATCTTACGGTGCTTGATCCCAGTCATAGAAAGGGAACCGACACGTATGTATCATTGCTACTAAGGATAAAAAGACAAGATCTATATTTACCGCCATATAGATAAACGGATCTTGTCTACATCATGTCATTGTTCTTATTGCATTACTCCGTTTTTCAATGAACTTAATACACTAGATGCATGCTGGATAGCGGTCGATGTGTGGAGTAATAGTAGTAGATGTAGGCAGGGGTTGATCTACTAGTCTTGGACGTGATGCCTATGTAATGATCATTGCCTGGATATCGTCATGATTATTTGAAGTTCTATCAATTGCCCAACAGTAATTTGTTTACCCACCGTTTGCTATTTTTCTCGAGAGAAGCCACTAGTGAAACCTGCGGCCCTCGGGTCTTCTTTCTCATATATTTGCCTTGCGATCTACTTTTCCTTTGCATTTTTATTCAGATCTATTAAACTAAAAATACAAAAATATCTTGCTGCACTTTATTTTATTTGCGATCTATTATTTAAATCTATTATAATTTTCTCCCGTCAACTTGCCTTCTGGCGCCGTTACCCGAAAGGGATTGACAACCCCTTTAACACGTCAGGTTGCGAGTGGCTGTTATTTGTGTGCAGGGGCTGTTTACGTTTTGTTGCTTGGTTCTCCTACTGGTTCGATACCTTGGTTTCATTACCGAGGGAAATACCTACCATTGCTGTGCTACATCATCCTCTCCTCTTGGGGGAAACACCGACGTAGTCTTAGCAAACATCATGAATGGAATTTCTGGTGCCGTTGCCGGGGAGGATCTTCAACATAACCAGGTTCCTAATCACAAATCTCATCTCCTTGCAATTTACATTATTTGCGATTTGCCTCTCGTTTTCCTCTCCCCCACTTCACAAAAATTTGCCGTTTTATTTGCCCTCTTTTTCGTTGGCCTTTTTCTCATTCGATCTCTTGTTTGCTATCTTTGCTTGTGTTGCCATGTGTCTTCTATTTGTTTGCATCTTCGTTGCTAGAAATATATTGGTATGGATCGCCATCCACTTGCTAATCTTTTCAAAAGATCCCATTATGATGAACCAATTGCTAGTGATTTGAGTGCACTAGATTATCTCTATGAAGTTTTGCTTGAGAATCGTGAATCTGAAAATTGTGATGAAGAAATTTATGAAGTTATTCATGATAGCTCCTTGAATGAAAAGCATGATTGCAATGATTTTACTATAAATTCTATTAATGTCAATTGTGCTAGTGATATGCAAAACCCCAAGCTTGGGGATGCTTATTTTGTTATGTCCGCTACTTATTGCAATGATCATGATTGGGGTGATGATGATTCTTATGATCTTGATAGTTTATTTAAGCCTCATAATGAATATGTTTCTAATAATATTGAAAGTGGGTTTGGAAGAGTGTCAACTCTAGGTAATAATGATCCCACTACTTTGGAGTATGTTCAATCTTATGAAATTTTTGATAAAAGTGGGCTTGGAGAGGTCATGACTTTATTTGATGATAATCCCACTATTTTGGAAGAGTGTCAACTTTGCATGCATGTGGATCATGAAGATAATATTTTATATGATAGCTATATTGTTGAATTTGAGTATGATCCTACATATAATTATTATGAGAGAGGAAAATATGGTTGTGGAAATTTTCATGTTACTAAATTTCCTCTCGTTATGTTGAGATTGTCAATGTTTTATTCCTCTTCTTTGCATATGTTAGATGTTTTTTGTCTTGATAATTTGTTTGCCTATAAAATTCCTATGCATAGGAAATATGTTAGACTTAAATGTGTTTTTCACATGTTTCATGATGCTCTCTATTTTTCCATTACTATCTTTCATGTGAGCATCATTGAAATCATTATGCCTAGCTAAGGGCGTAAAACAATATTGCTTGTTGGGAGGCAACCCCATGAATAAAATTTATTTTTTCTTTTTGTTTTCTGTTCTTGAGTGTTTACACAATTATGCTAATGTTATGATTGTGTTTTTTATGTTTTAACTAGTGTTTGTGCAAAGTAAAGTCTATAGGATCTTCTTGGGTGATAGTTGTTTAATTTTGCTGAAAAAGACAGAACTTTGCGCTCATGAAAACAATTCTCATTCTTTTATCAGAAAGAGCTATTGCCTTGATTCTTTTTGCAGAAGATTAATATACAAATTGCCCAGGTCGTGCTATTTTGGTAGAATTTTACGAGTTACAGAAGTATTCGCCAAAGACTGATTACTATGGATTGTTCAGTTTTGACAGATTCTGTTTCCTTTGTGTTGTGTGCTTATTTTGATGGCTCTATGGTTTTGTTTGATGAGTTTTTGCCATAGAAAAGTTGGAATACAGTAGATATAATACAAAAACAAAATATGAATTGGTTTGATACAACACTTATAGTAGTAGTTTGTTTCTTATACTAACGGATCACACGAAGGTTTTGCTGAGTTTTGTGTGATTGAAGTTTTCAAGTTTTGGGTTATCTTACAATGGATGATGGAAGGATGAAGGAAGGATGTAAGAGCCTAAGCTTGGGGATGCCCCGGCATCCCAAACTATTATCCAAAAATGAGCAACCAACTAAGCTTGGGGATGCCCCCGAGTGGCATCCCCGCTTTCTTCCAACAACTATCGGTATTTTACTCGAGGCTATATTTTTATTCGTCACATGATATGTGTTTTGCTTGGAGCGTCTTGTATGATATGTGTCTTTGCTTGCTTTATTGTTTGTTTTAAGTCATCAATCCCTGCTGGACACACTTATTTGAGAGAGCCAAAATTATATCATGACTTGCTAGAATTGCTCTCTATGCTTCACTTAAATATTTTATGAGCTAGGATTTGCTCTAGTGCTTCACTTATATATTTTTGAGCACAGTGTGCTTAGTATTTTTGAAGAAATACTATCTTGCTTCACTTAGATTTATTTGATAGTTAGTAAAATTTTAAAGAAATTCTCTCTTGCTTCACTTAAATTGTTTTGAGAGAAATAAAATTTGTTATGCTCATGATCTTCACTTATATTTGTTTGAGCTTATGAAAAGCAACACATGAAAATTAGTCCCGAAGTGATATATATCCAAGAAGGATAAAGAAAAAAAAATGTCATGAAGATCATTGCACAAAATAAACTTGATTATTAGTAATAGTTTTGAGATATGATGATGTGATATGTGAGTTATGTTGATGAGTAATTGTGCTCTAGTAAGAATATTGGCGTTAAGGTTTGTGATTTCCTATGCATGCACGCAAGTCAATAATCATGCAATGAAAATTATATCTTACTTGTGGTGCATTATTTGATGTTACTTATGCTTAATGCTTGCTTCACAAAATTATTCGTTTCTTGGTTGGTTGCTTCTCAATCTTTTTGCTAGCCTTCACTTTGCACCAAGTATGTGTTGGGGAACGTAGTAATTTCAAAAATTTTCCTACGATCACGCAAGACCATGGTGATGGCATAGCAACGAGAGGGGAGAGTGTCCGTCCACGTACCCTCGTGAGACCGAAAGCGAAGCGTTATAACAACGCTGTTGATGTAGTCGTGCGTCTTCACGATCCGACCGATCCAAGCACCGAACGTCACGGCACCTCCGAGTTCGCACACGTTCAGCTCGATGGCGATCCCGGACTCGATCCAGCAAAGTGTCGGGATGAGTTCCGTCAAGACGACGGCGTGGTACGATGTTGATGCTCCACCGACGCAGGGCTTCGCCTAAGCTCATGACGATATGACTTCACCGGCGCGAGGGCTTCGCCTAAGCTCCGCGACGATATGACCAAGTGGAATATGGTGGAAGGGGCACCGCACACGGCTAAGGAAAGATCCGTAGATCAACTTGTGTGTCATGGGTGCCCCCGCCCCAGATATAAAGGAGCCAAGGGGAGGTGGCGGCCCAAGGGGAGGCGCACAAGGGAGTCCTACTCCTCCGGAGTAGGATTCCCTCCAATCCTAGTTGGATTAGGATTCCTGAGGAAAGAGAGAGGGGGGCGGCCCACCTTTCCTAGTCCTAATAGGACTAGGGAAGGGGCGACCACCTAGGGCTGCCCTTTCTCCTTTCCTCCAAGGCCCACTATGGGCCCATGTAGTTCCCGGGGGGTTCCGGTAACCTCCCGGTACTCCGGTAAATTCCCGATTTCACTCGGAACAATTCCGATGTCCAAATGTAGGCTTCCAATATATCAATCTTTATGTCTCGACCATTTCGAGACTCCTCGTCATGTCCGTGATCACATCCGGGACTCCGAACAACCTTCGGTGCATCAATACTTATAAACTCATAATGAACTCGCATCAAACGTTAAGCGTGCGGACCCTACGGGTTCGAGAACTATGTAGACATGACCTAGAACCATTCTCGGTCAATAACCAATAGCGGAACCTGGATGCCCATATTGGTTCCTACATATTCTACGAAGATCTTTATTGGTCAAACCGCATAACGACATACGTTGTTCCTTTGTCATCGGTATGTTACTTACCCGAGATTCGATCGTCGGTATCCAATACCTAGTTCAATCTCGTTACAGTAAATCTCTTTACTCGTTCCGTAATACATCATCTCACAACTAACTCATTAGTTGTAATGCTTGCAAGGCTTAAGTGATGTGCATTACCGAGAAGGCCTGGAGATACCTCTCCGATAATCGGAGTGACAAAACCTAATCTCGAAATACGCCAACCCAACAAGTACCTTTGGAGACACCTGTAGTACTCCTTTATAATCACCCGATTCGTTGTGACGTTTGGTAGTACCAAAGTGTTCCTCCGTAAACGGAGTTGCATAATCTCATAGTTACAGGAACATGTATGGGTCATGAAGAAAGCATTAACAACATACTAAACGATCAAGTGTTAAGCTAACGGAATGGGTCATGTCAATCAGATCATTCTCCTAATGATGTGATCCCGTTAATCAAATGACAAATCATGTCTATGGTTAGGAAACATAGCCATCTTTGATTAGCGAGCTAGTCAAGTAGAGGCATACTAGTGACACTCTGTTTGTCTATGTATTCACACATGTATTATGTTTCCGGTTAATACAATTCTAGCATGAATAATAAACATTTATCATGATATAAGGAAATAAATAATAACTTTATTATTGCCTCTAGGGCATATTTCCTTCAGTATGATCTCTATTGTGCATCCAAAATCCTTTAAACCAGTTTTGCCACATGAGTCCACTATATCTACCTATATGCAGTATTCTTTTGCCGTTCTAAGCAAATTTTTATGTGGCATCTCTAATTTTCAAAATAAACTTCTCTTTTGTGTATTTGTTTCGCTCGCGGAACGGTAACGGGTGGCTAATATTTTCCGTGCTGGATGTGTTATTCTCATGATGAGTGTTTATTCACTTGTCATTGCACGAGAGTAAGGCAAAGGTTTTAAGGATTCCCAGTCCCGAAATGCAAAAATGAATTTACTTTATGTTGTCAAATAATACATTCCTTGGAAAGTGTTGGTATGGAAGGCACCCGTGGATACGGCTAGCCATGGAAAGTGAAAGAATGGTGGAAAAAGGAATAAACTTTATTTTCTGTTTGGGAACCGCCTATGGCATATCTAGCATGGAAAGTGTTCGTAGCTCTACGTCGTTTCCGTTGGTGGGATGGATACACCTCCCAAAATGTTTTTATCTCAATTTTTTCGCTTTGAGCTCTGGCACCTCTACAAATCCCTACTTTCCTCTCCGAAGGGCCTTTCTTTTACTTTATGCAATTTTTATTTTTGAATGTGAGTCTCCATCTTCTCTTACCAAAGCACCAACTAGGAGACAATATGATCGTACTTAAGTATTTGGTGTAGCTAATATTCGAGTGTGTTTCATGAATGGATCAATGTTTGAGCATGATGGGCTAGGGATAACTTGTTTTAGCATTGATATTTTGAAAGACATGGTTGCTTGTTGATATGCTTGAGTATCTAAACTATTATGTCAAAACTAGACTATTGCTTTGAATCACATAAAAGTCCAAATGTCCATGCTATAAAGAAAAGAATATGATATGACTTGATGAACAACCCTCCACATCAAAAATTCTGTTTTTATCACTTACCTACTCGAGGACGAGTAGGAGTTAAGATTGGGGATGCTGATACATCTCCAACATATCTATATTTTTTGATTGTTCCATGCTGTTTCATTATCAAACTTGGATGTTTCATAATCATTTTATAGTCATTTTATATCATTTTTTGGGACTAACCTATTGACATAGTGCCAAGTGCCAGCTGTTGTTTTTTCCATGTTTTTTACATCGTAGGAAATCAATATCAAAGAAAGTCCAAATGCCATGAAACTCCATGATGATTTTTTGTGGGCTAGAAGGAAGGCAATGGACCCTGGTTGCAGCTGGGGCGTGCCCCGAGGCGGAACAACCCACCAGGGCGCGCCAGGAGGCCCAGGCGCGCCCTGGTGGGTTGTGACCACCTCGGGTGCCCCCCGGACCGCCTCTTTGCTCTATAAATACCCCAAAAATCCCAGAACCCTAGGGGAGTCGATGAAATATTCATCCAGTCACCGCAGAGTCCAGAACCACCAGATCCAATCTAGACACCATCACGGAGGGGTTCACCACTTCCATTGGTGCCTCTACGATGATGTGTGAGTAGTTCTTTGTAGACCTTCAGGTCCGTAGTTAGTAGCTAGATGGCTTTCTCTCTCTCGCTGAATTCTCGATACAATGGTCTCTTGGAGATCCATATGATGTAACTCTTTTTGCGGTGTGTTTGTTGGGATCGATGAACTTGAGTTTATGATCGTTATATCTTTTATATCCATGAAAGTTATTTGAGTTTCTTTGATCTCTTATATGCATGATCTCTTATAGCCTCGTATTTCTTCTCCGATATTTGGGTTTTGTTTGGCCAGCTTGATCTATTTATCTTGCAATGGGAAGAGGTGCCCGGTAGTGGGTTCGATCTTACGGTGCTTGATCCTAGTGACAGAAAGGGAACCAACACATATGTATCGTTGCTACTAAGGATAAAAAGACGAGATCTATATCTACCGCCATATAGATAAACGGATCTTGTCTACATCATGTCATCGTTCTTATTGCATTACTCCATTTTTCCATGAACTTAATACACTAGATGCATGCTGGATAGCGGTCGATGTGTGGAGTAATAGTAGTAGATGCAGACAGGCGGTCTACTAATCTTGGACGTGATGCCTATGTAATGATCATTTCCTGGATATCGTCATGATTATTTGAAGTTCTATCAATTGCCCAATTGTAATTTGTTTACCCACCATTTACTATTTTTCTCGAGAAAAGCCACTAGTGAAACCTACGACCCCCGGGTCTTCTTTCTCTTATATTTTCCTTGCGATCTACTTTTCCTTTGCGTTTTTATTCAGATCTATTAAACTAAAAATGCAAAAATATCTTGCTGCACTTTATTTTATTTGAGATATATTATTTCAATCTATTATAATTTTCTCCTGTCAACTTGCCTTCTGGCGCCGTTACCTGAAAGGGATTGACAACCCTTTAACACGTCGGGTGCGAGTGTATGTTATTTGTGTGCAGGGGCTGTTTACGTTTTGTTGCTTGGTTCTCCAACTGGTTTGATACCTTGGTTTCATTACTGAGGGAAATACCTACCGTTGCTGTGCTACATCATCCTTTCCTCTTGGGGGAAACACCGACGTAGTCTTAGCAAACATCATCAGGCTGCTATGGACGCCATGTTCTCCAATACCTGGTAGGTTCTTCGGGGATCTCACCCGAGCTATGATCCTGTGATGGTTCCTTCTCTTTGGGTGTCCACCGCCCGCGCCTCAGGAACCGCGAGTGAACTAAATTATTCGATAGTATTCGATCTATATTAGCTAGCTAGTGATGTATTCGATAATATTAGAGACGATGTATTTGAGATTACATATATTATTCGATAATATTCGAGACGATGTATTCGAGATTATATTCGATGATGCATATTATCTACTATGATTCAGTTTTATCTTTCGAGATGCATATATATTATCTACTATTATTCGAGATGCATATCAATTATCTACTATTATTTTAGATGCGTACTAAATTGTTTTATATTTCTTCTGGATTAGTTAAATAAAAGCTATGGCGGACAATACCGGCAGAGAAGGAGAAGAGGCCCTATTCGAGATCATACGCTTCCCTCGCCGGCCAGATGATCAGAATGAAGAAGATGACGGCTCCCAATATCTGAACAAAAAAAATACAGGGGAGGGTGATATGATATTCGATCAAGATGACTGAATTGATGAAGTCCGGAACTATGATGATCTTGAAATAGCAAATACCGGCGAGGTATATTTATAGAAGAAGGCATCTGGTGATCATTACATGTTTTAAATGATTTTGTATATATATATATATATATATATATATATATATATATATATATATATATATATATATATATATATATATATATATATATATATATATATATAAACTAATCGATCTTTCTTCTTTCAGCCCTCCGGATCGAGCAAATCTTCTACAGGCAGCAGGACAGTGCGAGGCCCGGCCAAAAAGGTGAAGGATGGTGCAAAGTACAACATCGATGCCATCAAACCTAATGGCGAACCAAGCGAGCCTAAGATAAATGCGAACAAGTTCGTTCGTCAATGCGGAGTTCTTGTGAAGGACCAAATCTCGATCTCCATTCAAGAATGGAAAAAGCCAGCAAAGGAACGTCCAGATCTTACTTTTGTCGACCAAAGAGCAAAAGATCTGCTTTGGGAATCTCTCATGTCACATTTGACCCTACCAGATCATTTCAAAGATACAGATGTGCAGAAAGTCAAGGACGCTGCTCTTAGAAAGATGGCAATTGCATTCAACAAGCACAAGAAAACTATATGGGCCAACTACTCCGAAGGAGGAAAGAAGACTCTAGAATTCACGGGAACACTGGAGAAGCAAAGAGATCACTGGCCCACTTTCGTGAAATTGAAGGAATCAGAATTATCTAAGGAACGGTCGAGACTAAACAAGATCAATGCCGCAGAAAAGGAGCATTCCCATACGTTGGGGCCAGGTGGCTATGCAGTGGCCCGGCCTAAGTGGGATAAGGCTGAGCAACAGATGCTGGATGCAAGGGTCATTCCAGTTACATTGAGCTGGCCCCACAGGTGCAGGACTTGGTTCTATGCGCATGGGGGGCGTTGGACCCAAAGACAGGCCAGGTTTTGAAGAAGGCAAGTCTTAAAGGAGCCGACGACAACATACTTGTTGCAATAGAAAAGGCTCGAACGGGGGTGTTCACGCCCAACAGAGAGAACGGCGAGCTTACGCGCGCCCTGGGAAATCTTGAACACCCGAGAAGAACACGAGGCAAAGGCGTTGTTCCATGGTATGAGGGGTTTGCGGACTGGAACGCCGACTATAGAAGCCGTGCGAGAAACAAGATGGAGGAGGAGAAGAAGAGGAAGCTAGAGGATGAGCAGAGGAAGCAGGAAGCAGAATGCCTTAAAGGCCTAGAATCAGCGCACGAGGAGTTGGCACTCCAATTCCAGTGGCAGCAGCAGCAGATCGACTCACTTAGCCAGGAAAAGGGGTCTTAGCAGTGGCAGTAGCTAGTGGATCCAGCATTGATAGCACCGTCCCATCCATGCCGAGAAGCAGCGTGGGTTCCGCCCAGGGCGATGAGGCACTGCTGGATAGATACCCTATGGATGACATCATGGATAGCACTAATTGTGAGCTACACTTCAAAATGAAGAACATATCCATGAAGGTGGCAAACGTCGTTGCTTATACAAATCTCCCTGAAGCAACCTTCCATTGCAACCCGATTCCAGCTGGCTATGCTCGTGTGGAGGTTGATGAAGTGTTGGCACAATATTCGGGGCTAGAGCTTGACATTCCTGGAGGTGACGACGAGCACACACTGGGAGAGGCCATACATCGTATCATTCTATGGAGAAAGGTTGCATCATCTTTACAATGCCACCGACACCGCATCAGCCGGCTCCTCCTCCAAGTCCGCCACCGCGTCAGCAGACTCCCGCTCCTCCAAGTCATCAGCCACCGCCTCAGCAGAGTCCTGCTCCTTCAAGTCCGCCAACGCGTCAGGCCACTCCTCCTCCTCGAAGTACGGCAACGCATCAGCCCACTCCTCCTCCAAGTCAGGCACCGTGTCAGCCGTCTCCGCTGCCTCATCGGGCTCTGTCGCCTAAGCAACAACGGAAGAGAGCCGCCGCAGCTATGGCAGCTAGTGGGTACAAGTACACGTACAGGAGGCAAGAGATTCCAATATGGTCCAAGCCTCACGCCTCTTCCAAAGAGGCCTTATGACCTAACTCCAGAGGAAAACGAAGCCGAAGTGTGAGCCCAATTGGACGCCCATTTTGAACCGAAACCGCCACCACCGCCAAAGGAGAAAGTGCCTGAGCATGTCATTGACCACTTTATTAGTATGGCTAAAGCACCAGCTCCCAAGCCTATTGACTCAGACTATGAGCGCCAAATCAGGAAGGCACATCGAGCACAACAAAAGAAGGAGTCGAGCTTGAGCCAAGCAGCTGCCAAAAAAAGCAGGAAAACTGTTCCCCAGCTGGGGGAACAGGCGGTGCAATCGATCCCCCCGCTCATTGTACCAACACATGCGAGTACCGGCGCTGATCAATTGGTAATAACCAACGAGCATAGAAGGCAGGCTGCAGAGCTCGGTATCACTTTTTATCAACTCCTAGAGATTGAGCCCATGGATACGCTTAGAGAGGAGGACATAAAACGGAAATATGCCTGCAGCGAACCTTTGGTCAAGCCTGAGGAGGTCAAGAAGCTCTCAACGAGAATGTATGAATTGCATGAATGGTACATGAAAATTGCCAAGACTACCAATCGAGAGTCCCTCATGGTGAAAGTCAAGGCAGAGCATTACTTCAATGAGATGGCTCTATATGTTGAGTTTACAGAATAGTTTTAGTTATTCAATCAAGACGCACTCGACAAATCTATCGTCAGCTGCTATTGTATGTAAGTGATTTCTTTCTGTAATTTAAGTCTCAAGCTAGTTGTAGTGCTCGTTGATCATTACCTGTAATTATTCTCACTATATTCTTTTCTGTGGTATTACTTGTAATTATCCTCGCTATGGCATTGGGTTCATTGACCCAAATACAATTAATCAAGAGACATGGACACATGAATGGTATCGAGCAGACACAGAGAAAAACATGCTAGAGTTCTTGAAGCGCTTCAATGCCAATCAAGATATACTACTTCCTTACAACTTCGGGTGAGTCACACTGTCTTGTACTATAAATTATGTGTTTGGTTACTAGCTAGATGTTAATAAGTGTATAGGGTTTAGGGTAGTTGATGAGTGTTATGCACATGCCCGCTTAATTTATAAATGCAAACGTGTGCGCATGCAGTTTCCACTGGATCTTGTTAGTCATTCAAGTTGAAGAAGGAAAAGTTGAAGTATTGGACTCACTACTTAAACCAGTTACTGAGATCGTGAAGGGGATAGTCAACTGGTAATTTCAATCATTATTGAACTATATGTCGGCCTCTTTAGTTCGTCATTTCCTGATATCAAATAATTAATAACTCCTTTATTCAATTTCTTTGCCGGCGGGCAGGGCTTGGCAAAAGTTCATCAAAGAGGTTCCAGGCCAATGGAAACAAAAGCTGTATTGGTATCGACTCAAGGTAATTAATTAAGTAGTACTAGCTAGCTACCATCTCTTTAATTTTAGTTTCAATACCATTAATTATCATGCTTGATTAATAATTATCTGATTGAATTCTATTCTCGTAAAGGCCATGAAGCAGGCGCTTGGGACGGATTTATGTGCATACTATGTTTGCGATAACATTCACATGATGGCATCTTACATCTGCTAGATAGGTATGGGTACGTTTGCCAGAACACTATTCACAATATTTACATCATTATTGATATCTAATCACACAACTAATACATGCATATTAATCTCCTTCTTAAAAGTTCAATGAAGTGCGGGATAAGCTGCTACTGGAGGATCGCATACGAGCAATTCAAGAGGAAATAGCGGGATTTTTGCTCGATCATATCATAGATACGAAAGGAGAATACCATTACCCGCTACTGCAGTCATGCCTCCATGTAGGAGAAATTGTATATATACATGTGTATGTGTGAATGGTGGTGCGAGACATTCGATGATATATATATATATATATATATATATATATATATATATATATATATATATATATATATATATATATATATATATATATATATATATATGACCAGTTCTACAAGAAATTCTATTTATATATATGCATAATGTGTACAATATGTAGTATCGTAAAATACCAACAAATGAAAAAGAATTAAATGGAAAACCAAAAATTAAAGGAAAAATAAATCATAAACCCAAAACCCCTAAACCTTTTAGTACAGGTTGGTGTTACCAACTGGTACTAAAGGTCTCCCAGCCCCCGGCGCTGGCTCGTGCCACGTGGTGGCCCTTTAGTGGCGGTTCGTGTTGAGCCGGTACTAAAGGGGGGACCTTTAGTCCTCACCCTTTTGAACATTAGAGATGATGACCAGGTAGCCGTCTACGAGATACCAACATCCATACTCATATGATTGTCAAAATAGATAAATGAATGTCCAAACCTCAGTCAAATGACATTTCTCAATTTCCAAGCGACCAAATACTAGTGCAGAACCGGGCTATAGCACCGGTTCGTAAGGCCCTATAGGGCCGTTTAATGTTCTCTATCTCACATGAATGCCCCTCCATCATGTCCATCCATGTCATCACTAGGATTGTGCCATTGAGCTAGCCTCTCCCCGCCTAGTCTCCGTCCCAGTGGTGCGTCTAGCATCATCATAGGGTGTATGGAGGTGTGCATCCCGTGGTTGGTGATTGCCTTTGGTGGATTTTCTTGGATCCTGTCTTTGTTCATCTTTGTTCTAATGTCTCGAGGATGGATTCTTTCAATCTAAGCTTCTCTTCATCGGCCGCAATTGTTGTTCTGGTGCGTTGGTCCTATGGGGCCTTAGCACGACGACTTCCCCAATGTCTACTACAACAAGTTGTGCCCGACTCCAGCGAGGGAGGGGCGATGATGCCAGCGCGCCTTCGGCTTGCTTCGGCGCTTGTATTCATTACTAGGTGGTCTAAGAATCTGGATGTATACTTTATTATTTTAGATGGTCAATGTACTACCATGATTGAAGATGAATAGATCGACAGTTTCCCACAAAGAAAAGAGCAAGGCACTAGGCCCACCACCCAATCTTCCATTACATCCGAGGGATAAAGATAAACCAGTCATCGCATCATTAGCAACTCATGTTCGTCGGGTGGGAGGAGAAGGAAGGCGTGAAACGATTGGGTACACTCACATTTGATGTCTACTAGACCTACATCGGTATTTCCCCAAAGAGGAAGGGACGATGCACTCACACTTTTTGGTTTAATAGATCGCAAATAAATGCAAAGGAAAATAGACCGCAAAGGCAAATATAATAAATAAGAGACCCGGGGGCCGTATGTTGGGGAATGTAGTATTTCAAAAAAATTACCTACGATCACACAAGATCTATCTAGGAGAAGCATGGCAACGAGCGGGGAGAGTGTGTACACGTACCCTCGTAGACCGAAAGCGGAAGCGTTTAGTAACACGGTTGATGTAGTCGAACGTCTTCGCGATCCAACCGATCCAAGTACCGAACGTACGGCACCTTCGCGATCTGCACACGTTCAGCTCGGTCACGTCCCTCGAACTCTTGATCCAGTTGAGGCCGAAGGAGAGTTTCGTCAGCATGACGGCGTGGTAACGGTGATGATGAAGTTACCGGCGTAGGGCTTCGCCTAGGCACTACAACGATATGACCGAGGTGTGTATCTATGGAGGGGGCACCACACACAGCTAAAAGATCAACTTGTGTGTCCTAGGGTGCCCCCGCCCCACGTATATAAAGGAGGGGGAGGAGGAGGCCGGCCAAGGGAGGAGGCACGCCATGGGGGGAGTCCTACTAGGACTCCAAAGCAAGTAGGATTCAGCCCCCCTTTCCTATTCCAAGTGGGAGAAGGGGGGAAGGAGGAGGAGGAGAGAAGGAAGGAGGGGGGCGCCTCCCCCTTGTTGGAAATATGCCCTAGAGGCAATAATAAAAGCATTATTATTATATTTCCTTGTTCATGATAATTGTCTTTTATTCATGCTATAACTGTATTATCCGGAAATCGTAATACACGTGTGAATACATAGACTACAATACGTCCCTAGTAAGCCTCTAGTTGACTAGCTCGTTGGTCAACAGATAGTCATGGTTTCGACTATGGACATCGATGTCATTGACAACGGGATCACGTCATTAGGAGAATGACGTGATGGACAAGACCCAATCCTAAGCATAGCACAAAGATCGTGTAGTTCGTTTTGCTAGAGCTTTTCCAATGTCAAGTATCTCTTCCTTCGACCATGAGATCGTGCAATTCCCGGATACCGTAGGAGTGCTTTGGGTGTATCAAACATCACAACGTGGCGGGTGACTATAAAGGTGCACTACAGGTATCTCCGAAAGTAACCATTGGGTTGACACGGATCGAGGCTGGATTTGTCACTCCGTATGACGGAGAGGTATCACTGGGCCCACTTCGGTAATGCATCATCATAATGAGCTCAAAGGTGACCAAGTGTCCGTCACGGGATCATGCATTGCGGTGCGAGTAAAGTGACTTGCCGTAACGAGACTAACGAGGTATTGGGATACCGACGATCGAGTCTCGGGCAAGTAACACACCGTCGACAAAGGGAATAGAATACGGGTTGCTTGAACCCTTGACATCGTGGTTCATCCGATGACAACATCGAGGAGCATGTAGGGAGCCAACATGGGTATCCAGATCCCGCTGTTGGTTATTGACTTGAGGTAGTCTCGGTCATGTTCGCATGTCTCCAACCCGTAGGGTCTACACATAAGGTTCGGTGGCGCTAGGGTTAATAGGAAGACAAGTATGTGATTACGAATGTTGTTGAGTCCGGATGAGATCCCGGACGTCACGAGGAGTTCGGAATGGTCCGGAGGTAAAGATTTATATATGGAAAGTGGTTAAGCGGACTCGGAAGTTTGGTGGTATACCGGTAAAGTGCAGGGCCACCGGGAGGGTTCCGGAGGTCCACCGGAGGGGCCACCTCTCCCGGGGGCCACATGGGCTAAGTGGGAGAGGAACCAGCCCCTGGTGGGCTGGGTGCGCCTCCCACCTAGGCCCATGCGCCTAGGGTTTGGGGAGGGGAAACCCTAAAGGGGCGCCTGGCTTGGGGGCAAGCCACCTCCTCCCCTCCTCCTTGGCCGCCGCCCCTAGGGTTTGCCCTAGAGGGCCGGCCCCTGACCCTCTCCTCCTATAAATAGAGGGGTGGGGGAGGCTGCCAACACAGTTGTGGCGCAGCCCTCCCTCCCAACACCTCTCTTTCTCACGCAAGCTTGGCGAAGCCCTGCCGGAGAATTATCAGACCAGCTGCACCACGCCGTCGTGCTGCCATTGGGATTGTCTTCTTCAACCTCTCCTTCTCTCTTGCTGGATCAAGGCGGAGGAGACGCCATCGTCCCGTCGTGTGTTGAACACGGAGGTGCTGTCCTTCGAGACTTTGGTCATCGGTGATCGGAATCACGTTGGGAACGTCTTCATCATCACCACTCTCAAGAACGCTTCCGTATTCGATCTACAAGTGGTATGTAGATGCAAACTCTCTCTCGTTACTCGTTGCATGGTAGAACTCATAGATGGATCTTGGTGAAACCGTAGGAAAAATTTTAATTTTCTGCAACGCTCCCCAACAGGGCATCATGAGCTAGGTCTATCGTAGTTCTCTTTGCACGAGTAGAACACAATTTTGTTGTGGGCGTGTATCTTGTCAACTTACTTGCCGTTACTAGTTGTTTCTTGCTTCCGCGGTATTGTGGGATGAAGCGGCCCGGACCAACCTTACGTGCTCTTCGTGAGACCGGTTCCACCGACTAACATGCACTAGTTGCATAAGGTGGCTGGCGGGTGTCTGTCTCTCCTACTTTAGTGGGAGCGGATTCGATGAACAGGGTCCTTATGAAGGGTAAATAGAAGTTGACAAGATCATGTTGTGGTTATTCGTAGGTAAGAAAACGTTCTTGCTAGAACCCAATTGCAGCCACGTAAAAGATGCAACAACAATTAGAGGACGTCTAACTTGTTTTTTGCAGCAATTGTCATGTGACGTGATATGGCCAAGTTGTGATGAATGATGATATATTGTGATGTATGAGATCATGTTCTTGTAATAGGAATCACGACTTGCATGTCGATGAGTATGACAACCGCAGGAGCCATAGGAGTTGTCTTTATTTTTTATGACCTGCGTGTCATTGAAGAACGCCATGTAATTTACTTTACTTTATTGCTAAACGCGTTAGCCATAGAAGTAGAAGTAGTCGTTGGCGTGACAACTTCATGGAGGCACGATGATGGAGATCATGATGATGGAGATCATGGTGTCATGCGGTGACAGGATGATCATGGAGCCCGAAGATGAAGATCAAAGGAGCTATATGATATTGGCCATATCATGTCACTACTTTATAATTGCATGTGATGTTTATTATGATTATGCATCTTGTTTACTTAGAACGACGGTAGTAAATAAGATGATCCTTAGAACAATTTCAAGAAGTGTTCTCCCCTAACGTGCACCGTTGCTACAGTTCGTCGCTTCTAAGCACCACGTGTTAATCGGGTGTGATGGATTCTTACGTTCACATACAACGGGTGTAAGCAAGATTTACACACGCAAAACACTTAGGGTTAACTTGACGAGCCTAATCATGTGAAGACATGGCCTCGAACACGGAGACCGAAAGGTCGAACACGAGTCGTATGGAAGATACGATCAACATGAGAATGTTCACCGGCGCAAACTAGTCCGTCTCACGTGTTGATCGGACACGGCCTAGTTGACTCGGATCGTGTAACACTTAGATGACTAGAGGATGTCTAATCTAAGTGGGAGTTCATTAATAATTTGATTAGATGAACTTAATTATCATGAACTTAGTCTAAAACTTTTGATATATGTCTTGTAGATCAAATGGCCAACGCCATGTCAACTTGAACTTCAACGCTTCCTAGAAAACCAAGCTGAAAGATGACGGCAGCAACTATACGGACTGGGTCCGGAACACGAGATCATCCTCATAGCTGCCAGAAACAATACGTCCTAGAAGGACCGCTAGGTGAAGCTCCGTCGAAGAACCAAGACATTATGAATGCTTGGCAGTCTCGTCTTGATGATTACTCCCTCGTTCGATGCGGCATGCTTTACAGCTTAGAACCGGGCTCCAAAAGCGTTTTGAGCACCACGGAGCATATGAGATGTTCGAGGAGCTGAAACTTGTTTTCCAAGCTCACGCCGGGTCGAGAGATATGACATCTCCGACAAGTTCTATAGTTGTAAGATGGAGGAAAACAGTTCATCGGTGAGCACATTACGAAGATGTGCAGGTTGCACAACCGTATGACCCAGCTGAATATTAACCTCCACGATGAGGCGGTCATTGACAGAATCCTCGATCGCTCCCACCAAGCTACAAGAGCTTTGTGATGAATTACAACATGCAGGGGATGGTAAAGACCATTCTGAAGTGTTCTCTATGCTGAAGTCAGCCGAGGTTGAAATCAAGAAAGAACATCAAGTGTTGATGGTCAATAAGACCACTAAGTTTAAGAAGGGCAAGGGCAAGAAGAACTTCAAGAAGGACGGCAAGGAGGTTGCCGCGCCCGCAAGCAAGTTGCGGAAGAAGTCAAAGAATGGACCCAAGCCCGAGACTGAGTGCTTTTATTGCAAGGGAAGGGTCCTTTGAAGCGGAACTGCCCCAAATACTTAGCGGATAAGAAGGCCGGCAACACCAAAGGTATATTTGATATACATGTAATTGATGTGTACCTTACCAGAATCGTAGTAACTCCGGGTATTTGATACGGTGCCGTTGCTCATATTTGTAACTCACAGCAGGAGCTGCGGAATAAGCGGAGATGGCGAAGGACGAGGTGACGATGCGCGGCGTCGGGAATGGTTCCAGAGTCGATGTGATCGCCGTCGACACGCTACCTCTTCATTTACCCACGGATTAGTTATGAACCTTAATAATTGTTATTTGGTGCCAAGTTTGAGCATGAATATTGTATCCGGATCTCGTTTAATGCGAGATGGCTACTCATTTAAATCCGAGAATAATGGTTGTTCTATTTATATGAGAGATATGTTTTATGGTCATGCTCCGATGGTCAATGGTTTATTCTTAATGAATCTCGGCGTAGTATTACACATGTTCATAGCGTGAATACCAAAAGATGTAAAGTTGATAACGATAGTCCCACATACTTGTGGCACTGCCGCCTTGGTCACATTGGTGTCAAGCGCATGAAGAAGCTCCATCTTGATGGACTTTTAGAGTCTCTTGATTATGAATCATTTGACACATGCGAACCATGCCTCATGGGCAAGATGACCAAGACTCCATTCTCTCGAACAATGGAGCGAGCAACCAACTTGTTGGAAATCATACATACCGATGTATGCGGTCCAATGGCGTTGAGGCTCATGGAGGATATCGTTATGTTCTCACTCTCACGATGACTTGAGTAGATATGGGTATGTCTTCTTGATGAAACACAAGTCTGAAACCTTTGAAAAGTTCAAGGAATTTCAGAATGAAGTAGAGAATCAACGTGACGAAAGATAAAATTCTTACGATCGGATCGTGGAGGAGAATATTTAAGTCACGAATTTGGTACACACTTAAGAAAATGTGGAATCGTTTCACAACTAACGCCACTGGAACACCTCAACAGAACGGTGTGTCCGAGCGTCGTGTCGCACTTTATTGGATATGGTGCGATCTATGATGTCTCTTACCGATTTACCGCTATCATTTTGGGGATACGCTCTAGAGACAGCTACATTCACTTTAAATAGGGCACCGTCTAAATCCGTTGAGACGACACCGTATGAATTATGGTTTGGGAAGAAACCTAAGTATCGTTTCTAAAAGTTTGGGGATGCGATGCTTATGTCAAGAAACTTCAACCTGAAAAGCTCGAACCCAAGTCGGAAAATGCGTCTTCATAGGATACCCTAAGGAAACCTTTGGGTATACCTTCTACCTTAGATCCGAAGGCAAGATCTTTGTTGCCAGGAACGGAATCTTTCTGGAAAAAGAGTTTCTCTCGAAAGAAGTAAGTGGGAGGAAAGTAGAACTCGATGAAGTACTACCTCTTGAACAGGATAGTAGTGCAGCTCAGGAAAATGTTCCTGTGATGCCTACACCAACTGAAGAGGAAATTCATGATGATGATCAAGGTACTTGGATCAAGTTGCTCTTGAACTTGGAGGTCCACTAGGACACGTTCCGCACTGCAGTGGTACGGCAACCCTGTCACGGAAATCATGTTGTTAGACAACAATGAACCTTGAACTATGAAGAAGCGATGGCGGGCCCAGATTCCAACAAATGGCTAGAAGCCATGAAGTCCGAGATAGAATCCATGTATGAAAACAAAGTGTGGACTTTGGTGACTTGCCCGATGATCGGCGAGCGATAGAAAACAAATGGATCTTTAAGAAGAAGACGGACGCGGATGGTAATGTCACCATCTATAAAGCTCGACTTGTCGCTAAGGGTTATCGGCAAGTTCAAGGGATTGACTACGATGAGACTTTCTCTCCGTGGCGAAGCTTAAGTCCGTCCAATCATGTTAGCAATTGCCGCATACTATGATTATGAGATATGGCAGATGGACGTCAAAACAGCGTTCCTTAACGGCTATCTTAAGGAAGAGCTGTATATGATACAGCCGGAAGGTTTTGTCGATCCTAAGAATGTTGACAAAGTATGCAAGCTCCAGCGATCCATTTATGGGCTGGTGCAAGCATCTCGGAGTTGGAACATTCGCTTTGATGAGATGATCAAAGCGTTTGGGTTTATCTTGAGACTTATGGAGAAGCCTGCGTTTACAAGAAAGTGAGTGGGAGCTCAGTAGCATTTCTCATATTATATGTAGATGACATACTTGATGGGAAATGATATAGATTTCTTGGACAGCATTAAGGCCTACTTGAATAAGTGTTTTCAATGAAGGACCTTGGAGAAGCTGCTTATATATTAGGCATCAAGATCTATAGAGATAGATCGAGGCGCCTCATAGGTCTTTCACAAAGCACATACCTTGATAAGATTTTGAATAAGTTCAAAATGGATCAGTCTAAGAAGGGTTCTTGCTGTATTGCAAGGTGTGAGATTGAGCTCAGCTCAATGCCCGACCACGGCAAAAGATAAAGAAGAGATGAGTGTCATCCCTATGCCTCAGCCATAGGATCTATTATGTATGCCATCTTGTGTACGGACCTGATGTAAACCTTGCCGTAAGTTTGGTAGGAAGGTACCAAAGTAATCCCGCAAGGAACACCGGACAGCGGTCAAGAATATCCTGAAGTACCGAAAAGGACAAAGGACATGTTTCTCGTTTATGGAGGTGACGAAGAGCTCGTCAGCAGGTTACGTCGATGCTAGCTTCGACACAGATCTGATGACTCTAAGTCACAAACCGGATACGTGTATATGTTGAATGGTGGAGCGATGGCTGGTGCAGCTGCAAGCGAAGCGTCGTGGCGGGATCTACATGTGAAGCGGAGTACATGGCAGCCTCGGAGGCAGCGCATGAAGCAATTTGGGTGAAGGAGTTCATCACCGACCTAGGAGTCATACCCAATGCGTCGGGGCCGATCAAACTCTTCTGTGACAACACTGGAGCTATTGCCCTTGCCAAGGAGCCCAGGTTTCACAAGAAGACCAGGCACATCAAGCGTCGCTTCAACTCCATCCGTGAAAATGTTCAGAATGGAGACATAGAAATTTGTAAAGTGCATACGGATCTGAATGTCGCAGATCCGTTGACTAAACCTCTTCATGGGCAAAACATGATCAACACCGAACTCTATGGGTGTTCGATTCATCACAATGTAAACTAGATTATTGACTCTAGTGCAAGTGGGAGACTGTTGGAAATATGCCCTAGAGGCAATAATAAAAGCATTATTATTATATTTCCTTGTTCATGATAATTGTCTTTTATTCATGCTATAACTGTATTATCCGGAAATCGTAATACACGTGTGAATACATAGACTACAATCGTCCTAGTAAGCCTCTAGTTGACTAGCTCGTTGGTCAACAGATAGTCATGGTTTCGACTATGGACATCGATGTCATTGACAACGGATCACGTCATTAGGAGAATGACGTGATGGACAAGACCCAATCCTAAGCATAGCACAAAGATCGTGTAGTTCGTTTTGCTAGAGCTTTTCCAATGTCAAGTATCTCTTCCTTAGACCATGAGATCGTGCAATTCCGGATACCGTAGGAGTGCTTTGGGTGTATCAAACATCACAACGTATCGGGTGACTATAAAGGTGCACTACAGGTATCTCGAAAGTAACCATTGGGTTGACACGGATCGAGGCGGGATTTGTCACTCCGTATGACGGAGAGGTATCACTGGGCCCACTCGGTAATGCATCATCATAATGAGCTCAAAGTGACCAAATGTCTGGTCACGGGATCATGCATTGCGGATGCGAGTAAAGTGACTTGCCGATAACGAGACTAACGAGGTATTGGGATACCGACGATCGAGTCTCGGGCAAGTAACACACCGTCGACAAAGGGAATAGAATACGGGTTGCTTGAACCCTTGACATCGTGGTTCATCCGATGACAACATCGAGGAGCATGTAGGAGCCAACATGGGTATCCAGATCCGCTGTTGGTTATTGACTTGAGGTAGTCTCGGTCATGTCGCATGTCTCCCGAACCCGTAGGGTCTACACACTTAAGGTTCGGTGGCGCTAGGGTTAATAGGAAGACAAGTATGTGATTACGAATGTTGTTGAGTCCGGATGAGATCCCGGACGTCACGAGGAGTTCGGAATGGTCCGGAGGTAAAGATTTATATATGGAAAGTGGTTAAGCGGACTCAGGAAGTTTGGTGGTATCTGGGTAAAGTACAGGGGCCACGGGAGGGTTCCGGAGGTCCACCGGGAGGGGCCACCTCTCTCGGGGGCCACATGGGCTAAGTGGGAGAGGAACCAGCCCCTGGTGGGCTGGGTGCGCCTCCCACCTGAGCCCATGCGCCTAGGGTTTGGGGAGGGGGAAACCTAAGGGCGCCCCCAGCTTGGGGGCAAGCCACCTCCTCCCTCCTCCTTGGCCGCCGCCCCCTAGGGTTTTCCCTAGAGGGCCGGCCCCCTGACCCTCTCCTCCTATAAATAGAGGGGTGGGGGGGAGGGCTGCCAACACAGTTGTAGGCGCAGCCCCTCCCCTCCCAACACCTCTCTTTCTCACGCAAGCTTGGCGAAGCCCTGCCGGAGAATTACCGTACCAGCTGCACCACGCCGTCGTGCTGCCATTGGGATTGTCTTCTTCAACCTCTCCTTCTCTCTTGCTGGATCAAGACGGAGGAGACGCCATCGTCCCGTACGTGTGTTGAACACGGAGGTGCTGTCCTTTCAAGACTTTGGTCATCGGTGATCGGAATCACGTTGGGAGCGTCTTCATCATCACCACTCTCAAGAACGCTTCCGTATTCGATCTACAAGTGGTATGTAGATGCAAACTCTCTCTCGTTACTCGTTGCATGGTAGAACTCATAGATGGATCTTGGTGAAACCGTAGGAAAAATTTTAATTTTCTGCAACGTTCCCCAACACCCCTTCCCTTGTCCAATTCGGATCGGGGCAAGGGGGGCGCGCGCCACCTCCTGGTCGGCCCTCTCTTTTCTCCACTAAGACCCATGAGGCCCAATAGCTTCCCGGGGGTTCGGTAACCCGGTACTCCGAAACTTATCCAAAATGACCTGAACCATTCCGGTGTCCGAATATAACCTTCCAATATACGAATCTTTATGTCTCAACCATTTCGAGACTCCTCGTCACGTCTGTGATCTCATCTGGGACTCCGAACAACCTTTGGTCATCAAATCACATGAACTCATAATACAAATTGTCATCGAACGTTAAGTGTGTGGACCCTACGGGCTCGAGAACTATGTAGACATGACCAAGACACATCTCCGGTCAATAACCAATAGCGGAACCTGGATGCTCATATTGGTTCCTACATATTCTACGAAGATCTTTATCGGTCAAACTGCATAACAACATACGTTGTTCCCTTTGTCATCGGTATGTTACTTGCCCGAGATTCGATCATCGGTATCACTATACCTAGTTCAATCTTGTTACCGGAAAGTCTCTTTACTCGTTTCGTAATGCATCATCCTGCAACTAACTCATTAGTCACATTGCTTGCAAGGCTTATAGTGATGTGCATTACCAAGAGGGCCCAGAGATACCTCTCCGACAATCGGATTGACAAATCCTAATCTCGATCTATGCCAACTCAACAAACACCATCGGAGACACCTGCAGAGCATCTTTATAATCATCCAGTTACGTTGTGACATTTGATAGCACACTAAGTGTTCCTTCAGTATTTGGGAGTTGCGTAATCTCATAGTCATAGGAACATGTATGTCATGAAGAAAGCAATAGCAATAAACTAAATAATCATAGTGCTAAGCTAACGGATGGCTCTTGTCCATCACATCATTCTCTAACGATGTGATCCCGTTCATCAAATGTCAACACATGTCTATGGCTAGGAAACTTAACCATCTTTGATTAACGAGCTAGTCTAGTAGAGGCATACTAGGGACACTCTGTTTGTCTATGTATTCACTCATGTACTATTTTCCAGTTAATACAATTCTAGCATGAATAATAAACATTTATCATGATATAAGGAAATATAAATAACAACTTTATTATTGCCTCTAGGGCATATTTCCTTCAGTCTCCCACTTGCACTAGAGTCAATAATCTAGATTACATAGTAATGATTCTAACACCCATGGAGTCTTGGTTCTGATCATGTTTTGCTTGTGAGAGAGGCTTAGTCAACGGGTCTTGTCGAGGATATACCCTACGGCGTAAACCGGCCGGAAGTATAACCCGGCCGGACTTGGCGGTTTATTTGAGACCCCGCTGACACTTGGCGATTCACCGGCGACCCGCACAGACTAGACGGTTTACAAGCAACATGACTGAACATTATGATTCACTAGTAACCCGGCGGGCGGGACAGACGGTGACAAGGCCCAAGGCCCAGAAGGCCGGCTCATGTTATGGTGGGCCGGTTTAAGAGGAAAGGCGTGAGGAATATTGGTCTTACAAGGAGTTAAGACCTGGACTTGTATCTGGTTTGTATTAGAGATAGACTAGTCCTAATCCTAATAGGACTCCACATGTAACCCGCCCCTTCAACATATATAAGGAGGGGCAGGGCTCCCCAAAGAGGGACAAGAGACAAGGAAGAAGAAACAATTTCTAGGGCTAGACACAAAGAGTCGGTATACCGGCGACTCTCTCGTGATCATAATGAGACCTAGCCTCAAAAAACATGTAGGGCTATTACCGGATGATGTTTCCCGGGGCCCGAAGCTGTCTAAATCCTCGTCTTGTGTTGCGTCTCTTGATTCCACTCAACCCCTCTCAAGCTACCACATAGATGCATTGGCCTCGCGACTAAGTCCTGACACTAAGGACATCTGCCGTGACAAAACCACGACGGTTGGCGCCCACCGTGGGGCCTGCGCACGATGGTGATGAGTTCTTGAAGGGATTTTTTCTCAAGGATCGAGAAGTTCATAATTTTCCGGATGAAGAAAGGCTGCGTGTTAAGCGGCTTTTGCATGCACCATGGAGACCCGCCAATACTGAGACCGAAATTTCAATGACTGCCTTGGGCAACGCACCAAATTCATCTGCTACAACTCATGGGCGAGAAGGAAAATTTTATTGATGGAATTTGAGATCGAGAAGATTGGGATTGCGTGCGTCACCGCACACATCGTTAGGCAATCCATCGAGTCCTACTCTCTGTTGTGGTGTTTCCGTGTGCCACCAGACTACCTGTCTGGGTCGCCGAATCCTACTGTTCTTCTCATAGCACGGAAGTTCGAGACCTACCCAGAGTCCAAGATGATCTGTTAGTAATATTACGGTGCTACATATTGTGTCAGATGAGGCCATCTGCTCGTCAATCAAATCAAAAGAAAAAGAATGGAAATGTTAACGCCCACACATGTGGGCGTTCACCATCCCGACCACACGCAAGCATCTCCGTTGGCAACTTTGTGCACGAATCTTGAAACAAACCGGCCGGTTTTCTGCGCCACGTAGGACGAGGCGCGTGTGCGGTGTGCGATTCGGGTCGCCCGCACGTTGGTTGCCATCCCGCGGTCAGCGGTTGCCACCCGAAGGCGTGCGGTGGAACCGCTATGCGCCTGCACGCCACCTTCAGACCGCGGTTGACGTCAAACACGTCGCACACCTCTGTCCCCTCTCCATCACGGTTCCATTTACTCAGACGCACCGCAGTTAGTGGCACAACCCACTCGCATTTCAAACCACTGGAGGAGAAGGTGAGGGGAGAAGGCGACGGCGGAGGCGGAAGAATCGACGGTGTTCACGGCCGTCGGTGGAGCTCGCCGGAACGGAGCGGCTGCGCCGGAGCGCCTGCGGGTTGAAGGTAATGCTCGCTACAACTCTCGCAACCCCTTCCTGCATTTCCCCCCCCTTCCCTCCCTGTTTGATTCCTCGATCGAGATTCAGGCGATTCTGCGATGCGTCGGCGTTCCCGCCGGTGCCGAAGTCGTCTGCTAGCCGTTTTTGGTGGCACTGGGCAGTTTTGTCGCCGCGGCGGCGGCAGCATCGTCGGTGTGGTTATGCTTGTTCGGAGGCACGCACTAGTCTTGCCTATGGATTGGGCAGGTGTCTCCCGGGTTGTTTGATGCGCATTGGTTCGAATTTGTGTTTGCAGTCAGTTCGGGGGTGAACTTTGAGGGTGAATTTGAGGTCGCGATAGTTGCCATTGAACCCTAGATCTAGTTAGTTGGGTTTTGAAACTGTAGTATGAGGCGAACTTGGTAGTTTGATTAACTGTCATGATTGTGTGGCAACTAACTCCCTGAACAAATGTGATAGTTGCCACAAACGTGTTTTCCTTTGCGGCAACAAATTACTGAAATGACTGTGATAGTTGCCACATATAAGCTTTCGCATGGGGCAACTTTTTTTATTGAATGACTGTGATAGTTGCCACACACACGCTCTTCCATGTGGCAACTGACTTTGCTGAATTACTGTGATAGTAGCCACTAACATGCTTTTTCATTGTGGCATCAAATTTTTCTGAATGATTTTTGGTAGTTACCACATTGTGATAGTCGCCACAATCTGTAGTCAATGCAGTTTCAGCAGCCAACTGCACTGGACGGCAACTAATGTGCACTTCAAGTGTGCCTGTTACCACTTGGGTAGTATATTCATGTGGCAAATAGAATGTGAACACACTGTCTGTTGCCATTCTGCAGATACGACAGTGTGGCAAATTGGCTGCATAATGTGGCAACCAAATTTGCATATCAATTCTGTCAGATGTCATACATATGTTATTTTTTCTGCATTCACTAGTTGACATTTTCTGTAAGGTGGCAACTGCTTACCTCTTGCATTTACATTTCCATCATGACAATTTGGTGTGTCCCTATCTCATCAGAATGGCTCATGGCGATCATCAAAACGATGATGATGATTTCGTGGATCCACCACAGCGTAATCGGGCAACTGGACGGATAAAAGAGGGTGATGAGGTAAATGTTCACACATCCCCCCCTCAATCCTGCTTTATGTTACTGGTTGACACCTCGAGCTTGCAGTCGTCTGACACGGACTAAAATTTCATGCCATTGCAAAACATGGCAACAACTGATCACTTATTGTCTGTTTTTTGCAGAAGAAGAAACGTATTCGCAACAGAGCCTCCCAAGAACGTGTGACTGCGTTGACTGACAAATTCACCGACGATCAGAAGGGGGCTGCTGCTGAGATGGGTATGCAGTCTATGATGGATGTCCGGTGCATGAACCTTGTCAACCCTGTATGCGAATGGCTTGCTGAGATCTACGAGCCCGCCTCCAGGGAGTTCGTGATTCCGGGACGTGGAAGACTTCCGTTGAACGAGGAATCCGTGTTCTGCACTCTGGGCATGCCTCGTGGACATATCAAAGTCCCGTACGATGTCAACAATGAGATCGAGGAAACGCTGTTCCCCCGTTTGTTTCCTGGGTCGGAATCCATGCCGAACACGTCTGCAGTGGCAGATTCGCTGCAGGCCATGACGACGCATGGAGATGTTTTCAAGATGAAGCTACTCATGTACCTCATCTCAGCTGTTTTCGCGCCGACCACCTCTCTTCGCCCAAGCAACAAATGCTTCCCCATCCTGGTGAATGATCCATCTTTACTACTTTATTTTCCTTCAATCTTTCGGCTCCGATGTCATGTGTAAAGTTAGTGACTGCCAGTGTTTCGATGTTTTTTTCCATTTGATTTCTGATGCGGCAATATTTTTGCCCTGAAATTTTGTGTGGTGCAGGCGGATCTGAAAAATGTGAAGAACATGAATTGGTGCAAGTTTATTGCCGACTTCCTCCATGATGCATTCTCAAGCAAGATGTACCAAAAGGGTTGTCGACTGCATTTAATGGTAGTTTTTTACCAGTTCTTTCTGTGAACACTGTTTTATAACACACTTTTATTCATGCATGTCAACCTGATCATAACAAGATGGCAACTGCTATAATGACAATATGGCAACTGTCATAATGACAATATGGCAACTGCCATCATATTAGTATGGCAACTGTTATCAGACTATGATGGCAACTGCCATCTTAGCAATAATGGCAATTGCCATCACACCATGATGGCAACTAGCACATACAGAAGGCAACTTCTTTCTTTATTCCATACTTTTCCATGCACATCACCTTGATTATCATGGGAACATACATTATCTTGTTTTTTAACTACAAAGTACCCATGACGGCAACTGATATTTCTTTCTTTGTAAAATTGTTTTAAATCAGCTCATGTATGTTGACTGTCTTGATCTGTCCACCGTGGATTTCACTAGGGTAGGAGGCCCGCCGCCTACGCACAAGTTTGCTGTTTCTGCGTGGACTATCAACGCTGTCAAGGTTGTGCTTGCCGCAGACAGGGCAACTGATACCAAATATGGAAAACTGCAGGTTAGTTTTGGTTTCTCTCTCCACACGGCATGCTTACAAATTTGACATGAGGGAACCGTCCGTGGTTCATAAGGGATGACCACCTTTTGTTATCCATGTCTGTCTGCGTATTGTATCCATGTTTCACCCCACAAGGGAACTCTTTTCATTCGTGCTGAAACTTACCTTCTATCTCTTACATCCTTGCTATTTTTTTGTTTTTTCTAGCTGATGGCCAAGCATGCTATAGACTACAACGTGTTTGGAAAGTGGATGGACGTGCACTCAGCTCCGTCTTGCCCTACTGAGGTAATCAAAATATGTACATCTATGGTTTGCCGTGGATTATTTGTTGATGTCGCGCAATTGACTGCAATATGGGTGGTTGTTGATGCTTCTTGTTTCGTTACGTGTAGGGCACCTGTTGAGCATCTAATTGGGCAGTTTGCATCCGGAATGACCGGCTTGCTCGGGAAGTTGGTTGAGGGTGGGCGTCTCTCGGTGGCTCGACAGCGGACGCCAGGTTGCGAGGCGATTCACTTCATTTGTCCCAGAACGTACACATCGGCCAACCGGTTGTCGTGGCCTGTATGACTACAACAGTTCATAAGAGCCCGGTGACACACAAGATGATCTAGATGGAGACGCTGGCCTCAGCAAGGATGACGACGATGACATGGAGAACGTGCAACAGGACATCGATGATGATGAACATGCTGAAGTTCGCGCAGGTGGTAACAAGGACAAGGATGCAACAGATGTCCCCCCACCGGAGAAAGTCAAAGAACATACGGCTGCGAGAGGCGAGGGGGTGTTGCCATCAAGGAGGGGGAGGGCTCCAGGAGATGTTGGGCAGGGTTCTCGTGGCAAGAGGTCTAGGACCGATCCCGTAGCTGCCAGGAGGAGGTTCGACTTTAATTTTAGTTTTTTGCTGTGTCTATTTTCTTGGAACAGTCTCATCCATTTCTTGCACTTGTTTTTTGTCAAGCGCGGTAATGAGTTTGTTGTCTAACAATTGCCACCTTTTCCCCCCCAACTCATACGTGCAGCGAGCCGACCGCTGGTGGACGAGCAGTTACGAAGAAACAGGCGCCAACGCCAACCCGTGTTTCTGCTCGCTTGAACAAAGGTGCCCCCATTGCCGGTGACACCCCTTCCACCAGGTCTTCTCCTCGTACGACGACGACCAACACCGGGGATCCTGTCATGTTGCCAGACCTGAGGAAGCCAGTCAAGAAGTAGGTTTCTCCATGTGCTTTCATTGACATAGCGCTATATTTTATTGATTTTCCAATGCATCCATTTAGCTTGTAACATGGTCTTCTATCATCGTCCCCCACGCGGCAACTGCTGTTTTTCCAAATGATTTCTTCCTTCATTTTAAAGTGTATGGCAACTCATATTGCTTTTTACATGGCAACTGGCATCTAAGCCAAATGGCAACTCTTACTGTACCTAATGGCAGCTGCCATCTTTTACCGTTGGCTTGTGAGCTCATCCCACACCTAGGTTTGAAATTGCATTCATGGCAGATCAAACATTCTTATCATTCTTCAAGGTGGCTAACATCCCAACTGCTGCTGGATGGCAACTGCTAATTATGACACATGGCCACTCACGTCCCCCTTACATGGCAACTACCAGCTTTTCCACTTGTTTTTCATTTTTTAAAGATTTCTACCATGGCAAACATATTTTTGTTCATTTTTCAATACCTTTTTCATGTGCTTTATTTTTTTTGTAGGGTGAAGAAGACTACCATGCGCGGGGCCAAGCATATCAGTAAGGACCCGCTCGAACGCCTACATTCAAAGTTGTCAACAGGGGGCAACTCAGATGTACATGAGGCACCAGGCGACAATACTGCTGTTGCACCGTTGATCACTCCCACCAACTCTGATGCAAGTGGCCGACCATCTCCGCCGGCTGCAGATGTGCAGGCTAGAACAACAGGCATCTGTATATCGGGGAGTGACGAGTCGGTATCTGCCAGGACAGCTGAAATATTGCCAACTCTACTGGCAATGAAGGATGCTGCTGTGAGCCATGTCACCCCATCAACAAGCGTTGAAGTGGACGCTCCCGAGACGAACCTAAGCAAGGAAGATTCCCGCTCATCTGACACTGATTCCAAGCGCGTGCGTGGTGGCACTCCTGTGTCCACGACAGAAGCGGCTGAGGCGGCAGTTCACAAGGATATGCCATCTACATGTGAGAGTCCTGGCACAACAGCTCCAGCTCCTGTCGGTGTAGATACTGCTAAGGCGACTGTTTCGCGTGCTAGTCTTCCACCTAGGTGCCGTAGCCCCCGCAAACAACCAACAGACATACCCAATGCATCGGCTGTAGCTAGGAGCAGGAGAGACGAGTCTGGTTATGTTCCTGCGTCCACACTGTTCCCGCCACCTGCCAAAAGCAATGTGATGGAGAAACCGGAAGACCGGAGCACAACTGATGCAGGTGTCAAGCCGGGCACGAGTGACGCAGGTGAACGCCCGGAGCAGACTGCGCCTTTACCCACAGTGGAAATCCCCATCATAAATCTGCGCACTTCCATGCTCCCAGTCAATGTCGGTGTCCCCTACATCCCAAACAAGAAGATTGTCAAGAAAGCTGCGGCTGATACCGCTGACAACACTCCCCGCCCTGCAAATAAGCCCGATCATTCTGTAGCGGCCGATTCAGATATGTTTGTCGATCTTTCACCCTTGGATTCTGCCCCGCAAGTTGTTCGTGGTCCAGCTAGTAGGAATGAGAGGCACCCAATGGCCTTTACCCCACCGAGCTTCAGCCTTGGCATCAGTCAAGATCAACCGGTGGTGCAAGATCCTATGCCAGTTGCCTTTGCTTTCCCAGGAGGCATGCCCGCAATGATGGCGCAGCCAATGGTCGAGGGCAGGAAGGCTGTCAAGTTCGCAGAGCCGATTGTGCAAGGTACACTTGTCATGTCCTTATGATTTTCTTGCATACATCTTTGTAGTTTGACTTTTGTCCCAATCATATTTTTTTGGGGGGTTCTCACTTGTGATGGCAACTGGATTTGATGCACCATGTCACATACATTTTCTTTGCTGCCATGCTGCATTTAACATTTGGGCAACCACGTGGCAACTGAAGTTGATTCAACATGGCAATCAGTAGTTCTTGTCACATAACAAATCTGATGCATTACACATGGCAACTGGATTTGCCACACCATGTCAACTACATTTTTTGTTTCCATGCTGCATTTTTTCATACGGCAATCACATGGCAAGTGTAGCTGACACAACATGGCAACTGTAGTTGCTGTGATATGGCAACTACAGTCCAACTTGATGGTTACTACATTGCAACTACATGTCAACTGTAGTTGCTATGACATGGCCACTGTAGTTGGACCACGCATGGCAACTGCCCCACTTTTTCCGCCCACAATCTCACATCATGCACCCTATCTCCTCACAATCCATCTGTTTTTGATTTTCTAGGTATCCTAACACACTTTTTATTTTTTTATCATTGCAGCCACCCCTGAGGAGATTTCACCTTCACTTGACGAAGCTTACCGCATGATCGAGGAGGCAGCATTGCATAGGAGGTCCTCACGAGGGCAAGGGCAATCAAGTTCCAACGTGCCTGCAGATACGGTATCTGAGGGTACCATTAGGAGTGCCACTCCTGGTTCTGTGAGGCAGAAGAGGGTAGTTCACCCACCTCCCGCGGAAGACTACGAGCCCGAATTCAGGGCCACTAAGGAACAGACCCAGCTGTACGATATCGTCAAGCGGTTTGGAAATGCGAGGGCCAGCAGCAAGCACATGAAGGAGCTGAAAGCGTAAATGACCACACCCCATAATCTCTCATTTTGCTTTGCTCCTTTTTTTACCATTCATCTTCTTCGTACTTCCTATACACGATCCGCTTACGTTTTAGTTCTTTCATATATTTTTTACTTAGTAGGCATGATCCTTCCATGTTATATCGTTTTCATACAGCTCATGTTAGGACAGAACCAAAGTCATTCAATGCGGAGCGACGTACGTCGACCTGGGTGATCTTGCCGAGTCCGTGTGGCCCAACGGTAAAATGTCGACGAATGTAGTTGCATGCGGGATCGACTACATCAACAATCATATGGATGTGTGTGCTGACAAGATAATCATGCATTATAGTGTGACCTGCAAAATATGGGATGGTGACTTCCACCACAAAATCCCGAGGAAGAATTTTGCTCAACACGGTGAATTCAAGCTCACACTGAAGAAATATGTGAGTACTCCTCCCCTTTCTGCACTGTTTTTTCACATGGTGTGGTTTTTTGCCATCATCTGCACTTGTGTTTATGTGGCAGATGTTTTCATGTGGCAACAGCTGCCGTGCACACTGTCATCTTGATTTTTGCATCCCGTGCAAACTATGTGGCAACTTGATAGTAAAATACACGGCACATTTTGTTCATACATGGACGACAACTTTCTTTCAACTACCCCCACCCATAACCAAACATTCTACGTGATTCTAATTTTTTTTTGTCCCTCTGTTGTTCTTTATGTGAACTCTGCTTCTCATTTCTTCACTTTTAAATGCAGGTCATGTTCCCCATGTTCCAGGAGCTTGCACCACATGACCAACAAGACAAGTGTGGTCACCACTATGCCATCTGTCTTGACACAAGAACCAACGTTTGAGGTGCTTGATTCAATCCGTTCGAAGTCGATGCAGACCTTACTACGCATGCGAATTCTTCATCAACAACCTCAAAGAGACATGGAACCGTCCTCTGAACATTCAAAGGTCCAGATTAGGCATTTCCGATCGAGTATGTGGCGATCGCGAAGCAAGGGAACACGTAATTTCTTAACCCCTCCTTCATGTGCCACTTACATCAATCCAACCCCTCTTTTATTGCCACATCTGAATTGAAGTGTATCTTTTGCTACGTCATCCTTTTGCGTGTTCACGACTCTTTTCTCGTGCGGAATGATTTGTGGCTTTCCTGTATGGAATACTTTGCAAAGTGGGAAGGCAGAATTGTCCCCGCTATCACAGCTGCAATGGTCGTTGAGCTCGGAAAATCCACACATGGAACTGGTTGACGAATGAAGATTTCAACAAGCGGTGCGAGCACGCGAGTTTGTGGAGGAAGCTGTCAAGAAAGTCATCAAGAGGTACAAGTGATCACGCGGCGATACACACCGGACGCATACCTTACATTCTGTTGCCGAGGAATGTAAGGTACTATCTCTTTTGTTCTCGTCAAAAACTATGTTCGTGTGCTATGTTATGACTGCAACCCCGCGTAGGCTACTATGTAGTGGTGGTGTGTGAGCGACATTTGAATAGTTTCTGTAATATATGTGTGGATGTGAACCTACTTAGGCGTGACAACAGATATGTTTTTTATGTTTATCATTATTACTATGGTTTCATCGTTTGTATCACCCGTTTGCTGTTTCGAATGCGTCACGATGTTTTAAAACATGGCAAATGTAGTTCATCAGACATGGTTAGCGAACGTCATTGTCGTTGTTCATTTGGACGTCTTGCTTCTTCTATTTCATCACTAACTTCACCGGCTAGCATGGTAGGTTTGATCATGTAGCCACAACCTTTGCTGCGGTTTATGCACGTTACGCCTTTTCCAACTTGTTTCCTATACATTGCACACAATACACTATGTGTCTCTAAACCGCGTCGTATTGTCATGGAAATATATGCCATGCAGAGTCATTACAAATACCATGGCATATTTTCAGTACAGCTAACATGGCAGACAAACAACATGGCAGATCCAACATAATTAACATGGCAGATACAATACAACTAACATGGCAGATCCAGTACAACTGAAATGGCAGATGCAGTACAACTAGCATGGCATATTTAGTATAAAATAGCATGGCATATTTAGTATAAAATAGCATGGCAGACTAACTACACATAACATGGCAGACTAACTACACATAACATGGCAGATTAAGTACCCATAACATGGCAACTGCATTTATCCACTCAATGAATTTTCCTTCCACTTCCGATGCCCCTCAAGAGTCATTCTCGCAATCTTAAAAAAAATTCTCATCATCTAGGGTACAAAACAAAATGTCCACAAGGACCATGTCACGTCGCCCCAATTTTTGCTCATGGATTGCCCGCCCCTTTCTTCGTTTTCTTGTGTTTTGCTTGAATCTCTAATCCCGACTTGTACCTTATCTCTCTTGGACGACCCTTCGTGATGGAACAGGGTGGGTTCCTGACCTGGGTCTGCGTGCTTGCTGTTCCAGATCCTATCTCCGAGTTTTTAGATGATGGCCCCGTGGATGAAGGCACAATTGATGTGCGGGGGAACCGGTGTAAGGCTTCCTCAGCTTTCCTCTTCTTGATCTCATCAAGCTCTCTTTTCAGTGCCTTCCTGTGTTTTTCTGCGACTCTCGCTGTCTCATCACTCTTGCATGTTTCATCAATTAGCTCAGCATAGTTCTTTGTCAGCACAACGTGCCTCACGGCTTCCATGGTTGACTTAGGTCTCTCGTCATGCACAGCCAGAACTGCGTGTGTTGTCTGTGGCGCCAACGCGTCGTCAGCGTCCCAAGTCCATCGCCACCTTATGAAATGGCGGGGCATCCGTGTCACAGCATTCATGTCCATTACTTTTAGTATGTGACAACACACAATGCCGTCCCGTTCGAACTTGCAGCATTGGCAGTAGTACTCGCCTTCGCCTATCGAGGCTTTGTCGAAGTAATTCCTTCCTTTGTCCGGGTCTTCAGGTTCTGAATCTGACATGCCCAAAATAGAACACACCTTGAACGTATGTCCGTCCACCTGGAAAGCCGTGAACATGCTGGCACGCTTTATTTCTTCCTGGAATCTGCAAGTTTTGTGTGTTTTCTGTTAAACTATTGTGCTTTTTTCTTGTACCACCTTATGTTGTCATGTAAATAGAAATACATTTTTGATTAAACATGGCAAATATAGTACGTTGAACATGGCAAATGCAGTACACTAGACATGGCAAATGCAGTACACTAGACATGGCTACTGGAGCACACTAGACATGGCAATTGTAGTACATTTTCAACTGGACATCGTCATTTTCCACACCAACATTCCCCAATGGAAGCACATTGCATAAAACATGGCAACTGCCCATTTATTTAAACATGGCATCTACAGTTTGGCTAAACATGGCAGTTGCATTTCAACAAACATGGCAGATTCACTTTATTAAACATGGCAACTGCATTTCAGCATATGTGTCGCCAATATAACATTTTTCCAGTTGACATTGGCACTTGCATGCCAACATGCCCCAATGGAAGCACAGTGCATTAAACATGGCAACTGCACTTCATTCAACAAGGAAAATGCACCCGAGCAAGCACGGCAAAACAGAATTTTCATTGAACATGGCAACTGCAGCTGAGTAAGCATGGCAAACAGTATTTCATTAAACATGGCAACTGCATATCATGGCAACTGCATTGCACTCTGTAAGGCACCTACTGCCTATGTGCTTTTCTGCAAATAAGACTGTAACGCAACTGACTTGTTAAAGATCTTGTTCGTGTATATCTTGCTCATTTGCCTCTCCATCGGTAAATACGTTAGCAATTTTGGCTGCTTTAGTGCTGTAGTCGCTTCTTACTGTAGCTCAGATCCCAGAATTTTTTGTTGCAAAGCTGTGTACTGCTTGGCAAACGGTAGCAATGTGTTGCCAGGGCTGACGTACCGCTTCAAAACAGCATTGAACCCCTTGCTGTGCTGCGTAGTCTGCAGAAATGGGAAGAAGCACTGCATGAAGTAGGCCGGCACCCAGTACATTCGCTTCTCCCACAGATTAGCAAGCGTCTCGTTGTCTTGGACTTGATGTGTTTCAATCATGGCCATCCAGCTCTTTCAAACTCCTCCACCGTCAAGCTGTGGTCCATGCACAGCTCGAATGCCTTGTGCAGCTCTGGACGGTCAGCAAAGAACGGTCCTAGCGTCTCCTCAAATTTCTTTATAATGTGCACCTGCGGTGCACATGCCTTGCCAACGGAAAGACCTCCTCTATGCCTGCACGCATGCTGAAATCTTGGTCTGTTATTATGTTCATCGGAGCAAGTCCATCCATGCACTCCAAGAAGGTCTTGAACAGCCAAACGTACCCATCCGTGTCTTCGTTCCGGACGAGCCCGCAGCCGAACTGCAACGACTGATTATGGTTATTTATTCCTATGAACGGAGCGCATGGCATCTTGTACATATTGGTGAGGTACGTCGCGTCGAATGAAATGCAATCTCGGAAATGTTTGAAGGCTCTCCTTGCAGCACCATCCACCCAATACATGTTCCTAACACGGTCCTCATCGTCCAACCTTATCATCTAGAAGAAATCTGGATCTTCCTTCGCTTTCTCATCGAAGTAGGCAATTGTGGCCTCTATGTTTGCCAACTTGCTCTCTCTATGGTACTTGGCGTGTAGGTTTGTGACGTCAGCTAGTATGTACGGCATGCTACTCAGTTTCCCCTTTTTGCTATGGATGAGAGATAGTATCTGTACCATTCTTGATGGACTGATGTTACAATCATGTAGCAGCTTTACGAATTGCCTTTCGACGGGGGTGAACCCTCTGTGGGCGGTCAGAAATTTTACCAGGTCGAACTTCTTTATGAGTTGGTGGTTGTGCTCGTCAAAATATTCAGTGACCACCCATTGTGTACCATCTACGTTTAGCTTACACCGGACAGGGCATTCAGTCTTGAGAATGATACCTCTCTTTCGTTCCGGAACGACAGGCGCAACACCTTTCCCCTTCTTGTTCCTCCGTGCCTTGTGGCATCTCATCTCACCTCTGATGTATTCGTTAGTTTTCTTAATTTTTCTATGGTATTCGGTGTTGACCACAAATCCATGGAACTTTGCATATGTCTGGTAGAATTCCTTTGCTTCTTCGAACGATTTAAATCTCTGCCCAACGTACAGTGGCTGAGGTACCCATGATCTCTGATTGCCCACCATCTTCATCCCCTTGTGCGTCGTCGTTAGTTTCATCATTCACTTCAGCATCAGCGACAACTCCATCTACTTGAGTGTTGGCAGTGCTTGTGTTCAAAGGGGTGCTTGTCGGCATTGCTGGAATGATTGCCATTCCCGACTCTGACTCGAAATTGTTTGCGGCATGATTGTCTCTGCGTGGTGGAACAGCGTCTTTCGTGCGCCGAGCTCCCGCAGAGATGTCCCCGCGCCGCTGTTCACTGTAGTTGTAGGCCCTGTAATAGAAAAAACAGGTACGGGAGTAAGATTTTTGTTTGAATAACATGTGTATCGCAACGGATCACACCATCTTCGAGTGAGTTGGCATGACATCATTTCAAACAGCAAGCCGTCAGGCTGCGCGTGGACATGTATGGCAGCTGTAACTGTCCAGTCATGGCAGCTACTGTTCAACAAACATGGCAACTACTGTTTTGCCTACAAATAACGAATGTATTGCTGTTTTTGTGGTTCAGTTTTTATCCTTGCCTTGTTGTGCTGCATTTGACCATCTTGTGTGGTCTGTGACACCAAAATGACGTGCTACACCTACAGTTTGTGAAGCTTGCCACGAGACGTTTGCCGGGTTACCACCAGCGTAATAACCTGTAAGCATAGTATTGGTTGGTCAATTCATGGCAAATGTAGTTTGTGCTAAGACGACATCTCTGATTGCCCGATGTGGCAACTGCAGTTTTATTGGCATGGCAACCGTAGTTGCATCGAATAGCAACCGCGATTGTTCCTTCATGGCAACTAAAGTTGCCATGGCATGGCAAATGTAGTTGCACCGGCATGGCAATCGCAGTTGTTCCTCCATAACAGCTGCAGGTGTCTATGGATGGCAACAACAGTTGTCCAGGGATGGCAAGTGTAGTTTTTAATTCATGGCAATTGTAGATGTCCAATCATGGCAATTGTAGATGTCAACTATGCTCCTACGCTAATTGAGCATCCGCCTTCACTTTTTATGGACTCACCTGTGTATGGCGTCGATGGCGGTACATGGGTGCTGCCGATGCCACGTCTGCATGAGCGCTCTGCATTTTCACCCGTGATAACTCGTGAGTCCTTTTGCCGTTTTTTGCATGTTCATTTTTCATGTCCACAGCGGTATGTGCTCTTTTTCGTTTTGCATTACCTTGATTAGCCATACTAGCTAGTTGAAGTTGGCTGCCCGCACATTTGTCGGTGTTAGCGCCTTGTGGATGAACTTGCCACGGGGCCCCTAAGAGTGTTTTGGTCATAGAACCTGCGAAAAAATGAGAGTGTACGACATAAGTAGAATGTCATCTTCATCGTTATTGAAGATGGCAACTGTTCTCTTCTTTTGTTATCACGCATCATACCTCGCCTGCATCTTGTTCTAGTAGTGGCAGCAACGGCCCTGCAGAGATGATTTGGTAGACTGATGCATCCCAAGGGGCGTTTACGGCCTTTGAGAACCCCAAGCATCGGCGCCATCTTCGTGATTCATTCTTTCCGTGTCTCGCTTCTTTCCGATGTGCTCTCAATCACTGCATGAACAAGAAGGCATAAACAATCCACAAGAATCGCATTCTTCTGCTGCTTGCACATAGAAGATAGGGATGGCAAGCAACAGGTCAAAATAGGTGGCAGCTCCTGACAACGAAAGGTGGCAACTATCGTTATACATAAGTGGCAATTAATTTTTCCCAACCCCTTCATTCCAAAAATTGTCCTTCCTGACCTTTTTTAGGGATTCCTACTCATCCATTTCATAAGCAACTACCTGCGTCAATTAAACTAGGAACTTAAGTTAATCTCAACACGTGAATCACAAAACTCTGGATCTCGGAACTCATCGGTGTTGCCACCCCCCTATAGCATGGATCCAGTACAAGATCGGGGGGATTTTCAGCCTGAAGGTTGAGAAGGATGAGATAGGGAGATTTTTCACCTGATTTTAGTTCATCGTCTCTGAAGGGCTGGGTTAGAGTGGGGGGCTGGGGGTGGGGAGGGTTGGGGTGTGGTTTGCGGTGTGTTTGCCCTACTGATCTGCTCTAGTTGCCATGGCAACCAGAGAAGGCCGGTGACGGAGGTAGGGGTTCGAGAGGTGGGGGGACAATGGCGGCAGTCGAGAGAGGCGATCGAGCGGAGAAAGGGAACGGCTGGGTCGTGCGGGCAGCGGGTCATGTGGCCCGGACAGGGCAGTGTGGGCGGGGTTGCCACACACCGGACGTGCGGGCCGTGGTTTTGTGCGCGCGGACGTGGTCATGCGGGCCGGTTCCCGTCCATGCCACACGAGGCGTGCGGGCGGGTTCCCGTCCATGCCACACGTGTGGCAGTTATTCGGACCCAAAAAGAAAGGGGACGCTGTACGCGCTGCTGCGGAGCATCTGCATGTGTCCGATAGCAGTCAAATCGCAAGTAGCATCTATATTTTCTAGCGGCAGCTGGCTCCATGCACGGAGTTCATGAAATCCCGCATGCTTTTGTCCCTATGCAAAGGAATCAAGTGGTAGTGCCAAGGAGTATTATTCCAAGAAATGAAGAAACGCAAGTTCTAATTAGCTATTGTACCTACGAGCAGATTGGGAGTAAACTATGCAACAGTGTACATGCATATAGTACGTCCGGTTTAACCTTCACCAAAGATGCATCGGATACAGTGTTCAGGCCACGAGGGAAGCCACAAACTTGTCTCCGCCTTGTCCTCACCTCGATCAACAGTGCGAGCCACCGACTGCTGCCGGGTCAGCATCCACGCCTTAAGTCACCCTCAGCGTCCTTGAGCCGCCCAGACGGCCCTTGTCGTGCGTGCCGCTCAGACCATGGCAGAAGTGGCCCACGGAGAACCGCCCCCTCCCCCCTAGCAGTGCCAAGACGTCGTCTTTGCGGTCTCCTCTATTTTTTGCTCCGCCGATCGCCGCTTATTACATTGTTGTTGAGCCGCCTGTTGAGCTGTCGGGGCCAGCCGTCTCTATCATGTTGAGGCGTCGGGGCTATATTGCGTCGCCGGTCTGCCTGATCCGCCTTTGTCAAGGTGAACGAATCATCCGTCATCCAAATAAATCAGGTGATATCCATCCAAGTTTATTTTATTAGTATATATTGTTTTTTATCAAAGAACAATTTATCTTTGCCTTGGCCTGTAATATTTTTATGCAGGACGACTATTAAAAGGAACAGGGATAGTGTTATGCCATGGATGCACGGTCAACTGTGCCGCGCGGTTTTCACGGACACGTGTATCGCGGTCCGGTTTACATCAACGCGCCGGCCGACTCACCCGTCCGCACTGCATTACAAAACGCCACGGACGACTCGTCCGTCTGCCCTCGCGGCCGGTCCACGCGTCTGCGACGGCTTACAATGCGGAGGACAACTTGCTCGTTCGCATAGGATTACAACACCGGCTGACTCATCTGTCTGCTCCGGCGGCCGGATCATCAATTTCATGGCGGGTTATTTCTGGCCTAAACGAATCAGGTGCTATCCATCTAAAGTTTATTTTATTAGCACGTATTATTTTTTGTCAAAGAACAATTACTTTGATCTGTGTATTTTTATACACAGGACACTCATTTACTAAAAATGTGGTTTATGCCATGGGTATGGAACACGGGCTGACAATATTCCGCCCAGCGATAGTCCGTAACATATTACCCGATGAATGGACGCGCACAAGCCGTCGCCAAGATGCGGCCGGTCTACATCAACACATGGGCCGCTTTTTATGCGCATGAGCTGTTTATTGAGTATGAGCAAGTCACAGCTTGGGTAGCCCGGTTTTTCTTTCAACAAAATGGAGGCAAATTATCATATACTATCAACCGCCGTCTGCACTGGGTGGTTCAATGGGCAGGCGCACAAGTCGCCACCCCTACAGTTTGGTTAATTTCAAATCGCCAGTTGGAAGGAACCATTGGCCGAGTTGCTGGCACGGCTCATACGGGATCATTTATAACCCGCCGCAGTCACCTCAACCTTCTGTGGATTCACATCGTGCTGTCAACACCAATGATATACAAGTTATGCCGGATTATATCACGGTCAAATATGGAGAATCTCAAGCCAACTCCTCGAGTCACCTTGAGACTTGGGGGCTATGATGACATGACTCAGCAAATCTTGCCAGTTCCAGCAAATTGAAGGACCCTAGGACGATGGAGGGAAAATAACCCGGTCTCGGAGGCTTCTGTTATATTGATGAAAATTTAAAGGCCGTCGGAAAATTTCCGGCTTAGAAAGTATATGACAGTTACAAAATCCTGGCTCAATGAAGAAGTTCCGGGTCATTAGAAAGGATTCCGGTTTAAAATCCGGCTCAAGGGAAGTCAGTCTCACTGAAGCTCTCAAATCCGGTTTAAAAATGTCCTGTTCAAAAAGGAATTAACTTCTCGCAAGTTCAAGTTTAAAGGCTGTTGGGGATATTACTACCGGGCGTAAACCGGCTAGGACAGGCCGGGTTAACTTCATCAGTAGTCAAGTATGCTTGAAGCCCGTGAGGATATTCTATAAGGGCCCAAGGCCCGAACGGTTTAAGGCACAGCCGTGAACCGGCATTAGTATGTAACTTGTGTTGTAAGTTAGAAATACCAGAGACCGAACCGGACACGTCTATGAGCGGTTTGGGACTCTCAAAACCGACAAGCGTCACCCATGTATATAAGGGGCGACCGGCGGTGGTTTAGGACAACAGACAACAACTTCGAGACTTAAGCGAAGCTTGTTTGCTCCCTAGTCATGAAACCCCATCAATTCCATCACAACTAGGCGTGGGCTTTTACCTTCATCGAAGGGGCCGAACTAGTATAAACTCTCTTGCGTCCTTGTGTCCGCTTTAACCCCTTCAAGCTAACCCGTAGCGATGGCTCCACGACTAAGTCTCCTTTCATGAGGACATCTGCCGTGACAAAACCATGATAGTTGGCACCCACCGTGGGGCTATCACACGATGGTTTCAAGTTCTTGGAGGGCAACTTCGAAGGACTCAAGGGTTACGCTGTGGGCTGGATGACCAAGAGTCGTCGCGGCAAGCTCTACATCGACGATTCAGGCTGGGGCCCCGAGGCCGGCTCGATTGAGTATGGGTACTGGGTCCCCTTTGGTGGCATACACGTCTTCATCGGCAAGATCGGTGAACCGGGGCCTGAGCCGGACATCTGCACCGACCTCGTCGAAACGGCTCAGCGTGCGAGATCTGCCCAGGTTAAACTGGCTGTGAAGCTTGCCTTCGTGGGAGTCATCCACAGAGGAGAATATGAAGATGGATCGGCATCTGGTAGCGAGACCGTCGTTTATTCCGGCGACGAGTCCTCAACCGGAGAAACCGAATCATTGTATCAACTGCAAGGCGGCCGTATTGGGGGCTACTTCGATGGTGATAGTATTCCGGATCCCCCTGATCTGCCCAACCAGGTTGGAATATTCATGGCCAGTACGCAGGCGGCGATCCACTCTTCGACTGCAGCAGCAATGTTCTCCGGATCAGCAGCGGCGGCAGCGGCCGGGGCAGGAGGCTCTGTGCGCCCGCCAGCTCAAGTATTATCTGATCTGTTTGATGCGTTGGCTGTGCTTATGGCAGAGGCTAACCCGGCGGTTTAGGACGCCCACAACGTGGAGATTGCAAAGGTGAGGGAACAAATCACTTAGACCAAGGCCGACCTAGCAGCTGAGAACAACAGGATGGCCGCAGAGCGGGCCGCTTTGGATGCGCAAGCCTATAGGCTTATGCTGGACCAGAACGCGTCGCATGAAGTCTTGAAAAGGAAGCATCGGTCTCGCCTGCCGACGGTTTTCGATGCCAGAAACCTCTTTAATACCCCAGGAGCAGGGACTAGTAACCCGCCATGGCTAAACCGGGCGGAGGCACTTGGGCCGGGTGCGCCGGTTCAACCTCGCCTGATGGAGACGCCTCGATAGAATAATATCGTACCTCGGCCAGTCCAGACACCTCCAGGTCATTATTCCAATCCAATGGACAATCTTATCGCCGCCGCTTCACGGCTGGAGGCCATCCCGATTGAAGGTGATTCTCCGCAAGCGGTGGAGACGCGCCGGGTTAAGGAACTTCTTCGAACAGCCTTGGTTCAGCAGGAAGCATATTCATATAGCCATGACCGAATTCATTCCACCCCCCGTCCAAGCCGGAGTTACAGCAGGCGGATGGATGAACCGGCTGTATCCAGTAATGCATGGAACCGTGAAGCGCCCCGTGGCCATAACCCGGCGGGTGATGCTCAGGAAGTGGTGGACCGGGCCCGAGCACGAAGGGATGCCGAGTTAGCAGCGCAACATGAGGCTCGTCAGCTTACGCCGGTTCGTCCAACCACCTCGATCGAGCCAGGAGTTACTTCTAGTTCTTTGGGAGTGCCTTGTCTTGTCCCCGCTTTACGCAATGTGCGCCTGCCCAAGGACTTCAAGGGCCCGCACAAGGTGCCAAATTACACGGCCGATTTTTCTCCAGAAACATGGGTAGAGAGCTATGAGATGGCCATGGAGATGCTTGATGTAGATGAAGCGGCATGTGCAAAGTATTTCACTATGATGCTTGAAGGGACAGCCCGTATTTGGCTAAAGAGCTTACCAGCTAATTCTATCAGTTCATGGGCCCAGTTGCGAGCCCGGTTTATCCAGAATTTCAAGGATACATGTAAGCAGCCCATGTCGATAGTGGACTTAGCGGCCTGTGTCCAGGAGGAAGGAGAGTCAACAACCCGCTGGGTACGCCGAGTTTCGGAAATTTTGCACTCATCAGACCGTATCAACGCCGACTCCGCGGTTATAACTTTGGAAAGCAACTGCCGGTTTAAACCTCTGAAGTTGAAATTGGGACGGATGAAGCGCCATTGTAACGATATGGGGACCCTCATGACTGCATTAGTGAAGTATGCTGATTCTGATAGTACCAAGGTTCCCGAGTCTGATGATGACAAGACAGGGAAGGGAAAGAAGAACAACAACTCCAAGGGGCAGCAACACAACACGGCCGGTCATAGTAATGGAGGCAAGCGTAAAGCGGATGGCAGCATGGACTTTGTGGCTAACACTAGCGCGCAGGACAGGGGCTAGCGACGGAAGGGTAAACCGCCGAATCACGGTGGAGCTCCAAGCCCCAACCTGGACTGCCTGACTTATCTATTAAACCAGCCCTGTCCAAAGCACGGGACGAAGGAGACGCCAGCCACCCACCTTTGGAAGGATTGCTATATTATGCAGGAGTTCAAAAATTCTAATGCTTTCCGGTATGATCACGGATCGGTGGTGGCTCAGGATCCGATTCCATGGGCGGGTCACGGTGGAGAAATGCGGTTCAGGCTTCAATGGAGATCGGGTGGACATAACAATCAAAACAATCAGAATAACCAGAATGGTTACTACCAAAGAACAGCGATCGGGTTATCGAGCAATCCAAGCGGTTGAATAGTAGGCAATATCATGTATTCACCACTAGCTTGGATAAGCGAGACCGAAGCTTCTGGCAAGCGATGAATTATGTTGAATCAGCAGTACCTCGTTATTTACGTTGGTCCGAACAACCAATCATATGGAGCAGAGAGGATCACCCTCCCCGGGTTGACAATCCGGGTCAGCTAGCGTTGGTGGTGGCACCTCAGGTGGGAGGTTATAAGTTCACCAAGGTGCTCATGGATGGAGGAAGCAGCATTAATATCTTATACTATGAGACCTTCCGCCGTATGGGGTTAACAGACAAGAATCTTAAACCGTCCAATACGGTATTCCATGGTGTGGTGCCTGGTAAGTCAGCATATCCCGCTGGCAAGATAGCTCTGGAGGTGGCCTTTGGAGATGATCATGATTCCAGGTCAAAAACATTGATTTTTGAGGTGGTGAAGATCCGGAGCCCATACCACGCTTTATTTGGGCGGCCGGCTTATGCCAAATTTATGGCACGACCCTATTATATTTATCTGCAGCTCAAGATGCTGGGTCACAAGGGGGCCATAACCGTTCAAGGAAGTCGCAAGATTGCCTTGGAGTGTGAAGAAGGTGATGCGGCCTATGCAGAGTCGGTTTGTGCCACGGAAGAGTTGAAGTACTACAAGGATAATGTTGATCCTGCGGACATGACTCCGTTGAAGAAGCCAACCACAGAGCATGATCCGGCTCTAAAGTTCAAATCGGCAGCTGAGACTAAGCTTGTTGACTTCATACCTGGTGACTCGTCCAAGCAGTTTAGTATCAGTGCCAACTTGGATCCGAAATAGGAAAGCGCGCTCATCGAGTTCATCCGTGAGAACTGGGACATTTTTGCATGGAAGCCTTCTGACATGCCAGGTGTACCGAGGGAACTCGCTAAGCACACTCTTAATGTTGATCCTAAGTACAAACCGGTGAAGCAGTTTCTCCGCCGGTTCAACGAAGAAAGGCGCAAAGCTATTGGAGAGGAGGTGGCCAGGCTCTTAGCGGCTGGCTTTATTGTTGAAGTGTTCCATCCTGAATGGCTGGCTAATCCGGTGCGGTCCTTCAGAAGAACGACACCTGGCGCATGTGTGTGGATTACACAGATCTTAATAAGGCTTGTCCAGCAGATCCTTTTGCCCTCCCCCGCATCGATCAGATTATTGATGCTACGGCGGGTTGTGAGCGTTTGAGTTTTCTGGATGCATATTCTGGTTATCATCAGATCAAGATGGCAGTTAAGGACCAGGAGAAGACGGCGTTCATAACTCCCTTTGGAGCCTTCTGCTATGTATCTATGCCCTTTAGGCTCAAGAGTGCTCAGGCAACTTATCAATGGTGTGTACAAAATTGCCTTCATAAGCAGATCGGCCGTAATGTACATGCCTATGTGAATGATATTGTGGTTAAGTCAAGGGAGAAGGAGACTATGGTTGATGATTTGAAGGAAACCTTTGATAACCTACGGACATACAAGATGATGCTCAACCCGGACAAGTGTGTTTTTGGTGTACCGGCAGGCAAGTTATTGGGTTTTCTGGTGTCCAACAAGGGAATTGAGGCTAATCCGGAGAAGATCACAGCTATCACTTCCCTGGCTAAACCGAAATGTGTCAATGATGTCCAGCGCTTGGCAGGCCTGATTGCTGCGTTGAGCCGGTTTATCAGCCGCCTCGGTGAGAAGGCGATCCCTTTGTATCAGATGCTGAAGAAAGCAGATCCCTTTGTCTGGAGTCCGGCCGCTGATAAAGCGTTGGAGGATTTAAAGTGGCAGCTAGCCAATCCGCCTGTTCTTGCTGCTCTGATTGACAAGGAACCATTGCTACTCTATGTGGCAGCTAATGCTCGTGCAGTCAGCGTAGCTATCGTGGTGGAGCGCAAGGAGGCGGGCAAGGAATATCCGGTTCAGCATCCGGTTTACTATATCAGCGAGGTGCTTATTGAGTCCAAGCAAAGATACCCGCATTGGCAGAAGCTGGTGTATAGAGTTTTCATGGCAACCCGGAAGCTTAAGCAATACTTCCAGGGACATCCCATCACAGTGGTTAGCTCTGCTCGTTTGGGAGATATAATTCAAAACAGGGAGGCAACTGGCCGGATTGCCAAGTGTGCTATAGAGCTTGGGCCGCACGGTTTGAAATACGTGCCTCGGACAGCGATCAAATCGCAAGCACTTGTGGATTTCATCAATGATTGGACGGAGTTACAAGCACCTGAAGAAAAGCCGGATCACACCTATTGGACTATTCATTTTGATGGGTCCATGCAATTGGAGGGCTCGGGGGCTGGAGTCATGTTAACTTCCCCACGAGGTGATAAGTTCTGTTACGTTCTCCGCTTAATGTTCCCTTGTACTAACAATGCAGCTGAGTACGAAGCTTTACTCCATGATCTCCGGATGGCTAAGGAGATGAATCTCAGCCGAGTTAAGTGCTTTGGTGACTCGGACCTGGTGGCCCAACAAGTGTCTGGCACTTAGGATTCTAAGGACCCGCTCATGGCAGCATACCGTCGTGAGGTGGATATTATTGCAGGCCACTTCAAGGGATATCAGGTGGATCACGTGGACAGACGGAAGAATGAAGCGGCGGACGCTTTAAGCCGGCTGGGCTCTCAGCGTAAACTGTTCCCGCCTAATGTCTTCTTAGATGTTCTGCATAACCCGTCGGTCAAGCTCCCTGGCGAAGAAGATTTGGCTATTCCTGATCCGGAGGCTCAGTTGGTGGCGGCTCTGCATGTCATTCCGGATTGGACGGTTCCTTATCTTGCATACATGAACCGGGGCGAGTTACCAGAGGATGAGACGCTGGCCGGACAGATAATCCGGTGATCCAAGTCCATGACTATTGTCAATGGCGAGTTGCACCATTGCAATGTGTCAGGAGCGTTTCAATGTTGTGTGTCACCGGAGGAAGGTTGTGAGATCTTGCGCGAAATCCACGAAGGAGATTGTGGTCACCACGCCGGTTCAAAATCTCTGGTGGCTAAGGCGTTTCGTCATGGTTTCTATTGGTTGACTGCTCATGCTGATGCGGAGGACCTGGTTAGGTGATGTGACGGCTGTTAGAAGTTCTCAAGACGCGCTCATGTACCGGCTCAAGAATTGAGGATGATTCCAATTACTTGGCCGTTTGCGACTTGGGGGCTGGATATGGTTGGGCATTTCAAACGGTCCAAGGACAAGAAGACCCACCTCTTGGTGGCGGTTGACAAGTTTACAAAGTGGGTGGAAGCGGAGCCCGTCAGCAAGTGTGATGCAGCCACGGTGGTTCAATTCATTAAAAAGGTGATTTTTCGGTTTGGTTTTCCACATAGTATCATTACTGATAATGGTACCAATCTATCCAAGGGTGCTATGAAGGAGTTCTGTGAACATGAGCACATCCGGCTTGACGTTTCATCAGTGGCTCACCCACAGTCCAATGGTCAAGCAGAGAGAGCTAACCAAGAGATCTTACGAGGTATCAAACCCCTGCTTATGGTTCCTTTGCAGCGGACGCCGGGTTGTTGGGTTGAGGAGTTACCATCTCTGTTATGGAGCATCAATACTACACCCAACAGATCGACAGGATACACACCGTTCTTCATGGTCTACGGAGCGGAGGCGGTTCTCCCTAGTGATATCCGTCATGATTCACCTCGTGTATCAGCTTATGTTGAAGCGGACAATGAGTTAGCACGGCAAGACGCTTTGGACCTGTTGGATGAGGAGCGTGACATTGCAGCTGCCCGTTCGGCGATTTACCAGCAGGATCTTCGTCGTTATCACAGTCGCCGAGTTAGAACCAGAACCTTTCAAGAAGGAGATTTGGTGCTCCATCTCATCCAAGACCAGACTGATATGCACAAGCTATCCCCACCTTGGGAGGGACCTTTCGTGGTCAGCAAGAATCTGCACAACGGGTCGTACTATCTGATTGATATTCGAGAGCATAAAGATTCACGTACATCAGAGGAGGAGACCAACAGGCGGTGGAACATAGCTCATCTTCGGCCCTACTATACTTGAGCCATAGGCTCTACTTATGTACATATTATGACAATGCATATATTATGATCAATACAATAAACCGGAGCCTTAGCTAAAGCGGGATCTCTGTTATTTTTACATCATGAGTGGTTACACGGAGTTTTTATCCTAAAGCGGTCTCCGGTTTACCCCTTGAGTTAGCTTTTTAACAAAGCTTTATATCATGTCACTTGGGGGCTTGGTCGTGTCCGAACCAATGCAACACCTTTTGATAGGCGAAACCACGAGATCACTTGGGGACTTGGTCACGTCTGAACCAGTCACGCCTCTTGATCGGCCTAAGGCCACAGAATCACTTGGGGGCTTTGGTCGAACCCGAACCATCGCTACACCTCTTGATCGGCATAATGCCTCTGCATCATTTGGGGACCTGGCTGACATGAACCATAGCTACGCCTATTGGGGGCTTGGTCGTGTCCGACCATGGTAATGCCACTTGATCGGCTCAAACAGCCTCTTTTCGCAAAAGATTTTGTCTTTGCCTTTGCTTGAAATTTGTTTGTCTTTTCGCATATTTCTCTTGTTGTGTTCTTAAACCGACAATTATTAAACCGATTCGACTATGGTTGTTCTTCATCCGGAGACGCTTTGCCCAGTTTGATTTTTGATAAACATCCTATTATGGAGTAACACCGGTGTTCATCTTAACCTGGAACGGTTTACCTGATAAACCGACCCTATATACATAGGAGCTGTTTTCTCCTTCAGCAGAGCGGGTTTCTTACAACTCCGCTTCAAGATTGGCACAGCCAACTTCATGCCCTACGATGGCAGGTATCATACATTCCCGTCTTTTATCATATGTTTAAATCTAAGGTATTATCTTTGATTTCATATACATAGATATGATGACCCGCCTGGTTGTAACATCCCAAAATTCTAAATTTTGGAATGTTATAAACAAATAGATAGTTTTGATTGATTGTCGATTGATTGGTGAAAGTGAGTAAATTGAAACTTTTTTGAAAGTTAAATGAGAGGGAATAAAGGACTTTCCCAAACTTTCATTTTGCTTTCATGATCTTGAAATTCAAATTCTTTTCACCACAAAACCACGGAGAGAAGATGACATGACTTCTTCCATTTATTTAAATGACAAGGGTGCTGAAAATATTTGAATTTCATTTGGAAAATATTTCCAATTCTGGAACTTTATGCAACTCAATGATTTTCACGAGCGAATATAAAATGACTTCTTCAAAACATATGAAATATGAGTTGGGAGTTTCAAAGAATGAAATTCAAAGTTCTTTTGAATTTATTTTCAATTTGGAGTTATTTGAGTTTTATTCAATTTATTTTTCTCCAAAAATAAAATATATGGAAAATAGGGTAACATGATTCCCTACATCAGAAAATTGGAGAGAAATTAATTTGAAGTCATTTTGGTATTTTAAAAATGATTTTTACTGGATTTTTCTAGAGCAGGAGCACTCTTTGCTTTATTTGAATTTGTGTGGATTTTATTTGGCCTTATAAAAATGTTCAGCTTGTAGGAAATCTTGTTCTGAAAATTTTGGTATACTATATGCCTATATAAAAGTTTTAGTTATTTTGTTTTTATTATTTTAGTTCTCTGAAAATTTTGTTTAAAAAAAACTCTTCGAACAGTGCCACGCCGAAGCCCAGCACTGCTCTCTCTCCCTCTCTTTCCCCGCCGCCGACTGGGCCGGCCCAAGGCCCAACCGCTGCTGCAGCCCAGCCCACCGCCGCACCATTCCCGAGCTCCAGCGGGAGTCCGCCGCCCGCACGCCGCCGCGCCGCCGTGACCGAACCGGCCACCCCGTGTAACGCCCTGGATTCGATGCGCCAGGTGTCCGCCAGTTATTCGCCGTTGTTGCCATGTCATTTGCTTGCGTGTTGCATTTTTCCATGTCATCATGTGCATTTCATTTTGCATACGTGTTCGTCTCAGGCGTCCGAGCTTTTTCCCCGTTGTCCGTTTTGTAATCCGGCACTCCTATGTCCTCCGGCGTTCCCCTTTTGCCTCTTTGCGTGTGCGGGCGTTAAGTGTTCTCGGAATGGGTTGCAACTTGACGTGCGGTCTTATTATAGTGTAGACAGAGCGCCTGTCAAGTTTCGTCGCTTTCGGAGTCCATTTGATAGCCCAAGCGTTAAACCTATAACCGCGATATAGCCGGTATATTCGCCGGACGTTCCGGTCTCCAAAACAGTCGCCGGGCCTCACTTCTCTTCTCTCCCCTCAGCCCAAACCTCTCTATCACAACCCACAAGGTCCAACCTACCCCTCCTCGCGTCCGGTGCCGTCCGATCGTGACCGGAGGGCTCCGAAAGCCCCCCTAACCCTAACCTCCTTGCTATATATAGACCCCTCCTTCAAATTTTGGGCATTTCCTAGTCTAAACCTAGCCCCTAGCCTCCTCCCACCTCCAGCCGGCACATCTTCCTTGTTTTCTGCGCCGGACAGCTCCCCCGCCACCACTTGTCGCCGCCCCACTCGCCAGCGCCGCCACCCGCCGTCGCCCGCGGCCTATCAGAGCGCGACACGTCGCCTCGCCTTCTCCTCCGCCGCCAGCCCTCCAGGCCCAGATCCGCCCGCCGCCGGGCCGAACAGGCCCCGCCAGCCCAGCGCCTCCCACTCATGCCCGAAGCTGCCCGGCCACCCGCTCGTCGCCTCCTCCCGCCGGAGCCCCGCCTCGTCCTCGTCGCCGCCTCGCGGGACCCTGCCGGAGTCGCCACCGGTGAGCATAGCCGCCGGAGACGCACGCCGGCGCCGGAGCCAGGCCAGTCCGCCCTCGCCTTCCTCTCTCTTCCTCTCTCTCTCCCCATCGCTAACCGCCCCGGTAGCCTCTTCCTTCGCAGGTCGCGCCTCCGCCCGCGTATCTCGTCGCCGGCCCCTCCTCCCGCGGATCCGGCGGAATGGATCCGCCATGGCGGATCTGCCATCCCGCCGCGGATCGGACCCCTCCGTGCTCCTCTCGTCGCGGAGTGGCCTCCACCGCCGCCATGTCCCTGCTGGGGAGCAGAGAAGGCTGCTCGTCCCGCGTGCACCGCGACCGCATGGGCCAGCGGCCCCTCCGCGGCCCACCAGCCCATCCCAGCTCGCCAGCCGGCCTGCCTCACCTCCTCTGCTTATGGGCCGAAGCCTGTGGTGAGCAACCCCCTACCCCTCGCCCTAGGCGTCTTTTAGCTATTCGGCGTGTGTCTGTTTTTTTCTGAAATGACTAAGTCCCTGACATTTGGATGCTATGTTTGACATGCAATAACTCCATGCATACTGCTCCGTTTTGTGCGTGTAATATGTCAGAATGTTCACTGAGAGATGCTCTTCATTTCATTCCATTGCATCATGTTAATTTGAGTCCATCTTGATGCCTGAATCATCGTTTCAGAAGTGCTATGTGATGTTATTCTGTTGAAACTGTTATAACTTGATGATTTGTCATTTTTGTTGCATTTGATGTGTGCATCCTATGAGCATGAGCTCTACATGAGTTTTGAAGTATGTCATGCCATTTTTACAGGGGTGTATTCCATGTATTTTTGTGATCTATGTGGTGACTAGAACAAGCATGCAAACTAGGCTTCGTGATGTTGCTGATTTCAGCCCTTGTTCTGCTGTTATTGTGATGCCATGTATCCATGTTGCTACAGTGAGATCCATGCCTCTTTTGAGCATGTTCAGTAAGAGTGTTTTGTACATATGGTTATGATCTATCCATCCATGCCTCTTTTTGCATTTATGGAGCACTCTAGCTTGACTCAATGGAGCTCTACTTTTGCTATAAAATGTTTCCTGGCCGATTGTTTACATGTTATTCAATTTTGCCAAGGTTGTTGTAGTTTATCCTTGCATGATATAAACTTGTTCTTGCCATGTTTAGTTTCATAAACATGTCTTCTTACTGTTGGTTGCCTTGCCATGCCATGTATTGCTCTGTGGTGAGTGGTTCAAGCTCACCAACATGCCTACTTATTGTTGTTCCTGCCATGTGTGAATCTGTAATATAACTTGCTATGTTTACATGGGTGCCATCATATCTTCTGATCCTTTTTGCCTCATGGTCAGTAAGGGACATTTGTTCTATGCATTTAGTAGATTAATTCCATGCCTTTGTTTGCCATGATAAGTTCCTGTAGCATGTTGTTTGATAGCTCTAAACATTGCAACCTGATGTTATTTCTGCTAATGATTGAAACTGTTATAATTTGCAATCTTGCCATGTCCTTTTGAGCATGTTCTAGTTGTTTATGAAGATAGTTCAGTGTTCATGTTTTGTCATTCTTTACTTGTACATCATGTCCATGCCTTTTGTTATTACGTTGAGATACTGTAGCATATTGTTTGATGCTTGCAATATGCCTAGTTGCTGTTTTGGACAGCTTGTCCTTTAAACTTGTATTGTGTATGTGTTGAACCGTTGCTCCGTTTTGAGTGTGCCCTATATGATACTTGCTTGATTTTGCATGTTGTCTCATATTATCATGTTGCATCCATGTTTTGAGAGTGTTTGCTTGATGTTTGTATGCATTTTGCATCAATGCCATGTTCAACTTGTTTTGCTCATATCTTCTAGGTCGTAGCTCCGAATTAAATGAACTTTATATGTAACTTGACTAGAATTTCATGTAGATCATCGTGGTGCATCTTAAATTGCTGTTTAACAACTTGAACTTAAGGTTTATTCAGATCTGGACCAATTTCGAAATTTGCATATAAGGACTTACCGGAATTGTTATATGTTGTTTCCGGCCTCATTTAAACTTGCCTTGATGTGTTGTTCTTGTTATGCATCGTCTCTTGCCATGGGTAGCTTCATGTAGCCTTGTCATGCATCATGCTTGTTGTGCATCATGTCTTATTCATGTGGTGTGTTTACCATGTTGTGTGCTTTCTTCTCGATAGTTCCCGTTTCGTTGCGATCGTGAGGATTCGCTCGTCTATGCTTGGTTCGTCTTCGTGGCTTCGACTTCTTCATGGACTCGTTCTTCTTCCTAGTGGGATTTCAGGGAAGATGACCGTCACCTTGGATCTCATTACTATCATTGCTATGCTAGTTGCTTTGTTCTATCGCTATGCTGCTTACCTACCACTTGCTGCTCAAGCCACCCAAATTGCCATGAACCTCTGACCTTTGTTACCCTTCCTAGCAAACCGTTGTTTGGCTATGTTACCGTTTTGCTCATCCCCTCTTATAGCGTTGCTAGTTGCAGGTGAAGATGAAGATTGCTCCATGTTGGATTATGTTTATGTTGGGATATCACAATATCTCTTATATTATTAATGCATCTATATACTTGGTAAAGGGTGGAAGGCTCGGCCTTATGCCTGGTGTTTTGTTCCACTCTTGCCGCCCTAGTTTTCCGTCATATCGGTATTATGTTCCCGGATTTTGCGTCCCTAACGCGGTTGGGTGATTTATGGGACCCCCTTGACAGTTCGCTTTGAATAAGACTCCTCCAGCAAGGCCCAACATTGGTTTTACCATTTGCCTCACCTATTACCTTTTTCCCTTGGGAGTCGCGCATCCCAAGGGTCATATTTATTTTAGCCCCCCCGGGCCAATGCTTGTCTAAGTGTTGGTCCAAACTAGAGCCACTTGCAGCGCCACCTCGGGAAACTTGAGGGCTGGTTCTAGTTATGCGTCTCGCTCATCCGGTCGTGGCACGAGGCGAGATACTGCGGCTACTATCAAGATGTCAGCACGCCGGGAGGTCTTGCTGGTCTTGTTTTATTGCTGTCGAAATGTCTTGTAGCAGGGATTCCGAGACTGATCGGGTCTTCCCGGGGAGAAGGAATATCCTTCGTTGATCGCGAGAGCTTATCATGGGCTAAGTTGGGACACCCCTGCAGGGTTTGAACTTTCAAAAGCCGTGCCCGCGGTTATGTGGCAGATGGGAATTTGTTAATATCCGGTTGTAGTAAACTTGAAGTAAACTCTCCTAAAATACAACAACCGTGTGCGTAACCGTGAGTGTCTCTTTTCGGGGTTGATCGAGAGGAGAACACGGTTTCTGGGTTATGTCTGACGTAAGTAGGAGTTCAGGATCACTTCTTGATCATTACTAGTTGACGACCGTTCCTTTGTTTCTCTCCTCGCTCTCATTTGCGTATGTTAGCCACCATATATGCTTAGCCGCTGCTGCAACCCCACCACTTTACCCCTTTCTTTCCCATTAAGCTTTGCTAGTATTGATACCCATGGTAATGGGATTGCTGAGTCCTCGTGGCTCACAGATTACTACACCACCAGTTGTAGGTACAGGTTTGCGATGATCATGACGCGAGCGCGATGTTGCTTGTTTTGGAGTTCTTCTTCTGCTTCTTCGATAAGGGGATAGGTTCCAGGTCGGCAGCCTGGGCTAGCAGGGTGGATATTGTTTGAGTTTCTGTTTATGATTCATCCGTAGTCGGATATTGATCTTGTATGATGTAGTGATGTATTCATGTGACAGTGTATGTATTGGATGTATCCCCACTATTATGTAATGTTGATGTAATGATATCCACCTTGTAAAAGCGTCTTCAAGATGTGCTTCTATCCTTGGTGGGACCTTCGAGTTCCTTTAGGATAGGGTCGCATCTTGGGCGTGACAAGTTGGTATCAGAGCCTCGACCGACCTTAGGAGCCCCCTTGATTGATCGTGTAGTTTGGCCGATGTCGAGTCTAGAAAAACTTTTCGGAGTCCAGTTATATCGGAGAGTAGGATTTCTTTTTACTCCTCAGCCCCTTCGTTGCTCTGGTGAGGAATCTTGACGTAGGTGTTTTGTATTACACCTCTTCCCCTTCAAATTTTTCTTTAGGATCACGCGGTTAGTTTTCGTTCGTTGTCCATCCTCTTTTCATCCGGTGCTACTCTCGTTAAGTCGACTCAAACCTCTTTGTCTTTTGGGAGATCAATCCTCAGCTCTTTTCAATCCACGTTGTTTCTCCATCTGAAGTTGTCCTTGTTTTTCCCACCCGCCCACCCTTCTTCTTCTCGAAACCGGAGTCTGTAATCGAGTATCCATCCTACTCGTCGAAGCCTTTTGCATTCTCTCCTCATTTATTTGAACAAGTGCTTTCTCTTCTACTTATTAAATGATTCCTCGTTCCAAGTGGCCTTTGTTTTTCCCGCCTTTCCACCCCCCTTTTATTCCGGAGTCTGAGCCTCTATTCGAGCATCTATTTCATTCATTCGGAGTATCTTCAGTCTTTCCTCAATTGTCTCAACCGGTGAAGTCTCGTCTAGTTCATCATTATTCGGCGCATTTTTCTTTCCGGTGGATTCAATTCAAGTTTTCGGTGTTGATCGTATTCTTATCCTTGAACGAAGTGTTCCCCCTTGCTCGTTCCCCCTCTCGCCATTCTATTATCCCGGAGTGATGAAGACATCTCAGAAGATTCGTGTTTGCATTCAATTAATTCGAGGTTGTTACCTCATTCAAATCTTACAATCGTTTCGGTGCATCATTTCTCTTTCGACAATCCTTTCCAACGGTGTTTTATCTTCAGTGGGCCCTAACCCACAGGTCTTTTCCCAGGATCTTACCTGACTCTTCTAATTTTCCCGGAGCCATTCTCAAATTCTTTTGAAGTTTGACGTAAGTATGAATTTCATCAGTCACATGCCTTCTCCAAGATCGCTTTCAAATTCTTTTCATTGTTGGCTCAACCTCTTCGCTTTTCATTCTCCCGGAGTACCTCAGTAATTTTGGTGGTGTTTCTCTTCATCATTTCAAGACCGAAGAAGAATTTTTCCTCTAAATCTTGCCCGCTCTCCCGAATATTCGTGGTTCTAGCTTCATGTTATCCTCGTGAATTATTCCATTTGTCAGTTATTCTTTTCATCCATCCGGAGTATTTCAGGAGGGTTTTGCCGTCTCGATCATCCGGAGACCATCTTTTCGGAATATTTCTTCGTTCCAAGTTTTCAGATTCGTTCTCCAATTATTCCATATCTGTGCCCCTTCGTTCGTCTCAATATCCAATTATTCCGGTGCTTCGTTCAAGTATTCTTTAATCAGCTCACGATCTCTTTGTTCTGTTGCATCTAAATTCCCTCTAGCATATTTGTTCTTCTAATTCTTCCCGGTGATTCATCCTCTTTCGTCAGTCATTTTCGAATTCTTACGGTGGTTCGTTCAAGATTCTTTTTCCTTGATTATCATTTTAATCCATTCGTTCTTCCAATCCTACCGGTGGTTCATGAAGATCTTCTCAAGCTTGCGGCATGTCACTTCTCAATCCCTTTCAAGAAGAATAAGTAGTATGCAAAAATCCATTGTTTGTCATCAATTTAATTTGGTGAAGGATAAGCATACAATAAATCTTATTATTATTTCCTCAAAATGAGTAATCCCTTCCTTCGGAGTTTGTTCTTGATGAATAAATTCTAGTTCCAAGTGTTTTCATCTATTCTTTTCCGGAGTTCAAATTTTTCCTCAGCCATTTCGTCGGAACCTCCATCTAAATCCTCGCAAGGTTCATCTTATTCTTTCGTCCTTCATTCTATCTCATCATCCTTTTGTCACCGGAGTTCTTCATGGTGGTTCTTCATGATTTAATTCATTCTTCAAGAGTCCATCAAGATTTTGTTGGTGGAGTTCAAATATCCTTCTTCTTGCTTCTCGAGGTGCAATTAATTCTCCGTATTCTTTTGAAGTGGAGTTTTGCATGTCTTCGTTCTTCTAAGCTATCCAAGCATTTCCGTTTGTGGCCGGTTATCACCTTATCATCTTGAGATGTTACCTATAAGACCACAACAAGCTTATTCTCTCGTTGTTGATTTTCTCAACAACTCCGTTCAATCCTTCCTTCTAAGTTCTTTTCATTCCTTTCTATCAATTATTCCAGAGGCATTGCATTGTCTTCTCGTCAAGTGCCATCTCATTGGGTGAAGTTCATGTTCTATTCCTCCATGTTTCAGCCGGAGTGCTGCCTAAATCTTTTCGGTCTTATTCGTTTCTTATCTCGTTCTAACCGGAGTTGTTTCATAGTCTATCTGATTCCGTCAGCTTTCGATTCTCGTCATTCTCGTCGTTCCTTTCTTCTTCTCGTGTGCTCGCGATTCTTTGTTTCCTCTCTTGAATTCTTGTTTCACCTCATCCTTTTTCCCTTCCGTCTCGGTCCTAAGATCTCGGGACGAGATCTCTTGTTAGTGGAGGAGTGTTGTAACGCCCTGGATTCAATGCGCCAGGTGTCCGCCAGTTATTCGCCGTCGTTGCCATGTCATTTTCTTGCGTGTTGCATTTTTCCATGTCATCATGTGCATTTCATTTTGCATACGTCTTCGTCTCAGGCATCCGAGCTTTTTCCCCGTTGTCCGTTTTGCAATCCGGCACTCCTATGTCCTCCGGCGTTCCCCTTTTGCCTCTTTGCGTGTGCGGGTGTTAAATGTTCTCGGAATGGGCTGCAACTTGTCGTGTGGTCTTATTATAGTGTAGACAGAGCGCCTGTCAAGTTTTTTCGCTTTCAGAGGCCATTTGATAGCCCAACCGTTAATCCTATAACCGCGATATAGCCGGTATATTCGCCGGACGTTTCGGTCTCCAAAACAGTCGCCGGGCCTCACTTCTCTTCTCTCCCCTCAGCCCAAACCTCTCTCTCACAACCCACAAGGTCCAACCTACCCCTCCTCGCGTCCGGTGTCGTCCGATCGTGATCGGAGGGCTCCGAAACCCCCCTAACCCTAACCTCCTTGCTATATATAGACCCCTCCTTCAAATTTTGGGCATTTCCTAGTCTAAACCTAGCCCCTAGCCTCCTCCCACCTCCAGCCGGCGCATCTTCCTCGTTTTCTGCGGACAGCTCCCGCCGCCTCTTGTCGCCGCCCCACTCGCCCACGCCACCACCGCCGCCGCCCATGGCCTATCGAGCGCGACACGCCGCCTGCCTTCTCCCTCCGCCGCCAGCCCTCCAGGGCCCAGATCCGCCCGCGCCCCGGGCGAACGGGCCCCGCCAGCTCAAGACGCCTCCCACCTGCGCCCGAGCGCTGCCCGGCCACCCGCTCGGTCGCCTCCTCCCGCCGGAGCCCCGCCTCCTCCTCGTCACCGCCTCGCGGGACCCTGCCGGAGTCGCCACCGGCGAGCAAAGCCGCCAGAGACGCACGGCGGCGCTGGAGCCAGGCCAGTCCGCCCTCGCCTTCCTCTCTCTTCCTCTCTCTCTCCCCATCGCTAACCGCCCCGGTAGCCTCTTCCTTCGCAGGTCGCGCCGCCGCCCGCGTATCTCGTCGCCGGCCCCTCCTCCCGCCGGATCCGGCCGGAATGGATCCGCCGCGGCCGGATCTGCCGTCCCTGCCGCCGGATCGGACCCCTCCGTGCTCCTCTTGTCGCCGGAGTGGCCCTCCACCGCCGCCGCCATGTCCTGCTGGGGCGAGCAGAGGATCGCTCGTCCTGCGTGCATCGACCGCATGGGCCAGCGGCCCTTCCCGGCCCACCAGCCAAGCCCAGCTCGCCAGCCGGCCTGCCTCACCTCCTCTGCTTATGGGCCGAAGCCTGTGGTGAGCAACCCCCTACCCCTCGCCCTAGGCGTCTTTTAGCTATTCGGCGCGTGTCTGTTTTTTTCCAGAAATGACTAAGTCCCTGACATTTGGATGCTATGTTTGACATGCCATAAGTCAATGCATGCTGCTCCGTTTTGTGCATGTAATATGTCAGAATGTTCATTGAGAGATGCTCTTCATTTCATTCCATTGCATCATGTTAATTTGAGTCCATCTTGATGCCTGAATCATCGTTTCAAAAGTACGTTGTGATGTTATTCTGCTGAAACTGTTATAACTTGATGATTTGTCATTTTTGTTGCATTTGATGTGTGCATCCTATGAGCATGAGCTCTACATGAGTTTTGAAGTATGTCATGCCATATTTACAGGGGTGTATTCCATGTATTTTTGTGATCTATGTGGTGACTAGAACAAGCATGCAAACTAGGCTTCGTGATGTTGCTGATTTCAGCCCTTGTTCTCATTGTTATTGTGATGCCATGTATCCATGTTGCTACAGTGAGATCCATGCCTCTTTTGAGTATGTTCAGTAAGAGTGTTTTGTACATATGGTTATGCTCTATTTTTGCTATAAAATGTTTCCTGGCAGATTGTTTACATGTTATTCAATTTTGCCAAGGTTGTTGTAGTTTATCCTTGCATGATATAAACTTGTTCTTGCCATGTTTAGTTTCATAAACATGTCTTCTTACTGTTGGTTGCCTTGCCATGCCATGTATTGCTCTGTGGTGAGTGGTTCAAGCTCACCAACATGCCTACTTATTGTTGTTCCTGCCATGTGTGAATCTGTAATATAACTTGCTATGTTTACATGGGTGCCATCATATCTTCTGATCCTTTTTGGCTCATGGTCAGTAAGGGACATTTGTTCTATGCATTTAGTAGATTCATTCCATGCCTTTTTTTGCCATGATAATTTCCTGTAGCATGTTGTTTGATATCTCTAAACATTGCAACCTGATATTATTTCTGCTAATGACTGAAACTGTTATAATTTGCAATCTTGCCATGTCCTTTTGAGCATGTTCTAGTTGTTTCTGGAGATAGTTCAGTGTTCATGTTTTGTCATTCTTTACCTGTACATCATGTCCATGCCTTTTGTTATTACGTTGAGATGCTGTAGCATATTGTTTTGATGCTTGCAATATGCCTAGTTGCTGTTTTGGACAGCTTGTCCTTTAAACTTGTATAGAGTGTATGTGTTGAACCGTTGCTCCGTTTTGAGTGTGCCCTATATGATACTTGCTTGATTTTGCATGTTGTCTCATATTATCATGTTGCATCCATGTTTTGAGAGTGTTTGCTTGATGTTTGTATGCATTTTGCATCAATGCCATGTTTAACTTGTTTTGCTCATATCTTCTAGGCCGTAGCTCCGAATTAAATAAACTTTATATGTAACTTGAATAGAATTTCGTGTAGATCATCGTGGTGCATCTTAACTTGCTATTTAAAAACATGAACTTAAGATTTATTCAGATCTGGACCAATTTCGAAATTTGCATATAAGGACTTACCGGAATTGTTATATGTTCTTTCCGGCCTCATTTAAACTTGTCTTGATGTGTTGTTCTTGTTATGCATCGTCTCTTGCCATGAGTAGCTTCATGTAGCCTTGTCATGCATCATGCTTGTTGTGCATCATGCCTTGTTCATGTGTGCTATGTTTACCATGTTGTGTGCTTCTTCTCGATAGTTCCCGTTTCGTTGCGATCGTGAGGATTCGCTCGTCTACGCTTGGTTCGTCTTCGTGGCTTCGACTTCTTCATGGACTCGTTCTTCTTCCTAGCGGGATTTCAGGAAAGATGACCATCACCTTGGATCTCATTACTATCATTGCTATGCTAGTTGCTTCGTTCTATCGCTATGCTGCTTACCTACCACTTGCTGCTCAAGCCTCCCAAATTGCCATGAACCTCTGACCTTTGTTACCCTTCCTAGCAAACCGTTGTTTGGCTATGTTACCGTTTTGCTCAGCCCCTCTTATAGCGTTGCTAGTTGCAGGTGAAGATGAAGATTGCTCCATGTTGGATTATGTTTATGTTCGGATATCACAATATCTCTTATATTATTAATGCATCTATATACTTGGTAAAGGGTGGAAGGCTCGGCCTTATGCCTGGTGTTTTGTTCCACTCTTGCCGCCCTAGTTTTCCGTCATATCGGTATTATGTTCCCGGATTTTGCGTCCCTAACGCGGTTGGGTGATTTATGGGACCCCTTGACAGTCCGCTTTGAATAAGACTCCTCCAAAGAAGGCCCAACATTGGTTTTACCATTTGCCTCACCTATTACCTTTTTCCCTTGGGAGTCGCGCATCCCAAGGGTCATCTTTATTTTAGCCCCCCCGGGCCAATGCTTGTCTAAGTGTTGGTCCAAACTAGAGCCACTTGCAGCGCCACCTCGGGGAAACTTGAGGGCTGGTTCTAGTTGTACGTACTGCTCATCCGGTCGTGCCCTGAGACGAGATACGCGCGGCTACTATCAGGATGTCGGCACGCCGGGAGGTCTTGCTGGTCTTGTTTTATTGCTGTCGAAATGTCTTGTAGCAGGATTCCAGACTGATCGGGTCTTCACGGGAGAAGGAATATCCTTCGTTGATCGCGAGCTTATCATGGGCTGTTGGGACACCCTGCAGGGTTTGAACTTTCAAAAGCCGTGCCATGGTTATGTGGCAGATGGGAATTTGTTAATATCCGGTTGTAGTAAACTTGAAGTAAACTCTCCTAAAATACAACAACCGTAAAGCGTAACGTGAGTGTCTCTTTTGGGGTTGATCGAGAGGAGAACACGGTTTCTGGGTTATGTCTGACGTAAGTAGGAGTTCAGGATCACTTCTTGATCATTACTAGTTGACGACCGTTCCTTTGTTTCTCTCCTCGCTCTCATTTGCGTATGTTAGCCACCATATATGCTTAGCCGCTGCTGCAACCCCACCACTTTACCCTTTCTTTCCCATTAAGCTTTGCTAGTATTGATACCCATGGTAATGGGATTGCTGAGTCCTCGTGGCTCACAGATTACTACACCACCAGTTGTAGGTACAGGTTTGCGATGATCATGACGCGAGCGCGATGTTGCTTGTTTTGGAGTTCTTCTTCCGCTTCTTCGATCGGGGATAGGTTCGGTCGGCAGCCTGGGCTAGCAGGTGGATATTGTTTGAGTTTCAGTTTATGATTCATCCGTAGTCGGATATTGATCTTGTATGATGTATTGATGTATTCATGTGACAGTGTATGTATTGGATGTATCCCCACTATTATGTAATGTTGATGTAATGATATCCACCTTGTAAAAGCGTCTTCAAGATGTGCTTCTATCCTTGGTGGGACCTTCGAGTTCCTTTAGGATAGGGTCGCATCTTGGGCGTGACAAGTTGGTATCAGAGCCTCGACCGACCTTAGGAGCCCCCTTGATTGATCGTGTAGTTTGGCCGATGTCGAGTCTAGAAAAACTTTTCGGAGTCCAGTTATATCGGAGAGTAGGATTTCTTTTTACTCCTCAGCCCCTTCGTCGCTCTGGTGAGGAATCTTGACGTAGGTGTTTTGTATTACACCTCTTCCCCTTCAAATTTTTCTTTAGGATCACGCGGTTAGTTTTCGTTCGTTGTCCATCCTCTTTTCATCCGGTGCTACTCTCGTTAAGTCGACTCAAACCTCTTTGTCTTTTGGGAGATCAATCCTCAGCTCTTTTCAATCCACGTTGTTTCTCCATCTGAAGTTGTCCTTGTTTTTCCCACCCGCCCACCCTTCTTCTTCTCGAAACCGGAGTCTGTAATCGAGTATCCATCCTACTCGTGCGAAGCCTTTTTGCATTCTCTCCTCATTTATTTGAACCAGTGCTTTCTCTTCTACTTATTCGTCGATTCCTCGTTCCAAGTGGCCTTTGTTTTTCCCGCCCTTCCCACCCCCTTTTATTCCGGAGTCTGAGCCTCTATTCGAGCATCTATTTCATTCATTCGGAGTATCTTCAGTCTTTCCTCAATTGTCTCAACCGGTGAAGTCTCGTCTAGTTCATCATTATTCGCGATTTTTCTTTCCGGTGGATTCAATTCAAGTTTTGGTGTTGATCGTATTCTTATCCTTGAACGAAGTGTTCCCCCTTGCTCGTTCCCCCTCTCGCCATTCTATTATCCCGGAGTGATGAAGACATCTCAGAAGATTCGTGTTTGCATTCAATTAATTCGAGGTTGTTACCTCATTCAAATCTTACAATCGTTTCGGTGCATCATTTCTCTTTCGACAATCCTTTCCAACGGTGTTTTATCTTCAGTGGGCCCTAACCCACAGGTCTTTTCCCAGGATCTTACCTGACTCTTCTAATTTTCCCGGAGCCATTCTCAAATTCTTTTGAAGTTTGACGTAAGTATGAATTTCATCAGTCACATGCCTTCTCCAAGATCGCTTTCAAATTCTTTTCATTGTTGGCTCAACCTCTTCGCTTTTCATTCTCCCGGAGTACCTCAGTAATTTTGGTGGTGTTTCTCTCCATCATTTCAAGACCGAAGAAGAATTTTTCCTCTAAATCTTGCCCGCTCTCCCGAATATTCGTGGTTCTAGCTTCATGTTATCCTCGTGAATTATTCCATTTGTCAGTTATTCTTTTCATCCATCCGGAGTATTTCAGGAGGGTTTTGCCGTCTCGATCATCCGGAGGCCATCTTTTCGGAACATTTCTTCGTTCCAAGTTTTCAGATTCGTTCTCCAATTATTCCATATCTGTGCCCCTTCGTTCGTCTCAATATCCAATTATTCTGGTGCTTCGTTCAAGTATTCTTTAATCAGCTCACGATCTCTTTGTTCTGTTGCATCTAAATTCCTCTAGCATATTTGTTCTTCTAATTCTTCCCGTGATTCATCCTCTTTCGTCAGTCATTTTCGAATTCTTACGGTGGTTCGTTCAAGATTCTTTTTCCTTGATTATCATTTTAATCCATTCGTTCTTCCAATCCTACCGGTGGTTCATGAAGATCTTCTCAAGTTTGCGGCATGTCACTTCTCAATCCCTTTCAAGAAGAATAAGTAGTATGCAAAAATCCATTGCTTGTCATCAATTTAATTTGGTGAAGGATAAGCATACAATAAATCTTATTATTATTTCCTCAAAATGAGTAATCCCTTCCTTCGGAGTTTGTTCTTGATGAATAAATTCTAGTTCCAAGTGTTTTCATCTATTCTTTTCCGGAGTTCAAATTTTTCCTCAGCCATTTCGTCGGAACCTCCATCTAAATCATCGCAAGGTTCATCTTATTCTTTCGTCCTTCATTCTATCTCATCATCCTTTTGTCACCGGAGTTCTTCATGGTGGTTCTTCATGATTTAATTCATTCTTCAAGAGTCCATCAAGATTTTGTTGGTGGAGTTCAAATATCCTTCTTCTTGCTTCTCGAGGTGCAATTAATTCTCCGTATTCTTTTGAAGTGGAGTTTTGCATGTCTTCGTTCTTCTAAGCTATCCAAGCATTTCCGTTTGTGGCCGGTTATCACCTTATCATCTTGAGATGTTACCTATAAGACCACAACAAGCTTATTCTCTCGTTGTTGATTTTCTCAACAACTCCGTTCAATCCTTCCTTCTAAGTTCTTTTCATTCCTTTCCATCAATTATTCCGGAGGCATTGCATTGTCTTCTCGTCAAGTGCCATCTCATTGGGTGAAGTTCATGTTCTATTCCTCCATGTTTCAGCCGGAGTGCTGCCTAAATCTTTTCGGTCTTATTCGTTTCTTATCTCGTTCTAACCGGAGTTGTTTCATAGTCTATCTGATTCCGTCAGCTTTCGATTCTCGTCATTCTCGTCGTTCCTTTCTTCTTCTCGTGTGCTCGCGATTCTTTGTTTCCTCTCTTGAATTCTTGTTTCACCTCATCCTTTTTCCCTTCCGTCTCGGTCCTAAGATCTCGGGACGAGATCTCTTGTTAGTGGAGGAGTGTTGTAACGCCCTGGATTCAATGCGCCAGGTGTCCGCCAGTTATTCGCCGTCGTTGCCATGTCATTTTCTTGCGTGTTGCATTTTGCCATGTCATCATGTGCATTTCATTTTGCATACGTGTTCGTCTCAGGCATCCGAGCTTTTTCCCCTTTGTCCGTTTTGCAATCCGGCACTCCTATGTCCTCCGGCGTTCCCCTTTTGCCTCTTTGCGTGTGCGGGTGTTAAATGTTCTCGGAATGGGTTGCAACTTGTCGTGTGGTCTTATTATAGTGTAGACAGAGCGCCTGTCAAGTTTTTTCGCTTTCGGATTCCATTTGATAGCCCAACCGTTAAACCTATAACATGATATAGCGGTATATTCGCGGACGTTTGGTCTCCAAAACATCGCCGGGCCTCACTTCTCTTCTCTCCCCTCAGCCCAAACCTCTCTCTCACAACCCACAAGGTCCAACCTACCCCTCCTCGCGTCCGGTGTCGTCCGATCGTGATCGGAGGACTCCGAAACCCCCCTAACCCTAACCTCCTTGCTATATATAGACCCATCCTTCAAATTTTGGGCATTTCCTAGTCTAAACCTAGCCCCTAGCCTCCTCCCACCTCCAGCCGGCGCATCTTCCTCGTTTTCTGCGCCGGACAGCTCCCCGCCGCCTCTTGTCGCCGCCCCACTCGCCAGCGCCGCCACCCGCCGTCGCTCGCGGCCTATCAGAGCGCGACACGTCGCCCCGGCCTTCTCCCTCCGCCGCCAGCCCTCCAGGGCCTAGATCCGGCCCGCCGCCGGGCCGAAACGGGCCCCACCAGCCCGCACGCCTCCCACCTGCACCCGAGCGCTGCCCGGCCACCCGCTCGTCGCCTCCTCCGCCGGAGCCCGCCTCGTCCTCGTCGCCGCCTCGCGGGACCCTGCCGGAGTCACCACCGGCGAGCATAGCCGGAGACGACGCCGGCGCGGAGCTGAGCCAATCGCCCTCGCCTTCCTCTCTCTTCCTCTCTCTCTCCCCATCGCTAACCGCCCCGGTAGCCTCTTCCTTCAGCAGTCGCGCCGCCGCCCGCGTATCTCGCCGCCGGCCCCTCCTCCCGCCGGATCCGGCCGGAATGGATCCGCCGCGGCCGGATCTGCCGTCCCCGCCGCCGGATCGGACCCCTCCGTGCTCCTCTCGTCGCCGGAGTGGCCCTCCACCGCCGCCGCCATGTCCCTGCTCGGGACGAGCAGAGGACTGCTCGTCCCGCGTGCACCGCGACCGCATGGGCCAGCGGCCCCTCCGCGGCCCACCAGCCCAGCCCAGCTCGCCAGCCGGCCTGCCTCACCTCCTCTGCTTATGGGCCGAAGCCTGTGGTGAGCAACCCCCTACCCCTCGCCCTAGGCGTCTTTTAGCTATTCGGCGCGTGTCTGTTTTTTTCCAGAAATGACTAAGTCCCTGACATTTGGATGCTATGTTTGACATGCCATAACTCAATGCATGCTGCTCCGTTTTGTGCGTGTAATATGTCAGAATGTTCATTGAGAGATGCTCTTAATTTCATTCCATTGCATCATGTAAATTTGAGTCCATCTTGATGCATGAATCATCGTTTCAAAAGTACTTGTGATGTTATTCTGCTGAAACTGTTATAACTTGATGATTTGTCATTTTTGTTGCATTTGATGTGTGCATCCTATGAGCATGAGCTCTACATGAGTTTTGAAGTATGTCATGCCATATTTACAGGGGTGTATTCCATGTATTTTTGTGATCTATGTGGTGACTAGAACAAGCATGCAAACTAGGCTTCGTGATGTTGCTGATTTCAGCCCTTGTGCTGCTGTTATTGTGATGCCATGTATCCATGTTGCTATAGTGAGATCCATGCCTCTTTTGAGTATGTTCAGTAAGAGTGTTTTGTACATATGGTTATGCTCTATTTTTGCTATAAAATGTTTCCTGGCAGATTATTTACATGTTATTCAATTTTGCCAAGGTTGTTGTAGTTTATCCTTGCATGATATAAACTTGTTCTTGCCATGTTTAGTTTCATAAACATGTCTTCTTACTGTTGGTTGCCTTGCCATGCCATGTATTGCTCTGTGGTGAGTGGTTCAAGCTCACCAACATGCCTACTTATTGTTGTTCCTGCCATGTGTGAATCTGTAATATAACTTGTTATGTTTACATGGGTGCCATCATATCTTCTGATCCTTTTTGGCTCATGGTCAGTAAGGGACATTTGTTCTATGCATTTAGTAGATTCATTCCATGCCTTTTTTTGCCATGATAATTTCCTGTAGCATGTTGTTTGATATCTCTAAACATTGCAACCTGATATTATTTCGCTAATGACCTAAACTGTTATAATTTGCAATCTTGCCATGTCCTTTTGAGCATGTTCTAGTTGTTTCTGGAGATAGTTCAGTGTTCATGTTTTGTCATTCTTTACCTGTACATCATGTCCATGCCTTTTGTTATTACGTTGAGATGCTGTAGCATATTGTTTTGATGCTTGCAATATGCCTAGTTGCTGTTTTGGACAGCTTGTCCTTTAAACTTGTATAGAGTGTATGTGTTGAACCGTTGCTCCGTTTTGAGTGTGCCCTATATGATACTTGCTTGATTTTGCATGTTGTCTCATATTATCATGTTGCATCCATGTTTTGAGAGTGTTTGCTTGATGTTTGTATGCATTTTGCATCAATGCCATGTTTAACTTGTTTTGCTCATATCTTCTAGGCCGTAGCTCCGAATTAAATAAACTTTATATGTAACTTGACTAGAATTTCGTGTAGATCATCGTGGTGCATCTTAACTTTCTGTTTAACAACTTGAACTTAAGGTTTATTCAGATCTGGACCAATTTCGAAATTTGCATATAAGGACTTACCGGAATTGTTATATGTTCTTTCCGGCCTCATTTAAACTTGCCTTGATGTGTTGTTCTTGTTATGCATTGTCTCTTGCCATGAGTAGCTTCATGTAGCCTTGTCATGCATCATGCTTGTTGTGCATCATGTCTTGTTCATGTGTGGTGTGTTTACCATGTTGTGTGCTTCTTCTCGATAGTTCCCGTTTCGTTGCGATCGTGAGGATTCGCTCGTCTACGCTTGGTTCGTCTTCGTGGCTTCGACTTCTTCATGGACTCGTTCTTCTTCCTAGCGGGATTTCAGGCAAGATGACCGTCACCTTGGATCTCATTACTATCATTTCTATGCTAGTTGCTTCTATGTTTGCTTATTACCTATTACCTGTTTTATTATCAAACCCTTGGGAGTTACTTCTATGTTTGCTTATTATGCCATGCTATGCTAGTAGACGTGGATTGGGTGAGTGTATCCATGACAGATGTGAGATTGTTAAATTAATGGTTTATTTAAGGTGGCAACTTAAACACACATCTGGGTGGATTGAGGCACCTGGTTTCTATCAGGATTTGCCTGTATTTCTTCGGACCACCACCCAGGCTCAAAGGGATCATGAGATTATTCATGCTAGAAACTTACGTGTGCAGCCACAAGCCATTATGGGCTCTGGCGTAGTTGATTAAGTTGTGCGAACTCTTACGGGTAGACTAGCAGATGTAGGGGAAAGTAGGTGTACCGGTCTACCCACATGTAAGGTGCTAGCGCTTCGAAAGACTATGTCTCGGTCATCCGCTTCTCAAACACCATGTAGTCAAAGAGAAATCAAACGGAGGAGATCGAGTCTTGTGGGCAAAGTGCACAAACCTCTGCAGAGTGTATAAACTAATCATGATTAGCCGTGTCCCCGGTTATGGACATCTTGAGTATCTAGTTCTTAGATTATCCTGTTGATCTCATCACGTTCTTAATATAATTTGTTTGGGTTTAATGAGTACTTTTAATTGGGATTGAGGATGCTGTCAACCATTCTCAATGTTCAACAGCCACCATGATAGTTAAATAAATTTATTCCTTTGCAGTAGGGAAAAATTGGCTTTTCGCAAAAACTGTAACCATAGAGCTTTCCACCAGCCATATATGCATGTAGTATAGCTTATTCTTTCATTGCTCTCTATGTGTTACGTTGCAACCATATTCCATGTGCTGACCCGTTTTCGGGCTGCAACTTTTCATGTTGCAGAGTTTTCAGACGACGAGTAAGTGATACGTCAGGGTTACGATTTCTACACTCAACTTTGCCGTTGGTGTTGATGGGAATCCACAACCTTGTTACTTCCACTATTTGGATTGAGGTAATAGTATTTACGTTATTTATACATGTGATTTACCTCTGTTATAAATCCTCGAGTACTGTGTGTGTCAGCATATCGATCCAGGGATGACACTTAAGCACAGAGACTTGACCCATTCGGGTCGGGTCGCTACAAGATGGTATCAGAGCACATGTTGACTGTAGGACGTGACCCTAGAAACTGGCAAGCCCATAGGAAAGATTTTCTCTACAACTTCATTTTCAAAAAGATCTTTTACCTCTCTTCTCTTATGAGCTTATTCAAATATTCCCTTTTAGTGAGACCATACCCCTTTTCCCCCTTTTGACCTCTTGAAGATTCGGCTGATGAGATCACTCCAAGAAGACAAGATATCGGACAACTAAGACCATTTGGAATGAAGAGGATTTTACCGTGTAAATGGAAACTACAACGGTGAAGACTCCGAAGACTAGGAGAATATGAAGAAATTCCAGATTTGGTATGACCTAGGAAGGTTACGCTTATGGAATTTGACAGACTATGGAAGTTATCAATACCCTAGATCAAGGTGTATTGGAGTAAGACCGGAACATGGAGAGTTAGAAACTCAAAGTTTTGTCAGGAAAACCCTAAGGCAGGAGATATCAACTATGGAATGATAGCTCATGGAAATAACAAGAGCAGAAACACGGCTATCCATGATGTTATCTCCCACTTATGCTATTGTCGCCGTGCTGAGTTAAGCATGCATTTCTTTGGAAGGATTGGATTACAAGAAGGCTTACGGAACACCTATCAGCAAGAGGTGAAGTTTTAACATTGCTGGTGTATCACCAAGATATGGAATATTACATCAAGAAGTTTAGGATGGACCCGCAGAAGCAGTATTTGATAAGGAAGTGTTTCGTGAAGAACTTAGGTCCCAGAAGATTAAAATAGCCAAGCAGGAGGAGCTAAACCACGAGATACCGGAGATTCGTCAGGAATTGAAGGACAGTAGGACCATGGTTCATGCCAGTGATGTGAAACCCAGAAGTTTGGAAAGCAACTCTAGAAATATTAAAGGACGTCGCGAGAGACTTCGCGTCAACAGAAATGATTTGGCAAAAGAACTTGAGAAGGACAAGCATGATCAGAAGAAGTCATCGGAGACATGAACAAGAATCGAAGAGTTTGATGACTTGGAAGATTTATTGACATTTAGAAGACCAAACCCCAGTTATATACCTACGTTAGATGCGACGATTGTGAGCTGTCATTTGTTTGATGTTTTTCTGACAGCCACAATAAAATCTGTCTTTTCAAAACTTTTGTTTGCATTGTGTGTATCCCTCTCTATCTCTCTTATCCCACCCCAAACCCATGGACCCAATAGAGGATGAATGGAGATGAGCTTGTATTTTCTTGACCATTGAGTCAATTGAAGACAGACCGATGGATTCAGAACATGGAGGATTATATGGAGAATAACACTATAGCTGAAAAGGATATGACCCAGCATGCTCTGCAGTGTTTTGAAAGAGGTGCTGCTACTTGGTGGAGGTTGTACCAAACCATCAATGGATGGCAAGGAGTAACCACTTGGGAAGAATTTAAGTTGACTCTGCAAAGATCTCGGTTTGTGTCCCAGAAATTGAGGCCTTATGGAAAGGATATGAAGAAACCTTGTGCATACAAGCTTTGTGGAGAAATAGGACACAACCATAAAGAAAATAAGGACAAATACCCTCATAAGTAGAGGATTACCAAAGGAGTTAGCCGAGGAACTCAGGGAACTTCGATTGGAGATTGTTCCCAAAGGTTTTGTTGCAGCAATGGAAGTTCAGTCTACATTGCTGGGAAAGATCTGTGAAGCTTAGAAGGATGACAAAGAGTTTGCTGAGAGAAAAAAAAGGATGAGCTAAGGAAAGGCCAAAGGTTTTCATAAGGATGAGCACGACACCTTATGGTTTGAGGATAGTGTACATGCACCCAATAATGCAGAGATTAGGAAGTTAATGCTTCAGGAGGCTCATGACTCACCATACTCGATTCGCCCTAGAAACACCAAGATGTAATTGGATTTGAAGGAGTTTTCCTGATGGACTGGTATGAAGAAGGAATATCACGGAGTATGTAGTCGTAGGTGATATGTGCCAGAGAGAGTAAAAGCAGAGCATCAGAAGCCAGCAAGATTACTACAGCCTATGCCGATACCCGAATGGAAGTGGGGATAAGCTTGGCATGGATTTCATTACCGGATTTCCCAGAACCCGAACGGGATATGACTCTATCTGGGTAGTAGTTTATTCGCTTGACCAAAGTGGCTCACTTTATCCCAGTGAAAACCACCTATACAAGTGAGAAGTTGGCCAAGATATATTTGACCAGGATCGTATGTCTGCATGGAGTTCCGAGGACCATCGTATCAGATAGAGGAACACAGTTTACCTCAAAGTTTTGGAATCAGCTGCACCAGACTTTGGGTACTAGGCTAGAGTTCAGTACAGCCTTTCATCCGCAGACAGATGGATAGACCGAGAGAGTCAAACAGATTCTGGAGGACATGTTGAGAGCGTGTGCGCTAAATTATGGATCTAGTAGGGATGATAATCTACCTTACGTGGAGTTCTCATACAACAACAGTTACCAAGCCAGTTTGAAGATGGCCCCTTTTAAAGCTTTGTATGGGAAAAGGAGCCAGACACCATTGATGTGGGATGAAGTTGGAGACCGTCAGTTGTTTGGACCAAATGTGATCAAGGAGTCACAAGAGAATGTTAAGTTGATTCGAGATAGACTGAAGGTAGCTCAGTCCAGGCAGAAGAGTTATGCAGACTCAAAAACGCAAGGAGGAAGTCTATGAAATTGGAGACAGAGCATGTCTTCGTGTGTCCCCTCTACGAGGAGTTAAACGATTTGGAGTTAAGGGAATGTTAGCCCCGAGATTTGTAGGACCATACTGAGTTTTGGAGCGTATGGGAGAATTGGCCAACAAGTTGGAGTCACAGAAGGACTGTCAGGAGTTCATGATGTGTTTCACGTTTCCCAGTTGAAGAAGTGCCATGCAGAGATGGCCAATATTCCCTTGTAAGGACGCTTGACCCTGGAAAGGATAATGATGTTCCACGAAGTGGAGTATGGACTTCATAAGTATAAGTTTTTATCTCGGTATGTGGGATATCCCAGGAGTATGAAGAGATGAAGTACTATTGGATATAAAGGAGGTATAATGTTGGTAATATGGAGCAAGTGTGACTCCATGATGAGTCTGAGTAATCACGTCTTAGTTTGGTGCAAATATAAGGAAAAGAGACAGTACAATTGGATGGATTTTAAGTATGCTTGGAAGCTGGAAGTTGGATGTTGGGATAATGATCAGTTGCCCCGAGGATGTGTTCAAGGATTGCAAGTGATGAGATGGGCCATAACCCACAGGCCCCAGGACCTGCCAAGAAGCAAGCACATTCTTGCTGAAGGAAAAACCCTGGAAGAAGTTACGATTTTATCAACCGACGATTCTATAGGAGTTTACGCAAAACCTGAGAGTTGTTAAGGAAAGATAGATGTTTGTTTGGCTTGCAGAATCAATGGATTTTCCGAACTTGGTTCGTCGACAAGAGAAATTCTGCAATGCTTGTGAGGATGACCGAGTGTTAGAATGCGAGATTCGCTAAACCATGTACAAGGTAATGATTTGGGTGTGGGATGGATTGATCACCATACCGACTTACTCTTATTATTTGCGTTGCTATATGGGATGGTAAATCTGAGTGACCTACCTATAGTAGAGTGACGACGATCAAAACCTTGTTTAAACCTTAGAAGGGTATAGGTATTTTTTCCCTTTTACACGGCAGTTGTTGCCAACCGTAGGTTATACGGTGAGGTTCAACCCAGACCCATTTCCTGCAGGACAAACCATAAATTGTTGACCACCATGGGATATCGATAGCCGATTAGTATTGGCACCAGACCCGTCAGCTAAGCAGACCCAGTCTCGGAATAACCTTACCAAGATGTAATGACAAAAGAATTGAGGAAAAGGTTATGCCACTACCGGAAGAGCCCAGAGAAGGAATTATCCTTAAGATCTGAGAAGACCGACACTGTCAACAATAAGGATGGAGTATATGAGTTTTGATGGAACCATAACCATGCTTCTAAGGGTGGTAGCACCCGAGACCCGGAGACGATCGATGGATTTTTGAGAAGACCCCCAAACCCTAACCTATTTCTTTCTAGCCTCTCCGAATCTCGAGGACGAGATTCATTTTAAGGGTGGTAGTTTTGTAACATCCCAAAATTATAATTTTGGAATGTTATAAACAAATAGATAGTTTTGATTGATTGTCTGATTGATTGACTGAAAGTGAGTAAATTCAAAACTTTTTTTGAAAGTTAAATGAGAGGGAATAAAAGGACTTTCCCAAACTTTCATTTTTGCTTTCATGATCTTCGGGAATTCAAATTCTTTTCACCACAAAACCCTGGAGAGAAGATGACATGACTTCTTCCATTTATTTAAATGACAAGGGGTGTTGAAAATATTTGAATTTCATTTGGAAAATATTTCCAATTCTGGAACTTTATGCAACTCAATGATTTTCACGAGCGAAGATAAAATGACTTCTTCAAAACATATGAAATATGAGTTGGGAGTTTCAAAGAATGAAATTCAAAGTTCTTTTGAATTTATTTTCAATTTGGAGTTATTTGAGTTTTATTCAATTTATTTTTCTCCAAAATAAAATATATGGAAAATAGGGTAACATGATTCCTACATCGTAAAATTGAGAGAAATTAATTTGAAGTCATTTTGGTATTTTAAAATGATATTTATGGATTTTTTAGAGCACGAGCACTCTTTGCTTTATTTGAATTTGTGTGGATTTTATTTGGCCTTATAAAAATGTTCAGCTTGTAGGAAATCTTTTTCTGAAAATTATGGTATACTATATGCATATATAAAAGTTTTACTTATTTTGTTTTTATTATTCTCTGAATTTTTTTTTTAAAAAGCTCTTGAGCAGTGCCGGGCTCAAAGATCTGCTCTCTCTCCTCTCTTTCCCGCCTTGTTGGGCGGCCCAAGGTCCGACATTGCTGCGGCCCAGCCCACCGCGCCATCCCGAGCTCCAGTGAGTCCGCGCCGCCCACGCCCAAGCCACTGCGTGACCGACCAGCCACCCCTACGCCTTGGCCCTTCCTCCACGCTACCGAGACCCCTTCCTCCTTAAAAGCCAGCTCCGCGCTCTCTCTCCTCGCCTCGCGCCGCCCTCGACCGCGTCTCGCCGTCGCCGCCGCCGCCGCGTCCCATTCCGCCCCCTCGCCAAGCGCCGACACCGCCAACGTCTTCCCATCGTCGCGCCGCACCTCCCCAACTACTCCGCCCGTCGCCGCCGCCCGCGAACCGTCGCCCCGTTCATCGCCGAGCCGCCGCCACCGTCTTTTCCTCGCCGCCGACGACCCGCCGCCGCGGTAACCGCCGTCGCCCCTCCTCACCGTCAGATCTGGATCCAACGATCCAGATCGTTCTATATTTTTTTTCTCTTTCCCCCTGAAGCGTTTTGTTTTTATTTAGAGAACGTTCGCTGGTTAGGTTTAGGAAACAAACGTTCACTTTTCAGTTTTTTTTTTCTGTTATTTTTCGGCCAGGGACCTATCTGTGAATACTTTTTCTACAGATTAGCCCCTAGTTTTCAAACGACCATAACTTTTTACTCGTTAGTCCAAATCCAACGAAACCAACGCCCACTTCTTCGTTATGATCTCCTCTATCCACTTATCCAACTCAAACATGTTTTTGAAAGTTTTAAAATTTGAATTCAAACAGATTTGTATTCAAACTTCGTTTGATCATAACTTGAGTTTCGTAACTCCGATTTAGTTGATTCATTTTGCAAATCGAAGCTCTTGACCTAAACTTTCTGATAAGGCCAAATTCACATAATTTTGGTACTGTTAGAAATTGTTTTATGTTGCAAGAGTTATTTGTTTGGTTTGGTGTTTTTTCGAATCGTCTTCTTCGTTCTTTCTGATCTTTTGAGTGATTGCTTATGTGTGGTTATTATTGATTGCTTACGATAGATTGACCGGAGTGTGACGAGTAGACCTATCAAGAGTTTTGAGTGCGAATCATCTTCATCAACTTTGCAGGCAAGTAACACTTTGATCATACCTTTTCTACTACCCAGTTTTTATGCATTAGATCTATCCTCAAACACTTGCGTGATTAGGATCTAATTAAATTGTGGGATGGGAAGTAGTTGAGGTAGTACCTATTACCTGTTTTATTATCAAACCCTTGGGAGTTACTTCTACGTTTGCTTATTATGCCATGCTATGCTAGTAGACGTGGATTGGGTGAGTGTATCCATGACAGATGTGAGATTGTTAAATTAATGGTTTATTTAAGGTGGCAACTTAAACACACATCTGGGTGGATTGAGGCACCTGGTTTCTATCAGGATTTGCCTGTATTTCTTCGGACCGCCACCCAGGCTCGAAGGGATCATGAGATTATTCATGCTAGAAACTTACGTGTGCAGCCACAAGCCATTATGGGCTCTGGCATAGTTGATTAAGTTGTGCGAACTCTTACGGGTAGACTAGCAGATGTAGGGGAAAGTAGGTGTACCGGTCTACCCACATGTAAGGTGCTAGCACTTCTGAAAGACTATGTCTCGGTCATCCGTTTCTCAAACACCATGTAGTGCGAGAAATCAAACGGAGGAGATCGAGTCTTGTGGGCAAAGTGCACAAACCTCTGCAGAGTGTATAAACTAATCATGATTAGCCGTGTCCCCGGTTATGGACATCTTGAGTATCTAGTTCTTGGATTATCCTGTTGATCTCATCACGTTCTTAATATAATTTGTTTGGGTTTAATGAGTACTTTTAATTGGGATTGAGGATGCTGTCAACCATTCTCAATGTTCAACAACCACCATGATAGTTAAATAAATTTATTCCTTTGCGAGGGGAAAAATTGGCTTTTCGCAAAAACTGTAACCATAGAGCTTTCCACCAGCCATATATGCATGTAGTATAGCTTATTCTTTCATTGCTCTCTATGTGTTACGTTGCCACCATATTCCATGTGCTGACCCGTTTTCGGGCTGCAACTTTTCATGTTGCGAGTTTTCGAATGACGAGTAAGTGATACGTCGAGGTTACGATTTCTACACTCAACTTTGCCGTTGGTGTTGATGGGAATCCACAACCTTGTTACTTCCGCTATTTGGATTGAGGTAATAGTATTTACGTTATTTATACATGTGATTTACCTCATTATAAATCCTCGATCTTGTGTGTATCGAAGATACCGATCCGAGGATGACACTTAAGCAGAGACTTGACCCATTCGGTCGGTCGCTACTTCTGGTTATACAACCACAATGGCGTTTTAAGCTTTTTTGCTACAGACAACAATTTAGCATCAGTGAATCAACGGAAGCATAAGTTGTAATAAATATGCACGAAGGCATATCAACACAAAGTGTGGCAGCTAGTCTATTACAAGGCAACACGGTGCCCAGATAAGATAATTGTTTTTCTGCATAACCTAAAGAAGCAGTAATGTAAACCGGCCTCCGGTTCATGCTTGGTCGCCAGCTTGGCCTGATGGTTGTGGGTCATCCTGCGCCGCTTCAGCTTTTGATTCCCTACCCAGAGGCTGGAAATCAACAGTTATCCAGTCGATTCCCATTAATGCTTGGAATACAGCTTCATCATTGATCAGCAACGACGGTTCAATATCAGGAGCGTAAGTATGCTTACGAATTGGAGGTATAAGCTTCAGGAATCGGGGCAGACACTCGTTTATTTTCCTCATCGTACTGGGCTTGATAGTGAGACAGATTTGCTTCTTCAACCAGCTGACAAGCCAAAGGGCGCACTTCCCGGTTTATAGCTCGAAGATCCTCTTCGGTGAATTCTGCCCCGTCTTCCTTCAAGCTTGGGAAGCCCTGGGCCGCTTCAACAGGATCGAAACCCGGCACCCACGCTTTGGCCCGGATTAAGGCGTTTATGGCGCCAGTTCTAGCAGCAGATTTCTTTACTTCTTCAAACCGGGCAAGAAGCATTGACAACCTTTTAAGGGTGTCCTGGATCAAGGTCGATGCTGGGTTGTTATGAGAAGCGGTGCTGATGATCCGCTCATGCACCGAGATAGAGTTGCTCTATCAATGTATAAGAGGCTTTCAATTTCTTCCGCACATCTAATCCCAAGTGGCCAATACGTGTCCCTATATCATTCAAAGGGTTAATAAACCGGCAATTACATGAGAAAGCTTCATTATGTCAGAAATCAAAAAAGGCTTACCAAAGACAGCGGCGGTCATGGCATGCACTTGCTGCTTTACATTGGTCAGTTCATCCACCACCGGTTTGAGGGCAGCTTCAGCATTTTCTGCCCGTTGAGTTAAAGCGGCCTTTTCAGTGACCCAATCCGCCCGCTCCTTGTTGAAACCCTCTTTAAGCTTTTCCATGACGCTTAAAGCGCTAGTTAATTCATTCTTTGCTTTGGAGGTTTTAGCTTGCTGGGATTTCAGGTTTTCTTGAAGATCAGTGATTTGGTTTTCGTTCTTGCTCAGATCATCCTACATACAGATAAGCATTTGATAAAGATTAGGGAGCAGAGTTGAAGTACCAAACCCACAACAAGTTATGCTCTCGGTACTTGGGGGCTAATGCATATTTGCTTTTTCATCCTACAATTTCTACATAAAGTCCCAAGCTCAATACAAGTATTCAGTTTGGCACTTGGGGGCTAATGCCTATTTGCTTTGTCCTTGAGGGATACTGGATTTCTTATGGTATAAAAGTTCCGGTTTACATTAAGTTAAACCGGCCATTGGGAGCTACTTTCCCAACAGTACAGCTTTACTCAGGATTACATTGGGAAGTCCCAGTTTAAGTTCACATCTTAAAACCGTCAATTGGGGGCTATTAGAGTTGACAGATTGAAGTATACAAGCAGAGAGTCATATGGAATTTACCTCATATTTGTCTTTCATCATGTTCACCAGACCGGCTTCATAATCACGGCTGGTATATAACCGGTTCAGATAACCGGAATGAAGATCTTGGGGATTCAAAGTGGCGTAGGTAGCCAAATCGGCATTCCACTTGCCTTTACCAAACGCAGTAAATTCATCCTTTGCACTGTGCTTAGACAAGGCGATAGGATTACCTGGCTCGGAATGGCCAAAGCCAGTAATAACAACATCGTCATCCTTGGCTTCACCGGTTCGCACTGGGGTCACCGGTTTATCCATATGCTTTGGTGGACTCCCTGTCTTGTCAGTTTGAGCAGGACTCGTGGGTTGATTTGAAGGGCCGGTAGCATCAACATGTGCCTCTTCAACAGTAACATCATGATCTTGCAATGGTGGGTCGGTCAGCATATCATCCTGGATGTGTTCCCCGGGATTTGTATTTGGGTCGGTTCAGGAGCATCTTCTTCTGCCGCTTTGTCCAAGCGAGCTTTCTTGCTTGGCCTAGGCTTGGCCCTGAAAGGAAAAAGATGGATCAGTCCAGTAAACGTTGAAAGTGATATATCAAAACAGTATCGTCAGGAATATGGCTCACCCAAGCACTGTCTTAAGTGGTGGGAGTTGGGTGGCTGACGACTCGCCGGAAGAAGAATGAGAAGTCACCTGATAATCGGAGTCAGATGGATTAAGAGGTTGACGAATGCAACCCGCTTTAGGATAAGCATTGACGAAACAGTTAGAGACCTCTAAACGGCGTTTCTGAACTGGACTGTTCGGTAAACCGGTGGAGGTAACTACCTGGCCGTTGTGCCGGGTTGCGCGACGAGCTTCATGTTGTTGTGTCTTCATAAGAAAGTTTCGGTCCAAGTAAGCAAGAGGGTGAGAAAATTTAACTTTCCGGTTTGCCCGACGGATTTTTACTGAAGGTAAAGGGTTTGAATCGGTAGAAAGAGCGATTACCTTTACAACATCAGCATGACTGACTTCAGCATCATCCTGGCAATAATCATTATCAATAAGGCGTGTGAAAAATAAACCAAGTGAGTCAAGTTCTACCTCAAGATCCGGATTACCCACATCATCGTCAGCTGGTGGATCGGAGGAGGCAGTGGTTTTCTTTCTATTGGCTGGTTTCCTCACAACTCTGGTCTTGGGTCGGGTTATTTTCTCCGGTTTCTCTTGTGGAGTTTTCCTGCTCCAAAATGGATCGTCACCCTGTTTGAAAGATGTTAATATCAACAAAGAGTACTTAAACATAGTCAGATTTTATAAAGGCATAAGATGTGAGTCTTACGGCTGGCGGTTTGTTAATGGCAGAAAAGGGAGCCGGGCCGGTTTGGGCGCAGGAAGCTTCCGGTTCATTTAACATCCTCTTAACAGCCTCAGTAACTCCATCGTCTGTCAGCTGGATCTCAATATGCCGTAGAGGGTCTTTTACATCTTCTGTGTATTTGCACATCAAACCGGAGCGCAGGCTTAAGGGCAATATACTCCAAGATATCCAGCAGCGAGCAAGATCGACTCCTGTCAACCCGTTGGCCATGAAGGCCCGGAGCTTGGATAGTTGAGGGGCATATTTGCTTCTTTCCTGAGCAGTCCGTCTGTGAGGGAGAGGATGTGTGTTGCTTAGCCGCTCTGGAGGGTAACCCGGTAAAGGGTTTTCTCCATCAGGAGAGGTATCTTTGCAGTAAAACCATGTTGAATTCCACTCTTTGGGATGGCTGTGCAGTTTGGCGTGAGGGTAAGTGACCTCTTTCCGCTTTTGAATCGCCACACCACCCAACTCGGTGTTGGGACCGTCAGAAAATTCAGTGCGGCGGTTTAGATGGAAGCAATCTCTGAACAATTCAACTGTGGGCTCCTCTTGAAAGAACACCTCACAGAGCACTTGAAAGTGACAGATATTGGTTATGGAGTTGGGGCCAATATCTTGTGGACGCAGTTGGAAGTTGGCCAAGACATCCCGATAAAACTTTGAACCGGGCGGACTGAAGCCCCGGGCTAAATGATCAGCAAAAACAACCTCTCCATCCTTGGGTTCTGGAGGACTCTCCGGGCCAGGGACCCTCTAGTGAATGACGTCTTTTTTTCCCAAAGCGCCGGTGCAAACTAAGTTATCCAGTTGAGTTTCAGTCACTCGAGAAGGGGCCCAATTACACTCGTACACTTGCTTGGCCATGATGCAATCTGCAAAGCAGTAATACCGGTTCAAGAATATGTTGGAAGGCTATATATTGATACATTCATTGTTAAACCGGAAGAAGTTGCTTATAAACCGGAGTTCTGCAAGGTGGCAATACATAACTGGAAATCCTGGCGGTTCAACAAGGGGACTAATGATATATGCCGAGTTGTCAGTTATTCTACAAAGTTAAACCGCCTAGTCTGAAACATTGATGAATAAGAGTGGATGTGCGAAAACAGGTTTCACAAAAGTATTTCACAGCTTTGGATCTGGAGCATGTTCAGAAAAGAAATAAATATTCAAGGTTCAAAACAGAGCGGTACCAAAACAATGAGCAAGGATGCAGGGAGATCTATGATCTTGAGATGCGTAAGTGAAAACGGAGGCTAAAAGCTACCATTACACAGAACAGAGATTCAGGAGTTCTTTTGAGAACCATTATATGAACGAAGAACAAAGGATGAACACTGAAAAACCTAGAAACCCTAGAATAGATCTGGGGCGGAAAGAGCAGAAGATTTACCGGAGCTGAGGAAGAAGCGGAAGGTCGCCGCGATGCTCTGGTACGTTCAGGGTGATGCAGCGGCCAAGGTTGATGCAGAGACAATGGTTGACGGAGGCGGCGGAGCTTCACGAGCTGGGCGGCGCAAGGAACACGATGCGGAAGGGCACGAAGGGGAAAGGAGAATGACCCTTTGGTCCTATTTATAAAGGCAAGGGATATGTGTGTGAGGCGTGAAAATCAAGGGGCCGCAAGTTTGGAAGCGGAGCTGTCGCCTCGATTGTTGCAGAACCATTAATGAAAAGATGTTATATACAGTTCTTTATGACAGATGACGTCATGCCGGTTCACCACAATCTGAGAAGATGACGTCACGGCGGTTCAACCAAGAAGATGTTGAAGACGAAGATTTTTACTAAGGATTGACATGAACCTGTTCAAATCAATCTGGGGCCTAATGTTGGGGATATTACTACCGGGCGTAAACCGGCTAGGACAGTCCGGGTTAACTTCATCAGTAGTCAAGTATGCTTGAAGCCCGTGAGGATATTCTATAAGGGCCCAAGGCCCAGAACCGGTTTAAGGCTTGTAGCCGTGAACCGACATTAGTATGTAACTTGTGTTGTAAGTTAGAAATACCAGAGACCGAACCGGACACGTCTATGAGCCGGTCTTGGGACTCTGCAAACCGACGGGCGTCACCCATGTATTTAAGGGGACGACCCGACGGCGGTTTAGGACAACAGACAACAACTCGAGACTTAGGCGAAGCTTCTTTGCTCCCTAGTCATCGAAACCCCCATCAATTCCATCACAACTAGACGTAGGCTTTTACCTTCATCGAAGGGGCCGAACTAGTATAAACTATCTTGCGTCCTTGTGTCCGCTTTAACCCCTTCAAGCTAACCTGTAGCGATGGCTCCACAACTAAGTCATTTCATGAGGACATCTGCCGTGACAAAACCACGACAAAGGCCGTCAGAAAGTTTCTGGCTGAAAATGAAGTTTCCGGTTTAAAATACGGTTCAAGGGAAAGATGTATCCCACAAAGCTTTGAAGCTCTCAATATCCGGTTCAAAATCCCGGTTCAAGAAGAATTTATCCCTTGCAAAAAGTTAAAGGTTGCCGAAGAGGAAGTGCAGCCATGTTGCGCGGTTCAAACATGGGTATCCTGCGTTATTGGCTTATCATGTGTGGTTACATGGGAGCTTCTATTCATAAAGCGGCGTCCGGTTTACCCCTTGATTCAGCTTATGAAAGATTTATATAAAAATCACTTGGGGGCTTGGTTGCATTTGAACGGCGCAATGCCACAATATCACTTGGGGGCTTGGTCGTATTCGAACCATAGTCACACCTCTTGATCGGCTCAAAGCCAAATTACTACGGTGCCAAAGAGAGTGTTATAAAACAACAACTCAAACATAGGCACCCACTAAGCACAGCTCAAAACGTTACTTGGGGATTCTTTGCTATCGCAATGAACATAGAATCTACACTTGTAATGGGCTATCAAGCCATGGCTTGGAAGCCTGGTGTATACACCTAAAACTCCGGGTTAACCTGCCTCTTTAAGTAAGTCACGCCGCCCACGTAAACATGGTATGACCCTTCGAACTTTGACAAGTTACTCTAAAATACAGACCCTGGACTTGTCAAGTTAAAACGATGATTGGTTAAGGATTGCAGACCATCTTAAAAGGCTTTGCAAAAATGGTTTAACTCAGTGGCCTGGCAGCCCATGAAAAGCCTCGAATTTGGGGCCTGGCAGCCCGTGAAAAGCCTCGACTACAACGGTTTTTATTTGCCTTTGCTAAGTTTTCTTTGTTTTCATAAGATTTGTGATGCTTTCAAACCGGCGTTTATCAACCCGGCTCGGCTTTCAACTACAAGTTGTCAGTACACGATCAAGTTATAATCCGGAGACTATCAGCCCGGTCTAGTTTCGACTATCAGTCACCAATGTTATATATGGATAATCCGGTGTTTATCACACCCGGTACGATTTTATCATAAACCGGCATATTATGGAAGGAGTTATCACTACTCAAGATTTGGGTTATCACCCTTACTACAAAAAGTTGGTAAACCAACGATGTGATTCAATGTCACAGGTATGATATATTTCATATTTGATTATTCTTAAGTGCAGCCTTGGTTATAAACCCAGGTTATATGTTAGGCATTATGACCCGTCCGGCTGTAAACCGCCAGGACACTTTAAACTTGTTGTATGCAGAAACAGGTTGAATAAAGCATGATTATAAATCACCGGTGTTTATTAACCCGGCCTGGCTTTTGACTATAAGTCGCCAGTATGATGATAAATTATCCGTTGTTTATTAAACCAGCCTGGCTTTAAGACAATAAGTCGCCAGTATATGATGAAGAAATTATCCGGTGTTTGTTAAACCGGCCTGGCTTTTGACTATAAGTCGCCAGTATATATTTGGATTGCGCCTTTGGAATCATGCACTTATAAATCATTGGGTTATATTATTCAAATAGCCAAACTGGGCTGAATTTTCATTATGATATTGAATGAATAAGGTTTTCGTACCGGGTTATATTATCTTCAATAGCCAACATGGCTGGATTTTTATTATGGTTATTAATAACCGGTATTATTGAGGTTTTCAAAGTCGCTTTAGCGCAATGGATATTATTTTATCAAAGGATATGATTTATTCTACAATTGAAGGAACAGTCCCGAGTCGCTGCAGGCTTACGACCCGGCACTTGGGGGCTACATTATTTAAATTGAGATTATATCAAATATGCAAGTCTCATGTCGCTGCGAGCATGCACCATGACACTTGGGGGCTAATGCAAAGTCATTTTTTGCTCATCTTATTGAAGACCCGACTCATCATATCATAGTGAGCCAGCCCTTGGAGGCTACCAATTACTCCTGTCAAACATTCAAGTATATATCAAGTCACGGTTCAGTATTTTATTACTAAGCCGGCCCTTGGGGGCTACACATCACTGCTCAAGTCTACATGATTATATTTACAAAGTCCCTGCTCATTATTGCATAATGACCCGGCCCTTGGGGGCTACACTGATTGAACTTTTTATAAGCAGTTACAAGTCCCAGGTTGCTGCAAGCATGACAACCCGGTACTTGGGGGCTACATATATGCAAACAAGTCTCAAATCATCACTTTGTTCTGTTCAAGACTTGGGGGCTACAGGTAATATGCATATAAGGGAGAAAAATCTTCTGATTTCCAGTTTTGAGGAAACCAGATTGACCCGGCCTCACCAATCATTATGACCCGGTGTCTACAAACAATCATAACCCGGCCTCATCAATAGTCATGAACCGGCGTTGGCAACAATCATGAACCGGCGTTGGAAACAATCATGACCCGAAATTATCAGTTTTTATAACCCGACAACTTTGGTAATATTAAACCGGCAAGTTTTACATCTTCAAACCGGCTGAATATCAGATGAGTATTTCAAGACCCATATTTCTTAAATCGGCACTTTGGAAGCCGACTCAAGTGGATTATTCTTCACAGTATTTCTCTGTGAGAAACCAATGTCGACAAATTGAGTATGAAGCTGGCTTGTTGACCCGGATTTTCTAAAAAGAGGAAATGACAAGGACTTAAGGATGATCAGATGCCGGTTTACAAGAATTCTTAACCCGAAGCATAATCTGTCAAGTTTGTTCTTGTGTTTATTTTACAGGATCAGTTTAACATGGATAAATCCAAATTAAACTGGGGGCTAATGTCGGGGATATACCCCGTGGCATAAAACGGCCGGAAGTATAACCCGCCGGACTTGGCGGTTTATTTTAGACCCCGCTAACACTTGGTGATTCACCGGCGACCCGCACAGACTAGATGGTTTACAAGCAACCTGACTGAACATTATGATTCACTGGTAACCCGGCGGGTGGGACAGATGGTGACAAGGCCCAAGGCCCAGAAGTCCGGCTCATGTTATGGTGGGCCGGTTTAAGAGGAAAGGCGTGAGGAATATTTGTCTTACAAGGAGTTAAGACCTGGACTTGTATCCGGTTTGTATTAGAGATAGATTAGTCCTAATCCTAATAGGACTCCACATGTAACCCGCCCCTTCAACATATATAAGGAGGGGCAGGGCTCCCCAGAGAGGGACAAGAGATAGAAGGAAGAAGAAACAATTTCTAGGGCTAGACACAAAGAGCCGGTTTACCGACAACTCTCTCGTGATCATAATGAGACCTAGCCTCAAACAGCATGTAGGGCTATTACCGGATGATGTTTCCCGGGGCCCGAAGCTGTCTAAATCCATGTCTTGTGTTGCGTATCTCGATTCCGCTCAACCCCTCTCAAGCTACCACATAGATGCGTTGGCCTTGCGACTAAGTCCTGACACTAAGGACATCTGCCGTGACAAAACCACGACAGGTCTGCAACATTCAAATCCGTATGTATCTTGCAAATCTCTATGTCTCCCTCCTTGACTTGATCGCGGATGGAATTGAAGCATCTCTTGATATGTTTGGTTCTCTTGTGAAATTTGGATTCCTTTGCCAAGGCAATTGCACCAGTATTGTCACAAAAGATTTTCATTGGACCCGATGCACTAGGTATGACACATAGATCGGATATGAACTCCTTCATTCGCTACTTCCGAAGCATCTATGTACTCCACTTCACACGTAGATCCCGCCACGACGCTTTGCTTAGAACTGCACCAATTGACAACTCCACCGTTCAATATAAATACGTATCCGGTTTGTGACTTAGAGTCATCCGGATCAATGTCAAAGCTTGCATCGACGTAACCATTTACGACGAGCTCTTTGTCATCTCCATAAACAAGAAACATATCCTTAGTCCTCTTTAGGTATTTCAGGATGTTCTTGACAGCTGTCCAGTGATCCACTCCTGGATTACTTTGGTACCTCCCTACTATACTTATAGCAAGGCACATATCAGGTATGGTACACAGCATTGCATACATGATAGAACCTATGGCTAAGGCATAGGGAATGACTTTCATTTTCTCTCTATCTTCTGCAGTGGTCGGGCATTGAGTCTCACTCAACTTCACACCTTGTAACACAGGCAAGAACCCTTTCTTTGACTGATCCATTTTGAACTTCTTCAAAATCTTATCAAGGTATGTGCTTTGTGAAAGTCCAATTAAGCGTCTTGATCTATCTCTATAGATCTTGATGCCCAATATGTAAGAAGCTTCACCGAGGTCTTTCATAGAAATACTTTTATTCAAGTATCCCTTTATGCTATCCAGAAATTCTATATCATTTCCAATCAACAATATGTCATCCACATATAATATTAGAAATGCTACAGAGCTCCCACTCACTTTCTTGTAAATACAGGCTTCTCCAAAAGTCTGTATAAAACCATATGCTTTGATCACACTATCAAAACGTTTATTCCAACTCCGAGAGGCTTGCACAAGTCCATAAATGGATCGTTGGAGCTTGCACACTTTGTTAGCACCCTTTGGATTGACAAAACCTTTTGGTTGCATCATATACAACTCTTCTTCTAGAAATTCATTCAGGAATGCAGTTTTGACGTCCATTTGCCAAATTTCATAATCATAAAATGCGGCAATTGCTAACATGGTTTGGACAGACTTAAGCATCGCTACGGGTGAGAAGGTCTCATCATAGTCAACTCCTTGAACTTGTTGAAAACCTTTCGCAACAAGTCGAGCTTTGTAGACAGTAACATTGCCGTCAGCGTCAGTCTTCTTCTTGAAGATCCATTTATTCTCTATGGCTTGCCGATCATCGGGCAAGTCAACCAAAGTCCATAGTTTGTTCTCATACATGGATCCCATCTCAGATTTCATGGCTTCAAGCCATTTCGCGGGATCTAGGCTCATCATCGCTTCCTCATAGTTTGTAGGTTCGTCATGGTCTAGTAACATGACGTCCAGAATAGGATTACCGTACCACTCTGGTGCGGATCTTACTCTGGTTGACCTACGAGGTTCGGTAGTAACTTGATCAGAAGCATCATGATCATCATCATTAACTTCCTCACTAATTGGTGTAGGAATCACTAGAACTAATTTCCGTGATGAACTAATTTCCAATGAGGGGGTAGGTACAATTACCTCATCAAGTTCTACTTTCCTCACACTCACTTCTTTTGAGAGAAACTCCTTCTCTAGAAAGGATCCATTCTTAGCAACGAATATCTTGCCTTCGGATCTGTGATAGAAGGTGTACCCAACAGTCTCCTTTGGGTATCCTATGAAGATCCTGTTGGGACAATCTCCGAACAGGATGAACGGGAAGATGGGCAAGTTAGCCCTGATGAACAGGTCATACACGAAGACTCGGAGGACAGTAATTATCTTCCGCTCTCCAAGGAAGAGGAGAGCCTCGGCAACGAGGATTTCATCGTGCCTGAGGAACCTCTCGAGTAGGAGTGCTTTAAACGCCGGCTAATAGCCACTTCAAGGAGCCTGAAAAAGAAGCAGTTGCAGCTTCAAGCTAACCAAGATCTGCTCAATGATAGATGGACCTAAGTCCTGGCCGCCGAAGAATACGGCCTTAGTGGCCCAGCCAAAAATTACCCGAAGCGCAAATTGCTACCTCAGTTCCATGACGAGGCGCTGGAGCCCGTACCATCATCGCACAACACGGCCGACCGATCACCACGCGGTCAGGATAAAGCGGCAACTCAATCCGAACACCAGACCGCCCCGCCTCGCCGTAAAGGCAAGAATGAAACAGCTCGGGGTTGTACATATGACCTTCGGCAGGACTTGGACAGTAAAGCAGGACACACAAGATCGATCTACGGATCGCGAGGACGTGCCTTGATACGTGACGATGGCTACCTATTCGGATGTGACAAACCTAGCCACGCCCGGGCCGAAAACCGCAAGCGGACTCCATCGGAGGTACGTCGCAGTGTGGCCCAATATAGAGGCACTGCACACCCTCTTTGCTTCACAGACGAAGTAATGGAGCATGAATTCCCAGACAGGTTCAAACCCATGAATATCGAATCATACGACAGAACAACGGATCCCGTGGTATGGATCGAGGACTTCCTCCTCCATATCCACATGGCGCGTGGAGATGAACTTCATGCCATCAAATACCTACCACTAAAACTCAAAGGACCAACTCGGTACTGGTTAAACAGTCTGCCAGAAAATTCTATTCGCAGCTGGGAAGATTTGGAAGACGCCTTTCACGACAACTTCCGAGGAACATATGTCTGGCCACCGGATGCTGATGACTTAAGCCACATTGTCCAGCAGCCCGGAGAGTCAGCCAGGAAGCTCTGAACTAGGTTCTTAGTTAAAAAGAACCAAATCATCGACTGTCCGGACGCGGAAGCCCTTGCGGCCTTCAAACACAGCGTCCGGGATGAATGGCTTGCCCGCCACCTCGGTCAAGAAAGACCTAAATCCATGACAACCCGTACCGCTCTAATGACCTGCTTTTGCGCGGGAGAAGACAGCTGGCTCGCTCGTAGAAGCAACAACGTCAGCGACCCGGGCACTTCCGAAATCCGAGATGGCAATGGTAAGCCACGACGCAGCAAACACAAAAGTCACAATGATAATGAAAGATCACGCGACACATCGGTCAACGCCGGATTCAGCAGTCCCAAATCTGGTCAACGGAAAAAAGCCATTTAAGGTGAACAGAGACGGATCATGCAATCTAGACAGGATATTGAATCGACCCTGCCAGATTCACGGCCACCCCGATAAACCAACTAATCATACCAACAGAAGCTATTGGGTATTCAAGCAGGCCGGCAAGCTCAACGCCGAACACAAGGGGAGGAGGCCGCCCGGTGATAGGGATGATGAAGAGATTCACCAACCAAATACCGGGGTCAGAAGAAATTCCCCCCGAAGCAAAAACAGTAAACATGGTATACGTGACACACACCCCTAGAGGTGAGCGCACGAAACACTCCCTCCATACAGGAGATCATACTACGGCTACCTCAGCTGAATTATACAGCGGCCATATCACGCCGCATACCACGTCAGCCATCACGCCGCCTGTCGGTGTACAAAAGAAGGGGCGCACCTTTGTACCCCTTTACCTGTGCACGGACAGTCGGAGCCGCGCCCACGGCCGCACCAAGCAGAACATGGGAGGTGAACCAAGGTAAAACCAAAGCCCAAGACAGCCAAAGCAACACCAAGGCCAAGAACACAAGGAAGCAGAGAGGCGAAGCAGGTTCCCCCGGCAAGACCCTTGCTGGGGGCAGCCTCAGCAGCCCGACAAGACCCTTGCCGGGGCAGCTCGCCCACACCAGCGGAGCGCGCCACCCTTGAGCCCATGGTCTCCAACACCATCAACCACATTGGACCAGGGCTCGGGAAGCACCTCCATGGTGGCATGCAGATCTTTGTCAAGACCAAGGAATATTCAAGATCAGATGAGGACTAAAAGACAACGGTCCTCGGCAAGATCCTTGCCGAGGAGAGCCACAAGAACCCCGACAAGACCCTTGCCGGGCCACCTGACAAGGCCCTCACCGAGGACACCAGCAGGGCCACCTCTAGGCCCGCACCAGCCAAGTCTCCACCGCCGTTCGCATGCAGCTGCCAGCTCAACCAGCTGGGCTGGCACCTGCGTGGCAACATGCAGCTCCCAGACCAGATCAGCAAGCACATGCATGGCAGCATGTAGATCTTTGTGAAGACCCTACCGCCGCGCCACCTCGGCTACTTGCTTGCCTACATGGCGCCGCATGCAGCGCTGGCCAGGGCGCGTGTCAACGCGAGGAGGAGCGGCGACGGACGGGACGGGCCTCATTCCCGTCCCCAATAAAGCAAGGGGACACCTAAGTGATGCATTAAATGCGTCTTGTCCTGTAATACGAGCGATAAGCTCGTAGCACTATACACCTTTCCACCTCTTGTGTGCCACTGTGGCAGCCCCTTTCGACTAAAAAGGAGGCCCATGGCATACTGGAGAGGGATTCGGCTCTCTGAAACGGCTCAGCTACCATAGCTAGTTGGAGGGCTCAAGAACACTCAATACATCCACCAAAGCAGGACTAGGTTTTTACGCATCCTTGTGGCCCGAACCTAGGTAAATGATCCTTGTGCTGATTACTAATCCTGCTCTTCTTGCAACCCTACGCCCTGGCAATCGTAGTAGGGATTCTTGTGATCCCATAGGTATCGTTCCACACCGACATCTTTGGTGCGCCAGGTAGGGGGCGCAATTGTGAGAATCTGGTCTAGTAGTTAGCCTAGTGTTTCTTCATCGCCATGGCTCCCAAGAAGAAGACGGCCACGGCGATCGGCTCGTTGGGGGCCGAACGGCCCGTACCAGTGCGGACGAGCAGCGGCCCGGTCGTAGACAGGACCCGAGCCGCGGTCCGCGAGCACCAGCATTGCCCTGGCAGTCAGAGCCTGGCGAGCGGCGCCGTTCGCGCGCCATGCGACGGGCCGCACATTGCCAAGTCTAAAGATGGGGCTGGGCCCCCCGCAGGCGGCGCAGGGCCCTCCAGGAGTGTCGTTGTGCCACCCATGGGCGGCGCAGCAACCTCCAAGACGCCCACGCCGGCGACCACTGCGCGCTCTTCCCATGGTGTGCGCGACGAGCAGCGTCACCACGCCGGTGACCCTGGGCACCACCGTGGGAAGAGCCCTGTGCGTCGTTCGTGGGATGAAGGAGTTCAGCATGCCCGCCGAAGTGCTAGAGAAAATGGCGCGCAGACGCTGGGTCGTGGTGGAGCTCCTTCTAACGTGGTTAGAAGTCGAAGCGCGCCACGGTCCATGCAGCTGTCGCCGCCACCCACGCCAGCAGAAGCGTTGGCGCGCGCGCAGCTGCTCCTCGACTTACCTCCTGCTGCGGAGAAGCTCGACGAGTGGAGGGCCACCATCCGGAGCCTCGTCGCCGTCGCCAACAAAGATGATCCATGACCGGCGGGACCCTCGGGCCGGCGCTCCACCGAGCCACCACATGCCAGCGCTGAGAGGACCGGGGGTGCTACGGTCACGGTGCACTCTCCTCGGTGACGACGCTTGTGATAACATCTCTATAGCACCGTCCGACCCGCGGACCCACCGCGACCAGCGCCAAGTTCTTCGAGAACGAGCTCACGAAGATGCTCGAACCACTATCGAGCGTCAGCGTGATACACGCCACCAGTCAGACAAGCAGGCGGGACCCGCTATGGACCACCCAGCATCGAGGGGCTCCGGCGGCCTACCTTACGAGGTGGGCTGCCCGGCCTTTACCCGTGAGCTGCGGCAGTTCCAGTGGCCGTCCCATCGCACGTTCAAGCCCGACGTCAGCGAGAAGTACACTGGCAAGACCCACCCGTCTGAGTTCCTCAGCATCTACACCATCGCGATGTAGGCTGCCGAAGCTCGCGACGACAAGGTGCTTGCCAATTATTTCCCGCTGGCACTGAAGCCCAATGTTATGTCTTGGTTGATGCACATGCCGGCGGATTCCATTTCTTCTTGGTCGGATCTGTGCCATGAGTTTGTTGGCGCCTTCACAGGAGGCCGCCAAGCTCATGGCCAGGCCAGTGATCTGCACATCATTCCTAGAAGGAAGGGGAAACCCTGCGCAAGTACATCCAGAGGTTCAGCCGGGTGCAGTATAACATCCCGACGTTCATCCCGCCGCTGTGATCAGCGCGTTCCATCAGAACATGCGCAACCGCAAGATGCGCGGAGAGCTGGCGATGACCAAGGTTAAGGATGTGGCTGAACTCTACGTTCTGGCCGACAGATGCGCCCGGGCTGAAGAGGGAAGGAAGTACCCCGGCGAAGACGCCAGTGCGGAAACCGACTCCACTGACGAAGACGTCGCCGCCCCGACGAAGAAGGGCTGGCGCTGCAACAGGAAACGCAAGGATAAGGCCGTGCTTGCTGTTGAAGGATCTGACGACACCGGCGCTGCCAAGAAGGTCAAGGCAGACGGCCCCGGCAAGGAGATTGCCGGGTGCGCCGCCTGCCGGGCCTTAGCAGCTGCCGACAAGCCAGGGTGCTCCGGCAAGCAGTACTGCAAGATCCACCGCACCAAGGGCCACGACCTCCAGAACTGCCGGCAAGTCGAGCTGCTTGCTGAAAAGCAAAAGGCCGAGTATGAGAGGCGGGACAAGGAGAAAGGTCAAGACGGTGCCGAGGGATCCGACAAGAAGCGTGGCGGCCAAGGAAGCCGCCCGGGCAAGGACAACCGGCAAGAGAGGCCCGCCCGAGGCCGTGACAAGAAGCAACAAGACGATGATCATGACGAGGACGACGAGTCCGGCGAGCAAGAGTTCCAGAAGGCTACAGAGGCCATGTGCGTCGATAGTGGCGCCTCGCTGCATACTTCTCACCGCCAGCTCAAGCAGTAGGCGTGTGAGATTACGGCAGCAGAGCCGTCGTTCGACGCTCAGAAGCCGCTGAAGTGGTCCAGTACGCCCCTCATCTTTGACGCAGAGGATTGATACGTCCCCAACGTATCTATAATTTATGAAGTATTCATGCTATTATATTATCTGTTTTGGATGTTTATGGGCTTTATTAAACACTTCTATATTATTTTTGGGACTAACCTATCTACCATTCTTAAGAAGTTGCTCCCCACTACTCCATATTCTTTCGCCATGCACACTGTCCACATCAGCAATCAACATGCAACATCTCACCTAAGCAAATCTACCACCTTAGCAATTTATTTTTATTTTTTCAATGAAACGAATCGTCTGATTGTGTTAATTCCCGTTGCACGTATTGCTTCCCTTTCTTTGATTGTGTTAACTCCCGTCGCACCAATTGCTTCTTCGTGCGACGGTTCCTTCCACCTCCCTTCCACCAATAAATCTCAGCGTACTCTTCCCAATTCTTATGCTTCCATCTTTATTTGTGCCACAATTCCCATATTATGCTGTTGCCGCCCAACCTTCTCGGCGTTCGAGACCTCGTGATGCCACCCTCCGAGAACCCCATGATCGGCGCGAGCCTGGACTATGTTGGCCCAAGCCACACGTCATGGCGTCGACCCGACCTCCCGGTGAACCATGCGTGCCACCATCAGCCTCCTCCTTCAACCTTCATATCTATGTCCCCAGATCTGAACATCATTCTTTTAAGTTCGCTTGGGTGGATCCGTGGAGGCCCTGATTTCCAGATGGAGTAGCTGGCGCCAGGAAGGGCGCCGTGATATGACAGCGGCCAGCGCCAGCGGCGCCTCGCGTTTGCCCCCAAGCGTAGTTCGACGGCGTGATGGATCCCAATCAAACTAGCGCCTCTGTAGCCAACTCGCCATGGTAGGAGCAGGAAGATGGGGCTGCTCCCATCGTATATTTGTCCAGATCTTTACGCCTGTGTTGTTTCTCAAGTCGCCAAGGTAAGAGCAGGAAGAAGTGGATACTTTGTTGTTTCCTCTATCCGATCTTAGGAGGGAAAAACAGTAACACTATGCGTGCACATCATATACCGATCCGCTTCACGATGATTGGAGCCAATTCATGCCACTAAGTAGCAGCTGTGGCCTTGCACATGCTTTTGTGGGTTCAGAGAATTAGATCACTTCAATTTCTACCTTCAGTTTCATGGACTACTGCATAGCTAAATTACTCTGTACATTTTTGTATCTGAATAAGGATCAATTCCATGTATGAATTTGATTGACATGGATCTTTGATCTCGACTTGAGTTAGTTAATTTTTCTTTCTCAGTTTCATTTGCATTTCTAATTAGTTGCTACATCACATTCAGATGCATTGTTCCCAGTTTTTGTTGATCCTTTTGTGCAATTTTTTTTGTTGCTAGGTTGGAGTAGGGTGATGAGGCCGTTCCCGTCATAAATTTGTCCAGAACTTTACCCCTGTTGCTCCCCTGAAGGCATCTGTGCTTTTTCAGTGGAAAAGATACATATGTACTGTAAATGCAATTCATGTCGTTCCCGCTGTATAATTCTTTAGATCTTTGTTGTACGGGCCTCATATGCACTGTACATGCACCTTACCCTTACATTTTTTTACACTGATTGGTATGTGGCTCTTGGTCATGTACAAATTCTAAGATGTATGTATGTTGTTCGATTTATTTATATTTTGTGCTTCCGTTCCTATTACAAATAACTCAAAAGGCATTTGTATAGTTGTTTTGTGTCTTGCCTTTCTTTCAGTAGGTTCAGACTGGGCTTCACATGTTTTCAGTAAAGGAACAGGTGAGCGGACGATTCAGTCTGCACGATAGCTACACGATGGCAAATCAAGTTGTCTACTGCATTTTAACAATATGAATGTACAAACTAATATGCATCGTTGTGCAAAATTCGTTCTCACAACGCCGTATAAATAGCATCGCTTGCTCTTTTTGTAATTTTCATTAACTGTATGTCCTATTTCTCATGTTAGTGATGCATTTCAATTTTACGCAAAAAGCAATGCATTTTAATTAAAAAATATGAGATACTACTCTACGATATACTAATTTTCTGACTTTTCACATAGTATTATTAAGGCTCAAACAAACATATATTTTTAATTGCTTACTTATTGTCATTCTCTATACCATCAAAGGTTTGAAATAACATTTTTTTTCATTCTTTACTTATTTTCACTCCATAATCTTTCTCATGTGGAGTATTACAAGTTCCCTTTCCAACGCTGGGTATCATCTAGTTAACCTAGAGCCCAAAGCGATTCCTGTTTTTCCCTTGTTTGATGTTTAGTGAAAAGGAATATCAAACGGAGTCCAAGCGGAATGAAACCTTCGGGGAGTTATTTTTGGAATGGAAGCAATCCGAAGACTTGGAGTGTAATGTAAGGGAAGCAGCGGGAAGGCACGAGGCAGGCGCGCCCACCCCCGGGCGCGCCCTCCACCCTCGTGGGCCCCTCATGGCTTCCCTGACCGACTTCTTTCGCCTATATATATCCATATACCCTAAAACCATCGCGGAGCAGAATAGATCGGGATTTCTGCCGCCGAAAGCCTCTGTAGCCACCAAAAACCAATCGGGACCCTGTTCCGGCACCCTACCAGAGGGGGATCCCTCACCGATGGCCATCTTCATCATCCCGGCGCTCTCCATGACGAGGAGGGAGTAGTTCACCCTCGGGGCTGAGGGTATGTACCAGTAGCTATGTGTTTGATCTCTCTCTCTCTCTCTCTCTCTCTCTCTCTCTCGTGTTCTTGAGGTGGTACGATCTTGATGTATCACGAGCTTTGCTATTATGGTTGGATTTTATGATGTTTCTCCCCCTCTATTCTCTTGTAATGAATTGAGTTTTCCCTTTGAAGTTATCTTATCGGATTGAGTCTTTAAGGATTTGAGAACACTTGATGTATGTCTTGCATGTGCGTATCTGTGGTGACAATGGGATATCATGTGATTCACTTGATGTATGTTTTGGTGATCAACTTGCGGGTTCCGTTTGTGAACTTATGCATAGGGGTTGGCACACGTTTTCGTCTTGACTCTCCGGTAGAAACTTTGGGGCACTCTTTGAAGTTCTTTGTGTTGGTTGAATATATGAATCTGAGATTGTGTGATGCATATCGTATAATCATACCCACGGATACTTGAGGTGACATTGGAGTATCTAGGTGACATTAGGGTTTTGGTTGATATGTGTCTTAAGGTGTTATTCTAGTACGAACTCTTTAATAGATCGATCCGAAAGAATAACTTTGAGGTGGTTTTGTACCCTACCATAATCTCTTCGTTTGTTCTCCACTGTTAGTGACTTCGGAGTGACTCTTTGTTGCATGCTGAGGGATAGTTATATGATCCAATTATGTTATTATTGTTGAGAGAACTTGCACTAGTGAAAGTATGAACCCTAGGCCTTGTTTCCTAGCATTGCAATACCGTTTGTGCTCACTTTTATCATTAATTACCTTGCTGTTTTTATATTTTCATATTACAAAAACCTATATCTACCACCCATATTGCACTTGTATCACCATCTTTTCGCCGAACTAGTGCACCTATACAATTTACCATTGTATTGGGTGTGTTGGGGACACAAGAGACTCTTTGTTATTTGGCTGCAGGGTTGTCTGAGAGAGACCATCTTCATCCTACGCCTCCCGCGGATTGATAAACCTTAGGTCATCCACTTGAGGGGAATTTGCTACTATCCTACAAACCTCTGCACTTGGAGGCCCAACAACGTCTACAAGAAGAAGGTTGTGTAGTAGACATCAAGCTCTTTTCCGGTGCCGTTGTCGTGGAGGTGAGTGCTTAAAGGTATATATTTAGATCTTGCAATCGAATCTTTTAGTTTCTTGTTTTATCACTAGTTTAGTCTATAAAAGGAAACTACAAAAAAATGGAATTGAGTTTGTCTCATACGCTTCATCTTTTTAATATCTTTCGTGAGAATGATGGGAAGGAAAAATGTGCTCAAGTACTAGAAGAAGAAGTCTATAAATGTTTTGCACTAAATCTTTGAATGATGAGCATGATTGCAATGTTGTTAGTATGAACTCCTTGAATATCCATGGTACTAATGATGATTGCACTAGTCATGATGAAAATATCTCTTATAAGCATGTCAATTTTTGTGGAGTGCATTGGGTTTGCAAATACATACCAAAAAGGGAAGATAGATTTTGTAAGAGGCACAAGTACTTAGAAACTAAATGGTTGCAAGAGAGGCTAAATGTTAGTGCTAAAAATTTAAAATATCTTAGCCATACTTGTGAACTTTGCAATGAACATGGTCATTTAAATATCAAATGCAAATTTTTTCATGATCGAATCGTGTCCAAAAATTGTGATGACTTGATTTCCCTTGCACATCATAATGAACTTAGTCTGCTTTTGGGTTATGAAGAATTGAAACGTCAAACTAAGTTTATTCCAGAATATAACCTCGAGAAAATCCTCGATATTGATCTAGAAGAAATTTATATGTATTGTGCGGTGAATTGCATTGAAAGTCCTTATATTGCCAATTACACTAAGAAAAGAAAACAAATAGAAGATGAAGAGAATACTAACGAAAGGGAAGAGACTTCCCAATATTCTCCTATTATTTCTTATGATGAATCAGGTAACGAGGAGGAGCTTTCTATTCAACCAATCTCATCAATAAGGAGCTCAAAAAAGAGGGATAAACCCGCACATGATGTGAAGAAGAAAAAGAAAAAATGGAGAAGCAAAGGTAAAAAGGTATCCCTCCCAAATGATGTTGCTCCTACTACTCATTGTGATGATGATAATTTCTATACTATTGGTGCTATCCATACTATTAATAATGAGAGTGATTATGCTTATGATATGAAAAGGCCCAAGCTTGGGGATGCTATGTTTGATGAGGATGACACATTTGAGAATATATTTGCTGAAATTAATGTTTGTTCCAAGCTTGGGGATGTTACGTTTAATGAAGATGATATTTTTAGCCTCCCAAGTTTTGATACGCAAAGTTGTTATGATGATAGCATGCCTTCTACCTATGATGATTATATTGATAAAAGTGGGTTTGGAAGAGTGTCAACTTTAGGAAGTAATGATCCCACTATTTTGGAGGATGTTGAATCTTATAATATTTATGAAAGTGGATTTGGAGAGGTCTGTTGGGGAACGTAGTAATTTTAAAAAAATTCCTACGCACACGCAAGATCATGGTGATGCATAGCAACGAGAGGGGAGAGTGTTGTCCACGTACCCTCGTAGACCGAAAATGGAAGTGTTAGCACAACGCAGTTGATGTAGTCGTACGTCTTCACGATCCGACCGATCAAGTACCGAACGCACGGCACCTCCGAGTTCTGCACATGTTCAACTCGATGACGTCCCTTGAACTCCGATCCAGCCGAGTGTTGAGGGAGAGTTTCGTTAGCACGACAGCATGGTGACGATGATGATGTTCTACCAACGCAGGGCTTCGCCTAAGCACCGCTACGATATTATCGAGGTGGATTATGGTGGAGGGGGGCACCGCACACGGCTAAGAGATCAAGAGATCAATTCTTGTATCTCCAAGGGGTGCCCCCTCCCCGTATATAAAGGAGTGGAGGAGGGGGAGGGCCGGCCCTCTCTATGTCGCGCCCTAGGAGGAGTCCTACTCCCACCGGGAGTAGGATTGCCCCCCTCCAAGTAGTAGGAGTAGGAGTCAAGGAAAGGGGGAGAGAGAAGAGAAGGTAGGAGAGGGCACAGCCCCTCCCCCTAGTCCAATTCGGGCCAGGCCTTGGGGGCGCGCCCAGCCTCTCCTCTCTCTTTCCCCTAAAGCCCAATAAGGCCCATATACTCCCCGGCGAATTCCCGTAACTCTCCGGTACTCCGAAAAACACCCGAATCACTCGGAACCTTTTCGATGTCCGAATATAGTCGTCCAATATATCGATCTTTACGTATCGACCATTTCGAGACTACTCGTCATGTCCCCGATCTCATCCGGGACTCCGAACTACCTTTGGTACATCAAAACACATAAACTCATAATATAACCGTCATCGAACTTTAAGCGTGCGGACCCTACGGGTTCGAGAACAATGTAGACATGACCAAGACACGACTCCGGTGTATTACCAATAGCGGAACCTGGATGCTCATATTGTCACCTAGATACTCCATTGTCACCTCAAGTATCCGAGGGTATGATTATACGATATGCATCACACAATCTCAGATTCAGCTATTCAACCAACACATAGAACCTCAAAGAGTGCCCCAAAGTTTCTACCGAAGAATCAAGACGAAAACTTGTGCCAACCCCTATGCATAGGTTCATGGGCGGAACCCGCAAGTTGATCACCAAAACATACATCAAGTGAATCACGTGATATCCCATTGTCACCACAGATACGCACGGCAAGACATACATCAAGTGTTCTCAAATCTTTAAAGACTCAATCCGATAAAATTACTTCAAGTGGAAAACTCAATTTATTACAAGAGAGTAGATGGGGAGAAGAAACATAAGATCCAACTATAATAGCAAAGCTCGCGATACATCAAGATCGTGCCAAATCAAGAACACGAGAGAGAGAGAGAGAGAGAGAGAGAGAGAGATCAAACACATAGCTACCGGTACCTACCCTCAGCCCCGAGGGTGAACTACTCCCTCCTCGTCATGGAGAGCGCCGGGATGATGAAGATGGCCACAGGTGAGGGTTCCCCCCTCCGGTAGGGTGCCGGAACAGGGTCCCAATTGGTTTTTGGTGGCTCTGGAGGTTTTGCGGCGGCGGAACTCCCGATCTAATCTCCGTTCTGGAAGTTTTAGGGTACGTAGGTATATATGGGTGAAAGAAGTACGTCGATGGACCGAAGGGGGGGCCACGAGGCAGGGGGGCACGCCCCCCACCCTCGTGGGCACCTCCCTTCTTTCCTGACGTGCACTCCAAGCTTTTCCGGTAGCTTTCCTTCCAAAAATAACTTCTCCAATTGATTTCGTTCCGTTTCGACTCCGTTTGATATTCCTTTTCTTCGAAACACTGAAATAGGCAAAAAACAGCAATTCTGGGTTGGGCCTCTGGTTAATAGGTTAGTTCCAAAAATAATATAAAAGTGGATAATAAAGCCCAATATTGTCTAAAACAGTAGATAATATAGCATGGAGCAATCAAAAATTATAGATACGTTGGAGACGTATCAAGCATCCCCAAGCTTAATTCCTGCTCGTGCTCGAGTAGGTAAATGATAAAAAAGATAATTTTTTATATGGAATGCTAGTTGGCATAATTTCAATGTAATTCTTCTTAATTGTGGTATGAACATTCAGATCCGAAAGATTCAAGATAAAAGTTCATATTGACATAAAAATAATAATACTTCAAGCATACTAACAAAGCAATCATGTCTTCTCAAAATAACATGGCCAAAGAAAGTTATCCTACAAAATCATATAGTCCTGCTATGCTCTATCTTCCCCACACAAAGTATTTAAATCATGCACAACCCCGATGACAAGCCAAGCAATTGTTTCATACTTTTGACATTCTCAAACTTTTTCAATCTTCACGCAATACATGAGTGTGAGCCATGGACATAACACTATATGTGGAATAGAATGGTGGTTGTGGAGAAGACAAAACGAGAAGATAGTCTCACATCAACTAGGCGTATCAACGGGCTATGGAGATGCCCATCAATAGATATCAATGTGAGTGAGTAGGGATTGCCATGCGACGGATGCACTAGAGCTATAAGTATATGAAAGGTCAACAAAAGAAACTAAGTGGGTGTGCATCCAACTTGCTTGCTCACGAAGACCTAGGGCAATTTGAGGAAGCCCATCATTGGAATATACAAGCCAAGTTCTATAATGAAAAATTCCCACTAGTATATGAAAGTGACAAAATGAGAGACTCTCTATCATGAAGATCATGGTGCTACTTTGAAGCACAAGTGTGGTAAAATGATAGTAGCATTGTCCCTTCTCTCTTTTTCTCTCATTTTTTTTATTTTTTTATTTTTTTATTTTTTTATTTGGGCCTTTCTCGTTTTTATGGCCTCTTTTTTCTCTTTTTTTTTATTTTTTTCGTCCGGAGTCTCATCCCGACTTGTGGGGGAATCATAGTCTCCATCATCCTTTCCTCACTGGGACAATGCTCTAAAAATGATGATCATCACACTTTTATTTTCTCACAACTCAACAATTACAACTCGATACTTAGAACAAACTATGACTCTATATGAATGCCTCCGGCGGTGTACCGGGATATGCAATGAATCAAGAGTGACATGTATGAAAGAATTATGAACGGTGGCTTTGCCACAAATACAATGACAACTACATGATCATGCTAAGCAATATGACAATGATGGAGCGTGTCACAGTAAACGGAACGGTGGAAAGTTGCATGGCAATATATCTCGGAATGGCTATGGAAATGCCATGATAGGTAGGTATGGTGGCTGTTTTGAGGAAGGTATATGGTGGGTGTATGATACCGGCGAAAGGTGCGCGATACTAGAGAGGTCATCAATGGTGGAAGGAAGAAGAGTGCGTATAATCCATGGACTCAACATTAGTCATAAAGAACTCATATACTTATTGCAAAAATCTACAAGTTATCAAAGCAAAGTATTACGCGCATGCTCCTAGGGGGATAGATTGGTAGGAAAAGACCATCGCTCATCCCCGACCGCCACTCATAAGGAAGACAATCAATAAATAAATCATGCTCCGACTTCATCACATAACGGTTCACCATACGTGCATGCTACGGGAATCACAAACTTTAACACAAGTATTTCTCAAATTCACAACTACTCAACTAGCATGACTCTAATATCACCATCTTCATATCTCAAAACAATTATCAAGCATCAAACTTCTCATAGTATTCAACACACTCATAAGAATTCTTATAAATCTTGTATGCCTAGCATATTAGGATTATTTAAGCAAATTACCATGCTATTTAAGACTCTCAAAATAATATAAGTGAAGAATGATAGTTCATCTATTTCTTCAAAATAAAACCACCGCCGTGCTCTAAAAAGATATAAGTGAAGCACTAGAGCAAACAACAAACTACTCCGAAAGATATAAGTGAAGATCAATGAGTAGTCGAATAATTATGCAACTATGTGAAGACTCTCCCATTTAATAATTTCAGATCTTGGTATTTTATTCAAACATCAAGCAAGGCAAAATAAAATGACATTTCAAGGATAGCACACATCATGTGAAGAAGCAAAAACTTAGGTTCAAACGATACTAACCGATAATTGTTGAAGAAGAAAGGTGGGATGCCTACCGGGGCATCCCCAAGCTTAGATGCTTGAGACTTCTTGAAATATTATCTTGGGTTTCCTTGGGCATCCCCAAGCTTGAGCTTTTGTGCCTCCTTAATTGCTCTAATATCACGGTTTCCTAAATATCGAAAGCTTCATCCACACCAAACTCAACAAGAACTCGTGAGATAAGTTAGTATAAACCAATGCAAAAACCTTATCATACTATACTGTAGTAAATCACTAAAATTATTATTCAACATTGTTGGAAATATGCCCTAGAGGCAATAATAAAAGCATTATTATTATATTTCCTTGTTCATGATAATTGTCTTTTATTCATGCTATAACTGTATTATCTGGAAATCGTAATACACGTGTGAATACATAGACCACAATACGTCCCTAGTAAGCCTCTAGTTGACTAGCTCGTTAGTCAGCGAGATAGTCATGGTTTCGACTATGGACATCGATGTCATTGACAACGGGATCACGTCATTAGGAGAATGGCGTGATGGACAAGACAATCCTAAGCATAGCACAAAGATCGTGTAGTTTGTTTTGCTAGAGCTTTTCCAATGTCAAGTATCTCTTCCTTAGACCATGAGATCGTGTAACTCCCGGATACCGTAGGAATGCTTTGGGTGTACCAAGCGTCACAACGTAATCGGGTGACTATAAAGGTGCACTACTGGTATCTCCGAAAGTATCATTGGGTTGACACGGATCGAGACGAGGATTTGTCACTCCGTATTACGGAGAGGTATCACTTGGGCCCACTCGGTAGTGCATCATCATAATGAGCTCAAAGTGACCAAGTGTCTAGTCACGGGATCATGCATTACGATGCGAGTAAAGTGACTTGCGATAACGAGACTGAGCGAGGTATTGGGATACGACGATCGAGTCTCGGGCAAGTAACATACCGTCGACAAAGGGAATAGTATCACGGGGTTGCTTGAACCCTCGACATCGTGGTTCATCCGATGACATCATCGAGGAGCATGTGGGGGCCAACATGGGTATCCAGATCCGCTGTTGGTTATTGACTGAGAGCGTCTCGGTCATGTTCGCATGTCTCCGAACCCGTAGGGTCTACACATAAGGTTCGGTGGCGCTAGGGTTATTAGGAAGACTTGTATGTGATTACGAATGTTGTTGAGTCCGGATGAGATCCCGGACGTCACAAGGAGTTCGGAAGGGTCGGAGGTAAAGATTTATATATGGGAAGTTGTCAAGCGGACACGGAAAAGTTTGGGTCATATCGGTATTGTGGAGGGCCACGGAAAGGTTCGGAGGACCACGGGAGGGGCCACCCCTCCCGGGGGCCACTTGGGCTGCATGGGAGGCAACCAGCCCTGGTGGGCTGGGCGCACCCTCCTTGGGCCCATGCGCCTTAGGGTTGAGGGAACCCTAAGGGGCCCCTTGCTTGGGGGCAAGCCCCTCCCTTGGCCGCCCCCCCCTCTAGATGCATCTAGAGGGGCCGCCCTCCTCCCTTCCCTATAAATAGAGGGGTGAGGGAGGCTGCAGATACAACTTGAAGGCGCAGCCCTTCCCCTCCCCAACACCTCTCCTCCTCCGTGTGCACTTGGCGAAGCCCTGCCGGAGAACTGTCACTCCATCATCATCACGCCGTCGTGCTGCTGTTGGAGCCATCTTCGCCAACCTCTCCTTCCTCCTTGATGGATCAAGGCGGAGGAGGCGTTGCCCGTGCCCGTCTGCGTGTGTTGAACGCCGAGGTGCTGTCCGTTCAGCACTTGGTCATCGGTGGTCCGAGTACGACTCCATCATCACCATCCCCTCAAAAGCTTCCGCACGCGATCTACAAGTGGTATGTAGATGCAAACTCACTCCCTTGACTCGTTGCTTAGATGAACTCATAGATGGATCTTGGTGTAACCGTAGGAAAATTTTAATTTTCTGCAACGTTCCCCAACAGTGGCATCATGAGCTAGGTCTATGTGTAGTTCTCTATTGCACGAGTAGAACACAATTTTGTTGTGGGCGTAGCTCTTGTCAACTTGCTTGCCGCTACTAGTCCTATCTTGCTTCCGCGGTATTGTGGGATGAAGCGGCCGGACCAACCTTACGTGCGCTTCGTGAGACCGGTTCCACCGACTAACATGCACTAGTTGCATAAGGTGGCGGCGGTGTCTGTCTCTCCACTTTAGTTGGAGCGGATTCGATGAAAAGGGTCCTTATGAAGGGTAAATAGAAGTTGACAAGATCACGTTGTGGTTATTCGTAGGTAAGAAAACGTTCTTGCTAGAACCCAATTGCAGCCACGTAAAGATGCAACAACAATTAGAGGGCGTCTAACTTGTTTTTGCAGCAATTGTCATGTGATGTGATATGGCCAAGTTGTGATGAATGATGAATGACATATTGTGATGTATGAGATCATGTTCTTGTAATAGGAATCACGACTTGCATGTTGATGAGTATGACAACTGGCAGGAGCCATAGGAGTTGTCTTTATTTTGTATGACCTGCGTGTCATTGAAGAACACCATGTAAATTACTTTACTTTATTGCTAAACGCGTTAGCCATAGAAGTAGAAGTAGTCGTTGGCGTGACAACTTCATGGAGGCACAATGATGGAGATCATGATGATGGAGATCATGGTGTCATGCCGGTGACAAGATGAACATGGAGCCCCGAAGATGAAGATCAATGGAGCTTTATGATATTGGCCATATCATGTCACTACTATATAATTGCATGTGATGTCTATTATGTTATATGCATCTTGTTTACTTAGAACGACGGTAGTAAATAAGATGATCCCTTACAACAATGTCAAGAGGTGTTCTCCCTAACGTGCACCGTTGCTAAAGTTAAATCGTTTGAAGCACCACGTGATGATCGGGTGTGATCGATCCTCACGTTCACATACAACGGGTGTAAGACAGTTTTACACATGCAAAACACTTAGGGTTAACTTGACGAGCCTAGCATGTACAGACATGGCCTCGGAACACGGAGACCGAAAGGTCGAACACGAGTCGTATGGAAGATATTATCAACATGAGAATGTTCACCGACGATGACTAGTCCGTCTCACGTGATGATCGGACACGGCCTAGTCGACTCGGATCGTGTAACACTTAGATGACTAGAGGGATGTCTAATCTAAGTGGGAGTTCATTTAAATAATTTGATTATATGAACTTAATTATCATGAACTTAGTCTAAAACTTTTGCATAATATGTCTTGTAGATCAAATGGCCAACGCTCATGTCAACTTGAACTTCAACGCGTTCCTAGAAAACCAAGCTGAAAGATGGCGGCAGCAACTATACGGACTAGGTCCGGAACTTGAGATCATCCTCATAGCTGCCAGAAACAATATGTCCTAGAAGGACCGCTAGGTGGCGCTCCGTCCCTGAAGAACCAAGACATTATGAATGCTTGGCAGTCTCGTCTGATGATTACTCCCTCGTTCGGTGTGGCATGCTTTACAGCTTAGAACCGGGGCTCCAAAAGCGTTTTGAGCATCACGGAGCATATGAGATGTTTGAGGAGCTGAAACTAGTTTTCGAAGCTCACGCCGGGTCGAGAGATATGACATCTCCGACAAGTTCTATAGTTGTAAGATGGAGGAAAATAGTTACTGTCGGTGAGCACATACTCAAGATGTGCAGGTTGCACAACCGTATGACCCAGCTGAATATTAACCTCCCCGATGAGGCGGTCATTGACAGAATCCTTCAGTCGCTCCCACCAAGCTAAAAGAGCTTTGTGATGAACTACAATATGCAGGGGATGGTAAAGACCATTCCTGAAGTATTCTCTATGCTGAAGTCAGCAGAGGTTGAAATCAAGAAAGAACATCAAGTGTTGATGGTCAATAAGACCACTAAGTTCAAGAAGGGCAAGGGCAAGAAGAACTTAAAGAAGGACGGCAAGGAGGTTGCCGCGCCCGGTAAGCAAGTTGCGGGAAGAAGTCAAAGAATGGACCCAAGCCTGAGGCTGAGTGCTTTTATTGCAAAGGAAGGGTCCTTTGGAGCGGAACTGCCCCAAATACTTAGCAGATAAGAAGGCGGCAACACCAAAGGTATATTTGATATACATGTAATTGATGTGTACCTTACCGATTACTCGTAGTAACTCCTGGGTATTTGATACGGTGCCGTTGCTCATATTTGTAACTCAAAGCAGGAGCTGCGGAATAAGCGGAGATCGGCGAAGAGGTGATGATCTTGCGTCGGGAATGGTTCAGTCGATGTGATCGCCGTCGACACGCTACCTCTACATTTACCTACGGGATTAGTTTTGAACCTTAATAATTGTTATTTGGTGCCAAGTTTGAGCATGAACATTGTATCTGGATCTCGTTTAATGCGAGATGGCTACTCATTTAAATCCGAGAATAATGGTTGTTCTATTTATATGAGAGATATGTATTATGGTCATGCTCCGATGGTCAATGGTTTATTCTTAATGAATCTCGGCGTAGTGTTACACATATTCATAGCGTGAATACCAAAAGATGTAAAGTTGATAACGATAGTCCCACATACTTGTGGCACTGCCGCCTTGGTCACATTGGTGTCAAGCGCATGAAGAAGCTCCATGCTGATGGACTTTTAGAGTCTCTCGATTATGAATCATTTGACACATGCGAACCATGCCTCATGGGCAAAATGACCAAGACTTCGTTCTCGGAACAATGGGCGAGCAACCAACTTGTTGGAAATCATACATACCGATGTATGCGGTCCAATGAGTGTTGAGGCTCGCGGAGGATATCGTTATGTTCTCACTCTCAAAGATGACTTGAGTAGATATGGGTATGTCTACTTGATGAAACACAAGTCTGAGACCTTTGAAAAGTTCAAGGAATTTCAGAATGAAGTAGAGAATCAACGTGACCGAAAGATAAAATTCTTACGATCGGATCGTGGAGGAGAATATTTAAGTCACGAATTTGGTACACACTTAAGGAAATGTGGAATCGTTTCACAACTCACGCCGCCTGGAACACCTCAGGTAAACGGTGTGTCCGAACATCATAATCGCACTCTATTGGATATGGTGCGATCTATGATGTCTCTTCTTGATTTACCGCTATCATTTTGGGGATACGCTCTAGAGACAGCTACATTCACTTTAAATAGGGCACCGTCTAAATCCGTTGAGACAACACCATATGAATTATGGTTTGGGAAGAAACCTAAGCTGTCGTTTCTAAAAGTTTGGGGATGCGATGCTTATGTCAAGAAACTTCAACCTGAAAAGCTCGAACCCAAGTCGGAAAAATGCGTCTTCATAGGATACCCTAAGGAAACCATTGGGTATACATTCTACCTTAGATCCGAAGGCAAAATCTTTGTTGCCAAGAATGGATCCTTTCTGGAAAAAGAGTTTCTCTCGAAAGGAGTAAGTGGGAGGAAAGTAGAACTTCGATGAAGTACTACCTCTTGAACGGAAAGTAGTGCAGCTCAGGAAAATGTTCTGTGGTGCCTACACCGGCGGGAGAGGAAATTAATGATGATGATCAAGGTACTTGGATCAAGTTGCTCTTGAACATCGTAGGTCCACTAGGACAGGTTCCGCACCGAGTGAATGCGGCAACCCTGTCACGGAAATCATGTTGTTAGACAATGGTGAACCTTGAACTATGAAGAAGCGATGGCGGGCCAGATTCCAACAAATGGCTTGAAGCCATGCAATCCGAGATAGGATCCATGTATGAAAACAAAGTATGGACTTTGACAGACTTGCCCGATGATCGGCGGCGATAGAAAACAAATGGATCTTTAAGAAGAAGGCGGACACGGATGGTAATGTTACCATCTATAAAGCTCGACTTGTCGCTAAGGGTTATCGACAAGTTCAAGGGATTGACTACGATGAGACTTTCTCTCCGTGGCGAAGCTTAAGTCCGTCCGAATCATGTTAGCAATTGCGCATACTATGATTATGAGATATGGCAGATGGGCGTCAAAACAGCGTTCCTTAGCGGTTATCTTAAGGAAGAACTGTATATGATGCAGCGGAAGGTTTTGTCGATCCTAAGAACGCTAACAAAGTATGCAAGCTCCAGCGATCCATTTATGGGCTGGTGCATGCATCTCGGAGTTGGAACATTCGCTTTGATGAGATGATCAAAGCGTTTGGGTTATCTGAGACTTATGGAGAAGCCTGCGTTTACAAGAAAGTGAGTGGGAGCTCTGTAGCATTTCTCATATTATATGTAGATGACATACTTTTGATGGGAAATGATATAGAATTCTTGGACAACATTAAGGCCTACTTGAATAAGTGTTTTTCAATGAAGGACCTTGGAGAAGCTGCTTATATATTAGGCATCAAGATCTATAGAGATAGATCGAGGCGCCTCATAGGTCTTTCACAAAGCACATACCTTGATAAGATTTTGAAGAAGTTCAAAATGGATCAGTCAAGAAGGGTTCTTGCACTGTATTGCAAGGTGTGAGATTGAGCTCAGCTCAATGCCCGACCACGGCAAAAGATAAAGAAGAGATGAGTGTCATCCCTATGCTTCAGCCATAGGATCTATTATGTATGCCATCTTGTGTACCGACCTGATGTAAACCTTGCCGTAAGTTTGGTAGGAAGGTACCAAAGTAATCCCGGCAAGGAACACCGGACAGCGGTCAAGAATATCCTGAAGTACTGAAAAGGACAAAGGACATGTTTCTCGTTTATGGAGGTGACAAAGAGCTCGTCGTAAGGGTTACGTCGGCGCTAGCTTCGACACAGATCTGGATGACTAGAAGTCACAAACCGGATCGTGTATATGTTGAATGGTGGAGCGATGGCTGGTGCAGCTGCAAGCGAGCGCGTCGTGGCGGGATCTACATGTGAAGCGGAGTACATGGCAGCCTCGGAGGCAGCGCATGAAGCAATTTGGGTGAAGGAGTTCATCACCGACCTAGGAGTCATACCCAATGCGTCGGGGCCGATCAAACTCTTCTGTGACAACACTTGGAGCTATTGCACTTGCCAAGGAGCCCAGGTTTCACAAGAAGACCAGCACATCAAGCGTCGCTTCAACTCCATCCGTGAAAATGTTCAGGATGGAGACACGAAATTTGTAAAGTGCATACGGATCTGAATGTCGCAGATCCGTTGACTAAACCTCTTCATGGGCAAAACATGATCAACACCGAACTCTATGGGTGTTCGATTCATCACAATGTAACTAGATTATTGACTCTAGTGCAAGTGGGAGACTGTTGGAAATATGCCCTAGAGGCAATAATAAAAGCATTATTATTATATTTCCTTGTTCATGATAATTGTCTTTTGTTCATGCTATAACTGTATTATCCGGAAATCGTAATACACGTGTGAATACATAGACCACAATACGTCCTAGTAAGCCTCTAGTTGACTAGCTCGTTAGTCAGCAGATAGTCATGGTTTCGACTATGGACATCAGATGTCATTGACAACGGGATCACGTCATTAGGAGAATGACGTGATGGACAAGACCCAATCCTAAGCATAGCACAAAGATCGTGTAGTTCGTTTTGCTAGAGCTTTTCCAATGTCAAGTATCTCTTCCTTAGACCATGAGATCGTGCAACTCCCGGATACCGTAGGAATGCTTTGGGTGTACCAAACGTCACAACGTAACTGGGTGACTATAAAGGTGCACTACAGGTATCTCCGAAAGTATCTATTGGGTTGACACGGATCGAGACAGGGATTTGTCACTCCGTATTACGGAGAGGTATCACTAGGCCCACTCGGTAGTGCATCATCATAATGAGCTCAAAGTGACCAAGTGTCTGGTCACGGGATCATGCATTACTGATGCGAGTAAAGTGACTTGCCGTAACGAGACTGAACGAGGTATTGGGATACCGACGATCGAGTCTCGGGCAAGTAACATACCGTCTGACAAAGGGAATAGTATACGGGGTTGCTTGAACCCTCGACATCGTTGTTCATCCGATGACATCATCGAGGAGCATGTGGGAGCCAACATGGGTATCCAGATCCGCTGTTGGTTATTGACCGAGAGCGTCTCGGTCATGTCGCATGTCTCCCGAACCCGTAGGGTCTACACATAAGGTTCGGTGGCGCTAGGGTTATTAGGAAGACTTGTATGTGATTACGAATGTTGTTGAGTCCGGATGAGATCCGGACGTCACGAGGAGTTCGGAAGGGTCGGAGGTAAAGATTTATATATGGGAAGTTGTCAAGCGGACATCGGAAAAGTTTGGTCATATCGGTATTGTGGAGGGCCACGGAAAGGTTCGGAGGACCACCGAGAGGGGCCACCCCTCCCGGGGGGCCACTTGGGCTGCATGGGAGGCAGCCAGCCCCTGGTGGGCTGGGCGCACCCCTCCCCTTGGGCCCATGCACCTTAGGGTTGAGGGGGAACCCTAAGGGGGCGCCCCCCTTGCAGGGGGGCAAGCCCCTCCCTTGCCCCCCTCTAGATGCATCTAGAGGGCAGACCCCCTCCTCCCTTCCCTATAAATAGAAGGGTGAGGGAGGGCTGCAGATACAACAGGCGCGCAGCCCTCCCTCCCAACACCTCTCCTCCTCCGTGTGCGCTTGGCGAAGCCCTGCCGGAGAACTGTCACTCCATCATCATCACGCCGTCGTGCTGCTGTTGGAGCCATCTTCCTCAACCTCTCCTTCCTCCTTGCTGGATCAAGACGGAGGAGATGTTGCCCGTACCATACGTGTGTTGAACGCGGAGGTGCTGTCCATTTAGCACTTGGTCATCGGTGGTCCGAGTACGACTCCATCATCACCATCCCCTCAAAAGCTTCCGCACGCGATCTACAAGTGGTATGTAGATGCAAACTCACTCCCTTGACTCGTTGCTTAGATGAACTCATAGATGGATCTTGGTGAAACCGTAGGAAAATTTTAATTTTCTGCAACGTTCCCCAACAGTGCATACTAAATGCCTCTGCATATTTAATACTCCTATCATCAAATAGAATCATTAAACAAGCAGACATATGCAAACACTGCAGACATAACAGCAATCTGCCAAAACAGTACAGTCTGTAAAGAATGCAAGATTCATCATACTTCCCTAACTACAAAAATTATGAAAGAAAATTCCCACTGTATTAAATTTATTAGAGCTTCTTATGCAAAAGGTTTCAACATTTTATCACATTCTGACTTTTCTAGGGAATTTTTGCAACAGCGGTAAACTTTCTGTTTTGAAACAGCAACATGTATACTTGCAAAATAAGCATGGTAAAAGCTATCCTTGACATTTTTATTGAAACTAGAGATGAAAAACACTATTATAAATAACATCAAGAAAATACTAACAAAATAAAATGACACTCCAAGCAAAACACATATCATGTGGTGAATAAAAATATAGCTCCAAGTAAAGTTACCGATGAACGAAGACGAAAGAGGGGATGTCATCCGGGGCATCCCCAAGGTTAGGCTCTTGGTTGTACTTGAATATTACCTTGGGGTGCCTTGGGTATCCCCAATCTTAGGCTCTTGCCACTCCTTATTCCATAGTCCATCGAATCTTTACCCAAAACTTGAAAACTTCACAACACAAAACTTAACAGAAAACTCGTGAGCTCCGTTAGCGAAAGAAAACAAAACACCACTTCAAGGTACTGTAATGAACTCAATATTTATTTATATTGGTGTTAAACCTACTGTATTCCAACTTCTCTATGATTTATAAACTATTTTACTAGCCATAGATTCATCAAAATAAGCAAGCAACACAATGAAAACAGAATCTGTCAAAAACAGAACAGTATGTAGTAATCTGTATCAAACGTATACTTGTGTAACTCCAAAAATTCTAAAATAAATTGGTGGACCTGAGGAATTTGTCTAGTAATCATCTGCAGAAATAATCAACTAAATATCACTCTCCAGTAAAAAGGTTTAGCTAATCTCGTGAGCGCTAAAGTTTCTGTTTTTTTACAGCATGATCATAAAGACTTCACCCAAGTCTTCCCAAAGGTTATACTTGGCACAAGCACTAAATAAAACACAAAACCACATCTAAACAGAAGCTAGATGGATTATTTATTCCTAAACAGAACCAAAAAGCAAGAAACTAAAATAAAATTGGGTTGCCTCCCAACAAGCGCTATCGTTTAACGCCCCTAGCTAGGCATGATGATTTCAATGATGCTCACATAAAAGATAAGAATTGAAACATAAGTAGAGCATCATGAAGAATATGACTAGCACATTTAATTCTAACCCACTTCCTATGCATAGGGATTTTTTGAGCAAACAACTTATGGGAACAATAATCAACTTGCATAGGAAGGTAAAACATGCATAACTTCAAAACTTTAAGCACATAGAGAGGAAACTTGATATTATTGCAATTCCTACAAGAATATGTTGCTCCCCATAATAATTTTCAGTAGCATCATGAATGAATTAAACAATATAACCAGCACCTAAAGCATTATTTTCATGATCTACAAGCATAGAAAATTTACTACTCTTTACATAAGTAAAATTCTTCTCATTCGAATAGTGGGAGTATCATAAGAGACTTGAATACTAAAAATTGTTTCCATATTAAAAGAGTAATGTTCAGAAAAGAGTAATCGTAATCATGACAAGTTTTATAAATATAATCATCACTACTTTTTATAGCATAAGTTTCATCACAATAATCATCATAAGTAGCAACTTTGTTCTCATCATAATCAATTGAAACCTCTTCCGAAATAGTGGATACATCATTAAATAAAGTCATGACCTCTCCAAATCCACTTTCATAAATATTATAAGATTCAACATCCTCCAAAATAGTAGGATCACTACTTCCTAAAGTTGACACTCTTCCAAACCCACATTCATCAATATAATAATCATAAGTAGAAGGAATGCTATCATCATAACTACTTTGTATATCAAAACTTGGGAGGCTAAAAATATCATCATTATTAAACATAGCATCCCCAAGCTTGGGAAAAACATTAATTGCAGCAAATATATTCTCAAATATGTCATCCTCATCAAACATAGCTTCCCCAAGCTTGGGCCTTTTCATATCATAAGCATAATCACTCTCATTATTAATAGTATGGATAGCACCAACAGTATAGCGATTATTATATTCTTCCAAGCAAGTGCCAAAAAGATTTTCAAGATCATAAGAAGTATCATTATCTTCCCAATCATGATCATCACAACAAGCAATAGGCATAATGAGATCATCATCAAGTGTATCATCTTCATTTCATGAGGCACCGCAATAATAGGAGCAACTTTATTTGGGAGAGATACCTTTTTACCTCTCTTCCTTTTTCTTTTCATCTTCTTCACCACATCATGTGTGGGTTCAATCTTCTTTTTGGAGCTCCTTATTAATGAGATTGGTTGAATAGAAGGATCCTCCTCGTTACCTGATTCATCATAAGAAATAATAGGAGGATTGTCGGTGTCAAAACCGGCGGATCTCGGGTAGGGGGTCCCGAACTGTGCGTCTAGGCGGATGGTAACAGGAGACAAGGGACACGATGTTTTACCCAGGTTCGGGCCCTCTTGATGGAGGTAAAACCCTACGTCCTGCTTGATTGATATTGATATTGTGGATGTTTACAAGAGTGGATCTACCACGAGATCGTAGAGACTAAACCCTAAAAGCTAGCCTATGGTATGATTGTCGTTGTATATCTATCGACTAGCCTGGCCTCGGTTTATATAATGTACCAGAGGCCTAGGATAACAAGAGTCCTAACCCGAATCGCCCGGTGGGGAGGGTCCTTGTCTTGATCGCCAAGTCTTGTGGAATCTTCCTTGTATCGGCAACCGTCCGGACTGGCCCATGAGTATCTGGCCGTGGGGATCCTCGGCCCAATCAACTGATCGGGAGGCGGCGTGGTGAGTACCCCTAGTCCGGACACCGTCGATAGCCCCTGAACCGGTCTTCAAGTTGGGGCGCTCCTCGATTCTTCGAACTATTCTTCATCTTGATCGTCGGTCTTGAAAACTGGTTCAACAAATCTTCTCATCTTTGATCTTGAGGATCGTCGAAACGCATTCGACGAGTTTATACGTCGGGTATCCGAGGAGCCCCTTTAAGTTTCCGGCCTTTATCAATGCCTTGTTCTTTTTATGCCACACCTCGGATTTGAAGTTGTTCCGGGCGGCAGCGTCCTCTTGCGTCCGAGCTCCAACGCGGACTGCATTCGAGGTATCTTTGCAGCCGAGCACCAATGCGGACTGCTTCCAGCTCTAACGCCGGACTATGTATCCGAGCTCCAACGCGGACGGTATCCGAGCTCCATGGCGGACTATGCATCCGAGCTCCAATGCGGACTATGTATCCGAGCTCCAACGCGGACTGTATCCGAGTGTCGTAGATCACCTTGGTTCAAAAAGTTTGAAGGAGTTTAGCGAGCTTAATGCGGAAGTGCCCTCTATGGAGCCAGCCACTAGCGCCCGAGCTTTACGCCGGACTGCTTTTGAGGTGGTGCACCACCCGAATGTGGGCGATTTTTGTCAATATTTTGATTGGTGCGGTAGCCCTCAAGGTGGGTATCGGTCTAAAACCGAGATGCACATGAAGGATGGCATAAGACCGCTGATCCCGTGGCGCTGAGACTCGGGTTGATTTGCAAAATCGGTCCGAGGATCAAGTCCTAACTTCGGCAGAATACTTTGGGACACAAAAGCGGCGTGCTCAGTCCTCGAGACTCACGTTGGGTGCGGCCGACCAACCCGAGGATCAAAATCTCCTCGGAGACTATATTACACTTAAAATTTTCTGCATTGGATAGGCAATGCAGTAGCCCTGAGACAACGGTCGGTGGCAACACCGGATCGAGGATTGATGTGCTTGCTAATATTTGTAAATAATAAGCCCGAAGCCAGTAGCCCCGAGCCTTAATGCGGGCACGGGAGGCGAATTGAGGATCGATATCCATAGTAAAATCACAAATTATGTGTAATGACTATGTATCCAAGTACTTTCGTCATTAATGCTCGGATCCGCATTGTACAAAACTTTGTTGACCGACCATCGGCTTCCACCACCTCAGCCAATAGCAGGAGTGTTTGTCCTACTTTATAAAGCCTTTATGAGGGCAAAAATTTACAACAAACAAGGCAATCTGGCCATACGGTTTTATAAACAAAGGTATGCGGAGAGACATGTTATATTACTGTTTAACGAAGAAATGTCTTCGAGAGAAAATAGTCCCTTATCGGTTCCTTTCTTTGGGTTGTCATGCTAAGCATGATCATGAAACCTCTGCTCCAATGTAAGAGCAAAATATCGAGGATTTAGTTTGGGAGGCCAGTTAATAGCCCTCGATAGTGTTCGGCGACAGTCGAGGTCAAGCCGGAAACACTTCGGCCAATGAATGGCCCGTCATTTAATATAGTCATCGGATCGCTGACCAGTTTACACCTATTGTGATAGTCAGTTTTGGCTTTCTCCACGAGAGGTGCTTGACCATGCGAGCTGGAAGCACAATCGCGATGGTTCTCCTTTGCACACCTAGCGAACAAAGCGGGCGTAGGAGGCAAGCGGGGCCGGGCAACCCAACTATTGACCAAAGACACAATTGAAACTGATGCATATATAGCAATATCCGAGAATGTTTTGCGAATCTCAAAAGGTGTCGGCGTTGCCTTTGTGAGACTTGTGCTGAAAACACACAAATAGTTTAAAAAGTGCCATGGGCTCGAAAAGCCAAAAACTTATTCAAAAGATTAATGTCGAACTAGATCAAGTGTTGGTGCCAATCCTAAAATTGGACTTTAGAAAAAAAAGGTGCTACATGGGTGCTTTAACATGACACATCCTATCTCAAAACTTCAAGCGGGTCAGCCTCGGCTTCTTTGAGAGAGAAATTAGGCTCCCGGCTAGTGACCGCACACTTGTGTCGAAGGAGTGATAATAATAAAAACTTTGCAGCGACTAAGAAGAAAAACACTTATCATAAAGCGGCTCATATAAATTTAAGAGCCCCCAAGTGACTTGGGTAAAAGTTGATAATGTAAGGTGACATGTAGAATGCCTTCTAGCGGATTGTAGATCGTTTGTCGTAGCGGACCTTTTAAGCTTCAACCTCTGGACCCAATAGTGCAGGTGTGTCCGAATACCCTCGCGGTTAGAAAAACCGGGGCATGCGTGGAGACCAGGCGTAGGGGTCATTAGTGCTTTATCGGAAAAGTGCCCAACTAGTTATGTTATATTACATGGTTAGTAAGAAACATCTTCGGGAGAATAGTTCCGTTAGGGGTTCCTTTCCACAGGAGGCATGCCCTAAAGTGCATGTCGGGACTGCGAAAAGAGAGAAAAACATCTGGGGCAGGTAAATAAATGGGTAAGAAATCATCTTTTAGTTCACCGACCGAGTATTCCCTTAAAACGCTAGCTTTGGCTTCACCCGGTCTGAGGTACACATCCGGCTGACCAGCGATAACAATCGCGAAGGTGCTCCTTTACCACCTAGCGAACAATCGGGAGCGTGGGGGTAAGCACAGGAGCCAGCAACCCAACTTGGCCAAAACTTAAGTCATATCGATGCATATAATGGTGAATAAAAGGTACATGCGGAAGTGTGACACATGTGTTGGGCATAAAGCCCGAATTAATAAGCTTATGTTAAAGAAGCCCCGGTATAATGGCGTGGGTAGCGCGTCAAGTGTGTCTTGAACAAAGTTTCGACAAGGAAAATTTTACAAGCAACTTTTTCCAAAAAGTATAATGCTTGGTCGAACCCAACACAAGTTAGAAATTTAAAACTTTGAGCATGAAGGCAACTTAGCTGGTTAATGTGTTGGGTATTGTGATGCGGTCCGAGCTTGATGCGGGACAAGGTTCCATCCTCCAAGCCGGTCCCGAGGTGGCGGAGCAAAGAGCTCGGCACTGTGAAGTGGTGACATAGCATGGTCAATGCAGGATGGCAGAGTGATGCCGAAATCCCTGGCATGGGGTAATGAAGTGTTGACGAAGCCCCCCGTCCAGCCAAGGTGACGTCAAAGGATATAGTCCGGCTGGATCATTTTCCATGCACAAAAATAGTGCAAACCAGGGATAATAGTAATAAAAAATCGTTGCATACTAAATAATTTATGCAAAGTGAGTAATAAAAGAAATATGGCTGGCGCCAAGTCAATGTCGATGCAGGCGGCGGCGTGATCTTGATAAAGGCATGGCAAGGCCTGAATTCACAGGTCGGTTCGAGTTCCGGATACGGCGTTTGCCGGACTATGTACGGAAACTGACCGAACCACCATGCTACCGTCGATAATGCGGCCACCATTTGATTGACCTGTGTATATATGATGGACAGACCAGAGTAATAATTCCTTGGGAAAAATTAACCCAAACAAGCAAAAAGAAATACTAGGATTAATAGCACCTGGTTTATTTGTTGTAGCAATCCGAAGGAAGGTGATTCCCAAAATTGGGACTCGATCCGGCGCACCCATGTCCAGTCGGCTAGTGGCCTTGAAGTGTCGGAGTAGGTTGATGAAGAGATGGCGAAGCCCCGGTCCAACCGAGATGTCGAAGTAGGTCGGCGTGATGGACACCAACTTGAAGAAGCAATAGTGCGGCCCTGCCGATGCAGGTCGTGACATGGTCGACGCCGGCTTGATGAAGCAACCGTGCGGCGATGCGGTATGCCGCTCCGTGTAATCCGTGGGGCAGCGATGTTGGTGATGATTTATCCTTCGCGATGCGGACTCTTGTTCGACTTGCCAAGATGATGATCCGAAGAAGTTGAGCTTGGCTCAACAAAGTGGCGACGATGTCTAAGCGCAGGTCGGCGCCGTGGAACAATATTGCGGACTGGTTTGACACCAGCTATGATGTTGAAGATCATGTTCAAAAGATCTTAAGGTTAGTGGGATGTGTTTGGGAACAATACACAATATCCCATACAAAACTTCCTTCAAAAGGATGTCCAAATCCCGTTCATAAAAAGATGAATTGGGTCGGATTCGTTCTCGCTGTGAAAACAGATCCGAAAAGTCATGCACTAATCGGAAGGTTCCGGAGTTCGATGGTCGGATCGAGCTGAAATTTGGAGGGTGGTAGATATAGGAATTCCGCAGCCGATCAGCGGTTGGATCTTCAAAGGACGTCCGAGCTAGAAGCTGGACACCACGCCCTAAACTCGTCCAGATTCTGTCCAGATTTGTGAGGGCTCCGGTATATCGTGGATCGCGAGAGATTCCTCCATCGAATTGACGAAATTTTCCAGGGTTGTTGTAGACTCAATTCCGCACAATTCCACCAGCGATCGTCAAAGCGATACTCGAGGAGGCGGTGGAAGCGAATCTGAGTTCGCTGTCGAGAAAAACAGCACGCGTCGCTTGAGGGCAATGTTGGCGTTGAGCCCCGAGCTCCATGGATGATTCCTCCGTGATCTTGATAGAGATCGGAGTTGATGTTTGATGAAGGCCCTCGTCCGAACATGGTGACCCGAACACGGGCGCAATTCTTAGTTGAACCAAGGTGACCGGTCGGTGGTGGCGAAGGTGCGAAATCGCGATTGATCTGCGGCGAGCCATCGATCCTTTTGTCGATCACACAGCGGAACTCTCAATGAAAGCACCAATGTCGGTGTCAAAACCGGCGGATCTCGGGTAGGGGGTCCCGAACTGTGCGTCTAGGTGGATGGTAACAGGAGACAAGGGACACGATGTTTTACCCAGGTTCGGGCCCTCTTGATGGAGGTAAAACCCTACATCCTGCTTGATTGATATTGATATTGTGGATGTTTACAAAAGTGGATCTACCACGAGATCGTAGAGGCTAAACCCTAAAAGCTAGCCTATGGTATGATTGTCGTTGTATATCTATCGACTAGCTTTGGCCTCGGTTTATATAATGCACGAGGCCTAGGATAACAAGAGTCCTAGCCGAATCGCCCGGTGGGGAGGGTCCTTGTCTTGATCGCCAAGTCTTGTGGAATCTTCCTTGTATGCGGCAACCGTCCGGACTGGCCCATGAGTATCTGACCATGGGGATCCTCGGCCCAATCAACTGATCGGGAGGCGGCGTGGTGAGTACCCCTAGTCCGGACACCGTCACTTGCCTTCCACGCCAAGGAAAGTCCCATCCGGACACGGGACGAAGTCTTTAATCTTGTATCTTCATAGTCGAGTCGGCCAAAGGTTATAGTCCGGCCATCCGGACACCCCTAATCAAGACTCCTCGGTAGCCCCTGAACCAGGCTTCAATGGCGGCGAGTCGGCGCGCAGATTGTCTTGGCATTGCAAGGCGGGTTCCTCCTCGAATATTTCATAGAAGATTTTGAACACAAGGATAGTGTCGGCTCTGCAAAATAAGTTCCACATACCACCGTAGAGAGTAATATTTACATAAATCCAACCTCTTGGCGTATTCATGAGCGTGACATCACACCACGGCCAAGTCTTTATCTGAATCGTTTTATTGTCCCACCTCGGCGCACTTAGCGGCGGTTTCCTTAACACGTCTTGTCAAAGCAGATATCGTGTCCCCTTATTCCGGATTCTCATCAATACAGGCGTGGGTAACCCAACCGTGCCATTAATTCTGGCGCTTGGGAGATAAGCGGGTTTTACCGGTAGGGTGGGGGCGTGTAGTCTCGTCCGCCCATATAAGGGATAAGGATCCACCTTTTCATCTCGCCTTCTTCCTCCTTTGCTTATCCATTTTGCGCTTTTCGAGCTCCAGCGCACAAGTCCGCACATCCCACCTCAACCTTATCCAGCCATGTCGGGAGGCGGGAGGCAAGTGGATGGTCTCCTCCGTTCTGGAGGGACACATCAAGCGAGGAAAGCGGCTACTTGTCCAATGACATCGCGCACCGGCTCCCAGACGAGGCAGCTCATCCCCACCCACAGGCCCCATGAGAGGTGGTGTTCCTCACCCGTTTCCTCCGCGGACTAGGTTTCCCTCCACCCATTTGTCCAGGGGCTCATGTTCTACTCGGCCTAGATTTCCATGATCGGCCCCGAACTTCATCCTCAACATCTCGGCGTTCATCGTGGTGTGCGAGCTTTCCTCTGCATCAGCCCCACCCGACATGGTGAAGACCTTCAATGTCAAGCCGAAGGTAGTGGGCCGCCATAGGAGTCTTGGAGGTGCCATGGTGGGCAAGATGCCCAACGTCCTATGGCTCGAGGGCTCCTTCGTAGAGACCATAAAGGGGTGGCAATCGGGGTGGTTCTACATCACCGAGCCGCGTGACCCTGAATGGGCAGCGGCCCCTGAATTCCGATCTGGCATCCCCATGCGGCTCACCTCCTGGAAAGAGAAGGGCCTGTCGTGGGGTAATTCGGAAGAGCTGACCGGACTCCAAACTTGCGTCCAAAACCTGGTGAGCGAGAAGCTCAAACTCATCAATGTAGTCCAGGTCATGCTCATCCGCCGGATCCTCCCATGCCAACAATGGGCTTTCAGCTTGTGGGACTTTAATCTGGCACAGCACCGAACCTTGAGCAGGCTCTTCGACACTACGTACGAAGATGCCTGGAAGGTGTTGTTCAAAGGGCGCCGAGGCTCCCGCATCCGCTACCGAGGATCGCGGATTCAGCGCGCAGCATCAAGCCAACGCGGTAAGCTGTTTTACCCTTTACGGGATACTTGTTTTTCATAGCTTGACCCTATCACGGGATCTAAACTCCCTTACCTTTGACAGGATTGGCAAGAGCGTCGAGCAGATCAACTGTCCGGCTCCCTTGCCCGAAGACCAGCGGGCGCCCGCTTGGCGGGGCTGCTGGTTCCGGCACCTCGTGGTGCGGAGAAAACCCACGGAACTCGAAAGAGTTCCGGCGCTAATGGTGTCGGACTCATCGTTTGATGACTCGGCGGACTCCTCCACAGCGAGGAGGAGGAAGAGAGTCTCTCCCAGCCGAGAGAGAAAAAGAAGGCCCCCAAGCTGGAAGCGGAGGGTCAGAAGGAAGGACCCTTCCTCCGGACTACTCCACCAACGCCGGGGCGGCGAAGAGGAGTGGCCATCAGGGCCAAGCCCTGGCAAAATCGTAAGTATCCGGATACGAGAATAACTCATGGCGTTCCTTTATTGCACAGTATCTTGGCGCGAATATAATCATGCAGTCTGCCCGAGCCCAGTCGGCGTGTCGTCAGCGGCTCCTTAAGCTCGTCGGATGTGAATAGCACTTCACTTCGGCCGCCTCCTCCTCGCCTGCGGATGATGCCGAGGTGGAGTCCCAAAAGGTCCAAGCCAGGAGGAGGTGGTCCTGGAGGCGTCGCAAGGCGACCTCCCGGACTCCAGGCGCAAAGGGGACAAAACCCCAAGGGCTCCAAGTCCGGCCCTGGGCCGGACACCGCACCAGAACCTTCAGCGGTTCCGGAGTCCGGCAGGCGGGCCCCTAGTAAGAAGGGCAAGCCTCGGCGCGGTGACCTCCATCAACGGAGGCACGGATAATTTCTTTGGAGGTGCTTAGCAGCGCCTCCATCGACGAGGAGCACCGCACTATTATGAGTGCGGTGATCGAGAAAGTTCGATCCGCCAAGGCGGGCTGGTGGCTGTGCCAACCTTCTAACAGGCTTTGAGGTATGTATTTAAGATATGTAAAAATATTACCGCATAGGCGGTAGCCTGATGCTCAGTTTGGTGTTAGGAAAGAAAAGCTGGGCGAGGATCTAAAAGATATCTGTGAGAGTCTAACATAAGTATGTCAATATGGGAATGCAGGCTGCTGGCTGACATCTACCGCCTGACTGCGGAGGTCGATGCATTGAAGCGAGCCTCGGCGGTCGAGAACAAGCTCGGCCTTGCCAAGAAGCAGCTCGAGGACAAGGAAGGTAAGTAATACCTTATGTAAATATGTAAAAAAGATGTGGTTGCGAAAAATGACAGGACCAACGTGAGTATTACAGGGGCCACAACCGAGGTGGCGACCCTGAAGAAAGCGTTGTCCAAGGCCGAAGACAATGCGGCCGTGGGCGCGCCGGCGAGAAAAGCAGGATCTTGTGGGTGGCGGAGGTGCAGCAAGAGCTCCGGATCTCGTGAAAAACACGAGTTTGGAGCTTGACTCAAAGACTTCGAGAGTCGAGATCGCCTCGGCCCTTGAGAGTGCCAAATCTGCTAAGGCGAAGCCCAAAAAGCCCTCCGGAAATTGAGGTGATGAAGAAGATAGCGGCGGGTAAGACATTCTTTATGCAAAGCAAGCACGTGAAAGTGAATTACTTGTTACTTACGAGTCCGGAGCTCTCGGGAGCATTCGCAGATCTGCCCGCTGCGTGTGTCCGATCTTTGCCGCATACTACCGGGTCGAGGAGGGCTCGGCGGAGAAGGTGTTCGGTCTCGATATCTTGAGGCGGACACCAGTGCCATGGCGACCAGTGAAGCAAGCTGGTCGAGCTCCACAAGGTGGCGAACAGTCCATGAAGGGCCTTATGGTCGGCTATGGCTGGGGAGGTCATGCACAGGAGCTACTTTGGGCTGGTGAGGTGGCTGGCGGATGCTGTCGGCGGCAAGTCATCAAGCGCTCCGTATGCATCAAAAGCGCCCATAGGGCCCTTGCCCGTTTAAAGTGCAGGGGCAAGATGGATCTTGAGAAGCTGGTGAAAGATGGGCCACCGCAGAACAAGGAGCATCGCAAGCCGAGATGTATTATGAGGCGTCTGAAGGGTGCCGCCTTATGGCGGATGAGTGTTCAAGGATGTAATTTTGAGTAAACTTCGCTTGTGTTATCACATGCGCTGAAAACTTGTTCATATCGCTAAGCAACGCTTTTGAATTTAAAATATTACCTTAAATGCGGCCGTTTATTAAATCTGAGAGATGGCGAGTCATCGGCTTCCCCCCCATGCCACAGTCTTTGGGGTGTTGGGATAAACACGAGAGCTCTTGTTCCCATTCTTGGGTCCTTGAGGGGCGCTCAGCACTGTGAACAAGGCAATCGGACTATAATGCTTTATCACTCTCACTTAGCCATAGAATTCTATAATTTTAAATTTCGGCGAAGCCCCTAGTATTCGGAAGACCGAGCTCGGGGCGCTATCCATGCCTAGGCCAGACAAAGCCGGCTCCTCGCTCTAAGCGGCATAAGTATTTATGGACTCAAAACCTCTCGAACAGCGACCAGCTCTCGCCCTATCATGACGGTCGGTTTTAGCTTTCTCTACTGAGGTGCTTAACCCAGCTCAACGAGGGCACAATCGCAGTAGTTCTCCTAAGCGCTACCTTAGCCGATATAGCGGGCGTAAGGTACCAAAACATGGGGCAGGCAAACCCAACTATTGACCCAAGACATGATTGGAGCCGATGCATATAATGCTATAAGTTAGGGTGCCACACTCGTGAGAGTGTTGGACTTCTCACACCATATTCTAGGGTACTTAAGCCCTTGGTGTATTGGCCGTACCAAAGTGTACGGTTGCATAATGTCATAGCGAACATATTTACATAAAAAGGAATGCAATAATAGACAAAGGCTATGTATTGTTTATTCAAAAGGCTGCGGTAAAAGCGAGCGATACAAATAGTCACGATAAGCAAGAGATGGGACTATTTGACATGTCCCCCTCGAGGCGAGCTGCGGGATGGTATGTAAGACAGGTATTTAGCTCGTTATAGAGACCACCTTGACATTCGGCGTAGCTTTCTGCCTTCTGGCTGTTGCATCGTGTGTTGGCGATTGTCTTGCCGGACAGGCCTTCAGGAGAGTGGAGTCCTGAAAGTAAGAAAAAGAATGAAAAATCGGGAGCCCTAGTGCGGTTGAGCGCATTTTGGGCATCCGTGGTCGTGCCCTCCCCTATGCCCATGGTATTTCGAGAGCATAATTATGTAGGCATAGTACTGGTTTCTCAATTTCGCGAGGGCTGGGGTTGGGGCGCATTGCTCTGGCGATGCTTTCGGAGCGTGCCGAGGCGGTCTTGTTGTAGGTTACTCGGTAGCGCTTGATGGTGTCGGGCGTTCAATAGCGGATGGAGAATTGCCTTGAGAGGCTACTTTGTACTTCTGCCGCGAGGGCCGCCGTGTGCTCCTCCGTTCGGAGAGAGCGTTTGGTGTTTCCATTGACCGTAATTGTCACATCCTAGCTAGTCCATGCATTAGAGTGTTGCATCATGTCTACTTTTCATCAGAAACTTGAATTGGGGAAGACAGAACCCCTCTGAATTCAACTAAGGTTTTAACCTGAAATGCCCTTCTAAAAAGTTCACCCTCTTTGTCTTGGGTTAGAACCTCTGGCAAAATTGGTGCACAATTTTCTAGGTCAACAAAAGGTCATTGAATTAAATCATATGTAAATTGCATTTGGGCATTTAAATGCTAGTAAATATTTTAAATGCTCAAATAATTCTGAAAATAAGTGTGGGTTGTTGGAGATTTTCTAAACAGAGCCTCTGATTATTTTCAGGATTTTTAGAAGTGCCTAACTATTTTTTATAAAGCCACAAACTTACAGAAAAATAGAAAAGAAAACCAAAGCAAGCGAGAGGCTTACAGGCGCCCATCTACATAAGCCCACCTGCCGGCCCAGCCCAGCCACCGCTCCAGCGAGCTGCTTGGCTCGGCCAGGCAGGCAGCCAGGTGCTCGACGTCGGCACCAGCACGCACCATGCAGCTGCCCGCTGCCCTGCTTCCTCCCCTCACCGTTCTGCCGCCCTGGGTCGGTCACCCACCCCTCCCCCGAGCTCGCAGACACGCCCCTTCCTCCCCAGCTCCTCTCCCTCGCTCGCCCGCACCATGGCCGACGCTGTCGCGCCCGCGCCACCGTGATAACCGCGCTCTCCGTCGTCCCTGCGCCATGCCACCGAGTCCAGAAGCTCCGCCGCCCTCCTCTCCTTCGAGCAAGCCGAGCCCCGAGCGCTCGCTTGCCTCGAAGCCTCTGCACCGACCTCGCCCGACCCCGCCACCGCCGGAGATCCCTTTTGCCGTCACCGCCGCACCAGTTCGTCCCCGACCGCGTCGTCTGCACCGTCGTGACCGCTGTGAGCTCAGCTACCTCCTCCCCCTTCTCGTTCTCGCTCTCGAGCCCTGAATTGACTGCATGAAGCTTCACCACATGCGCCACCGCCGAGCTCGTCGCCGACGTGTCTCCGGCCAACCACCGGCCACACCACCGTGTCCAACACACTCACCGCATCGCGAGGAGTCCAACGCACCTCACCACGTGCCTCGCCGTGCCCCGTAGCATCGGGTTCATCTTCACCCGACTCCGGCGACCGCCAAGGTTGTCGCCGGCGATGTTCCCGTCCACCCCGAGCTCAACCACCACCACCAAATGCTACGGCTTGTTCCCAGCTATGCGTAGATGCCCTCCGCCGCTCATTTGGTCGCCGGAACACACTAATGCACTCTCACCGCCGCGTCTGGCCTCGCCGGCGGCTAAACGCCGGCGTGTTTGACCTTTGACTTTGACTGGGTGGGCCCAGGTTGACTCCCCTGAGTCTATGACAAGTGGGGCCCCCTCTGCTAATTAACTCAGATTAGTTTTAACTAAATTTAGTTAGTTTAAATAACTGCTGACACGCGGGACCCACTGGTCAGGTTGACCTGGACGTCCCCTTTGACCACTGACGTCACCCTGATGCACTGTTGATGCAATAACTAATTTTTGGATTTATTTTTATATAGAAAATTCCAGAAATTGTTGCAAACTTCAAAAATTCATAGAAATTAATCTATAACTCCAAATGCAAAGATTTATATATGAATTTTGATCAGAAAAATTCAATCTATCATTGGTAATGGTTTCATGCATGACAGAACAAGTTAACCTTGCTGTTTAAGCAAAATAAGATAATGCACTAATATGGCTATGTTAAATGAACTAACATTTGAATCTTTGATTCAAATGAGTTCATTCCTTTCTGTTCTAGCTTGCATTAGGCCAAGACACATTCATATTGCCATGTCATAGCATGCATCATATTGTTGCATATCGTCATGTGTTGATTATGTTGATGTGTCTTTAGTGGTAGGTTACGCCTCGAGGATAACCCGAATATCCGTCTGAAGGCGTACCCTACTACCACTACATCAGGCAAGCAACCCATTGATCATTCCGATACAAACCCATGTTCTCGCTTGTGCTCTCGTTTACTGCATTAAGACAACGCGATTCAAACTGCTGTGTGTTGTGGTAGTTGAGCCCACTTCCTTTGCATGACCTGTCATTGCCGCAGTAACTAGATGAAACCCACTAGCATGTGTAGGAGTTGATTGAGCCATATTTGTGTTTCCTACCATGCTATGCTTGCTATGCTTAGAGTTGTGTCAGGTCTGGCTCATCGGGATGATGAACTAGAGTGAAAGGTTGTGCCGGTAACGAGAGTGAAGTGTTGAACATGATTTGGTAAAGGTATCGATGAGAGGCCATGTAGGAGTACATGGTGGGTTGTTTCATTGAAGCCGTCCTTAAGAACGGAGATCTGTGTGTGTGATTTAAGATTCAGCTACTACCACGCATTGGGCCCGAAACCAATGGACCCTCTCGACTTATTAACCACTCTTGTCCTCTGTCCGGGAGTTGCAAAGTAGTTTCTGGTGTTTGTAGTATGCTGGGGGCCACACGCAGCGCTGACCTTAGGGGTGGGCTGTGTTGCGGTAGGAACGTGGCCCGGTGTACCGATTCGCCCGTTTGGTGTCTCGGGAACCCTGCAGACATCGTTCGGGGTCGTTAGTGGAAACCTCGGCCGGACTCCCTGCGGATGGAACCCGAATAGGCGATAAACCTGGACTAGGGACTCGTGTGTTTAGTCAGGTCATGGCCGACACCCTCATTGGGCTTCGCTTGAAGGTTGCCGAGTACCGTCGTGTAGCGGCGATAAGTGGTGAGCGTGTGTGAAGAAGTACACCCTGCGGGGTATAAACCTATTTGAATAGCGCGTCCGTGGTAAGGACTACTTGGTCACCTATACAGTTCATAGACAAGTAAATGGATACTACTAAAAGCCTCAAGATAAGTGTGAGTACATGGATGGCCCTCTCGTGGGTTGGCGGAGAGGATCCACGGTGGAGTATTGTGATGGTGATTAGTGGACTCGTGTGCGACAAATGCTTTCCAAGTGGTGTCGCGTAGGATAGCTTAGCCAAGAGTGAAAGCTGGCTTGCTGCAATAACTCCACTACCTTCTTGAGAATGTGCATGTATAGTAGGATTCATTGTAAGACTTCTTTGAGTACCTCCGTACTCATGTTGCTTTAATTAATGTTTTCAGACGACAACACCGCCCCTCCGATGGGTTCTCGTAGACCTTGATGTAGGCGAGTGACTAGCCACCCGGTGGTGGTCCAAGACTTGTGAAGGGCCGATGTAGATAGAAGGGCTTCGTCAAGCCTTCTTTCTTTTTCGTGTCTATACTCAAACTAGTTTGCTTACGCATGTGCTTGTATGTTTGTATGACCTGAGTGTCAGGTCATGTGACCCCTATTTGTATGAACATGTTATGTATGGCTCCTCGGAGCCTTTTAAATAAAGTACTTCGAGTTGTAGAGTATTGCTGTGATGCCATGTTGTATGTACTCATATCGGGCATATTGTGTGTATGATTGAAATGCTTGGTATGAGTGGGATCCGACAATCTAGTTGTTTATCCTTGGTAGCCTCTCATATGGGGAAATGTAGTCTAGTGCTTCCTAAGCGATAATAATCCGCTACAGCCCGGTTCACCGGAGTCCTGCTAGCCCAGCACTACTGCTCTGGACACTTGACTGGCGGCATGTGTTTCACTTTGTTCTGTATACATCCCTCGGGAAATGTCACGGTGACATCGAGTCTGCCTAGCCTGCTACAGCCGGGTTACGAGTCTGTTAGCCCGTGCTACAGCCAGGATTCACGTTGATGACCGACATGCTTGATGTGATTCATGTATGCCTGTCCCCATGGGTTAGTGCCGCTTTGGGTTCACGACTAGCCATGTCGGCCGGGTTCTCTGTCATGTGGATGCTAGCGACACTATCATATACGTGAGCCAAAAGGCGCAAACGGTCCCGGGCCATGGTAAGGCGACACCCGTGGGAATACCGTGCGTGAGGCAGCAAAGTGATATGAGGTGTTACCGGCTAGATTGATGTGACTTGGAATCGGGGTCCTGACAGCGTTGGCATCAGAGCCGGACTGCCTGTAGGTTCACTAAGCCAAACTGGTCGATGTCGAGTCTAGAAATGCTTTAGTTATATGTAGGGGAATTGATTGTGGGAGGGACGTAAGGCTCTTTTTACTCCTTTACCTTATGCCCTCTGATATGTGTCATTCTCTTCTCATTCTACGTGGGTTAAGGACTAGGCTCTCTTCTCTCTATCAGGTTCACGTGTTACTAATCCATAGTAACTTATAGGATTGTTGGTTACCAGCCTCAGTTCAGTTTCTACTACTTTTAGTATGTTATCAGTTGAAGCAGAACCTTGATATGATGTTGTTGAGTGGTTTTGCAATCTGTTGTGAATGTCTCAAATCTGTTCCTGAGCATTTACAGCTGTAATGCTGTCCGATTTTCCATATAAATTCTAATGTCTTTGCATTGTGGCTGTGCTTTCAGATGGCCACTCGTGCTCAAAACCAAGTGGTTCGCCTGACCCGGTGCCTCGATGTGCCCGGTCATACGGCTATGTTAGTCCGGGTAATGATCGAGGCGGGTTCTTGTTGGTATCCCGAATACACTTTGTCGAAGAGCAATTCGAGACTTTAATCAAAGCCAATATCTACTGCCTTTGTCGGGATATTTCCTTCTTATCTGGATCGACCGAGCCCCTCCACTGTTCCTATGGACTCGGGGTTACTATTGAGATGGCTGTGCAGGATGCTGCTGTTGGGGAACGTAGTAATTTCAAAAAAATTCCTACGATCACGCAAGACCATAGTGATGGCATAGCAGCGAGAGGCGAGTGTCGTCCACGTACCCTCGTGAACCCGAAAGCGGAGCGTTATAACAACGCGGTTGATGTAGTCGTGCGTCTTCACGATCCGACCGATCCAAGCACCGAGCGTCACGGCACCTCCGAGTTCTGCACCGTTCAGCTCGATGGCGATCCCGGACTCCGATCCAGCAAAGTGTCGAGGATGAGTTCCGTCAACCTGACGGCGTGGTAGCGATGATGATGCTCCACCGGCGCGGGGCTTCGCCTAAGCTCATGCGACGATATGACTTCACCGGCGCGAGGCTTCGCCTAAGCTCCGTGACGATATGACCGAAGTGGAATATGGTGGAGGGGGCACCGCTGCAGCTAAGGAACGATCCGTAGATCAACTTGTGTGTCATGGGGTGCCCCCTGCCCCATATATAAAGGAGCAAAGGGGGTGCGGCCGCCCTAGAGAGGCGCTGGAGGTCCTACTCCCACCGAGTAGGACTCCCCCTCTCCTAGTTGGACTAGGACTTGGGGAAGGGGAAGAGGGAAGGTGCGGCCCCTCCCCTAGTCCAATTCGGACTAGGCCATGGGGCGCGCGCCTGCCCTAGGCAGCCCTTCTCTCTTTCCCGAGGGCCCAATAAGGCCCAATACTTCTCCCGGCGAATTCCCGTAACTCTCCGGTACTCGAAAATACCGAATCATTGGAACCTTTCCGAACTCGAATATAGTCGTCAATATATCGATCTTTACGTCTCGACCATTTGAGACTCCTCGTCATGTCCCCGATCTCATCCGGGACTCGAACTCCTTCGGTACATCAAAACTCATAAACTCATAATATAAGCATCATCGAAACCTTAAGCGTGCGGACCCTACGGGTTCGAGAACTATGTAGACATGACCTAGAACTATTCTCGTTCAATAACCAATAGCGGAACCTGGATGCCCATATTGGCTCCTACATATTCTTGAAGATCTTTATCGGTCAAACCGCATAACAACATCGTTGTTCCTTTGTCATCGGTATGTTACTTGCCGAGATTCGATCGTCGGTATCAATACCTAGTTCAATCTAGATTACCGGCAAGTCTCTTTACTCGTTCCGTAATACATCATCTCATAACTAACTCATTAGTTACAATGCTTGCAAGGCTTAGGTGATGAGTATTACCGAGAAGGCCCAAGATACCTCTCCAGAGCAATCGGAGTGACAAAACCTAATCTCGAAATCGCCAACCCAACATGTACCTTTGGAGACACCTGTAGTACTCCTTTATAATCACCCAGTTCGTTGTGACGTTTGGTAGCACCAAAGTGTTCCTCCGTAAGCAGGAGTTGCATAATCTCATAGTTACAGAACATGTATAAGTCATGAAGAAAGCAATAGCAACATACTAAGCGATCATGTGCTAGGCTAACGGAATGGGTCATGTCAATCACATCATTCTCCTAATGATGTGATCCCGTTAATCAAATGACAACTCATGTCTATGGCTAGGAAACTTAACCATCTTTGATTCAACGAGCTAGTCAAGTAGAGGCATACTAGTGACACTATGTTTGTCTATGTATTCACACATGTATTATGTTTCCGGTTAATACAATTCTAGCATGAATAATAAACATTTATCATGATATAAGGAAATAAATAATAACTTTATTATTGCCTCTAGGGCATATTTCCTTCAGCTGCCTATTCTATGATGACCATCATGCGAGTCAGGACTGGCCTGCTTCGGAACACCGACTTCCGTTATATGCCAGCTTCACTCCCGGGAGTGCAAGGGTATCTCCAGCTATCATGTGCTGACTCCACAGGAGGACTCACTAACTTCGCACCCTGCCGAGATGCTCGAGGATAAGGACCGAGAGAATCGGGCCTTGAGGCTGGAGCTTTTCAACACCGTCTGATCATTGGGCCACTTTGACTCGGTTTGCCTTGGTTGTGCAAGCTGGATGTATGGATCTGAGGATCTGCATCTGTGAGATCTGCTCTGCCGGACATGGTGGATTGGCATGATGTGGGAGGCATCACCCCACCCGTGGTCCCCATGAGCCACGTTTGTTGGTCAAGACCTCATCCTAGCCCCTATGGTCCACAAGCTCCTCGGGACCGTCATTTCCGGATAATCACGTTGAGCTTCCGGGCTATGGAGGTGACTTCTATGAGGACTAATACGGAGCTGTCTGAGTTAGTAGTAGTATCACTAGTATTGTAATAGTTGTATTTCCACCGTCCTGCGTGACCTATGGAATATGACTTAGTGTGTATCAATTCCGGAGGTGTAGAAAAATAATGTATAGGAGCTTGGAATGCTTCCGATGAGATGTAACGTCTTCCACCGTAGTTGTACTCTAGCCGGGCTTGTACTAAACTATGAATGGTGTGTATGACCATTGGTATATATATGGCAGTTTCTATATTACCATGTCATACGGATGAACATCTCTGCATTCCGTGTTATCCATTACATTCCGCACTTCCTTGCCAAAATTTTGCCATCCTTGTCTAAACCGTTGTCTTGTTTCCTAGGATGGTCAACACCATAACAACCACTGTTGTTCGGGCGAGGTGAAGCCGTGCAGCTAGGAATGAAAATCTGCCTCAACCGCCTTCTCGGCGAAGTTATCTTTGGGCGAGCGAAACAAGCGTGAGATCGATCGCTTGCTAGGCGGATTGAGCAGAATATTGCCGCGCCAGCGAGAGCGACCTGGTGTCAATCAATGACTTTGTCAAGCTGTATCCACGAAGTTTAAACACTCCATCGAGCCTCTCGATGCGGATGGCCAGCTTCGGCATCACCCACAAGCTACGTTACGCCAGCGTGGCGAAGCTGATAAGGTTACCTTTGCTGCCTATCACCTCGAAGGCCACGCTAGCCTTTGGTGGGAAAATTTTGAGGCTATCTTTGATCGGACAAATCACTACAGGCTGAATTCGGTGCGGCTTTCGTGAGCATCACATCCGGAAGGTCTCATGGATCGTAAGAGGAAGAGTTCTGCAATTTCACCCGGGGTAGGCCGACTGTGGATGCATACGATCGTGAGTTTGGAAATCTAGCACGTTATGCTCTGAAGAGGTATCCACCGGCGCCAAGAAGCGAGGCAAGGTTCCGCAAGGGACTTAGCCCGAGCCGCCGTGATCTTCGTCTGCGAGTGCACCTCCTTCGAAGTTAGTCAACAAGGCCATCGGTCTTTGAGCAGGACAGACTGACTTTGAAGCTTCGCGCAAGCACTCCCGTGACTTTGGATCTTCATCCGGCTCTGGATCTCAGAAGCGTCGGGTGTGGATTCCAAACACCGCTCTGCCACCCAGGTTCAGGCTGCTGCCGCCGTCCATAAGGACTCTAGTGAGGTGAAATCCGTCAATGATTGGGTCTAGAACCAATGCGGCGAATCCGCCATGGCGGATGCTAGTGGGGTGGTCCCTTCGATCTAAAGTGATCGGGCAGGAGGACCACGGGTTGAACTTTGGGGCGACTGGCTCCAACGCATATACGACCCTGAGTGCACGCTTTCGCTCCCTTTTGGGGATGTGGGTTGCGTATATCATGTTCACCGTCAGCACTTGTGGGGGAAGCCCTTCTGTCCCCTATTGTTCGGCGGCCGGGGCTCCTCCTCGTCGTTGCTATGCAGCCCCTTGTCTATGCTTTCGGCACTTAACTTGCCTGCCTGCTTGAACACCCAACAATCCCTGTTGGTGTGATTGGCTGGTTTTTCGGCGGTGTCGTGTATCCGCACGAGCGATCGAGTATTCGGTCCAAACCGGGCGGGCCGGAGTATTTCTTTTAAATGGCTTTTCCGCTGACCGGTTTAGAGCCTCTGAATCCGGCATTAATTGGCGATCCTCAGCATTATGCGCCGTTAATGCGGCGTTTGTGCTTGTTGCGATGCGACCTGCCATTGCTATCCTTGGTATCCGAATTACCAGGGCTCTTGGTCATGTTATTACTACGAGCTAGCCAGCTGTCTTCTCCCGCGCAAAAGCAGGTCATGAGTGTTGTGAGGGCTGCCATGGATTTCGGCTTTTCCTGTCCTAGGTGTCGGGCCAGCCACTCGTCATGGATGTTATGCTTGAAGGCTACGAGGGCCTCTGCGTCCGGACAGTCGACTATTTGATTTTTCTTGGTTAGGAACCGTGTCCAGAATTGTCTGGCCGATTCCTCTGGCTGCTGAATTATGTGGCTTAGGTCATCGGCGTCTGGGGGTCGCACATAGGTGCCCTGGAAATAGTCGAGGAATGCGGCTTCCAGGTCCTCCCAGCAACCAATTGACTCTGCTGGCAAGCTGTTAAGCCAATGCCGAGCTGGTCCTTTAAGCTTGAGTGGGAGGTATTTGATGGCGCGTAGATCATCACCGCGGGCCATGTGGATATGAAGGAGATAATCCTCGATCCATACCGCGGGATCTGTTGTGCCATTGTATGATTCGATGTTTACGGGTTTGAAACCCTCGGGGATTTGATGATTCATTACTTCATCTGTGATGCATAGTGGGTGTCTTGGCGCCTCAGTCTTTGGGCTATATCACGGCGTAGCTCAAATGAGCTTTGTCTCATCGTGTTCGACCGGCCCGATTTGCCATATCCGGCATGACGGTTATAAATCACGTGTCGGGGGCGCCGCGATCCGTGAGATTGATCTTGTTTGCCTTGCCTTGTCCTCCAATATATCTCACAGTGCAGTGCGTTTCCTGTGCCTTGGTATTTTTGAGCGACACGGGGTGCGGCTAGAGTGGAGGGCGAGAGGCCTCTCTCCGTCATGCCACGAGGTGGCCGGTCGGCCGCGTCGTGCGCTGGTGATGTAGGTTTAGGTGCTTCCTCCTCTAATCGGGGTAGTAGCCTGCGCTTTGGGTAGCTCTTGGAAGGGCTGTCGAGTTCGTACTCTTCGGCCGCAAGGACTTCAGTCCATCTGTCGGCTAGCAAGTCTTGGTCAGCTCTAAGCTGTTGCTGTTTTTTCTTGAGACTGCTCGTCGTGGTCATAAGCCTGCGTTTGAAACGCTCTTGTTCGACGGGACCTGTCGGTGTCAAAACCGGTGGATCTCGGGTAGGGGGTCCCGAACTGTGCGTCTAGGCGGATGGTAACAGGAGACAAGGGACACGATGTTTTTACCCAGGTTCGGGCCCTCTCGATGGAGGTAAAACCCTGCTCCTGCTTGATTAATATTGATGATATGGGTAGTACAAGAGTAGATCTACCACAAGATCAGAGAGGCTAAACCCTAGAAGCTAGCCTATGGTATGATTGTTGTTCGTCCTACGGACTAAAACCCTCCAGTTTATATAGGCATCGAAGAGGGTTAGGGTTACATAGAGTCGGTTACAATGGTAGGAGATCTACATATCCGTATTGCCAAGCTTGCCTTCCATGCCAAGGAAAGTCCCATCCGGACACGGGACGAAGTCTTCAATCTTGTATCTTCATAGTCCAGGAGTCCGGCCAAAGGTCATTGTCCGGCTATCCGGATACCCCCTAATCCGGGACTCCCTCAGGACCCTCAGGCACGACAAATTCGTCGTCGTCGAGGCTTGCCTCGTCTTCGGAGGGAGGCATGTAATTATCGTCCTCTACCTCTCAGTCTGCCGCTCTCTCATGAGGGCTGGCTTCTCCATCCTCTGTGCTGAATCCTGCTGGAGGGGTTGTCTTCGCCTGTCCGGGTGTTATTATCTCCGTGTGCGGAATCGCCGTTTTGCTTTGGCGGGATTTAGAGCGGCGCCCGGCGCCGGGCGCTTAGGCTGCTTCTTGGAGGGTCATCCTCCGTTTTCCATCGCCATACCCTTCTTTTGGGGTGTCCACCATGTATATGGCGTCGATGAGGTGGCCTTCGGTGCCCTATAGGCGCTGGTTCTTGGTCGTCTCCCGCATCGGCGTCCATACCGTCGATGTCTTCGGAATCGAAGTCGAGCATGTCAGTTAAATCATTGACAGTGGCTACGAAGTGGGTGGTGGGTGGGCTTTGAATTTCTTCGTCGTCTGCATCCCAACCTTGTTGACCATAGTCCGTCCAGGGCTCTCCTGATGAAGAGAGAGACTTTAGTGAATTCAGAATGCCGCTGAAGGGCGAGTGCTGAAAGATGTTCGCGGTGGCGAACTCCATAATCGGCGCCCAATCGGATTCGATTGGCAGGGGCGCGGAAGGTTCGGAGTCCGGAGAGGAGTCCGGCACCTTGGAGTCACGAGCTTCGCAGAGGACAAGGCTGGTGTTCGTCTTGATCGCCGTAGAGATTGCAGCCCCCGAGGCGGTGTCCAGCCACCCGTCCTCGATTGGCGCAGTCGGCTCCGAGCTAAGGGTCGGGCGGACACGAAGTCTTGACCTCGGGGCACTATTCGGCGGCAGAGCTAGATCATGCCCATCGTGACAGTGTGGCGCGCTCGGCTATGGCTCGAACCCGTCAAAGATCAAGTCTCCGCGGACGTCAGCCGTGTAGTTCAAACTTCCAAATCTGACCTGATGGCCAGGGGCGTAGCTTTCGATCTGCTCCAGATGGCCAAGCGAATTGGCCCGTAGTGCAAAGCCGCCGAATATGAAGATCTGTCCGGGGAGAAAAGTCTCACCCTGGACCACATCGTTGTTGATGATCGGAGGAGCCATCGGGCCTAAAGATGATGACACAGAGGAACTCTCAAAGAAAGCACCAATGTCGGTGTCAAAACCGGTGAATCTCAGGTAGGGGGTCCCGAACTGTGCGTCTAGGCGGATGGTAACAGGAGACAAGGGACAGGATGTTTTTACCCAGGTTCGGGCCCTCTCGATGGAGGTAAAACCCTACTCCTGCTTGATTAATATTGATGATATGGGTAGTACAAGAGTAGATCTACCACGAGATCAAAGAGGCTAAACCCTAGAAGCTAGCCTATGGTATGATTGTTGTTCGTCCTGCGGACTAAAACCCTCTGGTTTATATAGACACCGGATAGGCTAGGGTTACACAAAATCGGTTACAATGGGAGGAGATCTACACATCCCTATCGCCAAGCTTGCCTTCCACGCCAAGGAAAGTCCCATCCGGACACGGGACGAAGTCTTCAATCTTGTATCTTCATAGTCCAGGAGTCCGGCCAAAGGTTATAGTCCGGCCATCCGGACACCCCCTAATCCAGGACTCCCTCAGGCACTCTTTGAAGTTCTTTGTGTTGGTTGAATATATGAATCTGAGATTGTGTGATGCATATCGTATAATCATACCCACGGATACTTGAGGTGACATTGGAGTATCTAGGTGACATTAGGGTTTGGGTTGATATGTGTCTTAAGGTGTTATTCTAGTACGAACTCTTTAATAGATCGATCTGAAAGAATAACTTTGAGGTGGTTTCGTACCCTACCATAATCTCTTCGTTTGTTCTCTGCTATTAGTGACATTGGAGTGACTCTTTTTTGCATGTTGAGGGATAGTTATATGATCCAATTATGTTATTATTGTTGAGAGAACTTGCACTAGTGAAAGTATGAATCCTAGGCCTTGTTTCCTAGCATTTCAATACCGTTTGTGCTCACTTTTATCATTAGTTACCTTGCTGTTTTTATATTTTCAGATTACAAAAACCTATATCTACCACCCATATTGCACTTGTATCACCATCTCTTCGCCGAACTAGTGCACCTATACAATTTACCATTGTATTGGGTGTGTTGGGGACACAAGAGGCTCTTTGTTATTTGGTTGCAGGGTTGTTTGAGAGAGACCATCTTCATCATACGCCTCCCACGGATTGATAAACCTTAGGTCATCCACTTGAGGGATACTTGCTACTGTTCTATAAACCTCTGCACTTGGAGGCCCAACAACGTCTACAAGAAGAAGGTTGTGTAGTAGACATCAAGGATCACCCTGACCGCACAACTGCGGTCAGGTGTTTGCCATTGTTGGTCTCACCAACGATACGCAACCTCAAGCTGAACAAGATATTGGTCGACGGAGGGGCCGGCCTTAACTTGATCTTACCCGTTGTCGGTGTCAAAACCGGCGGATCTCGGGTAGGGGGTCCCGAACTGTGCGTCTAGGTGGATGGTAACAGGAGACAAGGGACACGATGTTTTTACCCAGGTTCGTACCCTCTTGATGGAGGTAAAACCCTACTCATGCTTGATTAATATTGATGATATGGGTAGTACAAGAGTAGATATACCACGAGATCAAAGAGGCTAAACCCTAGAAGCTAGCCTATGGTATGATTGTTGTTCGTCCTACGGACTAAAACCCTCCGGTTTATATAGACACCGGAGAGGGCTAGGGTTACACAGAGTCGGTTACAACGGGAGGAGATCTACATATCCGTATCGCCAAGCTTGCCTTCCACGCCAAGGAAAGTTCCATCTGGACACGGGACGAAGTCTTCAATCTTGTATCTTCATAGTCCAGGAGTCCGGCCAAAGGTTATAGTCCGGCCATCCGGACACCCCCTAATCCAGGACTCCCTCAGTAGCCCCTGAACTAGGCTTTAATGACGACGAGTCCGGCACGCAGATTGTCTTCAGCATTGCAAGGCGGGTTCCTCCTCCGAATACTTCATAGAAGATCTTGAACACAAGGATAGTGTCCGGCTCTACAAAACAAGTTCCACATACCACCGTAGAGAGAATAATATTTGCACAAATCTAATCTGCCGACGTATTCCGTAGCATGACATCACACCACGGCCAAGTCTTTATTCGAATCATTTTACTGTCCCACCTCAGCGCATTTAGCGAGGCAGTTTCCTTGGCACGTCTTGTCGAAGCAGAGATCGTGTCCCCTTATTCCGGGATTCTCATCAGTACGGGCGTGGGTAACCCAATCGTGCCCGTTGGTATGTCTCCTCTATCGAAGGTGAGTCCCAAATGGTCACGGGGAGGGCTCTTGGTATTCAACCTCTTTATAAAGAGACCAAGGCTCGACTCCTTTCTTTCAATCTCAATCGAATCCGCCTCTCACCTTGAATTCCAACACCCAAAGCTCCAGATTCAGGCGCTTCAGACCTTTGATGACGTCCGGTTCCGATATTCAAGGCCGGTGGATGCCTTCCTCCATTACGGAAGAAGACGTGCTAAAGCTAAGAGATGCCAGGTATCTAACGGCGAAATCTCGCATAGGCTGCCTGCTCAAGGGCAGGTTATTCCCACTCCCAAGCCTGGCGAGAGCGCGGTGTTCGCGTCTCACTTCCTTCGGGGGCTAGGCTTCCCGACGGACCCCTTCGTGAGGGGGCTCATGTTTTATTATGGGCTGGAATTTCACGACTTTGCTCCGGAGTCCATCCTCCACATCTCATCGTTCATTGTCGTGTGCGAAGCCTTACTCCGTATTACTCCTCACTTCGGATTGTGGCTTAAGACCTTCAAAGTAGAGCCGAAGATGATCGAGGGGCAGCATGCGGAGTGCGGAGGTGCTGTTATAAGCAAGAATGCCGACGCTCCATGGCCCGAGGGCTCTTTTCAAGAGGAGTTCAGCTTATGGCAACGAGAGTGGTTTTATATCACAGCTCCCAGGGGCACCAAGTGGGTGGCGCCACCTGCCTTTCGCTCGGGTCCCCCACCACGGCTAGTGTCATGGGTCAATAAAGGGTTTGACTGTGGGCCGTCCAAGGACGTGCCCTTGTTGTAGGGCCACATTCGAGATCTCCTAGAAAGAGACATCAATCTGTTCATAGTGATGCAGGTCATGTTGATTCCCGCACCCTGCCCTGCAAACGTCGCCCCCTCCGCCTGTGGGAGTTTAATCCGGAGGGACCACGAGCCCTCCAACATTTTACGGGCGTGACGCCCATGGAGATGTACAAATTGTTCTTCGGATCACAAGCAATGTGTCTGGACTCGACCGAGGACGCATGTCAAAGCTGCAATCGCCCGGATACTCAAGTAAGTAGCCCTGTACCCGGACACGCTATCCGTATATTTATCATAAAATTGCCCTTAAAAGAGTTGTCCCTTAAACAGGAGTGGATAGCGAAAGCAAAGCTAATCAGGTGTTCGGCCCCCCTCCCTGATACCACGCTGGATCCCGTGTTAACCAGGATGCTGGAGGTCGCTGTTGGGGAACGTAGTAATTTCAAAAAATTTCCTACGCACACGCAAGACCATGGTGATGGCATAGCAACGAGAGGGGAGAGTGTCCGTCCACGTACCCTCGTAGACCGAAAGTGGAAGCGTTATAACAACGCGGTTGATGTAGTCGTCGTCTTCACGATCCGACCGATCCAAGCACCGAGCGTCGGCACCTCCGAGTTCGCACGTTCAGCTCGATGGCGATCCCGGACTCCGATCCAGCAAAGTGTCGGGGATGAGTTCCGTCAACCGACGGCGTGGTGACGATGATGATGCTCCACCGGCGCGGGGCTTTGCCTAAGCTCATAGCGATATGACTTCTCGCGCGAGGCTTCGCCTAAGCTCATGACGATATGACGAAGTGGAATATGGTGGAGGGGGCACCGCTGCGGCTAAGGAACGATCCGTAGATCAACTTGTGTGTTCTAGGGTGCCCCCTGCCCCGTATATAAAGGAGCCAAGGGGAGGGGCTGGCCAGCCAAGAGGGGCGCGGGGAGTCCTACTCCTCCGGGGAGTAGGATTCCCCTCAATCCTAGTTGGAATAGGATTCCCGAGGGGAGAAGAGAGAGAGGGGCGGCCCACCTTTCCTAGTCCTAGTAGGACTAGGGGAAGGGGGGGCGCGCCACCTAGGGCTGGCCCTTTCTCCTTTCCACCAAGGCCCACTATGGCCCATATAGTTCCCGGGGTTCGGTAACCTCCGGTACTCCGATAAATTCTCGATTTCACTCGGAACATTTCCGATGTCCAAATGTAGGCTTCAATATATCAATCTTTATGTCTCGACCATTTGAGACTCCTCGTCATGTCCGTGATCACATCCGGGACTCGAACTACCTTGGTACATCAATACTTATAAACTCATAATGAACTGTCATCGAAACGTTAAGCGTGCGGACCCTACGGGTTCGAGAACTATGTAGACATGACCTAGAACCATTCTCGGTCAATAACCAATAGCGGAACCTGGATGCTCATATTGGTTCCTACATATTCTTCGAAGATCTTTATCGGTCAAACCGCATAACGATATACGTTGTTCCTTTTGTCATCGGTATGTTACTTACCCGAGATTCGATCGTCGGTATTCAATACCTAGTTCAATCTCGTTACGTAAGTCTCTTTACTCGTTCGTAATACATCATCTCACAACTAACTCATTAGTTGCAATGCTTGCAAGGCTTATGTGATGTGTATTACCGAGAAGGCCCAGAGATACCTCTCCGACAATCGGAGTGACAAAACCTAATCTCGATTCATGCCAACTCAACATATACTTTTGGAGACACCTGTAGAGTACCTTTATAATCACCCATTTACGTTGTGACGTTTGGTAGCACACAAAGTGTTCCTCCGTAAACGGAGTTGCATAATCTCATAGTTGCAGGAACTTTGTATAAGTCATGAAGAAAGCATAAGCAACATACTAAGCGATCAAGTGCTAAGCTAACGAAATGGGTCATGTCAATCACATCATTCTCCTAATGATGTGATCCCATTAATCAAATGACAACACATGTCTATGGTTAGGAAACATAACCATCTTGATTAATGAGCTAGTCTTGTAGAGGCATACTAGTGACTATCTGTTTGTCTATGTATTCACACATGTATTATGTTTCCGTTAATACAATTCTAGCATGAATAATAAACATTTATCATGATATAAGGAAATAAATAATAACTTTATTATTGCCTCTAGGGCATATTTCCTTGAGTCTCCCACTTGCACTAGAGTCAATAATCTAGATTACACAAGAATGATTCTAACACCCATGGAGTCTTGGTGCTGATCATGTTTTGCTCGTGGAAGAGGCTTAGTCAGCGGGTCGCAACATTCAGATCCGTATGTATTTTGCAAATCTCTATGTCTCCCACTTGGACTTGGTCCCGAATGGAATTGAAGCGTCTCTTGATATGCTTGGTCCTCTTGTGAAATCTGGATTCCTTTGCCAAGGCAATTGCACCATATTATCACGAAGATCTTCATTGGTCCCGATGCACTAGGTATAACACCTAGATCGGAAATGAACTCTTTCATCTAGACTCCTTCATTTGCTGCTTCGAAGCAGCTATGTACTCCGCTTCACATGTAGATCCCGCCACGATGCTTTGTTTAGAACTGCACCAACCGACAGCTCCACCGTTTAATAAAAATACGATCCGGTTTGCGATTTAGAATCGTCCGGATCGGTGTCAAAACTTGCATCGGCGTAACCATTTACGACTAGCTCTTTGTCACCTCCATATCGAAAACATATCCTTAGTCCTTTTCGGTATTTCAGGATGTTCTTGACCGCTGTCGATGATCCACTCTGGATTACTTTGGTACCTTCCTGCCAAGCTTACAGCTAAGCATCGTCAGGTCTGGTACACAGCATTGCATACATGATAGAGCCTATGGCTGAAGCATAGGAACATTTTCATTTTCTCTCTATCTTCTGCTGTGGTCGGGCATTGAGTCGACTCAATCTTACACCTTGTAATACAGTAAAAACCTTTCTTTGCACGATCCATTTTGAACTTCTTCAAAACTTTATCAAGGTATGTGCTTTGTGAAAGTCCAATTAAGCGTCTTGATCTATCTCTATAGATCTTGATGCCCAATATGTAAGCAGCTTCACCGAGGTCTTTCATTGAAAAACTTTATTCAAGTATCCTTTTATGCTATCCAGAAATTCTATATCATTTCCAATCAACAATATGTCGTCCACATATAATATTAGAAATGCTCTGAGCTCCCACTCACTTTCTTGTAAATACAGGCTTCTCCAAAAGTCTCAGATAAAACCATATCTTTGATCACACTATCAAAGCGTTTATTCCAACTCCGAGAGGCTTGCACTGGACCATAAATTGATCGTTGGAGCTTGCACACTTTGTTAGCACCCTTTGGATCAACAAAACCTTCTGGTTGCATCATATACAACTCTTCTTCTAGAAATCCATTCAAGAATGCAGTTTTACATCCATTTGCCAAATTTCATAATCATAAAATGCGGCAATTGCTAACATGATTCGGACAGACTTAAGCATCGCTTCTGGTGAGAAAGTCTCATCGTAGTCAACCCCTTGAACTTGTCAAAACCTTTTGCAACAAGTCGAGCTTTGTAGACAGTTACATTACCATCGGCGTCGGTCTTCTTCTTAAAGATCCATTTATTCTCAATAGCTTGCCGATCATCGGGCAAGTCTACCAAAGTCCATACTTTGTTCTCATACATGGATCCCATCTCAGATTTCATGGCTTCAAGCCATTTTGTGGAATCTGGGCTCACCATCGCTTCTTCATAGTTCGTAGGTTCACCATGATCTAGTAGCATGACTTCCAGAATAGGATTACCGTACCACTCTGGTGCGGATTTTATTCTTGTTGATCTACGAAGTTCAGTGACAACTTGATCTGAAGTTTCATGATCATTATCATTATCTTCCTCGCTAATTGGTGCAGGTGTCACAGAAACCGATTTATGTGATGAACTACTTTCCAATAAGGGAGCTGGTACTATTACCTCATCAAGTTCCACTTTCCTCCCACTCACTTCTTTCGAGAGAAACTCCTTCTCTAGAAAGGATCCATTCTTAGCAACGAATGTCTTGCCTTCGGATATGTGATAGAAGGTATACCCAATTTTCTCCTTTGGGTATCCTATGAAGACACATTTTTCCGATTTGGGTTCAAGCTTATCAGGTTGAAGTTTTTTCACATAAGCATCGCAACCCCAAACTTTCGAAGCGACAACTTTGGTTTCTTGCTAAACCATAGTTCATAAGGCGTCGTCTCAACGGATTTTGACGGTGTCCTATTTAACGTGAATCGGCCGTCTCTAAAGCATAACCCCAAAACGATAGCGGTAAATCGAAATAGACATCATAGATCGCACCATATCTAGTAAAGTACGATTACGACGTTCGGACACACCATTACGCTGTGGTGTTCCAGGTGGCGTGAGTTGCGAAACTATTCCGCATTGCTTCAAATGTAGACCAAACTCGTAACTCAAATATTCTCCTCCACGATCAGATCGTAGAAACTTTATTTTCTTGTTACGATGATTTTCAACTTCACTCTGAAATTCTTTGAACTTTTCAAATGTTTCAGATTTATGCTTCATCAAGTAGATATACCCATATCTGCTTAAATCATCTGTGAAGGTGAGAAAATAACGATATCCGCCACGAGCTTCAACATTCATCGGACCACATACATCTGTATGTATGATTTCCAATAAGTCTGTTGCTCTCTCCATACAACCGAGAACGGTGTTTTAGTCATCTTGCCCATGAGGCACGGTTCGCAAGTACCAAGTGATTCATAATCAAGTGATTCCAAAAGTCCATCGTATGGAGTTTCTTCATGCGTTTACACCGATATGACCTAAACGGCGAGTGCCACAAATAAGTTGCACTATCATTATCAACTCTGCATCTTTTGGCTTCGACATTATGAATATGTGTATCACTACTATCGAGATTCAACAAGAATAGACCATTCTTCAAGGGTGCATGACCATAAAAGATATTACTCATATAAATAGAACAACCATTATTCTCTGATTTAAATGAATAACCGTCTCGCATCAAACAAGATCCAGATATAATGTTCATGCTCAACGCTGGCACCAAATAACAATTATTTAGGTCTAAAACTAATCCGAAGGTAGATGTAGAGGTAGCGTGCCGACCGCGATCACATTGACTTTGGAACCATTTCCCACGCCAAGATCGTCACCTCGTCCTTTGCGGTGCTCGTCTATTCCGTAGTCCTGTTTGAGTTGCAAATATTAGCAACAGAACCAAGATCAAATACCAGTGCTACTACGAGCTCTAGTAAGGTACACATCAATAACATGTATATCACATATACCTTTGTTCACCTTGCCATCCTTCTTATCCGCCAAATACTTGGGGCAGTTCCGCTTCCAAAGGTCGATCGCTTGCGGTAAAAACACTCGATTTCAGGCTTAGGTCCAGACTTGGGTTTCTTCTCTTGAGCAGCAACTTTCTTGCTGTTCTTGAAGTTTCCTTCTTCTTCCCTTTGCCCTTTTCTTGAAACTAGTGGTCTTGTTGACCATCAACACTTGATGCTCTTTCTTGATTTCTACCTCCATGCTTTTAGCATTGCGAAGAGCTCAGAATTGTCTTAGTCATCCCTTGCATATTATAGTTCATCACGAAGCTCTTGTAGCTTGGTGGCGATGATTGGAGAATTCATCAATGACACTATCATCCGGAAGATTAACTCCCAGCTGAATTAAGTGATTATTATACCCAGACATTTTGAGTATGTGCTCACCGATGTAACTATTCTCCTCCATCTTGCAGCTATAGAACTTATTGGAGACTTCATATCTCTCAATCCGGGCATTTGCTTGAAATATTAACTTCAACTCCTGGAACATCTCATATGCTCCATGACGTTCAAAACGTCGTTGAAGACCCGGTTCTAAGCCGTAAAGCATGGCACACTTGAACTATAGAGTAGTCATCAGCTTTGCTCGCCAGACGTTCACAACTTCGGCGTTGCTCCTGCAGCAGGCTCGCACCCAGCGGTGCTTCGGGGCGTAATTCTTCCGTGCAGCAATGAGGATAATCCTCAAATTACGGACCCAGTCCGTGTAATTGCTACCATCATCTTTCAACTTTGCTTTCTCAAGGAACGCATTAAAATTCAACGGAACAACAGACGAGCCATCTATCTACAGTAAACATAGACAAGCAAAATACTATCAGTACTAAGTTCATGATAAATTTAAGTTCAATTAATCATATTAAAACCTCCCACTTAGACAGACATCTCTCTAGTCATCTAAGTGATTACGTGATCCAAATCAACTAAACCATGTCCGATCATCACGTGAGATGGAGTAGTTTCAATGGTGAACATCACTATGTTGATCATATCTACTATATGATTCACGCTCGACCTTCGGTCTCCGTGTTCGAGGCCATATCTGCATATGCTAGGCTCGTCAAGTTTAACTCGAGTATTCTGCGTGTGCAAAACTGGCTTGCACCCGTTGTAGATGGACGTAGAACTTATCACACCCGATCATCACGTGGTGTCTGGGTACTACGAACTTTTAGCAACGGTGCATACTCAGGGAGAACACTTCTTGATAATTTTAGTGAGAGATCATCTTATAATGCTACCGTCAATCAAAGCAAGATAAGATGCATAAAGGATAAACATCACATGCAATCAATATAAGTGATATGATATGGTCATCATCATCTTGTGCTTGTGATCTCCATCTCCGGCACCGTCATGATCACCATCGTCACCGGTAGCGACACCTTGATCTCCATCGTAGCATCGTTGTCGTCTCGCCAACTATTGCTTCTCGACTATCGCTATCGCTTAGTGATAAAGTAAAGCAATTACATGGCTTTGCATTTCATACAATAAGCGACAACCATATGGCTCCTGCCGATTGCCGATAACTCGGTTACAAAACATGATCATCTCATACAATAAAATATAGCATCACGTCTTGACCACATCACATCACAACATGCCCTGCAAAAACAAGTTAGGCGTCCTCTACTTTGTTGTTGCAAGTTTTACGTGGCTGCTACGGGCTGAGCAAGAACCGTTCTTACCTACGCATCAAAACCACAACGATAGTTTGTCAAGTTGGTGCTGTTTTAACCTTCGCAAGGACCGGGCGTAGCCACACTCGGTTCAACTAAAGTGAGAGAGAGACACCGCCGGTCACCTTTAAGCAACTAGTGCTCGGGCGGTGAAACCAGTCTCGCGTAAGCGTCGCGTAATGTCGGTCCGGCCGCTTCATCTCACAATACCGCTGAACCAAAGTATGACATGCTGGTAAGCAGTATGACTTATATCGCCCACAACTCACTTGTGTTCTACTCGTGCATATGACATCAACGCATAAAACCAGGCTCGGATGCCACTTGTTGGGGAACGTAGTAATTTCAAAAATTTCCTACGCACACGCAAGACCATGGTGATGGCATAGCAACGAGAGGGAGAGTGTCCGTCCACGTACCCTCGTGAGACCGAAAGCGAAGCGTTATAACAACGCGGTTGATGTAGTCGTGCGTCTTCACGATCCGACCGATCCAAGCACCGAGCGTCGGCACCTCCGAGTTCGCGCACACGTTCAGCTCGATGGCGATCCCGGACTCGATCCAGCAAAGTGTCGGGGATGAGTTCCGTCGACCGACGGCGTGGTGGCGATGATGATGCTCCACCGACGCAGGGCTTCGCCTAAGCTCCGCGACGATATGACTTCTCCGGCGCGGGGCTTCGCCTAAGCTCATGACGATATGACCGAAGTGGAATATGGTGGAGGGGGCACCGCACGGCTAAGGAACGATCCGTAGATCAACTTGTGTGTTCTAGGGTGCCCCTGCCCCGTATATAAAGGAGCCAAGGGGAGGGGCTGGCCGGCCAAGAGGCGCGCCAGGAGTCCTACTCCTCCGGAGTAGGATTCCCCCAATCCTAGTTGGAATAGGATTCCCGGAGGGGAAAGAGAGAGAGGGGCGGCCCACCTTTCCTAGTCCTAGTAGGACTAGGGGAAGGGGAGGCCTGCGACCACCTAGGGCTGGCCCTTTCTCCTTTCCACCAAGGCCCACTATGGCCCATATAGTTCCCGGGGTTCCGGTAACCTCCGGTACTCGCAAATTCGATTTCACTCGGAACATTTCCGATGTCCAAATGTAGGCTTCCAATATATCAATCTTTATGTCTCGACCATTTGAGACTCCTCGTCATGTCCGTGATCACATCCGGGACTCGAACTACCTTCGTACATCAATACTTATAAACTCATAATGAACTGTCATCAAACGTTAAGCGTGCGGACCCTACGGGTTCGAGAACTATGTAGACATGACCTAGAACCATTCTCGGTCAATAACCAATAGCGGAACCTGGATGCTCATATTGGTTCCTACATATTCTTCAAGATCTTTATCGGTCAAACCGCATAACGATATCGTTGTTCCTTTTGTCATCGGTATGTTACTTACCCGAGATTCGATCGTCGGTATTCAATACCTAGTTCAATCTCGTTACCGGTAAGTCTCTTTACTCGTTCCGTAATACATCATCTCACAACTAACTCATTAGTTGCAATGCTTGCAAGGCTTATGTGATGTGTATTACCGAGAAGGCCCAGAGATACCTCTCCGACAATCGGAGTGACAAAACCTAATCTCGATTCATGCCAACTCAACATATACTTTTGGAGACACCTGTAGAGTACCTTTATAATCACCCATTTACGTTGTGACGTTTGGTAGCACACAAAGTGTTCCTCCGGTAAACGGGAGTTGCATAATCTCATAGTTGCAGGAACTTTGTATAAGTCATGAAGAAAGCATAAGCAACATACTAAACGATCAAGTGCTAAGCTAACGAAATGGGTCATGTCAATCACATCATTCTCCTAATGATGTGATCCCATTAATCAAATGACAACACATGTCTATGGTTAGGAAACATAACCATCTTCGATTAATGAGCTAGTCTTGTAGAGGCATACTAGTGACTATCTGTTTGTCTATGTATTCACACATGTATTATGTTACCGGTTAATACAATTCTAGCATGAATAATAAACATTTATCATGATATAAGGAAATAAATAATAACTTTATTATTGCCTCTAGGGCATATTTCCTTCAGTCGCGCCTTTGGAAGAAGGCGAAGGGGGGAACAAGGGAGCTACCGCCTCCCCGAAGGAGGCTGTCAGGAAAGGAGGAATCGAGAATTCCTTTATCCAGGGGATGAAGAGGACTGCCTTTGAAGACCCAGAGACCATGGTCTCAAAGCGGGGGAAGAAATCTTCGTCAGAGGGTCCTGCGCCGGGGGATGCCTCGGCCGCACTGTGCCCCCAAGGGGATCAGCCCTCCACCGAGTCGTAAGTAGAGAGGGGAGTTTTAAAATAAGAGACATCCCTGTTCTATTTCTGAGGAAGATAATCGAAATTTTACCTTGTAGTTCGGATCTCAGCCCTTCTCAGCAGAGCTCATCTTCAGGGGATCTTCGTCCGGAGATGATGGAGAGTGGAACGCCTCCCCCTGACGTACCGCCTTGCGAGGTGGGCGACCCTGAGGTGTCATCACGGAGGGTTTCTCCGAATCCGGCAGGGCCGGAAGGCAATCGTATGGCCCCCCAAGGTCCTCCGTGTCCTGCCTTCGAAAAAGGCCATCGGACGAGTCCGGCACCGTCCGGTGCACGGTCGGAGGAGCTGAAGGATCTGCTTGGGCGAGCGTCTATCTCAGAAGAACATCGTGCGTTGATGGGTACGGTGATTGAAAGGATTTCATCTGCGGAGAGCGGGTTGTACGAGGCCCTCGGGAGTTTATTGACAGGTTTTGAGGTACGCAAAATGATGTACCTTTTGACAGTTCCGCATATATAAGATGCGCCCTGTGTAGATAGTAGCCCCTGAGACTCGGTGCGTTGTCAAAAATGACGGCGCGCTGAGGATCATAATCCCGTATAATATGTCGCCCTTCGTATGTAGGTGGCGAAGTGTTCGGTGGCTAGCCGGACTAATGAATTTGCCGAGCTAAAGCGGCAACTTGACATGGCAGATGCCGACATCGCGCTTGTCAACAAGCGGCTTGACGAGGCACAAGGTATGTAATTTCTCCGAAGACACCTGGTAAGAGGAGCTTGATGCCCGTATCTTACAACATGTGTGCTTGATGCAGATGGTGCCGCTGCCATGGAGAACCTTCGGGCGGAACTTGCCCGAGCCAAGGAGTAGGCCAGGAAAAGCGATGCGGCTGAAGGCGGCTGAAGAGCTGAAAGCCGAACAGTCTGCTCACTGCCAAAGCAAGAAGGAAATGGCCGAGATGGCTGTGAAGTTGAAAAATGCTGCCGACTGCTGCAAGCTTCTTGAAAAAGAAGATCTGGCGAAACAGAAGGACCTGGAGAAGGCCACATTCGAGGCCAAGGATACTCGCTCTGCGATGAGAGCTATGAAGGAGGAGCTACGTCAGGCCGGAGATATCGCGGCTGGAAAGCCCTTTATGCTGCGGATGAAGTTCGGGGATCCTAAATATGCTCTGTTGGACCGGCTGTGGAGTGCGGCGGACACTTATCTAGACTTGGCAGCGAGTGCCGCGGACGCGGCCGAGCACTTCCGAGATCTAAAGGATCACGAAGTGGAAAAGCTTTTTTGGTCGCAGTTCCACAATCTAGAGCGCCCACTTCCATTAACCGATAGTTTGGCCGCATGGGCGGAGCTGAATAGGTTATCCGGACTCGCCATGAAGTATGTCGTGAGTCATGTGTGGCCGGAAAGGCCCGAGCCGAAGAGTTATTTTAGCTTGGTGCAGCAGTTCCTTGGTGTGGTGCCGCATATCAATGCAATGAAGAGGTCAGCGTGCATAGGGGGTGTGCGGATGGCTCTTGCCCGTGTCAAAACATACTGGGCGGAGATGAATGCCATCGTTGTTGCATCCCAAGATTCGGACGGGAGCCGAGTACCTGCCGAGCACTATTTTCAGGAAGTTCTACAGGGCGCTCGTTTAATAGAGACGCAGTGCTCGAAGGATATTATGTTCGAATAGCATGTATTATTGTAAAACAATGTTTCGAGGAATATAAAAGCTTTTTATTCTTGTGCCTTCAAGAATTAAAATACCTCTGTCTTGACCGTTAATGTATATGTATATAACTGAAAGATGGCAGTCTTCGGCTTCAGCCCCCACGCATATAATGCGGGGGTGTTCGCAGAAGGCGCATTTTCACACTTGATCCAACGTCTTGGTCCTATTAAGGAGGTGATAGCGCAGCGAACTAGGCAACCGGACTATAATGCTTTATCACTTTCACTTAGCCATAGGAGTTTGACAGTAGGGCTACTATATAGCCCCTAGGGGCACCGCGCTCACCCGAATTCGGGGCGCGTGTGTGCCTACCGAGAAACGGCCCTTCGTTAACGCGGAGGAATCCTAAAGATTCCGGCGGGTCATCGAGTGGTTGACCAGTCTCACACTATATCATGACAGTCAGTTTTCGGCTTTCTCTACTGAGGTGCTCGCCTGGCCGAACCGGGGCACAATCGCAGTAGTTCTCCTGGTGCCGCCTTAGCCGATAGAGCGGAACGTAAGGCAGCAAAACACAGGAGCCGGGCAAACCCAACATTTGACCAAAGACATGATTCGGAGCAGATGCATATAAGGCCAAACTCGCGACGCTGAACACTCCCTAAGGTATCCGGTCTTTATGAAAACGGGCTGAACAACGCCCTTGTTAATAAGCCCCTGGTGTCCAGGTACGCGCAAAATTCTAACGTGGCCACATGCCAAGACACCAGCCTCCTCCTCGGCTATACCAAACAACCGGGGGATGTGTATCAACAAGAGACAGTGAAAAAGGTTTACGCAGGGTCTTAATCTAAAAAGAATCCTTGAAACGGGTCCCTACTGCACGTCTGCACCTGTGTCTCCGTTGTGCCGTATCCTGGACGGGTGTAGCGCAGTGTTCATCTATAAAAGAGAGGAACTTAGTTGAAAAAGATCGTGCGAAAATGTATGTTATAAACAAAGTATAATTCAGAAAATGGGTAAAATTGAGCTTTATTGTCTCTTGTTGTACATGCGCGGAGCCCCTTGTACAGGGGTATGCGGCTAGTAAGCCCTTGTATGTTTACGCCGGACTCGTCTAGCCATGTCCGGGGTCTGAACGACCTGTTTAGGTGCTTTGATTAGTGAAGCCGGTTTAGTGTGTGGCTGTCAAGGCAGCCGCACAGTCTTCCGTGCTTGAGGAACACTCGATATTTCCCTTTACTGAGATGATGCCTCGCGGACCGGGCATTTTAAGCGTAAGAGATGCATAATGCGGTATTGCGTTAAAGCGGGCGAAAGCTTCGCGTCCCAGTAGTGCTTGATAGCTACTTGTAAATGGGGCTATGTGGAAGGTTAGCTTTTCGCGGCGGAAGTTGTCGGGGGAGCCGAACATAACTTCTAGCCGGAGAGAACCCGTACAATGGGCATCTGGGCCTGGCATTACCCCTTGAAAGGAAGTGTTGCTATGGCGAATTTTTGTTGGGTTTATCCCAATTTTGCGGATTGTGTCCTCATATAGCAGGTTTAGACCACTGTCGCCGTCCATTAGGACTTGTGTAAAGTGGAGTCTATCAATTATCGGATCTAATATCAAGGCAGTCCAGCCTGCGTTCCGGATACTTCTAGAGTAATCCTGATGATCGAAGGTGATTGGTTTTAACAACCAGTGGCGGGACTCCTCTGGGATAGGCCGTATGGCGCGTATCACTATAGGCGCCACTCTGTTTTTCCCTTTTGTCACGTGAAGTGAGTTCACTGTTTTGACTTCTTGTGGGAAATTCTTTTGTTTTCCGGTGCTCTGCTTGTGGGGTTCGTCATCGTCCTCGCTTGGTGTGTCGAGCCCCTTGTGTTCGGCGTTGAGTTTGCCGGATTGCTTGAAGACCCAAAAATCTCTGTGGGTATGGTTTGCAGGCTTCCCGGGAGTACTGTGGATTTGGCATATCTTGTCCAAGATTTTGTTTAGGTTAGATAGCTCGTCCCTGTTATCCTTCAGGGGCCGGTTTTTTCTGATTCTGCTGAGAGCTTTTGAATCCGGCGTTGACTGCCGTGCTCTACGGGTTGTTTCCCTTGGTCCGGCGCTGGTCCTTGCTGCGTCGCGGTTTCCCGTTTCCATCCCTAACTTCGGATGTACTTGGGTCGCTGGTACTGCATCTTGCCAACCAGCTATCCTCTCCTGCGCAAAAGCGGGTCATGAGGCTTGTTAATGCGGCCATTGTTCTGGGCTTTTCTTGGCCGAGGTGTCTGGCGATCCATTCGTCTCGAACGCTGTGTTTGAAAGCTGCTAAGGCTTCAGCGTCCGGACAGTCGACTATCTGGTTCTTTTTAGTAAGAAATCTGTTCCAAAGTTTCCGGGCTGACTCTCCGGGTTGTTGAGTTATATGACTTAAATCATCTGCATCCGGAGGTCGGACATAGGTCCCTTGAAAATTTGCCCGAAAAGCATCCTCGAGCTCTTCCCAACTTCCAATGGTGTTTTCGGGAAGGCTTTTAAGCCAATGCCGGGCTGGCCCTTTGAGCTTGAGGGGTAAGTATTTTATGGCGTGGAGGTCATCTCCTCTAGCCATGTGTATGTGGAGGATATAATCCTCAATCCAGACTCCAGGGTCTGTTGTTCCGTCGTATGCCTGTATGTTTACGGGCTTGAATCCCGCTGGAAATTCATGGTCCAGCACCTCATCGGTGAAACATAGAGGGTGTGCGGCACCCCAATATTTGGGTGTGCCGTGATGTTCGGATACTTGTTGTGTTGCATTTCTTACTAAAGCTTGCTTTCTTGGCCCGTAGATAGATCTGGTTGGGCCATCTTTTTGATGTGAATCCTTGTGCGGATCGTGTGCTGGCTTGTGTTCGCCGCCGTTTGCCGCTCTATGTTGGCCATGGGGTTGTTTACCCGATCGGGTGGCTTCCTTATTTTTTGATTGCGGGGGCTCTAAGGCCTCCTCATCAAATTCCGGCAGTAATTTTCGCTTCGGATAGCTCTTTGTGGGGCGACTGTCTCCGTATTTGTCTGCGGTGTTGAGTACTTTGCTCCATCTAATTCGGAGTGCATCTTCCGCTGTTTTGAGCTTCCGCTTCTGCTTTTTCAGGCTACGCGCAGTGGCGACGAGCCTTTTGTGGAGATTCTTCTGCTCCAGCAACTTGTCCGGCGTGAGGTCGTCCGGACTGTTATCTTCACCGGGGACGGGTTGTTCGGTTTGTTTATCCAAGTTGCCCTGTTCGGACGGTTGCTCGATGGCATGTTCGTCGTCCGCCGGTTCGCCCTGCTCTATGGCTGGGTCTGTATGGCTGCTGTCTCTGTCAAGGTGGGGTTTGGAGTGGCCTTATGCCGCCGCTTTGACTGCTTTTAGAGGGAACGATCCCTCATTGCGTCCCTTTGTTCCTCGTCGTCGTTTCTTTTAGGTGTATCCACCATGTATACATCGTGAGATGAGGTGGTTGTCCAGTGCCCTATAGGCGCTGGTTCCTGTTCGTCTCCTACATCGTCGTCCATACCGTCGATGTCTTCGGAGTTGAAGTCGAGCATGTCGGTTAAATCATCGACAGTGGCTACGAAGTGGGTGGTGGGTGGGCTTTGAATTTCTTCGTCATCCGCATCCCAACCTTGCTGACCATAGTCCGGCCAGGGCTCTCCTGATAAAGAGAGAGACTTTAGTGAATTCAGAATGTCGCCGAAGGGAGAGTACTGAAAGATGTCCGAGGTGGCGAACTCCATGATCGGCGCCCAATCGGATTCGATCGGCAGGGGCGCGGAAGGTTCGGAGTCCGTAGAGGAGTCCAGCACCTAGGAGTCGCGAGCTTCGCAGAGGACAAGGCTTGAGTTCGGCTCGCTCGCCGTAGAGATTGCAGCCCCCGAGGCGGTGTCCAGCCACTCGTCCTTGATTGGCGCAGTAGGCTCCGAGCTAAGGGTCGGAGCGGACACGGGTGCGGCCTCCAGGGCACTGTTCGGCGGCAGAGCTAGATCATGCCCATCGTAACAGTGCGGCGCGCTTGGCTGTGGCTCGAACCCGTCGAAGATCAAGTCTCCGCGGACGTCGGCCGTGTAGTTCAAACTTCCAAATCTGACCTGATGGCCAGGGGCGTAGCTTTCGATCTGCTCCAGATGGCCAAGCGAATTGGCCCGTAGTGCAAAGCCGCCGAATACGAAGATCTGTCCGGGGAGAAAAGTCTCACCCTGGACCGCATCATTATTGATGATCGGAGGAGCCATCGGGCCTAAAGGTGACGACACAGAGGAACTCTCAATGAAAACACCAATGTTGGTGTCAAAACCGGCGGATCTTGGGTAGGGGGTCCCGAACCGTGCGTCTAGGCGGATGGTAACATGAGACAAGGGACACGATGTTTTTACCCAGGTTCGGGCCCTCTCGATGGAGGTAAAACCCTACTCCTTCTTGATTAATATTGATGATATGGGTAGTACAACAGTAGATCTACCATGAGATCAAAGGGGCTAAACCCTAGAGCACTCTGGTTTATATAGACATCGGAGAGGGCTAGGGTTACACAGTGTCGGTTACAATGGGAGGAGATCTACATATCTGTATCGCCAAGCTTGCCTTCCACGCCAAGGAAAGTTCCATCCGGACACGGGACGAAGTCTTCAATCTTGTATCTTCATAGTCCAGGAGTCCGGCCAAAGGTTATAGTCCGGCCATCTGGACACCCCCTAATCCAGGACTCCCTCACCCGCGGATCAAAAGGCTGCAAATTCCTGATGGAGACCTCGAGGAAACGGGCACGTTCCAAGGGGTCAATCCGGGGAGGAGCCAGCCGAAGGGGAAGATCACACTGCCCGTGACGTTTGGAGGAGAGTTGAACTAAAGGACGGAGAGGATTGTCTTCGACGTGGCCGAGATGCCCTTGCCCTATGCTACCTCTTGAGCACTGTGTTGGATTTCCTTGAAGAGGGAAGGATGATGCAGCAAAGTAGCGTAAGTATTTCCCTTAGTTTTTGAGAACCAAGGTATCAATCCAGTAGGAGGCTACGCGTGAGTCCCTCGTACCTACACAAAGAAAATAACTCCTCGCAACCAACACGAATAGGGGTTGTCAATCCCTTCACGGTCACTTACGAGAGTGAGATCTGATAGAGATGATAGATAATATTTTTGGTATTTTTGGTATAAAGATGCAAAGTAAAATAAAAAGCAAAGTAAAAAAGCAATGGCAATAATAAAGTGATGGAAGATTAATATGATGATAATAGACCCGGGGGCCATAGATTTCACTAGTGGCTTCTCTCAAGAGCATAAGTATTTTACGGTGGGTGAACGAATTACTGTTGATCAATTGACAGAATTGAGAATAGTTATGAGAGTATCTAGGTATGATCATGTATATAGGCATCACGTCTGAGACAAGTAGACCGACTCCTGCCTGCATCTATTACTATTACTCCACTCATCAACCGCTATCCAGCATGCATCTAGAGTATTAAGTTCAAGAAAACAGAGTAACGCCTTAAGCAAGATGACATGATGTAGAGGGATAAATTCATGCAATATGATAAAAACCCCATCTTGTTATCCTCGATGGCAACAATACAATACGTGCCTTCCTTCCCCTACTATCACTGGGAAAGGACACCACAAGATTGAACCCAAAGCTAAGCACTTCTCCCATTGCAAGAAAAACCAATCTAGTAGGCCAAACCAAACTGATAATTCAAAGAGACTTGCAAAGATAACCAATCATACATAAAAGAATTCAGAGAAGATTCAAATATTGTTCATAGATCATCTTGATCATAAACCCACAATTCATCGGTCTCAACAAACACACCGCAAAAAGAAGATTACATCAAATAAATCTCCACGAGAGAGGGGGAGAACATTGTATTGATATCCAAAAAGAGGGAAGAAGCCATCTAGCTACTAACTATGGACCCGAAGGTCTGAGGTAAACTACTCACACTTCATCGGAGAGGCTATGGTGATGATGTAGAAGCCCTCCGTGGTGGATTCCCCTTCCGTGAGCTCCTAACAGGCCCCAAGATGGGATCTCGTGGATGTAGAAGGTTGCGGCGGTGGAATTAGGTTTTGGCTCCGTGTCGATCGTTTGGGGGTAGTGCGTGGGTATATATAGGAGGAAGAAGTACGTTGGTGGAGCTTCACAGGGCCCACGAGGGTGGGGCGCGCCCTAGGGGGTAGGCGCCCCTACCTCGTGGCTTTCTTGACGAGGGTCCAAGTCTCTGGATCATATTCGTGAGAAAATCACGTTCCCGAAGGTTTCATTCCGTTTGGACTCCGTTTGATATTCCGTTTCTTGAAACACCAAATAGGCAAAAACAGCAATTACAGGCTGGGCCTCCGGTTAATAGGTTAGTCCCAAAAATAATATAAAAGTGGAAAGTAAAGCCCAATATGGTCCAAAACGGTAGATAATATATCATGGAGCAATCAAAATTTATAGATACGTTGGAGACGTATCAGGCGTCCCCAAGCTTAATTCCTGCTCGTCCTCGAGTAGGTAAATGATAAAAACAGAATTTTTGATGTGGAGTGCTACTTGGCATAATTTCAATGTAATTCTTCTTAATTGTGGTATGAATATTCAGATCCGAAAGATTCAAGACAAAAGTTCATATTGACATAAAAATAATAATACTTCAAGCATACTAACTAAGCAATTATGTCTTCTCAAAATAACATGACCAAAGAAAGTTCATCCCTACAAAATCATATAGTTTAGTCATGCTCCATTTTCGTCACACAAGAATGCTCTCATCATGCACAACCCCGATGACAAGCCAAGCAATTTTTTCATACTTTAGTAATCTCAAACTTATAAACTTTCACGCAATATATGAGCGCGAGCCATGGACATAGCACTATGGGTGGAATAGAATATGATGATGGGGGTTATGTGGAGAAGATGAAAAAGGAGAAGATCTCACATCAACGAGGCTAATCAATGGGCTATGGAGATGCCCATCGATTGATGTTAATGCAAGGAGTAGGGATTGCCATGCAACGGATGCACTAGAGCTATAAATGTATGAAAGCTCAACAAAAGAAACTAAGTGGGTGTGCATCCAACTTGCTTGCTCACGAAGACCTAGGGCACTTGAGGAGGCCCATTGTTGGAATATACAAGCCAAGTTCTATAATGAAAAATTCCCACTAGTATATGAAAGTGACAAAACAAGAGACTCTCTATCATGAAGATTATGGTGCTACTTTGAAGCACAAGTGTGGCAAAGGATAGTAGCATTGTCCCTTCTCTCTTTTTCTCTTATTTTTTATGGCCTTTCTCTTTTTTTAATGGCCATTCTCTTTTTTTTATTCCTCACTTGGGACAATGCTCTAGAAAATGAAGATCATCACACTTCTATTTATTTACAACTCAATGATTACAACTCGATACTAGAACAAAGTATGACTCTATATGAATGCCTCCGGCGGTGTACCGGGATATGCAATGAATCAAGAGTGACATGTATGAAATAATTATGAACGGTGGCTTTGCCACAAATACTATGCCAACTACATGATCATGCTAAGAAATATGACAATGATGAAGGTGTCATGATGAACGGGATGGTGGAAAGTTGCGTGGCAATATATCTCAGAATGGCTATGGAAATGCCATAATAGGTAGGTATGGTGGTTGTTTTGAGGAAGGTATAAGGAGGTTTATGTGTGAAAGAGCGTATCATATCACGGGGATTGGATGCACCGGCGAAGTTTGCACCAACTCTCAATGTGAGAAAGGGCAATGCACGGTACCGAAGAGGCTAGCAATGATGGAAGGGTGAGAGTGCGTATAATCCATGGACTCAACATTAGTCATAAAGAACTCACATACTTATTGCAAAAATCTACAAGCCATCAAAAACCAAAGCACTACGTGCATGCTCCTAGGGGGATAGATTGGTAGGAAAAGACCATCACTCGTCCGCGACCGCCACTCATAAGGAGGACAATCAAAGAACACCTCATGTTTCAAATTTGTTACATAACGTTTACCATACGTGCATGCTACGGGACTTGCAAACTTCAACACAAGCATTCTTAAAATTCACAACTAATCAACTAGCATGACTTTGATATTATCACCTCCATATCTCAAAACAATCATCAAGCATCAAACTTTTCTTAGTATCCAACACACTCATAAGAAAGTTTTTACTATTTTTATATACCTAGCATATTAGGATTATTTAAGCAAATTACCATGCTATTTAAGACTCTCAAAATAATCTAAGTGAAGCATGAGAGATCAATAGTTTCTTTAAAACAAATCCACCACCGTGCTCTAAAAGATATAAGTGAAGCACTAGAGCAAAGCTATATAGCTCAAAAGATATAAGTGAAGCACAAAGAGTATTCTAACAAATTCCAATTCATGTATAGCTCTCTCAAAAGGTGTGTACAGCAAGGATGATTGTGGTAAACTAAAAATCAAAGACTCAAAGCATACAAGACGCTCCAAGAAAAACACATATCATGTGGTGAATAAAAATATAGCTCCAAGTAAAGTTACCGATGGAAGTAGACGAAAGAGGGGATGCCTTCTGGGGCATCCCCAAGCTTTGACTTTTTGGTGTCCTTAGATTATCTTGGGGGTGCCATGGGCATACCCAAGCTTAGGCTCTTGCCACTCCTTGTCCCATAATCCATCAAAAGATTTCACCCAAAACTTGAAAACTTCACAACACAAAACTCAACAGAAATCTCGTGAGCTCCGTTAACGAAAGAAAACAAAAGACTACTTCAAGTTACTGTAATGAACTCATTCTTTATTTATATTGGTGTTAAAACTACTATATTCCAACTTCTCTATGGTTTATAAACTATTTTACTAACCATAGATTCATCAAAATAAGCAAACAACACACGAAAAACAGAATCTGTCAAAAACAGAACAGTCTGTAGTAATCTGTAACTAACACAAACTTCTGGAACTCCAAAACTTCAGCCAAAATAGGACGACCTAGGCAATTTTTTTATTGATCAGCATCAATTGGAATAACTATTTTATCACGTTCTGGTGATTTTTAACAATTGTTTTCGTGAACCGAAAGTTTCTAGAAATTACAGCAAGATCAAATAACTATTATCCAAGAAGATCCTATAGGTTTAACTTGGCACAAACACTAATTAAAACATAAAAAAACATCTAACCAGAGGCTAGATCTAAGATTTATTCCTAAAGAGAAGCAAAAGCAAAAAACTAAAAATAAAATTGGGTTGCCTCCCAACAAGCGCTATCGTTTAACGCCCCTAGCTAGGCATAAAAGCAAGGATAGATCTAGGTATTGCCATCTTTGGTAGGCAATCCATAAGTGGCTCTCATGATAGATTCATATGGTAATTTTATTTTCTTCCTAGGGAAGTGTTCCATGCCTTTCTTTAATGGAAATTGGAATCTAATATTCCCTTCCTTCATATCAATAATTGCACCAATCGTTCTAAGGAAAGGTCTACCAAGAATAATAGGACATGAAGGATTGCGATCTATATCAAGAACGATAAAATCTACGGGCACATAATTCCTATTTGCAACAATAATAACATCATTAATTCTTCCCATAGGTTTCTTAATAGTGGAATCCACAAGGTGCAAGTTTAGAGAGCAATCATCAAAATCACGGAAATCTAGCAAATCGCTCAAAGTTTTGGGAATAGTGGAAACACTAGCACCCAAATCACATAAAGCATAAAATTCATGATCCTTAATCTTAATTTTAATAGTTGGTTCCCACTCATCATAAATTTTTCTAGGGATAGAAACTTCCAACTCAAGTTTTTCTTCATAAGATTGCATCAAGGCATCAATGATATGTTTAGTAAACACTTTATTTTGACTATAAGTATGAGGAGAATTTAGCACGGATTGCAACAAGAAAATACAATCAATTAAAGAGAAACTTTCATAATTAAATTCCTTGAAATCCAGAATAGTGGGTTTAGCAACATCTAGGGTTTTGCTTTCTTCAATCCCACTTTTATCAATTTTAGCATCATAATCTAAAAACTCCAAATTTTTGGAACGCCTTCTAGGTAAAGGTGGATCATATTCAGTCTCATCATTATCAAGATTCATATTGCAAAACAAAGATTTAATAGGTGACACATCAATAACTTTTAGATCTTCATCTTTATTTTCATGGAAATCCAGTTTAGCGGCCATCTTATTGACTAAGGTAGCCTGCTTATCCGAAATTTCAGCAGTCAACTTCTCAAGACGAGCAATTTGGGATCTTATACCATCAAATTATTTAGACATATCATCGAGCTCTTTATTCATATAACTCATAAAACTTTTTGTTCTTTAAGCTCGTTTCTGAAGAAAATATTATGCTCAAATTGCAAAACCATAAAACTCCTGACGTTGCTTTCTATCTCTTCTAATATTTTAAGGTGAAGATCACCAAATCTAGGTAGAGCCATCACGACAAACAAGCAATCCAACACACGAGCAAGCAAAAAGCAAGCGATAAAAAGGCAAACGGAAAAGAGAGGGCGAATAAAACGGCAAGGGTGAAGTGGGGGAGAGGAAAACGAGAGGCAAATGGCAAATAATGTAATGCGAGAGATAAGGGATTGTGATGGGTACTTGGTATGTTGACTTTTGCGTAGACTCCCCGGCAACGGCGCCAGAAATTCTTCTTGCTACCTCTTGAGCACTGCGTTGGATTTTCTTGAAGAGGAAAGGATGATGCAGCAAAGTAGCGTAAGTATTTCCGTCAGTTTTTGAGAACCAAGGTATCAATCCAGTAGGAGGCTATGCGCGAGTCCCTCGTACCTACACAAAGCAAATAACTCCTCGCAACCAACGCGAATAGGGGTTGTCAATCCCTTCATGGTCACTTATGAGAGTGAGATCTGATAGAGATGATAGATAATATTTTTGGTATTTTTGGTATAAAGATGCAAAGTAACATAAAAAGCAAAGGCAATAATAAAGTGATGGAAGATTAATATGATGAGAATAGACCCGGGGGCCATAGATTTCACTAGTGGCTTCTCTCAAGAGCATAAGTATTTTATGGTGGGTTAACAAATTACTGTTGAGCAATTGACAGAATTGAGCAAAGTTATGAGAGTATCTAGCTATGATCATGTATATAGGCATCACGTCCGAGACAAGTAGACTGACTCCTGCCTGCATCTACTACTATTACTCCACTCATCGACCGCTATCCAGCATGCATCTAGAGTATTAAATTCAAGAAAACAGAGTAACGCCTTAAGCAAGATGACATGATGTAGATGGATAAATTCATGCAATATGATAAAATTCCCATCTTGTTATCCTCGATGGCAACAATACAATACGTGCCTTCCTGCCCCTACTGTCACTGGGAAAGGACACCGCAAGATTGAACCCAAAGCTAAGCACTTCTCCCATTGCAAGAAAAACCAATCTAGTAGGCCAAACCAAACTGATAATTCAAAGAGACCTGCAAAGATAATCAATCATACATAAAAGAATTCAGAGAAGATTCAAATATTGTTCATAGATAATCTTGATCATAAACCCACAATTCATCGGTCTCAACAAACACACCGCAAAAAGAAGATTACATCAAATAGATCTCCACGAGAGAGGGGGAGAACATTGTATTGAGATCCAAAAAGAGAGAAGAAGCCATCTAGCTACTAACTATGGACCGGAAGGTCTAAGTTAAACTACTCACACTTCATCGGAGGGGCTATGGTGATGATGTAGAAGCCCTCCTTGGTGGATTCCCCTTCCGGCGGAGCTCCGGAACAGGCCCCAAGATGGGATCTCGTGGGTACAGAAGGTTGCGGCGGTGGAATTAGGTATTTGGCTCCGTATTTGATCATTTGGGGGTACGTAGGTATATATATAGGAGGAAGAATTACGTCGGTGGAGCTTCGTGGGGCCCACGAGGGTGGGGGCGCGACCTAGGGGGGTAGGCGCGCCCCCCTACCTCGTGCCCACCTCGTGGCTTTCTTGACGTAGGGTCCAAGTCTCCTGGGTCATATTCGGTTTGAAAATCACGTTCCCGCATTCCGTTTGGACTTCGTTTGATATTCCGTTTCTTCGAAACACTGAAATAGGCAAAAAACCAGCAATTCTGGGCTGGGCCTCCGGTTAATAGGTTAGTCCCAAAAATAATATAAAAGTGGAAAATAAAGCCCAATATGGTCCAAAACAGTAGATAATATAGCATGGAGCAATCAAAAATTATAGATACGTTGGAGACGTATCACCCTACAACAGGATTCTCGGCCGCCCGACACTAGCCAAGTTCATGGCGGCGTCACACTACGCCTACAACAGGCTAAAGATGCCCAGGCCGTTGACCATCATCTCCGTCCCCTCCGACAAGAAGGACGCGTTTATTTGCGCCGACCAACTCTATCGGGAAGCAGTTGCAGCAGCTGCCGTCAAGGCACTTTCTCCTGCCGCTGAAGGCCCGGGAGGGGAGAAGAAGCCCGGCAAGACCTCTCGCACCCACTCCGGCAAGCACACCTCCTCGGAGTGTTGCGCTACCGTCGAGGACGTGCCAAAGAGCTCTACCGGCAAGAGCAAGAGATCCAGAGCCGAGCCACCGCAGACCAAGAAGGTGTCCGTCAGGGAGGATGGCACGGGAGGGGCCTTCACCATAGGCCCCACCCTCGACAGCAAATAGGAAGGCGTGCTCGTCACCTTCCTACAGGCGAATGTTGACGTGTTTGCATGGCAAGCATCCAACATCCCCGGTGTTCCCAGGGAGGTGATTGAGCACCACCTAGTTGTCTGCCCTCATGCGCGGCCCGTCAAGTAGAAGGTCGGGAAGCAGGCTCTGGAGAGGCAGGAGTTCATCACAGAGGAGATCAGGAAGTTGGAAGCAGCAGGTTTGGTGAGAGGAGTGCTCCACCCGACGTGGTTGGCCAATCCGGTAGTGGTGCGCAAGGCAAATGGGAAGTGGAGGCTGTGTATTGACTACACAGATATCAATAAGGCTTGTCCTAAGGACCCCTTCCCGTTGCCGCGCATCGACCAGATTGTTGACTCCACGGCCGGGTGCGATCTGTTGTCATTCCTCGACGCCTACTCGGGCTACCACCAAATCTTCATGACAAGAGAGGATGAAGAGAAGACAGCATTCATCACCCCATGTGATACGTATTGCTTTTTACGGATGCCTTTCGGGTTGAAGAGTGCTGGCTCGACGTTTGCAAGAGCTGTCCAAATTGGTTTTGTACCCCAGCTCCATAGAAATATGGAAGCATACATGGATGACATAGTGGTTAAAACCAAGGACGGGGCAACTCTTGTGCAAGATCTGGAAGAGACATTTGCCAACCTGCACAAGATCAACCTTAAGCTGAACCCTGAGAAGTGTGTCTTCGGTGTTCCATCCGGCAAGCTTCTCGGATTCTTTGTGTCACAGCGCGGGATCGAGGCAAACCCAGACAAAATCAAGGCTACTGAGCAGATTGAGGCGCCCAAGTGGATCAAAGATGTGCGTCGGCTCACCGGCTGCGTCGCCGCCATGAGCCGATTCATCTCCAAGTCCGCCGAGCGTGCCCTTCCCTTTTTCAAAATCTTGAAGAAGGCAGGCCCGGTGGAGCGGACCCTAGAAGCCGAGGCGGCGTTGCAGGATCTGAAGAAATACCTCTCCTCCACGCCAATATTGGTTGCGCCTAAACCACAAGAGCCGTTGCTGCTATATCTAGCGGCGACGAATCAAGTGGTCAGCGCCGCACTGGTGGCACAGAGGGAGGTCGACGAGGAGGCAGTGGCGATGGCAAAACTAGAGGATGGTAAGCCAAAGATTCCCCCGGCAGGGCCTGGTGCCGGCGAGGCAAGGCCCCCGGCAGAGTCTGATGCCATCAAGGCAGTGCCCGCGCAGTCAAGTGAGGTGGTGCAGAAGAAGAAAATGATGCAGCACCCGGTTTACTTTGTCAGCTCCCTCTTGCAAGGGGCTAGGTCAAGGTACTCCGGGGTGCAGAAATTGCTCTTCGGCCTCCTTATGGCCTCGAGGAAGCTGCGTCATTACTTCCAAGCTGCGTCATCACCCGCGTCCCATTGCAATGGATACTGCATAACCCAGATGCGACCGGAAGGATTGTGGAATGGGCCCTGGAGTTGTCAAGTTTTGGGTTGAAGTTTGAAAGTACCTCGACAATCCAGAGCAGAGTCTTGGCGGAGTTCATTGCAGAATGGACCTCAACACCCGACGAAGATATCCAGGAGACCGCTCTCCCCGGCAAGGAAGCAGACCATGACTGGATCATGTACTTTGATGGGGCTTTCTTGCTGCAAGGCACCGGTGCCAGTGTGCTGCTTGTCGCACCCACCGGAGAGCACCTCAAGTATGTGATCCAGATGCACTTTCCCAGGGAGATGTCCACAAACAACACTGCTGAGTACGAGGGGTTGCTTGCCGGTCTCAGGATCACGGCAGACCTCGGGGTGAAGAAGCTCATCGTTAGGGTGATTCGCAGCTTGTCGTCAGGCAAGTCAACAAGAATTACCAGAGCCCATTGATGGAGGCCTACGTAGATGAAGTGAGGAAGCTGGAGGAGCGCTTCGACGGTATCCAAGCGGAGCACGTTCCCCGAGCGGAGACGGCATCGCCGATTACCTGTCGAAGCGTGCCGCATTCAAGCTACCTGTGGAACCAGGTACCTTTTTGCTCCGGTTAACTCAGCCATCCGTCGAACCGTCAATGGGGCAGAACAAGCGGAGGAAATCAGGTCCCGGCAAGTACCTTCCCGCCGAGCCCCCTGGGACTGCCGGCAAGGATGTTGCCATGCACACTGAGCCTGCCAAAGAGCAACTGGCTCCTGCAGGGCATCAAGCCCTGGCCGTGGAGATAGTCGCTCCCATGGCAGAAGAGATGCCTCTGGTCCTTGCCGTCGAGCCCCAGGCTCCGGCATGGGCGCAACATACCATCCAATTCCTCCAGACAGGGGAGCTGTTGGGATCTACGGTAGGGTGCGTCGACTGCAAATTAAAATTTCTACGCGCAGAACAACCAAGAACATGCTACGGGAGATGGATCACAGTTTGTTACCACTAGACGTGCAGTGCCGTGCAGCGGAAGAAGAGTTGGGGCAGCGTGTCCGAGTGGATCATCTCCTCCTCGTTCGATCTCCCTCGAGCAGCCAGTCGTCCGATCCCACGTACGAGTTCACCGGAGCGGCGCAAGTGCACCGCCTCTAACGGTATCCGCGCGTGCAGGAGGAACACCGTGCGCGGACTGCTAGGTCCGATCACACAGTCGGCGGCGAGTGGAGGTGGCTATTCGCAACACATGCAAACCCTAGTCGCAGCGCCGAAGCGATCAACCTCGTGAGTGTGCCGCACCTCCACTTTATATAGGCGTCTGTCGCGAGCTCAACACTTGGGCCTCGCACGGACCCTAAAGCCCAAAGTCTACTCGGTCACGTTCCTAGTCCAGTTCGGATCACATCCGACCAGTGTCCTATGAACCGACCTCGTAGCTTCCTTCCGTTAAGCGCGCAACCCCTTAGGTTCAAGTCGGCTTGGTAACAGTTCGGATCACCTCCGACCTGCACGGTTGGTAGCGGCCTCTAGCAAGGCGTGCCCACCACCAAGCAGACTATGAAGCTGGTTAGGCGAACCTGTACATCACACTTCCATTCCTTTTGCCACACGATATACGTTGTCGAGCTCAAGGCGATTCTGTCATCCTTGTGCTAGCCCGACCTCTTTCTCGTTCCAGTGATACCGATCACTATCCGGATTATCTCATAATCCTTGTCGCATGGCCATGCTTATCCTGGTCGGATCACACGAGGGGCCCAGAGTATATCTCTCCTGATCGGAGGGGCAAATCCCATCTTGCTCGACCATGTCTCGCAGCATGGGACTGGACAAACCCGAAACCTACCTTTGTAACTAACCAGTCACGGAGTAGCGTTTGGTCGGCCCAAAGCAAGTCTGTCACCATATCGAGTACATGCGTCAGCTCAGGTCTTAGGACATAGAATGTATGTTGTACTAGAGACTCACAGATGACATATCGCTGCGTCTCATAGTTGGGTCTGTCCGACTCGGACCTTATCTCGACTCGGATCCGACTACGTCGAATCCGACCAGACCTTTCCAAGTCCATATTATCCGGTTAGCATCCAATGCTCCATGGCTAGTGAGACCAAGCCATCGACCGTGTCATATGCTAGTCTAGTCGGCTTCGCGTCCACACAGCCCTTTCGACTATGGACCTTTTAGGATAGTCATCATACAATGCATAGTCCCACAAACAAGTCACGTACTTGCTGATACACATCATTGATAATGTCCAAGGACTATCTTTATTCATAAACACATAGGAAATATCATCATACATGATTGCCTCTAGGGCATATCTCCAACAGTCTCCCACTTGCACTAGAGTCAATCAAATAGACATCGAATGCCCATAGCTCTAACGTGCCCCTCATGCTTGGGTTGTGGAAGCGGCTTAGTCAACGGATCTGCAACATTTGCATCCGTGTGAATCTTGCATAACTCTACATCACCATTCTTTATGATCTTTCGTATCAGGTGATATTTCCGATCTATGTGTCTGACCTTGTGGTGATTCCTCGGCTCCTTGGCTTGTGCGATGGCACCAGAATTATCACAATAAAGGTCCAACAATTTCACCGAGGCTGGGAAAATACCAAGATCATCCAGAAAATGCTGGATCCAAACACCTTCCTTTGCAGCTTCACAAGCCGCAATGTATTCGGCTTCTGTGGTAGAATCGGCCACCGTATCCTGCTTGGAACTCATCCAGTGCACTGCTCCTCCGTTCAGTACGTACATGAATCTGGACTGTGATCGACAATCATCTCTGTCGGTTTGGAAACTAGCATCAACGTAACCTCTTACAACAAGCTCTTCCTGACCTCCATAAACTAGGAACATCTCTTTAGTCCTTTTCAGGTACTTTAAAATAGTCATTACCGCTGCCCAGTGACTCTCACCTGGGTTGGCCTGGTATCTACTTGTTAGGCTTATTGCAGAAGCAACATCAGGCCTTGTACATATCATGGCATACATGATGGATCCGATTGCCGAGGCATATGGAATCCTACTCATCCTGCTTCGCTCACCAGATGTCGAAGGACTCTGAGTCTCGCTTAGCCTTATACCATGTGAGAGTGGCAAGAACCCTTTCTTCGCCTCACTCATGTTGAACCGCTTCAACACTTTATCTATGTACGTGCTCTGGCTTAGGTCGAGCAGCCTCCTCGATCTATCTCTATAGATCTTAATGCCTAAAATATAGACTCTTCACCAAGGTCCTTCATTGAAAACTTGCCATTCAATGATCCCTTGACCGAGTTTAACATCGAAACATCGTTCCTGATCAGTAGTATGTCATCCACATACAAGATCAAAAACACTATCGAGCTCCCACTTAACTTCTTGTATAAACAAGAATCCTCTTCGCTTTTGATGAAAACCGAGACCGGTGACGGCCTCATCAAAATGAATGTTCCAACTCCGAGATGCTTGCTTCAACCCATAAATGGATCTCTTGAGCTTGCATACCTTAGTAGTGCTAGTCGGATCGACAAAACCCTCGGGCTGTATCATATACACGTCCTCGGTTAAATTTCCGTGAAGGAAAGCCGTTTTGACATCCATCTGCCATATCTCGTAATCGAAATATGCAGCTATAGCTAGTATGATCCTCACCGACTTCAGCATCGCTACCGGCGAGTAAGTCTCGTCGTAGTCAATTCCTTGAACTTGTCCATAACCTTTAGCGACAAGCCGAGCTTTGTGGATCTGAACATTTCCATCCACATCGGTTTTATTCTTAAAGACCCATTTGCAACCAATGGTAGTTACGCCAGGTGGCGGATCAACCAAGTCCCAGACTTGATTCTCATCCATGGACTTTAACTCGGATCTCATGGCCTCCAGCCATGCCTCGGAATCTGGGCTCACCATCGCTTCCGCATATGTGGCCGGCTCATCGCTTTCTAGCAACAATACATCACGCACTCTGCGCAATCTTTCCGACCTCCGTGGTTCCGGTGCCGCTTCCACTACAGGTTCCCTGACTGACTCCGGTATGATCTCATCACCAGCCGAGCCGTTCCAAAGTGGTCCTCGAATTTCTTCGAGTCGAACCGTCCTCCCACTGGCCTCCCGACTGAGAAACTCTTTCTCAAGGAAAACCCCATTGCGAGCAACAAACACTTTGTTCTCTTCCCGGTTGTAGAAGCTATATCCCAAGGTTTCCCTCGGATATCCCACGAATATGCATTTATCCGACTTAGGTGTAAGCTTGTCTGACATAAGTCGCTTGACAAATGCTTCACAACCCCAAATCTTTAGAAAAGACAAACTGGGACTCTTCCCGGTCCACATCTCATGTGGTGTTTTGTCTACGGATTTTGATGGTACCCTATTAAGTGTGAAAGCTGCAGTTTCTAGAGCGTATCCCCAAAATGACAAGGGTAAATCCGATTTTCTCATCATAGACCGGACCATGTCTAACAAGGTCGTTCCGACACGCCGTTTCTCTGTGGCGTACCCGGAGGTGTGAGCTGAGGTACTACACCTCGACTTTTCAGATGATCATCAAACTCCTCGCTCATGTACTCACCTCCACGATCAGATCGCAGAAGCTTTATAGTCTTGCCGAGCTGATTCTCAACCTCGTTCTGAAACTCTTTGAACTTTTCAAAAGTCTCCGACTTGTGCCTCATCAAATAGATATATCCATATCTACTCAAGTCGTCGGTAAAAGTCACGAAGTACTGATAGCCACCTCTGGCGGTTGTGCTCATGGGACCACACACATCACTATGTATAAGTTCCAATAGCTCGGACGCCCTCTCGCAACTATTTGCGAAAGGAGACTTAGTCATCTTGCCGAGCAAGCATGATTCACATGTCTCGAACGACCCGAAGTCGGACGGAGTTAGGAGCCCATCATCATGGAGCTTCTTCATGCGTTTCAGACTAATGTGTCCAAGCCGGCAATGCCAGAAGTATGTCGGATTTATCTCATTAGGCTTATGCCTCTTGACATTCATATTATAGACCGGTTCCTGTTCTAGATTCAATATAAATAGCCCATCAACAAAGGGTGCATAGCCGTGGAACATACCATTCAAAAATATCAAACAACCATTGTCCTTTAAATTTAATTCATAACCTTGACTCATCAAACATGAGGCAGAAATAATGTTCCGACTAAGTGCAAGAATGTAATAACAATTATTCAATTGCATTATGAATCCGGAAGGAAGCTGGAGCTGCATCGTGCCGACCTCCAATGCAGCAACTCTTGCTTTGTTGCCGACCCTGATGTCAATCTCCCCTTGTGCCACACGCCTAGTTCTTACCAGCCCCTGCATCGAGTTGCAAATATGAACAACCGATCCGGTATCAAATACCCAAGAGCTACTAGGTATGTCAGCAAGGTAAATGTCTATAACATATGCAACAAGTGTACCTTTGCCTGAAGAAGCATTTCCGGCCTTCTTGTCATGCTCTGCAAGCCACTTGCTACAGTTCCTATTCCAAAGACCGGTCTCCTTGCGGTGATAGCAAGCGGTCTTGAGTCCGTCCAGACTTGGCAGCAGCGGCAGAGGTTACCGTCTCCGTGCCCTTTGCCTTAGCCTTTTCTTGGACCAACTCTTCTTGAACTTAGCGATTTCTGCACCATCAACACTTGATGCGTGCCTTTCTTAATATCCTGCTCTGCCACCTTGAGCATCCCATGCAATTCAGTGAGCTTCTTATCCATGCCATGCATATGATAGTTCGAGATGAACGTCCCATAGTTGGGCGGAAGAGAACCCAGAACAGCATCAGTAGCCAGCTCATCCAAGAGCGGGAAGCCCCAACGATCCAAAGCTTGCACATATCCGATCATCTTGATCACATGTGGGCTCAGTGGATCACCTTCCTTCAGCTTGCAATCCATCAAGGATCGCCAGACATTTAACCTTTTGGTCCTAGCCTATGTCTGAAACATACTCTTGAGACTCTCGATCATATCGTAAGCCTCAACATTTTCGAAATGCTGTTGCAAATCGGGCTCCATACAAGCCAGCATTAGACAGCTGATCTCCGTTGATTCATCAACGAGTTTCTGGTAGGCATTCTTAGCTGTGGCACTAGCATTATCGGCAGGTTCCTATGGAAGTGGATCCTCTAGAACATGTTCCTTTTTATCATGCTTGAGAACAATTCTCAGATTTCTATACCAGGTGGTAAAGTTTGTTCCATTCAGTTTATCCTTTTCCAGAATTGATTTCAATGCAAAGTTGGGTTGAGCAGGTGGTGCCATTGATCTACAACAGAAAATATGCAATCACTAAGCAATGTGTTTATGTAGAGTAATTCTAGCCTAAACAGAAATACTCCCACTGAAGTCAGCATCCCTCCGCAAACTCTCAGTGATTCAGGATCCGACTAGCTCATGCGACTAGTGAGCTTTAGCATCACTGCTAGCCAACATACCTATCCGGTAAGCAACTCCTTGCTAATCGTATCTCTATCGACTCACATCGATCGGGAAGGTATCTCATACCCGGCTCCCAACCTTCTTTGCCACAAGGCCCAAAACCGTTTGATAGCCTTGTCAAGTTAACTTTGATGCAAAGCATGTCCGTGTCCGACCACGAACCCTTCAGTTCAAGGACACCTAGCAGCACCCCAATTTTATGAGCCCACTACTAGACACACTTGGCGTGCGAAGGTGCAACATCAGGGATGGCAATTCGCTTGATATTCATGAGGGATCATTCTATCATTCTAACATGCATAGAAACAAAGAAGCATAACAATCACAAATATAACACATATTGTGAAATAGTATGGCTCCTTTCATGGACGTTCTTCTAGGTCAGCTCCGACACCGATGACCATCTAGGAACTCCATCTTGTTTGTCACACCGGGACGCCAAGCCACCAACCTGATCTCTATTATCCAACTACTACAACTAGTAATGAATTTTACATAGACTCACAAGTCGACATGCAGGTCGTTATATGATATAATGACAGCACTTTGGCTCCTGCCGGCTGACAAACATGACACGCAGGCCACGTATAAATTACACACATGCATCACATACACATGAGCCATACTATTCACATCAAACCTGCAAAACAAAGTTATGCATAGAATCGCATTCTACCGGTTTGTGTGTCGGGTACGAAATACACGGCACTACGCACACGGCGGTCCCGATGGCGGATAACCGACCAGTAGGGGTAGATCTGACCGATCTTATCGATCATCGCGAATCCGATTCGGATTTACGTTTCACTGTTAACCCCGATGGCGGATAACCGACCGGTAGGGGTAGATCGTGTCACGACCTCATCGATCCCGATTTACAGAAAACATAGCCTCAATGATCCCAATTGTGCAGTTGATCACATCAACCGTGCACATAGCCAATCTCTTCAAGGACAACAAATCTCATCTGCCGCCTCCACATATCTAATATGCATACGATCTGAATCCAAATCCTATAGCAGAGGATCTGATACCACTATTGGGATCTATGGTAGGGTGCGTCAACTGCAAATTAAAATTTCCTACGCGCAGAACAACCAAGAACATGCTACGGGAGATGGATCACAGTTTGTTACCACTAGACGCGCAGTGCCGTGCAGCGGAAGAAGAGTTGGGGCAGCGCGCCCGCGTGGATCGTCTCCTCCTCGTTCGATCTCCCTCGAACAGCCAGTCGTCCGATCCCACGTACGAGTTTGCCGGATCGGCGCAAGTGCACCGCCTCTAACGGTATCTGCGCATGCAGGACGAACACCGTGCGGCAGACTGCTAGGTCCGATCGCACAGTCGGCGGCGAGTGGAGGTGGCTATTCGCAACACATGCAAACCCTAGTCGCAGTGCCGAAGCGATCAACCTCGTGAGTGTGCCGCACCTCCACTTTATATAGGCGTCTGTCGTGGGCTCAACACTTGGGCCTCGCACGGACCCTAAAGCCCAAAGTCTACTCGGTCACGTTCCTAGTCCAGTTCGGATCACATCCGACCAGTGTCCTATGAACCGATCTCGTAGATTCCTTCCCTTAAGCGTGCGACCCCTTAGGTTCAAGTCGGCTTGGTAACAGTTCGGATCACCTCCGACCTGCACGGTTGGTAGCGGCCTCTAGCAAGGCGTGCCCACCACCAAGCAGACTATGAAGCTGGTTAGGCGAACCTGTACATCACACTTCCATTCCTTTTGCCACACGATATACGTTGTCGAGCTCAAGGCGATTCTGTCATCCTTGTGCTAGCCCGACCTCTTTCTCGTTCCAGTGATACCGACCACTATCCGGATTATCTCATAATCCTTGTCGCATGGCCATGCTTATCCTGGTCGGATCACACGAGGGGCCCAGAGTATATCTCTCCTGATCGGAGGGGCAAATCCCATCTTGCTCGGCCATGTCTCGCAGCATGGGACTGGACAAACCCGAAACCTACCTTTGTAACTACCCAGTCACGGAGTAGCGTTTGGTCGGCCCAAAGCAAGTCTGTCACCATCTCGAGTACATGCGTCAGCTCATGTCTTAGGACATAGAATGTATGTTGTACTGGAGACTCACAGATGACATATCGCTGCGTCTCATAGTTGGGTCTGTCCGACTCGGACCTTATCTCGACTCGGATCCGACTATGTCGAATCCCACTAGACCTTTCCAAGTCCATATTATCCGGTTAGCATCCAATGCTCCATGGCTAGTGAGACTAAGCCATCGACCGTGTCATATGCTAGTCTAGTCGGCTGCGCGTCCACACAGCCCTTTCGACTAGGGACCTTTTAGGATAGTCATCATACAATGCATAGTCCCACAAACAAGTCACGTACTTGCTGATACACATCATTGATAATGTCCAAGGACTATCTTTATTCATAAACACATAGGAAATATCATCATACATGATTGCCTCTAGGGCATATCTCCAACAGGAGCTTCCTGAGGAGCAGGAAGAAGCGGAAAAAGTAGCCCGTCGGTCTGCCCTGTACCAGTTCGTCGATGACGTCCTGAACAGGAGGAGGCCAAACGGTGTGAAATTGAGGTGCATCCCCCGGGAGGAAGGACTAGAGCTGTTGGCGGAGATACATGGAGGCATATGTGGCTCCCACTAGGGTCGAGGGCCCTTGCCGGCAAGGTGTTCCGGCAAGGTTTCTTCTGGCCCACCGCCCTCCAGGATGCGACGACACTAGTAACCAACTGTGAAGCGTGTCAGTTCCATTCAAAGAAGCTTCATCAGCCAGCTCAAGCCCTTCAAACAATCCCTCTCTCCAGGCCATTCTCGGTGCAGGGGCTCGATATCTTCGGGCCCCTTCCCCGTCTTTGTCGGGGCTTTGAGTACTTGTACGTTGCAATCGAAAAGTTCACAAAGTGGCCGGAAGTGGAAGCAGTGAGAAAGGTGGCAGCATAGTCAGCCGTCAAGTTCTTCAAGGGACTGGTCTGCCACTTCGGTGTGCCAAGAAGAATTATCACCAACAATGGCACGCAGTTCACAAGCCACACCTTCATGCAGTACGTTCAAGACCTCGGCAGCAAGGTCTGTTTTGCTTCCATGGCACACCCCCGGAGCAACGGCCAAGTGGAGAGGGCGAATGCTGAAGTGTTGCGAGGCCTGAGAACGAAGACCTTTGACAGGCTGCACGAGAGCGGAAGGCGCTAGATTGATGAGTTGCCGGCGGTTCTTTGGTCGATCAGGACGACGCCAAATCGAGCCACCGGTCAGACACCCTTTGCCCTAGTATATGGGGCAGAGGCAGTTCTCACCACGGAACTCATATACGGGTCACCTCGAGTGCTCGCTTATGATGAGCTTGAGCAAGAGCAGTTGCGGCAAGATGACGCAACGCTCCTTGAGGAAGATCGTCTTTGGGCGGCTGTGAGAGCAGCACGCTACCAGCAAGCCTTGCGCCGCTACCATAGTTGCAAGGTTCATGCCCGAAGCTTTGAGGAAGGCAACCTTCTTCTTCGGCGCGTTCAATCGTCCAAGAATTACAACAAGTTGACGTCGAAGTAGGAAGGCCCTTATCGGGTAATACGAGTCACCAGGCCTGGCGCAGTCCGCCCGGAGACCGAAGATGCTATTCCAGTGAGCAACTCCTGGAACATCGAGCATCTTCACAAGTTTTACCCATAAGGCGCGGCTTGCCGGGCCCCCCGACAAGCCAACCTTTTGTACAAGCCTTGCCGGCAAGGCATGTAACCCTTTGTACAAAGCCAGGCGCAGACCCTAAACACAAATAAATGAAGCGCTGGCGCCCTAAGTTATAGCATGCATGCTAGGTCGAGTCTCTTCCTTGGTTAGGGTTGATAGTGCTTAGCGGCAACTAACCCCTAGCCTAGAGGTCGAGTGCGCGTCTCTCTATTCTTTTCTGCCCTCCTTTGGTTCGCAGGGCACATGGGCACTTCTGCTGAGCTACTTGGAAGAAAGGGAACGGACTGGCGTCCCGACCCTGGCAAACCAGAGTTGCCGGGGGCTGCAAGTACAAGGATCTAACCGCGGCAAGACAAGGTTGCCAGGGGCTGCAGATCCAGATAAGTCTTTCATCCTCTGACATGCATTTCGGTACGGAACTAGGACATGTGAAACCTCGTTTTATCTCCACGCTACCATGCTCCCTTTTTCCCTATACCTAAGGATTATCTCCTGGTTCCGGATTTGGTTATAGCCGCGACGGTAAGGAGATAACAAGGAGCCTAAGCCCACTTCATCCCTGCCTCCGCTAAGGGCGCGAGAATGGTCGAGCGAAGTGAGGGGGGCGGCAAGGCCTGTTGCCGGGCGAAAAACATTTATCTTAAACAGTAACAAGGATTCGCTCCTTGTCGCGGGGTCCACCCATGAACGAAAACCCCGGCAAACATCCCTTTTTCATTGAAAGCATCCCACGCAGGTACAGTTCATATGGAATGAAAAACATGAGCAAGGGGATTACAAGTTCTAAATTTAACGAAGGCCCGAAGGCTTACAAACTAAAAAAGAGAGGAGATGCCTGTAATCCCTTTCTTGTCCCTCTCCTTAGGAGGCAGGTCAAGGAGGCGAAGGGGGAAAAGGGGCGCCTAGGCGAGCTACGAGCAGCAGAAAGCACCAAGAGAACACCTCGGTGGCTACCCAAGGGTGAGCCGGTGATGACGGTGCCGAGAAAGGAGCAGGAAGACGAGGCGGCAGGTCGCCGGACACGCGACGAAGGCGTCGGTGTCCGCGTACTCCGAGTTGACGGCCTTGCCGCCCGCCCTCTTCCTCTTCCACAGCCTCCCGACACCAGCCGCCCAAGGAGACGGCCCCGAGAAGTTCAAGGAGCAGGCCCCTCCCCCGACAAAACTTCATCGGAGGAGCGGCCAGGTGCAGATGCTGCTGCCGCACCCGCCCAGGCGTGGGGCGTCCGAGGCCTAGTCTGACTCGTCCCCGTCATCTGCCCCACTGTCCTTCTCATCACTTTCACTCGAGGAAGAGCTTCCATCATCAGATTCTCCGTCGGAGGAACTCTCCATGCAGCACTTCAGGCGAGTTCCAAAATCTCCGAAGACCTTGACAAAGAGCAACCCGTCCTCCATTAATTTGAAGTAGAGGACGAGCCCCGCCGTCAAGCTGTGGATGCGAGCGAACGTCTTCCATCCACGGCGGAGGTACATGACCCGAGGAGCCGGGAAGTCGACGTTGACCCGCGTGCCCCCATTCCCGCATCCCCTCATGTGCAACCTGAGGGTCTGGGGCGGGTCACGCTCCATCACCCGAGCAAACGGGGCGGGAAGATGAAGACGACGGCGCGGAGACCGGCGCATCCTGATGAAGAACTCGCGGGGCTGGTCTCCAACGTGGTTGTCGGTGTCAAAACCGGTGGATCTCGGGTAGGGGGTCCCGAACTGTGCGTCTAGGCGGATGGTAACAGGAGACAAGGGACACGATGTTTTTACCCAGGTTTGGGCCCTCTCGATGGAGGTAAAACCCTACTCCTGCTTGATTAATATTGATGATATGGGTAGTACAAGAGTAGATCTACCACGAGATCGAGAGGCTAAACCCTAGAAGCTAGCCTATGGTATGATAGTTGTTAGATCCCCACGGACTAAAACCCTCCGGTTTATATAGACACGGAGAGGGCTAGGGTTACAGTCGGTTACAATGGGAGGAGATCTACATATCCGTATCGCCAAGCTTGCCTTCCACGCCAAGGAAAGTCCCATCCGGACACGGGACGAAGTCTTCAATCTTGTATCTTCATAGTCCAGGAGTCCGGCCAAAGGTTATAGTCTGGCCATCCGGACACCCACTAATCCAGGACTCCCTCGGTAGCCCCTGAACTAGGCTTCAATGACGACGAGTCCGGCGCGTAGATTGTCTTCAGCATTGCAAGGCGGGTTCCTCCTCCGAATACTTCATAGAATATTTTGAACACAAGGTTAGTGTCCGGCTCTGTAAAATAAGTTCCACATATCACCGAGAGAATAATATTTACACAAATCCAATCAATCGGCGTATTCATGCAGTGACATCACACCGCTGCCAAGCCTTTATTCAATCGTTTTTACTGTCCCACCTCAGCGCGTTTAGCGAGGCGGTTTCCTTGGCACGTCTTGTCGAAGCAGAGATCGTGTCCCCTTATTCCGGGATTCTCATCAATACGGGCGTGGGTAACCCAATCGTGCCCGTTGGTATATTTCCTCAATCGAAGGCGAGTCCCAAACGGTCACGGGGATGGCTCTTGGTATTCAACCTCTTTATAAAGAGACCAAGGCTCTACTCCTTTCTTTCAATCTCAATCGAATCCGCCTCTCGCCTCGAGTTCCAACACCCAAAGCTCCAGATTCAGGCACTTCGGACCTTCGATGATGTCCGGCTCCGGCCTTCAAGGCCGGTGGATGCCTTCCTCCGTTACGGAAGAAGACGTGCTAAAGCTGAGAAATGCCAGGTATCTAACCGGCGAAATCTCGGATAGGCTGCCTGCTCAAGGGCAGGTTATTCCCACTCCCAAGCCTGGTGAGAGCGTGGTGTTCGTGTCTCACTTCCTTCGGGGGCTAGGCTTCCCGACGGACCCCTTCGTGAGGGGGCTCATGTTTTATTATGGGCTGGAATTTCACGACTTGGCTCCGTAGTCCATCCTCCACATCTCATCATTCATAGTCGTGTGCGAAGCCTTCCTCCGCATTACTCCTCACTTCGGATTGTGGCTTAAGACCTTCAAAGTAGAACCGAAGATGATCGAGGGGCAGCACGTGGAGTCTTGAGGCGCTATAAGCAAGAATGTTGGCGCCCATGGCCGAGGGCTCTTTTCAAGAGGAGTTCAGCTTATGACAACGAGTGGTTTTATATCACAGCTCCCAGGGGCACCAAGTGGGTGGCGCCACCTGCCATTCGCTCGGGTCCCCCACCACAGCTAGCATCATGGGTCAATAAAGGGTTTAACTGGGGGCCGTCCAAGGACGTGCCCTTGTTGCAGGGCCGCATTCGAGATCTCCTAGAGAGAGACATCAATCTGGTCGCGGTGGCGCAGGTCATGTTGATTCGCCGCACCTTGCCCTGCAAACGTCGCCCCCTCCGCCTGTGGGAGTTTAATCTGGAGGTACCACGAGCTCTCCAACATTTTGCGGGCGCGACGCCCATGGAGATGTACAAATTGTTCTTCAGATCACAAGCAATATGTCAGGACTCGACCGAGGACGCAGGTCTGAGCTGCAATCGCCGGGATACTCAAGTAAGTAGTCCTGTACCCAGACACGCCATCCGTATATTTATCATAAAATTGCCCTTGAAAGAGTTGTCCCTTAAACAGGAGTGGATAGCGAAAGCAAAGCAAATCAGGTGTCCAGCCCCCCTCCCTGAGACCACGCCGGATCCCGTGTTAACCAGGATGCTGGAGGTTGCGCCTTTGGAAGAAGGCGAAGGAGGGAACAAGGAAGCTACCGCCTCGCCGAAGGAGGCTGTCAGGAAAGGAGGAATCGAGAATCCCTCCATCCAGGGGAAGAAGAGGACCGCCTCTGAAGACCGGAGATCATGGTCTCAAAGCGGGGGAAGAAATCTTTGTCAGAGGGACCTGCGCCGGGAGATGCCTCGGCCACATTGTGCCCCCAAGGGAATCAGCCCTCCAGCAAGCCGTAAGTAAAGAGGGGAGTTTTAAAATAAGAGACATCCCTCTTCTATTTCTGAGGAAGATAACCGAATTTTTACCTTGTAGTTCGGATCTCAGCCCTTCTCAGCACAGCTATCTTCAGGGGATCTTCGACCGGAGATGATGGAGAGCGAAATGCCTCCCCTGCCGTACCGCCCGTGCGGCGGGCGACCACCGAGGTGTAAATCACGGAGGTTTCTCGAATCCGGTAGGGCGGAAGGCAGTCGTATGGCCCCGAAGCCCTCCGTGTCCGGCCTTGAAAAAGGCCATCGAGCGAGTCCGGCACCGTCCGGTCTTGCGGTCGGAGGAGCTGAAGGATCTGCTCGGCGCGGCGTCTATCGAGAAGAACACCGTGCGTTGATGGGTACGGTGATTGAAAGGATTTCATCCGCGGAGAGCGGGTTGTACGAAGCTGTCAGGAGTTTACTGACAGGTTTTGAGGTACACGGAATGATGTACCTTTTGACAGTTCCGCATATAATGACGGCGCATTGAGGATCATAATCCCAGGTATGATATGTCACTTTTCCTATGTAGGTGGCGAAGTGTCCGGTGGCTAGCCGGACTGATGAATTTGCCGAGCTAAAGCGGCAACTTGACGTGGCATATGCCGACATCGCGCTTGTCAACAAGCGGCTTGACGAGTCACAAGGTATGTAATTTCTCCGCAGACACCTGGTAAGGGGGTTTGATGCTCATACCTTACAACCTGTATCCTTGATGCAGATGGTGCCGCTGCCGTGGAGAACCTTCGGGCGGAACTCGCCCGAGCCAAGGAACAGGACAAGAAAAGTGATGCGGCTGCCTTAAAGGCGGCTGAAGAGCTGAAAGCCGAACAGGCTGCTCACTGCCGAAGTAAGAAGGAAATGGCCGAGATGGCTGTGAAATTGAAGGATGTTGCCGACCATTGCAAGCTTCTTGAAAAAGAAGATCGGGCAGAACAGAAGGACCTGAAGAAGGCCACTACCGAGGCCAAGGATTATCGCTCTGCGATGAGAGCTATGAAGGAGGTGTTGGGGAACGTAGAAATTTCAAAAAAATTCCTACGCACACGCAAGACCATGGTGATGACATAGCAACGAGAGGGGAGAGTGTCCGTCCACGTACCCTCGTAGACCGAAAGCGGAAGCGTTATAACAATGCGGTTGATGTAGTCGTACGTCTTCACGATCCGACCGATCCAAGCACCGAACGTACGGCACCTCCGAGTTCTGCACACGTTCAGCTCGATGGCGATCCCGGACTCCGATCCAGCAAAGTGTCGGGGATGAGTTCCGTCAACCACGACGGCGTGGTGGCGATGATGATGCTCCACCGGCGCGGGGCTTCGCCTAAGCTCCGCGACGATATGACTTCTCCGGCGCGGGCTTCGCCTAAGCTCCGCGACGATATGACGAAGTGGAATATGGTGGAAGGGGCACCGCACACGGCTAAGGAGCGATCCGTAGATCAACTTGTGTGTCATGGGGTGCCCCTGCCCCGTATATAAAGGAGCAAGGAGGAGGTGGCGGCCAAGGGGAGGCGCACCAGGGGGAGTCCTACTCCCACCGGAGTAGGACTCCTCCTTTCCTAGTAGGAGTAGGAGAGGAGGAAGGGAAGGGAGGAAGGGGTCCGGCCCTCCCTAGTCCAATTCAGACTAGGCCTTGGGCGCGCGGCCTGCCCTAGGCAGCCCCTCTCTCTTTCCCAGGGCCCAATAACGCCCAATACTTCTCCCGGCGAATTCCCGTAACTCTCGGTACTCGAAAAATACCGAATCATTGGAACCTTTCCGAACTCGAATATAGTCGTCCAATATATCGATCTTTACGTCTCGACCATTTTGAGACTCCTCGTCATGTCCCGATCTCATCCGGGACTCGAACTCCTTCGGTACATCAAAACTCATAAACTCATAATATAACAGTCATCGAAACCTTAAGCGTGCGGACCCTACGGGTTCGAGAACTATGTAGACATGACCTAGAACTATTCTTGGTCAATAACCAATAGTGGAACCTGGATGCCCATATTGGCTCCTACATATTCTACGAAGATCTTTATCGGTCAAACCGCATAACAACATACGTTGTTCCTTTTGTCATCGGTATGTTACTTGCCCGAGATTCGATCGTCGGTATCCAATACCTAGTTCTATCTCGTTACCGGCAAGTCTCTTTACTCATTACGTAATGCATCATTCCATAACTAACTCATTAGCTACATTGCTTGCAAAGCTTATAGTGATGTGCATTACCGAGAGGGCCCAGAGATACCTCTCCGACAATCGGAGTGACAAAACCTAATCTCGATTCATGCCAACTCAACATATACTTTTGGAGACACCTGTAGAGTACCTTTATAATCACCCATTTACGTTGTGACGTTTGGTAGCACACAAAGTGTTCCTCCGGTAAACGGGAGTTGCATAATCTCATAGTTGTAGGAACTTTGTATAAGTCATGAAGAAAGCATAAGCAACATACTAAACGATCAAGTGCTACGCTAACGGAATGGGTCATGTCAATCAGATCATTCTCCTAATGATGTGATCCCGTTAATCAAATGACAACTCATGTTTATGGTTAGGAAACATAACCATCTTTGATTAACGAGCTAGTCAAGTAGAGGCATACTAGTGACACTCTGTTTGTCTATATATTCACACATGTATTATGTTTCCGGTTAATACAATTCTAGCATGAATAATAAACATTTATCATGATATAAGGAAATAAATAATAACTTTATTATTGCCTCTAGGGCATATTTCCTTCAGGAGGAGCTACGTCAGGCCGGAGATATCGCGGCTGGAAAGCCCTTTATGCTGCGGATGAAGTCCGGGGATCCTAAATATGCTCCGTTGGACCGGCTGTGGAGTGCGGCGGACCCTTATCTGGACTTGGCAACGAGTGCCACGGACGCGGCCGAACACTTCCGGGATCAAAAGGATCACGAAGTGGAAAAACTTTTTTGGTCGCAATTCCACAATCCAGAGCGCCCACTTCCATTAACCGATCGTTTGGCTGCGTGGGCGGAGCTGAATAGGTTATCCGGACTCGCCATGAAGTATGTCGTGAGTCATCTGTGGCCGGAAAGGCCCGAGCCGAAGAGTTATTTTAGCTTGGTGCAGCAGTTCCTTGGTGCGGTGCCGCATATCAATGCAATGAAGAGGTCAGCGTGCATAGAGGTGCGCGGATGGCTTTGCCGTGTCAAGACATACTGGGCGGAGATGAAGGCTACCGCTGTTGCATCCCAAGATTCGGACGAGAGCCTATTACCTGCCGAGCACTATTTTCAGGAAGTTCTGTAGGGCGCTCGTTTAATAGAGACGCAGTGCTCGAAGGATATTATGTTTGAATAACATGTATTATTGTAAAAAAATGTTTTGAGGGAATATAAAAGATTTTTATACTTGTGCCTTCAAGAATTAAAATACCTCATGTGCGGCCGTTAATGTATATGTATATATAACCTGAAAGATGGCAGTCGTCGGCTTCAGCCCCCACGCATATAATGTGGGGGTGTTCGCAGAAGGCGCATTTTCACACTTGATCCAACGTCTTGGTCCTATAAAGGAGGTGATAGCGCAGCGAACTAGGCAACCGGACTATAATGCTTTATCACTTTCACTTAGCCATAGGAGTTTGACAGTGGGGCTACTATATAGCCCCTAGGGGCACCGCGCTCACCCGAATTCGGGGCGCGTGTGTGCCTGGCCGGGAAACGGCCCTTCGTTAATGCGGAGGAATCCTAAAGATTTCGGCGGGTCATCGAGTGGTTGACCAGTCTCACGCTATATCATGACAGTCAGTTTTCGGCTTTCTCTACTGAGGTGCTTGCCTGGCCGAACCGGGGCACAATCGTAGTAGTTCTCCTGGTGCCGCCTTAGCCGATAGAGCGGAACGTAAGGCAGCAAAACACAGGAGCCAGGCAAACCCAACATTTAACCAAAGACATGATTCGGAGCTGATGCATATAGGGCCAAACTCGGGACGCCGAACACTCCCTAAGGTATTCGGTCTTTATGAAAACGGGTTGAACAACGCCCTTGGTAATGAGCCCACGTGTCCAGTGCAGCAAAAATTCAGCGTGGCCACATGCCAAGACGCCAGCCTCCTCCTCGGTTATATCACGAAACCGGGGGATGTGTATCAACAAGAGACGGTAAAAAAGGTTTACGCAGGGTCTTAATCTAAAAAGAATCCTTGGAATGGGTCCCTACTGCACGTCTGTGCCTATGTCTCCGTTGTGCCGTATCCTGGACGGGTGTAGCACGGTGTTCATCTGTAAAAGAGAGGAACTTAGTTGAAAAAGATCATGCAAAAATATACGTTATATTAAATAAACAAAGTATAGTTCAAAAAATGAATAAAATTGAGCTTTATCGCCTCTTGTTGTACATGCGCGGAGCCCCTTGTATAGGGGTATGCGGCTAGTAAGCCCTTGTATGTTTACACCGGACTCGTCTAGCCATGTCCGGGGTCTGAACGACCTGTTTAGGTGCTTTGATCAGTGAAGCCGGTTTAGTGTGTGGCTGTCAAGGCAGCAGCACAATCTTCCGCGCTCGAGGAACACTCGAAATTTCCCTTTAATGAAATGATGCCTCGCGGACCGGGCATTTTAAGTATAAGAGATGCATAATGCGGTATTGCGTTAAAGCGGTAGCTTCAAGCGTCCCAGGAGTGCTTGATAGCTACTTGTGAATGGGGCGATGTGGAAGGTTAGCTTTTCACGGCGGAAGTTGTCGGGGAGCGAACATAACTTCTAGCGGGAGAGAGCCCGCACAATAGGCATCTGGGCTGGCGTTACCCTTGAAAGGAAGTGTTGCTATGGCGAATTTTTGTTGGGTCTATCCCCATTTTGCGTATTGTGTCCTGATATAGCAGGTTTAGATCACCGCCGCCGTCCATTAGGACTTGTGTAAATTGGAGTCCGTCAATTATCGGATCTAATATCAAGGCAGTCCAGCCTGCGTTCCGGATACTTCTAGAGTAATCCTGATGGTCGAAGGTGATTGGTTTTAACAACCAGTGGCGGGACTCCTCCGGGATAGGCCGTATGGTGCGTATCTCTATAGGCCCCACCCTGTTTTTCCCTTTTGCCACGTGAAGTGAGTTTACTGTTTTGACTTCTTGTGGGAATTCTTTTGTTTTCCGGTGCTCTGCTTGTGGGGTTTGTCATCATCCTCGCTTGGTGTGTCGAGCCCCTTGTGTTCGGTGTTGAGTTTGCCGGATTGCTTGAAGACCCAACAATCTCTGTGGGTATGGTTTGCAGGCTTCCCAGGAGTACTGTGGATTTGACATATCTTGTCCAAGATTTTGTTTAGGTTAGATAGCTCATCCTGTTATCCTTGAGGGCAGCTTTTTCGATTCTGCCGAGAGCTTTTGAATCCGGCGTTGGTGTCGTGCTCTTGGGCTGTTTCCCTTGGTTGGCGCTGGTCCTTGCTGCGTCGCGGTTTCCGTTCCATCCCTAACTTTGGATGTACTTGGGTCGCTGGTACTGCATCTTGCCAACCAGCTATCCTCTCCTACGCAAAAGCAGGTCATGAGGCTTGTTAATGCGGCCATTGTTCTTGGCTTTTCCTGGCCAAGGTATCTGGCGAGCCATTCGCCTCGAGCGCTGTGTTTGAAAGCTGCTAAGGCTTGGCGTCCGGACAGTCGACTATCTGGTTCTTTTAGTAAGAAATCTGTTCCGAGTTTCGGGCTGACTCTCTCGGTTGTTGAGTTATATGACTTAAATCGTGCATCCGGAGGTCGGACATAGGTCCCTTGAAAATTTGCGAAAAGCATCCTCGAGCTCTTCCCAACTTCGAATGGTGTTTTCGGAAGGCTTTAAGCCAATGCGGGCTGGACCTTTGAGCTTGAGGGTAAGTATTTTATGGCGTGGAGATCATCTCCTCTAGCCATGTGTATGTGGAGGATGTAATCCTCAATCCAGACTCGAGTGCATTGTTCCGTCGTATGCCTCTATGTTTACGGGCTTGAATCCGCTGAAATTCATGATCCAGCACCTCATTGGTGAAACATAGGGGTGTCGGCACCCCTATATTGGGTGTACCGTGATGTTTGGATACTTGATGCGTTGCATTGCTTACTAGAGCTTGCTTTCTTGGCCCGTAGATAGATCTAGTTGGGCCATCTTTTTGATGCAAATCCTTGTGCGGATTGCGTGTCGGCTTGTGTGCGGCGCCCTTTGCCTCTCTATGTTGGCCATGGGGTTGTTCACCCGACCGGGTGGCTTCCTTATTTTTTGATTGCGGGGGCTCTAAGGCCTCCTCATCAAATTCCGGCAGTAATTTTTGCTTCGGATAGCTCTTTGTGCGGCGACTGTCGTCGTATTTGTCTGCGGTGTTGAGTACTTTGCTCCATCTAGTTCTGAGTGCATCTTCCGCTGTTTTGAGCTTCCGCTTCTGCTTTTTCAGGCTATGCGCAGTGGCGACGAGCCTTTTGTGGAGGTTCTTCTGCTCCGATAGCTTGTCCGGCGTGAGGTCGTCCGAACTGTTATCTTTGCTGGGGACGGGTTGTTTATCCAAGTTGCCCTGTTCGGACGGTTGCTCGATGGCATGTTCGTCGTCCGCCGGTTCGCCCTGCTCTATGGTTGGGTCTGTATGGCTGGTGTCTCTGTCGAGGTGGGGTTTGGAGCGGCGCTTACGCCAACGCTTTGACTGCTTTTCGAGGGAACGATCCCTCGTTGCGTCCCTTTGTTCCTCGTCATCGTTTCTTTTAGGTGTGTCCACCATGTATACATCGTGAGATGGGGTGTTTGTCCAGTGCCCTATAGGCGTTGGTTCCTGTTCATCTCCTACATCGTCATCCATACAGTCGATGTCTTCGGAGTCGCTGTCGAGCATGTCGGTTAAATCATCGACAGTGGCTATGAAGTGGGTGGTGGGTGGGCTTTGAATTTCTTCGTCGTCCGCATCCCAACCTTGCTGACCATAGTCCGGCCAAGGCTCCCCTGATAAAGAGAGTGATTTTAATGAATTCAGAATGTCGCTGAAGGGCGAGTGCTTTGAAAGATGTCCGCGGCGGTGAACTCCATGATCGGCGCCCAATCGGATTCGATTGGCAGGGGCGCGGGAGTTTTGGACTCTGGAGAGGAGTCCGGCACTTTGGAGTCACGGGCTTCGCAGAGGACAAGGCTGGTGTTCGGCTCGATCGCCGTAGAGATTGCAGCCCCCGAGGCGGTGTCCAGCCACCCGCCCTCGGTTGGCGCAGTCGGCTCCGAGCTAAGGGTCGGAGCGGGCACGGGTGCGGCCTCCTGGGCACTGTTCGGCGGCAGAGCTAGATCATGCCCATCGTAATAGTGTGGCTCGCACGGCTGTGGCTCGGATCCGTCGAAGATCAAGTCTCCACGGACGTCAGCCGTGTAGTTTAAACTTCCAAATCTGACCTGATGGCCAGGGGCGTAGCTTTCGATCTGCTCCAGATGGCCAAGCGAATTGGCCCGCAGTGCAAAGCTGCCGAATATGAAGATCTGTCCGGGGAGAAAAGTCTCACCCTAGACCGCGTCGTTGTTGATGATCAGAGGAGCCATCGGGCCTAAAGATGACGACACAGAGGAACTCTCAATGAAAGCACCAATGTCGGTGTCAAAACCGGCGGATCTCGGGTAGGGGTCCCGAAACTGTGCGTCTAGGCGGATGGTAATAGGAGACAAGGGACACGATGTTTTTACCCAGGTTCGGGCCCTCTCGATGGAGGTAAAACCCTACTCCTGCTTGATTAATATTGATGATATGGGTAGTACAAGAGTAGATCTACCACGAGATCAGAGAGGCTAAACTCTAGAAGCTAGCCTATGGTATGATAGTTGTTCGTCCTACGGACTAAAACCCTCCGGTTTATATAGACACCGGAGAGGTCTAGGGTTACACAGAGTCAGTTGCAATGGGAGGAGATCTACATATCCGTATCGCCAAGCTTGCCTTCCACGCCAAGGAAAGTCCCATCCGGACACTGGACGAAGTCTTCAATCTTGTATCTTCATAGTCCAGGAGTCCGGCCAAAGGTTATAGTCCGGCCATCGGACACCCCCTAATCCAGGACTCCCTCAGTGGCCCTCCGTCGGGAAAGGCTTCATTGGCGTGGGCGAGGCTGGCGCGCCGCCCCATCCTCCTCCTCCCCGAGCACCATGACATCTGCCACGGCTTCGCCCACGGCCTCGCCCCATCCCCCTTCCCCTCGCGGCTGGCTACACCACCGCGGGCTCTGGAGGAGGAAGGACGCATTGTCGAATGGCGACCCTCGCTGCCACCATCGAGCGACCGGGGTTCCCCTTTCCATGGCGGATGAGAGGAAGAAGCAGAAGCAGGAGGAGATAGAAGATAGAAGAATGCAGGATGCCATCCCCCCTTCCCTCTCCTTATAAAGGGGCGGGGTCGGGGCTCGGCCGCCCCGCTCGGCCAATCCAGCCACCAGAGGCATAGGGAATCAAGACCGACTCGCTGCCCCAACCAGCGACGGCCCGGTTTCCCGTCTCCACCACTTACCACCCCAAGCGCATGGAGGACGCGTGGCGAACGTGCAGAACCGAGGGAACGGGTGGAGCGACCCCTCCCTACCACGTGATCGTGGGGGGTGGACGCCTGGAAGACCGCGACCCGGTCTCATTCAGTAAATGAGCCGCGCCTCCATGCCTCCCTCTTTTTATGAGGAAAGCGCGAGTCGCCTCTTTACTGCGATGTGACGCATGCATGCAGGAATCGCCCCACGCATGTCGCCCATGTCACGCGCACCCCTCCACGCCGCGCATTCAACACGGGTCGTGGGAGGCGCGCCAGCCTTGAAAGTTTTACAGCGGTAAAACCGCCCCTTTGCCGTGCACCGTTTTGGGCCTGGCCCAACAACGTGTTGCGCTTATGTGTGGCCCAGGCCCGGGGGCTCCTGTCGGTGTACAAAAGAAGGGGCGCACCTTTTCACCCCTTTACCTGTGCACGGACAGTCGGAGTCGTGCCCACGGCCACACCAAGCAGAATAGGAGAGGTGAACCAAGGTAAAACCGAAGCCCAAGACAGCCAAAGCAATGCCAATGACAAGAACAGAAGGAAGCAGAGAGGCGAAGTAGGTTCCCCCGGCAAGACCCTTGCCGGGGGCAGCCCCAGCATCCCCGACAAGACCCTTGCCGGGGCGGCTCGCCCACACCAGTGGAGCGCGCCACCCTTGAGCCCACGGTCTCCAACACCATCAATCACATTGGACCAGGGCTCGGGAGGCACCTCCATGGTGGCATGCAGATCTTTGTCAAGACCAAGGAATATTCAAGATCAGATGAGGATTAAAAGACCACGGTCCTCGGCAAGATTCTTGCGGAGGAGAGCCACAAGACCCCCGGCAAGATCCTTGCCGGGGACGACAGCGCGCCACGGCAATACCCTTGCCGGGCCACCCGACCAGGCCCTCACCGAGGACACCAGCAGGGCCACCTCCAGGCCCGCACCAGCCAAGTCTCCACCGCCATTCGCATGCAGCTGCCAGCTCAACTAGCTGGGCTGGCACATGCGTGGTAACATGCAGCTCCCAGACCAGATCAGCAAGCACATGCGTGGCGGCATGCAGATCTTCGTGAAGACCCTACCGCCGCGCCACCTCAGCTTCTTGCCTGCCTACATGGCGCCGCATGCAGTGCTGGCCAAGGCGCGCGTCGAAGCGAGGAGGAGCGGCGACGAATGGGACGGGCCTCGTTCCCGTCCCCAATAAATCAAGGGGACACCTAAGTGATGCATTAAATGCGTCTTGTCCTATAATATGAGCGATAAGTAGCACTGTATGCCTTTCCACCTCCTGTGTACCACTGTGGCAGCCCCTTTCGACTATAAAAGGAGGCCCATGGCATACTGGAGAGGGATTCGACTCTCTGAAACGGCTCAGCTACCATAGCTAGTTGGAGGGCTCAAGAACACTCAATACATCCACCAAAGCAGGACTAGGGTTTTACGCATCCTCGCTGCCCGAACCTGGGTAAATGATCCTTTTGTTGATTACTAATCCTGCTCTTCTTGCAACCCTACGCCCCGGCAACCATAGTAGGGATTCTTGTGATCCCATAGGTGTCGTTCCACACCGACACCGCCGGTCTCCATTCAACACGACCGATCAATGTCCATATTGGACTAGCAATTAGGCTTCCGCTGTTCGCCTAATATGCCTTCGAAGTGGGTACCGCACATACATAATTATGCACTTGAAATACCCTGGGCACCGGCGGAAGCACAATACGGGTGTGCCTGCAACCCCCCCCCCCTACTTTTCTAACTGCCCTTTTTTTCATTTTACTATCCCCTCCACAGGTAGCTCAAGGGTCGATCACCCTAAGGACTCTACCAGAATTCGGGTTCGTACAATCATCCAAGGGTTATTCCTATCAAGGAATCCCTTAACCGAGGACAGGCGGCGCAGACGTGCGACAGGAGGTCCAAAATAACTTTTTGTAGACCGAGCTCTCTATTCCGAGCCTGTAAAGTGCCTTTTTCCTCAGCCTTTGACCCCTGGCACGTCAAATAGCCAGGATTGCGGCTTTGTTATCTATATAATAATTGGCATATCACTTAGCTCCTAGTAAATGTAACTAGTGTCCAGTATTGAATTTTTCCTAGTCGATCTGAATTTTTGCTCATGTGGTTGTTTTACACACACACACCTCGGCATAACTCGCCAGGGGCTCGGTATGGGAACAAATGAGTTGCCGGTAAGTCCAAACAGCTTTATATGGTACTTCGGCGTCGCGAGTTTGGCCTTATATGCATCAGCTCCGAATCATGTTTTGGGTCAATAGTTGGGTTGCCCAGCTCTTGTGCTTGCTACCCTACGTTCCGCTCTATCGGCTAGGGTAGTAAAGGGAGAACTACTGCGATTGTGCTTCCAGTTCATCTGGTCAAGCACCTCAGTAGAGAAAGCCGAAAACTGACTATCATGATGCGGTGAGAGCTGGTCAACCATTCGACGACTTATCAGAATCTTTAGTGATTCTCTCCGTGTTATACGAAGGATCTTTTTCAGATCATCTGTACAACGCATCGTATTAAAAATAAGCCGCGTACATACCAGGGGCTATATCGTAGACCCACCATAAAACTCCTATGGCTAAGTGAAAGTGTTAACGCCCTATAGTCTGATTACCTGGTTCGCCGCATTGTCACCTCCTTCATGCACCAAGACGTTGGGTCAAGAGTGATCAAATGCTTTCCCGAACACCCCCGTACTTCCTACGAGGGGGATGAAGCCGACGACTGGAAAACTTTCAGATTATATAAAAACGGCCGCACAGGAGGAACAAAATCTTTCGAGCAAAACATAAAAATAGATTAAATATAAAATTGTCTTTTACAATTCCCTTACAACTCACTCGAATACTATGTCTTTCGAGCATTGACCCTCTATCAAGCAGGCAGCCTCTAAGACGTCTTCAAAATAATGCTCCGGTGCGTGATGGTCCTTGCCCTTGGGTGTGATACATCTCCAACGTATCTATAATTTTTGATTGCTCCATGCTATATTATCTACTGTTTTGGACTATATTGGCTTTATTTTCCACTTTTATATTACTTTTGGGACTAACCTATTAACCGGAGGCCCAGCCCAGAATTGCTGTTTTTTGCCTATTTCAGTGTTTTGAAGAAAAAGAATATCAAACGGAGTCCAAAAGACCTGAAACTCCACGGAACCTGTTTTTGGACCAAAAGAAGCCCATGGAGTACCGGAAGCTCACCAGGGGAGTCCCGGGCTTCCCACGAGGGTGGGGGGCGCGCCCCCCTACCTCGTGGCCAGCCCGGAAGTCCACCGACGTACCTCCTGCACCCATATATACTCTCGTACCCTAAAACTTCCAGAACAGAGATTGGATCAGAAGTTCCGCCGCCGCAAGCCTCTATAGCCACTAAAAACTAATCGGGCCCCTCTCCGGCACCCTGCCGGAGGGGGCCATCATCACCGGTGGCCATGAAGGAGTATCCCGGAGGGGTCTTCATCACCATGAAGGCCAAGGACCAGAAGGTGGAGGCCATGGAGGAAGAAGCACAAGGGGGAGAACCTCTCCTCCTCTCTTCGGTGGCGCCGGAGTGCCATCGGGAGGAATCATCGCCACGGTGATCGTCTTCATCAACATCACCATCATCATCACCATCCTCATCTCTTTTACGCGGTCCACTCTCCCGCACCCCGCTGTAATCCCCTACTTGAACATGGTGCTTTATGCCACATATTATGATCCAATGATGTGTTGCCATCCTATGATGTTTTGAGTAGATATCTTTTGTCTTTGGGTTGATTGATGATCTAGATTGGTATGAGTTGTATGTTTTACTTTGGTGCTGTCCTATGGTGCCCTCCGTGTCGTGCAAGCGTGAGGGATTCCCGCTGTAGGGTGTTGCGATACGTTTATGATTCGCTTATAGTGGGTTGCGTGAGTGACTGAAACACAAACCCGAGTAAGGGGGTTGTAGCGTATGGGAATAAAGAGGACTTGATGCTTTAATGCTATGGTTGGGTTTTACCTTAATGATCTTCAGTAGTTGCGGATGCTTGCTAGAGTTCCAATCATAAGTGCATATGATCCAAGTAGAGAAAGTATGTTAGCTTATGCCTCTCCCTCATATGAAACTGCAATAGTGATCACCTGTCTTGTTAACAATTTCCTAGGACAATTCCGCACACCGATCCACCATTATTCCACACTTACTATTTATATTGTTTAGTAATATATTCTAACTTTATGATAACAGCACCTACTTTTATATTTTAGCTCTCCGATATCATACAGAGTTATCCTCTTCATACCCACAACATAGTTTTATTTCTCGTTGCTAGTTGGAAGCAAACGTTCGGTGTACGTAGAGTCGTATCAGTGGCAGATAGGGCTTGAGATAATATTGATCTTACCTTTAGCTCCTTGTGGGTTCGACACTCCATACTTATCACTTCCACCTTTGGAAAGTGCTACGATGATTCCTTGCACTTGGGAATTATCAAGCTCTTTTCTGGCGCCGTTGCCGGGGAGCAATAGCGTGGGGTTGATATTCTCATGTGTGTGCTTGTTTGGTTCCTTCACTAAGTAGATTTTGTTTTTCCTTTTTGTTTCTGTTTAGTTGTGGGTGAAACATAAAAAAAATTAAAAATGAAAATACAAAAAAAATTATTACTTGCCTCTCATGCCTAAAAAGTTTTTCAAAAACAGAAGTGATTGGAAGGTTTTGCATTGAAGAAGTGAGGGTCGACCTTGAGCACTTGTGCTCATGCTCACGGAAACAATGTAGAATTTTTCATGGAAGTTTCTCTGTAAATAATTATCCCTTTGTATATATTCATTGTTTTACAAAAATAAATGTGCCAAGCTTGGTTTTAGGATGATTATATTGCTTGTTTACTATGTGCAAAACAAAAACAGAAACTTTGGCTGTAGTGCGTGAATTTTTATTTTCTACTGGAAAGTCAAATGGGTCTGAAACATTTTTCACATTACTTCTGTACAAATTTTTCAAATTTTCAATTTTAGTTTATAATTTTAGGAGTTACATAAGTTTGGCAAACTTCCAGATTACTACAGACTGTTCTGTTTTTAACAGATTCTGTTTTGCGTGTGTTGTTTGCTTATTTTGATGAATCTATGAGTAGTATCGGAGGGTATGAACCATAGAGAAGTTGGAATACAGTAGATTTAACATCAATACAAATAAAGAATGAGTTAATTACAGTACCTAAAGGTAGTGATTCGCTTTATTACACTAACGGATCTCACAAGTTTTTGTTAAAGTTTTGTGTGGATGAAGTGTCCGAAGGTCGAGGAGCTATCAATATGAGAAGAATAAAGAGAGGCAAGAGTTCAAGCTTGGGGATGCCCAAGGCACCCCAAGTAAATATTTCAAAGGATACTCAAGCATCTAAGCTTGGGGATGCCCCGGTTGGCATCCCATCTTTCTTCTTCAACAATTATCGGTATACCTCGGGTTTTGTTTTGTTCACATGATTTGTGTCCTTTGTGTTTTTATTTTTCTTCTATAACCATGCTAGCATGAGATATCCCTTCATTGATTTATAGAATACTGCATGTGCTTCACTTAAATCTTTAAAGTATGATCTTATAGAATTATTCTTTGTGTTTCACTTAAATCTGTTGAGTATGGTTTTATAGAATGCTTCATGTGCTTCACTTATACATTTTGAGCTTGGATATTGGTTAGTTGTAGAATGCTCCATGAACTTCACTTATACCTTTTGGAGTATGAATAATACTATCATTTAAAGTGGGTTTGGAAGAGTGTCAACTTTAGGAATTAGTGATTCCACTATTTTGGAGGATGTTGAATCTTAGTGTGATATTTATGAAAGTGGATTCGGAAGAGTGTCAACTTTAGCTAGTAATGATTCCACTATTTCGGAAGAGGTTCCAATTGAGTATGAGAACAAAGTTTCTATCCATGATACTACTGAAAATTATTATGAGGGAGGAATACATGCTTGTAGGAGTTGCAATAATATTAAGTTTCCTCTCTATGTGCTTAAAGTTTTGAAGTTATACTTGTTTTGCCTTCCTATGCTAGTTGATTCTTGTTCCCATAAGTTGTGTGCTCACAAAATCCCTAGGCATAGGAAGTGTGTTAGATTTAAATATGCTAGTCATATTCTTCAAGATGCTCTTTTTGTGTTTCATTTCCTATCTTTAAATTGAGCATCATTGAAATCATCATGCCTAGCTAAAAGGCATTAAAGAAAAGCGCTTGTTGGGAGACAACCCAATATTTACCCTTACAGTTTTTGTGTGTTTACATGATTAATCTACTGTAGTAATCATGCTTTATAGCTTTTGTTTCAATAAAGTGCCAAGTAAGACCTTTGGGAAGACTTGGGTGAAAGCTAATGTGATCTTGCTGTAAAAAACAGAAACTTTGCGCTCACGAGAATAGATGTCATTTTTTACAGAAGAGTGATATTGAGTTGATTCTTCTTGAAGAATATTAATAGACAAATTCCCCACGTCCACCAATTTATTTCATAATTTTTGTAGTAGCAGAAATATGGCTATTGTTCAGATCATTATAGACTGTTCTGTTTCTGACAGATTCTGTTTTCATTGCATAGTTTGCTTGTTTTCTAGTTTCTATGACTTATATTCCTCAATATAATTTGTAGAAATGATATGGTAAAGTAGGCATTGTGTGAAAACAATTATGAACCTTGTCTTTATCAGTACCAAAGTGAATGGTTTGCTCTTTATCATACTAACCTATCTCACGAAGTTTGGCTAAGTTTTGTGTGATTGAAGTTTTCAAGTTTTGGGTGAGATATCGATATGAGGAGAAGAAGGAGTGGAAAGACCCTAAGCTTGGGGATGCCCAAGGCACCCCAAGGTAATATTCAAGGAAGACTCAAGCGCCTAAGCTTGGGGATGCCCCAGAAGGCATCCCCTCTTTCGTCTTCAAAACTATCGGTGCACCTTACTCATAGCTATATTTTTATTCGTCACATGATATGTGTTTTACTTGGAGCGTCATTTTATTTTGTTAGTATTATCTAGATGCTATTTAGAATAGTGTTTTGCATCTTTATTTTCAATAAAAATGTCAAGGATAGCCTTTTACCATGCTTATTTTGCAAGTATACATGTTGCTGTTTGAAAACAGAAAGTTTACCGCTGTTGCAAAAATTCCTTAGAAAAGTCAGAATGTGCTAAAATGTTGAAAATTTTTGCATAATAAGATCTGATAAATTTACTACAGTTGGAATTTTCTTTAATAATTTTTGGAGTTAGGGAAGTATGATGAATCTTGCATTCTTTACAGGCTATACTGTTTTGGCATATTGCTGTTATGGTTGCATTGTTTGCATATGTTTGCTTGTTTAATGATTCTATTTGAGGATAGGAGTGTTAAATATGCAGAGTAATTTAGTATGCAATGTTGAATAATAATTTTATTAATTTATTACAGTAGAAAATGATAAGGTTTTGCATTGGTTTATACTAACCTATCTCATGAGTTCTTGTTGAGTTTGGTGTGTATGAAGCTTTTGTGATTTAGGAAACCGACGTATAAATGGAATTAAGGAGACACAAAAGCTCAAGCTTGGGGATGCCCAAGGCACCCCAAGACATTATTTCAAGAAGTCTCAAGCATCTAAGCTTGGGGATGCCCCGGTAGGCATCCCACCTTTTCTCTTCAGCAACTATCGGTTAGTATCGGTTGAACCTAAGTTTTTGATTATTCACATGAGTTATGCTATCCATGCAATGTCATTTCATTTTGTTTTGCTTGCTGTTTGAATAAAGTCATTGGATCTGAAATATTGAATGAAAAAGAATCCTCCCATGGCTATTTAATAATTTTACTACTCAGTGTTCTTCACTCATATCTTTTGGAGTAGTTTGTCATTTGCTCACATGCTTCATGTCTACCCTATGAGTAAATGGTTGAATGAATTGAATGTCATAAATCTGAACTTTTATATGCTTCATATGCTTATAACATGGTTAGTGATGACTTCACACATAGAAAGTATGAGGCATGAAAGTTGTTGAGAATTGGCAAGCGTAGTTTTGGTCATCGTTGCAATTAATAGGAAGTAATAAGGAAAGAGAGGTTCACATACAAATATATTATCTTGGACATCTTTTATGATTGTGAAGCACTCATTAAGTATGACATGCTAAAAGAGTTGACGTTGGACAAGGAAGACAACATAATGGTTTATGTTTTCCGACATCTCAGTTAAAGTATATTTTCATTGACCTTCCAAACATGTTGAGCTTGCCTTTCTCCCTCATGCTAGCCGAATCCCTTGCACCAAGTAGAGATACTACTTGTGCTTCCAAATACCCGTAAACCCAGTTTTGCCATGAGAGTCCACCATACCTACCTATGGATTGAGTAAGATCCTTCAAGTAAGTTGTCATCGGTGCAAGCAATAAAAATTGCTCTCTAAATATGCATGACTTATTAGTGCAGAGAAAATAAGCTTTGTACGAACTTGTTGTGGAAGTAATAAAAGCGACGGACTGCATAATAAAGGTCCACATATAAGGGGCAATATAAAGTGACGTTCTTTTGCATTAAGATTTTGTGCATCAACCCTAAACGTGCATGACAACCTATGCTTCCCTCTGCGAAGGGCCTATCTTTTACTTTATGTTTTACTTTATGCTTGAGTCAAGGTGATCCTCACCATTCCCTTTTCATTTTATCCTTTACAAGCTCCTTGTGTTTGAAAGATCATGATATATATATATATATATATATATATATATATATATATATATATATATCCAATTGGATGTAAGTTAGCATGGGCTATTATTGTTGACATCACCTAAAGGTGAATACGTTGGGAGGCAACACAATAAGCCCCTATCTTTCTCGAAGTCCGCTGAAACTCCATAACCACAAGTATTGCGTGAGTGTTAGCAATTGTAGAAGACTATATGATAGTTGAGTATGTGGACTTGCTGAAAAGCTCTATTCTTGACTCTTTCTGATGTTATGATAAATTGCAATTGCTTCAATGACTGAGATTATAGTTTGTTAGTTCTCAATGAAGTTTCTGAACCATGCTTGACATTGTGAATAGATTGTTACTTGATCATGAAAAGTTTTATGAGATAAGCTGCTATTATGACACATATTGATGCTAGAAAAAGTGATTGGAATTATCATTGATCAAACTTAAGCACTTACTAGCATTCCGCATCAAAAATTATCTTTTTATCATTTACCTACTCGAGGACGAGCAGGAATTAAGCTTGGGGATGCCTGATACGTCTCCAACGTATCTATAATTTTTGATTGCTCCATGCTATATTATCTACTGTTTTGGACTATATTGGGCTTTATTTTCCACTTTTATATTACTTTTGGGACTAACCTATTAACCGGAGGCCCAGCCTGAAATTGCTGTTTTTTGCCTATTTCAGTGTTTGAAGAAAAAGAATATCAAAGGAGTCCAAAAGACCAAAACTCCACGGAACCTGTTTTTGGACCAAAAGAAGCCCATGGAGTACCGGAAGCTCACCAGGGGAGTCCCGGGCTGCCCACGTGGGTGGGGCGCGCCACCTCCACAGGGCGCCCCTACCTCGTGGCCAGCCCGGAAGTCCACCGACGTACCTCCTGCACCCATATATACTCTCGTACCCTAAAACTTCCAGAACGGAGATTGGATCGGAAGTTCCGCCGCCGCAAGCCTCTGTAGCCACGAAAAACCAATCGGGGCCCTCTCCGGCACCCTGCCGGAGGGCCATCATCACCGGTGGCCATGGAGGACTATCCCAGAAAGTGGAGGCCATGGAGGAAGAAGCACAAGGGGAAGAACCTCTCCTCCTCTCTTCCGGTGGCGTCGGAGTGCCATCGGGAGGGGAATCATCGCCACGGTGATCGTGTTCATCAACATCACCATCATCATCACCATCCTCATCTCTTTTACGCGGTACACTCTCCCGCACCCCGCTGTAATCCCCTACTTGAACATGGTGCTTTATGCCACATATTATGATCCAATGATGTGTTGCCATCCTATGATGTTTTGAGTAGATATCTTTTGTCTTTGGGTTGATTGATGATCTAGATTGGTATGAGTTGTATGTTTTACTTTGGTGCTGTCCTATGGTGCCCTCCGTGTCGCGCAAGCGTGAGGGATTCCCGCTGTAGGGTGTTGCAATACGTTTATGATTCGCTTATAGTGGGTTGTGTGAGTGACTGAAACACAAACCCGAGTAAGGGGGTTGTAGCGTATGGGAATGAAGAGGACTTGATGCTTTAATGCTATGGTTGGGTTTTACCTTAATGATCTTTAGTATTTGCGGATGCTTGCTAGAGTTCCAATCATAAGTGCATATGATCCAAGTAGAGAAAGTATGTTAGCTTATGCCTCTCCCTGATATGAAACTGCAATAGTGATCACCGGTCTTGTTAACAATTGCCTAGGACAATTCCGCACACCGATCCACCATTATTCCACACTCGCTATTTATATTATTTAGTAATATATTCTAACTTTATGATAACAGCACATACTTTTATATTTTAGCTCTCCGATATCATACAAAGTTATCCTGTTCATACCCACAACATAGTTTTATTTCTCGTTGCTAGTTCAAAGCAAACGTTCGGTGTACGTAGAGTCGTATCAGTGGCAGATAGGGCTTGAGAGAATATTGATCTTACCTTTAGCTCCTTGTGGGTTCGACACTCCATACTTATCACTTCCACCTTTGGAAAGTGCTACGATGATTCCTTGCACTTGGGGATTATCGGGGTGGACTCTTCGCCGCAACATCAATGGCCTTCATCTTCCCCCAGTATGTCTTGACACGGGAAAAGGCCATCCGTGCACCCTCAATGCATGCCGACCTCTTCACAGTGGATACGTGGCACCACATCTACAAGCCACTGCACCAAGACGAAGTAGCTTATCGGAATAGGCTCAGTCGGCCACAACCGGATTATGACGTTCTTCATGGCAGCGCCGGATATCTTATGAAGCTCGGACCATTGGGACATCTCTTCCTTCAGCAACAGAGGGCGCTTTGACGCGCCAAATTGTGACCAGAAAAGCTTCTCCGTTGCATACCCCTCTTGCGCTTGGTAAAACAGCGCCGCATCGGAAGAACTCTTCGGGAAGTCTAAAAACTCGTCCGGAGAACTCCACACTTGGTTAACCTGAGCATAGTTCGGATCGCCGAACTTAGTCTGTAGAAAAAAGGGCTTACCGGCCGCAATCTCCCCAGCTTGCCAGATCTCCTCACGGGCTGCTTTGGATTCAGACCGCGCTTCTCTCGCCTCTCGTAAGGCCTTGTCAAGTTCAGCCGTTTTGGCTTCATTCTCCTTCTCAAGGAATTCACAGCGTTTAGTAGGATTTTTTAGTTCGGGCGCCATCATGGATATTTTCTCCTCGTCTTGGCGCCGAGCAGCTTGTTCGGCCTTTAACTCAGCCGATGCCTTTTCGCCAGCCGCATTACTAAACCGGGCCAGCTCCGCCCGAAGAATCTCAACGGCGGCGGCACCATCTGCAGCCATGCATATCCCAGTATGCAACTTTCAGCGTCATGCTTATATTACAAACATGTATGTGTACGAACTGCTCTAAATACATACCTTGCGACTCGTCAAGACGCATATTGATTAACACAATGTCATCCCCTGCCACATCAAGCTTCCACTGCAGCTCGGCAATATTCGTAGTCCGGGAAGTTGCCAGGGGAGAAGCAGCATGTGTTCCACTTAACTAGATTAGTCCTTGAGTATTTCTTCTTGATCCTCCGTTCGCCTCCCATGGGAAGCCAACCTGAGTCTCAGGGGCTACTACCTATACACAGGTGCATTTTTGCAAATAAAATATAGTTGAAAATATTACATCACAAACCTCGAAGCCTCTTAGCAAGCTCATGAAGGCTTCATTCAATCCGCTCTTCACGGACAAAATCTTCTCAACCACCGTACCCAGCAAGGTACGTTGTTCCTCCGAGACAGATGCTTTTCGCAGCATATCCCTCAACATGTCCGGCGCCGGCAGGTCTCCGGAAGCCGCTATAGGAGCACGACCATCCTTTGAAGGAACCCGTTCACCCGTCTCCTGAATCATTGTTGGCTGAAAACCGGATAGTCCGGGGCCTTCATTGTTGGCTCCCAAATCCCGGACGACCGGAGGTCCACCTTCGGGTATTGCCTCTTTCATCCCCCGCGCTGCTTGTTGATCAAGAAAAACCCTCCGAGATGACACTTCGGAGTTGTCCGCCTTATTGGGCGAGGAGGTCGGGGGAGGCGTCTCGCTTTCCATCATCTCTGGGAGGAGATCTCCCGAAGAAGAGGATTTCCCAGAAAAACTCTGCGCCGAACTGTAAAAATACACAGGCACGTTACATGTCTCTTCGGTAACAGGAAAGGAACTGGATGCGATCAAAGCACCCCGGATTGCCTTACGATTTGGTCGAAGGCTTGTCCTCACGATGGAGCTGTTCAACGGCGTCACCTTCCAATCCCGAGCCGCCCGACGGTGGCATCTTGCCCCTCTTGGGACACCGCCCCTCCCAAGCTTCGGAGGCGGCCCTTTTCTTCCTGAATGAAGAAGGGATACTCGCTTCTCCTTCGCCTTTGTCTTCGGGCGAAGAAATGTCGATTTCTCCGGACGCGGTATCTGATTTACCTCCGGAATGAAGGTCATCCCAGATTTTCCCACTTTCCACCTTACCCTCCTCTACTGGCGCCTGGTACGGTGCCGGTACAAGCATCCTTGTTAACACGGGGTCCGCTGAGTCTTCAGGAAGAGGGGCCGGACACCTAATCGGTTCCGCTTTCTTTATCCAGCCCTGGAAAAAGATGTGTGCTTAGTGTCTTACCACAGGATACCTGATTAGGAGGTGTTCGGCGGGCGGATACTTACCGGGGTGTCCGGATGGTTACAGTCAAGGCCAATGTCATCGGTGGTATCTGGCCACTATTTTCGTTTCCCGAAAAATAATTTACACATTCCTTCGTGTGTAGTACCGAAGAAGTGCTGAAGAGTCTGTGGCCCTTCTGGGTTAAACTCCCACATCGGAGAGGCCGTCGCTGGCACGGCAGGGTCCGGCGGACCAGCATTACCTGGATAACATTGACAAGATCGATATCCTTCTCAATGAGGCTTCGGATGCGGCTCTGCAGAGTCCGCACTTCGTCAACTGACCCCCAGTCCAACCCCTTATTAATCCATGATGCGAGCTGAATTGGGGGATGGATCGGACCGCAGGCGCATCTACCCACTTGGAACCACGGGGCTCGGTGATATAGAACCACTCATGCTGCCATAAGTCGGAAGATTCTGTGAAGGATCTTTTTAGCCAGACAGCGCTGGTAAACTTGCTCACTGAGGCTCCACCGCACTCCGCCTGCTCCCCCTCTATCACTTGCGGCTTCACATTGAAGGTCTTGAGCCACAAGCCGAAGTGTGGAGGAGTTCGGAGGAAGGCTTCGCACGTGACGATAAACGCCGAGATGAGAAGAACAGAGTTCGGGGTGAGATCGTGAAAATCTAGTCTGTAATAGAACATGAGCCCCCGAACGAAGGGATTAAGGGAAAACCCTAATCCTCGAAGGAAGTGGGAAACGAACACGACCCTCTCACCGGATCTGGGGGTGGGGATAACCTGCCCTTCCGTGGGAAGCCGATGGAGGATTTCTGCGGTCAGATATCTTGCCGCCCGAAGCTTCACGATATCCTCCTCTGTGACAGAAGAAGCCAGCCACCGGCCTCGAAGGCTGGATCCGGACATGACTGAGGCTTGTGGCGATTGAAACCTGGGTGTTGGAACTCGAGGTAGTAAGGGTTGAGGAAGAAGCAAGCGTGGAGAAGAAAGATGAGTCTGTACCCCTTTATAAAGGCCGTGAATATCGAACGCCTCCTCCCAGGCCTTAAAGCTTGCCTATTCCCAAGGAGTTGTACCCCAAAGACAGTTGGGTTACCCACGTCCGTATCGATAAAGAATCCCTTAATAAGGGGACACGATCTCTGCTTGGATAAGACGTGCCAATGACAACCATGTCTCGGAACATGGGGCAGCAGGCGAAAAAACGGTTGGAAATAATGACCGGACGGACATGATGTCATGTTGTAAAAAGTTGCCAGAGGATTGGACTTATAAATTATTATGCCCTCTGTGGGAGTATATGCTACTTGTGTTGCAGAGCCGAACTCAATCATCTGAAGACCATTGTGAAGTATCCGGAAAGGGGGGAACCCGCCTTGCAATGCCGAAGCCAAATCTGCGCGGCGGACTCCTCATCATTGAAGTCAGGTTCAGGGGCTACTGAGGGAGTCCTGGACTAAGGGGTCCTCGGGCGTCCGGCCTATTAGCCATGGGCCGGACTGATGGACTGTGAAGATACGAAGACCGAAGACTGCACCCGTGTCCGGATGGGACTCTCCTTGGCGTGGAAGGCAAGCTTGGCGACCAAATATGTAGGTTCCTTCTTTGTAACCGACCATGTGTAACCCTAGATCCTCCCGGTGTCTATATAAAATGGAGGACTTAGTCCGGAGAGGGAGATACTCATTACTGTAGTAATACAGGCTAGGCTTTTAGGGTTTAGTTATTACGATCTCGTGGTAGATCAACTCTTGTAATACTCATATTCATCAAGATCAATCAAGCAGGAAGTAGGGTATTACCTCCATAGAGAGGGCCCGAACTTGGGTAAACATTGTGTCCCCTGCCTCCTGTTACCATCGACCTTTGACGCACAATTCGGGCCCCCCTACCCGAGATCCGCCGGTTTTGACACCGACACCCCCCCCCCCTTTCCTATTCCAAGTGGGAGAAGGGGGGGAAGGAGGAGGAGGAGGAGAGAAGGAAGGAGGGGGGCGCCGCCCCTTCCCTTGTCCAATTCGGATTGGGGCAAGGGGGTGTGCGCCACCTCCTGGCCGGCCCTCTCTCTTCTCCACTAAGGCCCATGAGGCCCAATAGCTTCCGGGGGGTTCCGGTAACCCCCGGTACTCCGAAACTTATCCGAAACGACCCAAACCATTCTGGTGTCTGAATATAACCTTCCAATATATTAATCTTTATGCCTCGACCATTTTGAGACTCCTCGTCACGTCCGTGATCTCATCCGGGACTCCGAACAACCTTCGGTCATCAAATCACATAACTCATAATACAAATTGTTATTGAACGTTAAGCATGCGGATTCGAGAACTATGTAGACATGACCGAGACACATCTTCGGTCAATAACCAATAGCGGAACCTGGATGCTCATATTGGCTCCTACATATTCTACGAAGATCTTTATCGGTCAAACCGCATAACAACATACGTAGTTCCCTTTGTCATCAGTATGTTACTTGCCCGAGATTCGATCGTCGGTATCACCATACCTAGTTCAATCTCGTTACCGGCAAGTCTCTTTACTCGTTCCGTAATGTACCATCCCGCAACTAACTCATTAGTCACATTGCTTGCAAGGCTTATAGTGATGTGCATTACCGAGAGGGCCCAGAGATACCTCTCCGACAATCGGGGTGACAAATCCTAATCTCGATCTATGCCAACTCAACAAACACCCTCGGAGACACATGTAGAGCATCTTTATAATCACCCAGTTACGTTGTGACGTTTGATAGCACACTAAGTGTTCCTCCAGTATTCCGGAGTTGCATAATCTCATAGTCATAGGAACATGTATAAGTCATGAAGAAAGCAATAGCAATAAACTAAATGATCATAGTGCTAAGCTAACGGATGGGTCTTGTCCATCACATCATTCTCTAATGATGTGATCCCGTTCATCAAATGACAACACATGTCTATGGCTAGGAAACTTCACCATCTTTGATTAACGAGCTAGTCTAGTAGAGGCATACTAGGGACACTCTATTTGTCTATGTATTCACACATGTACTAAGTTTCCGGTTAGTACAATTCTAGCATGAATAATAAACATTTATCATGATATAAGGAAATATAAATAAAAACTTTATTATTGCCTCTAGGGCATATTTCCTTCACCGTAGGTTTCACTAGTGGCTTCTCTCGAGAAAAATAGCAAACGATGGGTGAACAAATTACTGTTGGGCAATTGATAGAACTTCAAATAATCATGATGATGTCCAGGTAATGATCATTATATAGGCATCACGTCCAAGATTATTAGACCGACTCCTGCCTGCATCTACTACTATTACTCCACACATTGACCGCTATCCAGCATGCATCTAGTGCATTAAGTTTGTGAAGAAATGGAGTAATGCAATAAGAATCATGACATGATGTAGACAAGATCTATTTATGTAGAAATAGACCCCATCTTGTTATCCTTAATAGCAACAATACATACGTGTCGGTTCCCCTTCTGTCACTGGGATCAAGCACCGTAAAATCGAACCCATTACAAAGCACCTCTTCCCATTGCAAGATAAATAGATCAAGTTGGCCAAACAAAACCCAAATATCGGAGAACAAATACGAGGCTATAACCAATCATGCATATAAGAGATCAGAGAAGACTCAAATAACTTTCATGGATAAAAGGATAGATCTGATCATAAACTCAAAGTTCATCGGATCCCAACAAACACACCGCAAAAAGACATCATATGGATCTCCAAGAGACCATTGTATTGAGAATGAAACGAGAGAGAGGAAGCCATCTAGCTACTAACTACGGACCCGTAGGTCTACAAATAACTACTCAAGCATCATCGGAGAGGCACCAATGGATATGATGCACCCCTCCGTGATGGTTTCTAGATTGGATCTGGTGGTTCTGGAACTTGTGGTGGCTGGAATTGATTTTCATCGACTCCCCTAGGGTTTCTGGAATATTGGTGTATTTATAGAGTAAAGAGGCGGTCCGGGGGCACCCGAGGTGGGCACAACCCACCAGGGCGCGCCTGGGCCTCCGGGCGCGCCCTGGTGGGTTGTGCTCCCCTCGGAGCACCCCCTAGGTGCTTCTTCGGCCCACTGGATGTCTTCTGGTCCAAAAAATCCACAAAAAGTTTCACTGCGTTTGGACTCTGTTTGGTATTGATTTCCTGCGATGTAAAAAACATGCAAAAAAACTACAACTGGCACTTGGCACTATGTCAATAGGTTAGTACCAAAAAATGATATAAAATGATTATAAACCATCCAAGAACGATAATATAACATCATAGAACAATCAAAAATTATAGATACGTTGGAGACGTATCACACTTCTATGTGGAATAGATTGTATAGATATTCAAGAAGTTTGTTGTTTAACTAATTTCGAATGAACTTGTTTAACTGTTGGTTGTAGTTTTCCATGCTTAAGTTTATGCAAGCCACAAATCTTAGGTATCTTCTTAGTTTGTGTAGCACCCCAACTCAAAGGACTGAATGGGCCCTGCATACCAGCCCAAGGATCCGAGTCTTTTCATACATAGTGCAAATTAGCATCAAGAACAACCACAATAAATTACAACACACAAGGTATAGAGGTTTGATGGTACAACACTTAGTGAGGCGAAGGTGGCACTACCCATGGGGCAACACAATATGTACATAATTGATCTTACGAGGCCTCAAAGTCTAGCAGCAAAATACACATAAGAATAACGATGGTGATGAGGGCTCCATCCCAAAGGGACCTAGCTGGGACATGATTCTAGTGCTCAAACTCAACATCCTCAGATCATCATCTTTGGCATCTGCCATGAAAAGCCAGGTGAGTAATTTGAATGTACTCGCAAGCATAGATCAACCATAGCATACAACAAGACAAAGGCATAAGATACACATGCACAAACAAGTCAGGTTAATGTCTCTGGTTTAAGTTGATGATAAATAGTCTTTTGAATCTTTGCATGAAAACTGGCAAATAAATGGTAGCCACCAGAACGGTCATTACAACACATATTTGGGTGATCATTGCAATAGCTCAACAGTTGCCCAAGACGGCTGGCAACATGGTAGCGCTTACTACTCCGGACTTGGGAGCAGTATTGATATGAATAATTCGATAGCTGCCCAAGACGGTTGGGTAATGATGACACTTTGAGATCCAGATTGGATAGCAGAAAGTCTCCTTACCTTTTCCCCAATAAGTAACCCTTGATATTGAACCCACGAGAGGATGTGCACTATGACAAAGACTCAAACAAGTTATGTCCTCGCAATAAGTTATAGTTTTTTAATCGGACCTTATAAACCTTTTGGAACGTACACAATTATATGGAAATAGGCATGGGTAATGAGGTATTACTCTCACAACCTTGTATTTTTTTCCTGGCGTGATGAAGTGGGGGATATGTCCAAAGTACATCATGATCGATCATAACCTCAACTGAGAGGCAGTTGTCCAACTACTAGACCTTACCATCACGCGGGATTACCTCGGTTATTAAGAATTAGTTTGGACCATCCTAAAAAATTACTTCAGACAAAAGCATTGAGCGTTTAATGACTACATCTCATTTATCCCCAAGGAATTGCTTTCCACTACCATACTAATCCTTTCTGTCACTGGATTTCTGAATAGCGTTCCACGCATCCTTGCTTCTTACCTTCTCCTTGATCAATCTCAGGGTCCTGATTACCTGCAGGGCCTTTGAACAACAAGAAGCCAAAAGACAACTCCTTTGTGAATCACACATACAAAATAACGTCAATCAAGGAAAGTCATTCCAATGATCCCATGCACAAATACATAAGGTTGCAAGGCCTTGCCTCAACTCATTGCCTAAACGAACTACTCACACTCTGCATTCGGACTGCAACAACAAACCATTGAAGACGACATAAAGATGAATGCTTGATTGATAGGTTGTTCTACAATATTTTCTGATTGTGATGCACCGATTACAAGTATCGGTAACTAAGAGAGAATGGTTCTGATGATGATGGTGGTGATGGCTATGAAGATGGGATGATAAATGGCGGCTAGGGTTTGTGGGTGGCTTCTAGTTCTCTGTATCGTCGATGCAGGCTCTCCTCGATCCGCTATTGCGAATTAGAGATGGGCCCCTTTATAAATGTTCTTGGTTGAATGCCACGATGTTGATGGCGTGTGGTACGACTGCTGGTACGAGCACGCGCGATCATACCATCTATGTGTTTTGTTCTAGTTGCCTTCTGGCACCTCCTTTTGACTTGGTTTGACCGCACACTTGTGTTTCCTTCCATGTGATCATTTCCTTCCATATATGGGTTCATTTCCTGCTGAAACACATTAAACAAAGGGTGCATTCATTAATCATTAATGTCAGTATCAAAGTGATTCTCTTGGATATTCTGGGATTATCCGGTTTAAACAATAGAGGAATGTATGCAAAAGTATCACTCGTTAACCTCTCCAAGCCTTAACCTTGATCGCTCTCAAGCAAGAAACAAAATCAACCATAACAAACTCAGTTATTTAAACTAAAATAATGAGAAGATTTTGATTCACTTACAATCAATACACCTGGATAGCCCTCCGCTCCCTTCACCTATAAACTTAGTATAGTTACAGTGGTGGCCTGGTTATTATGCAACCTTAACTAAGAGAAGATAATCAACACAAAACTTTTATTAGTCTTGACAAAATAATCAACTGCTCCCTCCAAGACATTGATTGTCGCTAAAATTGATGTATCTAGGCATATTTCACTATTATGTACATGTGTTTGAGCGACAAATAATATGACTTAGAGAGAGTAGCATTTATTCTATTACTTCTAGCAAACACTTTCTTGCCGGAAACACTTTTGAAGAGCCTTTTATTTTTGCAATGAAAACATGTATTACAGGAATGAAAAGTTTGTAAAAGACAACGTTGTGCTAGAGTAACTCCCTAACACCCACGAGCATGGCCTCATCAAGGCTCGCAAACACTTCTTTCAATCAGTGTTTGCTAAAATTTTAGTTGTCTACTAATGAGATTATTGTTGGAAATATGCCCTAGAGGCAATAATAAAAGGATTATTATTATATTTCCTTGTTCGTGATAATTGTCTTTTATTCATGCTATAATTGTATTATCCGGAAATCGTAATACACGTGTGAATAGATAGACCACAACATGTCCCTAGTGAGCCTCTAGTTGACTAGCTCGTTGATCAATAGATGGTCATGGTTTCCTGACTATGGACATTGGATGTCATTGATAACGGGATCACATCATTAGGAGAATGATGTGATGGACAAGACCCAATCCTAAGCATAGCACAAGATCGTGTAGTTCGTTTTGATAGAGCTTTTCCAATATCAAGTGTCTTTTCCTTAGACCATGAGATCGTGTAACTCCGGATACCGTAGGAGTGCTTTGGGTGTACCAAACGTCACAACGTAATCGGGTGACTATAAAGGTGCACTACGGGTATCTCGAAAGTGTCTGTTGGGTTGACACGGATCGAGGCTGGATTTGTCACTCCGTATTACGGAGAGGTATCACTGGGCCCACTCGGTAGTGCATCATCATAATGAGCTCAAAGTGACCAAGTGTCCGGTCACGGGATCATGCATTACTGATGCGAGTAAAGTGACTTGCGGTAACGAGATTGAGCGAGGTATTGGGATACCGACGATCGAATCTCGGGCAAGTAACATACCGATTGACAAAGGGAATAGTATACGGGTTGCTTGTGTTGGGGAACGTAGTAATTTCAAAAAATTCCTACGCACACGCAAGATCATGGTGATGGCATAGCAACGAGGGGAGAGTATTGTCCACGTGCCGTCGTGAGACCGTGGCGAGCGTTATGACAACGCTGTTGATGTAGTCGTGCGTCTTCACGATCCGACCGATCCAAGTACCGAACGTCGGCACCTCCGAGTTCAGCACACGTTCAGCTCGATGGCGATCCCGGACTCGATCCAGCAAAGTGTCGGGATGAGTTCCATCAACCGACGGCGTGGTGGCGATGATGATGTTCTACGGCGCAGGGCTTCGCCTAAACTCCGCGACGATATGACCGAGGTGGAATATGGTGGAGGGGCACCGACACGGCTAAGGAACGATCCGTAGATCAACTTGTGTGTCTATGGGGTGCCCCCTGCCCCGTATATAAAGGAGCAAGGGGAGGAGGCGGCGGCCTAGGAGGGCGCCAAGGGGAGTCCTACTCCCACCGGAGTAGGACTCCTCCTTCCTTGTTGGAGTAGGAGAAGGGGAAAGAGGGGGAGAGGAGGAAGGAAAGGGGCGCACCCTTGTCCAATTCGGACCAGAGGGGGCTGCGCGCCTCCTTCCTTCGGCCTCTCTCCTCTATTCCCGTATGGCCCAATAAGGCCCATATACTCCCGGCGAATTCCGTAACTCTCCGGTACTCGAAAAATACCGAAACACTGGAACCTTTCCGAAATCCGAATATAGTCGTCCAATATATCGATCTTTATGTCTCGACCATTTCGAGACTCCTCGTCATGTCCCCGATCTCATCCGGGACTCCGAACTCCTTCGATACATTAAAACTCATAAACTCATAATATAACTGTCATCGAAACCTTAAGCGTGCGGACCCTACGGGTTCGAGAACTATGTAGACATGACCTAGAACTATTCTCGGTCAATAACCAATAGCGGAACCTGGATGCTCATATTGGCTCCTACATATTCTACGAAGATCTTTATCGGTCAAACCGCAAAACAACATACGTTGTTCCCTTTGTCATCGGTATGTTACTTGCCCGAGATTTGATCGTCGGTATCCAATACCTAGTTCAATCTCGTTACCGACAAGTCTCTTTACTCGTTCCGTAATACATCATCTCACAACTAACTTATTAGTTGCAATGCTTGCAAGGCTTATGTGATGTGCATTACCGAGAGGGCCCAGAGATACCTCTCCGACAATTGGAGTGACAAAACCTAATCTCGAAATACGCCAACCCAACATGTACCTTTGGAGACACCTGTAGTACTCCTTTATAATCACCCAGTTACGTTGTGACGTTTGGTAGCACCCAAAGTGTTCCTCCGTAAACGGAGTTGCATAATCTCATAGTTACAGGAACATGTATAAGTCATGAAGAAAGCAATAGCAATATACTAAACGATCAAGTGCTAGGCTAACAGAATGGGTCATGTCAATCACATCATTCTCCTAATTATGTGATCCCATTAATCAAATAACAACACATGTCTATGGTTAGGAAACATAACCATCTTTGATTAATGAGCTAGTCAAGTAGAGGCATACTAGTGACTATATGTTTGTCTATGTATTCACACATGTATCATGTTTCCGATTAATACAATTCTTGCATGAATAATAAACATTTATCATGATATGAGGAAATAAATAATAACTTTATTATTGCCTCTAGGGCATATTTCCTTCAGTCTCCCACTTGCACTAGAGTCAATAATCTAGTTCACATCATCATGTGATTCAACACTAATATTCACATCTGTATGTGATTAACACCCATAGTTCACATCGTCATGTGACCAACACCCAAAGGGTTTACTAGAGTCAATAATCTAGTTCACATCGCTATGTGATTAACACCCAAAGAGTACTAAGGTATGATCATGTTTTGCTCGTGAGAGAAGCTTAGTCAGCGGGTCTGTCACATTCAGAGCCGTATGTATTTTGCAAATATTCTATGTCTACAATGCTCTTGCGGAGCTACTCTAGCTAATTGCTCCCACTTTCAATATGTATCCAGATTGAGACTTAGAGTCATTTGGATCAGTGTAAAAAGCTTGCATCAATGTAACTCTTTATTACGGGCTCTTTTATCACCTCCATAATCGAGAAATATTTCCTTAGTTCTCACTAAGGATGTTCTTGACCAATGTCCAGTGATCTACTCCTAGATCACTATTGTACTCCTTGCCAAATTCAGAGCAAGGTATACAATAGGTCCAGTACATAGCATAGCATACTTTATAGAACCTATGGTGAGGCATAGGGAATGACTTTCATTCTCTTTTCTATTTTTCTGCCGTGGTCGGGATTTGAGTCTTACTCAATTTCACACGTTATAACACGAGCAAGAACTTTTCTTTGATTGTTCCATTTTGAACTACTTCAAAATGTTGACAAGGTATGTACTTATTGAAAAACTTATCAAGCGTCTTGATCTATCTCAATATATCTTGATGCTCAATATGTAAGCAGCTTCACCGAGGTCCTTCTTTTAAAAACTCCTTTCAAATACTCCTTTACGCTTTGCAGAATAATTCTACATTATTTCCGATCAACAATATGTCATTCACATATACTTATCAAAAATGTTGTAGTGCACCCACTCACTTTCTTGTAAATACAGGCTTCTCCAAAAGTCTGTATAAAACCATATGCTTTGATCAAATCATCAAGCATATATTCCAACTCTGAGATGCTTGCACCAGTCCATAGATGGATAGCTTGAGCTTGCACATTTTGTTAGCTCCTTTAGGATTGACAAAACCTTCTGGTTGCATCATATACAACTCTTCTTTAATAAATCCATGAAAGAATGTAGTTTTGACATCCATTTGCCAGATTTCATAAAATGTGGCAATTGCTAACATGATTCGGACAGACTTAAGCATCGCTACAGTTGAGAAAATCTCATTGTAGTCAACACCTTGAACTTGTCGAAAACCTTTTTGTGACAAGTCGAGCTTTGTAGATAGTAACACTACTATCGTGTCCGTCTTCCTCTTGAAGATCCATTTATTTAACATGGCTTGCTAATCATCGAGCAAGTCAATCAAAGTCCATACTTTGTTCTCATACATGGATCATATCTCAGATTTTATGGCCTCAAGCCATTTCATGAATCTGGGCTCATCATCGCTTCCTCATAGTTCATAGGTTCATCATGGTCTAGTAACATGACTTCTAGAACACGATTACCGTACCACTCTGGTGCGGATCTTACTCTGGAAGACCCACGAGGGTTGGTAGCAACTTGATCTGAAGTTTCATGATCATCATCATTAACTTCCTCACTAATTGGTGTAGGAATCACTGGAACTGACTTCTATGATGAACAACTTTCCAATTTGGGAGAAGGTACAATTACCTCATCAAGTTCTACTTTCCTCCCACTCACTTCTTTCGAGAGAAACTCCTTCTATAGAAAGGATCCATTTTAGCAACGAATAACTTGCCTTCGCATCTGTGATAGAAGGTGTACACAATAGTTACCTTTGGGTATTCTATGAAGACGCACCTTTCCGATTTGGGTTCGAGCTTATCAGGTTGAAACCTTTTCATATAAGCATCGCAACTCCAAGCTTTAAGAAACGACAGCTTAGGTTTACTGCTAAACCATAGTTCATACGGTGTCATCTCAACGGATTTAGATGGTGCCCTATTAAACGTGAATGCAGCTGTCTCTAATGCATAACCCCAAATCGATAGTGGTAAATCGGTAAGATACATCATAGATCGCACCATATCCAATAAAGTGCGATTCGACGTTCGGACACACCATAACGTTGTGGTGTTCCGGTGGCGTGGGCTGTGAAACTATTCCACATTGTTTTAATTGAAGACCAAACTCGTAACTCAAATATTCGTCTCCGTGATCAGATCGCGAAACTTTATTTTCTTGTTACGATGATTTTCCACTTCACTCTGAAATTCTTTGAACCTTTCAATTATTTCAGACTTATGTTTCATCAAGTAGATATACCCATATCTGCTCAAATCATCTTGTGAAGGTCGAAAATAACGATACTTGCCACGAGCATCAACACTCATTGGATCGCATACATCGGTATGTATTATTTCCAATAAGTCAAGAGCTTGTTCCATTGTTCCGAGAACGGAGTTTTAGTCATCTTGCCCAAAAGGCACGGTTCGCAAGCATCAAATGATTCATAACCAAGTGATTCCAAAATCCATCTTTATGGAGTTTCTTCATCGCTTTACACCGATATGACCCAAACGGCGGTGCCACAAATTAGTTGCACTATCATTATTAACTTTGCATCTTTTGGCATCAATACTATGAATCTCTGTATCACTACGATCGAGATCCAACAAACTATTTTCATTGGGTGTATGACCATTTGAAGGTTTTATTCATTTAAATAGAACAACAATTATTCTCTGACTTTAAATGAATAACGAATTGCAATAAACATGATCAAATCATATTCATGCTCAACACAAACGCCAAATAACATTTATTTAGGTTTAACACTAATCCCGAAAGTATAGGGAGTGTGCGATGATGATCATATCAATCTTGGAACTACTTCCAACACTCATCGTCACTTCCCCTTCAACTAGTCTCTGTTTATTCTGTAACTCCTGTTTCGAGTTACTAATCTTAGCAACCGAACAAGTATCAAATACTCAGGGGCTACTATAAACACTAGTAAGGCACACATCAATAACCTATATATCAAATATACCCTTGTTCACTTTGCCATCCTTCTTATCCACCAAATATTCAGGGCAGTTCCGCTTCGAGTGACCATTTCCTTTGCAGTGTAAGCACTCAGTTTCAGGCTTTGGTCCAGCTTCGGGCTTCTTCGCAGGAGTGACAACTTACTTGTCTTTCTACTTGAAGTTCCCTTTCTTTCCCTTTGCCCTTCTCTTGAAACTAGTGGTCTTGTCAATCATCAACACTTGATGCTCTTTCTTGATTTCTACCTTCGTCGATTTCAACATCACGAAGAGCTCGAGAATCGTTTTCGTCATCCCTTGCATACTGTAGTCCATCACGAAGTTCTAGTAACTTAGTGATGGTGACTAGAGAATTCTGTCAATCACTATCTTATCTGGAAGATTAACTCCCACTTGATTCAAGCGATTAGAGTACCCAGACAATCTGAACACATGCTCACTAGTTGAGCGATTCTCCTCCATCTTTTAGCTATAGAACTTGTTGGAGACTTCATATCTCTCAACTCGGGTATTTGCTTGAAATATTAACTTCAACTCGTGGAACATCTCATATGGCCCATGACGTTCAAAACGTCTTTTGAAGTCTCGATTCTAAGCTGTTAAGCATGGTGCACTAAACTATCAAGTAGTCATCATATTGAGCTAGCCAAACATTCATAACGCCTGCATCTGCTCCTGCAATAGGTCTGTCACCTAGCGGTGCATCAAGTACATAATTCTTCTGTGCAGCAATGAGGATAAACCTCAGATCACGGATCCAATCCGCATCATTGCTACTAACATCTTTCAACACAGTTTTCTCTAGGAACATATTAAAATAAACATATGAAAGCAACAAACATAGGGAAGCAACAACGCGAGCTATTGATCTACAACATAATTTGCAAAATACTACCAAGACTAAGTTCATGATAAATTAAAGTTCAATTAATCATATTACTTAAGAACTCCCACTTAGATAGACATCTCTCTAATCATCTAAGTGATTACGTGATCCAAATCAACTAAACCATGTCCGATCATCACGTGAGATGGAGTAGTTTCAATGGTGAACATCACTATGTTGATCATATCTACTATATGATTCACGTTCGACCTTTCGGTCTCCGTGCTCCGAGGCCATATCTGTATATGCTAGGCTCGTCAAGTTTGACCTGAGTATTCCGCGTGTGCAACTGTTTTGCACCCGTTGTATTTGAGCGTAGAGCCTATCACACCCGATCATCACGTGGTGTCTCAGCACGAAGAACTTTCGCAACGGTGCATACTCAGGGAGAACACTTCTTGATATTTAGTGAGAGATCATCTTATAATGCTACCGTCAATCAAAGCAAGATAAGATGCATAAAGGATAAACATCACATGCAATCAATATAAGTGATATGATATGGCCATCATCATCTTGTGCTTGTGATCTCCATCTCCGAAGCACCGTCGTGATCACCATCGTCACCGGCGCGACACCTTGATCTCCATCGTAGCATCGTTGTTGTCTCGCCAACTATTGCTTCTACGACTATCGCTACCGCTTAGTGATAAAGTAAAGCAATTACATGGCGTTGCATTTCATACAATAAGCGACAACCATATGGCTCCTGCCGATTGCCGATAACTTCGGTTACAAAACATGATCATCTCATACAATAAAATATAGCATCACGTTTTGACCATATCACATCACAACATGCCCTGCAAAAACAAGTTAGAGGTCCTCTACTTTGTTGTTGCAAATTTTACGTGGCTGCTACGGGCTGAGCAAGAACCGTTCTTACCTACGCATCAAAACCAGAACGATAGTTTGTCAAGTTGGTGATGTTTTAACCTTCACAAGGACCGGGCGTAGCCACACTCAGTTCAACTAAAGTGAGAGAGCGGACACCCGCCAGTCACCTTTAAGCAACGAGTGCTCGCAGCGGTGAAACCAGTCTCGCGTAAGCGTCTGGCGTAATGTCGGTCCGGGCGCTTCATCTCACAATACCGCCGAACCAAAGTATGACATGCTTTGGTAAGCGGTATGACTTGTATCGCCCACAACTCACTTGTGTTCTACTCGTGCATATAACATCAACGCATAAAACCAGGCTCGATGCCATTGTTGGGGAACGTAGTAATTTCAAAAAATTCCTACGCACACGCAAGATCATGGTGATGGCATAGCAACGAGAGGGAGAGTATTGTCCACGTACCCTCGTGAGACCGTGGCGAAGCGTTAGACAACACGGTTGATGTAGTCGTGCGTCTTCACGATCCGACCGATCCAAGTACCGAGCGTCACGACAACTCCGAGTTCAGCACACGTTCAGCTCGATGGCGATCCCGGACTCCGATCCAGCAAAGTGTCGGGGATGAGTTCCGTCGGCCGACGACGGCGTGGTGGCGATGATGATGTTCTATCCGCGCGGGCTTCGCCTAAACTCCGCGACGATATGACCGAGGTGGAATATGGTGGAGGGGGGCACCGCACACGGCTAAGGAACGATCCGTAGATCAACTTGTGTGTCTATGGGGTGCCCCCTGCCCCCGTATATAAAGGAGCAAGGGGGGAGGAGGCGGCCGGCCTAGGAGGGGCGCGCCAAGGGGAGTCCTACTCCCACCGGGAGTAGGACTCCCTCCTGCCTTGTTGGAGTAGGAGAAGGGGGAAAGAGGGGGAGAGGAGGAAGGAAAAGGGGGCCGCACCCTTGTCCAATTCGGACCAGAGGGGCTGCACGCCTCCTTCCTTCGGCCTCTCTCCTCTATTCCCGTATGGCCCAATAAGGCCCATATCCTCCCGGCGAATTCCGTAACTCTCGGTACTCGAAAATACCGAATCACTCGGAACCTTTCCGAACTCCGAATATAGTCGTCCAATATATCGATCTTTACGTCTCGACCATTTCGAGACTCCTCGTCATGTCCCTGATCTCATCCGGGACTCGAACTCCTTCGGTACATTAAAACTCATAAACTCATAATATAACATCATCGAAACCTTAAGCGTGCGGACCCTACGGGTTCGAGAACTATGTAGACATGACCTAGAACTATTCTCGGTCAATAACCAATAGCGGAACCTGGATGCTCATATTGGCTCCTACATATTCTACGAAGATCTTTACCGGTCAAACCGCATAACAACATACGTTGTTCCCTTTGTCATCGGTATGTTACTTGCCTGAGATTTGATCGTCGGTATCCAATACCTAGTTCAATCTCGTTCACGACAAGTCTCTTTACTCGTTCCGTAATACATCATCTCACAACTAACTTATTAGTTGCAATGCTTGCAAGGCTTATGTGATGTGCATTACCGAGAGGGCCCAGAGATACCTCTCCGACAATTGGAGTGACAAAACCTAATCTCGAAATACGCCAACCCAACATGTGCCTTTGGAGACACCTGTAGTACTCCTTTATAATCACCCGATTCGTTGTGACGTTTGGTAGCACCAAAGTGTTCCTCCGTAAACAGGAGTTGCATAATCTCATAGTTACGGGAACATGTATAAGTCATGAAGAAAGCAATAGCAATATACTAAACGATCAAGAGCTAGGCTAACGGAATGGGTCATGTCAATCACATCATTCTCCTAATGATGTGATCCCATTAATCAAATAACAACACATGTCTATGGTTAGGAAACATAACCATCGTTGATTAATGAGCTAGTCAAGTAGAGGCATACTAGTGACTATATGTTTGTCTATGTATTCACACATGTATCATGTTTCCGATTAATACAATTCTAGCATGAATAATAAACATTTATCATGATATGAGGAAATAAATAATAACTTTATTATTGCCTCTAGGGCATATTTCCTTCAGCTTGAATCCTCGACATCGTGGTTCATCCGATGAGATCATCAAGGAGTATGTGGGAGCCAACATGGGTATCCAGATCCCGCTGTTGGTTATTGACCGGAGAGCCGTCTCGGTCATGTCTGCATGTCTCCCGAACCCGTAGGGTCTACACACTTAAGGTTCGGTGACGCTAGGGTTGTATGAATATGAGTATGCAGTAAACCGAATGTTGTTAGGAGTCCCGGATGAGATCCCGGACGTCACGAGGAGTTCCGGAATGGTCCGGAGGTAAAGAATTATATATAGGAAGTGCTGTTTCGGCCATCGGGAGAATTTCGGGGGTTACCGGTATTGTACCGGGACCACCGAAAGGGTCCCTGGGGTCCACCGGGTGGGGCCACCTATCCCGGAGGGCCCCATGGGCTGAAGTGGGGAGGGAACCAGCCCCTGGTGGGCTGGTGTGCCCCACTTGCCCCCCCCCCCTGCGCCTAGGGTTGGAAACCCTAGGGTGGGGGGCGCACCACTTGCCTTGGGGGGCACTCCACCCCCCCCCCTGGCCGCCGCCCCCCTTGGAGATTCAAACTTCAGGGCCGGCGCCCCCCCCCCCTTGGGGGCCGATATAAAGGAGGGGGGGAGGGAGGGCAGCCGCACCCTGAGTCTTGGTGCCTCCCTCCCCCTGCTACACCTCTTCCTCCTCCCGCAGTTGCTTGGCGAAGCCCTGCCGGAGTCCTGCTGCATCCACCACCACGCCGTCGTGCTGCTAGATCTTCATCAACCTCTCCTTCCCCCTTGCTGGATCAAGATGGAGGAGACGTCACGCTGACCGTACGTATGTTGAACGCGGAGGTGCCGTCCGTTCGGCGCTAGGATCTCTGGTGATTTGGATCACGACGAGAACGACTCCCTCAACCCCGTTCACTTGAACGCTTCCGCTCATGATCTACAAAGGTATGTAGATGCACTCCTGTCACTCGTTGCTAGATGAACTCATAGATGGATCTTGGTGAATGTAGGAAAAATTTTATTTTATGCAACGTTCCGCAACAGTGGCATCATGAGCCAGGTTTATGCGTAGTTCTCTATTGCACGAGTAGAACACAATTTGTTGTGGGCGTAGATGTTGTCAACTTTCTTGCCGCTACTAGTCTTATTTTGCTTCAACGGTATTGTGGGATGAAGCGGCCTGGACCGACCTTACACGTACGCTTACGTGAGACTGGTTCCACCGACTGACATGCACTAGTTGCATAAGGTGGCTAGCGGGTGTCTGTCTCTCCCACTTTAGTTGGAGCGGATTCGATGAAAAGGGTCCTTATGAAGGGTAAATAGAAGTTGACAAATCACGTTGTGGCTTTCTCGTAGGTAAGAAAACGTTCTTGCTAGAACCCTTTTGCACACACGTAAAAACTTGCAACAACAATTAGAGGACGTCTAACTTGTTTTTGCAGCAAGTGTTTTGTGATGTGATATGGCCAAAGTTGTGATGAATGATGAATGATATATATGTGATGTATGAGATCATGTTCTTGTAATAGGAATCACGACTTGCATGTCGATGAGTATGACAACCGGCGGGAGCCATAGGAGTTGTCTTTATTTTTTGTATGACGTGCGTGTCATTGAGAAACGCCATGTAAATTACTTTACTTTATTGCTAAACGTGTTAGCCCTAGTAGTAGAAGTAATAGTTGGCGAGCAACTTCATGGAGACACGATGATGGAGATCATGATGATGGAGAACATGGTGTCATGCCGGTGACAAGATGATCATGGAGCCCCGAAGATGAAGATCAAAGGAGCTATATGATATTGGCCATATCATGTCACTACTATATAATTGCATGTGATGTTTATTATGTTTATGCATCTTGTTTACTTAGAATGACGGTAGTAAATAAGATGATCCCTTATAATAATTTCAAGAAAGTGTTCTCCCTAACTGTGTGCTGTTGCTAAAGTTCGTCGTTTCGAAGCACCACGTGATGATCGGGTGTGATAGATTCTTACGTTCACATACAACGGGTGTAAGACAGTTTTACACATGCAAAACACTTAGGTTAACTTGACGAGCCTAGCATGTACAGACATGGCCTCGGAACACAAGAGACCGAAAGGTCGAACATGAGTCGTATGGAAGATACGATCAACATGGAGATGTTCACCGACGATGACTAGTCCGTCTCACGTGATGATCGGACACGGCCTAGTCGACTCGGATCATGTAACACTTAGATGACTAGAGGGATGTCAAATCTGAGTGGGAGTTCATTATATAATTTTATTAGATGAACTTAATTATCATGAACATTAGTCTAAAATCTTTGCAAAATGTCTTGTAGATCAAATGGCCAACGCTCATGTCACCATGAACTTCAACGCATTCCTAGAGAAAACCAAGCTGAAAGATGATGGCAGCAACTACTCGGACTGGGTCCGGAACCTGAGGATCATCCTCATAGCAGCCAAGAAACAATATGTCCTACAAGCACCGCTAGGTGAAGCACCCATCCCAGAGAACCAAGACATTATGAATGCTTGGCAGTCTCGTGCTGATGATTACTCCCTCGTTCAGTGCGGCATGCTTTACAGCTTAGAACCGGGGCTCCAAAACCGTTTTGAGCAACACGGAGCATATGAGATGTTCGAGGAGCTGAAAATGGTTTTCCAAGCTCATGCCCGGGTCAAGAGATATGAAGTCTCTGACAAGTTCTATAGTTGTAAGATGGAGGAAAATAGTTCTGTCAGTGAGCACATACTCAAAATGTCTGGGTTGCACAACCGCCTGTCCTAGCTGGATATTAACCTCCCGAACTGTTGGGGAACGTAGTAATTTCAAAAAAATTCCTACACACACACAAGACCATGGTGATGGCATAGCAACGAGAGGGGAGAGTGTCTGTCCACGTACCCTCGTAGACCGAAAGCGGAAGCGTTATAACAACGCGGTTGATGTAGTCGTACGTCTTCACGATCCGACCGATCCAAGCACCGAACGTACGGCACCTCCGAGTTCTGCACGTTCAGCTCGATGGCGATCCCGGACTCGATCCAGCAAAGTGTCGGGGATGAGTTCCGTCAGCACGACGGCGTGGTGACGATGATGATGCTCTACCGGCGCAGGGCTTCGCCTAAACTCTGCGACGATATGACCGAGGTGGAATATGGTGGAAGGGGGCACCGCACACGGCTAAGAGATCCAAGGGATCAATTGTTGTGTCTTTGGTGCTAGCCCTGCCCCTCTATTTATATGTTGGCGCGGGTTGAAACTTGGAGCAAAAACCTCCTCAAAGTCGGTTTTGCCCGAAAGGCAAGAGTCCCACTCGGACTCCAGGACCAAACGCCACAATCCTTGGCGTCTGGCCCGACGCCATGGGCCTCGGCGTCGCCCAGGCCGACGCCGGGGTCTCCGCGTTTGGCCCCGGCCTCCTCATAAAACTCCTTTTGCACCGACCTAAAGCCTCATGGGCTTGACCCTTAGCCTAAACATATCATCCAATATATGAATCTTTACGTCTCGACCATTTGAGACTCCTCGTCATGTCCCCGATCTCATCCGGACTCGAACTCCTTCGGTACATCAAAACATGCAAACTCATAATATAACATCATCGAAACCTTAAGCGTGCGGACCCTACGGGTTCGAGAACTATGTAGACATGACCTAGAACTATTCTCGGTCAATAACCAATAGCGGAACCTGGATGCCCATATTGGTTCCTACATATTCTCTGAAGATCTTTATCGGTCAAACCGCATAACGACATCGTTGTTCCTTTTGTCATCGGTATGTTACTTACCCGAGATTCGATCGTCGGTATCCAATACCTAGTTCAATCTCGTTCTTGGTAAGTCTCTTTACTCGTTCCGTAATACATCATCTCACAACTAACTCATTAGTTGTAATGCTTGCAAGGCTTATGTGATGTGTATTACCGAGAAGGCCCAGAGATACCTCTCCGACAATCGGAGTGACAAAACCTAATCTCAAAATCGCCAACCCAACAAGTACCTTTGGAGACACCTGTAGTACTCCTTTATAATCACCCGATTCGTTGTGACGTTTGGTAGTACCAAAGTGTTCCTCCGTAAACGGAGTTGCATAATCTCATAGTTACAGGAACATGTATAGGTCATGAAGAAAGCAATAGCAATATACTAAGCGATCAAGTGCTAAGCTAACGGAATGGGTCATGTCAATCACATCATTCTCCTAATGATGTGATCCCATTAATCAAATGACAACACATGTCTATGGTTAGGAAACATAACCATCTTGATTAATGAGCTAGTCTAGTAGAGGCATACTAGTGACTATCTGTTTGTCTATGTATTCACACATGTATTATGTTTCCGGTTAATACAATTCTAGCATGAATAATAAACATTTATCATGATATAAGGAAATAAATAATAACTTTATTATTGCCTCTAGGGCATATTTCCTTGATCTCCCACTTGCACTAGAGTCAATAATCTAGTTCACATCGCCATGTGATTTTACATCAATAGTTCACATCTATATGTGGTTAACACCCATAGTTCACATCGACATGTGACCAACACCCAAAGGGTTTACTAGAGTCGATAATCTAGTTCACATCGCTATGTGATTAATACCCAAAGAGTACTAAGGTGTGATCATGTTTTGCTTGTGAGATAATTTTAGTCAGCGGGTCTCATCACATACAGAGCCGTAAGTATTTTGCAAATTTCTATGTCTACAATGCTCGCACGGAGCTACTCTAGCTAATTGCTCCCACTTTCAATATGTATCCAGATTGAGACTCGAGTCATCTAGATTAGTGTTAAAACTTGCATCGACGTAACCCTTTACGACGAACCTTTTTTTCACTTCCATAATCGAGAAACATATCCTTATTCTACTACGGATAATTTTGACCGCTGTCCATTGATCTACTCCTAGATCGCTATTGCACTCCCTTGCCAAGCTTAGTGGTAGGGTATGCAATAGATCTAGTACACAGCATGACATACTTTATAGAACCTATGGCTGATGCATAGGAAATGACTTTCATTCTCTTTCTATCTTCTGCCGTGGTCGGGTTTTGAGTCTTACTCAATCTCACACCTTGTAACACAGGCAAGAACTCTTTCTTTGACTGTTCCATTTTGAACTTACTTCAAAATCTTGTCAAGGTATGTATTCATTGAAAAACATATCAAGCGTCTTGATCTATCTCTATAGATCTTGATGCTCAATATGTAAGCAGCTTCACCGAGGTCCTTCTTTGAAGAACTCCTTTCAAATACTCCTTTATGCTTTGCAGAATAATTCTACATTATTTCCGATCAACAATATGTCATTCACATATACTTACCAAAATGCTGTAGTGCTCCCACTCACTTTCTTGTAAATACAGGCTTCTCCAAAAGTCTGTATAAAACCATATGCTTTGATCACACTATCAAAGCGTTTATTCCAACTCCGAGATGCTTGCACCAGTCCATAGATGGATCGCTGGAGCTTGCACATTTTGTTAGCTCCTTTAGGATTGACAAAACCTTCTGGTTGTATCATATACAACTCTTCTTTAATAAATCCATTAAAGAATGTAGTTTTGACATCCATTTGCCAGATTTCATAAAATGTGGCAATTGCTAACATGATTCGGACAGACTTAAGCATCGCTACAGTTGAGAAAATCTCATTGTAGTCAACACCTTGAACTTGTCGAAAACCTTTCTGCGACAAGTCGAGCTTTGTAGATAGTAATACTACGATCAGCATCTGTCTTCCTCTTGAAGATCCATTTATATAATATGGCTTGCCGATCATCGGGCAACTCCATCAAAGTCCACACTTTGTTCTCATATATGGATCCCATCTCAGATTTCATGGCCTCAAGCCATTTCGCAGAATCTGGGCTCATCATCGCTTCCTCATAGTTCGTAGGTTCATCATGGTCTAGTAACATGATTACCGTACCACTCTGGTGCGGATCTTACTCTGGAAGACCTACGAGGTTCGGTAGCAACTTGATCTGAAGTTTCATGATCATCATCATTAACTTCCTCACTAATTGGTGTAGGAATCACCGGAACTGATTTCTGTGATGAACTACTTTCCAATAAGGGAGAAGGTACAATTACCTCATCAAGTTCTACTTTCCTCCCACTCACTTCTTTCGAGAGAAACTTCTTCTCTAGAAAGGATCCATCTTAGCAACGAATAACTTGCCTTCGGATCTGTGATAGAAGGTGTACCCAACTATTTCCTTTGGGTATTCTATGAAGACGCACTTCTCCGATTTGGGTTCGAGCTTATCAGGATGAAACTTTTTCACATAAGCATCGCAGCCCCAAACTTTAAGAAACGTCAACTTGGGTTTCTTGCTAAACCACAGTTCATATGTTGTCGTCTCAACGGATTTAGATGGTGCCTTTTTAATGTGAATGCAGCTGTCTCTAATGCATAACCCCAAAACGATAGTGGTAAATCGGTAAGATACATCATTGATCGCACCATATCAAATAAAGTGCGGTTATGACGTTCGGACACACCATTACGTTATGGTGTTCCATGTGGCGTGAGCTGTGAAACTATTCCACATTGTTTTATATGAAGGCCAAACTCGTAACTCAAATATTCTCCTCCACGATCAGATCGTAGAAACTTTATTTTCTTGTTACGATGATTTTCTACTTCACTCTGAAATTCTTTGAACTTTTCAACTATTTCAGACTTATGTTTCATCAAGAAGATATACGCATATCTGCTCAAATCATCTGTGAAGGTCAGAAAATAATGATACTTGCCACGAGCATCAACACTCATTGAATCGCATACATCGGTATGTATTATTTCCAATAAGTCAAGAGCTTGTTCCATTGTTCCGAGAACGGAGTTTTAGTCATCTTGCCCAAAAGGCACGGTTCGCAAGCATCAAATGATTCATAATCAAGTGATTCCAAAAGTCTATCGGCATGGATTTTTTTCATCGCTTTACACCAATATGACCTAAACGGCGATGCCACAAATAAGTTGCACTATCATTATTAACTTTGCATCTTTTGGTTTCAATATTATGAATATGTGTATCACTATGATCGAGATCCAATGAACCATTTTCATTGGGTGTGTAACCATATAAGGTTTTATTCATGTAAGCAGAACAACAATTTATTCTCTTACTTAAATGAATAACCGTATTGCAATAAACATGATCAAATCATATTTATGCTCAACACCAAATAACACTTATTTAGGTTCCACACTAATCCCGAAAGTATAGGGAGTGTGCGATGATGATCATATCAATCTTGGAACTACTTCCAACACTCATCGTCACTTCCCTTCAACTAGTTTCTGCTCATTCGCAACTCCTGATTCAAGTTACTACTCTTAGCAACCGAACCAGTATCAAATACCGAGGGGTTACTACGAACACTAGTAAAATACACATCAATAATCTGTATATCAAATATACCTTTGTTCACTTTGCCATCCTTCTTATCCGCCAAATACTTGGGGTAGTTCCGCTTCTAGTGACCAGTTCCATTGCAGCAAAAGCACTTAGTCTCAGGCTTAGGTCCAGACTTGGGCTTCTTCACTCGAGCAGCAACTTGCTTGCCGTTCTTCTTGAAGTTCCCCTTCTTCCCTTTGCCCTTTTCCTTGAGACTAGTGGTCTTGTCAATCATCAACACTTGATGCTCTTTCTTGATGTCTACCTTCGTCGATTTCAACATCACGAAGAGCTCGGGAATCGTTTTCGTCATCCCTTGCATACTATAGTTCATCACGAAGTTCTAGTAACTTAGTGATGGTGACTAGAGAATTCTGTCAATCACTATCTTATCTGGAAGATTAACTCCCCACTTGATTCAAGCGATTGAAGTACCCAGACAATCTGAGAACATGCTCACTAGTTGAGCGATTCTCTTCCATCTTTTAGCTATAGAACTTGTTGAAGACTTCATATCTCTCAACTCGGGTATTTGCTTGAAATATTAACTTCAATTCCTGGAACATCTCATATGGTCCATGATGTTCAAAACGTCTTTGAAGTCCCGATTCTAAGCCGTTAAGTATGGTGCACTAAACTATCAAGTAGTCATCATATTGAGCTAGCCAAACGTTCATAACGTCTGCATTTGCTCCTGCAATAGGTCTGTCACCTAGCGGTGCATTAAGGACATAATTCTTACAGGCAGCAATGAGGATAAACCTCAGATCACGGATCCAATCCGCATCATTGCTACTAACATTTTTCAATACAATTTTCTCTAGGAACATATTAAAATAAACATATGAAAGCAACAAACATAGGGAAGTAACAACGCGAGCTATTGATCTACAACATAATTTGCAAAATACTACCAGGACTAAGATCATGATAAATTAAAGTTCAATTAATCATATTACTTAAGAACTCCCACTTAGATAGACATCTCTAGTCATCTAAGTGATTACGTGATCCAAATCAACTAAACCATGTCCGATCATCACGTGAGATGGAGTAGTTTCAATGGTGAACATCACTATGTTGATCATATCTACTATATGATTCACGCCGACCATTCGGTCTCCGTGTTCCGAGGCCATATCTGTTATATGCTAGGCTCGTCAAGTTTAACTGAGTATTCGCGTGCGCAACTGTTTTGCACCCATTGTATTTGAGCGTAGAGCCTATCACACCCGATCATCACGTGGTGTCTCAAAGACGAAGAACTTTCGCAAGCGGTGCATACTCGGGAGAACACTTCTTGATAATTTTGGTGAGAGATCATCTTATAATGCTACCGTCAATCAAAGCAAGATAAGATGCATAAAGGATAAACATCACATGCAATCAATATAAGTGATATGATATGGTCATCATCATCTTGTGCTTGTGATCTCCATCGCGAAGCACCGTCATGATCACCATCGCCACCGGTAGCGACACCTTGATCTCCATCGTAGCATCGTTGTCGTCTCGCCAACTATTGCTTCTCGACTATCGCTACCGCTTAGTGATAAAGTAAAGCAATTACATGGCTTTTGCATTTCATACAATAAGCGACAACCATATGGCTCCTGCCAGATTGCCGATAACTTCGGTTACAAAACATGATTATCTCATACAATAAAATATAGCATCACGTCTTGACCACATCACATCACAACATGCCCTGCAAAAACAAGTTAGGCGTCCTCTACTTTGTTGTTTGCAAGTTTTACGTGGCTGCTATGGGCTGAGCAAGAACCGTTCTTACCTCGCATCAAAACCACAGCGATAGTTTGTCAAGTTGGTGCTGTTTTAACCTTCGCAAGGACCGGGCGTAGCCACTTTTCGGTTCAACTAAAGTGAGAGAGACAGACACCCGCCGGTCACCTTTAAGCAACGAGTGCTCGAGCGGTGAAACCAGTCTCGCGTAAGCGTCTGGCGTAATGTCGGTCCGGGCCGCTTCATCTCACAATACCGCCGAACCAATGTATGACATGCTGGTAAGAAGTATGACTTATATCGCCCACAACTCACTTGTGTTCTACTCGTGCATATGACATCAACGCATAAAACCAGGCTCGGATGCCACTGTTGGGGAACGTAGTAATTTCAAAAAATTTCCTACGCACACACAAGACCATGGTGATGGCATAGCAACGAGAGGGGAGAGTGTCTGTCCACGTACCCTCGTAGACCGAAAGCGGAAGCGTTATAACAACGCGGTTGATGTAGTCGACGTCTTCACGATCCGACCGATCCAAGCACCGAGCGTCGGCGGCACCTCCGAGTTCTGCACACGTTCAGCTCGATGGCGATCCCGGACTCGATCCAGCAAAGTGTCGGGATGAGTTCCGTCGGCCTGACGGCGTGGTGGCGATGATGATGCTCTACGGCGCAGGGCTTCGCCTAAACTCTGCGACGATATGACCGAGGTGGAATATGGTGGAAGGGGCACCGACACGGCTAAGAGATCAAGGGATCAATTGTTGTGTCTTTGGTGCTAGCCCTGCCCTCTATTTATATGTTGAGCCCCGGGTCGAAACTTGGAGCAAAAACCTCCTCAAAGTCGGTTTTGCCCGAAAGGCAAGAGTCCCACTCGGACTCCGGGACCAAACGCCACAATCCTTGGCGTCTGGCCCAGACGCCATGGGCCTCGGCGTCTGGCCCAGGGCCAGACGCCAGGATCTCCGGCGTTTAGCCCCATGGCCTCCGCAAAACTCCTTTTGCACCGACCTAAAGCCTCATGGGCTTGACCCCTTAGCCTAAACATATCATCCAATATATGAATCTTTACGTCTCGACCATTTTGAGACTCCTCGTCATGTCCCCGATCTCATCCGGGACTCGAACTCCTTCGTACATCAAAACATGCAAACTCATAATATAACATCGCCATCGAAACCTTAAGCGTGCGGACCCTACGGGTTCGAGAACTATGTAGACATGACCTAGAACTATTCTCGGTCAATAACCAATAGCGGAACCTGGATGCCCATATTGGTTCCTACATATTCTCTGAAGATCTTTATCGGTCAAACCGCATAACGACATACGTTGTTCCTTTTGTCATCGGTATGTTACTTACCCGAGATTCGATCGTCGGTATCCAATACCTAGTTCAATCTCGTTCTTGGTAAGTCTCTTTACTCGTTCCGTAATACATCATCTCACAACTAACTCATTAGTTGTAATGCTTGCAAGGCTTATGTGATGTGTATTACCGAGAAGGCCCAGAGATACCTCTCCGACAATCGGAGTGACAAAACCTAATCTCAAATCGCCAACCCAACAAGTACCTTTGGAGACACCTGTAGTACTCCTTTATAATCACCCGATTCGTTGTGACGTTTGGTAGTACCCAAAGTGTTCCTCCGTAAACAGGAGTTGCATAATCTCATAGTTACAGGAACATGTATAGGTCATGAAGAAAGCAATAGCAATATACTAAGCGATCAAGTGCTAAGCTAACGGAATGGGTCATGTCAATCACATCATTCTCCTAATGATGTGATCCCATTAATCAAATGACAACACATGTCTATGGTTAGGAAACATAACCATCTTGATTAATGAGCTAGTCTAGTAGAGGCATACTAGTGACTATCTGTTTGTCTATGTATTCACACATGTATTATGTTTCCGTTAATACAATTCTAGCATGAATAATGAACATTTATCATGATATAAGGAAATAAATAATAACTTTATTATTGCCTCTAGGGCATATTTCCTTCACGAACGAGGCGGTCATTGACAGAATCCTTCAGTCCCTCCCACCGAGCTACAAGAGCTTTGTGATGAACTACAATATGCAGGGGATGGTGAAGACTATTCTGAGTATTTTCAATCTTTGAAGTCGTGAGAGGTAGAAATCAGGAAAGAACATCAAGTGTTGATGGTCAATAAAACCACTAAGTTCAAGAAGGGCAAGGGTAAGAAGAACTTCAAGAAGGACGGCAAGGATGTTGCCGCCCGATAAGCCGAGTTGCGGGAAGAAGTCAAAGAATGGACCCAAGCACGAGGTCGAGTGCTTTTATTGCAAAGGGAAGGGTCATTTGAAGCGGAACTGCCCCAAATACTTAGCGCACAAGAAGGCCGCAACACTAAAGGTATATTTGATATACATGTAATTGATGTGTACCTTACCAAGACTCGTAGTAACTCCCAGGTATTTGATACCGTGTCGTTGCTCATATTTTTAACTCACAGCGAGCTGCGGAATAAGCGGAGACTGGCGAAGGGCGAAGTGACGATCTTGGCGTCGGGAATGGTTCCAAGGTCGATGTGACCGGCGTCGGCACGCTACCTCTACATTTACCTACGGGATTAGTTTTAAACCTCAATAATTGTTATTTAGTGCCAAGTTTGAGCATGAACATTGTATCAGGATCTCGTTTAATGCGAGATGGCTACTCATTTAAATCCGAGAATAATGGTTGTTCTATTTATATGAGAGATATGTTTTATGGTCATGCTCCGATGGTCAATGGTTTATTATTAATAAATCTCGAACGTAATATTACACATATTCATAGTGTGAACACCAAAAGATGTAAAGTTGATAACGGTAGTCCCACATACTTGTGGCACTTTGCTTTGGTCACATTGGTGTCAAGCGCATGAAGAAGCTCCATTCGATGGACTTTTAGAGTCTCTTGATTATGAATCATTTGACACATGTGAACCATGCCTCATGGGAAAAATGACCAAGACTCCGTTCTCCGGAACAATGGAGCGAGCAACCAACTTATTGGAAATCATACATACCGATGTATGCGGTCCAATGGCGTTGAGGCTCATGGAGGATATCGTTATGTTCTCACTCTCCGATGACTTGAGTAGATATGGGTATGTCTACTTGATGAAACACAAGTCTGAGACCTTTGAAAAGTTCAAGGAATTTCAGAATGAGGTAGAGAATCAACGTGACCGAAAAATAAAGTTCTTATGATCAGATCGTGGAGGAGAATATTTAAGTCACGAATTTGGTGCACACTTAAGGAAATGTGGAATCGTTTCACAACTCACGCCGCCTAGAACACCTCAGCGTAACGGTGTGTCCGAACGTCGTGATCGCACTCTATTGGATATGGTGCGATCTATGATGTCTCTTCTTGATTTACCGCTATCATTTTGGGGATACGCTCTAGAGACAGCTACATTCACTTTAAATAGGGCACCGTCTAAATCCGTTGAGACGACACCGTATGAATTATGGTTTGGGAAGAAACCTAAGCTGTCGTTTCTAAAAGTTTGGGGATGCGATGCTTATGTCAAGAAACTTCAACCCGAAAAGCTCGAACCCAAGTCGGAAAAATGCGTCTTCATAGGATACCCTAAGGAAACCATTGGGTATACCTTCTACCTTAGATCCGAAGGCAAGATCTTTGTTTCAAGAACGGATCCTTTCGGAAAAAGAGTTTCTCTCGAAAGGAGTAAGTGGGAGGAAAGTAGAACTCGATGAAGTACTACCTCTTGAACCGAAAGTAGTGCAGCTCAGAAAATGTTCTGTGGTGCCTACACCGATCGGAGAGGAAATTAATGATGATGATCAAGGTACTTGAATCAAGTTGCTACTGAACTCAGTGGGTCCACAAGGACACGTTCCACACAAGAGTGGTATGGCAACCATGTCCCGGAAATCATGTTGTTAGACAACGGTGAACCTTGAACTATGAAGAAGCGATGGCGGCCCAGATTCCAACAAATGGCTTGAAGCCATGCAATCCGAGATAGGATCCATGTATGAAAACAAAGTATGGACTTTGACAGACTTGCCCGATGATCGGCGAGCGATAGAAAACAAATGGATCTTTAAGAAGAAGACGGACGCGGATGGTAATGTTACCATCTATAAAGCTCGATTTGTCGCTAAGGGTTATCGGCAAGTTCAAGGGGTTGACTACGATGAGACTTTCTCTCCCGTAGCGAAGCTGAAGTCCGTCCGAATCATGTTAGCAATTGCCGCATATTATGATTATGAGATATGGCAATGGACGTCAAAACGGCATTCCTTAACGGCTATCTTAAGGAAGAACTGTATATGATGCAGCCGGAAGGTTTTGTCGACCCTAAGAATGCTAACAAGGTATGCAAGCTCCAGCGATCCATTTATGGGCTGGTGCAAGCATCTCGGAGTTGGAACATTCGCTTTGATGAGATGATCAAAGCGTTTGGGTTTATGCAGACTTATGGAGAAGCCTGCGTTTACAAGAAAGTGAGTGGGAGCTCTGTAGCATTTCTCATATTATATGTAGATGACATACTTTTGATGGGAAATGATATAGAACTTTTGGACAACATAAAGGCCTACTTGAATAAGAGTTTTTCAATGAAGGACCTTGGAGAAGCTGCTTATATATTAGGCATCAAGATCTATAGAGATAGATCGAGACGCCTCATAGGTCTTTCACAAAGCACATACCTTGAAAAGATATTGAAGAAGTTCAAAATGGATCAGTCCAAGAAAGGGTTCTTGCCTGTATTACAAGGTGTGAAATTGAGCTCGACTCAATGTCCGACCACGGCAGAAGATATAGAAGAGATGAGTGTCATCCCCTATGCATCAGCCATAGGTTCTATTATGTATGCCATGCTGTGTACCAGACCTGATGTAAACCTTGCCATAAATTTGGTAGGAAGGTACCAAAGTAATCCCGGCAAGGAACACTGGATAGCGGTCAAGAATATCCTGAAGTACCTAAAAAGGACTAAGGACATGTTTCTCGTTTATGGAGGTGACAAAGAGCTCGTCGTAAAGGGTTACGTCGATGCTAGCTTCGACACAGATCTGGATGACTCTAAGTCACAAACCGGATCGTGTATATGTTAAATGGTGGAGCGATGGCTGGTGCAGCTGCAAGCGAAGCGTCGTGGCGGGATCTACATGTGAAGCGGAATACATGGCAGCCTCGGAGGCAGCGCATGAAGCAATTTGGGTGAAGGAGTTCATCACCGACCTAGGAGTCATACCCAATGCGTCGGGGCCGATCAAACTCTTCTGTGACAACACTGGAGCTATTGCACTTGCCAAGGAGCCCAGGTTTCACAAGAAGACCAGGCACATCAAGCGTCGCTTCAACTCCATTCATGAAAATGTTCAAGATGGAGACATAGAAATTTGCAAAGTGCATATGGATCTGAATGTCGCAGATCCGTTGACTAAACCTCTTTCGCGAGCAAAACATGATCAACACCAGAACTCTATGGGTGTTCATTTCATCACAATGTAACTAGATTATTGAGTCTAGTGCAAGTGGGAGACTGTTGGAAATATGCCCTAGAGGAAATAATAAAAGGATTATTATTATATTTCCTTGTTCATGATAATTGTCTTTTATTCATGCTATAATTGTATTACCCAGAAATCGTAATATACGTGTGAATAGATAGACCACAACATGTCCCTAGTGAGCCTCTAGTTGACTAGCTCGTTGATCAATAGATGGTCATGGTTTCCTGACTATGGACATTGGATGTCATTGATAACGGGATCACATCATTAGGAGAATGATGTGATGGACAAGACCCAATCCTAAGCATAGGACAAGATCGTGTAGTTTGTTTTGCTAGAGTTTTTCCAATGTCAAGTGTCTTTTCCTTAGACCATGAGATCGTGTAACTCCTGGATACCGTAGGAGTGCTTTGGGTGTACCAAACATCACAAGTAACTGGGTGACTATAAAGGTGCACTACAGGTATCTCCGAAAGTTTCTGTTGGGTTGACACGGATCGAGACTGGGATTTGTCACTCCGTATTACGGAGAGGTATCACTGGGCCCACTCGGTAGTGCATCATCATAATGAGCTCAAAGTGACCAAGTGTCCGGTCACGGGATCATGCATTACGGTGCGAGTAAAGTGACTTGCCGTAACGAGATTGAACGAGGTATTGGGATACCGACGATCGAATCTCGGGCAAGTAACATACCGATTGACAAAAGGAATAGTATACGGGGTTGCTTGAATCCTCGACATCGTGGTTCATCCGATGAGATCATCGAGGAGTATGTGGGAGCCAACATGGGTATCCAGATCCCGCTGTTGGTTATTGACCGGAGAGCCGTCTCGGTCATGTCTGCATGTCTCCCGAACCCGTAGGGTCTACACACTTAAGGTTCGGTGATGCTAGGGTTGTATGAATATGAGTATGCAGTAAACCGAATATTGTTAGGAGTCCCGGATGAGATCCCGGACGTCACGAGGAGTTCCGGAATGGTCCGGAGGTAAAGAATTACATATAGGAAGTGTTGTTTCGCCATCGGGAGAATTTCGGGGGTTACCGGTATTGTACCGGGACCACCGAAAGGGTCCCGGGGGTCCACTGGGTGGGGCCACCTATCCCGGAGGGCCCCGTGGGCTGAAGTGGGGAGGGAACCAGCCCCTGGTGGGCTGGCGCGCCCCACTTGGGCCCCCCTGCGCCTAGGGTTGGAAACCCTAGGGTGGGGGTGCACCACTTGCCTTGGGGGGCACTCCACCCCCCCCCCCCTGGCCGCCGCCCCCCTTGGAGATTCAATCTCCAGGGCCAGCCCCCTTGGGGGCCTATATAAGGAGGGGGAGGAGGGCAGCCGCACCACAGTCTTGGTGCCTCCTCCCCTGCTACACCTCTTCCTCCTCCCGCAGCTTGCTTGGCGAAGCCTGCCGAGTCTCTGCTGCATCCACCACCACGCCGTCGTGTTGCTGGATCTTCATCAACCTCTCCTTCCCCTTGCTGGATCAAGACGGAGGAGACGTCCACGCTGACCGTGCGTGTGTTGAACGCGAGGTGCTGTCCATTCGGCGCTAGGATCTCCGGTGATTTGGATCACGACGAGAACGACTCCCTCAACCCCGTTCACTTGAACGCTTCCGCTCGTGATCTACAAAGGTATGTAGATGCACTCCTGTCACTCGTTGCTAGATGAACTCATAGATGGATCTTGGTGAACGTAGGAAAATTTTTATTTTATGCAACGTTCCCCAACAATTATGCCAAAAAATGATACATACAACTAGGGGGTTTCGTTGTGGCTTATGTTTGAATACCATGGACCAAGAACTGGCTCTTTCAAGCACAATGATTAATATTGTTTATTTTCACATACAAAACCCTTTCTTCATTCATCCCATAATCGTAGGTGGCTAGGGCAAACTTTTCCTTCCAGACTTCACCGAAGAGCCCGTGGATTCGCCTCCCCTCTGTCTGCCGCTCTGGCGACCGCTGGCGAGGGGCGGAATCCCGGTGCTCCGCTCAGGTTAGTGGTTTATGTTTTTTTTGGTCCTCACAGGTGCGGTGCTCGGATGGATGGCGGCGCTTCTTCTTCTTCTTCGAGTTTTTCTTCTGGACTTTGATCCTCGAGTTCGTCCATTTGGACATAGTCGACGGAGTTTCGTCATGGATATCTGCGGTCAGCTTAGGGTTTCTCATTATGTAGCGAGATTTGGTGTTAGACATTTCAAATCTATGCAAGGGTTCAACCAGGGACGAAGCTAGAAAAATGTTTGATGGGGTCATGTCTATGACAGTGGGGTCATCTTGTCTAAACAGACAATAATTAGTACTAAACTACTGAAGGACCAATGAAGGATTACCTAATTTCATTGGGGTCAATTGACCCCAATGCTTACATGGGAGCTCCGTCCCTGGGTTCAACAGCGACGACTACGGCTCCAGGACACCGGTTTAGGGGCATGTGCGTAAGACTTCCTGACTGTCATCAACAAAGTCAACCTGGCTTTGGCGGCTCGTTCTAGCATGCGGTAGTGGTCATTCGGTGGTCTCGAAATCTCGATGTTATTTGAGATGCTTTGTACTTCTGATGAACTTTTATAATGGATTTTCTTAGGGAAACGTTTGCGTGCGGCGCACCGGCCGAACCGTTGCGCCGGTCCCGCGCACACCCTACGATCACGCGCAATCAAGGGGATAGAGGCAGGCCACATGCAGCTTTTTTCTGGCCCACACACCACCCCACACTCTCCCTTATCTTTTTCAACCCCGCACCGCTCACCCACTTTAACTTATCTCTTCGCATGCCCTCTCTCCTCCGTCAGGTGGTCATGTCACTGGCTACTCTCGAACACTCCCCGTCCACTCCCCAAACTGTCAATTTTTGGCGGAGCTGCAATCTCTGGTGGTGGAGCTACATCCAGCGGCGACACCTTCTGCTGGGCAAGCTGCACCCCACGGCTGGCCGGTGCTGGAACTAGCATGGCGATGAGTTGGGCACCGGCCAAGCCATTTTTTTGCTGTGGCACCCGAAGACTGCTGGAAGCAGCATGTCACCGTTAGAACGGTGCCCGGTTTGCTACATCCAGTGAGCAATTTTGCTGCCACGGCCGACTCGGGCTGGAACCGCAAATGGTTTTACTACAACCAGCGAGCGATTTTGTTTCCACCTCGCTGCGGAGCTGGGCGGCAGATTGTTTTGCTACAACCAGCGAAGCCCCGAGCTGGAAACAACATCTTTTTTTGCTGCATCGACCTGAGTAATTTCTACGGCGACGATGGCGGATCCCTTATTTTGTTTCGGATCCCTTATTTTGTTGCAACCGGCAATCGAAAAAGCTTCCATCGACAAGTATTTTGCTACGCCGCATCCAGGGGAGAGTTGAAGGTTGCAACCGGGGGGGGGGCGACCGTGCCGCCGGCGAGCACATCGACGAGATAAAACGGGGGGGGGGGGATTCCCGCTGCTGCAACCGTCACGGCGGCAAGCTGGAGCCGAAGGTGAGCGATGCTAAAACCGACAAACGGCGAGCCGCCTCCCCATCTCTTCTTCCCACTTCAGCCACGGTGGCACGCACGAACTCCATGGAGACGCCGTGAGTTTGTCGTGGTCACCCTCAGGACGCGAACGATGACCGTGCTACTAGGAGATGCGCTGGATTGGGCCACGACCACACAAGCCGTGTCGGTGTTCCCTCGGGATGCTACAACGGTGCACCACGGGCACCTGAAGATCGTGCTACAACCAGCATTAGCCGTAGCTAGAGATGGTGACCACAGGTGTTGCAACCGGCAACCGGCGATGTTGGAACAAGGTGTTGTCGGTACAACGGCTAGTCAAGGTTGTTGCAACCGGCATCTGAGAAAGCTACAGCTGGCGAGAAAAAAAGCTTCAACCGAAGGGATGACGGAAGCGCGGGGCGACACCACATAAGCTGCAACCGGTGTTTGAGAAAGCTACAGCCGTTGATGAAAAAAGCTTCAACCTGCAACAAAAAAGGCTTCAACCCGAGGTGACATAAGCTATGAACGACACAAAAAAGCTGCAATCGGCGTCTAAAGCTTTGACCGACGCGGTGAGCTGACGATGGTGCCAGAGGTGACACCGGTGAGAGGCAGACGATACACAGTGGTGCTGCGACAAGTCAGCAAAGAAGCTATGACCGGCCGGCGAGAAGCTGCAACCCTTATCGTTGGCCGACCAGCAAGCATGAGCAGTCGCCGGCGAGCGCGGTGCCACGAGAGGACGGCGAGCGCGGGGCGTGGCTGGCCGGCAAGAACGGGAAGCCGAGGACAACGCAGGCGTGGGTGTTCGCCGGTCATGAGCGTGCTGGGCGGCGCGAGCGGAACGGCTGTGTGGTGCCGGACTGCGTGTTGATGGAAACGCCCTGTGTTGACTTTTTTACGTTTGCGATGACCAGCTTATCCTACGGACGCTATGCGCTTAATCGTGCGGATGGGCTGCGACCGACCGAGTTTTGGGCCGGTGCGCCGGCGCCTATTAGCGCCTGTACACCTCTAAGGCTACTCATATTGGGGAGTAACATCGTGAAATAAGGATTACAGTCACTCCCGGACGCTCTCAGCGATTTGGATTCCTGGCCGTTGGATCTGGCTGCTTGATGCGATCTGAGCCGTCCGATCTCGCCCCGGATTGATCTCAGCCGCTGGATCGAACCGATGACACTATTGCAATGAATAGTTACCTCTCGTTCCTGCCACCGCGCGTAAATTCGCTGCCCAACCAAGGGCATTTTCTTCATTTTGCGTGGAGGTGTACAAAAGGCGAAGGCTCGTGTGGGGATGACCTAGTCGTCGCTCCTCTCCCCCTCGCGCCAGCCCCTCTCCTCTTCCCCTCCCTCTCTCCCTCCCGCAGGCCCTCGCCACCACAACCTACGCCGGCCGGTCCCTGCCGATTCCGGCGGCTGCCGGCGACGCGCAGCACTCTCCCATGGCTGCCTCCCTCAGCTCTGTCCTCCCCACCAACCAGATCTGTTGCGCTCCCACGAAACCCTAGCCGCCGCATGTCCGCTCCCTGCCGGGCCGTCGCGTTGTCTCCTCCTCCCTGCCCTCTCGGTCCTCAGCGGGAGGAGCGTGGCTCACCGCCACAGCTGCTCCGCGTCGCTGCTTACTCATCGAGCTCGCACGTCCCTGTCACCTAGAGGAGCGGCCGCTCGCTGCCGCGCTGTCGCATCGTCTCCTCCTCCCCGCCCTCTCGGTCCTCAACGGGAGGAGCTTGGCCCGCCGCCGCAGCAGCTCCGCGTCCCCGTCGCCTGGAGGAGCGGAGGCTGCAACTCCAGCATCTGCTCGATCCTCTTTCCCTCGCCTGTGAGCGGCTCATGGCAGCTCCGGATCCAGTGTCCATCACGTGTTCTCCGTGATGCGAGATCGACGATGGCCTTCTACATCACGCGGGGGCCATGGCCGGTGCTCTGCCGCCTCCAACTTTAGCCCCGTCTCCACTTTAGGTTCTCTCTCTCTCTCTCTCTGACGTCCGCTTTTCCATGACTGGGCTTGCAGGTCACCGCCTGGTGGGTGCTGGCTCGAAGGTGACGAGCTACAATCCCAGAGAATAAGGTTAGATGGGTTACAATGAATTAGTTGTCCACTAAGAAAACTGAAAAAAGACACCTATTGGAAGTCCTCATCAACCGGAAAAATGCTAACTAGCACAAGCATACATCCGTTCTAATGTTGGCACCGTCAACAACCAATTGCTTGCTTTTCTATGTGATTAGAAACCTTCAGAGAAGTACACGTAACTAAAATGACATAAAGCCTGCCTGAATCTTTAGGGTAATATATTAGTTGTTGGCACCATCAACAACCAATTTCCTTGCTTTTCTACCTTCAGGGAAGTATAGATAACTAAAATGAGTGAATTTATGAAGCTTGCTTGAATCTTTAGGATAATATATCAGTACTGCAACTTTATTTTCGGTAGTTTCAGGCTATCTGAATGAAGTTTGCTTTTAAGTTTGCAAGCATGCAATGTTATAAGGAAGCTCTACTGCATCAACAGGGCTGACCTGAAGCTACCGATCAGCGTGGAGGATGCTGGACGGAGTGTTGAGGAGTTTGCAATAGCTGAATCAGTATGTTAGTCTGAACAATCTGCGTATTTGCTTGCCTCCTCTTTGAATGCATAAAGGAGGAGGATACAGATTGTTGCTCCAATCTCCGATGATGATATCTGGGTTCAGCTAATAGTATCTTGTTGTTTTTCAGAAGGGAGTGCCACTTGTCCATGTTGGTCAGGACACACGCTTGGACTATCGAGTTATTGATGTTCGAACACTAGCAAATCAAGCCATTTTCCGTATACAGCATCATGTTGAAAACATTGGTATTTGTTCTTGCCTTTAGGACTGCTGCTATCAGTGATGTGTTGATGAACTGAGTTTGCAGAACTAAACACGCCATGTTATGTAATTTTTTGTGTCGCTTAGCTAGGATATTCTACTTTGACACTGAATTAAACATATCTAATCTGGTGAACCCTTTGAGTAGTTGAGCCAAAGCATGCCATTGGCTGGGCTGCCGAATTGGGATTTCAGTGATCCTTTTGGGTGGTTGTTTAGGTGGAGTGTGCCCGAGCAACCACCATAGCGACACTTAGTGGTGGACTGTCGTCGCTTGTTGTATCGTAATGATGTGGACGGGCGCTTCTATAAGCGAAAATGTACATCTGCCCAGTTGTGGTATCTCATGGTTGACTTCCCTGAAATCTGAAATGTCCGGAACTGCTCAAATAAATAGGCTGGCATCTTAAATTTTCTTTCTCAGATAGATTGCTTCTTTATTACGACTTAATTTTGTGGTGTTGACAGAGTTTGCTGAATATGTAGATTTTTAGATGCAGCTCTTAAATATGGATGAGATACTGGAAAGGAGACTTGTGGTTCCACTTTCTCTTATATCCTTTTTCTCGACCTGTAAGCATATGTTTTGGAAACTGTCTTGCTATTATTCTTCCGAAATAATAATCATGAGAAGCAACTTGTTTTCTACTGCTGAAAATAATGTTTACTTCTATTTATTGAAGGATTTACTTTTCTGATAATGCAACAAGCTGGACAACAATTAGAGGGCAGCAGATGAGACTGGGTATTGTCGTGGGATGTGTCAGCACATGCGTGTCTCTCCCATTATGACAACATGGCTGCCTATCTTCCCAGAATGTAGGCCTTGATCAAGAGGAATGACTCCCCTCAGTTTGTTCATTGTAGAACCATCACTGAGCATGACTTTTGTAATTGAAAGGTATGAACTCCGAGTTATTTCTCTTCCTAAAACAGTAGATATTGCAATCAGTCGATCATGTAAAGTGGGTCTTAAGAACCTCTGTTCATAAAAAAAAGTCTCCTATAGTGTTTTGCAAGATATATCCAGCAGAACTTTACTGAATCTTCTAAGCTTGATGGCAGTGTGTATCAGATATTGCATATATGATCACTTTCTGGTAATGATCGGCCATGTAAAAAACTTTAAAAGACAGGCAAATAAAAACGACAAGCAGCAGCTAAAACAGAAATAAGTAAAAATACAACTTTTTCCAAGCAAGTTTCATTTGTGCTCTCCACAGGGATGGCTCAAACGATAAGACATGTTATTCACGATAACCCTTTTTTCGAAATTATATTCCTTCTTTTATACAGCTTAGCATTGATGACTCACAGTTGTACAACACTAGGTTCTGCAGTCATGTAAGTCGGATCATAAGAACCTCCTTTCATTTCATTAGAAAAACTCAAAGTTTACAAAAAGTGTATTGCAAGAGACCCAGTAGAACTGCATTGAATCTTCGAAACTTGACTGCAGAATATAGAGTTTTGCCTTATAAAGTTCTCAGTCTTGGTACTTACCTTCAGCCAATGAAGAAACTGAGTTGGAAAGTGATCTCAACATAAATTAAGGTATTTACTATATCTAATTGTTCTTTTTTCAGTGTAGTTCATTCTGATCTAGGCTTCCAAAGTATAAATATTTTAGAAACATAATTTTTGTCTTCAAACACAACATTATCTTAATTCAGTCTAATCATTGGTTTGATTCATTTTTCACATCTGCTCCCTTCTTGTGTTGTTCATTGTTTAGTGCAAAAACATCCCGCAGTGGCACATGAAGGACGGCGCCGGATCCACATCCACAGCCACGGCGCCGGCACCCATGGAGTGACTGTGTGCTTCTTCTCCATGGACATGGAGCTCCCACAACACACCATGGAAGGCCTGGAGCTCCTTCTCACGGCAGGTCCCTCTTCTCCTCCCCACCTCCGCACTGCTCTGCTCTGTTCTGTTCGATTGGATTTGGCCTCTCCCCTCTCTCACTCTCTCCCTGATTCATGCGCGCAGGTGCACCGCGTACAGGAGGGAAGACCAACGCTCCTCCGGGTCTGCTTCTTCCCGGGTCGCCGTTGCTCCACGGAAGGTATCACACCCCCTCTCTCATGCTCTGGTTGTCCACTCCCATCCAATTTCCTTGCTGCAACTTACATTCAGAGAGGAGAAAATTGAAACTTTTCTTCTTCCAAGAGGAGAGGAGAGGTCATGTATGTAGCTATCTCATACGCATCTGCAAATTACTCTAGCCATCTATGTATGTGACAAACAATTAATGCTTCTCCTGCAAATTCCCACATCAATCCGTCTATTCCGCCACTTCTATAATTAAAACAATGACGTCTCCTCTTTAAGTTATGTCGTCGTCTGAGCATTGTGGTGCCTAACACATCCATGCTTTTGTACTCTTGCTTAAGGGTTCCTCTTTAAGTTATAATTTAAGAAGTTTCTCTTTAGGTTATAAAGTTTTTTTATTTAAGATGATCTTACCTACTATCCTATTATTTAAAATCATTTGTTTTACTCTTGCTTACGGGTTTCCCAATCTAACATTTCATTCAAATATCACTTCTTGACAGGTTAAATGGTAACCTTACAAATGATCCTTCTCTTTGTATGATCGATATTAGGAGGGCTTTGCAGTTCCGGATGTGCCGATGAGGTAGCTTGCATTGGCTTTGACATATCAGACGGCATTGGCTTACTCTAAATATCTTGGGAGGTACCTATGCAAACTATGACCCTCCTGGTCTATATATATATATATATATATATATATATATATATATATATATATATATATATATATATATATATATATATATATATATATATATATATATATATATATATATATATATATATATATATATATATTCTTTGCCCTGTTCACTTTTTGTAGAGATGTAGCGAGAATGGATGATAAGAATGATGCATTCCAGTTTTGTGTCTATCTGTATCTTTGATGTCTATTTTGTTGTTAGTTTTTTTAAGATCGTGGGTAAATATTCTTTGTTCATCGACTGGATAGTGGGATCAGGCATGCCTTAACAGTTTTTCAGTTAATAAAATATGTTCAGTTAATCAGTTTATATTTACTGTGATGTTAGTGTTCTTTATTAGCATGATCGCATCTTCACTTTGTTTTTGCAAATAAATTCATTGTTCAGTATTTACTGCTCTACTTTATTCATAAATCCATTGTTCACTTTTGTTTATTAAAATAGCCATGTCTATCTGCTATTCCTAGGATTTCCTTAAATAACTATGCTAATAAATATGTCCATCTCGGAGAGAATTAATCTTGCTTCCTTGCAGACTCTGAACATCGGGACCATGTGGACTAAACTTGCATGTGGGTGCACCAAGGAGAAGGTCCCACTCATCAAGGGATAACAACTAATTGGTCGGACTTTGTGAAGACAGGGGTTGGATAATTTGGAGAATGTCTTTGCGTTCAAGGCTAAAAGGGGCAAAGTGCCGCTCGTTGTCTACCTGTTTTGACAAGGTTGGTTACAAGGTTGTCATCATACTATCCATGCAAATGTTTCCTGTGATTTCATCTGCTAAACAATGATGCATTAGCAGAACTATATAGGTTCATTGTGGGAGTTCGCTTGGACTTATCTCACACCGTTGATCTGGCTCGCTTTGGTTATGTAATAAGCCAACTATTGTATCTACTTAGTGTTGATCCATCAGCTTGGCTTACTTTTGGAACATACTACGTATTCCCCCATTTGTCATGAACTTTTAGATCTAATGTTTCATGCTTCTGGTATATTTGATGGCCTTACCTTTTGTCATTGTTTGGACAAATTGCTCTACACTGGACACTTATGTATCAAGGCAATGACATGCTTCTGATACAACCTTATTGTATTGGACTGATCCATTATTTGAGCAATCACTCTAATTTTCCTTTGCAATGGTTAATACATTGTTTATGCGCTTGGACAATAAGTTGAGTCAGGCACCCGCGAGAATTGATTTGGTGTATGGCACTGTACCCGCGAGAAATTTTATGCAGTTGATTTCTATCTAAATATTCCTTGGGCCAGTTCATAGGTAATGATTCTGTACTATAGCTATATTATCGGATTGGATATGATGATGCCGGCAAAGATCGTCACGGCTGCGCGGCAAGCCGCACTTCCTATCTAGTATATTAGTATCATGCATATGATACTACCTCCACAATGCATAGTATCATAAAGTAGTATTATAGATGGCCATATTTATTGACATGCATGACACAAAGTAGCATAGCATTTAACATAATATGGTATTTATCTATGTTACTCTAACCCTCTTTCTTCTTTAATTATGTGTTACATAAGCATGTTTGCTAGTCCTAAGTGCATGTTACCGGTTATGTTACCCCACTATGGCCAGCCTAAAGAAGCCGAATAATATTCATGGCACGTGCAAATTGCAACAATTCCAAAAAAAATTCCAAAGTCAATCTCTTCTCCAAATTTGGAGTGCCCACGTACCGTTCTTTGCAAACCACTACAGCGTAGTGAGCGGCCCAGATCAGCCGAAGTCAGCCGGCAAGCTCCACGGGAAACCCTAGCTACTCCCTGCCGGCCGCCGCCGCGTCTCCCGTCCACGCTCCACCTGCGGGAGCTCGCCTCCTCCTCCACCCTCTACCTCTCGAGCCCACTCCAGACGGCCATGGCGCAGAGGGCCGCGGGCGGCCTACTCCGACGGTCCCTCGGGCTCGGGCCGCCGACAACCCCGAGGGCCCTGAGCACCAGCGCCACCACGCCGGCCGCGGCGGCGGAGGGGGAGGCGGCGGCCAAGGCGGGGAGGAACAAGAAGAAGAACCTGTTCGACGTGGCGCAGTTCCTGCCGGACTGGGGCGTCGGCTACAGGGTCGCCAAGACCACCTGGCGCGACGTCTCCTACCAGATCACCAAGATCAACCTCTACAAGGTCACCGTCGCCACCATCCATAACAATCTCTGGGGAGGAGGAAATTGATCTCTTGTGTTCATTTCCGTGACTTCACTGTGGTTTCGTGATCTCTGTATGCACTGATGCAGGATGGCCGCCACGGGAAGGCGTGGGGGATTCGGCACAAGGCCGGTGAGTCCTCGCTCCCCCCTGCTTACTGTCCGTTAATTTGGTGGATCGGTGGAGTGTAAGAGAACTGATAGAGTGTGTCGAATAGTAGAGCATAAATGCGCCCCTTGGATGGAGATTGCAGATTGTTGTGTGCACCAGGCTCTGTTTCGATTTCGGTTGCAGATTGTTGCTCTCAGATTAATTTGGTTGTTCTAGAATCTATCTGATTTCGATAGCATTCCAGAATGGTTTATAGTGTCCTGGCTAATTTGGTAAGGCATCAATATGTTTCCTCGGTCAAATACTTCATGTGGATATGCAGTGTAACTAAAATTTCCTAACAATTCATACTGTGGGGTATGGTACATTTTCTAGGACATTGCAATGTCTTATCCCTGAAAGAAAAGATAAAAGAAGCAGAGCACATGTAACAGTTATTTACCAGGTTTTAAACGTTGTATCCATTGCATCACTAGGCCACGCCAAAACATTTAGTTGTTTGCTGCCCCAGTTACCCCAATCTATTCTTCCTTTTTTTATGTCTGGACCAAGGTAAATCATGTTTTCCCTGCTGTTTGCAAAAGTCACAGCATGGTTACTGTCGTTGGTCTTCAACAAAACTGTTATGAAGCTTAATGTAGAAGAAACCTGGCACAACCAAGACATAACGAGTCAGAAAGCAATACTCTTGTTCTCAAATATGTTGAAACCTGGCACACGCGTAGAACATGAAATACCTGAAGTAGCTAACCGATGTCAGGATTATGTTTGCCGGATCTTGGTTGATCTAACCTGTATCTGTATGTTTCTCTTGCAGGCGTGCAAGCAGCCGACGCTCCGATAAGAATCAGCGGGGTTAACAAACGTGGTTGGAAGTACATAAAGGCTTCGTTGCAAGATATCCCTGGAGCAGAGCCGCCAGCCGTCACCGCTGCTTAACCAGTTACCCGGCTAGATATTTAGCAGGTTGCAAAACTGGTCCCTGTAGAAGCTTAGTGCTGAAACTATTCAGAAGGTTGGCTGATCTGCCATCTCCGCCATTTCATAATTCTCCTCTGTCTCTGCAAGGGGTTAAACATAGGTGAAAGGGTTTTGGCGTGAGCGTGAGGCCAGGTTGTTGTGACCTCCACGCTTTGTTGCTGAAGCTGAAGATGGCGTAGTGTCGATTTTTTGTTTTTGTTTAGTACTTTATTTTTGCAATTCCTCATTTCCATCAGAAGTAAGTGCTTCCCAAGCGATGTCAATCATGAGGAGACTCTCGCCATGGACGTCGAGGAGGACATGGCGTCCCTGCAATGCTGCAGCTCGCTTGGAGTCGAGTGACAAGTAGGCTGATTAGATTCAGATTATGATCATCATTGTCTAGACATTTCTTTTTAGGTGGCGTGGATCCCCTGTAATAAAAGTTTCCTATTGCTTTGTCAGACTCTGGAACATGGTAGTAATTACTAACGTCTACTCCCTCCGTTCCTAAATGTAAGTCTTTGTAGAGATTTCACTAGGTGGACTACATACGGAGCAAAATGAATGAATCCACACTTAAAATGCATCTATATACATCCATATTTAGTTCATAGTAAAATCTCTACAAAGACTTAAATTTAGGAACGGAGGGAGTATATGTTTCTTCATGCACTGTAGAGTGATGGTTACCCAATGTGATGCACAAGCGATGATTACCATTTGCCTGGTTTACCATAACCAGATATTGGCCATCAAAAAATATTGGCTGTTTACACAGCTCATGTGAGTTTTGGCAAGGAAATCGTCATTCTGAGTTCTGACTCTGAAAAACGCTGCCACAACCGAATTCAGTCAGAGGCCTGAGCCACATATAACTCTGAACCTCGCTCAGTAAACAGAATTCATCACCAGGGAGTGGCGAGGTTAGCTACCGCCAGTACATGCCATAGACGTCCAGCCAAAGAACGCACAGACGTTCTGGAGTGCGCCGCCATGGATGATTACCACTGACACTGAGAAAACAAGAGGCCCATTTGGTAGCACGTGAAATTTGCCTGTTTTTGGACACGCTCTGCATGTGCCGGACTGGGAGCAGAGTAGCTACCTACAGCTTCCCTTCTACTCCCTCCGTTCCAAATTATTTGTCTCAAAAGTGGATAAAAATGGATGTATCTATAACTAAAATACGTCTAGATACATCCATTTCTATGGCAACTAATCCAAACGGAGGGTATTGATTCTATCCTACTACTAATTTTTACTACTGTACATCTGTTACTACCGCGCAAATAGACAGAGTGCCTCTGAAGGCCAGAGCGGCACACTGTAGCAGCAGCCAGCCTGCCTGCTCTCTGCTGAGCCGCAGTCTCCCAGTAAATTCGATCAGAGGGTCCGTCCGTCCGTCAGGGCATCCCTGCTCGAGATAATATACGTACGTCAACCGGTCCCCGGTCATTTTCCCTCGCTGAATTAGTTCATGCGCGGAACTGCATTTAGCTGATGAGAGTTGGTTTTTGTTCACAACCCAAATTTCATGCATGGCTCGATTTCCTCACCCTCGTAGCTTCTTCACCGTCAATCATCCACACCACAAAAGCCTCAAATGGTTCGGCAACACTTCCTCCGTCCCAAAATAAGTAAACATAGCATACATCTAACATGTCACAAAAGTTTAGTAATAACCCATTTTGAATTAACTATTATCCATGTCATGTCGTGTCTTTTTTTAATTTTCTTGAGCTCTGGGTTGCATTTATAATTGAAATTTTGCGTGTGTGTGTAGTCAAATATTTTTCATAATTTTTGGAAACTATTAGCATGTTTTTAAAACATTATTACTAGCACGTACTGATTGCACAAGAACTCTGAATGCACATGATATATTCTCCCTTGACATCTAGGGGCCGGAGATTGCGTACCGATTGTTGGACCATAGGATCTCGCAACACCCGGACGAAGGGAGGAGAAGGTGTGAGCAATTTAAGTGCACTCCGTTGCAACGCCGCAGCTGCAACGGCTCAAACCTCTAGATGGAATCAAATCCTATTTATTTTATTTTATTTCTTGAAACAGGAATATGGAAGAAAAAAAATAAATGAAAGAGCGAATCAAATTCTGTAACAGCTCAAGAAACCGAGAGTACTTTTTCTGAAAAGCAATTGCATGACATATGCGCACCACCATATCCAAATTTACACCACGAGAAAATGACTACTTCTTCTGTCAGTTAATTAAAGACGAATTTGGGGTTATTTATGTCAGAATTTATCTCTTTCATCTACTAACACGTAGGTATCGAGAAAGACAAATTTGTATTACTCCCTCCGTTCCTAAATAATTGTCTTTCTAGAGATTTCAACAAGTGACTACATACGGAGTAAAATGAGTGAATCTACACTTTAAAACATGTCTACATACGCATACATCCGTATGTTGTAGTCCATTTGAGATGGCTAGAAAGACAAATATTTGGAAACGGAGGGAGTACTAATTTTCAAACCAAAGATACTACTCCCTCCATTCCTAAATAATTGTCTTTCTAGAGATTTTAACAAGTGACTACATACAGAGCAAAATGAGTGAATCTACACTTTAAAACATGTCTACATATATCCATATGTTGTAGTCCATTTGAGATGGCTAGAAAGACAAATATTTGGGAACGGAGGGAGTACAAAGACATTCCCATTCTGCAGCTGCACTGAGCTAGGGCCACTGAAAGGGAAAACTCCCAGATCATGGGAGGGAGTTGAGGTTTTGCCTGCTTTTGCACGCGCTCTGCTGCTGCCGGCGTGTGTGCCTGCCCCGGCAAGCACTGGGAAGAGCAGCTTCTCCTCCTTCTATTTCTTACCACTGTTACTGCCCCACAGCAGCTGCCAGTTTTTCTAGCGCCCCGTCGCCTTTATCCTTTTGCCGCCCAATGAATACGTTGCCGCCAATCTGCTGCGCCGCAGCACCCCCAGTAAATTCCACCAGAATCGGACAGTTCCTGCTCAAGATAATGTACTACGCTAGTACCTGGTCCCAGCTCTGTTTTTCCCTCGCAGAATTTGGCACAGGAACAGAATTCAGAAACCTGGCCCCCGGTTCTTTTTCCCTCGCAGAATTTGGAATCAGAGCACAACAGAGCTCAGAACAGAAGACGGAGGATGGAGCGCTCGACACGCCTCCCGTGCGACGCGCACCTCCCGTGCGACACACGCCTCCCGTGCGATGCGTTCCCATGCGGCGCTCGCATCCGATGCGATTATGTTCCGAATCTCGTATCGGCGCTGCTGATTTTCCGACCGGGTGTGATCCGCTGGCGAGGGCGGCGCCTGGAGCTCATCGACGTTGATGGGGTGGTGGTGGATGCGCGGAGCTGGGCGGTTGACGTGAAGATCGTGGTGGGTAAGTTGGTGGAGTTCCCCTGCCATTTGGCACGCATTGCGCGGCCGGTGGTGGGCGCGGCTCTGGCGGTTCCCGAGGGAGTAATGGCGGCGGGGAGAGGGAAGAGGGTTATTTGGCCGACGATCGGCTTTCGCCGCTCCTCCACCACTCCCCTCTCGCAGATCTCGCCCCAAATCGCCGCCGTGACGCGCAACCCGTGGTGCTAAGTTCGATGACGACACGCCAACAAAGAGATGTGGCGCTTCACGCCGCGACGAGGTGATGATGGGGAGGCTTGGAGCTCGACCGCTGGTTCCGACGGCGAAGGCCCTCAACGACGCCCGAGCCGGTGAGAGACAAGCTCGGGAGAAGAGATCCTCCGCTGCTTCCCCAACTACGACCGCCAGCCGGCGATGGGGGTGCTGCTTTGGGCGATGATGGAGGCGGAATCCCTGGATCCGGCGCAGCGAGAGAAGTGGAAGCTCTTCCGCTCCCTCCGCTACCGTCTGATTCAGCCGAGGGCGCCGCCGCCGATGCAGCCGCAGGCGCCGCCTCAGGCGGTGGTGATGGGGATTCCGGCCCCCGGTTCCAGATGGCTCCCAATCGAGATCGAGGGAGACGAGGAGGTGGTGGCAGAGACGCCAAGGCGCCGGGCCAGGACGTCAGCGACCCCGACGGCGCTTCCCCGTCGCTCCCCCCGCTTCCCGAGGCGCTCGCCTCGCCTCCTCGCCCTTTCCCGCCGCCAGTAGGGTGCTCGCCGGCCAAGAACCGCTTCTGGTTGCTGGCTGGCGAGGACTCCGAGGCGGAGGAGGAGGGGGAATCTTCCTTCTACTCTAAAGGTATGTGCCCTAATCTCAAGTATTTGATGTCTACTACTTCGATTGAGGTAGATGATGTCAAAAATGGGATGAAAAAAAGGAACAATAGATTCCGAGGAAATAGAAAAGAGAAGAATGGGTCCAAATCCCAGTTTGCAGATGACTGCAATGAAATGCCTATGAAGGTTAATGATGCGGATCATAAGGAAAATGAGGAGGGGATTAGGAGAAATTCTAGTAGTAATAAGTGTAGAGATTATTGTTTTGACGCTCACATAGTTCATAATCATATAAAAAATGATAAAATACATCCTATTCCACTCTGGTTTGAAGTGGATGGAGTGGACTTTGGTGATTTAGTTGTCTCTGAAACTCCAATTGGAACTTCTGGGGCTTCAACAGAGGAGAAAAAGGGGATAGATAAGAAGGAGGACCACGTGAGACCCCTGATGATTTTTGGGGGCTCAGTGGGAGTGGATTTAAAAATGGATTTGGACCTGGGCCTGGCTTGGTGGGGGCCCATTGGGCTTGATGTGGACTCAGCCCAGAAAAGGGAAGGTGGGTTGGCTGGTGTAAAGGTGGGTGAGAGGGGATGGGCAGAACAATCCCATCGTGTAGGGTTTCCCCTCCCCCCTCCTCCCACACAGCCGTCAGCTGAAGAGATGGATGGAAACCTAGAAAGAGGGTATGGAGGTCCTAGATTTAATCGAGGTGGGGATGAAGGTTTTGCCAGAGGGAGATCCAATTACAATTACAGGGGAGGAGGATGGATGGGAGGAAGACATGCTATGAATGACAGATTTGGAAATTTTGGAAGGGAAATTGGTAGATCTGGTACTGGAAATGGGGGTGGCAGAGGAGATGGAGATGAAGAAGATTTCGCTACAGAAGAAAGGAGAGAAAGTTTGATGTGGTAGGCTAAGTCTGGAAAGAAAGAGGCAGGAGAGAACAGGAGTGGGAGAGAAATAGGTGAGGGTGACAGTTCTGGAATTGATATAGGAAAGGGAAAAGATTTGGGGACACAAAAAGAACAGGATGCTCAACAACAACTGTTGACATCCTTGTTATCCCAGTTAGTGCAAGGACTGAGAGGAGGAGAGAAGGAGATTACTGAAGGAGTTATTGGAAAACTTGGGGGAGTTCAATCTGGCAGAGATGACATGAGGAAAGAAGAGAAAAAAGGAGATCCCATTCAGAAATCTGACAGGAGAGGGGAACAAGACTCAGGAGTGGAAATGAAGAAACAAGGGGTGAGAAACAATTGGCAGATAAACTTGGATGATGGCAGAAAAGGGATGGAAAGGAGTAATAGGCAAGTATGTGGGAAATGTAAGGATCCGAGACACTCTAACGGGGAGTGTAGGATGGGGCAATGTTTGATTTGTGGAAGAGAAAACCATATCACCAATGAGTGCAATTTGCTGAAGCAGATGAAGCCAGTCCCCAAATATGTGGGATATGCTGCCAAAGGACTGGAAATCCTGCTGGTCCAAAGCTACAAAGATGTGTTGGTTGCTGAACATACAAACCCTTTAGGTGTGGTGATTATTAGGGAAGGGAAAATCAATGAAACTGAGCTCACAAAGGCTATGGGAGAGATGTTTGATTGGGGGTGGCAGTGGAGAGTGAAGGAATTTGGACAAAATGGTTTCATGATGAGATTCCCCAACAAGGAAAAATTGGTTGAATTGGCTAAATTCAATGACTTCAATTTTCTTGGGACAGGGGTGATTATGCAAGGTCCAGCCCCGGTCTTTGGATCACCAAGCTATGGAGAAATTGCATACTGTGTGGGTTAAACTGAGCAGGGTGCCTGACTGTTTTAGGCACTTCCTGGGCATTTGTGAAGTTGCTGCTGCAGTAGGGCATGTACTGGAAATAGATATGAATACTATCAATGAAGAAAAAGTCAAGGTCAAGTGTGGGATCAGAGACGTGGAGAAAACTCCACCTCATGTCGAAATCACTGCCACTGATTTGCTCATGTTCAGGATTGGTGTGGAAGTGGAGAAGGTGGTGGAGATTGGCTGGTACAAGGAGGAGAATAGGAAAAATGAAAACACAGATAATCTTGAAGAGGGTGAAGGAGAAATAGAGAACAGGAAAAGATTCAGGATAGAAGAAGCTGATCACAGAGGTATTTCACTTGGTTGTTTGTCTCTCAAGCAGAGTGAGGAGGTGGATGGAAAACTGATCAGAATAAAAAAAACAATTAGAAGAAAGCATGATGCAATGGCAGGATGAAATGGTGACTGAGAGAAGGAAGTGGCAAAAAGAGAGTGACATCTTGTTTAACAGGATCAAGACCCTGGAAGAGGACAAAGTCAGACACAGTGCTTTGCTGACTAAAGCTGATCAGAGACTTAAGAAGATGGAGGAAAATCAAGTTACAATGCAGAACCAGATTAATCAACTGCAGGTGGAGATCCAAAAACTTGTTCAAGAGGTAGTTAACAGAGAACAATATGAAATTGAGCTGGCTAACATGGATATAGAAGACTATGAAAAAGAAACTCAACAAAAAAAAGGAGGAATCGGAATCTGGTAAATACAATGAACCTACTGATTATAATGCCAATCAGGATTCAATTGGGACTCTGGGTGAGAAAATGGCAGACCTGCATGGTGCTGAGGATGTTGAAAAAGAGAGGGAGGGGAAAGAAGTGGAGATAAAAAGAAGTCTTAGAAACAAAGGAAAAGAAGATCAGAAAATAGAAGAGATGGCCAAAATCAAAGCTGAGGAAAGAGATAATTATGGTAAGGATCCAATTTCTGAATTTGCTAACCCCTCCTTAATTCAAATTAGCTCCATGGTAGGGATTGATTTAGGATGCTCCATTGATATGATTGAGAATAATATAGATATTATTAATAAGATGGAGAAAGCTAGGAGAGAGGTGTATTTCCAAAATATCAAAAGAGAAAAAATAGATGAGGGGAATGAAATGAGAGCAGTAATGAAAGAAGGAGGAGACACACCAGTATACATAAATACTGGAGATGTGGATTTTGATGGTCTAAGCTCTGATATGGAGCATTCTGATGCTGAAATTGAGGAACAACAATATAAAAATCTTAAAGAAGTGTTCTCTGGAAAAAAAAGAGGGAAGAGAAGCTCACCAGCACTGAGTTGTGTGAAGCAATCGATTGGGATAGGGGTGTTGAGAAGGAAAAAAGGAAAGAAGACCGATTAGTCTCTAACCTTGGAATATAAATCTGCTTAGACTAAAGAAGGACAAATTGGTTTGAGAATAAAAATATATATCTAGAATTTACACTAATGAGAGGGGTTTTTTGGAATGTGAGTGGTATTGGACAAGATCATAAAAAGAGATATATTAGAGAGATGATCAGGGATTATAGATTGGATTTTGTTGGGATTTCTGAAACTATCAAACAAGACTTTACAAAAAATGAGTTACATAATCTTTGTGGGGAGAAAAATTACCAAATGGTGCTGGAATCCTCCCAGAGGGATGTCTGGGGGAATCCTAGTTGGCATTAATAAAGAGATATTTGATATTGAACATATTGAAAGAGGACAATATTTCTTAAGAGTAATGCTGTTTGACAAAAAAATCCAAATGCATTGGAATTTAGTCACAGTTTATGGAGATGCACAGAAAGAAGGGAAAGCTAATTTCCTTGCTGAGTTAGCTAGATTATACCATGATAATCCTTTGCCCTGTTTGGTTGGAGGAGATTTTAATATCATCAGAAACAATAAATAAAAAAACCTATGATAAATGAACAGTGGTCCTTTATGTTTAATGCTATAATTGAACAAGCTAGATTGAGAGAACTACCTTTAAATGGAAGGCAATACACTTGGGCCAATAATCAGGAGGACCCCACCTATGAGAAATTGGACAGGGTATTGATGTGTCCTGTTTGGGAAGAAAAATACCCTTTGACTATTTTACAGGCCTTTTGCTAGAGAAATTTCTGATCATACTCCCATGTTCTTAGACACAGGGGAGGCACACACAAATAGATATGTTTTTAGGTATGAAAATGCTTGGTTGTTGAGGGAGGGATTTAAAGAGTTGATATATAATACTTGGAACAAAAGATTCAGAGGAAGTGTGTTGGACAGATGGCAAGCAAGGATGAGGGAATTGAGGAGAAAAGCTAAGGGATGGAATAAAAATGTGGATGCTTGATATAGGAAAATTAAAATAGAAATCATAAAAGAATTGGATGATATTGATAAGAGAGCAGAGAGGATGGGTTTGACTACTGCAGATAGAACTGAACAGAAGGAACTTAGAATGCAACTTAAGAGAATATTGGCACAAGAAGAAATGAAGTGGATGCAGAGATATAAAGATAAAGAGATTAAAGATGGAGATGGAAATACTAGATACTATCATGCAAAGGTAAATGGGAGGAGGAGGAAAAACAGAATTATCTCCTTAGAGCAAGAAGAAGGGATCATAGAAGGAGAGAATTGTCTGATGGAATATATTATTAAATTCTATAAAAACCTCTTTGGACACCCTGAAGAGTCTAATATCTCCTTGAGAGATATTAAAATGGATAAGATAAAAGCTCAAGACAAAGAAGAGTTACTGTCCCCTTTTTCCTTAGATGAAATTAAGCAAGTAGTTTTTGGTATGAAGAGAAATAAAAGCCCAGGACCTGATGGGTTTCCTGCTGACTTTTATCAAGATTTTTGGGATGTAGTCAAGTGGGATTTGAAAGCCTTAGTAGAGGGGTTTGCTAAAGGAGAAATCAATATTGCCAGGCTTAACTATGGCATTATTACCCTAATCCGCAAAACCAATGATGCCAGACAAATTCAAAAATTCAGGCCTACATGCTTGTTGAATGTGAGCTTCAAGATTATTACAAAAGTTCTAATGAACAGACTGACCAAATGTGTTGCACCTGTCATTTCCAAAACACAAACTGCATTTATCAAAGGGAGATACATTATGGAAGGAGTGGTTATTCTACACGAAGCTTTGAATACTTTCCATAAAGACAAAGAAGATGCGTTAGTCTTTAAAGTAGATTTTGAAAAAGCATATGATAAAATCAAATGGACCTTTGTTATACAGATGCTAAAAATGAAAGGTTTTCCAGACAAATGGTGTGATTGGGTAATGGAAACAATGAGAGGAGGGCATGTAGGAGTCAAGGTAAATGATGAGATTGGTCCTTTTTTCAAAACCTATAAAGGTCTGAGACAGGGAGATGCTATGTCACCGTTGCTTTTTGATGTGGCTGCGGATGCCCTAGCCTCTTTAATGAATAAAGCTCTTGAATTGGATATTGTTAAGGGAGTACTTAATAAAAATGATAACAAGGGTGTTAATATGTTACAATATGCTGATGATACTATCTTTTTTATCAAGGATGAGGTGGAAAGTGTGAGACACCTTAAATTTATTTTGGGGGCCTTTGAACAGATGTCTGGTCTGAAGATTAACTTCCATAAGAGTGAACTAATGCTGTTTGGAAAAGCCAAAGAAAAACAAGTACTCTACCAGGAGATTCTGACATGCAAAATGGGAGATTTACCCATCAAATATTTAGGGATGCCTGTAGCTGATACTAGGATAAGGAACATACATTGGAGTTGTGTAACAGAAAAAATTGAGAAAAGATGTGGGTGTTGGCAAGGGAAGCTTTTGGGATCTATTGCTGGTAGGATCACCCTGGTGCAAGCTTGCCTGACTAATATCCCCCTGTTCATGATGTCCTTTTATGCTATTCCAAAAGGGATTGTTAAAAAAGCTGATTTTTTTAGGGCTAGATTGGTGTGGCAAGAAGATGAGAATATTATGAAAAATCATTTAGTGAACTGGAAAGAATGTTGCCTACCCAAAGAGATTGGGGGCTTGGGAATTCTCAATCTGGAAGTGATGAACATAGCTTTGTTAGCTAAATGGTTCTGGAAAATGGAAACAGAGGAGGGGATGTGTCAAGAAGTGCTAAAAAAATATCAGAATAATGATTGTCTAGCTCTAGTGGGAAAAAAACCTGGAGATTCCCAGTTCTGGGCTAGTTTGTTGAATATTAAGAACATTTTTTATAAGTTTGTGAAAAAAGAACCTGGGGAAGGGAAAACATCAGATTCTGGGAGGACACTTGGGTGGATGACAAGCCCTTAAAAGATGCCTACCCTAGAATATATGACATTTGTTTTGACCACAAAATTACTGTTTATGAGGCCATTCAAAAAGGATGGAAGGGTTTCAAATTTAGAAGGACACTACATGGAGAAACTTTGGAATTGTGGGATGTTTTAAAAAAAGATGTGAAAAAATTAAAATGAATGGAGAAAAAGATAAGATCAAATGGACCCTAACTGCTGATGGGAAATTCTCGGTTAAATCTCTATACAAAGAGCTGATTACTTCAGGCCTGAAATTCCCACAAAAGTACCTCTGGAAAATTAAAGTTCCTGCAAAAATTAAAGTTTTCCTGTGGTTAGTAAATAAAAAGAGTATCTTGACCAGAGATGTTTTACTTAAAAAAGGGTGGAAAGGGAGGAAAAATTGTGAGTTTTGTGGACAGGATGAATCTATTGATCATTTAATGTTCACTTGCTCTGCAGCGTCTTTGCTATGGAGCCTGGTTAGATGTGTATGTGGTCTGAAGACCATTCCTTGTAGTATTAAAGAATGTTTTGGGGAATGGATTAACAAATTTGGTAAAGAGGATAAAAAAATGGTGATGATTGGGGTGTCTGCTCTTTTATGGGCAATTTGGAAAAGTAGGAATGCAATTGTTTTTGAGAAAAAAAGGATTAATGATCCTTTGCAGATTATTAAACTAATGGTTCGATGGTTGGTTGATTGGTCCATTTTGCAGACAAAGGAGCCACCAAGAAGATTGCTGAAACTGGGAGCAAAAGTTCTAGAGCGAGCAGCAAATGAGGTGTACACGGCCGGTCAGGGGTGGCGAATCAATGTGGCGAGGCTCCCTGGATAACGGCTACAACTTATGCATCTGCTGTTGCTGCTCTTAGTCCCTTTTGTGCCTGTTAATTTCTGGTTTCGGTTGTCGTTGACTCTTGTTAAGTGCGTTGGTGTACTTTGTTCTCGCTGGCCTGTGTTGGTCCTTTTGGCAGGTCTCGTTCTTCCTGTTTAGTGGCTGTGAATTGGAGTGTGTTGTGTCCTGTCCTTTGAACCTTATAGACATGGTTTTCAGTAATGAAAATCGGAAGGAGAGCCCTTCTTTGATCAAAGAAAAAAACAGAGCTCAGAACAAATTCAGAAACCTGGCCCCGGTTCTTTTTCCCTCGCAGAATTTGGAATCAGAACAGAGTTCAGACCAAATTCTGATTTCTGAAACCAGGCCCCAGTTCTTATTTCCCTCGCAGAATTTGGAACCAGAGCAGAGTTCAGACCGAATTCTGAAACTAGGTCCCAGTTGTTTTTCCCTCGCAGAATTTGGAAACAGAACAAAGCAAAGGGCGCATAGTAATCAATCGAATAGCGAGCAGAAAGAAAACTGCGAACCATTTATTACACGGTTACACCACAGACCACACACGCCGGCCCCCACCGATCGAAACCAGCCCCCCCACCCCTTTCCCGCCATCTCCGAGCGCGCGGTTGCGCGCCAAAACCGAGCTCGATCGGGAGCTGTTATTAACACCGCCTCACCCGCGCAGCGTGACCGCGAGACCTCTCCTCTCCCCCCACAAACCCTACTGCACACCCTGACATGGCAGCTGACGCGCCATTACTAGCTAGCGAGCTGCCACGCACACGTGAACTGAGATCTGACGACGATGCGTGCGTGCGTGCGTGCGTCCTTATCGGACCGGCTCGGAGGCGGTGCACCGGAGGCGGCGGGACTCGTCGCGGCGGTGGGAGACGAGCTTGGCGGCGTCGCGCCACCACACCACCTCGCGCTCCCGCTCCTGGAGCCGCCGCTGCGCGCCGTCCAGCGCCGCCTCCAGCTCCACGATGCGGTCCTGCTGCCGCCGCTGCAGCAGCTCGTGCAGCCGCCGCTCCAGCGCGCGCGCCGACACGCCGCCGTGCGGCGGGCTCCTGTCGCGGTCCACCACCTCGCCAGCATCATCGTCGTCGTCGCCCTCGTCGTCATCCTCCTCGTAATCCTCCTCGGGCTGATCCTCTTCCTCCTCGCTATCCTCCTCGGCGTTCGCTTGCGCCGCGTGGTCGACGACGCAGCTCCTCGACGTCGTGTCGACGGACACGTGCGCGCCCCTCGTCGTCTTCACCTGCAGCGGCGGTAGCTGCCAAAGAGAGAAGACGCGTGCATCATCAGCAAACGGGCGCGGGATGCGGGATGCATGCATGCATGCATGGAGTACGTGCCACTCAAGATATGCCTGAGGTACATTCGATCGTACGTGCGTTACGTTACGTACCTCGAGCCCTCGCATGGGCGCGTGCATGGCGCGTTGCTGCGTCTGCATGCGGCTGAGCTCGATCTGGAGCTCGGCCTCCATCTTGTTGTGGTCCATCGCGACGACGGCGGCCGAAAGCTGGCGGCGATCAGCGGTCCGGGCGCCGGAGCAGTTGTCGGACAGCGCGTCCTCGGCGCGGGCGATGGGGTCCTTGATCACGGTGGACTCCTGGGAGGAGGAGGACGCGGCCGGAGCATAGGCAGGAGCAGAGCCGCCTTGCTTCTCCTTGCCGATGGTCTCGTGCCGGATCTCCGACACGAGCGCCTCCATCTGCGCCCGCAGCTCCACCATCTTGTTCAGCTCCACCGCGCTCTTGGACAGGAGCAGCACCAGGCTCGCGCCCAACCCAAGGTTCATCGACATGACCTCCTCCTCCGGCTTCTTCCTGCCTGCATGCATGCACAAGTCCATCGATCATCCACAAATTCCGATCAACATCATCATCTAATCGCTACGAGTTGTAGACGGTCTGTGCCGCCGCATTGCGAGAGTTGGCAATTACCTAGAGAGCTCCGGGGCGTGTCCATGGGCAGCTCCGGCGCCCGCTGCACGACCTTCACCCTGGCGGAGCCGAAGTCGTCCGCCGACTGCTCGGAGGCAGCACCATCGTCCTTCCTCTCCTCCCTGATACTTTCGCCGACGGACGAGCTGCTGCTACCATACCGCCGGGGCAGCCTGACCCGGCACCCGAACGACCCACCTCCGTTCCCGCCGTTATGATCGCCGCCGCGCAGCAGGATGCGCGACAGCAGCGACCGCGGCGACTGCTGGCAGTCCGTCCCGCCACCGGTCCTCGATAGCAGCGCACGGATGGACGCCGGCGACGAGGAAGACAACGCCGCCGACGCGAGGCGGGGCGGCGGAGGCAGGGGCAGAGGCGCCGTCTCCTCCACCGCCGCCGCTCCACGTCCACGGCCACCATCCCTAACTAAGCGGGCCATCGATCGTTAGTTCGTCACCCCAATAACCAGCTTGCTTCCCGTAGGTGGGAGGTGGGTGCGCGCGGCGGGAGATGAATAATTCGAATTGTTCGCGGTCGATCGATGCACGATGCACGGCGACGCCCGGTATTTATAGGAGGCGCTAGGACAAGGAACAGAGCATATCCGAACACGGAGCGCCCGGCGGCTGGCTGCGCGGCAAGTTTCAATCCCAGAAGACATTCAAAAATAGCCCCGATTAAATGCACTCCGGCCGGATCGAGCCAATGAATCGGCTTTGGAAGCTAGCTGGGGGCGCCATTAATCGTGGCAACGGGGAGCTAAACTAATGGCGATGGATGGACCCGGTACGTGGAGGTACCTTAACTGAAAGCGCAGGCGGGGCATTGAGTGCGCGGGCGGGCAACCCATGCGCGTCGCCGGGCCGCAGTGAAGGCGGCGGAGGCGGTACAGATGCAGGTACGAGCATGCACTGACGCCGGCGACTGTGGCGCGCTTCCATTTTCACCTTCTGCTTTTGAAATGGAAGCTGTGATTCTGCGAGTTACTGACGCGCCGTGCAGCGGCAGAGCGCGTGTGCGTGCGCCGGGCAGAGCAGGGCAGGGCAGCGTGACAGCTGCTGAGTGGGAAGAAGGGAATTTTCGGCCTGAGCCGGGTGCAGCTCTGCGTTTCTGCGAGATGGAATAGTGGGAGTACTACCATGGCAGTGCAGTGCGCTGCTGCCATGGCTTGCAGCTTTGCAGGCTTGCAGCGTCTTGGAAAAGGAAGCTGGCAGGGAGCTGCCGGAGGAGCATTTCTGGCCCTGGCACTATGTCCGCACGGCCGTTGGATGGAGCATCCGACGGACCAGATTAGAGGAAGACAGTGCAGCAGGCGCACCGATCAGAGACGGCAGGTTATGGACTTCTTCCATTATTAAGATGCAAAAAGAAGAAGAAAGCCATTGCTCATGCATGGAACTAGTACATTTTATTGTGTGTAAAAGGGATTAGTCACGCAGTAATTTTGTGATCGAATCAGCAGAACGAGATTAACCATGTGGTAATTCGCATTCAGATCAGGAGACGACCAGCCGTGGAGGTGGAGCGTGTACCTTGGGCCATTTCAAAATGGCTAATTACTAGTGCTAGCAAAGACGTAGACTCGTAGTACGTACGCCGGGGAGGGGAGTGATCGTCGACATGTGAAAAATTCAAAAACCGGATCTACCTACGACGGGAAGCCATGCATGGACGGCACGGTAAGCTCCGAACGGGGAAAGGGCGGCAGCGGTTGACCGCTCCATTTCAAATTTCCCCCCAGTTCCGTTCCACGGCCGAGTCAGACGCAACGCCGTAATGCCGTAGTAGTACCACGTATCCATCAACTTGATGCTGCACATACGAACGAGCGACGCACGGTAATAAGTGCGCAACTCCTGTTGTTAATTAATCATCACGGTAACACGTACGTAAGGCCTTTCGACAATGTGCGTTTATTGAGAGGAGAGGTTCCCGTCAACTAAAAAGATGTCTGTGGTGATCAACTTCATCAACCTTAAAATGATGTGCGGGATCAGTCTTGAGAAAGTGCTTATATGGGGAGGGTATGCGCGCGTGCGTATGTATGAGCGTCTATGGAGGCGGTTGTGCCGGCGAGACCACTCCTGGCCGTACTTGACCATCTCCTCGTCGAGGCGGCGAAGATATATGGCACTTGCTCGTGTCCGCTGTGGTCTTCAAACGGTCTAGGGCTTAGGCCGTTGCCAGCTCCGGGCCCATGAGGATTTGCGGCAGCGGGACGCCCGAGTCCGAGAACTCCGCCCGGCACGCAGCTTTGCACTTGTCCCCCCACCACCTCACGCTGCCCGCATAGTCCAGCGCCATCCTGGCGCGAAGAGAAGATAAGTTGCCGCCGCAGCTGCCTCTACGACGGCCGTCGAGGTAGTGCAGAATGCGACCGCGCGCCTTCGCGACGATCGCGTGGGGCAGGCCGCTACTGGTGCAGCTATGCGGCGATGAGAGTTGCTCCTCTTTGATGTGGCGGGAAGGCGGCGGCAACCGCTTCTGCTTGACGCGGTGGGGAGGTGATGACACCCACACTCCTTGACGGCGTCCAATTTGGACGCCGCCATTGCACAGGGAGGTGAAGAGGCTCTGGCTTGACGGTGCAGAGAAGCATCTCCGTTGGTGCCGTCAGGTCGTGGTCGTGAAGGAGAAAGCGACGGAGCATCAACTCCATCTGCTCCTCGCACTCGGCATCCATCAACACATACACCGTGTCCAGCAAGAGGACGGGCATCTGCGTTGGCGGCTGGTCCTTCTCCTCACCGGAGGAGATCACGATCTCCTCCTTCGCAGCGGAGCCGGCCGCCGAGGAGCAAGACGGGCCCCGAGTGCGAGAGCGACTGCGCCATGATCTGGAGCCGCATGCAGGCGCTAAGGCCTAAGACTTGCCCATCGATGGACGCGTAGAGGAAGAGGGGAACGGCAGAGGTGCGAGGCGACGTGGAGTAGAGAGTGCGTTGTGGACGGTGTCGTGCTTGAATAGTCGCATCTAGGCCAGGCGAATAAACGGTCAGCCCGATTCAATATGGCAGAGTGACGGGAGTTGGTTTATGGGACGCTACTTCCTCATTGAAGCAACGTCGCCGAGAGATCACAATCAGCGCCATTGCCGGTGTCAAACCGCGGATCTCGGTAGGGGGTCCCGAATGTGCGCCTAGGCGGATGGTAACAGGAGACAAGGGGCACGATGTTTTACCTGTGTTCGGGCCCTCTTGATGGAGGTAAAACCCTCGCCCCGCTTGATTGATATTGATATTGTGGATGTTTACAAGAGTGGATCTACCACGAGATCAAGGAGGCTAAACCCTAGAAGCTAGCCTATGGTATGATTGTAAGGGTTGTTGTTCGTCCTATGGACTAGAGCCATCCAGTTTATATAGACACCGGAGAGGGCTAGGGTTACATAGAGTCGGTTACAATGGTAGGAGATCTACATATCCGATCGCCAAGCTTGCATTCCACGCCAAGGAAAGTCCCATCCGACACGGGCGAAGTCTTCAATCTTGTATCTTCATAGTCTTGGAGTCCGGTCGATGATGATAGTCCGCCAACGATAGTTCGGCCGATGATGGTAGTCCGCTACCGGACACCCCTAATCCAGACTCCTCAAGAGTTCTGAACCAGGCTTCAATGACGATAAGTCCGGCGCAGATATTGCTTGGCATTGCAAGGCAGGTTCCTCCTCCGAATAATAGAAGATTGTGAACACCAGATAGTGTCCGCTCGCAAAATAAATTCCACATTCCACCGTAGAGAGAATAATATATACACAAGTTCAATCTGCTGACGTTTTCTGCGGCATGACATCACGCCACTACCAAGCCATTATTTAAATCATTTGTTACTCTACCACCTCAGCGCGTTTAGCGAAGCGGTTTCCTTGGCACGTCTTGTCGAAGCAGAGATCATGTTTCCCCTTAATCCGAGATTCTCATCAATACGGACGTGGGTAACCCAACCGCGCCATTGATGGTGACGCTTGGGAGATAAGCGAGTTTTACCAGGCGGTGGGGGACGCGAGACTTCGCCTCGCCATATAAGGGATAAGGATTTACCTTCTCACCCACGCCTTCTTCCTCCTTTGCTTATCTATCTCCACAAGACTGAGCTCCAGCGCCCAAGTTCACAAGATCTCGCCTCAACCTTCTCCGACCATGTCCAGAGCGGAGGTAAATGGTTGGCCTCCACCGCTAAGGAGGAGCACATTGCCAAACTGCGCGGTGCCGATACCTCTCCGCGCGACATCACAGACCGCTGCCCGACGAGGGCAGCTCATCCCCACCCCCATGCCCCATGAGAGGGTCGCTTTCCTTCCACACTTCCTCCGCTGGATGGGCTTTCCACTTCACCCTTTGTCCGGGGCTCATGTTCTACTACGGCCTGGATTTCCATGATCCGGCGCCAACTTCATCCTCAACATCTCGGCGTTTATCGTCGTGTGTGAGGCCTTCCTCTCATCCAGCCCCACTTCGCTTGTGGCTCAAGATCTTCAATGTCAAGCAAGGTAGTGAAGGGCACTCAAGCGGAGTGCAAGGCGCCATGTTGGGCAAGATGCCCAATGTCCTTTGGTTCAAGGGGCCTTCGTGGAATCCGCCAAGGGGTGGCAATCGGGTGGTTCTATATCACCGAGCCGCGTGACCCTACATGGGCGGCGGCCCCGAAGTTCAGATCTGGTATCCCCACGCAGCTCACCTCCGGAAAGAGAAGGGCTTGCTGTGGGGTAGTTCGAGGAGCCGACGGACTCAAGCCCGTATCCGTGCTGGTAAAGAAGCTCGTGCTGGTTAACGTGGTCCAAGTCATGCTCGTCCGCGGATTCTCCCATGCCAAGAGCGGCATTCAATCTGGGAGTTTGATCCGAACAGCACCAGCGCCGAGTGGGCTCTTCGACACGATGTACGAAGGCGCTGGAGGGTGCTGTTCAAGGGCGCCGGTTTCGCATCCGCGATCAAGATCGCGGATTTCGCCGCAGCGCCAAGCCAACGAGGTAAGTGATTCTACCCTTTACGGACACTTGCTTTTCATAGTTTGACTCTATGCGGTTTTAATTTCCCTTTTCCTTTGACAGATCGGATGAGGAAGGCGGAGCAGATTATCTGCCTGCCCTATGCCGAAAATCCAAGAGACGCCGCCTAGCGAGGCTGCTGGTTCCGCACCGCACGTGGTGCCGGAGAAGAAGGCCAAGAAGGAGGCCACGGTGCTCGAAGAGTTCCTGCCAGGTGTCCGACGACTCGGCGGACTCTCCCCAAAACGAGGAGGAGAAGAGGACTCTCTCCCGAGGAGGGAGAGAGGAAGAGGAAGGCTTCCCCACAGGGAGGCCAAGGGTCCAAGAGGGAAGGACTGTTCCCGGACAGCTCCGCCAACATCAACGCTGGTGAGGAAGAATGGCCTTCAAGGGCCAGCCTCCGCGAGATCGTAAGTATCCGGATTCTGAATGATTTATAATTTCTTTTTCGCGTCACATAGTGTCATTCGATGCCGCATGCCGCCTGAAGTCCGCCGGTGATGATCTCCCCGCTTCATCGAAGCGGTCGTTGGCTCCGCCGGATGTAGACTCCATCCCGACCGCCTCCACCCCGCGACACCGAGGACGCCGAGGTGGGATCCCAAGAAGGACCCATCGGGGAGGCCCGGAGGCGCCACAAGGCGCCCTCCCGGACTTTGCGCCGGACTCCATATCAGAACCCGCAGTGGTTCCGGGCTGCGGTCGGCGGCCCCTTCGAATGAAGGGCAAGACCGTGACGCCGTGGCTTCCGCCCAACCGGGCGCGCCGGCACTTGTTGGAGGCGCTGCAGAGCGCTTCCATCGAGGAAGAACACCGCACTATTATGAGTGCGGTGATTCGTAGTGCAGCTCGCCAAGAGCGGGCTGACCGGCTCGCAGAGCCTTCTATCGCTTTGAGGTAAGAAGTTAAAAATATGCAATGTAATACCGCATAGACAGTAGCCCCTGATGCTCGGTTCGGTGTTCGGGAAGAAAAGCCGGACGGAGGATCTGAAAAAAAAAGATATACACAGGGTTGCTAAAAAATTATGTCAATATGGGTTGCAGGTTGCGCTGCTGACCTTTGCCGCACTGACTGCAGAGGTCGGTGCTTTGAAGCAGGAGCTCGAGCGGTCCGAGCAAGAGCTCGGCCGCGCTAGGAAGCAGCTCCAGGACAAAGAAGGTGAGTAACACCACTTTGAACTTGTACCTTACAGAAAAGGATTTAGGTTGCAACAAAAAATAACAAGGATAACATGGGTACTGCAGGGGCCACGAACGAGGTGGCGACCCTGAAGGAGGCCGTGTCTGCGGTCGAACGCAATGCGGCCACGGAACGGGCAGAGCGAGAAAAAGCAAGAGGCGCGGGTGGCGGTGGTTCAGCAAGAGCTCCAGGCTCTTATGGAAAAGCATGAGAGTTTGGAGCGTGACTCAAAGACTCGAGAGTCCGAGCTTGCCTCGGCTCTCGAAAGTGCCAAAACTGCCAAGGCCGATGCCCATAAGTCCCTTCAGGAGATTGAGTTGATGAGGAAGATAGCGGCAGGTAAGGCATTTTTCATGCAAAGCAAGCATGTGAATGTAAATTACGTGTTACTTACCCGAATTCGGAGCTCTCCAGGAGCGTTTGCAGATCTGCCTCGCAGCGTGTCTGATGCCGCCAGATTCTACCGAGCCGAGGAGTGGAGCTCAACGGAGAAGGTCTTCGGTCTCAAGATGTCGAGGCCGCCATCCGGTGTTTCTAGCGACCAGTCAAGCAGCTGGTCGAGCTCCACAAGGTGGCCGAGCAGGCCATGAAGGGCCTCATAGTCCGGCTGTGGCTCGGAGAGGCCATGCCTGGAGCTACTTCGCCTCGTCGGCGACGGTTGGTGGATGCGCGCCTCGGTGGAGGTTATCAAGCGCCGCCTGTATTGAAGGTGCTCGTCGGGCCCTTGCCCGCAAAGGTGCATTGGGGCAAGCTGCGGAGAAGCTAATCATCGACGCGCCGCCAGCCGGGCAAGGAATATCGACGCCGAGATGTACTATAAGACTGTCTCAAGGGCGCCCGCAAGATTGCGGATGAATGCCCCAGGATGTAATTATTGAGTAAATTCGCAATGTGTTATCCTGCGCTGAAAACTTTGTTCATATGCGCTAAGCAACGCTTGTTAATTTAAAATATTACCTTCAGGCGGCCGCTTATTAAATCTGAGAGATGGCAAGTCGTCGGCTTCAGCCCCATGCCACGAAAGTGCTAGGGTGTTCGGGATAAACTTGAGCGCCTAGTTCCCATTTTTGGGTCCATCGAGGAGGCGCCAACACAACGAACAAGGCAACCGGACTTATAGTGCTTGAACACTCTCACTTAGCCATAGAATTCTATAATTTTAAATTTCGGCGAAGCCCCTAGTATTCGGAGGACCAATTAGGGCGCTATCCACGCCTTCATCGGACATTATCCGAACTTCGCTCAAGCGGCGAGGTCTTTATGACCCGAAAGGACCTCTCTAACAGCGACCGGTCTCTCGCCTTATCATGACAGTCAGTTTTAGCTTTCCATCGAGGCGTTAACCCGGCTCAACCGGGCGCAATCACAGTGGTTCTCCCAAAGGCTACCTTAGCCGATAGAACGGAACGTAAGGTGCCAAACATGGGAGCCGGGCAAACCCAACTATTGACCAAAGACATGATTCGGAGCCGATTTATATAATGCTATAAGTTCGGGTGCCGACTTGTGAAAGTGTTCGACTTTATCACACCATAATGCGGAGAACATAAGCCCTCGTGTATTTGGCCATACCAAAATGTACGGGTGCAACATGTCGAAATGAACATATATATATATAAGGTGATGCAATTATGGGAAAAAGTGCTGCATTTTATTCGAGAAGATATGCTATGAGTGCGGAATGATACAAATAGTGCGGAAAGCAAGGGATTGGGCGAATTAAAGGCGCCTCTCTCCGTGGGTAGGTCACGGAATGTTGTATTTAACAAATTTAATGCTCGTGATGGAGACCACCTGAGTGTTCGCCGCGCCTTTGTCCTTCCCTGGCTGTTGCATCATGAGTTCGCAGGTTCGCCACGGACAGAGTTCTGTATAAAAAGAGAGAAATAAAAGAAAAGGAGCGACACACTTGGGAGCCCCCGTGTGGTCGAACCGCACTGGTCTGTTGTGGTTATGCCTTTCCCCTATGCCCATGGTATCTCCAAGGCGAATTATGTACGCGGAGAGTTTGTCTTACAATTTTGCGAGGGCTGGGGTTGAGGCCGCATTGCTACGCTGCGTGCTCGGAACGCGCCATGTGGTCTTGGTTGATGTTGCTCGGGCGCGTTTGGCGTGTCCGTCCTTTAACGGCCGGACTCGAAAATTGCCTTAAAAGGCTGCTCAGACTTCTGCCGCGAGAGCCGCTGTATTTTCTCCGCTCGAGGGAGCGCCCGTGTTTCCATTGACCGTGATGACTCCGCGAGGGCCTCGCATCTTGAGCTTAAGGTATGCATAATGCGGCACCGTGTTGAATTTTGCGAACGCGTTCGTCCGAGCAGAGCGTGATAGCCGCTGCGAACGGGACTATGTCGAAGATTAACTCTCGCTCGAAATTATCCGGGATCCAAGACCACTTCAGCAGTAATCGAGCTCGCATAATTGGCCTCGACACCGGTATGACGCCTTTGAAGGTTGTCTTTCTAGGTTTAATCCTTGAAGGGTCTATGCCCATCTTGCGCATCGTATCCCGATAAAGCAGGTTCAGGCTACGCCGCCGCCCATCGGACTCTCGTGAGGTGAAATCCATCGACGATTGGGTCTAAAACCAATGCGCGCGAATCCGCCATGGCGGATATCGGTCGGATGGTCTCTTCGATCGAAAGTGATCGGGCAAGAGGACCATGGGTTGAATTTTGGGGCGATCGCTCCATCGCAGATACGCCCTTTAATGCACGCTCGCTCCCTCTTGGGAATATGCGCTATGATATCATATTTACCGTCCGAACTTGAGGGGGAATCCTTTGTCCTCTCGTTGTTCGGGCGGCAGGTCTCTTCCTTGTCATCGCTGTGTAGCCCTTGTCACTATTTTCGCGATTAATTTGCTCGCTGCTTGAATACCCAACAATCTCTGCTGGTGTGGTTAGCTGGCTTTTCGGGGTTCCATGTATTTGACAGAGCGGTCGAGTATTCGCTCCAAATTGACGGGCCCGGAGTGGTTCTTTTGAATGGCTTCTTCCGCTGACCGGGCTTGGAGCCTCGAATCGGGCGTTGACTGCCGATCCTCATTGCCGCCGCCGCACGCGGCGTTTGTTTTTGTTTCGACGCAACCTGCCATTGCGGTCCTTGGTATCCGGACTGCCGCGTTTTTGCCGAGGTTGTTGCTGCGAGCTAGCCAGCTATCCTCTCCCGCATGTAAGCGGTCATGAGTGATGTGAGGGCTGCCATGGATTTCGCTTCTCCCGCCCTAGGTGCCGGGCCAGCCACTCGTCATGGATGTTATGTTTGAAGGCAGCGAGGGCCTCTGATCCGGACAATGACGATTTGATTTTTCTTTGTTAAGAACCGTGTCCGTAATTGCTCGGCCGATTCGTCTGCTGCTGGATTATGTGGCTTAGGTCATCTGCGTCGTGGTCGCACATACGCGTGCTCGAAGTTGTCGAGAATGCGGCTTCCGTGTCTTCCCAAAGATCCAATTGACTCTGCGGGCAGGCTGTTAAGCCAATGCCGAGCTGGTCCTTTAAGCTTGAGCGGGAGATATTTGATGGCGTGAAGATCGTCACCGCGGGCCATATGTATATGGAGGAGATAATCCTCAATCCAAACCGCGGGGTCTGTTGTGCCATCGTAGGATTCGATATTGACGGGTTTAAACCCATCAGGGATTTGATGATTCATTACTTCGTCAGTGAAGCATAGTGGGTGTGCGGCGCTTCTGTATTGAGCAATGTCGCGACGTAGCTCGAGAGAGCGTTGTCTGCTGTGTTCGGCCCGGCCGGAGTAGTTGTATCCGGCGCGACGGTATTCGTCGTGGGTCTTGGGGCGCCCACGTGATCCATAGATAGATCTGGATTGTCTTGCCTTGTCCTCCAATATATCTTGCAAGTCCGGCGCGTTTCCCCGTGGCTTCATGCTTTTTGAGCGGTGTCGGGGTACGGTTTTGGTGGAGGGCTTGCACGCCTCTCTGTCGCGGCCACGAGGTGGTCGGTCTGCCGACAGCGCTGGTGATGCAGGTTTGTACGCTTCCTCCTCTAATCGGGGAGCAACTTGCGCTTTGGGTAACTTTTGAGGGCGTTCGAGTTCATACTCTTCACCGCGAGGACCTCGGTCCATCTATCGCCAAGAGGTCTTGATCAGCTTGAAGTCGTTGCTGCTTTTTCTTTAGGATGTTTGCCGTGGCCATTAGCCTGCGCCTCAAACGCCTTGTTCGACGGGATCCTCGCACGACGAATTGCTGTCGCCGAGGCTTGCCGCGTCTCCGGAGGGAGGTAAGTAATTGTCATCCTCGACCTCTTCGCCCCGCCGCCTCTCGTGAGAGCTTGCTTCGCCTCCTCCTGCGCTGGATCGTCTTTGGAGGGAGTTGTCTTCGCACTTTCGGGTGTTATTATCTCCCGTGCCGGAATCTCCATTCTTGCCGTGGCGGATTTAGAGCGGCGCCACGACGCCGGCGCTTGGGCTGTTTCTTTAAGGAATCGGCCTCCGCCGCTTCTTCGCCGTCCCCATCTTTTGGGGTGTCCACCATGTATATGTCGATGACGAGGTGGTCTTCCAAAGGTCTCCGTAGGCACCGGTTCTTGGTAGTCTCCGCATCGCCGTCCATACCGTCGATGTCTTCGGAGTCGTAGTCGAGCACGCTTGTTAAATCGCCGACGGTGGCTACGGCGGGGTGGTGGGTGGGTCTAAATTTCTTCGCCGTCTGCTGCCCAACCATCATGGCCGTAGTTCGCCAGGCTCTTCGGATAGCGAGAGATGCTTCATGAATTTATGATATCGCCAAGGGCGAAGTGCCGAAAGATGTCGGGAGCGGCGAATTCCATGATCGGCGCCAATCGGATTCGACCGCGGGCGCAGGAGGTTCGAGTCCGCAGAGTCCGCACCTCGAGTCATGATCTTTATGCGGGACAAGGTAAGTGTTCGCCCATCGCCAGAGAAGTTGCAGCTCCCGAGGCGGTGTCCAGCCATCCGCCCTCGATCCGAGCGATCGGCTCCGGACTATGGGTCGGAGCGGATTCGCAGCGGCCTCCAAGGTGCTGTCCGCGGCAGAGTTAGGTCATGCCCATCGTGATAGCGCGGCACACTCGGCCGTGGCTCGATCCATCAAGATCAAGTCCCGCGGATATCGGCCGTGAAGTTTAGGCTTCCAAATCTGACTCGACGGCCAGGGCGAAGCTTCGATCTGCTCCAGATGGCCAAGTGAGTTGGCCCGCAGCGCGGTCCGAATACGAAGATCTGTCCGGGAGAAAAGTCTCACCCAGATCTGCGCTGTTGTCGATTGAAGAGGCCATCGAGCCTATCGGTGACGACACGAGGAACTCTCAATGAAAGCACCAATGTCGGTGTCAAACCGCGGATCTCGGTAGGGGGTCCCGAATCGTGCGTCTAGGCGGATGGTAACAGGAGACAAGGGCACGATGTTTTACCTAGGTTCGGGCCCTCTTGATGGAGGTAAAACCCACGCCCCGCTTGATTGATATTGATATTGTGGATGTTTACAAGAGTGGATCTACCACGAGATCAAGGAGGCTAAACCCTAGAAGCTAGCCTATGGTATGATTGTAAGGGTTGTTGTTCTGTCCCACGGACTAGAGCCATCCGGTTTATATAGATACCGGAGAGGGCTAGGGTTACATAGAGTCGGTTACAATGGTAGGAGATCTACATATCCGTATTGCAAGCTTGCCTTCCACGCCAAGGAAAGTCCCATCCGGACACGGGGCGAAGTCTTCAATCTTGTATCTTCATAGTCTTGGAGTCCGGTCGATGATGATAGTCCGGCCAATGATAGTTCGGCTGATGATGGTAGTCCGGCTATCCGGACACCCCCTAATCCAGGACTCCCTCAGCCGCCCTCCCGACCGATTACATCACGCAGCATCAATGCCGGCCGCTGCGACTCAGGGCCGACATTGATGAGGCACGGGACGTGACGCATCCGTTTGAGACATTGATGAGGCGCGGGAAGTGACGCATCCGTTTGAAAAGCGCGAAAGATGGTTTTAGGTGAGTCGGGGTTTATTGGACGCGTGCATGGCAGCAAAACGGACGGCCCAAAGCCTCCCTCCCCCAGGTTTGTGGGAAAAGGACGTTCGGATTGGCCAGCGGGCGGATACGTACAAGACCGTGTTGAATGACAAAACACGTTCGGACCATACAGTCCGGGCGGATCCGGGTGGTTTGAGGGTCCGCATTCGAGATACCCTTAGGCCTTCTACAATGTAAGACGCTTAGGAAGATGCTTAGTAAAATAAAATAAGTTTTTCTTTAACACCAGTGCTTATCTCTACAGAAGGGTTGACTAATTAAGCGTCTACCCTGTACAAATAAGCACCGGTGCTTAAAAAAATCTTGGTTTATTTCTCTATGCACTCCCCTAAGCACCTTGCATTGTATACAAGGTCTTACACTCTTACGGTTTTTAGCATAGTGTTTGAAAAAGCTGGGGGGTTTTTTTTGCAGGGAAAAAATGCTGGGTTGTTGCTAACTAATCGAGGTCACTGCTTAGCTGCTGCGTTAGATTTGTCCATGACAGCAGGGAGTAACGAGCAGGCGACAACAGTAATAACAACACTACAAATTTAGTACTCTTTTACATGCATCTCGTACGTACGTTGAAGGGTCTATACCACGTACAAACCCCTATCTGGTATAGCAAGTTTTTTTTTTTTTTTGAAACAATCTAGTCTGGCTAGTACCCCCACTAATTTGCACCCAGTGAACGGTACGCGCGCGCCCGTGGATCTAAACAACGGCTTAGTCAATAAATCTCTCTTTCGCCACGTAGTTAGGCGTACGTACGCTCCATATGCAACCATGCATCCGTAGCACGCCACGCATGGTTCAAATTTCCGGTTCACATCATCATGCATGCATGTGTACACCGGGCTATACGCTACGTACCGCCGATCGGTCGCGCTCCCGACCGGATATATCTTGACTGCCGACATACGCATCGATTCATACCAGCTAGGCTAGCCAAGCTTTGCATTTTGAAACGAGATGGATCAGCTGGAAAATTTTGAAAAAAAGATGGCGTATTCATCACCCATGCTACGTACAGGGCTCCTTGGATCTCTTGTCATGGATCTCTAGCTCTACCATAATTTCCTTTGGGTCTACGTACGTATACGTACCGCGTCAAGTTGCGTTGCATTGCATTGCATGCATGTGCGCGTCCACTCCACACGCATCACGTGCATGCATGCATGCATGCGCTCACGCCGCGTCTGGGAATTTAATTCTACGGCTCGGTCGATATGGTTTGAAAGTTGAAACATCGAGAGTAGGTGGGATACGGAGTTCCATTCAATCTTGGTTGGATCGATCCATCTATCACTGTATCGGGCAATCATAGGGATATACTATCATCCGGAATTCAGTGCTTCCCACCTACCTAGCCAGCAATGCCCACATCCATCTATCAATGCCGTACGTGTATATTGTACGGCGCACTACACACTCGATCGATCATGGAAAGTATACATATACGCACCGCATATACGGTTTCCCCTTTTCGGAATGCACGTATACGTTTGCTTACGTAGTAGCGGCAGCGACCGATCAAGCTTTGCGTGGATTACCAAGCTTTCGCAATTTTGATGGATGGAGTTTGATCGACCCTGCGATTTGGGCGGCTGAGATCGGCCGGGAAGGGGACGACGTGGCAGCAGCAGCGCGGCGGAACCGTGGATCACAGGGGGCTCGTGACGGCGCGAGCGACATCCACGCATTTACTGGCGCCCACGCGACCCACATCCAGATACGGGTATAGCGGTACAATACTAACCTCTACTCGTCAGGCGGCAGCAGTCTACACGTACGCGTACCTGCCTGTCCCTCTGTCGGCCGGCCGGCCAATAAATGTGGCCGGAGAGTGGCGGGCTTCCATTTTCACCTTCTGTTTTCGAAATGGAAGCTGTGATTCTGCGAGTTACTGACGCGCCGTGCAGCGGCAGGTCGCGTGTGCGTGCGCCGGGCAGAGCACTGAGCACAGAGCAGGCCGGCGTGACAGCTGCTGCGCCTGTGCCTGTGCTGTGCTGAATGGGAAGAAGGGAATTTTCGGCCTGAGCCGGGTGCAGCTCTGGGCGCCTCTGCGAGAGGGAATAGTGGGACTGTGGGAAGGTGCAGGCTTGCAGCTTCTTGGAAAAGGAAGGTGGCAGGCGGGGATAGGCGGAGCATTTCTGGGCCTGAGTCTATGTCCGCGCAGCCGTTGGATCGGGGATCCGACGGACCAGATCAGCACGGCCAGATCAGAGGAAAGACGTTGCAGGGGCTCCGATCCGAGATGGCAGGTTATCAACTTGTAACACATGAACGCTTTGTGTAAGATGCAAAGAAGAACAAAGCCATTGCTCATGCATGGTGCTCGTACATAACTGTAAAGGGATTACTCATGCGGTAATTTGAGCTCAAAGCAATACCATCGGCCATTAACCTTTGCTCAAAGCAGTACCATGCTCAAATTAACCTTTGCTCAAAGTAATCAGGAGACGACCGGCCGTGGAGGTGGAGCGTGTACCTTCGGCCATTTCAAAAGGCTAATTACTACTAGCAAAGACGTAGACTCGTAGTACTTACACCGGGGAGTGATCATCATCATGTGAAAAATTCAAAACCGGATCTATCAACGACTGGAAGCCATGCGTGAACGGTACATCCCTAGAACGGGAAAAGCCCCCAAGTTCCGTTCCACGGTCGACTCAGAAGCAACGCCGTGAAGGCTACTGCTCCACGGTAATAAGTGCGCAACTCCTGTTGTCAATTAATAATCACGGTGAAACGTACAGTACAGAGTAACATGATTAACGACAGCACCAGGTGGCTCCGTGGTTGGCTAATTAATTGGGTGTTACAGCTCTCCTGAGCTCCGTTCATTGGACGGCACATTTCGAACATGAACCGCACGGAATTTAATCGCCGCTTTTCAAACGTGAAATTATTTACTCTCGTTTACTACTATTTACAGTTGGTTTCTTCTCTCCTTTGTTGTGTGTAAACGGGTTTTGGCCTGGAATTGTAAGAGAGTTCAAAATGCTGAGTTGATCGTGATTAATCGATGCCACTTGCACTAGGTTTGTCCATGGTTAGCAGCAAGGATTGATGGAGCAGGCGGCGACAAGTCTATACTGTACCACGTACAAACACGACCCTATCTAGGTATCAAGTACCCTATTAATTTACGCCTAGTGAACAGTACTTCGTACACGGTACGCGCGCGCCCATGCATGGACCTAAACAACGGCTTAGACAATAAATCTCTATCTCACTGCAAGGCCCCAAGCAAAGCCTCCGTAGCACGCCATGGTTCAAATTTCCAATCCGCAAGCATGCATGCATGGCAGCATGGGTACGCACCGGACTACGCCACGTACCGCCGATTGGTCGCTCCCGGATGTCTTGACTGCCGACGTACGCATCGAATCATACTCCTACTAGAGAGTAGAGATAGGCTTTGCATTTTGAAACGAGATCGACATGAAAATTTGGGAAGAGAAAAAAAAAAACACATGTGCATAGAGTGTTCCTTGGGTCTCTAGCTCTACCATAATTTCCATGGGTCTACGTACGTACGTAGCTCAACTTGCATGCATGTGTGCGTCCACTCCACACGCATCACGTGCATGCATGCGTACGCCGTCTCGACCGGGATTTAATTCTACAGCCAGCTCCATCGATCGAGATGCATATATGATTTGAAATCTTCGGTCCAGAGGAGTAGGTAGGATATGGAGTTCCATTCAATCTTGGTTGGATACTTGGATCGATCATTGCATCGGGCAATCATAGTGATATATCATCAGGAATTCAGTGCTTGCTACCCACCTACCTAGCCAGCCATGTCGACATACATCCATCAATGCCCATGACTCGTAAGCCCGTACGTACGTGCGTGTGTATGCTATACGATATGCACCACGTACACACTCGTGGCAACCTTGCATCGACCAGTCAAGCTTTGCCTGAATCGCCAAATTTCGGCGATTTTGACGGCGTTTGATCGACGGTGAAACTCGGGCGGCCGGGGTCGACGGAGAAGGGTCGACGACGTGGCGGCAGCAGCGCCGCCAAACCATGACGGCGGATGAGATCACAGGGGGCGCGTGACGGCGGGAGGGGGTATCCATGCATTCACTGACGTGCACGTGACGCACATTCAGATACGGGTATACCCTGCACCCCACCACTCATCGGGCGGCAGCATGTACACGTACGAGTACTTGTCTCTCTGTCTGGGCCTCCTCACGATGGTTGTCTGTCCCGGCCGGCAAATAAATCTGGCCGGAGATTGAGATTCCCGGGGCGCCATGATGTGCGATACGAAATCATCTTCGCCTCGGATCTCCTGGCCCGGCCGGACGGGTTCATCACTACGCTTTGCAGTTAGCACTCAACTGTGGGGGTGGGGGGCTTTCTTTCTTTGCGTGTGTGTATGAAATGTGCTCAGATGTCATCAGCTTGCATGGTTGTGAATTCGAGTTTCCATTTTGTTGGGTTTGCTAGGCCTGCAGTTACTGAGCTGTGTAGCGAGACGATTTCACCTGATTTTTTTTATTTTTTTTGCGCGGGATTTCACCTGAATTTGTGTCGAAGTGAACCTATATTCCACCGAAATTCAAGTGAAATTGGCCGTAAATTCCATTTCGGGCTAAGCATTCGGTTTGAACTTCTCTTCAGGAGCTCCCGCCTTCTCCCTCCCCGTTGGGGGTGGACATCACCATGAAGCCTCCAGATGGAGTTAATTGCACGTTGGTACCACACTTGCTCACCTACTCACGAATCAGTACCACTACTCGTGCATGTCGCAGTTCAGTACCAACTCAGGGCCTAAGTGATGCATAACGGGCTGACAGCCGTATAAGTGAGTATTGACCGCGTATCCGATAGGTCGGGCCCACCTGTCGGTGACACGGTGTGTCAATCGGCGCGTCTTGGCATGACTAGGACGAGGCCGGTGCGGTCGGTTACATGGGCTCGGTCGGACTCGCCTCACTCTCGCCGACCTCACTCTCACTCTCGCTCTCCTCCTCTCTCCGATTCGCGCCCGCCGCCATGCCGCCACCTCAACTGCTCGCCGTTCGCCATGGAGGACGAGAGCAGCCAGACTCAAGCGCAAGAATACATGAACCTCTCCAACGACGGCCATGCATTACGGGTGAGTTGTAGAGCTAGGGTTAGGGTTGGGTTATAAGATTTGGGATTTTGGGGATTTGATTTGATTTGGGGATTTTGTTTTCCTTTTGTTCCTGAGATCCTGCTAGCATTGAAGACCAAGACTACAAGTGGCATTGAGACAGCACCAGAGTTCTTTGCCATCAAGCATGGTGTGGCGGCCGAGAGGCGTGTAGCATTCAAGCATTTAACACGGGCAGGAGGTTCTTAGTCTGTCCTATGAGTGTAAGATTCTGTCCAAACTCGTGTTAATGGTATTGTTTAATCTAGCCATGTGCATAGAATTGTGCAGTCCAAAGGCATGGAATTCATGTTCTTTAATCTAGCCATGTGCTGATGCACATTGTTTAATGAGTACTCTTGTACCATAGCTCGATGGTCATTTCAGAGCTGTGAGGGTCATTTTGTAGTCATTTAGTAGTACTAATGCTAATTAGTGGATTAGAAAATGTGTTGATGCTTGCCATGTATATTTAATTTGGCCAGTAATTTTATAATTGGTCAATGATTCGCTTGCAGTGTATATAATCATTGTTTGCAGTACAAGAGTACTCACTTGGCAAATTATTTGATTGTTTAAGGTCAGAGAGATTCAATGTCAGAAGCTTAAAATTCAGTTGGTGTTATATTATTAAAGTTGGCTATATTATTAAAGTTGTTTCCCAAGGATGCTTAAAGTTCATTTTTAATTCAGTGGCTAGTCATTTAGGGTCCTACATTGTTTAAAGATGCTCAAAGTTCATTGTTTAAAGCTAGTTGCTCAAAGTTTATTGCTTAAATAATTTGCCTAGGAGATTGATTTTGCACATGCTATGGTTGTTTATATTGCGGAAGATGACAATGTGGTGTTGTTCTCTGGTTGACCTGAGTGGCCTCCTACATTGCGTAATGCCTTGTTGAAGCTATGGGAAATGTATCATGACAGCAAGAGTGATAGGAGGAAGGATAACCTGGAGAGTTCACTCACTATTCACCATTTGATGAAGAAAAAATAATCTAGAGGCCAACTATGACAAATTGGTTGAAGATGTGCACCAACTGCTCAATTCTCAAGAGGATAGGATGGTAGATTTCAGCTATTTGCAGGCTAAGATGCAGAATGTGCATGTTTCGATTCAGTTGTTGTATCCGACATGAAGACAGAGATGGGGAAGAAAGATGCGAGATCTTCAAGCTGCAGGAGAAGTATAAAGTATTGATGAACCCGATGTAATCTCAAGGCACTTGCATCAGAACCTGAAGTTTAATCATCTAAAAGAGAAGGAAGTGCTTAGTACATCCACCAGAACCTGCAATTCCAGGTTGATGAACTCAAAAATCTGAGGAAAAGCTCACCCAGAGAACACCCAGCTGCTCCTTCACATGGGTGATCTCAAGAAGGGCATGACAAGCTCACAAAGAAGGAGGATCAGCTAAAGATTCAGATTGCTGAACTGTTGAAGTCGGAGGAGAAGAACAAGCGAAATTGAAGGGGATCCTGGACATCTTGTCGAAATGAAGATGTAGAGGAAGAGCAAGAGCAAGATCCAGATCAACATGAAGAAGAAGAATGCTTGCTTTGCTGACCTTTTGTGAAGTATGGTGTTGTTGTGAACTAAGTTATGTACTATGGATGTGTAGTTGTTGTGAACCACTATGTTGTTGCTGTGAACCACTATGTTAACTATTAGTTGCAGTGAACCACTATGTTAATCAATATGTTGTTGTTGTGAACCAGTTTGTTGTGAACCTGTATGTTAACCCTTAGTTGCTGCTTGTCTTAGTTGCTTGAACTCTTTTATGAACCCCCTAAACCAAGGTGGTTAGGCATTTAGGCTCCGTCGACGTCGAGAACCCCCTAAACCAAAGTGGTTAGGCATTTAGGCTCCGTCGACGTCGAGAACCCCCTAAACCAAAGTGGTTAGGCATTTAGGCTTCGCGACGCCGAGAACCCCTAAACCAAAGTGGTTAGGCATTTAGGCTCCGTCGACGTCGAGAACCCCCTAAACCAAGGTGGTTAGGCATTTAGGCTCCGTCGAAGTCGAGAACCCCCTAAACCAAAGTGGTTAGGCATTTAGGCTCCGTCGACGTCGAGAACCCCCTAAACCAAGGTGGTTAGGCATTTAGGCTCCGTCGACGTCGAGAACCCCCTAAACCAAGGTGGTTAGGCATTTAGGCTCCGTCGACGTCGAGAACCCCCTAAACCAAAGTGGTTAGGCATTTAGGCTTCGTCGACGTTGAGAACCCCCTAAACCAAAGTGGTTAGGCATTTAGGCTTCGTCGACGTCGAGAACCCCCTAAACCAAAGTGGTTAGGCATTTAGGCTCCGTCGACGTCGAGAACCCCCTAAACCAAAGTGGTTAGGCATTTAGGCTCCGTCGACGTCGAGAACCCCCTAAACCAAAGTGGTTAGGCATTTAGGCTCACGACGCCGAGAACCCCCTAAACCAAAGTGGTTAGGCATTTAGGCTCCGTCGACGTCGAGAACCCCCTAAACCAAAGTTTTGAGAAATAACACTAATCACCAATAACACTAACATTGCCAATAACACTAATCATCAAATCTCATAATCAAACCTTAACATTGCCAATAACACTAATCACCAAATTGATAGCATAACATTGCCCATAACATTAAGATAGTTGATAGCAATTCAAGACACTCAAATGTAATCATCCAACCAGTTTGACTTGTTGGTTCAAGACAATCAAACCTAAGCATCCAACCATGCCATGGTTTAGGACACAAAACATTGATCGATTACCATAGTTTTGAGAAAAATAACTCATTACACACACTCATCTCTGCTACCACTAGGATCAAACCAGTTCATCCAACCAAAGTGACTTCTTGGGGCGAAGATGTAGAAGGAGTTGCACTGCACCTTGCTCCAGATCTTGCACTCCCTTGCACTGCACCTTGCTCCGGATCTTGCACCAGTCCTTGCAGGTGGAGGCTGTGATCTTGGTGCAGTGCCGGGATCTTGCAGTGGAGGCTGTGATCTTGGTGCAGTGTGATCTTGCAGTAGGGGCTGTGATCTTGCAGTGTAGGTTGTCATGTGACCTCTTGGTCTTGCAAAAGAAGTGAGATTGGTATTAGTAGACAACATTAAAATATTAACAAATGCACTAGTCAACTAATACAAAAGAAGTGAGATTTGGTATTACCACATGCTTGTTTTTCCTCATAGCCAAATCTGGTTTCAATTGTTTCAGTGCAGTTGGTGTATCTATGGCCTTGGAGACCACAGTTAGAGCATGTTATTGTGGCCATTCTACTGTTGTCCTTTGGCGTTGGCACTTCAAACTTGCCCTTCATCCTCTTCTCTTGCTTTCTTCCTCTCCTAACATGAAATTCTGGTGGCTCTATGTCTGGTCCAGGTGTCCTTATCCAGTCATGTTCACCAGGAACAGGAAAGATCATATGTTCATATGCTGCCACATAAAATGGTTTTCTGAAGAATTTACAAACAAAGTCCTCTGGAAACCTCTTGGCCTTGTTAATTGCTGAAATTGCATGGTTGCATGGTAGGCCACTGAGGTCCCATTTTCTGCAACCACATGTATGATTATCCAAGTTCACAGGGTGTGTTTGCTGCCCACTGGTCACTTGCCATAAATTAACACCAGCTTGAATGGGTTTGCAGTATCTAGCCCTCTCCTTTTCCAGCTCTAACTTCTCAGCATAGTGTGGTGTGATCTCCCAGAAAGCTGCCTTTCCTCTCTCTCTCTTCTCATGCCACCTCACCATTTGTTTGTCCTTAATACCATCAACCATAGTCCTAATAGGCTTTTTCCTATAATCAAGGTTATACTTGTTGAACACCTCAGATAGGTTGTTAACAACCAAATCTGTCTTGCAGTTAGTGTCAAAAGCATGCCTTGCCCATGTCTTCTTAGGAATTGCATTAAGCCAGTTCCAAGCATCCACACACTCATTTCTCAAATCATTCATAGCAATATTAAACTTATATTCATTGTAAGCATAACTGGCATTATCCATGCATTTCTTTAGATCTTTCCCCTAAAACCAAAGATTCGAAATTTGCATATAAATGTCTAAGACAATATCTCCGTGGCAGTTTGAAATACTCTATTCACTGCATTGAGTAGCCCTGTTGAAATTACAACAACAATCTAAGCTATCGACTACGATATAGTTGAAACTAAGTACTATGCTACTGAAATTACACAGCAAACTAAGTACTTACCTTCTGTCTATCTGACATGATAGTATAAGGACCAAATTGGCCAACTTCTCCTCCTAGACATATCTTGAGTTGGTGCAGAAACCAACACCAATTTGCTGTATCCTCCTGACCAACAATGGCAAATGCAATTGGATAAATGTTGTTATTGCCATCTCTGCCAAAGGGCAGCAAGGATCTGTGCACTGTGGTCAGACAATAAAGCATCCATCAACACTGCTTTGCAAAAAAAGAACCAATTAAGTCACTACATAGCAAAGAAACTACAGCAAAGGTGTAATCATGTACATAGCAAGAAAAGAAACAACTAACTAACCAATGAAAGGTCTGCATCCATTGAGAAATCCTCCTTGCTCCATTTAAGCGTAAAAACATTGCATGAAACCTTGGCCTGGATGTGGTATTTTTTGTTGCTTTAGGAACTAGAGTTGTAACTACAACCCTACTTCCGTGGTTTGTCTGCATAATGGTTGCTGCATAGTCCCTTAACACAGGATATTGCTTCTTGTGCTCTCCTAAGACAGCTTCCACAACTAAGTTTTTGGCCCTATAGGCCATGTGCTTAGGAACCTCAACACCATACTTCTCATTGCGGGCATCAATCGAGTTCGTATGCTAGTGGTTGGATCAGACCTGAACAATGACTCATATGTCTTTGCAAGCCACTTTGCACTAACCACGAAGACTCTGTAGTGGTAGGGCAAGTGTGCTCCAGTTCATTTTTTATAGCAAAACTCTTTTCACCTTTGATCACAGCAGCAACAATGTGGAACCGACGGTGCTCATTTCTCGCAACTTGCAATGATCCTTTGGTCGAGTTTCTATGATATATGAAATCTCTTGCTCGTGAAATGTGCAAGCTCAACAGAGCATCTCTCGAATTGTCGCTGATTTGTGAAGCACATGTACTTACATAATTGCTGGTGTGGGTGCTCCATTTTTCATTGAACCATATCCTAGGTTTTCTTTTCTGTGACCTACTCTTCTTGTTTTTCTTTAGGACAAATTGCAGTGGCTCATGCCCATCATCTTCACTATCCATCAGCCAACCAGTTTCTTCTTCATCTGATGAAGGAATGAAATCTTTCTTCACCTCCTTTAAAACACTAGAATGTGTTCTAGTGGTGGGGCACCTCCTAATTGGTAGCTTCTGTTTCTTCTTTGGAGGTTCTACCTGCAACTGTTGAGCTAACTCCACATTCAAGCTCTCATCCCTCTCTTCATCCCCACTCTCTTCCTCCTCCCTCTCAAACAGATCCTCAACCTCAGTGTCACCCTCATAATGAAGTTGTTCCTCCTCTTCTGACTCATCATCTGAATATTCATCTTGATCATCTGCTAGTTGTTCCTCATCTGCTTGTCTCTTTCCATCTATTATCTCTGTGTCTTGAGAAATCTGTACTTCTCCAAGTAGTTGTCACCGCTCATATGCCCCTTCTGAATTATCACTACTGTAATATCCCTCCTGCAACAAGACTTCATCCTCCATCACAGATTTCAGCTTTTGTTTACCTAGATTTTTGCTCTCTTGTGTGCAAAAACCACTAGCTTCAACATTGGTACTACTACTGCCTCGACTATTAAAAACAACACCTTGGTGATCAACAGCAAGCACAACTGCTCACCGAGATCATACACAATTGGTGGTGCATAAAGAATGGTCTCAGTAGTTCGGCATTTCTCTGAATTGCAGCACTGCTGTGGCTGTTGCTCTAACTAATGATTCAAAACTAAAGTATGCTCATGCTGCTTCTTAATATTCTGCAATTTAATGTTTGTGTCAATCAAGTCTAGGCCATGCTCTCTCTGCTCTCCTATGCATGTGTTCTCCATGTGATACAATTCATCGAGAATGTAAATCCTTGTGTATGCAATAAAGCATAGAGATTGAGAAAAGTGACATCAGAACTGCATATCTTTCTATCCAAATTATGTAGGGCATCAAAGTGAATCCTAACATCCCGATAGCCTCCTCCACACTACAAGTGCCAAAATTTGGACATTTTCATTAACACTAACCCTAGCCCCAAATTGGAAGAAAGAACAGAGGAGAGGAGGAGGACTTACAAGACCCCACCACATCCATGGGTCCAAAGATGGCTCGTGAAAGGGTTGGCGACCCGATCTCGCCATCCGCAGCGCCGCTCCATGGTCGTGGGGCCTCCTCCATTTCTTCCTCGCCGCTCGAGTAGTACGACGAATCGTCATTGCCGCCTCGGCCAATCTCGATGCACATCGCCCCGAGGCGGAAGATCTCCGTGCCGCCACACCGCCACCGCTGCTCGAGCTGCCGCCTACACCGCCGCCGCCGGATTCGCCGTCGCCATTAACACGAGAGGAGCACGGGAGGAGAGAGAGGAACGAGTTAGGGTTCGAATCGGCGGCTCGGTTCGACCTAGCCCGTTAGGTCGGACTCGTCCGAGTCAACAAGACCGCCCACGCTACCGATTCGCCACCGTGTCACCGACATGTGGGCCCGACCTGTCGGATACGCGGTCAATACGCGCTTATACGCTCCTTAGTCCGTTATGCATCACTTAGGCCCTGAGTTGGTACTAAACTGCGACATGCACAAGTAGTGGTACTGATTCGTGAGTAGGTGAGCAAGTGTAGTACCAACGTGCAATTAACTCCTCCAGATGGAAGAGATAGCGCGCGCATTCATGAGACGATCCAACTCAGCAACGCACGATCATACCACTATCCGTTATGCCAGTGCAGTTACTGCGTGGTCCGAGCCGTCACTTCTCATCACGGCCTCCATCCAGGTTGCGAACTGGGCCTGTACCGTCGCACGCCCTGATAACCCATTAAACAGAGCAGACAAGATTCTTCCTGGGCCAGCCCAAACCAACGGCAACTGAGATAAAAAGTGCAAACACTTTACAAGACTGATTCTGCATTTCTACCGTACCAGAAATACAATTGCATCGCTACAAATAATTGCACTGCTAGAGAAAACAGAACTCACATTTATTCATAATAAATCATAACTATGCTGCTGGAGAAAACAAGAACAAAAAAATGCTGCGAAAAAAGGCAACATGTTCCACGGCTACACCACGCTACAAAGAATATCTCACAATTAAATACAGGTCCTCATCAAGAGTTCTGTCTATTCCGAGCCGTCTAGTCAAACAACAAGGTGAAAAAAAGGAGCAACGAGGCGGGAAAAAAAGGAACAGCAGATGGTAGATTTCGAAAAATGGGCGATACAACAACACTTCTCTTCTCTTTCTACGGAGCCTCGGGGCGTCATCTCTTTCGGCAAAGTCTAGCGACTCGGTCTGGCGGGCTTGTCCCAAGGCTTGGATTTGTAGGAATTCTGTTTCGTCTTCCGCGCTGACACGTAGTTGGCCTCCGCCTGGAAGGGGTTCATGCCGTCGTCGTCATCGTCATCCTTCGCTTTCCTGACCTTCTTTGCCTTCCCACGGTCGTACTCCTCATCCCTGGAAAGGCGGTAACCAAATGGATGGTAAGTTCAGGTCTCTTGAAGCAGTTGCTACCCGGACAGAAAAGACCAGGATTCAGAATCAGTTAAGAGATATCTTATGGACAGGCGCGAAATAACTCACCACTCATCCAGCACATATCCAATGCTCTTCTTCCCTGAACTTTTGTACTCTCTAGTCTCACTGTTTGGCACGGCAACATCATCCCAGCATGGAACTGCTTATCAAGGAAGGAACATATTTACAGATTAAAACTGGACGAAAAGCAGAGTAATTGTAACACAGTGAGCGTGCATCTGCAAAGAGAAATTGCTCACCAGTAACCTCAGCCCTCAAGTCCTCTGTGCGAATAACAACTTGTTGGGAGGCGGCTCCCCTCTTTGCATCTACATTGTTTCTTGAATTTGCTTGATTTGCAGAAGTTTGACTCTTTCCGTTCCTGGCGTCCATGTTATGATCACCAGCACCAGCACTGCTTGCTCCAACAACCTGCTGTCTGTCTTTGAATACTTGGGTGCCATTTTCAGAACTTGCACTGGCATGGGCATGTTTCCGCTTACGAGATGTAGATCCTACAGTTTTGGGCGGCACAGTTGCTGACGTTGATGTCTGCTGCTCACTGCTGTTGTCACCAGAACAATCAACACTGGCCGTGTCCTTAACGCGCTTTTTGGTTTTCTTATGCTTCTTTTGTTGCTTTAGTGATAATTGTCTTGGCCGGAGCCATAACTTCATTACTGGATATCTCACAAGTTTCTTTGACTTCGAGTCCACCCTTTTAGTCATTCTGCCATTACATGAATCACCTGGAACCACCTTCGTGGAAACTTGCGAGGAGATCTGTTTTCCAACATCAACTTGCTCAAGTCCTGGTAGTATAGTTTTCTCCTTCTGCACAAATGTACGAGCAGAACATATTACAGCTGTCGACTCACATTAAGCGAAATGATGAAGCTTAGATTTTATTTGTGCGCAAGGGAGCAGCATAGTCACGATTTTACTGGTTCATATGTGTAATGAATAAACACTTCTCTAACAAGGGAGAGAGAAGAATGGCTGTTGGCCATTAGCATACCTTGCTCATCGTCAAAGCCTTCACTATGTGGTCATCTTGCTTGAGAGATCCTGTTAAGTCCTTCATTTTCTTACTTGAAACTGGATCTCCACCGCTAGTGCTAGGGATGACACCATTTGAAAGAACAGCATCCTACCAAGTCGCATAAGATAACGTAAGTAATGAAGTGCTGGAAATGGAGACAAAAACTAGCAGTGACCATCAAAAGGATACCTTAGTTTGGAAAGTTTGCGCGGTAAACCCGGTAATCGTGCCAACCAAGTTCGAGCTTGGCTTGGAACATGTTTGAGAGCATTTATCTGTCTCTGACAGTCCAGCAGGACCACTGACCATAGATGAGGCAATAGAAGTATTATTTCCCAGCTTGGCCAATGCACCACCAGCCTTTGGTTCCTGCAATGACATCTTAGCCATTGTCTGATTGCTGCTCGCCAGTTGACCTGATGAAGATGCCTCTTTATGACTACTTGAAGCAACTTGCTTTGATTTAGTTGACAATGTAGCACCATCATTTTGAGGTCCAAGGGCTTTCTGTGCGGAGGGCAGGACACTGTTTTGAAGGGCTGCAGCAGTTTCAGCTTTGCCAGCATTTGTTGAACAATGGTCTACTAATGTCATATTGCTAACGCTGGAATGGGCATTGCTTGTACTCTGCAACTTCTTATTTGCATAAGGAGATGTCAGACCACTCGATTTTGCTTCCATTACACCACTTCCGATTACACCATTGATAGATGATATCTTCCCAGGGATCATTTTGTTTACAGGCAGATTAGGAGTGCTGTTGTCTTTGCGCCCCAATGTGTTCCCAATTCTGTCACGTACATAAAATAACATATAGGCTTTCTGTTTCAGTACGTCTGCCTCACGAACTTGGCGTACCTGAAATTGATTGCCTTGGGAATCAGTACGGCAAAAATAAAAGCTGCAAAATTAACCAAGGGCGAGAACTGGAATTCAACAGGCAATATGGCTCAGGATTTGGTTTTGTTTCCTTTCTAGCCATAAACAGAACCCAAACCATACTTCTTATATTCAAAATCTAGCTAAAGGATTCTCCCCAAACAAGTCGAGTATAATGTACAGTAGTAACTTATCAAATGCTATATTCAGCATATACTAAAACAGGATAATGCATCACCAATTAGAACAAGCAAAAAGGTCGACGCATTGTGACCACCGAGCTCTGAACACTGTAAAATTAAGGATGCCATAACATTATAGCAATAAAATATGTTGTATCTACACTCTACCATGTGATACAATGCAAGTTATTGAAAAGATAAGATAACACTGGTAGCAAAGGTCTTCAATAAATCGATGAGGCAGCAAGGCTTTGCTATGAGGATTTACTTAAAAGGAAAAAACAATAGTTTCAGAATAATATTTTCATCAATGGTACATGAGCCAGCGTGGTAAAGATAGTGTTATAAACCACACAAAAAAGATTAAAATTCTGATCTTATACCAGACCTGATTATCATCAAGATTGTGCCACATCCCACTGGAAGTCCGAACAAAGCAATAATAATGACCAGATTGAGTGCTCCAACCAGCATGAACCAAGACACCATAAAGACTGTATTTGTAATCTGCGCCCTACACATGATCATAGCAAAATACTGAATATAAGCTAATTGGGGGAAAAACAAGGTAAATTTCAAAGGTCCAGAACTAATAACTCACTTTAGAATCACTCATAAATGGTTTCAAGTCTAGAACAGGTTGAAAATCCACTTTTTTGTCAATCTTTTCACGGGGACGGAAAGGGCTAAAGCGCTTCAGATGAACTGTCAAAACATTTGGAGCCCTATCAATTGTAAACCTTTTCTTTGCTACAACTTTCTGCCTGCAGCGCTCGCACTGATACTGCTTTTGACCGCCATCGAGTAGTTCATCCTCGGTAAAATTTTGAAGTGCTCTCACCAAAGTTGTGGCCTTGCCAATATCAAGACTGAGATCCAAGAAAGGATCAAATGTGTTGGAACAATGCGAGCACCTTGTGCATTTCACCTGGAACATATATATGCAGCAAAGCAGTGATGACAACAGAAATGGGTTTTCCCAAGAAATTGCTAGTACAAAAGTAAGAATGCACATGATGTACCTGACTTCTTAGGCGACCACCAAATATTCTGTGAACTAAGCTCTTCTCATAAGCACTTGCAGACTCGCTCGGTACTCCAGAAGGTAAACAGCATTTGTGCATGGATTCAAGCAAGTTAACCATTAACTCATGAGCATCTTCCTGCCTCGAATTACGGAAGCTACGAGAGATGCCTATTTGCGGTCAAAGATTTACATTTTGACGCTTGATAAAGAATAGACATGAGAATTTCAAGTAAAAACTAAAAGAGGAAATCAATTAAGCTAGAGCATATGTAAGGATACAGCGCAAGTTCTTGACAATTTGTGATGGCGTCACTATTTTTCCAGTTGACTGTAGCGCAGTCTTAACATGGTTCTGAAGAGCACACAGTGCACAGAATCCAGCAGTACGACCTAAAAATGGTGGACAAAAAGGAATTAGTAACGGCTGTATGAGAAATGCCTCACAGGGGCGAAAAGCTGAAAACAGGGAGTATGTATAACATACATATAGTGATTAACAAACTACCTGTGTAGGTAGGGTATGAAATTAATGTTAGCTACAACAGAAGAATAGAACAAATGCAGAATAGCTAGTGGTAGGGGTTTAGTTGATTCACAGATCAGCAAATGTTGTATTACTAGTGGAAGTTTTTAGTTTCAACTATAGCGTAAACGACACAGTTTCGTGAATTCTGTGTGCTGTCTAATGGGGGTAACAATGAGTCCGTAAATGGACTGGCTTCCATTTTCAGTTATTAATGTAAAGCAGGCCTGGTGATAAAAATGCCATTTGGGGTGGGTTTTGGAGTGCCGAGTTGGCAGTATCAGCTTCTTTCAGTATATGGATAAAACCGTAGAAGTGTGTGCCGTTATTATCCCACATTCCCACTGGCTAACTACACCTCCCTTATTATAGAAAATTTATGTCTACAATTACCTTGAAGCCACTCACTAGCAGACATATTATACAAGTGAATCCATCCATGTCAATAATTTTGACAGTTGCCCAAATTCGTCCCCAGGTAAAAATTGCACCAAGCTAATCCTACTGGTGGCAGCTGCTGCACATGGACATCCATTCCCTAGTTAATTTGACAGAAACACAGTCCACTTTATTCTCATTTCTTGCCACTCAATATGATTTTGATCAGACACGAAACATTTTAGAATTTCCATGGGCCATTTGAGCAACCCTCAAGTTCTGTGACCTAGATTTACTACCTCACAAGACGTTGCATATGTAGTGCAATTTACTCACTCGTTGAAAATATAAGGTGAGTTTTGGTATAGCACAGGGATTAAGGAAATCATGGACCAGAAGGATACAAGAGTGAAATGACCATGATATCCATGGTGTTAGCGTAGTCATAGATCAGAGTGATAGATTAATCCAGTTGTTTTTACAAATTATAATAAAGGTTTAAAAGAGAGCAAAATTAGATGAGCGCAAATGAAAGGAATGTCATCAAATGTAATTGTAGGTTTACATCTTTCAAACAGACAATGCTAATTGCAGCTTCACATCTTTCAAATAAGAGGGAGTACTCTACTATTCATGATACATGTGCAAACCACATCCCCAACATCCAAATGGAAGCACCGTACTTGATGAAGTGCCAAGTTTACATAAAGATAATAGGTGATAAATTAACACAGAAGGCAAGAAGCCAAGAGTAATTCTGAATCGCGGTTATTCGATGCAGTTATAAGATTGTATTAACAACTGACTTAATACCTGTTCCATCAGGTGTACTCAAAGCATCGGTAGGGATAACCAATCCATATATATCAGCCAACCGTTCTCATCCACATAATCCTCTGACAAAATAGAATGACAAACTTTTACACGACTTCTCCAGTGGATGATAAACGGTTGACTGATCAAACTTTGAGATGCGATTGCACATGTTTCTCGATTCGAACGTGATTCAAGCTGGAGCAATTGGTGAAAACTTGCCAATAGTGTGCATGTAATACCCTTGAGGCTTGAGAATGCGAGTATGGTTGTCTTTGGAAGTGATGCTCATATTCAAGTAGTAGTAGCATGGGCATTGATACAGCGCAGAACCAAGCCATATACCTTTTACAAGGATTATACTACTTTAGAATGTGCAATAATATGCAGATCAATTTACTGCTAGCTTGGTAATCCACAAGCCTGATGCAACACTGTCAATTCACTTATCGTGTCGCTAAGCCAGTGGACAGTTGCAAGTTCCAACAGCACTTACATGAAGACTTGTGCCTTCCACTCTGCAAGTAGGCTGCGAACGGCTCCGTGTACGTCAAGCATTGCAGAACCGAGTTGAGGTAGCAAGTGTTCCCAAGATTTTGCAGACCGGCACCCTGCAAAATGCAGTCCGATTTGAGCATTTGAAGGGCATCACAAGCTGAATGTCATTACCCACCATACTAAAACACAAAGAAATGGCAATTCTTTGAAGCAAATTCTGTGCATCTTTTACTAACTATTACGAGCCTAAAATCCTACAAACCCGAATTAAAAACTCCGGCGTCCAAACACCAGACATAGCAGCCCTATCGCCCAAACCCCCTATCAAAAATCACAGCTTTGAGAGCACAAACCCCCAAATCAAAGCTGCAAATTCGCGTTACTCACAATTCTCCCGAGGTAGATCCTGGCGACGGTGAGCTCCGGATCCAAGCCCAGAGCCTCGGCCTTCTCCGGCCTCCTCGCCTCCGCCTCGCCCCTGGCCGCTACCGTCGCCGCCCCGCCCGCGGCGTCCGGGTTGAGGGTCTCCATCTGGAACCCGCCTCCCCCGACGGCCGCCGCGGCGTGCGGCCTCCTGGCGAGGTGGAACTCTATCCTCCTGTGCAGGACGCCCTCCGGCACCGGCGCCGCCGCCGCGGACACCTCCGCCATCCCCACTAGGGTTTCGACGTCGCGCCGGAGCGGCAGCCGAGCAGCAGCGCTGTGGGATCCGGAGGGCGAAGGACCGGCGATCCTCCGATTTCGCGAGGGATTTTCGCGGATTGAAATCCGGGGCTTCGATCGATGGGTGGGCGGGCGGAAATTGGTGTGGTGCTCTGTGTTCTTCTTTTTTTTTTGGTTTTTTCTTGTCCAGCCGCCGTTCTTGCCGCGGGGACGGAAGAGAGGGAGTGAGGGAGGTGCGAGGCGGGGCTATAAACCCTATACCCCTGGCGAATGGACGGCTGGGATTGGTGGGATGGGGGCCGAGCGGGTGATCTGGAGTGTTGGATCCTGCCGCACGTGCTTTGTTCGGCCGGTGGGGCCAGAGGAAGAGAAGGAGGAGGAGAGCTGCTGCTAGGACGGTGGCTTCATGGGCTTTGGAAGCTTCTCACACAACCGTGTGAGCTTTTTAGCTTTGAGCTCTTCGGCCTTTTCGTGGTAGAGAAATTATATATTGGTACCAAAATAGATTTGTTACTACTAAAAAAACAGACTTTGTTACCCTAAAAAAAATATCTTGTTCATTCGTCGACTGCATTGATCAACCGGCTATTTGTTTGACTATAGTTGGAGCTCCTTGCTAAGACTGGTCGTTAGCGATAGATCCACATGACTAGTTCCTACGTGATCGCTATCTTCCCACGCTCGCTTTCATAAAATAAAAGTGCTTGAAAGAGGATTCGAACCTAGGTCTATGCAATACCTATTGAGCCTAATAATCAACTAAGCCACCTTTTGTTGTTGTCTATTGTAGATAAACAATGTTATTTGTACCTTTCTTATTTCTGCCATATCAGAAAAAAATAAAGTTTGGCTTGATAACTTTGGCATGACCAGTGTGATAACTATGGTATGAGCAACATGATAACTATACCATGATAAGGCTGATAACTACAGTATGAGAAGGCTAGGGCATGAGGAAGTATGGTAATTTAACACATAAATTACCGATGAAAATGTTTTAAAAAAATCCCTTGGATGAAAGATACCATGGTGTTTAAAATGTAAGATATTAGTTATCAAATATGTGATGTATACATTATCATGCTTTTTTACATAGAAATTACCGGGTGTATATTTTTCAACAAAAATAATTTAGGTCAAAAATTATAATGGCGTTTGTATGTGAGTTATCAGCTTAGTATGTGTCTATTAACAAGCTATTTACATATAAATTACCGGGGTTGCCCCCCCCCCCCCTCGCCACAGTCGCCACATTTACCAGGGTCGGGTACATAAATTATCAAGTTTGTGATGTGTGAGTTATCATGTTATTTGCATAAGAGTTATCGTGGTATGATTCAACAACTCCTCCCACCCTATCACCGCCGATAAAGTTATTAGGATTGGGTACATAATTTATCATTTCTACGATGCGTGACTTATCATGTTATTTGCATAGAAGTTACCGTGGAATGTTTCAATGACTCCCCCCCCCCTCCCAACCCCAACCCCACCGACAAAGTTACCAGGACCGGGTACATAATTTAATGTCTATGATGTGTGAGTTATCATATTATTTGCATAGAAGTTATCGTGGTATGTTTGTTTCAACGACTCCCCCACTCCGGCCCCTCCGACAAAGTTACCAGGACTGGTACATAATTTATCATGTTTACGATGTGTGAGTTATCATGTTATTTGCATAGAAGTTACCGTCGTACGTTTCAACGACACCCCCACCCCGACCCCTCCAACAAAGTTATCAGGTCTACCATGTATGAGTTATCATATTATTTGCACAGAAGTTACCGTGGCATGTTTCAGCGACTTGCCCCACCCCATCCTCGCCGGCCAAGTTATCAGGACCGGGGTACATAAGTTATCAGGTCCAACATGTTTGAGTTATCATGTTATTTGCACAGAAGTGACCACGGCATGTTTCAGCGACTTGCCCACCCCCACCCTCGTCGACCAAGTTATCAAGACCGGGGTACATAAGTTTTCAGATCCGCCATGTTTGAGCTATCATGTTATTTGCACAGAAGTTGCCGTGGTATGTTTCAACAACTCCCCCACCCCCACCCTCGCCGACAAATTTTTTAGGACCGGGGTACATAAGTTATCAGGTCTATGAATTTTGAGTTACCATGTTATTTACACGAAAGTTAACGGAGGATATTTCATCACCCCCCGCCGGTAAAGTTAGCAGGAACAGGGTACCTAAGCACGGAAAAAATCGAACACTAAATTAACTCGTTTTTACGCATACGTAGTAGAGGAGTCATGTTAGATAGCCCATTTACTTTCTTTTGTTCAAGAAAGGGATCGTAGGTCAGGTGGTAGGCTAGTTGAGTTGGCTCACTAGTGGTGCAAGGATCAAATCCCTCTCTTGTTCACACCAATTTTTGCGTGAAAAAATCTCAAACGAAAAAAGATCTGGAGAGGGAAAAAATGGATCGGGAGGAGAGCAAAAAAATCGGATCTGGGAAAAAATAATAAATTGTGTTCGCCAAATCTGCACTATAGATGGAGGGCTGCACTATAGCAGTGGCCTACTCGCGGTAATTAAGTATCTATAAAATTAGCCCACCTCCAAACATAAACATGTGGTTGGCTGAGATGGTCACCGGATATAGTCAAAGTCTGTAGCGGGGGTTCGATTCCTATTGCTGCTACTTTTTGAAAAAAATGAGCCAACAATCGAGAATGATGAAAGCGTGCGTGCCTGTCACTAACCACCAGTCTGGAGGTACTTAGCTTTCTCATTCATTTAAATAATTTACATGGGAATTTCATAATGATTAGAAACTTTTCCATTCGTCGGTGCCTCTTTGGTTTGTACCTTGGGAAAAAAAAACTCGTTATGGTACTTCATGTGTATATAGGACTTCTATAAAACACAAGATCCAAGTGTGTACAACCCACGTGGTATGCCAGTAAAGCCAATATCAATGCAAAAGTCCTCTTCTCTTTTTTTTTGCCTCATTAGTTTTGAGTAGATGTATGGATAACATTTTTCTAAATATACACATGCTTTGAAGAGCCTAGTTTTGTGCATTTTAGGTGGCCAATCTTATTTATTCGGTTGAATCGTGAAATATAGTTAACTTCGATGTCGTAGTGAAAATATCCTTGTGCATTTTTTTTTGCGGGGATATCCTTGTGCAGATTGAAGAGCATGAGCGAGGGATAATCACAACCTGAACGTGTTGCATCTGTGTTAGTCGGACAATAGAGCAGGATGGAGAGAGACTCCTTACTCATAGACATATAGTACTCCCACGTCCTTCGTCCCATCAACTCCTTCCGTTTCGAATTACTTGTCTTAGATTTGTCTAGATACGGATGTATCTAGACTTATTTTAGTGCTAGATACATCCGTATCTAGACAAATCGAAGACAAGTAATTCAGAACGGAAGGAGTAGAAGACACTAAAATTTATAAAAATTAACATAAGAATTGTGTTATACGTAGCGACTGACCCAGCTATTGGTTTGCCCTGGTCGGCTAAAGAAGGAACGACTCAGCTATTTGGTCGTCCTGGCTACCTAAAGAAAGACATGGGCAATGATCATTAAACCAGGATGGTTACCGATATTGTTTGAGTTGAAATGAAGGAGAGGGTAAAAAGTCGAGGGGAAGCAGTTCCCGATACGTAGCACGGCCAATGATGCATCCTCCGCGACAAAGACCATGAGGTTATATCTAGCTACGACCAGTACAAACATATGGTTGTTATGATTGAGGACAACGGTTAGTCGCCCGAGTCGTCACGTATTCATGATATTTATAGGACGAGCTAAGAAACCAATGTTGCTAATTATTACTCCCTCCGTTTCGGAATATAAGGTGTATTAATTTCCGTGCAAGTCAACTATTTGATTGTTTGACCAAGATTATAGAATAAAATAACAACATCTACAGTACATAATGATATAAATTTTATATTATGAATATTGGTATAATTTTCTAAAACTTGGTCAAACATGATACTACTCATCAGTCATTGTTGTCATGAGATCTATCAACAGCTGACCTCTGAGCGGACGACCGAGTGGAATCCATAAATGTTCCACTCATGCATCATGGTTGGATTGTCGTGACCACCATGGCACATGTGTGTCCACTGACTGGATAGTGGTGAATTTTTTCAAATGGTCTGCTTAGCTTTCTGGGTTGTAGTTGGTCTCTGCGCCAATTGGCACAACGGGTCATCTAATACATATAGAGATTTATGTTTATGTCGTGTTTCATTCGTTAGTTCAGATATTCAGGGGTTGAGCCGTGCACTCTCAGCGTAAAAATGAACCTCGCTTAATTTCTGGGTTTTTGTCGCTGTACGCACAATTTAACTGAATGAACTACCATTTTAGTGGAATGCAGGGAGACACATCGAATTTTTCAGCATGCTAAGTTCATCCCACAAACTTGCAAAAACTATAGCTTCGTCATGTTGAATTTGTCTCGGTTTAAACGCGAGGTTAGGCTAGGTGAATTTGCATGCATGGTTCACTGAGTTATTTCTTGCGAAACGACGGCCAAAGAAGAGAATTGCCCAATTAACGACAAAAAATGGCATAGGCCGCCACAAATCGTTGAACTACACACACAACTTTCTTCACACACAATACAGATAAGAGGCCTCATCGAGGTAGCGCATTGATGTCATCATCATCACTTCTCCCTTGAGCAAGCAACACCATCCAATCTCCAACGCAAATCTGACTTCGCCGCAGACGGCCGCCGACTCAACCCATGCCATAGAGGATGTGCAAAGTCACATGAAGGTCCATGCCAAGCTCTCAATCAAGCGCGATAGGTCATCGTCGCCCCGATTCTGACGTAAAAGTGTTGGGGAACGTTGCAGAAAATTAAAATTTTCCTACGGTTTCACCAAGATCCATCTATGAGTTCATCTAATCAATGAGTCAAGGGAGTGAGTTTGCATCTACATACCACTTGTAGATCGAAAAGGGAAGCGTTCAAGGGATGGTGATGATGGAGTCGTACTCACGTGATTCGGATCACCGATGACCAAGTGTTGAACGGACAGCACCTCCGCGTTCAACACGTCGTGCGGTGCAGACGACGTCTCCTCCGCCTTGATCCAGCAAGGAGGAAGGAGAGGTTGAAGAAGACAGCTCCAACGGCAAAGACGACGGCGTGGTGTTGTTGGTGCAGAAGATCTCGGCTGGGCTTCGCCAAGCACGCATTTGAGGAGGAGAGGTGTTGGGGTGGGAGGGCTGCGCCTTGGCTTGGGGTATGCAGCCTCCCTCACCCCTCTATTTATAGGGGAAGGAAGAGGGCCGGCCCCTCTAGATGGCATCTAGAGGGGGCGGCCAAGGAGGGGACTTGCCCCCAAGCAAGGCGCCCCTCTAGGATTCCCCAACCCTAGGCGCATGGGCCCAAGGGGCGCCCAGCCCACCAGGGCTGGCTCCTTCCCACGCAGCCCAGTGCCCCCGGAGGGGTGGCCCCTCCGGTGGACCTCCGAACCCTTCCGGTGGCCCCAGACAATACCGGTATGCCCTCAAACTTTCCTGTCCGCTTGACAGCTTCCCATATATAAATCTTTACCTCCGGACCATTCCGAACTCCTCGTGACGTCCGGGATCTCATCGGGACTCCAAACAACATTCGGTAATCACATACAAGTCTTCCTAATAACCCTAGCGCCACCGAACCTTATGTGCAGACCCTACGGGTTCGGAGACACGCAGACATGACCGAGACGGCTCTCGTCAATAACCAACAGCGGATCTGGATACCCATGTTGGCTCCTACATGCTCCTCGATGATGTCATCGGATGAACCACGATGTCGAGGATGCAAGCAACCCGTATACTATTCCCTTTGTCAATCGGTGCGTTACATGCCCGAGACTCGATCGCTTGTATCCCAATACCTCGCTCAGTCTCGTTCGCAAGTCACTTTACTCGCATCAGTAATGCATGATCCCGTGACCAAACACTTGGTCACTATGAGCTCATTATGATGATGCATTACCGAGTGGGCCCAAAGATACCTCTCCGTCATACGGAGTGACAAATCCAGCCTCGATCCGTGTCAACCCAATGACACTATCGAGATACCGTAGTGCACCTTTATAGTCACCCGATTACGCTTGTGACGCTTTGGTACACCCAAAGCACTCCTACGGTATCCGGAGTTACACGATCTCATGGTCTAAGGAAGAGATACTTGACATTGGAAAAGCTCTAGCAAAACGAACTACACGATCTTGTGCTATGCTTAGGATTGTCTTGTCCATCACGCCATTCTCCTAATGACGTGATCCCGTTATCAATGACATCGATGTCCATAGTCGAAACCATGACTATCTGTTGACCAACGAGCTAGTCAACTAGAGGCTTACTAGGGACGTATTGTAGTCTATGTATTCACACGTGTATTACGATTTCCTGATAATACAATTATAGCATGAATAAAAGACAATTATCATGAACAAGGAAATATAATAATAATGCTTTTATTATTGCCTCTAGGGTATATTTCCAACAGTCTCCCACTTGCACTAGAGTCAATAATCTAGTTACATTATGATGAATCGAACACCCATAGAGTTCGGTGTTGATCATGTTTTGCCCATGAAGAGGTTTAGTCAACGGATCTGCGACATTCAGATCCGTATGCACTTTACAAATTTCTATGTCTCCATCCTGAACATTTTCACGGATGGAGTTGAAGCGACGCTGACGTGCACGGTCTTTTGTGAAACCCGGCTCCTTGGCAAGTGCAATAGCTCCAAAGTGTTGTCACAGAAGAGTTTGATCGGCCCGACACATTGGGTATGACTCCTAGGTCGGTGATGAACTCCTTCACCCAAATTGCTTCATGTGCTGCCTCCGAGGCTGCCATGTACTCCGCTTCACATGTAGATCCCGCCACGACGCTCTCGCTTGCAAATGCACTACCATCGCTCCACCATTCAACATATACACGTATCCGGTTTATGACTTAGAGTCATCGGATCTGTGTCGAAGCTAGCGCCGACGTAACCCTTCTGACGAGCTCTTCGTCACCTCCATAAACGAAACATGTCCTTCGTCCTTTTCGGTACTTTAGGATATTCTTGACCGCTGTCCGGTGTTCCTTGCGGGATTACTTTGGTACCTTCCTACCAAACTTACGGCAAGGTTTACATCAGTCCGTACACAACATGGCATACATAATAGATCCTATGGCTGAAGCATAGGGATGACACTCATCTCTTCTTTATCTTTTGCCGTGGTCGGGCATTGAGCCGAGCTCAATCTCACACCTTGCAATCACAGCAAGAACCCCTTCTTGGACTGATCCATTTTGAACTTCTTCAAAATCTTATCAAGGTATATGCTTTGTGAAAGACCTATGAGGCGCCTCGATCTATTTCTATAGATCTTGATGCCTAATATATAAGCAGCTTCTCCAAGGTCCTTCATTGAAAAACACTTATTCAAGTAGGCCTTAATGTTGTCCAAGAATTCTATATCATTTCCCATCAAAAGTATGTCATCTACATATAATATGAGAAATGCTACTGAGCTCCCACTCACTTTCTTGTAAACGCAGGCTTCTCCATAAGTCTCATAAACCCAAACGCTTTGATCATCTCATCAAAGCGAATGTTCCAACTCGAGATGCTTGCACCAGCCCATAAATGGATCATTGGAGCTTGCATACTTTGTTAGCATTCTTAGGATCGACAAAACCTTCCGCTGCATCATGTACAGCTCTTCCTTAAGATAACCGTTAAGGAACACTGTTTTGACGTCCATCTGCATATCTCATAATCATAGTATGCGGCAATTGCTAACATGATTCGGACGGACTTAAGCTTCGCTACGGGAGAGAAAGTCTCATCGTAGTCAATCCCTTGAACTTTCCGATAACCCTTAGCGACAAGTCGAGCTTTATAGATGGTGACATTACCATCCGCGTCCGTCTTCTTCTTAAAGATCCATTTGTTTTCTATCGCTCGCCGATCATCGGGCAAGTCACCAAAGTCCATACTTTGTTTTCATACATGGATCCTATCTCGGATTGCATGGCTTCAAGCCATTTGTTGGAATCTGGGCCCGCCATCGCTTCTTCATAGTTCAAGGTTCACCGTTGTCTAACAACATGATTTCCGTGACAGGGGTTGCCGTACCACTGCAGTGCGGAACGTGTCCTAGTGGACCTACGGGTTCAAGAGCAACTTGATCCAAGTACCTTGATCATCATCATTAATTTCCTCTTGATTGGTGTAGGCATCACAGAACATTTTCCGAGCTGCACTACTATCCTGTTCAAGAGGTAGTACTTCATCGAGTTCTACTTTCCTCCCACTTACTTCTTTCGAGAGAAACTCTTTTTCCGAAAGGATCCGTTCTTTGCAACAAAGATCTTGCCCTCGGATCTTAAGTAGAAGGTATACCCAATGGTTTCCTTAGGGTATCCTATGAAGACGCATTTTCGATTTGGGTTCGAGCTTTTCAGGTTGAAGTTTCTTGACATAAGCATCGCATCCCCAAACTTTTAGAAACGATACTTAGGTTTCTTCCCAAACCATAATTCATACGAAGGTCGCCTCAACGGATTTAGACGGTGCCCTATTTAAAGTGAATGTAGCTGTCTCTAGAGCGTATCCCCAAAATGATAGCGGTAAATCGGTAAGAGACATCATAGATCGCACCATATCCAATAGAGTGCGATTCGACGTTCGGACACACCGTTACGCCGAGGTGTTTCAGCGGCGTGAGTTGTGAAACGATTCCACATTTTCTTAAGTGTGTACCAAATTCGTGACTTAAATATTCTCCTCCACGATCCGATCGTAAGAATTTTATCTTTCGGTCACGTTGATTCTCTACTTCATTCTGAAATTCCTTGAATTTTCAAAGGTCTCAGACTTGTGTTTCATCAAGTAGACATACCCATATCTACTCAAGTCATCTGTGAGAGTGAGAACATAACGATATCCTCCATGAGCCTCAACACTCATTGGACCGCATACATCGGTATGTATGATTTCCAATAGGTTGGTTGCTCGCCCATTGTTCCGAGAACGGAGTCTTGGTCATTTTGCCCATAAGGCATGGTTCGCATGTGTCAAATGATTCATAATCGAGAGACTCTAAAAGTCCATCAGATGGAGCTTCTTCATGCGCTTGACACCAATGTGACCAAGGCGGCGAAGTACCACAAGTATGTGGGACTATCGTTATCAACTTTACATCTTTTGGTATTCACGCTATGAATATGTGTAACACTACGCCGAGATTCATTAAGAATAAACCATTGACCATAGGGGCATGACCATAAAACATATCTCTCATATAAATAGAACAATCATTATTCTCAGATTTAAATGAGTAGCCATCTCGATTAAACGAGATCCGATACAATGTTCATGCTCAAACTTGGCACCAAATAACAATTATTAAGGTTTATAACTAATCCCGTAGGTAAATGTAGAGGTAGCGTGCCGACGGCGATCACATCGACCTTGGAACCATTCCCGACGCGCGATCGTCACCTCGCCCTTCGCCGGCCTCCGCTTATTCCGCAGCTCCCTGTGAGTTACAAATATGAGCAACGGCACCGGTATCAAATACCCAGGAGTTACTACGAGTATCGGTAAGGTACACATCAATTACATGTATATCAAATATACCTTTAGTGTTGCCGGCCTTCTTATCCGCTAAGTATTTGGGGCAGTTCCGCTTCGAGGACCCTTCCCTTGCAATAAAAGCACTCGGTCTCGTGCTTGGGTCCATTCTTTGACTTCTTCCCGGCAAGCGGCTTACGGGCGCCGCAACATCTTTGCCGTCCTTCTTGAAGTTCTTCTTACCCTTGCCCTTCTTGAACTTAGTGGTCTTATTGACCATCAACACTTGATGTTCTTTCTTGATTTCAACCTCTGCCGACTTCAAAGATTGAAAATACTTCAGAATGGTCTTCACCATCCCCTACATATTATAGTTCATCACAAAGCTCCTGTAGCTTGGTGGGAGCGATCAAGGATTCTGTCAATGACCGCCTCATCCGGAGGTTAATGTCCACTGGGACAAAGCGGCTGTGTAACCTGTACATTTTGAGTATATGCTCACCGATGTAACTGTTTTCCTCCATCTTACAACTATAGAACTTGTCGAGACTTCATATCTCTCGACCCGCATGAGCTTGGAAAACTAGTTTCAGCTCCTCGAACATCTCATATGCTCGTGTTGCTCAAAACGCTTTTGGAGCCCCGGTTCTAAGTCAGTAAAGCATGCCGCACCGAACGAGGGAGTAATCATCGACGCGTTCCGCCAAACGCTCAAATCATCTTGCAAGGTCTTTGGGAGCAGGTGGGTCAACTAACGGTGCTTCAAGGACATATGCTTTCTTGGCAGCTATGAGGATGATCCTAAGGTTCCGGACCCGATCCGTATAGTTGATGCCATCATCTTTCAGCTTGGTTTTCTAGGAACGCGTTGAAGTTCATGTTGACATGAGCGTTGGCCATCCGATCTACAAGACATATTTTGCAAAGATTTTAGACTAAGTTCATGATAATTAAGTTCATCTAATCAAATTATTTAATGAACTCCCACCAGATTTGACATCCTCTAGTCATCTAAGTGTTACACGATCCGAGTCGACTAGGCCGTGTTCGATCATCACGTGAGACGGACTAGTCATTGTCGGTGAACATTCTCATGTTGATCGTATCTTCCATACGACTCGTGTTCGACCTTTCGGTCTCCGTGTTCGAGGCCATGTCTGTACATGCTAGGCTCGTCAAGTTAACCCTAAGTGTTTTGCATGTGTAAAACTGTCTTACACCGTTGTATGTGAACGTAAGGATCTATCACACCCGATCATCACGTGGTGCTTGAAACGATTTAACTTTAGCAACGGTGCACAGTTAGGGAGAACACTTCTTGATATTGTTGTAAGGATCATCTTATTTACTACCGTCGGTCTAAGTAAACAAGATGCATAAACATAATAAACATCACATGCAATTATATAGTAGTGACATGATATGGCCAATATCATAAAGCTCCATTGATCTCCATCTTCGGGGCTTCATGATCATCTTGTCACCGCATGACACCATGATCTCCATCATCGTGTCTTCATGAAGTTGTCACGCCAACGACTACTTCTACTTCTATGGCTAACGCGTTAGCAATAAAGTAAAGTAATTTACATGGCGTTCTTCAATGACACGCAGTCATACAAAAATAAAGACAACTCCTATGGCTCCTGCCGGTTGTCATACTCATCGACATGCAAGTCGTGATTCCTATTACAAGAACATGATCTCATACATCACAATATGTCATTCATCATTCATCACAACTTGGCCATATCACATCACATGACAATTGCTGCAAAAACAAGTTAGACGTCCTCTAATTGTTGTTGCATCTTTTACGTGGCTGCAATTGGGTTCTAGCAAGAACGTTTTCTTACCTACTTAATAACCACAACGTGATTTTGTCAACTTCTATTTACCCTTCATAAGGACCCTTTTCATCGAATCCGCTCCAACTAAAGTGGGAGAGACAGACACCCGCCACCACCTTATGCAACTAGTGCATGTCGACCGGTGGAACCGGTTTCACGTAAGCGTCACGTAAGGTTGGTCCGGCCGCTTCATCCCACAATACCGCTGAAGCAAGATAAGACTAGTAGCGGCAAGCAAGTTGACAAGATCTACGCCCACAACAAAATTGTGTTCTACTCGTGCAATAGAGAACTACGATAGACCTAGCTCATGATGCCATCGTTGGGGAACGTTGCGTAAAATTAAAATTTTCCTACGGTTTCACCAAGATCCATCTATGAGTTCATCTAAGCAACGAGTCAAGGGAGTGAGTTTGCATCTACATACCACTTGTAGATCGAGTGCGGAAGCGTTCAAGGGGATGGTGATGATGGAGTCGTATGTTGGGGAACATAGCAGAAATTCAAAATTTTCCTACGTGTCACTAAGATCTATCTATGGAGAAACTAGCAACGAGGGGAAGGAGAGTGCATTTACATACCCTTGTAGATCGCTAAGCGGAAGCGTTCATGAGAACGGGGTTGAAGGAGTCGTACTCATCGTGATCCAAATCACCGGAGATCCTAGTGCCGAACGGACGGCACCTCCGCGTTCAACACACGTGACAGCCGGTGGCGCCTCCCACGCCTTGATCCAGCAAGGAGAGAGGGAGAGGTTGAGGAAGACTCCATCCAGCAGCAACATAACGGCATGGTGGTGATGGAGGCGTGGCAATCCCAAGCAGGCTTCGCTAAGCACCAAGGGAGAGGAGGAGGAGGAGAGGCGGGGCTGCACCAAGAGGGAGAGAACTCATGTGTGTTGGGCAGCCCAAAACCTCAAGTATATATAGGGAAGGGGGCTGCGCCCCTTTAGGGTTTCCCACCCCAAGGGGTGCGGCCAGCCCTAGATGGGACTTGGGGCGGCCAAGAGGGGAGGAGTGCCTCCCAAGTCAAGTGGAGGCCCTCCCCTTAGGGTTTCCCTCCCATGCGCATGGGCCTTGGGGGGCTGGTGCCCCTGGCCCATTAAGGCTAGGGCGCCCCACAGCCCATGCTACTGTATTGGACGTGGTGGAACAATTTACGGACCTCCGGACCCCTCCGAATCCTCCGAACCTTCCGAAGCTTCCGGTACAATACCGAAAAAACCCGAACTTTTCCTAACCCGAACAACAACTTTCCATATATAAATCTTTACCTCCGGACCATTCCGAACTCCTCGTGACGTCCGGGATCTCATCCGGACTCAACAACATTCGGTAACCACATACAAACTTCCTTTATAACCCTAGCGTCATCGAACCTTAAGTGTGTAGACCCTACGGGTTCGGGAGACATGTAGACATGACCGAGACGTTCTCCGGTCAATAACCAACAGCGGGATCTGGATACCCATGTTGGCTCCCACATGTTCCACGATGATCTCATCGGATGAACCACGATGTCAAGGACTCAATCAATCCCGTATACAATTCCCTTTGTCTAACGGTATTGTACTTGCCCGAGATTCGATCGTCGGTATCCCGATACCTTGTTCAATCTCGTTACCGGCAAGTCTCTTTACTCGTTCCGTAACACATCATCCCGTGATCAACCCCTTGGTCACATTGTGCACATTATGATGATGTCCTACCGAGTGGGCCCAGAGATACCTCTCCGCTTACACGGAGTGACAAATCCCATCTCGATTCGTGCCAACCCAAGACACTTTCGGAGATACCGTAGTGCACCTTTATAGCCACCCGCTTCGTTGTGGACGTTTGGTACACCCAAAGCATTCCTACGGTATCCGGAGTTGCACAATCTCATGGTCTAAGGAAATGATACTTGACATTAGAAAAGCTTTAGCATACGAACTACGATCTTTGTGCTAGGCTTAGGATTGGGTCTTGTCCATCACATCATTCTCCTAATGATGTGATCCCGTTATCAATGACATCCAATGTCCATGGTCAGGAAACCGTAACCATCTATTGATTAACGAGCTAGTCAACTAGAGGCTTACTAGGGACATGGTGTTGTCTATGTATCCACACATGTATTTGAGTTTCCTATCAATACAATTATAGCATGGATAATAAACGATTATCATGAACAAGGAAATATAATAATAATAACTAATTTATTATTGCCTCTAGAGCATATTTCCAACAGTCTCCCACTTGCACTAGAGTCAATAATCTAGTTCACATCGTCATGTGATTAACACTGATAGGTCACATCGCCATGTGACCAACACCCAAAGAGTTTACTAGTGTCTCAGAAACTAGTTCACATCATCATGTGATTTAGACTCAATGAGTTCGAGGTTTGATCATGTTTTGCTTGTGAGAGAGGTTTTAGTCAACGGTCCGAACCTTTCAGATCCGTGTGCTTTGCAAATTTCTAGGTCATATTATAAATGCTGCTTTCACGCTCCACTTGAAGCTATTCCAAATGGTTGCTCCACTATACGTATCCGGTTTGCTACTCAGAGTCACTCGGATAGGTGTTAACGCTTCCATCGACGTAACCCTTTACGCCTAACTCTTTATCACCTCCATAATCGAGAAACATGTCCTTATTTACTCCAAGGACAATTTTGACCATTGTCCAATGATCCATTCTGGATCATTCTTGTACCCTTGACCGACTCATGGCAAGGCACACTTCAAAAGCGGTACACAACATAGCATACTATAGAGCCTATGTCCGAAGCATAGGGGCGACCTTCGTCCTTTCTTTCTTTTCTGCCGCCGGGTCGAGCTTTTAACTCTTAACTCCATACCTTACAACTCGTGCAAGAACTCCTTCTTTGATGATTCATCTTGAATACTTTCAAGATTATGTCAAGGTATGTGCTCATTTGAAAGTACTATTGAGCGTTTTTTATCTATCCTCATAGATCTTGATGCTCAATGTTCAAGTAGCTTAATCCAGGTTTTCACTTGAAAACACTTTTCAAATAACCCTATATGCTTTACAGAAAATTCTACATCATTTCTGATCATCTATATGTCAATGACACATACTCATCAGAAATTCTATAGTGCTCCCACTCACTTCTTTGTAAATACAAGTTTCTCATAAACTTTGTATAAACCCAAAATCTTTGATCATCCTATCAAAGTGCATATTCCAACTCCGAGATGCTTACTCCGGTCCTTAGAAGGATCATTGAAGCCAAAGACACCTTTTAGCATCCTTAGGATCGACAAAACCTTTCGGTTACATCACATACAACCTTTCCTTACGAAAACTGGTAAGGATACTCATTTTGACATCCATCTGCCAGATTTCATAAATGCAGCTTGTGCTAACATGATTCCGACGGACTTAAGCATTGCTACGGATGAGAAAATCTCATCGTAGTCAACTCCTTGAACTTGTGAAAAACTCTTCGCCACAAGTCGAGCTTCATAGACGGTGATATTACCGTCCACGTCCGTCTTCATCGGGCAAGTCCACCAAAGTCCATGCTTTGTTCTGATACATGGATCCTATCTCGGATTTCATGGCATCTAACCATTTGTCGGAATTTGGGCCCACCATCGCTTCTCCACAGCTCGTAGGTTCATTGTTGTCTAGCAACATGACCTTCAAGACAGGATTGCGTACCACTCTGAAGTAGTACGCATCCTTGTCACCCTACGAGGTAGGTCAGTGACTTGATCCGAAACTTCATGATCACTATCATAAGCTTCTACTTCAATTGGAGTAGGTGCCATGGGAACAACTTCCTGTGCCCTGCTACACACTAGTTGAAGTGATGGTTCAATAACCTCATCAAGTCTCCACCATCCTCCCACTCAACTTTTCGAGACGAACTTTTCCTCGGGAAAGGACCCGATTCAAGAAACAATCCCTATTGCTTCCGGATCTGAATTAGGAGGTATACCCAACTGTTTTGGGTGTCCTATGAAGATGCATTTTATCCGCTTTGGGTTCGAGCTTATCAACTGAAACTTTTTCACATAAGCGTCATAGCCCCAAACTTTTAAGAAATGACAACTTAGGTTTCTCTATACCATAGTTCATACGGTGTCATCTCAACGGAATTACGTGGTGCCCTACTTAAAGTGAATGTGGTTGTCTCTAATGCCTAACCCATAAACGATAGTGGTAATTCGATGAGAGACATCATGGTACGCACCATATCTTATAGGGTGCAACTATGATGTTCGGACACACCATCACACTATGGTGTTCCAGTGTATTAATTGTGAAACAATTTGCACAATGTCTTAATTGTGTGCCAAAACTCGTAACTCAGATATTCATCTCTATGATCATATCATAGACATTCTATCCTCTTGTCACGAAGATCTTAAACTTCACTCTGAAATTACTTGAACCATTCAATATTTCAGACTTTTGTTTCATCAAGTAAATACACTCAAGATCTACTTAAATCATCTGTGAAGTAAGAACATAACGATATTCATCAGATGCCTCAAAGACTCATTGGACTGCACACATCAAAATGTGTTACTCCAACAAGTTGCTATCTTGTTCCATCTTCTTGAAAACGAGGCTTTCAAATCATCTTGCCCATGTGGTATGATTTGCATGTCTCAAGTGATTCAAAATCAAGTGAGTCCAAACGGTCCATCTGCATGGAGTTTCTTCATGCATATACACCAATAGACATGGTTCGCATGTCTCAAACTTTTCAAAACGAGTGAGTCCAAAGATCCATCGACATGGAACTTCTTCATGCGTTTTATACCAATATGACTCACATGGCGATTGCCACAAGTAAGTGGTACTATCATTACTATCTTATATCTTTTGGCATGAAAATGTGTATCACTACGATCGAGATTCAATAAACCATTCCTTTAGGTGCAAGACCATTGAAGGTATTATTCAAATAAACAGAGTAACCATTATTCTCCTTAAATGAATAACCGTATTGCGATAGACATAATCCAATCATGTCTATGCTCAACGCAAACACCAAATGCAATTATTTAGGTTTAACACGAATCTCGTTGGTAGAGGGAGCGTGCGATGCTTGATCACATCAAGCTTGGATAAACTTCCAACACATATCGTCAGCTCACCTTTAGCTAGTCTCCGTTTATTCCGTAGCTTTTATTTCGAGTTACTAACACTTAGCAACCGAACGGTATCTAATACCACGGTGCTACTAGGAGTACTAGTAAAGTACACATTAACATAATGTATATCAAATATACTTCTATCGACCTTGCCAGCCTTCTCATCTACCAAGTATCTAGGGTGGTTCTGCTCCGATGGTTGTTCCCTTATTACGTAAGCACTTAGTCTCGGGTTTGGGTTCAACCTTGGGTTTCTTCACCGGAGCAACAATCGATTTGCCGTTTCATGAAGTGCCCTTCTTGCCCTTGCCCTTCTTGAAACTAGTGGTTTCATCAACCATCAACAATTGATGCTCCTACTTGACTTCTACTTTCGTGGTGTCAAACATCGCGAACACTTCAAGGATCATCATATCTATCCCGATATGTTATAGTTCATCACGAAGCTCTAGTAGCTTGGTGGCAATGTCTTGGAGAAACATCACTATCTCGGAAGATCAACTCCCACTCGATTCAAGTGATTGTTACACTCGGACAATCGAGCACAAACTCAACGATTGAGTTTTTCTCCTTAGTTTGCGAGCTAAGAAAATCGTCGGAGATCTTATACCTCTTGACGTGGCACGAGCCTGAAATCCCAATTTCAGCCCTCGAAACATCTCATATGTTCCGCGACGTTTCAAAACGTCTTTGGTGCCTCAATTCTAAACCGCTTAACCGAACTATCACGTAGTTATCAAAACGTGTATGTCCGATGTTCGCAACATCCACAAACGACGCTTTGGGGTTCAAAGATACCGAGCGGTGCATTAAGGACATAAGCTTTCTCTGTCCGCATAATCGCTACTTTCAACTTTCAACTATATTTTCTCTAGGAACATATCTAAACAGTGGAACTAAAGCGCGAGCTTCGACATTATTTGCAAAAGGTCTTTTGACTATGTTCAGGATAATTAAGTTCATCTTATGAACTCCCACTCGAGATAGACATCCCTCTGGTCATCTAAGTGATTACATGATCCGAGTCAACTAGGCCGTGTCCGATCATCACGTGAGACGGACTAGTCATCATCGGTGAACATCTTCATGTTGATCGATCTACTATACCACTCATGCTCGACCTTTCGGTCTCCGTGTTCGAGGCCATGTCCGCACATGCTAGGCTCGTCAAGTTAACCCCAAGTGTTTTTGCTGTAAATCTGTCTTACACCCGTTGTATGTGAACGTAAGAATCCATCACACCCGATCATCACGTGGTGCTTAGAAGCGACGAACCGTAGCAACGGTGCACGGTCGGGGAGAACACTTCTTGAAATTTGTGTAAGGGATCATCTTATTTACTACCGTCGTTCTAAGTAAACAAGATGCATAAACATAATAAACATCACATGCAATTATATAGTAGTGACATGATATGGCCAATATCATATAGCTCCATTGATCTCCATCTTCGGGGCTCCATGATCATCATCATCACCGGCATGACACCATGATCTCCATCATCATGATCTCCATCATCGTGTCCTCATGAAGTTGTCTCGCCAACTATTACTTCTACTACTATGGCTACCGGTTAGCAATAACGTAAAGTAATTACATGGCGTTGTTCAATGACACGCAGGTCATACAATAAATAAAGACAACTCCTATGGCTCCTGCCGGTTGTCATACTCATCGACATGCAAGTCGTGAATCCTATTACAAGAACATGATCAATCTCATACATCACATATCATTCATCACATCTTCTTGGCCATATCACATCACATAGCATACCTGCAAAAACAAGTTAGACGTCCTCTAATTGTTGTTTGCATGTTTTACGTGGCTGCTATGGGTTTCTAGCAAGAACGTTTCTTACCTCAAAAACCACAACGTGATATGCCAATTGCTATTTACCCTTCATAAGGACCCTTTTCATCGAATCCGTTCCGACTAAAGTGGGAGAGACGGCACCCGCTAGCCACCTTATGCACCAAGTGCATGTCGATCGGTGGAACTGCCTCACGTGAGTACGTGTAAGGTCGGTCCGGCCGCTTCATCCCACAATACCGTCGAAACAAGATTGGACTAGTAACGGTAAGCATATTGAACAAAATCAACGCCCACAACTACTTTGTGTTCTACTCGTGCAAAGAATCTACGCAATAGACCTAGCTCATGATGCCACTGTTGGGGAACGAGCGAAATTCAAAATTTTCCTCGTGTCACCAAGATCTATCTATGGAGAAACTAGCAACGAGGGAAGGAGAGTGCATTTACATACCCTTGTAGATCGCTAAGCGGAAGCGTTCATGAGAACGGGGTTGAAGGAGTCGATTGTCGTGATCCAAATCACCGGAGATCCTAGTGCGAACGGACGGCACCTCCGCGTCAACACACGTACAGCCGGTGGCGCCTCCCACGCCTTGATCCAGCAAGGAGAGAGGAGAGGTTGAGGAAGACTCCATCCAGCAACAACATAACGGCATGGTGGTGATGGAGGAGCGTGGCAATCCAGCAGGCTTCGCTAAGCACCAAGGGAGAGGAGGAGGAGGAGGCGGGCTGCACCAAGAGGAGAGAACTCATGTGTGTTGGGCAGCCCAAAACCTCAAGTATATATAGGGGAAGGGGGCTGCGCCCTTTAGGGTTTCCACCCCAAGGGTGCGGCCAGCCCTAGATGGGACTTGGGGCGGCCAAGAGGGGAGGAGCCTCCCAAGTCAAGTGGAGGCCTCCCCTTAGGGTTTCCCCTCCCATGCGCATGGGCCTTGGGGGGCTGGTGCCCTGGCCCATTAAGGCTAGGGCGCCCCACAGCCCATGCTACTGTATTGGACGTGGTGGAACAATTTACGGACCTCCGGACCCTCCGAATCCTCCGAACCTTCCGAAGCTTCCGGTACAATACCGAAAAACCCGAACTTTTCCTAACCCAACAACAACTTTCCATATATAAATCTTTACCTCCGGACCATTCCGAACTCCTCGTGACGTCCGGATCTCATCCGGACTCAACAACATTCGGTAACCACATACAAACTTCCTTTATAACCCTAGCGCCATCGAACCTTAAGTGTAGACCCTACGGGTTCGGAGACATGTAGACATGACCGAGACGTTCTCCGGTCAATAACCAACAGCGGGATCTGGATACCCATGTTGGCTCCCACATGTTCCACGATGATCTCATCGGATGAACCACGATGTCAAGGACTCAATCAATCCGTATACAATTCCCTTTGTCTAACGGTATTGTACTTGCCCGAGATTCGATCGTCGGTATCCCGATACCTTGTTCAATCTCGTTACGGCAAGTCTCTTTACTCGTTCCGTAACACATCATCCCGTGATCAACCCCTTGGTCACATTGTGCACATTATGATGATGTCCTACCGAGTGGGCCCAGAGATACCTCTCCGTTTACGGAGTGACAAATCCAGTCTCGATTCGTGCCAACCCAATGACACTTTCGGAGATACCAGTAGTGCACCTTTATAGCCACCCGATTCGTTGTGACGTTTGGTACACCCAAAGCATTCCTACGGTATCCGGAGTTGCACAATCTCATGGTCTAAGGAAATGATACTTGACATTAGAAAAGCTTTAGCATACGAACTACGATCTTTGTGCTAGGCTTAGGATTGGGTCTTGTCCATCACATCATTCTCCTAATGATGTGATCCCGTTATCAATGACATCCAATGTCCATGGTCGAAAACCGTAACCATCTATTGATTAACGAGCTAGTCAACTAGAGGCTTACTAGGGACATGGTGTTGTCTATGTATCCACACATGTATTTGAGTTTCCTATCAATACAATTATAGCATGGATAATAAACGATTATCATGAACAAGGAAATATAATAATAATAACTAATTTATTATTGCCTCTAGAGCATATTTCCAACATCGTACTCGCCGTGATTCGAATCACCGATGACCAAGTGCTGAACGGACAGCACCTCCGCGTTCAACACACGTGCGGTGCGGACGACGTCTCCTCCGCCTTGATCCAGCAAGGAGGAAGGAGAGGTTGAAGAAGACAGCTCAACGGCAAGACGACGGCGTGGTGTTGTTGGTGCAAAGAAGATCTCGGCTGAGGCTTCGCCAAGCACGTACGGAGGAGGAGAGGTGTTGGGGTGGGGAGGGGCTGCGCCTTGGCTTGGGGTATGCAGCCCTCCCCTCACCCCTCTATTTATAGGGGGAAGGGAAGAGGGGGCCGGCCCCTCTAGATGGCATCTAGAGGGGGGCGGCGGCCAAGGGGAGGGCGACTTGCCCCCAAGCAAGGCGCCCTCTAGATTCCCCAACCCCTAGGCGCATGGGCCCAGGGGCGCCAGCCCACCAGGGCTGGCTCCTTCCCCACGCATCCCAAGTGCCCCGGGGGGTGGCACCTCCGTGGACCTCCGGAACCCTTCCGGTGGCCCCAGACAATACCCAGATGCCCCGAAACTTTCCGGTGTCCGTTTGACAGCTTCCCATATATAAATCTTTACCTCCGGACCATTCCGGAACTCCTCGTGACGTCCGGGATCTCATCCGGGACTCCAAACAACATTCGGTAATCACATACAAGTCTTCCTAATAACCCTAGCGTCACCGAACCTTAAGTGTGCAGACCCTACGGGTTCGGGAGACACGCAGACATGACCGAGACGGCTCTCAGGTCAATAACCAACAGCGGGATCTGGATACCCATGTTGGCTCCCACATGCTCCTCGATGATGTCATCGGATGAACCACGATGTCGAGGATTCAAGCAACCCGTATACTATTCCTTTGTCAATCGATGCGTTACATGCCCGAGACTCGATCGTCGGTATCCCAATACCTCATTCAGTCTCGTTATCGCAAGTCACTTTACTCGTGCCAGTAATGCATGATCCCGTGACCAAACACTTGGTCACTATGAGCTCATTATGATGATGCATTACCGAGTGGGCCCAGAGATACCTCTCCGTCATACGGAGTGACAAATCCCGCCTCGATCCGTGTCAACCCAATGAGACACTATCGAGATACCTGTAGTGCACCTTTATAGTCACCCGATTCGTTGTGACGTTTGGTACACCCAAAGCACTCCTACGGTATCCGGAGTTACACGATCTCATGGTCTAAGGAAGAGATACTTGACATTGGAAAAGCTCTAGCAAAACGAACTACACGATCTTGTTCTATGCTTAGGATTGGGTCTTGTCCATCACGTCATTCTCCTAATGACGTGATCCGTTGTCAATGACATCGATGTCCATAGTCGAAACCATGACTATCTGTTGACCAACGAGCTAGTCAACTAGAGGCTTACTAGGGACGTATTGTAGTCTATGTATTCACACGTGTATTATGATTTCCGGATAATACAATTATAGCATGAATAAAAGACAATTATCATGAACAAGGAAATATAACAATAATGCTTTTATTATTGCCTCTAGGGCATATTTCCAACAAAAAGGTATCAAGGGGGACTATGCAAGGTTGGCGGCATTGAAGATCAACGAACAGGCCACCTGTTACCCATCACCGTCACCACCGGGTCTATGCGTTGCAGCTCCGACTTCACAACAATAAACAACCAGGGCAAATCCCGAGAACATGTCGAAGAAGAACTATCAAACCATTGCCTCGACCCCGACATCACTCACCCATGTCATCATCACCATAAAATCCTTGACGCCAACACCGTTATCTTTCGCCGACCTCGTTAAATGATGCCCAATTCCAGAAACGCACCCTAAGGGAGAAACGATGCCATGGTGCCTCCAATGCCCGATCACACGGATCTAGGGTTTCCCCTAAAGCTGCAAAGGTAGTGGCCGGAAGTATCTCCTCGGCGATGCCAACAAGAAGGAAACGACACTCAAAAGCATCGTCATCGTCATCTCTGGTAACGACCGGAGACAAGACTTTCGCCTAAATCCACCTTCCAAGCCAAACACACCACACACTCACAAGCCCACTAATGAACCACCGCAGACAATTCCGGGCGGATCTAGCTCTTCCTCACTAACTCCTTGCCAGGTCATTGCCCAGTTAGCGTTCACGAGCCCCCCTGCCGTCGCTTGCTAGTTGCATGCCGACGCAAAAACCGCTCGCCCCAAACAACATCCATGGGCTTGTCAAGGATGTCTGGGAGCTATGCGGTAGCGAGACGAGTCTGTTTATGCGAAGAATTTGGAAGAGGATCATCGGGTGAGATGAATTTGCCCAATGAAGTCATCATCTTGAGATCCTTCTCGTGGGGATAAATTAACTTCTCCTCATTGTCATGGTATCACTGGGGGTGGCGAAAATTCATTCGTCTTGGCCTTGTTTTCAAACGAGTTGAATCAAAGTGAACATGCAGACAAAAATAGCATGATAAAATTTTATTTTATTTTGAGTTCGCGAACTAAAATAAGCACGCGGGACAAATTCTTACTATGTCATTACTGATGAATTTCATCAGATATTACATTTTTTTTTGCGAGTACATAATGAATGGATGAATTGGTGGTGTAAAAAGACAGGCTAAAATCTCCCCAAAGCCCCCCCAAGACCAGCCGCCGTGTCGTCGCCGCCGACGACCCAATCCCCTCCCCCAAACTCCCCCGCCGTCCCGCCCCGCCGCGTCGCCGCCGCCGCCACCTCCGTCCCGCCCTCCCTCCTCGGGGCATCGCGCGGCGCGCTCCTGCGGTTCCCACCCCGTCCGCGGTCTCTGGCCGCCGAGTCTCGGGGTACGAGCTAGGTCGTCTCCGTCCGGCGATCCTCCTGCTCAAATCCCTTCCCGGATGCGCGCAGTCTAGGTCCCCATGCTCCTGTGGCGCCGCAAATGCGTCGCCGAGTGCCGCAGGCACGCCCGCCTCCCTCCCGCGGCGCAGCCATCCCCATCCCATCGCCGCCGCCGCCGCCTCTCCGTGCTCGCCGCCTGGGCGCACCACCCGGACGACGAAGCCACCTCGAGCGGCGAGGAGAGGCCCAGCTGCGCCCCCCTCGGCGAGGTTTTCCGGAGAAGGGGCTGCGCTCCCGGTGAGATTACCCGGAGAAGGAGCTCTGCTCCGAGCCTGAGCTCCGCCGGCGTCGTCAGGACTCTTCAGCGCCTGGAGAGGAAGCCTGCCATCGCGTTCGCCTACTTCAAGGACACCGAGAGCATCGGCTTTCGCCATGACCTCGCTACCTACACTGAGATCATCCGCGTTCTGTCACACAAGGGCCAGGGGAGGATGCTGTTTTCCTTGTTCCGTGAGATCCTCTCGCCAGCAGATGGCGGTGGCGGCGGCCCTGAGATCGTACCTCTCATGGATCAGCTCAGAAGGACGTGCACTACTTCGCATGCTCTCTTGTTTGCGACTAATTGCTTGATCACGACATGCACCGCTTGTTGCAGTGCACCGGACACAATAGGGCTGTTTGGTGACCTCTTTAGGCTTGGAATTGTCCCGGCAGTTTGGACTTGCAACATACTTCTCAAATTTGCAGCTGAAAGCGGTGACTCGGAGATTGTTGTATCGGCTTATGATCAAATTAAGCTCTTTGGATTGACTTTGGATGCTCAAGCATTAGGCCTTATCACCAGGTCTCTCTTTCGAGAAAAGAAGGCAGACAAAGCATTCCAAGTGTGGGCTGAGATGATTGAAATGGGGGTGAAACCAGATATAAATGCATACTCATCATTTATAGCCGGTCTGTGTGATTGCGGAAAGATTGATTTGGCTTATGCTATTCTGCAAGAGATCAGCAGGGAGGGGGTTCAAGTTGAGCCCATGGCTTATAACATGGTAATGGATGGGCTCTGCAAGGAAATGAGACTGCAGGAGGTTGAAATGCTCTTGGAGAACAAGACAAGACAAGGCTTCACCCCAGATATATATGGTTATAGCTATCTCATTCGGAGTTACGGCAAAGCGGGCAACTTACTCAAGGTGTTGGATCATTATCAAGCCATGGTATCCCATGGTTTCGAAACAAATTGCCACATTGCAAGTTATCTTCTACAATGCTTTACGAAGTTAGGCATGACATCTGAGGTTACAGAGCATTTCCAGAAACTGCGAGATTCGGGACTCAACGTAGATGGGGTTCTGTATAACATTGCCATTTATGCTTACTGCAAGCTTGGTAACATGGATGAGGCGGTTAAGCTACTGAGAGAAATGAAGGCTGAGGGTCTGACACCTGACAGAATTCACTATACATGCGTGATCAAGGGTTATTGTTTGAAGGGAGATGTACCAAATGCACGTCAAGCATTTGAAGTGATGCTGAAGGCAAATGTAAAGCCAGATGTAGTTACATATAACATATTGGCCAGTGGATTCTGCAAGAATGGTCTTGTTACGGAGGTGTTTCACCTTCTAGACCATATGGCGGATCAAGGGTTAGAGCCTAATTCACTCACTTATGGTATAATAATTGATGGGTTTTGCAGAAGTGACAACCTTAGTGAAGCTGAGGTGTTATTTAATATAGTAGAAGAGAAAGGAATCGATCACATTGAAGTATTGTACAGTTCAATGGTTTGTGGCTATTTGCATTCAGGCTGGACTGATCATGCTTACATGCTTTTTCTTAGGGTTGCTAAGCAAGGAAAATTTGTGGATCATTTCTCATGTTCAAAGTTGATGAATGACCTTTGTAGGGATGGCAATGCCCAGGGAGCTTCAACAGTTTGCAGCATGATGTTAGAAAATAATGTTATTCCTGATGTAATTTCATATAGCAAACTCATATCAACCTATTGTCAGACAGGAGATATGCACAATGCTTGCTTATGGTTTCATGATATGGTTCAGCGAGGACTTTCTGTTGATGTTATTGTATACACTGTACTAATGAATGGTTACTGCAAGGTTGGCCAGATGGAAGAAGCTTGCAAATTGTTTGATCAGATGATAAACTTAGGTATTAAGCCTGATGTAATTGCATATACCGTGCTATTGGATGGTCACCTAAAAGAGTACCTGCAGCGGTGCTGGCAGGGCGTTAGTAAGGAGAGAAGGATCTATCTTCTTAGAGTAAAGCAGAACATGTTGCTCAGCTCTATGAAAAAAATGGAAATTGAACCTGATGTACCCTTTTACACCGTATTGATAGATGGGCAGTGCAAAGCCGATTTTTTGGAGGAAGCCAGGGGACAATTTGATGAATTGTTGCAGAAAGGGCTTACTCCTGATCAATATGTATACACAGCTCTTATAAGTGGATATTGCAGCCAGGGAGAAATAGAGAAGGCACAAGATCTTTTTGAAGAAATGGTAGACAGGGGAATAAAACCAGATGTACTGACCTTTTCTGTATTAAATCAGAAAACCTTGAGGGAAAGGCAGTATCAATGACATGTATGATTTCGCTGCAGTTATATCCATTGAAATCACGTCAGCAAGGTAATATTTTATAAGTCACAAATTTACTCGAAGCCTGGATCTAAGATTTTTTATATTGCTTCCACTTGAATATGTGATGAGAATATGATTATGATATCCATTCATGTGCTTAGTGCTTAATGTTTTAATGTGTAATGCTCTTAACATGCATTATGTTTATGCAAGCTCATGAGAATTTAGGTGCCTTACAGTATACATGTCGAAGTGAAATGCATAATTTTCAGAAGCATACTTGTTTAAATAGCTTCCCAAGATATGCCATACGGAAGATGCTGGTGAAGTATAGAATCTAGTATTTGTTAGAAAGTGAATGACAAACTTCACCACACGGGAGAGCATAAATAATGCATGACTTCATAAGTGTATGAAGCGGCTTGTGTATATAAACACATAAATGTATCAGGGAAATTTGGCATCCGTGTGCACCTCTAACGTTTTTCCCTTGGTAATATTGAAATGGAAACCAAATTGTTCAATAGATAGCCATTGTTATCTACAGTAAGCTAATTGCAGTGATCAAAGTATTACTGCTTATAAATCCAGATGTTTAAGGCCTTCCTTACCATGTGCTCTGTTGCGTCAAACTGGAGTTTCTTGTATTGAACTTCATGCTTGTATGTAAATCCTTGCCTCTAAGCTAATTTGACTTATACTTTAAATCCTCGCCGTAGTCCCAGTTCATTCACTGTTAACCTGGTGTTTCTAGTTGGGGATGTTTACAAAGGTCACCAAATCGAATTATTTCTGCTGAAAAGATGGAAAGTTCTTCCCTGTTTGGTTCCATTTGCATGTCAAAGACCGAGTGTTTCGATTGCTGGTAAAGCAAGCCGTAGAGCTTGTGGACTCTCCGGAAGTTATGGATGCGGCTGACCAGAAGCATTCCTTGTGGAGGCTCCAGAAGTCGGAGGCTCCGGAAGTCCTGGTGCAAGGTAGAACTACAGTTTGGCTGCAAAACTACGTAAGGGAGATTTAAATGGCTTTGAATGCTGATTGTACCCCTGCTGCTAACTAATTAAAGTTTGAAAAAAACTAATATAGATCATAAACATAAATTATTTTCACAACAAATTGTAATATCTGGTACAAGTAAAAGTTACCTGCAATGCAAGGTCAAGAATTGCTACAGATAATATTGATATATTTGAATCCACAGTGACTTCATGTTCACACTTCATCAAAGTTGCAGCATGATTCGACTATTTAGTTCGCATGGTTCTGCACCTGCAGATTCTAGGGGATTTTTAAACTGTTTGTGTGATCCATTTTCACACTTACTACCCACTGGACAAAATTGTTTGCTGTATTCAAGATTACTGCTTTTGAAGTTTGTGTATAATATAAATATTAATGGATGTGCTATGATCTTGTGCAGAAGAGGCAGATCAGTCATAATGTGGCCAAGTTCAAATTCGCTCTCCACACACCTACTTCTGTGTTGGGCCTTGCAATTGGCCCCTATATAAGCTGCAGGTCTGAACACTTATACTGCTTATATCCTGGTCTACAGTATGATATTGAGTTGAATGTTCATTCTTTTTGGTTATGGAGTGAGTCAAATATTTTGATTCTGTTTTATGTATCTTGTTAACTGACTGCAGAGGGAAGGATGCTACTGGTGAGGAAGTAATCAAGCCTTATACTCCAACTACACTGGATTCTGATTTTGGATGCTTTGAGCTTGTTATAAAGGTAACTTATCGTGAATATGTTCCAACCTCACTGCATGTCTCTTATCGTTGATTCTGATGGTAAAAAGACTGTGTGACCACTTGACTAGAATAATTAGCTTCATTGTACACCATATTATTAATTCACTTCTGAAGGTATGCTGCAGCCAAATAGTTCTTTCAGAACATGACCAACCATCCACACTTATGAGCTGTTATATCGTGTTAACTGCTGTGTTATGATTGGACCAACCAAATTCGGTTGCCATGAAAAGCAATGCACAGATTTTAAATACTACTCCATCTACTACCGTATAAATGCTTCATAGAATTGTCCATTGGATGGCACAGTATGTACAATTTTTAGCTAGCAGCTGTCAAGGTTGCCTTATCCAACATCAGTATGTTAGCCTGTTATATATAGTAAAATTTGCATGTGATTGAAATTCTCAAGTGAGCTCCTCCTGTTCTTATCATCATTAGGCTAATTAATTAAAAGCTAGAATGGTAATAATATGATTATTGCTTTGTTGCATGTCCATTGCCAAATGCTAACTATGGTTCTGTGCATGTATTTTATTTTCATCAGGAGGTTTCTAACTAGTGGAACCTATAGCACTATTAATATCAGTAGTCTGCTTAAGGATTGACCAGACATTTATGAGTAATTATTGATTAGCAAATTTCCTTTGAATATTCAAAGTGCCATAAAATCTCCTTCATTACTTGGTAATGACTATTATCCTTCTTCCTTGCACTTGGCAATATATGTGTCTTCTAATAGACATTTCAATCCTTGTCACAAAAGATATCGTTTTGCCCTTTAGATTACATAACATCTTAAACTTTTCAATTGATTTATTGGTCTTACTTTGCTTGTTGGCGTTACTGCTGGAGATGATGAAGCCGGAAATGAGGACATACTTGATCATTTCGTGCGGTGTCTTGTGAAGTCGACCTGTAGTCCAGTGTCTCTTGGAATTGTTTCTGTTACTATGCTTGGACCTGTCAGTGTATCAGTACCTTGTGGATTAATGATTCTGATTTATGTCTCAGCGACTTGGTTTACATTTTTGGCTTACATTTTTGGCTTACTGCATCTTATCCGTATGCACTTGAGATCTTTGGCTTACATTTTTTTTGTACGTCTTTTCGATATACTCCCTCCGTAAAGAAATATAAGAGTGTTTAGATCACTAAAGTAGTGATCTAAACGCTCTTATATTAGTTTACAGAGGGAGTACTTTGCAGAATTCAGTTTTGGATCTCTGCTACCAATATTCTAGTGTTTGCCTTGGAATAGGTTATGACTTTTTAATGTTGTTGTTGCTGCTGCAAGACCATCTTTCATGCAGAAATTATTTGCTGGGAGTTTGCACATCTATTCACTATTGTACAAATGATATCCTTGTGAAGTCCATGTTATGTGCCTCAGAGCCGGGGCGCTGAACCACGATGCATAGCTAGCTGTATAGTTTCAAATATGATGAGGTTTTTCTGCCATCGTGGTCACTGGAGTAAATATCTGCTGCACCGGTGCTTGTGGTGCTACCGGTGCACTGAACACATGTTGCACATTTTAAATGTTCAAAAAAATCTAAAAAATTAGCATATTCACACAACATCAATTTAGGTTGTTACAAAAGTTCAAATCAAAATTCGAAACGTAGCTCGGAAAACAAAAATGACAAATTCAACACTGAATAGTACATAGCATAGTCAGGCTTTAGATTTGGCTCATTTATTACTTTGATGTCAAATTTGTCATTTTTGTATTTCAAGAAATGTTTCAAATTTTGATACGAAATTTCATGACAACATACATTGGTGTTGTGTCAATGTGTTAGATTTTTTTTCTTCAGATTTTTCAAAATGTTCTATGGCATCCGGGATGCACCGGTAGCACCGCAAATGTGGGTGAACATGATACATTCCCATGGTCACTGATGTTCAACTTGAATACTCGTGTGAGGGGTTGTGCAACCTGACAAGGGGCCATGATGGAGCCCGTGTTTTGTGGAAGAATGTTTCGGTCACAAATGAGGTAAACAAATAAAGTGCCCATGATGGCCTAAGGCTAGCTAAATGCTTCAAAAAATAAAAATTGACCAAAAAATGGAAGTGCCCAGAAATTCTTGAGTAAATTCTCAAAAAGTAACAACACCCTTATATTCAATCTGAGAAATTTGAAGAAGTTTTGACGAGCAAAAAAAAACTAGAAGCAAAATCCAAATTCAGAAGCATTCTTGGTCAAGCTTGGCCAAAAAATGAAAGTTTCTAGACAAAATCAAACAAATTCTCAAAAATGCACACTACCCTTATATTCAATGTGGGAAAGATTCAAGCAGTTTTGCCCAAGAAAAAAAACTACATGCAAAATTCAAATTCAGAACCATTTTTGCTCAAAATTTGGCCAAAAAAAAGAGTTTACAGAAACATCAGAATTGGAAATTCAAATTCAAAACCATTATTGGTCAAAATTTGGCCAAACAAGAAAGTTTCCACACAAAAAAAATCCACGGCTGTACACTCGTCCTCCACCATCGGGTCCACAGTTGCACACTCTTCCTTCATCATCCGGTCCATGGCTGCATGCTTTTGTTTCACTTTCTAGTCCACCCCGTTGTACCCTCTTGTCCATCTCTTGGCGCGCTTGATGCACATACTTGTGATCCTCTGCACGATTGTGTCGCACCTTCGAATCCGTGGTCCCTACAACAAACCACGTAAAAGTACTAGTAATGAGATGTAGACTGTCAAAATATGCCCTTTTCTGCATTATGAATGAAAATTTAAATTGCTGTTTTAAGAAAACAATGGGGGTGCTCAAGTGTTGAATGATATCTGTATCAACGAGTACACATCTAGCGAACTAATAGTTAACATAGAACAACATTTTTATATTGTAGTTCAGGGCTCGAACGACCCATACTGGCAGTTCTGGGCTCGGACAACCCATAGTGCTAGTTTTGGGATCAAACAAACCATAGTGCTAGCTAGTTGTGGGACTGGACAACCTATCGCGGTGCTTGTGGACTCGGACGATCAATAGTGCTAGTTGTGAGATCGGATAACCCACTGTGCTAGTTATGGGATCGGATGATCCACACTGCTAGTTGTGGGTTCACATGACTCATGATGCTAGTTGTGGGTTTGGACGACCCATAGTGCTAGTAGTGGGATCTGGCGAGCCATAAGGCTAGTAGTAGGATCAGACTATTCATGATACTAGTTGTGGGTCTAGACGACCCATAGTGTTAGTCATGGTCCGGATGATCTGTAGTGGTAGTTGTGTGTCAGGACTATCTGTAGTGTTAGTAGAGGGATCACCCATATTCATAGTTCTAGGTTCGGATGAATCACAGTGCAAGTAGTGGCATCACACTACCCATAATACTAATTGTGGGATTGGACGCCATGGTGCTAGTTGTGGGATCTGACAAACTGTAGTGCTAGTTGTGGTACTGGACAACCTATCATGGTTCTTGTAGACCCGGACGACCCTTGCTGCTAGTTCTGGGTTTGGTTAACCCAAAAGTACCGATCTTAGTCGTCCGGACCCACAAGTAGCAATCTTAGTAGTCCGACCCACAAGTACTAATCTTTGTCGTCCGGATCCACATGTATCGCTTGTTGTCGTCTGAGTCATCTCGACCCACAAGTATCAGTCTTACTTGTTTGGGCCCACAAGTCCAGACCCATAATTACTGTTCTTAGTTGTCCGGACCCATAAGTACCAATCTTAATCGTCCAGACTCACAAGTACTGGTCTTAGACGTCCGGATCCAAAAGTACCGATCTTAGTCGTCCGAATTCACAATTATCAATCTTAGTTGTGCTAGTTGTGTGTCAGGACTACATGTAGTGTTAGTAGGTCCATATCCGAACTATCAATATTAGTAGTTGTGGGTTCGGGTCACTACTACTGGTAGTTCTAGAGTGAATTGCAGAAAACATCGACATTGAAGGCTAGGGTTGCAGAAACCACACTTCTATGAAATTGTGCCCAAAACCACTAATTTTTTGTTTAATTTTTTGCAAAAAACACTAGTTGACGGCTTTACCCCATTTAATGACAATTATGACAGATGGGACCCACAAAAGCTGACGTGGCGTAACGGTTGACATTTAACGGTGTTAGAAGGGGGATTTATACAGGTTTACAAAGACACCCTCATTCAAATGAAAAAAGCAATCAGCCCTTCACCCGTTATACGCCTCCTCGTCATCCTCCATGGAGGTGACAACGGCTCGTGGCGATGCTTGGCGGCCGGCTGGGGATGCTTGCTCGACGACGCAGAGGAGGTGCGTGGGAGCTGCTTGCCGGCGGCCTTGAGGGTTCGGTGAGTTCTTTGGTCGGCCGGCTCGGACATCAGTCAACGGCGACGGCGGTTGGCGGCGGCGCGACTTGCGAGGCCGGGAGCAAAAGGATCTGCATCGGCGCGGCCTGAGTCCCCACCCTCGACGTCGTGCTTGACCTCCATGACGCGATCGAATTCCGTGAGGTGGCTGAGAGGGACGGGCGCGACGGCAAGGTCCATTGTCGTGGCGGAGCGGCGGCGGCTTGTTTTTCCGACCGGATTCCGTCGAATCCGGTGCGTGGAAGGAGAGGAGGTCGGGCCGGGGAGGGAGGCGGCGAAAGCGGAACTGCCGCGGCGGGGTACGCGAGGTGGCGGCGTCAACGGGATCGCCAATGGGCGGCGGCTCGTTTTCTCGGCCGGATTCTGCCGGATCCGGCGCGTGGAAGGGGAAGGAGGCCGGAGCCGGGGAGTGCATGGTGGCGGTGTGCGCGAGGCCTGGCCGACAGCGAGGGCAGGTTGCCGGTGGCGGGGCGCCTGAGAGCACAGGCACGACCATGGGAGTTGACCAGTTTTTCTTTTTAACATATGGGAGTTGGCTATTTGTTTCTTATGAAAGGAGTTTTTTGCAAACAAAAAGTCTAACGACGTCTAGTCTGAACCGTTACGCCACGTAAGCTTTTGCGGGATCCACATGTCATAATCATGCTTAAAACGGTCTAAGCCGTCAACTAGTGTTTTTGCAAAAAATTAGACAAAAAATTAGTGGTTTTTGGCACAATTTCGGAGACTTATGGTTCCTGCAAACCTTGCCTGAAATGTTGATGTTTTTTGCAATTCACTCGATAGTTCTAGATACGAACAACCCATAATGTTAGTTGTGGAATTAGACGACCCATAATGCTAGTCGTGGGTTAGGAAAACCCGTAGTGGTAATATTGTGTCGGGACTACCTGTAGCGCTAGTTGAGGGACCAAACGACCCGTTATGCTAGTTGCGTGTCGATACTATATGTTAAGGTAGTTGTGGGGCCGAACCACTACTAGTCACTCTCGATCTTCAGGGCGAACAAATACCACTACAAATCATTCCAGGTCGTTAAGTGCCACACGTACCACCACGAATCACTCTGAATCGCCTAAGCTCACAAGTATTTATCATAGTCGTCCGAGGTCAAAAATACCGCTCTTACTCGTCCAGGCTCATAAGTACCGTTTTAAACCGTCTGAGTTCAAAAAGTACTGCTCCAAGTCCTTCGAGCTTACAAGTACCGATCTTATTCATTCAGGCTCACAAGTATCGACCTTAGTCTCTGAACCCACAACTACTCATCTTAGTCGTCCCGTCCCATAAGTACCGATCTTTGTCGTCTGGGTCCACATGTACCGTTATTTGTTGTTTGGGTCCACAAATACCGGTTTTTACTCATTTCGGCCCACTAGTACCGCCCTTAGTCCTCTCGACCCACAAGTACTGATCTTCTGGGCCCACAAGTACCGCTTTTAGTTATTCGGCCCCACAAGTACCGCTCTTAATCGTCCGGATCCACCAATACCGATCTAAGTCGTCCGAACTCACAAATACCGATCTTAGTCGTTCGGACTCACAAGCACCAATCTTAGTTGTGCTGGTTGCGTGTTAGAACTACATGTATTGTTAGTAGGTCCGGGTCTGAATTACCCATATTAGTAATTGTGGGTTTGGACGACTTATAGAGCTAGTAGTGGGTCTTGAGTACCCATACCGGTAGTTCTGGATGCGGACGACCCATAACACTAGTCATAGGTATGGACAATCCGTGTCGAGACTACCTGTAGTGCTAGCCGAGGGACCAAACGGCCCGTTGGATCTAGACAACACGTGGTGGTAGTATATTGTGTAACGATAGTTAAAGTCCACAAGCCACGACCATCATAGTTGTACATTCTATAGTGAATATCATATAAAATACATTTACATTTAGCCGTAGTTTCTTTGAACACGTGCACGACTCATTTGCTACGAGCTTACGATATCTTGTACACGACCCATTCCTCCTAGTTCATGTGCTTGGATTTGACTTGACCTCCCGGTAAATCATTCATGGTTTGGCGCACACGAGATAATCCTCTCCACATGTTTTGTTGAGAAAGGAAGGTAGTTTAATTGCTGCACATATGTAGAGGACGTCGCGTGACATCATACAACGTGGGCGGTGTATCCGTGTCTGCCGGTGAAGCTACTCATCATGTTCGTTTCTTTGATGTCCATGGCGTGCATATATTATCTATCTATACATTCATGAGTAGATATTAAGTAAAGAAATAAACGTGAAAAACATACGGTTTAGTATATGATACACTCCTTCGACGCAAAACATGAAAATGACCAGCCCCTTTTACATATATTTTTTCGAAAAAAATTATGTATTCCTTTTATTTCACTTGTTTTGTTGTGGAGGACATTTAGGGTCAGTGTGTGGAAGAAACATCGGTCTTAAAATCTGCTGTTGATAAGGGCATCTACAGGTACGATGAGCAAATCCGGCCCTTCGGTCGCGCCCGCGGACACTGACCGATCACGTCTCCAATATTTGATTCTACAATCGGACACCTCAAATTCATATTATTACATGCAACGTGAAACCTAATCTAACCGGAGCTCGTCCGGTTCTGCCGTGGCCATGTCCAGCGGCCGGCTGCGCTCCCCAGAGTGTTGGTCCGGTCGCCGGCAAGGTAGAGTAGGGCATGGGACACGCGCTGGCTCACGGACTCAAGGCGCCGCCGTCTCCCATGCCCTACTCTTCCTCGTCGGAGCCCGTAACCCGAACGGTGTCGGTGGATGTCAGATCGATGATGGATCCGTCCTGGGACGAGCCGGCGACGTCCATCACGGTGTGGTTGCGGCGCCCGGACTGATGCACCATACGGGGCACCGAAGAATGCGACTCCGCCACGCCGACGTCCACCGCCGCAAGAGCTGCCACCGCCTCCCGCACCCGGTGCCTGGCACGGCGGGCACGTCGTGCCATGTTCTCTTCGAACGAGACCCATGGTGCGTCCCAATGCTCGCTCGCCTACGGAGGGGTTGCGCGCCCGCCATCGCGTTCGGACGCCAGACGGACCGCACCTTCTCCAACGAGGCAGCAACGACTGCCCTAGTGCCGGATCCATGCGCCATTTGGGCGGATGCAATGGATTCCCGATGGAAGAAGTCCGACCGCTACCGTGCAGGGGCCTCCTCCGGGGAGCGGCGGAGCGCAAGCTGGACGGCCATCCCCTCCTCGGGGCCGCGAGGGATGAGTTCGGCGTCGACTGATCTGGAGGTGAAGGACTCGGATCCGCTGTGTGCCATGCTGGAGACGGCCGAAAACCGCCGGAGACGAGCTCGGGTGGCAGAGGGGAGTGGAGTAAAGTGGCTAGGGTTTGGTCCGGCATGTGGATGGGGAAGAATATATGTGGGGTCGGGTGGGCCAGCGTGGGCCGGGTCCGACGTGGCGGGCGTGCCCGGGCGCCCCCATATTTGCCCCGTATTTTGTGCTGGATATGAAGGGTGCCGGTCAGCCCGGGCGATTGAGGTCGTTTGAGGGGGCCATTTGGGAAGAAAAATAATGACCAGGCGGCCTGCCTGGGCGTTTGAGGAGGGTTTGAGGTGCCCGGCTGTAGATGCTCTAACTTAGTCAATGAGATCAAACATGCTATGGAAGAACGGGAGTTCAAGCAGAGTAAGATTTTTAGGTCGTGAAATAGGGTAGCTTGTTGTCTTGCAAATTATGCACGAACAACTTGAAGCACCGCTTGTTGGTTGCATAGAGCTCCAGATTTTGTTCAGGATCTTGTTATAGCTTATTGTAACCCAATTGAACTGAAATAAAATCCTTATTCCTCACAAAAAGGAAACATCGATCTTAAACAAATAATCTGGTCTTGAAAATTAAAATAGCCTCAAGACCCAACCACAAGCGTCGTTGAGAGGAATTCAAAAGACCTGACCATTGCACTAAGAACAAACTGCAAGCAAAGAGAATACAATTTAAACACTATATCATTGGTGCATTGCAGGATTTGTAGCTGGCTTTAAACACATGTAAAGAGTTTCCTAAATAAAACACATGTAAAGAGTTTCCTAAAGAAAACACATATAAAGCAGTTAAGTACTATAGCACTAATGCATATGGGCTCCATGTTAAGACCCAAACTTGACATGGTAGAGTTTTTAGTTGGCTAAATATATATAGTAGGACCTCCTCAAGACCAACTTACGGAATAACACCAATGTTGCAAAAACATGGGTCTTAAGAGAAAATTAGCCTTGCGACCCACTCTCAAGCATTATGAAAAGGAGTCTTGGGAAGAAATGAGAAACTAAGACCGGGTCACAGTGCTAGGAGCAAGCTGTAAGAAATGAAAAACAATTTCTATCTTTTCTCGCACAAAGGTATCAAGTGACTTTGTGGTTAAGTTGTTGGGGCTACGAGGAAGAAAAGCTAACATTGGGCTCCAATTTAAGACTTCCAGAAATCTTAAGCATTATAGGTACTTTTGGTTGCTATATCATATATGGTGGGTCATGCCTTAAGTTGTGCTTATGATTTAATGAAGGAAATATGCCCTAGAGGCAATAATAAAGTTATTATTTATTTCCTTATTTCATGATAAATGTTTATTATTCATGCTAGAATTGTATTAACCGAAAACTTAGTACATGTGTGGATACATAGACAAACAGAGTGTCACTAGTATGCCTCTACTTGACTAGCTCATTTATCAAAGATGGTTATGTTTCCTAACCATAGACATGTGTTGTCATTTGATGAACAAGATCACATCATTAGGAGAATGATGTGATGGACAAGACCCATTCGTTGGGTTAGCATTATGACCATTACAGTTTCATTGCTACTGCTTTCTTCATGACTTATACATGTTCCGCAGACTATGATATTATGCAACTCCCAAATACCGGAGGAACACCTTGTGTGCTATCAAATGTCACAACGTAACTGGGTGATTATAAAGATGCTCTACAGGTGTCTCCGATGGTGTTTGTTGAGTTGGCATAGATCGAGATTAGGATTTGTCACTCTGATTGTCGGAGAGGTATCTCTGGGCCCTCTCGGTAATGCACATCACTATAAGCCTTGCAAGCAATGTGACTAATGAGTTAGTTGCGGGATAATGCATTACGGAACAAGTAAAGAGACTTGCCGGTAATGAGATTGAACCCGACGATCGAATCTCGGGCAAGTAACATACCGATGACAAAGGGAACAACGTATGTTGTTATGCGGTTTGACCAATAAAGATCTTCGTACAATATGTAGGAGCCAATATGATCATCCAGGTTCCGCTATTGGTTATTGACCGGAGACATGTCTCGGTCATGTCTACATAGTTCTCGAACCCGCAGGGTCCGCACGCTTAACGTTCAGTGACAATCGGTATTATGAGTTTATGTGTTTTGATGTACCGATGATAGTTCGGAGTCCCGGATGTGATCACGGACATGATGAGGAGTCTTGAAATGGCCGAGACATAAAAATCGATACATTGGACGGCTATATTCGGACACCGGAAGTGTTCCGGGTGGTATCGGAGAAAACCGGAGTGCCGGAGGGGTTACCGGAACCCCCCGGGGAAGTATTGGGCCTTAGTGGGCCTTAGGGGAGAGAGAGGGCAGCAGCCCCGGAGGTGGCGCGCCCCTCCCATGGGGAGTCCGAATTGGACTAGGGAGGGGCGCGGCCCTCTTCCTCTCCTCTCCTCTCTTTCCTTCCCCTTCCCCTTCCTAGTAGGACTAGGAAAGGATGAATCCTACGCCTACTAGGAGGAGGATTCCTCCTCTCCTTGGGGCGCACCAAGGCCGGCCGGCCTCCCCCCTTGCTCCTTTATATAGGGGGCAGGGGGGCACCCTAGAACACACAAGTTAATTGTTCCAAGCCGTGTGCGGTGCCCCCTCCACCATATTCCACCTCGGTCATATCGTAGCGGTGCTTAGGCGAAGCCCTGCGTCAGTAACTTCATCATCACCGTCATCATGCCGTCATGCTGACAGAACTCTCCCTCGAAGCTCTACTAGATCGTGAGTTCGTGGGACGTCACCGAGCTGAACGTGTGCAGATCACGGAGGTGCCGTACGTTCGGTACTAGGACGGTCGACCGTGAAGACGTACGACTACATCAACCGTGTTGTCATAACGCTTCCGCTTACGGTCTACGAGGGTACATGGACGACACTCTCCCTTCTCGTTGCTATGCATCACCATGATCTTGCGTGTGCATAGGAATTCTTTTGAAATTACTACGTTTCCCAACAGTGGCATCCGAGCCAGGTATATGCGTAGATGTTATAGGTACGAGTAGAACACAAGTGAGTTGTGGGCGATACTAGTCATACTGCTTACCAACATGTCATGATTCGGCGGTATTGTTGGATAAAGCGGCCCGGACAGACATTACGCGTACGCTTACGCGAGACTGGTTCTACCGACGTGCTTCGCACACAGGTGGCTGGCGGGTGTCAGTCTCTCCAACTTTAGTTGAATCAAGTGTGACTACGCCCGGTCCTTGTGAAGGTTAAAACATCACATACTTGACGAAATATCATTGTATTTTTGATGTGTAGGTAAGAACGATTCTTGCTCAGCCTGTAGCAGCCACGTAAAACTTGCAACAACAAAGTAGAGGACGTCTAACTTGTTTTTGCAGGGCATGTTGTGATGTGATATGGTCAAGACATGATGCTAAATTTTGTTGTATGAGATGATCATGTTTTGTTAAAGTTATCGGCAACTGGCAGGAGCCTTATGGTTGTCTCTTTATTGCATACTAGTCAATGGCACGCGCTTTGCACGTCGAGTCATAATTTTTTTTTCAGTCACAGATTTAGTTCTGTACAAATCAGTCTGGTTGAACAACTACTCAATAGACCCGGAATATTTCTTTCCTTTTTATCTTCAGCTTGGCTGTAAGGTCGCGTGTGTACAAATTTTCATCACAATTGTAAAAAGTATGAGGGAAAGTAGAGATAGGACACGTCAAAAATCACGTGCTCAAAGCACTAGTCCTTGCGGAACAGAGGCACTGACACGAAAGTATGTTAATTCCATATAAGATATTCTATAGACCGTAAAGACAATAGTAGAATTGAGAGGATTCTAGTACTCCATCGTCATTGGAAGAACATTCTAGTTATCTAGTACTCCATTGGCTTTGGAAGTTGATGGGTGAGGGAGACCTGAACTAAGGGGTCCTTGGGCGTCCGGCCTATTATCCGTGGGCCGGACTGATGGGTTGCGAAGACATGAAGGCCAAAGACTATATCCGTGTCCGGATTGGACTCTAATTGGCGTGGAAGGCAAGCTTGGCGACCGAAGATTCCTTCTTATGTAACCGACTCTATGCAAACCCTAGACCCCCCCGGTGTCTATATAAACCGGAGGGGCTAGTCCGGAAAGGACACATTACCATAGCCATATAGGCTAGACTTCTAGGGTTTAGCCATTACGATCTCGTGGTAGATCAACTCTTGTAATACTCATATTCATCAAGATCAATCAAGCAGGAAGTAGGGTATTACCTCCATAGAGAGGGCTCGAACCTGGGTAAACATCGTGTCCCCCGTCTCCTGTTACCATCAATCCTAGACACACAGTTCGGGACCCCCTACCCGAGATCCGCCGGTTTTGACACCGACATTGGTGCTTTCACTGAGAGTTCCATTGTGCCGTCGACAAAAGGTTCAATGGCCTCTTCAATCGTCGATAATGACGCTGTCCAAGGAGGAACCTTCCTCCCCGGACAAATTTTTGTGTTCGGCGGCTTCGTACTGCGGGCCAACTCGCTTGGCCATCTGGAGTAGGTCGACAGCTACGCCCCTGGCCACCAGGTCAGATTTGGGAGCTCGAACTACGTCGTGGATATCCATGGAGACTTGATCTTCAATGGGTTCGAGACCGCGGCTATCGCTCCTCCTCGCTCCAATGAACATGACTTAAATCTGACATCGGATCACATCCAGGAGATGGTTAACGGCCTTAGATCCAGAGCAGATCGTGCCATCCAAAGCCATGGAGTCCGCGGCGTTTGAGCCGCATACGGACTCAACACCCCGCAATATTTGCTTCAACGAAACTTCAGACTCGTCTCCGTCCATAAGTTCCGGACTGTGTACGCCTGCGGACACCGAGCTAGATCGGTTATCGGTCTTTGAATTCAGTGCCGCAGACGTTTTCCAGCACTCACCTTTGGGCGATGTGCTGAACTCTTTAAGGAATTTGTCCCTGGAGAAGGATTTGCAGCCAAACTATGTTAGGTTTGAGTTAGATGCTGATGATGGGGAATTTTTCTCCCCACCCGCCACCCACTTCATAGCTACCGTCGAGGACCTAACCGACGAGCTCGATTATGGCTCCGAATACATCAACGGTATGGACGATGATGTCGACAAGGAGCAAGGCCAAGACCCTCCATTCACTGGACGTTGGACGGCCTCTTCGTACGATGTCTACATGGTTGATACACCTAAAGGATCTGGCGACGACAAAGAAGAGCCAGATGCGAATAAACCTTCTGAGACACAGTCCAAGCGCCGGCGCCCTAAACGCCGCTCTAAGCCTCGTCGCTCAGAAGATGGCAACACTGGCACCGGAGAAAATAGTACTCCGGGCGACGCCGAAAATAATGAAGACCCTGTTGGAGCTGCATCCGAACAGGAGGAACAAGACAACGAGCAAGTTAACCCTGATAAAGAGGCCACGACCAATGACCCGGATGATGATAGTTATCATCCACTCTCTGAGGATGATGAGAGCCTTGGCAATGAGGACTTCATCGTGCCTGAGGCACCCCTCGAGCAGGAGCGCTTTAAGCGCCAGCTCATAGCTACTGCAAGAAGCCTAAAGAAAAAGCAGACTATTTAGCCAATGTCGAGCTGGTCCTTTGAGCTTTAATGGGAGGTATTTGATAGTGTGGAGGTCATATCCTCGAGCCATGTGGATGTGGAGAATAAAGTCTTCGATCCACACTGGTCCTTGACCCAATCATCGACGGTTCCACCTAACACGAGTCCTGATGGATGGTGGAAGCAGCCTCAACCTGCTCTACCAAGATACAGTACGGAAGATGGGCATTAATCCCCCACGAATCTAGCCCACAAAGACTACCTTTAAAGGAGTCGTACCAGGCGTCAAAACCCGCTGCACGGGCTCAATCACGCTGGAGGTGGTCTTCGGTTCTCCGGACAACTTCCGAAGCGAAGAGTTAATCTTCAATATCGTCCCCTTCCGCAGCGGCTACCACACACTGCTCGGATGAATAGCGTTTGCTAGATTCAACGTGGTGCCACATTATGATTATCTCAAGCTCAAGATGCCCGGTCCACATGGCGTTGATACGTCTCCAACGTATCTATAATTTTTGATTGTTCCATGCTATATTATATTCTGTTTTGGACATTATTGGGCTTTATTATACACTTTTATATTATTTTTGGGACTAACCTATTAACCGAAGGCCCAGCCCAGAATTGCTGTTTTTTGCCTATTTCAGAGTTTCGCAGAAAAAGAATATCAAACGGAGTCCAAGCGGAATGAAACCTTCGGGAGCGTGATTTTCAAACGAACGTGATCCAGAGGACTTGGACCCTCGTCAAGACATCAACCAGGAGGGCACGAGGTAGAGGCGCGCCTACCCCCAGCGCGCCCTCCACCCTCATGAGCCCCTGTTGCTCCACCGACGTACTCCATCCTCCTATATATACCTATGTACCCCAAACTACGAGATCGGAGCCAAAACCTAATTCCACCGCCGCAACCTTCATGCCGTGAGATCCCATCTTGGGGCCTGTTACGGAGCTCCGCCGGAGGGGGCATCGATCATGGAGGGCTTCTACATCAACACCATAGCCTCTCCGATGATGTGTGAGTAGTTTACCTCAGACCTTTGGGTCCATAGTTATTAGCTAGATGGCTTCTTCTCTCTTTTTGGATCTCAATACAATGTTCTCCCCGTCTCTCATCGAGGTCTATTCGATGTAATCTTCTTTTGCGGTGTGTTTGTTGAGACCGATGAATTGTGGGTTTATGATCAAGTTTATCTATGAACAATATTTGAATCTTTATTACGTTTTTTCTCTCTTTATTACATCATACATAGGGGAATTCAGAGAATATTCAAATATTGTTCATACATAATCTTGATCATAAGCCCACAATTCATCGGTCTCAACAAACACACCGCAAAAAGAAGATTACATTGAATAGATCTCCACGAGAGAGGGGGAGAACATTGTATTGATATCCAAAAGAGAGAAGAAGCCATCTAGCTACTAACTATGGACCCAAGGTCTAAGTAAACTACTCACACTTCATCGGAGGGGCTATGATGATGTAGAAGCCTCCGTGGTGGAATCCTTCCCATGAGCTCCTAATGTGCCCCAAGATGGGATCTCGTGGATACGTAAAGTTGCAGCGGTGGAATTAGGTTTTTGGCTCAGATCCGATCGCTTGGGGTAATGAGGTATATATATAGGAGGAAGGAGTATGTCACTACTAGGGAAAAGGCTACTAGCAGCGCGGGTAAATTGACTACTAGTAGCGCGGGTACCCGCGCTACTAGTATCGCGCTACAGCTAAAAGTTAGTAGTAGCGTGGGTGCAACCCGCGCTACTACTAAAAAGTTAGTAGTAGCGCGGATGCCAGCCACGCTACTACTATTTGAAGCCCGCGCTACTAATAACAGAATAGTAGTAGCGCATCTATTATAACACACGCTACTAGTACCTTAAATACTAGTAGCACACATTTTCCCCCCACGCTACTACTAACAAATTAAGAATAAAAAAAATAAAAATTAGTTGCAGCATTCATGGATGAAGATCAGAGACACGTCCATTGCAAAATAAATTAAGGTCACACGACCATCTTAACACTTGCACCATTCATGGATGCAATATTGAACATCTCAACTGCAAGAGATCACGCGATTCCATTTAACAGTAAACACACACAACCAAAGGTGGGTACCTTTCCTAGTGTTCCACCAACAGCCTAAACATACCACTTCTCTAAATGTATCTACCAAGGCTCGGAGTTCAGATGCTGGTGGACCCCAATCCTCCCTCCCCCCAAACGATGGTATCAAGGTCCTCCACCTCGGCGACCTCCGGCGTCACGATCACCTGGACGATCATCTGTGCGACGCGGTCGCCGGGCTTCACGGTGAATTCCACCTCCGAGTGGTTGAAGAACACGACGCCCACCAGGCAGCGGTAGTCCGCGTTGATCACCCCTGTGGCCACGTCGGGAAAGTGAAAACTTGTTAGTGCTCGTCAGCGTCCAAATCCAGTAGGGTATTTTCTTACTTTTTAGCACATGCACACGAATCAATAGTAATAGCCAGAGGGTGGTCCTTACTTGTTGCACGAGACGTGAAGAAGGGCGGGTCCTCTCCTTGTTGCATGAACGAATCATTGGGAGACATTGCAGCGAGCCGTGAAGAAGGCTGGGTCCCCTCCTTTTGTAAATAGCTCAGGTGCCTAAAGTTGTAAGGAATCTTAATACAATGAACTCATAGTAGTGCACAATAACAAGAAAAAGAAAAAATAACCATGAATCCTAAATAAAAAGATCATTCTATGAGCCAGGTTGACAGTTTTGAGACGACATAAGCATCCTAGATGAAAGAATTACCAGGATTTGTTTATTCTTTAGTGATGATCTCCACAGGCAGCTAGCAGTGTATGCTGATGCACAATGTACACATCGAACCCCGCAAAACCAAAAACATTTTTGAGTGAGCAACAAACCAACTGACTGCTCGACCCTAAAAACAAACATTTTTTTGTGACTTTCCCTCTCCATTAGTACAAAAGGCAGAGAAACAAACATTTTTTTGTGATTTTCATACTACAAAAGGAAGTAAAATAAACTAGAATTTTTTTGTGTTTTTTCGTGTGCTCAATCAGAATACTATGGTTTCTACAAAACTGTAGTTTCGGAAACTGTGAGGTGTTTGGCTAAACCAACAACAGTAGTTTCATAAACACTTGTATCCTGATACATTGTCTTTTTCTAAAATCCTAAGACTAACGACTGTGATGTAAGATGCCACCAAAAACTGTATCTCCATCTTGAAATTTAGATTTTATTGACACTATACATAGGTCAGAAAAACACTGTAATTCAAGCAAAAAAACAGTAGCTTTGCTTAAGAACATGATACTGAGTACTTACAATTATCTTAAAATTTCAGAATCAAGAAGCCGAAGGAAACAAAGGCGGAGTAAGAATGCGAGGATGAGTCATACCTGCAAGATGAAGAGCATGCATCCCTTCATGTAAGCCAAAAATAGCTTCTTGTGAAAAAGAAAACAAAGATCAGGTTTTTGTATCTAAATGGTTTGTAAAATATTGTATTTACAGAATGGGACGTACACATTTACTGAACTTCTTTAGAATGGGGCACAAAACTGATAAGAATACAAAAATATTCAGGTAAACTAGAAGTGACATATTACTGAAAATTATAGTCCAAAACCACTTTAAATTCAGGCAACCAAAAAGAGAAGGAATACACATTACTGGGAAAAAATGCACATTAAATTACAGTGCATATTTTCAGTCTACAAAATGCTAGTTCTGTATTAGTAACAGAGTGGCTTTCCGGATTGAATTGCATAGAAATTTTGATTAGAACAAAGTATGCTACTATTAGCAGCCTGCACACAAGTACTAGCAGTTATTTTCAAATCCTAGAAAATGACCTACATGTATTGTGTCACATTAACCCTATCAAATTTGATTAGAATAAAGTACATGCCTGATAAGAGTAGCACATTAACCCTATCAAATCCTAGAAAATGACCTACGGGGAGTGTGTCACATTAACCCTATCAAATCCTAGAAAATGACCTACGGAGGTCGATCGTCGCAGCAGGCGGCGGCCGAGCCGACAGTTTGTTTGAGTCAAAGCAACGTTGTCGTCTCGCCTCCCATTTAATCGTTAGACTCATATTAGTACATTACAGAGAGAAACAAAAACACCAAGTAGTACTAGAACTATGAAAGCCACTCTTACCTTACTTGGTCATTTTGTCAAACACCTTCCATGCGACAGCAGCTTGCACCGCCCGCATAACACGGTCTTCAGTTGGTTGTGCCTCTTCTTCCGCTCACATAGGATACAAACAAGACAATGTTGTCATGTCCAGCAATCATACAGTCAAGATAAACAAATCGTCACTTTAGAATTTCATTTCCTAGTGCACACACTACATCAGCCATCAGGTGTGATTTGGCATCGAATTTTCACTGCCGACAGCGATGACAGGCGAAAGGAAACACACTGTGTCATGTTAGTCCATGCTCTGATAAGCAGAATGTTCTTAAGGGCACTCTTCGCGTCTGTGCACTTTTCTCGGACGTTGAACTGGATACGAGGCTGTGCAAAAATAATTACAGAACCATGGTCAAGCTCACATCCCAAATAGTTTTATTGAATACGCGCATATGCTACTGTACTTGGCATTTGGCAAGCCCTCAGGCACTCAATTTTTTGTGGGTGAAATTAAAGGAACCCCCAGAAATTGAGGTAGACCTCAAATGTGCAGTGGACCTGAATAATGCACAGCACAATAGAGCTTCCATTGCTGAAGCATGCAAACTAATCACCCTGCCAAGCTGACTGTGATGATGATCCCGGGCAGTAAATATTCCTCTTTTACAGCCTAGCCAGCTCTCCTAGCCTATCTAGTATAGCAATCCTAACGGGATTTGGAGAGCAAGAACTGAATTGGATGCGTGGATCGAATTGATTCGTCATCAGGAAAAAAGAAAGAGGGAGAAAGAGATGGATGGGGAAAGTCAGGGTGGGCGCACCGTGGACTTTGAGAGCGCCGCGGCGGTGGAGTGGAAGGATGCCGCCGCTGCCGCCGCCGCCGCCGCGCCCTTTCTTGCAGCTGCTTGCATCCCGGGAGAAGAGGATGGGAGCGGGAGTGTGTGTGTTGGGGCCATCTTCTTGGCCAGGGCCCTCCGCTTCTCCTTGCGGCGGCGGCGCCTCTCTAAGTCCTCCTCCCGGCAGCAGCGTCTGGCGCCCTCCACGGCCATGTGACATGAGCTGCCGCCCAGTACCGTCGCCCGCGCCGGTGCCAAGGGCCGACCTGTCTGCCGGAGGAGACGACGAGGTGGACAGGGCGCTGGGGGAGGCGGCGCGTGCGTGAGTGGAGAGGGAGAGGGAGGCGGTGGCGGTGGCGGACGGGTGGTGCTTGGTGGGGACGTCGGGCGGCGGCGCCGGGGAAAAAGGAGAGGAAGAGCGAGCGGAGTGGATCAGGAGGGGAATTTGGGCTTTGGCCTCCGCCTATGTGTGTATACATGCGTCGGTGGTTCTATAGTAATAGCGCTAGGTTTATACCCCACGCTGCTACTACGGCATTGTCACGAGAGGCACGATGAAGACCACATAGTAGTAGCGCGGGGTTTACAAACCGCGCTACTACTATCAACTTAGTAGTAGCGTGGGTTTATACCCCGCGCTACTACTACTGCTTGTCCGGGCGGGCGCGGTGGAGAACACTTAGTAGTAGCATGGGTTTATACCCCGCGCTACTGCTATCAACTTAGTAGTAGCGTGGGTTTACAACCCGCGCTACTACTAATTAGCAGTAGCGCCTCTTTTTGTGCCGCGCTGCTGCTAAGATTCTGTGTATAAGGTTTTCCCTAGTAGTGTGTCGGTGGAGCTTCGTGGGGCCCACGAGGGTGGGGGGCGCGCCCTAGGGGGGTGGGCGCGCCCCCTACCTCGTGCCCACCTCGTGGCTTTCTTGACGTAGGGTCCAAGTCTCCTGGATCATATTCGATGAGAAAGTCACGTTCCCGAAGGTTTCATTCCGTTTGGACTCCGTTTGATATTCCGTTTCTTCGAAACACTGAAATAGGCAAAAAAAACAACAATTCTGGGCTGGGCCTCCTGTTAATAGGTTAGTCCCAAAAAATATATAAAAGTGAAAAATAAAGCCCAATATAGTCCAAAATAGTAGATAATATAGCATGGAGCAATCAAAAATTATAGATACGTTGGAGACGTATCAGGCATCCCCAAGCTTAATACCTACTCGTACTCGAGTAGGTAAATGATAAAAAAGAATTTTTGATGCGGAGTGCTACTTGGCATAATTTTAATGTAATTCTTCTTAATTGTGGTATGAATATTCAGATCCGAAAGATTCAAGACAAAAGTTCATATTGACATAAAAATAATAATACTTCAAGCATACTAACAAAGCAATCATGTCTTCTCAAAATAACATGGCCAAAGAAAGTTATCCCTACAAAATCATATAGTCTGGCTATGCTCTATCTTCACCACACAAAGTATTTAAATCATGCACAACCCCGATGACAAGCCAAGCAATTGTCCCATACTTTTGACATTCTCAAAACTTTTTCAATCTTCACGCAATACATGAGCGTGAGCCATGGATATAGCACTATATGTGGAATAGAATGGTGGTTGTGGAGAAGACAAAAAGAGGGGAAGATAGTCTCACATCAACTAGGCGTATCAACGGGCTATGGAGATGCCCATTAATAGATATCAATGTGAGTGAGTAGGGATTGCCATGCAACAGATGCACTAGAGCTATAAGTATATGAAAGCTCAACAAAAGAAACTAAGTGGGTGTGCATCCAACTCGCTTGCTCACGAAGACCTAGGGCATTTGAGGAAGCCCATCATTGGAATATACAAGCCAAGTTCTATAATGAAAAATTCCCACTAGTATATGAAAGTGAAAAAATGAGAGACTCTCTGTCATGAAGATCATGGTGCTACTTTGAAGCACAAGTGTGGTAAAAGGATAGTAACATTGTCCCTTCTCTCTTTTTCTCTCATTTTTTATTTTTTTTATTTGGGCCTTTTCTCCTTTTATGGCCTCTTTTTTTTCGTCCGGAGTCTCATCCCGACTTGTGGGGGAATCATAGTCTCCATCATCCTGTCCTCACTTGGGACAATGCTCTAAAAATGATGATCATCACACTTTTATTTTTCTTACAACTCAACAATTACAACTCGATACTTAGAACAAAATATGACTCTATATGAATGCCTCCGGCGGTGTACCGGGATATGCAATGAATCAAGAGTGCCATGTATGAAAGAATTATGAACGGTGGCTTTGCCACAAATACGATGTCAACTACATGATCATGCTAAGCAATATGACAATGATGGAGCGTGTCATAATAAACAGAACGATGGAAATTTGCATGGCAATGTATATCGGAATGGCTATGGAAATGCCATGATAGGTAGGTATGGTGGCTGTTTTGAGGAAGGTATATGGTGGGTGTACGATACCGGTGAAAAGTGCGCGGTATTAGAGAGGCTAGCAATGGTGGAAGGATGGGAAAAGTGCGTATAATCCATGGACTCAACATTAGTCATAAAGAACTCATATACTTATTGCAAAAATCTACAAGTTATCAAAGCAAAGTATTACGCGCATGCTCCTAGGGGGATAGATTGGTAGGAAAAGACCATCGCTCGTCCCCAACCGCCACTCATAAGGAAGACAATCAATAAATAAATCATGCTCCGACTTCATCACATAACGGTTCACCATACGTTCATGCTACGGGAATCACAAACCTTAACACAAGTATTTCTCAAATTCACAACTACTCAACTAGCATGACTCTAATATCACCATCTTCATATCTCAAAACAATTATCAAGCATCAAACTTTTCTTAGTATTCAACGCACTCAAAAAAAAGTTTTACAAATCTTGAATACCAAACATATTATTATTATTAAGCTAATTACCATGCTATTTAAGACTCTCAAAATAATATAAGTGAAGCATGATAGATCAATAGTTTCTATAAAACAAATCCACCACCGTGCTCTAAAAGATATAAGTGAAGCACTAGAGCAAAACTATATAGCTCAAAAAGATATAAGTGAAGCACATAGAGTCTATCAAATTCCAATTCATGTATGGCTCTCTCAAAAGGTGTGTACAGCAAGGATGATTGTGGTAAACTAAAAAGGACAGACTCAAATCATACAAGACGCTCCAAGCAAAACACATATCATGTGGTGAATAAAAATATAGCTCCAAGTAAAGTTACCGATGGAAGTAGACGAAAGAGGGGATGCCTTCCGGGGCATCCCCAAGCTTTGACTTTTTGGTGTCCTTAGATTATCTTGCGGGTTCCATGGGCATACCCAAGCTTAGGCTCTTGCCATTCCTTGTTCCATAATCCATCAAAAGATTTCACCCAAAACACAACACAAAACTCAACAGAAATCTCGTGAGCTCCGTTAACGAAAGAAAACAAAAGACCACTTCAAGGTATTGTAATGAACTCATTCTTTATTTATATTGGTGTTAAACCTACTGTATTCCAACTTCTCTATGGTTTATAAACTATTTTACTAGCCATAGATTCATCAAAATAACCAAACAACACACGAAAAACAGAATCTGTCAAAAACAGAACAGTCTGTAGTAATCTGTAACTAACGCAAACTTCTGGAACTCCAAAACTTCATACAAAATACGAAGACCTAGAAAATTTGTTTATTGATCATCAGCAATTGGAATCACTATTTTATCACGTTCTGGTGATTTTTAACAATTATTTTCGCGAACCAAAAATTTCTGGAAATTACAGCAAGATCAAATAACTATCATCCAAGAAGATCCTATAGGTTTAACTTGGCACAAACACTAATTAAAACATAAAACTACATTTAAACAGAAGGTAGATGGAATATTTATTCCTAAACAGAAGCAAAAGCAAAAAAACTAAAAACAAAATTGGGTTGCCTCCCAACAAGCGCTATCGTTTAACGCCCCTAGCTAGGCATAAAAGCAAGGATAGATCTAGGTATTGCCATCTTTGGTAGGCAATCCATAAGTGTCTCTCATGATAGATTCATATGGTAATTTTATTTTCTTCCTAGGGAAGTGTTATATGCCCTTCTTTAATGTAAATTGGAATCTAATATTTCCTTCCTTCATATCAATAATTGCACCAATCGTTCTAAGGAAAGGTCTACCAAGAATAATAGGACAAGAAGGATTGCAATCTATATCAAGAATGATAAAATCTACGGGCACATAATTCCTATTTGCAACAATAAGAACATCATTAATTCTTCCCATAGGTTTCTTAATAGTGGAATCCACAAGGTGCAAGTTTAGAGAGCAATCATCAAAATCACGGAAATCTAGCAAATCACACAAAGTTTTGGGAATAGTGGAAACACTAGCACCCAAATCACATAAAGCATAAAATTCATGATCCTTAATCTTAATTTTAATAGTTGGTTCCCACCCATCATAAAGTTTTCTAGGGATAGAAACTTCCAGTTCAAGTTTTTCTTCATAAGATTGCATCAAGGCATCAACGATATGTTTGGTAAAGGCTTTATTTTGACTATAAGCATGAGGAGAATTTAGCACGGATTGCAACAAGGAAATACAATCAATTAAGGAGAAAATTTCATAATTAAATTCCTTGAAATCAAAAATAGTGGGTTTAGCGACATCTAGGGTTTTGCTTTCAATCCCACTTTTATCAATTTTATCATCAAGATCTAAAAACTCCAAATTTTTGGAACGCCTTCTAGGTAAAGGTGGATCATATCCAATCCCATCATTATCAAGATTCATATTACAAAACAAAGATTTAATAGGGGACACATCAATAACTTTTAGATCTTCATCTTTATTTTCATGGAAATTGGAAGAACACACTTTAATAAAGGGCTCTTTCGTAGCACGCATCCTAGCAGTTCTTTCTTTGCACTCATCAATGGAAATTCTCATGGATTTGAGAGACTAATTGATATCATGCTTAGGAGGAATATATCTAAGTCTTAGAGAATCAACATCAAGAGAAATTCTATCAACGTTCCTAGCCAATTCATCAACTTTAAGCAATTTCTCTTCAAGCAAAGCATTAAAATTCTTTTGCAAATTCATAAAATCTTTAACACTAGTCTCAAATTCAGAGGGCATATTATTAAAATTTCCATAAGAGTTGTTGTAGGAATTTCCATAATTATTAGAGGAATTACTAGGATAAGGCCTAGGATTAAAGTTCCCTCTATACGCGTTGTTACCAAAATTATTCCTACCAACAAAATTCACATCCATAGATTCATTATTATTCTCAATAAAAGTAGACAAAGGCATATCATTAGGATCAGAAGAAACACTCTTAGTAGCAAATAATTTCATAAGTTCATCCATCTTTCCACTCAAAACATTAATTTCTTCTATTGCATGCACTTTTTTATTAGTAGATCTTTCAGTGTGCCATTGAGAATAATTAACCATAATATTATCTAGGAGTTTAGTAGCATCTCCTAAAGTGATTTCCATAAAAGTGCCTCCCGCGGCCAAATCTAAAAGATTTCTAGAAGCAAAATTCAATCCGGCATAATTTTTTTGTATAATCATCCACAAGTTCAAACCATGAGTAGGGAAATTACGTATCATTAATTTCATTCTCTCCCAAGCTTGTCCAACATGCTCATGATCAAGTTGCTTAAAATTCATAATATCGTTTCTAAGAGAGTTGATCTTAGCGGGAGGAAAATACTTAGAGATAAAAGCATCTTTGCACTTGTTCCAAGAATCAATACTATTTTTAGGCAAAGACAAAAACCAAGCTTTAGCACGATCTCTAAGCGAAAAAGGAAATAGCTTCAATTTAACAATATCATTATCAACATCTTTCTTCTTTTGCATATCACATAAATCAACGAAGCTATTTAGATGAGTAGCGGCATCTTCACTAGGAAGGCTGGCGAATTGATCTTTCATAACAGGATTCAACAAAGCAGTATTGATTTCACAAGATTCAGTATTGGTAAGAGGAGCAATCGAAGTGCAAAGGAAATCATTATTGTTGGTATTGGTAAAGTCACGCAATTTGGTATTATCTTGAGCCATAGTGACAAACAAGCAATCCAACACACGAGCAAACAAAAAGCAAGCGAGAAAAAGGCGAACGGAAAAGAGAGGGCGAATAAAACGGCAAGGGTGAAGTGGGGGAGAGGAAAACGAGAGGCAAGTGGCAAATAATGTAATGCGAGAGATAAAGGATTGTGATGGGTACTTGGTATGTTGACTTTTGCGTAGACTCCCCGGCAACGGCGCCAGAAATTCTTCTTGCTACCTCTTGAGCTTGCGTTGGATTTCCTTGAAGAGGAAAGGTGATGCAGCACAGTAGCGTAAGTATTTCCCTCAGTTTTTGAGAACCAAGGTATCAATCCAGTAGGAGACTACGCGCGAGTCCCTCGTACCTACACAAAGCAAATAGCTCCTCGCAACCAACGCGAATAGGGGTTGTCAATCCCTTCACGGTCACTTACGAGAGTGAGAGCTGATAGAGATGATAGATAATATTTTTGGTATTTTTGGTATAAAGATGCAAAGTAAAATAAAAGTCAAAGTAAAAAAGCAAAGCAATAATAAAGCGTAGGAAGATAATAGATGAAGATAGACCCGGGGGCCATAGATTTCACTAGTGGCTTCTCTCAAGAGCATAAGTATTTTACGGTGGGTGAACGAACTACTGTTGAGCAATTGACAGAATTGAGCATAGTTATGAGAGTATCTAGGTATGATCATGTATATAGGCATCACGTCTGAGACAAGTAGACCGACTCCTGCCTGCATCTACTACTATTACTCCACTCATCGACCGCTATCCATCATGCATCTAGAGTATTAAGTTCAAGAAAACAGAGTAACGCCTTAAGGAAGATGACATGATGTAGAGGGATAAATTCATGCAATATGATAAAAAAACCCCATCTTGTTATCCTCGATGGCAACAATACAATACGTGCCTTGCTGCCCCTACTGTCACTGGGAATGGACACCGCAAGATTGAACCCAAAGCTAAGCACTTCTCCCATTGCAAGCAAAACCAATCTAGTAGGCCAAACCAAACTGATAATTCCAAGAGACTTGCAAAGATAACCAATCATACATAAGGAATTCAGAGAAGATTCAAATATTGTTCATAGAGAATCTTGATCATAAACCCACAATTCATCGGTCTCAACAAACACACCACAAAAAGAAGATTACATCGAATAGATCTCCACGAGAGAGGGGGAGAACATTGTATTGAGATCCAAAAAGAGAGAAGAAGCCATCTAGCTACTAACTATGGACCCGAAGGTCTGAAGTAAACTACTAATCACACTTCATCGGAGGGGCTATGATGATGTAGAAGCCCTCCATGTTGGATTCCCCTTCTGGCGGAGCTCCGGAAGAGGCCCCAAGATGGGATCTCGTGGATACAGAAAGTTGCGGCGGTGGAATTAGGTTTTTGGCTCCGTATCTGATCGTTTGGGGGTATGTAGGTATATATAGGAGGAAGGAGTACGTCGGTGGAGCTTCGTGGGGCCCATGAGGGTGGGGGCGCGCCCTAGGGGGGTGGGCGCGCCCCCCTACCTCGTGCCCACCTCGTGGCTTTATTGACGTAGGGTCCAAGTCTCCTGGATCATATTCGGTGAGAAAATCACGTTCCCAAAGGTTTCATTCCGTTTGGACTCCGTTTGATATTCCGTTTCTTCGAAACACTGAAATAGGCAAAAAAACAGCAATTCTGGGCTGGGCCTCTGGTTAATAGGTTAGTCCCAAAAATAATATAAAAGTGAAAAATAAAGCCCAATATAGTCCAAAACAGTAGATAATATAGCATGGAGCAATAAAAAATTATAGATACGTTAGAGACGTATCACATGTGAATGCAAATATGGGCCCATGGGTAGCAGCTTTTTCTGCAGGCTGTTAGCTAGCAAATGTTTTTTTTGCGGGAGGCAACTAGCAAATGTTAGCCATCCGATGCATTAAATGGATGACCAGCATTGCAGGGATTCGCCACCATTTTTAACCATTTGATGCAACAAATGGACGGTACAGATTGATGTAGTGTGGGGGAAACCACTGCCCAGCAAAGTTTGAAAATAGCTGTACTATAGTAGTAGAGAAGATGCAAGTGCCATGTAATTGCTTTACTTTATTGCTATGCGATAACAATAGTTGCAAAAGCAATAGCTGGTGAGACGACCATGTGACGACACATTGATAAAAGATCAAGAGGATGGGATCATGGCGTCATGCCGGTAACAATGGAGATCATGACAGTACTTTGGAGATGGAGATCAAAAGCATAAGATGATGATGGACATATCATGTCACATATTTTGATTACATGTGATGTTTATCTTTTATACATCTTATTTTGCTTAGTTCGGCGGTAGCTTTATAAGATGATCCCTTACTAAAATTTCAAGGTATAAGTGTTCTCCCTGAGTATGCACCGCTGCGACAGTTCTTTGTGCCGAGACACCACGTGATGATCGAGTGTGATAAGCTCTACGTTCACATACAATGGGTGCAAGCCAGTTTTGTACACGCAGAATACTCGGGTTAAACTTGACGAGCCTAGCATATGCAGATATGGCCTCGGAACACTGGAGACCGAAAGGTCGAGCGTGAACCATATAGTAGATATGATCAACATAGTGATGTTCACCATTGAAAACTACTCCATCTCACGTGATGATCGGACATGGTTTAGTTGATTTGGATCACGTGATCATTTAGATGACTAGAGGGATGTCTATCTAAGTGGGAGTTCTTAAGTAATATGATTAATTGAACTTTAATTTATCATGAACTTAGTCCTGATAGTATTTGCATATCTATGTTATAGATCAATAGCTCGCGTTTAGCTCCCCTGTTTTATTTTTGATATGTTCCTAGAGAAAACTAAGTTGAAAGATGTAGTAGCAACGATGCGGATTGGATCCATGATCTGAGGATTATCCTCATTGCTGCACAGAAGAATTATGTCCTTGATACACCACTAGGTGATGTACCGATTGCAGGAGCGGATATGAGGGCGTTATGAACGTTTGGCAAGCTCGATATGATGACTACTTGATAGTTTAGCGCACCATGCTTTACGGCTTAGAATCGGGGCTTCAAAGACGTTTTGAATGCCATGGAGAATATGAGATGTTCCAAGAGTTGAAATTAGTATTTCAGACTCATGCCCATGTCGAAAGGTATGAGACCTTTGACAAGTACTTTGCCTACAAGATGGAGGAGAATAGCTCAACTAGTGAGCATGTGCTCAGAATGTCTGAGTACTACAATCACTTGAATCAAGTGGGAGTTAATCTTCCATATAAAATAGTGATTGACAGAGTTTTCTAGTCACTATAACCAAGTTACTAGAACTTCATGATGAACTATAATATGCAAGGAATAACAGAAACGATTCCCAAGCTCTTCGTGATGCTGAAATTGACGAAGGTAGAAATCAAGAAAAGCATCAAGTGTTGATGGTTGACAAGACCACATGTTTCAAGAAAAGGGCAATGGGAAGAAGGGGAACTTCAAGAAGAACGGCAAGCAAGTTTCTGCTCAAGAGAAGAAGCCCAAGTCTAGACCTAAGCCTGAGACTAAGTGCTTCTACTGCAAAGGGACTGGTCACTGGAAGCGGAACTTCCCCAAGTATTTGGCGGATAAGAAGGATGGCAAGGTGAACAAAGGTATATGTGATATACATGTTATTGCTGTGTACCTTACTAATGCTCGCAGTAGTGCCTGGGTATTTGATACTGGTCCTGTTGCTAATATTTGCAACTCGAAACAGGGACTACGGATTAAGCGAAGATTGGCTAAGGACGAGGTGACGATGCGCGTGGGAAATGGTTCCAAAGTCGATGTGATTGCAGTCGCACGCTACCTCTACATCTACCTTCAGGATTAGTTTTAGACCTAAATAATTGTTATTTGGTGCCAGCGTTGAGCATGAACATTATATCTGGATCTTGTTTGATGCGAGACGGTTATTCATTTAAATCAGAGAATAATGGTTGTTCTATTTATATGAGTAATACCTTTTATGGTCATGCACCCTTGAAGAGTGGTCTATTTATGTTGAATCTCGATAGTAGTGATAAACATATTCATAATATTGAAGCCAAAAGATGCAGAGTTGATAATGATAGTGCAATTTATTTGTGGCACTGCCGTTTAGGTCATATTGGTGTAAAGCGCATGAAGAAACTCCATTCTGATGGTGAGGGAGTCCTGGACTAAGGGGTCCTCGGGCGTCCGGCTTGTTATCCATGGGCCGGACTGATGGGCTGTGAAGATACGAAGGCCGAAGACAATACCCGTGTCCGGATTGGACTCTACTTGGCGTGGAAGGCAAGCTAGGCGACCTATTATGAAGATTTCCTCCTATGTAACCGACCTCATGTAACCCTAGATCTCTGCGGTGTCTATATAAACTGGAGAGCATAGTCCGGATAGGACAGATTCATTACCATATTCACATAGGCTAGACTTCTAGGGTTTAGCCATTACGATCTCATGGTAGTTCAACTCTTGTAACACTCATATTCATCAAGATCAATGAAGAAGGAAGTAGGGTATTACCTCCATAGAGAGGGACCGAACCTGGGTAAACATCGTGTCCCCCGTCTCCTGTTACCATCGATCCTAGACGCACAGTTCGGGACCCCCTACCCGAGATCCGCCGGTTTTGACACAGACATTGATGCTTTCATTGAGAGTTCCACTGTGCCGTCGACGAAAGGTTTGATGACCCCTTCAATTGTCAATAATGACGCTGTCCAGGGAGGGACCTTCCTCCCCGGACAGATTTTTGTGTTCGGTGGCTTCGCACTGCGGGCCAACTCGCTTTCCATCTGGAGCATATCGATAGTTACGCCCCTGGCCACCAGGTCAGGTTCGGAAGCTTGAACTACGTCGCGGATATCCGTGGAGACTTGATATCCGAGGGATTTGAAACCGCGGAGATCGCTCCCCCCTTCTCCGATGAACATGACTTAAATCTGTCATCGGAGCACACCTAGGAGATGGATCCTGTTGCTGCAACGGCCCCAGTACCGAAGCAGATCATCCCCACCGAGGCCATGAAGTCCACAGCGTCGAAGCCGCACACGGACTCGACATCCTGCAATGCTTGAGTCAACGGAACCCCGGACTCGTCTCCGGCTATGTGTTCCGGATCAAGTGCGCCTGCGGACACCGAGCTGGATCGGTTATCGATTTTTGAATTTAGCGCCGCAGACATCTTCCAGCATTCGCCTTTGGGTAACATACTAAATTCTTTTAAGAACTTGTCCTTGGAGGAAGACTCACAGCCGAACTATGTTCGGTTCGATCCAGAGGCGGATGACGAGGAATTTTGCTTCCCACCCGCCACCCACTTCATAGCCACCGTCGACGACTTAACCGACGTGCTTGATTATGGCTGCGACGACATCACCGGTATGGACGATGATGCCGACAATGAGCAAGGCCAAGACCCGCCATTCACTGGACATTGGACGGCCACCTCTTCGTACGGCGTATACATGGTTGGTACACCCAAAGGATCTGGTGACGACAAAGAAGAGCCAGATAAGAATAAACCTTCCGAGACGCAGTCCAAAGCGTCGGCGCCCAAAACGCCGTTCTAAGCCTCGCCGCTCAAAAGATAGAAACACTGGTACCAGAGAAAATAGCACTCCGGGCGACGCTGAAAACAATGAAGACCCTGTCGGTGCTGCATCAGAACAGGAGGAACATGACGACAGGCAAGACAACCCTGATGAGCAGGCCATAGAAGATGACTCGGGGGACGATAGTTACCGTCCACCCTCCAAAGAGGAGACAAGCCTCGGCAACAAAGATTTCATCATGTCTGAGGACCCTCCGGAGCAGGAGCGCTTTAAGCTTCAACTCACAGCCACTGCAAGGAGCTTGAAAAAGAAACAACAGCAACTTCAAGCTGAACAAGATCTGCTCGTCGACACATGGACCGACGTCCTGACAGCAGAAGAATACGACCTCAAGCACCCAGCCAAGAGCTACCTGAAACGAAGACCGCTAGCTCAATTCGATGAGGAGGCACCAGAGCACACATCTCCCTCGCGTAATGCGGAACGACCGCCACATGGTCGCGACAGGGCGGCCGACCGGCCACCACGTGGTCGGTATAAAGCAGCAACTCAGGCCGAACAGCAGCCTGCCCAACCGCCCCGCAAAAATAAAGACGGAAGAGTTCGTGGTCACACATATGACCTCCGGCAGACCCTGGACAGTAGAGCAGGACATACAAGATCGATCTATGGATCGCAAGGACGTGCCTCGAGGCATGAAGACGACTACCTATTCGGACATGACAAACCTAATCACGCCCGGTCCGAATGCCGTAAACGGACTCCATCAGAGCTACGCCGCGACATGGCCCGGTACAGAGGTGTCGCACACCCTCTCTGCTTCATAGACGATGTACTGGATCAGGAATTCTCCGAGGGATTCAAGCCTGTCAATATCGAATCATACGACGACACAACCAATCCCGCAGTGTGGATCGAGGATTTCATCCTCCCCATCCACATGGATCGAGGAGACGATCTCCACGCCATTAAATACCTCCCACTCAAGATCAAAGGGCCATCTCGGCACTGGCTTAATAGCCTGCCTGAAAATTCTATCGGCAGCTGGGAGAACTTGGAAGAAGCTTTCCTAGACAACTTCCAAGGAACATATGTCCGGCCACCATACGCCGATGATCTAAGCCAAATAGTTCAACAACCTTGAGAATCAGCCAGAAAATTCTGGACTAGGTTCCTAACTAAAAAGAACCAGATCGTTGACTGTTCGGATGCCGAGGCCTTGGCAACCTTCAAACACAGCATCCGGGACGAATGGCTAGCACGCCACCTCGGCCAAGAAAAGCCGAAGTCCATGGCAGCCCTTACGGCACTCATGACCCGCTTTTGCACGGGAGAGGACAGTTGGCTGGCCCGTAGTAACAACACAGCCAGCGAGACAGGCCCCTCCGAGGCCAAAAATAGCACCGGCAAGCTCCGGCGCACAGAAACAAACGCCGAAGCAATGGCGATAACACCGATGACACAACAGTCCATGCCGGATTCAGTGGCTCCAAGTCCGGCCAGGGAAAGAAGCCTTATAAAAGGAGCAGTGGAAAACCATCCAGCTTGGACCGCATACTCGACCGCCCTTGCCAAATACATGGCACCTGCTACCTCTTGAGCACTGCGTTGGTTTTCTCTTGAAGAGGAAAGGGTGATGCAGCAAAGTAGCGTAAGTATTTCCCTCAGTTTTTGGGAACCAAGGTATCAATCCAGTAGGAGGCCACGCACGAGTCCCTCGCACCTACACAAACAAATAAATCATCGGAACCAACGCGATAAGGGGTTGTCAATCCCTACACGGTCACTTACAAGAGTGAGATCTGATAGATATGATAAGATAATATTTTTGGTATTTTTTATGATAAAGATGCAAAGTAAAATATAATTCAATAAAAATAACTAAGTGTTGGACGATTAATATGATGGAAAATAGACCCGGGGGCCATAGGTTTCACTAGTGGCTTCTCTCAAGAGCATAAGTATTTATGGTGGTTGAACAAATTACTGTTGAGCAATTGACAGAATTGAGCATAGTTATGAGAATATCTAGGTATGATCATGTATATAGGCATCACGTCCGAGACAAGTAGACCGACTCCTGCCTGCATCTACTACTATTACTCCACACATCGACCGCTATCCAGCATGCATCTAGAGTATTAAGTTCATAAGAATAGAGTAACGCTTTAAGCAAGATGACATGATGTAGAGGGATAAACTCATGCAATATGATATAAACCCCATCTTGTTATCCTCGATGGCAACAATACAATACATGCCTTGCTGCCCCTCATCCTTTGGGAAAGGACACCGCAAGATTGAACCCAAAGCTAAGCACTTCTCCCATTGCAAGAAAAACCAATATAGTAGGCCAAACCAAACTGATAATTCGAAGAGACTTGCAAGATAACCAATCATACATAAAAGAACTCCAGAGAAGATTCAAATATTGTTCATAGATAAACTTGATCATAAACCCACAATTCATCGGTCTCAACAAACACACCGCAAAAGAAGATTACATCGAATAGATCTCCATGAGAGAGGGGGAGAACATTGTATTGAGATCCAAAAAGAGAGAAGAAGCTATCTAGCTAATAACTATGGACTCGAAGGTCTGAGGTAAACTACTCACACATCATCGGAGAGGCTATGGTGATATAGAAGCCCTCCGTGATCGATGCCCCCTCCGGCGGAGCTCAGGAACAGGCCCCAAGATGGGATCTCACGGGTACAGAAGGTTGCGGTTGTGGAATTAGGTTTTTGGCTCCGTATCTGGTAGTTTGGGGGTACGTAGGTATATATAGGAGGAAGGAGTACGTCGATGGAGCAACAGGGGGCCCACGAGGTGGAGGCGCGCATACAGAGGGGGTAGGCACGCCCCCCTACCTCGTGCCCTCCTGGTTGATGTCTTGACGTAGGGTCCAAGTCCTCTGGATCACATTCGTTCCGAAAATCACGTTCCCGAAGGTTTTATTCCATTTGGACTCCATTTGATATTCTTTTCTGCGAAACTCTGAAATAGGAAAAAAAGAACAACAATTCTGGGATGGGCCTCCGGTTAATAGGTTAGTCCCAAAAATAATATAAAAGTGTATAATAAAGCCCAATTATGTCCAAAAAAGAATATAATATAGCATGGACAATAAAAAATTATAGATATATTGGAGACGTATCAAGCATCCCCGAGCTTAATTCCTGCTCATCCTCGAGTAGGTAAATGATAAAAATAGAATTTTTGATGTGGAATGCTACTTGGCATAATTTCAATGTAATTCTTCTTAATTGTGGTATGAATATTCAGATCCGAAAGATTCAAGATAAAAGTTCAATATTGACATAAAAATAATAATACTTCAAGCATACTAACTGAGCAATTATGTCCTCTCAAAATAACATGGCCAAAGTGTAACGGCCTGGATTTTGGCCTTTTTCTTTTTCTTTTTGATTTATTGATTTTTGCTCTGTTTTTCTTTTTGGAGTGGTTCTGTGGCCTTCTCACCTGGGAAATCATCCTCTTTTCCTTCCCAAGTGTCTCTTCATTCTCAAAACCCTGCCAAGATCTTGTCACTTCACTGCTTGACCAAACCCTAAAATATTTTTCTAGGGAATATTCCTTTTTCTATTAAAGGAATAACCCTGTTTGTCCTAGGTTGTGAAGCAGCCTTTATTTCCATCACTCCTAAAATTCCCAAATAATTCTCATAATTTTTTTGGGTCATATCATTCTCAAATATGGCAAAATATTTCATTTGTCATGTTTATCATCTTGCTCAAATAATTCATTTCCTATTCAGCCCAAAATTTTAGTTTGTGAAGCAAGTATATTTTATCTTGCTCCATTATGGCTGCCAATTTTTCTAGGCCTTCTATTATCCATATAACCTACCTCCACCCATTTTGGGCATGGTTCATCAAGCCATTCTTCCTCCAGAATTTTTGCAAGATTCTGGACAGAGGGTATAGCCGTGAAGGAAGTACCATTTTGGTAAAACCAATTGGTATGAAACTTATACAACATCTTTATATGATCAAATCATGAAGCATTGTCCAATCTGAGCCCAATTGTCCACACCATTTGAGTGCATCATCCAAATCTCATTTCTGGACCAGATTTGGCAGTTGCAAAGCAACTATGATTTATCTTGATCCAATTCTTCTCCAAGTTGCCAGGATGAAATTCATTCTTTACCTCAACCTTTCAGACAACTCCATTGGATCCAAAACCATTCCTGTTGATCACCAGTGCTCACCCAAGTTTACTGCAGTAAACTTCAGAGGGTTCTTGCCGTTCAACCGAAGCTCTTTTAACCAAACTACCACCGCAATAAGAACCTCCCCTGGATGAGCTTACAACTAGACAACAAGTTCCAGCCCCTATCCCCCGATACATGCCAGTGCACGCGGTGACCGCGTTAATGGCAATCCCGTGCGCGCGTGCTGCTGCTATTGGCCGCGCCCAGGATGGATTCTTGCTCGGGCCCCTCTCCCCCTCGCCGTCTTAGCGCGCGTGAGCATGTCCATTGTCTTACTCTCGTCGTCTCCGATCACCTGGACCCCGCTCCCCCTCCAGCAGCTTCCTCACCGATGCAAGACGCCGCGTGCCCACGGGCGCACTGTGGCGGTTTGGCTCGGTTCGTTGCCGTCGTCATCCTCCCTGCGCCCCCTTGGTCTCCTCCGTCCCGTGAGCCTGCCCGCTGCTCCTCCCCGTCGTCTACCCCCGAGCTCATGCGCGTGCACACGCGTCCGCGGCACCGGCCACGCGTCCGCGGCGACGCCACCGCGGCTCCCCCTCCCCTTGGCTATATAAGCCCACCTCGAGGCCTCTCTACCTCACCACTCGTCTCCTGCACCTCCACTAGCCCCACCCAGCCACTCGCCCAAGACCCAGAGCCCCTCCTCGCCGTAGTAAGCCGCCATGGCCGCCGCCCCCTCCGGCCTAAATCCGAGCGAGTCGATCTCTCTCCCTCCATTATAGCATCACCAGAGGCCTCCTCGTCCACGCTAGATCCACCCCAGTTCCCCATTCCTTCTCCGGTGGCCTCTGGCCACGAGTTCGCCGGAGCCCGTAGAGCCCCGTCCGCCCCGGCCAAAGCCGCTCTCTCTCTGGTGCACCTCTATCAGTGACCCTTTCCCTTGACAAGGTGGGCCGTTATCATATGGCAGGGCCCAGCCCAGAAGGCAAAGGAAGCATGGCTATATTATATATAAAGAGACGGAGGCCACAGAAGGACTGGGCTTGGACCAGACGGAGGCTTCGGCCGATAGGCTAGCGTATCTTCTTCCTCCTCTGGCTGTAATTCCCCTTCCTCCTCTGAGCTTGTAATTGAATCCATGGCGAATTGAGTGAATTAGTAGAGAGAACCTCACAATTGGTATCAGAGCCGTTCGATTCTCCACCAAATATCCACCCCAGAATTTTTCCCAATCAATTCCATGGACTCACGGCGGCGCGCCGAGCTCCTGGCGAGCCTCTCGCCGGAAGGTCGGGCGACGTATGAGGTGCTCAGGGCCCAGCTAGCCTGTGATGTGGACCGGTGCTTTGCTGAGTCCAAGGCGAGGCTAGAGAAGGGCATGGAGGCGGCGCTCGGCGACCTCCACACCAAGCTGGACCTGACTATCGGCGACCTCCGCCAGAAGGTGCGTAGCGACCACGGCCGTAGGTGCGCCCCTGCAGCGGCGGCCTCTACCGCGACAGTGCCTGCTATGTTGACGTCGGCTGCGAGCCATGTCTTCCCCGACCCCAATCACGGCCCCGACCTGGCGTCTTCGACTTCGTCAACGACGAACATGGCCAGGCCTATGCGCGTCTCGAGCAGCGGCATCACCACCGACGGGTCCCATGAGTCGGAGGTTGCTGCCTCCTCCTCCGACCCCGCTCCAGTGGCAGCGGCCACGAGCATCTCCGTGTCGAGCGCGACTGCCGTCGCCCCCGCATCAGGCGGCGTTCCCTCCCTCATCGCGCCGGCCACTACCCGCTCGACGAGCCCAGGAGGAGACACCGGTGCGGCACCAGACGCCAACCCTCTGGTGTCCACGGGTCCCATCGGCATGCCTGCGTCCACCATGCAGAGCGAGCCAGACCAGGTGCTTGAGACGCCCGTCACCTGTTCGACGTTGGGCCTCTACCCCGTCGCCAGCACCACCCATGTCAACAAGGTGCCCCTACCCAACCTCGTTGTGTCCCCATCACGATCCTACTCCACCTCCACCTGCATGGCAGCCGTGTCCGTCTCAGATGCTTCATAACTTGCCCTCGCCATGTCCACCATGTGCTCGACCGAGTGGCCAGGAGGGGATACTAATGCAGCGAGGACAGTTCTTTCTCCAACGGTAGCGCCTGGAAGGTGTTCGACAGAAGGTGTAGACAAAGACACCAGCGCGAAGTCGCCAGAATCTGCACTAGGCATGTATCTGCCGACCATAGTACCTCGGGCCTCTTTCCACTCCAGTCTTATGCCACTAGCTGATGCAAATTTGAGGTGTACTCATGTCGAGAAGGCCAACATGTTCCAGTTGCTCAACAGAAGTGACAACATTCAAGTCAGCAAGGAGCAGGACAAGTCACAATTAGTACCATGTTTAGTTCATGCCATTGCTGCATGGGCAACAGCATCAGCGGCAGCGGACGATCGCCACCTTGAGTCGTCCAAGGGTGCCATCAGGGTACCACCGTCCAATTCCACCTTGTCCACGGCACCCTCTGCATCCTTAACAAGCAACACCGCCATTCTGGAGCTTGATGTGAGTGACAAGGCCCCCGATGTTGATGTAATTGGCATCCTTGCACTGGCTGCATCTGCTCGACTGGGTGTTCTGGTACTGGCACAGATGCAGAAGTGCACGTATTGTTTGACATCAGCCTGGACATCTTGGTTCCCACCAGGTGCTTAGTACTAGGCCCATGCCCCATCGACGGCGCGTTGGCCATGCCTGAGAATAACACCATTGTGACAATAAGTGTTGCCCAACATGATTTGAAAAATAGACAATGTGGCTGTAGTTGTATCACGATTATCAACTCTTGTGGTCATGCATAATTCAGAAGTGTTCTGGCCAACCTCTCAACCTGCTACAGATATTGGAGGGAGTGGACTTGTCATTCACTGGTGTAAGCTACTTGGTCAATCTGCAAAATTAATCTTGATGCTCTTCTTACCAGGACCATTCTATTGCACAAGAGTGCAATCAACTAGAGATGCATTGCAATCTGAACCAGTGGGAATTCTTTTTCCTTGCCTACCACCAGCAAAAACATCTAAAACTTATGGAACTTTTTCCTTGCCTCCATGGCTGCAATGGAGGATCCCCTGGTCATTCAGTGATGCAATATTGCAGTATAAAATTTTGTTTTACACTCTTGGAGATGTTTCATTCTCGGTTTCAGAACAAGTTCAATGGGAAATTGCTTGGTCACTCTGCTATGATTGTTCTGCTATCGACAATATCTCAATGCGATTCATGTGTGAGTGTTCAGCAGCTGAGATTTGGTGCACATTATTTCGAAGGCATGTTAAGTTCGCTAACATATATCTGGAAATCATGGCCCTATGCTCTGGTCTTGAGTTGATGAGCTGCAACCTTTTACAAGCTTGTGCTTCTGACTTCTATAATGGCTATGAGGTACTACTGGTGTTTCGATTTTTTCACCTGATGAATTGGAAGATTGCTTGGGAGCCCTATTCTATGTGTACAGTTGATATATCAGACTTCCCATGCACATTCTTCAGAAGCTCGAACCATTGCCACATCTTGGGTCAATCAAGTGCCTTCCTAATGATTGGTGGTTTCTTGCAAGATTGGGTTAGCTCATGCCTCAGTTTACTGGGCTTTGAAAATTTTCAATGGGCGATTGCATGGTCAGTTAATGGGGAGTGCTCTGATTCTGAAACTGCTAATTCAGGGGTTAGTCAGGTTGTTGTTGGGTACGTGTGGTATACAAGCTTCATGACTACATGGCCATGTCTCCTTCCTGACAACATGAAGCGCAACAAACATCAGAAATTGGTACAAGCACTTAAATGGCATGGTGAGAAGACGTCTCGCTATTTTGGGGAGTCGGAGAGTGAGCGGTCATCTTATTATGGAGTAGTAACTGATGGCACTAAGAGATGGTACCTTGTCAAACTGAAAGCTTGGATTAATCAATTTGGCCTGACTGCTTTGATAGTCTGGCCACACTTCACAATGATTCAGATTGCGGACTTATGTTCGGAAGGGATGAACTCTTGGGATTATTCAATGCCACATGTGAGCCCCATGTTGCCGACGATTGGACAAATTCATCAGTATTGGCTTGCACCAGTCCAATGGAAAATTGCATGGTCTTTGCACTTAAACTATCCTGCTGGTGACAACCTGTTTGTCCAGCTGTTAATTACAAATTCAGTGCCGCCTTTCTTGCTGGTAATATCCTGTAGGTATTTCGGTCAAGGTATGTTGACATGGAAGTCCACTGTCTATTGGCCTGATTGTTGTCATATGATATCTGGTTTTGCGCTGGTGCATCGGATGGTTGCTTGGTTGTTCAAACATGAAGTTCTGTTTAACACTCATGGAGAGGTTTCGATATATATCACAGAACAAGTACAGTGGAAAATTGCTGGTGAGACTTTCAAGATATTATTGCTTTCCAACATGGGTGAGGAAATACTTCCAGCCAACTTAATTGGCATCTGCTATAGCATTGTTCGTGTTGCTGTTTGGTCCATGTTTCCTACAGGGGAGGCATATATTTCTGAGCACTACACGACACGGTCCAGAGACTTGGGCTTTTCTCCTAGTGCCACTATAGCACATTTGCAGATATGGCAAGCTAAGTTTGTTGCTTTGTTCAGCTCCAAGGAGGCAATGGATCAGTCGCGGGTTTTCCGTTGTCAGAAAGTTTGCTCTGTTTCAGCTTGGTGGCGAGACAATCTGGACAATGTAAATGATGCTTGTTGGAAGGGTGGTTTTGATACACCTCAAGTGACATGGGATCCGGGAGGGTCGACACAATATCGACCTGAGGATGAAACTGCAGAATGGGTTCGGTGTGCCTTGCAGACTCCACGGGACCCCGGTGGCGCTACTCATTGGGACAACTGGGTCCAGTATGATGTGTTAACATCTTGGATCTTGACGGTTCTACTCAAACATCGACTTGAGGGCAAGTCGAATCTTATGGGGGAGGGAATGTCAGCGACCCTTTCCCTTGACAAGGTGGGCCGTTATCATATGGCAGGGCCCAGCCCAGAAGGCAAAGGAAGCATGGCTATATTATATATAAAGAGACGGAGGCCACAGAAGGACTGGGCTTGGACCGGACGGAGGCTTCGGCCGATAGGCTAGCGTATCTTCTTCCTCCTCTGGCTGTAATTCCCCTTCCTCCTCTGAGCTTGTAATTGAATCCATGGCGAATTGAGTGAATTAGTAGAGAGAACCTCACAACCTCAGCAAGCGTGAAGGGCCCAGGCAGGAGCGCCTCATCGCCCTGAACTCGTCGGTAGGCGGAGCGTCGCTGGAGGCCCTCTATGGCGCCGGCAATCGCCGCCCGACGGCGACGGCCTCCCTCTGTCTCGCGGGCGAGCGCGATGGAGGAGAAGACAACCGGGTCGCCCTGCCAGCTGGCTGTAGGCCCCACGGACCCCACCTGGCAGCCGCACAGCCGTTGACCACGCCCCTGGCCACGTGGTAAGTGGAAACATATTCCCCGAGATAAGTCTTCCTTTGTCCATAAACGTATTTTTGCTTTGCTTCAACCTGGAATACGTTTACTCTCAAGGAGGACGTATTTCCGTCTGCTGCGACCGAGAATTCGCTTTCCTCTTCTGAAAGCGTATTGTCTGAAATACGTTTTCTGTTTTTCAGTCCAGGGACCTGTTTGTGGAGAAATCTTTACAGATTAGTCCCTGAACTTCGTCGGGCTATAACTTTTTGCTCGCAACTCCGTTTGAGGTGAATCCAAAGCCCACTTCTTCGTTTCGTCGAGCCTGTTCTGTTGGTATCATTTTAACCGTGTGACAACATTCTTAAAATGACCATTTTGCCCCTGCCCTTAATCAGCCCCCTCCGAGAATGAACGTTTTTCGGTGATTCGTTCCGCAAGCTTCTCGCATTTTCTCCCAGTGATTTCTTCCACCCCAGGCAAGCCACACCCTCCATTTGCATCACTGTAATGCAGTGACATGGTTTAATCTATTTGAACTTGTTTAAAATATTGCTTTAGCTACATGACTTTGTGCATGGCATTTTCTCGGAGTATTATGTTGATCTTGTTGTTGCCATGCTATTGTTTGGATTACTAAGATTTATGCTTGTAGTTGATGAGTATCATGTTGTCATTGGAGTATTAGTGGTTGGTATTATGATTATTTCCATGATGGTATCCGTTATTATGTTTTGGAGTATTACTTTGGATATCATGCTGCCTTTGGATTATTAGTGGTTAGCATGATTATTTTCATGATGCTAGTTGATGTTCTGTTGCTTGGAGTATTATTTTCGGAGATGATGTTTACATGTGGATCTTAGCCGAATAGTTTTATTCTTGTTATTGGAGTAGTAGGATTATTGTTTTCGGATTCATCATGACAGTAGTGTTGTGCTATCCTTGGAGTATTTTGAGATGATGAGATTATGTTTGGATTATTTGTTGGATACTGTTATGACTTGGACTATAGTTTGATAGTTGATATCGGAGTATCAATCATTGCTATTATATTTTGGGGTTAAATTCCGTCATTAAGTTGGTCAGGTGCCACCGAACCGGGCTTTTTCCAGTGCAACCACATTTGCCTTTTATGGGAAGGCCCTAATGCGGTCTATTGTCGTGCCTCTCGTCGGTGCCTCCAACTAGGGAAGGTTATGGGCATGCTTACCGTGGCCCGGTAAGAAGACATAACCTTGTGTGCCCGTTGTTGTTGTTATGGATCCGGTCCCCGTGAGGGACGTTTTGGCCACGACGGTGGTCGTTGTGTCTTTGGTAGACACGGGGCCACCCAGGACTAGCCCAGTTGGGAGTGGGTCGGAGTGGCCGGAAGAGTGTCATGGCAGTAGATCGGTTTTGTCAGAACGCCGTTGGTCCACCTGAATGGGAGTGTGAGGCCATGGGTTCTATGGTGTGGGTACAGTGCGCTACCTCTGCAGAGTGTATTTAATCTATCGATAGTCGTGTCCTCGGTCATGGGCATGGGTTCGTAATAGGTCCCACCGTTCGATCAACACTCACATGATGGAATGACTTATAGGTGATTTATATGATGATATATTGTGAGCAGTAACAGTTTGGCAGGATGTTGATGATGATGTTGGAGATCAAGTGTTGGTCATGGTTGTGATCGCCGGAAAGATCACAGTTAGAGACCAAGTGTTGGTCATGGTTGTGATCGCCGGAAAGATCACCATGTGGTTTTGATCATGAGTTGATCGAGATGGTATATTGCTTGGCCGGTTAGCCAAGAGAGATATGGTTATGGAGATCTGAGATGGTGATTTATCAGCATTGTATTAGTTTCATCTCATGCTTAGTAGTTGCTTCATCATGGTAGTTGTTAATTAATTAACCTGCTTAATGCTATGTTATTGTCTTGCCTTGATGTTTATGGTTGTTGTGAGCTTGCAAGTACATTCAATGTACTGACCTGGCGTGTCATGCCGGATTGCAGGTGATGCCATGATTGCTTGATTGCTTGTCGTGGTTGTCGTGCGTGCGAGCTAGATCGTGTCCCAGTCAGAGTCCCTGCGGAGTGGAGTTCACCACCTTCGTCGTTGTTCCGCTGTTAGAAGTATTCCGCTGCTACGAGTTGTTTTGCTGCTAGCATAGAGCAAGTGTAGTATCGCAGGCGAAATGTCGCCATGCTGATGTGAACATTGTAACATCAGACCCGTGTAATTATTATTCTTGTAATAAGAGCTGATTTGTTCTATGTCAAGCAGTGCCGTATTCCAGAGACTTCTCCTCGATCTCTGGGCTGGAATACGGGGCGTTCCGGTTTCTCTGAGCCGGGGTGCCACACAAAGAAAGTTCATCCCTACAAAATCATATAGTTTAGTCATGCTCCATTTTCGTCACACAAGAATGCTCTCATCATGCACAACCCCGATGACAAGCCAAGCAATTGTTTCATACTTTAGTAATCTCAAACTTTTTCAACCTTCACGCAATACATGAGCGTGAGCCATGGATATAGCACTATGGGTGGAATAGAATATAATGATGGGGGTTATGTGGAGAAGACAAAAAAGGAGAAAGTCTCACATTAACGAGGCTAATCAATGAGCTATCGAGATGCCCATCAATTGATGTTAATGCAAGGAGTAGGGATTGCCATGCAACGGATGCACTAGAGCTATAAATATATGAAAGCTCAACAAAAGAAACTAAGTGGGTGTGCATCCAACTTGCTTGCTCACGAAGACCTAGGGAATTTGAGGAAGCCCATTGTTGGAATATACAAGCCAAGTTCTATAATGAAAAGTTCCCACTAGTATATGAAAGTGACAAAACAAAAGACTCTCTATCATGAAGATGATGGTGCTACTTTGAAGCACAAGTGTGATAAAAGGATAGTAACATTGTCCCTTCTCTCTTTTTCTCTCATTTTTTTCTTTTTTGGGCCTTCTCTTTTTTTGATGGCCTTTCTCTCTTTTTTTAATTTTTTCCTCACTTGGGACAATGCTTTAGAAAATGATGATCATCACACTTCTATTTATTTACAACTCAATGATTACAACTCGATACTAGAACAAAGTATGACTCTATATGAATGCCTCTGGCGGTGTACCGGGATATGCAATGAACCAAGAGTGACATGTATGAAAGGATTATGAATGGTGGCTTTGCCACAAATACTATGTCAACCACATGATCATGCAAAGCAATATGACAATGATGAATGCGTCATGATAAACGGAGCGGTGGAAAGTTGCATGGCAATATATCTCAGAATGGCTATGGGAATGCCATAATAGGTAGGTATGGTGGCTTTTTTGAGGAAGATATAAGGAGGTTTATGTGTGAAAGAGCATATCATATCACGGGGTCTGATTGCACCAGCGAAGTTTGCACCAACTCTCAATGTGAGAAAGGGCAATGCACGGTACCGAAGAGGCTAGCAATGATGGAAAGGTGAGAGTGTGTATAATCCATGGACTCAACATTAGTCATAAAGAACTCACATACTTATTGCAAAAATCTACAAGTCATAAAAAACCAAGCACTACGCGCATGCTCCTAGGGGGATAGATTGCTAGGAAAAGACCATCGCTCATCCCCGACCCCCACTCATAAGGAGGACAATCAAAGAACACCTCATGTTTCAAATTTGTTACATAACGTTTACCATACGTGCATGCTATGGGACCTGCAAACTTCAACACAAGTATTTTTCAAATTCACAACTACTCAACTAGCACAACTTTGATATCACTACCTCCATGTCTCAAAACAGTCATCAAGCATCAAACTTCTCTTAGTATTCAACACACTCATAAGAAAGTTTTTACTAGTATTGAATACCTAGCACATTAGGATTATTTAAGTAAATTACCATGCTATTTAAGACTCTCAAAAGAATATAAGTGAAGCATGAGAGAATTATAGTTTCTATAAAACAAAACCACTACCGTGCTCTAAAATATATAAGTGAAGTACTAGAGCAAAAACTATATAACTCAAAAGATATAAGTGAAGCACATAGAGTATTCTAATAATTTTCGAATCATGTGTGTCTCTCTCAAAAGGTGTGTACATCAAGTATGATTGTGGTAAACTAAAAAGCAAAGACTCAAAACATACAAGACGCTCCAAGCAAAACACATATCATGTGGTGAATAAAAATATAGCTCCAAGTAAAGTTACCGATGGAAGTAGATTTAAAGAGGGATGCCTTCCGGGGCATCCCCAAGCTTTGGCTTTTAGGTGTAATTAGATTATCTTGGGGTGCCATGGGCATCCCCAAGCTTAGTCTCTTGCCACTCCTTGTTCCATAATCCATCAAATCTTTCACCCAAAACTTGAAAACTTCACAACACAAAACTTAACAGAAAATCTCGTGAGCTCCGTTAGCAAAAGAAAACAAAACACCACTTCAAGGTACTGTAATGAACTCATTATTTATTTATTTTGGTGTTAAACCTACTGTATTCCAACTTCTCTATGGTTTATAAACTATTTTCCTAGTCATAGATTCATCAAAATAAGCAAAAAACACTTGAAAAACAGAATCTGTCAAAAAACAGAACAGTCTGTAGTAATCTGTAACTAACGCAAACTTGTGGAACTCCAAAAATTCAGCCAAAATAGGACGACCTAGAAAATTTGTGTATTGATCAGCAGCAATTGGTATCAATATTTTATCACGTTCTGGTGATTTATAACAATTATTTTCGTGAATAGAAAGTTTCTGGAATTTTCAGCAAGATCAAACAACTATCATCCAAGAAGATCCTATAGGTTAAACTTGGCACAAACACTAATTAAAACATAAAAACACATCTAACCATAGGATAGATCAAATATTTATTCCTAAACAGAAGCAAAAAGCAAAAAACTAAAAATAAAATTGGGTTGCCTCCCAACAAGCGCTATCGTTTAACGCCCCTAGCTAGGCATAAATAATTTTAATGATGCTCGCATGAGAGACAAGAATTGAAGCACAAAGAGAGCATCATGAAACACGTCACAAACACATCTAAGTCTAACATACTTCCTATGCATAGGCATCTTATAGGCAAACAAATTATCATAGCAAGCAAAAACTAGCATATGCAAGGAAGCGGAAAGAAACAATAGCAATCTCAACATAACGAGAGGTAATTTATTATCACGAAAATTTCTACGACCATATTTTCCTCTCTCATAATAATTACATGTGGTATCATAAGCAAATTCAACAAAATAGCTATCACATAAAATATTTTCGACACGGTCCACATGCATGCAAAGTTGACACTCTTCCGAAATAGTGGGATTAACATTAACTAAAGTCATGACCTCTCCAAACCCACTTTTATCAAAAATTTCATAAGATTGAATATTCTCCAAATATGTGGTATCTAAAGTTGACACTCTTCCAAACCCACTTTCAATATTATTGCAAACAATTTTATCAATCTCATATTCATCATGGGGATTAAGTAAATTTTCAAGATCATAAGAAGAATCACCCCAATCATGATCATTGCAACAAGTAGTAGACATAGTGAAACTAGCATCCCCAAGCTTAGGGTTTTGCATATTATTAGCACAATTGACATCAAGAGAATTTATAGTAAAATCATTGAAATCATGCTTTTCATCTTGGGAACTATCAAGCATGGGTGCAATAGCAACAATCTCATTTTTAACATAAGGAACTATATCAAATTCGTCTTCACAAGTATTGGCATCATGGCCACAAGAATAGCAATCATCATGTTCATGAAGGGATATTTCAACCAAATCATCTGAATCATCATTATCTATAGATTCATGCATATCATTATTTTCTTCCAAAGCAACAGTCATTCTTTCAATAAATTCTTGGACATAGACATTATGGGCAAAGTTTTCATTGCAGTATTTAAGTATGACGGAATTTTCAGATTTGTTGAGAGTAAAATCATACTTTTCAATCAAAGAAGCAACTTCATGAGCACCCTTCAAAACGACAAATTCTTCAATTTGTTTGATATCATAGTAGCTATAAACACCCTTTGCATAAGAAGATAAGATTTCATTATCATTGAACTCACATAGGTAGGGAAGGTGTTTTTTAGGGTTCTTAGAGCAACAAGTAAAATCACAAATTTCACAAAGATTCCAAGAATAGCATAGCAAACTATTTATATGATACCATAAGAGCTTCCATTTTTCAGACAAACGATGACGCACAAAATGAGCATGCTCATCTAAAGATTTCCCATCAAATAGGCTAGTTGGGGTTTTAGCACGAGCGCATAAGGATCGAATATGATCCAAGTAGAACACTTTAAGTGGATCCATATCAATAGATTTTCAGCAAGCGAAGATGCAAGCATATAGAAGGCACAAGGAAACACAAACAAAGATACATAGGGGAAGAAGGCGAACGAAAAAGAGAGGGCGAACAAAACGACAAGGGTGAAGTGGGGGAGAGGAAAACGAGAGGCAAATGGCAAATAATGTAATGCGGGAGATAAGGGTTTGTGATGGGTACTTGATATGTTGACTTTTGTGTAGACTCCCCGGCAACGGCGCCAGAAATCCTTCTTGCTACCTCTTGAGCACTGCGTTGGTTTTCCCTTGAAGAGGAAAGGGTGATGCAGCAAAGTAGCGTAAGTATTTCCCTCAGTTTTTGAGAACCAAGGTATCAATCCAGTAGGAGGCCATGCACGAGTCCCTCGCACCTACACAAACAAATAAATCCTCGCAACCAACGCGATAAGGGGCTGTCAATCCCTACACGGTCACTTACGAGAGTGAGATCTGATAGATATGACAAGATAATATTTTTGGTATTTTTTATGATAAAGATGCAAAGTAAAATATAAGGCAAGAAAAATAACTAAGTGTTGGAAGATTAATATGATGGAAAATAGACCCGGGAGCCATAGGTTTCACTAGTGGCTTCTCTCAAGAGCATAAGTATTTACGGTGGGTGAACAAATTACTGTTGAGAAATTGACAGAATTGAGCATAGTTATGAGAATATCTAGGTATGATCATTTATATAGGCATCACGTCCGAGACAAGTAGACCGACTCCTGCCTGCATCTACTACTATTACTCCACACATCGACCGCTATCCAGCATGCATCTAGAGTATTAAGTTCATAAGAATAGAGCAACGCTTTAAGCAAGATGACATGATGTAGAGGGATAAACTCATGCAATATGATATAAACCCCATCTTGTTATCCTCGATGGCAACAATACAATACGTGCCTTGCTGCCCCTATTGTCACTGGGAAAGGACACCGCAAGATTGTACCCAAAGCTAAGCACTTCTCCCATTGCAAGAAAGATCAATCTAGTAGGCCAAACCAAACTGATAATTCGAAGAGACTTGCAAAGATAACCAATCATACATAAAAGAATTCAGAGAAGATTCAAATATTGTTCATAGATAAACTTGATCATAAACCCACAATTCATCGGTCTCAACAAACACACTGCAAAAGAAGATTACATCGAATAGATCTCCACGAGAGAGGGGGAGAACATTGTATTGAGATCCAAAAAGAGACAAGAAGCCATCTAGCTAATAACTATGGACCCGAAGGTCTGAGGTAAACTACTCACACATCATAGGAGAGGCTATGGTGTTGATGTAGAAGCCCTTCGTGATCGATGCCCCCTCCGGCGGAGCTCCGGAACTGGTCCCAAGATGGGATCTCACGGGTACAGAAGGTTGCGGCGGTGGAATTAGGTTTTTGGCTCCGTATCTGGTAGTTTGGGGGTACGTAGGTATATATAGGAGGAAGGATTACGTCGGTGGAGAAACATGGGGCCCACGAGGGTGGAGGGCGCGCCCTGGAGGGTAGGCGCGCCCCCTACCTCATGCCCTTCTGGTTGGTGTCTTGACGTAGGGTCCAAGTCCTCTGGATCACGTTCATTCCGAAAATCACGTTCCCGATGGTTTCATTCCGTTTGGACTCCGTTTGATATTCTTTTTCCGCGAAACTCTGAAATAGGCCAAAAACAGCAATTCTGGGCTGGGCCTCCGGTTAATAGGTTAGTCCCAAAAATAATATAAAAGTGTATAATAATGCCCAATAATGTCCAAAACAGAATATAATATAGCATGGAACAATAAAAAATTATAGATACGTTGGAGACATATCAGCACCCCAGACAAACTTGGCAACCATACTAACAGAGATTGCCGGGTCTTTAAACAAGCCATCAAGGTAAATAGCAGAAACAAAGAAGGGGAATCACAGAGCAAGGACGATGACGAAGAGCCCCGGCAGCCGAACACCGGGGGGCAAAAGAAATTTTCCCCCGAAGTCAAAACGGTGAACATGATATACGCTACACATATCCCCAAAAAGGAGCGCAAACGCGCACTCAGGGACGGCTATGCGGTAGAGCCCGTCTCCCCGAAATTTAATCCATGGTCATCATTCCTGATCACATTAGACCGCCGAAACCATCCAATTAGTATCCGGCAGGGCGGTTCAGCTGCACTGGTCCTCGACCCAATCATCGACGGATTCCACCTGACTCGAGTCCTAATGGATGGCTGTAGCAGCCTCAACCTGCTCTATCAAGATACAGTACGTAAAATGAGCATTGACCCCTCACGAGTCAAGCCCACTGTTGGTGTCAAAACCGGCGGATCTCGGGTAGGGGGTCCCGAACTGTGCGTCTAGGCGGATGGTAACTGGAGACAAGGGACACGATGTTTTACCCAGGTTCGGGCCCTCTTGATGGAGGTAAAACCCTACGTCCTGCTAGATTAATATTGATGATGTGTGTTACAAGAGTGGATCTACCACGAGATCAAAGAGGCTAAACCCTAGAAGCTAGCCTATGGTATGATTGTTGTTCGTCCCCACGGACTAAAACCCTCCGGTTTATATAGACACGGATAGGGTTAGGGTTACACAGAGTCGGTTACAATGGTAGGAGATCTACATATCCGTACGCCAAGCTTGCCTTCCACGCCAAGGAAAGTCCCATCCGGACATGGGACAAAGTCTTCAATCTTGTATCTTCATAGTCTTGGAGTCCGACCGATGATGATAGTTCGGCTATCTGGACACCCCCTAGTCCGGAACTCCCTCAGTAGCCCCTGAACCAGGCTTCAATGACGACGAGTCCGGCGTGCATATTGTCTTCGGCATTGCAAGGCGGGTTCTTCCTTCGAATAATTTATAGAAGATTGTGAACACCAGGATAGTGTCCGGCTCTGCAAAACAAGTTCCACATAACACCGTAGAGAGAATAATTTTTGCATAGATCTGCTGACGTATTCCGCGACTTGACGTCACACCACGGCCAGGCTTTTATATGAATCGTTTTTTTACTGTTCCACCTCAGCGTGTTTAACGAGGCGGTTTCCTTGGCACGTCTTATCAAAGCGTAGATCGTGCCCCCTTATTCCGGGATTCTCATCAATACGGACGTGGGTAACCCAACCGTGCCCGTTGGCCTGCCTTCTCTATCAAAGGCGAGTCCTAGTCGACCACGGGGTGGGCTCTTGGTATTCAACCTCTTTATAACGAGACCAAGGCCCTCTCCTTTTTACACCCTCTATCGAGTTCGCCTCGCGCTTCGAGTTCCAACACCCAAAGCTTCAGATTCGGGCGCTTCGGACTCTCGACGATGTCCGCTCCGACCAGCATGGCGATGGATGTCTTCCTCCGTCACGAAGAAGGCGTGCTAAAGCTGCGAGACGCCAGTATCTAACCGCGAGATCTCGCCTGAGCTGCTGCTCGGGGCAGGTCATTCCCACTCCTGAGCCCGTGAGAATGTGGTGTTCGTGTCCCACTTCCTTCGGGTTTAGGCTTCCGACGGATCCCTTTGTGCGGGGCTCATGTTTTATTACGGGCTTGATTTCCATGATTTGAATCTGAGTCCATCCTCCATATCTCGTCATTCATTGTCGTATGTGAGGCCTTCCTCCATATTACCCCCCACTTTGGATTGTGGCTCAAGACCTTCAAGGTGGAGCCAAAGATGATCAAGGGGCAGCAAGCGGAGTGCGGAGGGGCGGTCATAAGCAAATGTGCTGATGCTCCGTGGCCCGAGGGCTCTTTTCAAGAGGAGCTTGGTTTGTGGCAACGGGAGTGGTTTTATATCACCGCTCCCAGGGGCACCAAATGGGCGGTGCTCCACGCCTTCGCTCGAGTCCACCACAGCGGCTGGCATCATGGGTCAACAAGGGGCTCGGCGGGGCCGTCCAATGGCGTTCCCTGCTGCAGGGCCGCATTCGAGATCTCCAGGAAAGAGGGATCAATCTGGTTGCAGTGGCGCAGGTTATGGTGATCCGGCGCCTTCAGCCCTGCAAACATCGCCCCCTCCGCCTGTGGGAGTTCAATCCGGAGGGACCACAAGCTCTCCAAAATTTTATGGGCACGACGCCCGTGGAGATGTATAAGCTGTTCTTCGGATCACAAGAGAAGTGTCCGGACTTGACCGAGGACGCAGGACTAAGCTGCAATCGCCCAGATGCTCAAGTAAGTAGTCCTGTAACCGGACAAGCTGTTCATTCATTTATTTTATATATATGCCCTTTAAAGGAGCCGTTTCTTGAACAGGAGTGGATAGCCAAGGCAAAGTTGATAAGGTGTCCGGCTCCCCTCCCAGAGACCACGCCAGATCCCATGTTGACCAAGATGTTGAAGGTCGCGCCTTTTGAAGAAGGCGAAGGGAGGAGCGGGGGAGCAACTGCCTCTGCAAAGGAGGCTATCAAGGAAGGAGGGATTAAGAGTCCTACCTTCCGAGGAGAGAAGAGGACCGCTTCAGAAGATCCGGAGGTCAAGGCCTCAAAGAAAGGAAGGGAATCTTCGGCAGAGAGTCCGGTGTTGGGAAGTAACCCAGCCGCATTATTTCCCCAAGGGGATCAGCCCTCCAGCGAGCCGTAAGTAGAAAGAAGGGGTCTTGTAAATAAGGAATATCCCTGTATTTATTTATGAAGATAACCGAAATTGTACCTTGTAGTTCGGACCTCAGCCCTTCTCAGCAGAGCTCGTCTTCGGGGGATCTTCTTCCGGAGATGATGGAGAGCGAAACGCCTCCACCTGTCGCGCCCTCATATGAAGCGGACGACCCGGAGGTGTCGTCGCGGAGGGTTCCCCCAAGTCCGGCGGGGGCGGAAGGTCCGGCGCCAAGTGGTGTGCGGTTGGAGGAGCTGAAGGATTTGCTTGGGCGAGCGGCTATTTTAGAGGATCACCATGCTCTAATGGGTACGGTGATTGAAAGAATTGCATCCGCGGAGAGTGGATTGCATGAAGCCGTCAGAAGCTTACTGACGGGGTTTGAGGTACGCAAAAATGATGTACCTTCTGAAAGTTATGCATATAAGATGCGCCCTGTATAGATAGTAGCCCCTGAGACTCGGTATGTTGTCAAGATTGACAACGTGCCGAGGATCAAATTCTCAGCTTTAACACATCGCCGCTCCTAAACAGGTGGCGGGGCGTCCGGAGGCCAGCCGGACTGATGAATATGCCGAACTAAAGCGGCAACTTGACGAGGCGGATGCGGACATCGCTGGGTCAATAAACGGTTTGACGAGTCACAAGGTATGCGACTTCTATCGGACACCTCGTAAGGGAGCTGGCGCCCATGCCTTCTTGTTTGTATGCTTAATGCAGATGGTGCCGCTGCCATTGAGGGGTTGCGGGCAGAACTCGCCGAGCGAAAGAGCAAGCCAGGAGTAGTAATGCAGCTGCTTTAAAGGCGGCCGAAGAGCTAGAAGCTGAACGGGCTGCTCATTCTGAAGAAAGAGGAGATGGCCGATATGGCCAAAAGTTAAGGAATACTACCGATCGCTGCGAGGTTCTTGAAAAAAGCGTCAAAGCGGAACAAGAGGGTTTAAAGAAGGCCGCCGCGAATCCAAGAATGCCCAATCGGCTTTGAGGGCTGCCAAGGAGGAGGTGAGTCAGGCCGGGCAATTCTGGCTGGAAAACCGTTTACGCTGCGGAGAAATATACAGATCAAAGTATGCTCGCTTGGATAAATTGTGGAGTTCAGAGGATGCTTATCTCGACTTGGCGGCGAAGCGCCAGGACGCGTTGAGCACTTCCGGGCTAGAAGGGCACGAAGGGAAGAGCTATATTGGTCGCAATTCCATAGTCCGGAGCGTCCTCTGCCGCTGACCGATCGTTTGGCGAATGGGCGAGCTGAATCGATTGTCCGGATTTGCCATGAAGCATGTCTTGACTCACTTGTGGCGGACGGACCCCACCCAAGAGCTATTTTGGTTTAGTGCAGCAGTTTCTTGAGCGGTGCCGCGTACGACGCGATGAGGCGATCGGCCTGTATTGAGGGAGCGCGGATGGCTCTTGCCGTGTCAAGACATACTTGGGCGAGATGAAGGCCATCGACGTTGCATCCCGGATTGGACGGAGGCCGAGTACCGCAAGCACTACTTTGAAGAAGTTCTGTCGGCGCTCGTTCAATAGAGACGTAGTGCTCAAGGAGATTATGTTTAAATGACATGTATGATTTGTGAAAACAATGTTTCAATGTAATATAAGTGCTTTTTATACTTGCGTTCAAGTAGTAAACTACTCCCTGTCGGCCGTTTATGTATATGTGTATATAACTTGAAAGATGGCAGTCCTTGGCTTCAGCCCCACGCACATAGTGCGGGGTGTTTGCAAAAAGCACTTTTTCACACTTAATCCAACGTCTTGGTCCTGTTAAGGAGGTGATAGCGTAGCAAACCAGGCAACCGGACTATAATGCTTTATCACTTTCACTTAGCCATAGGAGTTCGAGGTGGGGCTACTATATAGCCCTGGGGCACCGCACTCTCCGAATTCGGGTGCGTATGTGCTGACGAAAACCGGTCCTTCGTTAATGCGAGGAATTCTAAACATTCTGTGAGTCATCGAGTGGTTGACCAGTCTCTCGCTATATCATGACAATCAGTTTTCGGCTTTCTCTCTTGAGGTGCTCGCCCGCCGAACCGGGCACAATCGCAGAGTTCTCCACGGTGCCGCGTTAGCCGTGAAAGCGGGCGTAAGGCAGCAAAACACGGAGCCGGGCAACCCAACATTTGACCAAAGACATGATTCAGAGCTGATGCATATAAGGCCTAATCTCGAGACGCGAATACTCCCTAAGGTATTCGGTCTTTATGAAAATGGGCAAAATAATGCCTTAAGCCCCTTGTGTCCGTGCATGCGCAAAAATTCTGGTGCGGCCAATGCCAAAGCACCAGCCTCCTCCTCAGTTATATTAAGGAACTGGGGAATGTATATCAACAAGAGACAGTGAAAAAAGGTTTACGCAGGGTCTTAATCTGAAAAGAATCCTTGCAACGGGTCCTGCTGCGTCTGCGCTGTGTCTCCGTTGTGCCGTATCCTGGACGGGTGTAGCACGTTGTTCATCTGTAAAAGAGAGGAACTTAGTTTCAAAGAAAAAGGATCGTGCGAAAGATGTACTTAATATTAAATGAACAAAGTACGGTTTGAAGAATAAAATTGAGCTCTATTGTCTCTTGTTGCACATGCATGTAGCCCCTCGTATGGGGGTGTGCCGCTAGTAGGCGCCGGACTCGTCTAGCCGTGTCCGGGGTTTGAATGACCAATTACAGGTTCTTTGCCTAGTGGAGCCGGATAGCTGTGGAGCTGTCGATGCCGTCTCCCCTTCTTCCGTGCGCGAGTAACACTTAATACTTCCTTTTAACGAGATGATGCCGTGGACCGGCATTTTAAGTGTTAGAGATGCATAATGCGGTATTGCGTTAAAGCGGCGAAGCTTGGCGTCCCAATAGTGCTTGATGGCTACTTTGAAGCAGGCGACATGGAAGAGTAGCCTTTCGCGACGGAAGTTGTCGGATGAACCAAACACAACTTCTAGCAGTATGGAGCCCTTGGAGAGGGCGTATGGGCCGGGCAGTACTCCTTTAAAGGAGGTGTTGCTACGACGAATTTTGGTTGGGTTTATCCCCATCTTGCGGATTGTGTCCTGATATATCAGGTTTATGTCACTGCCGCCATCCATGAGGACATGTGTAAATTGGAATCCGTCGATTATAGGATCCAATATCAAGGCAGTCCATCCTGCGTTCGGATATTTTGGAATAGTCACGATGGTCGAAGGTGATTGGTTTTGACAACCAATGTGCGGTAGCGCCTTTTAGTGGGCGCCGCTCTATTTTTCCTTTGATCACGTGAAGTGAGTTTACTGTTTTAACCTTTTGTGGGAAATTCTTTTGTTTTCGGGCTCTGCTTGTGGTGCTCGTCATCATTTTCCCTTGGTGTGTCGAGCCCTTGTGTTCGGCGTTAAGTCGGCGGACTGCTTGAAGACCCAACAATCTCTATGGGTATGGTTTGCGTGCTTCCGGAGATACCATGTATTTGACATATCTGTCCGTAATCTTGTTTAGGTTGGATAGCTCGTCCTTTGTTATCCTTTAAGGGCAGTGTTTTGTTGTTCAGCCGAGATTTTGAATCCGGCGTTGACCGCCCGTACTATTTGGGCCAATTTCTTTATTCGGCGCTGATCTTTTCTGCGTCGTGATTTCCATTTCCATCCCTGGTTTGGATGTACTCGGTCGCTGGTATCGCATCTAGCCAGCCAGCTGTCCTCTCCAGCATAAAGAGGGTCATGAGGCTTGTTAATGCGGCCATTGTTCTTGGCTTTTCTTGGCGAGGTGTCTGCGAGCCATTCGTCTCGGACGTTGTGTTTGAAAGCTGCTAAGGCTTCGGCGTCCGGACAGTCGACTATTTGGTTCTTTTTAGTAAGGAACCTGTTCCAGAATTTCCGGGCTGATTCTCCGGGCTGTTGAGTTATGTGACTTAGATCGTCTGCATCTGGAGGGCGGACATAAGTCCCCTGAAAATTTGCCCGGAATGCGTCCTCGAGCTCTCCCCAGCTTTCAATGGTATTTTCGGGGAGGCTTTTAAGCCAATGCCGAGCTGGCCCTTTGAGTTTAAGGGGTAAGTATTTTATGGCGTGGAGATCGTCTCCTCTAGCCATGTGTATGTGGAGGATGTAATCCTCGATCCAGACTCTAGGGTATGTTGTTCCGTCGTATGCCTCTATGTTTACGGGTTTGAATCCCGCTGGAAATTCATGATCCAGCACCTCATCGGTGAAACATAGGGGGTGTGCGGCACCCCTATATTTGGGTGTGCCGTGATCTTGGAATTTTGGCGTGTTGCATTGTTTTGTGAGCCTGCTTTCTTGGCCCATAGATGGACCTAATCTGGGCCATCCTCTTGATGTGAATCCTTATTTGGATCGTGATATTGGCTTGTGTCTGGCGCCATTCACGCTCTCTTTTAGCCGTGGAGTCGTCCATCCGACCGGTGGCCTTCTTACTTTTTGATTGTGGGGCTCTAAGGCCTCCTCGTCAATTCGCGTAGCTTTCTTTTCGGGTAGCTCTTTGTTCGGCGACTGTCGTCGTACTTGTCTGCGGTGCTGAATATTTTGCTCCATCTGATCCTGAGTGCATCTTCCGCTGTTTTGAGCTTCCACTTCTGCTTTTTCAGGCTACACGCAGTGGCGACGAGCCTTTTCTGGAGGTTATTTTGCTCCAATGGTTTGTCCGGCGTGAGGTCGTCCGGACTGTTGTCTTCGCCGGGGACAGATTGTTTATCCAAGTTGTCTTGTTCGGGCGCTTGCTCGATAGCTTGTTCGTTGTGCACCGGTTCGCCCTGCTCTATGGCTGGGTCTTTGTTGAGGCGGGACTTTGTTCGGTGTTTACGTTGCCGTTTTGACTGCTTTTCGAGGGATTTATCCTTCGTAGCGTCCCGTTGTTCCTCGTCTTCATTTCCTTTAGGTGTATCCACCATGTATACATCATGGGATGAGGTTGTCCAGCGTCCTATAGGTGCTGGTTCATTGTTGTCTCCTACATCGTCGTCCATACCGTCGATGTCTTCGGAGTCGAAATCGAGCACGTCGTGTAAGCTTTCGACAGTGGCTATGAAGTGGGTGGTGGGTGGGCTTTGAATTTCTTCGTCGTCCGCATCCCAACCGTCCTGACCGCAGTCCGGCCATGGCTCTCCGGATAAAGAGAGAGACTTTAGTGAATTCAGGATGTCGCCAAAGGCGAGTCTGAAAGATGTCATGACCGTGAACTCCATAACGGGCGCCCAATCGAATTCGATTGGCAAGGGCGCGGAGGGTTCGGAGTCCGGAGAGGAGTCCGGCACCCTGGAGTCGAGGTCTTCGCAAAGGACAGGGATGGAGTCCGGCTCAATCACCGTAGAGATTAAAGCCCCCGAGGCGGTGTCCAACCACTCGTCCTCGATCGGGGAATCCGGCTCCGGATTAAGGGTTGGAGCGGATTCTGGTGCGGCCTCCAGGGCACTGTTCGGCTGCAAAGCTAGATCATGCCCATCGAGACAGTGCGGCGCGCTTGGCTGCGACTCGAATCCGTCGAAGATCAAGTCTCCGCGGATATCGGCCGTATAGTTTAGACTTCCAAATCTGACCTGACGGCCAGGTGCGTAGCTTTCGATCTGCTCCAGATGGCCAAGCGAATTGGCCCGCAGTGCGAAGCCGCCGAACACGAAGATCTGTCCGGGGAGAAAAGTCTCACCCTGGACCGCGTCGTTGTTGATGATCGAAGAAGCCATCGAGCCTATCGGTGACGACACAGAGGAAATCTCAATGAAAGCACCAATGTCGGTGTCAAAACCGGCGGATCTCGGGTAGGGGGTCCCGAACTATGCGTCTAGGCGGATGGTAACAGGAGACAAGGGACACGATGTTTTACCCAGGTTCGGGCCCTCTTGATGGAGGTAAAACCCTACGTCCTGCTAGATTAATATTGATGATGTGTGTTACAAGAGTGGATCTACCACGAGATCAAAGAGGCTAAACCCTAGAAGCTAGCCTATGGTATGATTGTTGTTAGTCCCTGGACTAAATCCCTCCGGTTTATATAGACACCGGATAGGGTTAGGGTTACATAGAGTCGGTTACAATGGTAGGAGATCTACATATCCGTATCGCCAAGCTTGCCTTCCACGCCAAGGAAAGTCCCATCCGGACACGGGACAAAGTCTTCAATCTTGTATCTTCATAGTCTTGGAGTCCGGCCGATGATGATAGTTCAGCTATCCGGACACCCCCTAGTCCGGAACTCCCTCACCCACGAAGACTACCTTTAAAGGAGTCATACCAGGCATAGAGGCCCGTTGTCCATGCTCAATAACACTGGAGGTACTATTCGGTTCCCCGGATAACTTCTGAAGTGAAGAACTAATCTTCAATATCGTCCCATTCCGCAGCAGCTATCACACGCTGCTCGGACGAACCGCATTTGCTAGATTCAACATGGTGCCACATTATGCTTATCTCAAGCTAAAAATGCCCGGTCCACGGGGAGTCATCAAAGTAAATGGAAACACAGAATGCTCCCTCCGTACAGAGGGACGCACCACCGCCCTAGCAGCAGAAGTACAGAGTGGCCTTCTCAAGCAACACTATAATACGGTTGCCGAGCCCCTGGACATCATTAAGAGGGTCCGGACTACACTGCAGAAGGATAGCTCGGCTCGTCACGAGCCAGTCTAGCAAATTCGGCCTCCGTCCCAGCCCCGACGAGGCAATGGTATTAGTACCACGCGCATTTAAACTACGCACTCATGAGGTGCTGACGGAGGCACAACTCGCTCGCAATCCACAATATGGCTTGATAGACCCTGGGATTCACACATTTCTACTTTTTCTTTGTACAGGTCTTCCTCTTTTCAAGGGCTATATGGACAACCTGCTGGCAGAACACACCAAGGAGACACGGAGCTCTGGCATACAAGGGAACCCCCCAGGTGGTTTCTAATAAATGATTACTATACTTGTTTTACATACCCGCACGCAGCTCGCCCTTGGTTACGACATTTTCAATAGCCTTACTTGCTTATTGCATCACTTGTACAAAGTACGCCTTGATGTACTGATTACACCACAACAGTGAATAAATGGTGGCGTCAGCCCATTACTTCATTTTTCCGTTTCCTCATCTCAGTATTTATTACTCATTGCACACGTACACCATGGTACATACTAATACGCCAGGGGCTTAATAACACCCCGCATCACGGCAATAAAAGTCCGAACACTTTTACAGTATAGTTCGGCACCGCGAACTTATAGCATTATATGCATCGGCTCCGAATCATGTCTTTGGTCAATAGTTGGGTTGCCCGGCTCCTGTGCTTACTACCTTATGTTCCGCTATATCGGCTAGGGTAGTAAAGGGAGAACTACTGCGATTGTGTCCCAATTTTTCCGGACGAGCACCTCAGTAGAGAAAGCCAAAAACTGACTGTCATGATGCGGCGAGAGCCGGTCAGTTGTTCGTGAGGTTCTAAATCGTTGGAGATTTTTCCCGCTTCTTGCGAAGAATCGGTTCTTCCGATTAGGCGTGTGTAGCACCCCTAATTCGGCCTTCCGACCACCAGGGGCTTCGCCAACTTTATTAATTGTCAAACTCCTATGGCTAAGTGGGGGCGGTAAAGGCCGCATAGTCTGATTGCCTTGTTCGCTGCACTAAACACCTCCTTTAAGGACCAGAATGTGGAGTAAAGAGTGTTTAGATTTATCCCGAACACCCCCGTACTATCTACGTGGGGGCAGAAGCCGACGACTAGTCATCCCTCATATTAATAAATGGCCGCACAAGAGGTAAAATTTAAAATCATAAACATTACACTACATAACATCTCTGTTCCATATTACAACGCAAGATAATACACATGTTCTTATGGGAATATAATATCCTTCGAACATTGCTCCGCCGCAAGGCGGGAACCCTCCAGGACACCATCAAAATAGTGCTCGGGTCGATGATGCTCCTTGCCCTCCGGCGGTCCTTCGGTCATTAGCTTCTTGGCATCCAGCTTTGCCCAACGCGTCTTGACGCGGGCAAAATCCATACGTGCACCTTCAATGCAGACCGACCGCCTCACGGCTTCGAGCCGCGGACAGGCACTCACAAGCCGCTGCACAAGTCCAAAATAGCTGCCAGGTGTAGGATCGGCAGGCCACAACCAGACTATCAGGTCCTTCATGGCCAGCTCTGCCGACCTGTGCAGCTCGACCAACTGCTTTAGCTGGTCGCTGAAGGGCACCGGATGTTCGGATCCCAGATATTGGGAACAGAACAGCTTCTCCGTAGACATCACTTCTTCGGCTCTATGATGCTCGGCCGCGTCCGACACACTGTGTGGCAAACCTGCAAATGCCACTGGAAAACCAAAATTCAGGACAAGTACAATGGACGTTTTCTCTACATACTTGCTCGACATGGTGAAAGACTCACCCGCCGCAATTTTCTGGGCCACTTGAATCTCCTGGAGGGCGCTCTAGGCTTCGGCTTGTGCATCCTGCGTGCTCTAGCGAATCTTTGCCAACTCGGACTCCTGTGCCTTAAAATCGCGCTCCAAGGACTCAAATTTCTCTATCGCGCCCTGGAGCTATTGCTGCGCCTCGCCAACCCGGGCCTCGTGCTTCTCGCGCAAAGCGCGTTCCTTGGCCGCTTTGTCCTCGGCCTCGGCTAGCGCCTTCTTAAGGGTTGCTACCTCGGTCATGGCCCCTAATAAAGTTTATGACACTTTCAGTCCGGTCGGACTATTTCATTTTCTCGAAATGTACCCACGGGTTACTGCATACCTTGGCTATCCTCCAACTGCTTTTTCACGCGGCCGAGCTTCTCCTCGGCCCGCTCCAATTTCTGCTTCAGTCTGGAGACCTCCGCATCATGAGCAGTTGCAGCCTGCAGCGATACCTGCTTATTCACATAGACAACTCAAGTTAGACTCCTGTGATTTTTTGATCCTCTGTTAGGCTTTTCTTCCCGAACACCAAACGGCGTAAAAGGGGCTACTGTCTATACTGTGATATTTTTTCCTATAACCACATTACTTACCTCAAAGCCTGTTAGAAGGCTAGTGCAGGCTTCGGCCAGTCCACTTTTAGCAAACTGAAGCTTCTCTATTACCGTGTCCATAAGGACATGATGTTCATCCACGATAGAGGCGCCTCGCAGCGCCTCCAGCAGATTATCCGGTGCCTCTGGTTGGACAGAGGTCACCGGTGGAACAGGCGCGATCGCTCCTTGGGGAGAATGCCGTTCGCTGGACCCTGGAGCCGTATAGATTTCCGCAATGGTATCCGGCTAAGGTCCGAAGGGAACTCGGACCCCGTCACCAGTCTCCATGGGGGCTTTTTCCCCCGTGTGTCCGGCGTCCGAGGAGTCATCCTGGGGCGTCACTCCGATGATCTCTGGAACCTCCCCCGGGCCTGGGAAGGCCTTTTTGGAGACCACCTCGTCATCACCCCTGGGTGAGACGGAATGAGCAGGTGGCGGAGATATGCTAGCCATCTCCTCTGTGTCCAGCGAATCCTCTGTCGAGGATCGCGGGGAGTCACCGCGCGCCGGACTGCAATGACAAAAGTTTACAATATGTCAATATTACAAACCAGGAAGACCAGACTTTTGTGAATTTTGGTACTTACGAAGCGGCCCGAGGCTTGGTCCGGCGAGGTCATTCCGAACTTCTGTCGACATCCCACGCGGAGTTATCAGCGAGGGAGCCTTTGACCCTTTTAGGCGCTCCCGCCTCCGGGCTTGTGGGGGCCGCTCTCTTCTTCGTCCCCGCTTCAGGTGGGGAGTCGTTTTCTTCTTCCTCTTCATCGCCGTCGTCAGCGGACGAAGAGGAAGTCCCACTTTCTGACGTCTCGTCCGGAGTGCTTCTCTGGCAAAGGCCCTTCTTGGCCCCTTGGGCCGCCCTTTTAGCCGTCTTCTCCGGCACCTCATAAGGTGCAGGGAACATCATCTTCTCCAATAATGGAAATTCTTGGTCCTCGGGCAGCAGAGTCGGACAATTAATCTCCTCGGCCAACTTAATCCAGGCCTGAAAATAGGAGAAGGAAGCTTAAATTTCCTCTCAAAATATGCTAGTAGGGGCTGCTCCTTGAAAACATTAAAGGAACTGACCGGGTTGAGCTGGCGGTTTAAACTAAGCCCGCGGTCTTCGGTCGTAGGCGGTGGCGTTTCGCCGGCCTCGAAGAGCACCTTCCAGATTTCTTCGTGCGTCGTCTTTGAAGAGCTCGATGGCGTCGGTGCTTGGCCGGCTCGAACTCCCACAAATTACAAGATCGGCGTTGGCACGGAAGGACCCGATGAACAAGCATGACCTGGACCACGTTGACGAGCTTGATTTTCCTTTCTATCATGTTCTGGATGCACGTCTGCAGCCCAGTCAGCTCATCCGAGGGACCCCAGGTTAGGCCCCTCTCTTGCCAGGAGGTGGGCCACATCGGGATTCTGGATCGGAATTCGGGGGCCGCCAACTAGTCAGCATCGCGCGGCTCGGTGATGTAGAACCACCCCGATTGCCACCCCTTCACCGTCTCCGCTAACGAACCTTCGGGCCAGGTGACGTTGGGCATCTTGCCCACCATAGCGCCTCCGCATTCTACTTGCTGGCCCCGCACAACTTTCGGCCTCACATTGAAGGTCTTCAGCCACAGGCCGAAGTGAGGCGGATGCGGAAAAAAGCCTCACAAACGACGATAAACACCGAAATGTTGAGGATGAAGTTGGGGGCTAGGTCATGAAAATCCATCCCATAATAAAACATCAACCCGCGGACGAATGGGTAAAGAGGGAACCCAAGCCCGTGGACGAAATGTGTAAGGAACACAACCCTCTCATGGGGCTCGGGAGTGGGGACGATCTGTCCCTTGGCCGGGAGTCGATGAGCGATCTCTCTGGCCAGATATCCGGCCTCCCGGAGCTCCTTGATGTCCTTCTTTTTGATGGAAGAGGCCATCCACTTAGCTCCAGCTCCGGATCCAGACATCTTTGGAGTATTTTCTCGAACGAGAGAGAAGCTAAGGCTTGGGCGCTGGAGCTCAAGGACGGAAGGGCTGAGGAAGAGAAAGGGCGTGGGTAGAAGAAGGGAGTCCTTACCCCCTTATAGAGGCCACGAATGTCAAACGCCTCCCTACTCACCTTAAACTCGCCTATTCCCAAGGGCGTGTAAGCGCACGGTTGGAATTACCATGCCGCATTGATGAGAATCCCGCAATAGAGGGACACGATCTCTGCTTCGACAAGACGTGCCAGTAGCAACCGCGTTTTGAAACATGGGATGGCAGCAGAAAAACGGTTCGAAATTATGACCGGACGGGCGTGATATCATGTTGCAGGAAGCTGCCTGCGGATAGAGCTCGTGTGAAATATATATATTCTCTCTGCAGTGGAATATGGTGTGTAACAGGTCCAGATACAATCATCACGTCCGAAGACTATCTTGGAGTTCGGAAGGAGGGGAACCCGCCTTGCAATGCCGAAGACGATCTGCGTGCCGGACTCCTCGTCATTGAAGCCAGGTTCAGGGGCTACTGAGGGAGTCCTGGACTAAGGGGTCCTTGGGCGTCCGGCCTGTTATCCATGGGCCGGACTGATGGGCTGTGAAGATACGAAGGCCGAAGACAATACCCATGTCCAGATTGGACTCTACGTGGTGTGGAAGGCAAGCTAGGCGACCTATTATGAAGATTTCCTGCTATGTAACCGACCTCATGTAACCCTAGATCTCTGCGGTGTCTATATAAACCAGAGAGCATAGTCCGGATAGGACAGATTCATTACCATATTCACACATGCTAGACTTCTAGGGTTTAGCCATTACGATCTCGTGGTAGATCAACTCTTGTAACACTCATATTCATCAAGATCAATCAAGCAAGAAGTAGGGTATTACCTCCATAGAGAGGGCCCGGACCTGGGTAAACATCATGTCCCCCGTCTCCTATTACCATCGATCCTAGACGCACAATTCGGGATCCGCTACCCGAGATCCGCCGGTTTTGACACCGACAGATGGACTTTTGGAATCACTTGATTATGAATCACTTGGTACTTGTGAACCATGCCTCATGGGCAAGATGTCTAAAACGACGTTCTCCAGAACAATGGAGCGAGCAACAAATCTGTTGGAAATCATACATACTTATGTATGTGGGCTAATGAATGTTGAGGCTCGCGGCGGGTATCGTTATTTTCTCACCTTCACAGATGATTTGAGAAGATATGGGTATATCTACTTGATGAAACATAAGTCTGAAACATTTGAAAAATTCAAAGAATTTCAGAGTGAAGTGGAAAATCATCGTAAGAAGAAAATAAAGTTTATGCAATCTGATCGTGGAGGAGAATATTTGAGTTACGAGTTTGGTCTTCATTTGAAACAATGCAGAATAGTTTCGCAACTCACGCCACCCGGAACACCACAGCGTAATGATGTGTCCGATCGTTGTAATCGTACTTTACTAGATATGGTGCGATCTATGATGTCTCTTGCTGATTTACCGCTATCGTTTTGGGGTTATGCTTTAGAGACGGCTGCATTCACGTTAAATAGGGCACCATCTAAATCCGTTGAGACGATAGCTTATGAACTGTGGTTTGGCAAAAACCAAAGTTGTCATTTCTTAAAGTTTGGGGCTGCGATGCTTATGTGAAAAAGCTTCAACCTGATAAACTCGAACCCAAATCGGAGAAATGTGTCTTCATAGGATACCCACAAAGGAGACTGTTGGGTACACCTTCTATCACAGATCCGAAGGCAAGACATTCGTTGCTAAGAATGGATCCTTTCTAGAGAAGGAGTTTCTCTCGAAAGAAGTGAGTGGGAGGAAAGTAGAACTTGATGAGGTAACTGTACATGCTCCCTTATTGGAACGTAGTTCATCACAGAAAATTGTTCCTGTGACTCCTACACCAATTAGTGAGGAAGCTAATGATGATGATCATATAACTTCATATCAAGTTACTACCAAACCTCGTAGGTCAAACAGAGTAAGATCCGCACCAGAGTGGTACGGTAATCCTATTCTGGAGGTCATGTTACTTGACCATGACGAACCTACGAACTATGAGGAAGCGATGATGAGCCCAGATTCCGCAAAATGGCTTGAGGCCATGAAATCTGAGATGGGATCCATGTATGAGAACTGTCGGTGCACTAAAGTAGGGGCACCTTAGTACCCCGAACCTGTGCACGGGCAGTCGCAGCATCCCCGTGGCAAGCCTTGCCGGGCGTCTGCCAAGACCATCCATGACCTTCGAAAACAAGACCCGGCAAGAGGAGCTTGCGGTAAGCCATTCAGAACAAAGTAATCAAGACCCGGCAAGAGGAGCTTGCGGGAAGAATACTCAGGGCACAAAGTAATCAAGACCCGACAAGAGGAGCTTGCCGGAAGGCCACTCAGGCGCAAAAAACAAGGCCCGGCAAGAGGAGCTTGCCGGGAAGGCTTGATGGCGCCAAGCCCCCAAGCGACACAAGGTTCTGCCGCGGCAAGGCGCTTGCAGGCGGGTAACCTCTCTTCATCTCCGCTCTAGCTCACCCGCCAGCGTGTCACCACAGGGCTCTCCCAAGCACGCGCGTGTCGACGGGCTGTGCAGCCAGCGGGGAGTAGCGATATCTTGGCGACAAGCTACCATCGTGGCAAGCGGAGGCGCACTTGACGGTCCTGTTACCTTTGTTTGGGCGGCCAGGGCGGGCATTGATGACTCTTGTCCCTTGCCGTCGAGTTAGGTATAGGTTCTTGTACCTTTGTAAAGCGGTGTACCAACCTATGTTTTACTATTTTACCCTTGTCTACTTGACACATGTGGTGACCCCTTGCGCCTATAAAGGAGGCCCAAGTGCAGCGTGAAAGGTTCGGTCCAGCTCGGCTTAGTTCATCCTACTCATACGAGACCACACTCAGGCTAGGTTTTGTAGCTCCCATTGCTCCCTAGCAAGAACACAAGATAATCCACAAAGCAGCAGTAGGAGTATTATCTCTCCGGAGAGCTCCGAAGCTGGGTAAATCCGCTCGTGTGCATCGCCTCGATCCGCTCTTTGTGCAATCTCCGCCCCCCTCCGAACCACAAGGGACCCAGGTCCCGTAGGTGCTCGTGGGACACGATCTAGCTCCTCCCCGACATCTTTGGCGCGCCAGGTAGGGGGCGTGGAGGCTGTGTGAACCCGATCCGGGAGTCACACGAGCAACTTCATCGACATCTTCGTCAACATGGCGCGAAGAAGAAGTCTTGACAGCAGCAGAGCCGTCGCGTCGAACCCACCGCCACGGGCTGTCGGGTGGGGGAAGCTTGGCGGAGGAACCGGCGTCGTCGAGAGAGCCCACAATGCCGCCAGGTCAAGGACAAGGCAGCACGGCGTCGGCGTCCCGAGTCCGCACCTCGTCCTTCGCAGGAGGCGCGGGACCGACAAGCGTCATGATGCTCGCGGCACCATCGCTCGCTGGATCAAGGCCAAATTGGAGGATCCGAGGCCCTCGAGACCGCATGCACCCGGCATGCTTGGTACGAGCGAATCTGATCGCTTAGGCGGGATGCTGCTCCTCCTAACTTGGTTAGGAGTCGAGCACATCCGTTCTTCACTCCGTCGCCGTTGCCGCCAACCACACCAGCGGAAGCCTTGGCTGAAACACAGCTACTTCTAGATTACCCTCAGCGGCCGATAAGGTCGGCGAATGGAGGGCCACAATTCAGAGTCTCATCGGCCGCCAGCAGCGCGTCCCGCTTGCAACCGAGTGCCGCGCGGCGCGCAAGGCGACAAGGCGCGAGCTGATGGTGACGAGACTTGCGAGGAGCACCCACCGTACCTCCCCTTCGAAGGCCAAGATCACCGACTCGCGGACCCACCTCGACAGCGACTCCACAGCGTCGTCCGGATCCATGAGCTCGCTGCGACCAGCGCCAAGTTCTCCGAAACGACAAGAAGAAGACGCTCGAACCCGTATCGGCGCGCGAAGAGCGCGTCGTCGGTCCCGACCAACGCCGGGCTCACCGTTGATATGCATGCGCCCGAGGAACGAGCGACTTGCCGTCTGTGATGGGTTGCCCTGCGTTCACTTTCGTGAGCTGCGGCAAGTCCGGTGGCCCGACAAGAAAAACTTCAAACCAGATGTGCGGAGAAGTATGATGGCAGGACACACCCATCGGAGTTCCTCGGCATCTACACCATCGCGGTGCAAGCTGCGGGGGCGAGGCGACAAGATCCTCGCCAACTACTTTCCTTTGGTGCTCAAACAAAGCGTCGGATCTTGGCTCATGAACTTGCCGGATGGCTCTATTTCTTCTTGGGCAGACTTGTGCCACCAGTTTGTTGGCGCCTTCACGGTGACCATAAGCCTCATGGCGGAGTGACCTTCACCTACTGCGCCCGGAAGGAAGGAGAGTCCTGCGCAAATTCATCCGAGATTCAGCTGTGTGCATTACAACATCGGGCGTCCACCCTGCCAAGGTGATCGGCGCATTTCATCAGAATGTACGAAACCGCGGGATGAGGAGGAGATGGCGATGTGCAAAGTGAAAAGGCGTCAGCGAGCTCTCATACTGCCGACAAGTGTGCCTGCTACGAAGAAGGAAGAAGACTCGGGAGAGAATGTGGGGCGAGTCGGCGGTGAGGGATTACCCGGCAAGAATGAGCGGCGGCGAAACAATAGAGGAAGAAAAACCAAGAAGTACTAGTTGTCGAGCAGTCCGGCAAGGATGGTGCCGCCAACAAAGGCGAAGGCTGGTGGCTCCGCAAGGAGGTTGCCGTTGACACCGTCCGCCAAGCTGTGGCGGCGCCGACAAGCTGACAGCTCAACAAGCGATCTTGTAAAATCCACCGCACCAAAGGCCACGATCTCGAGCTGCAAGAAAGTCGAGCAGCTTGTTGAGCTCTGAGAGAGCTGAATCTGAGCGGCGAGACAAGGAGAAGGCCCAAGAAGGTGCAGGTGCAACAAGTAAGAAGAGACCCGGTCGGGAGGCGCGCGGCAAAGCCAAGCAGCGGCAAGGAGATGAACCTCCCGTGGCGGGACAAGGAAGAAGATGAAGATGAAGAGGGCGAAGACATGGAAGGCGATGAAGCGGGGCGAGCAAGAGTTTCAAAAGGCAATAGAGGTCCTTTGCGTTGGCGGTGGTGCTTCTCGCATACCTCGCACCGCAACTCAAGCAATGGATCGTGAGGTCAATGCAGCAGAACCCTCCATAGAGTCACGCAAACCTCGAAGTGGTCCAACGCCCATCATCTTTGACATTGAGGACCACCCAGATCGCATCACTGCGGTCGGTGCTTGCCGATGTTGGTCTCACCAACCATCCGCAACCTCAAAGTCACAAAGATGTTGGTTGTGGCGGGCGGCCTGAACTGATATCCTCTGCGGTGCTTGAAAAATTCAAATCCACGGCAGCGAGCTCGAAGAAACTGGTACTTTCAAGGAATCAACCCAGAAGGAGCAAGCCCAAAGGGAAGATCACGTTGCGGTAACATTCGACAATGAGCTCGGTTTCAGAACGAGAGGTCACGTTTGGCGTTGCTGATTTCCCATTGCCCTACAATGGCATACTTGGCCGTCCGGCACTCGCCAAGTTCATGGCGCCTCTCATTATGCTTACAACCTACTCAAGATGCCCGGCCCGATAAGCGTCATTTCTGTCCATGGCGACAAGAAAGATGCACTTATCTGCGCCGACAAGATTTTCGGGATGCAGCAGCGCGGCGGATAGCGAATCACTTACTGCTGAAGCTCCCGGGGGGAAGAAGAAGACCACCAGGTCCGGCAAGAGCTCTGTTTCCCACTCCGGCAAGCGCACCTCTTCGGAGCGCTGCGCTACCGTCGAGGACGCACCATCGAGCTCCACCGGCAAGTGCAACAAGGCGATGGTAGCTCCGCCGAAGACCAAGAAGGTGCCCGCCAAGGAGGGCGGCACTGGTGGTACCTTCACCATCGGTGCCACGCTTGATCCTAAATAGGAAGGCGAGCTCGTTGCTTTCCTACGGCGAATGTCGATGTGTTTGCATGGCAACCATCGACATCCCGGTGTTCCTGAAAGTAATTGAGCACCACCTGGCTGTCTGTCCTCACGCGCGGCCCGTCAAGCAAAGAGTTAGAAAAGCAGGCGTGGGCGCCAAGAGTTCATAGCGAAGAAATCAAGAAATTAGAAGCAGCGGGGCTTGTCGGAGGAGTCCTCCACCCCACGTGGTTGGCCAATCCGCTAGTTGTACGTAAGGCTAATGGGAAATGGAGACTTTGTATTGACTTCACTGATGTTAACAAAGCTTGTCCCAAAGACCCATTTCCCTCGCCGCGTATCGACCAGATTGTTGACTCCACGGCTGGATGTGATCTTCTTTCATTTCTCGATGCATATTCAGGATATCATCAGATCTTCATGGCAGAAGAGGATGAAGAGAAAACCGCATTCATTACACCATGTGGCACGTACTGCTTCATACGAATGCCTTTCGGTTTAAAGAATGCTGGTTCAACCTTTGCAAGAGTAGTCCATGATGCCTTTGAGCCACGGATACGTAAATGTAGAAGCCTACATGGATGATATAGTGGTCAAAAGCAAGGACAAAGCAATTCGATTCAGGATTTGGATGAGACGTTTGCAAATCTGCGCAGGATCAACCTCAAGCTCAACCCGAGAAGTGCGTGTTTGGAGTCCCTTCCGGCAAGCTTCTCGGGTTCTTTGTGTCTCGGCGGAATTGAGGCCAATCCCGACAAGATCAAGGCCATTGAGCAGATTGAAGCACCAAAGCGTGTCAAGGATATCGGAAGGCTTGCGGTTGCGTGGCTGCTCTCGGCGAGTTCATCTCTAAGTCTGCTGAACAGCATACCTGCCATTTTCAAGGTTTTGAAAAAGGCAGGTCAATGAAATGGACTCTCGAAGCGGAGGCTGCGCTGCAGGGACTTGAAGAGATACCTGTCCTCCGCTCCAATACTTGTCGCACCTAGGCCACAAGAGAAGTTGCTGCTGTATATAGCAGCGACCAATCAAGTGGTTAGTGCTGCGTTAGTAGCGGAGAGGGAGGTGGATGATGAGCCGGCAACCGAGGTAGTTGCATCCAGCGACGAGCAGGGGGCTTCGCCATCAAGCTCTGGTCCCGACAAGGACGGATCAACGCAGGGTTACGACAAGATACAGAAGAAGATGGTGCAGCGCCCAGTCTACTTTGTCAGTTCCCTTCTGCAGGGGGCTAGGTCAAGGTACTCTAGTGTGCAGAAGTTGCTTTTCGGCCTCCTCATGGCCTCGAGAAAGCTGCGCCATTACTTCCAAGCACACGAGATAACAGTTGTCACTCGCTTTTCACTGAAGAGGATATTGCAAAATCCGAAGCAACAGGCGAGAATCGTCGAGTGAGCCTTTGGGCTGTCAAGCTTTGGTCTCAAGTTTGAAAGTACTTCAACCATCGAGAAAGCGAGCATTGGCGGAATTCATAGCAGAATGGGCGAGACACAAGATGAAGAAATTCGAGACAAGCATCCCGTCAAGGAGGCAAATAAAGAGTGGCTGATGTACTTGATGGTGCCTTCTCGCTGCAAGGCGCCCGGTGCGGCGTCTGCTTATCGCACCACCGGAGAGCACCTCAAGTACATAGTCCGGATGCACTTTCCCAAGGAACAAGCAACAAATAATCTTTAGCAGTATGAAGGCTTGCTTGCGGTCTTAGGATTCTTGTAGACCTTGGGATCAAGAAGCTCATTGTCGGGGGACTCGCAACTTGTCGTCCGCCAAGTAAATAAAGATTATTAGAGTCCGTTGATGGAAGCCTCGTCGATGAAGTGAGGAAGCTGGAAGAGCGCTTTGAAGGCTCGCAAATGGAACACGTTCAAGAGCTCGAGAATGATATAGCTGATGGCCTCTCCAAATGTGCCGCACTTAAGTTACCTGTGGAACCAGGAATTTTTGTGCTCAAGCTGACTCAATCAACCGTAACACCATCAACAGGACAGAGCAAGAAGAGAAAATTGGTTTCCGGCGACTACTTTCCGGCAGAGCTCTCTAAAGCCGCTGCCAAGAAGGTCCCTAAAATCAACACGAATATCACTGAGGAGCAGTCTGCTCCGACAAACCATGCAGTTTGTATCGTTGAAGCAAACGCTCCCGACAAGTTTTGCTCCGGCAAGCTTGCCGGGGATCATCAAGCTCCGGCGGACCCACAGGTCCTTGCCGTAGAAGCTGATGTTCCCGCAGTGATAGAAGAGCCTTTAATCCTTGTTGTCGAGCCACAAGCTCCGGCATGGGCACAACAAATCGTCCATTTCCTTGAGACGGAGAACTTCCCAAGAGCAAGAAGAAAGCGGAAAAAGTAGCCCGGCAACAAGTATGTACCAGTTTGTTGACAACATCACTGCGAGAAGAAGACTCAACGGTGTGAAATTGAAGTGTATTTGCGGGAAGATGGATGAAGCTGTTGGCGAGAGATACATGGAGGCATATGTGGTCACCACATCGGCGCAAGAGCGCTTGCCGGCAAGGCTTTCGGCAAGGTTTCTTCGGCGAAGCCCTCCGGATGCAACTGCACAAGTAACCAAGTGTGAAGCGTGCGGTTCCATTCCAAGCAGATACACCAACCAGCTCAAGCTCTCGGGCGATCCCTTTATCCTGGCCCTTTTTGTGCAGGGGCTCGACATCCTCGGCCCCTTCCCGAGCTGTCGGGGCTTTGAATCTTATGCGTCGCAATCGACAAGTTCACAAAGTGGCGAAGTGGAACCAGTGAGGAAGGTGACAGCCTGATCGGCCGTCAAGTTCTTGAGTCAATTGTTTGCCGTTTTGGGATTCCTAACGGATCATCACCGACAACGGCACAGTTCCGAGCCGCACCTTCATGCGATCGCCCAAGATCTTGGCGCCAAGATCTGCTTTGCTTCATTGCTCATCCGAGAAGCAGCGGTCAAGCGAGAGAAACAAGCGCTGAAGTGCTGCGGGGACTCAAGACCAGAACTTTCGACGAATGCGCAAAGTCGAAGGAACTGGATCGAGGAGCTGCGGTGGTTCTTTGGTCGATCGAGATGGCGCCAAATCGAGCCAGCGGCGAGACACCTTCGCTCTAGTCTACGGAGCGAGGCAGTTCTCCCCACGGAACTTCGTATGCGGGTCACCTCGAGTGCTCGCTTATGATGAGCTTGAGCAAGAGCAGCTGCGACAAGATGACGCGCTGCTCCTCGAGGAAGATCGTCTTGAGCTGCTGTCACGAGCTACTCGTTACCAGCAAGCTTTGCGTCGCTACCATAGCCGCAAAGTTAATGCGAAGCTTGAGGAAGGCGACCTTGTTCTTGGCGCGTTCAATCCACCAAGAATTCCAACAAGTTGGCCTTGAAGTGGGAAGGCCCTTATCGGGTGAAACGAGTCACTAGGCCCGCGCTGTCCGCCTTGAGACCGAAGATGGCCTTCGGTGAGCAATTCCTGGAATATAGAGCATCTTCATAAGTTTTACCCATGAGGCGCGGTTGCCGGAACCCGTTCCGGCAACCACCCTTTGTACAAGTCTTGCCGCTGTTGCATATAATCCTTTGTACAAAGCCGGGCGCAGACCCCGTGTATCAGTAAAGCCTATGTGTTGCGCACAACTTGTCAATATATGCTCTCATAATCATATATGCATGTGTTTGCTAACATTTTGTGCAGCATCCGCACCCGGTAAGCAATGACGAGCCACTAGGCTCCATAACTATTTTCTCTTCTTTCTTCTCAAACAAGAAGAAGGTTCATCCACCCACAAGTTAACCGGGGAAGGAGAAGATAATGGTGTGGGCATAGCGTCGCTCGAGGCTGTCGCCTTGCGGAAAATGGACAACAGAAAAGCTAAGTTGCTAAGTTTAAGCGACCAGTTTTAAATTTTAAGTTATCTTCCTCGAGCGATAGTACTTTGTATGGAAAACCTGCGCGGAGGAACCAAATCGTGACTGGTCGCGCCCTTACTTTGTTTGAGTCCGCTCAACAACTTAAGTGAGCTGCGGCTAGTCAGCGCAAGGTTGCTTGTCGATAGCGGCCCTTGACAGAGCTCTTGAAGTTCCGCACTTTCGGCGCTTTCATGACAAGGGTGCTGCACCGCAAGTTTCCTGAAAAGCGTGGGGCAGTAACATACAAAGCCAAGAGTCGAGTAAAGGAAGTAACATAGCAAATATGGCCCGAACAAAGTTATATTACAAAATAACTTATTGCGGCCTTTGGCTAAATTGTTCTCGAACTGAAATAACAGCGAAGAGGAGAAGAAAGGTGCGCGGCACCCAAGCCCGACAAGCCGAGTTGCGGGGGCTGCGGCAAGCCGAGTTGCGGGGGCTGCGGCAAGCGAGAGTTGCCGGGGCTGCGGTATCGAGATAAGCCTTCGTCCCTTTTCAAACATCCTTTTTCATTAAAAACATTCTACTCGGATACAGTCCATGGAGAATGAAAAACACGAAAGAGAGGATTACAAGTTTTAAATGCGGATAAGGCCGAAGGCTTACAAATTAAAAGATAAGATGCCCGTAATCTTTTTCCTGTCCCTCTCTTGAGGAGGTAGGTCAAGGAGGCGAGAAGGGCAAAGGCGCCTAGGCGAGCTACAGTGCGAGAAGGCACCAAGGGAACATCCGGGGCTCTCGAGGGCTTAACGGAGGCGGCGGCGCCGAGGCGGGGCTCGAGGCAGGCGGCGGGGCGTCGGCCTGCTGTCGAGGCACTCGCCCTCGTACTCGACTTGACGGCCTTGTCGCCATCCTCTTCCCCTTCCGCAGCCTCCCCACGCCCGATCGCCCAAGGAGGCGGCCCGGGAGTTCAAGGAGCCGGCGGCGGATGATGGGGTCGCCGGTGGCCTTGCGGCGCCCGACAACTAATCGGGCCCGCTACCTTCGTCGCCGCTGTCGCTCTCCTCCTCGTCACTCTCGCTCGAGGAATCTTCGCTGTCGGAGGAGCTATCCACGCAGCACTTCGCCCGAAAGTGCGAGATCCCGAAGACCTTGACGGAGAGGAGGTCACCCTCCATTAACTTAAAATGGAGGTAAACCCGCCCTCGGTGTGGATGCGAGTGAGCGTCTTCCACGCACGATCAAGATACATCACATTAGGGGCTGGGAATACAACACGGACTCGCATGCCGCTGATTCCACAGCCCCTCATGTGCAGTCTCGGCGTCTCGGCGGATCCGACTCCATCGCTTTTCATGACGGAGCTGGAAGCTGGAGGCGACGACGAGGCGCCAGCGCAGCTGACGAAGAACTTCGCAAGGGTCGTCCCCGTATGGACCGCCGCGGGAGGGGAACCACCGGCGGAGGCGAAGCGGTCGCGCGCCCGTCCGCTTCTTCCCGGCGCCTCGACCTCGTCGCGACCTCGCCCCTCCCTCTTCCTCTTGTGGCTGGCTCTGCCACCCGGGCGTGGGGTTGGGAGGGCGCTGTCTAAGCGGCGACACTCGCCGCCACCGATGAAGAACCAAGGTTCCCTTTCTCCATGACGAATGAAAGAAAGGGAGCGAAGTGAGAAAGGAAGAGATGGAAGAGTGCGGGCCTGCGCTCCCTTCGCTCTTCTTAAAAGAAGCAAGGTGGGGCTCGGCCACCCGCTCAGCGAATCAAGGCATAGGAAGAGCAGGGAATCGGGGCCGACCGTTGCCTCTGCTCATGCGGCCCAGCTTCCCACTTCCACCGTCCATGACCCCAAGAGCATGGGAACCACGTGGCGGGGATGCAGAACCAAGGCGACGGATGGGCGGCCTCAAGACGCCACCTACCTCCCTCCACGGCGCGCGATTGACACGTGCGTTCTGGGGGAGCGGCGGATCTGAGTGGATTTGGTTTGGACCCAGGCGCGCGTGCCGTGCCCTGTTTTGGGCTGGCCCAACAAATTTTCGGCACCGTGTATGGCCCAGACCGGGGCTCTGTCGGTGCACTAAAGTAGGGGTACCTTAGTACCCCGAACCTGTCTGCGGGCGTCGCAGCGTCCCGTGGCAAGCCTTGCGAGCGTCTGCCAAGACCATCCATGACCCTTGAGAAAACAAGACCCGGCAAGAGGAGCTTGCGGTAAGCCATTCAAGAACAAAGTAATCAAGACCCGGCAAGAGGAGCTTGCCGGAAGAATACTCAGGGCACAAAGTAATCAAGACCACGGCAAGAGGAGCTTGCGGGAAGGCCACTCGAGCGCAAAGGAAACAAGGCCCGGCAAGAGGAGCTTGCAGGAAGGCTTGGGCGCCAAGCCCCAAGCGACAAGGTTCCTGCGCGGCAAAGCGCTTGCCGGGCGGGCAACCTCTCTTCATCTCGCTCCAGCTCACCCGCCAGCGTGTCACCACAGGGCTCTCCCAAGCACGCGTGTCGGCGGGCTGTGCAGCCAGCGAGGGAGTAGCGATATCTTGGCGACAAGCTACCATCGTGGCAAGCGGAGGCGCCTTGACGGTCCTGTTACCTTTGTTCGGGCGGCCGAGGCGGGCATTGATGACTCTTGTCCCTTGCCGTCGAGTTAGGTATAGGTTCTTGTACCTTTGTACAAGCGGTGTACCAACCTATGTTTTTACTATTTTACCCTTGTCTACTTGACACATGTGGTGACCCCTTGCGCCTATAAAAGGAGGCCCAAGTGCAACGTAGAAAGGGTTCGGTCCAGCTCCGGCTTAGTTCATCCTACTCATACGAGACCACACTCAGGCTAGGTTTTGTAGCTCCCATTGCTCCCTAGCAAGAACACAAGATAATCCACAAAGCAGCAGTAGGAGTATTATCTCTCCGGAGAGCTCCGAAGCTGGGTAAATCCGCTCGTGTGCATCGCCTCGATCCGCTCTTTGTGCAATCTCCGCCCCCCTCCGAACCACAAGGGACCCATGTCCCGTAGGTGCTCGTGGGACACGATCCAGCTCCTCCCCGACAAGAACAAAGTGTGGACTTTGGTTGACTGTCCCGATGATCGGCAAGCCATCGAGAATAAATGGATCTTCAAGAAGAAGACTGATGCTGACGGTAATGTTACTGTCTACAAAGCTCGACTTGTTGCAAAAGGTTTTCGACAAGTTCAAGGAGTTGACTATGATGAGACTTACTCACCTGTAGCGATGCTTAAGTCCATCCGAATCATGTTAGCAATTGCCGCATTTTATGATTATGAAATTTGGCAAATGGATGTTAAGACTGCATTCCTGAATGGATTTCCGGAAGAAGAGTTGTATATGATGCAACCTGAAGGTTTTATCGATCCAAAATATGCTAACAAAGTATGCAAGCTCCAGTGATCCATCTATGGACTGGTGCAAGCATCTCGGAGTTGGAATAAATGTTTTGATAGTGTGATCAAAGCATATGGTTTTATACAGACTTTTGGAGAAGCCTGTATTTACAAGAAAGTGAGTGGGAGCTCTGTAGCATTTCTAATATTATATGTGGATGACATATTGTTGATTAGAAATGATATAGAATTTCTGGATAGCATAAAAGGATACTTGAATAAGAGTTTTTCAATGAAAGACCTCGGTGAAGCTTCTTATATATTGGGCATCAAGATCTATAGAGATAGATCAAGACGCTTAATTGGATTTTCACAAAGCACATACCTTGATAAAGTTTTGAAGAAGTTCAGAATGGATCAAGCAAAGGAAGGGTTCTTGCCTGTGTTACAAGGTGTGAAGTTGAGTCATACTCAATGTCCGACCATTGCAGAAGATAGAGAGAAAATGAAAGGTGTTCCCTATGCCTCAACCATAGGTTCTATAAAGTATGCCATGATGTGTACCAGATCTATTGTATACCCTACACTGAGTTTGGCAAGGGAGTACAATAGTGATCTAGGAGTAGATCACTGGACATCGGTCAAAATTATCCTTAGTGGAATAAGGATATGTTTCTCGATTATGGAGGTGTCAAAAGGTTAGTAAGTAAGGGTTACGTCGATGCAAGTTTTGACACTGATCCAGATGACTCTAAGTCTCAATCTCGATACATATTGAAAGTGGGAGCAATTAGCTAGAGTATCTCCGTGTAGAGCATCGTTGACATAGAAATTTGGAAAATACATACGAATCTGAATATGGCAGACCCGTTGAAGCTTCTCTCACAAGCAAAACATGATCACACCTTAGTACTCTTTGGGTGTTAATCACATGGCGATGTGAACTAAGATTACTCACTCTAGTAAACCCTTTGAGTGTTGGTCACATGGCGATGTGAACTATAGGTGTTAATCACATGGTGATGTGAACTATTGGTGTTAAATCACATGGCGATGTGAACTAGATTATTGAATCTAGTGCAAGTGGGAGACTGAAGGAAATATGCCCTAGAGGCAATAATAAAGTTATTATTTAATTCCTTATTTCATGATAAATGTTTATTATTCATGCTAGAATTGTATTAACCGGAAACTTAGTACATGTGTGGATACATAGACAAACAGAGTGTCACTAGTATGCCTCTACTTGACTAGCTCATTTATCAAAGATGGTTATGTTTCCTAACCATAGACATGTGTTGTCATTTGATGAACGGGATCACATCATTAGGATAATGATGTGATGGACAAGACCCATTCGTTAGCTTAGCATTATGATCGTTACAGTTTCATTGCTACTGCTTTATTCATGACTTATACATGTTCCTCGGACTATGAGATTATGCAACTCCGAATACAGGAGGAACACCTTGTGTGCTATCGACGTCTAGCGTGGCGGGTGTTTATAAAGATGCTCTGGGTGTCTCCGATGGTGTTTGTTGAGTTGGCATAGATCGAGATTAGGATTTGTCACTCCGATTGTCGAAGAGGTATCTCTGGGCCCTCTCGGTAATGCACATCACTATAAGCCTTGCAAGCAATGTGACTAATGAGTTAGTTGCGGGATGATGCATTACGGAACAAGTAAAGAGACTTGCTGGTAACGAGATTGAACTAGGTATTGAGATACCGACGATCGAATCTTGGGCAAGTAACATAACGATGACAAAGGGAACAACGTATGTTGTTATGCGGTTTGACCGATAAAGACTTCGTAGAATATGTAGGAACCAATATGAGCATCCAGGTTCCGCTATTGGATATTGACCGGAGACATGTATCGGTCATGTCTACATAGTTCTCGAACCCGTAGGGTCCGCATGCTTAACGTTCGACAATCGGTATTATGAGTTTATGTGTTTTGATGTACCGAAGATAGTTTGGAGTCCCGGATGTGATCACAGACATGACGAGGAGTCTTGAAATGGTCGATTTATAAAGATTGATATATTGGACGGCTATATTCGGACACCGGAAGTGTTCCGGGTGGTTTTGGAGAATACCGGAGTGCCGGAGGGGTTACCGGTACCACCCGGGGAAGTATTGGTCCTTAGTGGGCCTTAGGGGAGAGAGAGGGCAGCAACCTAGTAGGTGGCGTGCCCCCTCCCATGGGGATTCCGAATTGGACTAGGTGAGGGGGCGCGGACCCTCTTTCCCTCTCCCTCTCTTTCCTTCCCCCTTCCCCCTTCCGAGTAGGACTAGGAAAGGATGAATCCTACTCCTACTAGGAGGAGGATTCCTCCTCTCCTTGGGGTGCACCAAGGCTGGCCGGCCTCCCCCTTGCTCCTTTATATATGGGGGGGGGGGGTGGGTACCCTAGAACACACAAGTTGATTGTTCCAAGCCGTGTGCGGTGCCCCCCCTCCACCATATTCCACCTCGGTCATATCGTAGCGGTGCTTAGGCGAAGCCCTGCATCGGTAACTTCATCATCACCGTCATCACGCCGTCGTGCTGACGGAACTCTCCCTCGAAGCTCTACTGGATTGTGAGTTCGTGGGACGTCACCGAGTTGAACGTTTGCATATCGCGGAGGTGCCGTACGTTCGGTACTAGGATCGGTCGATCATGAATACGTACGACTACATCAACCGCGTTGTCGTAACGCTTCCGCTTACGGTCTACGAGGGTACATGGACGACACTCTCCCCTCTCATTGCTATACATCACCATGATCTTGCGAGTGCGTAGGATTTTTTTGAAATTACTATGTTTCCCAACATTTAAACATTGGAGTCTTTCTAAAATAGTAAGCATGAAACATGGCAACTGATCATTACTTTTTTGTTTCATTCTTTTCAAGAATTTATTTTATTTGTTTTGGAGGATCTGCCTTCCTTTAAAAAAATCTAAGCATGTTTTCACAAACTCGCTCGACAAATTATGATTAAAGAGCCTTGAGATAAAAATATGTAAGGGTGATAATGTGGACACTCATGCATGAGGGTTGTGTCTATAATATTGCCTCTAAACTTGCGTGATATTAACCTTATGAAATATCTCATATGTGGAGGTGAAAGGTAAAATGCACAGTCTCTAAAATCATGTACTTATAGTATGCACGCCCATAAGATTTACCCACTAATATGTGTAAGACGTATCTACTTTTTAAAACACTTTTTTTGTGTTATTGTCCTCTAACTTGCATAATTTGATAAAAATTAACCGGACAGATGCCATTTTCAGTAGAATTTGTCATGGTGCTATTTTCTATGCATGAAAAGTGCCCAATAAAAATAAAATAAATATACACCTAAATTTTTCTAGATAAAAGAGCCACGGGGCCAGAAGATGGAGCCAGGGGTGCCCAGGACCACCATGTGGCCCAAGACCTGGCCGCAAAGTGGGGTGCGTGGCCCCTGTAGCACGCCTCCCTTCGCCCTTTCGCCTACCTAAGTTATCTGCCCTAAAAAATCTTGGGGGATTTTTGTTGTATTTCTGTGGGACAGAGCCGGTGGCACCACTGATCTCTTGTCGGAGGTTGTCTAGAGGCTGATTTGGCCTCCAGAGAGGGGGACTCTTCGCCATTTACATCACCAATCACTTCTCCATCATCAATTTCATGATCTTCCCACTCAAATCTAACAAAATTGACACCTATTACATAAGGGATCCCATCCAATTCCTCATCCACCTCATTTCCCCACTCATATTACATCACTACATCGCTTTTGCTGCTGATAAATTATCTCAAAAATGTAATTTTTTTAGGCGTGGTTAGATTGACAACTCAAGTGCTAAGATTTATAATTAGAAAATAATCTTGATAACCACAAATGTAAGGGACCGTAACAGTCTTCAAGGAAAGTATCACAACCCAAATTTAGTGATTGAGCATAAGGGGAGCCAAACAATATTTATAAACTTTAGCACCTACGCATTCTCCAAGATGACAAATATGACTAGACACTCGCTACAAGGAAGATAAAAAGGGGGAAAAGGATTCAAGCTAAGGCAATGACACAACATGCAATCTATAGGAGTGACCTCGATAGCACAGAGTTATGGAGGAAAGGATGGTGGTTACCAACACCGTTAAGTTTGTGAGGCATCTATGTTGGATGTGCATTCTTGACGAGCACAGGTTCTATAGTTAGACTTGCAGGGTTGAAATGTGTGATTTTTTGTTAGGGCTTTTTTCGTTGGTCATTATGGTTTCTTGAACTATATAGGTCATACGAAGAATGTGTGGTGAAATAGACCCATCTTGACTTCTCAAATGGAGGAGACAACTTTTGTCGCACTAAGGGCGTGTTTGGTTGCCGTTTGGTACAGTTCCTACATCGCATACACTTCTCAATCCATCCTGGTTGAGCAAAAACAGGCCCTAATACGCCATCTGCAACTTGTTTGGTTGCTTGCATCTAATGTCCCTGCATTAGGTAATATGCAAGTGCACTTTGTTTGGTTGCCTGCATTGGCCCAAGCGGCACATGAACACGACGTTTGGTTGCACACGGCGTACATGTTGTGCTTACCTTGTACCCTAGTTGGTGAGCTTACCCACACCTAGCACACCAACACCACATCACAACAATGGCGATGAACTGGGCGAAGATGATGAAGTTCTTCAGCTTCAGCCCAAACCGACGATCCACCTTGACACCTCCAACCTTGCCACTATCAACACTGCTGCCTCCGTGCTTTCGCAGCCAGTCAAAGTAAGCTTGTTCTGCTGCCTGCCTAGTCTTGAACCCTCTATGGCTGCTGTTGCTATACGATGCCACTTGTGCACTGGCTTCTTCCCATGAACTATAAACCCCTGGAACCTTACCGATGAACACGGCATACCACTTGCCCTAGCAATGCACAAGAGCAAGAGTTGAAGCAGCAAATCAATGGAGCACATAAGTAGCAAGCACAGTAGCACACAAACAACAATGGAGCAGAAGAGAAGAAGTAAAGCATGCATGATCATACGGCATAGCAAGTTCTACCTAGCACTACCTTGGTGTTAACCTACCACCACATCCAAAAGAGGGTGTCGTCCTACCACCGCAAGTTCACCATCAGCCTGAGGGGTTAGTATATGCCACTTCACCAAAATATACAGACCATCAAATAGTTTATGAGCCCTAACTACACAAAATGTACGTCGTCATCATCGTCGCCACTGCCATCGCCGTCGGGGATCATGCACCCTCACAGGCAGCACTACTCTAGTAGTAGTGCTTGCCCAGCCAGCTCTTGAGCCACAGCACCTTGTTAGCGTCGGCCATGGCAACGAACCCAACACCCTCGGCCTTGTTGTCAAGCAGGTGGCTGAGAGCTGCCCTGAGAGCTGATACGTCTCCAACGTATCTATAATTTTTGATTGTTCCATGCTATTATATTATCTGTTTTGGATGTTTAATGGGCTTTAATATGCTCTTTTATATTATTTGTGGGACTAACCTATTAATCGGAGGCCCAGTGCCAGTTTATGTTTTTTTTCCTATTTTAGAGTTTTGCAGAAAAGGAATACCAAACGGAGTCCAAACGGAATGAAACCTTCGCGATGATCTTTCTTGGACCGAAAGCAATCCAAAAGACTTGGAGTCGAAGTCCGGAACTCCACGAGGAAGCCACGAGGCAGGAGGGCGCACCCCGGGGGGTAGGCGTGCCCCCACCCCGTGGGCCCCTCGTAGCTCCACCGACATACTTTTTCGCCTATATATACTCTTACACCCTAGAAACATCATGGGGGAGCCACGAAACCACCTTTTCACCACTGCAGCCTTCTGTACATGTGAGATCCCATCTTGGGGCCTTTTCCAGTGATCTGCCAGAGGGGGAATCGATCACGGAGGGCTTCTACATCAACGCCATTGCCTCTCCGATGAAGCGTGAGTAGTTTACCACAGGCCTTCGGGTCCATAGTTATTAGCTAGATGGCTTCTTCTCTCTCTTTGATTCTCAATACAAAGTTCTCCTCGATATTCTTGGAGATCTATTTGATGTAATACACTTTTGCGTTGTGTTTCCCGAGATCCGATGAATTGTGGATTTATGAACAAGATTATCTATGAATATTATTTGGTTCTTTTCTGAATTCTTATATGCATGATTTGATATCTTTGCAAGTCTCTTCGAATTATCGGTTTAGTTTGGCCTACTAGATTGATCTTTCTTGCAATGGGAGAAGTGCTTAGCTTTGAGTTCAATCTTGCGGTGTCCTTTCCCAGTGCCAGTAGGGGCAGCAGGGCACATATTGTATTGTTGCCATCGAGGATAAAAATATGGGGTTTATATCATATTGCTTGAGTTTATCCCTCTACATCATGTCATCTTGCTTAATGCGTTACTCCATTCTTATGAACTTAATACTCTAGATGCATGCTGGATAGCGGTCGATGTGTGGAGTAATAGTAGTAGATGCAGAATCGTTTTGGTCTACTTGACATGGACGTGATGCCTATATTCATGATCATTGTCTTAGATATCTTCATGACTATGCGCTTTTCTATCAATTGCCCGACAGTAATTTGTTCACCCACCGTAATACATGCTATCTTGAGAGAAGCCACTAGTGAAATCTATGGCCCCCGGGTCTCTTTCTTATTATATTACATCTCTTTTATTCACATCGCATCTCGTTTATTATTTTGTAATCTTTACTTTCCAATCTATACAACAAAAATACCAAAAATATTTATTTTACTATCTCTATTAGATCTCTCTTTTGTGAGTGGCCGTGAAGGGATTGACAACCCCTTTATCGCGTTGGTTGCAAGGTTCTTGATTGTTTGTGCAGGTACTAGGTGACTTGTGCGTTGTCTCCTACTGGATTGATAACTTGGTTCTCAAAACTGAGGGAAATACTTACGCTACTTTGCTGCATCACCCTTTCCTCTTCAAGGGAAGTCCTTCTTGCTACCTCTTGAGCATACGTTGGTTTTCCCTTGAAGAGGAAAGGGTGATGCAGCAAAGTAGCGTAAGTATTTCCCTCAATTTTGAGAACCAAGGTATCAATCCAGTAGGAGACAACGCACAAGTCACCTAGTACCTGCACAAACAATCAAGAACCTTGCAACCAACGCGATAAAGGGGTTGTCAATCCGTTCACGGTCACTCCGCCAGAAATCCTTCTTGCGACCTCTTGAGCATGCACTAGTAGAAAAAAGGTCTAATGTTCAGCTCATTAGTCTCGGTTTGTATTTGAGCCGGCACTAATGTGATCATTAGTGCCGGTTCCAACGGCTAGGCGGGCGGCGCTCATTAGTACCGGTTCGTGGCGAACTTGTAGTACCGGTTCGTGGCATGAACCGGTACTAAAGAGGCAGTGGTTGGTTGTTGTCATGCTGGGGCCCGACCAGCCCCTTTAGTATCGGTTCTTGGCATGAACCGACACTAAAGAGGTTGTGGCAGGCTGTTTTTAGTCCCACCTTGCTCCCCTAACAGGGTTTTTACCACCTTAAATATGTTACTTCTGAAACTATCACAAGCACTTAGTCTTCATTGAACTCCATGTGTAGAATTTGTGGCCGCAATATGAGTCTTCACTGGTTTCTAAACCGTTGAGGACTCATATTGACAATTCAGATTGTACACAAAAAGATCATTGATGTCCAATGTATTTTTTATGTATATTTTTACATGTTTACACCCTCACTCTCAAAATTTTAATAACTTATTACAACTCCGGATGTTTTTTGCGTTCAGCATGCACCATTCAAAGCCACGTCATCAACTTTCAACCCTTTCTGACATAATTTGCTATTTTTAATGCATTTACATATTTGTTTTGAGCTAAATGACCCTGAAATTGAAAAGCTCTACAAATGAACTCTTAAAATGTTGAAATTTGGCATGGTATCATCATTTCACCCGCATAGCATGTGCAAAAAAGTAGAGAGGGTCACGGCAAAAACTAAATGCACTTCATGTACAAACTGGACAATCTCTTTCGAAGTATCATGGTTTCGGACGAAAACTCATCTGTTACACCGGCAATTCAAAATTTTAATAACTTATTGCAACTCCGGACGTTTTTTGCATTCAGCATGCACCATTCAAAGCCACGTCATCAACTTTCAACCCTTTCTGACACAATTTGCTATTTTTAATGAATTTACTGATTTGTTTGAGCTAAATGGCCCTGAAATTGAAAAGCTCTACAAATGAACTCTAAAAAGGTTGAAACTTGGCATGGTATCATCATTTCACCCGCATAGCATGTGCAAAAAAGTAGAGAGGTCCACGGCAAAAACTGGATGCACTTCGTGTACAAACTGGACAATCTCTTTCGAAGTATTAGGGTTTCGGACGAAAATTCATCTATTACACCGGCAATTCAAAATTTTAATAACTTATTACAACTTCGGACGTTTTTTGCGTTCAGCATGCACCATTCAAAGCCACGTCATCAACTTTCAACCCTTTCTGACATAATTTGCTATTTTTAATCCATTTACTGATTTGTTTTGAGCTAAATGGCCCTGAAATTGAAAAGCTCTACAAATGAAATTGAAAAGGTTGAAACTTGGCATGGTATCATCATTTCACCCGCATAGCATGTGCAAAAAAGTAGAGAGGGCCACGGCAAAAACTGGATGCACTTCGTGTACAAACTGGACAATATCTTTCGAAGTATCAGGGTTTTGGGACGAAAACTCATCTGTTACACCCTCACTCTCAAAATTTTAATAACTTATTACAACTCCGGATGTTTTTTACGTTCAGCATGCACCGTTCAAAGCTACGTCATCAACTTTCAACCATTTCTGACATAATTTGCTATTTTAATGCATTTACTGATTTGTTTTGAGCTAAATGGCCCTGAAATTGAAAAGCTCTACAAATGAACTCTGAAAAGGTTGAAACTTGGCATGGTATCATCATTTCACCCGCATAGCATGTGCAAAAAAGTAGAGAGGGTCACGGCAATAACTGGATGCACTTCGTGTACAAACTGGACAATCTCTTTCGAAGTATCAGGGTTTCGGACGAAAACTCATCTGTTACACCGGCAATTCAAATTTTTAATAACTTATTACACATAAGAAAATATAATGATAAAACACACTAATATTAAACATAAGAAAAAATAATCACTGAAAAAACTATTTTTAAAGTTAAGTTATTCACAAACTAGTGATTCACACAGATTTCAAATAATTCAAATTTAAACTATTCAATTTTTGTACCTATAGCAAAAAACTTCACAAAAAACTCTAAATACAGCAAGAAAAACTACTCAGAAATAAATAGAAGAAAATATATAAAGCAGAAAAGAAAAAAATTATATAAAAAAATTATTTCCGCGCTGCCCAGTGGGCCTGGTCGGCATTGGGCATGGTTATGCAGGCCCATAAGGCTCAGCAGGCTCACAGGGCAGCGCGGCAAAGTTAGGCCCAGAAGCCTGCTTTAGAGAGGAGCTCGAAGGAGCAGCCACGGCTGGGTTTATAAACCAGTGCGGTTGGCCTTCGCTCGGCGAGGCGGGACTAAACTTTGTGCACCGCGGAATGGGAGCGCACCCTATTTAGTACCGGTTCGTGGCTCTAACCGGTACTAAAGGGGGGTCTTTAGTACCGGCTGGAGCCACGAAAAGGTAATAAAGAGGGTGCGCTTCCCGCCGCTCGGGCTGCCAAATTTGACCTTTAGTACCGGTTTGTGGCTCCAACCGGTACTAAAGGCCTCTCTATATAAAAACACTTACAAAAATTTCAGTTAGTTGTTGTCCGTCTTGACGCTGCTGCTGTCCTCGCGCCGCGCTGCGCTGCCCCAGCCCGTCGCCGTCGTCGCCGCCGCGTCATCGCCGCCCCAGCCCATCGCAGCTCGCCGCCGCCCGTCATCGCCGCCCAGCCCGTCGCCGTCGCCGCTTGCCCTCACAGCATCGCGCGCCGCCCCAGAGTCGCGCCGTCGTCGCCGCCCGTCCTCGCCGCCCCAGCCCATCGCCGTCGCCGCCGCCAGCGTCGCTCCCCGTCATCGCCGCCGCCGCCGCCGCCGCCCACCGTCTGACGTCGTCGCGCCGCCCGCCGGTAACACACACACACAAAGTAAACAACATTTTTTTCTATTTTCTGTTTTTTAGTTTATTATACTTTTATTTTATATAAATGTTAGATGAATTAGATATATAGAAATATATGTTAGATATTATAATGTCAAATGTTAGATAAATTAGATAGAAATATATATGTTAGATATTAATTATGTCAAATGTTTAGATGAATTAGCTAGCTAGATATTAATGTTTCCTGAGTTAGTTTTTATACTTTTAGTTATAGATGAATTAGATATATAAATGTTAGTTTAATTAGTTTAATTAGTTGAATTAATTAGTTGAACTAATTAGTTGAACTAGTTGAATTAGTTGAATTAGTTGAGCTACTTTATTTAGGTATATTTTTAGTAAGTGCTTAGTTTAATTAATTAGTTCAACTAGTTGAATTGATATAACTAGTTGAATTAGTTGAATTAATATAACTAATAAGTGTTTAATGTTTCACCTATGAACATAGGAATGTCGTCTGACGATGAACTCAATTTCATTATGTGCGAATACTACGAAGACCAGCGCGGCCTGTGCGATAGAAATTTCCTAGTTGATGATAGGCGTTTCAACATCAAGCTGGATGAGAACTTTGAAGTGGATACAGTACGTCACAACGACAAGTCTTTATTCGTAATTAAGCATGACTTATGCTTCATTTGCTTCAACTTATAATTTTAAATTTTCACTATTCTACTACCGTATCCCCTGCCATGCAAGAATTTTTGTCTTGGATAAGATAGGTTTCAGTCCTAACAAAACTATGGAGGTAAAGAGAGTTTACTTGAAGACTGAGCATGGTTATACCTTCAACGTCAAATTATACAATGCAGACTCCTACACCTATTTTGAATGCAAAACTTGCAAAGCACTATGCAAGGCTTATGCATTTGAGCCTGATATGTTTATCACCTTTGATATTCGTGCCGAAGATGATATTGAAGGTAATAGAGGCATTTGGGTCGATGTGCATACGCCTCCAGTTCTACCATTATGTGAGTTTCTCAACCATATTTATGTCTTCGATATTGTTTATTCAAAAATAGTTGACAATTAATTTCTATTGACAGCTTATTTCCATTCAAGCAAACATGTCCGGCGCTTGGTAGACAGGACCGTCCACTGTCCCGGGGATGAACTAAAATGCGAGGAGATAAGTCATTATGTTTCATGGCTTGAGGATCTTGATGCTATCAAGTCAAATTATTTTCCTGAATTTGAAAATCTTAGTACTCAAAACGTGCGACCAACAGTGATCGTATTGAACTACAGTCACCTCTATTTAGGAAAGATGGTAAGATTTTTACTATTTGTCCTCGGTGCATCTTTTGCATACATTATTTTTCAAGCTAAACTTCATGTTGCTAAGTAATGTTACTATACGATGTTCTTCAACAGGGACCCCCGATGACAGTTGTGCCTCAGTGGATCGGTACTAAAGGTCGCATGTCAATGGTTAGCTTACGGCCAAGACATCCTACAATGCACATGAGTGCATTCAGGATTTCTAAAAGCGAGGAATGCTTAATAGTGAAAGATTGGAGCAAAATTGTTAATGATCGCAGAGAAGTACTAGGGGGCAGCAATCGGAAGCGCAGCCCACGAGGAGACAGGTTCATCTACATGCTCCAATATGATGAATCAGGAGAGCTATACATGTTCTATGCTATTTTACTTGAGAGAGAGCAGCAGGAGTGATTAGCTAGCTAGTTCATGCTCTTAGTACTTGTCCTCTCATGTCTGTGTTCTTCATCCTGAACTTAATCTCAAAGAGTGATTTTCTTTTGTGGTCTTATGAACGCTTAATTATAATCTCATGACCATGTTGAACTCGATGATATCTTTGCTTCTGGTACAAGTGAATGTTTCTTCTTTAAGCTAATGTTGGTGGTGATTAGATAGCAGTAATGACTATGATGATTAAATAGTGGTAATGATGACTATGATGATTTTTAGCTAGCTAGCTCGTATACTGTTGTTGGTGATGATATGATGCAAGAGTTTTTATATTAATATGATGATGATGATGAGTTATTATATCATTTATGAAAGAAACCGCATATTAGTTTCATCTGGATGGATCCTAGCTAAGTGATCAAGTATATGCCTATCCATATTATTACTTGATCACCTATCCATCCAGTTGAAACTAATCTGCGGTACTTTCACCTAATGATTAACAACTCATTATAACATAAAAACAATCTCTAAATTAAATTGAAAACACAAAATTAAAGTAAGAATAAAAAATAAAACCACCCCCCCTAAACATTTTAGTACCGGTTGGTTTTACCAACCGGTACTAATGGTCTCCCCGCACCTGGGCCTAGCTCGTGCCACGTGGTGGCACTTTAGTGGCGGTTCGTGTCGAACCGGTACTAAGGGGGGGGGGGACCTTTAGTCCCCATCCTTTAGTGCCGGTTACAGAACCGACACTAAAGGCCCTTATGAACCAGTGCTAAATCCCGGTTCTCTACTAGTGATGCGTTGGTTTTCCCTTGAAGAGGAAAGGGTGATGCAGCAAAGAAGCATAAGTATTTCCCTCAGTTCCGAGAACCAAGGTATCAATCCAGTAGGAGACAACGCACAAGTCACCTAGTACTTGCACAAACAATCAAGAACCTTGCAACCAACGCGATAAAGGGGTTGTCAATCCCTTCACGGTTACTCACAAAAGTGAGATCTAATAGAGATAGTAAAATAAATATTTTTGGCATTTTTGTTGTATAGATTGGAAAGTAAAGATTGCAAAATAGTAAACGAGATGCGATGTAAATAAAAGAGATGTAATATAATAAGAAAGAGACCCGTGGGCCATAGATTTCACTAGTGGCTTCTCTCAAGATAGCATGTATTACGGTGGGTGAACAAATTACTGTCGGGCAATTGATAGAAAAGCGCATAATCATGAAGATATCTAAGGCAATGATCATGAATATAGGCATCACGTCCGTGTCAAGTAGACCGAAATGATTCTGCATCTACTACTATTACTCCACACATCGACCGCTATCCAACATGCATCTAGAGTATTAAGTTCACAAGAACGGAGTAACGCATTAAGCAAGATGATATGATGTAGAGGGATAAACTCAAGCAATATGATATAAACCCCATCTTTTTATCCTCGATGGCAACAATACAATATGTGCCCTGCTGCCCCTACTGGCACTGGGAAAGGACACCGCAAGATTGAACCCAAAGCTAAGCACTTCTCCCATTGCAAGAAATATCAATCTAGTAGGCCAAACTAAACCGATAATTCGAAGAGACTTGCAAAGATATCAAATCATGCATATAAGAATTCAGAGAAGATTCAAATTTTGTTCATAGATAAACTTGATCATAAACCCACAATTCATCGATCTCAACAAACACACCGCAAAAGAGTATTTCATCGCATAGATCTCCAAGAACATCGAGGAGAACTTTGTATTGAGAATCAAAGAGAGAGAAGAAGCCATCTAGCTAATAAGTATGGACCTGAAGGTCTGTGGTAAACTACTTATGCTTCATCGGAGAGGCAATGGTGTTGATGTAGAAGCCCTCCGTGATCGATTCCCCCTCCGGCAGATCGCCGGAAAAGGCCCCAAGATGGGATCTCACGGGTACAGTAGGTTGCAACGGTGGTTTCGTGGCTCACCCCTGATGTTTTTAGGGTATAAGAGTATATATAGACGAAAGAAGTACGTCGGTGGAGCTGCGAGGGGCCCACGAGGGTGGGGGCGCCCCTACCCCCCTGGGCGCGCCCTCCTGGCTCGTGGCTTCCTCATGGAGTTCCAGACTTTGACACCAAGTCTTCTGGATTGCTTTTGGTCCAAGAAAGATCATCGCGAAGGTTTCATTCCGTTTGGTATTCCTTTTCTGCAAAACTCTAAAATAGGAAAAAAACAGAAACTGGCACTGGGCCTCCGGTTAATAGGTTAGTCCCAAAAATAGTATAAAAGAGCATATTAAAGCCCATTAAACATCCAAAACAGATAATATAATAGCATGGAACAATAAAAAATTATAGATATGTTGGAGACGTATCAAGCATCCCCAAGCTTAATTCCTGCTCGTCCTCAAGTAGGTAAACGATAAGAACAGAATTTTTGCTGTGGAATGCTACCTAACATAATTATCAATGTAATTTTCTTTCTTGTGGCATGAATATTCAGATCTGAAAGATTCAAGACAAAAGTTTAATATTGAGATAAAAATAATAATACTTCAAGCATACTAAAAAATTAATCATGTCTTCTCAAAATAACATGGCCAAAGAAAGTTCATCCCTACAAAATCATATAGTTTGGCTATGCTCCATCTTCGTCACACAAAATATTCAAATCATGCACAACCCCGGTTTTAGCCAAGCAATTGTTTCATACTTTAGTATTCTCAAACTTTTTCAACTTTCACGCAATACATGAGCGTGAGCCATGGACATAACACTATAGGTGGAATAGAATGGTGGTTGTCGAGAAGACAAAAAGGAGGAAGATGGTCTCACGTCAACTAGGCGTATTAATGGGCTATGGATATGCCCATCAATAGATATCAATGTGAGTGAGTAGGGATTGCCATGCAACAGATGCACTAGAGCTATAAATGTATGAAAGCTCAACAAAAGAAACTAAGTGGGTGTGCATCCAACTTGCTTGCTCACGAAGACCTAGGGCATTTTGAGGAAGCCCATCATTGGAATATACAAGACAAGTTCTATAACGAAAATTCCCAGTAGTATATGAAAGTGACAAAACAAGAGACTCTCTATCATGAAGATCATTGTGCTACTTTGAAGCACAAGTGTGGTAAAAGGATAGTAGCATTGCCCCTTCTCTCTTTTTCTCTCATTTTTTTGTATTTTTTTGGGCCTTCTCCTTTTTTTTCTTTTTTTTGGCCTCTTTATTTATTTATTTATTTATTTATTTATTTTTCGTCCGGAGTCTCATCCCGACTTGTGGGGGAATCATAGTCTCCATCATCCTTTTCTCACTGGGACAATGCTCTAAAAATGAAGATCATCACACTTTTATTTACTTACAATTCAACAATTACAACTCGGTTCTTAGAAAAAAATATGACTCTATATGAATGCCTCCTGCGGTGTACCGGGGTGTGCAATGAATCAAGAGTGACATGTATGAAAAAATTATGAATGGCGGCTTTGCCACAAATACGTTGTCAACTACATGATCATGCAAGGCAATATGACAATGATGGAGCGTGTCATAATAAACGGAACGGTGGAAAGTTGCATGGCAATATATCTCAGAATGGCTATGGAAATGCCATAATAGGTAGGTATGGTGGCTGTTTTGAGGAAAGTAAATAGTGGGTTTATGGTACCGGCGAAAGTTGCGCGGTACTAGAGAGGCTAGCAATGGTGGAAGGGTGAGAGTGCGTATAATCCATGGACTCAACATTAGTCATAAAGAACTCACATACTTATTGCAAAAATCTACAAGTCATCAAAACCAAGCACTACACGCATGCTCCTAGGGGAAGGGTTGTTAGGAGTTAACCATCACGCGATCCCGATCTCCACACATAAGGAAGACAATCAAAGAAACACCTCATGCTTCAAATTTGTTACACAACGGTTACCATACGTGCATGCTATGGGACTTGCAAACCTCAACACAAGTATTTCTGAAATTCACAATTACTCTACTAGCATGACTGTAATATCACCATCCTCATATCTCAAAACAATCATCAAGCATCAAATTTCTCATAGTATTCAACGCACTTTATATGAAAGTTCTTATTATACCCATCTTGGATGCCCATCATATTAGGACTAGTTTTATAGCCAAAGCAAATTACCATGCTTTTCTAAAAGACTCTCAAAATAATATAAGTGAAGCATGAGAGATCAATAATTTCTATAAAATAAAAACACCACCGTGCTCTAAAAAGATATAAGTGATGCACTAGAGCAAAATTATCTAGCTCAAAAGATATAAGTGAAGCACATAGAGTATTCTAATAAATTCTGATTCATGCGTGTCTCTCCCAAAAGGTGTGTACAGCAAGGATGATTGTGGTAAACTAAAAAGCTAAGACTCAAACCATACAATACGCTCCAAGCAAAACATATATCATGTGGTGAATAAAATATAGCCTCAAGTAAAGTTACCGATAGACGAAGACGAAAGAGGGGATGCCTTCCGGGGCATCCCCAAGCTTAGGATTTTGGTTGTCCTTGAATTTTACCTTGGGTTGCCTTGGGAATCCCCAAGCTTACGCTCTTGCCACTCCTTATTCCAAAGTCCACCAAATCTTTACCCAAAAACTTGAAAACTTCACAACACAAAACTTCAACAGAAAATCTCATGAGCTCCGTTAGTATAAGAAAATAAACCACCACTTTAAGGTAATGTAATGAAATAATTCTTTATTTATATTGGTGTTAAAACTACTGTATTCCAACTTCTCTATGGTTCATACCCCCCGATACTACTCATAGATTCATCAAAATAAGCAAACAACACACGAAAAACAGAATCTGTCAAAAACAGAACAGTCTGTAGCAATCTGTAACTCCAAAAATTCTGAAATAAATTGGTGACGTGAGGAATTTGTCTATTAATCATCTGCAAAAATAATAAACCTAAAAGCACTCTCCAGTAAAAAATGACAGCTAATCTCGTGAGCGCAAAAGTTTCTGTTTTTTACAGCAAGATCGCAAAGACTTCACCCAAGTCTTCCCAAAGGTTCTACTAGGCACAAACACTAATTAAAATATAAAACCACATCTAAACAGAATCTAGATGAATTATTTATTACTAAACAGGAGCAAAAAGCAAAGAACAAAAATAAAATTGGGTTGCCTCCCAACAAGCGCTATCGTTTAACGCCCCTAGCTAGGCATAAAAGCAAGAATAGATCTAGGTATTGCCATCTTTGGTAGGCAATTCTTCAATTGAACACACATAACCCTTAGGAGGTTCTTTGATTTCGTTAATGATCAAACTCCTAGGCAAGAAATCAAGAAATTCATTTGTAGCAAAAGGTTCCTTAATGATATCAAAAAAGTTGGGGTGAACACTTATTGATTTGAGGTCTTCATTTTCCTTACTAAAAGATTCACCCTTATTTTTAGGAACATAGATAAACTTGGAAACTTTGGTAGAAGGAGGATTTGAGGTATTTTTAACGGTAGAAAAAGCGGACCCCAAGTTGGTAATAATATCTTCGAGTTTATCAATTCTAGTGGAATCTTGATCTATCTTCTCATTAACTATGGGTTCCTTCTCCGTAAGATTTTTCAGTGTAACTCCTACCTTAGATCCATATTGGGTAATTTGGTTGTGGATCTTTTTATCCAAATTTTTGATTAAATCTACAGTGGCAATTTTATTTTCAGTAATATCAAGCCTTTGCATCACATGTTCCAAAGTTAAAATAGTTCCATTGACCAAAAGAGGTGGTGGGCCTAACAAATCTATCATAGCATTATAAGAATCAAAAGTATGGCTTCCCAAGAAATTCCCTCCGGTAATGGTGTCAAGAACATATCTATTCCAAGGAGTGATGCCTATGTAAAAATTGCGAAGAAGAACGAAAGTGGATTGCTTTCTACTAGATCTATTGTGAGCATTGCAAATTCTATACCAAGCATCTTTTAGATGTTCTCCCTCCCTTTGTTTAAAATTGAGAACTTCATTATCGGGAGTATTAACAACGATAGGAGGACTAGCCATGAAGGGGAAACAAACGATCTAACACACGGATGCACAAGAAGCAAGCGAAAAGAGACGGATGGAAGAGGGGCGAAGAAAAGGCAAAGGTTTTCGAAAATCATTTTAGAAGTGGGGGAGAGGAAAACGAGAGGCGAATGGCAAATAATGTAATGCGAGGGAGAAGAGTTTATGATGGGTACTTGGTAAGTCTTGACTTAGCGTAGATCTCCCCGGCAACGGCGCCAGAAATCCTTCGCATGCTCAAGAGGTAGCAAGAGCCTCGTTGCTGAAGCCACCCTAGGTCATGACAGCGCCATACAGGTCCGGGTGTACGTCGAGGGGCTTGCACTCGTTGATGGCTGTTGCCACCTCCTTCACCACCTCAGTCATGCTGCAAAAGACATTGATCTCCTCCTCCAGCAGGCCTCCTCTATTCCTCTTCCTATCATGGACGGGATCAAATGGCTTGTCGAAGGGCTTCACGAAGGGCTCGTCAGGGCCATCAAGGACCTCGACGTCTGGGGTCCCAGGGAAGTCTGGCATGTGAGAACCAAGAGGCTCCCCCGAGCCCATGGCATGCTTCCCAGTTGCCAGCCCGAAGGAGAAGATGTGCTGCATCTGGTTGTAGTTCTGTATGGGTGTGTTGAGGAACTCATCATCCATTGGGTGGTCCTAAGAATGAAACACAAGTGTTGTTAGTTGCGATCAGGAGTAGGCAATGGTGGACAATCTGAAAAGGAAGAGGGATGTGAGCTAACCACGACATGGCCGGCATAGTGCTCTGCCTTCAGAACTATGGATCAATTGTTCTCATCCCATGAGGTGCCGCTAAGGTCTCTCAGCTTGGACACTTGGATCCATCGACCTTCCCATTTCCTCAGGTAGTTGTACACCTGGGTGGAAGACACCTCCTGCCCACAGAACTCGAACACCTGCTTCGCAACGGTGTTCAAGTGCACCTCCTTGAAGCCCTTATCAGTCCTAACTCCACTAGATATGAGCTCACACATCTTGTTCAGCACGAACGTGTACATGAACGGCTGCCACTACATGTTGTTCGACCTATCATCCTTCTTTGCCTTTGTTGCTGCTACCTTGAGTGCAGCGGCAGCAGCAGCAGCAGGAGTTGGCTCAATGAGCACTACTGGCACATAGAGGGAATCATACGCGAACACCTCTGAATCAGGTGCCATCTCGGACATAGGTTGCGAGTCCTCGACAAATGATGGAGCAAACTGGCTGTCGGACAGGACAAGGGCCTGACTAAGATCTTGCGTCTGCGTGGTCATGTTCTACAATCATAGCACGCATTGACAATAAGCATAGCACACAACATACCGGACAACCCATGAAAGTAGGAGCATACATGTACATGGTTCATGAAAGTGCAACTATCCTAGGTGGTTTTGGTAATTCCTAACAACATATAGCTCATTGAGCTAATGCTATTTCAAGATTAAAATATCAGGAAAGCTCAATGATTAGCATGGCATGGATGAGAAAAGTGGACCCCTCAAAATGCGAAGGACAAAAGGATTGGCTCAAGCTCAAAGCTCAAGACTCTACATTTTCTATTTTAGTAATCCAAGATCACATTAAGTCTATAGGAAAAGCCAATACTATCAAGGAGGGATGAGGTGTTTCTTAATGAGGCTCTTGCTCAAAATGCTTAGTGATATGCTCCAAAGCCCTCAACTACTTTCTCACATCCACATATGACCTAAACCAAAAGTCAAGCTCGGCCCCACCGATTCTTTATATCCGGCGCTACCGAGTTCAGATGTCATAGCCACTGCCACAAACCCTAGGCAAATCGGTCTCACCGATAGGGATCTCGGTCTCACCGAGATGGGATTGTAATCTCTCTGTTTCCCTTCATAATGTTTCGGTCCCACCGAGATGAGCGATCGGTCCCACCGAGATTGCAATGTAAACTCTCTGTTTCCCTTTCGTAACATTTCGGTCTCACCGAAATGAGCGAATCGGTCCCACCGAGTTTACCTGACCAACTCTCTGGTTAGCTTATTACCAAAATCGGTCTCACTGAGTTTGTGTAATCGGTATCACCGAGATTACGTTATGCCCTAACCCTAACCATATCGGTCCTACCGAGTTGCGTGTTGGTCCCACCGAAAATCCTAACGGTCACTAGATTTGCTGAATCGGTCCGACCGAGTTTATCAATTCGGTCCCACCGAGATTGGCAAGTTGTGTGTAACGGTTAGATTTTGTGTGGAGGCTATATATACCCCTCCACCTCCTCTTCATTCGTGGAGAGAGCCATTAGAAGGAACCTACAGTTCCAACTTACCTTTTTCTGAGAGAGAACCACCTACACTTGTGTTGAGGCCAAGATATTCCATTCTTACCATATGAATCTTGATCTCTAGCCTTCCCCAAGTTTCTTTCCACTCAAATCTTCTTTCCTCCAAATCCATATCCTCTGGGAGAGAGTTGAGTGTTGGGGAGACTATCATTTAAAGCACAAGAGCAAGGAGTTCATCATCAACACACCATTTGTTACTTCTTGGAGAGTGGTGTCTCCTAGATTGGCTAGGTGTCACTTGGGAGCCTCCGACAAGATTGTGGAGTTGAACCAAGGAGTTTGTAAGGGCAAGGAGATCGCCTACTTCGTGAAGATCTACCGCTAGTGAGGCAAGTCCTTCGTGGGCGACGACCATGGTGGGACAAACAAGGTTGCTTCTTCATGGACCCTTCGTGGGTGGATCCCTCTGTGGACTCGCGCAGCCGTTACCCTTCGTGGGTTGAAGTCTCCATCAACGTGGATGTACGATAGCACCACCTATCGGAACCACGACAAAAACATCCGTGTCTCCTATTGCGTTTGAATCCTCCAAACCCTTCCCTTTACATTCTTGCAAGTTGCATGCTTTACTTTCCGCTGCTCATATACTCTTTGCATGCTTGCTTGAATTGTGTTAAGATTGCTTGACTTGTCCAAAGCTGCTAAAATCTTCCAAGAACTAAAATTGGGAAAAGGATAAGTTTTATTTGGTCAAGTAGTCTAATCACCCCCCTCTAGACATACTTTCGATCCAACAAGTGGCATCAGAGATTTGGTCTCCATTTGCTTTGATTTCCATAGCTTTTGTTAGTCATAGCCTTGGTTTCACAACCTAGAAGAGTATGGCGTCTAGCGAGGGAAATTACCACCGTAGAGGTCCTTACTTTGATGGTACTAATTTTGCTAGTTGGAAGCATAAGATGAAAATGCATATTCTTGGACATAACCCCGCCGTATGGGCTATTGTGTGTATTGGCTTGCAAGGTGAATTCTTTGATGGGAGAGAACCAAACCGTGAAGCTACCGCGGAAGAGTTGAAGATGCTGCAATACAATGCTCAAGCTTGTGATATCCTCTTCAATGGATTGTGCCCCGAAGAATTCTACAAAATCAGCTGTCTTGAGAATGCAAAGGAAAATTGGGATACTTTGATTGATATGCACGAAGGTACTGACTCCGTCAAGGAATCCAAGTTGGATGCGCTTCAGATTCATCTTGACAAGTTCAAAATGAAGGATGGTGAAGGTGTCGCTGAAATGTACTCTAGGCTTGCTCTTATACAAATGAGATCGCCGGCTTAGGAAGTGAAGAGATGACCGACAAATTCATCATCAAGAAGATCCTAAGAGCTTTGGACGGAAAATATGATACCGTATGCACATTGATCCAAATGATGCCCAATTACAAAGATCTCAAGCCAACGAAAGTCATTGGAAGAATTGTTGCTCATGAGATGTCACTCAAGGATAAGGAGGAGCTCCATAACAAGTCAAGTGGTGCTTACAAAGCCTCATGTGAAGCTCCCACATCATCAAGTGAGAAACAAACCTTCAATGAAGAACTGAGCCTAATGGTGAAGAACTTCAACAAGTTCTACAAGAGTAGAAGCAAAGAGAGAAGTTCCAAGTCAAGGCCCTACAATGACAAAAGATCTTATAGTCGAGAGCGAAATTGCTACAATTGTGGAAGACCCGGACACTATTCTAATGAGTGTACGACACCCTCCAAGAGAAGAGAAGATTCTCCAAAAAGAAGAAGTAGAAGAGAAGAATCACCATCAAGAGAGAGGAGGAGTAGAGATGATCGTTATGAACGAAGAACATCTCGAAGAAGCAAGGATTCGGAAAGGAAGGACAAGTCATCAAGGAGCTACACAAAACGAAGACATCAAGCTCATGTTGGTGAATGGGTATCCGGCTCCGACTCCAACAATCACTCCGAGAGAAGCCATCACTGCGACTCCGAATATACTCAGGATGAAGGTGTTACCGGTCTAGCACTTGTGTCAACCAACTCCTACGACATATTTGATTCACCAAAAGAAGGACTTGGAAGATGCTTCATGGCTAAAGGCCCAAAGGTATCACACCCCGAGTATGTTGATTTCAAAAGTGATGAAGATGACTTGTTAGGTGATGATGATTTACTTGTTGACTCTTATCCACTTTCATGCCTCAAGTCAAGTCTAGTAACAAGAACAAGAAAGGTTCTTCCTCTAGTAGTAACAATAATCATGCTAAATCCAATGTTGTTGCTTCTAGTAGTTCTCTTGATTCCACTAATGATTCTCTTAGCCAAGTTACACTTGAGCAAGAAAATAGCTTATTGAAGGGAATTATAGAGAAAGGTGTTTACAAGAGCCTTGCCGGGAGTAAGCAATTCGAGGAAATTGTACGCAAGCAAGGAAGGCACCGAAAGAATCAAGGTGTTGGTTTTGAACGAAAGTTCAATGCCAATGGAGTTGAGCGGGAAGATGATGAATACCCCAAGACGAAGTTTGTTCCTCAACAAGAGAAGTATGATGCTACTAGACAAGCTTCAAGAGGAAATTGATGCATTTGAAGAAGCACCCAAGGCCTTAGTCAAGTGGGTTCCCAAGACTACATCAATTTCCACTTCATCAAGTACAACTACAACTCCAAGGATTCCCATCAAGATGGTGTGGATCTAGAAGAAGAAGAACTAAAGAGTTCCTGAGGGTGACTCCGCCAACATACTTCACTCTTATCATTTTGTCAAGAACAAGTGCAATCAACTTCCACATCTTGCACTAGTTCAAGGAGTCACAAACCCTCATGTTGGCAAGACAAGGGACAAGGTAACCTAATGCTTTCATAGAGATCATCTTGTGTGTGCATCACTCTATGTCTGTGGATATCCTTGTTTGTTCCTTGTGGGACTAACCTGTGTAGGTATTGAAAGTGCAACTCACTCCAAAGGATTGCTCCGATTGATCTACATCAACATTGAGCATCCACATCTTCAACACCTACATGAAGTCTTCATCGACAAAACCCAAGGTTAGTTCATCCCTCTTAGGGGGGATCTCACATCTAGGGGGAGCTTTACTCCAAGAATTGAGCTAAAGCAACTCTAATGGTGTGAACACAACAACGTAAAAGTGGTAACCCCACTTGTGCTTAAACGATGAGTATGACCTATAATCAATTGTTCTCATTTGACTCCTAAGTCAATATACTCATATATAGATGACCTAGTCATCGCCAATTGCTTGCACTACAAAAAAAAGACACATCCGTGACATCTTGGGCCGAACAATTTTTTTTTTCTATCATACATATGAGACTTCTATGACGATAATTGTGACAAAACCCGGTATCATCATAGATGTGGTGGGCTCCTACTTCTATGACAAAAAATCATGACAGAAAATGGGCTTTTCGTCCTGGGAGGGCCGGAGACGCAGCTGCATGACATTCTTTGGGCCGTCCATGACAGAAAAAACCGTGGTAGAAGCGAGGGGGAGGAAAATTTCGGGGAGTTGCCGGTTACGGTGGGAGGTCGGGGGCAGAGCGATGCGCGTTTCTCTCGTATGTACGCGTGTGTGTGTGAGGCGTTGGCTCTAACTGAAGCCGAGTGAGGCGTTGGGCTCTAACTGAACCCGAGAGATTGCACTACAGGCTACGCGTTACTGAACCCGAGCGATCGATCGATGGCTGTTAACTGAACCCGATGGAGCGATTCTTCGCTCTCGCTGCTAATCAAGCCGATCAATGTTGCCTCTGGATGAGCAGGCGCGTTGCAGGGGGGTTGGATGAACAGTGAGCGGTGGCGTTGCCTCTGGATGAACAGGAATCCATGGTGTGGAGGGCTGGATGAACTGTAGACGGTGGAGGGGTGGCCGTGGAGGGTGGTTGAATAGGACCCGTGGTGTGGAGGGCTGGATGAACAGAGACGGTGGAGGGTGCCCGTGGAGGGTGGTTGAACAGAGCGGTGGAGTAAGCGCACGGTGGAGGCTGGATGAACAGGAGCTCGTGGAGGCTGGAGGAGGTCGACGGTAGCCCGTGGAGGCTGGAGGAGGTCGACGGTGGAGATGAACAGATCCGTGGAGTCCTGTTTGCGACGCCACACCCTCCCCGCTTCGACCGTAGCACTCCAAATCAAGTCCGTTTTGTCCGTTTTGCGACGCCACACCCTCCCGATCAACAGGACCCCGCTTCAACCGTAGGAGGTCCGCTTCTCCGCTTTTGCGGTACACCAGGCCCCTCCCGATCAACAGACCCCGTTTGACGTGGCGGTCGAACACAAGGCCGTTTCTCTCATTGCGGTACGCCAGCCTCGTTTCCATCGCCTGTTCCGTCCAAGCCCTCCTGATGAACACGACCACGCATTCCGTTCCGACCCAGCCGATTGGCTCCCCATGAACACGACGACGACGTTGTTTCTCCGTTCCGACCCAGCCATGTACGTATGCACGATAGGCGTTAGAGAACCTGCCCGTATGTATGTACATGGTAGTATTTTCTTTCTTGCACCCTCGCCGCTGTACGTACGTGTACATGCTACGTGCGCGCCTCTACTAGGACACGTGCGCGCCTCTACATCCACCAGTATATATGTATGTACACATTCGCGACCAGAATGACAACGCTACGACGCTTCACCAGGTGGGTCCCGGTATCGCACTTCCTTGCATGCGAAGATGTAGCTGGTGGGTCCCAGCAGTCAGGGGGGCGAATCGTTTTGGATTTTTTTGCCCAGACGCACTTCCTTGTGTGCGAAGATGTAGCTGGTGGGTCCCAACAGTCAGGGGGGCGAATCGTTTTTTTTTGCCCGGACGCACTTCCTTGCGTGCGAAGGAGTAGCTGGTGGGTTCCAGCAGTCAGGGGGGAAACGTTTTTTCGCGAAATATGGTGGCCCGTCCGGTGGGTCCCCGCTGTCAGGTGGAGGAATAATTATTTTGCGCGTAATAAGGAGGCACTTCCTTGCTGCGGCCGTGGACCTAGCTGTCAGCCTCTCCACGTACAGTCCACGTCCGACGGAAGCCGTTCCTTGACCATGTTGACCACGCCACGCCGAGAGCACCAGGGCGGTGGACGACGGCGAGGCCTAGGAAGGGGACGACGCGGAGCCGGGAAGACGCGGCAGTGGATGCCCACGCGTAGAGGAGTACGAGGGTTCACTGGTTCATTGCGGTGTGAGGCTGCCGTCGCCGCAGAATAACAGGGGGTGTGGGTGAGTAGAGGGATGGCCTGGCCAGCGGTGGGAGTAGTAGGGGGCGGTGAGGCTTCCGCCACATCGCAGCCGGCGACGGGAGGCAGGAGCACGAGGCACGACCGGCGCTGGTTTGGGCGGCTGGAGCAAGAAGACCAGAGGTTGAAGAAGCACTACGGCCGTTGGATGGACATCGTACGGTCACTGGAGCTAGAATCGTGCATATTGACTAAGTTGACAAAGCCCTCCGTCCCCGTCAACTTAGTAGGCCCACAAGTCAGCCTGCCACTATACCGGGTCCCAGCTAACGGGGAGTATTCATTTTTTGTGCGTAATAAGGAGGCACTTCCTTGCGTGCGAAGATATAGCTGGTGGGTCCGAGCTGTCAGCGGCGGTAACGTTTTTTTCACGAAATACCGAGGCCCTTTCGGTGGGTCCCTGATGTCAGGTGGACGAATCATTATTTTGCGCGTAATAAGGAGGCATTTCCTTGCGTGCGGCCGTGGACCCAGCTGTCGGCCTCTCCACGTATAGTCCACTTCAGATGCATGTCGGTCGTTGACGACGTTGACAAGGCCGCGCCGAGAGCACCAGGGCGGTGGATGACGGCGAGGCCTAGGAAGGGAGCGACACGGAGGCAGGGAAGACTCAGCAGTTGTTTCCCACGCGGAGGGGAGTACGACTGAACGAGGGTTTACTGGTTCGTCTGCCGTCGCCGGAGAATAACAGCAGGTGTGGGTGAGTAGAGGGATGGCTAGGACAGCGATGGGAGTACGATGGGGCCGTGAGGCCTGCGTGGCAGCACAGCCGACCGTGGGGAGGAGGGAGCAGGCAGTCCCGCCGGCGCTTGTTTGAGCGGCTGGAGCAGGAAGAGCAGAGATTGAAGAATCACGACGGCCGTTGGATGGACACCCAACCGTCACTGCTTGTGCGTCAACCTTTTTTTAGGAAAGCCTCAAATATGTGGAAAACAACATACAACCCATCTGCCATTATTTCTAATAATTTACAGCCCATTTGCTAATTCTTAAGGTTTTTTTGGAGCCCATATTCTTTTTGTTAGCATTACAACCCATATTGTGGCCACGGTTAAAAAATTATACGAAATTTTGCATATTTCAAAAGGTCCGAACTGTTTTAATCCCAAATTTCGACTCACATTCAAACTGATTTTAAAAATAAATGTATATCAATATAAAATCCAACAAATTCTCCATGCATAAAAATTAATGTAATTTAAAATCTTGAAATGAAAAAATAGATTTGAAACTAATTGCGGTTTGATGTGTTTTAAAATGTACAGCCCATTTCTCATTCTTGATGGGCCATTTTCTCGCCAGCCAATGAAAAGCTCTCCTCGTCTTGAAAGATTTGCAGCCCAACAGGCCCGATAAAGCGACTTAATTGGCAAATCACAAAAAACTGGGTTGTGGCGTGGACCCACTGTCGACCTCTCCACGTCAAGACTTTTCTAATGGAAGTCGCTCCTTGACCACGCTGACCACGCCAAGACGGAGAGCACCACGGCGGTGGACGACGACGAGGCCTAGGAAGGGGACGACACGGAGCCGGGGAAGACGCGGCAGTGGAAGCCCGCGCGGAGAAGAGTACGAGGGTTCACTGGTTCGGCTGCGGTGTGAGGCTGCCGTCGCTGCAGGGCCTGGCCAGCGGTGGGAATAGTAGGGGCGGTGAGGCCTCTGCGGCATCACAGCCGGCCACGGGAGGCAGGAGCATGCAGCACGACTGGCGCTGCTTTGGGCAGCTGGAGCAAGAAGACCAGAGATTGAAGAAGCACTACGGCCGTTGGATGGACATCATACGGTCACTGGAGCTAGAATCGTTCATATTGACTAAGTTGACAAAGCCCTTCGGCTCCATCAACTTAGTAGGCCCACAAGACAGCCTCCCACCAAGGTGGGTCCCAGCTAGCCGGGGGAGTATTCTTTTTTTTGTGCATAATAAGGAGGCACTTCCGGTGGGTCCGAGCTGACAGCGGGGGGAAAGTTTTTTTCGCGAAATACGATGGCCCGTCCGGTGGGTCCCAGCAGTCAGGGGGAAACGATTTATTTCGCAAAATACTGGTGGCCCGTCCGTTGGGTCCCCGCTGTCAGGTGGAGGAATAATTATTTTCTGTGTAATAAGGAGGCACTTCCTTGCGGCTACCGTGGACCCAGCTGTCAGCCTCTCCACGTACAGTACTCTTCCGATGGAAGTCGGTCGTTGAGCACATTGACCACGCCGCGCCGAGAGCACCACGGCGGTGGACGACAGCGAGGCCTAGGAAGGGGACGACGCGGAGCCGGGCCACGGGAGGCAGGAGCAGGCGGTAGCACAGCCGGCCACGGGAGGCAGGAGCAGGCGGCACGACCGGCGCTGCTTTGCGCGGCTGGAGCAAGAAGACCAGAGGTTGAAGAAGCCGTATGGCCGTTGGATGAACATCATACGTTCACTGGAGTATTGACTAAGTTGACAAAGCCCTCCGTCCCCGTCAACTTAGTAGGCCCACAAGTCAGCCCAACAATATGGTGGGTCCCAGCTAGCAGGGGGTATTCATTTTTTTGGGCGTAATAAGGAGGCACTTCCTTGCGGGCGAAGATATAGCTGGTGGGTCCGACCTGTCAGCGGGGGGAACGTTTTTTTCGTGAAATACAGAGGCCCTTCCTGTGGGTCCTAGCTGTCAGGTGGAGGAATCATTATTTTGCGCGTAATAAGGAGGCATTTCCTTGCGTGCGGCCGTGGACCCAACTGTTAGCCTCTCCACGTACAGTCCACTTTCGATGGATGTCGTTCATTGACCACGTTGACCAGGTCGCGCCGAGAGCACCAGGGCGGTGGAAGACGGTGAGGCCTATGAAGGGAACGTCACGGAGCCAGGGAATACTCGGCAGTTGTTTCCCACGCGGAGGAGTATGAGGGTTTACTGGTTCGTCTGTCGTCGCCGGAGAATAACAGCAGGTGTGGGTGAGTAGAGGGATGGCTAGGCTAGCGATGGGAGTATGGTGGGGCCGTGAGTCCTGCGCGGCAGCATAGCCGGCCGCGGGAGGAGGGAGCAGGCAGTGTCGCTGGCGCTTGTTTGAGCGGCTGGAGCATGAAGAGTAGAGATTGAAGAAGCACGACAGCCGTTGGATGGATATCCAACAGTCACTGCTCTCGTGTGTTGACTAAGTTGATAGGGCGCGTTGCGTGGCCAACCTTTTTTATGAAAGCATACGCGTCAACCTGTAGTAGGCGCACAAGTCAGCCTCAAATCTGTGGAAAACAACATACAACCCATCTGCCATTATTTCTAATAATGTACAACCCATTTGCTAATTCTTAAGATTTTTTGGAGCCCATCTTCTTTTTGTTAGCATTACACCCCATATTGTGGCCACGGTTAAAAAGTATACACAATTTTGCATATTTCAGTGCGGTCAACTGTTTTTAATCCAGAAATATCGATTCACATTCAAACTATTTTGAAAAATAATTTATATAAATATAAAATCAAAATAATTGTCCACGCATAAAAATCTATGGAATTTAAGATCTTGTAATGAAAAAATGAAACTAATTCCGGTTTGATGTCTTTTAAAATGTACAGCCATTTCGGGCAAACCGAATGAAACTCTCCTCGTCTTGAAACATTTGCAGCCAAAGAGGCCGATAAAGCAAGTAGGCCTTGTTTGGGTATTTCTTTTAAAAAATAGAACTGGGCTAGCCATTTTCAGCAAGAAAAAACACAACGGGCTCATGATGTGGTAAACATAAATAAAACCCTGGCTAGACGGGCCACAGCCCCGTTGTTACCCTGATCCGTCGCTAAAACTAGTATAAATAACAACTGCTTGTTCCTCATTGTCTCAAAAAAACTGCTTGTTCCTCAAAAAAAAACTGCGCGACTTGCTGGGTCCCTGGTGTCAGCCGCTCGTAGTGTAATTCTCTCGTTTATTGACTACGTTGACGATGGCGTGAGCCCCAGATGTCCAACCATTAGGAGGAACCATATTTTTGGGCTTGTACTATAGAGGCACTTGCTTGCGTGCATGCCATGACGCTGGTGGGTCCCTCCGTCATCCTCTCCACGTCAAATCATATCCTTGTTCCTCTTGGTTGTTGACGACGTTGACAACGCAAGAGGAGGGCGCACAAGCACGGCGAAACAAACCAAGGCCGCAAGGCGGAGGACGACGCGAGGCCTCGACGGAACGAACAGAGCCGTTGAAGATGCGCCGTCCGCGCAGTGGAGGGAGTACGAGGTTGACTGGTGGGGTGGTGGGGCTAGTCACTTGGCTTCAGAATGCACAAGGAGCTCAAGCAGCCGGCGTGTGTGATGTTATTTCCCTTGGTTGTGATTTGTTACAATATTTCACTCTAAATTAAACGAATGGAAAGCCATTTGCCTTGTTTCAAAGAAAATATGACAGTCACAACCGAGTTGAAAAGGGCAGGAACATCTAACTCCAGCTTACAAACTGTACAAAAGCATGAGGGTTGATTGTTCATCAGGTTTATAAAAAAACCCAGATTGAAAAGGGCAACAACATCTAACTCCACACTGTTTTCGGCAGTCACAGTCAAATGGATCGGTCAGGCCCATAGAATGAACATCCTGGATCATAAATTTACTGGATTATGACCACAATATGTTGTAAATAGAAGCCCGGCACGTTCAGGAGCTCTTTTGCCCACCTGAAACTCCTTTTTTTGCTCTTCGACATACCCATCCGTCAAAACCATGCTACTGATAAACTTAAGCCTGATGGACAATAGTAACCTCGCATTCAGCAGGAAGAATGTGAGAAATCTTGTGTTTGCACGGTTGGCTACATATCGTTCTAGCGTTATTGTCTTCAATCGAATCTCATGAGAAGTGAGAAAATCCCGATGCTTACGAATCCACCGATTGGTTATAACTTTCTTACCCCGTCCCGTTGCCTAAATAGACATGAAAATTGAAAACAGTTAAGGTCTAAAAGAAGAGTGTCGAAAGAGCAACAACTGAACGGTTAATTCTAGTACACTATATGCGGGATTCCAATGTGCGTGAAATTATCACCTTTATATACAACTTCTCTAGACATGGAAAGCATTGCCGCAAGCCAATAATCTTGACAAAATCCAGCACCATTGATAGGCCATCCATGGAGAAACTCTTCATTGAGCATAGAACATAATATTAGTACAAAATGTGTACTCCAAGATGATATATAAATTATGCGCAGAAATTTAAAATGCAGCATATGGTTACAAGTGTAGATGATAATATAAAGTACCTGAAGAACTGTGGAGCCAAACACCATATTGAAATGAGCACAGAGATCATGTATTACACCCAAGGTCTCCAGTTTAGGCGCAGAGAGGACGGTTATTTGCAACGGTGAATAACTAGAATCAAGGATCAACCTTTGAAGTGAAGGGGCATCTTAGATGATGAGCTGCCTTCCATCAAAAGAAATTCCAATTCTTACAAGGTTAGGCGACTTTATTTGGAGACAACCGATTCTAATCAGAAAACAAGCACCAAGCACTCCAGCGCAGGGCAACTGGAGTGGATGATGCTGTGCAATGAGGCCTCTGATATACGAACCCGCACAAGTGAAAGTTTCTTGAGAAATGGGAGTCGAAGGTTTAGTACCAGATTGTCTGGAAGGTAGCACATCGCAGAGTTGGCGGTGTGGAGAGGGAGGAAAACCGCGAGATGGACATCGGTGCTAAGGGCACAAGTTCATGGCGTTCAGTATGTGGTATGTGATTTCCAGGGGAATAGTAGAACTCAAGCAGCTGTAGTTCTGTGAATTCAGGGGATTTCAGCCAGGCGTCCACCGTGCAGGGCATGGTATGCTTGCTCAGGTAGCATGACGGGATGCAGAGGCTTTGAACGGAGCCCTGGTGGGAGGAGATGATGGCTCTGGGGATTTCAAAATCATTGAAGAGAGATAGCTGACGATAGTTGAGATTAAGGGGCACGGCGCGCCATAGAGGGCGCCACCGAATTGAGAGGGCTTGGGTGCGGCAGCAATCCTTGGTAGGGAGAAGCAAGATGATCTCCCCAAGGATGGCGTCCGGGAGATCGCTGATGCGGCCCACCCGAGATTCTACGGGTTCCTGGGATCCGGTGGGGGCGGGGTCGCCGCTTCTCCCCGGGCTGCCGGGTGCGGGATCTACAACAAAGCGTGCCAAGGAGCCTCATCTTCTTGGCGTCGGGTCAGCCGACTCCATTTTCTCGAGGCGTCGCGTCAGCTCCACGGATTTGAGCAGAGTAATGAATGACGAGCCTAGTTGTAGTCTGAAGAAGAAGGAGGGAGCTGGGGTTTTCAGTAGGAGTGAGGAAGAAGGGGAGCTGGGGTTTTCAGAGGAGTGAGGTGAGGAATTTGGGGGTGCGAGTGGAGCGAGCTGACGTGAGGTGGTGGGAGCGAGGAGGAAGAAGAGCACCCAGGTTTTTTGTGGGGGGGAGGGGCGGTGTGCTGGGTGTGGGTAGCGCCTTTTGAATTGATTTTACTATTTACTAGTGTGGATTGGCTGTTTTGTCTTGGGCCCAGAGAAACAATTACTACTAGTATAGTGGAGACACTCTACAGCTACCCAGAAAAACAATTACTACTAGTACAGTGGAGACACTCTACCGCTTCTGGCTCCTCCTAGGTCATTGAAACGTCTCCCTCTACTGAATGCCGTTATACTTTTGTCACCGACATGCGGGCCATGCAGCCTTGGGCCCAAATGCCATCCACCAAATTTGCAGGCAGATGCAAAGGAGAGTCACCCAGTCGTGAAGCGCCGCAAGAACGAGCCGTTGTATCACAAAACCCCACCTCCCCGCAGTCTAAGTTTGACGGACGAAGCAACCATCATTTCACTCCTCACTGAATCCCCTTCTCCCTCACCGTCTTCAAGAAAAGGCAACACTCTCATCTGCCACGTTCTTCTCTCCCCAACGAAGGGAAGGCAAGCGGATCCGTGATGTTGGTATATTTTCGCTCGAGAGAAAAAAAGAACTTTTGCAAAGCAATAACCGATCCTCACTCTCTTTTTGTTTCATTGTCATTGCAATTGTGTTTTCCTTTCAAAGGGTCTCCTAGTATTCGTCGGTTTCATGATGGACCAAGGAGAACCGGGCAAAGATCTGCCGATATTGGAGCAGACACGGAGGCTGATCCCCACGAGACAGAGAGCTCCAAGAAGATGGAGGCAGCCACCGAGCCGACCCAGATCACGCCACGGCCACTCTTGAGATGGTCAACACCCGTTTGAGGTTACAGCCCCGTGGCACTGCAGGAGCAGTTTTCCCCTTCGAGGATGTGTCTCCCCCGCTGAGCTGCCCAAGGTGATTTCCTTCTTTGCCGATCTCGATTGTGGTTTTTCATCTAAGTATGTGGTGATTTTTTTAGAAAAGGAAGTATGTGGTGATTAATAATGCAAGATTTTATTATCTTCGATGCCATGCTATACATAGTGGTTTAAATAACTTGTGGTTCTTATACTGAAAACTAATTCATAATTTGTTTCTGTTTCAATTAGAGCCCTGATGCAGAGAAGGATTGTGTGGTTGTGCATGTCACTCGCTATGAGGCGGACGACCTGAATATACGCACTGGGAAAACAGAGTTCTTAGGCTGTTGGATCCTGGAAGCCATTTGCGGTTATACCAATGAAGATTTGTATTCCAGCCTCACTATTGTCAGGCGTGTTGTCCAGGGTGTACTGAAGCACAAGAAGTTGAAAGCTACTCCTTCGTTTGTGAGGCATACTGTTCTTGTCAAGCTTACGCAGGAAGATGACGTGGCATGCCTCCACAAAAAAGTTTATCAGTGGCAAGGCCACAAGGTTGTGTTCATGAAGGTTCATAGGACTGAGCTGCTGCGGGACGTCCTCGATGATGTTCATGGCAAGGTCCGTCTTGTCTCCAGCCCAAATTAGATCAAGGCATGAAATAGTTGCCCCAGCTAGTGTTTAATAGTAGTTTGGATTGTGTCTAATTATCCGAACCTTGCCTGTTATCGACCCCTCATGGGCTATTGCTCTGTTTGAATCCATCTATGGGAACTGCTGCTACTTTTGTGTGCCCGTGAATCATGTGAGAACCATCGTAATTGTTGCCGAAACAGATGCGTCCTCACTAGTTTTTTCATGAATATGGCATGGTAAGACATAAGTTGTCACGGTTTATCATAAGAGCAATGTGTGTTTTGATGAAACAGCGCACTCGTTCGAGAACCGTGCGCCGACGTATACATAAGTACTTGTAAACACTGTTGGTGCTACCCCACTTGTAAGCAGTTGTGCAAAACACGGCACGTTGGCTCAGCTCGCTTCAACACTAGGCTATCGACCAACTAACAATCAACAATCTGCTGTCTGACATATAAGCAACTACTATGTATCTTGTTACAGTGGTTCATGTAGTTAATTGAGGCCACAATGTAATAAATTCCAAACGTTCACACGCTACTCCAGCGCTCATGTGGAACACTCACAATTAAACTCGTCTTCATAAAAATCTTGAAAAGCATAAGTTAAGCAATTTTATACATCTCAATGATTCATAGAACATAACAAACATATACTAGTTCACAGCAAAAGACAAAGTTGTGAGAAGGTTTACAAATCAGGAAAAAACAAGCAAGGCTTCTCTGAGCAAAGGGCCTCCCGGCAGGCTTAAATTTCCTGGGGTTCACTCTGGTTTTTTCTTGTTGCCACCATTCAGGGTTAGGTTCTCTCATTCCAGAATAACCAGTTATAATTGTGGCCTCAGCTGGAACTCTGAACTGAACCATGCAGTGTACTGACCAGCTGAAATGCTTGTGCATTCCACTAAATTTAAGCACCGCTATTTGCAGAAATAAGCAGACCACAATGCCTCTTGTCCGCGCACCTGTCCAAAAAACCGCCATGCAGTCGTGCTAGCTAGTCCTCGGTCCATGGATGAACTGGTAGAAAGTGCATTCCGGACTAGGATGCAGTTGTTTTCGCTCGTCCTTGCACTGCAATCAGGAAGTAAAACGTATGAATCAGCTTATTTTAGATTGCGTTGGTCATTCTACCTTAGTTACTACCAATGTAGGGATACCTTGAAGATGGGAGGTTAGACGACATCAACGAGGGATAGCCATCTCATTTTGCGCAGTTGTACTAAAACTGAGGTGTGTGCTTTTGATTGCGGGATAGAAATGATACGAGAGAGACATCCCAAACGATATGGAGATGACATCCTGTTTGCGCAAATACGAAATACGGTTATTTAAACAAGGACACATATTACTACTTTCCCCCGTTTCCTCTTAGAACCAAGTCCTAGATTCATGCTACAGCTTTCCCACTTTCTTCTCTGTTTGAACCAACGCTTTGAGTTCACTGTATGAACTAGCTTGACTTCTAATAATAGTAGAAGTCTAGGTGGCTTTGTAACAGCGGACGGAAGTAGAAAAGGATCCACATGAAGGGGGAAGAGCTGGGGCAGTAGAGCAAGGCAGGTTTCGAAGGAATATATACCTGAGGGTCGTCGGCATGTGGCAAAGACGGCGTCGGGAGGCTGCATCTTGGCCACAATACCACAGGGAGGAAGAAGGGGTCGGAGGCCCTCCCGAGCCGGCGCTCTCTCGGAGAGAACGGCACGGCCGCCGATCGGGACGCGCGGGCAGCCGTTGGTCTCCTCCCTCGCCACCGACGACAGCGTGAACGATGCACCTACACCCCTGCCCCGGTCGAGGTTGTCCGGCCAGATTTGTGACCAGCCGTGAGCTGAGAGAGAGAGTGTGGCCACCTATGTCTTGCTTAGATCTGGAGAGCATGAGAGAGTGCACGAGAGGAACCCTAGTAAAGCAAGCGCTAAGGCTCCTGCTTTTATATATAGAGGAGTGATTTTGTTGTACCGGCTTCAAAAAAAATGTGCTCCTACGTGTACCCGCGAGTGGGTGTGAGAGAACTAGTGCGTGCGTGCACCGCTTCTCTTCATGAGAGTACAATATATACTATGCCCAAAAAAAGTTCGCTGCAAGAGTAATAGTATAGACGTGTGAGCTAAAATAAAATGTGCGCGTTTTTTACAAGTTCTGGGGGTAGGGTGTGAAGAGCACATATGTGCGTGACGTCTACCTGCAGATAGAGGATGGGTGCAACGTGCGAGTCTGCGAGAGGACTCGGGAGAGTTGTGACTCGTGAGGGTGCATGTGCGTGAGAGAGAGGGGGGCACGTATCAATGCAATGCATGTGTCCGTAAATCATTATCCGACAAACGTTCGCCACAAGCATTTTCCTGACGAACACCGTAAGAACCGTTAGATCGGCATCCGACAGTGTCAGTTTTGCCATGTCATTTAACAGAATAGCCACTCCTCCTACACACAAATCTTCCACGTGAGTGTTAGTAACTGCCGTATGCTCCCTCCGTTCTAAAATGCAGTGCATATAGCTTTATTGAAAATTAGAACCTCGCAAACTTTTACCGAGTTTTCGTGTACCAAATTGCACATGTAGAATACCACATATATATCATTTCATTCATCTTCGATAGGTAACTATAAAGATGGGTGAGGAGTCTACAAATAAAGACCATCGTATCACCCGCAGCAATTTCAACCATCCTTTAGTGTCGAGGAATATCATAGGAACTCTATATGATATGATTTTTATAGGATTTTTTCCTTTAGAGCCAATTGGTTCATAGGAATAGATTCATATACTCTACATTTCAAAGTAAATAAACATGATATCATTTATGTAGCTTTAGAGCCACTTGGTTCATATGAATGGATTCCTATACACCCTTAATTTCAAAGGAAAATAAACATTAGCGTATATTCAATAGAAAAGTTCCTATGATATGAACCAAATTACATCTCTTTACTAATCCCTCCTCATAGGAATTGAGATACATGTCATCTCTAGATTCAATAGAAAAGTTCCTATGATGTGAACCAAATGACATCTCTTTTCCAATCCCTACTCATAGGAATTGAGATGCTCCATGTCATCTCTTTCCCTACAACTTCCACGTATGCATCTTCTATTCCTAAATAGATAGTACAACCCACTAGTAGCTTTTTTCCAAAACATGCAACTATGGCACAAGAACTATATAGTGTGCCAATAACTTTGAAAGATGGTCGCTGGATGAAGCTAACCCGACAGTGCAGAGATGGGAAAATCCGAGCACTACCGGCCGTTGGATATCATCAACATTCCACCAGGTCTGCCACATGTACAATTTATAAGACTCCATGGTTGAACTTAAGCATAATGCACAAACCTCAAAACACAAGCACTTCTCCTTTGTTCTAGAATCTTCTGTATCATAATTGATTATTTTTTCTAAATGAATTGCCATTATTTGTTTTTTACTTTATGATTTACAATGCACAACCCCATGAATCTTAACATTTTTATAAAACTAATTGATTTTGAATGAGATGAACTATAAGAACTAAACGAACATCTACGTCATGCATATATGACTCAAAGCTTTACATGCTATAGTGTGTATTTATTCATAATTTGGTTTCGAAATCTCATGCGTTCAATACATGTGTACCTTACTAGTTTCGAGTAGAGTAGCAAATTTCACGCGGCCCCGAGTATATCAAAATGCAGGGCCCATGCATCATTGCCTTTCGGTCGAACCTACGTCCACAATTTTTTGTACGTGCTATATCTCCATTGGTCCCCGAACCCAAAATGCTGCCTCGTTCCCGTAAAACCAAGCGGCCCACACATATTTAAGGTGTCGACTCGAACCCGTTTACTACGACGTGGACCCGCATGCCGTAGTACTCCTACAAACCCTACCGCCACACTCATCATCGGTTTTCTTCAAGAGGAGGAGGGAGAAGCTGATTTGTAGTGGAGGCGCTTTAAAAAAAAAGGATCTGTAGTGGAGACCCCTATCCTAGGGTGCCCTAGGTAGCTGCCGCACGCATCATTGCTTTCTCTTTTCTTTATGCTCTTGCGCGCTAGAGTGAAATGATGGTTGCTTCGTCCGTCTAGCTTAATGCGGGAAAGGTGGGGCTTTGTGATTTGACCCCTCATCGCTCATTTTCTACTATCATGGCGCTTCGACCGGGTGCCTCCAATTCCAACCGCTGCTCCGAACTGTAATTTGGTGCATCGCACGTGGAACAAGACGGTGGATGAGCCACATGTCTGCCAAAGGGGTCCTGTTAAGTTCTTCGCCAATTCATGTGCGGACTGACCCTGCTTGAATTGCTACGCCAACACGACAGGAGCAGCCTACCACTTGGTTTTGCTCCTTGGTGAATCCCGACTATATTGATCTAAAAAGATACGTCCTGAAGTACCCTCTCCATCTCGGTTTTTTATTTGTAGGCGTCTCGGTTTATAGGGCCTGCACGTAGTTCTAGGTCATCCATTTGACTAACTAAATATGAGTTACTATGTCACAAAAAGTATATCATTGGATTCTTATTGGTTGATATGTGAAGAAACAAGAAATGAGGTAGAAATTAATGCACCGCACCTTAGTATTGTGGGATTATTTGGTTTTCGTAAGATGACGTGCGTTTGGTTGCAAGGGTGGTCATGAATGGGTTGGGATCATTCAGAAAATAGACATGTTTGGTTATAAAGCACATGAATGGTTTGAGTCAAAAAAAGAGAATATGCCTTGAAGATGCTGAACCATTCCACCCAACCAAATCGGTCGAATCAAATGGCCACCCTTTGCATGCATGACTATGTGAGCATGACTGGTGGTCCCGTCTTAAATAATTAGCTCATCTCTTATATTCAGCCAAACACATGAATTGAATGGTTCAATTCCAGAAAAATTGAATGGTCCCAATCCATTCATACGATACCTTCAACCAAACGCATCCGACGGAGGGAGTAGTTGTATTTAAAAGTTGAGGGCGGGGCTTTTCCTGCGCGGTAGGCGGGGCAGTTCCGCCTAGTCGGTTCGATAGAGACGCGACAAGACGAGGGAGTAGGCTGCTGCAAACGAGGGGCTGTGTGATTTGACAACAGGTACTTCTGGACAGGTGGGGCCCGTGATTTGACTTGCCATTATCATTTTAATCTGGCGCCACGACCGTGTGAGTCTCCTGTCTCGACCACCTCCATACAGTGCCTCTCCCAATGCTCCACCATGTAGTAGTAGAGGCTGGCTCTTGCATGAGAGCCCACTTCTCCACTTTTTCCTTGCCTCTCTTTCCTCCACATATGCAAAATGCCATGTAAAGCGACTATTGTACTTACTTGCTCCTACAGGTGTAAGCTTGCCACATAGGCATAAAGTCTGATGTGGCAAGTTAATCAAGAAGAGAGAGACTAGTTTGGTGACCCAAGGAAGAAATGGTGCTAAGCGCGTGTACCTAGGTGAAGAGACAATTTTGAGTCTATAGCTAATTAAATGAAGCAAACTTAGCAACACCATTTCATTGGAAGAGGTCACTCCTTGGCAAATGCAATAAATACTAGTACTCCCTGTGTCCCATTATATAAGAACGTTTTTGACACTACACTAGCTAGTGTCAAAAACATTCTTATATTATGGGACGGAGGGAGTACGAAGAAAGAGATAGAGAGGAGTAAAAAAATACACTTATAGCCAACCTTATAGCCAACCTTGTTGTAGTATGAGTGACTAAGTGATGACTATGTATGACATGCCAACATCAGATAGCCTAACACACCGTGTTAAATCTCCAAGGGTGTGACCACGCGAGCGACGCGACGGTCGTGGTAGGCGCGACCATGATACGGGCTGCTGGCAGCCCTTGGATCTGAGATCAAACGGTCGCATGCTAAGTTGCTGAAAATTTTAAGAATAACCCTCCAGGATAGGATATTCACCCATAGGTCTAGAATCACGCCATGCAACCGTTCGATCTCATATCCAAGGGCTCTCGGAAGCCCATATCATGGGAGAATGGAAAGCCACTACACTGCCGTTCGCACGCTGGCAGTTCGCTCCTACTCTTTCCCGCACGTCCTTTAATACTACGGCGGTTCGCTCCTAGTCGTCCCGTCCATTCACATTATGGCAGTTCCACTAATCCTAACCCTCCTCCCAAATCCATGGCGTCCCAAATCTCCCCGATCGGCGGTGAGTACAAGGTTAGAACCATCACCGGCGATGAGTTCGACGTCATCTACACCCGTACTTCCGCGACGGTGAAAGGATGCCTTTCTCGCTTCAGACGCATGTTCGAAAACTCACATGATGAGTGGGTCGCTGGGCTAGATGTTGAGTACACCACAGTCGTGGGACAAGAGAAGGATCTAAAGGACGAAGAGAGGAAGAAGCCTGCCGTGATCCAGGTTTGCGTACATAACGTTTGCTTGGTCTACCACATATGCCATGCCGACGTTGAGTGCCAGGATTTTAAGAACTTCCTCGAGGACAAAACAGTCAAATTCGTTACTGTAGACTTTAAGAACGACAAAGAAGTCCTGCGTCGGATAGGCCTCGTTGTAGGCAACCCCTTCGACCTCCAGAAGAATCGGCTGGTGCCCTCTTGTCAGCCCTCAATGCTGACCCTGGCAGGAGCCATGGTTTACCTTCATACCGCAAACTGGAGAAACCTCATTACACATTTCATCGTCATGCATGGCAGCGGAATGTACTAGATATAGACCACATCCACTATGCTGCAATGGATGGCTACCTTTGTTTCAATATCTACAAGGGTTGGATGAAGAGCAACAAGCAAGTTGGCGGTTCAAGCAAAGAAGTATCGGCCAAGAGGAAGAGGGACAAGGACGAAGTCGAGGACGTGGACAAGGACTCCGAGTAAGGTGGCAGTGTCGTTGCTCATGGCGGTTCTAAACTTCTAATTCAGTGTCTACCGGATTAGTTGCATAGTTTAATTTCATGTGTGCTTAGTTTAATTTGAGGGGTGTGTTGTGGTGAGCCCCCATCAGAACTATGTTATGTTTCTTCTCGTTACTTTAACTCTTCAGTATGTACATACTAGTACTAGTATTTCTTAGAATTTAGCACCCCAATTAAGCACGTACTAGCTTTTTTAATAGTACTATATGCATAATTTGGCGACGAGCGCTCTCTATATGTACCACCTTTTTTAAAAATTTCAATTTTTGCTCCATGGCGCAATCCATCGATAGTGGAGTACTCTGTACAAAAGTATACATTTTTAAAAGGCTAGCGTATCGTTCATCACATATATATATATATTGCCGCTAAATTCTCAACCTAGAACGACGTGCATGCCATGTAGTAAACCGATCCGGAGGAAGTATAGTAAAATGAGGTGATTTTACCCAGCGATCGGCGGGGAGCATGGCCATCATGCGGTCCCACGTGTCATGATGTACCAAGGCGATGCGTGTGTCCTCTTGAGGCGAAGCAATACTAGTACGTGGTTTGAGATGATGTCGAACGAAGTGTGAAATAATGGTTACTTCGTCCGTGCAGGAAGGTGCGGCATTGTGATTTGACGTCTCATTGCTCATTACTAACACTGGGCCGGTACGATTGGGGTGCGTCCCCCCTACTGTTCTGCACTATTATTTGGTGCTTGACACGTCGACCCGGTTGCTATATGTCCCACATGTCGGTGACAGGAAGTACATAATTCATGAAAGGGAGAGTCGACGGAGGAGTATACTACAGAATTCATGAAAGGGAGCGACTTAGTTTTGGAAAAATCTGTTTTTATGAAGTACGTACCCACTAGGGTTTATAGGGCGCATCTAAAACACATTCGTTTTTCCGTTTGATAAGTCTCAATTCTAGTACTATACTAGTAGTAGTACCATTACATGTTGGATTTCGAGGTGCGTTAGATCATCCGACGCAAGCAGTGTCAAGAGGAAACTAACCAATGCATGTACAAGTTCATGGAAATTTAGTGGTTGAGGGAGTCCTGGATTAGGGGGTGTCCGGATAGCCGAACTATCACCGTTGGCCGGACTCCTGGACTATGAAGATACAAGATTGAAGACTTCGTCCCGTGTCCGCATGGGACTTTCCTTGGCGTAGAAGGCAAGCTTGGCGATGCGGATATGTAGATCTCCTACCATTGTAACCGACTCTGTGTAACCCTAACCCTATCCGGTGTCTATATAAATCGGAGTGTTTTAGTCCGTAGGACGAACAACAATCATACCATAGGCTAGCTTCTAGGGTTTAGCCTCTCTGATCTCGTGGTAGATCCACTCTTGTACTACCCATATCATCAATATTAATCAAGCAGGAGTAGGGTTTTACCTCCATCGAGAGGGCCCGAACCTGGGTAAGAACATCGTGTCCCTTGTCTCCTGTTACCATCCGCCTAGACGCATAGTTCGGGACCCCCTACCCGAGATCCGCGGTTTTGACACCGACATCGGTGCTTTCATTGAGAGTTCCTCTGTGTCGTCATCCTTAGGCCCGATGGCTCCTTCGATCATCAACAACGACGCGGTCCAGGGTGAGACTTTTCTCCCCGGACAGATCTTCCTATTCGGCGGCTTTGCAATCGCGGGCAATTTACTTGGCCATCTGGAGCAGATCGAAGCTACGCCCCAGCCATCAGGTCAGATTTGGGAGTTTGAACTACACGGCCGACATCCGCGGAGACTTGATCTTGACGGATTCGAGCCACACCAAGCGCCCACATCACCTCGATGGGCACGATCTAGCTCTACCGCTGAACAGTGCCCTGGAGGCCGCACCAGCGTCCGCTCCGACCCTTAGCTCGGAGCCGACTCCGCCGATCGAGGACGAGTGCCTGGACACCGCCTCGGGGGCTACGATCCCTATGGTGATTAAGCCAAATTCCATCCCTGTCCTTTGCGAAGACCGTGACTCCAAGGTGCCGGACTCCTCTCCGGACTCTGAACCCGCCGCGCCCCTGCCAATCGAATCCAATTGGGCACCGGTTATGGAGTTCACTGCCGCGGACATCTTTCAGCACTCGCCCTTTGGCGACATCCTGAATTCACTAAAGTCTCTCTCTTTATCAAGAGAACCCTGGCTGGACTACGGTCAGGAAGGTTGGGATGCGGACGACGAAGAAATTCAACGCCCACCCACCACCCACTTTGTAGCCACTGTCGATGATTTAACCGACATGCTCGACTTCGACTCCAAAGACACCCACGGTATGGATGACTATGCTGGAGACGACCAAGAACCAGTGCCTACAGGGCACTAGAAGGCCACCTCGTCATACGACATGTACATGGTGGACATCCCAAAAGATGGGAACGGCGATGGAACAGCGGAGGACGACCCCTCCAAGAAACAACCCAAGCGCCGGCGTCAACGGCGCCGCTCTAAATTCCGCCATAGCGAAAACGGTGATTCTGGCACGGGAGATAATAACACCCCGGACAGTGCCGAAGACAACCCCCTCCAGCAGGATTTAGCACAGGAGGAGGGAGAAGCCAGCCCTCATGATAGAGCGGCAGACAGGGAGGTGGAGGACGATAATTATATGCCTCTCTCCGAAGATGAGGCAAGCCTCGACGATGACGAATTTGTCGTGCCTGAGGATCCCGCCGAACAGGAGCATTTCAAACGCAGGCTTATGGCCACGGCAAGCAGCCTCAAAAAAAGCAGCAGCAGCTTAGAGCTGACCAAGACTTGCTAGCTGACAGATGGTCTGAAGTCCTTGCAGCCGAAGAGTACGAACTCGAACGCCCCTCCAAGAGATACCCAAAACGCAGGCTGCTACCCCAATTAGAGGAAGCAGCACCCAAACCTACATCACCAGCGCATGATGCGGCCGACCGGCCACCCCGTGGCCGCGAAAGAGAGGCCTCTACACCCTCCATTCAAGCCGTACCCCGGTGTCGCTCGAAAAGTACCAAGGCACGGGGAAACGCGCCAGACCTACGAGACATATTGGAGGACAAGGCAAGGCAAACAAGATCAATCTATGGATCACGTGGGCGCCCCACGACACGCGACGATAACTGTCACGCCGGATACGGCAATTCGGCGGGCGAACCACGATGAACAAAGCTCATTTGAGCTGCGTCGTGATATAGCTCAATCTGAGGCGCCGCACACCCACTATGCTTCACAGACGAAGTGATGGATCATCAAATCCCCGAAGGTTTCAAACCCGTAAACGTCGAATCATATGATGGCACAACAGATCCTGCGGTTTGGATCGAGGACTACCTACTCCATATCCACATGGCCCGCGGTGATGATCTACACGCCATCAAATACCTCCCACTCAAGCTTAAAGGACCAGCTCGGCATTGGCTCAATAGCCTGCCAGCAAAATCAATTGGTTGTTGGGAGGACCTGGAAGCCGCATTCCTTGATAACTTCCAGGGCACATATGTGCGACCACCAGACACCGATGACCTCAGCCACATAATTCAGCAGCCAGAAGAATCGGCCAGACAATTCTGGACACGGTTCCTAACCAAGAAAAATCAAATTGTTGATTGTCCGGATGCAGAGGCCCTTGCAACCTTCAAACATAACATCCGCGACGAGTGGCTTGCCCGGCACCTAGGACAGGAAAAGCCGAAATCCATGGCAGCCCTCACAACACTCATGACCTGCTTTTGCGCGGGAGAGGACAGCTGGCTAGCTCGTAGTAACAACTTGACCAAAAACCCTGGTAGTTCGGATACCAAGGACAACAATGGCAGGTCGCGTCACAACAAGCACAAGCGCCGCATTAACGGCGATAATTTTGAAGATACGGCAGTCAATGCCGGATTCAGAGGCTCTAAACCCGGTCAGCGGAAAAATCCGTTCAAAAGAAATACTCGGGGCCTGTCCAATCTGGACCGAATACTCGATCGCCCGTGCCAAATACATGGCACCCCCGAAAAACCAGCCAACCACACCAACAGGGATTGTTGGGTCTTCAAACAGGCAGGCAAGTTAAATGTCGAACTGAATGGCAAGGGGTTGCATAGCTATGACGAGGAGGAGCCCCGGCCGCCGAACAATAGAGGACAGAAGGGCTTCCCCCCACAAGTGCGGACGGTGAACATGATATACGCAACCCACATACCCAAAAGGGAGCGGAAGCGTGCACTAAGGGACGTATATGCGATGGAGCCAGTCGCCCCAAAGTTCAACCCATGGTCCTCCTGCCCGATCACCTTTGATCGAAGGGACCACCCCACTAGCATCCACCACGGCGGATTCGCCGCATTGGTTCTTGACCCAATCATCGACGGATTTCATCTCACTAGAGTCCTGATGGACGGCGGTAGCAGTTTGAACCTGCTCTATCAGGATACAGTGTGCAAAATGGGCATAGACCCCTCAAGGATTAAACCCACAAAGACGACCTTTAAAGGTGTCATACCGGGTGTAGAGGCCAATTATGCAGGCTCGCCACACTCGAAGTGGTCTTGGATCCCGGATAACTTCCAAAGCGAAGAGTTAATCTTGACATAGTCCCATTCATGGCGGCTATCACGCCTTTGCTTGGACGAACCGCATTTGCAAAGTTCAATGCGGTGCCGCACTCACGCATACCTCAAGCTCAAGATGCCAGGCCCTCGAGGAGTAATCACGGTCAATGGAAACACCGAACGCTCTCCGAGCGGAGGAGCATACGGCGTCCTCGCGGTGGAGGTGCAAAGCAGCCTCTCACAGCAATTCTCGAGTCCGGCTACTAAGCGTCCGGACACCGCAAAGCGCGCCGGAGTAATCTACAACAAGACCGCCTGGCACGATCCAAGCACGCGTAGCAATCCGGCCCAACCCCAGCCCTCGCGAAATTGCGAAGCCCGAGTACTACGCGTACATAATTACGCTCTGGAGATACCATGGGCATAAGGGGAGGGGCACGACCACGGCACGCCCAGAATGCGGCCCAACCGCACCAGGGGCTCCCGATTGTGTCATTCTTTTTTCTTTCTTCTTTTCTCTTACTTTCAGGACTCCGTTTTTCAGAAGCCCTGTCCGGCTCTAGAATTCCCGAACTCACGATGCAACAGCCAGGGAAGCAGAAAGGTACGTTGACTGTCCAGGTGGTCTCTACTACGAGCATTATACCTGTTTTACATACCATCCCGCAGCTTACCCCTGGAGGGGGACATGTCAAATAATCCCATCCCTTGCTTATCGCGCTATTTGTATCGTTCTGCTTTCATTGCAGTACCTTTTTGAATAAACAATACATGGCTTTTGCCTATTATTGCACTACTTTCTTTATCTATATATATGTTCATTCATGACACGTTGCACCCGTACACTTTGGTACGGCAAATACACCAGGGGCTTAAGTACCCCAAAAAATATGGTGTGATAAGTCCGAACACTTTCACAAGTGCGGCACCCCGAACTTATAGCATTATATGCATCGGCTCCGAATCATGTCTTGGGTCAATAGTTGGGTTTGCCCGGCTCCCATGTTTTGGTACCGTACGTTCCGTTATATCGGCTAAGGTAGCGCTGGGAGAACTGAAGGAAATATGCCCTAGAGGCAATAATAATGTTATTATTTATTTCCTTATATCATGATAAATGTTTATTATTCATGCTAGAATTGTATTAACCGGAAACATAATACATGTGTGAATACATAAACCTACAGAGTGTCACTAGTATGCCTCTACTTGACTAGCTCGTTAATCAAAGATGGTTATGTTTCCTAACCATGAACAAGGAGTTGTTATTTGATTAACGGGATCACATCATTGGTTGAATGATCTGATTGACATGACCCATTCCATTAGCATAGCACCTGATCGTATAGTTTGTTGCTAGTGCTTTTCTTCATGACTTATACATGTTCCTATGACTATGAGATTATGCAACTCCCGTTTGCCCGAGGAACACTTTGGGTGCTACCAAACGCCACAACGAATCGGGTGATTATAAAGGTACATTACAGGTGTCTCCGAAGGTACATGTTGGGTTGGCATATTTGAGATTAGGATTTGTCACTCCGATTGTCGGAGAGGTATCTCTGGGCCCTCTCGGTAATGCACATCACATAAGCCTTGCAAGCATTGCAACTAAATGTGTTAGTTGTGAGATGATGTATTACGGAACGAGAAAAGAGACTTGCCAAGATGTGAGATTGAACTAGGTATTGGATACCGACGATCGAATCTCGGGCAAGTAACATACCGATGACAAAGGAACAACGTGTTGTTATGCGGTCTGACCGATAAAGATCTTCGTAGAATATGTAGGAACCAATATGGGCATCCAGGTCCCGCTATTGGTTATTGACCGAGAGGTGTCTCGGTCATGTCTACATAGTTCTCGAACCCGTAGGGTCCGCACGCTTAACGCTTCGATGGCGCTTATTATGAGTTTTATGATGTTGATGTACGAAGGTTGTTCGAGTCCCGGATGAGATCACGGACATGACGAGGAGTCTCGAAATGGTCGAGACATAAAGATTGATATATTGAAGCCTATGTTTGGACTCGGAATCACTCCGGTGAAATTGGGAATTTTATTCGAGATGCGGGGTTACGGAACCCCGGGAGTCAATGGGCCTTGATGGGCCTTAGGGGAAAGAGAAAAGGGGCCATATGCTGGCGCAGCCTTCCCCTTCCCTAGTCCTATTAGGATTAGGAGAAGGGGTGGCGCCTCTCTCCCTCTCCCCTTGGTCAAACCCTAGTTGGACTAGGATTGGGGGAATCCTACTCCCGTGGGAGTAGGACTCCCAGCGCAGCCATAGGTGGCCGCCAGCCCCTCCCTTCCCTCCTTTATATCTGAGGGCAGGGGCACCCCATGACACACAAGTTGATCATTGAGATCGTTCCTTAGCCGTGTCGGTGCCCCTTCCACCAAACTACACCTCGAATATACCGTTGCGGAGCTTAGGCGAAGCCCTGCGCCGGTGGAACATCATCATCGCCACCACGCCGTCGTCTTGTGAAACTCTCCCTCAACACTCGGCTGGATCGGAGTTCGAGGGACGTCATCGAGCTGAGCGTGTGCAGAACTTCGGAGGTGCCGTGACGTTCGGTACTTGGATCGGTTGGATCGGGAAGTAATGCGACTACTTCCTCTACGTTGCGTCAACGCTTCCGTTGCTGGTCTCGAGGGTGCGTGGACAACACTCTCATCTCGTTGCTATGCATCACCATGGTCTTGCGTGATCGTAGGAAAATTTTTGAAATTACTCGTTCCCCAACAAAGTGGCATCCGAGCCTGGTTTTATGCGTTGATGTCATATGCACGAGTAGAACACAAGTGAGTTGTGGGCGATACAAGTCATACTACCTACCAGCATGTCATACTTTGGTTCAGCGGTATTGTGAGATGAAGCGGCCGGACCGACATTACGCGTGCGCTTCGCGAGACTGGTTTCACCGCTGTGAGCACTCGTTGCTTAAAGGTGACCGGCGGGTGTCTGTCTCTCTCACTTTAGTTGAACCGAGTGTGGCTACGCCCGGTCCTTGAGAAGGTTAAACGGAGTCTATTTGACAAAGTATCGTTGTGGTTTTGATGCGTAGGTAAGAACGGTTCTTGCTCAGCCCGTAGCAGCCACGTAAAACTTGCAACAACAAAGTAGAGGACGTCTAACTTGTTTTTGCAGGGCATGTTGTGATGTGATATGGTCAAGACGTGATGCTATATTTTATTGTATGAGATGATCATGTTTTGTAACCGAGTTATCGGCAATCGGCAGAGCCATATGGTTGTCGCTTTATTGTATGAAATGCAACGCCATGTAATTGCTTTACTTTATCACTAAGGAGTAGCGATAGTCGTAGAAGCAATAGTTGGCGAGGCGACAACGATGCTACGATGGAGATCAAGGTGTCGCGCCGGTGGCGATGGTGATCATGACGGTGCTTGAGATGGAGATCACAAGCACAAGATGATGATGGCCATATCATATCACTTATATTGATTGCATGTGATGTTAATCCTTTATGCATCTTATTTTGCTTTGATTGACGGTAGCATTATAAGATGATCCCTTACTAAATTATCAAGAAGTGTTCTCCCGAGTATGCACCGTTGCGAAAGTTCTTCGTCTGAGACACCACGTGATGATCGGGTGTGATAGGCTCTACGTTCAAATACAACGGTGCAAAACAGTTGCACACGCGAATACTCAGGTTATACTTGACGAGCTATGCATATAAGATATGACCTCGGAACACGGAGACCGAAAGGTCGGCGTGAATCATATAGTAGATATGATCAACATATTGATGTTCACCATTGAAACTACTCCATCACACGTGATGATCGGTCATGGTGTAGTTGATATGGATCACGCAATCACTTAGAGAATTGAAGGATATTTTTCTAAGTGGGAGTTCTTAAGTAATATGATTAATTGAACTTTAATTTATCATGAACTTAGTCCCGGTAGTATTTTGCAAATTATGTTGTAGATCAATAGCTCGCGTTGTTGCTTCCCTATGTTTTTATATGTGTTCCTAGAGAAAATTGTATTGAAAAATGTTAGTAGCAATGATGCGGATTGGATCCGTGATCTGAGGTTTATCCTCATTGCTGCACGTAAGAATTATGTCCTTGATGCACCGCTGGGTGACGGACCTATTGCAGGAGCGAGATGCGAGGCGTTATGAGCGTTTGGCTAGCTCAATATGATGACTACTTGATAGTTTAGTGCACCATGCTTAACGGCTTAGAATCGGGACTTCAAAGGCGTTTTGAGCGTCATGGACCATATGAGATGTTCCAGGAATTGAAGTTAATATTTCAAGCAAATACCGAGTTGAGAGATATGAAGTCTCCAACAAGTTCTATAGCTAAAAGATGGAGGAGAATCGCTCAACTAGTGAGCATGTGCTCAGATTGTCCGAGTACTTCAATCGCTTGAATCAAGTGGGAGTTAATCTTCCGATAAGATAGTGATTGACAGAATTCTCTAGTCACCATCACTAAGTTAGTAGAACTTCGTGATGAACTATAGTATGCAAGGGATGACGAAAAAGATTCTCGAGCTCTTGGCGATGCTAAAATCGGCGAAGGTAGAAATCAAGAAAAACATCAAGTGTTGATGGTTGACAAGACCACTAGTCTCAAGGAAAATGGCAAAGGGAAGAAGGGAACTTCAAAAGGAACGGCAAGCAAGTTGCTGCTCGAGTGAAGAAGCCCAAGTCTAGACCTAAGCCTGAGACTGAGTACTTTTGCTGCAATGGAACTGGTCACCGGAAGCGAACTACCCTGAATATTTGGTGGATAAGAAGGATGGCAAAGTGAACAAGGTTATATTTGATATACAGGTTATTGATGTGTGCCTTACTAGTGTTTATAGTAGCCCCTGAGTATTTGATACTCGTTCGGTTGCTAAGATTAGTAACTCGAAACAGGAGTTACAGAATAAACAGAGACTAGTTGAAGGGGAAGTGACGATGAGTGTTGGAAGTAGTTCCAAGATTGATATGATCATCATCGCACACTCCCTATACTTTCGGGATTAGTGTGGAACCTAAATAAGTGTTATTTGGTGTTGAGCATAAATATGATTTGATCATGTTTATTGCAATACGGTTATTCATTTAAGTAAGAGAATAAATTGTTGTTCTGCTTACATGAATAAAACCTTATATGGTTACACACCCAATGAAAATGGTTCATTGGATCTCGATCATAGTGATACACATATTCATAATATTGAAACCAAAAGATGCAAAGTTAATAATGATAGTGCAACTTATTTGTGGCACTCGCCGTTTAGGTCATATTGGTGTAAAGCGCATGAAGAAAACTCCATGCCGATGGACTTTTGGAATCACTTGATTATGAATCATTTGATGCTTATGAACCGTGCCTTTTGGGCAAGATGACTAAAACTCCGTTCTCCGAACAATGGAACAAGCTACTGACTTATTGGGAATAATACATACCGATGTATGCGATCCAATGAGTGTTGATGCTCGTGGCAAGTATCGTTATTTTCTGACCTTCACAAGATGATTTGAGCAGATATGGGTATATCTACTTGATGAAACATAAGTCTGAAATAGTTGAAAGGTTCAAAGAATTTCAGAGTGAAGTGGAAAATCATCGTAACAAGAAAATAAAGTTTCTGCGATCTGATCGTGGAGATGAATATTTGAGTTACGAGTTTGGTCTTCAATGAAAACAATGTGGAATAGTTTCACAGCTCACGCCACCGGAACACCACAACGTTATGGTGTGTCCGAACGTCAGAATCGTATTTTATTTTGATATGGTGCGATCTATGATGTATCTTACCGATTTACCACTATCGCTTTGGGGTTATGCATTAGAGACAGCTGCATTCACGTTTAATAGGGCAACCATCTAAATCCGTTGAGATGACACCGTATGAACTATGGTTTAGCAATAAACCTAAGCTGTCGCTTCTTAAAGTTTGGAGTTGTGATGCTTATGTGAAAAGGTTTTCACCGATAAGCTCGAACCCAAATCGAGAAGTGCGTCTTCATAGAATACCCAAAGGAAAAGTTGGGTACACCTTCTATCACAGATCCGAAGGCAAGTTTTTGCTAAGATGGATCCTTTCTAGAGAAGAAGTTTCTCTCGAAAGAAGTGAGTGGGAGGAAAGTAGAACTTGATGAGGTAATTGTACCTTCTCCTTATTGGAAAGTAGTTCATCACGGAATCAGTTCCATGATTCCTACACCAATTAGTGAGGAAGTTAATGATGATGATCATGAAACTTCAGATCAAGTTGCTACTAAACCTCGTAGGTCTTCCAGAGTAAGATCCGCACTGAGTGGTACGGTAATCTTATTCTAGAAGTCATGTTACTAGACCATGATGAACCTACGAACTATGAGGAAGCGATGATGAGCCCAGATTCGCGAAATGGCTTGAGACCATGAAATCTGAGATGGGATCCATGTATGAGAACAAAGTATGGACTTTGGTTGACTTGCTCGATGATCGGCAAGCCATTGAGAATAAATGGATCTTCAAGAGGAAGACGGACACCGATAGTAGTGTTACTATCTACAAAGCTCGACTTGTCGCAAAAAGGTTTTTGACAAGTTCAAGGTGTTGACTACAATGAGATTTTCTCAATTGTAGCGATGCTTAAGTCTGTCTCAATCATGTTAGCAATTGCCACATTTTATGAAATCTGGCAAATGGATGTCAAAACTACATTCTTTAATGGATTTATTAAAGAAGAGTTGTATATGATGCAACCGAAGGTTTTGTCAATCCTAAAGGAGCTAACAAAATGTGCAAGCTCCAATGATCCATCTATGGACTGTGCAAGCATCTCGGAGTTGGAATAAACGCTTTGATAGTGTGATCAAAGCATATGGTTTTATACAGACTTTTGGAGAAGCCTGTATTTACAAGAAAGTGAGTGGGAGCACTACAGCATTTATGATAAGTATATGTGAATGACATATTGTTGATCAGAAATAATGTAGAATTATTCTGCAAAGCATAAAGGAGTGTTTGAAAGGAGTTTTTCAAAGAAAGACCTCGGTGAAGCTGCTTACATATTGAGCATCAAGATCTATAGAGATAGATCAAGACGCTTGATAAGTTTTTCAATGAATACATACCTTGACAAGATTTTGAAGTAGTTCAAAATGGAACAGTCAAAGAAAGAGTTCTTGCCTGTGTTACAAGGTGTGAGATTGAGTAAGACTCAAAACCCGACCACGGCAGAAGATAGAAAGAGAATGAAAGTCATTCCCTATGCATCAGCCATAGGTTCTATAAAGTATGTCATGTCAGTGTACCAGATCTATTGCATACCCTACCACTAAGATTGGCAAGGAGTGCAATAGAGATCTAGGAGTAGATCAATGGACAGCGGTCAAAATTATCCTTAGTAGAATAAGGATATGTTTCTCGATTATGGAAGTGAAAAAGGTTAAATAAGTAAAGGTTACGCCGATGCAAGTTTTAACACTAATCTAGATGACTCGAGTCTCAATCTAGATACATATTGAAAGTGGGAGCAATTAGCTAGAGTAGCTCCGCAAGAGCATTGTAGACATAGAAATTTGCAAAATACTTACGGCTCTGAATGTGACAGACCGTTGACTAAAATTATCTCACAAGCAAAACATGATCACACCTTAGTACTCTTTGGGTGTTAATCACATAGCGATGTGAACTAGATTACTGACTCTAGTAAACCCTTTGGGTGTTGGTCACATGTCGATGTGAACTATGGGTGTTAACCACATATAGATGTGAACTATTGATGTTAAATCACATGGCGATGTGAACTAGATTATTGACTCTAGTGCAAGTGGGAGATCAAGGAAATATGCCCTAGAGGCAATAATAATGTTATTATTTATTTCCTTATATCATGATAAATGTTTATTATTCATGCTAGAATTGTATTAACCGGAAACATAATACATGTGTGAATACATAAACCTACAGAGTGTCACTAGTATGCCTCTACTTGACTAGCTCGTTAATCAAAGATGGTTATGTTTCCTAACCATGAACAAGGAGTTGTTATTTGATTAACGGGATCACATCATTGGTTGAATGATCTGATTGACATGACCCATTCCATTAGCATAGCACCTGATCGTATAGTTTGTTGCTAGTGCTTTTCTTCATGACTTATACATGTTCCTATGACTATGAGATTATGCAACTCCCGTTTGCCCGAGGAACACTTTGGGTGCTACCAAACGCCACAACGTGCTCGGGTGATTATAAAGGTACATTACAGGTGTCTCCAAGGTACATGTTGGGTTGGCATATTTGAGATTAGGATTTGTCACTCCGATTGTCGGAGAGGTATCTCTGGGCCCTCTCGGTAATGCACATCACATAAGCCTTGCAAGCATTGCAACTAAATGTGTTAGTTGTGAGATGATGTATTACGGAACGAGAAAAGAGACTTGCCAAGAACGAGATTGAACTAGGTATTGGATACCGACGATCGAATCTCGGGCAAGTAACATACCGATGACAAAGGGAACAACGATATGTTGTTATGCGGTCTGACCGATAAAGATCTTCGTAGAATATGTAGGAACCAATATGGGCATCCAGGTCCGCTATTGGTTATTGACCGAGAGGTGTCTCGGTCATGTCTACATAGTTCTCGAACCCGTAGGGTCCGCACGCTTAACGCTTCGATGATGCTTATTATGAGTTTTATGATGTTGATGTACCAAGGTTGTTCGAGTCCCGGATGAGATCACGGACATGACGAGGAGTCTCAAATGGTCGAGACATAAAGATTGATATATTGGAAGCCTATGTTTGGACTCGGAATCACTCCGGGTGAAATTGGGAATTTTATCGAGTACCGGGGTTACTGAACCCCCGGAGTCAATGGGCCTTGATGGGCCTTAAGGGGAAAGAAAAGGGGCCATATGCTGGCGCAGCCTTCCCCTTCCCTAGTCCTATTAGGATTAGGAGAAGGGGTGGCGCCTCTCTCCCTCTCCCTTGGTCAAACCCTAGTTGGACTAGGATTGGGGAATCCTACTCCCGTGGGAGTAGGACTCCCAGCGCAGCCATAGGTGGCCGCCAGCCCCTCCCTTCCCTCCTTTATATACAGGGCAGAGGGCACCCCATGACACACAAGTTGATCATTGAGATCGTTCCTTAGCCGTGTCGGTGCCCCTTCCACCAAACTACACCTCGAATATACCGTTGCGGAGCTTAGGCGAAGCCCTGCGCCGGTGGAACATCATCATCGCCACCACGTCGTCAGGTGAAACTCTCCTCAACACTCGGCTGGATCGGAGTTCGAGGGACGTCATCGAGCTGAACGTGTGCAGAACTCGGAGGTGCCGTACGTTCGGTACTTGGATCGGTTGGATCGGGAAGAAGTACGACTACTTCCTCTACGTTGCGTCAACGCTTCCGTTGCTAGTCTACGAGGGTACGTAGACAACACTCTCATCTCGTTGCTATGCATCACCATGGTCTTGCGTGATCGTAGGAAAATTTTTGAAATTACTACGTTCCCCAACAAGAACCACTGCGATTGTGCCCCGGTTGAGCTGGGTTGAGCACCTCAGTGGAGAAAGCTAAAACTGACCGTCATGATAGGGCGAGAGCCGGTCGCTGTTCGAGAGGTTTTTTCAGGTCCCTAAAGACTTATGCCGCTTAGAGTAAGGAGTCGGCATTGTCCGGCCAAGGCATGGATAGCACCCCGAACTCGGTCTTCCGAGTACTAGGGGCTTCGCCGAAATTTAAAATTATAGAATTCTATGGCTAAGTGAGAGTGTTCAAGCACTATAGTCCGGTTGCCTTGTTCGTTGCATTGAGCGCCTCCCTCGAAGGACCCAAGAATGGGAACAAGAGTGCTCAAGTTTATCCCAACACCCCAAAGACTCGTGGCATGGGGGCTGAAATAACGACTTGCCATCTCTCAAATTTGATAAACGGCCGCACAGAAGGTAATATTTTAAATTCACAAGCGTTGCTTAGTGCATATGAACAAGTTTTCAACGTACAGGATAACAAATGCGAGTCTATTCAAAAATTACATCTTTGGAGCATTCACCCGCTATAAGGCGGGCACCCTTCAGGACGCCCTCATAGTACATTTCGGGCTTGCGATGCTCCTTGCCCTTCGGTGGCCCGTCCGTCACAAGCTTCTCAGCATCCATTTTGCCCGAGTGCACTTTAGCATGGGCAAGGGCCCGACGGGCACCTTCAATGCAGACGGAGCGCTTGATGACTTCAATCCATGGACAGGCGTCCACCAGCCGCCGCACTAGCCCGAAGTAGCTCCCAGGCATGGCTTCCAATGGCCACAGCCGAATTATGAGGCCCTTCATGCCTGTTCGGCGACCTTGTGGATCTCGACCAGTTGCTTCAGCTGGTCGCTCAGGGGCACCGGATGTCCGGCCTCAGCATACTGAGACCAGAACACCTTTTCCGTCGAGCTCCCCTCCTTGGCGCGGTAGAACGCGGCAGCATCAGAAACACTACGGGGCAGATCTGGAATGCTCCTGGAGAGCTCTGGATTCGGGTAAGTAATAGATAATTCACTTTCACATGCTTGCTTTGCATAAAGAATGCCTTACCCGCCGCTATCTTCTTTAATGATTCAATTTCCTGGAGGACTTTTTGGGCTTCGGCCTTAGTGGCTTTGGCACTCTCAAGAGCCGAGGCGAGCTCGGACTCTCGAGTCTTCGAGTCACGCTCCAAACTCTCGTGTTTTTCCATGAGAGCCTGGAGCTCTTGCCGCACCTCCGCCACCCGCGGCTCCTGCTTCTCTCGCTCGGTACGCTCCGCGGTCGCTTTGCTTTCGGCCGAGGACACCGCTTCCTTCAGGGTCGCCACCTCGTTCGTGGCCCCTACAATACCCGCGTTAGTCCTATCAGGTATTACTTACCTTCCTTGTCCTCGAGCTGCTTCTTGGCAAGGCCGAGCTCGTTCTCGGACTGCTCGAGGCTCTGCTTCAATGCATTGACCTCCATGATCGGTCTGGCAGAGGTCAATGGCGCAGCCTGAATTCCCATATTGACATACTTATGTTAGACTCCTCGTATATCTTTTAGATCCTCAGTCCAGTTTTTTTTCAACACCGAACTAAGCATCGAGGGCTCTTTGTCGATGCGGTAACATTTTTACATATTCTAAACTTACCTCAAAGCCTGTTAGAAGGCTGGTACAGGCTTCAGTCAGCCCGCTCTTGGCGGACTAAACTTTCTGGATCACCACACTCATAACAGTGCGGTGCTCCTCGTCGATGGAGGCGTCGTTAAGCGCCTCCAGCAAGCTATCCGGTGCCTCCGGACGGACGGAGGTCACCGGCGTCCCAGTCTTACCCTTCTTACGGAGGGGCCGCTTGCCGGACTTCGGAACCACTGAAGGTTCCGGTACGGAGTCCGGCACAGGGACGGACTTAGAGCCCTCTGAGGTTTCGCCCCCTTTGCGCCCGGAGTCCGGGAGGTCGCCTTGCGGCGCCTCCAGGACCACCTCCTCCTGGTTGGGCCCCTTTTGGGATTCCACCACGGTGTCGTCTGCGTCACGAGGAGAGGAGGCGGTCGGAAGTGAAGTGCTATTCACATCCGACGAATCCAGGGAGCCGCTCGACGAAGCGGCGAGCTCGCCCTTGGGCGGGCTACATGGTTATATTCGGCGTTAGAAGACACTATGCGACAAATAAAAAGTCATGAGCTATTCTGGAGTCCGGACACTTACGATCTCGCCAGGGGCTTGGCCCTCGGTGGCCACTCCTCCTCGTCGTTGTCGGCGTTGGTGGAGAAGTCCGGAGGAAGGGTCCTTCCTTTCTTTGACCCTCCGGCCTCCCCAGTCGGGGCGGCCTTCCTTTTCTTCTCTCCCCGGCCGGGAGAGGCTTTTTCCTCCTCCTCGTCCTCAGGGGAGGATTCCGCCTCAGAGTCGTCGGACGATGAGCCCGACAGCACCTGGCGCCGGGAGCTCCTTCGAGTTTCCGTGGCCTTCTTCTCCGGCACCACGTGAGGTGCCGGAGCCAGCAGCCCCGTCAATCGGGCGTTCGCTGGATCTTCTGGCAAGGGGGCCGGACAGTCAATCTGTCCGGACGTCTTCAGCCAGTCCTGTCAAAGGTTAGGGAGTTTTAGATCCCGCATAGAGTCAAACTATGAAAAAAGAGTCCCAGAAAGGGTAAAATAACTTACCTCGCTGGCTTGACGCTGCGAGCTGAATCCGCGATCTTGATGGCGGATGCGGAGCTTCGCGCCCTTGAACATCACCTTCCGTGCATCTTCGTGCGTAGTGTCGAAGAGCCCGCTCAAGTTCGGTCTTGTGCGGATCAAACTCCCACAAATTGAAGGCCCGTTGCTGGCATGGGAGAATCCGGCGGATGAGCATCACCTGGATTACGTTGACAAGCTTGAGATCCTTGTCCACCAGGTTTCGGACGCAGGTTTGGAGTCCGGACACCTCTTCCGAATCACCCCACGTCAGGCCCGTCTCTTTCCATGATGTGAGCCGTGTGGGGAAGCCAGATCGGAATTCGCGGGCCGCCGCCCATTGAGAGTCACGCGGCTCGGTGATGTAGAACCACCCCGATTGCCACCCCTTTATGGTCTCCACAAATGAGCCCTCGAGCCATAGGACGTTAGACATCTTGCCCAGCATGGCACCTCCGCACTCCGCTTGGCGGCCGCCCACTACCTTCGGCTTGACATTGAAGGTCTTCAGCCATAAGCCAAAGTGGGGCTGGATGCAGAGGAAGGCCTCGCACACGACGATAAAGGCCGAGATGTTGAGGATGAAATTCGGGGCTAGATCGTGGAAATCTAGGCCGTAGTAGAACATGAGCCCCCGGACGAATGGGTGAAGTGGAAACCCTAGTCCATGGAGGAAGTGGGGGAGGAACACCACCCTCTCATGGGGCCTGGGGGTGGGGATGAGCTGCCCCTTGTTGGGGAGCCGACACGCGATGTCGCCGGACAAGTATCCTGCTTTCGCAGCTTTTTGATGTGCTCCTCCGTGGCGGAGGAGGCCATCCTGCCTCCGCTCCGGACATGGTTGGAGAAGGTTTTGGTGGGATGTGCGGACTTGGGCGCTGGAGCTCGAGTCTTGTGAAAATGGATGAGCAAAGGAGGAAGAGGCGTGGGTTAAAAGGTGGATCCTTATCCCTTATATGGACGGACGACTATCGTCCCCGCCACCTGGTAAAACTCGCTTATCTCCCAAGCGCCGTAATCAATGGCGCGTTTGGGTTACCCACGCCCGTATTGATGAGGACCCCAGAGTAAGGGGGGCATGATCTCCGCTCTGATAAGACGTGCCGAAGAAACCGCCTCGCTAAACGCTACTGAGGTGGAACAGTAAAGCGATTCAGATAAAAGGCCTGGCCGTGGTGTGATGTCACGCCCGCGGAATACGCCAACAGATCTGTGCAAAGGTTATTCTCTCTCACGGTGGTATGTGGAACTTGTTTTGCGAGCGGACACTATCCTTGTGTTCAAAATCTTCTATGAAGTATTCGAGGAGGAACCCGCCTTGCAATGCCAAGACAATATGCGCCGGATTGTCCTCATTGAAGCCTGGTTCGGGGCTCTTGAGGAGTCTGGATTAGGGGTGTCCGGATAGCGAACTATCACCGTTGGCGGACTCTGGACTATGAATATACAAGATTGAAGACTTTGTCCGTGTCCGGATGGGACTTTCCTTGGCGTGGAAGGCAAGCTTGGCGATGCGGATATGTAGATCTCCTACCATTGTAACCGACTCTGTGTAACCCTAACCCTATCCGGTGTCTATATAAACCGGAGGGTTTTAGTCCGTAGGACGAACAACAATCATACCATAGGCTACGTTCTAGGGTTTAGCTTCTCTGATCTCGTGGTAGATCCACTCTTGTACTACCCATATCATCAATATTAATCAAGCAGGAGTAGGGTTTTACCTCCATCGAGAGGGCCCGAACCTGGGTAAAAACATCATGTCCCTTGACTCCTGTTACCATCCGCCTAGACGCACAGTTCGGGACCCCCTACCCGAGATCCGCCGGTTTTGACACCGACAGTGGTCATTCATCCATTCGTTCTAATTAATACCTCGGTAAACATAACTTCTTGATAAAAATGAGCGTACTTTGCAAACTACGGAATTAATTCGACCACTCACCGTCTACCTTGGTTGGAGAGATTTTGAAATTGAGCCATAAACTGGAAAGGAGGGAGTAGTAACTTTTGTCTCGATTACTATTTGTGGCCTTGTATAGATGCAATTTTTTTATAGTGGCCTTTTATAAGTAAATAGAGGGAGTACTAACCAAAGTACGTAGTAGGGACGAGGAGTAAACGGAGGGTGTAGTAAAATTTTCTCCTCGTGCTGCGAGCCACTGCGCGCGTGGGCGAGGGAGCGGGCGTAAAGTCGTACAGTAGTACTCCAGCTTCACCTCATCCTGCGAGCCACCGCGCCCGTGGGCAGGGAGACGGCGTACTAAGCAAGTTTCTCCTTGTTCTGCAAGTTGACGGGACACATCAAAAGAACTCCAATGTATGGAGCCTTGCCTCTAAGGTAGGCCCCACATGGTTTGCCTCTTTTTTTAATTTGACATAACGCGTCAAGTCGCAATTTGTTTGTTCACCCCTGGTAGACGATCCTCCCTCCACCAAGTGGACAACCAGTACACGTGCCAAATTACCACGTGGGCTGCCTTTTTCGTACAGAAATGAGCTCCACCGCGTACCCGCGCGGGTGTGGTTGGGAAAGAGACGGGAGTACGTGCGCTGTGCGTGCACCTCTTCTCTTCGTGCACGTCCCCCACCTACGTGGGTGTGTGTGAGAGAGATACAAACCTAGACATAATGCGCCGTCCATCCCCATGCCTCCGCCCATTCCGACCACCATCCACCACCACGGCACCACGCCCCACTCCTCCTCACCTTATCTCTCATATTTCTCCCTCCATTTTTATATACAAGGGGCCACTATCAAAATTACAATTTGCAGATATAAAAGGCCACTAACACTAATCGATGCAATATTAATGGTGTTTGCCTCGTGGTACTAGCAAAGGAGGACATTAATTATCCCTTGCATGCATGCGGGAGTTTGTAAAAAAATGCATCTTGATGTTCCGTGCAATGCACGGGCATCTTGCTAGTCCATGAAAACAACACATGGCAAAATTCCACGGCGAACGAGGGATTTGAATCTGTTGGGAGGGGCTGTTTGGATCTTGCCCGGGGTAGCCAAAATATTGGCGACCCTTTTGTCCACCGGTGCCTTTGCCACCGATGAACGAGGAACGGCTCGGGAGCTCATGCTGTCATGCATCCTCCAAATACAAGACGTTGAGACGAGCTCGCACGAGCTGTGTTTTTGTCCCACAACGCCGCCCGAGCCGCCCGCAGACCGACCGGCGACCCGCAAATTACGCCATCCAACCGTAGCCGCACACATTATGACAGCAACTCAACCAACCGGACGAAATTCACGCAAACACGTAGACAAACTGATACTCATTCACGCAACCACCGGAGTATTTCATATAAACAACGACGAAAATCATATAAAATACCGGATTTTCACACAAACATGATGGATTTCATTACATTCAAATGAACTATGCGGTGCTAGTTCTGGACAGCACAGGTATATAATACATGGCCTAAATGGTCGCCCGCCGATCGATTTGTGTTCCTCATGTCCGGCAGCACAATCACCGGACTGCCGGGAGCCTCGGAGGTATATGCTTCAGCGCAAAGGACGGCTCGCTTCCCCACTGTCCAATAGATATCATTGGCTGGTGCCAAAGATGATGGTGGCCGGCACCGGTTCGAGTTCATCACCGGCCACTACTTCACCATGGCCGGCACCGGCTCGAGTTCATCCTAACATTGACCTCTTCCGTGGAGCCCATGCGGGGTCGACGAAGGTCCTCGCAACAAAAGGATCCGGCAAGACACCTGCTGTGTACGCCGGTGTCGCCTCCGCGATGGCCTTCATGGGACCCAAGCGGCGGCGGCCTCCCGTGTTCTACTTCTCCTTGATGATGGTGGCGGACGCGGAGGCGCTGGCCACCGACTCGTCGCTCTCCGTGCACCCGGCTTCTGTCACTGCTTGCATGGCGCGGCCGCCGGCATGGGAGTCTCGGCCACAAAAATGGGAGACGCGGTACGAGGCGGCGGCGTGGACGGCAGCAACGACGCCTGTGCGCCGCTCCTCGTCGAGCTGGCCAGGAGCGGCGAGTTGCTGAACCGCGCGCCGGCTTGGGGCAGCAACTGGCTCCATCGGGCGAGGGGAGGGAGGTGGTTCAGCGAGCTGCATAGCTCGTATCCAGCGGGCTACCCAGCCGGCTTTGATGCGGAATAACAACTCTTCGTAAGTCATTGTAAGAGTGGACAAAATGGTGGAGGAGATAGGGGAGCGGCGGAGGTGTGCGATTCTTGGCGGGCGTTTGGCCTCGTTTAAATAGGAGATTAAATAGACGACGGATGGGAGAGCTCGGCCGGCGTTGCGTTTAACGCCGGCCCAGTCATGAACGGACGTGTTTCCAGAGTGGGTTTCTCGGCTTCCACATGGGCGGGTTTATTGGAGGCGTTTGAATGCGGCACGGAGGCGTGTTCAGCCGGGCGTGCCGCGAGTGGCACCCTCGACTCTGACATAGGACACCGCGTCGTTCTTCCACTGACGTGTGGGCTCTTTGGGTGCATGGCCTGCATGTCAGTGACCCAACGCAGGCAGCGCATAGGAGGGGAACCTTTGGTGGGCCAGGGCGGTCAGAAGCGGGCATTTCATAAACCGATGATTGTTCATTGAGTGTGACGTCATCTCTTTTCATGTAGTTAAGCGTGTGTCTTGCGTCGTGTGCTGTGTGTATGCAGGCGTGCGAGTGTTGCGTGCGTGCGAGGGTGCGTTTCAGTGTTGCATGCATGGGTGCGTACGTGCAAGGGTGCGTTTCAGTGTTGCATGCATGGGTGCGTACGTGCGTGTGTTCATGAGTGCATGTGTACGTGTCAGTGTTGCATTCCAGCATGCGTGCGTGTGTACGTTATGTGTACGTGTCAGTGTTGCACGCCTACATGCGTGCGTGTCTTGCGTGCGTGCATGTGTACGTGCGGGGTGAGGCTACACGTCAGTCGACTGACTTTTTCATCTCTGGTCATTAGATTTTCCAGCCGTTGGATACGAAATCAAGGGCCTCCAGTTTATCATCAAACTCCACCCCCCGAGCCGCCAACCACCACCGGCCGAACCGCCCGCCCCCGCCGCCCGCGGCCGGCCCGCCTCCCGAAACCACTCCCCATCGCCGTCCACGCGCCGCACCTTCGAGAGTGGGCCAGCATATATGATCTTGAGATTTTACGAAGTCACCATAGGTGCCTCGTAGTCGAGTGGAACGTCTCCTCCCACTGAACGTACATCGCCGGAAAATACTGAAATTAACACAAGATAAATGCGAGCACCAGGACTTTAACCTTGGTGGGCTCGAGAAACCACTGTCCTCTAACCATCCAACCACATGTTGGTTTGCACGACAAAATGTATGTGGTGATCGTGATGATCTTATTCTGAAGTCCAGTGACCATATCGTGCTTTCGCTTCAAATACGATGACCGTAAGTGTCGTCAACAAAAAAACGGAGCACGCATCAAATGCAAAGTCCGTCAGTGTCATCAACAAAATATGGAGACGTATCGTGAGCTAGATACTGTTGTACTATCGTATATGCTTATTTTCTTAGTGGCTGATTGCGTGTGTGGTGTGGTGGGCACATCATTTCTAGTTGTGGTGGGTCAACATGAAGACTCATGGGTCAGTTCCATCCTGCGCCACATATAGGTTGGATCGAAACGTCTTATACGGAGACCCATGTGGAGGACTCGGCGTACAACACGAAGCTACCAGAGTCGCAGAGGACTCTATCCCCACTGGTGATAAGCCGACTATATATGATTTGTAACCCTAGGCCCTTAGTATGTTATACAAGCTTGGGGCTAGTTAAATCGATAGTATATATATACACACACAATGCCCGGTATTCACGTGTACTTTGTACACACCCTAACACTAATATACAGACTACCGAGTAGGCTCTTTCTTCAACTGCAAGGGTCCGATCCGAACTAGGGTAAAACTTTGCCTCATATTACCATCCAGCCTAACAACCAGGGATATCCTACCGAATGATATGATGAAATCATATTTGCCAACTACTATTAGAGAGGTGTGTCGGGGGGCAATGTGTAGAGAGGCCTAAAGATAATGTGTGTGCGGGAGACACGTAGGCACATATATGTGCGTATAGAGGGCTAGTAGAGACTGTGCATGTGTATATATACATGTGAGAGAAATAGTGTTTTCCAACTGAGATTAGTGAAAAGAGTGGTACATAGTAGTCGAAAAGAGAGATAGAGAAACAGAGAGCATGTGCGTGAGACACCCGACACCACGAGAGAGATTGTGAGCATGTGTGAAAGAGAAATGCCGATGCATATAAAGTGTGTGCACTTATGCGTTAGATAGAGAGATATCTACGTGTAAAAGGCGGTTCTACGCATTAAAATAAAATATAAATGGCATTATTATTTTTGGATGAGATCATGAATTCTGCAAAATTGCATATGGACGAATATCGGTCTATCAGACACCCATACTCTATTGAATTCTAGAATGTGCATGTGTTTATTTCATATTATCGATCCATAGAGTGAGAGCGGTTTGAAATACAGGCAATGGATGCTTTTGCAATTCATATATAAACATTAATTAGTGCACTCCATGTTGTTAGTGTGAAGCACTTTATACATTTGTCACTTGCATGGATACATTCCAAATTGCTAGCTACGAAATAAAATACATGTCAAATTCAACATAAAGGGGGTTTCGAAGATTCAAATTCATAGGAAGTGCATTCATCTATTTGAACCCGAGATAATGGCATTTGTAAATGAGATGTAAAAGGGGGCATCAATCTTTGATGTGAGTTTGAACATGGTATATATATTCATACGCATATCTAACTTTTTTTTGCAACCAAGGAGATTATACCTGGAACCATGCATGAACTGAGGTAAGTTGCATATTTTTTAATATGTACTCGTGTACAATGTATATTAAAATGTACCCCCTCCATTCCAAAATAATCGTAGCTTTAGGATTTTCAAGAGTAAAGATTTGTGAAGTTTGACAAATCCTGAAAGTTCAATTCAAGAGAACCGAAAACGTTAATGCTTCGCTCCCAAATATTGAGCGAAGCGCCAAATAGGCCTCTGGTCACCCGAAACCGCGAGACTAATGTTTTGGTGGTAGGAAATTACTGTCTGACTCTGCCCGTGTAGCCTATCGGCCCGATGTCCAAAGGTCTAAACCGGGTAGGTTTGTAACTTCACCAAGATGCCAGTCTCAACCGCCTCCGAGAAGCATTCATACACCGTGGGCGCCTAAACACCCATGCGCTCGGCCGAAATCTATCCTGCCCACATTTGGGACACCTGACATGACTGTCCTACCCCCAACCCGCAATATGTCTGAAATTTTAGATGGGGGCAAAGTTTGTAACTTTCCCCAAATTTCAAACAAGCGCATCTCAAACCGAAACATTGTTCCCCCTTAGTTCCCCGCCAGCCCGCCTCCCTCCATTTCCCCATTCATACTCCATGGGCACGAAAACGCCCTCTCCACCAGCCGTGAAACCCCAACCTCCTCCGTCCTCCACCCCATAGCGGCCAATCCACCGCCGCCCTCCTCCATCACGCCGGAGTCGGTACCCCGACGTCGTCGTCCAACGCAACCGCAACACCCTCAAGGACTTAGCAGCTGAAGCCGAGGCAGAGCTGCCTCCACGACGCCGACGCTGACGTGCACCGTACCAGAACCACTCCGACCACGCCGTCCTGCGCCTCACTGCTGCGGCTCCACTGTCGCAACCGTCCACCGCACTGGAGCTGTTCCTGCTACGCCGTCGTTCGCCACCTCGGATCTGCTTCCCGGCCGCCGACAGACGGCCACCGCACCACACTCAACAACTTGGCCATGGGTTCGTCCAAGGCTGCACCGTCCTCCACAACTTCTGGTTTCCGGCGAACAACAAGATCGTCGGAAAAACAGAAGGACACAGCACTGCCAGCAGAAAGAGGTACTCCTCTTCCCTTATTCGTGCAAATCTTACGTCTCCGCTCACACCGTATTCATCCCACGAAAGAAACTAGTTGAGCGCTTCTTCCTGCATCTTCTTCGTGATACTAAATGCACAAGGTTTCCTCCTTTTACTATTTCACCTTTGCTAGAGGTCAGCCGCTGGATTTCAATTCAGGGTCAGTCGAACCGCAATTAAAAGAAGCAGCACCCGCTTAGGCGCGCGGAGCACCTAGTCCGCCTGTTCCCCGGGGAAGCGGCGCATCGGTGTCTATAATAGGGGTGTGGGGCACAGGAGCTGCTTGCGCCCGATCTGGAGGTCGGCGGGGCTTGAATGGATGGCGGGCGGTGCCAAGCACGGCGGTGCGGTGAGGTCGAGGGAGGCGCAGGCGGAGAGAATCTTGGGCGGTGGTCGCTGGCGTTTCTAGGAAGATCGTCAACACTGACTAGCTGGAGGTAGATGAAGGCGATCTCCCCGTTCTTTGTACATCGGACGGTGCAGAAAAAATGGACTGACCTATTTGCTTTCAGTCAACTATTATTTTCATAGAATCATGTAGTAATTGAGTGTGCCATGCATGTTGTAGAGCTATCATATGTCTCCCCTCATTTATTTCTCACTGACCTGCTATCTGCTACCTTTACACTGTACTAATTGTGCACACACTTCACCCATACTCACACTATTGTTTTTTTATGCATGGGTATTTCAGACTCTGACACGGTGTTGATGAATGCAGAAAAGAAAAGACAGAAGTTGCTCCAGTGTAATTCGAAGATAAGCAGTAAGCGTTTCAACGCTCTAATGGCTCCAAAGGTCGGCAGCTTGGAGACGATAAAAGTAGCTCTGCAGTTGATGATCTCAATTGCCACACACAACCATCCTGTGTGCTTGCTTTAACTTCACACTGTCAAATGTGGTTGCATGTTGCATATGTTGTCTAGCTTGTATTGCTTCCAATTTGGTTAAATTGCATCTGCTTACTTTACACATTATACCTTTGATAATGACATGCCTTCCTATTTTTGATACATACTACATATGTCTATTAACCATGTTAGTACATCAAACTAATGCTCTTTTGTATCCTCGTCAATCACTTATGATGAGACAGTCACCGGGTGGAGTTCTTGTGAGGCGCCCTACTCGTTTAAAGAGTGCGTGTCATCCTCCCACATGATTCTCAAGAAACAGCAAGGCTAAATGAAGATAGTCAACGTAGCTCTCTAGTTGATCACCGCAATTCCCCCACACCACCATCGCAGGTGCTTGCTCTTACTTGGCAATGTGATATGTGGTTGCATGTTGCATATGGTGTCTACCTTGTAATGCTTCTAATTAGGGTAAATTGCATCTGCTTAGTTAACACATTATACCTGTGAATATGACATGCCTTCCTGTTTTTGGTACATACTACGTCTTTCTATTAACCATGTTCTTACATCAAACTACTTCTCTTGTGTATCCCTCATCAATGCTCCTAATTTGTTAAATTGCATCTCCTTAGCTTACACATTATACATGTGAATATGACACGCCTTCCTGTTTTTGGTACATACTACATCTGCCTATCACACCACGTTCTTACATCAAACTACTGTTATTGTGTATCATGCGTCTATCGCTTACGATGAGACACTCATGCGCGTGGGTTAATATGAGATGCAATACTCTTATAAAGAATGCAATTTCATCATCTCCACATGATTCTCAAGAAATAGCAAGCCTAAATGAAGATATTGAACGTTGCTCTGTACCTAAAGACAGCACTTCCCCTACACCACCATCACAGTGCTTGCTCCAACTTCAGCAGGTGATATGTGGTTGCATGTTGCATCTGGTGTCTAGCTTGTAATGCTTCTAATTAGGGTAAATTGCATCTGCTTAGTTTACACACTATACCGTGAATATGACATGCCTTCCTATTTTTGGTACACACTACATCTATGTGTTAACCTTGTTCTTACATGAAACTACCTCTCTTCTGTATCCTGCATCAATTACTTATGATGAGTCAGCTTTATTCGTTGCATATTGCATATTATTTCTAGCCTGTTGCCATGTATTGCTTCTAATTTGGTCAAATACATTTGTTAGGGAACCCTTTTAATTTGGCAGAGTGATATTGGTTTCATCTTTCATATGGTTTCTAGCTTGCATCGATTCTAACAAGTTCAAGCACCTTGTGCTTAGTTTACACTTTATACATCATACATGTAAATATGTCACACCGTCCTGTTTTTCATACATATTCCATCCTCCTATCATGCGGCTGCCTTACATGAAAGTAGTGTTCAATCGGTATCATGCATCAATAAGTTCAAGAGCAAATTTTATTCCTTTTTCTTGTGGGTTTGACTTGACAAGGCAAAATCAAGAAAGAGGAAGGAAAATAGTAAGGAAGGCGATGATGGTGGTCCTCTGCAACAACGTAAACGGACATCTGCACGATTCTCCTTGTCTTGATAGTGCATTACATGGTCCAAGTCTCCGCTCCCCTACTCCACCATCCAAGGTGCTTGCTCTAACTTGGCAGTGTGATATCTGGTTGCATGTTGCATATGGTGTCTAGCTTCGTTGCCCCTAATTAGTGTAAACTGCATCTGCTTAGCTTACACATGATACATGTGAATATGACACGCTTTCCTGTTTTTGGTACATACTATATTTGTCTATCACACCATGTTCTTACATGAAACTACTCTTCTTGTGTATCCTGCATCAGTCACTTATGATGGGACACCTTTAAGTTGGCAGTGTGATATTGGTTTGCGTCTTGAATATGATTTCTAGCATGTATTGCTTCTAGTTTGATGAACGCCACCTATGACGAGACAGTTTTAACTTGGCAGAGTGATATGATTGCACCTTCCATATGGTGTCTTGCAGTGTTTATAATTTGTTGAAGTGCCTTCTGCTTAGTTACCACATCATAGGTGTGAATATGTCAAGCCGTCCATTTTTTCGTACATATTCCATCCTCGTATCATGTCTTTGCCTTTCATCAGAGTAGTGTTCGTCAGTATCATGCATGGATGAGTTCTGAAGAGCGAATGGCATTCCTTTTTCTTGTCGGTATGACCTCACAATGCAAAATCAATAAAGTTGAAGGAAATTGGCAAGGCATTGAATGATGGTGGTCCTTCCGAGCAACTGAAACGGAGGTTCTCTACATATTCTACTCCGCCATCCTCCCAACAAGATTCGCAAGACAACGCAGGGCTAGACAGTCAACATAGCTGTGTAGATGATGACCACATCTCCCCTACTCCACCATCACAGGTGCTTGCTCTAACTTGGCACTATTATATGTGGTTCCATGTTGCGTATGATGTCTAGCTTGTATTGCATCTGCGTAGCTTACAACTTATACCTGCAACGATCACTTACCCATAAAACACATTTAACTTGGGACTGTGATGTAGGTTGCATCTTGCATTGTCTTCTAGCTTGTACTGCTTTTAATTTCTTGAAATGGCACTTACGACGAGACACTTTTTACCTGATAGAGTGATATTGGTTGCATGTTCATATGGTGCCTAGCTTTCATTTCTTCTAATTTTGTTGAAATGCCTTCCGCTTCTTGTTTTTTCATACATATTCTATCCTCCTATAAATGCGTGTGAATATGAAACGCTGTCTTTTTTGTATATATTCCATCCTCCTACGCTTGCCTTACATCAAAGTAGTGTTAAATGCATATCATGCATCAACCAGTTATGCAGAGCTAATTTTATTCATCTTCTTGTGGTTTTGACTTCATAAGGCAATATTAGAAAATAGGAAGGAAAAGAGTAAGTTAGGGGATGTTGGTGGTACTCCTTTTGACGCAAGCAGAGACTCTCTAGATTTGCCACTGCTCTATCGCTAATGAAGTTGAAGTCCCAAGTCTACATGATGAGTTCATCTCCGCACTCCACCATCGCAGTGCTTGCTCTAAGTTGACATGTGATAATTGGTTTCATGTTGCATATGTTGTCTAGCTTGTATTTCTTCTATTTTGATTAAATTGCACCTGCTGAGTTTATCGTTATACATGTGCATATGACATGGCTTTCGTGTCTAGAATACACTGCATCTATCTATCATACCATGTTCTTACATCAAAGTACTGCTATTGTGTATCCCGCATCAGTAACTCATGATTGGACGCTTTTAACATGGCAGTTTGATAGTGGTTGCATCTTGCATTGATTTATATGTTGTACTACTTATAATTTTTCGAATTGCCACTTATGACAAGACACTTTTAACTTGGCAGGGTAATATTGGTTGCATCTTTCATATGGTGTCTAGCTTGCATTACTTCTATTTTCTTGAAAATCCTTCTGCTTAGTTTGCACATCGTAGCTGTGAATATGTCATGCTGTCCTGTTTTTCTTACATATTCCATCCTCATACGGTTGTCTTACATCAAAGTATTGCTTGTCTGTATCATGCATCAATGAGTTCTGAAGAGTGATTTTATTCTTTTGTGTTGTGGGTACAGCTTGACATGGCAAAGTCAAAAAGAGCAAGGAAAATAATATAGTAGGGAGTGCTGTTACTCGTCGGTGAAACGGAAAAGGATCTGCCGTCGAGATTCTGCTGGTACTTATAGTGCAGAGAAGGTCCAAGTCCACCGCTAAATCTACAAACATAGTATCACTGCTCCACCAGTTGCAGCATCCGCTTCAACTGTACCAACATCTCAACCAGTTACTCATTCGTTTGCTCGGGCGGCTAGTTCCCAAGCTGCCTTCACACCTAACACTACTTACAAGCATTTGTTGACACAACAGGACTTGGCAAGATCAGATGAACCTCATGAGCATCAACACCAAGGCGGTACTGACCGAGTCAAGTTGCGATTGCATGCTCCTTTATATGTACTCTCACAGTTTGATGTACACTAACACTTTCCATATTCGTTGTTGAACTAGCACCACAACGCATAGCGAAATGACATCGGGATAATGCTTAACAGATTAACAAAATCTAAAGGAGGAAGAATGGAGATCCATTTTGAGGCAAGTTTAAAAAGGCCACGTGATGCTACAGAGTCAGCCAAGTTAGTATCAGAGGCAGCCGTTGTCGTTAGGTGTGATGTGCGTATCCTCCCAACGTGGATCCAGTACAGGAATGAGAAAGACAATACCCAGTTTAACACCTTCCTTGACCATTTATCTGTAAGTAATGTTATTCATCGCAATTAGTAATATTGTCTTGCTCTGTCCCATACTTTCTAGCTTCCTCCTAATAAGACTCACATTCTTTTTTCAACAGATGAGGTTCAAGTTGGATCCGAAAGATGATGCAACTAAACAAGCATGCACTCATGTTTTTCATGCGCTCTGCTGACGATGTCGGTACCACCTTAGAAAATCTCACTTTGAAGGCAAGGCTAACAATGAAATCGCCCAAACATCTCCATGGGAATATATTACAGATGAAGACTGGACAACCCTCGTTAAACACTAGTCCGATCCAAAGTATCGTAGGCTATATGTATTTGATCGCACCACATATTGAACTTGTATTTATGTATGTGCCTTACAAGTGTATCTTCTTCTAGGCTAACTGTTTGAAGAACAAAACCAACTGTTCTAAAGTGAAATTCCAACAGACAACAGGATCTCGTAGCTATATTGCACACTGCGAGGCTCTTGTAAATAGCTGCTACTTCCTTCTTTTTTTGTGCCATATTATCGTATCTATATTGACTTGTTCCAAATACAGCGGAAAGCCCGTGTGGACCAAAAAGAACCTGAACCAAATGCAGTGCAATTATTCAAGGATTGCCACACCATCAAGATGAAGGGCATGAGCACACCAGTTCAAGCCGCTGTTGTAAGTCCTTACTCTTCCTGCCTTGAATTGATTGGTACTGTGATGTGTTCATTTAACTACTTGGTTTGCAGCCAATGTCAGTTACTCTGTTCACTTTTATACACAGTTGTCTTGACGTATCATTTCACCTTACATGGTTTAAAAGAGATGAAGGATATTATTTTGGTCTTGATCTGTAATCTAGTTGTTATGTTCACGTGCGCACACAATGATAAAATAGCATGTTTGTTTTATATCTGTTTGCCCATGATATGAATGATGTCATACTCACTACTGGAATCAGCTACTTTGCCATCTGCCAGATCTTTGCTGTCCGCTAGCGGACGGCAAAGAAGCTCTTTGCCATCAGCTACCGTAAAGCGGACGGCAAAGAAATGGCAGACGGCAAAGAACCTCTTTGCCATGCGCCATTTCGTTGCCGTCAGCCGGCTGACGGCAAAGAGGGAGGTGGCCCCCACCCACCCGCCCGTTTTAAAAAAACTTAACACCCCCACCTCTTTGCCGTCTGCTAGCGGACGGCAAAGAGAGATAACGGCGGACGGCAAAGAGTGGCGGACGGCAAAGAGTGGCGGATGGCAAAGAGCCGAGTAACTAACGGACGCCACCCCCGCCCGTTACTCTCCCTTCTCTTCCTCTCTCCTCCCGCTAGATCCACCGCCGCCCCCGCCGCCCGGCGCCGCCCCGGCCCCCGCACCCTTGGCCCGTCGCGCCACCACCCTCCGCCCCCACCCCACCCGCCGACGCCTTGTCGCCCCCACCACCCTCCGCCACCTGCCCGCCTCCGCCCCCCCGCTTGGCGCCCGCCCTACCAGCCCTGCCCGCCCCGCACACTGGCCCGTCGCCCCACCACCCCTCCGCCCCCACCCACCGCGACGCCCGTCGCCCGCCACCGCTGCCCGGCGCCACACGCCGCCCGCCGCCCATACCGGTGCCCCCATGACCGTCCCATTGCTCGGTGAGGGACTACTACTTTTTTTTCCAGTTTTTTCATTTTTTTTGCTGTTTAATTGTTAGTGCTAGATTATGTTAGTGTTAGTGTTAGAAAAGAACTAGAAGAAGTAGAAGTAGTAGAAAGATGAAAAAAGAAGAAGAAGAAGAAAAGAAGAAACAAAAAGAAGTAAAAAAGTAGAAAAAAGATGAAAGAAGAAGAAGAAGAAGAAGAGAAAGAAAGAATAAGAAGGATAGAAGGAAACACCCGACCCCCTGACCCCCCTGACCCCGACACCCCGACCCCCTGACCCCTGACCCCGACACCCCGACCCCGACACCACACCCCGACAACGACACGACACCCAGACACCCCGACACCCGACCCCCCGAGGCCGACAGGGTCTTATATTTTTGAATTATTAGTTAGGTCATATATTTTTCGATTTTGTTATGAAAAACATCATATATAATTGTGTTGATCGGGTTGATTTAAATGTGCAGTTGTTTCACCGCTGCGAGGTTTGGTGTTCGACGACCTCGCCGTGCGTTTGACGAGCTCTGCCCCTTCGTTCGTGGGTGAGCACAAATGACATGTCCTCCTCCCCCATTAATTATTTGCTCTGTTCCGGTGTTCATGCCGATGAAACTTGATAGCTAGTTATATATGTGTCTTGAATCATCAGTATGCGTAACCAATATGTGTCTCCCGTTCGAAAGCGTCGTAGTTATAAATATGCATGCATTTGCATATTTATAACCTTGATTCTTTCGAATTGTCCAACGCTATCCATGGACAGCCCGAGTATGTGTAGATTGGGTTCGTTTTCCCATATGCTTTGCTCGGATCCGACGCATAAATTTATCGATGCCTCCCTGTTGTTCTCCGGTACACATCCTCTCATTTTATTGCGAGGCGTGTATCGAGAGAACAACGAAAGGTGCTGCCAAATTTTAACGTCGGATCCGAGCATAGCATGGGAAAATGAACCCAATCTACACATACTGAGTGAGATTAGGACCTATCATTACCTATTAGAGTGTAGGTTGCATGGGCGTAATAAAATTGACAAAGTAGATCAACGATGAATATATACATGGTGAATTATATATATAATTATTGTGTGTCCAGTAGCTCTGAAAGTCAAGATGAGTGATCGTGCGTGGATGTATACCGGTCACACTGGTCAGAACAAATGGAGCGCTGAATGGTTCACAAAAACCAAGGGGTTTGTGCAAACCGCATTTGCAAATGGCCATAGGAAAACTTGGTGCCCCTGTTTCCGATGCGGCAATTGGGAAAAGAGGACAGAGGCTGAAATGGGTAAACACCTGTAGAAGAATGGTTTTACGCACGATTATACGGTGTGGACATTTCATGGTGAGTCTGCCCAACGTGACCGAGCTGAGGTGGATCATCGTCGCACCGACGAGCATGGTACCGGGATGGAAAACATGGTGCAAGACTATGATGATGCTCGGGATTCGGATGAGGAGATGGAGGAATCTGCAAAGGCCTTCAATGAAATTTTGGAGTCTTCAAAACGTCCGCTCCACGAGCACACTGAGCTTTGTCAGTTGGATGCCATCTCACAAGTAATGGCTTTGAAGGCTCGAGTTCAACTTGGGCGAGAATGCTATGGCGCAATTATGACAAGTATTTGGACGCTTTCTACCCAAAGGCCATGTAATGCCCGCAAACCTGTACCAGGTCGGACAAAATCCTCCGTGCTCAAGATGCCCTATGAGAAGATACATGCACTGTGAGAAAGGATGTGCCTTATTTAGGCTTGACTATGCGGACTTGAACTATTGTCCCATTTGCAAGTCTTCCGTATATTGTGGTAGACAATGGTATGGGTGAGAAGACACGCACCAAAATCCTGTTAGTGTTCTTGGTATATGCCAATCGTACCAAGACTTCAACGTCTTTTCATGGTCGAAGAGACGGCCGGATAGATGACATGGCACAAAACAGGCAAAAGAACCGAACTAGATGCGGATGGGAATCGATGATGGTACCACGATCGGATGGTGTTGCGTGGAAAAAGTTTGATGAATTACATCTCGACAAAGCGCCAGGATCCGAGGCATCCTCGAGTCGGCATCAAGACCGATGGGTTCGATGTGTTTGGTATGGCGGCAGCCCAATACAGTTGTTGGCCCGTGTTTGTCTTTCCTCAATCTCCCCGGACAGATTATGCAAAGAAAGAACATTTTCCGACGTTGATAATTCCAGGCCCAACTATCCGGGAAAAATATGAATGTGTACATGCAGCCGCAGGGACCAATTGCAAGAAGCCCGATAATGGGTTCAAGACATACGACGCCTATAGCAAACGAAACTTCATAATGCGTGTCTGGTACATATACTCGACGCATGACTTGCCGGCGTATGCGCTATTCGTTGGCTGGTGTGTGCATGGAAGGTTCCGTGCCCCACATGCAAGGGAGCTCTTGAGTGTCGTTGGCTTCAGGCCCCACACGTCTTTCCAAAAAGCGTTTCAAGAACCGGTATACTTCACCCCAAAACATTGAAGTAGACAGCGACAGTGAATCCCACATCACCCCAGAGGAGGAACAAGAAGAGCCGGAACAAGAAGAGGTTACTGCTGCGGACGACCTCTCAATGCTTGACCGATTACGTAAAGGTGGCCTTCCACATGTTGATGCCACTGAACCCTATGAGCCCGTCATTGATTATAGTGATGATGATGATTATGCATTTATTGATGATACTGATCGAGATTATTAGTAGTGTCAGGTATTCAATTTTTTTATGTTGTACTTGATGATGATACACTTAAAGGGCTCTTCTTGAGACCACGGTGAGTTTAATTTGAATGGACGTTACTTGCTAGTCTTAACATTTCAGTGTCATCATGCTAACGAAACATTGGAAATGATCTTTGGTGCAGCGTAACTCCACACAAGCATCACACGATCCTTCTCCAGCTACTGGCATGAGCCAGCCCACTCCCACACCTCCATGATCAAGGTAACTTTCTCTAGTTTTTTGCTTAACAAATGCATAAAGACCTAGACTTAGCTTTATTTCATCCAATATGCTTACCTTAATGACCTAGAGTTAGCTTCTTTTCCTGCAAAATGACTTAATAAGCTTACTGACCTCCAAAACCAGCCATTTTACCTAAGTTAGCTCTAAAACGATCTATACTTAGCTTTGTTTCCTCCAAAATGACCTAAGTTAGTTATAATATGCTTAGTTAACTAGGTTTGCTCAATAATGACATGTACTTACCTTACTTATGTAAAAAACGGCATAATTAGCTTAGTTAGCTCATAAACGATCCATTTTACCTATGTTAGCTCTAAAATGATGCATTTTACCTAAGTTAGCTCATAAACGATCCATTTCACCTAAGTTACCTCACAAACGATGGCGTGCTTCTTCTTCTAGTCTTCTTATTCTAGTCACCTTTTCCTAACTTTCTTATTTGCCATTTTGCAGATTTCATTCACTTCTCGGAAGCTAGCTTGCTATGATGGAGTGCTTGTTTTTTATTTCATTCTCTTCTAGTATTCTTCTAGCTTGCTACGATGGAACTTGCTATCTTGATGAAACTTTGCATTGTAATATGTATGTGCAACTTCCTAATGGTTGCAACTTATGTGTATGTGCAACTTGCTATATATGTATGTACGATGAAACTTATGTGTGTTAAATAGCCTCATGAAATATATCTATATATGTCATATATATTTGCTGTGAAAATTGTTGGATTAAAAAACATGAAAAAAAGCCAATATGCAGGGCTCTTTGCAAATCGCCACCGACGACAAAGGGCTCTTTGCCATCGGCGGACGGCAAAGAGGCCATGTGGCGAACAAGCTGTAGCTTCTGGGAGGCTGACCAATTGGTCGGTTTGCCTCTGATGGTGACGGCAAAGGCCTTACGAAGTTTGCCGTCGTGTCGACGGCAAAGGCTTGCCGTTAACCACCTAACGGATGTAACAGCGCATTTATTGCCGTCGCATTCTTTGCCGTCGACTGCTGATGGCAAAGGCTCCTTTGCCGTCACCGCCCAGGCATTTACAACATAGCTCTTAGCCATCCGTACTTTGCCGTCCACTTTTGCCGTCTGCCGCGGACGGCAAAGACCTTTGCCGTCCGCCATCCATGCCTTTGCCGTCAGCCGTGGCAGATGGCAAAGTAGCTGATTCCTGTAGTGCTATGTTCATCCTACTTTAAACCATGTCTCTTTATCCTTAGATGTCAACGAATGTGAGGAAATAGACAATACAGTAGGCATGCTACATTAACATATGTTCCGAAAGTGATTTTATTATGTAGTTGGCACTACAATACATGCTAATGTATATACAATAGTTCACCAAAAATAAGTTATGTATAAACGTTTAACCTACTTTGTTTGTTTTTATCTCATTAGTAACTCACTAGTACACTAATCTACAAGTTCAAACTTTCAGGAAGCTATGGAACAAATGATTGAACAGCCACAACCACCTGAAGGTGATGAGGCTACTATAGGCACAATGTCACCTCTTCTCAGAAAAGGCCAAGATCTCTCCACTAACAAAGGCAAAAAGCACCTTCCAACAGAATTCGGGTTGGTTGTCAAGGTAACCTCGTCCAAATCTCCCATTGAACAAAATCTTCCCGCTAGACAGAGTGATATATCTCAGCTCTAGACACAAGTCCAATCCCTAATGGGCGTTGTTTCGAAACAAGAATAGTGGTTGAGAAATGTCGTCAAGATATGAATGGTTTTGAAACCGACTATCGCACATTCGCCGTTGTTGAAGAGCAATGGCGGAAAAAGGTGGAGATCGTCTGCTCCATCGATTCTACAGCTGAAACATTAGCCCTCGTGTCAAATGATCGTGCTTCTATAGATCCGATGGTGCTTTTATCCGAAGGATCAGAACTTTATGCCAACAGGCCTTTTGTTGTATGATTGGAATTTATTTTGTTGTGATACAACATTTATGATGCTGCCATAGGCTGCAGTAATTATGACGCTATTTTTGTATAGTGTAGGTTTATCTTAGTAATGTATTCGGACGAAAGCTTTGTAGGAGCCCAACATGCCAACATTCATCGGGCCCATTCCAATTGGGCTAAAAACGATTACGGGCCGAAATTGGCATGTAGCCCACTAAAAATATCTAGGCTTAAATTAGCATAAGCTTTCAAATTTTTCTGGTAGGCCTGTGCCCATAGTGGGCCTTTAACAGGCCTAAACATAATTTGGGCCCTCACTAAAAGTAGGCCGTTTACAGGTGTAAATATGTCGAGCCCATAAAAAACATGGGCCTTTAATAGACCGAAAGTGAGATTGGGCCCTGATTGTGCCAAATAACCCACTGGACTTAGTAGGCCGAAATGGTGGCCCATTTACCATGCAGATATTTGACAGGCCGAAATTCGGACGGGCCGTAAATGCGCCGACCTAATACACGGGCCTTTAACAGGCCGGAACTTCGGTCGGGCTAGATTATCGTCATTTTTATATGGGTCTTTAATGGGCCTGATATGACGTTGGGCCACATATGGCCCATGGTTTACGTCGTTAACGGGCCGAAAATGACAACAGGCCGAAAGTGGGTCAAATCTATGGTGGGCCTCTAACATGCAGAATGATAGACATGGCCGAATATGACCCAAATCCTTCACGGTCGTTTATGGGCCGAAAGTTTTAATGGCCTGTAAATGGGCCCAAATGAAGCCGGACCTTTAACAGGCCGGAAATATACCGGGCCGTAATTCGGCCCAATTACTTAGTGGACTGTTAACGGGCCAGAAGTGACCATGGGCCGCATTGATGACAAGTTTAGACCAGGCCGTTGACGGGCCGATTTGACAGAGAATGTTGGGCCTTTAGCTGGGTCGGCCCATTATGGTCTGCAGAATCTTGTGGGCCTTTAGCTGGGCCGGCCCATTGTGGTCCGCAAAATCTTGTGGGCCTTTAGTTGGGCCAGCCCATTATGGTCCGCTAAATTTTGTGGGCCTTTAGCTGGTCCGGCCCATTATGGTCCGCTAAATCTTATGGGCCTTCGGTTGGGCCGGCCCATTTAAACTTTGTCGGCCACTTTTGGGCCGGTCCACGTGTCAACATATCATAGGCCCATCTCGACCGCTGATGAGTGACACTGTACAACGCCAAGTCGACACGTGGATTCGCCACCAATGAGAATTTTACACGTGGAAAATCGGCATTGGTCGTGGCTGTTAACGGGTTATCGGATCCAAAATCTGACCCGATAGCTTAACGGCGTTCCATTACGGTGGATGCCACGTGTCGGTCACCCTTGCCAAAAGCACTTCTGTGACGCGGGATTTATCGTCATGGAAGTGGACACTTCCGTGATGATAATTTTGGTAATTTCATGGAACACTTCTACGACAGCACAGGTATGACTATCTTGATTCTGTCATAAATTTGTCATGGACGTACATGCATGACAAAAAATGCGCCCTACTATGACAAACACATATCATCACGGAAGTGTATTTTTTGTAGTGTTGATAGATGCTAGAATTGGTTGTGCATGCTTTGCCACATATTTCATTTGCCATTTTATTGTGTGAGCATGTTGGTTGCATAATTTACTCAGTCGAGGACATCCACTTGTTGTTTTGATTGTTTGGTTCCTTTTTCTTTTGCCAAGTGGATGGACAAGAATGCCTAAGAACCTTCTCTAGCTATCTATGCTTTTCTTGTCTCAAACTCTATTCATGCTACATCACAAAGTTTGATCAAGTCGATTCGAACCACTGCGTGTGAGGAGCACTTGAGTCCCGATTCGTCATAGACTTAAACTTCCAAAACTTCTTTGTGCGTTTCGGTCTGACCGATTCATCCATTTCGGTCATACCGAGATCACTAAGTCGATCTAGGTTTTCAATCTCAGTGCAACCGATTTGAACTTTTCGGTCACACCAAGTTGCAGTAACTGCTTACATTTATGCATCTCGGTGCCACCGAAGTTGTTCCACTCGGTCACACCGATGTGGTCAGGCTATATATATCCCGGGCCAAAATTTGAAAATTCTCCAAACCCTTCACCCGCGCTCAGCCTGCTCGCCTCCACAGGTCTCCGGATCGTCCTCCTCATCGCCACCTGCCTCCCCGCCATCGGTCTCCGCCGCCAATCATGAAATCGCCTCCGCCGCTGCCGTCAGTGCGGTGTCCATCGCTGCACTTAGGGTATGGACTTGATCCTTGTGCTAATCTCACTCCGATTCCTAGCACATTGTTTTGCCATGTATCTTGCCACGATTGAGATCACTCTATCCAGCAAAATCACTCCGTAGTTTAGTTGTGGATTGAAAATTTAGGGTTAGGTTTCCGCCGAAATCATCTCGGACCAACCAAGTTGTTGAAACCGGTTCCACCGATTTGGCTAAGGCCATTGCACATGTGATTCTCGGTCTAACAGAGAATTGCAAATTGGTGCTACCGAGTTCAATTCTTTGTGAAACTCTAGCAGTCTCGGTGCCACCGAACTGTGACTCGGTCTGACCGAGTTCACTAGTTTAGGTTCCAAAAGCTGCTTCGGTATCACCGAGTTTTCAAATCGGTAGATCCGAAATGCTTTCTATGGAAAACTAAAACTAAGTTTTTGACTCATTCTTCTGCAAAAAACATCTGCACTTTTGTGATGCTCATCCAATCTATCTCATCTATATCTATTCACAGGGTCTGCCGTCAGTGTTTGCATCATGTCAGATCAGAGTGACAGTCAGAACAAGTCTGAGGAGCAAGTTCACATGAGTGAGGGCACTAGTCCCTCTAGCAACTATGATGATGGAAGCAGGAGTACACCCAGCAACTTGCCTAAGGCAGCCACCAGGGCCAGAAAGAAGAGAACCTCAGATTCTGAGGATGAGGACTATGTGGCTGTTGAGGATGAGGCCACCTCAAAGAAGAAAGTTCTGAAAAAGTAATATAGCACAGCTGCTGCCACTAAGCCAGGAATGAAGACAAAGGTTCCTGCCAAGAGAGTTTCTATGTCAAAGGCCAGAACATCCACTCAAGAAACTTTGGGATCTGCACCCAAAGAATAGGTTGTGGTAGAGAAGAAAAGGAAAGAAAGGGTCAAGAAGACCATGGCCAGAGTAATTGGGTAGCCCTCAATGATGGAAGATGAAGAGGAAGAGGTTGCTGCATCAGCACCTAAAGCTCAAAAGCTTATGGGAGATGCTATAAGATCAGGGGCTGCTCCATCTAAGCCCAAAGAAGCTCCCAAGGCAGCTGCTCCAAAACCCAAAGCTGCACCCAAGAGGAGTACAAGGAATATTCCAGCTGCAGAGAAGAACAAGGCCCCAGTGCCTAAAGCTGCTATAGAAGAAGAAGATGATGAGTCACATGTCTTGAGGAAGTTGAAGCCCAAAATTCCAGATCACAATGATGCTCATCCAGTAGCTGAGGACTTGAAGCTCAGGAAGGATGCATGACTTAGACAGTGGAGATTGACTAATCCCTATGCAGTCAGGAGAAGAACTGCTGTGGACTACAGGTTCCATACAAAGGAACAACAGGACTTCTATCAGACAGTGTTGCTTGACAAGAAGCCTATAGTCTGTGATATGAGATGGGTGGACTGGAAGTACATCAAGGAAAATGAAGAACACTATCCTGGAGTCTATGATAGTTTCAAGTCTTGTGGAGTAGAGGACTTTGTTGGGCAGAAGCTCACAAAGTGGAATGATGAGCTTATTATGCAGTTCTACTCCACAACTCATTTCTACCCAGATGGAAGGATTGTCTGGATGTCTGAAGGTACTAGGTACCAGTCAACAGTTGAAGAATGAGAAAAATTGATCAATGCTCCTAAGGAGAATGAAGATGACTTGGATGTCTATCCCAAGAAGAAGAAGGATCACAACACCATGGCACATATGTACAGAGAGATCCCAGATGCTGCTCTTGATACACACAAATTTGGATCAGTACATTACCTTCTGTCAGGTTTGCCAGCAATCAACTGGATCCTCAGGCACACTCTATTGCCAAAGTCAGGTGATCACAAGATGACCAGAGGCCATGCAATTAACCTGCTTCACATATTTGATGTGCCTCAAAAGTTCAAAGTCATGAGCCTAATTGTGGAAACTATAAAGAGAACAGCTGCAGATCAGAAGAGAAGTTGTGGGCATGCCCAAAGATCCAGGAGCTAATCAACTCCAAGATGGGCACTGGCACATATCTCTTGGACAAGGATCATATGCCCATCTACCCAGACTTTGAGGACAACACTGTGGTAATGGATGAGAATGAACCATCTTCTGTGCAAGCACAAGCAAAGAGGGAGAAGGCAAGGACTGAAAAGGCTGCAAAGATGCCAACCATTGATGAGGCATCTCAGTATCTTCTGAAGAGCAAGCAAGATCAGCTTGGCTACTTGATTGCCTCCACTCTAAGGATTGAGAAGGGCTTGGCCACCCTGACTCAAAACCAGGAGAGCTTGGAGAGGATCATGGAGCAGAAGTTCTATGATTTAGATGTGAAGGTCAACGAGATACTGATCCATTGTTGAGCAACTTCAGGATGAAGTGCAGGAGAAGAAGGGCAAGTCTACCACCGATGCTTTTGCTAGAGTGCCCAGAGGATGAGATCTTCCAGCAGTGCGATTCTGACCGTGAGCAACTTCATCTACACCTACTACAGCTTGCCACCAGCTCCAAGACCCACTCCACCAGCTCCATCTACATCAACTGATGCCTTCGTCCTTGGAGTTTTATCTACACCACCACCTGAAGACCAAGCCTGAGAATCGATCTAGCACTATGCATTTTTTATGAACATTTTGGTAACTTGTTGCCAAAAGGGGAGAAAATGTATAGATCATAGGCTTCGAGAGAGAGTGTTGCTCTTTGTTCTCTCTTGTTGTTTGGTGGTTGAACTTTGTTATTTGCTTGTTTTAGATACTTTATGCTCTTGTGTGATGCTTGGATGTTGGATGACATTATCCTTAATGCTTGATCATATGCTACCTTAATGCTTGTTGGATGACATTATCCTTTTATATCCCCATATGTATTTAATTATTATCATTTTGAGCGCTCCACCAAGATGTATGTGACATGGAAGAGTAACCCATGATCCTAACTCATTGTGCATTTGCAGTACAAAGCAAATCTTAAACTATGCACAAATTTAGGGGGAGCTCTTGCTTTTCACATACTTCTCAAAGCGACAATGTTTTTCACTCTTATTATCATTTGTCGAAGCTTTGATCTATATGTTGTCATCAATTACCAAAAAGGGGGAGATTGAAAGTGCAACTATCCCTAGGTGGTTTTGGTAATTCCTAACAACATATCACTACTAGGAAAAGGCCTACTAATGGCGCACCTAATTTGGCCATTAATGGCGCATTGGTGGTGCGCCATTAGTGCCACGCCATTAGTATATTTTACTAATGGCGCACCACTGGTGCGCCATTAGTATATACAACAATCGCCATTAGTATGCCTCCTGTGGGGCCATGTATACCAGTGCTTTGGCATACTAATGGCGCATACGGCATGATGCGCCATTAGTAACCCGGCATACTAATGGCGCATTGCTTAAGGATGCGCCATTAGTATCCTTTGGCATACTAATGGCGCCTTTGTGATGTGATGCGCCATTAGTATGAATGGTTTTTTTATTTTTTATTTTCTGTTTTTGCACAGGTTACAAAATGTATAATTGGACAAAATATAGACAGCACACATCAACAACAGATTCATCGAATACAATAGAAGATTAGTCTCTGAATACAATTCATCATATTAGTCTCTGAATACAATTCATCATATTAGTCTCCAATTGAAAAGACCGAACAAAGATAGAACATTATATTACAAGTCTCGAGACCATGAGTAGCGAGTTTGTCTTCACATTACAAGTCGACATCGATCATCTAAACTACCATCACATAGAAGAGAGCTGCGGTCATCACGATGAGCATCATCACGATGAAACTCGCCTTCATCCGGTTCCTCCAACGCCCTCCTCTCCCGCTAGATAGCGGGCGATCTAGATTCGCCTCGGCCCTAGTGGTGTACCCTTTGTAACTGTTACCGCTGAATCGGTGAACCTGTCTCCGACACTCCTCCCAATCGTCGAGACTCCGGAACCTTACCCTTGTACACGACATACGCCGGCATCACTATGCACTAGCCAAACGAAACGTTAGTACCAATTCACAGACAATACATAAGCAATATATAAGTATGCAATGAACGATCGGAAGAGAAAAGCAAGACATTAATAGCATCGATTACATCTAAGTTGAACGACTCTCAAACCAAAGAGACATACTACAAGTTCATTAAAGTTTAATTACAACATGAGCCAATCGATGTTTCGAACTAGACACAACATCACCGCTTTCGACTCGACTCAAGGGACCGGAGCATGGATGAAGCCGCCGTGTATCGTGGGAGTCATGAAAGAACGGGCGTTGTCAGCCTGCATTTGTAGCATTGTGCCGATGTAACTGTTGGACGGTTGATTTCGAGGTAGAACTGCCCCGAGGTACGGCGACATCTTGATGGATGATTTCCGCAAACTCCGATCGATGCGAAAGAATTCTTGTCGATGTCCGCGTCCTGGATTGCCGACACGCCGCAGCCCAATCTTGGAGTTTACTCGGTAGCGAAGTTGATGATGGTCCCGCGATCGCCTGCATGTGATGGATGGCGAGTAGGCACCCTTCGATCGCAAAGGTGCTTGCTTGACGCAGCGAACATCGACAGTGGGAGAACACGTGCTTGCCGTATTTACGAATAGGCCTGTGAAGGTGCCTCCAGATTAGGCGAGGCAGGAGAACATCATCAAGAACCTTCTTGACATTTGTGTAGTCTACGCTCGATTGACGGTCCGGTCGAAATACATGGCCATGGAATATTTGGGGCTTAGGAGGATGAGCGTGCAATGTGTCACCGCAGAAAACACGGAATGTTAAAAAAAACGATCAAATCTAAGAATTCATATGTTACGGGCGGTTGAGGGAGGACTTACTCGGAAAGTAAGGCACGAGGAAGTTATCCTTATCTTGGTTTGCCGTAATGACGCCTTCGAGGTAAGAACTCGCGACTTGCGGTCCCCGCGCTGCCCAAGATCTTGGCACGCATGTAGAAGGGGTCGACTATCACGATGTCCGGGTCTTGTCGCGAATGATCCGCATCTCCATACTCAAATAAAATAGCCGAACGAAGGTGTAGTGCAGCGGATGAAGGTTCAACATAGCATGGATGTCATCAAACCGCAGGACGATCGACGCCCGATGGAGTTATCCACAAAGCCCTTGCCCTCCGCACCTTGGCCACGAAAACCGGTATGCCACATCCTTCTCTCGAGACGCCGCTTCTCCAAAGAAAGAACACCGTCATGCAGACTCCGATAGCACCGGTTGCAGCATTGAGCATATTTGTCGGTAGCATCGCCCTACCCGCCACATGCACCTCCTCGAGATATCCTCGTGAAGGTGGCCCGTCCTAAGCACGGATCGTACTCGGTGCCGGCTGGCCCGCACCCTTGTTAGTCTTTCTTTTGCGTGCCTTCTTCTTCTCCTGTAATGGGACCGAGTTCTGCTCACAGACCGCCTTCTTGAGTGTGTTGGGGCTGATAATATTTCGCACCTCGCCTATCTCGAGGCTCGGTGAAGTCGGCAATGGAGGCGCCTCTCGAGAGCTGAACGGCGACGCGCTGTTGCAACTTGGCTTCTCCGCGGTACCAGCTAGATCACGCACGCCTTTTGTTGGGTTGGGTTCTTGAGAAGGAGGCCCCATGAAGTCGCCACCGCACCCATGATCGGCAAAGTACTTGATCGACGCTGGCAAATGTATCGTCGTCGCCGTCGTTACGATCCCGCCATATGCATGTTTGGATCCAGATGGCATAGGGATGTCCGCACCGTTCTGGCGGTCTTGCCATGGGGCCGACTTGGCGACGGCACGATCGGCGGTGTTGTCTTTGGGGTGGTGTCCCCGCCCCAAACGAATCTGCTCTTCGCCAAAGCAAGGGCCAGCTCAGCAGGCGCCGAGGGTCATCACGCCATCATCGCCGCCCCGACGGGTCGAATCGAGGTAACAACTCGTCGCAGCCTGGCAGCACCAACCAGTTCAACCCTAAACAAGTTGGGTGGCATCCGGTACCGTGGAACAAGGTTGCCCGTTGAACGATTTTGCCCTTGGCGACATCGACCAACTCGTTGTTCACGGCGCGTGAGAGTGCACGGAACGTCGGCGGCGCCTGCGAAAACATATAGGGCGCCGTGGATGCCCAACAAAGGCAAGGAGATGAAGTCCTCGACCGAGAGAGGCTTAATTAGTTACCGTGATGATGGCGCCGAGCTCGGCTAATGTCGAGGCACCGCCAACAATGGGCGCAGCTTGACGGAGGGGCCGCTGCGCAGAGGTGCTGGCGGGCGACACTCGGGTGCATTAAGCTCCGTGCGGCGTCGGAGACACCAATGCCGCCTCCGCCGGAGACACCAATGGCCCCGCCATCGCATTCTCGCGAGTTGCTGGCCGTGAAGCTAGGAATCGGGCGGCCTCTGTTGGCGCCTGCAATCCACGACTCAACCCCGGATCAAGGTAGGCACAATGGTGGTGATCGCCGCTCGAGTTTTTGTTGCACTTGCTCTTGGACAATCTCCGAATCCGCGCCACCTGTGCCTTGAGTTCTTGAACCTCGCGCCTAGCTTTCCGAGCTGGTCTTTTCTCCTTCCGCACACCAGCGTATAGTATGACCCCATTTTGTGGACAAGCCTTTGCCGCCACATGACCAGTGACGCCGGCTTATCGAGCTTATCCTTGTTCTTCATTACATTCAATGCCCTATTTAGAGTGGTGTTCCAAGGGTTGTTTTAGTCGACCCGCGCTCATCGCTTTCAATACTGCATGGAAGGAATGTGAACCATTTAGAAATTTGGCTTCATTAATTAGAATGCAACCATATGGAGCTAATTACCCCGGGTGGTATTCCTTACTGTAACAACCTCAAGCGCTCTGGTCTTCGGATCCGTGGTAAGCTCCTTTGTTTTCGGTCCTTCTTGTACCGGCCCCGACAAAGTTCCTGGTCTGCTTGTCACCGATTTATCAAGAGGGGCGGTAGGCCTTGCTCGGCACGCCCGCGCCCTCCTTGTCCCATATAGGCTCCGCCACTCAGAACCGCCGGATCGAGTGTGTGTTCCCTAAGTTCAGCTCCCGATTTCTTTCCCCAATCGACTTGATTCGAGTTTGCGGTGCTCGAGCAATTGATCTTGAAGTCGTTGTAGTCATCTTCGGTGATCGAAGGATTTTTCTCCTTGATCTTCTCATAACTCTCACGCTTCTCGATCATTCTCTTCACATTGCTTTTCCAAGTAGACAGGGCCTTGCTCATGTTCGTGAGGGCAGCATTGTTCACTTTATTACCTTTGAGGCTTGTGTTTTCAAATTCAGCGGGAACTTGTATCGCTCGTGCAGCTTCGTGAAGAGGAGGTTATGCAAATTCCCTCGGTCAGATGCCTCGTGTTCTCGGTGTTGATCGAGACGGTGCTCGGAGAATGCACCCGAGCTGAAGCGAGTACCCTTGACTATTCGCTCAGCGCCGTTGGATTCCCGCCGAGTCCACTTCAAGAATTCCTCCTTGAGGGTGCGGAGCACGGTCGGGCGCCGTCCTTCCGCTGCCTCTTCTTGGCTGCCATCAGTGCGTGCGCCGCCATCATCGATGGTGGCATCCTCGGCGGCACCATCGGTGGTGGCATCGGTGGAGTCATACTCGGCGGTACCATCGGTGGTCTCGGGATCGGTGGGGAAGGCGGCGCCCTCATACAAGTGAGGTTGTTCCTCCATCTCCGGGACAGATCCCAGAATGCCTTGCCGCCCAACCCCGGCCTCATCGTTGTTGGCCATGTTTCTCTCTAAATAGGAACAAAGTTTGGTCAAAAAGTTGGTTATTGTCAAGGAACAAGATCATGGTCTCATCATTTAGGGTTTGTCGACACCGAGGCATCCTAAAAGCTAAGCTTTTATCATTGAGGGTTTTTCGACGCCGAGGCACCCTAAAAGCCTAAGCTTTCATCATTAGTCACAAGTACCCCATATGTCCTATTTTTAGCAAAGTCATGCTAAAATTCACGGAAAATTTCAGCATGACCTTTGCTGAAAATAGGACATATGGAGTACCCGAATTTGCTGGAACGGAAGTTAATCGACATTCCAGCAAACTCAAGGGCCTCTCGGGTGGACAAGGCAAAAAAGGCCTCCATCACAACATGGAAAATACATTGGCATGTGGACTGAATGTGGCTTCATTTAACAACAACAGTTTCACACAGTAAAACAGAGCTGAATTCATTGAGATATTTGCATTGCTAGCTACATTTCAGTGCCAAATTTCACTAATTTAAGCAAAACTACCGCTTAGCTAGCTACTGAGCTCAGTGCCATATTTCATTGGATTAAAATAAGCACATACACATAACGACAGCACACATACACATCATCGATTTAACTAAATTTGCACACAACTCAAAAGAGCACTTCATCATCATATAAAGTATATTAGCAGCAGTACAAATAAGGAGACATGATCAAAGTACTTCATAATAAACCCAAGCAACTTCATAATAAAGCAATCTATATCAGAGTTCCTGGTTTTGTTGGGGTGTTGGGGTGCTGTCCGCCTCCACTGACCACGCCTAGAAGGCGACTGCTAGGGATCGGAGGGACACCTTCAGTCCATGCTCTTCAAAACCTTCTTTATTTGACTCTCTTTTTCAAAGGCGTGAATGTCTGTTTGTTTGTGTGTAGAGATTCAAGTAGTAGAAGGCTGATATATATATTTGGTATGAGGCATGGATCATATTGTCAATTATGTGAACCAAAGATAAGAGAATACACATGTAAGTGGCAGGGACATCGATCGATCAAAAATTCAGAATGCTTTTATTATTAGATTCCGTGAGGAGCGTGTAACAGTGATAGTATACCATGTTTCTCATCAGATTTTGACAAAACAGCGATGTAGTACGGAAGACTTGATCGTTTATGTTGGAATAAAGGATACCGCAGGCAACATGGGTATCTCATATCTATCTCCTTAGCATTCAGGTATGTGAGGTGGAACTATAGATGTGCAATCTTTTGATTTTGCATCCGATGCACAAGCACATTGGTCACATTCTTAATTCAGCGCTTATGACTAAACCATAAAAAGATCCTGCAAATAGTGTGTTCTTTTTATGCACATTCAGCTTAGTCTCCTTGCTTATTTTTACGCAGCACCAAGCTCCCATGTCTGAATTTTACTTTTGATACTGAGTTATCATATCCACATTACGTTAGTCTCTGAAGTTATTTAGAGATCGCAAGACCCCACATCTGAACTCTTCGTCCTTTTCTAAAAAAACATCTGAATTTTATATTCAATGTTGAGATATCATATGACCATTCTGTTAGTCTCCGTACTTATTTGGAGAGTATGCAAAAATATGATTCTTATAGCTTCTATCTATTACAGTCAAAAATTTATAAATATCTATTACAAAATTTTATAAATATCTATTTGGATCAGCTGAAGTATCAAGTATTTCCATGTGCATTGATAATCATGAATAGAGACTTGCTCTGTAAATGGTGGTGGAAATTTTATAACACGGATGGAATGTGGCAACAAATCATGAGAAATAAATATTAAAAAAGAACCGTGTCACTAATGCTAAGAGTAAAAGTGGAGATTCGCAGTTCTGGGGGGAGTTGTTGAAACATAAAAATTTCTTCTTCTCTTTGTGTAAGTTTGAGATAGGAAATGGTGAAAATACCAGGTTCTGGGAGGACTGGTGGATTGGCCCTAAAACTTTGAAAGATAGTTATCCACGCCTCTATAACATCTGTTTTGATAAGGAAAGGTTGGTGTCAGATATTCTGAACAAAGGACTTGACAAAATACAATTTAGGAGATCTCTAAGGGGGGAATCTTTGGAATTGTGGAAACACATTAGGGAGGCGTGTGAGATCGTGGTTTTAGGAAAATGCCAGGACAAGATCAGATGGACACTGACGGGAGATGGCAAATATATTGTCAAAACCTGCTACAGACATCTGGTCCAAAATGGTTTACAATATCCCAACAAATTCCTTTGGAAAACAAAGATGCCACCCAGGGTTAAAGTTCTTTTATGGTTGTTGCTTAGAAAAAGTATTCTCACCAAACAAAACTTCTTGCGGAAAATTTCTTGCAGGTGGCTGAAACAGGCTGTTGCCACCCTGTCCATGCATACAGTAGCATTCTCTGCCCTCCCTGTTCTATCATCCGACTAGGTACATTTTCTTTCCTCCTTTGCTTAGTTTTAAATTTAACTGACTAAACTTAGTCTATAATACAGAATACATAAGTCAAATTACACATAAAGCCAATGGTTTTATTCTTTTTTCAAGAGTCAACATATTTGGACGATGTTTATGTATAATAATGTTACTTTATTGGGTTTCTGTATTTGAACATTTTGATTAGTAGTCTAGCATTATCTCATTTGGTTACTACTACAGATTTCAACCATGCACACATTATGGCAGTTTTCATTTGTTATCGTGGATAGATTATACATTGCCCTTTAGTTTTGTCAAAAGTGAAGTATGCTAACAACTGGATGCGAGGGGTGAGGGGAGAGAAGGAGCTCACGGGGCGGTGGTGGACGGGCGCGACGAGGTGGGGCGACGAGGTCCGGTGGTGGTGGTGCTCCGCGACGGTGGTGTGGACGGGCGGCGTCCCGCCACCCGGCGATGAGGGCGGCGGGCGATGGAGTCGGCCGGGCGAGGTCAACGGTGAGCACCTCTTCCTCCTCCTTCTCCGCTGGGAAAGCGGCGGGCGGGCGGCGGCTGGAGAGGAGAGGGCGGCCGCAGCAGGCCGGGCGTCGGGCGGAGACGAGGACGACGGGCGGCGTCGCGGCGTCGGGGCGGCGTCGAGGCGGCGGGGCAGCAGCGTCGGGAGAGGAGAGGGGAAGGGGATCGAGGGCGAGGGCGAGGGAGAGAGAGGGGATAGGTGAGGGCCGCCGGGGTGGGGGCGACACAATACTAATGGCGCACCACCCATCGGTGCGCCATAAGTACATCCATCTAATGGCGCATGTCGGTGTCAAAACCGGCGGATCTCGGGTAGGGGGTCCCGAACTGTGCGTCTAGGCGGATGGTAACAGGAGACAAGGGACACGATGTTTACCTGTGTTCGGGCCCTCTTGATGGAGGTAAAACCCACGCCCCGCTTGATTGATATTGATATTGTGGATGTTTATAAGAGTGGATCTACCATGAGATCAAGGAGGCTAAACCCTAGAAGCTAGCCTATGGTATGATTGTAAGGGTTGTTAGGATTGTAGTCCTACGGACTAAAGCCATCCAGTTTATATAGACACCGGAGAGGGCTAGGGTTACATAGAGTCGGTTACAATGGTAGGAGATCTACATATCCGTAGACGCCAAGCTTGCCTTCCACGCCAAGGAAAGTCCTATCCGGACACGGGTGAAGTCTTCAATCTTGTATCTTCATAGTCTTGGAGTCCGGTCGATGATGATAGTCCGCCGATGATGGTAGTCCGCAGTCCGACACCCCTAATCCGGGACTCCTCAAGAGTCCCCGAACCAGGCTTCAATGACGATAAGTCCAAAGATGCGTAGTCTTGGCGTTGCAAGGCGGTTCTCCTTCAAGTTCCATGTACCGCCGAACAAAGTCCGCTTCCTCATCAATGTTGTGCATCTCGGCTTCCACGCCCAATAATGGCCTTCTTCCATGCGTCGTGCGAATGTGAAAAGCCAGGGTGTCTTTTATGTTTTACCCCCTAGTTGTGCGAACAATCTGCCTATAAGGGAGGCAAGAATCTAGATCCAAATCACCATCTTCCTCTCGCAAATACTCATCGGAGCGCTTTCAACCAAGAATCCATTCCATCATGGATCCTCAACGCGGCTCCTCTTCTCGCGCTCCCGGCCCTTTGCCAGGAGATTGGAGGAGATGCTCTGTTCCGCACAACGAGCTGGTGAAGCTCCAAATGGGGGGATATCTCCCTCCAGCCTTCATGGTTCCGGTTCGAGCTGGGCTAGCCACCTATAAAGGTGGGAAGCAAGCGGAGGTTACCCCTAATCCCAACAAAGGGGAGCGGGTATGCTTCGTCCCCTATCTGATAAGGGGGCTCAGATTTCTTGTACATCCATTCCTCCGCGGGCTCCTGGAGTTCTACGGACTCCAGCTCCATCACCTCACGCCCGCCTCAATACTGCATATTGCGGGTTACGTAGCTCTTCTGCGAGCTTTTCCTGGCGCCGAGCCCCACTTCGCTGTGGAAGAGGTTGTTTTGCCTTGTACCCCACTCTCACGAGGGGTCCATATATCAAGTGGGCGGCGCCGAAATATGGCGCATTGCCGGGACCGGATATCCATCCGGAACCCCTAAGAAGGCGCCCGAAGACTGGCCTTCGGAATGGTTTTATATAGAAGACGCTCCGCTGCCGGACCCTGTTCGGATCGGCCTCCCGGAGTTCAGCAATGCTCCTCTGAAGAAACGCCTTAGTTGGCGCCCATGAGCCCCGACCGAGGAAGACAAGAGCGTCCATTATCTGATGGGCCGAATAAGGTTACTGGCCCATGCTCGGTTGACCATGATTGGAGTCATGGCAATATGCATTACGCGGGGGGTGCAGCCACTACAATACAGGGGCCACCCCATGTGGGATTTCAATGGGGAGGATGATGCCACCCGTCATGGCCGCAAGGGTCGGAATCGGCCAAGATCCGTGACGATCTTGTCCAGCCTGTATAAGGGGAGAAGGAGGATTTCTTCTGACGAACCCGCTAAATGGGTTTTCCATGAACAATCCCGGCCTTGGGTAGCGAACACTCAGCGTGTCCGACCTGCGCCTTCAAACTTAAGTTTCTTACATTGTGTTCTTCTTTCGACGCAGAACTCGCCGGACTGTGGAGGGAATGCTGAGTCCGCCCCGCAGCCCGAGGATCCAGAGAGATCCGGGATCCGCCTCCAAGAGGATCCGGACATAAAGGTGGAGCTAATCGACGGGTGTTCCACCAGCTTAGCATGGACAACGCTTTAGTCGCCATCACGGCAGACTATCCCGGACTATATCCGGCTTCCTGTAATTGCGGCAAGCCCGATACCGCTATTCCTTCCTTGCTTATTTCTGACCACCGTATATGATGGCACTCAGCAGGAGGTGCCCCTAGGCGGAAGCCGAGCCCATGGTGGCTGACCAACAAGGGCCGCCTGACCAAGAGGCGGAAGAGGAGCGCGCGGATCAAACGTCCGCCGCAAAGGTATAGCTCACAATTCAGTATTTAGAGCAACGCTCCTAGGAAGCGCTTTGAGTGCTCATGATTTTATAGGGAAAAAGCGTCCGCGGACTGTAGGCGTGAAAGTTGTCAATCCAACCTCTACCAGCGGGCTCCCGCACCGGTCGAGGGGGAGGCGAGCGCAAGGCGCGAGCCGGACGCTCCGACGGAGGATGCCGAAGACTGTCCGCCACCAAGTCCGAGGTGGAGAGTGCCTGAATCACAGGTGCCGCCAACAGTATTTCGTGACGCTGTGCTTCCCCCGAGGCGCTGAATGCCTTTAACACGGGGACGCGCACCTTCGTGCCGCCAAGATAGTTTTACCAGAGCCACGGAGCAGTATGTAAAAGACATGCGGGTAAGAGAATTTAATAGTTGTATATGCCAGTAGCCCTTGAGACTTAAAGTAGTTATATTAACTGATTTAAGGATCATATGAAATGCAGGATCTTACCGAGAAGAATACCCGACTGTCTTAGGAGTTGCAAGAGTGCAAGGCCCAACTTGAGGCCGCATTTTCTGGCGCAGGAGGAAACGCAAGGACCTCTCCTGGTAACGCATTATTTTACAAAGATAAGTAGCGTTTGGCCGTTGCGCAAGTATAAAAAGCGACATTGCAGGTGCTGCCGGACAAGATCCCGACAGGAAAGAACTTCTACGCCAACTAAAGGCCGGCGAGAGGGTGCTGCATAAGGTGCAGCATGAAAGGAACAAGCTCCAGGATGCCCATGCCCAGCTTGGAGAAGAGCTGAAAGGCGTTGAGCCGAGCTGCTCGCTCCGTTAAGGGAATCAACGGCTTGTCGCGGCATATATAGTAAGTTCTTGAGCGAACTCCTTTGAAAAGAAGAGTTCGGCGAGGAAGTCAATTTGATGTAATATATCTCGTAGGTATGCTCACAGTCGCCTCGCTGGAGGAGATGCCCGTAATAACGGGTGATCAACTTCCGAATTGTTGCAACTGATCGAACGAGTTCGGCAGGCTATGAGCGGCGCCATCCAGCGTTATGGCCAGCCTTCTCCGCACAGGGTCTTGGGGAGCTTATGGAGAAGCTGCGGAGTGCGGCAGCGCTTCCATGTATGGAAGATTTCGCATGCCGCCAAGGTGCCGTGGAGGCACAGGCCATGGTAAAGACGCTGTACAAGAAGGCGGATCCCAACCACATGGCGAAGTGGGGCCTGTGGGGCCCGGCGGGAAGGAGATCCTGTGAGTTTAGTATACGCCAGGTGGAGTTGGCATAAAATTTTCCCAACAGACTGTAAGTTAGACAACCTGTTAGACGGGATTGAGGAAGAATACAATCACGATTTGACAATGTATTATAAAATGACATACAAAATGCCTTCTAGCCGATTGTAGATTGTTTGTCTTTGCCGACCTTTTCGCTTCACCTCGGGACCCTAGAGTCCGGAGGTGTCCGAATACCTTCTCGGTTATGAAACAACCGGGGTATGCATGGAGACAAGGCGTAGGGGTCATCGATGCTTTATCGACAAGTTCCCAACTAGTTATGTTATATTACATGGTTAGTAAGAAACATCTTCCGTGGAGAATAGTTCCGTTAAGGGTTCCTTTCATTGGGGTGGTATGCCCTAAAGTGCATGTCCGACTACTAAAAAGCAGAAAACATCCGGGGCAGATAAATAAGTGGATAAAAATCATCTTTTAAGTCACCGACCGAATATTCCCTTAAGAACGCTAGCTTTCGGCTTCACCCGACCGAGGTACACATCCGCCGACTCGGCAGAATAATCGCAGAGGTGCTCCTTTACCTCCTAGCCGAACAATCGGAAACGAGGGGTAAGCACAGGAGCCGAAACCCAGCTTGGCCAAAACTTAAGTCATATCGATGCATATAATGGTGAATAAAAGGTACATGTGGAGGCTTGACACATGTGCTGGGCATGAAGCCCGTATAATTAAGCTTCTGGTAAAGAAGCCCCCAGGTATAATGAGTGCGGGTAGCACATCAATTGCACGCGAACGTTGCGCGGGTAAAGCCCTTTAAGGCTTGGATGAATAGGGTTGAGAAGAAAAAGATAAACAAAAGGCAGCTGCAATAATAAAAAAAAATTGGACGGGGGACGGGGACGAACTCTTAGTCCGGCGCTAGGCATAGAATCGTCGGAGGCGGGCTGCGTTCCATGGGTTCGGCTCGAGTCGGTTATCCAATGCATTTCATAGACGGTACGCTCCGCCGGTCGACTTGATCGATGATGAAGGGCCTTCCCATTTGGGCTTGAGCTTGTCCTTTTCTTGTCCGGCAGCATAGAACCAGTTCGCCAACGTTGTAAGTCTTGGCCCGTGCTTCTCTGCTTTGGTATCTTCGAGCCTGCTGTTGATAGAATGCGGAACGAGCCTTGGCGACGCCGCTCTTCCTCCAATGTGTCCAAGCTGTCCCGCCGATCCAACTCGGCTTCTTTTCTTCGTACATGCGCACTCGAGGTGAGTCATGAATGATGTCGCAGGCAAAACTGCTTCGCGCCAGATACCATAAAAATGGTGTGAATCCGGTGGTTCGGTTAGGCGTTGTCCACAGCCCCAGTACGGAGTCGAGCTCCTCTACCCAAAGGTGTCAGATTTCGTAAGGGACCGCACTAGTCCGGGTTTGATGCCGCCATTATTAGACCATTTGCTCGCTCCACTTGACCGTTGGTTTGAGGATGATAGACTGAAGCGTAATCAAGCTTGATGTCCATATTTTTGCACCATGATTTAACCTCATCGGCGGTGAAGTTCGTGCCGTTATCGGTGATGATGCTGTGGGGGACACCATAACGGTGTACTACCCGGATATAACGTCTATCACTGGTCCGACTCTGCCGTTTTAACTGGCTTGGCCTCTATGCATTTGGTGAATTTATCCACCATGACCAATAGGTACCTTTGCTTGTGGGTTCCCCCTTTAAGTGATCCAACCATGTCAAGCCCCGGACATGAACGCCGGTAATGGGTATAGTTTTGAGGGCGGTGGGTGGCATATGGCTCGATTAGCAAAGAGTTGACAACCGACGATCTTTGGACTAGGTCCGTGCATCCGCTCGGGCCGTCGGCCAAGAAAATCCTGTACGGAATGCCTTTCCTACAAGGGCCCGAGCTGCGGCGTGGTGTCCGCCTAGTCCGCATGAATTTCAGCCAGAGGTTCCGCCTTCCTCTTCGGAGATACACCTTTGAAGGACTCGGTTGTGCTTTTCTTATAAAGTTCTCCTCATAGACCTTGTAGGCTTTAGATCACGGACAATGCAGCGGGCCTCATTTTGGTCTTGGGAAGTTCATGCCTAAGCAAGTAGGCGAGAATGGTTCTGTCCACGGGCAATTACTGCCATTATGTCGTGGGCGGATGGTGTTATGTCATCGGCTGAAACGCCGGTTGGCGCGGCTTGTTCCGGTTTGTTAGTTCCGGACTCCTCTTCCCATAATACGGATGGCTTGAAGAGACGTTCCAGGAAGATGTTAGGAGGGAGAGCGTCGCGTTTGGCACCAATGCGTGCCAGTACGTCGGCCGCTTGGTTATTATCCCGGGTGACGTGATGGAATTCAAGTCCTTCGAACCGGGCTGACATTTTGAGGACAGCGTTGCGATATGCTGCCATTTTCGGATCTTTGGCGCCAAAGTCTCCGCTTATTTGGGATATTGCGAGGTTTGAATCCTCGCACCTCTAGGCGTTGAATGCCCATGGAGATTGCCATCCGGAGACCATGTAAAGGGCCTCGATTCGCCGCGTTGTTGGAGTCCGTGTACATTATCTGAAGCACGTATTGATCGTGTCTCCGGTCGGGACGCTAATACGACGCAAGCCCCCATCCGCCAACATTTTAGAGCCGTCGAAGTGCATAATCCAATTGGAGTATGCGCCGTATTCTTTAGGGAGTACGGCCGGTCCATTCAGCGACAAAGTCAGCCAAAACTTGGGACTTTATAGCTCACGAGGTTTGTAAGATATATCAAATGGTAAGAGCTCAATGGCCCATTTTGCAATCCTGCCTGTCGCGTCATGTTGTTTATAATGTCGCTAAGTGGTACTTCAGAGGCCATCGTTATCGAACACTCTTGAAAGTAGTGTCGAGCTTCCGGATGCCATGAACACCGCGATGCTATCTTCTCGATAGTGTGGGTAACGGACTTGCAGGGGTTAACACAAATGGATCGTAGTATACTGGTTTTTCAAGAGGGAATTTATGCCCTTACGCTTCTCGCTCGATGACGAGTACCGCGCTTACAACTTGATGTGTAGCTGCGATGTATAACAACATTGGTTCGCCCGTGTTGGGCGCAGCCAGACCGGATTTGTTGCCAATATGGCCTTTATTTCTTCGAGTCCGGCGGTGGCAGATCCGTCCCACTGGTGTTCGGTGCGCCTAAGGAGGCGATAGAGGGTAATGCCTTTTCTCCTAGACGGAGATAAAGCGGCTTAGAGCCGCCACGCATTCGTCAATTTTGTATTTGCTTGAGGTCTTTTGGGATATCTAGCTGTGATGAGCTCGGATCTTGGCTGGGTTTGCTTCAATTCCTCTACCGGATAATGATGAAGCCCAGCAGCTTTCCAAATTGTACGCCAAAAACACATTTTTCCGGATTCATCTTGATGTCATATGCTCCGAGGTCGTCGAATGTGAGCCTCAAGTCGCCTACTAGAGTTTCGACGTGTTCAGTTTTGATGACTACGCCGCTCACGTATGCCTCTACTGCTTTGCCGATCCGGTTAGCCGACATGTCTCAATCATGCGCCGATATGTTGCGCCGGCGTTTTAAGTCCGAAGGGCATCGTGTTGAAGCGAATGGTCCATATGGAGTAATGAATGCCGCTATGGCTTGATCCGCTTCGCCATCTTGACTTGATGATAGCCGGAGTATGCGCCCGTGAAGCACAATGAATCGTGTTTCGCAGTGGCATCGATGATTTGGTCGATGCGGGGAGGGGAAGGGATCCTGTGGGCAGGCTTTATTTAGGTCTTTGAAATCGACACATAGGCGCCAGATTTGTCCTTCTTGGTACCATTACCAGATTTGCTAGCCAATCCGGATGTTTGATGTCTCCGATGAATCCGGCTTCCAATAGTTTGGCTAGCTCCTCTCCCATTGTCTGCCTTTTGGGTTCGAAAATCGTCAAGAGCCTGTTTGATCGGCTTGAATCCTTTTAGGATATTTAGGCTGTGCTCGCCACCGACGTGGGATTCCCGGCATATCCAAGGGTGCCGCAAAGATGTCCCAGCTTTTCTTGTAGAAATTTCGTGAGCGCGCCTACATCGTGGTTTAATTGTGCCCCGATGGAGGCCGTCTTTGCAGGGTCCGTTGGGTGGACTTGGAATTTGACTATTTCATCCGCTGGTTTAAAAGAGGTGGACTTGGATCTTTTATCAAGTATCACATCGCCCCTGTTCACCGTGGAGCGCATCGCGGTGAGTTCCTCGGCCGCTAGGGCTTCGGATAGTGCCTCGAGGGCTAGTGCGGCTGTCTTATTTTCGGCGCGGAGTGCTATGTTCGGATCACTAGCAAGAGTGATAATTCCGTTGGGACCGGGCATTTTAAGCTTCATGTACCCATAATGGGGTATAGCTTGAAAATTGTGAATGCCTCTCGTCCTAATAAAGCATGATATCCGCTGCTGAATGGAGCCACTTGAATGTGACCTCCTCGACCTGTAATTGTCCGCAAGTTTAACACTACGCCCAGCGTGATTTTTCCCTGCAGCATGCTTCCGGCTGGGATTATTCCTCTAAAGGTGGTGCTGCTTCGCTCAATGCGGTTCCGCCTATTTCCATTTTTCGAGGGTTTCCTCATAGATGAGGTTTAGTCCGCTGCCGCCATCCATGAGTACCTTAGTAAGGCGAAAGTCGCCTACTATCGGGCCGAGGACCAATGCGGTGGTGCCCGGCAGTTCGAATTTAGGTTCACACCGCATTGAAGGTGATAGCCGTGTCGCCCATGGGTTTATTGTTGCTACTTGGTAGACTTGACAAGGTTATGGAGTTGTCGCTTTCGCATGTTATTGGATGCGAAAGTCTCAAGACTATTAACACTGCATCGGTGTTGCTGGGCTGGGATTCGAAGCTAGAAGCTCTTCGCCACTTTTGGCCACTCGCCGTAGTATCCAACATGCTCAAGGCTATGAGTTGGAGTGGCGCCTATGTGCTATGAATTTTGCAGGTTCGTTTAGCCAGCCCTCCAAAGACGGTTTTGCACTTTGGGGGTTTTGGTTTTTGGTATTCAGCCCAGTGTGCTTGATAATGATGCACCCTTTGGTTCCGGACTAGGGATGTATTCGGACCGGATTATCCCAAAATTTACTTTCGGTTTTCCAGCGCTCTCCATTGCACAAGATTTTTGTACGATGGTCTCCAAGTCAGCAAAGCGTGTAATGTCGCAAGCGACTTATGGCGTTTAGGATTCCCTTGTCCGCGCAATTATTGCGAAGACCGAGATTATGTTTTCCTCTCGGCAGTCCTTTATCCTGTCCATAACCGTGGAGGAATCGGCCCAAGAGTGATGTACTTGTCTCGGCGGGCTCTTGCCGAATTAGAGTTAGATTGCATATGTCCGGGCGGGTGGGTGGAACTAAGTCCGAACCCTACCCATCTCAAGGCTCAAGGCCGAGAAGTTTCCAATTTTGAAGCTTGATTGGACGTTGTCCAACGAGTCCGGTCCGATGCCCGACTTTAAGTTCAAGTGTTTGATCGAAGCCCGCCCCTCCGCGGAATCCGCATGGGGGTTCGGGATCCGGACATGACTAGTTTTCAATACAGGAGAAGCGTCGCCGCATTGCTCCTCTACCACTGCAACGTGGTGGGTGACCTAGGGAGAGTTAATCTCTCTCAGATCGGTTTTAAGCCCAATCTGATCGTAGTCTGTAGCGACTCCCAGGGCGGCGATGCGATCCAAGAGCTCGTTTACGGACGAGAGCTCTATTGGATCCAACGCTTCGGCGAATTCTCGAGCTGACGTGAAGATTGCTTTTGATGACTTGGGAGGTCATTGTCGAAGCGATGGCCGGACAGGCGGTCATGAGAAAACCACCAAGCCGGATAGTTTGGCCGGCGGCCAAGGCTCCTTCGGCGAAAATATCGTCCTTGAAGACGGGAGGAGTCATCCTTCCTATCGGTGACGACACAGAGCAACTCTCAATGAAAGCACCAATGTCGGTGTCAAAACCGGCGGATCTCGGGTAGGGGGTCCCGAACTGTGCGTCTAGGCGGATGGTAATAGGAGACAAGGGACACGATGTTTACCTAGGTTCGGGCCCTCTTGATGGAGGTAAAACCCTACGTCCTGCTTGATTGATATTGATATTGTGGAGGTTTACAAGAGTGGATCTACCACGAGATCAAGGAGGCTAAACCCTAGAAGCTAGCCTATGGTATGATTGTAAGGGTTGTTGTGATTGTAGTCCTACGGACTAAAGCCATCCGGTTTATATAGACACCGGAGAGGGCTAGGGTTACATAGAGTCGGTTACAATGGTAGGAGATCTACATATCCAGATCGCCAAGCTTGCCTTCCACGCCAAGGAAAGTCCCATCCGGACACGGGTGAAGTCTTCAATCTTGTATCTTCATAGTCTTGGAGTCCGGTCGATGATGATAGTCCGCCGATGATAGTCCGGCCGATGATGGTAGTCCGCAGTCCGGACACCCCTAATCCGGGACTCCCTCAAGCGCACCTCACCCCAGTGCGCCATTAGTAATTTTTTTTGATTTCTGCCGAGCCAACAGGTTATCTCCCACCTGACCTGATCCACACCAAGTTCCTCTACTAGCTCGACCGTCACAGCCAGCTTCTCACACCAGAGGTCCTGGTTCGATTCCTGTGCTCCACAATTTTTTATGCATTTAAAATGCTGTGTGATAATTATTTGTGTTTAAATATGTTCAAACTTGTTTAAATCATAACAGTAATATTTTTTTATAAGACAGTAATAATTTTTTAAAAATATCATCAAACAGTAATGTCGGTGGAGCGGGGAGGTGCGGGGTGCGGGGTCGGCGGCAAGTTGAGTAGGGAGGGTGTGGGAGAACGTAGCAGAAATTCAAAATTTTCCTACGTGTCACCAAGATCTATCTATGGAGAATCTAGCAACGAGGGAAGGAGAGTGCATCTACATACCCTTGTAGATCGCTAAGCGAAGCGTTCAAGTGAACGGGTTGATGGAGTCGTACTCGTCGTGATTCAAATCACCGATGATCAAGTGCCGAACGGACGGCACCTCCGCGTTCAACACACGTACAGCCCGGTGACGTCTCCCACGCCTTGATCCAGCAAGGAGAGAGGGAGAGGTTGAGGAAGACTCCATCCAGCAGCAGCACAACGGCATGGTGGTGATGGAGGAGCGTGGCAATCCCGCAGGGCTTCGCCAAGCACCTAGGGAGAGGAGGAAGAAGAGATGCAGGCTGCGCCAACGAGAGGAGAAGTTCTCATATGTCTGGCAGCCCCAAACCTCAACTATATATAGGGGGAAGGGGGGGCTGCGCCCCCTTTAGGGTTTCCCCACCCAAGGGTGCGGCCAGCCCTAGATCCCATCTAGGGGCGGCCAAGGGGGAGGAGGCCTCCCAAGTCAAGTGGAGGCCTCCCCTTAGGGTTTTACCCTTCCCATGCGCATGGGCCTTGGGGGCTGGTGCCCCTAGCCCATTAAGGCTAGGGCGCCCCCACAGCCCATGCTACTGTATTGGACGTGGTGGAACACTTTCCGGACCTCCGGACCCCTCCGAATCCTCCGAACCTTCTGAAGCTTCCGGTACAATACCGAAAAACCCGAACTTTTTCCGAACCCAACAACAACTTTCCATATATAAATCTTTACCTCCGGACCATTCCGAACTCCTCGTGACGTCCGGGATCTCATCCGGACTCGAACAACATTCGGTAACCACATACAAGCTTCCTATATAACCCTAGCGCCACCGAACCTTAAGTGTGTAGACCCTACGGGTTCGGGAGACATGCGATATGACCGAGACGTTCTCCGTCAATAACCAACAGCGGATCTGGATACCCATGTTGGCTCCCACATGTTCCACGATGATCTCATCGGATGAACCACGATGTCAAGGACTCAATCGATCCCGTATACAATTCCCTTTGTCTAGCGGTATTGTACTTGCCCGAGATTCGATCGTCGGTATACCGATACCTTGTTCAATCTCGTTACCGGCAAGTCTCTTTACTCGTTCCGTAACACATCATCCCGTGATCAACCCCTTGGTCACATTGTGCACATTATGATGATGTCCTACCGAGTGGGCCCAGAGATACCTCTCCGTTTACACGGAGTGACAAATCCCAGTCTCGATCCGTGTCAACCCAATGGTCACTTTCGAGATACCTGTAGTGCACCTTTATAGTCACCCGATTCGCCAGTGACGCTTGATACACCCAAAGCACTCCTACGGTATCCGGAATTGCACGATCTCATGGTCTAAGGAAAAGATACTTGACATTAGAAAAGCTTTAGCATACTGAACTACGATCTTTGTGCTAGGCTTAGGATTGGGTCTTGTCCATCACATCATTCTCCTAATGATGTGATCCCGTTATCAATGACATCCAATGTCCATGGTCGGAAACCGTAACCATCTATTGATCAACGAGCTAGTCAACTAGAGGCTTACTAGGGACATGGTGTTGTCTATGTATCCACACATGTATTGCTGTTTCCGGTCAATACAATTATAGCATGAATAATAAACGATTATCATGAACAAGGAAATATAATAATAACTAATTTATTATTGCCTCTAGGGCATATTTCCAACAGTCTCCCACTTGCACTAGAGTCAATAATCTAGTTCACATCGCCATGTGATTAACATCGATAGGTCACATCGCCATGTGACCAACATCCAAAGAGTTTACTAGTGTCTTAAACTAGTTCACATCACCATGTGATTAAGTCTCAATGAGTTCGGGGTTTGATCATGTTTTGCTTGTGAGAGAGGTTTTAGTCAACGGTCTCGAACCTTTCAGATCCGTGTGTACTTCGCAATTCTCTATGTCATATTGTAAATGCTGCTTTCACGCTCCACTTGGAGCTATTCCAAATGGTTGCTCCACTATACGATCCGGTTTGCTACTCGAGTCACTCGGATAGGTGTTAAAGCTTGCATCGACGTAACCCTTTACGCCAACTCTTTATCACCTCCATAATCGAGAAACATGTCCTTATTCCTCTAAGGATAATTTTGACCGCTATCCAATGATCCACCTTGATCACCTTTGTACTCTCTTGCCGATATGTAGCAAGGCACACATCAAAAGTGTCAGATACACAGATAGCATACTATAGAGCCTACGTCTGAAGCATAGGGACGACCTTCGTCCTTTCTCTCTTTTCTGCCGTGGTCGAGCTTTAACTCTTAACTTCATACCTTACATCTCGGCAAGAACTCCTTCTTTGATGATCCATCTTGAACACCTTCAAGATCATGTCAAGGTATGTGCTCATTTGAAAGTACTATTGAGCGTTTTGATCTATCCTCATAGATCTTGATGCTCAATGTTCAAGTAGCTTAATCCAGGTTTTCACTTGAAAACACTTTAACCCTATATGCTTTACGAAAATTCTACATCATTTCGATCACCAATATGTCAACAACATATACTCATCGAAATTCTATAGTGCTCCCACTCACTTCTTTGGAAATACAAGTTTCTCATAAACTTTGTATAAACCCAAAATCTTTGATCATCTCATCAAAGCGCACATTCCAACTCCGAGATGCTTACTCCGGTCCTTAGAAAGGATCATGGAGCCAAGATACCTTTTAGCATCCTTAGGATCGACAAAACTTTTCGATTGTATCACATACAACCTTTCCTTACGTAAACTGGTAAGGAAACTCGTCTTGACATCCATCCGCCAGATTTCATAAATGCAGCTAATGCTAACATGATTCCGACGGACTTAAGCATCGCTACGGATGAGAAAATCTCATCGTAGTCAACTCCTTGAACTTGTGAAAACTCTTTGCCACAAGTCGAGCTTCATAGAAGGTGACATTACCGTCCATGTCCGCCTTCTTCTTAAAGACCCATTTATTTCAATGGCTTGCCGATCATCGGGCAAGTCCACCAAAGTCCATGCTTTGTTATGATACATGGATCCTACCTCGGTTTCATGGTTTCTAACCATTTGTCGAATTTGGGCCCACCATTGCTTCTCCATAGCTCGTAGGTTCATTGTTGTCTAGCAACATGACCTTCAAGACAGGATTGCTGTACCACCTCGAGTAGTACGCATCCTTGTCACCCCACGAGGTACGGTAGTGACTTGATCCGAAACTTCATGATCACTATCATAAGCTTCTACTTCAATTGGTGTAGGTGCCACGGGAACAACTTCCTGTGCCCTACTACACACTAGTTGAAGTGATGGTTCAATAACCTCATCAAGTCTCCACCTTCCTCCCACTCATCTTTTCGAGACGAACTTTTCCTCGAGAAAGGACCCGATTCAAGAAACAATCCTTATTGCTTCGGATCTAAATTAGGAGGTATACCCAACCGTTTTGGGTGTCCTATGAAGATGCATTTTGTCCGCTTTGGGTTCGAGCTTATCAACCTGAAACTTTTCCACATAAGCGTCGAGCCCCAAACTTTTAAGAAACGACAACTTAGGTTTCTCCAAACGGTGTCGCCTCAACGGAATTACGTGGTGCCCCATTAAAGTGAGTGCGGTTGTCTCTAATGCCTAACCCATAAACTATTGTGGTAATTCGATAAGAGACATCATGGTATGCATCATATCCAATAGGATGCAACTATGATGTTCGGACACACCATCACACTATGGTGTTCCGTGCTGTATTAGTTGTGAAACAATTTGCACAATGTCTTAATTGTGTGCCAAAACTCAGAACTCAGATACTTATCTCTATGATCATATCATAGACATTTTATCCTCTTGTCACAATGATCTTTAAACTTCACTCTGAAATTACTTGAACCATTCAACAATTCAGACTTGTGTTTCATCAAGTAAATATACTCAACATATACTCGAATCATCTGTGAAGTCGAACATAATGATATTCATCGCATGCCTCAAAGACTCATTGGACTGCACACATCAAAATGTGTTACTTCCAACAGGTTGCTACCTTGTTCCATCTTATTTGAAACCGAGGCTTTTCACCATCTTGCCCATGTGGTATGTTTTGCATATCTCAAGTGATTCAAGATCAAGTGAGTCCAAACGATCCATCTGCATGGAGTTTCTTCATGCGTATGTACCAATAGACATGGTTCGCATGTCTCAAACTTTTCAAAACGAGTGAGTCCAAAGATCCATCAACATGGAGCTTCTTCATGCGCTTTATACCAATATGACTTACATGGCGATGCCACAAGTAAGTGGTACTATCATTACTATCTTATACTTTTGGCATGAAAATGTGTATCACTACGATCGAGATTCAATAAACCATTCCTTTAGGTGCAAGACCATTGAAGGTGTTATTCAAATAAATAGAGTAACCATTATTCTCCTTAAATGAATAACCGTATTGCGATAGACATAATCCAATCATGTCTATGCTCAACGCAAACACCAAATGACAATTATTCAGGTTTAATACTAATCTTGATGGTAGAGGGAGCGTCGATGTTTGATCACATCAAACTTGGAAACACTTCAACACATATCGTCAGCTCACCTTTAGCTAGTCTCCGTTTATTCCGTAGCTTTTGTTTCGAGTTACTAACACTTAGCAACCGAACCGGTATCTTAATACCCTGGTGCTACTAGGAGTACTAGTAAAGTACACATTAACATAACGTATATCCAATATATTTCTATCGACCTTGCCAGCCTTCTTATCTACCAAGTATCTAGGGTAATTCTGCTCCAGTGGCTGTTCCCCTTATTACAGAAGCACTTAGTCTCAGGTTTGGGTTCAACCTTGGGTTTCTTCACTGGAGCAGCAACTGATTTGCCGTTACACGAAGTGTCCCTTCTTGCCCTTGCCCTTCTTGAAACTAGTGGTTTCACTAACCATCAACAATTGATGCTCCTTCTTGATTTCTACTTTCGCGGTGTCAAACATCGTGAATACCTCAAGGATCATCATATCTATCCCTGATATGTTATAGTTCATCACGAAGCTCTAGCAGCTTGGTGGCAATGACTATGGAGAAACATCACTATCTCATCTGGAAGATTAACTCCCACTTGATTCAAGTGATTGTTGTACCCAGACAATCTGAGTACAAGCTCAACGATTGAGCTTTTCTCCCTTAGTTTGCAGGCTAAGAAAACTCGTCGGAGGTCTCATACCTCTTGACGTGGGCACGAGCCTGAAATCCCAATTTCAGCCCTCGAAACATCTCATATGTTCCGCGACGTTTTGAAACGTCTTTGGTGCCTCAACTCTAAACCGTTTAACTGAACTATCACGTAGTTATCAAAACATGTATGTCCGATGTTCGCAACATCCACAAACGACGTTTGGGGTTCAGCACACCGAGCGGTGCATTAAGGACATAAGCTTTCTCTTGTCCGCATAATCGCTCTCATCAACTTTCAACTATATTTTCTCTAGGAACATATCTAAACAAAGGAACTAAAGCGCGAGCTTCGACATAATTTGCAAAAGGTCTTTTGACTATGTTCAGGATAATTAAGTTCATCTTATGAACTCCCACTCGAGATAAACATCCTCTGGTCATCTAAGTGATTACATGATCCGAGTCAACTAGGCCGTGTCCGATCATCACGTGAGACGGACTAGTCATCATCGGTGAACATCTTCATGTTGATCGTATCTACTATACGACTCATGCTCGACCTTTCGGTCTCCGTGTTCCGAGGCCATGTCTGTACATGCTAGGCTCGTCAAGTTAACCCTAAGTGTTTCGCGTGTGTAAATCTGTCTTACACCCGTTGTATGTGAACGTAAGGATCCATCACACCCGATCATCACGGCGTGCTTAGAAACGACGAACTGTAGCAACGGTGCACAGTTAGGGGAGAACACTTCTTGAAATTTTAATGAGGGATCATCTTATTTACTACCGTCGTTCTAAGTAAACAAGATGCATAAACATAATAAACATCACATGCAATTATATAGTAGTGACATGATATGGCCAATATCATATTGCTCCTTTTGATCTCCATCTTCGGGGCTCCATGATCATCATTGTCACCGGCATGACACCATGATCTCCATCATCATGATCTCCATCATTGTGTCTCCATGAAGTTGTCTCGCCAACTTATTACTTCTACTACTATGGCTACCGGTTAGCAATAAAGTAAAGTAATTACATGGCGTTGTTCAATGACACGCAGGTCATACAATAAATAAAGACAACTCCTATGGCTCCTGCCGGTTGTCATACTCATCGACATGCAAGTCGTGAATCCTATTACAAGAACATGATCAATCTCATACATCACATATCATTCATCACATTCTTCTTGGCCATATCACATCACATAGCATACCCGCAAAAACAAGTTAGGCGTCCTCTAATTGTTGTTTGCATGTTTTACGTGGCTGCTATGGGTTTCTAGCAAGAACGTTTCTTACCTCATAAAACCACAACGTGATATGCCAATTGCTATTTACCCTTCATAAGGACCCTTTTCATCGAATCCGTTCCGACTAAAGTGGGAGAGACGGCACCGCTAGCCACCTTATGCACCAAGTGCATGTCGATCGGTGGAACCTGTCTCACGTGGAAATGCGTGTAAGGTCGGTCCGGCCGCTTCATCCCACAATACCGTCGAAACAAGATTGGACTAGTAACGGTAAGCATATTGAACAAAATCAACGCCCACAACTACTTTGTGTTCTACTCGTGCAAAGAATCTACGCAATAGACCTAGCTCATGATGCCATCGTTGGAGAACGTGCAGAAATTCAAAATTTTCCTCGTGTCACCAAGATCTATCTATGGAGAATCTAGCAACGAGGGAAGGAGAGTGCATCTACATACCCTTGTAGATCGCTAAGCGGAAGCGTTCAAGTGAACGGGGTTGATGGAGTCGTGCTCGTCGTGATTCAGATCACCGATGATCAAGTGCCGAGCGGACGGCACCTCCGCGTTCAACACACGTACAGCCGGTGGCGTCTCCCACGCCTTGATCCAGCAAGGAGAGAGGAGAGGTTGAGGAAGACTCCATCCAGCAGCAGCACAACGGCATGGTGGTGATGGAGGCGTGGCAATCCCAGCAGGCTTCGCCAAGCACCTAGGGAGAGGAGGAAGAAGAGATGCAGGCTGCGCCAACGAGAGGAGAAGTTCTCATGTGTGGCAGCCCCAAACCTCAACTATATATAGGGGAAGGGGGCTGCGCCCTTTAGGGTTTCCCCACCCAGGGGTGCGGCCAGCCCTAGATCCCATCTAAGGGGCGGCCAAGGGGAGGAGTGCCTCCCAAGTCAAGTGGAGGCCTCCCCTTAGGGTTTTACCCTTCCCATGCGCATGGGCCTTGGGGGCTGGTGCCCCTAGCCCATTAAGGCTAGGGCGCCCCCACAGCCCATGCTACTGTATTGGACGTGGTGGAACACTTTCCGGACCTCCGGACCCCTCCGAATCCTCCGAACCTTCCGAAGCTTCCTGTACAATACCGAAAAACCCGAACTTTTTCCTAACCCAACAACAACTTTCCATATATAAATCTTTACCTCCGGACCATTCCGAACTCCTCGTGACGTCCGGGATCTCATCCGGACTCGAACAACATTCGGTAACCACATACAAGCTTCCTATATAACCCTAAGCGTCACGAACCTTAAGTGTGTAGACCCTACGGGTTCGGAGACATCGTGGACATGACCGAGACGTTCTCCGGTCAATAACCAACAGCGGGATCTGGATACCCATGTTGGCTCCCACATGTTCCACGATGATCTCATCGGATGAACCACGATGTCAAGGACTCAATCGATCCCGTATACAATTCCCTTTGTCTAGCGGTATTGTACTTGCCCGAGATTCGATCGTCGGTATACCGATACCTTGTTCAATCTCGTTACCGCAAGTCTCTTTACTCGTTCCGTAACACATCATCCGTGATCAACCCTTGGTCACATTGTGCACATTATGATGATGTCCTACCGAGTGGGCCCAGAGATACCTCTCCGTTTACGGGTGACAAATCCCGCCTCGATCCGTGTCAACCCAATGGTCACTTTCGGAGATACCTGTAGTGCACCTTTATAGTCACCCGATTACGTTGTGACGTTTGATACACCCAAAGCACTCCTACGGTATCCGGAATTGCACGATCTCATGGTCTAAGGAAAAGATACTTGACATTAGAAAAGCTTTAGCATACTGAACTACGATCTTTGTGCTAGGCTTAGGATTGGGTCTTGTCCATCACATCATTCTCCTAATGATGTGATCCGTTATCAATGACATCCAATGTCCATGGTCGGAAACCGTAACCATCTATTGATCAACGAGCTAGTCAACTAGAGGCTTACTAGGGACATGGTGTTGTCTATGTATCCACACATGTATTGCTGTTTCCGGTCAATACAATTATAGCATGAATAATAAACGATTATCATGAACAAGGAAATATAATAATAACTAATTTATTATTGCCTCTAGGGCATATTTCCAACAAGGGTGTGTCTTGGGGGGGGTGGCGGCAAGTTGAGTAGGGAATCGTGTGCGGGGCTCAAGTGCGTGTTGAGTAGGGAGGGTGTGGGGGGGGTGGGCGGTTGAGTAGGGGAATCGTGTGCGGGGGTGTGGCGGCGGTTGAGTAGGGAGGGTGTGCTGGGTGTGGCGGTTGAGTAGGGGAATCGTGTGCGGGGGTCGGGCGGCGGTTGAGTAGGGAATCGAGGTGCGGGGGTCGTGGCGGTGGCGGTGGACGGGGGTGCTTTCGGCGGCGGGGGACGGGATCTAGCGAGGTGGGATAGCGATCGAGATGGAGGGGGATCGAGATCAGTGTCCATGAAATTTAAAAATATTCATGATAGTTCGTAAAGTGCCCATGAAATACAATCGACAAATGAAGGCTACGATTTAAATACAATCGATCTTAGCTAGCTATCTGCTCACAATCTTCTTGCCCTTCTTTTTCGCAAATGGAGTTCTTTTGTGGAGCAGACGTCCTTTAGGTAGGGTGGTCCTGCTTCTTCTTGTGGTGTATGCTGCTACTTCATCATCGTCGTCATGTTCAATCCTCGGTCGCCGTGCTTGTCGAAGTCTTGCTCATTGGCTACTCCATCCATTCCGATGATCTTCCTTTGCCTCTCCTCACGACAACACGACCGGGCTTTGGCGGTCGGTAATGAAGAAGCATTGGTCCACTTGGGAAGCCAGTACCCATGGCTCATTTTTCGGTGGCGTTTGCGCCATGGGTCTTGGATTTGGCTTCGTATAACCATGGTGGTGAAATATCGGTCTTCTTTTAGGGCGCTCTTGGCCCATCGACACGGAACATCGGCACCTTCTCTCGGTAGCTCAGCTCCCAGATCTCCTCGATCCTTCCGTAGTATATGTCCTTGTCCTTACGGTGTAGGATTCCATCGTTACCCGGAGTTCGATAACCATCGCTCTTCATGTCCTTGTCCTCGGTGTAGAATGTGTAGCCGTTGATATCGTACGCCTCATAGGTCATCAGGTTGTGCTCGGCGCCTGTGACAAGGTGAATATGAGTTGTTCTTCCGCGGAAGAATCTTCATGTAAAGGGTACGACAGAAGCTTCTGCTTGAACCAACGCGTGAAACATGAGTTGTGCTCTTTGAGTATATCTCCGTCCGTCCTCTGTTGGCCTCGGTCATTGTCGTCTTCTCAATAAAGGTTTTGTGCTCTACCACCCAAGGATCGACCACGTCTATGTGTTGTAGCGCGACTAGGTTTGCTCTTTCAAAGTCGGCGAAGTCGACCCTCGAAGTCGACATGCATTTCGCGGCGACCCTCACGGTGACCCCATCCAGCGAGCCTGCCGAGGTGCTGTTGACGGGCAGACCAGCGGGTTCTCGATGCCTAGATAATTCGTGCGATGGGAGATGCACTCTTGATCGAAAGCCCTGGCTATACTTCCCTCTGGATGTGACATGTTCCGAACATATCCTTTGATGACACCATTCATCCTTTCGAGCGGCATCATCTTTGTGCAGGAACGTCGCCCGAGTTGGATGATATCCTCCACGATATGGACCAGCGGATGCACCATAACGTCGAAGAATGCGGGCGGAAGTACATCTCAAGCTCGCATACTATCACCACGATCTCTTCCTGTAGCCTTCGAGTTGCCTCACGCCAATCGACTTCCGAGATGGCGTCGAAAAAGTTGCATAGGCCAAATAGCGTTTCACGGACGTGCGCGTCCATGATCCCACGGATTGCAACTGGAAGTATCTGCGTCATCGACACATGACGATCGTGAGACTTCACCCGCCGAACTTCGCTTCACTGGGTCTAGGTATCTGCTTATCTTCCCAGCGTAATCGAAGGAAGTTTTACTCCTAGGAGGCGGTGAAAACTGCTCGATCTCCTCGACTTAGAGTGAAGCACGGGAGGGTAGTCATTTCCGGTCTTCTTGGCCTTTTTGCCTTTGCGACGACTTTACGTGTCCCGCTTCGCCTCATCATCATCATCATCATCATCATTAGCGTGAAGCTCCCGCCGATGCCCATCGATTTCAAGTCGCCCTTGCTTTCGCCCATCTTTGGTCCTCTCGGCATGTTGAGCAGGGTACCAAGCAGACTCTCACACGTTCTTCGTGATATGCATGACATCAAGGCTGTGAGGCACACGGTGGATCTTCGAAGACGGCAAGTCCCGTAAAATGACCTCGTTTTCCATACCTTCAGCAATGCTCTGGCGCCTTTCGCTTCTTTCCGGCTCTGGCGCCTTTTGCTTCTTTCGGCGGTGGGCAGTCTTTCCAATTTTTCAACAGCTTGTCTATTTCCTCGCCGCTCCTCGTACAGGCGTTTTGGGTTCGGTTTCACCATCGAACAGATCCTTGCGTTTCCTCCACGGGTCATCGTCGCGAAGCCACCTTCGATGTCCCATGAACACGGTTTTCAAGACCCGGATCTCTATCTAGTCAAGCGTCGTTGTGTCATCCATGCACCTTACGCATCCGTAAAATCCGTGGACTACCTGCCCGCGAGATATCCGTAATCGAGATAGTCGTGCACCGTCGTGAGCGGTCACGGCTCTCATAGGGAAATATTCTTTCTGCGGCGTATTGGCTGGCGTTTTCCACAGCGTGTCAAGCTCCTCTTTCAAAGAGCCCCAGATCTGATTGATGTCGTTCCTGGTTGTTTCGGCCCTTCAATTAGCATACTCATGTGAATGTACTTCCTCTTCATGCACAACCAGGGGAAGGTTGTACATGCACACAAACACAGGCCAGGTGCTATGTGTGCTTCTCTGGCTGCCAAACGGATTGACTCCATCGGTGCTCGCGCCCAAAGACGATGTTCCTTGGATCGTTCCCAAATTTTGAGTCTTGAAGTTCAACGCTTGCCGCTCGCATCCTTAGGGTGACTCAGCATCTTGTCTTTTTATCTATCTCCGGATCATTTGCGTCATCTTCGCTTCTTCTCCTCCCTATCCGCGTGCCAACGCAGGAGCTTTGCTACCTTAGGGTCCGCGAAATACCGCTGCAGACAAGGAGTGATCGAAAGTACCACACCACTTTTCGAGGAGCTTTCTTCCTCTTCTTGTATCGAGTGGCGCCAAGACACCGGACATATGGTAGACTCCGCGTGCTCGTCCCGATAAATGATGCAATTGTTCATGCACACATGGTATTTCACGTCGCGGTAAATCGAGAGGACACACGATTTTCTTCGCCTCCTCAAAATGGTCGGGCACTTGTTCCCCTTGGGAAGGCGTTCGTGCGAATGACATGTTCTCGTCGAAGCATCGTCGGTCATTTTGTGTTTTACCTTCATCTCGAGCCATGGCGTTACTTTCAAAGGGTATCCTCGGGCCTGCATCCTTCATACAATGGAGTAACGCGTCTAACTCAAGTTGATCCATCTTGGCTTTCTCTCGGCGGCAGCTCTTGCGTTATCCGTCCGCTTGAGAAGCAGCTCTTGAATATGAGGGTCCTGCACCCAGCCCATCGATGGTCCAGCGTAAATGCGCTCCGCCCGCATCATCATCTTCATGATCATGCCCGTCGTCCCGCTCCGCATCTTCCTCATCATCATGTCCTGCATCTTCTACATGATGACCGTCGTGATCATCTCCGGGGATTCTTCGTCTTCTCGCCCTTTGAGCCGCGGTGGTTGTCTTGCTGCCCTTCCTCATTTCTTGCCCGCCCCATGGGCGACTTCGTAGTCATCTTCATCACCTTGCCACCGATAGCCATCCATGAAACCACGCAAGAGCGGTGGTCCTGCACCTGCTCGAATGCGGGTCCGCAATAAGGCTCTTGACTTGCATCTTCGACACGGACATCTTATCTCCGTCTCGTTCTTTTGAAGCATCTCGGCCTTCGCGGACCTCAAAAACCTATTCACGATGCCTTCGGTCATCGTGCGGACCATGGTCGCTTGCGGGGTAGAGCAAAACGATATTTTAGAACCAAGAAAAAATTTGGCATGACTTTCCCTAAAGATAGGACCAAAAGAATGCTTAATGCCAAAATTCTCTTGAAACGGAAATGAATCAACATTCCGGCAAAATATTGGCAACTATCGCATTTCAAATACCGGTACACCTCCAAACACAAACACATATGCAACACCACAAACATATGCAACACCACGAACATACATAGATCTAGCTAGCTAGGCCATAAAAAGTGCAAGTGCACATTGTTGTAGGGAGAACAACATAAATATAGCTTCCCCCCTTACTTACCTATTAAAACAAGGTAATTTAACCACTTAATTTGAATGAATCTATGGTGAAAATGAGGTGAAAAAGAGGAGGCACCCGAGACAAGGAGGAGGTGGAGAGAATGAAGTGGGGAGAAAGTGAGTGTGGGTAGGAGAGGGCTGTCCAAAATATCTTGTTGCTGCCCACTTACTAATGGCGCACCAGCACTAAATGCGCCATTAGTAATCCAGGTTACTGATGGCGCACCTTCTGACGGTGCGCCATTAGTAGTTTTGCAAAAAAAAATATTAAAAAAATACTAATGGCGCACTTATCCATAGTGCGCCATTACTAGTTTAAACTAGTAATGGCGCACGGTTGAATAGTGCGCCATTAGTACTATTGCAAAAAAAGAATAAAAAATATAATAAAAAAACAACATTAGTGGCGCACTTTCGGACTGGTGCGCCATTAGTATGTTTGGACAAAGCACTAGTTCAATTTTTTTGATACTAATGGCGCACTCGGGCCAGTGCGCCATTAGTAGTTTCAACTCTAATGGCGTGTCGGTGGTGGTGCGCCATTAGTATATACTAATGGCGCACCCACTGTCTGGTGCGCCATTAGTGTCAATCCCATCTATAGCCCTTTTTCTAGTAGTGTATAGCTCATTGAGCTAATGCTATTTCAAGATTAAAATTTCAGGAAAGCTCAATGATTGGAATGGCATGGATGAGAAAAGTGGACCCCTCAAAATGGTAAGGACAAAAGGATTGGCTCAAGCTCAAAGCTCAAGACTCTACATTTTCTATTTTAGTGATCCAAGATCACATTGAGTCTATAGGAAAAGCCAATACTATCAAGGAGGGATGAGGTGTTGCTTAATGAGGCCCTTGCTCAAAATGCTTAGTGATATGCTCCAAAGCCCTCAACTACTTTCTCACATCCACATATGACCTAAACCAAAAGTCAAACTCGGCCCCACCGATTCTTTCTACCCGGCGCCACCGAGTTCAGATGTCATAGCCACTGCCACAAACCCTAGGTAAATCGGTCTCACCGATAGGGGGATCTCTGTCTCACCGAGATGGGATTGTAATCTCTCTGTTTCCCTTCGTAACGTTTCGGTCCCACCGAGATTGCAATATAAACTCTCTTTTTCCCTTTCATAACATTTCGGTCTCACCAAAATGAGCGAATCGGTCCCACCGAGTTTACCTGACCAACTCTCTGGCTAGCTTATTACCAAAATCGGTCTCACTGAGATTATGTTATGCCCTAACCCTAACCATATCGGTCCTACCGAGTTGCGTGTCGGTTCCACCGAAAATCCTAATGGTCACTAGATTTGCTGAATCGGTCCCACCGAGATTGGCAAGTTGTATGTAACGGTTAGATTTTGTGTGGAGGCTATATATACCCCTCCACCTCCTCTTCATTCATGGAGAGAGCCATCAGTTCGAACCTACACTTCCAACTTACCTTTTTCTGAGAGAGAACCACCTACACTTGTGTTGAGGCCAAGACATTCCATTCTTACCATATGAATCTTGATCTCTAGCCTTCCCCAAGTTGCTTTCCACTCAAATCTTCTTTCCACCAAATCCATATCCTGTGAGAGAGAGCTGAGTGTTGGGGAGACTATCATTTGAAGCACAAGAGCAAGGAGTTCATCATCAACACACCATTTGTTACTTCTTGGAGAGTGGTGTCTCCTAGATTGGCTAGGTGTCACTTGGGAGCCTCCGACAAGATTGTGGAGTTGAACCAAGGAGTTTGTAAGGGCAAGGAGATCGCCTACTTCATGAAGATCTACCGCTAGTGAGGCAAGTCCTTCGTGGGCGACAGCCATGGTGGGATAGACAAGGTTGCTTCTTCGTGGACCCTTCGTGGGTGAAGCCCTCCGTGGACTCGCGCAGCCGTTACCCTTCGTGGGTTGAAGTCTCCATCAACGTGGATGTACGATAGCACCACCTATCGGAACCACGACAAAAACATCTGTGTCTCCTATTGCGTTTGAATCCTCCAAACCCTTCCCTTTACATTCTTGCAAGTTGCATGCTTTACTTTCCGCTGCTCATATACTCTTTGCATGCTTGCTTGAATTGTGTTAAGATTGCTTGACTTGTCCAAAGCTGCTAAAATCTGCCAAGAACTAAAATTGGGAAAAGGATAAGTTTTATTTGGTCAAGTAGTCTAATCACCCCCCCTCTAGACATACTTTCGATCCTACAGTTCATCACTATCATAGCAAGCACATGCTTCATCGCTATCATACTAAGCATACTGCACAATCTATGAGCAAGAACATACATCTACAACAAACAGCATGCTACAAATGGACCACCAATAGCTACAAATCACAGATCTAAGCACGAATGAACACAAGCACAAGGTTCAACTTCAAACTCTACTACTAATCTAGCCTACCACATGCTTGAACATCTAGCCCTACCACAAATTGCAACCGCAGCATAGCAATCAACCATATCAGCTCACAGATCAGACCACTAATCAACCATGCATCTAGATCAAACCCTAGCTGCAGCTCAGATCTAGCTAGAAGGAACAGAGAGAAAAGGGGATTGAACTCACAGAGGCCATGCCTGCAGCTCGAGGACGAGGGGGGGGTGGAAGATCAACGCCGGCCGGTGAAGGAGCGCCGGCGCCGTGGACCGCCGGCCGATGAAGATGCGCCGCTTACCTCCTTGTTGGTGCCGATGCGCGTCGGCGGGAAAGCTCGTACGGAGGGAGAATGGTGGCGGGAGTTGGGGTGGTGAGGGAGGGGCTAAATAGGGGTGGACTCGGCGGGAGGTGAGCCGAAATACTCTCGCAGATTTTTCGGCGATGCGGGCAAGCTCGCGCCATCTCCCTGCTCGCACGAGGGGAGAAGCGTGTCGCCCTCCCCTGCCTCGCCCGAGCCAGGCTCGCAAGCTACTGCCGATTCGGGCGTTTCCCCTGGGCCTGGCCTGAAAGTGCTTTAAGTTCCGTGCGATGCGGGCCGCACAGTGAACACAGGCTACCAAACGGGCTCAATCTTTCCCGCACGAGCCAGGCTGGGCCATATGCAGGCAACCAAACACGCCCTAAGCAAATGTAATGTAGGAATTCACACATCCTTGGGAGAAAATGGGAGTGGATCTTTCACTCCACATTTGTTACACTTTGATGGTTTGTCAATTTTTCTTGTAACCGATTTTTTGACCCAACCTTCATTGCCAATGTAACATCTTCCCTCTATCATCACTCACATCCCCTCTGATACACATAATGAGCAAAACACCAGTTGATACCATCAGCAGAGGAGGGGAACCATAGTGGCAACAAGGAGCGTCAATGGTAGCAGTGGAGAGCAGAGAGCTATGGCGGCAGTGCTACATCGATGGAACACTGGCATCAATATCTTTTGGAAAAGATGGGGGAATGCCCAAGCAAAGGGGTCTCTAGGCAGGAAGACAAGGGAGGGTAATAGAGAATGAAGAAAGTGTGGTTAGCCGGACTGGTCAAACCAAGTGCTTTGATGCATGCATCAACTCAAATCCATAGAGGGCATTCACCCACTAATACGGGCTAGTGTTTTCAGATAATGTGAAAACAAATAGTGCAAGATCAACTTCAAGAAATGTTGTCAAAGAATACCAGCAGAAAGAAAAAAGAAAGGCCATCGGAGGGGTGTTTTTTTGGCTCTCGTGTTCCGAAAAAGGCATTAATCTCAATCAACGATTAGGGCATGTAGGGAAAAGCGATTAAATGCATAATACCTAGACATGTGGGCCATGCACATAAAAATCTTTTGCTGTCATTGCAAGAGGGTGCACTATCACTTTGGATTTTAGATTTATTATCCTTGCTCATGCCTATGTTTTGCATTAATAGTGTTTCTACCTATACCAGAATCAAGCAATAATAGTCTATCTAGGTTTGAATTCCCCGTTTATTCATGTCGACGTAGCATCTTCTCTTAAAAAAACATCCAAAGAATTAAATATGATGAAATTCTTCATTTTCTTAGACGGAAACAACAACATGAAATTAACACCGTGAAGCTTTCAACCTTCTACTAGAAAAATAATCATGGAACATCATGAAATTTCCTCTCAAAATTAGTAACCATGAAATTCTTAGTTTTATATGAAGAGACATAATTTCTGAAATTATTTATCGTGGTACCCTCTCTTATCTATTCAAAGTTGAACTTCCGGAAAATCGTGAAATGCATTGGACGCTTGTTTCGAAAGTCCCCGAATTAGTATCATGAGTTTCCTAGTAAGTAGTAATTTCCCAAAATTATCAATCATCATAACTCGCTTTCCCACGAGTTCAAACCTTTTTGTCCCACACAACCGTTTAAAAAACGAAACTACTTCATCACATCCAAACCTTTATGCTTCACACAACCGTTCTTTCAAAACGAAACTACTACTCCCTCCGTCCCGCAATATAAGACCTTTTTACAAGCTCGCAAAATATCTTAGAGGATGTTTGGATCACTAGAGACTAGAGACTAGAGACTAGTAGTAGTCACCTTTAGTCAGTAAACCTCCAAACATCCCTGACTAGTGGGCGACTAAAACTAGTTTAGAGGGTGTTTGGATCACTAGAGACTAGAGACTAGAGACTAGTAGTAGTCACCTTTAGTCAGTAAACCTCCAAACACCCCTGACTAGTGGGTGACTAAAACTAGTTTAGTCCCTAGTCACCCCACCCCCAACTTTTACCGACTAGAGACTAGTAGTAGTCACCTTTAGTCAAGAAACCTCCAAACACCCCGACTTTTCTTGACTAAAGTCCCCTCTCTCTCTCTAATTGGTGTTGCACAAGGACATTAAATCTTGAGACATTTAATGTTGACTAGTAGTAGTCACCTTCCAAACAGTACCGACTAAAACTTCTAGTCCGACTACTACTAGTCACATGACTAGAGAGTATCCAAACACCCTCTTAGTCCCTAGTCACCTCACCCCCAACTTTTACTGACTAGAGACTAGTAGTAGTCACCTTTAGTTAGTAAACCTCCAAACACCCTCGACTTTTCTTGACTAAAGTCCCCTCTCTCCTCTAATTGATGTTGCACAAGGACGTTTAATCTTAAGACATTTAATCTTGTTAGTAGTAGTCGCCTTCAAACAGTACCGACTAAAAACTTCTAGTCTGACTACTACTAGTCACATGACTAAAAAGTATCCAAACACCCTCTTATATTATGAGACAGAGGGGTACTACTAGACTCCACATCCAAAAAGAGGCACCGACGCCCGAGGAAAAGCAAAAGCGATTCGCCCAACATTCAAATTCCAAATCCGCCTTCCGTTTCCTTTCCTTTCCTTTCCATGATGTAAGCACGAGGAAAAGGGCGGGTGGGCCCCGCCCGCTCCGCTCGGAAATCTTCTCTTCCCCGCAAAGCTCACGAGTGACGACGAGTCGACGGAAGGAGCCAGCACGAGCACGAGCACGCGCCCGCGCCCGCGACGACCTGTTAAACAAACCAAACCAATTTCTTTTAATTTTTTTTCTTTGCTTCTCTCCTCCGAGGAAAGGAAAGGAAAGGAAAACAAATCGGCGGAAGGAAAAGACCCAGACCCAGACCCAGTTGCCTCGCCTCGTCTCCTCCCCAACCCCCAAATTCCATATAGCCGCCGCCGAGCCCCCCGAGCCGAGCTACTCCTCCCCACGTCGTCTCCTCCACCCCACCCCACCCCACTCCGCCCCCTCACCCCTCGCCGCCCGCCCGCCGGGTGATTGGGCGGCCCTGCTGCCCGTAGCATTTTTGAATTCCGCGCCCCGGGCGGCCCATCTGCCCCCCAGGCGCCGCCGCAGATGTCGCTGTATTTCCGGCGGCTCTTCAACCGGCGGCCGCCGGCCGGGCTCGTCGAGATCTCCAGCAACATTCTCGGTGCGTGTCTCCTCGCCCAATCCCCCATTTCATTGCGATTCCTGTTTATTACGCTATCTTTGCTGGGTCCGTCTGGGCGAAATCTGTCCGCTTGCTCGCTCTCTGCCTGGAACTGTTCGTGCGACGAACGCGTCGCACGCCGGAAAACCTTGCTCGTGCTGCGTGCATGGCGGTACCTCAGTTCGAACCTCCAAGGTTTTAGTCTGCGACTTTGCGATTAGTAGCACGGCCTGTTCCGTTCTTGTTCTTCTTTCGATATTATTATGTTCCTTCTACAGTTGTTGGCCTGTGAGAAAATTCGTATGGACAATATGTGGGGTATTGTTTAATATAAAATTTTATCAGACGACATGACTGTGTCAAAGACCTTGTGCTATCGTGGCGACATTGCTTTCTTGTCTTGACCCGGCAGAGGCTGCGCAGGAGGCCCATTCATTAGCTGTCGCTGAACTTTGCGTTTTTGACCATAACAGGAACTCTTTAGAATACGGCGGATTAGTTGGTTATCCCTTATCAGGCTGTCATTATTTTCTCCAGCATTGCGTGTTCATTCAGTGCGATTCGGTCCCATTAGGTGACATTTCAACAAGTTTAGCACGAGGTGGCTCTAGGGCTTTAGCTTCTTCGGGCACGAATATGAATTCCTATGCTTCAGGGCATGGGATGCTCCTCCTGATTTAATGAATTATTCATGAATGACTCAAATCAGGTCACATTTCAAAGCAACAAGTAATGATATGCTTTAAAGCTCGAAGTTCTGTGCCTGATATAAAAATATATTTTGCAGTAGGTATTTGTTTTCTCCTTTTTACTGGGAAATGAACTTATGTACATCTTTGGAATTATTTGTGTTTCTCATTACTTCATTAGGTTATTTTTTACAGAAAAACTAGCAGTTGGTCGAGTATGTTGGCTTACAATTCAACAAGGCTTCTTGCTTTCTGATTAATCTGACTGTCTGAAACTAGTATACCATTTTGTTTCCATCAGACATCCACTTGCGTAGCATATGCATATGCATGGGTGTTTTATTGTTTAAGTTAAATGTTTCAAAGTGGGTACATGCTTTGTTCACATTACTTTTATATACGGAAACTCTCACCTGCTACCACTGGACAGGCTTTGTATGTTTGCGGTGATCTAACTTATTAATAGCAGAACTGAGATTGCTCTCATTGTCACCTTTTAGATGCTAACTTTTGACTACTTCTTTTATTTCCAGTATTTGACCACTGTTTCTCCACGGATATGCTTGAAGAAGACGAATTGAAGCCATACATTGGAGGCATCTTAAAACAGCTACTTGCGCGCTACTCCATTGATTCATTAATGGTATTCAACTTTGAGGGAGGAAAGAAGAACAACCAAACTGCCCGCATTTTCTCAGGCTATAATATGAGTGCGATGGGTTATCCACGTAACTATGAGGGGTGTCCTTTGCTCACCTTGGAGATGATTCACCATTTTCTTAGGTCTAGTGAAAGCTGGCTCTCATTAAGCCAGGACAACTACCTGCTTATACATTCAGAACACGGTGGGTGGCCGGTCCTTGCTTTCGCATTGGCAGCCCTACTGGTTTACCTCCGAAGGTGCAAAGATGAGAGGAAGGCGTTGGAGATGATCCACAAATATGCACCACCTGGGCTGGTTGAGCTCTACTCACCACTGAACCCAGCACCTTCTCATTTGAGATACTTGAAGTATGTGTCAAGACGGCACAAATCACCAGAATTGTGGCCTCCTGCTGACAGGACGCTGAACTTGAACTGTGCAATCATCAGGACGGTACCGAATTTTGATGGTGAAGGGGGATGTAGGCCAATATTTCGAATTTATGGCCCAGACCCCCTGGCTCCTCATGACAGTAGTGCCAAAGTTCTCTTTTCAACTCCGAAGACAGATGATTTTGTCCAGCTTTACACGCAGGTATAATTTTGTTGTGTTATCATGAATTACTCAGTGATCTGTCACAGTAGGGCTGTGGTTTTTGTCTATAATGTAGGGTTATAAGTTGAACATCATTAGTTCATTACTGACCCGTTCTCAAAAGGGGAAAACATAAATATTAGACCCTTGGAACTCTTTTAAGTCATCTATAGTTTCTGCGCTGACCTCATAAACTTCAAAACACTCGAATCACACCCCTGACCAAAAAGGCTAAAACAATTCTTGTTGCACCAACTGTTGGTTAAGTGTAATTTATACCTTTTCTTGTTCTTACCCAGCCGTGATGCTGGCGATTATGCCACATCAGCATAAGTCAGCTTATTTGAATACCACCATATTATCGAATTTATCTGGTTTGGACAGTCAAATGGTTGAAGTTGATAGGTTGAAGAATGAAGAGAGTATTGGATGTAGAGTTTTCCCTTCTTGAAATACTTAAGATTTCCTTGGTCATCTGGAGAGATTATTGGTTTACACATATAGCTCAATTTGTTTTCTATAATGGTTCTGAATACGTTCAAACCTGAAAGCGCATATTATTGCATCAGTTCATATAAATAGTTTATTTTTTACTTGGAAGTTGCTACTGGCAAGATATCCTTAAGCTTAAATTGCTGAACTGAAAACATTATACTGTTTTTGTTTATAATTTCAGGAAGACAGCGAGATAATCAAGATTAATATCCGATGTCCTGTTCGAGGAGACATTGTCATGGAGTGCGTCAGCGTGGATGAAGACTTTAAACATGAAGTGATGGTATTCAGAGTTATGTTTAGCACGGCTTTTGTTGAAGACAATCTTCTGTTACTTGATAGGGACCAGATTGACATTCTGTGGGACACGAAACACCGGTTTCCCGTAGACTTCAGAGTTGAGGTAACCAGATAATCCTCACATTTTATAGCTTTATTCAGCTGTGCACTTTACCTCTATACATAGTAATGGGATATTTCTGCCTGATAATGATAGGTTATATTTTCGGAGATCGATGCGACCACATCGATTAACACTTCTGAGCCATCAAGCGAAAGCGAAAGCAATCACATCACGGATGCTGCATCAGAACAGAAGGGTTTGAACAACGTACATGATGGCTTTGATGTGATATCCCTGCAGGAAACAGAAATGAGCAATGGCACACCTGAACATAACGTTCCAGATAGCAGATCTGTCCAGACTTCTCAGACGGAAGCTGAAAATATCCATTCTTCTGCACCAGAAGCTGAATCCGTAGGTCCAACCACTCAAGACCGTGAACTCTCCGTGGATGCACCAAAGTTTGAGGGCGACAACGATGCTATTGCTGATACATCATCCTCGCAAGAAGCTGAATCTGCAGGCCCAGACTCTCAAGAAGATGAACTCGCTGAGAATGCTTCTGCAGGGGAGGAATCAGAAGGGAGTACAACCAATAGCACTGCCAATTCTGATGCGCAGTTGGCAGACCCCCCAGGTTCAGAAGCTGACGCAGCCACTGCTGACGCTTCTGCAGGGGAGGAATCAGAAGGGAGTGCAACCAATAGCACTGCCAATTCTGATGCGCAGTTGGCAGACCCCCCAGGTTCAGAAGCTGACGCAGCCACTGCTGAACGTTCTGACGCTAACTCAGAATCGGGTTCACCTTCAGGCAGCGCATCGTCTAGCTCGCCAAAGTTCGACGAAGATACCGAGGAAGCTGGTACAGCTGATGCTGAAGTACAGTCGATAGAACTGGAAGGATCTTGAGATTGCGACGTGGTGCTACTGTAAACTGGGGCAGCACTGGTCCATGGTAATGCCCTAAATGTAGTTTAAACACATACACTTCCACAGTAGAGTGGAGAATTGCTGGTCGTCCAGACCAAAAGCATTGTACAGTTTACGTTGGTTAAACATGTGAGAAATTCTCAGATCGTCTCTCCAGATTTTGGAGTTGGAGGCATATGGTAGCTAGAGGTGGAGCTTCGATTCTTTTTATCATTTTCATGGCTGATTGGCTTGATGCCAACATTTGGCAAAAATCAGAAGGTGCCAAAAATTGGCAACTTTTGATGAGCTTGACAAGAAAAGTTTATAACCAACCAATCACTTTCGAACACTTACATCTAAAAAGTACTCCCTCCGTTCCTAAATATAAGTCTTTGTAAAGATTTCATCATGGACCACATACGGATGTATCTAGATGCATTTTAGAGTATAGATTCACTCATTTTGCTCCGTATGTGGTCCATAGTGAAATCTCTTCAAAGACTTATATTTAGGAACGGAGGGAGTATATCCTGAGGTTGTCCAAGAAATGGTTAAGCGCAGTAGGAAAGATGCATACGGCGGTGAAGGATTTTGCCAGGAATTCACATTGTGGCCTGGAGATGGATCCATAACTCAGAGGCTGAGACAAGATCGGCTGCTTCACTTCCTCAATTCAACCAAACTAGCAAAAAACATGATATATTCAATTGAAGGATTTGGACTTCCAGCTCGGGCTATTTTTCTGTCAAATGGCGAATTCAAACATTTTCAGAACAACACGGAGCTTTCTATTCTTCTGGAAACCATTTTTTTTATCCCTTTTACCATCTATTTATCCTCATAGGAAAAGGAAAAGAAGTCAGATAATTAATTGCAAGAGGGCAAAAGATCAAACTTTTTCAAAATTTAAATGGGGAAAATGATCAGATGGGAGGGCAAATAATCAAACTACAAATAACTGTGTTAAAATCAAATTCCCCATCGGGACGGGGTTTAGGGCTTTGATGAAATGCTAGAATGACACCATTTGATGTGGGGGATGCCTAGAGCTCCATCTACAAAGAGATAGATAGAGTTCCCCAAAATATTTTACCACAGACATATTTTGCAAATGCCTTGCATCTGAATGATATAAGCCATTGGCCTCCGGCAACCAAAGCAAGTCCGCAGTGCACAATTCACTTACATTGAACAACATAGTTTAAAGTACACACAAGTCAAGAACCACATGACCATTTCCTAGCTATCAATAATAATAATACTAATAAATATTATAACTGTCTCTAATGCGCAGTATTATATAGCAGCAATTCTAACACATCACTCCAGCTGCAGTAAGAGTGGACTTTTCTTTATTAGGCACAACCGACCAGACTAAGCCCGTCGTCATCCTTGCGGATTACTCATTGACTGTACCATCATTAGATTATTATGTCTGCGGATGAGGATAATCCATATCTGAGTTGCTCCCTGATGCGGTGCTTGCTGGCTTCATCCACCGGAAATCTTGGAGATATGGTAGTGCACTTATTGCATCGGATTTTAGCAGGCAACTCAATTCTTTTTAGGCACACGGCTCGTTCCATGACGAGCCATATATAATTCATCACCTTGTATTCCTCCTCGAACCCTTTCATCACAAACAATTTCAATTTCAAGTGCTTGAAATTGGATGCTTGCCACACCAAGTTGGTCTTCTCGGCATCGTCCTCGGACTTATTGAATTCACATGAATGACGATATAACTTCATGAACCAATTTTTTAAAATTAGATTAGAAATTGGCATCCTCAGCATCATCAGCATTCAAAATGAAGCGCAATGGCAGCAGCATGAGTTAGGACATAAATGTAAATGCTTGCTTACTAAAAACTTTAGAACCTTTCTGGAATCAGAGTTCTTGGAGGTATCTGAAGAAATGAAATTACCGATATAGCGTTTGGAACAAAGCAATGAATTTCTAGGATTCCTATAATAACATAGTAAACTAGGACAAACTCCATAGGAATTTTGGGGGAATCTAACATGAGGTAAGACAAAATAGAAAACATCCATAGTCTTTACGCACATTTCCTATGAAGTACATAAACAACCTTGATAAGAACAACTTCTCTGCCATGTATTCTAGGTTTGCACCATCATCCCTATACATCCCAGAGAGCCCTGTATGTACTACATTTGGCAGAATATAGTAATAAGTGGTTATATACACATGCATGCTGCTACCCTATATTTTAATGCTACATATCTGGAAAGTGGAAGCATGTATGTATGGCCAAAGTGTGGATTGGAAGAACCGAGGTGACAGGCTTACATGGAAATTCTGCAGTGAGGGCGCGCCTTCAAGTATAAACATAGTCCAATTCAAATCACATTCAGTAGATATACCGCAAAGGTGCGCATCTGTCAGTTTGCTGAATATAGGAGTCAGCCGTTGTGGACCTTCAGGCTCAACCCAGATCTGCAGTTAAAAGAACATAAATATGGAGAATACTATAACATGAAGTAAGAAACACATTTTTATTTATTTTTGATAATAACTAGATGTAGAGGGGATTGTAGTAGAAACTTACCCTTTGATTGTAAAAATTAAAAACCAGACTCCCCAGGCTTGTGTCACTAGATAAACATTGGCTCAGTGCGAATGGCTTCTGCCAATACTGGGCAGGACAACCAAAAGCGAGTTGTTGAAGCTGAGGAACATAGCCAAAAGACATTGGGGGGTTTTCACAAGACCAAGCATCATACATCAGTACCCTCAGTTTAGGAAGACAGGTTAGCTCAACGTGTAAGCATCTAAAGAATCTAAGTTCAAGTGATCTGAGGTCCGAGATTGGGGCGTCTAATTCAAGGACAGATTCCTGGGACATTACGCAGAATCTCAAGCGAAGAATCTTAAGTTTACTGCAAGTGCTAACAAGATTGGCGACATCTGAGCCTTGAAACACGAGGTTCTGAAGGATTAGTCTGGTGAGCCATTTGAAGGCGCCAGGGTATGCACCAAAGAATGACATAAACCGCTGTCCATACAAGGCTAATTGGGCATCACTTGGAGAAGCAACATCTGGGCACATTGCGAACTCGAGGTATTCAGGTTCGCGGCTCTTCACGACATCCTGAACTGTATGGCCAATTGTGGACAAGTAAGGGTCCATAATGTAGCACCCGAGCATCTATGTTTTGATGGTTCGAGTGCACTTGCAAGCCGGAGGAGACAGCAGCCTCCTCGTCGCATCCGTGTATGCCTTCATTATCTCATCTGTCGTGTAACCGGGCTTACAGACGTCCGTGGTACTGATGAGCAGATGAGATAGTTGATGAGGAAGATGCCTCCACCGTGTTGCGACAGTGCCGGCTCGAATCGCCGTGCAGAGATCAAGGCGTTCTAGGATGTGGAGAAGAATTTCACTGGGTAGGGCACTAATTCTGTCTTCATCTTTGCTGGGAACAATAGAGTCTTGTCCTTTGGCCGGATCAATTCTATCTTCAGTTTTGCTCTGCACAAACAGTAAACTGAAGAAAATAAGTTCTTTTTCGAGGTAACTAGAAAGGGGAAAAGAAGCAATGAACTCACAATGTTGCCCGATGACTCCATGATTGAACAACTGATGAGAGAGACAAAGGATGCCAAACAATCTCACGAATCTAACACGGGATGCCTTGTAGGTCGCTAGCTACTTAATGAGATAGAAAAGCCCAGAAATCAGCAGAAATCCTCCTCCGCCACGCATTGCTATTATGTGTTGTAGTATGACACGCACCGCGGGAGAAATCTAACAGAGTCCGGCAGCCAGCCTTCTCTACTTACCGAACCCCGACTTCACGCCGCCGCCACGGCCACGGATTGCCAAGTTGAAACTTGCCACCGATATAGCAAGCGGTGGCGGCATGTGAGGATCAAATTACCAGAACAACATCATCACGATTTCTTGCATTATCAGAGGAAAACTGTAGCAATTTCAGGGATACAAGTAAGGGAATTCTGCGAGATCGGAGACCCCGACTTGGTTCGCTAGCTAGGGTTCTAACTACTACAGCATATGCTAAGAATCTTCTTGTCCATCTTCTCCCCCTCGCGTGCCTTATAAGCTACATGCCAGCTCACAGCTCACGCGCCAAAGTTACTGTTACAGATCATAACGGTGTCGACAAACGTAATAGTTACAGGGTGAAACGGTGAGGATGCAATCCGAGCCGTTGATATCTCTGGTGTTGATCTGGACCGTCGCTTCTCTGAATCCCGTGTAGCTGCATCTCTTCGTCAGTAAACTCTCGGCTTGGGTCCTGACAATGCCGCCGCCATGACGATCGCCTTGTCCTCGAGGCGAAAAAGCTTGTGACCTGGGAATGTCTTGTTGAGGAATGCTGCGTCCTCCCATGTTGCATCATCTGGAGCCAAACTTTCCCACTGTACCAAGCACTGACCCACTGGTGTTTTGTTCCTCTGGATGACGCGACGATCCAGCACAGCGACTGGTATGGTTTTGACATAGCCTTCTGGTGTAACCAGCGGAACATGAGGAAGAGGAACAGCTTGGTGGCCGATGTGCTTCTTCAGCTGGCTAATGTGAAAAACTGGGTGTATGTTAGTCCCCTCTGGCAGATCAAGTTTGTAAGATACTTCTCCAATTCTTTCCAGTATTTTGTATGGACCATAAAACTTTGAGCGAAGTTTGAGTGAGCCCCTCAGACCAAAAGCATTATGTTTGTATGGCTGTATTTTAAGAAACACCCTGACCCCCACCTCTAACTGCCTCTCAGTCCTTTTCCTGTCTGCAAAATGTTTGATCCTGCTTTGGGCATGTTCCAGGTTTGCTTTCAGACGTTGCATCATGTGTTCTCTTTCAGAAACTGTCAGTCTTGCTTCAGGAGATAGTACTTGATCAGAGGCAAACTCCCCAATCTGTGGAGGTTTATAACCATAGAGAGCTTGAAAGGGGGTGCATTTCAAGGAGGAATGGTAACTAGCAAGCTCTGGCCTCCTTGGGAAAAGGGGCAGTGTACTTTTCTGGAGCAGGTACTTGCACTTGTAATGGGGCTGATTGATTTCTATAAGAAGAGGAATAGTTCCTGGATTTATAAGCTGGAGGGCCCTGGACTTTCCTAGCAGCTGCAGCTTTCTCATAGACTTTTGCATACCAATAAGCTTCTATAATCCCAGTAGGTTTTTGTCCACAGACCTCATGCTTGATGTCACTCCTTAACCCTCCAATGAAACAGCTCAACAGAAATTTTTCTTGGAGACAAGGATGATCTCTTTTGACTAGAGCTACACATTGCTCAAAGGTGTCAATGTACTGAGTTACAGTGTTGGTTTGCTGAATATTCTTCAGTAACTCCACTGCTTCATGAACACTTGCTTCTGAGAACCTGTCAGCTATCATCTGACAAAATTGTTGCCATGTAACCATTTGCCAGGGAACACAAATATTTTTCAGCCAATAGAAGCTCTGCCTTTTCAGTGACCAGTAGCCAAATTTACCCATTGCTCATATGGAGTGCCAGACATGTCAAAAAAAAATTCACAGGCTATGAGCCACCCAATAGGATACTCTCCATTAAAAGGGGAATTTCCAACCTTGGTCCTTTGAGAACTACTTCTGCAAAAAATGATGGACCTCCTAATTGAGTAGGATGTTGATTTCTCTGCATATCATAGAGATTTCCTACTGCTTGATATACAGGAGAGACCCCTTGAGCTGTTGTTGTGGTATTTATGTACTGGCCAGTGATGGGATTGCATGTGTGAGGTGGAGAGAAAAGTGGAGCACTAACAGGAGCAAAGTACCCACTATTCCCTGAAAATCCCAGAGTATGAGCCTGTACTGTTGCACTGACATTTTGAGATGTTCCTCAGAACTGACCCATGACTGGTGCCTCTTGTTGTGAAACAACACTAACTCTTGTGCTTTCAGTTACTAACTGGAAAACTGGCAATCCAGTTGAAAGACCAGCTATGTTTGTGACTGGCACTTTTGCTTGTCCTCTGAACTCTTGCTCTAAATTTCTCATCACTGGATCTGCCTCAGCCTGCATATTGTTCTGTTTTGAGACCGGTACATGACCATTAGCAGCTGTCTGATTTTCCTTGACTTTTTTGCTTTGGAGAAACTGTCTCTGCTTTCTGACTTGATATGTTCATCTTCTCCAAAATCAACTGTAAGGTTTGCTGAATGCCCTCGTTCATTTCGGACAGTTTTGCCTCTACTTTCGGCATAGTGACCATCTCTGACCTGAGTTTTGTTACCTCTTGTTTGAGCTCTTGTAAGCCTTCTACCTCTGCCCTCAAGTCTGCTACTTCCTTCTCCACTCGATCCACTATTATCTGGACCTTGGCTCTTGTGTCTGCCATCTATGACTGAGATAGATCCCGCTAGCCTTGCTCAACAGAATCTTCCTCTTGGCGCACGGATCCCGTCAGATCCCAGAATTTTACTACCGAGAGGAGATCTTTCAGCAACCGGATCGGACACGAAGATCTGTGCCCGAACTGCACCGCCGCCTTGTCGCCGCCACCTGACGCCGCCGCCGCAAACTGGGAGGGACGGGAGGGATTTTACGAGAGAGCCCAACCTCCTGCTCACCACAGCCTGATTCGCCGCCATTGACTCGCCGCCGAGGACTACAACTGGCGCTCTGATACCTTTGTGAGGATCAAATTACCAGAACAACTCGATCATCACGATTTCTTGCATTATCAGAGGAAAACTATAGCAATTTCAGGGATACAAGTAAGGGAATTCTGCAAGATCGGAGACCCCGACTTGGTTCGCTAGCTAGGGTTCTAACTACTACAACATATGCTAAGAATCTTCTTGTCCATCTCCTCCCCCCGCGTGCCTTATAAGCTACAGGCCAGCTCATAGCTCACGCGCGAAAGTTATTGTTATAGATCATAACAGTGTCAACAAAAGTAACAGTTACAGGGTGAAACGGTGAGGATGCAATCCGAGCCGTTGATATCTCTGGCGTTGATCTGGACCGTCGCTTCTCTGAATCCCGTGTAGCTGCATCTGTTCGTCAGTAAACTCTCGGCTTGGGTCCTGACACGACAACATAGGAACTGGAAGAGGAGGAGGAGCAGAGAAGACCTTCCTTCTTGGGGAAGCCATGGAGAGAGCAGCTTCGAGAGTTGGATTCGCCGGTTGGGGATGCAGCTTCGGGAGGTAGCAGAGAGGACACCACTATCAGAGGGGAGGGGAGGCAACCCACGGCTGGAAGCCGAGGCAAGATGGGTGTGGAAGGAGGCTGACGTCCAGGACGAAGGGGACTGGGGCGGGTGCGGACGGCGCCGTGCAGGTCGGAGTGTACTCCGGCGGCGGGGACTACCGTGGAAGGAGGCGGTGTCAGACCCTATCTCTGAATCTAACTGAAGAATTGAACACTTCCTTCTGAGCTGAGGACGTAATCGGCGTTGATCCTTCATCGGACGGACTAAGGGCATCTCGAAGGCGGACCAGCAAACCACCGACCGGACCGCGGGGGCCATCCCACGCAGTCCTGTATCGGTCCGCGGAACGGTCCGGACGCGATTTCTCTCGAGACAAAAATGGAGAGGTTTGTGGGGGTCCGGAAACGCGAAACGTACGAATCCAACACCTCGGCCCACCCAAAACCCTTTCCGGACCCCACGACTCCATCTTCCTCATTGTCTCTCCTTCCTTCTCTCTTGCCTTCGCCGCCACTCCACCATCCATGCCACCACGCCACACCCCTGCCAGAACTTTGCGTCTCCGTCACCTCCGGGGCTCTAGCAAGGCTCCCCACCGCTTCTTCTTCATCTCCATACAACCCCTATCCTCCGACCGCCCCGCTAGGTACCATCCTCTACTGCTATTCTCATCATGCCCGGCAACTGTTTGATGAATCGTCCGAGTTGAAAACAATCGTCTCTTCTTCTTTCTAGCAATGGATTTCGATTTAGAGCGCATATACGAGCAGTATGTTTTGTCGTCCGATGGCTCGTCGGATAAGGAGGAGTACTCCGATGAGACGACGATGATGCATGCGGTCCTTGAAGACCCGGAGCGTGCGGAGGAACATGTTCTCAATTTCAAGGGCTCGATCAAGGGTCATCGAGTGCTCAACCGCAACAGGCGCGCAGACATTTGACAATGATGGCCGACTACTTTGCCCCAATGCACTATTCGCTGATCATTTTCGTTGGCGTTTTCGGATGCGCAAGACTATTTAAAATCGTTTGTATCATGGCGTCCGGTCATATGATGACTATTTCATCCTGAAGAAGAACGTCGTGGAACGATTGGCTTCTTTGGTTACCAGAAGCGTACGACCACACTCCAGATGTTTGCATATGACACAGCCGTTGATTGGTGGGACGAGTACCTACGGATGAATGCAACTATTTGAACATCTGTATCCTGTGCATGCAGCTATTTGATCGTGCGGACTTGAACAAATAATGAGAAAGGCCGAATGTATGCGGCTACAGTTGGATGTCAGCCTCCTACATCCATGTCCGTGAGAAGATCCCTTGTCCGTGAACAAATATGGGAGGAAATTTCTGAGTTACGTTGAAGATGCCCTAAGGGCTGTTTGGTTGTTGTTCTGGACAGCGTGCTTGGCAAATTCGAGCGCCTGGCTCACGCCTGGGATACTGCATACTTGTGCCCCAGGCAAGCTTTTGTTTGGCATGTGACCACGCCTAGTGGTGAATAATGCATGTCACATCAGGTCTAATAGATGTCCTTTCCTTCTCACACGCATGGTTAGCATTCCCAGGTAACACCCAGGAGTCCCTTCTCGGCTGCCTGGACTAGGCTAGTTGCGCTCTCTGACTTTTCAAGACAGGCTAATGACTCATTGAGCTTCCCAGACTAGCTTCAATTTATCCAGGCACCAACCAAACAGAGTACAGGCAGGTCTTAGGCAAGCTTCAGGCTAGGCAAGTTTGCTCCAGAACAAGAACCAAACAACCCCTAAATTGCTGCATAGGGGCATGCTCTGACGGGATTCGCTCTTCCCCGCCGATTGGTGATCGGCAGACTCTGGGATGTCGACTACTTGAGCAAAATGTGGCAGTTCTCCTCGCCCACAACAGCCTGACCATCCAGCTACTTGAGCAAAATGTGGCAATATGTGACTAAGAATTTGAACAACTCAAGTAGGGCAAGTGTGGCAAACCGTTAGTTATGAAGATTATACTTTTTTTTTTCGCGGGAAAAACTTTCAATCTATTCATCTTCAATCATGGTAGTATAACGAACACTAGAAATAATAAAAATTACATCCAGATCCGTAGACCACCTAGCGACGACTACAAGCACTGAAGCGAGCCGAAGGCGCGCCGCTGTCATCGCCCCTCCCTCGCCGGAGCCGGGCAAACCTTGTTGTAGTAGACAGTCGGGAAGTCGTCGTGCTAAGGCCCTGTAGAACCAACGCACCAGAACAGCAAACGCCGCAGATGAAGAGTGTAGATCAAAAGGATCCAACCTGAAAACACACGAACGAAGACGAACGACGAACAGATTCGAGCAAATCCACCAAAGGCAGATCCGCCGGAGACACAACTCCACACGCCCACCAACGATGCAAGACGCATCACCGGAACGGGGGCTAGGCGGGGAGACCTTTATTCCATCTTCAGGGAGCCGCCACCGTCTCGCCTTCCTGAGCAGGACACAAACCCTAACAAAGCTCGAAAAAAGATCTAAAAACGGAGCCCTCCCACCGGCAAGGGCCGATATCCACTCCGCCTCCATGGCCATAGGGCCACCGGAGACGGGATGGACTGGCACCGGCACCGGTGGGAGGCAAAAAGCTAGGGTTTTTGGAGGCGGCGGCTAGGTGTGCGTTCCTTTTGAGAGAGAGAAGATTATACTTGAAATACTTATGATTATGCTTGGTCATCTGGAGAGATTATTGCTCTACACATATAGCTCAATTTGTTTCCTATAATGGTTCTGAATAAGTTCAAACTTAAAAGCGCATAATACTGCATCAGTTCACATAAATAGTTTACTAGGAAATGTGCCCTTGCGTTGCAACTGTGAAATAAATCCTCACACGCCTATAACAACCCATTTTATTATGTTGCCATATTTCCTCTGTGTTACCATCATCGATGATGCATATTGTCCAGCTATTCACGACGAACATGATAAATCTAAGGCGATGTGCTTGTCATCATACTCTGGCACAACGCCGTGTGTCACTATGGAGTAAACACCGAACAATGGATCCTCTTCTTTATGCGTTAGTGACGGGTGCCAACGGGCAGAAGCACCGCCGTGCTAGACCCGGCGGGCGGCGGCGCATATGCTTTGGCGTGCACCCTGGAAATTGCGAGGCCCTCCTCGCCGATCTGGAGTATATCTAGTAAAAAGGCGATCATATGGACCTTGGCACCATCACACTGTAGCGGTAGACATACCACCATCATTTAAGTCATTTGGATCGCTTTGTCGACAGGTCGTGGATGCCATTGGGACACCATTAGTCCATCAGTTGCCTTGGCACTGAAAACATATGCATGACTTGGTGCAAATAATAACAAAAATCACATAAAGTACTCCCTTCGGAAAGAAATATAAGAGCGTTTAGGTTACTACTTTAATGATCTAAATGCTCTTATATTTTTTTATGGAGGGCATACCTTGTTACATGATGAGCTGTTGCAGCTCAATGATCACGTACAGAGGAGTATCTAGTTAATATGAAAAGTTTACTTACGTGATCGCTTGCCTACCCTACAACTTTAGTAAGGCATGTGGATGGGTCACGCCTTTAAGCCTGCGTTGCTGCACCATAAATGACGAGCAGTGTGCATGCCCTCTGCCGCTACTGATGCACATGGTCCTGATCACACGGATGGCCAGATTGCGTCTGATCACACCAGGTCGCAGGGGTGATCATAGTTTCACGCCTCAATCTATGATAGTATTTATAATCAGTTCTGTAGTATACCGTGGAGTCGGCTAAGAGGCCGAAGTCGCAGTCGGATAAGGTGGATAAATCTGCCAAGGAGGCGTTATCTTCCACGACACCGATGAATACATTTCGGTTTGGTTCTTTTGGAGCGCGGTCTGCGCCTAACCGGTTATGGAGTAACCGAGTTGAGGCGGACGATCCAGAGGAGCTCGAGTTACCGCCAGTGATGCTCCCTGATGTTGTGTTACCAAAGGTACATTCGTCTCAGAGGGTTGATTCCGGTCCGAAGGATTCGCCGGGCATCGGACTGCAGGTTGCGCGCGTGTGTGTGTGTGTGGGGGGGGGGGGGCGGGGAGGCCCGCACCACCAGCCCACCAGGCGCGCCCCAGGCCACCTTGGGGAGGGGCACGGGCAGGAGGCCAGCCGCGCCCTCTCACTGCGGGATAGCTCCGGGCGGCACGGACAGGGGCATGGGCAGGAGGCCCGCAACTCCCCTTCTCCGGTGTCGTCTCCACGCCGCGTTGACGGTTTGGGGGCGGGGGGTGGGGCTGTCGAGCAGGTGGCTCCATGGTCTCCTTCTCCCATTACTACGGTTGGCGACTCCCGCTCGACCGCGCCTTACTCTTCTTCACCGGCAACAAGGGAAGGGCGTGGGAGCGGGGAGCACACTCCTCGGGAGAGGACTACGGAGGAGCTTATCGCTTTCGGTGGGATCACGGATCCGGTGACGGCTGGCAGGCGTGTCAGCAACCGGATCCAGGGACAGCCATATGGCGATAACCTGCAGCTAGCGCGCGCCAAGAGGGCGGCCAAGCTTCGAGATGTCGAGGCAACTACATGTATGTCTTTCGATAAGAGTTGTTCAATTCTGCATTTCACCAAGCATGAAATTATTGATAAGGCAAACGACTTAGGTATATCTTTGGGTTCGAATGAGAAGGAGGTTGCGAAATATGTAAATGATCTTTTAGATTTAGAAGCGAAGAGGGCTTCTGAAATAATTCAAAATCTCGCTTCTGTCAAACCTATGAATGACGATGACATGAAGAATTTAGGAATGGTTGCTCTTGAAAACATATGTAATAATATATTGCCTAATGCGGAGGCCGAAGATGAGGAGGGGTCGGAGACCGCGGACACTGTAGAGCCTCTAATGATGGAGGGCACTGTCTCGTGTTTTGTCGATTCTACGTTCCCAAAGGGTGATGGGGAGAAGCCCAAGAGACCCTAGAAACGGAAAATTTATCCTACTTTGGCGGTTCGTAGAAGTGCTAGGGTTAAGCTTAAGAAAAAATTCAATGATGACTTATGAAAGGAATCTTTTGGAATAGCAGAGGTCTAGCTGACTTGGCTAAATGAAGGTTCTTGGCAGAGACAACGATACAACAAAAATTATATTTCATTGCGCTACTCGAAACACGACGGGATAATTCCACCTCACAGGTCCTTGGAACTTTATCTGGAGGAATTGATTTTGATTGGCACGTTTTACCTCCTAGAGGAAGATCTGGTATTACTAGGGGTTCGGTGTGAAATGCTTGAGGTGCTTAACGTGGTTCGGGGAGATTTTGCGGTCAAGTTTCGGGTGAGATCAAAATTGGATGGCTTCAGATGGTCTCTAGTTGCTGTATATGGGGCCGCACAACCTGAACTCAAACCAGATTTTTTAGCCGACTTGGTGCGGATCTGTGGAGATGAGACTCTTCCAATCCTAGTCGGAGGGGAATTTAACATAATTCGGAGGAGAGATGAAAAGAACAATGAAAATTTCGATGGATGTTGGTCAATGATGTTTAACATGATTATTGAGAGTCTCAGTTTGAGAGAAATTGAGCTCAACGGTAGACAATTTACATGGGCCATCTCGTTGCCCGCTCCAACTTATGAGAAGTTGAATAGGGTGCTCGCTAGTGTGGAATGGGAACAAAGGTACCCATTAGTGTCGGTACATGCAGAGGGCGATCTTAGACCACACACCATTACTAGTAGACTCGGGAGAGGCTACACATATTGCAACAAAGAATGCTTTCTCTTTCGAACTATGCTGGTTTGAGAAAGAAAACTTCTTGGAGATCGTTGCACGCGAATGGGCAAAGCCTGTTAGTGGACGAACAAGTATTGAGAGATGGCAAAATAAAATTAGACATCTGAGACAGTTTTTGCGAGGTTGGGCCAGAAATGAGAGTGGAATATACAGACAAGAAAAAGAGCGACTCACCCAATTAATAGATGCGCTAGATTTAAAAGCTGAAGTTAACCTTCTTACGGTTGACGAGCAGAGCTCCAAGTCCGAAGCTAAGCAAGGCTTACGCGCCCTTCTTAGAGAAGAGGTGCTCAAATAGGCATTGCGTGCTAAAGTGCTTAAGGTTGTCCAAGGGGATGACAATACACGATTCTTCCATATGATCGCGGATGGTAAACATAGGAAGAAGAAAATAATACAGCTTGAACAGGAGGAGGGGACAATTGTGGGGCATGAAAATCTGAAAGCTTATATCTCTAATTATTATAAACAACTTTTTGGGCCTCCAGAAGCAAGCACAGTGTCCCTAAATGATTATGTTATTGGAGATATCCCTCAGCTCCGGGCAGAGGAGAATGATATTCTATTTGCATCATTTACTGAGAAAGAGGTTCTTGGATGCAATCTCACAAATGAAACCGAATAAAGCACTGGGACCAGATGGGTTTCCAGCCGAATTCTATAGGAAATGCTGATGTTGGCATATTATTAAGGATGATATTATGCCTATGTTTCATGATTTTTTTTAACGGTCATTTAGAGTTGTTTCATCTTAACTTTGGTATGATTATGCTGTTTCCAAAGAAAGAATAGGCAGTTCGGATCGAACAATTCAGGCCAATATATCTTCTTAACATGACTTTCAAAATATTCACAAAAGTTGGTACCAATAGATTGACACAGATTGCTCACTCAGTGGTACAACCGAGTCAGACAACGTTCATGCCAGGGCGACACATACTTGAAGGGGTGGTCGTTCTGCATGAAACGCTTCATGAAATTCATTCGAAGAAGCTAGACGGGGTTATCTTCAAAGTGGATTTTGAGAAGGCATATGATAAATTTAAGTGGCCTTTCCTTCAGCAGGCAATGCGCATGAAAGGATTTAGTGAGGCCTGGCAGAACCAAGTGGGTTCTCAAGTCCAGAAGGGTAGTGTTGGAATCAAGGTTAACGATGATATCGGTCACTACTTTCAGACACACAAGGGATTGAGACAAGGGGATTCCATGTATCCTCTCCTATTTAATATAGTGGCTGATATGTTGACCATTCTTATTGGCAGGGCCAAGCAAAACGGTAAAGTGGAGGGGTTAGTCCTTCATCTGGTTGATGGGGGAGTCTCCATTTTACAATATGCTGACGACACTATCTTATTGATGGAACATGACATTGCAAAATCGTGAAATATGAAACTCATATTATGTCTCTTCAAACAATTGTCTAGATTAAAGATAAATTTTCACAAGAGCGAGTTGTTCTGCTTTGGGAAGGCCAAAGAAGAGCAAGATACTTATAGACAACTGTTCGGGTGTGAATTAGGTTCTTTGCCATTCAGTTATTTGGGCATACCGATTCATCACCGTAAGTTATCTAATAAAGAATTGAAGTGCATCGAAGGTTGGATTGAAAAAAGCTTAGTTGCTGGAAGAGCAAGCTTATGTCGTATGGAGGTCGGCTAGTGCTGATTAACTCGGTACTTACTAGTATGCCGTCGTTCCTGCTATCGTTCTTCAAGATACCGAAAAGGGTGTGGAAGAGACTTGATTTCTTTAGATCTCGATTCTTCTCGCAGTTAGATGAGGCCAAGAGGAAATACCATCTCGCGCGATGGGATATTCTTTGCCGACCCAAGGACCAGGGGGGTCTCGATATTGAGAACTTAGAAATCAAGAATAAATGTCTTATGAGTAAATGGCTCAACAGGTTAGAGACAGAGCCGGAAGGTATGTGGGCACATTCAATAAGTATTTACAGTCAAAAAAGCTCGCCCAGGTTACCGTGAGACCAACTGACTCGCCATTCTGGAAGGGACTCATGAGAACGAAGAACTTGTTCTTTCGTAGGGTCAAATTCTTGGTTGGCAATGGGATGTCAACAAGATTTTGGGAGGATACATGGTTAGGAGAGATGCCCCTAGCCTTACAACATCCCACCCTTTATAACATTGTGCAACGTAAAGAGGATTACATAGGCACATTATTTCAAATGACTCCCTTGAATATTTAGTTCAGACGTGCGTTAGTTGGTGAGCGATGGACTGCCTGGATGCACTTGGTTCGGAGATTGATAGATGTTCAATTATCCGACCAACCGGATTCGACGCACTGGAAGTTAGCTAGAAATGGGGTATTTACGGTGAAATCTTTCTACATGGATCTGATTAATTCTGGCCCAATCTCGAGATCGTTACATATTTGGAAGGTTAAGGTTTCCTTGCGTATTAAACTATTTACGTGGTTCATCCACAAGTAAGTAATACTCACCAAGGATAAAATCAAGAGGCGATGGGTAGGTAGTTCATGTTGTGGTTTTTGTGATCATGATGAAACAATACAGCAACTATTCCTTGAGTGCCCACTCGCCAAATTGCTTTGGAGAACGATTCATATAGCCTTTAACATTAATCCTCCAGTTGACATTGAATCATTGCTTGGGATGTGGTTAGCTGGGGTTGAGCATATTACTGCGGCTCGTATTCGGATTGGAATATGTGCGCTTCTATGGGCTATATGGAACTGTAGGAATGATATGATTTTTAACAGACAACACGTTTTAACTTTGTTGCAGGTCATCTTCAGAGCTGCCGCATGGATCCGTACGTGGTCCTTACTCACTCCTATGGACTCCAGGGAGTCTTTGGTTAATGGGTGCAACCAGTGGGAGATGGTAGCACAGACTATATTCAACCGGTTTGGATGGCGGTCGCATAACATGATAGAAGTCTAGGGAGCTTATCCTTTACATTGCCTTACCGGTTGCGATTTTGAGCATGTAATTTTCTTTTCATTGTTTCGCTCCGCTTGCGAGCTGTAATACTTTTATGACTTTGTGCTACTTCGAGACTTTTTAATAAGATGGTTGCATGCATCATTATGATGCAGAGACCGGGGGCACGCCTCCATTTCCAAAAAAAGTATACCTTTATATGATGCCATGCTTAATTACACATCCAAAAAAGGTTGTCAAAAATTTGCAAAAAAACATTATGACGTACATACGATTGCTAGAGCTAGCATTTTAATTTCACCCATATGAACATATGATTAATGCTCCTGTTCTCTCCATCTCCTTCATTCTAACCTCAGACTGCATTTTCTCATTGCAACGCCTCGCCCTTTCATTCACTCTCTATTAAATCCATGCCTCATGCTTTGTTTATTAAGTAAGAAAAAGGGTTTCCCCCTGTTTTATATTATAAAGCAAACCACCACTACATCGATCCAAGTACAGAAGAGGAACAAACTAACAGAAAAACGATAAAGATACAAGATGCCAAAAGAGCCGCTAACAAACATCGAATGCCCAAGCGCTGGCTTGAGCATCGAGGCTCTCGGCGAATAGGATCATGCAGATGACGCGACAAGGACAAGGGAGCAGCCTGCCGATAGAGGAAGACTGTGCTCCATCACCTCCATTAGGCCAACCAAAATTGGACCTCCATCCGTCTCTGCCCCCGAACACCGTCGACAAGCAGAGCCACTCACCCGAGTTGAAGGGTAGGAACATGGAGGAAGAGGGCAGCGTTAGATCTCGATGCCGCCTTCAGGAAGGAGAGCGACGCCCGGGGCACCGCCGACATCGTGGCCGCAGAGACGTCCAAGGGTTTCCCCCAATCCAGAGCCGCCGCCAGAGTTGAACAGGCTTTGCCCGTCAGCGAGGGCCGGTGCCGGCAAGGGAGAAGAAGGGGAGGGGGGCGCTGGGGCCGGCGGCTAGGGTTCCCCCTCCGGGTCGCTCGCGGGAGCGACACGGGAGGGAGGGGAAAAGCCCATATCACCCCTAGCGGCTGTTCGTTTAGGATTTTCTTTGTTTATTAATTCTCAAGAGGGCTTTGGTCTCACGTAACTTGCTCACGTATATAAACGGGTGAGATTCGATGTAACAATGTGATGTGGGACTAATTTAGAAAAATAAATAAAAAGGCTGATTAGAAATTGCTGCTGCACTATTCCGCCAGGGCCTTGATGGAGGGATGTGGATGGGCCGACCCACATAGCATATAGTCATCTATTCTCCATCAACTCTGGCCCATAAGACAAAAGGTGTGGATCGGCCCAGTTTGGCCCATGCGGGTGACAGGATACGGATGGAACGACCCAATTGAAATCGATCAGCCACCTAACAGACCTGTTCGATACGGAGGACAGACAGGAGATCGGTTTTTTTACTTACAGGTGGCAGTGGGGGTAAATATTATCAACTTTTGAGGAACTTTTAATGACGGTGAACGGGCAAAAGCAATCCGTACTTTATTATTATTAGTTAATTAATTAATTAATTATTGATTAAAGATTAAAGATTAAAGATAAGGATTTTTTACTTGGAAGTTGCTACTGGCAAGATATCCTTATATGCTTAAATTGCTGAACTGAAAACATTAATTACACTATTTTTGTATATAATTACAGGAAGACAGTGAGATAATCAAGATTAATATCCGATGTCCTGTTCGAGGAGACGTTTTCATGGAGTGTGTCAGCCTGGATGAGGACTTTAAAGATGAAGTGATGGTATTCAGAGTTATGTTTAGCACGGCTTTTGTTGAAGACAATCTTCTGTTACTTGATAGGGACCAGATTAACATTTTGTGGGACACGAAACACCAGTTTCTTGTAGACTTCAGAGTTGAGGTAACCAGATAATCCTTACATTTTATAGCTTTGTTCAGCTGTGCACTTTACCTCTATACATAGTAATGGGGTATTTCTGCTTGATAATGATATGTTATATCTTCGGAGATTGATGCGACCACATAGATTCAAACTTCTGAGCCATCAAGCGAAAGTGAAAGCAATCACATCACGGATGCTGCATCAGAACAAAAGGGTTTGAACAATGTGCATGATGGCTTTGATTTGATATCCATGCAGGAAACAGAAATCAGCAATGGCACACCTGAACATAACATTCCAGATAGCAGATCTGTCGAGACTTCTCATACGGAACTAGAAAATATCCATTCTTCTGCACCAGAAGCTGAATCCGTAGGTCCAACCATTCAAGATCGTGGACTCTCCGTGGATGCACCAAAATTTGAGGGCGACAAAGATGCTATTGCTGATACATCATCCTCGCAAGAAGCTGAATCTGTAGGCCCAACCTCTCAAGAACATGAGCTCACGGAGAATGCTTCTGCGGGGGAGGAATCAAAAGGGAGTATAACCAACGTCACAGCCAATTCTGATACGTAGTTGGCAGACCCCCCAGGTTCAGAAGCTGACGCAACCACTGCTGAATGTTCTAGCACTAACTCAGAATCAAGTTCACCTTCAGGCAGCACATCGTCTAGCTCGCGGAAGTTCGACAAAGATACCGAGGAAGATGGTACCGCTGATGCTGAAGTATAGTCGATAGAACTGGAAGGATCTTGAGACTGCGACGGGCTGCTACTGTAAACTGGGGCAGCACTGGTCCATGGTGCCACCCTAGATGTAGTTTAAACACATACACTTCAACAATAAAGTGTAGAACTGTTGGTCGTCCATGATGGAAATATGCCCTAGAGGCAATAATAAAGTTGTTATTTATATTTCCTTATATCATGATTAATATTTATTATTCATGCTAGAATTGTATTAACTGAAAACTTAGTACATGTGTGAATACATAGAGAAAACAGAGTGTCCCTAGTATGCCTCGACTTGACTAGCTCATTAATCAAAGATGGTTAAGTTTCCTGACCATAGAAATGTGTTGTCATTTGATGAACGGGATCACATCATTAGAGAATGATGTGATGGACAAGACCCATCCGTTAGCTTAGCATAATGATCATTAAGTTTTATTGCTATTGCTTTCTTCATAACTTATACATATTCCTCTGACTATGAGATTATGCAACTCCAGAATACCTGAGACCTTGTGTGCTATCAAACGTCACAACGTAACTGGGTGATTATAAAGGTGCTCTACAGGTGTCCCCGAAGGTGTTTGTTGGGTTGGCATAGATTGATATTAGGATTTGTCACTTCGAGTATTGGAGAGGTATCTCTGGGCCCTCTCGGTAATGCACATCACTATAAGCCTTGCAAGCAATGTGACTAATGAGTTAGTTGCGGGGTGATGCATTACGAAACGAGTAAAGAGACTTGCCGCTAACGAGATTGAACTAGGTATGATGATACCGATGATCGAATCTCGGGCAAGTAACATACCGATGACAAAGGGAATAATGTATGTTGTTAATGCGGTTTGACCGATAAAGATCTTCGTAGAGTATGTAGGAACCAATATGAGCATCCAAGTTCCGCTGTTGGTTATTGACCGGAGATGTGTCTCGGTCATGTCTACATAGTTCTCGAACCCGTAGGGTTCGCACGCTTAACGTTCGATGATGATATGTATTATGAGTTATGTGCTTTTGGTGACCGAAGTTTGTTCGGAGTCTCGGATGAGATCACGGACATGATGAGGAGTCTCGAAATGGTCGAGAGGTAAAGATTCATATATTGGAAGGTAGTATTCGGACATCGGAATGGTTTCGAGTGGTTCAGGTATTTTACCGGAGTACCGAGGGGTTACCGGAACCCCCCGGGGAAGTATTGGGCCTACATGGGCCTTAGTGCAGAGAGAGGAGGGCCACACGCCCCCCATGGTAGTCCAAATTGGACTAGTGGAGGGGGAGGCGCCCCCCTTTCCCTCTCCCTCTCCCTCTCCTTCCTTTTCCCTCCGGTAAGAAAGGAAAAGGGGGGGGGGGGGCGAATCCTACTAGGAGTGGAGTCCTAGTAGGACTTCCCCCATGGCACGCCCCTCCTGGCCAGCCTCCTCCTCCTCCCCCCTTTATATACGAGGGCAGGGGGCACTCCATAGCACATTAATTGTTCTCTTAGCCGTGTGCGGTGCCCCCCTCCACAGTTTACTCCTCCGGTCATAGCGTCGTAGTGCTTAGGCGAAGCCCTGCGCAGATGACATCACCATCACCGTCACCACGCCGTCGTGCTGACACTACAAAAAAAAGACACATCTGTGACATTTTGGGCCAAACGAATTTTTTTCTGTCATGCTTATGACACTTCTATGATGATAATTTTGACAAAACCCGGTATCATAATAGATGTGGTGGGCTCCTACTTCTAAGACAAAAAATCGTGACAGAAAATGGGCTTTTCGTCCTGGGCGGGCCGGAGACGCAGCGGCATGACATTCTTTGGGCCGTCCATGACGGAGAAAACCGTGGTTGAAGCGAGGGCGAGGAAAATATCGGGGAGTTCCCAGTTACGGTGGGTGGTCGGGGCCGAGCGATGCACGAAGGTTTGCGCGTTTCTCTCGTACACGTACACGCGTGGGTGCGAGGCCTTGGGCTCTAACTGAACCCGAGTGAGGCGTTCGCCCTCTTGAACCCGGCGATTGCACTCTGAGCTACGTTCTCGAACCGAGGATTGATCAATCTGGCGATTAATCGAACCCGATCGGCGATTCGCCGCTCTCGCTGCTAATGAAACCAATTGATGCTACCTATGGATGAACAGTGAGCGTTGTTGGGGGGGTTGGATGAACAGTTCCCGGCGGGGGGTTGGATGAATAGGACCCCGTGGTAGTAGAGGCTGTTGCCGCTGGATGAACAAGACCCCGATCGATCGAGCCGGTTGGGGGTGGATGAACAGGACCCCGTGAAGGGCTGGATAAACATGACGACCCCACGGAGGGCTGGTTGAACAGTAGCCGGTGGAGGGCTGGATGAACAATAGCCCGTGGAGGGGTGGTTGAACAGGACCCTGTGGAATGCGATGGTTGAACAGTAGCCAGTGGAGGAGCGGTGGCGGCTGGATGAACAGGAGCCCGTGGATGAACAGTCGCAGGCAGAGGCTGGAGGAGGTTGACGGTGGATGAACAATAGCCCGTGGAGGCAGTTGAAAGTGCAACTATCCCTAGGTGGTTTTGGTAATTCCTAACAACATATAGCTCATTGAGCTAACATCATTCCAAGATGAATATTTCAGGAAAAGCTCAATGGATGGCATGGCATGGATGAGAAAAGTGGATCCCTCAAATTGCTAAGGATAAAAGGATTGGCTCAAGCTCAAAAGCTCTAGACTCTACATTTTATATTTTAGTGATCCAAGATCACATTGAGTCTATAGGAAAAGCCAATACTATCAAGGAGGGATGAGGTGTTGCTTAATGAGTTTCTTGCTCCACAGTGCTTAGTGATATGCTCCAAAACCCTCAGCTACTTTCTCATATCCACATATGACCTAAACCCAAAGTCAAACTCGGCCCTACCGATTCTTTCTACCCGGCGCCACCGAGTTCAGATGTCATAGCCATTGCCACAAACCCTAGGCAAATCGGTTTCACTGATAGGGATCTCGGTCTCACGGAGATGTGATCTCTCTGTTTCCCTTCGTAACGTTTCGGTCCTACCGAGATGAGTGATCGGTCCCACCGACATTGCAATGTAAACTTTCTGTTTCCCTTTCGTAACATTTCGGTCTCACCGAAAAGAGCGAATCGGTCCCACCGAGTTTACCTGACCAACTCTCTGGTTAGCTTATTACCAAAATCGGTCTCTCCGAGTTTGTGTAATCGGTCTCACCGAGATTACGTTATGCCCTAACCCTAACCATGTCGGTCCCACCGAAAATCCTAACGTTCACTAGATTTGCTGAATCCGTCCGACCGAGTTTATCAATTTGGTCCCACCGAGTTTGGCAAGTTGTGTGTAACGGTTGAATTTTGTGTGGAGGCTATATATACCCCTCCACCTCCTCTTCATTCGTGGAGAGATCCATCAGAACAAACCTACACTTCCAACTTGCTGTTTCTGAGAAGGAACCACCTACTCATGTGTTGAGGCCAAGATATTCCATTCCTACCATATGAATCTTGATCTCTAGCCTTCCCCAAGTTGCTTTGCACTCAAATCTTCTTTCCACCAAATCCAAATCCTGTGAGAGAGAGTTGAGTGTTGGGGAGACTATCATTTGAAGCACAAGAGCAAGGAGTTCATCATTAACACACCATTTGTCACTTCTTGGAGAGTGATGTCTCCTAGATTGGCTAGGTGTCACTTGGGAGCCTCCGACAAGATTGTGGAGTTGAACCAAGGAGTTTGTAAGGGCAAGGAGATCGCCTACTTCATGAAGATCTACCGCTAGTGAGGCAAGTCCTTCATGGGCGACGGCCATGGTGGGATAGACAAGGTTGCTTCTTCGTGGACCCTTCGTGGGTGGAGCCCTCCATGGACTCGCGCAACCGTTACCCTTCGTGGGTTGAAGTCTCCATCAACGGGGATGTACGATAGCACCACCTATCGGAACCACGACAAAAACATCCGTGTATCCAACTGCGTTTGAATTCTCCAAACCCTTCCCTTTACATTCTTGCAAGTTGCATGCTTTACTTTCCGCTGCTCATATACTCTTTGCATGCTTGCTTGAATTGTGTTAAGATTGCTTGACTTGTGCTAAGATAGCTAAAATCTGCCAAAGACTAAAATTGGGAAAAGGATAAGTTTTTAATTGGTCAAGTAGTCTAATCACCCCCCTCTAGACATACTTGTTGGAAATATGCCCTAGAGGCAATAATAAATTGGTTATTATTATATTTCCTTGTTCATGATAATCGTTTATTATCCATGCTATAATTGTATTGATAGGAAACTCAGATACATGTGTGGGTACATAGACAACACCATGTCCCTAGTAAGCCTCTAGTTGACTAGCTCGTCGATCAATAGATGGTTACAGTTTCATGACCATGGACATTGGATGTCGTTGATAACGGGATCACATCATTAGCGAGAATGATGTGATGGACAAGACAATCCTAAGCCTAGCACAAAGATCGTGTAGTTCGTATGCTAAAGCTTTTCTAATGTCAAGTATCTTTTCCTTAGACCATGAGATTGTGCAACTCCGGATACCGTAGGAATGCTATGGGTGTACCAAGCGTCACAACGTAATGGCGGGTGGCTATAAAGGTGCACTACGGTATCTCCGAAAGTGTCATTGGGTTGTACGAATCGAGATCGGATTTGTCACTCCGTGTGACGGAGAGGTATCTCTAGGCCCACTCGGTAGGACATCATCATAACGTGCACAATGTGACCAAGGGGTTGATCACGGGATGATGTGTTACGGAACGAGTAAAGTGACTTGCCGGTAACGAGATTGAACAAGGTATCGGGATACCGACGATCGAATCTCGGGCAAGTGCAATACCGCTAGACAAAGGGAACTGTATACGGGATCGATTGAGTCCTTGACATCGTGGTTCATCCGATGAGATCATCATGGAACATGTGGGAGCCAACATGGGTATCTAGATCCCGCTGTTGGTTATTGACCGGAGAACGTCTCGGTCATGTCTGCATGGTTCCCGAACCCGTAGGGTCTACACACTTAAGGTTCGATGACGCTAGGGTTATAAAGGAAGTTTGTATGTGGTTACTGAATGTTCCGGAATGGTTCGGAGGTAAAGATTTATATATGGGAAGTCCTGTTTTGGTCACCGGAAAAGTTTGGGTTTTATCGATAACGTCATCGACCACCGGGAGGTCCTGGGGTCCACCAAGTGGGGCCACCAGCCTCGGAGGGCTGCATGGGCCAAGTGTGGGAGGGACCAGCCCGGTGGGCTGGTGCGCCCCACAAGGGCCAAAGGCGCCTAGGGTTTGGGAGGCGCCCACCTGGCTTGGGGGCAAGTTTCCCTCTCCCCCTTGGCCGCCACCCTAGATGGGATTGGGGCAGCCGCACCCTGGGGTGGAAACCCTAGAGGGGCGCACCCCTCCCTCTCCCTATATATAGTTGAGGTCTTGAGGGCTGCCAACACATGAGTTTGACCTCTCCTGGCGCAGCCCTACCTCTCTCCTACTCCTCTCCCGGTGCTTGGCGAAGCCTGTGGGATTGCCACGCTCCTCCATCACCACCACGCCGTTGTCTGTGTGCTGGATGGAGTCTTCCTCAACCTCTCCCTCTCTCCTTGCTGGATCAAGGCATGGGAGGCGTCACCGGGCTGTCGTGTGTTGAACCCGGAGGTGCCGTCCGTTCGGCACTAGGATCTCCGTGATTTGGATCACGACAGTACGACTCCTTCAACCCCGTTCTCTTGAGCGCTTCCACTTAGCGATCTACAAGGGTATGTAGATGCACTCTCCTTCCCCTCGTTGCTAGTTTCTCCATAGATAGATCTTGGTGACACGTAGGAAATTTTTGAATTTCTGCTACGTTCCCCAACAATATTTTCGATCCTACAAGTGGTATCAGAGCTTTGGTCTCCATTTTCTTTGATTTCCATAGATTTTGGTGGTCATAGCCTTGGTTTCACAACCTAGGAGAGTATGGCATCTAGCGAGGGAAATTATCACCGTAGAGGTCCTTACTTTGATGGTACCAATTTTGCTAGTTGGAAGCATAAGATGAAAATGCATATTCTTGGACATAACCCCGCCGTTTGGGCTATTGTGTGTATTGGCTTGCAAGGTGAATTCTTTGAGGGAGAGAACCGAACCGTGAAGCTAGTGCGGAAGAGTTGAAGATGCTGCAATACAACACTCAAGCTTGCGATGTCCTCTTCAATGGATTGTGCCCCGAAGAATTCAACAAAATCAGCCGTCTTGAGAATGCAAAGGAAATTTGGGATACTTTGATTGATATGCATGAAGGTACCGACTCCGTCAAGGAATCCAAGTTGGATGTGCTCCAAAGTCAACTTGACAAGTTCAAAATGAAGGATGGTGAAGGTGTCGCTGAAATGTACTCTAGGCTTGCTCTTATCACAAATGAGATTGCCGGCTTAGGAAGTGAAGAGATGATAGACAAATTCATCATCAAGAAGATCCTAAGAGCTTTGGATGGAAAATATGATACCGTGTGCACATTGATCCAAATGATGCCCAATTACAAAGATCTCAAGCCAACGGAAGTCATTGGAAGAATTTTTGCTCATGAGATGTCGCTCAAGGATAAGGAGGAACTTCACAACAAGTCAAGTGATGCTTACAAAGCCTCATGTGAAGCCCCCACATCATCAAGTGAGAAACAAACCTTCAATGAAGAATTGAGCTTAATGGTGAAGAACTTCAACAAATTCTACAAGAGTAGAAGCAAAGAGAGAAGCTCCAAGTCAAGGTCCTACAATGACAAAAGATCTTCTAGTCGGGAGCGTAATTGCTACAATTGTGGAAGACCCGGACACTATTCCAATGAGTGTACGGCACCCTACAAAAGAAGAGAAGATTCTCCAAAAGAAGAAGTAGAAGAGAAGAATCACCACCAAGAGAGAGAGGAGTAGAGATGATCATTATGAACGAAGACCCTCACGGAGAAGCAAGGATTCGGAAAGGAAGGACAAGTCATCAAGGAGCTACACAAAATGAAGACATCAAGCTCATGTTGGTGAATGGGTATCTGGCTCCGACTCCGACAATCACTCCGAGAGAAGTTATCACTCCGACTCCGAATATACTCAAGATGAAGGTGTTGCCGGTCTATCACTTGTGTCAACCAACTCCTACGACATATTTGATTCACCAAATGAAGGAATTGGAAGATGCTTCATGGCCAAAGGCCCAAAGGTAACACACCCCGAGTATGTTGATTTCAATAGTGATGAAGATGACTTGCTAGGTGATGATGATTTACTTGTTGACAACTCTAGTGATGAATACTATGATGAAAGGTCAATTAATCATGATAATCAAGATAAAACGAATGACAATGATAAGGAGAAGATTGAGCGTCTAACTAAAGAACTAAACACTCTTAAGTTAGCTCATGAAACTATCTTAGAAGATCATCGAGAACTTTTAAGGACTCATGAGAAGTTACGCTTTGAAAAGCTCAATCTTGAGCAAGAGCATGAGTTCTTAAAGGCAATCAATGATGATCTTCGTAAGAAAAGTTCTTCTTACATTGCCAAGCGTTTACTCTTATCTACTTACATGCCTCAAGTCAAATCCACTAACAAAAACAAGAAGGATTCTTCCTCTAGTAGTAACAATAATCATGCTAAATCAAATCTTGTTGCTTCTAGTAGTTCTCTTGATTCAACTAATGATTCTCTTAGCCAAGTTACACTTGAGCAAGAAAATAGCTTATTGAAGGTAATTATAGAGAAAGGTGTTTACAAGAGCCTTGCCGGGAGTAAGCAATTTGAGGAAATTGTACGCAAGCAAGGAAGGCACCGGAAGAATCAAGGTGTTGGTTTTGAACAAAAGTTCAATGCCAATGGAGTTGAGTGGGAAGAAGATCAATATCCCAAGACGAAGTTTGTTCCTCAACAAGAGAAGTATGATCCTAATTCCTTCAGAGGGACACAAGCTCAAGATGATCTTCCACCACAAGACCACAAGCAAAAAGGCAAGGACAAGCTTCAAGAGGAGATTGATGCATTTGAAGAAGCTCCTAAGGCCTTGGTCAAGTGGGTTCCCAAGACTACGACAAGTTCTACTTCATCAAGTACGACTACAACTCCAAGGATTCCCATCAAGATGATGTGGATCCTGAAGAAGAAGAACTAGAGAGTTCTTGAGGGTGACTCCGCCAACATATTTCACTCATATCATTTTGGCAACAATGAGTGCAATCAACTTCCACATCTTGCACTAGTTCAAGGAGTCACAAACCCTCTTGTTGGTAAGACAAGGGACAAGGTAACCTAATGCTTTCATAGACATCATCTTATGTGTGCATCACTCTATGTCTATGGATATCCTTGTTTGTTCCTTGTGGGACTAACCCGTGTAGGTATTGAAAGTGCAACTCACTCCAAAGGATTGCTCCAAATGATCTTCATCAACATTGAGCATCCACATCTTCAACACCTACATGAAGTCATCATCGACAAAACCCAAGGTTAGTTCATCCCTCTAAGGGGATCTCACATCTAGGGGAGCTTTACTCTAAAGAATTGAGCTAAAGCAACTCTAATGGTGTGAACACAACAATGCATTATGTAAAAGTGGTAACCCCACTTGAGCTTAAGCGATGAGTATGACCTATGATCAAATGTTCTCATTTGACTCCTAAGTCAATATACTCATATATAGATGACCTAGTCATCGCCAATTGTTTGATAGATGCTAGAATTGTTTGTGCATGCTTTGTCACATATTTCATTTGTCATTTTATTGTGTGAGCATGTTGGTTGCATATTTTACTCATTCAAGGACATCCACTTGTGGTTTTGATTGTTTGGTTTCTTTTTCTTTGGCCAAGTGGATGGACAAGAATGCCTAAGAACCTTCTCTAGCTATCTATGCTCTTCTCGTCTCAAACTCTATTCATGCTACATCACAAAATTTGATCAAGTCAGATTCGAACCACTCAGTGAGGAGCACTCGAGTCCCGATTCAGTCATAGACTTAAACTTCCAAAACTTCTTTTTGCTTTTCGGTCTGACTGATTCCTCCATTTCGGTCATACCGAGATCACTAAGTCGATCTAGGTTTTCAATCTCGGTGCAACTGATTTGAACTTTTCGGTCACACCGAGTTGCTGTAACTGTCAACAGTTATGCATCTCGGTGCCACCGAGTTGTTCCACTCGGTCACACCAACAGGGTCGGGCTATATATACTCACGGGCAAAAATTTGGAAATTTTCTCCAAACCCCTTCGCCCGCGCATAGCTCGCTCTGCCTCCAAGGTCTCCGGATCGTCCTCCTCGTCGCCAGCCGCCTCCTGTCGCTGGTCTCCGCCGCCGTCAACGGAATTCATCCCCGCCGTTGCCGCCGTAGCAAGTTCATCGTCGATCTAGGGTATGGACTCGATCACAGTGCTATCCCCGTCCGATTCCTAGCACATTGTGTTCATCATGATTCTTGCCACGATTGAAACGACTCTATCCAGTCAAAACACTCCGTAGATTAGAGTTGAATTGAAAATTTAGGGTTAGGTTTCCGCCGAAACCATGTCGGACCCACCGAGTTGCAGAACTCAGTTCCACCGATTCGGCCAAGGCCATTGCACATGTGCTTCTCGGTCTGACCGAGAATTGCAAATCGGTGTGACCAAGTTCAGGACTTTGTGAAACCCTAGCAGTCTCGGTGCCACCGAACCGTGACTCGGTCTTACCGAGTTCACTAGTTTAGGTTCCAAAAGCTGCTTCAGTATCACCGAGTTTGCAAATCGGTTGATCCGAAATGCTTTCAGTGGAAAACTAAAACTAAGATTTTGACTCATTCTTTTGCAAAAATCTCTGAATTTTGTGATGCTCATCCACTCTATCTCATCTATATCTATTCACAGGGTCTGCAGTCAGTGTTTGCAACATGTCTGACCAGAGTGACAGCCAGAACAAGTCAGAGGAGCAGATTCAGTTGAGTGAGGGCACTAGTCCCTCTAGCAGCTCAGATGAGGGAAGCAGAAGCACCCCAAGCAACCTGCCGAAAGCTGCCACCAGGACAAGGAAGAAGAGAAACTCAGAATCTAAGGATGAAGATTATGTGGCAGTAGAGTATGAGGCTATTTCAAAGAAAAAAGTGCTCAAGAAGGAGTATAGCTCAGTTGCAGTTAAGCCAGGTCTGAAGATCAAAAGGTCAGCAGGAAGACAACCCATGTCTAAAGCCAGAGCCTCCACTCAAGCATCTTTGGACTCCCAACCCAAAGAGGCTGCTGCAGAAGGAAAGAAAAGGAAGGAAAGGGTCAAGAAGACCATGGCCAGAGTTATTGGAAAGCCTTCCATGATGGAAGAAGAGGAAGAAGAAGAGGTTGCTGCACCAGCACCCAAGGCTCAGAAGCTTATGGGTGATGCTATTAAGTCAGGGGCTACATCATCAAAGCCCAAAGAAGCACCCAAAGCTGCCTCCAAACCAAAGAGTGCACCAAAGAGGAATACCAGGAACATATCTGCTGCTGAGAAGAACAAGGCCCCAGTGCCTGAGACTGTTACTAAAGAAGAAGAAGAAGAAGAAGAAGAAGAAGAAGAAGAAGAAGAAGAAGAGCAAATCCTGAGAAAGTTGAAGCCAAAGATTCCAGACCACAATGATGCTCATCCTGTGGCTGAGAACATGAAGATCAGAAGAGACTCAGGGTTGAGGCTATGGAGAGAGTCAGATCCATATGCCACCAGAAGAAGGACTGCTGTTGATTACAGGTTCCACACAAAGGAACAACAGGACTTCTATGAGACAATCTTGTTGGACAAGAAGCCTATAGTGTGTGACATGAGGTGGGTCGACTGGACCTACATAAAGGAGAATGAGGAACACTATCCTGGTGTGTACGATAGTTTCAGTGCTTGTGGAGTTGCAGACTTTGTTGGGCAGAAGCTCACAAAGTGGAATGAGGAGCTCATAATGCAATTCTACTCCACAGCCCACTTCTATCCTGATGTCAGGATAGTATGGATGTCTGAAGGTACAAGGTACCAATCAACTATTGAGTAATGGGCCAATCTGATCAATGCACCCAAGGAGGAAGAGGATGACTTGGATATCTATGCCAAGAAAAAGATGGATCATAACACAATGGCACGAATGTACAAAGAGATTCCTGAAGCAGATCTTGAGAATCACCAGTTTGGATCAGTGAAACACTTGCTGTCAGGTCTGCCTACAATCAATTGGATCCTTAGGCACACTCTCTTGCCCAAGTCTGGTGATCACAGGATGATCAGAGGCCATGCTATAAACTTGCTACATATATTTGATGTGCCACAGAAGTTCAAGGTCATGAGCCTTATAGTTGAGACTATCAAAAGGACAGCTGCTGACCAGAAAAGAAGTTGTGGATATGCCCCACAGATACAGGAGCTGATAAACTCCAAGATGGGCACAAGCACATACCTGTTGGATAAGGAGCATATGCCTATTTATCCAGATTTCGAGGACAACCAAGTGGTTATGGATGAAGATGAACCATCCTCAGTGCAAGCACAGGCTAAAAAGGAGAACTAGCTCCAATTCATCAATATAATGTAGGCATGTATTCCGAATATAGTCATACGTGCTTATGGGAAAGAACTTGCATGACATCTTTTGTCCTACCCTCCCGTGGTAGCGGGGTCCTATTGGAAACTAAGGGATATTAAGGCCTCCTTTTAATAGAGAACCAAAACAAAGCATTAACACATAGTGAATACATGAACTCCTCAAACTATGGTCATCACCGGGAGTGGTCCCGATTATTGTCACTTCGGGGTTGCCGGATCATAACACATACTAGGTGACTATAGACTTGCAAGCTAGGATCAAGAACACACATATATTCATGAAAACATAATAGGTTCAGATCTGAATTCATGGCACTCGGGCCCTAGTGACAAGCATTAAGCATAGCAAAGTCATAGCAACATCAATCTCAGAACATAGTGGATACTAGGGATCAAACCCTAACAAAACTAACTCGATTACATGATAAATATCATCCAACCCATCACCGTACAACAAGCCTACGATGGAATTACTCAAGCACGGTGGTGAGCATCATGAAATTGGTGATGGAGGATGGTTGATGATGACGACGGCGACGAATCCCCCTCTCCGGAGCCCCGCGGACTCAGATCAGCCCTCCCGAGAGATTAGGGCTTGGCGGCTCCGTGTCGTAAAAAGCGATGAAACTTTCTCTCGATATTTTTCTCCCAAAGCCAATATATGGAGTTGGAGTTGGCGTCGGAGGAGCTCGAGGGGCCCACGAGGTAGGGGCGCGCCTAGAGGCGCCCCACCCTCGTGGACAGGTGTGGGCCCTGGTCTTCATCTTTAGCGAGGATTTATTATTATTTTTATAAGACATCCGTGGAGTTTCAGGTCATTCCGAGAACTTTTGTTTTCTGCACATAAAACAACATCATGGCAATTCTGCTGAAAACAGCATCAGTCCGGGTTAGTTCCATTCAAATCATACAAGTTAGAGTCCAAAACAAGGGTAAAAGTGTTTGGAAAAGTAGATACAACGGAGACGTATCAACTCCCCCAAGCTTAAACCCTTGCTTGTCCTCAAGCAATTCAGTTGACAAACTGAAAGAGAAAAAGAAAAACTTTTACAAACTCTGTTTGCTCTTGTTGTTGTACTTATGTCAAGCCAGCATTCAAGTTTTCAGCAAATATTATAACTAACCACATTTGCAATAATTCTCATGTCTCATGTTTACTCATATCAATAGCATAATGAACTAGCAAGTCATAACAGTAAATCTCGGATGACAACACTTTCTCAAAACGATCATAATATGATATAACAAGATGGTATCTCGCTAGCCCTTTCTGAGACCGAAAAACATAAATGCAGAGCACCTTCAAAGATCAAGGACTGACTAGACATTGTAATTCAGGGTAAAAGAGATCCAATCATAGTCATACCCGATATAAATTAACAGTAATGAATGCAAATGACAGCTGTGCTCTCCAGCTAGTGCTTTTAATAAGAGGGTGATGATTCAACATGAAGTAAATAGATAGGCCCTTCGCAGAGGGAAGCAGGGATTTGTAGAGGTGCTAGAGCTCGATTTTGAAATAGAGATAATTTATTTTGAGCGGCATACTTTCATTGTCAACATAACAACTAAGAGATGACGATATCTTCCATGCTAAACAAATTATAGGCGGTTCCCAAACAGAATGGTAAAGTTTATACTCCCCCTCCTCCACAAGCATCAATCCATGGCTTGCTCGAAACAACGAGTGCCTCCAACATTCAACGGGTCCTAGGGGGAGTTTTGTTTGCAATTATTTTGATTTAGTTTGCATAAAGCATGGGACTGGGCATCCCGATGACCAGCCATTTTCTCGTGAGTGAGGAGCGGAGTCCACTCCTCTTGAGAATAACCCGCCTAACACGGAAGATAAGGGCAGCACTAGTTGATATATGAGCTATTCGAGCATGCAAAACAGAATGTTCATTTGAAGGTTTAGAGTTTGGCACATACAAATTTACTTGGAACGGCAGGTAGATACCGCATATAGGAAGGTATGGTGGACTCATATGGAATAACTTTGGGGTTTAAGGATTGGATGCACAAGCGGTATTCCGCTTAGTACAAGTGAAGGCTAGCAAAAGACCGGAAGCGACCAACTAGAGAGCGACCGAGTCATGAACATGCATTAAAATTAATAAAAATTGAATACAAGCATGAGTAGGATATAATCCACCATGAACATAAATATCGTGAAGGCTATGTTGATTTGTTTCAACTACATGCGTGAACATGTGCCAAGTCAAGTCACTTAAATTATTCAAAGGAGGATATCGACCCATCATACCACATCATAATCATCTCAATAGCATGTTGGCACGCAAGGTAAACCATTATAACTCGTAGCTAATCAAGCATGGCTCAAGCAACTATGATCTCTAATTGTCATTGCAAACATGTTTATTCATAATAAGCCAAATCAGGAACGATGGACTCATCATATTAAAAAAACAAAAGAGGTCGAGTTCATACCAGCTTTTCCCATCTCAGTCAGTCCATCATATATGTCATCATAATTTCCTTTCATTTGCACGACCGAACGATGTGAATAATAATAAGAGTGCACGTGTGAGGGAGTCCTGGATTAGGGGGTGTCTAGATAGCCGAACTATCACCGTTGGCCGGACTCCTGGACTATGAAGATACAAGATTGAAGACTTCATCCCGTGTCCGGATGGGACTTTCCTTGGCGTGGAAGGCAAGCTTGGCGATACGGATATGTAGATCTCCTACCATTGTAACCGACTCTGTGTAACCCTAACCCTATCCAGTGTCTATATAAACCGGAGGGTTTTAGTCCGTAGGACGAACAACAATCATACCATAGGCTAGCTTCTAGGGTTTAGCCTCTCTGATCTCATGGTAGATCCACTCTTGTACTACCCATATCATCAATATTAATGAAGCAGGAGTAGGGTTTTACCTCCATCGAGAGGGCCCAAACCTGGGTAAAAACATCGTGTCCCTCGTCTCCTGTTACCATCCGCCTAGACGCACAGTTCGGGACCCCCTACCCGAGATCCGCCGGTTTTGACACCGACAACGTGCATTGGACTAAGCTGGAATCTGCAAGCATTCAATAAATAGGAGAAGACAAGGCAATATGGGCTCTTGGTTAAATCAACAATGATGCATATAAGAGCCACTACAACAATTTAATCATGGTCTTCTCCTACTGACCCCCAAAGAAAAGAAAAGAAATAAAACTATTTACACGGAAAGCTCCCAACAAGCAAAAGAAGAACGGGAAATATTTTTGGGTTTTCTTTTTAATTATTACCAGCAGGAAAAATAAACTACTACTATCTTTTTTGGTTTTTTCTAAGGTTTATTAAACACACAAGAAGAAAGCAGGAAAAAGGAAAATAAACTAGCATGGATATTACAGTGAAAGAGTATGCGCACCGACATCTAGCAATGAGTGTGTGTGAACATAAATGTAATGTCGGTGGGAAATACGTACTCCCCCAAGCTTAGGCTTTTGGCCTAAGTTGGTCTATTGCCAGGGATAGCCTGGCTGATACCCGTAGGTGTAGCTGGGGTCGTACTGCGATGCAGCGGCTATCGCCTCCTGAGCTGCAGCGTGGCGTCGAGCCGCCTCCGCTCTCCTCTCGTACTCATCTGCCTCCTCTCTGGTAATAATATATCTTCCTCTCGTCTGAAAATCAAAGAAGGCAGGAGCAGGAAGAGTAACATGGACAACATGCCGTTTGTTAAAGATTAGTCGATACTGGGGTGGTTCAGTCCTCGCAACAAACTGGTGGGAAACCATAGAATCAAATTCTAAATAAGTAGGGGGTAACTCCACGTCACCCTCACGAACGTCTATCTCAAGAAAATTAGCTAAGCGGGTTGCATAAATTCCTCCAAAGAAATCTCCGTTATGTCTATTAAGATGCAACCTATGAGCTACAATGGCTCCCATATGATTAGATTGGTCCCCTAACACAGCACTTCTGAGAATGCTGAGATCAGGGGCACACATGTGACATGCTTCATCCTTAGCATTTATGCATCTACCTATGAAGAGAGCAAAATAATGTATAGCAGGAAAGTGAATGCTCCCTATAGTGGCTTGCATTATATCCCTAGATTCCCCCCACAGTTATTCTAGCAAGAAAGTCTCTATATTCAGATTTAGGGGGATCCTTGATACTACCCCAAGATGGAAGTTTGCATGCAAGAGTGAAATCCTCTGAGTCCATGGTATAAGATTTGTCATAAAGGTCAAACATGACTGAAGGAGAATTACGTGAAGATGAAAACTCAAACCTCCCCACAAATGAACTTGTGAGGTCACGATACTGGGGGCATTTGTCAGCTTCAAAGTCCTGAAGACCGGCAGTACACAAATATGCGTTAAATTCTTCTTTAATTCCCGCTTGATCCATAAAATTTTCAGAAGGCCATTCACAGGGCCTCACAAGAGCGTCTCTTGGTGGTTCCTCGTTAGCATCACGCATTGCAAGCCTGGGACCTTGCTTCCTTGAAGAACCACCTTGGAACATCTTCCTAAGCATATTGTTTTCTCTGAAAAACAATTCTGAAATTTTTAGTAACTTCAAACAAAAGTGAACCAACTTCAATAAAACTGATAGCAACTACTCATACAAGTGCCTAGAGCATATATCAAGCATTAGAACTACTTGGAACCATGGTCACCTATGCAGCACAAATTTGCAAAGAATAAAGCACTAGAACAAAAACTAATTGGACCAATGGAGGAGTCACATACCAAGGAACAATCTCCCCAAGCAGTTTTGCGAGAGGTGCTTTGAGCAAGGAGATCGAAAATCACAGCAAAAGTGGCTGGAACACGAGCTTGAGTTGGTTTTTCGGGTTTGTGTGAGGCAGAGGAAGAAGATGGGTGCAGGGATAAGTGGAGGAGGGCCACCATGGGCCCACGAGGCAGGGGGGCGCGCCCAGGGGGTAGGCGCGCCCTCCACCCTCGTGGCAGTGGCAGCTCCCCACGGTAATTTTGCACATAAATCCTCAACTATTCGAAAAAATCATATTAAATTAGCATGGCATTACGAGGACTTTTATTTTCGGGATATTTTTATATTGCACGGATAAATCAGAAGCAGATGAAAAATACTATTTTACTTTATTTCTACTAAGGAACAAAAAATATAAAGAGGGTACAGAAGGTTGTGCTTCTAGTTTCATCCATCTCATGCTCATCAAAAAGAATCCACTAACAAGGTTGATCAAGTCTTGTTAACAAACTCATTCCGATAATCATGGAACCGGAGAAATTTTGAATAACACTATGTTACCTCAACGGGGATATGGACATCCCCAATAATAAGTATATCATATTTCTTCTTAACAGTAGGGAGAGGAAATTCAAAACCTCCAAATATAATCGATGGAATTTTTCCAATAGAGTTGATACTATGAACTTGAGGTTGTTTCCTCGGAAAGTGTATCGTATGCTCATTACCATTAACATGAAAAGTGACATTGCCTATGTTGCAATCTATAACAGCCCCTGCAGTATTAAGGAAAGGTCTTCCAAGAATAATAGACATACTATCATCCTCGGGAATATCAAGAATAACAAAGTCCGTTAAAATAGTAACGTTTGCAACCACAACAGGCACATCCTCACAAATATCGACAGGTATAGCAGTTGATTTGTTAGCCATTTGCAAAGATATTTCAGTAGGTGTTAACTTATTCAAGTCAAGTCTACGATATAAAGAGAGAGGCATAACACTAACACCGGCTCCAAGATCACATAAAGCAATTTTAACATAATTTCTTTTAATGGAGCATGGTATAGTAGGTACTCCTGGATCTCCAAGTTTCTTTGGTATTCCACCCTTAAAAGTATAATTAGCAAGCATGGTGGAAATTTTAGCTTCCGTTATCTTTCTTTTATTTGTAACAATATCTTTCATATATTTAGCATAAGGATTCATTTTGAGCATATCAGTCAATCACATACGCAAAAAGATGGGTCTAATCATTTCAGCAAAGCGCTCAAAATCCTCATCATCCTTTTTCTTGGATGGTTTGGGAGGAAAAGGCATGGGTTTCTGAACCCATGGTTCCCTTTCTTTACCATGTTTCCTAGCAACGAAGTCTCTTCTATCATAACATTGATTCTTTGATTGTGGGTTATCAAGATCAACAACAGGTTCAACTTCTACATCATTATCATTACTAGGTTGAGCATTATCAGGAACATCATCATTAACATTTTCACTAGTTCCATGTTCATTACCAGATTGTGTTTCAGCATCAGACATAGAGATATCATTTGGATTCTCAGGTGGTTCAGCAATAGGTTCACTAGAAGTTTGCATAGTTCTATCATTTTTATTTTTCTTCCTTTTAGAAGAACTAGGCATATCAATATTATTTCTCTGAGAATCTTGCTCGATTCTCTTAGGGTGGCCTTCAGGATACAAAGGTTCCTGAGTCATTCTACCAGTTCTAGTAGCCACTCTAACAACATAATCATTTTTCTTACTATTCATTTCATCAAGCACTTCTTTCTGAGCTTTAAGTACTTGTTCTACTTGAGTGGTAACCATAGAAGCATGTTTGCTAACAAGTTTAAGTTCACCTATAATATTAGCCATATAATCACCCATGCATTTAATCATAAAGGTATTCTGTTTCAATTGTCTACCAAAATAAGCATTAAAGTCATCTTGCTTAAACATAAAGTTATCAAACTCATCCAAGCACTGACTAGCAATTTTAGTAGGAGGTACTTCAGCTTTATCATATCTATAGAGAGAATTTACCTTTACTACCTGTGTCGGGATATCGGGATTAGGAGGTTCTTCAGTGAATAAAGAATTGTGATCATATACTTCTTCAACGTGCGGTAAATTAAGACCATGTATTTCTTCAATAGGAGGTAAATTCTTAACATCTTCAGCTTTAATACCTTTTTCTTTCATAGATTTCTTAGCCTCTTGCATATCTTCGGGACTAAGAAATAGAACACCTCTCTTCTTCGGAGTTGGTTTAGGAACAGGCTCAGTAATTGGCTCAGGAGCTGGCTCGGGAGTTGGCTCAGGAGGTGCCAATTATTTTCATTTGTGAACATATTATTCAATAAGATTTCAGCTTCATCCGGTGTTCTTTCCCTGAAAAGAGAACCAACACAACTATCCAGGTAATCTCTGGAAGCATCGGTTAGTCCATTATAAAAGATATCAAGTATTTCAGGTTTCTTAAGAGGATGATCAGGCAAAGCATTAAGTAAGTTGAGAAGGCTCCCCCAAGCTTGTGGGAGACTCTCTTCTTCAATTTGCAAAAAGTTATATATATCCCTCAAAGAAGCTTGTTTCTTATGAGCAGGGAAATATTTAGCAGAGAAGTAATAAATCATATCCTGGGGACTACGCACACAACCAGGATCAAGATAATTAAACCATATCTTAGCATCACCCTTTAATGAGAACGGAAATATTTTGAGTATATAAAAGTAGCGCGATCTCTCATCATTAGTAAACAGGGCAGCTATATCGTTTAACTTAGTAAGATGTGCCACAACAGTTTGATTCATAGCCATAAAAGGATCAGATTCAACCAAAGTAATTATATCAGATCAACAGAGAATTCATAATCCTTATCAGGAACACAGATAGGTGAAGTAGCAAAAGCAGGGTCAGGTCTCATCCTATCTCTAAGAGATTCTTTATTCCATTTAACTAGCAGCCTCTTAAGTTCATATCTATCCTTACAAGCAAAAATAGCCGCAGAAGATTCAGCATAAAAAAGATAACCCTCAGGAATAGCATGCATCTTTTCATCATCACTTTCATCATTGTATTTAGTTTCACTAATTTCTCTTTCTCTAGACCTAGAAATTTGTTCATCTAGAAATTCACCAAGGGGCACAGTAGTATCAAGCATAGAAGTAGTTTCATCATAAGTATCATGCATAGCGAAGTGGCATCATCAATAACATGCACATATCGAACGAATAGCGAAGCAGGTTTAGGTGTCGCTAGCTTACTCATAACGAAGGTGAATCAAGTGCGAGCTAGATGGCAGTTCCTTACCTCCCTCGTAGTTGAGGGATAAATTGTTGTCTTAGCGTCTTTCAAGTTCTTCATAGTGTCCAGCAGATATAAATCCCAAGTGACTCAAAGAATAGAGCTATGCTCCCCGGAAATGGCGCCAGAAAAAGGTCTTGATAACCCACAAGTATAGGGGATCGCAATAGTTTTTGAGGGTAGAGTATTCAACCCAAATTTGTTGATTCGACACAAGGGGAGCCAAAGAATATTCTCAAGTATTAGCAACTGAGTTGTCAATTCAACCACACCTGGAAACTTAATATGTGCAGCAAAGTGTTTAGTAGCAAAGTAATATGATAGTGGCGGTAACGGTAACAAAAGTAAATACATCAAAAGTAATGTTTTTGGTATTATTGTAGTGATGATAACAGTAGCAACGGAAAAGTAAATAAGCGAGAACCAGTCTATGGAAAGCTCGTAGGCACCGGATCAGTGATGGATAATTATGCCGGATGTGGTTCGTCATGTAACGGTCATAACATAGGGTGACACAGAACTAGCTCCAATTCATCAATATAATGTAGGCATGTATTCCGAATATAGTCATATGTGCTTATGGAAAAGAACTTGCATGACATCTTTTGTCCTACCCTCCCGTGGCAGCGGGGTCCTATTGGAAACTAAGGGATATTAAGGCCTCCTTTTAATAGAGAACCAGAACAAAGCATTAACACATAGTGAATACATGAACTCCTCAAACTATGGTCATCACCGGGAGTGGTCCCGATTATTGTCACTTCGGTGTTGCCGGATCATAACACATAGTAGGTGACTATAGACTTGCAAGATAGGATCAAGAACACACATATATTCATGAAAACATAATAGGTTCAGATCTGAATTCATGGAACTCGGGCCCTAGTGACAAGCATTAAGCATAGCAAAGTCATAGCAACATCAATCTCAGAACATAGTGGATACTAGGGATCAAACCCTAACAAAACTAACTCGATTACATGATAAATCTCATCGAACCCATCACCGTCCAGCAAGCCTACGATGGAATTACTCACGCACGGCGGTGAGCATCATGAAATTGGTGATGGAGGATGGTTGATGATGACGACGGCGACGAATCCCCCTCTCCGGAGCCCCGAGCGGACTCCAGATCAGCCCTCCCGAGAGAGATTAGGGCTTGGCGGCGGCTCCGTATCGTAAAACGCGATGAAACTTTCTCTCTGATTTTTTTCTCCCCGAAAGCCAATATATGGAGTTGGAGTTGGCGTCGGAGGGGCTCTAGGGGGCTCACGAGGTAGGGGGCGCGCCCTAGGGGGGGGGGTGGCGCCCCCCACCCTCGTGGACAGGGTGTGGGCCCCCTGGTCTTCATCTTTGGCGAGGATTTTTATTATTTTTATAAGACATCCCGTGGAGTTTCAGTCATTCGAGAACTTTTGTTTTATGCACATAAAACAACATCATGGCAATTCTCTTTGAAAACAGCGTCGATCCGGGTTAGTTCCATTCAAATCATACAAGTTAGAGTCCAAAACAAGGGCAAAAGTGTTTGGAAAAGTAGATCTGACGGAGACGTATCAATCAGTCATGATGCAAGGATGATACGAGCCACTTCATCTGCACCAGCTACAACTTCAGTGCCACCAGCTCCAGCACCTACTCCACCAGCTCCATCTACATCAATAGATGCTTTTGTCCTTGGCGTCCTGTCTACACCACCACCAGAAGATCAAGCCTGAGAGTCGATTTAGTACTATGCATTTTCTAGGAACTTTTTGGTAACTTGTTGCCAAAGGGGGAGAAAAATGTATAGATCATAGGCTTCGAGAGAGAGTGTTGCTTTTTATTCTCTCTTGCTTTGGTGGTTAAACTTTATTTGCTTGTTTGAGATACATTATGTCTGTGTGATACCTGGATGATCATGTGTTTGATCATATGCTACAATTATGCTTGTTGGATGATATTATCTTTCTTATCCCTATATGATCATTCATTTTGCTTGGTGATGAGTGCATGTATTTAATCATTATCATTTTGAGCGCTCCACCAAGATGTATGTGACATGGAAGAGTAACCCATGAGCCTAACTCCTTGTGCATTTGCAGTCCAAAGCAAATCTTAAACTATGCACAAATTTAAGGGGAGATCTTGCTTATCACATACTTCTCAAAGCGACAATGTTTTACACTCTTATTATCATTTGTCGAAGCTTTGATCTATATGTTGTCATCAATTACCAAAAAGGGGGAGATTGGAAGTGCAGCTATCCCTAGGTGGTTTTGGTAATTCCTAAGAACATATAGCTCATTGAGCTAACATCATTCCAAGATGAATATTTCAGGAAAAGCTCAATGGATGGCATGTCATGGATGAGAAAAGTGGATCCCTCAAATTGCTAAGGATAAAAGTATTGGCTCAAGCTCAAAAGCTCTAGACTCTACATTTTATATTTTAGTGATCCAAGATCACATTGAGTCTATAGGAAAAGCCAATACTATCAAGGAGGGATGAGGTGTTGCTTAATGAGTTTCTTGCTCCACAGTGCTTAGTGATATGCTCCAAAACCCTCAGCTACTTTCTCATATCCACATATGACCTAAACCCAAAGTCAAACTCTGCCCTACCGATTCTTTCTACCCGGCGCCACCGAGTTCAGATGTCATAGCCACTGCCACAAACCCTAGGCAAATCGGTTTCACCGATAGGGATCTCGATCTCACCGAGATGGGATTGTAATCTCTCTATTTCCCTTCGTAACGTTTCGGTCCTACCGAGATGAGCGATCGGTCCCACCGAGATTGCAATGCAAACTTTCTGTTTCCCTTTCGTAACATTTCGGTCTCACCGAAAAGAGCAAATCGGTCCCACCGAGTTTACCTGACCAACTCTTTGGTTATCTTATTACCAAAATTAGTCTCTCCGAGTTTGTGTAATCGGTCTCACCGAGATTACGTTATGCCCTAACCCTAACCATATCGGTCCTACCGAGTTGCATGTTGGTCCCACTGAAAATCCTAACGGTCACTGGATTTGCTGAATCGATCCGACCGAGTTTATCAATTCGGTCCCACCGAGTTTGGCAAGTTGTGTGTAACAGTTGGATTTTGTGTGGAGGCTATATATACCCCTCCACCTCCTCTTCATTCGTGGAGAGAGCCATCAGAACAAACCTACACTTCCAACTTGCTGTTTCTAAGAAGGAACCACCTACTCATGTGAGGCCAAGATATCCCATTCCTACCATATGAATCTTGATCTCTAGCCTTCCCCAAGTTGCTTTCCACTCAAATCTTCTTTCCACCAAATCCAAATCCTGTGAGAGAGAGTTGAGTGTTGGGGAGACTATCATTTGAAGCACAAGAGCAAGGAGTTCATCATCAACACACCATTTGTTACTTCTTGGAGAGTGGTGTCTCCTTGATTGGCTAGGTGTCACTTGGGAGCCTCCGACAAGATTGTGGAGTTTAACCAAGGAGTTTGTAAGGGCAAGGAGCTCGCCTACTTCGTGAAGATCTACCGCTAGTGAGGCAAGTCCTTCGTGGGCGACGGCCATGGTGGGATAGACAAGGTTGCTTCTTCGTGGACCCTTCGTGGGTGGAGCCCTCCGTGGACTCACATGAATGTTACCCTTCGTGGGTTGAAGTCTCCATCAACGTGGATGTACGATAGCACCACCTATCGGAACCACGACAAAAACATCCGTGTCTCCAACTGCGTTTGAATTCTCCAAACCCTTCCCTTTACATTCTTGCAAGTTGCATGCTTTAATTTCCGCTGCTCATATACTCTTTGCATGATTGCTTGAATTGTGTTAAGATTGCTTGACTTGTGCTAAGATAGCTAAAATCTGCCAAAGACTAAAATTGGGAAAAGGATAAGTTTTTAATTGGTCAAGTAGTCTAATCACCCCCCTCTAGACATAATTTCAATCCTACAGCAGTCGACGGTGGAGATGAACAGTATCCCGTGGAGTCCTGTTTTGCGGTACGCCACACCCCTCCCGATGAACATGGCCCCCATTTCGACCGTAGGGCTCCAACACAAGTCCGTTTCCTCCGTTTTTTGCGGTAAGCCACACCCCTCCCGATCAACAGGACGCCATTTCAACCATAGGAGGTCCAAGAGAAGTCCGTCTCCTCTGTTTTGCGGTACGCCAGACCCCTCCCGATGAACAGGATCCCATGGTCGAACACAAGGCTGTTTCCTCCATTCTGCGGTACGCCAGGCCTGTGTAGCGACCCAACCTCGGGCGGTCAAGTCTCTGTGTTTAAGTGTCATCCCTGGATCGATATTGCTGACACACACAATACTCGAGGATTTATAATAGAGTTCAATCACACACTTATTACATCGAGTGTCTCAAAAAGAGTACTTATTACAATAATATGGTTGAAGGCCATCTAACAAAAATAACTGCGGAAGCATCAAAGATAAATGAGTCCATCCAACTCCATGGCAATACTGAGTGCAGGACAACGACCTAACGCACCTTACTCTTCGTCTAAAAATTCGGCAACATGATATGTTGCAGCCATGTAGGTCAGCACATGGAATATGCTGGCAAGATAACACTATAGAGCAATGAACAAATAACAACTAACACTACATGCATATATGGCTGGTGGAGACTCTATGGTTATCATTTGCATAAAGCTAAATTTTCCCTACAACAAAGGAATACATTTTTTTACTACAAAGTTTGTTGAAAACATTGAGAAGGTACCCCCAACTCAATCCCAATTAACATGAACAACCCAACAAGTTTATTAAGTAAAGTGATGAGATCAACATGATAATTCAAGTACCAGATACGGCTAACCATGATTAGTTTGTACACTCTGCAGAGGTTTGCACACTTTTCCCCACAAGACTCGATCTCCTCCGTTGTATTTCTCGCACTGCATGATGTTTGAGAAACGGATGACCGAGAAACAGTCTTTCTGAGGAGGTCCCCTTAACCGATAGATAGGCCGGTAAACCTACATTTCCCTACATCTGCTAGCCCATCATGGAAAGGATTCCTACAACTTACTCAACTATGCAAGAGCCCATAATGGCTTGTGGCTGCACACGAAAGTTTCTAGCATGAATAATCTTATGATCCTTTTGAGCCTGGATGACAAACCATAGGATGATCACACGGGTACCCCGGGATCTCCTAGGACATCACTGGTAGAACCCCAGGTGCCCACAACCAATCCACCTAGATGTGTATTAAAGTAGCCACCTTAAGTTTCCCTTAGTTAAACACAAGCTCTCACATCTTTCATGAATCTCTCAACCAATCCACGTCTACGAGCATATCATAGCAGTATAAGCATAACGTAATAAACCCAGGTGTTTGATGTAAGACAATAGATTCCAACCTCATCAACTACTTCCCAGTACCCACAAGTTATCAAATCCTACTCATGCAATGTTTGAGGATTGAAACTAATGCATAAAAGCTGGGTAATAAAGGGATATGATCAAAGTGTTACTTGCCATGCTGACGATCGGAAAACCCTCGAGATTCGTAGTAGCAAGCCTCGCACTCCGGAAACTCTATCGTGAACAAAGAATAGCATAAATAAGCACTCAAGCAAAGGTAAAACCAAGAGAAAAGATCTAAGAATAAAGTTCAAGTGAAGAGCTGCGATTTTCAAAAAGAATCAATCGAATCGGAGTTACGAAACTCGAACTACGATCAAAAGAAGTTTGAATTCAAATCTGCTTGAAATCAAATTTTAAATTTTCAAAATCATGTTCAAGTTGTTTATCTAGACAGAGGGAAACAATACGAAGATTTTGGCGTTGGTTTCACTGGATTTGTATAAACGAGCAAAAAGTAGTGAGGGTTTGAAGATCAGGGACTAATCTGTAAGAAAACTATTCACGGATAGGTCCCTGGCCAAAAATAAACAGAAAAAGAAAAAAATCTATCGGACGAACGTCCGCTAACAGAGATTAACGAACAAATTCGTTGGTTAACCGATCTAAACGGGTGAATGCTCGCTAAATAACCTAATAAAATAAAAACCCGATCTAATCTAATAAACCAAAACTTTCAAAAAAACCGAACTAAACCGAGAAAAACTGGATTGGTTTATACCGGTTCGGCGGTGGCGGCGGATCGGATCGGCGGCAGCTCCGACGGCGTGCGGTGACGGCAGCGGCAGCTAGCTAGCGGCGGCGGGCTTACGCTGGTGATGGCGGCAGCAAGCAATGCCGACAGAGGCGGCGCGACGGCTCGGCGGTGGCAAAGGTGGCGGCAGCGATGAGGAGGAGAGGGGGGGGGGGGACGACGGTGCATATAAAGGGGCCGGGGGCTCCGACTTGGGGATGGGCGACGCGGGGCGAGTCCGCCTCGGCCATGGCTCGGGGAAGGCGGCGGCGCGCTTGGGCCGAACTGGGCTGAAGGCCCAGTTCGGACCGTGGAAGAAAAAATCCAAAATAAAAATAAATAAAAACCCTAAAAATCCCGAAATTAATTTTCACGGTCCTCTCCTAATATTTAGGACAACGTGAACATTTTTCTGGGATAAAATGCAATTTTTAAAAATGCAATTTTTTCCTAATTTAACCGAATAAAATCTCAAATAAAAATCAAACAAAATATTTTTTTATTTAAAATTAAATTTCCATTATTTCCTCGAAGAAGTCATATTATCTTCTCTCGTTATTTTATTTTATTTTGAAGTAATTGGAAAAATAACTTCAAATAAAAGTCACCTGCTTGATCCAATTTTACCAATTTTGAAAATTCAAAAATGGAATTTTATGAAAACCTCCAACTCTCTCAAATGGTCCTTGAGTTGCTTAAGGTCTCGAGGATCAAAATGTCCAAATAAAACCAATTCAAAATGCAAGAATCATGGATGCATATGATGACCTAATGATTAACATCCAAATTGAAAATTGGGATGTTACAAACCTACCCCCCTTAGGATGAATCTCTCACTCGAGATTCGGGTTGGCTAGAAAATAGGTGTGGGTGGTCTTTCCGTAGGTCTTCTTCTCGCTCCCAGGTGGCTTCTTCCTTGGTATGGTGGCTCTACTGAACTTTGCAAAACTTGATGACCTTGCTGCGTGTAACTCGGCTGGAAAACTCGAGAATCTTGACGGGTTTCTCCTCGTAGGTTAGGTCACTCTCCAACTGAATTGCTTCGAGGGGCACTGTATCTCTCAGAGGAATATTAGCCATCTCTGCATGGCACTTCTTCAACTGGGAAACGTGAAACACATCATGAACTCCTAACAAACCTTCGGGTAACTCCAACTTGTAGGCTACTTCTCTCATACGTTCCACCACTCGGTATGGTTCTACAAATCGTGGGGCTAACTTTCCTTTGACTCCAAATCATTTAACTCCTCGAAGTGGTGACACACGGAGATATGCTCTAGCTTCGACTTGGCTACCTCCTTGCGTTTAGTGTTAGCATAACTCTTCTGCCTTGACTGAGCTACCTTCAGTCTATCGCGAATCAACTTAACCTTCTGTTCAGATTCTCTGATTAAATCTGGTCCGAACAACTGACAGTCTCCAACCTCATCCCCCATCAATGGTGTCCTGCACCTCCTTCCATACAGAGCTTCGAAAGGGGCCATCTTCAAACTGGCTTGTTAGGTGTTGTTATATGAGAATTCTGCGTAAGGCAAATTATCATCCCAACTAGATCCATAATCTAGCGCACAAGCTCTCAACATGTCCTCCAGAATCTGATTGACTCTTTTGGTCTGTCCATCTGTCTGTGGATGAAAGGCTGTACTGAATTCTAGCCTGGTACCCAATGTCCGGTGCAATTGATTCCAAAACTTCGAGGTAAACAGTGTTCCTCTATTTGATACGATGGTCCTCGGAACTCCATGCAGACATACGATCCTGGTCATATATATCTTGGCCAACTTTGCGCTTGTATAAGTAGTTTTCACGGGGATAAAGTGGGCTACTTTGGTCAAGCGATCAACTACTACCCAAATAGAATCATATCCTGATCGAGTCCTGGGTAATTCGGTGATGAAATCCATGCCAATCTTATCCCACTTCCATTCGGGTATCGGCATAGGCTGAAGTAAACCTCCTGGCTTCTGGTGCTCTGCCTTGACTCTCTGACAGACGTCGCATACTGCTACATACTCGGCAATATCCTTCTTCATACATGTCCACCAGAAACGTTCCTTCAAATCCAAATACATCTTGGTGTTTCAGGGGTGAATCGAGTATGGCGAGTCATGAGCTTCCTGAAGTATTAACTTCCTGATCTCTGGGTCATTGGGCACATAAATACGATCCTCAAACCATACTGTTTCGTGCTCATCCTCATGAAAACCTTTGGCCTTTCCTTTACTCATCTTTTCCTTTATATCTGCAATCTCCTTATCAGTCTTCTGGGCTTCTCGAATCTTTCCCAACAACATGGACTGAACCTCCAATGCTGCTACGAAACCTCTCGAAACGATCTCCAAACGAAGTTCTCTGATATCTTCGGCTAACTCCTGAGGTAATCCTCCGGTTAAGAGAGTATTGACATAACTCTTGCGGCTCAAAGCGTCTGCTACAACATTGGCCTTTCCCGGATGACAATGCAGCTTCATATCATAATCCTTTATGAGCTCCAACCATCTCCTTTTCCTGAGATTCAACTCCTTCTGCGTGAAGATATACTTCAAACTCTTATGATTCGTGTATACATCACAACGGTTTCGAATAAGAAAATGTCTCAAGGTCTTGAGCGCATGTACTACGGCTGTTAACTCCAAATCATGCGTGACATAATTCAACTCATGAGGTCGAAGCTGTCGTGAGGCATATGAAACAACTCTTTCGTCTTGCATAAGTACACCTCCAAGTCCCTGGCGAGAAGCGTTGGAATATACATGGAAATCCTTGAGTATATCCGGAAGAATTAGCACTGGGGCTGTAACTAAACGTTGCTTCAACTCTTGAAAACTAGCCTCACATTCTTCGGTCCATTTGAACTTGGTGTCCTTCTTCAATAACTCCGTCATGGGCTTGGCAATCTTGGAAAAATTCTCAGTGAATCTCCGTAATATCCTCATGAGTCCAAGAAAATGCACAGATCTCACCAACTGAGGTGGGTGCCAACCACTCAGTGATAGACTGAACCTTAGTAGGGTCGACTGCTATACCTTCTCCAGATATAACATGTCCGAGAAAACCAACTTCCTTCAACCAAAACTCACATTTGCTGAACTTGGCATATAGCTGATGTTCCCTGAGCTTCTCGAGAACTAAGCGCAAATGTTCCTTGTGTTCGTCTTCATTCTTCGAGTACACCAATATATCATCAATGAACACCACAACAAACTTATCCAAGAACTCCATGAACACCTTATTCATCATACTGATAAAATAGGCAGGGGCGTTAGTGTAACACCCCAAATTTTCTGGCCAAGTTTTTGATATTAAAATTTTTGCCAGGAGTTTTAAAATTTTATTTCTGTGGATTTTCAGAACTCTTCTTTTATTGTTAAGGAGTTTTGCATCTTTTCCCAAGTGGAGCTTTCCAAAATATATGGGACTTTTTATGCCAGCTCATTATAACATTTTCTTAATCAGTGGATTTATTTATTAGATCATTTCATCCTGAGCTTTATTCATTAAAATGGATTGTTTTAAATTTTTGGAGCTCTGTTTGTACTACAACCATTTGATAGAATCACTTAAAATTTCAACCAAAATTTGGAGATGTCATGAGATGTCTCTAAATCAATTATGTGCATTAATAAAATTATTTCATTGCTTATTTTGGGTTCTTTCACCTGGTTTGCTTCTCTGGTCCAAAGGGCATTTTTGCACTACAACCCATTTAAATATTTCCCTAGAGCCTCCACTCAAAATTTTGGGATGTCGTAGTAGCATGCCATCCAACTTTATGCAAAAACATAGTGATGTTCTTTGGAAAATTTGAGTGCAACAACCTCTTTTTCATTCTGGACCAGACTTGTGTTTTCTACTACAACTCTATTATTTCTTGCTCTAATGACCTTGTGTTTTCTCATGCTTGTAGTCAACCTTGCAAAACCCCTAAGTCCAGGAGCATACTCTATTTGGAACACTTTTGGTCCATGTAATGATGCCACTCACTCCCTGTCCAGAAGTGTAGTTTTGCAAAACTTGCACTAGCAAGTTTCTCCTTCTTGCAAACTGACTTCACCACCCTCTTGTGCATCCAAGGAGACACTGATCTGGAAGATTTGGCCCCTCCGAGAATGGCCTAGTGCCTGTGGCATTTTGTCAAACACCTGGAGTGCATGATCAGATTTGACATGAGTTGTTGTTGGCATTGTGAACTTGGTCTCCTGACCAAACCACCCTGTCCCCTGAGCTTCACTCTATCAACAACCTAGCTTTGTTGCCTGCCAACCTCACCTGTGACCTGTAGCATGCCACGGCATTTTATCGAACACCTTCCGTGCGTGCCTTCGGACGCGCCAGAGCGCGTATTACAGCGAACCGCGCCCGAGCCGACACGCTGCCCCCGGTTTTGGCCCGCTCAGTAGCACCACGCCACGCGCTAACCTCCTCTCAGCATCGCGCCAAGCCACCCTGGCAGCCAACAACGCCGCCGACAGAGCTTTTGGCGGCACGCCGGCGTCCGCAGCGCGCCTCTGCCACGGTCGGCGCCGCCAAAGCCACCCCAGCTTGCCACCTGCCTCGAACAAAGGCGAGCTCATCCGCAGCCTCGTCCTGCTAGCGCTGCCGCCGCCACGCCGCCCAAGCTACAGGGAGGCGGTTCGCCGTCGTCCTTATCACCGCCGCCCAGAACCGACCTCCACCACAGATATAAGGGCCCCGGAACTCAACCGAGTCCTCGAGCAACCTCATATGATCCTCCTAGTGTTGCCTTGGCCAGCAGTCGAGCAAGGGAAGGCCTTCTTCCCCGAGTCCTGCCGGTTCGGTCGCCGCCAAGCCCTGGTCGATTCCATCACCACCAGTGCCTCTCCCTCTCCACTCTCTCCACCAAGAACTCTCCCTTCCTCTCGCGAGCACAACCCCTCGCTCAATTTTGGCCGGAGACCACCGCAGCCCCAAACTCACTATCCACCCGAATGCCCCTCCGCCATGGAGCTCGCCGCGCGACTCCTCCACCCGGCTACCCTCGACCACCAGAAGGACCGCCTAGGAGTGGCGGATCCATTCCTGCACTCGGATGCCCTCGAGGAGCCGCCTAACGCTGGCGAAGATCGCCGGAGTCCCCGCCTCCGTTCGGCCAGAGGAAGGAGAGGGAAGGAGACTGGTCAAACCTGACCAGTGGGGCCCCCTGGACCCACTGTCAGTGACCCAGGCGCAAATCCACGTGGGTTAAGTGGAAACATATTTCCGAAAGACTCCTTCGACGTGTACGTATAATCGAAACGTTTTTCTGTTTTTCTGTTTTATTTTAAAATCAGATTTGACCAGAACTTTGGCTGTCGATAACTTTTTAAATACAACTCCAAATGAATTGATTCTTTTTGCTACCTCTCTCAAATATTGTCTAGTTTATTTTAAGATTTATTTGAAAAAAATTTCAAACCAACTTTTTGTGCTGTTTTTATTTTGTGTGTTAATTCAAATACATTCTTTTAAATAGGATTTTTGAAGATTTCATGATGATTTGGATGCACCCTTCCTTCCCATGACCTGAAGGCAAGCATTCTGAACCCTGGTGAAATGTGTGTGTGTGTGTTGCATTAGCACGGGACAACACCACCCCGACACGCAGCATACGTCATTTTATGTGAGAAGGTGTTCCTACTCATGAGTGCATGTTAACAGGTCTCATGCAAATGAAGTTGAGATGATTGTGATTGAAATCACCGACATATGCCTTTCACGTATACCGGGAGGAAAGTCGGGAAGGCCCTTTGTCACGCCCAATATGCGACCCTATCCAAAAGGAACTCGACGGTCCCACCAAGGATAGACCCGCATATTGGAACGCTTTTGCAAGGTGGATATCATTACATCAACATTACATAATAGTGGGATACATACATAAGGCACAAATGCCGCAAGAATTCATCAACATCATATACAAGATCAACATCCGACTACGGATGAAACATAAACAGAAACTCAAACAATATCCACCACGCTAGCCAGTGCCGCCGACCGAACCTATCCCCGATCAAGTAGAAGTAGAAGAAGAACTCCAAGACAAGCAAACATCGCCTCGGCCATGATCATCGCGAAACCTGTACCTGCCACTACTACAAAAAAGGCTATAGATGGAATGGCTACTAATGGCGCACCTGTGATGTGGTGCGCCATTAGTATATTCTAATGGCGCACCATGTCTCGGTGCGCCATTAGTAATATATTATTAATGGCGCACCGGTGTGTGGTGCGCCATTAGTAGTTTGAAAAAAACATAAAAAAAATTTTGTTACTAATGGCGCACCTTGGAGTGGTGCGCCATTACTAGTTTTAACTAGTAATGGCGCACTTTCCACTGGTGCGCCATTACTAAGTTTTTTTAAAAAAAATCAAAAAAAAATCATTTTTTTTATTTTTTTTCAAAACTACTAATGGCGCACCGTGGGAGTGGTGCGCCATTAGTAGTTGAACTAGTAATGGCGCACCACCCACAGTGCGCCATTAGTAACTTGGCCACCTTCCACCTTCCACGATGCGTCGTCGGTGGAAGGTGGCCAGTTATTAATGGTGCACCGTGGGTGGTAATGGCGAAGACCACTCCCACGGTGCGCCATTAGTAACTTGGCCACCTTCCAACTAATGCACACCCCGGTGGATCGCTTTTCAGTTTTAAAAAAATAAAAGAAAATGATGAAAATGTCAAAAAATAAAAGAAAATAAGTTTCCCATGTGATATGTGGTCTAGTTGTTGGGAAAATTTGCAAATATGAATTTCGACTTCATTTGCAAAATCTCTAGAATTTATAAAATGGGCATAACTTTTGCATACTAACTCGGATGAAAAAGTTTTTATATGAAAAATCATCTACTCGAAAAGTTACATCCAAATTTAACCGGGAACCCGTTAAACATTTTCAAAATCCCCAAAACGTAACAGAAAAAAAAGTTACGGGCTTTCAAGATCTAGCGGCAAAAAATTCAAAAATTTCAAAAAAAATTGGTTTTGAAATTTTTTTTATTTTTTTTCAAAAAATGATACGTAATATGATCGAGAAGTTTGAAATATTTTTCAAAATTTCATCATAGTCATGAACATGAACAAAGTCCTAGACATCAATAAGGTATAACAGATTGATATGCTAGATATATCAACAAGTGCCTGTGAAGTGAGCTGTATTCTTTGGGGTTGGATAGAACTCGAAGTTAAGCGTGCTTGAAATGGAGTAGTGTGAGGATGGGTGACCTTTGGGAAATTTGACCACGGAGTGCGATTTGACCCGAGATTAAGCATATTGACCGAGATTAAGCCATAGTGAACTGAGATTAAGAAAAATTTGAAAAAAATTTTAAAAATAAAAAAAAAATAAAAAAAATTTTAAAAAAAATTTTGAAAAAAATTGTAAAAATTAAAAAATTCTGAAAAAATTTGAAAATAAAATTTGAAAAAAAATTACTAATGGCGATTCAGAGGTGGTGCGCCATTAGTATGCCAAAGCACTGGTATACATGGCCTGGGAGGCATACTAATGGCGCACTGCTTATACTAATGGCGCACTTCGCGCCGCCATTAGTATACTCAGATACTAATGGCGCACTGTGGTGCGCCATTAGTAAAATTACTAATGGCGTGCTATTAATGGCGCACCACAGATGCGCCATTAATAGCCATATTAGGTGCGCCATTAGTAGGGGTTTTTCTAGTAGTGTGCAACTGGTGGTGTAGTAATCTGTGAGCCACGAGTACTCAACAATCCCATTACCATGGGTATCAAGACTAGCAAAGCTTAATGGGAAAGGAAGGATAAAGTGGTGAGGTTGCAAAGAGCGCTAAGCATATATGGTGGCTAACATACGCAAATGAGAGCGAGAAGAGAAACAAAGGAACGGTCGTCAACTAGTAATGATCAAGAAGTGATCCTGAACTCCTACTTACGCCGACATAACCCGTAAACCGTGTTCTCCTCTCGATCAACCTCGAAAAGAGACACTCACGGTTGGTGTATTTTAGAAGAGTTTGCTTCAAGTTTACTACAACCGGATATTAACAAATTCCCATCTCGCCACATAACCGCTGCACGGCTCTCGAAAGTTTATACCTGCAGGGTGTCCCAACTTAGCCCATGATAAGCTCTCGCGATCAACGAAGGATATTCCTTCTCCCCGAAGACCCGATCGTCTCGAATCCGGCTACAAGACATTTCGACAACAATAAAACAAGACCAGCAAAGCCGCCCGATGCGCCGACAATCCCGATAGGAGCTGCACATATCTCGCTCGTGGCAACACCGGATGAGAAATCCTACGAGTAAAACCAAACCTCGAGTTGCCACGAGGGGCCCCGTGTTCTACTCGGTTCGGGCCAGCACTTAGAGAAGCACTGGTCCGGGGGCTAATAAAGATGACCCTCGAGAGAGCGACTCCCAAGGGAAAAGTAGGTGGTGGTGAGACAAATGGTAAAACCAATGTTGGGCCTTGCGGAAAAGTCTTATTCAAAGCGAACTGTCAAGGGGTCCCATAAATCACCCGACCGCGTTAGGGACGCAAAATCCGGGAACATAATACCGATATGACGGAAACTAGGGCGGCAAGAGTGGAACAAAACACCAGGCATAAGGCCGAGCCTTCCACCCTTTACCAAGTATATAGATGCATTAATTAAATAAGATATATTGTGATATCCCAACAAGTAAACATGTTCCAACAAGGAACAACATCTCCATGTTCCAATAAGGAACAAACTTCATCTTCACCTGCAACTAGCAACGCTATAAGAGGGGCTGAGCAAAGCGGTAACATAGCCAAACAACGGTTTGCTAGGAAGGGTGCAAAAAGGTTAGAGGCTGACATGGCAATTTGGTAGGCTTGAGCAACAAGTGATAGGTAGCACATCATAGCGATAGAACGAAGCAACTAGCATAGCAATGATAGTAGTGAGATCCAGGGTAGCGGTCATCTTGCCTGAAATCCCGCAAGGAATAAGAACGAGTCCATGAAGAAGATGAACGGATGAAGCCGAACCAAGCGTAGACGAACGAATCCTCACGACCGCAACGAAACAGGAACTAACAAGAAGAAGCACACAACATAGTAAACACACCACACATAGACAAGACATGATGGACAACCAAGCATGATGCATGACAAGTCTACATGAAGGTACTCATGGCAAGAGATGATGCAAACAAGAGCAACACATCAAAGCAAGTTTAAATGAGGCCGGGAACAACATAGAACAATTCCGGTAAGTCCTCATATGCAAATTTCGAAATTGGTCCAGATCTGAATAAACCTTATGTTCAAGTTATTAAACAACAAGTTAAGATGCACCACGATGATCTACACGAAATTCTAGTCAAGTTACATATAAAGTTCATTAGATTCGGAGCTACGGCCTAGAAGTATGAGCAAAACAAGTTAAGCATGGCATTGATGCAAAATGCACCCAAACATCAAGCAAACACCTCAAAATAAGGATGCAACATGATAATATGAAACTACATGCAAAAACAAGCAAGTTTCATATAGAGCACACTCAAAACGGAGCAACGGTTCAACACATACACACAATACAAGTCATGACAACAATCTGTCCAAAACAGCAACTAGGCATATTGCAAGCATCAAAACAATATGCTACAACACCTCAATATGAAAACAAAAGGCATGGGCATGATGTACAGGTAAAGCATGACAAAACATGAACACTGAGCTATCTCCAGAAACAACTAGAACATGCTCAAAAAGGCATGGCAAGATTGCAAATAATAACAGCTTTCAGACTTTAGCGAAATAACATCAAAGTTGCAATGTTTAGAGCTATGAAACAACATGTTACAGGAACTTAACATGGCAAACAAAGGCATGGCATGAATCTACTAAATGCGTAGATAAAAGTCCCTTATCAACCATAAGCCAAAAAGGATCAGAAGATATGATGGCACCCATGTAAACATGGCAAGTTATATTACAGATTCATACATGGCAGGAACAACAATAAGTAGGCATGTTGGTGAGCTTGAACCACTCACCACAGATCAATACATGGCATGGCAAGGCAACTAACAGTAAGAAGACATGGCATAGAAGCTATACATGGCAAGAACAACATCATAGCATACACGGATCAACTACAACAACCTTGGCAAAATTGAATAACATGTAAACAACCTGCCAGGAAACATTTTATAGCAAAAGTAGAGCTCGATTGACTCAAGATATGGTACTCCATAATTGCAAACAAGGGCATGTATGGATAGAGCATAACCATATGTTCAAAACATCCTTACTGAAGTATCTCAAAATAAGTATGGATCTCTCGGTAGCATCAAGTTAACATGGCATAAAAATATTAGCAAAACAGGGCTGAAATCAGCAACATCAAGAAGCCTAGTTTGCATGCTTGTGCTAGTCACCACAGAGATCACAACAATACATGGCATACACCCCTGTAAAGATGGCATGGCATATTACAAAACACATGTAGGACTCAAGTTCATAGGGTGCACACATCAATCATGGCAAAATGACAAAAGTGCATGTTCTGTTAAGAAACAGAAACTAACATCACATAGCACTCTTCTAACAGCATTTAGGGCACCAAGATGAGCTCAAATGAAAATGATGCAGTGAGATGAAATGATCTACTCTTCGAGGCGAACATTTTGACATATTACACGCACGAAACGGAGCAATATGCAGAGAGTTATGGCACGATGAAAATGCAAGAAAATATTATCAGAACGGGGACTTAGAGAAAATATACCCTCGCGCAAAAGTCAACCCGGGACGGAACGGAGCAGGACGGAGGGATCCGAAGACGGGGCAGGCGTGTTTTGTTGCGGGGATGGGTGGATCTCATCCACCCGGGCCGATCCGGGTCGGATCTCGCCGGATCCGGCCGGAGACGACTCCGGTGAGTCGCGGGGAGGCGCGGGCGACCTCCGGCGACGAGGCCGGCGAGGTGGCGGGACGGACGCGGGCCGGAGCGGACAGCCGGGCGAGGAGGCGGCTCGGGCGGCGGGGTTGGCGGTGGCGGGCGGGAGGTCGGCGGCGCCGCCGGCTCGGGCGGCGGAGGCGAAGCCGGCCGGCGCGGCGACGGTGAAGCAGCCAGGCGGCGGCGGCGGGCGGCGGCGGGCAGGCGGCGAGGAGGCGGGCGGCCGCGGGCGGGCGCGGCCTTCGGGCCCTGATGGGCTCAGGCGGGCCCGCCTGGCTCGGGCGGGCGGGCAGCAGGCGCGAGGAGAGAGAGAGCGGGACAGGTGGCACTGTGTGATTGGCTGCGGGCGGGCGGCGCGTGGAACGGACATGTCCGGCGGTGGGAGGATGTGTCCGTGGCGCGAGGAAGAGGAAGACTAGGGTTTGTACCGCGATTTTTGGGAGGGGAGCACATATTTATAGGTAGAGGGAGCTAGGAGAGTCCAAATGAGGTGCGGTTTTCGGCCACGCGATCGTGATCGAACGACCAAGAGAATGGAGGGGAGTTAGGTGGGTTTTGGGCCACTTTGAAAGGGGTGTTGGGCTGCAAACAGAAGAGGCTTTTGCGGTTACCGGTTAACTGTTGAGTACCAAACGACCTCCAAATGATCCGAACTTGACAGCGGTTCACCGTGGTATACCAAGGCCGCTTGACAAACCTCAGGTCATTCCGAGAACGCTTAACACCCGCATACCTAAAAGAGGTAAAAGGGGCGCCGGAGACATAGGAGTGCCGGATTGCAAAACGGACAACGGGGAAAATGCTCGGATGCATGAGACGAACACGTATGCAAATGCGATGCACATGACGACATGATATGAAATGCAGATGATGACATGGCAAAGTGCAACACGCAAGCACATGACATGGCAAAGACGACGAATAATCAAGGACACTGGTGCATCGAATCCGTATGCTACAACACTCCTCCACTAACAAGAGATCTCGTCCCGAGATCTTAGGACCGAGACAGAAGGGAAAAAAGATGAGGTGAAATAAGAACTCAAGAGAAGAAGCAAAGAATCGAGAGCACTCAAGAAGAAGAGAGGAACGACGAGAATGACGAGAATCAAAGCTCACGAAATCAAGATAAACTCTGAAACCACTCGTTCTAACCGGAGTGGTTAGAATGAGAAAAGAAATGGATAAGACTGAAAGGATTTAGGCAGCACTCCGACTGAACATGGAAGGAGTTGGAACTGAGTTTGACAAAATGGAACGATAGTTGATGAGAGGAACAACACAATGTCTCCGGAAGAATTGAAAGAATTGAATGAAAAGAACTTAGAAGGAAGGATTGAACGGAGTTGTTGAAAGAAAATCACAAACGAAAAGAATAGGATTGTTGTGGACTTATGGATAACCTCTCAAAATTATGAGGTGATAACCAACCACAATCAGAAAAAGATTAAATAGCTGAGAAGAACGAAGAAATGCAAAACTCCACTTAAAAAGAATACGGAGAATTAATTGCACTTCAAGACGCGAGAAGAAAAGATACTTGAACTCCTTGAGCAAGAATCTTGATGAACTCTTGAAGAATGCATTAAACTATGAAGAACCACCATGAAGAACTCCGGTAAAAAAAAGACGATGAGATAGAATGAAGGAAGAAAGAATAAGATGAGCCTTGCGATTATCCAGATGGAGGTTCCCACGAAATGGCCGGGGAAATTTGAACTCCGGAAAAGAAACGATGAAAAACACTTGGAAGTAGAATTTATTCATGAAGAACAAACTACGAAGGAAGGGATTAATCGCTTGGATGAAATAAGAATAAGATTTATTGTATGCTTATCCTTCATCAAATTAAATTGATGACAAGCAATGGATTTTGCATACTACTTATTCTTCTTGAAAATGATTGAGAAGTGACATATCGCAAACTTGAGAAGGACTTCATGAACCACCGGTAGGATTGAAAAGAACTAATGGATTGATATGCTAATGAAGGAAAAGAATGTTGAACGAACCACCGTTAGAATTCGGAAATGACTGATGAAAGAGAATGAATCACCGGGAAGAATTAGAAGAACAAATATGATTGAGGGAATTTAGAGAAAAGAGATCGAAGAGATCGCGAACTGATTAAAGAGAAAAACACCGGAAGAATATTGAGACGAACGAAGGGGCACGAATATGGAATAATTGTGGGATGAATCTGAAAACTTAGAACGAAGAAATCTTCCGAAAAGACGGCCTCCGCATGATCGAGAGAGAAAGCAACTCCTGAAATACTCCGGATGGATGAAAAGAGTTGCACAACTGGAAAACAACTAGATAGGATAACATCGAGCTAGCACCGCGAATCTCCGGGAGAACGGAAAAGATTTAGAGGAAAAACTCTTCTTCGGTCTTCGAATGACGACGAGAAAACACCACCAAAATTACTGAGATACTCCGGGAGAAAGAAAAACAGAGAGGTTGAGCCAACAATGAAATGATTTGAAATCGATCTTGAAAAGGCATCTGACTGATGAAATTTCATACTTACGTCAAATTTCGAAAAAAATTTGAGAATAACTCCGGGCAATTAGAAGAGTCAGGTAAGATCCTGGGAAAGACCTGTGGGTTAGGGCCCACTGAATAGATAACACCGTCGGAAAGGTTTGTTGAAGAGATAGATGATGCACCGGAACAATTGAAATATTAGAATGAGGTGATAACCTCGAATTAATTCAAACATAGACGAATCTCCTGATAGGTCTTGAACAGTCCGGAAGGATAAACTGGCGAGAGGCGAACGAGCAAAAAGAACACTTCGAGGAAAAGAATATGATCGACAACGAAAACTTGAATTGAGTCCACCAGAGAAGAAAAGAGATGAAGAATGTCGTACAAAACGAGAATTCACCGATTGAGATAATTTACGAAAGACTGAAGAGACTCCGTACGAATGAAATAGCTGGTCGAGAGAGAGTCAGACTCCGGGAAGAAAAGGGTGGTAGGGCGGGAAAACAAGGGTAACTTGGAAGGGAAAAAAACGACGAATAACTTGAAGAGAAAACACCGGTTGAAATAATTGAGGAGAGAAAGCAAAGACTTCGCACGAGTAGGAAGCATACTCGATCACGGACTCCGGTTCCGAGAGGAAGAAGGGAGGGCGGGTGGGAAAAAACAAGGACAACTTCGGACAAGGAAAAACAACGACGTCGGAGGAAGAACTGAGGATTGAACTTGGCAAAGATGAAGATGGTCGAGTCGACTTGACGAGAAATGCACCGGACAAAAGAGCTCAGGAACAACTACCGGAAAACCAACTGCGTGATCCTAAAGAAAATTTGAAGGGGAAGAGAAGTAATTCAAAACACCTACATCAAGATTCCTTACCAGAGCGACGAAGGGACTGAGGAGTAAAAAGAATTTCTACTCTCCGATATAACTAGACTCCAAAAATAGCTTTCTTCTAGACGCAACTTCGGCCAAACTACACGATCAATCAAGGGGGCTCCTAGGGTCGGTCGAGGCTCTGATACCAACTTGTCACGCCCAATATGCGACCCTATCCAAAAGGAACTCGACGGTCCCACCAAGGATAGACCCGCATATTGGAACGCTTTTGCAAGGTGGATATCATTACATCAACATTACATAATAGTGGGATACATACATAAGGCACAAATGCCGCAAGAATTCATCAACATCATATACAAGATCAACATCCGACTACGGATGAAACATAAACAGAAACTCAAACAATATCCACCCTGCTAGCCCAAGCTGTCGACCTGGAACCTATCCCCTGATCGAAGAAGAAGTAGAAGAAGAACTCCAAGACAAGCAAACATCGCTCTCGCGTCATGATCATCGTGAAACCTGTACCTGCAACTGGTGGTGTAGTAATCTGTGAGCCACGAGGACTCAAAGAATCCCATTACCATGGGTATCAAGACTAGCAAAGCTTAATGGGAAAGGAAGGGATAAAGTGGTGAGGTTGCAGCAGCGCTAAGCATATATGGTGGCTAACATACGCAAATGAGAGCGAGAAGAGAAACAAAGGAACGATCGTCAACTAGTAATGATCAAGAAGTGATCCGAACTCCTACTTACGCCGACATAACCCGAAACCGTGTTCTCCTCTTGATCAACCCCAAAAGAGACACTCACGGTTACGCACACGGTTGGTGTATTTTAGAAGAGTTTGCTTCAAGTTCACTACAACCGGATATTAACAAATTCCCATCTGCCACATAACCGCGGCACGGCTCTCGAAAGTTTATACCTGCAGGGTGTCCCAACTTAGCCCATGATAAGCTCTCGCGATCAATGAAGGATATTCCTTCTCCCGGAAGACCCGATCAGTCTCGAATCCGGCTACAAGACATTTCGACAACAATAAAACAAGACCAGCAAAGCCGCCAGATCGCCGACAATCCCGATAGGAGCTGCACATATCTCGCTCGTGGCAACACCGGATGAGACATCCTACGAGTAAAACCAAACCTCGAGTTGCCAAGAGGGGCCCCGATCTACTCGGTTCGGGCCAGCACTTAGAGAAGCACTGGTCCGGGGGCTAATAAAGATGACCTCGAGAGAGCGACTCCCAAGGAAAAGTAGGTGGTGGTGAGACAAATGGTAAAACCAATGTTGGGCCTTGCCGAAAAGTCTTATTCAAAGCGAACTGTCAAGGGGGTCCCATAAATCACCCGACCGCGTTAGGGACGCAAAATCCGGGAACATAATACCGATATGACGGAAACTAGGGCGGCAAGAGTGGAACAAAACACCAGGCATAAGGCCGAGCCTTCCACCCTTTACCAAGTATATAGATGCATTAATTAAATAAGATATATTGTGATATCCCAACAAGTAAACATGTTCCAACAAGGAACAACATCTCCATGTTCCAATAAGGAACAAACTTCATCTTCACCTGCAACTAGCAACGCTATAAGAGGGGCTGAGCAAAGTAGTAACATAGCCAAACAACTGTTTGCTAGGAAGGGTGCAAAAAGGTTAGAGGCTGTCATGGCAATTTGGTTGGCTTGAGCAACAAGTGATAGGTAGCGCAACATAGCGATAGAACGAAGCAACTAGCATAGCAATGATAGTAGTGAGATCCAGGGTAGCGGTCATCTTGCCTGAAATCCCGCAAGGAAGAAGAACGAGTCCATAAATAAGATGAACGGATGAAGCCGAACCAAGCGTAGACGAACGAATCCTCACGACCGCAACGAAACAGGAACTAACAAGAAGAAGCACACAACATAGTAAACACACCACACATAGACAAGACATGATGGACAACCAAGCATGATGCATGACAAGTCTACATGAAGCTACTCATGGCAAGAGATGATGCAAACAAGAGCAACACATCAAAGCAAGTTTAAATGAGGCCGGGAACAACATAAAACAATTCCGGTAAGTCCTCATATGCAAATTTCGAAATTGGTCCAGATCTGAATAAACCTTATGTTCAAGTTGTTAAACAGCAAGTTAAGAGCACCACGATGATCTACACGAAATTCTAGTCAAATTACATATAAAGTTCATTAGATTCGGAGCTACGGCCTAAAAGATATGAGCAAAACAAGTTAAGCATGGCATTGATCCAAAATGCACCCAAACATCAAGCAAACACCTCAAAACAAGGATGCAACATGATAATATGAAACTACATGCAAAAACAAGCAAGTTTCATATAGAGCACACTCAAAACGGAGCAACGGTTCAACACATACACACAATACAAGTCATGACAACAATCTGTCCAAAACAGCAACTAGGCATATTGCAAGCATCAAAACAATATGCTACAACACCTCAATATGAAAACAAAAGGCATGGGCATGATGTACAGGTAAATCATGACAAAACATGAACACTGAGCTATCTCCAGAAACAACTAGAACATGCTCAAAAAGGCATGGCAAGATTGCAAATAATAACAGTTTTAGACTTTAGCAGAAATAACATCAGGTTGCAATGTTTAGAGCTATGAAACAACATGTTATAGGAACTTATCATGGAAAACAAAGGCATGGCATGAATCTACTAAATGCATAGATAAAAAGTCCCTTACTGACCATAAGCCAAAAAGGATCAGAAGATATGAGGGCACCCATGTAAACATGGCAAGTTATATTACAGATTCATACATGGCAGGAACAACAATAAGTAGGCATGTTGGTGAGCCTGAACCACTCACCACAGATCAATACATGGCATGGCAAGGCAACTAACAGTAAGAAGACATGGCATAGAAGCTATACATGGCAAGAACAACATCATAGCATACACGGATCAACTACAACAACCTTGGCAAAATTGAATAACATGTAAACAACCTGCCAGGAAACATTTTATAGCAAAAGTAGAGCTCGATTGACTCAAGCTATGGTACTCCATAATTTCAAACAAGGGCATGGATGGATAGAGCATAACCATATGTTCAAAACAACCTTACTGAAGTATCTCAAAATAAGCATGGATCTCTCGGTGCATCAAGTTAACATGGCATAAAAATATCAGCAAAACAGGGCTGAAATCAGCAACATCAAGAAGCCTAGTTTGCATGCTTGTGCTAGTCACCACAGAGATCACAACAATACATGGCATACACCCCTGTAAAGATGGCATGGCATATTACAAAACACATGTAGGACTCAAGTTCATAGGGTGCACACATCAATCATGGCAAAATGACAAAAGTGCATGTTCTGTTAAGAAACAGAAACTAACATCACATAGCACTCTTCTAACAGCATTTAGGACACCAATATGAGCTCAAATGAAAATTATGCAATGAGATGAAATGATCTACTCTTCGAGGCGAACATTTTGACATATTACACGCACGAAACGGAGCAATATGCAGAGAGTTATGGCACGATGAAAATGCAAGAAAATATTATCAGAACGGGGACTTAGAGAAAATATACCCTCGCGCAAAAGTCAACCCGGGATGGAACGGAGCGGGACGGAGGGATCCGAAGACGGGGCAGGCGCGTTTGGTTGCGGGGATGGGTGGATCTCATCCACCCGGGCCGATCCGGGCCGGATCTCGCCGGATCCGGCCGGAGACGACTCCGGCGAGTCGTGGGGAGGCGCGGCGACCGGGCGACGAGGCCGGCGAGGTGGCGGGACGGGACGCGGGCCGGAGCGGACAGCCGCGAGGAGGCGGCTCGGGCGGCGGGTTGGCGGTGGCCGGGCGGGAGGTCGGCGGCGGAGGCGAAGGCCGGCCGGGCGCGGCGACGCGCGGCAACAAGCAGCGGGCGGCGGCGGCGCGGCGGGCGCAAGGCGGAGGAGGCGGCGGCGCAGGGCGGATGCTGGCGCAAGGCTGGCCCGATGGGCTCAGGCGGGCCCTTCTGGCTCGGGCGGGCCGGCGGCGTAGGCGGAGGAGAGAGAGAGCGGGGACAGGTGGCGCTGTGTGATTAGCTGCGGTGGGCCATGTGCGTGGAACGGGCATGTCCGGCGGTGGGAGGATGTGTCCGTGGCGCGAGGAAGAGGAAGACTAGGGTTTGTACCGCGATTTTGGGAGGGGAGCACATATTTATAGGTAGAGGGAGCTAGGAGAGTCCAAATGAGGTGCGGTTTTCCACGCGATCGTGATCGAACGACCAAGAGCATGGAGGGAGTTAGGTGGGTTTGGGCCACTTTGAAAGGGGTGTTGGGCTGCAAACAAAAGAGGCTTTTATGGTTACCCTGTTAACTGCTGAGTACCAAACGACCTCCAAATGATCCGAAACTTGACAGGCGGTCTACCGGTGGTATACCAAGGCCACTTGACAAACCTCAGGCCATTCCGAGAACATTTAACACCCGCACACGAAAAGAGGTAAAAGGGGGCGCCGGGAGACATAGGAGTGCCGGATTGCAAAACGGACAACGGGGAAAATGCTCGGATGCATGAGACGAACACGTATGCAAATGCGATGCACATGACGACATGATATGAAATGCAGATGATGACATGGCAAAGTGCAACACGCAAGCACATGACATGGCAAAGACGGCGAATAACTGGCAGACACCTGGCGCATCGAATCCGGGGCGTTACACCCTTGTCTTGGGTAGACACGGTCTTGCCCCTAGTCCTCCGTCGAGACGGACGTGTCCGGTATGGCATGAGGGGGATATGTCGTGTGGTGTTTCTATCTGCTGTTTGTAATATATGCATTGTTATACTAATCATGCAGAAATATTACAACCTCCCGAGTCGACCGTAGATCGAGTCTTGTGCCAAGAACCCCATACTTGCTTTGTACTACCACTGCCTCTACACCAAGTAGGGTACGGTTCAAGAAGTTGTCAACCCTTTCCTAGCACACACCGCATAAAGAGGCCGTGGTGGAAGATATCGGAGGCATCCGGTAGTCATGCCACCGGTCCGGAGCATGGGTGTTTCGGTTGTAGCCGAAAGGGGTAGCTCCCGCCTTCTGCCATGTAAAAATTTTGTGATCCCATGTTACGCCGAGGTTGTGGCCTCCCCACTTAGAGTTTTGCTTAACAGGTGTCGTGGCTGATTCCAGACACATGCGAGTTAAGCTGGTGTGTGCAAGTTAGGTGTGTTTTCAACAAAAAGACCGTAGACGGAATTAGTCCCGATGGACTAAAGAAATCCATTACTTGTGGGTAAAGAGTACACCCTCTGCAGAGATTAAACCTATTCGAATAGCCGTGTCCATGGTTAAGGATTACAGTTTGGGATGGGTCAAGTGTCGGTCTTAGTGTCGGTCTTCGGAGGTGAAACTGTTAAACCTGGAAGTACTATTGTGACTTGTGGAAATTTATGATTACTATTTTGGATGTGAACTAACCCGTGAAATTTTTCTGGTATTATCGAATATTCCTGGGATGGTTCTACCTCCTGGATATTCATTGTGGCATTTCTTTTAAAGCCCTTTATGCGGTGTCGCTCGACGCCTCGACCGTGGCATTTTTTTAAAGCCCTTTATGCGGTGTCGCCGACGCCTCGATCGTGGCATTTCTTTTAAAAGCCCTTTATGTGGTGTCGCCGACGCCTCGATCGTGGCATTTCTTTTAAAGCCCTTTATGCGGTGTCACTCGACGCCTTGACCGTGGCATTTCTTTTAAAGCCCTTTATGTGGTGTCTCTCGGGCCTTGACCGTGGCATTTCTTTTAAAGCCCTTTATGCGTGTCGCCGACGCCTCGACCGTGGCATTTCTTTTAAAGCCCTTTATGCGGTGTCGCCGACGCCTTGATTGTATGCTTTTGTATTATTTACTTCATGATTTTTTTATTACCATATTATTGCATATCCATATATAACATGCTTGCAAGCATCAAAGTTTTACTTATCTCATGTGACTAACGTCTTGAGCATAACATATTTTCAGCACATCTTTATTAAATCATGCCTGTGTTCATTATGTTTGCGAGTACATTCAAAGTACTCACCGGCTTGTCCCTCGCTATTGTCTTGGCCAGATTTCCTTGCTTGGAGAGGAGCGCTATGATGACAGTCCCGTAACATAAGCAACGATGATAATATCACGCGAAGATAGGAGTTAACATGGTCAGCTGTTCCTGTGGGAAATGGAGTCCCATAGACGAGGATATTTCATAACCCGCTTCCGCCATCAACCTTAGAAACCTTTTACTCATAGGCCAGAATGGTCTTGTACTACATATATTGTATTTTGCTTGGATTTTCTGTATCAAGTTAGTGCCTTATCAGCTAACAATTATCCTGGGGTTGATAAGCACAAGGACCATTTTCCTGGGATTAGAACCCGGAGAATTGGTCGCCACAGTTAGTCAATCCAAATGACATGACAGTGTACTCATACATCCCATTCCTTATGGTAAACGCTGTCTTGGGTATATCCTGTTCTCGAATCTTCAGCTGGTGGTATCCTGATCGAAGATCGATCTTGGAGAATACTTTAGCTCCCTGCAGCTGGTCAAACAAATCATTGATCATCGGTAGTGGGTATTTGTTCTTGATCGTCACCTCATTCAGTGCATGATAATCAACAACCATCCTCAAGGATCCATCCTTCTTCTCAACTAAGAGCACTGGGGCTCCCCACGGTGATGAACTTGGTCGAATATAACCTTTCTCCAATAGCTCCTTAATCTGCTTCTTAATTTCCTCCAGATCATTTGTGGGCATCCGATACGGTCTCTTCAATATTGGTCCGGTGCCTGGTAACAACTCTATCAAAAATTCTATATCTCGATCTGGTGGCATGCCTGGTAATTCCTCTGGAAATACATCAGGATAATCCTTCACAACTGGCACTTCCTCCTGAACAACTCCCGAGAGTGAATTTACTTGAGTCCTCCTTGGCGCATGCCTAGGCACATACTTGATCCGTTTACCCTATGGGGTGGTGAGGAGAATTGACTTACTAGCACAATCGATATTTCCTCCACACGTCGATAGCCAATCCATGCCTAGTATCACATCCAATCCTTGTGACTCCAAAATTTATTAGGTCTGAGGGGAAAACATGTCTACCTATGGTCAATGGCAACTGAAAACATCCTCTACTAGCCATATACTCCGCTCCATACTAACATAGGTGTCTTAAGGGCTACAGTGGGCAACTTAAACTTATCTACAAATCCCCTTGATATGTATGAATGCGATGCACCAGTGTCAAAAAGGACAATAGATGTAAATGACTTAATCAAAAACTTACCAATAGCTGCATCGAGCTGCTCTTCAACTTCCTACACGTTGACGTGGTTCACCTGCCCTCTGGTGAAAGGGTTGGGCTTCTTCCGAGAGCTTCCATTACCATTACCATTCTTTAACTCAAAAAAATCATTAGCGTAGTGTCCAGTCTTCCCGCACTTGAAACAGGTAACATGGCTCAGATCCTTCTTGGCGGGTGTTGCTGGGTCGGAACGGCTCTAACTGCTGCTTCCTCCATTCCCACTTCCATTCTTAAGGCCACTTTGGTCATGTGAACGTCCTCCATTGTGGTAATGGCCTCCATGGTTATGATGGGTATGTCCTCCCGAGTTCGGGGTAAAACGAGGCTTCTGCTGAGCTCCAGAGTTGTACTTCCCTTGTCCATACTTCCTTTTGCGGCTCTCTATCTGCTGCTGCTTGCCTTCAATCATGAGAGCTCTGTCTACCAGCTCCTGGTAGTTGGTGAATGTTGCCACCATTAACTGCATACTCAGCTCATCATTCAGCCCCTCCATAAACTTCTCCTGTTTTGTGGCATCTGTGGCCACATCATCTGGGGCGTAGCGAGCTAACTTCCTGAACTCATCCACGTACTGCACCACAGTATGATTTCCCTGGTGTAAGTTGCAAAACTCACGCTTCTTCATACTCATAGCTCCAGCTGAAACATGTGCAGTGCAGAATGCTTGCTGAAACTGATCCCAAGTGACATTGGCCACGGGGAAAGTGGCAGTGTAGTTCTCCCACCACGAGACTACGGGTCCATCCAGTTGATGTGCGACAAAGCGCACCGTCTTAGCATCTGTGAAACCTGCGGTGGTCAGCTCCCTTCCAATCTTGCAGAGCCAGTCATCAGCAACAATCGGCTCGGTGCTACTAGAGAACACCAGCAGATTCAACCTTAGAAAATGGGCTAAGTTGTCAACGGGAGGTGGTGGCGGTGGGTTTTTGTTGTTGTTGCCTTGGTTCTGGACTAGTAACTGCATCAAGGCATTCTGCTGTTGGATCAACTAAGTGGGCTCCGGTGGAAATACGAATCCTGGGTCACGTCTCGGAGGCATCTGATAGGTTTAGAGGGGTGAGAATAGAATAGAGTGAGGTCTAAAGAGAAATCACTACCCATATGCACATGAGACAAACACATTCATTTCACACCACTCAATTCAAACAAGATCATACAATTGATCTAAGCTACCGTTACAAAAATCTCGCGGACTATTACTTTATACATGGGAGAACACTAATGGTAATATGGTGGTCGACTAGAAATTTTGATCGGTGGAAGACTCCATAATGTCAGCTCCAGCTTCGTCTTCATAATCATCACTGTCTTCATCATTGCTGTCTGGGTCGGAGTCTGTGTCATCTATCGAGCCATCGAGCCTGATGGCGACGACACAGAGGAACTCTCAATGAAAGCACCAATGTCGGTGTCAAAACCGGCGGATCTCGGGTAGGGGCTCTCGATCTGTGCGTCAAGGCTGATAGTAACAGGAAGCAAGGGACACAGATGTTTACCCAGGTTCGGGCCCTCTCGATGGAGGAAAAACCCTACTTCCGGCTTGATTAATATTGATGATATGGGTAGTACAAGAGGCTAAACCTTAAGAGCTAGCCTATGATGGTATGAATGTAATTGTGACCGGCCTACTAAGGGACAACCTCTCCGGTTTATATATGCACCGGAGAGGGCTAGGGTTTACACGAAGTCGGTTACAAGGAAGGAAATATAATATCCGGATCGCCAAGCTTGCCTTCCACGCCAAGGAAAGTCCCATCCGGACACGGGACGAAGTCTTGAGTCTTGTATCTTCACGCTTCAATAGTCCGGATGCTGTACACAGTCCGGCTGTCCGGATACCCCTAATCCAGACTCCTCAAGAGCCCCTGAACCAGGCTTCAATGACGATGAGTCCGTGCGCAGATTGTCTTCGCATTGCAGGCGGGTTCCTTCTCCGAATACTCCAAAGTGCTTGTTACGCTAATAGTGTCCGGCCTCCCATCAATGTTGCGCTCCTCGGCTTCGGTGCCTCAGTAATGACCATCTCCACATGTCGAGCGAATGCGAGGAGTCGAGGCATTTTTGCATTTGCCACCCTCGATCTTCCGGGCGAACCGCCTATTTGAAGGGACGGGGATTCTCAGATTCAAACCTCACTCTCCCTCCCAGAGCCAGCATCCAACAGAGTGCTCCGCGAAAAGCCATTCCAACATGGCCGGCCGTCACAGCTCTTCTGCTTGCCCTTCTCGTTCCAAGTCGGGGGATTGGGGAGAGTGTTCAGTTCCTCATAGCCGTTTGACAAAGTTACAAACCCAAGGGTTTCTCCCACCGGCGTTCATGGTCTCCGTCTGAGCTGGAATAGCCACTTATGACGGAGGAGACCAAGCTGAGGGATCTCCTAACCCATCTCCGGAGGAGCTTATATGTCTGATTCCTCATCTTCTGAAGGGCGTTGGTTTCCCTATCCACCCGTTTATTCGCGGGCTCCTGGAGTTCTACGGCCTCCAGTTACACGATCTTACCCCTGGCTCTATTCTGCACATAGCGGGGTATGTTGCCGTGTGCGAGCTGTTTCTAGGCTGCGAACCACACTTCGGATTATGGCGGAAGCTGTTCTGCCTCATCCCCCGCACCTAGGGGGAGTCCCTATGTCAAGTGGGCGGGGCCGAAGTATGGCGTATTGCCGAGACCGAATACCTATCCGGCACTCCTAAGAAGGCACCAGAAAACTGGCCTTCAGAGTGGTTTTATATAAACGACGTCCCCCTTCCGGATCCAGTCCGGACAGGTCTCCGCGAGTTCAGCAGCGCCCCGCCGAGGGCACGCCTAAGATGGCACCCCCGGGGTCCTCAAGAAGAGGACACGAGGGAGATATTCCTCCTGATGGACAGGATAAAGTTACTGGTCAAATCCGGACTGACGATAGTTGAGGTTATGGCGATATGCATAAGACGGGGAGTACAACCGCTCCAATATCGGGGGAAGCCCATGTGGCATTTCAACGGGAAGACGACGCCCCACCGCGCCCGTAAGGTCCGGATCACTGCCGCTCTGCAAGGATATTGTCCGATCTGTACAAAGGGAAGAGGAGGAATTCTTCGCATAAAAACACGGAAGGATTCTCCATGTACAACCCCCAGCAGGGTAAGTTGCCATTCTTTTTCCCCCCGATTTGCCCTAGCGTTCTTCTGCTAAGATTACTTGCATCAATGCTTCTGGGCAGGAATTAAGGAGGGCCGAGAAGGAATCTTCAGCCCTTCCCCGCAACCAGAGGACTCTGGAAGGGCCCTAGATCCGGACTTAAAGTGGATCCGGATATCACCGTGGAGCTTATCAACGGGTATTTTATCAGCGAGCCGATGGCGCCCTAGTGGCCATTACGGCCGACTACCCTGGACTGCTCCCCTCTTCATGTGTAAGATGAACTAGAAAGCCCTGTCCTTCGAAGAGGACTCCCGCCAGGTGTTATAATTTACCCTTGAGGCATCGTTCTATTTGCAGAAACGACAGCCGGAGCGAGGGGCCGAGCCCCTAGGGACTCGTCAACCACGGGCGTCCAGATCGGGCAGGCTCAAGAGGAAGGCGGTGAGGGTTGACACACCGCTACAGAGGTAAAACAATAACCTATCCTGTAATTATAGAATTTGAAATATGACAGCGCCCTTCGTGTCTGGCAGGAAGAAGAATAACCGGACTATATCCGGAGACCCTACCAATCACGCCTCCACCAGCCGGATTGCAGAACCGGCTTCAGGGGCGGAGGCGGACACGGGGCCAGCGCCGCATTGCTCTCTGACAGAGAGTGCGGACCTGCTCTCAGCCACGAATTCTGAAGTAGAGAGCGCCATCAATCACAGGTGCCGACGGGCCGTACTTCGGAACAACATCTTTTCCAAAGAGGCGTTTAATGCCTTCAATCCGGCGGACGCGTACGTCCAAGCTGCTCGGGGCAGGCTTGCCCAAGCGACAAACCAGTATACCAAAGACATACGGGTGAGAAAATTTGATAAGTATGTATAGCAGTAGCCCCTGAGACTTGAAACGGTTGAAACAACAGTTTGAAGGATCAATTTATGTACAGGTCCTTGTAGAGAAGAACGAGCAATTGTTTCGGGAGCTGGAGGACTGCAAGGCCGAAATGACGGCCGCAGTTTCCAAGTTAGAGGAACCCCAAAGGCCCTCATCTGGTAATTATCACAATTGTGCAAAGATGCACCAGTGAGTAAATATTTCAAGTCTAACAGAAAATTCTGCAGACAATCCCGGGGTGAATCCGGAGGGTGTAGGAGAGGACACATCGCATCTCAAAAAGCAGCTAGAGGCTGGCGAGTGCATTCTTACACGAGTTAGGCGGGAGAAGAACGATCTTCAAGATGCCAAAGTCCAGCTGGACGTGGAGTTAAAAGATCTCCGTGCTCAGCTGGCGGACTCCATGAAGGAGAACAAGAGGCTTCGACGCGGCATTTACAGTAAGTGCCTAGACGAACTGTTGTACAGTTCGGCGAGGAAGTATATTGAAAGAATTTTGCTTGTAGGAATGTTAACGGGTCGCCCTGAGGAGGAGATGCTCTCATCTGCAAATGATTTATTGCAAGACCTTTCGCGACTGCACGAGCGAGCTCGGCAAGTGATGCAGAGTGTTGCTCAGGCTTTGTGGCCATCAAACCTACTGCCGAACGACATGGGGGAACTTGCCAACCTGCTTCAAGGAGCCCGACAACGCTTCCGTCTATGGAAGATATCAGCATGCCGGCAAGGAGCAAGAGAAGCCTGGGCAATGGTGAAGACACGCTACACTAAGCTGGACCCGAACCATATGGCCGAAGTGGGACCGGCGGGGCCCGATGGGCAAGAAATTCCCGTTAGTCTGGTGTATGACCAGGTAGCGTTAGCCACTAAGTATTCTCAACATTATTGTAAGCTAGATAGCCTGTTGGACGGTATAGAAGAGGAATGTAATCATTCCAAATAACTGTGTAATTTAATGGGCATGATTAGCCCCTAGCCGGATTAAAATCATTTGTCATGGCGGACCTTTTCGCTTCAGCCCCCGGATCCTATAGTCCGGTGTGTCCAATACCCACTCAGCTATACAAAACCGGGTATGCGTGGAAACAAGGCGAGGGGTCATAAGTGCTTGAACAGCATAAGTACCCAACTAGTTATGTTATATTACATGGATAGTAAGAAACATCTTCTAGAGAGAATAGTTCCGTTAGGGGTTCCTTTCCACGGTACGCATGCGACGATGCACATGTCCGGATCAAGTAACGATGGCGCAGGATACAAGACTTCTGGGGATTTATGTTATGATAAACTAATACATTTTTGTTCACCGAATCGAATATTCTCTTAAGGAAGCTAGCTTTCGCTTCACCCAGCCTAAGGTACACATCCGCTGAACCGGCAAGAATAATCGCAGAGAGGCTCCCTTATGCCCCAGCCAAATTAAAGGGAACGAGGGCATAAACACAAGAGTCGAGCAACCCAGCTTGGCAACATCTTAAGTCATATCGATGCATATAATGGTGAAGAAAAGGCACATATGGAAAAAGAATGCATATGCGGGGCAAAAAGCCATGTGAGTAATCATTTTAAGCTTCCGATAGGGACCCCTGTGTTGCTTACACACTTAGTGCGGCCGGCGATCCGAACTGCATCGTATTGAATACTTTGTGCGAAGATAGAAAAGGTCGAGAAAGGTAAAGGATGGGGCATAATTAAAAGGGAGGGGTTAGGAGACTAACATCGTGTTCGGCGCTAGGCGAGAATCTCCGTAGTCTTGCCGCGTTCCATGGGTTCGCTCGAGTCTGTTATCGGATGCATTACGAAGCGTACACTCCTCCGTGAGAACTTTGTCAATGACGGCGGACCCTCCCACTTGGGTTTGAGTTTGTCCTTCTTCTTCTCCGTAGTCGAGAACGAGCTCGCCAATATTGTAAGTTTTGGCCCGCACTTCTGCTTTGGTATCATCGAGCCTGCTGCTGATAGAATGCGGAACGGGCTTTTGCGACATCGCGCTCCTCCTCCAAGGCATCCAAACTATCCTGCCGATCTAACTCGCTTCCTTCTCTTCGTACATGCGTACGCGTGGCGAATCATGTATTATGTCGCAAGGTAATATCGCTTCGCGCCGCACACCATAAAAATGGTGTGTATCCGTGGTGCATTTTGGCATGGTCCGCAGCCCCCGTAGTATGGAGTCGAGCCTTCCACCCAAAGGCGATCCGACTCTGCCAAGGATCGCACTAGCCTGGGTTTGATTCCGCCATAATGAGACCATTTGCCCGCTCTACCTGGCCGTTAGTTTTTGGATGGTAGACGGAAGCGTAATCGAGCTTGATGCCCATTTTTGTGCACCACGCTTTCACTTCGTCGGCCGTAAAATTTGAGCCATTATCGGTGATGATCTGTGGGGACACCAGACGGTGTAATGCACCCCAGATATGAAGTCTATTACTGGTCCGGATTCACTGCTTTGACTGGTTTAGCTTCTATCCATTTGGTGAATTTGTCCACCATGACCAATAAGTATTTTTTCTTATGGCTTCCCCCTTTAAGAGGTCCGACCATATCCAGCCCCCAGACCGCAAAGGGCCAAGTTATGGGGATTGTTTGGAGTGCGGTAGGGGGCATGTGACTCTGATTGGCAAAGAGATGGCAACCGTCGCAATGTTGGACAAGGTCTTGTGCGTCCGCTCGGGCTGTCGGCCAATAGAAGCCTGTACGGAAGGCCTTGCTGACTAATGCCCGAGCCGCGGCGTGGTGCCCGCCCAGGTCGGCGTGGATTTCCGCCAAGAGCTGCCGCCCTTCCTCTTCGGAGATGCATCTTTGTAGTACTCCGGTAGCGCTTTTCTTGTAGAGTTCCCCTTCGTAGACCCTGTAAGCTTTAGAACGCCGAACGATGCAGCGCGCTTCATTTTGGTCTTTGGGGAGCTCCTGGCTATTTAGGTAGGCCAAGTAGGGCTCGGTCCACGGGGCAATTACAGCCATGACTTCGTGGGCTGAGGACGTTATTTCAGGGGTAGAACCTCCGACTATGTCTGATGGTTCGGAATCTGGGGATGTATTCGGATCCACGCTAGTATTGCCGGATTCCCCTTCCCATACTACGGATGGCTTGAACAGCCGTTCCAAGAATATATTAGGTGGGACGGGGTCACGTTTAGCGCCGATGCGAGCGAGGACATCCGCCGCTTGATTGTTTTCTCGAGCCACATGGTGGAATTCGAGCCCCTCGAACCGAGCTGACATTTTGAGGACGACATTATGGTAAGCCGCCATTTTCGGGTCCTTGGCATCAAAATCTCCGTTTATTTGTGATATTGCGAGGTTTGAGTCCCCGCGCACCTCTAGGCGTTGAATTCCCATAGAGACTGCCATCCGAAGATCGTGCAACAGAGCCTCGTATTCGGCTGCATTGTTGGAGTCTATGTATAATATTTGGAGGACGTACTGGACCGTGTCGCCGGTGGGAGATGTCAGGACTACCCTTCTCCCAATCCGCCAGCATTTTAGAGCCGTCAAGTGCATGATCCAGTTTGAGTATGCGCCGCACTTTTAGGGAGTTCGCTTCGCCCATTCGGCGATTTAAGTCAGCCAACACTTGCGACTTGATGGCCCGCTGTGGTTTGTATATTATGTCAAACGACAGGAGCTCGATAGCCCACTTGGCAATCCGGCCCGTAGCATCGCGGTTATTTATTATGTCATTGATTTGTACTTCGGAGGCCACCGTAATCGAACACTCTTAAAATTAGTGTCGTAGCTTCCGGGATGCCATGAACACCGCGTATGCTATATTTTGATGGTGTGGGTATCGGGATTTGCATGGGGTTAGGACCGTGGACACGTAGTAGACCGGCCTCCGAGCGGTATTTGTATCCGCCGGCCTCTCGCTCAACAACGAGCACCGCGCTTCTTTACTTGATGCGCTGCAGCTATGTACAACAACATAGGTTCGCCGATATTCGGCGCGCATACCGGATTACTGGCCAATAGGGTCTTTATTTCATCCAGTCCGGCCGCGGCTGCATCCGTCCATACGAAGTGTTCGGTGCGCCTAAGAAGGTGATAAAGCGGTAGTGCCTTTTCTCAGATAAAGCGGCTGAGAGCAGCCATGCATCCCGCTAGTTTTTGGATGTGCTTGAGGTCTGTTGGTATAGCCAACTGTGATAGAGCTCGGATCTTTGCCGGATTGGCTTCAATTCCTCTGTTGGAAACTATGAAGCCAAGAAGCTTCCACGAGGGGACACCGAAAACGCATTTTTCCGGATTCAGCTTGATGTCGTATGTCCGGAGATTGTCAAATGTAAGCCTCAAGTCGTCTATCAGGGTTTCGACGCGTCTTGTTTTTATGACCACGTCGTCCACGTATGCCTCCACTGTTTTGCCGATTTGCTTTTCTAGGCATGTTTGAATCATGCGTTGGTAGGTTGCACCGGCGTTCTTGAGCCCGAAAGCATAGTGTTAAAACAGAAAGGGCCATATGGCGTTATGAAAGCTGTTGCAGCTTGGTCAGATTCTGCCATCTTTATTTGATGGTATCCAGAGTATGCGTCGAGGAAACACAGCGAGTCGTGTCCAGCTGTGGCATCGATGATTTGATAGATGCGAGGGAGGGGAAAGGGATCCTTGGGGCAAGCCTTATTGATGTCTTTGAAATCGACGCATAGTCGCCATGATTTATCCTTCTTTGGCACCATCACCAAATTTGCCAGCCAATCCGGATGTTTAATATCTCTGATAAATCCGGCCTCGAGTAGCTTGGCTAACTCTTCCCCCATTGCCCGTCATTTGGGCTCGAGAACCGCCTTTAGGGTCTACTTGACTGGTTTATATCCTTTAGGATATTAAGGCTGTGTTCGCCAATCTGCGTGGGATGCCCGGCATGTCCGATGGGTGCCGAGCAAAATGTCCCACTCTCGCAGGAAATCTCGGCGCGTCTTGCGTCAATCGCGGGCTCGATTGTGTCCCGATGGAAGCTTTCGGGGGTCCGCTGGTGGACCTGGAATTTGACTATCTCGTCAGCAGTTTTGAATGAGGTGGACTTGGGTCATTTGTCGAGTATTACGTCCGTCCCCTGCCCACGGTGGCCCGTAGTGCTGTTAAATCTTCGCCGCTAGGGCTTCGGATAATGCCTCCAAGGCTAGAGCTGCGGTTTTATTTTCGGGCGCTGGCGCAACGTCCGGATCATCGGCTAGAGTGATTATTCCATTGGGTCCGGCATTTTAAGCTTAATGTACCCATAATGGGGTACAACTTCAAAGCTTAGAACGCGCCCGCCCTAGAAGGGCGTGGTATCCGCTGTTAAAAGGAGCCACCGAATGCGATTTCTCGACCTATAATTCTCCGGTAATCAATACCACATCAAGTGTGATTTTTCCCGCACACCGCGCTTCCGGTAGGGATAATTCCCAAGGTCGTGCCGCTTCGCTCAATGCGACTTTTATCAATCTCCATCTTGCTGAGCGCTTTCTTCATAAATCAGATTTAATCCGCTCACCGCCCATGAGTACTTTGGTGAGCCGAAGCCATCTACGATCGGACTAAGGACCAGAGCGGCTGTTGCCCGGACAGCCCGGGATCGAGGTTCATCACTGGCATTAAAAGTTATAGCAGTGTCGTTCCAAGGGTTTATTTTTGCCACACGGTAAATTTCAGCGGAGCTTCAGCGAGCTCGCTTGCGCCTATTGTTTGAGGCGAAAGTCTCAATACTGTTAGTACCATATTGTGTTCGCCTGGCGGATGTTGTTCCGCTTTATGGCCCACAAGAAGATCCTCGCCACTTTTTGCCACCTACCGGAGTATCCAACATGCCTTAAGGCTATGAGTAGGTGTTGTATCCGGAGTACTATGGAGCTTACATGGCCCGTCGAGCCATTCTTCCAATACGGATCTCTGCCCTGGCATGGGCTTTGGTTTCTTGGGGTTTGGGTCGGACGACTTATTTAGAGTTCGTCTGCTTAGTTCGGACAAAGGTTTTGGCGAGAGCAAGACTATCCCAAAATTCTGTTTGGGTCTTCCAAGCGCTTCCATCGCACAAGATTTCCGCATTATGGTTGCCAAGCCCGCTGGCGCATTTATGTCGCGCGGCTTATAGCATTGAGGAGTCCTTCATCCGTGCAGTTTTGCGTAAAAGTGAGACCATGTCCTCTTCATGGCAGTCCCCGACCTTTTAAGCGCAAGGAGGAATCTGGCCCAAGAGTGATGTACGGTTTCGGGCTCTTGCCTCGATGCGGAGAGACAATTTAGGTTCAGTTTAGGGTCCGGATTTTGATCCGATCTATCGCCTATGGGCGCTGGCGGCCCCGAGCTAAACAGCTCAGATCCGGGTGCCCAATTTCTTCGCCCGATGTCCCGACTCTATGTCCGGACCTGGGTCAGGTTTTCTTTGAGCAGGTCTTTGGCTCAAGGAGTTCGGTGATCCAACACAACTTGTCCTCCAAGTTGAGGGGCAATCCGTGTGGTTCCACCACTATCGCTATCTCATGGGTGGCCGCGGGGACTTGATGTCCCTTTGGTCGGGTTTAAGCCCAATCCGGTCGTAGTCAGAAGCGACTCCCAGATGCGCGCGCGATCCAAGAGTTCGCTAAGGAGGAGAGCTCCATTGGATCCATCTGCTCAGCAAGTTCAACTGACGGAAGGTTATGATTGATGACCCGAGAAGTCATCGCCGGCGCCATCACCGATGGGGCGGCCATGATAAAGCCGCCGAGCAGCTGCGTCGCCTACAGCCAGAGCCCCCACCGAAGTAATGTCGTCCTTGACAATAAGACGAGCCATCGAGCCTGACGGCGATCACACAAAGGAACTCTCAATGAAAGCACCAATGTCGTGTCAAACCGCGGATCTCGGTAGGGGGTCTCTATCTGTAAGGCCAAGGCTGATGGTAACAGAAGCAAGGGACACGGATGTTTACCTGGTTCGCCCTCTCGATGGAGGTAAAACCCTACTTCCTGCTTGATTAATATTGATGATATGGGTAGTACAAGAGTAGATCTACCACGAGATCGTGGAGGCTAAACCTTAAGAGCTAGCCTATGATGGTATGAATGTAATTGTGATCGGCCTACTAAGGGCCAACCTCTCCGGTTTATATAGGCACCGGAGAGGGCTAGGGTTTACACGGAGTCGGTTACAAGGAAGGAAATATAATATCTGGATCGCCAAGCTTGCCTTCCACGCCAAGGAAAGTCCCATCCGGACACGGGCCGAAGTCTTGAGTCTTGTATCTTCACGCTTCAATAGTCCGGACGTTGTACACAGTCCGGCTGTCCGGATACCCCCTAATCTAGGACTCCCTCAATAGGGAATGACTTTCATTCTCTTTCTATCTTCTGCCATGGTCGGGCTTTGAGTCTTACTCAATTACACACCTTGTAACACAGGCAAGAACTCTTTCTTTGACTGTTCCATTTTGAACTACTTCAAAATCTTGTCAAGGTATATACTCATTGAAAAAACTTATCAAGCGTCTTGATCTATCTCTATAGATCTTTATGCTCAATATGTAAGCAGCTTCACTGAGGTCTTTCTTTGAAAAACTCCTTTCAAACACTCCCTTATGCTTTGCAGAATAATTCTACATTATTTCCGATCAACAATATGTCATTCACATATACTTATCGAAATGTCTTTGTAGTGTTCCCACTCACTTTCTTGTAAATACAGGCTTCACCGTAAGTCTCAGATAAAACTATATGCTTTGATCAACTTATCAAAGCGTATATTCCAACTCCGAGATGCTTGCACCAGTCCATAGATGGATCGCTGGAGCTTGCACATTTTGTTAGCACCTTTAGGATTGACAAAACCTTCTGGTTGCATCATATACAACTCTTCTTTAATAAATCCATTAAGGAATGTAGTTTTGTTTATCCATTTGCGAGATTTCATAAAATGCGGCAATTGCCAACATGATTCGGATAGACTTAAGCATAGATACGAGTGAGAAACTCTCATCGTAGTCAACACCTTGAACTTGTTGAAAACCTTTTGTGACAATTCTAGCTTTGTAGATAGTAACACTACTATCAGCGTCCATCTTCCTCTTGAAGATCCATATAATCTCAATGGCTCACCAATCATCGGGCAAGTCAATCAAAGTCCATACTTTGTTATTATACATGGATCCCATCTCAGATTTTATGGCCTTAAACCATTTTGCGGAATCTGGGCTCATCATCGCTTCCTCATAGTTCGTAGGTTCGTCATGGTCAAGTAACATGACCTCCAGAACAGGATTACCGTACCACTCTGGTGTGGATCTTACTCTGATTGACCTACGAGGTTCAGTAACAACTTGATCTGAAGTTTCATGATCATCATCATTAACTTCCTCACTAATTGGTGTAGGTGTCGCAGAAACCGGTTTCTGTGATGAACTACTTTCCAATAAGGGAGCATGTACAGTTACCTCATCAAGTTCTACTTTCCTCCCACTCACTTCTTTCAAGAGAAACTCCTTCTCCAGAAAGATTCCGAATTTAGCAGCAAAAGTCTTGCCTTTGGATCTGTGATAGAAGGTGTACCCAACAGTCTCCTTTGGGTATCCTATGAAGACACATTTCTCCGATTTGGGTTCGAGCTTATCAGGTTGAAGCTTTTTCACATAAGCATCGCAGCCCGAAACTTTAAGAAACGACAACTTTGGTTTCTTGCCAAACCACAGTTCATAAGGTGTCGTCTCAACGGATTTTGATGGTGCCCTATTTAACGTGAATGTAGCTGTCTCTAATGCATAACCCCAAAACGATAGCGGTAAATCAGTAAGAGACAACATAGATCGCACCATATCTAGTAGAGTACGATTACGACGTTCGGACACACCATTACGCTGTGGTGTTCCGGGTGGCGTGAGTTGTGAAACTATTCCGCATTGTTTCAAATGAAGACCAAACTCATAACTCAAATATTCTCCTCCACGATCAGAGCGTAGAAACTTTATTTTCTTGTTATGATGATTTTCAACTTCACTCTGAAATTCTTTGAACTTTTCAAATGTTCCAGACTTATGTTTCATTAAGTAGATATACCCATATCTGCTTAAATCATCTGTGAAGGTGAGAAAATAATGATATCTGCCACAAGCTTCAACATTCATCGAACCACATACATCTGTATATATGAGGCACGGTTCGCAAGTACCAAGTGATTCATAATCAAGTGGTTCCAAAATCCCATCAGCATGGAGTTTCTTCATGCGCTTTACACCAATATGACCTAAACGACAGTGCCACAAATAAGTTGCACTATCATTATTAACTTTACATCTTTTGGCTTCAATATTATGAATATGTGTATCACACGATCGAGATCCAACAAACCATTTTCATTGGGTGCATGACCATAGAAGGTTTTTATTCATGTAAACAGAACAACAATTATTCTCTAACTTACATGAATAACCGTATTGCAATAAACATGATCAAATCATATTCATGCTCAACGCAAACACCAAATAACACTTATTTAGGTTCAACACTAATGCCGAAAGTATAGGGAGTGTGCGATGATGATTATATCAATCTTGGAACTACTTCCAACACACATCGTCACCTCACCTCAACTAGTCTCTGTTTATTCTCAGAACTCCTGTTTCAAGTTACTAATTTTTAGCAACCGAACAAGTATCAAATACCCAGGGGCTACTATAAACACTAGTAAGGTACACATCAATAACCTGTATATCAAATATAGCTTTTTTCAGTTTGCCATCCTTCTTACCCACCAAATACTTGGGGTAGTTCCGCTTCCAGTGACCAGTCCCTTTGCAGTAGAAGCACTTAGTCTCAGGCTTAGGTCCAGACTTGGGCTTCTTCACTTGAGCAGCAACTTGCTTGCCGTTCATCTTGAAGTTCCCCTTCTTCCCTTTGCCCTTTTTCTTGAAACTAGTGATCTTGTCAACCATCAACACTTGATGTTTTTCTTTGATTTCTACCTTCGCCGATTTTAGCATCGCGAAGAGCTTGGGAATTATTTCCATCATCCCTTGCATATTATAGTTCATCACGAAGTTCTAGTAACTTGGTGATAGTGACTAGAGAACTTTGTCAATTACTATCTTATCTCGAAGATTAACTCCCACTTGATTCAAGCAATTGTAGTACTCGCACAATCTGAGCACATGCTCACCGGTTGAGCTATTCTCCACCATCTTGTAGGCAAAGTATTGTCGAGGTCTCATACCTCTCGACACGGGCATGAGTATGAAATACCAATTTCAACTCTCGAACATATTATATGCTCCGTATGCTCAAAACATTTTTGAAGTCCCGTTCTAAGCCATAAAGCATGGTGCACTAAACTATCAAGTAGTCATCATACCGAGCTTTGTCAAACATTCATAACGCCCGTGATCTGCTCCTGCAATAGGTCCGTCACCTACCGGTGCATCAAGGACATAATTCTTACAGGCAGCAATGAGGATAAACCTCGATCACGGATCCAATCCGCATCATTGCTACTAACATCTTTCAACTTAATTTTCTAGGAACATATCAAAATATAAACAGGAGCAAAACGCGAGCTATTGATCTACAACATAGATATGCTAATACTACTGGACTAAGTTCATGATAAATTAAAGTTCAATTAATCATATTACTTAAGAACTCCCACTTAGATAGACATCCTCTAATCCTCTAAGTGATCACGTGATCCATATCAACTAAACCATGTCCGATCATCACATGAGATGGAGTAGTTTCAATGGTGAACATCACTATGTTGATCATATCTATCTGTATGATTCACGCCGACCTTTCGGTCTCAAAGTTCCGAGGCCATATCTGTTATATGCTCGGCTTGTCAAGTTTAACTCTGAGTATTCGCGTGTGCAACTGTTTTGCATCCGTTGTATTTGAACGTAGAGCCTATCACACCCGATCATCACGTGGTGTCTCAGCACGAAGAACTTTTGCAACGTTGCATACTCAGGGAGAACACTTATACCTTGATAATTTAGTGAGAGATCATCTTATAATGCTACCGTCAATCAAAGCAAGGTAAGATGTATGAAAGATAAACATCACAAGTAATCAAAATATGTGACATGATATGGCCATCATCATCTTGTGCCTTTGATCTCCATCTCCAAAGCACTGTCATGATTTCCATCGTCATCGGCATGACACCATGATCTCCATCATCTTGATCTATATCAATGTGTCGTCACATGGTCGTCTCGCCAACTATTGCTCTTGCAACTATTGCTATCGCATAGAGATAAAGTAAAGCAATTATTTGGTGCTTGCATCTTATGAAATAAAGAGACAATCATAAGGCTTCTGCCAGTTGCCGACAACTTCAACAAAACATGATCATCTTATACAACAACTTATATCTCATCACATCTTGACCATATCACATCACAACATGCCCTGCAAAAACAAGTTAGACGTCCTCTACTTTGTTGTTGCAAGTTTTACGTGGCTGCTACGGGCTTAGCGAGAACCGTTCTTACCTACGCATCAAAACCACAATGACAGTTCGTCAAGTTAGTGTTGTTTTAACCTTCACAAGGACCGGGCGTAGCCACACTCGGTTCAACTAAAGTTGGAGAAACAGACACCCGCCATCCACCTGTGTGCAAAGCACGTCGGTAGAACCAGTCTCGCGTAAGCGTACGCGTAATGTCGGTCCGGGCCGCTTCATCCAACAATACCGCCGAACCAAAGTATGACATGCTGGTAAGCAGGATGACTTATATCGCCCACAACTCACTTGTGTTCTACTCGTGCATATGACATCTACGCATAAAACCAGGCTCGGATGCCATCATAGGGAACGAGTAATTTCAAAAAATTCCTACGCACACGCAAGATCATGATGATGCATAGCAACGAGAGGGAGAGTGTTGTCCACGCACCATCGTGAGACCAAAAGCGGAAGCATTAGCACAACGCGTTGATGTAGTCGTCGTCTTCACAATCTGAACGATCAAGTACCGAACGCACAACACCTCCGAGTTCATCACATCGCTCAACCCGATGACGCCCCTCAAACTCCGATCCAGCCGAGTGTTGAGGAGAGTTTCACAAGACGACGGCGTGGGACGATGATGATGTTCTACCGACGCAGGCTTCGCCTAAGCACCGCTACAAGATATCGAGGTGGTGTAGCGACCAGACCTCAAACAGTCGATCTCGTGCTCAATGTCATCCTGGATCGAATGCCGACACCACACAAGACTCAAGGATTTATAACAGAGTAGCAATCACACACTTATTACAATCGAATGTCTCAAGAGAGAACTTAATAAAAATAAATATGGCTTAAGGCCATCTAATACGATAACAGCGGAAGGCTTGGAAGAATAAGCGAGTCCATCAACTCCAACGGCATCACTGAGTATAGAACCACGAGTTAAGCACCTTACTCGTCGTCTGAAAAGTCTACAACATGAAACGTTGCAGCCCGAGAACGGGTCAGCACATGGAATGTGCTGGCAATGAAACACATAGAGAATAATGGAATGATAATCCTATACTACATGCATATATGGCTGGTGGAAAGCTCTATGGTTATAGTTTTGCATAAAGCCAATTTTTCCCTACTGCAAAGGAATAAATTTATTTAACTATCATGGTGGTTGTTGAACATTGAGAATGGTTGACAACATCCTCAATCCCAATTAAAAATACTCATTAACAAACCCAACAATATTAATTTAGAAGTAACATGATGAGATTCACATGATATCCAAGTACTAGATACTCAAGATGTCCATAAACGGGGACACAGCTAACCATGATTAGTTTATACACTATGCAGAGGTTTGCACACTTTTCCCCACAAGACTCGATCGCCTCCGTTTGGTTTCTCGCACTACATGGTGTTTGAGAGACGGATGGCTGAGACACAGTCTTTCAGAAGCGCTAGCACCTTACATGTGGGTAGACCGTACCAACCTACATCCCCTACATCAGCTAGCCTACCCGTAAGAGTTCGCACAACTTAATCAACTATGCCAGAGCCCATAATGGCTTGTGGCTGCACACGGAAGTTTCTAGTTTGAATAATCTCATGATCCCTTTGAGCCCGGGTGGCGGTCCAAGAAATACAGCAAGTCTCGATAGAAACCAGGTGCCTCAATCCACCCGGATGTGTGTTTAAGTTGCCACCTTAAATAAACCATTAAATAACAATCTCACATCTGTCATGGATTCACTCACCCAATCCACATCTACTAGCATAGCATGGCATAATAAGCAAACGTAGAAGTAACTCCCAAGGGTTTGATAATAAAACAGGTAATAGGTACTACCTCAATCTACTTCTCAAAACCCACAATTTAATTAGATCCTGATCATGCAAGTGTTTGATGATAGATCTAATGCATAAAAACTGGGTATGAAAGAAGTATGATCAAAGTGTTACTTGCCTTGCTGATGATCCGCGAAACCTAGAGAATCGAAGTAACAGGCGGCGCACTCCGAGTACTCTATCGCAGACAAACAAACAAGCATACAATAAGTACTCATCTAATGCACAGGTAAAACTCAAATAGATCTAACCAGATAGTTCAACTTAAGAACTCCGGTTTGCAAAAAGAATCAAATCAAACGAAGCAACGGAAGTCAAACGTCGGAAGAAAACAGCATCGTGTTACTAATCTGGATCTAGGTCAAATTTTACAGAAGCAAAAACTTGTTTAAGTAGATTATTCGGAAAGAGGGTTTCGAGACGAAACTCTAGGCGCTTGAATCGCCTGATTCCGACAAAAGAGCGAAAAGTTATACTAAAACGAAAATTGGATCTGGAATCGCAATCAGAAAAATCGCGGATTAAATCCGAGAAAAAGAAAAACGACGAACGGGTTAACGAACGGACGTTCGTTAACTAAACTAATCTGACGAACGCGTTCGTTTAAACGAACTAACGAACGAACGTTCGTTAATTAGCCTAAACCGAAAAAAACCAAAACTAAAATAAAAAAAGCGAAAAAAAAAACCGAAAAAACCGAAATAAAACCAAAGAAAAACCGCTTGGTTTTTTTAAAAAAAACCGGCACGAAAAACGAGGCAGCGGCAAACCTCGGGCGGCGGGTCATGGCGGCGGCAATGCGGCTCGGCGGCGGCGGCGCTGGGCGGCGGTGGTGGCGGGCGGATCGGTAATGCTAGGGTTTCAAGGCGGGCGCGGGCGCGGTGGGCTGGGGGCGCCGGGTGGCTGCGCTTATAAAGTGCGCCCCCGAGCGGAGTCCCGCTCGGGCACGGCCCAAAGGCGGTTCGCTTTTTTTTAAATAATTACGTGAAGAAAAAAATAAAAAGAAATACTAAACGGACTCCAAAAATCCTGAAATAAATTTTCCCCGGCTTCTAAAATCAAGCCGGATTTAATGAACATTTATTTGGGGCCTAAATGCAATTTTGAAAAACACGTATTTTTCCTAAGTTCCAATAAAAAGGCGAAAAACTCCAAAATAAAATCTTATTTGATTTTATTATTAAATCTTAATTATTTCTTTATTGGGAAAGTCATTTTATTCCCTCTCTCATATTTTTGTAGTAGAAATAATTGAAGATAAAATAATTAAAATCAAATGATCCTATTTTCAAAATTTGAGAAAACTCAAATATGAAAATAACGAAAATCCCCAAGTCTTTCCGTGGGTCCTTGAGTTCTGTAGAATTCCTAGGATCGAGAAAAAATGCAACGAAAAAATATGATATGCAATGATGCTCTATGTATAACATTCCAAATTGAAAATTTGGGTTGTTACAAACCTACCCCCTTAAGATGAATCTCGCCCTCGAGATTCGGGTTGGCTAGATAATAGGTGAGGGTGGTCCTTCAGCAAATCTTCCTCTCGCTCCCAGGTGGCTTCATCCTCAGTGTGTTGGTCCACTGAACTTTGCAAAACTTAATGACCTTGCTGCGGGTGACTCGGCTGGCATACTCCAGAATCTTAACCGGTTTCTCCTCGTAGGTCAAATCATCATTCAACTGAATCGCTTCTAGTGGAACTGTATCTCTCAGTGGTATATCGGCCATCTCTGCGTTACACTTCTTCAGCTGAGAAACATGGAACACGTCATGAACTCCTGACAATCCTTCGGGTAGTTCCAACTTGTACGCAACTTCTCCCATGCGTTCCAAAACACGATAAGGTCCTACAAATCGGGGTGCTAGTTTTCCCTTAACTCCAAAACGCTTAACTCCTCGAAGCGGCGATATCAAGATAAACTCGTCTCCGACTTCAGATTCTCTCTCCTTGCGCTTTGAGTCCGCATAACTCTTCTCGTCTTGGTGGGCTACCTTGAGCCTATCGCGAATCAACTTTACTTTCTGCTCGACTCCTTAATCAAATCTGGTCCAAACAACTGGCGGTCTCCAACTTCATCCCACAACAACGGGGTCCTGCACCTCCTTCCGTACAAGGCTTCGAAAGGGGCCATCTTTAGACTGGTTTGGTAACTGTTGTTGTAAGAAAACTCCGCATATGGCAAGTTATCATCCCAACTTGATCCATAATCCAAAGCACAAGCTCTAAGCATATCCTCCAAAATCTGGTTGACTCTCTCGGTTTGTCCATCTGTCTGTGGATGGAAAGCTGTGCTAAACTCCAACCTAGTTCCCAAAGTTTCGTGCAACTGCTTCCAGAACTTTGAGGTAAACTGGGTTCCTCTATCTGATATGATACTCCTCGGAACTCGATGCAAGCATACAATCCTGGTCATGTATATCTTAGCCAATTTGGCATTGCTGTAGGTAGTCTTTACTGGAATGAAATGAGCTACCTTCGTCAAACGGTCGACTACAACCCAAATCGAGTCATAGCTCAACGAGTCCCGGGCAATCCGTGATGAAATCCATACCTAGTTTATCCCACTTCCATTCGGTATAGGCAATGGCTGTAATAATCCTGCCGGCTTCGATGTTCGCCTTCACCCTCGACATACATCACAAATCTACGACGCACTCTACAATATCCTTCTTCATTCCGTCCACCAGAAAGTATTCTTCAAATCCAAATACATCTTGGTATTTCCTGGGTGAATCGAATATGGTGAATCATGTGCCTCTTGTAGAATCAACTTCCTGATCTCTGGGTCATTGGGCACATAAACATGGTCCTCAAACCATAGGGTATCATGCTCATCCTCACGAAATCCCTTTGCTTTTCCTTCGCCCATTCTCTCCTTTATAGAGGCAATCTCTTTGTCAGTCTTCTGAGCTTCCCTGATTTTATCCATCAAAGTTGACTTAATCTCCAATGCTGCTACATAGCCTCCCGGAACTATTTCTAAACATAGCTCTCGAAGATCCTCGGATAACTCCTTTGGTATTTCTCCCGTCATTAGTGTGTTGACATGACTCTTACGGCTCAACGCGTCTGCTACAACGTTAGCCTTTCCGGGGTGATAGTGTAATCTCATATCGTAATCCTTGATGAGCTCCAACCATCTCCTCTGCCTGAGATTTAACTCCTTCTGCGTGAAGATGTATTTTAAACTCTTGTGATCCGTATACACCTCTCAATGGTTTCCAATGAGGAAATGTCTCCAAGTTTTCAACGCATGCACTACGGCTGCTAACTCCAAATCATGCGTAGCATAATTTAGCTCATGAGGCTTAAGCTGTCGTGAAGCATACGAAACAACTCTTCCCTCCTGCATAAGCACTGCTCCAAGTCCTCGACGGGAAGCGTCACAATACACCTCATAATCCTTGGTCTGATCTGGTAGGATTAACACTGGTGAGGTAACCAAACTTCAACTCTTGGAAACTAGCTTCACACTCCTCGGTCCAAATGAACTTGGTATCCTTCTTCAACAATTCTGTCATAGGCTTCGCAATCCTTGAAAAATTCTCAATGAATCTCTGGTTGTATCCCGCGAGTCCAAGGAAACTCTAGATCTCTCCAACTATTGTTGGCGCTTCCCAGTTTGTTACAGTGACAACTTTAGTGGGGTCTACTGCTATACCTTCTCCGGATATAACATGTCCAAGAAATCCAACTTCCTTCAACCAAAACTCACACTTGCTGAACTTGGCATATAACTGGTGTTCTCTGAGCTTCTCGAGTACCAAACGCAAATGCTCCTTATGTTCCTCTTCATTCTTCGAGTAAACCAAAATATCATCAATGAACACCACGATTTAACTTATCCAAAAACTCCATAAACACTTTGTTCATCATGTTCATAAAATAGGCAGGTGCGTTAGTCAGACCAAATGACATAACGGTATACTCATACAGCCCGCACTGTGGTAAAAGCCGCCTTAGGTATATCCTGCTCTCGAATCTTCAACTGATGGTACCCTGATCGCAAATCGATCTTGGAAAACACCTTAGCTCCTTGTAATTGGTCAAACAAGTCATTGATCATCGGTAGTGGGTACTTGTTCTTAGTGGTCACTTCATTCAATCCTCGATAATCAACAACCATTCTTAATGATCCATCCTTCTTCTCCACTAGAAGTACTGGTGATCCCCAAGGCGAAGAACTTGGGCGAATAAAACCTTTATCCAGTAACTCCTTAATCTGCTTCTTAATTTCCTCCAAATCCTGGGCTGGCATCCTATACGGTCTCTTAGATATCGGCCAAAGGCTGCGGCAGATAGTTCAATCAGAAATTCAATGTCTCTATCCGTGGCATGCACGCAACTCTTCCGAAACATGTCCGGAAATCCTTTACCACCGGTACTTCCTCCCGCACAACTCCTGTTAAGGAATTTACATGTGCTCTCCTCGGCTCATGCCGTGATACAAACCTGATTCTTCTCCTTCGGGGTGGTAAGCAAAATTGACTTCTCGGCGCAATCTATGTTCCTCCATACTTGATAACCAATCCATGCCTAATATCACATCCAATCCTTGGGATTCCGAACTATTAGGTCCGAGGAAATACATAGTGTCCAATCCTTAATGGCGATCGATCACACCATATACTAGCCATGTATTGTGCTCCGGTGAGGTTACTAGCATGGGTGACCTAAGGGCTTGGGTTGGTAATTTATACTTATCCACAAATCCCTTGATATGTATGAATGCGATGCACCAAGATCAAAAAGAACAACCGCAGAAATGACTTAACCAAAACTTACCTATTCTCGCGTCGGCTGAGCTTCAACCTCCTCCAGGGTAACGTGGTTCACTTGTCCTTTGTTGAAAGGGTTCGTCTTCTTTCCTGAGCTTCCATTGCCATTTCCATTTTGGCCTTCCGGACAATCATTTGCATAATGCCCAGTCTTGCGGCACTTAAAGCAAGTGATGTGGCTCAGGTCTACCTTGGATGGTGTTGACGGGTTGGTGCGGTTTTGTCCATTGCTTCCTCCATTCCCGTTCCCATTCTTGGTGCCATTATGGTTGTGCGAGCTACCTCCTCCATGGGTATGCTTAAATTGTCCTCCTGTCTTTGGTGTAAAGCGAAGTTTCTGCTGAGCTCCAGAGTTATTCTTCCCCTGTCCATACTTCCTCTTGCGATTGTCAATCTGCTGCTGCTTCCCTTCAATCATGAGAGCACGATCTACTAACTCCTGGTAGTTATTAAAAGTGGCTACCATCAACTGCATGCTCAGCTCATCATTCAGTCCTTCTAGAAACTTCTCTTGCTTAGCTGCATCTGTAGCAATGTCATCTGGGGCATAACGTCCTAACTTGCTAAAATCATCCACATACTGGCCAACTGTCCGTCCTCCTTGGCGCAAGTTGCGAAACTCACGCTTCTTCATGGCCATAGCTCCTGCTGAAACATGGGCAGTATGGAAAGCTTGCTGAAACCGATCCCATGTGACAGTGTCTACAGGGTAAGTGGCTGTAAAATTCTCCCACCATGCTGCTGCGGGTCCTTCAAGCTGATGTGCGGAAAATTTCACCCTTTCTCCATCTGTACATCCTGCAGTGGTCAACTCCCTCCCTATCTTACGGAGCCAATCATCTGCAACAATCAGCTCGGTGCTACTGGAAAACACCGGCGGATTCAGCCTTAAGAAACGGGTCAAATGGTCAACAGGTGGTGGTGGCGGTGGGTTGTTGTTGTTGTTGTTGTTGTTGTTGTTGTTGTTGTTGCCTTGGTTCTGTACCAATGTTTGAATCAAGGCATTCTGCTGCTGAATCAACTGAGTGATCTCTGGCGGGAAAACAAATCCGGGGTCGCGTCTCGGAGGCATCTGAGGGTTTAAGAAAAGACGAGAATTTAGAATTAAATGAGGTCTAGAGAGAAACACTACCCATATGCACATGAGACAAATCACACAATATCACTCCAATCAATTCAAACAAGGGCATACAACGGTCTATCTATCGTTACAAAGTGCTGAAACTAAAACTAATATAACATGGGGGTAATCTACTACTGTTATGGTGGTCAACTAGAAAAACTGCTCCGATGAAGACTCCATGATATCTGCTCCAGCTTCATCTTCGTAATCATCATCACTAGGATCGAAATCGGTGTCGTTGATGATGATGTAGTTCTCTGGACAGGTGCTATCTTCATCTTCTCCTCCGGGTGCTGAATTTCCCATGAGTTCTTCAATCTTCTCGTTAAGATCGCCGTTTTGTCCCACTAGAGCTACAATCTCCTCCATGTAGTCCTTGCGAGTGGCATTCAGTTCTCCTTCTAGTTCGATAATCTTGGCTTTTTCTGTCTTCAACTCCATCATGTCTGCGCACATCTGGTTTTCCTGGCGTCAAATATGCTGGTTTAACTACTGGATGAAAGCTACAATGGATCGATCCTTCTTAGTGCCAACTATCTCCCATTGTTCATCTCGGCGCCCACAAATCTGATAGATAGTATCCTTGAGGTCTTCTTTGTAAACTTCTCCAATGCGCCCCATGGTTATGTGAGCTGCCATGCTCTTTCCCAAACTCCAGGTTGGTGCATTGAAAACGCACTCTATGGGCTCCGTGATTGGCGCAAACGTCCTTCCGGGAACTTGAGCTTGAATCTTCCAGCGCTCTTTTTCGGGTAAAGTGGAATTGTAGGTCCCGGTGAAGCTTGGTAATCCGATGTTAAGGTACTTAGTGACTTCCTTCAGGTGTCGTCCAAAGGGTGTATCTTCATCCGGCTGAGTGAACTTGATCCTCGCTTCCGTCATCCTAAAAGAGTAGAAAAGATGAGGAGTTAGAAATGAGAAGAGAGAGTAGTGATCTAGGGTTTTAGCTTAATGGTCGTGTCCTCACAATATCGGTGTGCTCGATACCATCTTTGTAGCGACTGGACCTCAAATAGTCGATCTCGTGCTCAATGTCATCCTGGATCAAGAATGCCGACACCACACAAGACTCAAGGATTTATAACAGAGTAGCAATCACACACTTATTACAATCAAATGTCTCAAGAGAGAACTTAATAAAATAAATATGGCTTAAGGCCATCTAATACGATAACAAATGGAAGGCTTGGAAGAATAAGCGAGTCCATCAACTCCAACGACATCATCGAGTATAGAACCACGACTTAAGCACCTTACTCGTCGTCTGAAAAGTCTGCAACATGAAACGTTGCAGTCCGAGAACGGGTCAGCACATGGAATATGCTGGCAATGTAACACATAGAGAATAATGGAATGATAATCCTATACTACATGCATATATGGCTGGTGGAAAGCTCTATGGTTACAGTTTTGCATAAAGCCAATTTTTCCCTACTGCAAAGGAATAAATTTATTTAACTATCATGGTGGTTGTTGAACATTGAGGATGGTTGACAACATCCTCAATCCCAATTAAAAATACTCATTAACAAACCCAACAATATTAATTTAGAAGTAACATGATGAGATTCACATGATATCCAAGTACTAGATACTCAAGATGTCCATAACTGGGGACACGGCTAACCATGATTGGTTTATACACTTTGCAGAGGTTTACGCACTTTTCCCCACAAGACTCGATCGCCTCCGTTTGGTTTCTCGCACTACACGGTGTTTGAGAGACGGATGACCGAGACACTGTCTTTCAGAAGCGCTAGCACCTTACATGTGGGTAGACCGTACCAACCTACATCCCCTACATCAGCTAGCCTACCCGTAAGAGTTCGCACAACTTAATCAACTATGCCAGAGCCCATAATGGCTTGTGGCTGCACACGGAAGTTTCTAGTTTGAATAATCTCATGATCCCTTTGAGCCTGGGTGGCGGTCCAAGAAATACAGCAAGTCTCGATAGAAACCAGTGCCTCAATCCACCCAGATGTGTGTTTAAGTTGCCACCTTAAATAAACCATTAAATAACAATCTCACATCTGTCATGGATTCACTCACCCAATCCACGTCTACTAGCATAGCATGACATAATAAGCAAACGTAGAAGTAACTCCCAAGGGTTTGATAATAAAACAGGTAATAGGTACTACCTCAATCTACTTCCCAAAACCCACAATTTAATTAGATCCTAAGCATGCAAGTGTTTGAGGATAGATCTAATGCATAAAAACTGGGTATGAGAAGAAGTATGATCAAAGTGTTACTTTCCTTGCTGATGATCCGCGTAACCTAGAGACTCGAAGTAACAGGCGGCGCACTCCGGGTATTCTATCACAGACAAACAAACAAGCATACAATAAGTACTCATCTAATGCACAGGTAAAACTCAAATAGATCTAACCAGATAGTTCAACTTAAGAACTCCGGTTTGCAAAAAGAATCAAATCAAACGAAGCAACGAAAGTCAAACGGCGGAAGAAAACAGCTTCGTGTTACTAATCTGGATCTAGGTCAGATTTTATAGAAGAAAAAACTTGTTTAAGTAGATTATTCGGAAAGAGGGTTTCGAGACGAAACTCTAGGCGCTTGAATCGCCTGATTCCGATAAACGAGCGAAAAGTTATACTAAAACGAAAATCGGATCTGGAATCGCGATCAGAAAAATCGCGGATTAAATCCGAGAAAAAGAAAAACGACGAACGGGTTAACGAATGGACGTTCGTTAACTAAACTAATCTGACGAACACGTTCGTTTAAACGAACTAATGAACGAACGTTCGTTAATTAGCCTAAACCGAAAAAAACCGAAAGTAAAATTGAAAAACGAAAAAAAAACCGAAAAAACCTGAAAAAAACCGAGGAAAAACCGCTTGGTTTTTATAAAAAAACCAGCGCGGAAAACGAGGCGGTGGCGAACCTCGGGTGGCGGGTCACGGCGGCGGCGGGCGCGCGGATCGGGCGGCGGCTAGGGTATCGGCGGGGCGGGCGGGGCACGGGGTGGGCTGGGGGCGCCGGGTGGCTGCGCTTATAAAGTGCGCCCCCGAGCGGAGTCCCGCTCGGGCATGGCCCAAAGGCGGTTCGCTCTTTTTTTTAAATAATTACGCGTAGAAAAAAAAGAAATACTAAAAGGACTCCAAAAATCCCGAAATAAATTTTGCCCGGCTTCTAAAATCAAGCCGGATTTAATGAACATTTATTTGGGGCCTAAATGCAATTCTGAAAAACGCGTATTTTTCCTAAATTCCAATAAAAAGGCGAAAAACTCCAAAATAAAATCTTATTTGATTTTATTATTAAATCTTAATTATTTATTTATTTTGGGAAAGTCATTTTATTCCCTCTCTCATATTTTGGTAGTAGAAATAAGTGAAGATAAAATAATTAAAATCAAATGATCCTATTTTCAAAATTTGAGAAAACTCAAATATGAAAATAACGAAAATCCCCAACTCTCTCCGTGGGTCCTTGAGTTGTGTAGAATTCCTAGGATCGAGCAAAAATGCAACGAAAAAATATGATATGCAATGATGCTCTATGTATAACATTCCAAATTGAAAATTTGGGATGTTACAGGTGGACTATGGTGGAGGGGGGCACCGCAGACGGCTAAAAGATCAAACGATCAATTGTTGTCTTTGGGGTACCCCCTGCCCCCGTATATAAAGGAGCAAGGGGGGAGGTGCGGCCGGCCAGGAGGGGTGCGCCAGGAGGAGTCCTACTCCTACCGGGAGTAGGACTCCCTCCCTTTCCCTTGTTGGACTAGGAGTGGAGGGGGAAAGAGGAGGGAGAGAGGAAGGAAAGGGGGGGGGGGCGCCGCCCCCCTCTCCTTGTCCTATTCATACTAGGGGGAGGGGCGCGCGGCCCTGCCCTGGCCGCGTCTCCTCTTCTCCACAAGGCCCACTATGGCCCATTAAGCCCCCGGGGGGTTCCGGTAACCTCCCGGTACTCCGGTAAAATCCCGATTTCACCTGGAACACTTCGGATATCCAAATATAGGCTTCCAATATATCAATCTTCATGTCTCAACCATTTTGAGACTCCTTGTCATGTCCGTGATCACATCCAGGACTCCGAACAACCTTCGGTACATCAAAACATATAAACTCATAATATAACTGTCATCAAAACTTTAAGCGTGCGGACCCTACGGGTTCAAGAACTATGTAGACATGACCGAGACACGTCTCCGGTCAATAACCAATAGCGGAACCTGGATGCTTAAATTGGCTCCGACATATTCTACGAAGATCTTTATCGGTCAAACCGCATAACAACATACGTTGTTCCCTTTGTCATCGGTATGTTACTTGCCCGAGATTCGATCGTCGGTATCTCAATACCTAGTTCAATCTCGTTATCGGCAAGTCTCTTTACTCGTTCCGTAATACATCATCCCGCAACTAACTCATTAGTTGCAATGCTTGCAAGGCTTAAGTGATGTGCATTACCGACAGGGCCCAGAGATACCTCTCCGACAATCGGATGACAAATCCTAATCTCAAATCGCCAACCCAACAAGTACCTTCGGAGACACCAGAGAGCACCTTTATAATCACCCGATTCGCTTGTGACGCTTTGGTGGCACACAAAGTGTTCCTCCGTAAACGGAGTTGCATAATCTCATAGTCATAGGAACATGTATAAGTCATGAAGAAAGCAATAGCAACATACTAAACGATCGAGTGCTAAGCTAACGGAATGGGTCAAGTCAATCACATTGTTCTCCTAATGAGTTGATCCCGTTAATCAAATGACAACTCATATCAATGGTTAGGAAACATAACCATCTTTGATTAACGAGCTAGTCAAGTAGAGGCATACTAGTGACACTCTGTTTGTCTATGTATCCACACATGTATTATGTTTCCGGTTAATACAATTCTAGCATGAATAATAAACACTTATCATGAAATAAGGAAATAAATAATAACTTTATTATTGCTTCTAGGGCATATTTCCTTCAATATCACGCATAGCAGAAGTGGCATCATCAATAACATGCGACATATCAGAATTAATAGCAGAAGCAGGTTTAGGTGTCGCAAGCTTACTCAAAACAGAAGGTGAATCAAGTGGAGAGCTAGATGGCAGTTCCTTACCTCCCCTCGTAGTTGAGAGATAAATTTTGGTTTCTCGTCTTTCAAGTTCCTCATAGTGACCAGCAGTTATAAATCCCAAGTGACTCAAAGAATAGAGCTATGCTCCCCGGCAACGGCACTCGAAAATAGTCTTGATTCGACACAATTATAGGGGATCGCAACAATTTTTGAGGGTAGAGTATTCAACCCAAATTTATTGATTCGACACAAGGGGAGCCAAAGAATATTCTCAAGTATTAGCAGTTGAGTTGTCAGTTCAACCACGCCTGGAATACTTAATATCTGCAACAAAGTATTTAGTAGCAAAGTAGTATGGAAGTAACGGTAACGGTGGCAAAGTAACAGTAGCAGTTTTGTTGCAATCGTAACAGTGGCAGCAGAAAAGTAACTAAGCAAAGATCAATATGTGAAAAGCTCGTAGGCATTGGATCAGTGATGGATAATTATGTTGGATGCGATTCCTCATGCAATAGTTATAATATAGGGTGACACAGAACTAGCTCTAGTTCATCAATGTAATGTAGGCATCTATTTCGAATATAGTCATACGTGCTTATAGAAAAGAACTTGCATGACATCTTTTGTCCTACCCTCCCGTGGAAACGGGGTCCTATTGGAACTAAGGGATATTAAGGCCTCCTTTTAATAGAGTACCGGACCAAAGCATTAACACTTAGTGAATACATGAACTCCTCAAACTACGGTCATCACCGGGAGTGGTCCCGATTGTTGTCACTTCGGGGTTGCCTGATCATAACACATAGTACGTGACTATTGACTTGCAAGATAGGAGCAAGAACTCACATATATTCATGAAAACATAATAGGTTCAGATCTGAAATCATGACACTCGGGCCTTAGTGACAAGCATTAAGCATAGCAAAGTCATAGCAACATCAATCTTAGAACATAATGGATACTAGGGATCAAACCCTAACAAAACTAACTCGATTACATGGTAAATCTCATCCAACTCATCACCGTCCGGCAAGCCTACGATGGAATTACTCATGCACAGCGGTGAGCATCATGAAATTGGTGATGGAGGATGGTTGATGATGATGACGGGGACGGATTGCCCTCTCCGGAGCCCCGAACGGACCCCAGATCAGCCCTCCCGAGAGAGATTAGGGCTTGGCGGCGGTTCCATATTGTAAAACGCGATGAATCCTTCTCTCTGTTTTTTTCTCCCCGAACCTGAATATATGGAGTTGGAGTTGAGGTCGGTGGAGCACCAAGGGGCCCAAGAGGCAGGGGGCGCGCTCCCCACCCTCGTGGACAGGGTGTGGGCCCCCTGGTCTTGATTCTTTCGCCAGTATTTTTTATAAATTCCAAAAATATATATTCCCCGTGAAGTTTTAGGTCATTCCGAGAACTTCTATTTCTGCACAAAAATAACACCATGGCAATTCTGCTGAAAATAGTGTCAGTCCAGGTTAGTTCCATTCAAATCATTCAAGTTAGAGTCCAAACAAGGGCAGAAGTGTTTGGAAAAGTTGATACGATGGAGAAGTATCACTCGCCACAAAATTCGCCGCTCCTTAGCCACTGGTCGGTGGCCCGGCGCACTAAGTTGAGGAGGAGGAGATCGTACGTTGATGGATGCATCTTTCTTCTTGCCTCCTCACTACTTGAAAAAAGGCTGTTAGTGGCACACCTATTTTGGCTATTAATGGCGCACTATAGGTGCGTGACTATTACCACGCCACTAGTAACAAATACTAATGGCGCACCTCTGGTGCACCATTAGTATTGCAGGTAATAGTGGTGCACCTTGTAGTGCGCCATTACTATTACTACAGGTGCGCCACTTGTAACTTTTTTTTGAATTTTTTTGATTTTTTTCTGAATTTTGAAGGTGGGAAAATAGTAGTGGCGCACTGTCTAACCCCCACCATGCACCATTGCTATTTTTGAATTTTGAATTTGGATCTGGATCACGATTTTTTTTTCCTTTTTTTGCTCGTTTGTTTGCATGATATTTTCTCAAATTTTGTTCTCGTTTTTGGATCTTGTACGTTCTTTTGCCGGAGAGGAGTTCGCCGGAGAGGAGGACCGAGGAGAGACCATGAGGAGGAGAGGAGGGAGGAGGAGGAGGTCACCGGAGAGGAGATCGCCTACATCGTCGGAGAGGAGGAGGAGGAGGTCACCGGAGTGGAGCTCTCCTACATCGCCAGAGAGGAGGAGGAGGTCACCGAAGAGGAGGGAGGAGAAACCGTGAGGGGAGGGGAGGAGAGGAGGGAGGAGGAGCTCACCGGAGAGGAGGGAGGAGGAGATCACCGGAGAGGAGGGAGGAGGAGATCAGCAGAGAGGAGGGAGGAGGAGCTCACCGGAGAGGAGGGAGGAAAAACCGTTAGGGGAGGGGAGGGGAGGAGGGAGGAGGAGGAGGAGGAGGTCGCCGGAGAGGAGGGGAGATGGAGTGGAGGAGAGGAGGAGATGGAGTGAAGGAGAGGTGGAGTGGAGGAGAAAAATGAAGAGGTAAGGAGGAGAGGACCCCGCCCAGCCATATATACGGCATAATAATGGCGCACCGTGGGCAGGTGCGCCATTACTAACTTTTTTTTATTTTTTGATTTATTTTGAATTTTGAAGGCAGGAAGATAGTAATTGCGCACCTTGGGCCATTACTCACTTTTTTTATTTTTTTGATATAGTTTGAATTTTGAAGGCGGGAAGATAGTAATGGCGCACCATGGGCAGGTGCGCCATTACTGAGTTTGATTTTTTTAGTTTATTTGCCTCTACAATGAAAGCCCCGTAACTTTTTTCTGTTAGGTTTTTGAGGATTTTAAAAATCTTCAAAAATGTTCCCCCGGTTGAATTCGGATGTAACTTTTCGAGTAGATGATTTTTCATATAAAAAACTTTTTCATCAGAGGTCGTATGCAAAAGTTACGGCCATTTTACCGAAACACGGCGGCCTTTTGCAAAAAAATTCAAAATTCATGTTTGTTAATTTTCCTAACAACTAGAACACATAACACATGGGCATCTATTTTTTGAGTTTTTTGAATCTTTTATCATTTTCTTTTATTTTTTTAAAAACCTAAAAGGCGATCCACCGGGGTGTTTGTGTGTGTGAGACATAGCAATGGCGCGCCACACCTAGGTGCGCCACTACTGTGTAGCATAGCAGTGGCGCACCTAGGTGTGGTGCACCATTGCTATGTCCGTGGGGGATGGACCCAAAAAAATAGCAATGGCTCACTGCTCATGTGGTGCGCCATTAGTAAAATATAGCAATGGCGCTTTGATTCAGTGCGCCATCGCTATAGCGATGGCGCACCACATAAATGGTGCGCCATTAATGTCCATATTAGCTATAGCCATTTTTCTAGTAGTGCCTGTAACCACCATTGCGATCGCATCATCGTGGCCTTAATTGTTATTGTGCTATTGCATTCTCGTTCCAGTCAATACCGACATGCGCGATCCCTTTGCTTAATTATATGCATCACTGTAACTAGTACTCCATCCATCAATTTATAAGTTGTGCTTACCTTTTCCATCAACTTCGTGCAAGGCATGGGCATATTGCTAGAAACACTAGAACATGTCGGACCGCATGTGACCAAACCGACGATGCGCCAACCTAGCTACTACGTACCCTGCTTATCTGGCGGAAATAGCCCCAACCTAGCGTTTACAATCGTTATTTCTATCTATCGATCGTGCCAAGGAGCATAACCAAATGTTACAATTTATACATGTTTCTCTACTCCTACTCCTATAAAAGATTCAGTTGGTGAAGGTGGTGTGTCTTCCATCCATCGTTTCTGACCATTAGATTTGCATCTAACGGCTGTGAGGTAAGTTGTGGCATTTTTGCAACAATGTCCCACTTCTCTGCCCAAATTTGCAGAAAACCCCTTATTATCTTGAAAGCAACCACATCCCTCTCTCACCTCATCAAAACAGCCTGAGAAATATATTTTGAGTGAAAAGTAATATATTAGGAGTATATCAAAACAAGAGTGATTTCTTTCAAGTTTGTGAACAAGTACTACTATTCTACTACTTTGGATCCATCGCAACGCACATGCACATTGCTAGTAAAGGGAAAATGCCTGCCGCGTTCACGTCGCACCTCCCCACGCCCGGGAATCGGGAGTACTCCATGGCCTGTCCGGCACGCCACATAGCTAGGGAAGGCATGTTGCCTAGAATTTTCACTTTCATGTGGGACCGTCATTGAGCAAACCAACTATTGGCAAACCGCACCCCGCCCATCGCCGGGTTGGAAAACAGAAACGAGGGGAAGATCTAGCTGTAGCACGGAAGCCAAGAAATTTGGTATCAGATGGGGCTCGTTGATAGAGTAGGAGTATTCCGTACCTACTACGAAGTTTGTACTACAACTAGTACTACCACTATACAACTAGGTACGTGCACGACACAACATCGTAGGAACAAAAAACGAGAAGATCTTGTTTTGGGCGATTTATCTTTTTTTCAGTCAATGTAGTATGAATAATATGATGTGGGGGGCACCCATGAAGCTTATGTGGCTTGGTTGCATGGCTAGGAAAGGTTAGAGAAAAATAAATAGATAATGTGTTTACAGTGCACTCCACTAAATAGATATACTTTGGATCCATTGCAACGCACGGGTCGGCACATCTATATCTATACCCCTATATAGTGTGTGAATAACTTTGAAAGTTGGTCGTTGGATGAAGCCAATCCGATGGTACAAATATGGCAAATTCGAGCACTACTGGCCATTGGATATCATCTACATTTCACCAGATTCTGCCACATGTAGAATCTAGAAGACACCATGGTTGAACTTAAGCATAATGCACAAACCTCAAAACACAAGCACTTCTCCTTTGTTCTAGAATCTTCCATATCTTAATTGCCCAAACTTCTTTAAAAAAAATGAGTTGTCACTATTTGTTTTGCTTTACAATGCACAATTCCATGAATCTTAAAATAGATAATTTTTTCTAAAACTAATTGATTTTGAACTAGATGAACTATAGGAATTAAATGAACATCTACATCATGCATATATGACTCAAAGCTTACATGCTATAGTGTGTTATTTATTCATAATTTGGTTACAAAATCTCATGCGTGCAATGCACGTGTACCTTACTAGTTGGTAGTAGTAAGAAAAAAATTCCGGGTTTGCCACGAGCTCGTACTACGGGAGCACCACAAGGCCTGCCGCAGGAGTTACATTTCCCTCTCGGGGCCCACGGGACTGAGCTTCAGTGGCTTAATGCACCGGCCTGTGAGTCAATGACATGCGGGCCTTAAATGCGGCTGGCCCACATGGCATTCTCATGGTGGTGGCGTGGTTCGCGACTCACTCGTTCGAGATGAACCGGCCGGTGGTGGCGTGGTTGTGGCGAGGGTGCCACAGTTGGGCGTTGGGGCATTACAAGGCATAGATGGCCACAACGGCGGCTACTACCTGTAGTACAGAAGTACTCTAGCTGAGGATTGATGCCCGGGATGAAATGTGTCACAGTCGTTGGATGAAAATTCGATGGTGCGGGACTACGGATCAGAGCACAGGAGCGGAGCAGGCAAACCGCGTCCAATTGGGTGTGGCTGTGGTAGAAAGTTGATGGTCGCCGCAGTTCAGCTGGCCGGCATGTCATGCACACAAAGGCAGAGGAGCGGTGTGGCCGAGAAGGATGAGGCGCACGTCAGACGACGTCATGCCGTGGGTTGGAGCGGCGTCGTGGGAATCGCGTGTGGGTGTGGCAGTGGTAGAAACAAGAAATGTGGTGGTCGCCGTGGTTCAACTTTCATGGACAAGCTGTCATGTCTGCTGACACATAAGGAGTAGTAGTAGAGAAAACTTGTTCCAAAGATACCATTTTTCCGATAAAATTCTTGAAATATCATTAGTTTTTACACATGGGATTACTCCTGCAAGGGTCAACCACAACAGGTGTTTTGTAAAAAAATGCATCTTGATGTTCGCTGCAATGCACGGGCATATTGCTAGTTATAAAAGAAGCCCACACGGGCATCTTGCCGCAGGGTGTGCCACCGACCCAAACTAAAAAAAAATCAGACGCTTAGGTGCACCGGATGCCGGGCCACGCTACAAACTGTAAAAAAAAAACAGCTCCAATTTTTTTAAAACCTGTTATCTTCAAACCAGCCACACCCGTCCCTCACCTCATCAAAACAGCCCGAGGAATATATTTTGAGTGAAGCATGGTTTCTTTTTACTCATATATGTATATCAAAACTAGAGTGTTTATATTTCAAGCCCGTGAACAAGTATTATTCTACTACTTTGGATCCATTGCAACACACGGGCCAGCACATTGGTAGTAGTAGTCTCTATCTCTATCTCTACTCTACTCTTATAAAAACAGAGTTGTTGATGATGGTCTGCCTGCCATCCTGCAGTATAGGCCATCTTGCAAATGTGGAGAGGGGTGTGGGTATTTTTTTGCAAAATTGCCATAGTTTCCTTCCTATCCGTCGGATATAAATCGGATGGCCTATATTGCATGATGAAAGGCACACCATCATCACCAACTCTATTTTTATAAGAGTAGTACTCTTATAAAAACAGAGTTGGTGATGATGGTGTGCCTGCCATCCTGCAGTAGTCGGATGTCCGATCTATATCTAACGGATGGGAAGGAAACTATGACAATTTACCCGCACTCCTCTCCACATTTGCAGATAATGCCTTCCCTCGTTCATCCTATTCTCCCACAAGATCTTGATGTTTCATGCAACGCACGGGCATCTTGCTAGTCTTATTAAAAATAGAGTTGCTGATGATGGTGTGCCTGCCATCCTGCAATATAGGCCGTCCGATTTATATCTGATGGATAGGAAGAAAACTATGGAAATTTTGCAAAAAGATACCTACACCCCTCTCCACATTTGCAAATAAGGCCTTCCCTCGTTCATCCTTTTTTCTCACAAGATAAACTACTCATACAAATGCATCTTGATGTTCCGTGCAACGCACGAGGATGTTTCCTTGGGGGTCTCTCCAGTGCGGCATAGCCATAGTTGCAAGTTGACGCCCCTTGAGATGCCGAGGTTGAGGGGCACTCGGATTTTGTCTAATGAGCAGGTAAGATGAGTTTGATCACATAGTAAATGCATTCTAAAGACTATTTTCGTGTGCATTTCCTAATTCTCCCCCTGCCCACTGTTTCACAGGTTAGGCTCGGTGCGAGTGGAGATTGGCTTGCATATGTACGGGAGGGTACCAACATCAATTTGCACAACATTTACAACGGTGACACCATTCCCGTAGAACCTTTGTCCAACATTGGGATCAACCATGCGACGGTCCCCCACCTGAATTGGTACGATGGAACCACGGTGAGATTGAAGAAGATAGCATGAACCTTGCACATGGCGGTAAAAGTTGGACCATGCTGTCTGCGACCGATTTGTTGCCGTACGAGTACGAAGACGCTGTGCTCCTTTCTAACTGCATCATCACGGTGACAAACCAGGGGACTTGTTTCATATGGGACACATCCTACGGTATACTCCCTCTCTCCCAGTTTATTTGTTTTGAATATTTTTCATTTTATAAGTTTCAAATTCAAATTTAGAGCTCCCCGTCACATGTTGAGATTACAATGTCCATTAAATCGTTGCGTGCATGTATAGTAAAGAAACAAATCTCAAGTTTGGCACAAGTTCGTGCAGCGGTAGCACCACAAGGCCTGGCGCAGGAGTTACATTTCCCTCTCGGGGCCCTCGGGACTGAGCTTCAGTGCCTTACTGCACCTGCCTTTGAGTCAATAACATGTGGACCCGATAGGTGGCTGGTCCACTTGTAATGCTCCCGAAGGAAGAGGGGCAGTGGGGCCGAGAGGGGTGAGCCGCAGGTCGGAGGACGTGTGGTGTCATGGGTTCGAGCGGCGTCGTGGGAATCGCGTGTGGCTGTGGTAGAAACTTGATGCTCGCCGCATTTCAGGTGGCCCACATGTCATGCATACAAAGGCAGCGGGGTGGTGCGGCTGAGAGGGGTGAGGCGCACGTCGGGGGACGTGGTGCCGTGGGTTGGAGCGGCGTCGTGGGAATCGCAAGTGGCAGTGGATGAAACGTGATGGTCGCCGTAGTTGAACTTCCATGGACAAGTTGTCATGTCTACGGACACATGCATTGCATACCGATCACTAGAAGGAGTAGTAGAGAAAGCTAGGCGGATAAATAGTTCCTTATAGTCAAGCGGACCCATGCTACTACTTGTTCCAAAGACATGTACACCATCGAAATAGTCCATCTATATCAACTTCTTCTTCTTCTTCTTCTTCTTCTTCTTCTTCTTCTTCTTCTTCTTCTTCTTCTTCTTCTTCTTCTTCTCATTTTCTGTGGGAGACGGCTTCGCAACAAGCTCTCTGGACCTCACAGCTATCTTGAAACTCACACGGGCATCGTGGACAACATATTTTATTCGCTCGTACATCAAGGGATAATTCTCCCATCCAGACGACCTTAATGCCAGCGTCTCGTCACCCTTCTGAAGATTTGTTCCGAGCAAAAAAATTGCTACGTCGAATAGTGATGGTGCCAGTTTATCACAATCTTCTACAGGAATTTTTATTTTGGTTTGTACGTCAGCGGTGCTTTTCAAATCAAGGTTGTATGGCTCCAACTTCTGTTTGTCCCTTGCGATGGATGCCCCACAAAAGTATATCTCCTCCCGAGACAAGAAATCATGAAGCTCACCTGGTATGGAGGGCGCGTGTATGATGTGGTACACCAAAACATCATCTCCGAGGCACAGCTGAAGGACGGCGGCGCTTTGGATCTTCCCGGTGGCACGCTCCATGTACTCTGCGTCGATATCGATGACGTTCATCTCCACCTTTTGGAGGGAGTTGGATACATTGTTGACCCACTTCCGAACAACCCTTGGGTGGTTGGTGACTGTGGCAACTATGCTCAGCGAGCCTTCGACAAGGACATGTTGGACGCTAAAAACCTGCATCTCGATCTCTTTCGCCATTTGGAACCGCTGGACCGAAGGGCTATGGTTTGGAGAATTAGGATTAGATGGCTAGTCTAACTGAAAAAGATGATTATTTAAAGGGGCTTCGGAATTACTCCAGGAGGATGTGAAGAGGTTAAAACAATGTGAATGCAGTGTGGTTTGGATGCAAATGAAGATGAAGGAGTAGTGAAGAAGCCGGGGAAAATCAGTTCCCGATGGAGAGGTAAATGGGAGAAGTGGCCTGCAGACAGTTGATTAGACGGCTAGGTATACTAAACGAAAAGGCTACGCGGGTAGACTGAGGAGTGGTACCTGTCCATGTACGTGCCCATCCTTCTAGCGCTACATGTGCCACTGGCTAGTTGAGGTCACTCTTTAGAATCACCGTGGCAAGACATTTTATGATTCCTTTTTATTTCTGCACCCCTCCTGACAGGTGGGACCTATGCAAACGGATAAAAAAGTGTCGTAGCTGGTTCGGATGGATATTGGCGCATGCGTGGGAGACACAACATTCTCTAGTTAAGGAATATGCGGTTATCCTCAAAAAATAAAAGGCCTTCTTCGCGCTTCCGCATGCACAAGAATTTGGTTCTGCTCGCAATATGGATGATACCTGGAGGATGACGTGAACCCAGAGGCATGCTAGCACGGGAGACCTATTTCCGCTATATAGTACTCCTAATACTAGTAGTAGTAGTACAACTGTGGTACACTTGATGGTCAAAATATTATTCATCCAGTCCTCACAATAAACTGACAAGACCCTGCGCTCGAGGTAACACCAGTCCAGGCGGCGTGTTCGGGTTACCAAAGTCAGCCTCACCTTGTGCACTGTGCAGTCACTGTCACCACTGTTGTATAGCATGCCTCGCCTCATCTCCCTCTCCCCTAGCACCACTCCATCTCCATCTCCGTCTCGTCGGAGATCCTAAGGTCACTCTTCATCATCTCATTGTGCCCCCGCGTACCCAGGCCTCGCTCACCTCCCCCAATACCACTATTCCCTCGCTAGCCACTCCAGCACCGAGAGCCTTCTCCCCCGTAAATCAAGCCCCCAAAAACCCCACCTTCCAAACTCCACCATGGCCGAACGCGAACTGAGCAGCATCCATATGAGCCGTGATTGGAGCAATCTCCCCAGTGACATCCTCGAGCTCTGTTGTTCGTGTATGGATATGTTGAGCGCCCTGCGGCTGGCTGCATGCTTGTCGGGGGTTGGGTGCGACATATGCCAAAGGATGGCTTATCATGGAGGGGGCGAGTAGAACGTCGCTGGTGCCTGGAAACGGGATGAGGCGAAGACATGCACGCCGTGAATCTTACCCAGCTTCGTGGCTCTCCGAGGAGATAACACCCTCATCGCTGCTCTGCTGGGTCTCCGCATGATCACTATGGCAAAGTGGGTACAAGAGGCTCCTTGAGTTGTTCGGGTGAGGAAGGAGAAGGGCACGCCTTGCTCTTCTCTCCTCTATGTGTGTGTCTAAAACTACTAGCTTCCAACCCTTTGCATGGGTGCCCGGGGGTTTATAGGTCTACCCCGGGTACAACGTAATCCGCTGGGTGTGGGTCCAAGCCGTCAGTCTCTAAGTCGCCGTCTTCTCCGCCGACTCCTGGGGCCCGCCGACTAGTGGGCCCCGCTGGCGGCCCAGCATGGGGCCGACAGCCCTTGTCCGCCGCGGGCGGGTCTTGCCGGCTGCAGATTACTGTAGCCGTGCTTCTGATGACGCGGGCTTGATCATGGGGTTATGGCAACAGTGTCGCCGCTCATGGCGGCGATCACCGCTGCCATTCCCGTATTGTCCGTTAATGGCGCGTGGATCCCGCGGAGGAGCCGGCCGACTCGGAGGCCGACTCCATCGGGTCCGCCCTGGGGTGCTCTCGCCGACAGTAAGTCCCGCCATCTTGGTCGTGCAGACAGCCAACGTGCGTGGGTGGAGTCGCCCATCGGTGCGATGTCGAGGCGGCATGGCAACAAGCTTCGCCGGACGGAGATCTCCGCTGGTACGGCGCCACAGCCATACCTGCCCTTTATGGACTGGGCGGGATGGGCGCGAGGCGGCTTCACCCGTGGTCGCCTGGCGTGAGGTGGTGAAGGTCGCGGGCCGACTCCTCGTAGCCGGCCTCGCTGGAGGTCGCTGGCTTGGAGTCGGCTTGTCCTGAAGGCGGCCTACGGGACTTGGCCCAGAGGGGGAGCCGGCGACTCTCTTGCCGACTATCTGAAGGCGGCTCTTTGTCTTGGGGTCTTGAGGGGCGCAGTCTGCCCCGATGTTTTGAAAGGTTCAGGGGCTCGGGTCGGCCTACCCGTAGTCCATTACTCCGACAATGCTCGAGGGACGTGCACACGGCCATCATCGAGGCGAGGCCTAAGCTTTTCAAGATAACCTGCTTGCTGCTATCTGGTCTTGCGAGATTTGCTCACCATGATACGGAGGCGTACATGATGCCCCTCGACTTCAATCCGATCTCCATTAGCCGAAACTTCTTTGCAGGTATGTAGCGGGTCACCGTACATCATTTCCCTCGACTTCGATCCGATCACCATTGCCCGAAACTTCTTGGTAGGTATGTACTGGGTCGGCATGAACTCCCACTGGATGGCTGCCGTCAGAGAAGACGGCAAAAAGTTGGTGCTCATGAACTTCCAGACCTCCCATGAGATTATCCTTCCTCCGTTGGATTACATAAAGTTTTACCATCGCGGTCCAAGTCGTCTAGATTACCACGTCAGTTGGACGGACCTTGTTTTGCAGAAGATTGTAATCTGCCAAGTGCCCACACGACATGCGGATTACGCAGACTTCAAGCTAATTGCCTTGTTCGACCGCGGGCTCGCCTATCTTTACATTGGTGCCTTCTTTAGCTGGAGACAACTCAGCTCGCACTGGATCATCGTAAAGCTGATACACACTTCTGTGATGCTATTGAACACAATGGCATCATCTACACGATCGACAATGCAGATGGCACCATGTATTGCTGGGACGGCGCATGTAAGTTGTTTCCATCTGATGTTAATGATGACGCCATGACACTGTTTGAACTTTTTGTGATGATTGGCATATCCATGTTTAAGCAGAATTTGAGTAGAACTATGGCAATGTATTAAAGGCGCCGTAAATCAGCTATATTTGGAATGAGTTAATTCATGCGATTGTGACCATGTCATTACAACCAATTTGTACCCTGAATAATCAAATGGTTAGGAAGATATGGATATTCTCCTTATTTTATAGTATTCTATATACTAGTACTAAATATGAGTGTGTATCAATGGCCATGTTAGTTTCCTCATTTTCATGATGTAGAAACATGCATCACACTATTGGTTTCATCCAACCATACGTTAGGGAAGTAAATGTGCATATGGAGAACTCTATATTTGGAAGTAGTGAAATCCTGTAATGCTTACATACCAATATTCGCCCTTTAGCAATCAATGTCTAGAATAATATGCTCACAAATTTTTTGCCCATGGAACATGAGTATATAACAATGCATGGTCTGTTAGTTTCCTTGAAGAATTTGTTTGTGAGGACAGAACATGATTAAATAACATGCATGACATGGTAGTTTCCTGTGAAGAATTAATTCTGATATAACATGAGTATGACCATGCATGGAACTACTATATTTTTGAACCCAGTATACATTTCCCTGTATTTTCCTCCCAGTTCCAATAGGGACATATCAATGCTGTTTCTTGCATTATCCTACTCATACTCTGAACAATGCTGATCTTACATTAACAAAGCCTGTCCTTTTTGATATGATGCAGTGTCCCTACAGTTACTGCCCTTTGTAATCACACCACCTTTGCCAAAAATAGGGAAGCACAACTGGTTCCTCGCTCGATCAGACGATGGCAAAAGACTGATGATCATTTGGACACATGAGCCGGAAAATTTATATTGCTAAAATCCCACTGTATACAAGCACCGTGAAATGCGTGAGTATCCGGACAGTGGCTGTTACGTCTATGAGTAGGATACCAGCTTGTTGGGGCCTTCAGGATTTTTGAGTCGGAGGCGGGTAAACAGCGTTGGTTCACACTCTCTGTTTCTCGGACTCAATTATCCGATTAACCAGGAGATCACCGTTGGCAAGGACCTTGATGGCAGAGAGGCTCTGTTTGCTATGGAATACTGTGTCTACACGGCGAGCCCTAGGAGTTCGGGAGCAAACTCCCCTAATTGTCAACGATACAGCGTGTAGCCAAAAGAAGGTGGGAATGACAAAGGCATCTGGATTAACTTTGGTCCTTGGATGTGTCGAGTCCAACAGGTAGTGATGTGGTTCAAGCCTTGAGGTTGATAGGTAATTGGGCTGTTGCGTCCAAACGATGGAGTACTGGTGTCTCCGGATCGCTGGTGGCTGAAGTGGGGCTGAAATTATGATGGTGTAGGATCATCCCTCTTCGAATGACTTGTTGTCTTTGCTGCTTGTTCTAGATGGGTAGTTGATGACCCACAAATATAGGGGATCTATCGTAGTCCTTTCGATAAGTAAGAGTGCCGAACCCAACGTGGAGCAGAAGGAAATGATAAGCAGTTTTCAGCAAGGTATTCTCTGCAAGCATTGAAATTATAGGTAACAGATAGTTTTGTGATAAGATAATTTGTAACGAGCAACAAGTAACAAAAGTAAATAAATTGCAGAAAGATGGCCCAATCCTTTTTGTAGCAAAGGACAAGCCTGGACAAACTCTTATATAGAGAAAAGTGCTCCCGAGGACACATGGGAATTATCGTCAAGCTAGTTTTCATCACGTTCATATGATTCGCGTTCGGTACTTTGATAATTTGATATGTCGGTGGACCGGTGCTTGGGTGCTGTCCTTACTCGAACAAGCATCCCACTTATGATTAACTCCTATTGCAAGCATCCGCAACTACAAAAGAAGTATTAAGGTAGACCTAACCATAGCATGAAACATATGGATCCAAATCAGCCCCTTACGAAGCAACACATAAACTAGGGTTTAAGCTTCTGTCACTCTAGCAACCCATCATCTACTTATTACTTCCCAATGCCTTCCTCTAGGCCCAAATAATGGTGAAGTGTCATGTAGTCGACGTTCACATAACACCACTAGAGGAGAGACAACATAAATCTCATCAAAATATCGAACAAATACCAAATTCACATGACTACTAATAGCAAGACTTCTCCCATGTCCTCAGGAACAAACGTAACTAATCACAAAGCATATTCATGTTCATAATCAGAGGGGTATTAATATGCATAAAGGATCTGAACATATGATCTTCCACCAAATAAACCAACTAGCATCAACTACAAGGAGTAATCAACACTACTAGCAACCTACAGGTACCAATCTCAGACTTAGAGACAAGAATTGGATACAAGAGATGAAATAGGGTTTGAGAGGAGATGGTGCTGGTGAAGATGTTGATAGAGATTGGCCCTCTCTCAATGAGAGGAGCGTTGGTGATGACGATGGCGATGATTTCCCCCTCCCGGAGGGAAGTGTCCCCGGCAGAACAGCTCCGCCATAGCCCTAGATTGGTTCTGCCAAGGTTCCGCCTCGTGGCGGCGGAGTCTCGTCCTGAAAGCTTGCTTATGATCTTTCCTCGCACGAAGGACTTCATATAGCAGAAGATGGGCACCGGAGGGCCACCAGGGGGCCCACGAGGCAGGGGGCGCGCCCCCACACTCGTGCCCAGGGTGTGGGTCCCCTCTGGTATTTTCTTCGCTCAGTATTTTTTATTATTTCCAAAAATAACTTCCGTGGAGTTTCAGGACTTTTGGAGTTGTGCAGAATAGGTCTCTAATATTTGCTCCTTTTCCAGCCCAGAATTCCAGCTGCCGGCATTCTCCCTCTTTATGTAAACCTTGTAAAATACGAGAGAATAGGCATAAGTATTGTGACATAATGTGTAATAACAGCCCATAATGCAATAAATATCAATATAAAAGAATGATGCAAAATGGACGTATCAACTCCCCCAAGCTTAGACCTCGCTTATCCTCAAGCGAAAGCCAATAAGGATAAATATGTCCACATGTTTAGAGATAGATGTGTCGATAAAATAAAATACGGACATGAGGGCATCATGATCATTCTCATAATAGCAACATATATGGATAATGTCATATGATTTCTTATGCTCAACTAATAATCTATTCACAACGTCAAGTATGAATCAGAAACTTCATTGAGAACCAACAAACTATAATCTCAGTCATGGAAACAATTGCAATTTATCATAACATCAGAAAGAGTCTATGTCAGAGCTTTTTTGCAAGCCCACATACTCAACTATCATTTATTCTTTCACAATTGCTATCATCACTCAATACTTGTGGTTACGGAGTTTTAATTCGGACACAGAGAAAGATAGGGGCCTATAGTTTCGCCTCCCAACCTTTTACCTCAAGGGTAATGTCAACAATAATATCTCATGCTAACTTACATCCAATTAGATACATATATATATATATATATATATATATATATATATATATATATATATATATATATATATATATATATATATATATATATATATATATATATATATATATATAGATCTTTCCAACATACTTGTGCTTGCCAGAGGATAAAATGTAAAAAGGAAAGGTGAAGATCACCATGACTCTTGCATAAGGTAGGATATAAAAGTAAAAGATAGGCCCTACGCAGAGGGAAGCATAGGTTGTCATGCGCTTTCAAGGTTGGATGAACAAAATCTTAATGCGAAAGAACGTCACTTTATATTGCCACTTGTGATATGAACCTTTATTATGCAGTCCGTCGATTTTATTTCTTCCACATCACAAGATCGTATAAAGCTTATTTCCTCCACACTAATCAATCATACATATCTAGAGAGCAATTTTTCTTACTTGCACCGATGACAACTTACTTGAAGGATCTTACTCAATCCATAGGTAGATATGGTGGACTCTCATGGCACAACTGGGTTTAAGGGTATTTGGAAGCACCAGTAGTATCTCTACTTAGTGCAAAGTATTTGGCTAGAATGAGGGGGAAAGGCAACCTCAACATGTTGGATGATCCATGACAATATACTTTATTTCAGATATAAGAAAATATAACCCTTTACGTTGTCTTCCTTGTCCAACATCAACTCTTTAGCATGTCATATTTTAATGAGTGCTCCCAATCATAAAAGATGTCCAAGATAGTATATTTATATGTGAAACCTCTCTTTCTGTATTACTTCCTATTAATTGCAACGATGACCAAAGCTATGTTTGTCAACTGTCAACAACTTTTAATCATCATACTCTTTCTATGTGAAGTCATTACTCTCCATAAGATCAATATGATCTCTTTGTTTCTTTTTATTCATTTCAATTTTCCTTTATTCCCTCAAGATCATGGCAAAATAATCAAGCCCTTAACTCAACACTAATATTTATTATATAGCTCACGGACTCGATTACATAGAAGGATCATAAAGCAAAAACTCAAAACTAAGTCATACTAGATCATACTAAAAACTTTATTCTACGAGATCAAGATATTACTAAAAGGATCGAACTAAAAAAACAATAAAGATAGAGATGTGATGATGATACGGGGGCACCTCCCTGATACGTCCATTTTGCATCATGCTTTTATATCGATATTTATTGCATTATGGGCTTTTATTACACATTACGTCACAATACTTAGGTCTATTCTCTCTTATTTTACAAGGTTTACATAAGGAGGGAGAATGTCGGCAGCTGGAATTCTGGGCTAGAAAAGGAGCAAACATTAGAGACCTATTCTGCACAACTCCAAAAGTCCTGAAACTCCACGAAAGTTATTTTTGGAAATAATAAAAAATATTGAGCGGAAGAAATACATCAGGGGGGGCCTCCACCTGGCCACGAGGGTGGGGGCGCGCCCCCTGCCTCGTGGGCCCCTTGTTGGCCCTCCGATGCCCATCTTCTGGCATATGAAGTCTTCCGTCCGAAGAAAAATCATAAGCAAGCTTTCGGGACGAGACTCCGCCGCCACGAGGCGGAACCTTGGCGGAACCAATCTAGGGCTCCGTGGAGCTGTTCTGCTGGGGACACTTCCCTCCGGGAGGGGGAAATCATCGCCATCATCATCACCAACGCTCCTCTCATCGGGAGAGGGCAATCTCCATCACCATCTTCACCAGCACCATCTCCTCTCAAACCCTAGTTCATCTCTTGTATCCAATTCTTGTCTCTAAGTCCGGGATTGGTACCTGTAGGTTGCTAGTAGTGTTGATTACTCCTTGTAGTTGACGCTAGTTGGTTTACTTGGTGGAAGATCATATGTTCAGATCCTATATGCATATTAATACCCCTTTGATTATGAACATGAATATGCTTTGTGATTAGTTATGTTTGTTCCTGAGGACATGGGAGAAGTCTTGCTATTAGTAGTCATGTGAATTTGGTATTCGTTCGATATTTTGATGAGATGTATGTTGTCTAGCCTCTAGTGGTGTTATGTGAATGTCGACTACATAACACTTCACCATTATTTGGTCCTAGAGGAAGGCATTGGGAAGTAATAAGTAGATGATGGGTTGCTAGAGTGACAGAAGCTTAAACCCTAGTTTATGCGTTGCTTTGTAAGGGGCTGATTTGGATCCATATGTTTCATGCTATGGTTAGGTTTACCTTAATACTTTTGTTGTTGTTGCGGATGCTTTCAATAGAGGTTAATCATAAGTGGGATGCTTGTTCAAGTAAGAACAGCACCCAAGCACCGGTCCACCCACATATCAAATTATCAAAGTACTGAACGTGAATCATATGAACGTGATGAAAACTAGCTTGACGATAATTCCGATGTGTCCTCGGGAGCGATTTTCTTTATATAAGAGTTTGTCTAGGCTTGTCCTTTGCTACAAAAAGGATTGGGCCACCTTGCTGCACTTTATTTACTTTTGTTACTTGTTGCTCGTTACCAATTATCTTATCACAAAACTATCTGTTACCTATAATTTTAGTGCTTGCAGAGAATACCTTGCTGAAAATCGCTTATCATTTCCTTCTGCTCCTCGTTCGGTTTGACATTCTTACTTATCGAAAGGACTACGATAGATCCCCTATACTTGTGGGTCATCAAGACTCTTTTCTGGCGCCGTTGCCGGGGAGTGAAGTGCCTTTGGTAGGTGGAATTTGGTAAGGAAAAATTTATATAGTGTGCTGAAATTTACTGTCACTTGTTACTATGGAAAGTAATCCTCTGAGGGGCTTGTTCGGGGTATCTTCACCCCGACCAGTAGAGCAAAGTGTTGCTCCTCAACCTACTGAACCTATTGAAAATGAAAATGAAAATGAAAATGTCCACTTTGAAATTCCTTCGGGTATGTTAGAAAAGCTGCTAGCTAATCCTTTTGCAGGAGATGGAACAAAGCATCCTGATGAGCACCTAATCTATGTGGATGAAGTTTGTGGATTATTTAAGCTTGCAGGTATACCCGGTGATGTTATTAAGAAGAAGGTCTTCCCTTTATCTTTGAAGGGAGATGCCTCGACATGGTATAGGCTATGTGACGATACGGGGTCATGGAACTACAAACGATTGAAATTGGAATTTCATCAGAAGTTTTATCCTATGCATCTTGTTCATCGTGATCGCAATTATATATATAATTTCTGGCCTCACGAAGGAGAAAGCATCGCTCAAGCTTGGGGGAGGCTTAAATCAATGTTATATTCATGCCCCAATCATGAGCTTCCAAGAGAAATAATTATTCAAAGTTTTTATGCTCGGCTTTCTGATAACAATCGCACCATGCTCGATACTTCTTGTGTTGGCTCTTTTATGATGAAGACTACTAAATTCAAATGGAACCTATTGGATAGAATTAAACGCAACTCTGAAGATTGGGATCTCGACGAAGGTAAGGAGTCAGGTATGACACCTAAGTTTGATTGTGTTAAATCTTTTATGGATACCGATGTTTTCCATAAGTTTAGCACTAAATATGGACTTGACTCTGAGATAGTAGCTTCTTTCTGTGAATCTTTTGCTGCTCATATTGATCTCCCTAAGGAGAAGTGGTTTAAATATCATCCTCCCATAGAAGTAAAAGTAGCTGCACCTATTAAAGTTGAAGAAAAGACTATCACTTATAATGATCCTATTGTTCCTACTTCTTATGTTGAGAAACCACCTTTCCCTGTTAGGATAAAGGATCATGCTAAAGCTTCAACTGTGGTCCGTAAAAGCAATATTAGAACTTATACACCTCCTGAGCAAATTAAAGTTGAACCTAATATTGCTATTGTTAAAGATCTCTTGTCTGATAAGATCGATGGGCATGTTATTCATTTCAGTGATGAAACTGCTAGAATTGCCAAACCTGGTGCTAAAGATAAACATAGACCTGTGGTAGGCATGCCTGTTATTTCTGTTAAAATAGGAGATCATTGTTATCATGGCTTATGTGATATGGGTGCAAGTGCTAGTGCAATACCTTTTGACTTATACAAAGAAATTATGCATGATATTGCACCTGCTGAGATAGAAGATATTGATGTCACAATTAAACTTGCCATTAAAGATACTATATCACCAATGGGAATTGTTAGAGATGTTGAAATCTTGTGTGGGAAAACTAAATATCCTGCTGATTTTCTTGTTCTTGGTTCCCCACAAGATAGCTTTTGTCCCATTATATTTGGTAGACCCTTCTTGAACACCGTTAATGCTAGAATAGACTACGAAAAGGATGTTGTTACTATTGGTTTAGGTGATATGTCTCATGAGTTTAATTTCTCTAAATTTAGTAGACAACACCGTGAAGAGAAATTGCCTAGTAAGGATGAAATTATTGGTGTTGCTTCTATTGCCGTACCTCCTAGTGATCCATTAGAACAATATTTGCTAGACCATGAAAATGAAATGTTTATGAATGAAAGAAGGGAAATAGATGAAGTATTCTTTAAACAGGAAGCTAGAATGGAACACAATTTGCCTGTTGAAATCCTAGGGGATCCTCCTCCACCCAAGGGTGATCCCGTGTTTGAGCTTAAACCGTTGCCTGATACTCTTAAATATGCTTATCTTGATGAGAAAAAGGTATATCCTGTTATTATTAGTGCTAACCTTTCAGAGCATGAAGAACAGAGATTATTGAAAACTCTGAAGAAGCACCGCGCTGCTATTGGATATACTCTTGATGATCTTAAGGGCATTAGTCCCACTCTATGTCAACATAAAATAAATTTGGAGGAAAATGCCAAACCAGTTCGTGATCATCAACGACGGCTGAATCCTAAGATGAAGGAAGTGGTAAGAAAGGAAATACTAAAGCTCCTTGAGGCAGGTATAATTTATCCCGTTGCTGATAGTCAGTGGGTAAGTCTTGTCCATTGTGTCCCTAAGAAGGGAGGCATTACTGTCGTTCCTAATGATAAAGATGAATTGATCCCACAAAGAAGTATTACAGGTAATAGGATGGTAATTGATTTCCGCAAATTAAATAAAGCTACTAAAAAGGATCATTACCCCTTACCTTTTATTAATCAAATGCTAGAAAGATTATCCAAACATACACATTTTTGCTTTCTAGATGGTTATTCTGGTTTCTCTCAAATACCTGTGTCAGCCAATGATCAATCAAAGACTACTTTTACTTGCCCTTTTGGTACTTTTGCTTATAGACGTATGCCTTTTGGTTTATGTAATGCACCTGCTACCTTTCAAATATGCATGATGGCTATATTCTCTGACTTTTGTGAAAATATTTGTGAGGTTTTCATGGATGACTTCTCCGTCTATGGATCCTCTTTTGATGATTGCTTAAGCAACCTTGACCGAGTTTTGCAGAGATGTGAAGAAACTAATCTTGTCTTGAATTGGGAAAAGTGCCACTTTATGGTTAATGAAGGTATTGTCTTGGGGCATAAAGTTTCTGAAAGAGGTATTGAGGTTGATAAAGCCAAGGTTGATGCTATTGAAAAGATGCCATGTCCCAAGGACATCAAAGTTATAAGAAGATTCCTTGGTCACGCCTTTTTATAGGAGGTTCATTAAGGACTTTTCAAAAATTTCTCGGCCTCTGACTAATTTATTACAAAAAGATATACCATTTGTCTTTGATGATGATTGTGTAGAAGCATTTGAAATACTTAAGAAAGCATTGATTTCTGCACATATTGTTCAGCCACCTGATTGGAATTTACCCTTTGAAATTATGTGTGATGCTAGTGATTATGCTGTAGGTGTTGTTCTAGGGCAAAGAGTTGATAAGAAATTAAATGTTATTCAATATGCTAGTAAAACTCTAGACAATGCTAAGAGAAATTATGCTACTACTGAAAAATAATTCTTAGCAGTTGTATTTGCTTGTTATAAGTTTAGACCTTATATCGTTGATTCTAAAGTAACTATTCACAGGGATCATGCTGCTATTAAATATCTTATGGAAAAGAAAGATGCTAAACCTAGACTTATTAGATGGGTTCTCCTGCTACAAGAATTTGATTTGCATATTATTGATAGAAAAGGAGCTGAGAACCCCGTTGCAGACAACTTGTCTAGGTTAGAAAATGTTCTTGATGGCCCACTACCTATTGATGATAGCTTTCTTGATGAGTAATTAAATGTCATAAATGCTTCTCGTACTGCTCCATGGTATGCTGATTATGCTAATTACATTGTTGCTAAATTTATACCACCTAGTTTCACATACCAGCAAAAGAAAAAGTTTTCTATGATTTGAGAAATTACTTTTGGGATGACCCACATCTTTATAAAGAAGGAGTAGGTGGTGTTATTAGACGTTGTGTACCTGAGCATGAACAGGAACAGATCCTACACAAGTGTCACTCCGAGGCTTATGGAGGACACCACGTTGGAGATAGAACTGCACATAAGGTATTGCAATCCGGTTTTTATTGGCCTACTCTCTTCAAGGATGCCCGTAAGTTTGTCTTATCTTGTGATGAATGTCAAAGAATTGGTAATATTAGTAGATGTCAAGAAATGCCTATGAATTATTCACTTGTTATTGAACCATTTAATGTTTGGGGCTTTGATTATATGGGACCTTTTGCTGCCTCTAATGGATACACACATATTTTAGTTGTTGTTGATTACGTTACTAAGTGGGTAGAAGCTATTCCAACTAGTAGTGCTTATCATAACACTTCTATTAAAATGCTTAAAGAAGTTATTTTTCCGTGGTTTGGAGTCCCTAGATATTTAATGACTGATGGTGGTTCACATTTTATTAATGGTGCTTTCCGTAAAATGCTTGCTAACTATGATGTTAATCATAGAATTGCATCTCCCTATCACCCACAGTCTAGTGGTCAAGTAGAATTGAGCAATAGAGAGCTCAAATTAATTTTGCAAAATACTGTTAATAGATCTAGAAAGAATTGGTCCAAGAAACTTGATGATGCATTATGAGCCTATAGAACTGCATATAAAAATCCTATGGGTATGTCTGCATAGAAAATGGTTTATGGAAAAGCATGTCACTTACTTCTCGAACTAGAACATAAGGCTTATTGGGCTATTAAAGAGCTCAATTATGATTTCAAACTTGCCGGTGAGAAGAGGTTATTTGACATTAGCTCACTTAATGAATGGAGAACACAAGCCTATGAAAATGCCAAATTGTTTAAAGAAAAGGTTAAAAGGTGGCATGACAAAAGGATACAAAAGCGTGAGTTTAATGTAGGTGATTATGTATTGCTATACAACTCTCATTTAAGATTTTTTGCAGGAAAACTTCTCTCTAAATGGGAAGGCCCTTACGTTATCGAGGAGGTCTATCGTTCTAGTGCCATAAAAATCAACAACTTCGAAGGCACAAATCCGAAGGTGGTGAACGGTCAAATAATTAAACATTATATCTTAGGTAATCCCATAAATGTTGAAACCAATGTTATTGAAACCGTAACCCCGGAGGAATACATAAGGGACACTTTCCGGAACGTTTCAGACTCCGAAAAGGAATAGGTATGTGGTACGGTAAGTAAACCGACTCCAAAACAGTTTTTATGGCAATATTTTTCCGTTTTGGAATATTTAGAAAAAAAAGAAAAAAAGTAGTCTGGGAAGGAAACAAGGCCTCCACGAGGGTGGAGGGCGCGGCCTACCCCCCTGGGCGCGCCCCCCTGCCTCGTGCGCTCTCCGGACTCTGTTTTCTTGCACGATACGTATTTTGGTCAGTAAAAATTCATTATATAATCTCCCGAAGGTTTTGACTCCCGTATCACACAATTGTCTTCTGTTCTTGTTTCGAGTTGTTGCTGCTGCAGATTAGAGCAAGATGTCTTCTCAAGAGTCAGTCGGGGAGAGCCGGGTGTCTCATCTGGCATCGAGACCAAGGACAAACAGCGATGCTGACCACTTTGGGCCAGCAACGGAGGAAGAGATGGAGGCTGATTTGATGAGGATAGATGCCATGGAGGAGGATCAAGAAGTCACCTCTCGCTTCCAGGCCGGATTTACGATGGGGGGACTACAGAGCTTGGCTATTCCAAACTCGGTTATCCCTTCCAATGCTAGATTTCTTTCTTATGAAAATATGAAGAAGGGTGTCACTTGTTCTCCCGCAGCTATTCAACACCCTTGGGTGTAAGGAGCTTTATCCGTTACAGGAAAGCTTCGTAAGGAGATAATGGATCTCAGGCGGCAACTCAATAAGCTCGAGGAAGAGAATCATATCCTGAAGGGCATTATCGCCAAGAATATCACATCACCATCCCCGAAGAAGGAGATATAATCACATGGGTATGGGCACCTCCCTTGGCAACTGCGAAGCTTGGGGGAGGTGCCCCGGTATCGTATCACAACCACATCTCCTATTTTTACCGTTTTTCTTAGTTCGATCCTATTAGTAGTATCTTGATCTAGTAGAATAAAAGTTTTGGTATGATCTAGTTTTGAGTTTTGCTTTATGATCTCTCTATGTAATCGAGTCCATGAGCTATATATTAAAGATTAGTGTTGAGTCAAGGGCTTGATTATTTTGCCATGATCTTGAGTGAATAAAAGAAAAGAGAAGAATAAAAAGAAACAAAGAGATCATATTGATATTATGGAGAGTAATGACTTCACATAGAAAGAGTATGATGATTAAAAGTTGTTGAGAGTTGACAAACATAGCTTTGGTCATCGTTGCAATTAATAGGAAGTAATAAAGACAGAGAGGTTTCACATATAAATATACTATCTTGGACATCTTTTATGATTGGGAGCACTCATTAAAATATGACATGCTAAAGAGTTGATGTTGGACAAGGAAGACAATGCAATGGGTTATGTTTTCTTATATCTAAGATAAAGTATACTGTCATGGATCATCCAACATGTTGAGCTTGCCTTCCCCCGTCATGCTAGCCAAATTCTTAGCACCAAGTAGAGATACTACTTGTGCTTCCAAAAACCCTTAAACCCAGTTTTGCCATAAGAGTCCACCATATCTACCTATGGATTGAGTAAGATCCTTCAAGTAAGTTGTCATCGGTGCAAGCAATAAAAATTGCTCTCTAAATATGTATGATTGATTGGTGTGGAGGAAATAAGCTTTATACGATCTTGTGATGTCAAAAAATTAAAAGCGACGGACTGCATAATAAAGGTTCATATCACAAGTGGCAATATAAAATGACGTTCTTTCGCATTAAGATTTTGTGCATCCAACTCTGAAAGCGCATGGCAACTTCTGCTTCCCTCTGCGAAGGGCCTATCTTTTATTATTACCTTCTACCTTATGCAAGAGTCATGGTGATCTTCACCTTTCCTTTCTATATTTTATCCTTTGGCAAGCACAGGGTGTTGGAAAGATCCTCATAGATATATCTAATTGGATGTAAGTTAGCATGGATTATTATTGTTGAACTTACCCTTGAGGTAAAAGGTTGGGAGGCGAAACTATAAGCCCCTATCTTTCTCTGTGTCCGATTAAAACTCCGTAACCACAAGTATTGTGTGAGTGTTAGCAATTATGAAAGACTAAATGATAGTTGAGTATGTGGACTTGCTAGAAAGCTCTGACATAGACTCTTTCTGATGTTATGATAAATTGCTTCAATGACTGAGATTATAGTTTGTTAGTTCTCAATAAAGTTTCTGATTTATACTTTGCATTGTGAATAGATTGTTACTTGAGCATAAGAAACCATATGACAATATCCATATATGTTGCTGTTATGAGAATAATCATGCTGCCCTCATGTCTGTATTTTATTTTATCGACACCTCTACCTCTAAACATGTGGACATATTTATCGTTATCAGCTTCCGCTTGAGGACAAGCGAGGTCTAAGCTTGGGGGAGTTGATACGTCCATTTCGCATCATGCTTTTATATCGATATTTATTGCATTATGGACTTTTATTACACATTATGTCACAATACTTATGCATATTCTCTCTTATTTTACAAGGTTTACATAAGGAGGGAGAATGCCGGCAGCTGGAATTCTGGGCTGGAAAAGGAGCAAACATTAGAGACCTATTCTGCACAACTCCAAAAGTCCTGAAACTCCACGAAAGTTATTTTTGGAAATAATAAAAAATATTAAGCGGAAGAAATACATCCGGGGGGCCTCCACCTAGCCACGAGGGTGGGGGGCGCGCCCTACCTCCCTGGGTGCGCCCCCCTGCCTCGTGGGCCCCCTGTTGGCCCTCCGGTGCCCATCTTCTGGTATATGAAGTCTTTCGTCCGAAGAAAAATCATAAGCTTTCGGGACGAGACTCCACCGCCACGAGGCGGAACCTTGGCGGAACCAATCCAGGGCTCCGGTAGAGCTGTTCTGCCAGGGACACTTCCCTCCGGGAGGGGGAAATCATCGCCATCGTCATCACCAATGCTCCTCTCACCGGGAGAGGGCAATCTCCATCAACATCTTCACCAGCACCATCTCCTCTCAAACCCTAGTTCATCTCTTGTATCCAATTCTTGTCTCTAAGTCCGGGATTGGTACTTGTAGGTTGCTAGTAGTGTTGATTACTCCTTGTAGTTGATGCTAGTTGGTTTATTTGGTGGAAGATCATATGTTCAGATCCTATATGCGTGTTAATACCCCTCTGATTATGAACACGAATATGCTTTGTGAGTAGTTACGTTTGTTCCTGAGGACATGGGAGAAGTCTTGCTATTAGTAGTCATGTGAATTTGGTATTCGTTCGATATTTTGATGAGATGTATGTTGTCTATCCTCTAGTGGTGTTATGTGAACGTCGACTACATCACATGTCACCATTATTTGGGCCTAGAGGAAGGCATTGGGTAGTAATAAGTAGATGATGGGTTGCTAGAGTGACAGAAGCTTAAACCCTAGTTTATGTGTTGCTTCGTAAGGGGTTGATTTGGATCCATATGTTTCATGCTATGGTTAGGTTTACCTTAATACTTTTGTTGTAGTTGCGGATGCTTGCAATAGAGGTTAATCATAAGTGGGATGCTTGTTCAAGTAAGAACAGCAGCCAAGCACCGGTCCACCCACATATCAAATTATCAAAGTACCGAACGTGAACCATATGAACGTGATGAAAACTAGCTTGACGATAATTCCCATGTGTCCTCGGGAGCACTGTTCTTTATATAAGGGTTTGTTCAGGCTTGTCCTTTGCTTCAAAAAGGATTGGGCCACCTTGCTGCACTTTATTTACTTTTGTTACTTGTTGCTCGTTACCAATTATCTTATCACAAAACTATCTGTTACCTATAATTTCAGTGCTTGCAGAGAATACCTTGCTGAAAACCGCTTATCATTTCCTTCTGCTCCTCGTTGGGTTCGACACTCTTACTTATCGAAAGGACTACGATAGATCCCCTATACTTGTGGGTCATCACTCCCCCAAGCTTGGCAGTTGCCAAGGGGAGTGCCCATACCCATGTGATTATGTCTCCTTTGCTGGTGAAGAAGATGGTGGTGATGAAGGGTAGTCGCACATCGAGCGTTAGAGATCCTCCGACTTGCGGATAATACCCTTGAGTGCAATGATATGCTCCTTCAACAAAATATTTTCACGTGTGAGATACTTGTTTTGTATATGAGCTAACTCAATCAACTTGAAAGCTTCAATCTCAGTTGGGGTAAGAAGATTGTGATCAAGTTGAAGGATGTCATATGCTGCCGGAACTTGTTCTTTCGTGGCCTTCTTGATCCCTTCATCCTTGTTGACCTCCATGGGTTCTTCCCTCTTTAGCTCTATCTTCATTAGCCAAGCATCGTTGTCACCATTGTTGGAGGAGGGGGACGACATGATGCGTGGCCTTGACAACCCTGACAGAAAACAGCTTGAAACAAGAACAGAGGATAGTTGCGTGATATAGGGGTCAAAACCTTCGGGAGATTATATAGTGAATTTTTACCGTCCAAAATACATATCGTGCAAGAAAATGGTTTCCGGAGAGCGCACGAGGTGCCCACGAGGCAGGGGGGCGCGCCCTCCACCCTCGTGGAGCCCTCGTGTCCTTCCCGGACTGCTTCTTATTTTTCTATTTTTCTAAATATTCCAAAACGGAGAAAAATTGCCATTAGAATTGTTTTGGAGTCGGTTTACTTACCATACCGCATACCTATTCCTTTTCGGAGTCTGAACGTTCTAGAAAGTGTCCCTTATGTATTCCTCCGGGGTTACGGTTTCAATAACATTGGTTTCAGCATTTATAGGATTACCTGAGATATAATGTTTGATTCTTTGACCTTTCACCACCTTCGGATTTGTGCCTTCAAAGTTGTTGATTTTTATGGCACCGGAACGATAGACCTCCTCGATAACGTAAGGACCTTCCCATTTAGAGAGAAGTTTTCCTGCAAAAAATCTTAAACGGGAGTTGTATAGCAATACATAATCACCTACATTAAACTCATGCTTTTGTATTCTTTTGTCATGCCATCCTTTAACTTTTTCTTTAAACAATTTGGCATTCTCATGGCTTGAGTTCTCTTCTCACCGGCAAGTTTGAAATCATAATTGAGCTCTTTAATGGCCCAATATGCCTTATGTTCTAGTTCGAGAGGTAAGTGACATGATTTTCCATAAACCATTTTATACGGAGACATACCCATAGGATTTTTATATGCAGTTCTATATGCCCATAATGCATCATCAAGTTTCTTGGACCAATTCTTTCTAGATCTATTAATAGTATTTTGAAAAATTAATTTGAGTTCTCTGTTACTCAATTCTACTTGACCACTAGACTGTGGGTGATACGGAGATGCAATTCTATGATTAACATCATACTTAGCAAGCATTTTACGAAAGGCGCCATGAATAAAATGTGAACCACCATCAGTCATTAAATATCTAGGGACTCCAAACCTCGGAAAAATAACTTCTTTAAGCATTTTAATAGATGTGTTATGATCAGCACTACTAGTTGGAATAGCTTCTACCCACTTAGTAACGTAATCAACAGCAACAAGAATATGTGTATACCCATTAGAGGCAGGAAACGGATCCATATAATCAAAGCCCCAAACATCAAATGGTTCAATAACAAGTGAATAATTCATAGGAATTTCTTGACGTCTACTAATATTACCAATTCTTTGACATTCATCACAAGATAAGACAAACTTACGGGCATCCTTGAAGAGAGTAGGCCAATAAAAACCGGATTGCAATACCTTATGTGCAGTTCTATCTCCAGCGTGGTGTCCTCCATAAGCCTCGGAGTTACACTTGCGTAGGATCCTGTTCCTGTTCATGCTCAGGTACACAACGTCTAATAACACCATCTACTCCTTCTTTATAAAGATGTGGGTCGTCCCGGAAGTAATGTCTTAAATCATAGAAAAACTTTTTCTTTTGCTGGTATGTGAAACTCGGTGGTATAAATTTAGCAAAAATGTAATTAGCATAATCAGCATACCATGGAGCAGTATGAGAAGCATTTATGACATTTAGTTGTTCATCAGAAAAGCTATCATCAATGGGTAGCGGGTCATCAAGAACATTTTCTAACCTAGACAAGTTGTCTGCAACAGGGTTCTTAGCTCCCTTTCTATCAATAATATGCAAATCAAATTCTTGTAGCAAGAGAACCCATCTAATAAGTCTAGGTTTAGCATCTTTCTTTTCCATAAGATATTTAATAGCAGCATGATCCGTGTGAATAGTTACTTTAGAACCAACAATATAAGGTCTGAACTTATCACAAGCAAATACTACTGCTAAGAATTCTTTTTCTATAGTAGCATAATTTCTCTAGGCATTGTCTAGAGTTTTACTAGCATATTTTATAACATTTAATTTCTTATCAACTCTTTTCCCTAGAACAGCACCTACAGCATAATCACTAGCATCACACATAATTTCAAAAGGTAAATTCCAATCAGGTGGCTGAACGATAGGTGAAGAAATCAATGCTTTCTTGTAACATCCCAAATTTTCAATTTGGAATGTTATAAATAGGTCATCCATGCATATCATATTTTATTGCATTTTTGTTTGGAATCCTCGAAATCCTAAGCAGCTCAAGGACCCTCGGAGAGAGTTGGGGATTTTCCGATTTTCATATTTGAATTTTATCAAATAATGAAGACGAGGATTTTGATTTTTATTATTTTCTCTCCGGAAAATATTTCATTTTAAAATAATAAATGAGGGGAGATAATATGACTTCTCCAAAATAAATGAAAGATCGAAGGAAAATGTTAAAATCATTATTTGGTTTTTATTTGATTTTTTTTGCCCTAGAAAAAAATTTGCATGTTTTAAAATTTCCATTTTAGGGGCCAAGAAAAGTTCATCTTGTTCTAAATATTTTATTTAGACGGAGAAAACTTGTTTTGGAGTTTTTAGATTTTTATTTATTTTTCTAGGATTTTTCTGAGTTTCGGCGGAACGTTTAGAAAAAAGACCTGTGCCCGACTGGGCCTAGGGCCCAGCCCTAGCGCCGCCGCCTCCTGCGCGGGCCGCCGCCGCCGAACTCGGACCGGAGTCCGAGTGGGACTCCGCCTCCGCCGCGCCTTGCCCCCTCGTCCAAGTCGCCGCCCCCGCCCCCTTTATATACGCCGCCACCCCCCCTCTAAGCCACCACCACCACCGCCCCGGAGCCCGAGCCCGAGCCGCCTCTAGCACCGCCGCCTCTAGCCGCCGCCGCCCTCCCGCCGCCATCCGCCGCCCCTCGCCGAGCCCCGCCGAGCCGCCCGCCTCGCGGGAGGTAGCCACCCCGCCGCCCGGTTTTTTTAAGAAAACCCCTTCGGTTTTTTTAGAAAAACCCTAGTTTGTTTTTTTATTTAGATTGGTTTTATTCTCCGGTTTATTTGCTTAGCGAGCGTTCACTCGTTCGTTCATTTTAACGAACGTGTTCGTCGTTTAGTTTCTGCTAACGAACGTTCGTTCGTTAAGCCGTTCGTCGTTTTTCTTTTTATCGGATTTATTCCGCGATTTTCCCGATCGCGATTTCTGATCGATGTTCGTACTAGTTTAACTTTTCGCTCGTTTATCGGAATCAGGCGATTCAAGCGCCTGGAATTTCTTATCGAAACCCTCTTTCCGAATAGCCAACTCAAACAAGTTTTTGTCTCTGTAAAATTGGACCCTAGTTCAGATTAGTAAACGGATCTTATTTCTTTCGCTGTTTGAGTTTCGTTGCTTCGTTTGGTTTGATTCTTTTGGCGACCCGGAGTTCTTAATTTGAACTTTCTGGTCAGCCTCTTTCAGTTGAAGTTTCGTTTGTGCATCTTTTTTTATTGCTTATGTATGTATTGTTTGCTTGCGATAGAATTCCCGGAGTGCGAAGCGTGTTACTACGAGTCTCTAGGATTCACGGATCGTCAGCAAGGCAAGTAACACTTTGATCATATTCTTTTCATACCCAGTTTTTATGCATTAGTTTCAACCCTCAAACATTGCATGGTTAGGATGTCATTAATTTGTGGGTTGGGTAGTAGATGATGAGGTAGGAACCTATTACCCTGTTACTGTCAAACCCTTGGGAGTTACTTCTACGTATTGCTTATACTGCTATGCTATGCTCGTAGACGTGGTTTGGGTTTGAGTGTATCCATGACAGATGTGAGATTATTAATTAATGGTTCAATTTAAGGTGGCAACTTTAATACACATCTGGGTGGATTGAGGCACCTGGGGAACCCAGTGTTGTCTGTTTTTTGAAATCCCGGGTACCAAGTGATCTTCCTATGGACCGCCACCAGGGCTCAAAGGGAACTGAGATTATTCATGCTAGAAACTTCCGTGTGCAGCCACAAGCTATTATGGGCTCTAGCATAGTTGAGTAAGTTACGTGAAGCTCTTGAAGAGGTAGATCAGCAGGTAGTGGGTTTTATAGGTTTGGTATGGTCTACCCTGAGTAGAGAGTTAATGTTTCTGAAAGACTGTGTCCCGGTCATCCGTTTCACAAACACCATGTAGTGCGAGAAATCAACGGAGGCGATCGAGTCTTGTGGGGAAAAGTGCGCAAACCTCTGCAGAGTGTACAATCCAATCATGTTTAGCCGTGTCCCCGGTCATGGACAATTCTGAGTATCTAGTACTTGAGTATTCACATGTATCTCATCACTCTTAACTAATATTGCTGGGATGTTAATTACCTTAATTGGGATTGAGTTGGGGTTATACCTTATCAATGATGTTTCAACCACCATGATAGTTAATTAAAATCTATTCCTTTGTTGTAGGGAAAAATTGGCTTTTCGCAAAAACTTTAACCGTAGAGCTTTCCACCAGCCAAATATGCATGTAGTGGTAGCATTATTCTGTTATTGCTCTATTGTGTTACATTGCCAGATATTCCATGTGCTGACCGTTCTCGGCTGCAACGTATTATGTTGCAGACTTTTCGACGAGGAGTAAGGTTCGATAGGTCGTTGCCGTGCAGCTCAGCTATGCCGCTGGAGTTGATGGACTCACTTTATCTTCCAAGCCTTTATTTGTTATCGTATTAGATGGCCTTAAGCCATATTATTGTAACAAGTTCTCTTTGAGACATTTGATGTCATAAGTGTGTGATTGCTACTCTGTTATAAATCCTTCGAGTAATTGTGTGGGTCAAGATTCTCGATCCAGGATGACATCAAACACGAGACTTGACCATCTCGAGGTCGGGTCGCTACAAGATGGTATCAGAGCACACGCTGAGTGTAGGACACGACCACTAAGATAAACCATAGGTCACTCTTCTCTACTCATTTCTGACTCCTCTCCATTTTTCCACTCTTTAGGATGACGGAGATGAAGAACAAGTTTGCACAACCGGATGAAGACACACCTTTTGGATGCCACTTGAAGGAAGTCACTAGGTACTTGAAAATTGGAATACCAGGCTTCACCCGGACGTACAACGCCACTTTACCTGAAGAAGAGCGCTGGATGATTCAAGTACAAGTTCCCGGAAGGACATTCTCGCCAACTTCCAAGCCCATAGAGTTTTCTTTCGAAGCACCCACCTAGAGTCTTGGCAAGAGTATGGCAGCTCACATTACCATGGGACGCATTGGAGAAGTCTACAACAGGGAGCTTAAAGACACCATATATCAAATATATGGGCGCCGAGACGAGCAATGGGAAGTAATCAACACCAAGAAGGATAGATCCATTACACCTTACATCCAGGAGTTAAACCAGCACATTCGACGTTAGGAGAACCAGATGTGCGCAGACATGATGGAGATGAAGAAGGCGAAAACTAGGATCATCGAGCTGGAGGAAGAACTCAAGTTTACGCGCGATGGATATGAGGAGGAAATCAAGACACTACTGGAGAAGAATGACGACCTAGTCAAGAAGATCGGAGTCTTCATGGGAGGATCAGCACCGGAAGAAGAGGAAGAACATCCCACATGTCCGGACAACTACATCATCATCGACGACACCGATTCCGATCCAAGTGATGATGACTATGAAGACGAAGCTGGAGCAGACATCATGGAGTCTTCCACCGATCAAAATTTCTAGATGACCACCATATAATAGTAGTATTCCCCCATGTAACTAGTAGTAGTTGAGCACTTTTGCAATAGTCCTAGGCCGTCTGTATGCCCTTGCTTGATTGATTGAATGAATGTTTGTGTTTGCCTCATGTGCATATGGGTAGTGTTTTCTCACTAGACCTCTTTCTATTCTAAATCTATTCCATCTAAACCCACCAGATGCCTCCGAGACGTACCCCGGTTTTGTTTTCCCACCGAAGCTCACCCAGTTGATCTAGCAGCAGAATGCCTTGATGCAATTGCTAGTTCAGAACCAGGGCAACAACAACAACAACAACAGCAACCCGCCGCCAGTGGACAATTTAGCCCGTTTTCTGAGATTACAACCGCCGGTGTTTTCCAGTAGCACCGAGCCAATAGTTGCTGATGATTGGCTACGCTGTATTGGAAGGGAGTTAACCACCGCATGATGCACGGATGCTGAGAAGGTGCGCTTTGCCGCACATCAATTGGATGGACCAGCAGCCGCATGGTGGGAGAATTACACGGCTACTTTTCCTATAGCCAATGTCACTTGGGACCAGTTTCAGCAAGCTTTTCGCACGGCCCATGTTTCAACTGGAGCCATGCAGATGAAGAAGCGTGAGTTTCACAACTTATGCCAGGGGAGCCGTACTGTGGCCCAGTACGTGGATGAGTTTAGCAAGTTATCACACTATGCCCCTGATGATGTGGCCACAGATGCCGCGAAGTAGGAGAAGTTTACGCAAGGGCTGAATGATGAGATGAGTATGCAGTTGATGGTGGCAACTTTCAACAACTACCAGGAGTTGGTAGATAAGGCACTAATGATTGAAGGAAAGCAGCAGCAAATTGAGAGCCATAAGAGGAAGTATGGACAAGGGAAGTACAACTCAGGAGCTCACCAGAAGCCTCGCTTAACCCCGAACTCGGGAGGACTTGTTCATAACCATGGAGGTCATAACCATACTGGAGGAGGATCGCATAATCAAAATCGTGCGCAGAACGGGAATGGGAATGGAGTCACAATAATCAGAATCGCTCCAACCCATCTACACCCGCCAAGAGGGACTTAAGCCAAGTTATTTTCTTTAAGTGCGGGAAGACAGGGCACTATGCCAGTGACTGCCCAGAAGGAAGGAATGGAAACGGAAATGGGAGCGCTGGGAAGAAGCCCAATCCATTCAACAAAGGACAAGTGAACCACGTTAACGTGGAGGAAGTTGAAGAGCAGCCGGACGTGGTAATAGGTAAGTTTTTGGTTCAATCATTTACTGCTCTTGTTCTTTTCGATACTGGTGCATCGCATTCAGACATATCAAGGAGATTTGTGGATAAGTTTAAGTTACCAACCCAAACCCTTAGGACCCCTCTTTTAGTGAGCTCGCCTGGAGCAGAGTCCTTGGCTAGCAGATGGTGCACCCAGATACCCCTAATCATTGGCACGCATGTTTTTCCGTCTGACCTAATTATCTTGGAGTTGCAAGGATTGGATGTGATATTAGGTATGGACTGGATGTCAAAATATGGAGGAAGTATTGACTGTGCTAGCAAGTAAATTTATCTTACCACCCCGGAGGGAAAAAGGATTAAGTATGTGTCTAGGCATGTGCCTAGGAGGAGCCAAGTGAATACCCTCACGGGAGTTGTACAGGAGGAAGTACCAGAGTGAAAGATTTTCCGGATGTTTTCCCAGAAGAGTTACCAGGCATGCCCCCGGATAGAGACATCGAGTTCTTGATAGAGCTATTGCCAGGTACAGGGCCAATATCCAAGAGACCCTATCGGATGCCCGCAAATGATCTGGAGGAAATCAAAAAGCAGATCAAGTAGTTATTGGAGAAAGGTTACATTCGTAGAAGTTCATCACCTTGGGGATCCCCAGTACTTTTGGTGGAGAAGAAGGATAAATCCCTGAGGACGGTTGTTGATTACCGAGCTCTGAATGAAGTAACAATAAAGAACAAGTATCCCTTACCAATGATTAATGATCTGTTTGATCAGTTGCAAGGAGCTAAGGTGTTTTTGAAGATTGATCTATGATCAGGATACCATCAGTTGAAGATCCGAGAGAAGGATATATCCAAGACAGCGTTTACCACACGGTATGGATTATATGAGTATATTGTCATGTCATTTGGACTGACTAACGTCCCTGCCTATTTCATGAGTATGATGAACAAGGTGTTCATGGAGTATTTGGACAAGTTTGTTGTGGTGTTTATTGATGATATTATGGTATACTCGAAGAACGAAGAGGAGCATGCGGAACACTTGCGGTTGGTTCTCGAGAAACTCAGGGAACACCAGTTGTACGCCAAATTCAGCAATTGCGAGTTTTGGTTGAAGGAAGTTGAATTTCTTGGGCATGTTATATCAGGAGAGGGTATAGCAGTAGATCCCAGTAAGGTTCAGTCAGTCACTGAATGGTTGGCACCCACTTCAGTTGGCGAGATCCGCAGTTTCCTTGGACTGGCAGGATATTATCGGAGATTCATTGAGAATTTTTCCAAGACTGCTAAGCCAATGACTGAATTGCTAAAGAAAGATACTAAGTTCAAATGGACAGAGGATTGCGAGGCAAGTTTTCAGGAGTTGAAGAAACGGTTGACTACAGCCCCAGTGCTGACATCGCCAGATATACATAAGGAGTTTCAAGTGTATTGTGACGCCTCATGCTTGGGACTTGGATGTGTGCTTATGCAGGACGGAAAATTTGTTTCGTATGCCTCACGACAACTGAAGCCTCATCAGTTGAACTATGCCACACATGATTTGGAGTTAGCAGCCGTAGTGCATGCATTAAAGACCTGGAGACATTATCTCATTGGAAACCGTTGTGATGTGTACACGGATCATAAGAGTTTGAAGTACATTTTCACACGTAGGAGTTGAACCTCGATGCAGGAGATGGCTGGAACTTATAAAGGATTACGATATGAAGCTACACTATCATCCAGGAAAGGCCAACGTCGTAGCAGACGCTTTGAGCCGGAAGAGTTATGCTAATATCCTTGAAAGTAAAGGATTGCCGACGGAGTTAGCTGAGGAGATCATGGAACTTCGGTTGGAAATTGTTCCAAGAGGTTTCATTGCAACCCTGGAGGTTCAGTCGACATTGTTGGACAAGATTCGAGAAGCTCAGAAGGAGGACAAAGAGATTGCTGAGATAAGAGAGAAGATGGGCGAAGGTAAAGCCAAAGGTTTTCGCGAGGATGAGCACGATACCTTGTGGTTTGAGGACCGTATTTACGTGCCCAACAATTCGGAGATCAGGAAGTTAATACTTCAGGAGGCCCATGACTCACCATACTCGATTCACCCCGGAAACACCAAGATGTATTTGGATTTGAAGGAACGTTTCTGGTGGACTGGTATGAAGAAGGATATTGCCGAGTTTGTAGCCGTATGTGATGTATGTCGAGAGTGAAGGCAGAGCATCGAAGCCAGCAGGATCAAGTAGCCTATGCCGATACCCGAATGGAAGTGGGATAAACTTGGCATGGACTTTATTACCGGATTACCCAGAACCAAGGCAGGATATGATTCAATATGGGTAGTTGTGGATCATTTGACCAAAGTAGCTCACTTCATCCCAGTGAAAACAACTTATACAAGTGCCAAGTTGGCCAAGATATATATGTCCAGGATCGTATGTTTGCATGGAGTTTCGAGGAGCATCGTATCAGATAGAGGAACGCAGTTTACTTCAAAGTTTTGGCATCAACTACACCAGACCTTGGGTACCAGATTGGAGTTCAGTACCGCTTTTCACCCATAGACGCATGGACAGACCGAGAGAGTCAATCAGATTCTGGAAGACATGTTGAGAGCTTGTGCTCTAGATTATGGATCTAGTTGGGATGACAATTTGCCGTACGCAGAGTTCTCATATAACAACAGCTACCATGCCAGTTTGAAGATGGCACCGTTTGAAGCTCTGTATGGACGCAGATGTAGAACACCATTGATGTGGGATGAGGTAGGAGACCGTCAGTTGTTTGGTCCAGACTTGATCAAGGAATCAGAGGAGAAGGTTAAACAGATCAGAGACAGACTAAAGATTGCTCACCCGCACGTAAGAGTTATGCAGATTCAAAACGCAAGGAAGTAACCTATGAAATTGGAGACGAGCCTATCTGCAGTATCACCCTTGAGGGGAGTGAAACGTTTTGGAGTTAAGGGAAAGTTAGCCCCAAGATTTGTAGGACCGTATCGTGTTTTGGAACGGATGGGAGAAGTTGCCTACAAGCTGGAGTTACCTGAAGGATTGTCAGGAGTTCATGATGTGTTTCACGTATCACAGCTGAAGAAGTGCCATGCTGAGATGGCCGATATACCGTTAAATGATACAGTGCCCTTGGATGCGATTCAGCTGGATAGTAATCTAACCTATGAGGAAAAGCCAATAAAGATTCTTGATTTTGACAGCCGAGTCACCCGCAGCAAGGTTATCAAGTTTTGCAAAGTTCAGTGGAGCCACCATACCGAGGAAGAAGCCACCTGGGAACGAGAAGATGATATTCGCAAGGACCACCCGCACCTATTTTCTAGCCAACCCGAATCTCGAGGGCGAGATTCATCTTAAGGGGGGTAGGTTTGTAACATCCCAAATTTTCAATTTGGAATGTTATACATAGGTTATCCATGCATATCATATTTTATTGCATTTTCGTTTGGAATCCTCGAAATCCTAAGCAGCTCAAGGACCCTCGGAGAGAGTTGGGGATTTTCCGATTTTCATATTTGAATTTTATCAAATAATGAAGACGAGGATTTTGATTTTTATTATTTTCTCTCCGGAAAATATTTCATTTTAAAATAATAAATGAGGGGAGATAATTTGACTTCTCCAAAATAAATGAAATATCGGAGGAAAAATGTTAAAATAATTATTTGGTTTTTATTTGAATTTATTTGCCCTAGAAAAATTTTTGCATGTTTTAAAAATTGCATTTTAGGGGCCAAGAAAAGTTCATCTTGTTCTAAATATTTTATTTAGACGGAGAAAACTTGTTTTGGAATTTTTAGATTTTTATTTATTTTTCTAGGATTTTTCTGAGTTTCGGCGGAACGTTTAAAAAAAAGGACCCGCGCCCGACTGGGCCTAGGGCCCAGCCCTAGCGCCGCGCCGCCCGCCGCCGCCGCCTCCTGCAGCGTCTGCCGCCATCAAGATTCGGACCGAGTCCGAGTTGGACTCCGCCTCCGCCGCGCCTTGCCCCTCCTCCAAGTCCCGCCCGCCCCTTTATATACGCCACCCCCTCTAAGCCACCACCACCACCGCCCGGAGCCCGAGCCGAGCCGAGCCCGAGCCGCCGCCGCCGAGTCGCCGCCGCCGCCCTAGCGCCACAGCAGCCCTAGCGCCGCCGCCTCTAGCCGCCGCTGCCCTCCCGCCGCCACCCCTCCGCCCCTCGCTGAACCCAGCTGGAGCCGCCCGCCTCGCCGGACGACCTCGCCGGAGGTAGCCACCCCGCCGCCCGGTTTTTTTAAGAAAACCCCTTTGGTTTTTTTAGAAAAACCCTAGTTTGTTTTTTTTATTTAGATCGGTTTTATTCTCCGGTTTATTTGCTTAGCGAGCGTTCATTCGTTCGTTCGTTTTAACGAATGTGTTCGTCGTTTAGTTTCTGCTAAGAAACGTTCGTTCGTTAAGCCGTTCGTTGGTTTTTCTTTTTATCGGATTTATTCCGCGATTTTCCCGATCGCGATTTCTGATCCGATGTTCGTACTAGTTTAACTTTTCGCTCGTTAATCGGAATCAGGCGATTCAAGCGCCTGGAGTTTCATCTCGAAACCCTCTTTCCGAATAGCCAACTCAAACAAGTTTTTGTCTCTGTAAAATTTGACCCTAGTTCATAATAGTAAACGGATCTTATTTCTTTCGTTGTTTGAGTTTCATTGCTTCGTTTGGTTTGATTCTTTTTGCGAACCAGAGTTCTTAATTTGAACTTTCTGGTCGGCCTCTTTCAGTTGAAGTTTCATTTGTGCATCTTTGCTTGTTGCTTATGTATGTATTGTTTGCTTGCGATAGAATTCCCGGAGTGCGAAGCGTGTTACTACGAGTCTCTAGGATTCACGGACCGTCAGCAAGGCAAGTAACACTTTGATCATATTCTTTGCATACCCAGTTTTTATGCATTAGTTTCAACCCTCAAACATTGCATGGTTAGGATGTCATTAATTTGTGGGTTGGGTAGTAGATGATGAGGTAGGAACCTATTACCCTGTTACTGTCAAACCCTTGGGAGTTACTTCTACGTATTGCTTATACTGCTATGCTATGCTCGTAGACGTGGTTTGGGTTTGAGTGTATCCATGACAGATGTGAGATTATTAATTAATGGTTCAATTTAAGGTGGCAACTTTAATACACATCTGGGTGGACTGAGGCACCTGGGGAACCCAGTGTTGTCTGTTTTATTTTGGAAATCCCGGGGTACCCGTGTGATCTTCCTATGGACCGCCACCAGTGCTCAAAGGGAACTGAGATTATTCATGCTAGAAACTTCCGTGTGCAGCCACAAGCTATTATGGGCTCTAGCATAGTTGAGTAAGTTACGTGAAGCTCTTGAAGAGGTAGATCAGCAGGTAGTGGGTTTTATAGGTTTGGTATGGTCTACCACGAGTAGAGAGTTAATGTTTCGAAGATCGTGTCCGGTCATCCGTTTCACAAACACCATGTAGTGCGAGAAATTAACGGAGGCGATCGAGTCTTGTGGGGAAAAGTGCGCAAACCTCTGCAGAGTGTACAATCTAATCATGGTTAGCCGTGTCCCGGGTTATGGACAATTCTGAGTATCTAGTACTTGAGTATTCACATGTATCTCATCACTCTTAACTAATATTGCTGGGATGTTAATTACCTTAATTGGGATTGGGTTGGGGTTATACCTTCTCAATGATGTTTCAACCACCATGATAGTTAACTAAAATCTATTCCTTTGTTGTAGGGAAAAATTGGCTTTTCGCAAAAACTTTAACCGTAGAGCTTTCCACCAGCCAAATATGCATGTAGTGGTAGCATTATTCTGTTATTGCTCTATTGTGTTACATTGCCAGCATATTCCATGTGCTGACCCGTTCTCGGGCTGCAACGTATTATGTTGCAGACTTTTCAGACGAGGAGTAAGGTTCGATAGGTCGTTGCCGTGCAGCTCATCTATGCCCTTGGAGTTGATGGACTCACTTTATCTTCCAAGCCTTCCGTTGTTATCGTATTAGATGGCCTTAAGCCATATTATTGTAATAAGTTCTCTTTTGAGACATTCGATGTAATAAGTGTGTGATTGCTACTCTGTTATAAATCCTTCGAGTACTGTGTGTGTCAGCATTTCTGATCCAGGGATGACACTGAAACACAGAGACTTGACCATCTGAGGTCGGGTCGCTACATTTCTTAAGTATTTCAAATGCTTCTACACAATCATCATCAAAGACAAATTGTATATCTTTTTGTAATAAATTAGTCAGAGGCCGATTTTTTTTGAGAAGTCCTTAATGAACCTCCTATAAAAACCAGCATGACCAAGGAAACTTCTTATACCTTTGATGTCCTTGGGACATGGCATCTTTTCAATAGCATCAACTTTAGCTTTATCAACTTCAATGCCTCTTTCAGAAATTTTATGCCCCCAAGACAATACCTTCATTAACCATAAAGTGGCACTTTTCCCAATTCAAGACAAGGTTAGTTTCTTCACATCTCTGCAAAACTCGATCAAGGTTGCTCAAGCAATCATCAAAAGAGGATCCATAAACGGAGAAATCGTCCATGAAAACCTCACAAATCTTTTCACAAAAGTCAGAGAATATAGCCATCATGCATCTTTGAAAGGTAGCAGGTGCATTACATACACCAAAAGGCATACGTCTATAAGCAAAAGTACTGAAAGGGCAAGTAAAAGTGGTCTTAGCTTGATCATCAGCTGACACGGGTATTTGAGAGAAACCAGAATAACCATCTAGAAAGCAAAAATGTGTATGTTTGGATAATCTTTCTAGCATTTGATCAATAAAAGGTAAGGGGTAATGATCTTTTTTAGTAGCTTTATTTAATTTGCGGAAATCAATTACCATCCTATAAGCTGTAATAATTCTTTGCGGAATCAATTCATCTTTATCATTAGGAACGGCAGTAATACCTCCCTTCTTAGGAACACAATGGACAAGGCTTACCCACTGATTATCAGCAACGGGATAAATTATACCTGCCTCAAGGAGCTTTAGTATTTCCTTTCTTACCACTTCCTTCATCTTAGGATTTAATCGCTGTTGATGATCAATAACTGGTTTGGCGTCTTTCTCCAAATTTCTTTTGTGTTGACATAGTGTGGGACTAATGCCCTTGAGATCATCAAGAGTATATCCAATAGCAGCACGGTGCTTCTTCAGAGTTTTCAATAATTTTTCTTCCTCCTCCTCTAAAATGTTATCACTAATAATAACATGATATATCTTCTTTCCATCAAGATAAGCATATTTAAGAGTATCAGGCAATGGTTTAAGCTCAAACACGGGATCACCCTTGGGCGGAGGAGGATCCCCTAAGATTTCAACAGGCAAGTTGTGTTTCAGAATAGGTCCCTGTTTAAAGAACACTTCATCTATTTCCCTTCTTTCATTCATAAACATATCATTTTCATGGTCTAGCAAATATTGTTCTAAAGGATCATTAGGAGGTACGGCAATAGAAGCAAGACCAATAATTTCATCTTTACTAGGCAATTCCTCTTCGCGGTGTTGTCTACGAAATTTAGAAAAGTTAAACTCATGAGACATATCACCTAGACCAATGGTAAGAACATCCTTTTCGCAGTCTATCTTAGCATTAACAGTTTATAAGAAGGGTCTACCAAATATAATGGGACAAAAGCTATCTTGTGGGGAACCAAGAACAAGAAAATCAACAGGATATTTGGTTTTCCCACACAAGACTTCAACATCTCTAACAATTCCAATTGGTGATATAGTATCTCTATTGGCAAGCTTAATGGTAACATCAATTTCTTCTAACTCAGGAGGTGCAATATCATGCATAATTTCTTTATATAAGTCAATAGGTATTGCACTAGCACTAGCACCCATATCACACAAGCCATGATAACAATGATCTCCTATTTTAACAAAAATAACAGGCATGCCTACCACAGGTCTATGTTTGTCTTTAGTACAAGGTTTAGCAATTCTAACAGTCTCATCACAGAAATAAATAACATGCCCATCAATATTATCAGCCAAGAGATCTTTAACAATAGCAATATTAGGTTCAACTTTAACTTGCTCAGGAGGCGTATAAGTTCTAATATTTCTTTTACGAACCATAGTTGAAGCTTTAGCATGATCCTTTATCCTAACAGGAAAGGGTGGTTTCTCAACATAAGCAGTAGAAACAATAGGATCATTATAAGTGATAGTATTTTCTTCAAATTTAATAGGTGCAACTACTTTTACTTCTATGGGAGGATGATATTTAAACCACTTCTCCTTTGGTAGATCAACATGAGTAGCAAAAGATTCAAAAAAAGAAACTACTATCTCATAGTCAAGTCCATATTTAGTGCTAAATTTACGGAAAACATCGGTATCTATAAAAGATTTAACACAATCAAACTTAGGTGTTATACCTGACTCCTTACCTTCGTCGAGATCCCAATCCTCAGAGTTGCGTTTAATTCTTTCCAATAAATCCCATTTGAATTCAATAGTCTTCATCATAAAAGAACCAGTACAAGAAGTATCAAGCATGGTGCGATTGTTGTCAGAAAGCCGAGCATAATTTTTTGAATAATCATTTCTCTTGAGAGCTCATGATTGGGGCATGAACATAACATTGATTTAAGCCTCCCCCAAGCTTGAGCGATGCTTTCTCTTTCGCTAGGCCAAAAATTATATATATAATTACGATCACGATGAACAAGATGCATAGGATAAAACTTCTGATGAAATTCCAATTTCAATCGTTTGTAGTTCCATGATCCCATATCATCACATAGCCTATACCATGTCAATGCATCTCCCTTCAAAGATAAAGGGAAGACCTTCTTCTTGATAACATCATCGGGCATACCATCAAGCTTAAATAATCCACACACTTCATCCACATAGATTAGGTGCTCATCAGGATGTAATGTTCCATCTCCTGCAAAAGGATTAGCTAGCAGTTTTTTTATCATACCCGAAGGAATTTCAAAGTAGACATTTCAATTTTCAGTAGGTTCAGTAGGTTGAGGAGCAACTCTTTGCTCTACTGGTCGGGGTGAAGATACCCCGAAAACAAGCCCCTCAGAGGATTACTTTCCATAGTAACAAGTGACAGTAAATTTCAGCACACTATATAAACTTTTCCTTTCCAAATTCCACCTACCAAAGGCACTTCACTCCCCGGAAACGGCGCCAGAAAAGAGTCTTGATGACCCACAAGTATAGGACATCTATCGTAGTCCTTTTGATAAGTAAGAGTGTCGAACCCAACGAGGAGCAGAAGGAAATGATAAGCAGTTTTCAGCAAGGTATTCTCTGCAAGCACTGGAATTATAGGTAACAGATAGTTTTGTGATAAGATAATTTGTAACGAGAAACAAGTAACAAAAGTAAACAAAGTGCAGCAAGATGGCCCAATCCTTTTTGTAGCAAGGGACAAGCCTGGACAAACTCTTATATAGAGAAAAGCGCTCCCGAGGACACATGGGAATTATCGTCAAGCTAGTTTTCATCACGTTCATATGATTCGCATTTGGTACTTTGATAATTTGATATGTGGGTGGACCGGTGCTTGGGTGTTGTCCTTACTTGAACAAGCATCCCACTTATGATTAACTCCTATTGCAAGCATCCGCAACTACAAAAGAAGTATTAAGGAAAACCTAACCATAGCATGAAACATATGGATCCAAATCAGCCCCTTACGAAGCAACGCATAAACTAGGGTTTACGCTTCAGTCACTCTAGCAACCCATCATCTACTTATTACTTCCCAATTCCTTCCTCTAGGCCCAAAATAATGGTGAAGTTTCATGTAGTCGATGTTCACATAACACCACTAGAGGAGAGAGAACATACATCTCATCAAAATATCGAACGAATACCAAATTCACATGACTACTAATAGCAAGACTTCTCCCATGTCCTTAGGAACAAACGTAACTACTCACAAAGCATATTCATGTTCATAATCAGAGGGGTATTAAAATGCATAAAGGATCTGAACATATGATCTTCCACCAAATAAACCAACTAGCATCAACTACAAGGAGTAATCAACACTACCAGCAACCTACAGGTACCAATCTCAGACTTAGAGACAAGAACTGGATTCAAGAGATGAACTAGGGTTTGAGAGGAGATGGTGCTGGTGAAGATGTTGATGGAGATTAGCCCTCTCTCGATGAGAGGAGCGTTGGTGATGACGATGGCGATGATTTCCCCCTCCGAGGGAAGTGTCCCAGCGAACAGCTCATGAGCCCTAGATTGGTTCCGCCAAGGTTCCGCCTCGTGGCGGCGGAGTCTCGTCCCAAAAGCTTGCTTATGATTTTTCCTCGGACGAACGAATTCATATAGCAGAAGATGGGCACCGGAGGGCCACCAGGGGCCAGGCGGGCGCGCCCCACCCTCGTGCTGGGGTGTGGGTCCCCTCTGGTATTTTCTTCGCTCAGTATTTTTTATTATTTCCAAAAATAACTTCCATGGAGTTTCAAGACTTTTGGAGTTGCGCATAATAGGTCTCTAATATTTTCTCCTTTTCCAGCCCAGAATTCCAGCTGCCGGCATTCTCCGTCTTTATGTAAACCTTGTAAAATAAGAGAGAATAGGCATAACTATTGTGACATAATGTGTAATAACAACCCATAATGCAATAAATATCGATATAAAAGCATGATGCAAAATGGACGTATTAGTAGTTCTCTCTTTTGTTATACATATCCCTTGTCATTTAGTCATCCTCGTCTGGATCACGAGAGTCTGAGCGCTGCAGATGGGTGCGTTTTGGTGGTGTAGATGACTTCTTGTGAACTATCATGTCTTGCTGTTTATGTCAGTAGTAGTCACTAGTTAGTGTTTGAATGTTGTATATATCGTTGCTCCGAACTGTTTATTGTCTGCTAGTGGGCTAAATGAGGGCATCAGCATTCTCAAGTGTTCAGAGTATATCTCCTTTTTCCATGTTACTAGCAAGATGCTCGTGCGTTGCACGGAACATCATGATCTTGTGGGAGGAAAAGATGAACGAGGGAAGGCCTTATCTGCAAATGTGGAGAGGTGTGCGGGTAAATTGTCACAGTTTCCTTCCTATCTGTTAGATATAGATTGGACAGCCTACATTACAGGATGGCAGGCACACCATCATCACCAACTCTGCATTTTATAAAAGTACAGATATACATATAGATATAGATATAGATAGATAGATAGATAATTTGAGCTCGGTGCCTTTTCGATGATGTACACTTGTTTGGGCCAGTGAGGTGTCGTTGAATATGGGCCGAGTAGTAACGTCATGCCAAACAGGTCAATTATGACTCTCAGGCCGGGCTCTCAAAAGATCCTCAAAAAAAATGGCCGGGCTCTCAAAAAAGAAAGAATTGGGACTCTTGCGCACCGACATGTGGGCGCCACCGGTGTTTTCGTGCGCTTGCGCGCCGAGAGCATATTGGCCCAAGTTCGAAATTCATGCTACCTTTTCATCCCCAATCTCCCGCCCCTTCCCAACCTCTGGAATCTCGATTCCTACTCCAGTTCCCCCCAAATCCCCCTCCTGTACTCCCTGTACTCAAGCGCACTATCATGTCGCTGGTCAACACGGATCTGCAAGCCGGAGATCCTGAGGTTCGTCCTGCCTTCGGGTGCTGCATGCTGTCGCTCAACATTGGCATGACGACGCTTGACGACCAGTTTGCCGGTAAAGTGCTGATGGTAACCATCAACGGCGACCGGCCTCCCGTCTCACTGGACGACCTTGTCAAAGCTCTTGGCATTGCACACGGCATCCAAATAAGTGACTTGCTCTTCGAAGTCTGTCCACCACCGGCTGATTTCTTCGTCAGGTTCCGGAAAAATTTCGACTACAGTCGTGTGTTCGAATCTTCCCGGCATTTGTTCTGCGATGGCGCGCTGGTGAGCTTTGACCGGTGGCACCCAGGATGGGGCTCGGTGCCCTCCGAGCTTGAGTTTTTAACAAAGCTTACCTTCCACGGCATGCCTCGACGTGCTTGGAATAGCGAGTCCATGATTGAGCTTATCAACGACCTTGGAGGTGAGCTCGTAAGTATGTTTGTTCCTCCAGATAGCTGGGCTCTGACGGTTATGGCATGGATGAAGAAGTCGTCCACCATACCGAAGGTGATTGGTGTTGAGATACCGGTGCAGGAACCGCGGTTGTACTATTCGTCGCCACCAAGGCCACCGAGGACCACGTTAGGGATGTACCTGTATCGAGTGTTCTTGCATGTCGAAGAAGTGGTAAATCCATCAATCGAAGTCCTACCGCCGCCGCCGGTGCCAGGGTCCGTCGACAACGTTTATTACGGGAGTCAACGTCAGACTTTCCCCGTGTTGCTTGGAACGATGGATGGCACAGGGCCTACAGAACATCAGCAATGCAACTGGGCCGACAGTTGTACACAATATCTGGGTCAACTTGTTATTCTCCGCCTCGCTGGGCTGCAAATCTTTCCTAGGAGGGATGCATTAGGCTTAACAATAAAATGGGCTTTAAGAAATAATAAATGGGATGTAATTATAAAAACTGGGTAGTAACTATAAAAAATGCACCAAACACGTAATTAGTTTAAAAAATATATTATTTTTGGAATCTGAAAATTTTAATTTCATTACTTGTTGCACGCGCAATATTTCGTTGGGTTTTTACGTAATACAAATTTGTTTTGAAATTATATTTAATCTGACTAGAAATTTTGGGATAAAAATATTTCGGATCCCATCAAAATGTGGGAGAGTTTTTGAATTCTATTTTGAGCTGTTGGTTAAAATTATTAATCATTGTCCTAGCTACAAAATGGGTTGTACTTTTAAAAAACTGTAAATGGGTTGTAGTAGATTCCATTAGAATTCAAAATGGGTTGTACATTCTTACAAATCGCAAATGGGCTATATGTTCTCTGCCACACACTTGTGGGACTACTAAGTTGACGCGTCCCCTAAAAAACAAAAACTAAGTTGACGCATGAGGGAGTTCCGGACTAGGGGGTGTCCGGATAGCCGAACTATCATCATCGGCCGGACTCCAAGACTATGAAGATACAAGATTGAAGACTTCGTCCCGTGTCCGGATGGGACTTTCCTTGGCGTGGAAGGCAAGCTTGGCGATACGGATATGTAGATCTCCTACCTTTGTAACCGACTTTGTGTAACCCTAGCCCTCTCCGGTGCCTATATAAACCGGATGGCTTTAGTCCATAGGACGAACAACAATCATACCATAGGCTAGCTTCTAGGGTTTAGCCTCTTTGATCTCGTGGTAGATCCACTCTTGTAACACACATCATCAATATTAATCAAGCAGGACGTAGGGTTTTACCTCCATCAAGAGGGCCCGAACCTGGGTAAAACATCGTGTCCCTTGTCTCCTGTTACCATCCGCCTAGACGCATGCAGTTCGGGACCCCCTACCGAGATCCGCGGTTTTGACACCGACATTGGTGCTTTCATTGGGAGTTCCTCTGTGTCGTCACCAACAGGCCCGATGGCTCCTTTGATCATCAACAACGACGCGGTCCTGGGTGAGACTTTTCTCCCGGACAGATCTTCATGTTCAGCGGCTTTGCATCGGACCAATTAAGCAGGCCATCCGGAGCAGATCGAAATCTACGCCCGGCCGCGGTCAGATTTGAAGTTTAAACTATGTGGCCGATATCCGTGGAGACTTGATCTTGACGGATTCGAGCCACAATAGCGTGCCGCCTTGTCTCGATGGGCATGATCTGGCTTTGCAGCGAGCGATTGCCACGAGGCGCACGAATCCGCTCCGACCCTTAATCCGGGCGGATTCCCGATCGAGGACGAGTGGTTGGACACCGCCTCGGGGCTTTAATCTCTGGCGATCGAGCGAACTCCATCCTGTCGCTGCGAAGACCTCGACTCCGGGTGCGGACTCCTCTCCGGACTCCGAACCCTCCGCGCCCTTGCCAATCGAATCCGATTGGGCGCCCGTTATGGAGTTCACGACCGCGGACATCTTTCAAAGACTTCGCCCTTTGGCGACATCCTGAATTCACTGAAGTCTCTCTCTTTATCCGGATAGCCTGGCGGACTACGAACAGGAAGGTTGGGATGCGGACGATGAAGAAACTCAATGCCCACCCACCACCCACTTCATAGCCACTGTCGAAAGCTTACACAACGTGCTCGATTTCGACTCCGAAGACAGCGACGGTATGGACGACGATGTAGGAGACAACAATGAACCAGCACCTATAGGATGCTAGACAACCTCATCGCATGATGTATACATGGTGGATACACCTAAAGGAAATGAAGACGAGGAACAACGGGACGCCACGAAGGATAAATCCCTCGAAAAAGCAGTCAAAACGGCAACATAAACGCCGAACAAAGTCCCGCCTCAACAAAGACCCAGCCATAGAGCAGGGCGAACCGGTGGACAACGAACAAGCTATCGAGCAATCGTCCGAACAAGACAACTTGGATAAACAATCTGTCCCCGGCGAAGACAACAGTCCGGACGACCTCTCGCCGGACAAACCATTGGAGCAAAACAACCTCCAGAAAAGGCTCGTCACAACTGCGCGTAGCCTGAAAAAGCAGAAGCGGAAGCTCAAAACAGCGGAAGATGCACTCAGGATTAGATGGAGCAAAGTATTCAGCAACGCAGATAAGTACGGCGATAGTCGCCGTACAAAGAGCTACCCGAAAAGAAAGCTACTGCCCGAATTCGACAAGGAGGCCTTAGAGCCCCCACAATTAAAAAGCAAGAAGGCCACCCGGTCGGATGGACGACCTCACGGCAAAAAGAGAGCGGCGAATGGTGCCGCACACAAGCCAATATGCGATCCGCCTAAGGATTCACATCAAAAGGATGGCCCAGTTAGGTCCATCTATGGGCCAAGACAGCACGCTCGTCAAAGCAATGCAACACGCCAAAATTCCGAAAACCACGGCACACCCAAATATAGGGGCGCCGCACACCCCCTATGTTTCACCGATGAGGTGCTGGATCATGAATTTCCAGCGGGATTCAAACCCGTAAACATAGAGGCATACGACGGAACAACAGACCCTGGAGTCTGGATTGAGGATTACATCCTCCACATACACATGGCTAGAGGAGATGATCTCCACGCCAAAAATACTTACCCTTAAACTCAAAGGGCCAGCTCGGCATTGGCTTAAGATCCTCCCCGAAAATACCACTGGAAGCTGGGAAGAGCTCGAGGATGCATTTCGGCAAATTTTCAGGGGACCTACGTCCGCTCTCCGGATGCAGACGATCTAAGTCACATAACTCAACAGCCGGAGAGTCAGCCCGGAAATTCTGGAACAGGTTCCTTACTAAAAAGAACCAAATAGTCGACTGTCCGGACGCCGAAGCCTTGGCAGCTTTCAAACACAACGTTCGAGACGAATGGCTCGCCAGACACCTCGGCCAAGAAAAGCCAAGAACAATGGCCGCATTAACAAGCCTCATGACCCGCTTTTGTGCAGGGGAAGACAGCTGGCTGTCTAGATGCAGCACCAGCGACCCGAGTACATCCGAAATCAGGGATGGAAATGGGAAATCACGACGCAGAAAAGATCAGCGCCGGAATAAGGAAAATGGCCCAAATAGTATGGCGGTCAACGCCGGATTCAAAAGCTCTCGGCCGAACAACAAAACACTGCCCTAAAGGATAACGGTGAGGATTTAGCTATCCAACCTAAACAAGATTCGGATAGATCGTGTCAAATACATGGTACCTCCGGAAGCCCGCAAACCATACCCACAGAGATTGTTGGGTCTTCAAGCAGTCCGGCCGACTTAACGCCGAACACAAGGGGCTCGACACACCAAGTGAAAGTGACGAAACCCAAAAGCAGCACTCCGGAAAACAAAAGACTTTCCCACTAGAAGTCAAAACAGTGAACTCACTTCATGTGATAACACACAGCGCGACACCTGCCATACCAGGACACCATCCGCATAATGGGGATAGAACCTACCAAAATTCGCTATAGCAGCACTTCCTTCAAAGGAATGACGCCAGGCCTTCTTTATTATACAGGCTCTGTACCACTAGAGGTTGTGTTTGGTTCATCCGACAACCCCCGTCGCGGAAAGCTCACTTCCCATCGCCCCATTCAGCAGTAGCCCTTAAGCACTACTGAGGCGTACATCTTTTGCCCGCTTTAATGTAATACCGCATTATGCATCTCTAACACTTAAAATGCCCGGTCCACGCGGCATCATCTCGTTAAAAGGAAGAACGGGAGACCGCCTTGACAGCCCAACAGCTATCCGGCTCTGCTAGACAAAGAACCTGAATCGGTCATTCAAACCCCAGACTCGGTTAGATGAGTCAGGCGCCTACTAGCGGCATACCCCTATACGAGGGGCCGCATACATGTATAACAAGAGACAATAAAGCTCAATTTTATTTCATTCTTCGAACCGTACTCTGTTTATTTAATATTAAGTACACCTTTACATACGACCCTTTTCTTTCAAACTAAGTTCCTCTCTTTTACGATGAACAACGTGCTACACCCATCCGAGATACGGCACAATGGAGACACAGCGCAGAGGCGTGCAGTAGGGACCCGTTGCAAGGATTCTTTTCAGATTAAGACCCTGCGTAAACCTTTGTTCACTGTCTCTTGTTGATATACATCCCCCCGGTTCCTTAATATAACCGAGGAGGAGGCTGGTGCTTTGGCATTGGCCGCACCAGAATTTTTATGCGATACCTAGACACGGGGCTTAGGGCATTATTCTGCCCATTTTCATAAAGACCGAATACCTTAGGGAGTATTCGGCGTCTTGAGTTAGGCCTTATATGTATCAGCTCCGAATCATGTCTTTGGTCAAATGTTGGGTTGCCCGGCTCCTGTGTTTTGCTGCCTTACGTTCCGTTTTCACGGCTAACGCGGCACCGGAGAACTCTGCGATTGTGCCCGGTTCGGCGGGCGAGCACCTCGATGAAAGCCGAAAACTGATGTCATGATATAGCGAGAGACTGGTCAACCACTCGATGACTCACAGAATGTTTAGGATTCCTCCGCATTAACGAAGGACGGTTTTCGGTCAGCACATCGCACCCGAATTCGGGAGAGTGCGGTGCCCCAGAGGGCTATAGTAGTAGCCCCACCCTCGAACTCCTATGGCTAAGTGAAAGTGATAAAGCATTATAGTCCGGTTGCCTGGTTTGCTACGCTATCACCTCCTTAACAGGACCAAGGCGTTGGATTAAGTGTGAAAAGCGCCTTTTTTTGCAAACACCCCGCACTATGTGCGTGGGGGCTGAAACCAAGGACTGCCATCTTTCAGGTTATATACACATATACATAAGCGGCCGCCTGGGGGAGTAGTTTACTACTTGAACGCACAAGTATAAAAAGCACTTATATTACATTGAAACATTGTTTTCACAAATCATACATGTCATTTAAACATAATATCCTTGAGCATCTGCGTCTCTATTAAGCGAGCGCCCGGCAGACTTCTTCAAAGTAGTGCTCGGCGGTACTCGACCTCTGTCCGAATCACGGGATGCAACGTCGGTGGCCTTCATCTCTGCCAGTATGTCTTGACACGGGCAAGAGCCATCCGCGCTCTCAATACACGGCGATCGCTTCATTGCGTCGTTACGCGGCACCGCACCAAGAAACTGCTGCACTAAACCAAAATAGCTCTTCGGCTGGGGTCCGTCCGGCCACAAGTGAGTCAAGACATGCTTCATGGCAAATTCCGGACAATCGATTCAGCTCGGCCCATTCGGCCAACCGATCGGTCAGCAGCAGAGGACGCTCCGGACTATCGAATTGCGACCAATATAGCTCTTCCCTTCTGTGCCCCTTCTGGCCCCGAAAGTGCTGAACCGCGTCCACAACGCTCGCCGCCAAGTCCAGATAAGCATCCTGTGAACTCCACAATTTATCCAACTGAGCATACTTTGGATCTGTATATTTCCTCCGCAGCAGAAACAGTTTTCCAGCCGCAATTGCCCCGGCCTGACTCAGCTCCTCCTTGGCAGCTCTCAAAGCCGATTGGGCATTCTTGGATGCGGCGGCAGCCTTCTTTAGGCCCTCTTGATCCGCCTGACGTTCCTTTTCAAGAACCACGCAGCGATCGGTAGTATTCCTTAACTTTTTGGCCATATCGGCCATCTCCTCTTTGCTTCGGCAGTGAGCAGCCCGTTCAGCTTCTAGCTCTTCGGCCGCCTTTACAGCGGCCGCATTACTAATTTTGGCTTGCTCTTTCGCTCGGGCGAGTTCTGCCCGCAGCTCCTCCACGGCAGCGACACCACCTGCATTAGGCATACAAACAGTAAGACATGGGCGTCAAGCTCCCTTACAAGGTGTCCGCATCGAGGTCGCATACCTTGTGACTCGTCAAACCATTTATTGACCAGCGCGATGTCCGCATCCGCCTCGTCAAGTTGCCGCTTTAGTTCGGCATATTCAGCAGTCCGGCTGGCCTTCGGACGCCCCGCCACCTGTTCAGGAGCGGCGATATGTTATAACTGAGAATTTGACCCTTGGCACATTGTCAATTTTGACAACATACCAAGTCTCAGGGGCTACTATCTATACAGGGCGCATTTTATATGCATAACTGTCAGATGGTACATCATTTTTGCGTACCTCAAACCCGTCGAGAAGCTTCGGCGGCTTCATGCAATCCGCTCTCCGCGGATGCAATTCTTTCAATCACCGTACCCATTAGAGCACGGTGATCCTCTGGAATAGCCGCTCGCCCAAGCAGATCCTTCAGCTCCTCCGACCGCACACCACTTGGCGCCGGACCTTCCGGCCCCGCCGGACTTGGGGGAACCCTCTGCGACGACACCTCCGAGTCGTCCACCTCACATGAGGGTGCGACAGGTGGAGGCGTTTCACTCTCCATCATCTCCGGAAGAAGATCCCCCGAAGACGAGCTCTGCTGAGAAGGGCTGAAGTCCGAACTACAAGGTACAATTTCGGTTATCCTCATGAATAAATACAAGGATGTTCCTTATTTACAAGACCCCTTATTTTTACTTACGGCTGGCTGGAGGGCTGATCCCCTTGGGGAAATAATGCGGCTGGGTTACTTCCCAGTGCCGGACTCTCTGCCGAAGATTCCTTCCACGTCTTTGAGGCCTTGACCTCCGGATCTTCTGAAGCGGTCCTTTTCTCTCCTCGTAAGGTGGGACTCTTAATCCCTCCTTCCTTGATATCCTCCTTCGCAGAGGCGGTTGCTTCCCCGCTCCCCCCTTCGCCTTCTTCAAAAGGCGCGTCCTTCAATATCTTGGTCAACATGGGATCCGGCGTGGTCTCTGGGAGGGGAGCCGGACACCTTATTAACTTTGCCTTGGCTATCCACTCCTGTTCGAGAAACGGCTCCTTTAAAGGACAAATATATATATGAAATAAATGAATGAATAGCTTGTCCGGTTACAGGACTACTTACTTGAGTATCTGGGCGATTGCAGCTTAGTCCTGCGTCCTCGGTCAAGTCCGGACACTTCTCTTGTGATCCGAAGAACAGTTTATACATCTCCACGGGCGTCTTGCCCATAAAATTTTGGAGAGCTCGTGGTCCCTCCGGATTAAATTCGCACAGGCGGAGGGGGCGACGTTTGCAGGGCTGAAGGCGCCGGATCACCATAACCTGCGCCACTGCAACCAGATTGATCCCTCTTTCCTGGAGATCTCGGATACGGCCCTACAGCAGGGGAACGTCCTTGGACGGCCCCCAGTCGAGCCCCTTGTTGACCCATGATGCCAGCCGCTGTGGTGGACCTGAGCGGAAGGCAGGGAGAGCCGCCCATTTGGTGCCCCTGGGAGCGGTGATATAAAACCACTCCCGTTGCCAACCAAGCTCCTCTTGAAAAGAGCCCTCGGGCCACGGAGCATCAGCACATTTGCTTATGACTGCCCCTCCGCACTCCGCTTGCTGCCCCTTGATCATCTTTGGCTCCACCTTGAAGGTCTTGAGCCACAATCCAAAGTGGGGGGTAATATGGAGGAAGGCCTCACATACGACAATGAATGACGAGATATGGAGGATGGACTCCGGATTCAAGTCATGGAAATCAAGCCCATAATAAAACATGAGCCCCCGCACAAAGGGGTCCGTCGGGAAGCCTAAACCCCGAAGGAAGTGGGACACGAACACCACGTTCTCACTGGGCTCAGGAGTGGGAATGACCTGCCGACGGTTTCCACATCAAAAACAACAAAAACGAGCGCAAACATATAATAGCGTATTCGGAATTGTACCCAAGCCCCTCCCATGGGTTCTATACCCGATTCATAAATAGAAAGCTTCTCTGGTCCTTCACTAACCGGGGCTAAAAGTCCAGAAATCGAAAATGCCAAAATAGGAATAAGGCTTGCTATTATTAGAAATGTCCAAAAAATATCATATTCGTGAAGCAGCAACATAATGTACTCCCATTTGGAGCAGGCAGCCTATGCAAGATCTCGCCGGTCAGATACCTGGCGTCTCGCAGCTTTAGCACATCTTCTTCTGTGACGGAGGAAGACATCCATCGGCCGTGCTGGTCGGAGCGGACATCGTCGAAAGTCCGAGCGCTGAATCTGAAGCTTTGGGTGTTGGAACTTCGAAGCGTGAGGCGAACTTCGATGGAGGTGTAAAGAAGAAGAGGGCCTTGGTCTCATCATAAAGAGCTTGAATACCAGAGCCTCCCCGTGGTCGATTAGGACTCGCCGATAGAAAGGCCGCCAGCGGGCATGGTTGGGTTACCCGTCCGCATTGATGAGAATCCTGGAATAAGGGGCACGATCTACGCTTTGATAGGGCGTGCCAAGGAAACCGCCTCGCTAAACACGCTGAGGTGGAACAATAAAAATGATTCATATAAAGGCCTGGCCGTGGTGTGATGTCACGCCCGGCGAATACGTCGGCAGATCTGTGCAAAATTATTCTCTCTACGGTGTTATGTGGAATTTATCTTTGCAGAGCCGGGGACTATCATGGTGTTCACAATGTTCTATAAATTATTCGGAGGAAGAACCCGCCTTGCAATGCGAAGACAATATCGCGCCGAGACTAAATCGTCATTGAAGCCTGGTTCGGGGGCTCTTGAGGAGTTCGGACTAGGGGTGTCCGGATAGCGAACTATCATCATCGGCGGACTCCAAGACTATGAAGATACAAGATTGAAGACTTCGTCCGTGTCCGGATGGGACTTTCCTTGGCGTGGAAGGCAAGCTTGGCGATACGGATATGTAGATCTCCTACCTTTGTAACCGACTTTGTGTAACCCTAGCCCTCTCTGGTGCATATATAAACTGGATAGCTTTAGTCCATAGGACGAACAACAATCATACCATAGGCTAGCTTCTAGGGTTTAGCCTCTTTGATCTCGTGGTAGATCCACTCTTGTAACACACATCATCAATATTAATCAAGCGGGGCGTGGGGTTTTACCTCCATCAAGAGGGCCCGAACACAGGTAAAACATCGTGTCCCTTGTCTCCTGTTACCATCCGCCTAGATGCACAGTTCGGGACCCCCTACCCGAGATCCGCCGGTTTTGACACCGACAACGCATATGCAAGGCATTGTCAACTTATAGTCAACATACGGTTCTAGCAGCAGTGGCCGTTGGATGTCCATCAATCTCGGATATTCTTGCTTCAGCCGCCCAAAAAATGATTTCTCCCCCTGACATCTGGGGCGCACCATTTCGGAGGCTGACCTGTGGGCCTACTAAGTTGACGCGTACCAAGGGCTTTGTCAACTTAGTCAATATAAACGATTCTAGCTGTAGTGACCGTACGATGTCCATCCAACGACCGTCGTGCTTCTTCAACCTCTGGTCTTCTTGCTCCAGCCGCCCAAACCAGCGCCGGTCGTGCCGCATGCTCCTGCCTCCCGTGGTCGGCTGTGATGCTGCGGAGGCCTCACCGCCCCCTACTACTCCCACCACTGGCCAGGCCATCCCTCTACTCACCCACACCCCCTGTTATTCTGCGGCAACGGCAACCTCACACCGCAGTCGAACCAGTGAACCCTCGTACTCCTCTCCGTGTGGGCTTCCACTGCCGCGTCTTCCCCGGCTCCACGTTGTCCTCGCCGTCGTCGTCCACCGTCCTGGTGCTCTCGGCACGGCGTGGTCGACGTGGTCAAGGAACGACTTCCATCGGAAGAGTACTGTACGTGGAGATGCTAACAGCTGGGTCCACGGAGCAGCAAGGAAGTGACTCCTTATTATGCGCAAAATAATGATTCCTCCACCTGACAGCAGGGACCCAGCTGACGGGCCATCGTATTTCACAAAAAAAATGTTTCCCACCTGACTGCTGGGACCCACCAGCTACATCTTCGCACGCAAGGAAGTGCCTGACAGTTGTGACCCACCTGGTCGAAGCATACGTAGTGTTGTCTTTCTGGTCACGGACGTGTGCGTACATATTGGTCGATCGGTCTGTCTGTAGGCTGCAGTGATGAACCGTGGCCGTGTAAGGAAGGGCACGTGTCATAGTAGAGGCTGGAGCATGTCATGCAGCCTCGTTAATATCGTGTACACACGTACAGCGGCCAGGGTGCAAGAAGGTAAATACGGCCACGTATGTACATACGGGCGGGGTCTCGAGAGCCTACTCGCGCATACGTACGGCCAGGGCTCGTGTACCTGGCTGGGCCGGAACGGAGAAACTACGTCGTCATCGTGTTCATCGGGAGCCAACCGGCTTGGACGGAACAGCCGATCGAAACAAGGCTGTAACATCCCAATTTTCAATTTGGATGTTAATCATTAGGTCATCATACGCATCCATAATTCTTGCATTTTGAATTGTTTTTATTTGGAAATTTTGATCCTAGAGACCTTAAGCAACTCAAGGACCATTTGAGAGAGTTGGAGGTATTCATAAAATTCCATTTTTGAATTTTCAAAATTGGTAAAATTGGATCAAGGTGATTTTTATTTGAAGTTATTTTTTCAATTATTTCAAAATAAAATAAAATAACGAGAGAATATAATATGACTTCTTCAAGGAAATAATGAATTTTAATTTTAAATAAAAATATTTTTGTTTGATTTTTATTTGAGATTTTATTCGGTTAAATTAGGAAAAAATTGCATTTTTGCCCAGAAAAATGTTCATGTTGTCCTAAATATTAGGACACGACCGTGAAAATAAATTTTGGGATTTTTAGGATTTTTATTTTTTTATTTTGGATTTTTTTCTTCTGCGGTGAAATTATATATATATATATATTCGGACCGAACTGGGCCAAAGGCCCAGCCGGCCCAAGCGCGTCGCCGCTTTCCCCGAGCCATGGCCGAGGCGGACTCGCCGGAGTCTGGTGCCGCCACGCGCCCAGCGTCGCCCCTCCCCAAGTCGGAGCTCCCCCCGACCCCTTTATATGCGCTGCCCCCCTCTCCTCCTCATCGCCGCACCGCCGCCGAGCTGCCGCGCGCCTCCTCCGCCGCCCGCCGCCACAAGTTGCTGCCGCTGCCATCGCCGCATCGCCGCATGCTGCCGGAGCCGCCGCCGATCCGATCCGCCGCCACCGCCGAACCGGTATAAACGATCCGGTTTTTATCGATTTAGTTCGGTTTCTTTTAAGTTTCACTTTATTAGATTAGATCGGTTCCTTTTATTTTATTAGGCTATTTAGCGAGCATTCACCCATTTAGATCGGTGAATGAACGAATTCGTTCGTTAGTATCTGTTAGCGGACGTTCGTCCAATAGATTTTTCCTTTTTCTGTTTATTTTCGGCCAGGGACCTATCCGCGAATAGTTTTCTTACAGATTAGTCCCTAATCTTCAAACCCTCACTATTTTTGCTCATTTATCCAAATCCAATGAAACCAACGCCAAAATTTTCATCTTGTTTCCCTCTGTCCAAATAAACAACTTGAACATGATTTTGCAAATTTAAAATTTGGTTTCAAGCAGATTTGAATTTGAACTTTTTTTTATCGTAGTTTGAGTTTCGTAACTCCGATTCGATTGATCCTTTTTGCAAATCGAAGCTCTTCACTTGAACTTTCTGCTTAGATCTTTTCTCTTGGTTTTAGCTTTGCTTGAGTGCTTATGTATGCTATTATTTGTTCATGATAGAGTTTCCGGAGTGCGAGGCTTGCTACTACGAATCTCTAGGGTTTTCCGATTGTGAGCAAGGCAAGTAACACTTTGATCATATCCCCTTATTACCCAGTTTTTATGCATTAGTTTCAATCCTCAAACATTGCATGAGTATGATTTGATAACATGTGGGTACTGGGAAGTAGTTGATGAGGTAGGAACCTATTGTCTTACATCAAACCCCTGGGTTTATTACGTTATGCCTATACTACTATGCTATGCTCATAGACGTGGATTGGTTGAGAGATTCATGAAAGATTTGAGAGCTTGTGTTTAACTAAGGGAAACTTAAGGTGGATACTTTAATACACATCTGGGTGGATTGGTTCTGGGCACCTGGGGTTATACCAGTGATGTCCTAGGAGATCCCGGGGTACCCGTGTGATCATCCTATGGTTTGCCACCCAGGCTCAAAGGGATCATAAGATTATTCATGCTAGAAACTTCCGTGTGCAGCCATAAGACATTATGGGCTCTGGCATAGTTGAGTAAGTTGTAGGAATCCTTTTCATGATGGGCTAGCGGATGTAGGGGATTGTAGGTGTACCGGCCTATCTATCGGTTAAGGGGACCTCCTCGGAAAGACTGTGTCTCGGTCATCCGTTTCTCAAACATCATGCAGTGTGAGAAATACAACGGAGGAGATCGAGTCTTGTGGGGAAAAGTGTGCAAACATCTGCAGAGTGTACAAACTAATCATGGTTAGCCGTGTCCTCGGTTATGGACATCTTGAGTATCTGGTACTTAATTATCATGTTGATCTTATCACTTTACTTAATAAACTTGTTGGGTTGTTCATGTTAATTGGGGTTGAGTTGGGGGTACCTTCTCAATGTTTTCAACAAACTTTGTAGTTAAAAAAACAAATGTATTCCTTTGTTGTAGGGAAAAATTAGCTTTATGCAAATTATAACCATAGAGCCTCCACCAGCCATATATGCATGTGGTGTTAGTTGTTATTTGTTCATTGCTCTATTGTGTTATCTTGCCAGCATATTCCATGTGCTGACCTACACGGCTGCAATGTATCATGTTGCAGAATTTTCAGACGAAGAGTAAGGTGCGCTAGGTCGTTGTCGTGCACTCAGTATTGTCGTGGAGTTGGATGCACTCATTTATCTTTGATGCTTCCGCAGTTATTTTTGTTAGATGGCCTTCATCCATATTATTATAATAAGTACTCTTTTTTAGATACTTGATGTAATAAGTGTGTGATTGAACTCTATTATAAATCCTAGAATACTATGTGTGTCGGCAATACCGATCCATGGATGACACTTAAAAATAGAGACTTGACCATCTGAGGTCGGGTCGCTACAAGATGGTATCAGAGCACACGCTGACTGTAGGACGCGACCACTAGGACAAGCCATAGGATACTCTTCTCTACTCATTTCTGAGTCTTCTCCATTTCTACTCTATAGATGGCGGAGCCAAGGAACAAGTTCACTCAACCAGATGACGACACCCCTTTCGGACAACACTTGAAGGAAGTCACTAGGTACCTGAGCATCGCATACCAAGCTTCACCGGAACCTACACCGCCACTTTACCAGAGGAGGAGCGCTGGATGATTCGAGTTCATGTTCCAGGAAGGACGTTCGCGCCAGTTACCGAGCCCATCGAGTTTTCCTTTGATGCACCAACCTGGAGTCTAGGAAAGAGCATGGCCGCCCACATCGCGATTGGCCGCATCAGTGAGGTGTATGAGGGAGTCCTGGATTAGGGGGTATCCGGACAGCCGGACTGTGTACAACGTCCGGACTATTGAAGCGTGAAGATACAAGACTCAAGACTTCGGCCCGTGTCCGGATGGGACTTTCCTTGGCGTGGAAGGCAAGCTTGGCGATCCGGATATTATATTTCCTTCCTTGTAACCGACTCCGTGTAAACCCTAGCTCTCTCCGGTGCCTATATAAACCGGAGAGGTTACATATAATAGGCCGATCACAATTACATTCATACCATCATAGGCTAGCTCTTAAGGTTTAGCCTCTACGATCTCGTGGTAGATCTACTCTTGTACTACCCATATCATCAATATTAATCAAGCAGGAAGTAGTGTTTTACTTCCATCAAGAGGGCCCGAACCTGAGTAAACATCTGTGTCCCTTGCTTCCTGTTACCATCAGCCTTGGCGCATGCATCGGGACCCCCTACCGAGATCCGCGGTTTTGGCACCGACATTGGTGCTTTCACCGAGAGTTCCTCGTATCGTCACCGTCGAGCTTGATGGCTCGTCTTATTGTCAAGGGCGACATTACCGGAGGGGCTCGGCTGTAGGCGACGCTCCGGCTTCGGCGGCTTTATCATGGCCGCCCCATCGGCGATGGCGCCGGCGATGACTTCTCGGGTCATTAATCATAACCTTGGCGTCGATTCGAACTTGCCGAGCAGATGGATCAATGGAGCTCTCCTCCTTAACAAACTCTTGGATCGCGCCATCGCTCGGGAGTCGCTACAGACTACGACCGGATTGGGCTTAAGCCCGACCAAAGGGACATCAAGTCCCCGCCGGCCACCCATGAGATAGCGATAGTGGAGGAAGCACACGCGGATTGCCCCTCAACTTGGAGGACAAGTTGTGTTCGGATCACCAAACTCCTTGAGCCAAAGACCTGCTCAAAGGAAAACCTGACCCAGGTCCCGGACTTAGAGTCGGGCATCAGGCCGAAGAAATTGGGCACCCCGGATCCTGAGCTGTTTAGCTCGGGCCCGCCCGCGCCCTTGGGCGATAGATCGGATCAAAATCCGGACCCTAAACTGAACCTAAATTGTCTCTCCCAATCGTGCAAGAACCCGAAACCGTACATCGCTCTTCGGGCCAGATTCCTCCTTGCGCTTAACAAGGCCGAGGACTGCCTTGAAGAGGACATGGTCTCACTTTTACGCAAGAACTACAGACGAAGGACTCCTCAATGCTATAAGCCGCATGGCGACATAAATGCGCCATGGGCTTGGCAACCATAATCTGAAATAGTGTGTGATGAAAGCGCTTGAAGACCCAAACAGAATTTTGGGATAGTACTGCTCTCGCCAAAACCTTTGTCCGAACTAAACGGACGAACTCTCGTAAGTCGTCCGACCCAAACCCCCAAGAAACCAAAGCCCACGCTAGGGCGGAGATCCGTATTGGAAGAACGGCTCGACGGGCCATGTGAGCTCCATAGTACTCTGGATATAACACCTACTCATAGCCTTAAGGCATGTTGGATACTCCGGCAGGTGGCAAAAAGTGACGAGGATCTTCTTGTGGGCCATAAAGCGGAACAACATCCCGCCAGCGAACACAATACGGTACTAACAGTATTCGAGACTTTCGTCTCAAACAATAGGCGCAAGCGAGCTCGCCGAAGCTCCGCTGAAATTTACCGTGTGGCAAAAATAAACCCTTGGAACGACACTGCTATAACTTTTAATGCCACTGATGAACCTCGATCCCGGGCAGTCCGGGCACCAGCCGCTCTGGTCCTTAGTCCGACCGTAGATGGCTTTCGGCTCACCAAAGTACTCATGGACGGCGGAAGCGGATTAAATCTGATTTATGAAGAAACACTCAGCAAGATGGATATTGATAAAAGCTACATTGAACGAAGCGGCACGACCTTCAGGGGAATTATCCCCACCCGGGAAGCGCGGTGTGCGGGAAAAATCACACTCGATGTGGTATTCGGTACCCCGAAGAACTATAGGTCCGAGGAAATCACATTCCAGGTGGCTCCTTTTAACAGCGGATACCACGCCCTTCTAGGGCGGGACACGTTCACAAGCTTTCAAGCTGTACACCATTATGGGTACATGAAGCGTAAAATGCCCGGACCCAATGGAATAATCACTCTAGCCAGTGATCCGGACGTTGCGCTTCGCGCCGAAAATAAAACCGCAGCTCTAGCCTTGGAAGAATTATCCGAAGCCCTAGCAGCCGAAGAATTAACTGCACTACGGGCCACCGTGGACAGGGACAACGTAATACTTGACAAACGACCCAAGTCCACCTCATTCAAACCTGCAGACGAGATAGTCAAATTCCAGGTCCACCCAACGGACCCCACGAAGATAGCTTCCATCGGGACACAACTGAGCTCTGCGATTGGCGCCGCGCCGAGATTTCCTCTGCGAATTGGGACATTTTCTTTGGCACCCATCGGACATGCCAGGCATCCCACGCAGACTGGCCGAACACAGCCTTAATATCCTAAAAGGATATAAACCAGTCAAGCAGACCCTAAGGCGGTTCTCAGAGCCCAAACGACAGGCAATGGGGGAAGAGTTAGCCAAGCTACTCGAGGCCGGATTTATCAGAGATATTAAACATCCGGATTGGCTGGCAAATTTGGTGATGGTGCCAAAGAAGGATAAATCCTGGCGACTACGCGTCGATTTCAAAGACCTCAACAAGGCTTGCCCCAAGGATCCCTTTCCCGTCCCTCGCATCGATCAAATCATCGATGCCACAGCTGGACACGACTCGCTGTGTTTCCTCGACGCATACTCTGGATACCATCAAATAAAGATGGAAGAATCTGACCAAGCTGCAACAGCTTTCATAACGCCATATGGCCCTTTCTGCTTCAACACTATGCCTTTCGGGCTCAAGAACGCCGGTGCAACCTACCAACGCATGATTCAAACATGCCTGGAAAAGCAAATCGGCAAAACAGTGGAGGCATACGTGGACGACGTGGTCATAAAAACAAGACGCTTCGAAACCCTGATAGACGACTTGAGGCTTACATTTGACAATCTCCGGACATACGACATCAAGCTGAATCTGGAAAAATGTGTTTTTGGCGTCCCCTTGGGGAAGCTTCTCGGCTTCATCGTTTCCAACAGAGGAATTGAAGCGAATCCGGCAAAGATCCGAGCTTTGTCACAGTTGGCTATACCAACAGACCTCAAGCACATCCAAAAACTAGCGGGATGCGTGGCTGCTCTCAGCCGCTTTATCTCCAGGTTAGGAGAAAAGGCACTACCGCTTTATCGCCTTCTTAGGCACACCGAACACTTCGTATGGACGGATGAAGCCGCGGCCGGACTGGATGAAATAAAGACCCTATTGGCCAGTAATCCAGTACTAACAGCGCCGAATATCGACGAACCTATGCTGTTGTACATAGCTGCAACGCATCAAGTCGTAAGCGCAGTGCTCGTCGTTGAACGAGAGGCCGACGGATACAAATACCCGCTCCGGAGGCCAGTCTACTACGTGTCCACGGTCCTAACCCCATGCAAACCCCGATACCCACACTATCAAAAAATAGCATACACGGTGTTCATGGAATCCCGGAAGCTACGACACTACTTTCAAGAGTGTTCGATTACGGTGGCCTCCGAATTACCACTCAATGACATAATAAATAACCGTGATGCTACGGGCCGGATTTCCAAGTGGGCTATCCAGCTCCTGCCATTCGACATAACATTCAAACCACGGCGGGCCATCAAGTCGCAAGTGTTGGCTGACTTCGTCGCGAATGGATGAAGCGAACTCCCTAAAAGTACGGCGCATACTCAAACTGGATCATGCACTTCGACGGCTCTAAAATGCTGGCGGATTGGGAGCAGGGTAGTCCCGACATCTCCCACGGCGACACGGTCCAAGACGTCCTCAAATATTATACACAGACTCAACAATGCAGCGAATCGAGGCTCATTATGCGGTCTTCGGATGGCGTCTCCATGGGCATTCAACGCCTAGAGGTGCGCGGGGACTCAAACTTCGCAATATCACAGATAAGCGGAGATTTTGATGCCAAGGACCGAAAATGGCGGCTTACCGTAATGCCGTCCTCAAAATGTCAGCTCGGTTCGAGGGGCTCGAATTCCACCATGTGGCTCGAGAAAACAATCAAGCGGCGGATGTCCTCGCTCGCATCGGCGCTAAACGCGACCCCGTCCCACCTAATATATTCTTGGAACGGCTGTTCAAGCCATCCGTAGTATGGGAAAGGGAATCCGGCAATACTAGCGCGGATCCGAATACATCCCCAGATTCCGAACCATCAGACATAGTCGGAGGTTCTACCCCCGAAATAACGTCCTCGGCCCATGAAGTCATGGCTGTAATCGCCCCGTGGACCGAGCCCTTCTTGGCCTACCTAAATAGGCAGGAGCTACCCGAAGACCAAAATGAAGCGCACTGCGTCGTTCGGCGTTCTAAAGCTTACAAGGTCTATGAAGGGGAACTCTACAAGAAAAGCGCTACCGGAGTACTACAAAGATGCATATCCGAAGAGGAAGGGCAGCAGCTCTTGGCGGAAATCCACGCCGGCCTGGGCGGGCACCAGGCCGCAGCTCGGGCATTAGTCAACAAGGCCTTCCGTACAGGCTTCTATTGGCCGACGGCCCGAGCGGACGCACAGGACCTTGTCCAACATTGCGTCGGTTGCCAGCTCTTTGCCAATCAGAGTCGCATGCCCCCTACCGCACTCCAAACAATCCCCATAACTTGGCCCTTTGCGGTATGGGGGCTGGATATGGTCGGACCTCTTAAAGGGGGAAGCCATAAGAAGAAATACTTATTGGTCATGGTGGAAAAATTCACCAAATGGATAGAAGCTAAACCAGTCGAAACGGCTGAATCCGGACCAGTAATAGACTTCATATCCGGGGTCGTACATCGATACGGTGTCCCCCACAGCATCATCACTGATAATGGCTCAAATTTTACAGCCGACGAAGTGAAAACTTGGTGCGCAAAAATGGGCATCAAGCTCGATTACGCTTCCGTCTACCATACACAAACTAACGGCCAGGTAGAGCGGGCAAATGTTCTCATTATGAGCGGCATCAAACCCAGGCTAGTGTGATCCTTGACAGAGTCGGATACGCACTACACTCGACTCCGTACTCTGGGGGCTGCGGACCACGCCAAATCGCACCACCGGATACACACCATTTTTTATGGAGTACGGCGCGAAGCAGTATTACCTTGCGACATAATACATGATTCGCCACGCGTACGCTTGTACGAAGAGAAGGAAGCAGAGTTAGATCGGCAGGATAATTTGGATGCCTTCGAGGAGGAGCGCGATGTCGCAAAAGCCCGTTCCGCATTCTATCAGCAGCAGGCTCGACGATACCAAAGCAGAGAAGTGCAGGCCAAAACTTACAATATTGGCGAATTGTTCTATGACTGCCGGAGAAGAAGAAGGACAAACTCAAACCCAAGTGGGAGGGTCCCTTCGTCATTGACAAAGTTCGCACCGGAGGAGCATACCGCTTACGTAATGCATCCGATAACAGACTCGAGCGAACCCATGGAAGCGGCAAGACTACGGAGATTCTCGCCTAGCGCCAACACGTTGTTCGTCTCCTAACCCCTCCCTTTTAATTATGCCCCATCCCTTTTCCTTTCTCGACCTTTTCTATCTTCACAAAAGTATTCAATACGATCACGGATTTCGGATCGCTCCGGCCGCACTAAGTGTGTAAGCAATACCTGGGGGCTCCCTATATAGATGCTTAAAATGATTACTCACATGGCTTTTTGCCCGCCGCATATGCATTCTTTTTCCATATGTGCCTTTGCTTCACCATTATATGCATCGATATGACTTAAGATGTTGCCAAGATGGGTTGCCTGGCTCTTGTGTTTATGCCCTACGTTCCCGTTAATTCGGCTAGGGCATAAGGGGAGCACCTCTGCGATTATTACTGCCGGTTCAGCGGATGTGTACCTCGATCGGGTGAAGCCGAAAGCTAGCTTCCTTAAGAGAATATTCGGTCGGTGAACAAAAGATGTATTAGTTTATCATAACATAAATCCCCAGAAGTCTTGTATCCTGCGCCATCATTCGCAGTCCGGACGTGTGCATCGTCGCATACGTACCCAGGGAAAGGAACCCCTAACGGAACTATTCTCTCTAGAAGATGTTTCTTAATATCCATGTAATATAACATAACTAGTTGGGTACTTGTCTGTTCAAGCACTTATGACCCCTACGCCTTGTTTCCACGCATACCCCGGTTTTGTATAGCTGAGCGGGTATTCATACACACACCGGACTATAGGATCCGGGGGCTGAAGCGAAAAGGTCCGCCATGACAAATTATTTTAATCTGGCTAGGGGCTAATCATGCCCATTAAATTGCACAATTATTTCGACTGATTACATTCCTCTTCTATACCGTCCAACAGGCTATCTAGATTACAATCCTGTTGAGAATACTTAGCGGCTAACGCTACCAGGTCATACACCAGACTAACGGGAATTTCTTGCCCATCGGGCCCTGCCGGTCCCACTTCGGCCATATGGTTTGGGTCCAGCTTGGTTTAGCGTGTCTTCACCATTGCCCAGGCTTCTCTTGCTCCTTGCCAGCATGCTGATAACTTCCATAGACAGAAGCGCCGCCGGGCTCCTTGAAGCAGGTCCGCAAGTTCCCCCATGCCGTTCAGCAGTAGGTTTGATGGCCACAAAGCCTGAGCAACACCCTGCATCACTTGCCGAGCTTGCTCGTGCAGTCGCGAAAGGTCTTGCAATAAATCATTTGCAGATGAGGGCGTCTCCTCCTCAGGGCGACCCGTTAACATTCCTGCAAGCAAAATTCTTTCAATATACTTCCTCGCCGAACTGTACAATAGTTCATCTAGGCACTTACTGTAAATGCCGCGTCGAAGCCTCTGGTTCTCCTTCATGGAGTCCGCCAACTGAGCACGGAGATCTTTTAACTCCACGTCCAACTGGACTTTGGCATCTTGAAGATCATTCTTCTCCCGCCTAACTCACGTAAGAATGCGCTCGCCAGCCTCTAGCTGCTTCTTGAGATGCAATGCGTCCTCTCCTACGCCCTCCGGATTCACCCCGGGATTGTCGCAGAATTTTCATTAGACTTGAAATATTACTCACTGGTGCATCTTCGCACAATTGTGATAATTACCAGATCAGGGCCTTTGGGGTTCCTCTAACTTGGCAACTGCGGCCCTCAGTTCGGCCTTGCAGCCCTCCAGCTCCCAAAACAATTGCTCGTTCTTCTCTACAAGGACCTGTAACTAAATTGATCCTTAAAACTGTTGTTTCAACCGTTTCAAGTCTCAGGGGCTACTGCTATACATACTTATCAAAATTTCTCACCCGTATGTCTTTGGTATCTTGGTTTGTCGCTTGGGCAAGCCGCCCGAGCAGCTTGGACGTCGCGTCCGCCGAATTGAAGGCATTAAACGCCTCTTTGGAAAAGATGTTGTTCCGAAGTACGGCCCGTCGGTGCCTTTGATTCATGGCGCTCTCTACTTCGGAATTCGTGGCTGAGCGCAGGTCCGCACTCTCTATCGGAGAGCAATGCGGCGCTGGCCCCGTGTCCGCCTCCGCCCCTAGAGCCGGTTCTGTAATCCGGCTGGTGCAGGCGTGATTGGTAGGGTCTCCCGATATAGTCCGGTTATTCTTCTTCCTGCCAGACACGAAGGGCGCTGTCATATTTTAAATTCTATAATTACAGGACAGGTTATTGTTTTACCTCTGTAGCGGTGTGTCAACCCTCACCGCCTTCCTCTTGAGCCTGCCCGATCTGGACGCCCGTGGTTGACGAGTCCCTAGGGGCTCGGCCCCTCGCTCCGGCCGTCGTTTCTGCAAGTAGAATGACGCCTCAAGGGTAAATTATAACACCTGGGGGCAGTCCTCTTCGAAGGACAGGGCTTTCTAGTTCGGCTTACACATGAAGAGGGGAGCAGTCCAGGGTAGTCGGCCGCAATGGCCACTAGGGCGCCATCCCAGCTCGCCTGATAAAATACCCCGTTGACAAGCTCCACAGTGATACCCGGATCCACTTTAAGTCCCGGATCTAGGGCCCTTCCAGGGTCCTCTGGTTGCGGGGAGGGGCTGAAGATTCCTTCTACGACCCTCCTTAATTCCTGCCCAGAAGCATTGATGCAAGTAATCTTAGCAGAAGAACGCTAGGGCAAAGTGGGGGAAAAAAGAATGGCAACTTACCCATGCTGGGGGGTTGTACATGGGGAATCCTTCCCGCGTTTTTATGCATGAATTCCTCCTCTTCCCCTTTGTACAGATCGGACAATATCCTTGCCAGAGCAGCAGCAGAGTCCGGACCTTTACGGCCGCAGCGGGAGGCATCGTCTTCCCCGTTGAAATGCCACATGGGCTTCCCCCGATATTGGAGCGGTTGCACTCCCCGTCTTATGCATATTGCCATAACCTCAACTATCGTCAGTCCGGATTTGGCCAGTAACTTTATCCTGTCCATCAGGAGGAATATCTCTCTCGTGTCCTCTTCTTGATGACCCCCGGGGCGCCAGCTTAGGCGTGCCCTTGGTGGGGCGCTGCTGAACTCGCGGAGACCTGTCCGAACTGGATCCGGAAGGGGGACGTCGTTTATATAAAACCACTCTGAAGGCCAGTTTTCTGGTGCCTTCTTAGGAGTGCCGGATAGGTATCCGGTCTCGGCAATACGCCATACTTCGGACCCGCCCACTTGACATAGGGACTCCCCCTGGGTGCGGGGGACGAGGCAGAACAGCTTCCGCCATAATCCGAAGTGTGGTTCGCAGCCTAGAAACAGCTCGCACAGGGCAACATACCCCGCTATGTGCAGAATAGAGCCAGGGGTAAGATCGTATAACTGGAGGCCGTAGATCTCCAGGAGCCCGCGAAGAAACGGGTGGATAGGGAACCCAACGCCCCTCAGAAGATGAGGAATCAGACATATACGCTCCTCCGGAGATGGGTTAGGAGATCCCTCAACTTGGTCTCCTCCGTCATAAGTGGCTATTCCATCTCGGACGGAGACCACGAACGCCGGTGGGAGAAACCCTTGGGTTTGTAACTTTGTCAAACAGCTACGAGGAACTGAACACTCTCCCCAATCCCCCGACTTGGAACGAGAAGGGCAAGCAGAAGAGCTGCGACGGCCGGCCATGTTGGAATGGCTTTTCGCGGAGCACTCTGTTGGATGCTGGCTCTGGGAAGGAGAGTGAGGTTTGGATCTGAGAATCCCCGTCCCTTCAAATAGGCGGTTCGCCCGGAAGATCGAGGGTGGCAAATGCAAAAATGCCTCGACTCCTCGCATTCGCTCGACACGTGGAGATGGTCATTACTGAGGCACCAAAGCCGAGGAGCACAACGTTGATGGGAGGCCGGACACTATTCGCCGTAACAAGCACTTTGGAGTATTCGGAGAAGGAACCCGCCCTGCAATGCCTAAGACAATACTGCGCACCGGACTCATCGTCATTGAAGCCTGGTTCAGGCTACTTGAGGAGTCTGGATCGGGGTATCCGGACAACGGATCGTACAACGTCCGGACTATTGAAGCGTGAAGATACAAGACTCAAGACTTCGGCCCGTGTCCGGATGGGACTTTCCTTGGCGTGGAAGGCAAGCTTGGCGATCCGGATATTATATGTCCTTCCTTGTAACCGACTCCGTGCAAACCCTAGCCCTCTCCGGTGCCTATATAAACCGGAGAGGTTGGCCCTTAGTAGGCCGATCACAATTACATTCATACCATCATAGGCTAGCTCTTAAGGTTTAGCCTCTACGATCTCGTGGTAGATCTACTCTTGTACTAACCACATCATCAATATTAATCAAGCAGGAAGTAGGGTTTTACCTCCATAGAGAGGGCCCGAACCTGGGTAAACATCTGTGTCCCTTGCTTCCTGTTACCATCAGCCTTGACGCACAGATCGGGACCCCCTACCCAAGATCCGCCGGTTTTGACACCGACACCTATGCCTTGGCCATAGGTTCTATAAAGTATGCCATGCTGTGTACCAGATCTATTGTATACCCGACACTGAGTTTAGCAAGGAAGTACAACAGTGATCTAGGAGTAGATCACTGGACATCGGTCAAAATTATCCTTAGTGGAATAAGGATATGTTTCTCGATTATGGAGGTAACAAAAGGTTCGTCGTAAAGGGTTACGTCGATGCAAGTTTTGACACTGATCCAGAGGACTATAAGTCTCGATCTGGATACATATTGAAAGTGGGAGCAATTAGCTAGAGTAGCTCCGTGCAGAGCATTGTAGACATAGAAATTTGCAATATACATACGGATCTGAATGTGTCAAACCCGTTGAGTAAACTTCTCTCATAAGCAAAACATGATCACACCTTAGTACTCTTCAGGTGTTAATCACATAGCAATGTGAACTAGATTATTGACTCTAGTAAACCCTTTGGGTGTTAGTCACATAGCGATGTGAACTGATCACATAAAGATGTGAACTATTGGTGTTAAATCACATGACGATGTGAACTAGATTATTGACTCTAGTGCAAGTGGGAGACTGAAGGAAATATGCCCTAGAGGCAATAATAAAGTTATTATTTATTTCCTTATTTCATGATAAATGTTTATTATTCATGCTAGAATTGTATTAACCAGAAACCTAATACATGTGTGGATACATAGACAAACAGAGTGTCACTAGTATGCCTCTACTTGACTAGCTCGTTAATCAAAGATGGTTATGTTTCCTAACCATTGACATGAGTTGTCATTTGATTAACGGGATCACATCATTAGGAGAATGATGTGATTGACTTGACCCATTCCGTTAGCTAAGCACTCGATCGTTTAGTATGTTGCTATTGCTTTCTTCATGACTTATACTTATTCCTATGACTATGAGATTATGCAACTCCTGTTTACCAGAGGAACACTTTGTGTGCCACCAAACGTCACAACGTAACTGGGTGATTATAAAGGTGCTCTACAGGTGTCTCCGAAGGTACTTGTTGGGTTGGCGTATTTCGAGATTAGGATTTGTCACTTTGATTGTCGGAGAGGTATCTCTGGGCCCTCTTGGTAATGCACATCACTTAAGCCTTGCAAACATTGAAACTAATGAGTTAGTTGCGGGATGATGTATTACGGAACGAGTAAAGAGACTTGCCGGTAACGATATTGAACTAGGTATTGAGATATCGACGATCGAATCTCGGGCAAGTAACATACCGATGACAAAGGGAACAACGTATGTTGTTATGCGGTTTGACCGATAAAGATCTTTGTAGAATATGTTGGAGCCAATATGAGCATTCAGGTTCCGCTATTGGTTATTGACCGGAGACGTGTCTCGGTCATGTCTACATAGTTCTCGAACCCGTAGGGTCCGCACGCTTAAAGTTTTAATGACAGTTATATTATGAGTTTATATGTTTTGATGTACCGAAGGTTGTTTGGAGTCTCGGATGTGATCACGGACATGACGAGGAGTCTCGAAATGGCCGAGACATGAAGATTGATATATTGGAAGCCTATATTTGGATATCGGAAGTGTTCCGGGTGAAATCGGTATTTTACCGGAGTACCGAGAGGTTACCGGAACCCCCCGGGGGCTTAATGGGCCGTAGTGGGCCTTGTGGAGAAGAGGAGAGGCGGCCAGGGCAGGGCCGCGCGCCCCTCCCCCATAGTCTGAATAGGATAAGGGGAGGGGGCGGCGCCCCCCTTTCCTTCCTCTCTCCCTCCTCTTTCCCCCTCCACTCCTAGTCCAACAAGGAAAAGGGAGGGAGTCCTACTCCCGGTAGGAGTAGGACTCCTCCTGGCGTGCCCCTCCTGGCTGACCTCACCTCCCCCCTTGCTCCTTTATATACGGGGGCAGGGGGCACCCCAAAGACAATAATTGATCATTTGATCTTTTAGCCGTGTGCGGTGCCGCCCTCCACCATAGTCCACCTCGATAATACTGTAGCGGTGCTTAGGCGAAGCCCTGCGTCGGTAGAACATCATCATCGTTACCACACCGTCGTGCTGACGAAACTCTCCCTCAACAGTCGGCTGGATCGGAGTTCAAGGGACATCATCGGACTGAACGTGTGCTGAACTCGGAGGTGCCGTACGTTCGGTACTTGATCGGTCGGATCGTGAAGACGTACGACTACATCAACCGCGTTGTGCTAACTCTTCCGCTTTCGGTCTACGAGGGTACGTGGACAACACTCTCCCCTCTCGTTGCTATGCATCACCATGATATTGCGTGTGCGCAAGAATTTTTTTGAAATTACTATGTTCCCCAACAGATATTTATGATGAAACTACTTCTATGCTTGAGAATGTTGTGCCACTAGGTGAATTTCTTGATGAACAACTTGCTAGGGCTAGAGAGAATGAAATTATTGAAACTGATAATATTGATGAAAGTGATGATGAAGATTCTCCCCCTAGATATGAATTGCCTGTTGTGCCTGAGGGTTATGTTATGGATGTAGAAACTGCTAGAGATTTTATTCCTTGCAATGATAGATCTGATCTTAAGAAATTATTAGTTAAGCTGAAAGAAAAGTCTTTGAATGCTAGAATGAAATATGACCCTGCTTTTGCTACTTCACCTATCTGTATTACAGATAAGGATTATGATTCCTCTGTCGATCCTGAGATAATTACTTTGGTTGAATCTAATCCTTTTTATGGCTATGAATCTGATACTATTGTGGCACATCTTACTAAACTGAATGATATAGCCACCCTATTCACTCATGATGAAAAAATTTGTTACTAATATATCCTTAAGCTATTTCCGTTCTCACTAAAGGGTGATGCTAAAACCTGGTTCAATTCTCTTGATCCTGGTTGTGTGCGTAGTCCCCAGGATATGATTTATTACTTCTCTGCTAAATATTTCCCCGCTCATAAGAAACAAGCTGCTTTAAGGGAAATATATAATTTTGAGCAAATTGAAGAAGAGAGTCTCCCACAAGCTTGGGAGAGGCTTCTCCAATTACTTAATGCTTTGCCTGATCATCCTCTCAAGAAAAATGAAATACTTGATATCTTTTATAATGGACTAACTGATGCTTCCAGAGACCACCTGGATAGTTGTGCTGGTTGTGTTTTCAGGGAAAGAACTGTTGATCAAGCTGAATTGCTATTGAATAATATGTTGACTAATGAAAATAATTGGACACTTCCTGAACCAACTCCTAAGACAACGCCGAAGAAAAGGGGTGTTCTATTTCTCAGTCCTGAAGATATGCAAGAGGTAAAGAAATCTATGAAAGAAAAATGTATTAAAGCTGAAGATGTTAAGAATTTACTACCTATTGAAGAAATACATGGTCTTGATAATCCAACACAGGTAGTAAAGGTAAATTCTCTCTATAGATTTGATGAAGGTGATATCCCTCGTTATAAGTCTGCTAGCCAATGCTTAGATGAGTTTGATAATTTTATTGGTAAACAAGAAAACTTGAATGCTTATGTTGGTAGACAATTGAAACATAATGCTTATATGATTGAACACTTGAGTGATTATATGTCTAGAGTTAAAGGTGAAGTTAAACTCATTAGTAACATGCTTCTACGATTACCACTCAAGTAGAACAAGTACTTAAACCTCAGAATGATTTGCTCAATGAATTAAATAATAAGAAGAATGATAATGCTGCTAGTGTTGGGGGAACGCAGTAATTTCAAAAAATTTCCTACGCACACACAGGATCATGGTGATGCATAGCAACGTGAGGGGAGAGTGTGTCCACGTACCCTCGTAGACCGAAAGCGGAAGCACTATGTAACATCCCAAATTTTCAATTTGGCATGTTATACATAGGTCATCCATGCATATCATATTTTATTGCATATTCATTTGCTATCCTCGAAAATCCTAAGCAACTCAAGGACCCTCGGAGAGAGTTGGTGATTTTTCGATTTTCACGTTTGAATTTTATCAAATGAAAGTCGAGGATATTGGATTTTAATTATTTTTCTCTCCGGAATTTTTTTTCAAGTTTAAAATAAATGAGGGGAGATAATATGACTTCTCCAAAATAATTGAAATACCGGAGGAAAAATGTTAAATCATTTTTGGGATTTTATGTTTACTTATTTGGAATTTTATTTGTCCTAGAAAAAAATTGCACGCTTTAAAAAAATTGCATTTTAGGGGCCAAGAAAAGTTCATCCAGTTCTAAATATTTTATTTAGACGGAGAAAACTTATTTTGGAATTTTTGGATTTTTATTTATTTTTCTAGGAATCTTTCTTTCGACGGAATGTTTAAAAAAAACGAAACGGACCCGCGCCCGACTGGGCCAAAGGCCCAGCCGAGCCAGGCCGGCCCGCGAGCGCCGCCGCCTCCCTCCGCGCGCCCGCCGTCTCAGGGCACGACGCCGAGGAGTCCGAGCCGGACTCCACCCCGGCGCCCTTCCCAAGTCGCCGCCCGCCCGCCCCTTTAAATCATCGCCCGCCTCCGTCACCACCACCGCCACCACCCGCCACGGAGCCCCGAGCCGCCCGAGCCGCGGAGCCCGAGCCGCCCGAGCTCAGCGCCGCCGCCGCCCTTCCAGCGCCGTCGTCGCCGCCTCCCTCGAAACCCCGCCGCCCTCGCCGACCCGCCCCCCCGGACCCTTGAGCCGCCCGCTTCGCCCGGGCCGCGCCTCGCCGGAGGTACCCGACCCCGCCGCCGGTTTTTTTTAAGAAAACTCTTCGGTTTTTTTATAAAAACCCTAGATCATTTTTTTAGATCGGTTTATTTTCGTCGGTTTATTTATTTAACGAACGTCCGTTCGTCCGTTCGTTTTGACGAATGCGTTCACTGTTTGTTTCTTTAACGAACATTCGCTCGCTTAACGATTCGTCGCTTTTCTTTTATTCGATTTATTCCGCGGTTATTCCGATCGCAATTTCAGATCCAATTTTCAAACCAGTTTATCTTTTCGCTCGTTTATCGGACTTAGGCGATTCAAGCGCCTGGAGTTTCGTATCGAAATCCTCTTTCCGAATAATCAACTCAAACCAGTTTTTGTCATTGTAAAAATTGACTCTATTTCAGATAGTAAACGGACCTTATTTCTCTCGCCGTTTGAGTTTCGTTGTTTCGTTTGGTTTGATTCTTTTTGCAAACCGGAGTTCTTAAGTTGAACTCTCCGGTCAACCTCTTTCAGTTGAAGTTTTATTTGTGCATCTTTGTTGTATGCTTATGTATGTATTGTTTTCTTGCGATAGAATTTCCGGTCGGCGTGTTACTCGAGTCTCTAGGATTCACGGATCGTCAGCAAGGCAAGTAACACTTGATCATATCTTTTCCTACCCAGTTTTTATGCATTAGTTTCAACCCTCAAACATTGCATGATTAGGATGTCATTAGTTTGTGGGTTGGGAAGTAGATGATGAGGTAGGAACCTATTGCCCTATTACTTTCAAACCCTTGGGAGTTACTTCTACGTTATGCTTATATTGCCATGCTATGCTCGTAGACGTGGATTGGGTTTGAGAGATATTCACGACAGATGTGAGATTGTTAATTAATGGTTTACTTTAAGGTGGCAACTTAAATACACATCTGGGTGGATTGAGGCACTGGGAACCCAAGTGTTGTCTGCTTTTTTGGAAATCCGGGGTACCGTGTGATCTTCCTATGGACCGCCACCAGTGCTCAAAGGAACTGAGATTATTCATGCTAGAAAACTTCCGTGTGCAGCCACAAGATATTATGGGCTCTAGCATAGTTGAGTAAGTTACGTGAAGCTCTCGAAGAGGTAGGTCAGCGGTAGTGGGTTTATAGGTTTTGTATGATCTATCCGGAGTAGAGAGTTAATGTTTCGAAATCGTGTCTCGGTCATCCGTCTCTCAAACACCATGAAGTGCGAGAAACCAGCGGAGGCGATCGAGTCTTGTGGGGAAAAGTCATAAACCTCTGCAGAGTGTACAATCTAATCATGGTTAGCCGTGTCCCGGTCATGGACAATTCTGAGTATCTAGTACTTGAGTATTCACATGTATCTCATCACTCTAAATTAATATTGCGGGATGTTAATTACCTTAATTGCGATCATCTGAGTTGGGGTACCTTCTCAATGATGTTTCAACCACCATGATAGTTAAAGTAAAATTTATTCCTTTGATGTAGGGAAAATTGGCTTTTCAGCAAAAGCAGAACCGTAGAGCTTTCCACCAGCCATATATGCATGTAGTATAGCTCATTCTTTCATTACTCTCTATGTGTTACATTGCCAGCATATTCCATGTGCTGACCCGTTCTCGGGCTGCAACGTATTATGTTGCAGACTTTTCAGACGAGGAGTAACGATTTATAGGTCGTTGCCGTGCAACTCAGTTATGCCGTTGGAGTTGATGGACTCACTTTACCTTCCAAGCCTTCCGCTGTTGTCGCATTAGATGGCCTTAAGCCATATTATTGTAATAAGTTCTCTTTTGAGACATTCGATGTAATAAGTGTGTGATTGCTACTCTGTTTATAAATCCTTCGAGTACTGTGTGTGTCAGCATTACCGATCCAGGGATGACACAGAAGCACAGAGACTTGACCATCTGAGGTCGGGTCGCTACAAGATGGTATCAGAGCACACGCTGAGTGTAGGACACGACCACTAAGATAAAACCCTAGGTCACTCTTCTCTACTCATTTCTGACCTCTCTCCTTTTTTTCCACTCTTTAGGATGACGGAGATGAAATACAAGTTTGCCCAACCGGATGAAGACACACCTTTCGGACGCCACTTGAAGGAAGTCACTAGGTACCTGAATATTGGAATACCAAGCTTCACCGGACGCATAACGCCACCTTACCAGAAGAAGAATGCTGGAAGATTCAAGCCCTAGTTCCCGGAAGGACGTTTGCACCAAGCACGGAGCCCATAGTATGTGTTTTCAATGCACCAACATGGAGCTTAGGAAAGAGTATGGCAGCTCACATTACCATGGGACGCATTGGAGAAGTCTACAATAAGGAGCTTAAAGACACCATATACCAAATATGTGGGCGCCGAGACGAGCAATGGGAAGTAATTAGCACCAAGAAGGATAGATCCATTGCAGCTTACATCCAGGAGCTAAACCAGCACATTCGACGTCATGAGAACCAGATGTGCGCAGACATGCTGGACTTGAAGAAGGCGAAAACTAAGATCATGGAATTGGAGTAAGAACTCAAGTCTACACGCGATGGATATGAGGAAGAAATCAAGATACTACTGGAGAAGAATGACGACCTAGTCAAGAAGATTGGAGTCTTCATGGGAGGACCAGCACCCAAGGAAGAAGAGCAAGAAGAGGAAGAAGACCCCGCTTGTCCAGACAACTACATCATCATCGACGACACCGACTCAGATCCAAGTGATGATGACTATGAAGACGAAGCTGGAGCAGACATTATGGAGTCTTCCACCGATCAAAATTTCTAGATGACCACCAAATATTAGTAGTATTTTCCCCCATGTAACTAGTAGCAGTTGAGCACTTATGCGATAGTCCTAGATCGTTTTGTATGCCCTTGCTTGCTTGATTGAATGAATGTGTGTTTTGCCTCATGTGCATATGGGTAGTGTTTTCTCACTAGACCTCTTTCTATTTCTAATCTCTCCCCTCTAAAACCTCAGATGCCTCCGAGACGTGACCCCGGTTTTGCTTTTCCACCAGAGCTCACTCAGATGATCCAACAGCAGAATACCTTGATGCAACTGCTAGTTCAGAATCAGGGCAATGCCAACAACAACAACAACAACAACCCGCCGCCAGTGGACAATTTAGCCCGTTTTCTAAGGTTACAACCGCCGGTGTTTTCCAGTAGCACCGAGCCAATAGTTGCAGATGACTGGTTACGCCGAATTGGAAGGGAGTTAACCACCGCAGGATGCACGGATGCTAAAAGAGTGCGCTTTGCCGCACATCAATTGGATGGACCAGCAGCCGCATGGTGGGAGAATTACACAGCTACTTTTCCTATAGCCAATGTCACTTGGGACCAGTTCCAACAAGCTTTCCGCACGGCCCATGTTTCAACTGGAGCCATGCAGATAAAGAAGCGTGAGTTTTGCAACTTACGCCAGGGGAACCGTACTGTGGCTCAGTACGTGGATGAGTTTAGCAAGTTAACACGCTATTCCCCTGATGATGTGGCCACGGATGCCGTGAAGCAAGAGAAGTTTATGGAAGGGCTGAATGATGAGATGAGTATGCAGCTGATGGTGGAAACTTTCAACAACTACCAGGAGTTGGTAGATAAGGCCCTAATGATTGAAGGAAAGCAGCAGCAAATTGAGAATCGTAAGAGGAAGTATGGGCAAGGGAAGTATAACTCAGAGCTCACGAAACCTCGCTAACCCGAACTCGGGAGGACTAGTTCATAACCATGGAGGACATAACCATACTGGAGGAGGATCGCATAATGGTGCGAAGAATGGGAATGGGAATGGAGCCAACAACAATCAAAATCGCTCTAACCCAGCTACACCTGCCAAGAGGGACTTAAGCCAAGTTATTTGCTTTAAGTGCGGGAAAACAGGGCACTATGCCAATGACTGCCCTGAAGGAAAGAATGGAAACGGAAGTGGGAGCGCTGGGAAGAAGCCCAATCCATTCAACAAAGGACAAGTGAACCACGTTAACGTGGAGGAAGTTGAAGAGCAGTCGGATGCGGTAATAGGTAAGTTTTTGGTTCATTCATTTACCGCTATTGTTCTTTTCGATACTGGTGCATCGCATTCATACATATCAAGGGGATTTGTGGATAAGTATAAGTTACCAACCCAGACCCTTAGGACCCCTCTTTTAGTGAGCTCGCCTGGAGCAGAGTATATGGCTAGTAGATGGTGCACCCAGATACCCCTAATCATTGGCACACATGTTTTTCCGTCTGACCTAATTATCTTGGAGTCGCAAGGATTGGATGTGCTATTAGGTATGGATTGGATGTCGAAGTTTGGAGGAAGTATTGACTGTGCCAGCAAGTCAATTTATCTTACCACCCCAGAGGGAAAAAGGATTAAGTATGTATCTAGGCATGTGCCTAGGAGGAGCCAAGTGAATAACCTCACGGGAGTTGTGCAAGAGGAAGTACCTGTAGTGAAGGATTATCCGGATGTTTTTCCGGAAGAGTTACCAGGCATGCCACCGGATCGAGACATCGAGTTTCTGATAGAACTAATACCAGGTAGAGGGCCAATATCAAAGAGACCCTATCGGATGACCGCAAATGATTTGGAAGAAATTAAGAAGCAGATCAAGGGTTATTGGAGAAAGGTTACATTCGAAGAAGTTCATCGCCTTGGGGAGCACCAGTACTTTTGGTGGAGAAGAAGGATAAAACCCTGAGGATGGTTGTTGATTACCGAGCTTTGAATGAAGTAACGATAAAGAACAAGTATCCCTTACCGATGATTAATGATCTGTTTGATCAGTTGCAAGGAGCTAAGGTGTTTTCTAAGATCGATCTACGATCAGGATACCATCAGTTGAAGATATGAGAAAAGGATATACCAAAGACAGCGTTCACCACTTGATATGGATTATATGAGTATACGGTCATGTCGTTTGGACTGACTAACGCTCCTGCCTATTTTATGAGTATGATGAACAAAGTGTTCATGGAATATTTGGACAAGTTTGTTGTGGTGTTTATCGATGATATTATGGTTTACTCGAAGAACGAAGAGGAGCACGCAGAACACCTACGTTTGGTTCTCGAGAAACTGAGGGAACACCAGTTATATGCCAAAATTCAGCAAGTGTGAGTTTTGGTTGAAGGAACTTGGATTTCTTGGGCATGTTATATCAGGAGAGGGTATAGCAGTAGATCCCAGTAAAATTCAGTCAGTCACTGAATGGTTGGCACCCACTTCAGTCGGCGAGATTCGCAGTTTCCTTGGACTGGCAGGATATTATAGGAGATTTATTGAGAATTTTTCCAAGATTGCTAAACCAATGACAGAGTTGTTAAAGAAGGATACCAAGTTCAAATGGATAGAGGATTGTGAGACAAGCTTCCAAGAGTTGAAGAAACGGTTGACTACAGCCCCAGTGCTGACCTTGCCAGATATACATAAGGAGTTTCAAGTGTATTGTGATGCCTCTCGCTTGGTACTTGGATGTGTTCTTATGCAGGAAGGAAAAGTTGTTTCGTATGCCTCACGACAACTGAAGCCTCATGAGTTGAACTATGCCACGCATGATTTGGAGTTAGCAGCTGTGGTACATGCGTTGAAGACCTGGAGACATTATCTCATGGGAAACCGTTGTGATGTGTACACGGATCATAAGATATTGAAGTACATTTTCACACAGAAGGAGTTGAACCTCAGACAGAGGAGATGGCTGGAGCTTATAAAGGATTACGATATGAAGCTACACTATCATCCAGGAAAGGCCAACGTTGTAGCAGACGCTTTAAGTCGGAAAAGTTATGCCAATATCCTTAAGGGTAGAGGACTACCAAAGGGGTTAGTAGAGGATATTATGAAACTAAAGTTGGAGATTGTTCCAAGAGGTTTTCTTGCAACAATGGAGGTTCAGTCGACCTTGTTAGACAAGATTCGAGAAGCTCAGAAGGAGGATAAAGAGATTGCTAAGACAAAGGAAAAGATGGGCAAGGGAAAAGCTAAAGTTTTTCACGAGGATGAGCACGATACCTTGTGGTTTGAGGATCGGATTTATGTGCCCAACAATTTGGAGATCAAGAAGTTAATACTTGAAGAGGCTCATGACTCACCATACTCGATTCACCCCGAAACACCAAGATGTATTTGGACTTGAAGGAACGTTTACGGTGGACTGGTATGAAAAGGATATTGCCGAGTATGTAGCCGTTTGTGATGTATGCCGAGAGTGAAGGCCGAGCATCAAAAGCCAGCAGGACTATTGCAGCCTATGCCAATACCGAATGGAAGTGGGACAAACTTGGCATGGATTTTATCACGGATTACCCCGAACCAAAGCAGGATATGATTCAATATGGGTAGTAGTGGATCGGTTGACCAAAGTAGCTCACTTCATCCCAAAGAAAACAACTTATACAAGTGCCAAATTGGCCAAGATATATATAACCAGGATTGTATGTTTGCATGGAGTTCGAGGAGCATCGTGTCGATAGAGGAACACAGTTTACTTCAAAGTTTTGGCATCAGCTACACCAGACTTTGGGTACCAGATTGGAGTTTAGTACCGCATTCCACCCACAGACGGATGGACAGACAGAGAGAGTCAATCATGTTTTGGAGGATATGTTGAGAGCCTGTGCACTAGATTATGGATCTAGTTGGGATGACAATTTGCCGTACGCAGAATTCTCATACAACAATAGCTACCAGGCCAGTTTGAAGATGGCACCGTTCGAAGCTCTGTATGGACGTAGATGTAGAACACCATTGATGTGGGACGAGGTTGGAGACCGTTAGTTGTTTGGACCAGACTTGATCAAAGACTCAGAGGAGAAGGTTAAACTGATCAGAGACAGGCTAAAGATTTCTCAGTCTAGACAGAAGAGTTACGCAGATTCAAAACGCAAGGAAGTAATCTATGAAATCGGAGACGGAGTATATCTGCGAGTATCACCCCTGAGGGGAGTGAAACGTTTTGGAGTAAAAGGAAAGTTAGCCCCAAGATTTGTAGGACCGTATCGTGTTTTGGAACGGATGGGAGAAGTTGCCTACAAGCTGGAGTTACCTGAAGGACTGTCAGGAGTTCATGATGTGTTTCACGTATCGCAACTGAAGAAGTGCCACGCTGAGATGGCCGACATACCGTTGAACGATACAGTACCTTTGGAGACGATTCAACTGAATGATAATCTAACTTATGAGGAGAAGCCAGTAAAGATTTTGGAGTTTGATAGCCGAGTCACTCGCAACAAGGTGATCAAGTTTTGCAAAGTTCAGTGGAGTCACCATACCGAGGAGGAAGCCACCTGGGAGGGAGAAGATGATATTCGCAAGGACCATCCGCACCTATTTTCTAGCCAACCCGAATCTCGAGGGCGAGATTCATCTTAAGGGGGGTAGGTTTGTAACATCCCAAATTTTCAATTTGGCATGTTATACATAGGTCATCCATGCATATCATATTTTATTGCATATTCATTTGCTATCCTCGAAAATCCTAAGCAACTCAAGGACCCTCGGAGAGAGTTGGGGATTTTTCGATTTTCACATTTGAATATTATCAAATGAAAGTCGAGGATATTGGATTTTAATTATTTTTCTCTCCGGAAAAATATTTCAAGTTTAAAATAAATGAGGGGAGATAATATGACTTCTCCAAAATAATTGAAATACCGGAGGAAAAATGTTAAATCATTTTTGGGATTTTATTTTTACTTATTTGGAATTTTATTTGTCCCAGAAAAAAAATTGCACGCTTTAAAAAAATTGCATTTTAGGGGCCAAGAAAAGTTCATCCAGTTCTAAATATTGTATTTAGACGGAGAAAACTTATTTTCGAATTTTTGGAATTTTATTTATTTTTCTAGGAATTTTTCTTTCGGCGGAATGTTTAAAAAAAATGGACCCTACTCGATCGGGCCAAAGGCCCAGCCAGCCGAGCCCGCCCTTGCCGCGCGCCGCCTCCCTCCACGCGCCGCCGTCTGGCACAGACGCCGAGGGAGTCCGAGCGGACTCCACCCGGGCGCCCTTCCCAAGTCGCCGCCCGCCCCGCCCCTTTAAATACCGCCGCCGCCTCCGCCACCACCACCCGCCACCACCCGCCACGAAGCCCGAGCCGCCGAGGCCTCAGCCCGTCGCCGCCGCCCCTCAGCCAGCCCGTCGCCGCCGCCTCCCGCCTAGCCGCCGCCGCCCCTCGTCGACCCGCCCCCCGGACCCGCGGAACGCCCGCTTCGCGGACGCGCCTCGCTGGAGGTACCCGACCCCGCCGCCGGTTTTTTTAAGAAAACTCTTCGTTTTTTTTATAAAAACCCTAGATCATTTTTTTATCGGTTTATTTTTGTCGGTTTATTTATTTAACAAACGTCCGTTCGTCCGTTCGTTTTAACGAACGCGTTCACTGTTTAAGTTATGTTAACGAACGTTCGTTCATTTAACAGTTCGTCGCTTTTTCTTTTATTCGATTTATTCCGCGGTTATTCCGATCGCGATTTCAGATCCAATTTTCAAACCAGTTTATCTTTTCGCTCTTTTATCGGAATCAGGCGATTCAAGCGCCTGGAGTTTCGTATCGAAACCCTCTTTCCGAATAATCAACTCAAACCAGTTTTTGTCATTGTAAAAATTGACTCTAGTTCAGATTAGTAAACGGACCTTATTTCTCTCGCCGTTTGAGTTTCGTTGTTTCATTTGGTTTGATTCTTTTTGCAAACCGGAGTTTTTAAGTTGAACTCTCCGGTCAACCTCTTTCAGTTGAAGTTTTATTTGTGCATCTTTGTTGTATGCTTATGTATGTATTGTTTGCTTGCGATAGAATTTTCGGTCTGAAGCGTGTTACTCTGAGTCTCTAGGATTCACGGATCGTCGAGAAGGCAAGTAACACTTGATCATATCTTTTCCTACCCAGTTTTTATGCATTAGTTTCAACCTCAAACATTGCATGATTAGGATGTCATTAATTTGTGGGTTGGGAAGTAGATGATGAGGTAGGAACCTATTGCCCTATTACTTTCAAACCCTTGGGAGTTACTTCTACGTTATGCTTATATTGCCATGCTATGCTCGTAGACGTGGATTGGGTTTGAGAGATATTCACGACAGATGTGAGATTGTTAATTAATGGTTTACTTTAAGGTGGCAACTTAAATACACATCTGGGTGGATTGAGGCACACAGGAACCCAAGTTGTCTGTTTTTTCGAAATCCCGGGGTACCGTGTGATCTTCCTATGGACCGCCACCTGGCTCAAAGGGAACTGGGATTATTCATGCTAGAAAACTTCCGTGTGCAGCCACAAGCTATTATGGGCTCTAGCATAGTTGAGTAAGTTACGTGAAGCTCTCGAAGAGGTAGGTCAGCAGGTAGTGGGTTTATAGGTTTGGTATGATCTATCCGGAGTAGAGAGTTAATGTTTCTGAAAGACTGTGTCTCGGTCATCCGTCTCTCAAACACCCTGAAGTGCGAGAAACCAACGGAGGCGATCGAGTCTTGTGGGGAAAAGTGTGCAAACCTCTGCAGAGTGTACAATCTAATCATGGTTAGCTGTGTCCCCGGTCATGGACAATTCTGAGTATCTAGCACTTGAGTATTCACATGTATCTCATCACTCTAAATTAATATTGCCGGGATGTTAATTACCTTAATTGGGATCATCTGAGTTGGGGGGTACCTTCTCAATGATGCTTCAACCACCATGATAGTTAAAGTAAAATTTATTCCTTTGATGTAGGGAAAAATTGGCTTTTCAAAATCAGAATCAGAGAGCTTTCCACCAGCCATATATGCATGTAGTATAGCTCATTCTTTCATTACTCTCTATGTGTTACATTGCCAGCATATTCCATGTGCTGACCCGTTCTCGGGCTGCAACGTATTATGTTGCGTACTTTTCGAACGAGGAGTAAGGATTTATAGGTCGCTGCCGTGCAGTTCAGTTATGCCATTGGAGTTGATGGACTCACTTTACCTTCCAAGCCTTCCGCTGTTGTCGCATTAGATGGCCTTAAGCCATATTATTGTAATAAGTTCTCTTTTGAGACATTCGATGTAATAAGTGTGTGATTGCTACTCTGTTTATAAATCCTTCGAGTACTGTGTGTGTCAGCATTACCGATCCAGGGATGACACAGAAGCACAGAGACTTGACCATCTGAGGTCGGGTCGCTACACACTAGCACTACGCGGTTGATGTAGTCGTACGTCTTCACGATCCGACCGATCCAAGTACCGAACGTACGGCACCTCCGAGTTCAGCACACATTCAGCTCGATGACGTCCCACGAACTCCGATCCAGCAGAGCTTCATGGGAGAGTTCTGTCAGCACGACGGCGTGATGACGGTGATGATGTTGCTACCGACGCAGGGCTTCGCCTAAGCACTGTTACGATATGATCGAGGTGGAATATGGTGGAAGGGGGCACCGCACACGGCTAAGAGATCAAGAGATCAATTGTTGTGTCTAGAGGTGCCCCCTGCCCCCGTATATAAAGGATGGAGGAGGGGAGGCCGGCCAGCCCCTAGGGCGCGCCAGAAGTGTGGAGTCCTACTAGGACTCCCTAGTCCTAGTAGGATTCCTCCTCCCACATGGAATAGGAAAAAGGGAAGGGAAAAGGAGAAGGAAGGAAGGGGGCGCCCCCTTTCCCTAGTCCAATTCGGACCAGACCATGGGGAGGGGTGCGGCCACCTTTTGCGGCCTTTCTCTCCTTTCCCGTATGGCCCATTAAGGCCCAATACGAATTCCTCTAACTCTCCGGTACTCCGAAAAATACCCGAATCACTCGGAACTTTTTCGATGTCCGAATATAGTCGTCCAATATATCGATCTTTACGTCTCGACCATTTCGAGACTCATCGTCATTTCCCCAATCTCATCCGGGACTCCGAACTACCTTCGGTACATCAAATCACATAACTCATAATACAAATCATCACCGAACGTTAAGCGTGCGGGCCCTACGGGTTCGAGAACTATGTAGACATGAACGAGACACATCTCTGGTCAATAACCAATAGCGGAACCTGGATGCTCATATTGGCTCCTACATATTCTACGAAGATCTTTATCGGTCAAACCGCATAACAACATACGTTGTTCCCTTTGTCATCGGTATGTTACTTGCCTGAGATTCGATCGTCGGTATCTCAATACCCAGTTCAATCTCATTACCGACAAGTCTCTTTATTCGTTCGTAACACATCATCCCGCAACTAACTCATTAGTTACAATGCTTGCAAGGCTTATAGTGATGTGCATTACCGAGTGGGCCCAGAGATACCTCTCCGACAATCGGAGTGACAAATCCTAATCTCAAAATACGTCAACCCAACAAGTACCTTCGGAGACACCTGTAGAGCACCTTTATAATCACCAACTTATGTTGTGACGTTTGGTAGCACACAAAGTGTTCCTCCGGTAAACGGGAGTTGCATAATCTCATAGTCATAGGAACATGTATAAGTCATGAAGAAAGCAATAGCAACATACTAAATGATCAAGTGCTAAGCTAACGGAATGGGTCAAGTCAATCACATCATTCTACTAATGACGTGATCCTGTTAATCAAATGACAACTCATGTCTATGGCTAGGAAACATAACCATCTTTGATCAACGAGCTAGTCAAGTAGAGGCATACTAGTGACACTCTGTTTGTCTATGTATTCACACATGTATCATGTTTCCGGTTAATACAATTCCAGCATGAATAAGAAACATTTATCATGAAATAAGGAAATAAATAATAACTTTATTATTGCCTCTAGGGCATATTTCCTTTAGTCTCCCACTTGAACTAGAGTCAATAATCTAGTTCACATCGCCATGTGATTTAACACCAATAGTTCACATCACCATGTGATTAACACCCATAGTTCACATCGTCATGTGACCAACACCCAAAGGGTTTACTAGAGTCAATAATCTAGTTCACATCACTACGTGATTAAACACCCAAAGAGTACTAAGGTGTGATCATGTTTTGCTTATGAGAGAAGTTTAGTCAACGGGTCTGCCACATTCAGATCCGTATGTATTTTGCAAATTTCTATGTCAACAATGCTCTACACGGAGCTACTCTAGCTAATTGCTCCCACTTTCAATATGTATCCAGATTGAGACTTAGAGTCATCTGGATCAGTGTCAAAACTTGCATCGACGGAACCCTTTACAACGTATCTTTTGTCACCTCCATAATCGAGAAACATATCCTTATTCCACTAAGGATAATTTTGACTGCTGTCCAGTGATCTACTCCTAGATCACTATTGTACTTCCTTTCTAAACTCACTGTAGGGTATACAATAGATCTGGTACACAGCATGGCATACTTTGTAGAACCTATGGCTGAGGCATAGGGAATGACTTTCATTCTCTTTCTATCTTCTGTCGTGGTCGGGTTTTGAGTCTTACTCAATTTCACACCTTGTAACACAGGCAAGAACTCTTTCTTTGACTGTTCCATTTTGAACTAGTTCAAAATCTTGTTTATCAAGCGTCTTGATCTATCTCTATAGGTCTTGATGCTCAATATGTAAGCAGCTTCACCGAGGTCTTTCTTTGAAAAAACTCCTTTTAGATACTACTTTATGCTTTCCAGAAAATTCTACATTATTTCCGATCAACAATATGTCATTCACATATACTTATCAGAAATGTTGTAGTGCTCCCACTCACTTTCTTGTAAATACAGGCTTCACCGCAAGTCTGTATATAACTATATGCTTTGATCAACTCATCCAAGCGTATATTCCAACTCTGAGATGCTTGCACCAGTCCATAGATGGATCGCTGGAGCTTGCACATTTTGTTAGCACCTTTAGGATCGACAAAACCTTCTGGTTGCATCATATACAACTCTTCTTTAATAAAATTAAGGAATGCACTGTTGTTTATCCATTTGCCAGATTTCATAAAATGTAGCAATTTGCTAACATGATTCGGATAGAATTAAGCATCGCTACGAGTGAGAAATCTCATCGTAGTCAACACCTTGAACTTTGTCAAAAACCTTTTTTGACAAGTCTAGCTTTGTAGATAGTAACACTACTATCGATTCTACATCTTCCTCTTGAAGATCCATTTATTTTCTATGGCTTGCCGATCATCGGGCAAGTCAACTAAAGTCCACACTTTGTTCTCATCTTCGTCGGCGTTCGGGCAGGGGTACCTGAACTTGCACTGCTGCGGCTGCGGCGTGGCTCAAGGGGTGGCCCAAAGACGGCCCATCTTCATCAGCAAGCTCAAAACCCTCGCGAGGTCCAAGCCTCATGGGCGGACAGCGGAAGCTTCTCGAGCACGGCCTCGTCAGGCTGGCTCGCGAGGAGGCGGAGAGATCAAGGCAGGGTACGTCACGAGGTGCCCATGACGCAAGCCATGACGACCGAAGGCGCCAAGCGGGCGCCAGCCTGCGCACTGTCCTCATTTCCCCTTTGGTGCAAAGGAGGCAAGCACAGGCCAAGGTATCAGGCAAAGGCAACGATTTCGGTGCAACAATACCAAGACCATCAGGACGGCAGGAAGGAGGTCATCGTGGAGCCCAAGTCGGCGTCACCGTCAGAGTCTTTGGCAGGCGAGGACCGACTTTAGTCAGGATAGGTGTACTAGATGTTCCCCTTCAAAATGGCCAATTGTTGGCGCCCTTCCCGCTCAATATTTGGGTAGAGGCCCAGGGCCTCTGCCTATAAATAGGATTAGCCACCCACAGGGTAGGGGATCGACATAGAGAGAGAGAGAGAGAGAGAGAGAGAGAGAGAGAGAGAGAGAGAGAGAGAGAAGAGAAGCGACTGAACTCCCCCTAGCAGTTCATCGAACCGGCCAAGAACAGACCCTCGCGAGGCTGTTCTTCCTTGTACTGTTCATCATCAACCCCTGAGGCAATCCACCACACCACACACTGGAGTAGGGTGTAACACCACAATGGTGGCCCGAACCATTATAAACCTCTTGTCCCTTGTGTTGTTCTTTGTGTAGTTTAGATCCTTGCGAGGCGATGAGGCGTGGGTAGGTTGGAGGTGTGATCTCCGTGTGCACCCCAGAGTTTGAATCTAGAGGGTATGCCTGAACCCGAAATCCGACACATACATGGATCCCGTCTCAGATTTCATGGCCTTAAACCATTTTGCGGAATCTGGGCTCATCATCGCTTCCTCATAGTTCGTAGGTTCGTCATGGTCGAGTAACATGACCTCCAGAACAATATTACCATATAACTCTGGTGTGGATCTCACTCTGGTTGACCTACGAGATTCGTTAGTAACTTGATCTGAAGTTACATGATCATCATCATTACCTTCCGCACTAATTGGTGTAGGAGTCACATGAACAGATTTATGTGATGAACTACTTTCCAATAAGGGAGCAGGTACAGTTACCTCATTAAGTTCTACTTTCCTCCCACTCACTTCTTTCGAGAGAAACTCCTTCTCTAGAAAGAATCCATCTTTAGCAAGGAATGTCTTGCCTTCGCATCTGTGATAGAAGGTGTACCTAACTGTCTCCTTTGGGTATCCTATGAAGATACATTTCTCCAATTTAGGTTTGAGCTTATCAGGATGAAACTTTTTCACACAAGCATCGCAACCCCAAATTTTAAGAAATGACAACTTTGGTTTCTTGCCAAACCACAGTTCATATGGTGTCATCTCAATGGATTTAGATGGTGCCCTATTTAACATGAATGCAGCTGTCTCTAATGCATAACCCCAAAATGATAGTGGTAAATTGGTAAGAAACATCATAGATTGCAATATATCCAATAAAGTACGGTTATGACGTTCGGACAAACCATTATGATGTGGTGTTCCAAATGGCACTAATTTGTTTAACTATTCCACATTGTTTTAATTGAAGACCAAACTCGTAACTCAAATATTTGTCTCCGCTCAGATTGTAGAAACTTTATTTTCTTGTCACGATGATTTTCCACTTCACTTTGAAATTCTTTGAACATTTCAAATGTTTCAGACTTATGTTTCATCAAGTAGATATACCCATATCTGCCCAAATCATCTGTGAAGGTTAGAAAATAACGATACCCGCCACGAACCTCAACACTCATCAGACCGCATACATCAGTATGTATTATTTCCAATAAGTCAGTTGCTCGCTCCATTGTTCCGGAGAACGGAGTCTTGGTCATCTTGCCCATGAGGCATGGTTCGCAAGCATCAAATGATTCATAATCAAGTGATTCCAAAAGCCCATCAGCATGGAGTTTCTTCATGCGCTTTACACCAATATGACCTAAACGGCAGTGCCACAAATAAGTTGCACTATCATTGTTAACTTTGCATCTTTTGGCTTCAATATTATGAATATGTGTATCACTATAATCAAGATTGTCGAGGGTTGGGTACGACATATGCCAATGGATGGCTTATCATGGTGGGAGCGAGTAGAACGTCGCGGGTGCCTGGAAGCGGAATGAGGCGTAGACACGAACGCCGGCGTACTTTACCCAGGTTGAGGGCTCTCCTAGGAGATAACACCCCTAGTCCTGCTCTGCGGGGTCTCCGCATGATCACTAAGGCTCAAGTGAGTACAATGGTTCTCCTCGAGCTGTATGCTAGAGGTAGGAGAAGGCAAGGCTAGCTCTCTCCTTCCACTATGGGTTGGTCTAGTTCTATCAGGTTCGGAACCCTTTGTATGGGTGTCCTGGGGGGTTTATGTAGGCCTACCCCCCAGGGGTACAATGGTAATCCGGCCGGGCATAGGGCCCGGCCGTTAGTCTCTTCGGCCGCCGGCTTCTCCGCCGACTGCTGGGGCCTGCCGCCTGGTGGACCCCGTCGACTGGTTGGGTACTGGGCCGACAGGCCGCCCCGGCCACTCTCGGGTCTTCTCGGCTGCTGATCGCTGTAGCCGTGACTCTGATGACGCAGGCTTGGTCAGGGGATCGTGGCTACAGCTCCGCCGCCTGGCGGGCGATCACTGTAGCCACTTTGTGTCTTGTTTGGTTAATGGCGCGTGGGTCCCGAGGAAGGGGCGGGCCGACTGCTGGGGGCCGACCTCCGCTAGGTCTGACTGGTGGGGCTCTTGCCGTCTTCTGAGCTCTCGCTGATTGGTGGGGGCCGTCGTCCTTGGGCCGTACCGACAGGCCGTCGAGGGAGCAGGACTCTGCCTGCTTGTGGTGATGTCAGGGGTGGCGTGGCAACAATGCCGCCCCGGGCGGAGATCTCCGCTGGTACGGTGCACTCTGGCCACGCCTGTCCTTGGATGGGGGAATTGACTATACTGTAGCCATTCCCTGTCTTGTCTTTCTTGATGAGGGCGCAGGCTTCGCTGGCGCCACGGGCCGACTGCTAGGGGCCGGCTTCTCTAGAAGCCGCCAGCTAGGAGTCGGCTTGTCTTGACGTCACCTCCGGGACTCGGCTGTCTACGGGCAGCCGGCTATTCCCCCAGCCGGCTTCCAAAAGGCGGCCCTTCATCTTAGCGCCTTGAGGGGCGCTGCTAGCCCTAATGGCTTGAAAGGTTCTGGGCTTTGGGTTGGCCTACCTGTGGCCCATTACTCCGAAAGTAGTCCCCGAAGCTCGTGAGGTGTCGCCGAGGAGCCTCAGCAGTTTCTTTCTCCGAGTGCTTGAGGTGGAGCCTCGTCCGACTTCCGCCGGGCCGACTGGTAGGAGTCGGACTCGCCCAATCTGATTCATCCAAAATTCGAACGCTTCGGCGGGTTCCAAGTGGCGTGCTAGCTAAGCCTCCAGGCCGCCACCCATTATGAGCCTGTCACGTGGCGACGAGCGGCCGGGCCAGCCTGCCAACCCACGCTTGCGATGGGACATGCCTGCAGGCGGGACCTGCCACTACCACGCCTCGGCACGCGAGCGGATCCGCTGCGGACGAGGTGGGTGGTTTGGTTTCTCGTGTGCACAGCAAATCCCATGATCGCCCCCTCGTCTTCGCAGCCCATAGGCCTATAAGTAGGGGGAGGAGGGGGGAGCGGCAGAGCACGCGCGTCCCTCCTCCCCACTCTTTCCTCCTTCTTCTTCCTCTCGCCGTTGCGCCTCCGAGCCACGCCGAGCGTTGCGGTGGTTCGTTCCCGATGAGCTCATCTTCCGCCCCCACGCCCCCCACGGCGCGCTCCAGAGCATGGGACGGCTCCGAAGTTCACGACGACCACGTTGATTTCCTCCGCCAGATGCGGCGGCTGCCTGGCAAGGATTACGTCAGGGTCCGCCTCACGCCGTGGGGGAGATCTAGCCGGCGCCGGAGGAGGGCGAGCGGGTCGTCTACCGCTCACACTGCATGCGCGACATCGGCTTGCCGGTGAGCAGCTTCTTCCGGTCCTTCCTCGAATTCTACGGTCTCTAGCCACACCACCTCACCCCGAACACGGTGGTGCTGCTGTCCACCTTCGTCACCTTGTGCTAAGGCTTCCTCGGCGTCCTCCCCACCATTGAGCTTTGGGGGGAGTTCTTCTACATCAAGCTCGGCACCCTCGTCGCAGGCGTGCCGGCCCAATGCGGCGCGTTCATCGCGGTGCGGAGGTTGGCGGCCGACAATCCATTTCCTCCCAACACGCTGATCAAGTCGGTGAAGATGTGGCAAGGGTCGTACTTCTACGTGAAGAGAGTCTTCGCGGAGGGCGACTGGGTCAACTTGCCGGCTTACGAAGCCGGCCCGCCAGCTGGGAGGCGGCCCAACTAGTCGTACCGGGCCAGGACGTTGTCGCCTTCTGGAGCCGCCGCCATCGCGCGACTCCGAGTGTTGACACAGTCGGCGGGCCTGACCGGGGCTGACTTGCTTTCCGCCTTCGTGGCGCGCCGAGTGCTTCCGCGCCAGAGCCGCCCCCACATGATCTTCCAGATGAGCGGGCATCGGGACCCGAGTTGACTGTGCACCAAGGAGATGCCTCATGCAGATGTAGCTCTCATGGTGAACTATCTTGCGAACTGCGAGCTCACGGACGAGTGGCAGTTTGGCAAGGAGCCGTATTCTCGCGCCAATCCCCCGCCCATGGTAAGTTGTCTTTCTTTTTTCTCTGTCTCTTTGTTGTCGAGTCCGGTCTACCTAATCTAACCAATCGGCTTTGAGCAGAGCCCCCTCCTCCAACCGGCAGCCGGCGCCGCAGGGCTGGAGTGCCAATTCCTCCGCGACCGAGCGGAGAGCGATGTCGACGACCCCGACTTGGGGGCGGCGGCCTTGGAGGACGACGCCGAGGGAGGAGGCGGCTCTAGTCTCGGAGCCATCCTCGAGGACTAGCCTGACGACGACGCGTGGGAAGTCGCCCCGCGCCACCAGCCAGGAGTCGGCCAGGCGGGCGCGAGCTCATCCACCGCGCCAGATGCCCAAGGCGGTGCGAAGAAACGCCGGGCCACGCCGAGCTTATTCGGCAGTCGGCCGAAGAAGCCCAAGGACTTGGCCGCGGAGACCAAGCGGGATGAAGCGGCTGCAAAGGCCATTCGCTTCCGCAAGGAGGTGAAGAAGCCGTAGCTGGTTTCTGAGTAAGTACCGCTTTTATCTTGTACCTTCATTTTTTCCTTGTTGATCTCTTCTAAGTTTCTTCACTTTGTTTTCCTTGATCTAGGGCTCCGCTCACTCTCGAGAAATCGGCCGCCGCCTCCATCGTGGGGTCGGCGGAGACCTCCGCCACCACTCGGCGGATCGATCCGGCTGCAGATCTCCAGGAGGCGAGGGAGTGGAACACGCGGGAAGCGCGCGAGGAGGCGGAAGCCGCCCGCTTGGAGAAGGCGGAGGCAGAGAAGGCGGAGGCCGCCGCCCTGAAGAAACTGGCGGAGGCCGAGGCTGCCGACGCAGTGAAGAAGCAGGCTAAAGAAGCCGCGCACCGCCAGTCAGTGATTTTCATCACTCCCTTGAACTCCGCGCCGCCACCTCCGGAGTTCGTGGCGCAGACTGGGGAGGCTGGCGACGAGCACCCGGTCATCGAGAGGGACGGCAGCGACATTGCTATGCCGGACGTGATTCTGCCACCATCACCACCGTCTGGGAGCACGCAACGCGAGCAGCCGGCGGACTAGCCGGTGTCGCCAACTGCACACAAGGTGGCGACGAGCCTAACTCATGAGGTCGGCACACCGACGTGTCGCCGACTTGCGAAGGCGGCCTCGGCGCCACGCCTGCTGGAGACTGGCGCCGCGAGCTCCTCGATCCCGGACACCGAGCCGACCAGCGCCGCGTCCACTGGGTGAGTGCGGGCTGGCGGGACCGACCCTCTGAACAAGGCGATGCTGGATGTTCAAGCCAAACTCCGCGCCAAAGCCGACGCCATCAAGAACTGCAACAAGGCGTATCTGGCGTCGCGAGAGGCCATCCGGGTATGCTTCTTTTCGGTTTTAACTCTTGTATTGCTTCGCGAGGGCACGCCAGCGCACCCACTGGGTGTAGTCCCCAAGTTCCGGGCCGGCTGCTGAGCAGGCGGCTCGGAACTTTAATTAGCAGGCTCTAAGTGCTAATATCCTTGTTGCAGGATTATCATAACCTTCGTGCTGCCGCCTTTAACTCTAAGGTCCTAGAGTTGGATCAACGTGCTGCCGACTTGTTGGAGAGCCGGAGTGAGTTTTCTTTCCTTTCCACGGGGGCACGCTGGCGCACCCGCGGGCTGTAGTCCCCGAGATTCGGGCCGACTGCTGAGCAGTCGGGCCGGGTCTCTCCGGCGGCTATTCTTCTTTCTGTTGATGACTCCTTTCTCCGTGGGGGCGCACTGGCGCACACGCGGGCTGTAGTCCCCGAGATTCGGGCCGACTGCTGAGCAGTCGGGCTGGATCTCCCCGGCGACTATTCTCCTTCGTTGGCAACTGACGCCTTCCTTTCTTCTTTTCTTCCGCAGAGGCCAACGCCACCTTGCAGCAGCAGATGGGCGAAGCCAACACTACGATGCACGCTAAGGAGGAGGAGTGCAGCAAGCTGGCTGAAGAGCGCGACCGGCTTGTTGCGCAACTAACAGAAGGAGCTCCTCAAGAAGGCCCAGAAGGAGACGGAGGACAAGGAGACCAGCCTCCTCGCTAAGTTCGCGATCGAATGCCTGGACTGACAAGGAGGTGATGCTGACTTCTGGCTTTCACGAGATCGAGGACATAGTCGATGGTGAGCTTCCCTCTTTTTCCTTCTTTGAGCTGCCGGCTGTTGGTCGGGCCGACTTCTCGTCTTTAACTTTGGTTCTCTGCTTTCTGTCTTGGCAGACTTCTTCCCTAGTCACTCGGACGCCGCCAACCAGGCCACTGAAGCTAATTGCGAAGGACGAAGGGCGGAGGGCGTGCAGATCATCGCCGATGCCCCCCGAACCCTTAGCGAGCAAATCCTGAGCATTGAGGCACGTCTTCGGCCGGCTCACCGGATGCTGCGCTGGCTTCAGCGTGCCGGCGCCCAGGCGATCGCCGCCCTATGGCCGGACATGCCGGCACCGCGCACTCCCAGTCGGACTGCCGACTGGCTGGAGGTGGCGGCCAGCTGTCTTGAGGCCTGGAAGGGCTCCTCGGCCCAGGCTGGAGCGCGTCGGGCCTTGGAGTTCGTCAAGGCATGGTACCCTGGGCTGAGCCTAGCCTAGCTAGCCACATTCCGACTGGAGGCTCAGAAGGAGTTGGCAGTCATGGAAGATGACCTCGTCAAGCGCTCGGCGTCAATCGCCGAGTACACCAACACCAGCATCTTCGTCCCGGAGCGGGTTGAGAATGGCGCCGAGGCACCACCAGAATGGTTCCGGCTGAACCCGGAAGACGGCGAAGACTCGGCGGAGGTTATCGACTCCAGCGGCGAGTGATACGTCCATTTTGCATCATGCTTTTATATCGATATCTATTGCATTATGGGCCATTATTTCACGTTATGTCACAATACTTATGGCTATTCTCTCTTATTTTACAAGGTTTACATGAAGAGGGAGAATGCCGGCAGCTGGAATTCTGGGCTGGAAAAGGAGCAAATATTGGAGACCTATTCTGTGCAACTCCAAAAGTCCTGAAACTACATGGAATATCTTAAAATAAATAAAGAAAAATTGTCGCCAAAGATGAAGGCTAGGGGCCCACACCTGCTCACGAGGGTGGGGCGCCCCCAGGCGCACCTACCTCGTGGGCTCCGTGGCGGCTCTCCGATGCCCATCTTCTCCTATGTGAAGTCTTTCGATGAGAAAAAAACCAGAAGCAACCTTTCGGGACGAGACTCCGCCGCCACGAGGCGGAACCTTGACGGAACCAATCTAGGGCTCCCGTGGAGCTGTTCTGCCAGGGACACTTCCCTCCGGGAGGGGGAAATCATCGCCATCATCATCACCAACGCTCCTCTCATCGGGAGAGGGCAATCTCCATCAACATCTTCACCAGCACCATCTCATCTCCAAACCCTAGTTCATCTCTTGTATCCAATTCTTGTCTCCAAGTCCGGGATTGGTGCTAGTAGGTTGCTAGTAGTGTTGATTACTCCTTGTAGTTGATGCTAGTTGGTTTACTTGGTGGAAGATCCTATGTTCAGATCCTTTATGCATATTATCACCCCTCTGATTATGAACATGAATATGCTTTGTGAGTAGTTACGCTTTGTTCCCGAGGACACGGGAGAAGTCTTGCTATTAGTAGTCATGTGAATTTGGTATTCGCTCGATATTTTGATGAGATGTATGTTGTCTAGCCTCTAGTGGTGTTATGTGAACGTCGACTACATAACACTTCACCATTATTTGGGCCTAGAGGAAGGCATTGGGAAGGAATAAGTAGATGATGGGTTGCTAGAGTGACAGAAGCTTAAACCCTAGTTTATGCGTTGCTTCGTAAGGGGCTGATTTCGATCCATATGTTTCATGCTATGGTTAGGTTTACCTTAATACTTTTGTTGTAGTTGAGAATGCTTGCGATAGAGGTTAATCATAAGTGGGATGCTTGTTCAAGTAAGAAAAGCACCCAAGCACCGGTCCACCCACATATTAAATTATTAAAGTACCGAACGCAAATCATATGAACGTGATGAAAACTAGCTTGACGATATTCCCATGTGTCCTCGAGAGCGCTTTTCCTATTATAAGAGTTTGTTCCGGCTTGTCCTTTTCTACAAAAAGGATTGGGCCACCTTGCTTCACCTTATTTACTTTTGTTACTTGTTGCTCGTTACAATTTGCCTTATCACAAAACTATCTATTACCACTTATTTCAGTACTTGCAGAGAATACCTTGTTGAAAACCGCTTATCATTTCCTTCTACTCCTCGTTGGGTTCGACACTCTTACTTATTGAAAGGACTACGATAGATCCCCTATACTTGTGGGTCATTAAGACTCTTTTCTGGCGCCTTTGCCAGGGAGTGTAGCGCCTTTGGTAAGGAAAAATTTACATAGTGTGCTGAAATTTTCTGTCACTTGTTACTATGGAAAGTAATTCTCTGATGGGCTTGTTCGGGGTATCTTCACCCCGTCCAATAGAGCAAAGAGTTCCTCCTCAACCTACTGAACCTATTGAAAATGAAACTCCTTTTGAAGTTCCTTCGGGTATGATGGAAAAACTGCTGGCTAATACTTTTACAGGAGATGGAACAAAGCTTCCTGATGAACATCTACTCTATGTGGATGAAGTTTGTGGATTATTTAAGCTTGAAGGTTGTAACACCCCCAGTCTCATGGTACAGTAACCCTCTATGATTAAGATAATCATTTTACTAAACAATGCTTGGTCACATTGGAATCATATCTCATTTCAAATTCCAACTCAAATTGAAATTCAACTATGAGGTGAAATATAAGTTGTCCAAATCCAGGAACTAAAAAGTTCATAATTTTGTAAATAATCCATTGTGAATTATGTTCAGGTGGCAACATCATCTAAAGTACTGGATGATCAGATCATCTTGAAAACAGAGCCAACATCACCGTCTCGACTCTTTCAAGGCAATGCAAAAATCCAAATGGAATTATATTGCTTCCAAACTTGTTGTGGCAGTGCAGTATATTACATCATAATTATTTGGCCAGATTGGACATTCTCCAAAAATGTTTTGGTGGCCAAACAATTTGCAATCAGGAAGAAAATGGCAATGCAGGAAAAGAAAAAGAGAAGCTGCAAAAAAAGGGGAAAATAAGAAGGGGTGGGAGAGCCCTGGCCTCCCCTTGGGCCACGGGCCGCCTCGGCCAGCCGGACGGCCCACATCCCCTGCCCCCCTTGGATCCCAACCAGCCTAGCCGGCCCAACCTCCCCCGTCGCTCTCCCCTCCCTCCTGTTTCCCTGGTGCGTGTCGATCCAGGGGCACGTCCCCGCCCGACCACCTCGCCGGCACCAACGCCGGGAGGGGATAAGGCCGCCCCGACGCCTCGGCCTCCACCCATCTCTCCCACTTGCCCCACCCCCCTCGCTCGCCTTTGCGCCTCCCCTCCCCCAGATCCAGCTCTCCCCTCTCCTCTCGCTCGATCCCGAGCGCGCTCGCCGCCGTTATCCGTCGTCCTCGCGGCCATCGGGCCCCGTTCGCCTCGCCATCGTGCCCATTATCTCCGCCGTCGTCGTCTACCCAGTCCCCGTTCGTGAGCGCGAGCCGGGAGCCACTACGTGGAGCGGATCGAGCAGCCCCCTTTCTCCTCTGTCGCCGGTGACCGCCGTCGTCTTCGGCCACCTCTGCGCTCCTAAGCTGTCGCAGGATTTTCGTAGCAGCTCGGTGAGCTCCTCCCTCCCTCCTTTCTTCTCCTCGCACCACGTCGCTCTCCCTAGCTAGCTCGTCATCGTTGCCGTGAGCTCGCCGCCGCGGATCATCGCACCGTCGTGGCCGCCGTGGCCCAAGCTCGCGTCCGAGCTCGTAGCCGAGCTCCTAGGGCTCGTAGGAGCCTAACTATGCTCTTCGCATCGCTTGTCGCGCCCCACATCGCCGTAGCCACCAACGCCCAATTCCGGCGTCGCCGCCGCCACCTAGCACTCGCTCCATCCGCTTTAGCTCGCGCTACAGCCTCATATCGACGCGGGACGTTGTTCCTGTTCGAACGCGGCCAACCGCCGTCGATTTGGTCGCCGGACGACGAAACCCGAGCCCCTCCTGCACGCGCCGCCGCGTTTTGGGTCGCCGGAGCTGTCTCCGGCGCCGTCGTCGACGTGGCCTGGTAGGTGGGCCATCTGTGCCACTGACGCTGGGCCCCACGGGTCCCTGTTGACTGGTTTGACTAGTCAACATGCTGACTGGGCTTCTCTCTGACACTGACATGCGGGCCCCACCGCGTAATTAGATTAACTAAACCAGTTTTATAATTAAAATTATTTAGTTAGCTTAACTAGACACTGACAGGTGGGCCCAATAGTTTTACTAACTAAATTTAGTTTAGTTTGAACTCTTTTTATCCCACTGTCTATGACAGGTGGGTCCCCCGTGTCAGTTTTGACCAGTCAACTGGACTGTTGACTGCTGACGTCACACATACGTCATGCTGACGTCTTTTTCCTTTTCTGTTAATTTGAGTAATTCTAGAAAATTGTTTAATCTTTGAAAATTGATAGAAAATCAACCGTACCTCGAATGAAAATATTTTCTACATGAAAGTTGCTCAGAAAAATCCAATGAATCCGAATACGCGGTCTGTTCATCTATCACATGCCCATAGCATGCTGAACATGGGACATTCCCGCTACGGTCATCTGTCTGACACAGGTCCGGAACCGGGAAAACATTCCAGGTTGATTCCCCCCTTCACCTTTATCGTGTAGCCATACATTAGGTCACTCCCGGCACAGCATTTTGCCATGTTCTTCTTTGTGATGCTATGTTTGCTTTATATTTACTGTTTCTTCCCCCTCTTCTCTCAGGTAGACCCCAAGACCGATGCTTGCCTCGTGATCGACTACGCCGACGATTTAATTCTCCTTGCCGTGAGCAACCAGGCAAGCCCCGCTTTGATCATCCCGATATCGCCCATTCCATTCTCTCATGCTTGCATTAGATTTTGCTATCATTATTGATTGCTCCTATTCGATGCATAGCCTGCTTTTGTAACCTCGCTGTTGTACCTTACCTTCTTATCCTAAACTGCTTAGTATAGGTTGGTTAGAGATCCATCGATGACCCCACTTTGTCCCGACCGCCTACTGGATAATCGAAGACCCGATCAACGGGATCAAGACCAGGCCCCACACCGCACATCACTTCCCTTAGTTGCTCGACACTCTTTGGGTTACTATCGAGTACCGAGGGTGAGACCTCATCAAGACTTCGATGTTAACCTTGTAGTGTAGCTATTCGGTCATGGTCATCGAGGGTGATTTCTCTTAACGACTTCCGATCGACGACTGTCGTGCAAGCCCTCAAGTGTGGACCTCGAGGGTGAATCCTCTTACGCTCACCTTGATGATTACATCAAGTGGAATTCACCGGGGTGATTCCTCGGCTTTCCCTTGATGTTTAGACACACAGCTACTATGGTTACTATGACTTTACACCGAGCCATGTTACTAAAGACGGTCGACCACGAGGGGTACCTGCGAGCTTAATTGCAGTGATGTGGAGTCGGGTTGACTGGAGGGTGCCCGTGAGATAATTACGAGGCGTGGCGGGCATTCCTAGCCCTTGCCGCAAGTCCTCGAGACGGGCAACGGGTCACATCTTCGTGAGTCTCTACTTGTTACCGCTGCCCTAATCCACTAAGATTTGCATATTTGATCCGAGGGGCCTCTGGCCTGATAGCACTAGCCATCACGTGGGCATAGTATGGGCGTTCTGCGTCGTATGCATCACCAAGCTTAATAGACGCTCGGCGATCGGCGCTACCGGGTTGGACTGCGTGGCGCCGCCTTGTTGAAGGAGGTAGCTAGGTCTGCTCACCGGCCGCCCACGCAACGTGCAGGAGTTCCCGGGGAGATGGCCCATGACCCCTGGGGGCATAGGTTTAGTCTGGCGTGCTGGCCTCTCTATTAAGCCTAGGTCGGGTTGCGGCGTATTGTTTGGCCGAGGCTGGGCATGACCCAGGATAGTGTGTCCGGCAGGAGTTAAGCGAGCGTGGTGGGTAAGTTGGTGCACCCCTGCAGGGAAGAAAACATCTATCGATAGCCTGTCCTACGGTAACGGACATTTGGAGTTGTATCCCGATCGATACAACTAGAACTGGATACTTGTGATGAGAACTGGATGGTGATGAGAATTGGATTGTGATGATAACTGGATAGTATGGCTCTGGGATTTCTTTCTTGCAGGGAGTCGAGAAAGGATCTCCGACCGAGGTTGATAACACTACTACTACTTTACGTTATGCTACTCTACTCCCTCCTGTTTGCTGCAAGATGGTGGTTTCCAGAAGATGCTAGTCTTCGATAGGACTAGGCCTTCCTCTATTCTCGCATTTCGCAGCCCACCCACATATACAGCCTTCCTTTGATAATGTTGCATATGTAGTGTAGATCCTTGCTTGCAGTACTTTGATGAGTACTCACGGTTGCTTTGCACCTCCTTTTCCCCTTTCTTCTTTTTCCGTTGATGCAACCAGATGTTGGAGCCAGGAATCAGATGCCACCGCCGATGCCTACTACTACGTGGAGACCGTCGACCACTGGAGTAGTTAGGGGCTCCAGCAGGAGGCCTTGCCTTTTGATCGATGTTGCTTTTGTGCTAGCCTTCTTAAGGCAAACTTGTCTAACTCATGTCTGTCCTCAGATATTGTTGCTTCCGCTACTCTTGTGTATTTAAGCTTATTGTATTGAGCCCTCGAGGCCCCTTGGCTTGTAATATAAAGCTTGTATTATTTTAATTTGTGTCTAGAGTTGTGTTGTGATATCTTCCCGTGAGTCCTTGATCTTGATCGTACACATTTGCGTGTATGATTAGTGTATGATTGAATCGAGGGCGTCACAAGTTGGTATCAGAGCCGACTGCCTGTAGGATCCCCCTTTCCAACTCCATGGCCGAAGTTGAGTCTAGAAACCGAAACCGTTTTACTAACTTGGTTGTGTGGCTTACGGGCCCACGTCGCCAATAGGGTGGTATTAGGATCTTTTATTCCTCGTCTATACTCTGGGACTCTGATCTCTCTTCCATTTGGGTTAAATGATTTTGCTAACTCTAACATTAGGATCTCGTAACTACTTCCTCCTGGAGAGCCCCGACATTACCGATGACCCCTTACTGAACCAGAAGATTCTGTAGTTACTGTACGATGTTTTCCCGAGACCCTTGTGACCTCCGCCTTTGCAATTCCCTACCACCGTTATAATCATATGGATAACGACTTATGAGTGTCATTCATACAATAATTCCCAATTGCTCTTGATGATTACAAGTTAACCTATTTGTAACACCCCCAAAATTTAGCCAAGTTTTCAATATTAAAATTTTGCCAGGAGTTTTAAAAATTTTATTTCCATTGATTTCAGAGCTTTTCTTTTAATATTAGGTGTCTTTTCCAAGTGGAGCTTTCCAAAATATATTGGACTTCTATGCCATCTCATTAAAACAATTTCTAAATCAATAGATTTATTTATTAAAATTATTTCACCCTGAGCTTTAATCATTAAAATGGCTTGTTTTAAATTTTGGAGCTCTGTTTGTACTGCAACCAGTTGATAACTTTAACTAATTTTCCAACCAAAATTTGGAGATGTCATGTGATGCCCCTAGATCACTTTTGTGTAATAATAAAATTATTTCATTGCTTATTTTAAGTTTTACAACTGTTTTTCAAATCTGGTCCTGTGGACACTTTTGCACTATAGCCTAATTAAATACTTCTCTAGAACCTCCACCAAAATTATGAGATATCAGTAGTAGCATGCCATCCAACTTTATGCAAAAACATAGTGATTTTCTTGGGAAAATTTGAGTGCATCAACCTCCTTTTCATTCTGAACCAGACTTGTGTTTTCTACTGCAACCCTATCCTTTCTTACTCTAGTGATCTTGTGCTTTCTCATGCTTGTAGTCAACCCTGCAAAACCCCTAAGTCCAGGAGCATGCTCTATTTGGAACACTTTTGGTCCTTGTAATGATGCCATTTACTCCCTGTCCAGAATTGTAGTTTTGCAAAACTTGCACTAGCAAGTTTCTCTTTTTTACAAACCAACTTCACCACCCTCTCTTATATCCATAGAGACACTGATCTGGAGAATTTGGCCACTCCAAGAACTACCTAGGTGCCTTTGGCATTTTGTCAAACACCCTGAGTGCACAGCCAGATTTGGCATGACTTCAAGTTTACTTGGTGAACTTGAGCCCCTGACCAATCCACCATGTCCCTTGATTCCATTGCTAACCCTAGACTAGACCTGTTTGTTGCCAGCCTCAACTGCGACCTCTAGGATGCCCTGGCATTTCGTCGAGCATGTCCCGGTCGTGCTCTGGGCGCGCCCAAAGCGTGCGTTTGGCACCCACGTGCGCCCGAGTCGCCGCGTCACACCCCGCACTCAAATCCGGCCCGTGTCAGACCGTAGCCAGCACGTCGTGTCCCCTTGCACCGCCACACCACCCCGACCAACCTGGCACCCCACAGCGCCACCGTCAGGACGGCCGTGGCGGCTAGCTGACGGCCGCTTGGAAGCCCGGCCGTGTCGGCGCCGCCCAAGCCGCCAACGCTTGCCGCCTGCCTCCTGGAACAGTGCGTGCTCATCCGCAATCGTGTCCCCTAGCGCTCGTCGCTGCCACGTCGCCCAAGCTACAGCAGGGCGGTTCGCCGTCGTCCTTATCGCCGGCCGCCTCGGAACCGACCTCCATCACCTATATAAGGAGGCCCCGAGCTCAAACCCGCACGCAGGTAGCCTCACACCATCCCACTCATGCCCCCTTAGCCTTCAATTGAAGGGAGAGAATCGTCTTCTTCCTCTCCGGCAACTCCAGCCGCCGCCACTAACCAGGCCATTCCGGCGCCACCAGGGCCTCCTCCTCTCCACTCTCTCCACCAGGAACCTTCCCTTCCTCCCGTGAGCCCGTCCCCCTACTCGATTTTGATCGGGAACCACCGCGGCCCCAAAATCACTTTGTCCCCGAAGCCTCCTCCGCCGCGAAGCTCGCCGCCGGCAACTCACGCCGTCCCCGCCGACCCAGCGACCACCGGTAGGACCGCCCCGGTCTTGCGGGTCCATCTCGACCTTCTGGAACCCGCGAGGAGCCGCTGTTCGCCAAATACGATCGCCGTTGCCTCGCCGCCGCTCGAAGAGGGAAAGGAGGAGAGTTGGACTGGTCAAACTCCCGACCAAAGGCAAGCGGGCCCACTGTCGATGACTCAGCGCAGTCCACGCTGGATAAGTGGAAGCGCATTTCCAAAATGCGCCTTCGACGTGTAATGATATTCAAACGCTTTTTTTTCTGTTTTTATTTAAATAACAGATTTTGACAAAACTTTGACCGGTTGTATCTTTTTAAATACAACTCCAAATAAATTAATTCTTTTTCCCACCTCTCTCAAATATTGTCTAGTTTATTTTAAGATTTATTAAAAAAAAATTCAAAACAACTTTTTGTGCTGTTTTGATTTTATGTAATAATTCAAATATATTCTTTTAAATAGGATTTTTGAAGATTTCAAGATGTTTCGGATGCACCCTTCTTTCCCATGACCTGAAGGAAAGCATTCTGAACCCCGGCATAATACTTTTGTGTGTTCGTTGACACGTCTATAACATCACCTCATTTCGAAGGACACGTTATTTCATGTGATACGATCATGTGCATGGATGCATATTAGTGATTTTCCATGCTGTTGGGAATGAACACAATTGTGATGATAATCATCCTCATGTGCCTTGCATGCATGCCGAAGAAGTCCGGAAAACCTCTGCCTTGGGTAGGCATGAGTTTGTCGCCGCCTCCGCCGAGACGGTTATGTCCGTATGGCATGGTAAGGTATAGTGAGCGTGCTTCATTGGTTGAATTCTTTTCATTATTCATGTCATGCAGGAAATTTATAAACCTCCCGAGTCGACCATACATCGAGTCTTGTGCCAAGAACCCCATACTTGTTTCAGATTACCACTGCCTCTACAACAAGTAGAGTACGGTTCAGTAAGTTGTCAACCTCTTTCTTGCACACACCGTACAGAGATGGCAGGGTGGAAGATACCGGTTGTAGCTGGTAGGCAGGCCACCTGGTCCGGGGGCATGGGTGTTTCCGGTTGAGACCGAGAGGGGAGGCCACCCCTTAGAGCGCGCAATATAAATTTGATCCCATGCTACGCGAGGTTGTAGCCTTCCCACTTAGAGTTTGCTTGACAAGTGTCATGGGTGATTCCAGACACGTGTGAGTTAAGCTGGTGTGTGCAAGTTACGTGTGTTTTCAACAAAAAGACCGTAGACAGAATTAGTCCCGATGGACTAAAGGAATCTGTTACTCCATGGTTAAGGATTACAGTCTGGGATGGGTCAAGTGTCGGTCTTAGTGTCGGTCTTCGGAGGTGAAACTGTTAAACAAGAACTGAATTTCGCAACTTGTGGATTGTGATAATTATGATTATTATTATTATTGTTGACTAACCCGTGATTTTATTAGTATTATTGAATGTCCCTGGGATGGTTCTACCTCCTGGATATTTACTGTGTTTTCCTTTTAAAGCCCTTTATGTGGTGTCGCTAAGACGCCCGACTGTGGCATTTCTTTTAAATCCCTTTATGTGGTGTCGCTAAGACGCCCGACTGTGGCATTCCTTTTAAAGCCCTTTATGTGGTGTCGCTAAGACGCCCGACTGTGGCATTTCTTTTAAAGCCCTTTATGTGGTGTCGCTAAGACGCCCGACTGTGGCATTCCTTTTAAAGCCCTTTATGTGGTGTCGCTAAGACGCCCGACTGTGGCATTTCTTTTAAAGCCCTTTATGTGGTGTCGCTAAGGCGCTCGACTATGGCATTTCTTTTAAGGCCCTTTATGTGGTGTCGCTAAGACGCCCGACTGTGGCATTTCTTTTAAAGCCCTTTATGTGGTGTCGCTAAGACGCCCGACTGTGGCATACTTGTTATTCGTTTCATAATTTTAATACTACTCTTGTTATCTATTTCATAATTTTAATACTACTATGTTATTGCATATTCATAAATAACATACTTGCACGCAGCAGAGTTTTGTTTATCTTTTGTGACTATCATCATGAGCATAAAACATTTCCAGCCCATCATTGTTAAATTATGCCTGTGTTCTTAATGTTTGCGAGTACATTCAAATTACTCACTGGCTTGTCCCTGGCTATTGTCTTGGCCAGATTTCTTGCTTGGAGAGGAGCGTTGCGATGACAGCCCCCGGAGCCTAAGCAAATGGTGATAGCGGTCTCGCGAAGATAGGAGTTAGCCTGGTCAGCTGTTCCTGTGGAAATTGGAGTCCCTTAGATGCTGACGATCCATAAACCTCTTCCGCCATCAACCATTAGAAACCATTTGTTGTACTTGCAGACCAGAATGGTCTTGTAGTACACATATTGTATTTTTGCTTGGAATTTCTGTACCAAGTTGGTGCCTTACCAGCTAACAGTTATCCTGGGGCTGGTGAGTGCAAGGGCCATTTTCTAGGAATTTTTACCCGGAGAATCGGTCGCCACAGACTTGGTATCAGAGCCAGGCTGACCATTGGCTAATCCTATCTTAGCCAGGTCAATAAACTTAGGCTAACCACCCACCAAGCCATAACCAAAACCTCAGCCAAGCTTCTCGCACAAGATAGCCACACAGTGACCGGACGCTTTTGGCAGTCGGTGCCCAACCTATCAACCTAGCCCGTCTATCACACACTAGTGACCAGCACCCAAGGTGTCTCATTCGCAAGCGTGCGAAGGAAGACTCCATTCCCTTTTTTTCTATAAAGAGGACACGCTCGCCTCAACCCAGGCCAGCACAACCGCTACCCCAAAACCAAGCCACAATGCCTGGTCCCGTAGTGCACCATGAGACTACAGCAACCAACCTTGGAGGTTTTGTGACCATACTCGCAAACCTTACCCGTCGTGCCTATGCGTTAGAAGAGCCACCCGAATATGTTGTGTACCAAGGACCCATAAGTGGTGAGAGCCGTCAATTCTGGGCCACTGTACATATCTACGGTAGGGTTCTGCACCAGCGCCTTACAGGTTCGCCGGAAGGACAACTTCCTTTGAGCCACAAGCCATCCAACTAGCTGCTCGAGAGGCTATAGTTCATCTCAGGCACCTGTAACCCAGAGTTAACTGTCGCTCATTCCACTACTACCCCAGGCGTGAAGGGTATGGTAGACCACCCCAAGTTGCCAACGGAGTTCACGAGACGGATCGCGCATTGATGCACCTAGTGCGCTATGTAAGTGCACTGGAGGACCTATTCGATCAAATCACCATTGATCTGATCGCAGCTCGTGGAGAGGTGGTTCGTCGAGCCCCAGCAAGAGAGGAGATCGAGCCCAACGCCGACAACCCAGTCGTGCTGTTTGGACAACCGATCGAGACCCTAAGATCAGCCCCAGCCATCAGCCAATGTGCTTTGATGACCCCAGAAGTGCTTCGCCGCCTCCTGGGAGCACACTCCAACGGGGTTGTGGTCAACAATCCCCGCGATGGTCATCATCACTACCCCGAGCCTGCAGCCCCTCAGCCCTCTCCAGCTAATTCCGACGGTGAGAACCGTGGAGAAGCCTCGACATCCACAAGGGACGCCCTGTTGGACGTAAACGGAGTAGACTAAGTCACTCGAGTAGTGGCGAGTCCCCGTGTACCCTCGCTTTGTAATCCTGTGATCCCTTAAATTAACGCAGCCTGGCATCGTGCATCTGTTTTATATAGTAGTCTTGCATGGATGTATTAGCATGCAGTGTGATTTCTCTATCCTTGGCGCAACCACCAAAAACCGCCCCGACAACCCCCACAGTGATACGTCACTTTAGTAAGATGTGTGTACCTGGGGTTGACCTCGAGCTGAGCCGGCCAAATCTTTACTTTGTACCACGGTAAATGACCCAACCACGGTGCTATAAAAAGGGCCACCAAGTGACCTTGCCAAGCACCCCTCACCGTGTGCACCATCCCCACAACCATTTTTTTGCCATGCCAAGCCCTAGTATTTATCTAAGGACTCCAGATGCTACCCCAGGTAGCTTTGTCAAGATATTGCGGGATTTTACCCGCAGTACCATGGGCGCTACCCAGCCACCCCAGTACGAGCTGTTCAAATCAAGAATCACCCCTTCCACCTCAAGATATTGGGCAGTCGTGCACATCCCTCCTGTAAACCCAAACCAAGACCCAACGGAGGTCTCCTTCATAGGGAAATCTATGCCAACCCCGCATATGGCCGTAGAAGCTACGGCGTACGAAGCGCTTGCTCGCCTTCGATTCACGGTACCCTATGCCAGCGAACGAGGGTATTATTATTTTCCGAGCCGTGCAGCACCCGGGGGAGTAACATCTTTTCCAGGTGGACGTATTGAGAGAGAACCAGTCTTGGCCAACCTCGTCCAATACGTCATCGCTCAAGAACGTTTAACCCAACATGTGATGGGTTACCTACAAGGCCTCGCGGATTTAAATCCTCAGATCGCCATCGGCAGATCACTGAGGCCCGACTAGGAGAGACACATTCATCGACTGGTCAATCCACTTCCCCCGATAGAAGAAGAGTGTATTCCAGTACCGGAAACATTTTCTCAGGACCCCGTCCAGTTACCGTTTTCAATTTAGATGCACCGCTGTTTTATTACCGCAACTTTTATTTATGTGTTGTAACTTATGCTTAGCACCCCAAGTTTCGCGACGAATAAATCATTAATGTAAGCAGCTCTGTCACGGTTGACTCTAATGTATTACTGTTTTCTCTTGCGAGAAATCCTGGAGTGAGGTTTCTTTTCCCTAAGTTGCCGCATCGTATATTTTCTCACGACATAGATTATTTATTTCTCGAAGCACCACGGCAACAGACTCACCACCACGATTACACGGACACGTACACCGCTTGCAAAATTTGTGCAAACTGTGTCGCATCTAGCTAAGCACTTCCCGACAACAGTTATCACCCGGCACACCCACCTACTCATCGTGGTCATTGCCACCGCGGAGAGCCAGCAACCGAGCAGCGGCATCGCGACAATCATCGAGGATCATCGCGCACAGGAGCACCGAGAGCCCCAGCACCGCTGCCAGCCCTCCGCACAGCAGGATCACGTACCAGTCCGGCACCACCTCCGCCATTAGCGCCTTGTCTCGAGCTCCGGCAAACGGAAACGGAGGAGAAGGAGAGAGAAGGAGGAGCGAGGCCAGGTGTGAGGAAGAAGAGGAGAACGCCGCGATCATTTTATAAGCCCGAGCTCGATGTACGGTGGGCGAGGTCCACCAGCGCCGCTCGTCGCCCAACCACCGGTGTTCGGAGGCGAATCCGCGAGCAGTGCCGACAGCGCACTGGCCCGCGAGGTGAGTGCACGCTGCACCGGCAGCTAGCGCCCCACAAGACTACTGGATATTTACCTAGGTGCCCTACGCGCTAGGCGTCGCCGGTGGAGAAAGCGCGGGAGAGCGCGCGGGAGAGAGGAAGAAGAAAGAGCCGGAGGAAGAAGAAGAGGCTGACCGTGGGCCCGGGTCCACCAGTCAGCCAGAGAGAGCACTGTGCTCTCGGGTGCGACCAGCGTATTTTAAGATTTAGAATTTATTCTAAATCTATATACGGTGTAGAAATCTCTCGTTTTGCTCCTGAACGTAGATTTTTCCACGCAGCGCCAGTATCCCACACTGTATTTTTGCACCACTTATTTCTCTCACTGTAGCCACTTTCGTTTTAATTCTTATTCTTTTAAATTTAGCAAATCTCGAGGACGAGATTTTTCTTAAGGGGGGTAGTAATTGTAACACCCCAAAAATTTAGCCAAGTTTTCGATATCAAAATTTTGCCAGGAGTTTTAAAAATTTTATTTCCATTGATTTCAGAGCTTTTCTTTTAATATTAGGTGTCTTTTCCAAGTGGAGCTTTCCAAATTATATTGGACTTCTATGCCATCTCATTAAAACAATTTCTAAATCAATAGATTTATTTATTAAAATTATTTCACCCTGAGCTTTAATCATTAAAATGGCTTGTTTTAAATTTTGGAGCTCTGTTTGTACTGCAACCAGTTGATAACTTTAACTAATTTTAAAACCAAAATTTGGAGATGTCATGTGATGCCCCTAGATCACTTTTGTGTAATAATAAAATTATTTCATTGCTTATTTTAAGTTTTACAACTGTTTTTCAAATCTGGTCCAGTGGACACTTTTGCACTATAGCCTAATTAAATACTTCTCTAGAACCTCCACCAAAATTATGAGATATCAGTAGTAGCATGCCATCCAACTTTATGCAAAAACATAGTTATGTTCTTGGGAAAATTTGAGTGCATCAACCTCCTTTTCATTCTGAACCAGACTTGTGTTTTCTACTGCAACCCCATCCTTTCTTACTCTAGTGATCTTGTGCTTTCTCATGCTTGTAGTCAACCCTGCAAAACCCCTAAGTCCAGGAGCATTCTCTATTTGGAACACTTTTGGTCCTTGTAATGATGCCATTTACTCCCTGTCCAGAATTGTAGTTTTGCAAAACTTGCACTATCAAGTTTCTCCTTTTTACAAACCAACTTCACCACCCTCTCTTATATCCATAGAGACACTGATCTGGAGAATTTGGCCACTCCAATAACTACCTAGGTGCCTTTGGCATTTTGTCAAACACCCTGAGTGCACAGCCAGATTTGGCATGACTTCAAGTTTACTTGGTGAACTTGAGCCCCTGACCAATCCACCATGTCCCTTGATTCCATTGCTAACCCTAGACTAGACTTGTTTGTTGCCAGCCTCAACCGCGACCTCTAGGATGCCCTGGCATTTCGTCGAGCATGTCCGGGCGTGCTCGGCGCGCCAGAGCGTCGTTTGGCACCCACGTGCGCCGAAGTCGCCGCGTCACCTCAAGACTCAACCGCCCGTGACCGACCGTAGCCAGCACGCCGTGTCCCCTTGCACCGCCACACCACCCCGACCAACCTAGCACCCCATAGCGCCACCGTCAGGACGGCCGCTTGCAGGCCCGACAACGCTTGCCACCTGCCTCCTGGAACAGTGCGTGCTCATCCGCAATCGTGTCCCCTAGCGCTCGTCGCCGCCACGTCGCCCAAGCTACAGCAGGGCGGTTCGCCGTCGTCCTTATCGCCGGCCGCCTCGGAACCAACCTCCATCACCTATATAAGGAGGCCCCGAGCTCAAACCCGCACGCAGGTAGCCTCACACCATCCCACTCGTGCCCCCTTAGCCGTCAATTGAAGGGAGAGAATCGTCTTCTTCCTCTCCAGCAACTCCAGCCGCCGCCACTAACCAGGCCATTCCGGCGCCACCAGGGCCTCCCCCTCTCCACTCTCTCCACCAGGAACCTTCCCTTCCTCCCGTGAGCCCGTCCCCCTACTCGATTTTGATCGGGAACCACCGCGGCCCCAAAATCACTTTGTCCCCGAAGCCTCCTCCGCCGCGAAGCTCGCCGCCGGCAACTCACGCCGTCCCCGCCGACCCAGCGACCACCAGTAGGACCGCCCCGGTCTTGCGGGTCCATATCGACCTTCTGGAACCCGCGAGGAGCCGCCGTTGGCCGGTGCTGATCGCCGTTGCCTCGCCGCCGTTCAGGCAGAGGAAGAGGAGGGAGAGTTGGACTGGTCAAACCTGACCAAGGGCAAGCGGCTCACTGTCGATGACTCAAAGCGCAGTCCACGCTGGATAAGTGGAAGCACATTTCAAAATGCGCCTTCGACGTGTAATGATATTCAAACGCTTTTATGTTTTATTTAAATAACAGATTTTGACAAAACTTTGACCGATCGTATCTTTTTAAATACAACTCCAAATAAATTAATTCTTTTTCCCACCTCTCTCAAATATTGTCTAGTTTATTTTAAGATTTATTTGAAAAAAAATTCAAAACAACTTTTTGTGCTGTTTTGATTTTATGTAATAATTCAAATATATTCTTTTAAATATGATTTTTGAAGATTTCAAGATGTTTTGGATGCACCCTTCTTTCCCATGACCTGAAGGCAAGCATTCTGAACCCCGGCATAATACTTTTGTGTGTTCGTTGACACGTCTATAACATCACCTCATTTCGAAGGACACGTTATTTCATGTGATACGATCATGTGCATGGATGCATATTAGTGATTTTCCATGCTGTTGGGAATGAACACAATTGTGATGATAATCATCCTCATGTGCCTTGCATGCATGCCGGAAGAAGTCCGGGAAAACCTCTGCCTTGGGTAGGCATGAGTTTGTCGCCGGCCTCCGTCGCGACGGTTATGTCCGGTATGGCATGGTAAGGTATAGTGAGCGGTGCTTCTGTTGGTTGAATTCTTTTCATTATTCATGTCATGCAGGGAAATTTATAAACCTCCTGAGTCGACCATACATCGAGTCTTGTGCCAGCAACCCCCATACTTGTTTCGTACTACCACTCGTCTCTACAACAAGTAGAGTACGGTTCAGTAAGTTGTCAACCTCTTTCTTGCACACACCGTACAGAGATGGCAGGGTGGAAGATACCGGTTGTAGCTGGTAGGCAGGCCACCTGGTCCGGGGGCATGGGTGTTTCCGGTTGAGACCGAGAGGGGAGGCCACCCCTTAGAGCGCGCAATATAAATTTGATCCCATGCTACGCGAGGTTGTAGCCTTCCCACTTAGAGTTTGCTTGACAAGTGTCATGGGTGATTCCAGACACGTGTGAGTTAAGCTGGTGTGTGCAAGTTAGGTGTGTTTTCAACAAAAAGACCGTAGAAGAAATTAGTCCCGATGGACTAAAGGAATCCGTTACTCATGGGTAAAGAGTACACCCTCTGCAGAGATTAAACCTATTCGAATAGCCGTGTCCATGGTTAAGGATTACAGTCTGGGATGGGTCAAGTGTCGGTCTTCGGAGGTGAAACTATGAAACCAGAACTGAATTTCGCAACTTGTGGATTGTGATAATTATGATTATTATTATTGTTGTTGACTAACCCGTGATTTTATTAGTATTATTGAATGTCCCTGGGATGGTTCTACCTCCTGGATATTTACTGTGTTTTCCTTTTAAAGCCCTTTATGTGGTGTCGCTAATACGCCCGACTGTGGCATTTCTTTCAAAACCCTTTATGTGGTGTCGCTAAGACGCCCGACTGTGTCATTCCTTTTAAAGCCCTTTATGTGGTGTCGCTAAGACGCCCGACTGTGGCATTTCTTTTAAAGGCCTTTATGTGGTGTCGCTAAACGCCCGACTGTGGCATTCCTTTTAAAGCCCTTTATGTGGTGTCGCTAAGACGCCCGACTGTGGCATTTCTTTTAAAGCCCTTTATGTGGTGTCGCTAAGACGCCCGACTGTGGCATTTCTTTTAAGGCCCTTTATGTGGTGTCGCTAAGACGCCCGACTGTGGCATGCTTGTTATTCATTTCATAATTTTAATACTACTCTTGTTATCTATTTCATAATTTCAATACTACTATGTTATTGCATATTCATAAATAACATACTTGCACGCAGCAGAGTTTTGTTTATCTTTTGTGACTATCATCATGAGCATAAAACATTTCCAGCCCATCATTGTTAAATTATGCCTGTGTTCTTAATGTTTGCGAGTACATTCAAATTACTCACTGGCTTGTCCCTGGCTATTGTCTTGGCCAGATTTCTTGCTTGGAGAGGAGCGTTGCGATGACAGCCCTCGGAGCCTAAGCAAATGGTGATAGCGGTCTCGCGAAGATAGGAGTTAGCCTGGTCAGCTGTTCCTGTGGAAATTGGAGTCCCTTAGACGCTGACGATCCATAAACCGCTTCCGCCATCAACCATTAGAAACCATTTGTTGTACTTGCAGACCAGAATGGTCTTGTACTACACATATTGTATTTTTGCTTGGAATTTCTGTACCAAGTTGGTGCCTTACCAGCTAACAGTTATCCTGGGGCTGGTGAGCGCAAGGGCCATTTTCTGGGAATTTTTACCTGGAGAATCGGTCGCCACACTATTACTATTCGTTGTTCCGAGAATCCTTGTGCTTCTGCTTTGCAGCTTCTTTCGCATTGCGAATAATTCCTCACACTTATCAGGGATTCGTTCATCCCTAGTTGATCATGTGCTTCACAATATCATTCCCATTGTTAATCGATCTTCCGAAATTTCTCTGCACCCCCCTGTTGCTCTTGAAATTCATGCCTGCTTGCATTAGGATTAATTCCATATGTCTAGCAATATTCTTTAAAATTCTTTGTGGTTGTCATTCTGTTCCTATGGATTCAACATGTGAGCGAATACTCACAATCATCAATTAATCCTTAGAAATTTTCTTTCCGGCTCCGACATCGCTCCGGTTATGAGCTGGTTCTTGCCCAATCAAGATTTGATCGGGTGCACCTCTAAGTCTATTCAACTTACTCATCTTTTGATCAGGGCCTCTGCTTCTGATCTTCTGATATGAAAATCATAATTCCTTTATATTCAAGCTTTGAAGTTATCCAGATATATCTATAATCCGATGCCTTGCATTCTTTCCTTCTTTTGATTGAGTACTGATACTCACATCAGATCCATTAAGGACTGCTGAATCCTTTGTTGGATTGTTATCCGGCAGTTTCCTTCATATTCAAAATTTTGTGCGCTCTTCCCCTGATACACATTGACTTTGGTAAATTGTATCCTCTGCCTTCTCAACCATGCTCTTCCTTCGAGCTTGTGTTATATTACTCCTGAGATTTGTGGTATATGTTCCTAAGATGCCACTATGGGTTGAACTTATGCCTTCCATAATCCGTGTGAACTTGAGAGTTCTCACCAGTCTAACTCTTCTGGCGTTCTGCCAGATATAATTTCAACACCACGACTTCTTCGAAAACAAGAAGTGAATGAAAGGTTATGCATTGAAGATGTGGGAGTCGACCTTGAACTTTGTGTTCATGCCCATGGACCCGATGTGGAACTTATCATGTAAGCTTCTTGTAATAATAACTATTTCCTTGATATAATATCATCTGGTATCGGTGAATTGATCCTTCGCAACCGTGGTTTCGACCATAGTTTCTCCTTAATTCCATTTCCCGGACAAGTTAAAATACTTGTCTCCTGCAAGTCATTTCACCTGTCCAACCTCTAATTTGATCTACCTTCAAGTATTGCCTCGTGTTATCTCGACGATATTGTGTCATTGCACTACCTCTTGTAAATTCTTAATTGGAGTGATACTCCGTCACATCATTCCTAGCCTGAGCGGCTATATCATTATCATGCTAATTTAACTGTGCTACCTGGTCCTTATTCCCGGAGCACAACTTTTCGACGGTGAGCGAAGCTTACGTCGATCTTCCTCATTTTATCAATTCACCTCGAACAACAAGCTTGATTTCGAGCTTGTGTCGTATCCGTGGTTCCAATAGCCTTTCACTTCATCCTTCCTGTTGCTTGATGTCGTCGCTCCTCCATGGCATCTTCATAGAGCCTCTCGACAAATGTGTCATGATCAACATCAACATTTTGACTTCTGTTGAGATGACAATTGAATTCATGGTGAGAAATACCATCCTTGACCTTCGATGATTTAAGTTATCATCGACAACCCCTTGTATTTTTTCCAACACATGTTTGATCGTATGTCTTGGTTATACCTTGGACTCCTTGCTATTCCTGCAATTGTTCCTTGAGTATTTCTTGTGATCTTCAACTCAAACGCCTACTTGGAACACCATGTTAATGCTACCTAGAAGCATGACTGAGGTATTTCCGAATATTAATAAGAACATTGGAAGCACATTGCCGAATGTTTCTTGATCTACTATCCAAACACTGTTGTATGGGTAATATCAGGATTCTTCTCTCGCCCCCTTTATCTAAATGCTTTTGAACTTGTTGTCTTATCATGGATATCATGCTCTGCTTGTCCTAGGGAAGGACATACCCCTGAAATATGCATTTAAACACATTTCCTTTCCATGGTTTTGTTTAACCATTCTTGTGATCTATATGATCTAAGCAGTAATAGTTCCCTTCTTATGAAAACACCTCGGTGTACAATTTGTTAGTAAGACCTTGTTATTATTGCTGTTGACATTCCGGTAACCACCGATAGACGAGAACCTTGCCTATTGGTCCGCCTCGTTCAACAAGCAGGAGAATGGTTCTCTTCGTCCCTCGCCCTTGGTACCGACGATTGTTGCCGACAAACTGGCAGGCTACCCTCTGACATGCCTTGATATCATGACCGCGTAAAATGAATAGCGCCTTTCCTTCCTTTAACCCACATGGTGGGCCCATAACCCACAGTTCCACAGGATCGAAACCTGACTCTCCTGTACAACCTTGATGCTGAAATATGCTTTACACTTATCACGAGACACCTTCCGAGAGATGATATATTCCCGATGCTCTGAACCCCTTTCTCACACTCTGTTCAGGTATCAATCGTTTGTCCATTCGGTTGAAACTTCCTATTGCACCTTCGTACTTGCTCTCGATGTTTTATTAAGTTTCAACTCGAGAGATGCTTCTGCCTCTTTCCCTGAATTGTTCACCAGATAATTAACCCTATAAGGGTCAGTTCTCCGGTTACTCTTTACTTCCCACTTAAATCTCGGGGCGAGATTTCTTGTAGTGGAGGAGATTTGTAACACCCCCAGTGTCATGCTACAGTAACCCTCTATGATTAAGCTAATCATTTTACTGAATAGTGCTTGATCACATTGGGATCATATCTCATTTCAAATTCCAACTCAAATTGAAATTAAACTATGAGGTGAAATATAAGTTGTCCAAATCCAGGAACTAAAAAGTTCATAATTTTGTAAATAATCCATTGTGAATTATGTTCAGGGTGGCAACATCATCTAAAGTACCTGGATGACTGTATCATCTTGAAAACAGAGCCAACATCACCTTCTCGACTCTTTCAAGGCAATGCAAAAATCCAAATGGAATTATATTGCTTCCAAACTTGTTGTGGCAGTGCAGTATATTACATCATAATTATTTGGCCAGATTGGACATTCTCCAAAAATGTTTTGGTGGCCAAACAATTTGCAATCAGGAAGAAAATGGCAATGCAGAAAAAGAAAAAGAAAAGCTGCAAAAAAAAGGAGAAAAGAAGAAGGGGTGGGAGATCCCTCGCCTCCCCTTGGGCCACGGCCCGCCTCGGCCAGCCGGACGGCCCACAGCACCTGCCCCCCTTGGACCCCAACCAGCCTAGCCGGCCCAACCTCCCCGGTCGCTCTCCCCTCCCTCCTGTTCGCCTGGTGCGTGTCGTTATAGGGGCACGTCCCTGCCCGACCACCTCGCCGGCGCCAACGCCGGGAGGGGATAAGGCCGCCCCGACGCCTCGGCCTCCACCCATCTCTCCCACTTGCCCCCCCCCCTCTCGCTCGCCTTTGCGCCGCCCCTCCCCCAGATCCACCTCTCCCCTCTCCTCTCGCTCGATCCCGAACGCGCTCACCACCGTTCTCCGTCGTCCTTGCGGCCATCGAGCCCCGTTCGCCTCGCCATCGTGCCCATTGTCTGCGCCGTCGTCGTCTACCCAGTCCCCGTTCGTGAGCGCGATCCGGGAGCCACTACGTGGAGCGGATCGAGCAGCCCCTTTCTCCTCTCATCGCCGGTCACCGCTGCGTCTCCGCCACCTCTGCGCTCCTAAGCTGTCGCAGGCTTTTCGAGCCGCCGGTGAGCTCCTCCTCCTCCTTTCTTCTCCTCGCACCGTGTCGTTCTCCCTAGCTAGCTCGTCATCGTTGCCGTGAGCTCGCCGCCGCGGATAACCGCACCGTCATGGCCACCGTGGCCCAAGCTCGCGTCCGAGCTCTTAGCTGAGCTCCTAGGGCTCGAACGAGCCCAACTATGCTCTTCGCATCGCTTGTCGCGCCCCACATCGCCGTAGCCACCAACGCTCGATTCCGGCGTCCGCCGCCGGCGACCTAGCACTCGACTCCATCCGTTTTAGCTCGCGCTACAGCCTCATATCGACGCGGGACGTTGTTCCTGGTCGAACGCGACCAACTGCCGTCGATTTGGTCGCCAGACGACGAAACCCGAGCCCCTCCTGCACGCGCCGCCGCGTTTTGGGTCGTCGGAGCTGTCTCCGGCCCCGTCGTCGACGTGGCCTGGCAGGTGGGCCATCTGTGCCACTGACGCTGGGCCCCACGGGTCCCTGTTGACTGGTTTGACAAGTCAACATGCTGGCTGGGCTTCTCTGTGACACTAACGTGCGGGCCCCACCGCGTAATTAGATTAACTAAACCAGTTTTATAATTAAAATTATTTAGTTAGCTTAACTAGACACTGACAGGTGGGCCCAGTAGTTTTACTAACTAAATTTAGATTAGTTTGAACTTTTTATCCCACTTGTCTATGACAGTGGGTCCCCGTGTCGATTTTGACCACAACTGGATCTGTTGATCTGCCGACGCCACACATATGTCATGTCGACGTTTTTTCCTTTTCTCGTTAATTTGAGTAATTCCGTAAAATTGTTTAATCTTTGAAAATTGATAGAAAATCAACCGTACCTCGAATGAAAATGTTTTCTACATGAAAGTTGCTCAGAAAAATCCAACGAATCCGAATACGCGGTCCGTTCATCTGTCACATGCCCCGAGCATGCTCAACATGGGACATTCCCCCTACGGTCATCTGTCTGACACAGGTCCGGAACCGGGAAAACATTCCAGGTTGATTCCCCCCTTCACCTTTATCGTGTAGCCATACATTAGGTCACTCCCGGCACAGCATTTTGCCATGTTCTGCTTTGTGATGCTATGTTTGCTTTATATTTACTGTTTCTTCCCCCTCTTCTCTCCGGTAGACCCCAAGACCGATGTTGCCTCAGATCGACTACGCCGACGACGACCCTCCTTGCGAGCAACCAGGCAAGCCCCCTTTGATCATCCCGATATCGCCCATTCCATTCTCTCATGCTTGCATTAGATTTTGCTACTGTTATTGATTGCTCCTATTCTGATGCATAGCCTGCTTTTGTAACCTGCTGTTGTACCTTACCTGCTTATCCTAAACTGCTTAGTATAGGTTGGTTAGAGATCCATCGATGACCCCACTTTGTCCCGACCGCCCTACCGATAATCGAAGACCCGATCAACGGGATCGAAGACCAGGCCCCGACACCGCACATCACTTCCCCTTAGTTGCTCGACACTACTGGGTTACTATCGAGTACCGAGGGTGAGACCTCATCAGCACTTCTGATGTTAACCTTGTAGTGTAGCTATTCGGTCATGGTCATCGAGGGTGATTTCTCTTAACCACTTCCGACACGACTGTCGTGGCAACCCCTCAAGTGTGGACCTCGAGGGTGAATCCTCTTACGTTCAACTTGATGATTACATCAAGTGGAATTCACCGGGGGTGATTCCTCGGGCTTTCCCCTTGATGTTTAGACACACAGTTACTATGGTTATTATGACTTTACACTGAGCCATGTTACTAAAGACGGGTCGACCCCGAGGGGTACCCGCACGAGCTTAATTGCGAGTGATGTGGAGTCGGGTTGACCTGGAGGGTGCCCGCGAGATAATTACGAGGCGTGGCCGGGCATTCCTAGCCCTTGCCGCAAGTCCTCGAGACGGGGCAACGGGGTCACATCTTTCGTGAGTTTCTGCTTGTTACCGCGCATTCCTAATCCACTACGATTTGGATATTTGATCCGAGGGGCCTCTGGCCTGATAGCACTAACCATCACGTGGGCATAGTATGGGCGTTCTGCGTCGTACGCATCAGCCGAAGCTTAATAGACGTCAGCGACTGAGCGGCGCGCGCCGGGTTGGACTGCGTAAGCGCCTGCCTTGTTGAAGGAGGTAGCTAGGTCTGCTCACCGGCCGCCCACGCAACGTGCAGGAGTTCCCGGGGAGATGGCCCATGACCCCTGGGGGCATAGGTTTAGTCTGGCGTGCTGGCCTCTCTATTAAGCCTAGGTCGGGTTGCGGCGTATTGTTTGGCCGAGGCCGGGCATGACCCAGGATAGTGTGTCCGGCAGGAGTTAAGCGAGCGTGGTGGGTAAGTTGGTGCACCCCTGCAGGGAAGAAAACATCTATCGATAGCCTGTCCTACGGTAACGGACACTTGGAGTTGTATCCCGATTGATACAACTAGAACTGGATACTTGTGATGAGAACTAGATGGTGATGAGAATTGGATTGTGATGATAACTGGATAGTATGGCTCTGGGATTTCTTTCTCGCAGGGAGTCGAGAAAGGATCTCCGGCCGAGGTTGATAACACTACTACTACTTTACGTTATGCTACTCTACTCCCTCCTGTTTGCTGCAAGATGGTGGTTTCGAAAGATGCTAGTCTTCGATAGGACTAGGCCTTCCTCTATTCTCGCATTTCGCAGCCCACCACATATACAGCCTTCCTTTGATAATATTGCATATGTAGTGTAGATCCTTGCTTGCAGTACTTTGGATGAGTACTCACGGTTGCTTTGCTCCTCCTTTTCCCCTTTCTTCTTTTTCCGTTGATGCAACCAGATGTTGGAGCCAGAATCAGATGCCTCCGCCGATGCCTACTACTACGTGGAGACCGTCGACGACCAGTGAGTAGTTAGGGGCTCAGCGCAGGAGGCCTTGCCTTTTCGATCGATGTTGCTTTTGTGCTAGCCTTCTTAAGGCAAACTTGTCTAACTCATGTCTGTCCTCAGATATTCTTGCTTCCGCTGACTCTTGTGTATTCGAGCTTATGTATTCGAGCCCTCAAGGCCCCTGGCTTGTAATATAAAGCTTGTATTATTTTAATTTGTGTCTAGAGTTGTGTTGTGATATCTTCCCGTGAGTCCTTGATCTTGATCGTACACATTTGCGTGTATGATTAGTGTACGATTGAATCGAGGGCGTCACAAAGGTATACCCGATGATGTTGTTAAGAAGAAGGTTTTCCTTTTATCTTTGAAGGAAGACGCATTGAGATGGTATAGGCTATGTGATGATACGAGATCATGGAACTATAAAAGATTGAAATTGGAATTTCATCAAAAGTATTACCCTATGCATCTTGTTCATCATAATCGAAATTATATATACATAATTTTTTGCCTCGCGAAGGAGAAAGCATCGCTCAAGCTTGGGGGAGGCTTAAATCAATGTTATATTCATGCCCCAATCATGAGGTCTCAAGAGTTACAATTCTTCAGAATTTTTATGCTCGGCTTTCTGATAACAACCGCACCATGCTCGATACTTCTTGTGCTGGCTCTTTTATGATGAAGACTATTGAATTTAAATGGAATTTATTGGATAGAATTAAACGCAACTCTGAAGATTGGGACCTCGACAAAGGTAAGGAGCCAGGTATGACGCCTAAGTTTGATTGTGTTAAATCTTTTATGAATACCGATATTTTCCATAAGTTTAGCACTAAATATGGACTTGACTCTGAGATAGTAGCTTCTTTCTGTGAATCTTTTGCTACTTATGTCGATCTCCCTAAGGAGAAGTGGTTTAAATATCATCCTCCCACAGAAGTAAAAGTAGCTGCACCTATTAAAGTTGAAGAAAAGACTGTCACTTATAATGATCCTATTGTTCCTACCTCTTATGTTGAGAAACCACCTTTCCCTGTTACAGTAAAGGATCATGCCAAAGCTTCAACTGTTGTTCGTAAAAGCAATATTAGAACTTATACACCTCCTGAGCAAGTTAAAGTAGAACCTAATATTGCTATTGTTAAATATCTCTTGTCTGATAATATTGATGGGCATGTTATTCAATTCTGCGGTGAAACTGCTATAATTGCTAAACCATGTGCTAAAGATAAACATAGACCTGTGGTAGGCGTGCCTGTTATTTCTGTTAAAATAGGAGATCATTGTTATCATGGCTTATGTGATATGGGCGCTAGTGCTAGTGCAATACCCATTGACTTATACAAAGAAATTATGCATGATATTGCACCTATTGAGTTAGAAGAAATTGATGTCACAATTAAGCTTGCCAATAGAGGGAATTGTTAGAGATGTTGAAGTCTTGTGTGGGAAAACCAAATATCCCGCTGATTTTCTTGTTCTTGGTTCTCCACAAGATAGCTTTTGTCCCATTATATTTGGTAGACCCTTCTTGAACACTGTTAATGCTAAGGTAGACTGCGAAAAGAATGTTGTTACTATTGGCTTGGATGATATGGTTCATGAGTTTAATTTCTCTAAATTCAGTAAACAACACCGTGAAGAAGAATTTCCTAGTAAGGATGAAATTATTGGTCTTGCTTCTATTGACGTACCTCCTAGTGATCCTTTAGAACACTATTTGCTAGACACCATGAAAATGAGATGTTCATGAATGAAAGAAGGGAAATAGATGAAGTATTCTTTAAACAGGAACCTATTCTGCAACACAATTTGCCTGTTGAAATCCTAGGGGATCCCCTCCACCCAAGGGTGATCCCATGTTTGAGCTTAAACTGTTGGCTGATAATCTTAAATATGCTAATCTTGATGAAAAAAAATATATCCTGTTATTATTAGTGCTAACCTTTCAGAGCATGAAGAAGAAAGATTATTGAAAACTCTGAAGAAGCATCGTGCCGCTATTGGATATACTCTTGATGATCTTAAGGGCATTAGTCCCACTCTATGTCAGCATAAAATAAATTTGGAAGCGGATGCCAAACCAATTCGTGATCCTCAACGATGTTTGAATCCTAAAATGATAGAAGTGGTAAGAAAATAAATACTCAAGCTTTTGGAGGCAGGTATAATTTATCCCGTTGCTGATAGTCAGTGGGTAAGTCATGTCCATTGTGTCCCTAAAAAGGGAGGTATTACTGTTGTACCTAATGATAATGATGAATTGATTCCGCAAAGAATTATCACAGGTTATAGGATGGTAATTGATTTCCGCAAATTAAATAAAGCTACTAAGAAAGATCATTACCCCTTACCTTTTATTGATCAAATGCTAGATAGATTATGCAAACATACACATTATTGCTTTCTAGATGGTTATTCTGGTTTCTCTCAAATACCTGTGTCGGCTAAAGATCAATCAAAGACTACTTTTACATGCCCTTTTGGTAATTTTGCTTATAGCCATATGCCTTTTGGTTTATGTAATGCACCTGCTACCTTTCAAAGATGCATGATGGCTATATTCTCTGATTTTTGTGAAAAGATTTGTGAGGTTATCATGGACAAATTTTCCGTCTATGGTTCCTCTTTTGATGATTGCTTGAGCAATCTTGATCGAGTTTTGCAGAGATGTGAGGAAACTAATCTTGTCTTGAATTGGGAAAAGTGCCACTTTATGGTTAATGAAGGTATTGTCTTGGGGCACAAGGTTTCTGAAATAGGTATTGAAGTTGATAAAGCCAAGGTTGATGCTATTGAAAAGATGCCATGTCCCAAGGACATCAAAGGTATAAGAAGTTTCCTTGGTCACGCCGGATTTTATAGGAGGTTCATTAAGGACTTCTCAAAAATTCTCGGCCTCTGACTAATTTATTACAAAAAGATGTACCATTTGTCTTTGATGATGATTGTGTAGAAGCATTTGAAATACTTAAGAAAGCATTAGTCTCTGCACCTATTGTTCAGCCACCTGATTGGAATTTACCCTTTGCAATTATGTGTGATGCTAGTGATTATGCTGCAGGTGTTGTTCTAGGGCAAAGAGTTGATAAGTAATTAAATGTTATCCATTATGCTAGTAAGACTCTAGACAATGCTCAAAGAAATTATGCTACCACCGAAAAGGAACTTTTAGCAGTTGTGTTTGCTTGTGATAAATTCAGACCCTATATTGTTGATTCTAAAGTAACTATTCACACTGATCATGCTGCTATTAAATATCTTATGGAAAAGAAAGATGCTAAACCTAGACTTATTAGATGGGTTCTCTTGCTGCAAGAATTTGATTTACATATTGTTGATAGAAAAGGAGCTGAGAACCCCGTTGCAGACAACTTATCTAGGTTAGAGAATGTTCTTGCTGACCCACTACCTATTGATGATAGCTTCCCTGATGAGCAATTAAATGTCATAAGCACTTCTCGTAGCACTCCATGGTATGCTGATTGTGCTAATTATATTGTCGCTAAATTTATACCGCCTAGTTCCACATACTAACAAAAGAAAAAGTTCTTTTATGATTTGCGACATTACTTTTGGGATGACCCGCATCTTTATAAAGAAGGAGTAGATGGTGTTATTAGACGTTGTGTGCCTGAGCATGAACATGAACAAATCCTACACAAGTGTCATTCCGAAGCTTATGGAGGACACCACGCTGGAGATAGAACTGCACATAAGTTATTGCAATCTGGGTTTTATTGGACCACTCTCTTCAAAGATGCCCGTAAGTTTGTTTTGTCTTGCGATGAATGTCAAAGAATTGGTAATATTAGTAGACGTCAAGAAATGCCTATGAATTATTCACTTGTTATTGAACCATTTGATGTTTGGGGCTTTGATTATATGGGACCTTTTCCTGCCTCTAATGGATATAGACGTATTCTAGTTGCTGTTGATTATGTTACTAGGTGGGTAGAAGCTATTCCAACTAGTAGTGCTGATCACAATACCTCTATTAAAATGCTTAAGGAAGTTATTTTTCCAAGGTTTGGAGTCCCTAGATATTTAATGACTGATGGTGGTTCACATTTTATTCATGGTGATTTCCGTAAAATACTTGCTAAATATGATGTTAATCATGGAATTGCATCTCCATATCACCCGCAGTCTGGTCAAGTAGAATTGAGCAATAGAGAGCTCAAATTAATTTTGCAAAAGACTGTTAATAGGTCTAGAAAGAATTGGTCCAAGAAACTTGATGATGCATTATGGGCCTATAGAACTGCATATAATAATCCTATGGGTATGTCTCCGTATAAAATGGTTTATGGAAAATCATGTCACTTACCTCTCGAACTAGAACATAATGCATATTGGGCTATTAAAGAGCTCAACTATGATTTCAAACTTGCCGGTGAGAAGTGGTTATTTGATATTAGCTCACTTGATGAATGGAGAACCCAAGCTTATGAAAATGCCAAGTTATTTAAAGAAAAAGTTAGAAGATGGCATGACAAAAGGATACAAAAGCGTGAGTTTAATGTAGGTGATTATGTATTGCTATACAACTCTCATTTAAGATTTTTTGCAGGAAAACTTCTCTCTAAATGGGAAGGTCCCTACGTTATCGAGGAGGTCTATCATTCCGGTGCCATAAAAATCAACAACTTCGAAGGCACAAATCCGAAGGTGGTAAACGGTCAAGGAATCAAACATTATATCTCAGGTAATCCCATAAATTTTGAAACCAATATTATTGAAACCATAACCCCGAAGGAATACATAAGGGACACTTTCCAGACCATTTCAGACTCCGAAAAGGAATATGTATGTGGTACGGTAAGTAAATCGACTCCAAAACAATTACCTCGTGAGCACCTCGTGTGTCCTCCGGACTCCGTTTTCTTGCATGACGTATTTTGGTCGGTAAAAATTCATTATATATTCTCCCGAAGGTTTTGACTCCTGTATCACGAAAATATCCTGTGTTCTTGTTTCGAGCTGTTTTTTGTCAGGGTTGTCAAGGCCAGGCATCATGTCGTCCCCCTCTTCCGACAATGGTGACAAAGATGCTTGGGTAATGAAGATAGAGCTGAAGAGGGAAGAACCCATGGGGATCAACAAGGATGAAAGGATCAAGAAGGCCTTGGAGGACCAAGCTCCCGCAGCAGAAGACACCCTCCAACTTGATCACAACTTTCTCACCCCAATTGAAATCGAAGCTTTCAAGATGATTGAGTTAGCTCGTATTCAAAACAAGTATCTCACAAGTGAAAATATTTTGTTGAAGGAGCATATTGTTGCACTCAAGGGCATTATCCGCAAGCTGGAGGACCTCTTACGCTCGATGTGCGACTATCCATCACCTCCACCTTCACCGACAAAGAAGGAGATATAATCACATGGTTATGGGCACTCCCCTTGGCAACTGCCAAGCTTGGGGGAGGTGCCCCGGTATCGTATCACCATCACAACTCCTATCTTTACCGTTTTTCTTAGTTCGATCCAATTAGTAGTATCTTGATTTAGTAGAAAAAAGTCATGGCATGATCTAGTTTTGAAGTTTTGCTTTATGATCCCTCTATGTAATCGAGTCCGTGAGCCATATATAATAAAGATTAGTGTTGAGTCAAGGGCTTGATTGTTTTGCCATGATCTTGGGTGAATAGAAGAAAAAGAATAAAAAGAAACAAAGAGTTCATATTGATCTTATTGAAACTAATGACTTCACATAAAAAGAGTATGATGATTAAAAGTTGTTGGGAGTTGGCAAATATAGCTTTGGTCATCGTTGCAATTAATAGGATGTAATAAGGAAAGAGAGGTCTCACATATAGATATATTATCATTGACATCTTTTATGATTGGGAGCACTCATTAAAATACAACATGCTAAAGAGTTGATGTCGGACAAGGAAGACAACATGATAAGTTATGTTTTCTTATATCCGAGATAAAGTATGTTGTCATGGATCCTCTAACATGTTGAGCTTGCCTTTCCCCCTCATGCTAGCCAAATTCTTAGCACCAAGTAGAGATACTACTAGTGCTTCCAAATACTCCTAAACCAGTTTAGCCATGAGAGTACACCATATCTACCTATGGATTGAGTAAGATCTTTCAAGTAAGTTGTCATCGGTGCAAGCAATAAAAAATTGCTCTCTAAATATGCATGACTTATTGGTGCAGAGAAATAAGCTTTGTACGAACTTGTTGTGGAAGTAATAAAAGTGACGGACTGCATAATAAAGTTCCACATACAAGGGACAATATAAAGTGACGTTCTTTCGCATTAAGATTTTGTGCATCCAACCATAAAAGCGCGTGGCAACCTCTGTCCCTCTGCGAAGGGCCTATCCTTTATTATTATCTTCTACCTTATGCAAGAGTCACGGTGATCTTCACCTTTCCTTTTTCATTTTATCCTTTGGCAAGCCCAGCATGTTGGAAAGAACGTGATATATATATCTAATTGGATGTAGGGGAGCATGAATTGTTATTGTTGACATTACCCTTGAGGTAAAAGGTTGTGGGGCAAAACTATAAGCCCCTATCTTTCTCTGTGTCCGATTAAAACTCCGTAACCACAAGTATTGCGTGAGTGCTAGCAATTATGAAGGACTAAGTGATAGTTGAGTATGTGGACTTGCTTTTAAGCTCGACACGACTCTTTCCGATGTTATGATAAATTGCAATTGCTTCAATTACTGAGGTTATAATTTGTTGGTGCCCAATAAGGTTTCTGATTCATACTTTTGCATTGTGAAAAGATCATCACTTGAACATAAGTAATCATATGACAAAAATCTATATATGTTGCTGTTATGAGATCAATCATGATGCCTTCATGTCCGTATTTTATTTTATCGACGCCTCTACCTCTAAACATGAGGACATATTTATTGTTATCGGCTTTTCGCTTGAGGACAAGCGAGGTCTAAGCTTGGGGGAGTTGATACATCCATTTTGCATCATGCTTTTATATCGATATCTATTGCATTATGGGTTGTTATTTCACGTTATGTCACAATACTTATGGCTATTCTCTCTTATTTTACAAGGTTTACATGAAGAGGGAGAATGCCGGCAAATGGAATTCAGGCTGGAAAAGGAGCAAATATTGGAGACCTATTCAGTGCAACTCCAAAAGTCCTGAAACTCCACGGAATATCTTAAAATAAATAAAGAAAAATTGTCGCCAAAGATGAAGGCCAGGGGGCCCACATCCTGCTCACGAGGGTGGGGGCCCCCCTAGGGCGCGCCCCCTACCTCGTGGGCCCCCTGGTGCCTCTCTGATGCCCATCTTCTCCTATATGAAGTCTTTCAATGAGAAAAAAACCAGAAGCAACCTTTCGGGACGAGACTCCGCCGCCATGAGGCGGAACCTTGGCGGAACCAATCTAGGGCTCCGGTGGAGCTGTTCTGCCAGGGACACTTCCCTCCGGGAGGGGGAAATCATCGCCATCATCATCACCAACGCTCCTATCATCGGGAGAGGGAAATCTCCATCAACATCTTCACCAGCACCATCTCAACTCCAAACCCTAGTTCATCTCTTGTATCCAATTCTTGTCTCCAAATCCGGGATTGGTGCTAGTAGGTTGCTAGTAGTGTTGATTACTCCTTGTAGTTGATGCTAGTTGGTTTAATTGGTGGAATATCATATGTTCAGATCCTTTATGCATATTATCACCCCTAAGATTATGAACATGAATATGCTTTGTGAGTAGTTACGTTTGTTCCTGAGGACACGGGAGAAGTCTTGCTATTTGTTGTCATGTGAATTTGGTATTCGTTCGATATTTTGATGAGATGTATGTTGTCTAGCCTCTAGTGGTGTTATGTGAACGTCGACTACATAACACTTCACCATTATTTTGGCCTAGAGGAAGGCATTGGGACGTAATAAGTAGATGATGGGTTGCTAGAGTGACAGAAGCTTAAACCCTAGTTTATGCGTTGCTTCGTAAGGGGCTGATTTGGATCCATGTATTTCATGCTATGGTTAGGTTTACCTTAATAATTTTGTTGTAGTTGCGGATGCTTGCAATAGAGGTTAATCATAAGTGGGATGCTTGTTCAAGTAAGAACAACACCCAAGCACCGGTCCACCCACATATCAAATTATCAAAGTACCGAACGCGAATCATATGAACGTGATGAAAACTAGCTTGACGATATTCCCATGTGTCCTCGGGAGTGCTTTTCCTATTATAAGAGTTTGTTCCGGCTTGTCCTTTGCTACAAAAAGGATTGGGCCACCTTGCTGCACCTTATTTACTTTTGTTACTTGTTGCTCGTTACAATTTACCTTATCACAAAACTATCTGTTACCACTTATTTCAGTACTTGCAGAGAATACCTTGCTGAAAACTGCTTATCATTTCCTTCTACTCCTCGTTGGGTTCGACACTCTTACTTATCGAAAGGACTATGATAGATCCCCTATACTTGTGGGTCATCAGCGAGGAAGAAGGCGAGGCGGAGGAGGAAGGCGAAGAGGAGACGCCAGAGGTCGGAGCGGACGGCCAGCCTCAGCTCGAGCGCGCCTCTAGCAACAAGCCACGCCCAACCGAGCCGGCTACTACTGGAGGCGACCAAGCGGAGACTGACCAGCCGGCCGCTCCACCAACCGGCGCCACCGACTCCTTCGATCCACCGAACCCGCCTGCCGCTCCTTAGGCCGCCAGCTAATCTTTTGCTTTACCTGCCTACCAGTCTCGACGAACTTGTTAATTTTGCACAATTCCACCCGCGGGGTGTATCTCAAACTTCTGTTGAAGGTCGGCCAAGTGCCTTTGCTATGCAAATATTTTTTCCGAGTTCTATCTTTCCTTGCTTGGTGCTCTTTGCCGTTTTCCTTTGCCGCCTTCCTTCGGTTGCCGTCTTGCCAGCAGAACAGCCGCTCTGCGGACTGTGGCTGGGTCAAGTACTTAGCTACTTCTGGGAAGGCAAGTACTTAGTTGTTTTTAGAACATTCTAGTAAGTTAAGGAGAAGGCGGAAGGCCGGCTGCTCAACAGTCGGTCGTAGAAGGCGGGAAGCCGGCTTAAACTATGCACATGCTTTGTGTCCTTAGCCATTTTTCATGTGGACACCCTTTCTACCTTGCTCCTGCCCACCGGACAGTCGCTCTGCGAGTTGCGGCTTCTGGCAGGAGACGGCTTAAGTGCCAACACATTACTTGTCCGGCTGCAGGAAGCATTTCATAGTACAAGGCGGCAACTCCCCGGGCCGACTAGTCGGACCCGGTGCCAAGCGGCATAAAGAAAATGACATTCTTATAGGCATGATTCTTATCATATGGATAAAAGAGGGCAGTCCCCGAGCTCTTCTCGGGGGGCCCGGAGTCTTCGTGCTTTAATACAAAAGGTAGCGTGGTACATACTGCATCAACTGTAAAATCTTCGAAGGAGATTTGCATTCCATGGACGCTCTATCTCCTTGTCGGAGTCATCCCTCTTGCGTGCTCGAGGCTTCTGAGCATCGATCAGGTAGTAGGAGTCGTTGCCCAACACTTTGTTGATGATGAAGGGGCCTTCCGAAGGCGCTGAGAGCTTGTGCCGGCCGGCTGTTCGCTGGATCAGCCGGAGCACAAGGTATCCTTCTTGGAAAGATCTCGGCTTGACCTTCCGGTTGTAGTATCGGCGCAGGCTCTGCTGGTAGATGCTGGACCGGCTGAGTGCCAACAGCCGGCCCTCTTCCAGCAGATCGACGTTGTCTTGACGTGCTTCTTCTGCCTCCTCTTCGGTGTACATGGTGACTCGAGGGGAGTCGAATTCTATGTCCGTTGGGATGACGGCTTCGGCACCGTAGACGAGGAAGAAAGGCGTGAAGCCGGTTGACTTGTTCGGAGTTGTGCGCAGGCTCCAGAGGACGGCCGGCAGCTCGTCGAGCCAGCAGCCGGCCGAACGCTCCAGAGGCTCGACCAGTCGGGGCTTGATGCCGGACAAAATGAGGCCGTCTGCTTGCTCCACCTGGCCGTTTGACTGTGGATGGGCAACGGATGCTAAGTCAAGTCGGATGACCTGCGTCACGGAGAAACGGGCCAAGGCGCCTTTGGCAAAGTTTGTGCCATTGTCGGTGATGATGTTGTGTGGTATGCCATACTGGATGGTGATGTCGGAGATGAAAGTCATAGCTGTCGGACCATTCAGCTTCTTGATTGGTTTTGCTTCTATCCACTTGGTGAACTTGTCGACCGCGACAAGCAGATGAGTCATGCCACCTCGCGCTGTTTTGAATGGTCCCACCATATCCAGGCCCCAGACAACAAAGGGCCAGGCAATGGGAATAGTCTTGAGTGCATAAGCCGGCTGATGTGGCTTAGAACGGAACTTCTGGCACCCTTTGCATTTCTAGACCAAGTCTTTGGCGTGTTCTAGAGCAGTCGGCCAGAAAAAACCATGGCGGAAAGCTTTGGCAACAAGTGCTCTTGAAGCCGCATGGTGGCCACATTCACCTTGATGGATGCCTTTGAGGATTGCTTGGCCTTGCTCCGGATCCACGCAGCGCTGGTAGACACCGGTGACGCTGTGCCTCACAAGCTCTCTGTTGACTATGGTGTATGCTGCTGCCCGGCGTTGTACTTGCCGGGCCGAGATCTCATCAGTCGGCAGCCCTTTATTTATCAGGAAGTTGAGGATGGGTTGGGCCCATGAAGGTGCTGCGATTTCTTCGACTGTCAGGACTGCAACTTGGACGAGGGCGGTTGGGCCGGGAGGCGGCGGGTTGGAGTCGGCTGCCGCTTGCTGGGTCGATGAAGTCCCCGGGCCGACTGCCGCAGTCCCCGAGCCAGTCTATGAAGTCCCTGGGCTGGCCGCTGCATTTCCCAGGCCGGGTTATGAAGTCTCCGGGCCGGGTGCGACTGCCGCGGCTCCCGGTCCGCCTGCCGGAATTCCCGTGCCGGCTGCTGGAGCTCTCAAGTCGGATCCGACCGCTCCAGGAGGAGCCGGCACAAAGATAGAATCCGAGTCTGGCGATGGCTTGACAGACAGCTTGAGGAGGCGCTGTAGGGCGACGCCGCTCGGTATTGCTTGACGGGTGGAGCCGATTTGTGCCAAGGCTTCTGCTTGCTCATTGTCATTTCTTGGCACATGGAGAAACTCGCACCCTTCAAAATATCCACCGAGTTGCTGTACGAGGAAGCTGTTGCTCACCATGTTTGCATCCTTGGCGTCCCAGTCGCCTGACGACTGCTGGACCACCAAGTCAGAGTCACCATAGCACAGGATCTGGCGAATGCCGAGCTCTTTGGCAAGCCAGAGCCCGTGAATGAGTGCCTCGTATTCAGCGACATTGTTGGAGGCGCCAAAATGGATTTGCAGCACATATCTGAGCTTGTCTCCTTTGGGAGAGGTGAGGACGATGCGGCTCCCAAACCGGTGCGCATCTTGGAACCATCAAAGTGCATCCGCCAATGGGTGGATTCCGGCGTCGGTGGCAGGTACTGGGTCTCGGCCCAGTCGACGAGGAAGTCGGCCAGCGCCTGTGACTTGATGGTGGTGCGAGGCTGGTAGTAGATGGTGTAAGGGGCCAAATCTATGGCCCATTTGGCCACTCGGCCGGAGGCATCTCGGCTTCCAATGATCTCGGCAAGCGGGGCAATGCAGACAACAGTGATTGGGTGCTCCTGAAAGTACGGCTTCAATTTCTTGGCGGCAAAGTGCATGCCGTAGCACATCTTCTGATAGTGGGGGTAGTTTGGCTTGGAGGCTGACATCACTTCACTTAGGTAATACATCGGTCTCTGGACTGGTAGTGCCTTTCCTTCCTCCTTGCGTTCTACCACCACAACTGTGCTAACCACTCGGCTGGTGGTGGCGATGTAGAGGAGCATGGGCTCCTTAGGAGTCCGAGCCGCCAGGATAGGTGGAGTAGTCAACATCTTCTTGAGCTGGAGAAAAGCTTCATCCGCCTTGTCGTTCCACTCGAAAAAAGTGGTCTTCTTCATGAGCTAGTACAGGGGAAGACCCTTCTCTCCCAACCGACTAATGAAACGGCTGATGGACACCAAACAGCCGGTGAACTTCTGCACATCCAGCAGTCGGGTGGGTACTTCCATCTTCTCGATGGCCTTGATCTTCGTAGGGTTGCACTCTATGCCGCGCTCTGAGAACAGGAATCCGAGAAGCTGGCCGGCTGGTACTCCGAAGATGCATTTATCCGGGTTGAGCTTGATTTGAAATCGGCGTAGGTTCTCAAAGGTCTCTTTGAGGTCTTCTAGCAACATTCCACGCTTCTCCGTCTTCACTACGACATCGTCCACGTAAACGTGGGCGTTTCTGCTGAGTTGCTTGAGGAGGCACTTCTACATGCAACGTTGAAACGTGGCGCCGACATTCCTCAAACCGTACGTCATGGTCAAGTAGCAGAAGGCTTCGAATGGTGTGATGAAGGCGGTCTTCAGTCTGTCGGCCGGGTTTAGCTTGATCTGGTGATACCCTGAATATGCATCCAAGAAACTCAACAACTCGCATCCGGCTCTGGAGTCTATCACTTGGTCGATTCTCGGCAAAGCAAACGGGTCCTTGGGGCAGGCTTTGTTGAGGCTGGTGTAATCAATACACATGCGCCACTGCTTGTTTTTCTTCAACACAATGACTGGGTTGGCCAGCCACTCTGGAAAGAACACTTCCATGATGAAGTCGGCTGCCAGCAGCCGGGCTATCTCTTCTCCAACGACTCTTCTCTTCTCTTCGACAGGCGGCGCAAGGGCTGCCTGACTGGTTTGGCATCAGAGCGGACATGTAATTTGTGCTCGGCGAAATCCGTCGGAACACTCGGCATGTCTTTAGGTGACCATGCGAAGATGTCTCGATTCTCACAGAGGAAATCGACGAGCTCGCCTTCCTATTTGCTGTCAAGGTTTGCACCTACGACAGCATACCTCTCCGGGTGCTCCGGGTCTAAGGGTATCTTCTTTGTCTCTTTGGCCATCTTGAACGAACCCTCGGCTTCTGACTCCTTGGGGTTGGGTGACATCTCCGGCTGCTTGCCTGCCATCGCCACAACTCGGTCAAGGAGCCGCTTCTCGGCCCCGATCATGAGGGACTCGGCCAGCCGACTGCTATCTGCCGCACAAGCGGACGAATTCTTGTAGTCCCCGACTATGGTCAGAATTCCCTTAGAACTCGGCATCTTCATCTTGAGGTAAGCATAGGGGGGACCGCCATGAACTTGGCTAGAGCAGGACGGCCAAGTAGTGCATGGTATGGGCTCTCAAGGTCCACCACCTCAAACCAGACTGGCTCTCGGAGGAAGTGATCTTTGTCTCCAAAGAGGACGTCTATCTGGATCTTTGCCGATTGGTGAGCAGGAAAGGCCAGGAAATATGCCATGGAATACAGTCCGATTGGCCTAAAGCTGCCTTTGTTTGATTCCTAACTTCTCCATGGTATCTTTGTACAGAATGTTGATGCTGCTTCCGCCATCTATCAGAACTCGGGAAAACCGAGCAGCTCGCCTATCATTGGGAAATGTGGCATCTAGGACCAGGGCGTAGGAGCCGGGGTTGGGCATTACTTTCGGGTGGTCAGCTCTGCTCCAGCTGATGGGCTTCTCGGACCAATGCATGAACTCGGGGGTCTCTGATGCCACTGCATTCACCTCTTGCTGTCGTTGTTGTCTGCTATGCTTATCGTCGGCCACGCTGGTGAACACAACATAAGCTCCGTGCTCTTCAGGGTACTCGTCATGTATGGCTCGGACTGGTCGAACCGCCAGCTGCTGGGGCGGGGGAGGAGGCGGCTGCCCAGAAGGCGGAGGACGCAGAAGGCCGTCACCCTTGGCGATCCTGGCGAGCCAGTGGTACTTCCGAGTGGTGTGGTTGGATGGCTTCGCGCCGCTGTGAAATTGTAGGGCGCGTCAAGAGTCTGCTCATACGAGAAAGCCGCAACCAATTGGGCTTGCCTCCCTTCTGGCGCTTGGGTGGAGGCTGCCCTTCTGGCTGCTGGTCTTCGACTGTCGCCACTTGTCGGCTTGTGGAAGCCAGCTGCATGGCCTTGCGCTTGTTATCGCTTGGTTGCTGGCGCCGGCTGGTGTCACCAGCTGGAGTTCGAGGAGCTTGGGGGCCACTTTGCCAGACGCATCAACTTGGATTTCTGCCTTCATGGAGGAGTTGGCCGTGGTGTATTTGTCTGCTATGATCAGTAGCTCGTCGAGGATCGCCAGTTAGTCGCAGAGGAGTTGGTGCTTGAGGAGGGTGCCCTCTCGGCATCCCGTGGTGAAGTACTCGATAGCCTGCACCTTGTGCACACCTTCACAAGAGTGGCGGAGCTCGGCCCAGCGCGTGAGGTAATCGCGGGTCGACTCATTGGGTCCTTGTACGCACAAGGAGAGCTGGCGAGGTTTTGGCGGCCGCTTTTACGTGCTGGTGAAGTTGCGGATGAAGGCTGTGGTGAAGTCGACCCAGCTGTTGATGCTACGGGGCTTCATACTATTCAGCCATGTCGGCCGTGCCCTAGAGCATGAGCGGAACGTACTTCACAGCAACGCGCTTGTTGCCGTTCGCTATGCTGGCGGCGGTGGAGTAGTTGACCAGCCAGTACTCCGGCTTCATGGAGCCAGTGTATTTGGCATGTCTCCTGGGAGTGTGAACCCTTTGGGGAAGGGCTCGTCTCGAATGCGGGGGCCAAAACAAGGCGGACCCAACTCATCTTCCTCTTCTAGCGCCAGGGACCGATGGAGACGGTCGATCCGGTGGCGGGCATCGTTCTTTCTGACTCCCTCTCGGCGGCCAAGGCGGTCGCCGAGTGTCGGGTGATCAATAGGCGGCGGGGAGACGCGCCTTTCCCTGCGAAGGGGAGGAGGCGGACAGTCATCCGGCGTTCCACTGCTCTTGGACGGCTGTCTTGGTCGCGCTCAATGGTGATGCGAGTCCGGCTGCGGCTGGCGGCCGGCTCCTTGTCTCTTCTTCCGCGGACACCACCAGGCGGTGTCCGAGAAGTCGCGCCTTGATCTCGGCGGGGAGGCAGATCGTCATTTTGCCGGTGGGGCGCCTCAGTGCGGCAACCGGCCTCGTGCTGCTCAGCAGCCGCGTCGAGGAGTCGCTGGACGCGCTCCGCCATCTGGCGACGCTCTTCGCCCTCGAACTTGTCCAGCTCTTCTGCTGCCGCCTGGGCAGCTCGGATATTTTCCGCAGGCGTGGCATAGACGGGGCGATCTGCCCCGAATAGGTTGGCGATGGCCACGCCGTGCTGCTGGACCGTGCCAAGACGGCTGGGCCCAGCGGGAGCTGGCATGCCGCCCACGGCGCGGTCCATCTCGCGCCGGTAGGCTTTCGACAGGCGTCTCATGCTGGCCAGCTTCTTGGCGCCCTCGACGAGCTGGATGCGGCGTGCTTCCAGCATCTCGGCGTTGGCGTCTTCTGGGATGGGCACCGTCAGGTCTTGTAGTGCCGCGTTGAGCGGATTGTGAGCACCTTCGCTGGAGTGCTCGCTGTGGCCGATGACAAGCACCTCCGTGGTGGCGCTTTCGCTGCTCTCCGCGCAAGGAGGCGGCTCGTCATAGACCACCACGTTGGTGGGGAATGCGTCGAGCGACGCAGTGTTAGAATTAACAAACATTGGGTCGGTGGAGCCAACGGATTCCAAGTCCGCAACAGGCTCCCTGGTGACATGGAGCTGATCGAGGAGGCTGACGAGGCGGCTCTCAGCGGCGTCGGTGCCCGCGTCAGATGCGGGCTCGTCGGAGAGGCGGACCTCGCCAACAAGGTCAGCGAGGCAGCTCGCCGTGCAAGCGATCTTCGTGCAGCGCAGCGCGTCAGCGCAGACTTCGTCTGGCGTGCCAGGCTGGCTACGCTCGCCAGGGAGGAAAAGGGTTCCCGTCCAGAGCAGGTCTCCGGATGACGGTGCACCTCGCCCCATGGTGGGCGCGAAATGTCGGGGGTTGGGTGCGACATATGCCAATAGATGGCTTATCATGGTGGGAACGAGTAGAACTTCGCCGGTGCCTGGAAGCGGGATGAGGCGTAGACACGAACGCCTGCGTACTTTACCCAGGTTCGGGGCTCTCCTAGGAGATAACACCCCTAGTCCTGCTCTGCGGGGTCTCCGCATGATCACTACGGCTCAAGTGAGTACAATGGTGCTCCTCGAGCTGTATCCTAGAGGTAGGAGAAGGCAATGCGCGTGGGTCCCGAGGAAGGGGCGGGCTGACTGCTGGGGGCCGACCTTCGTTAGGTCCGACTGGGGGGCTCTTGCCGTCTTCTGGGCTCTCGCTGATTGGTGGGCCCCGTCGTCCTTGCGCCGTACCGACAGGCCGTCGTGGGAGCAAGACTCTGCCTGCTTGTGGTGATGTCAGGGGTGGCGTGGCAACAGTGCCGCGCCGGGCGGAGATCTCCGCTGGTACGGTGCACTGTGGCCACGCCTGTCCTTGGATGGGGGGAATGGGCTATACTGTAGCCATTCCCTGTCTTGTCTTTCTTGATGAGGGCGCAGGCTTAGCTGGCGCCACAGGCCGACTGCTAGGGGCCGGTTTATCTAGAAGCCTCCAGCTAGGAGTCGGCTTGTCTTGACGTCGCCTCCGGGACTCGGCTGTCTACGGGCAGCCTGCTATTCCCCCAGCCGGCCTCCAAAAGGCGGCACTTCATCTTGGCGCCTTGAGGGGCGCTGCTAGCCCCGATGTCTTGAAAGGTTCTGGGCTTCGGGTTGGCCTACCTGTGGCCCATTACTCCGACAGAGATCCAACAAACCATTTGCATTGGGTGTATGACCATAGAAGGTTTTATTCATGTAATCAAAACAACAATTATTCTCTAATTTAAATGAATAACCGTATTGCAATAAACATGATCAAATCATATTCATGCCCAACACAAACACCAAATAACATTTATTTATGTTCAACACTAATCCCGGAAGTATAGGGAGTGTGCGATGATGTTCATATCAATCTTGGAACTGCTTCCAACACACATCGTCACTCCATCGTTAACTAGTTTATGTGTTCATTCTGCAATTCCCGTTTCGAGTTACTACTCTTAGCAACTGAACTAGTATCGAATACTGCGGGGTTGCTATAAACACTAGTAAAGTACACATTGAGGGAGTCCTGGATTAGGGGGTCCTCGGACAGCCGTACTATATCCTTTGGCCGGACTGTTGGACTATGAAGATACAAGACTGAAGACTTCGTCCCGTGTCCGGATGGGACTCTCCTTGGCGTGGAAGGCAAGCTTGGCAATACGGATATGTAGATCTCCTCCCTTGTAACCGACTTTGTGTAACCCTAGCCCCCTCCAGTGTCTATATAAACCGGAGGGTCTAGTCCGTAGGACAACAACTATCATACCATAGGCTAGCTTCTAGGGTTTAGCCTCTATGATCTCGTGGTAGATCAACTCTTGTAATACTCATATCGTCAAGATCAATCAATCAGGAAGTAGGGTATTACCTCCATCGAGAGGGCCCAAACCTGGGTAAACATTGTGTTCCTGGCCTCCTGTTACCATCCGCCTTAGACGCACAGTTTGGGACCCCCTACTCGAGATCCGCCGGTTTTGACACCGACATTGGTGCTTTCATTGAGAGTTCCACTGTGTCATCATCATAAGAATGGATGGCTCGTCTTGTTGTCAAGGACAACATCACCTCTGGGGGAGCCCTGGCTGTAGGCCAAACTCTCCGGCTAGGCGGTTTCGTCATGACCGCCCGTTCGTCCGCTGCGCCAACGATGACTTCTCCGGTCATCAAAAACATCCTCCACGTCGGCTCGGAATTCACCGAGCAGTTGGATCCAATGGAGCTCTCTTCCTTGAACGAGCTCTTGGATCGCATCGCCGCCTTGGGAGTCGCTACGGACTATGATCAGATCGGGGTTAAACCCGACCAAAGGGAGATTAACTCCCTGCCGGTCACCCATCAGATAGCGGTGGTGGAGGAGCAATGCAGTAATTCTTCCTCTATCTTGAGGACAAACTATGTCCGGATTTCCGAGCTCTCCGTGTCGGATACCCGTCTACGGGAGGACATGGCCCAAACCTTGAACCTAGAATCAGACAGTGGGCCAGACCTATTGAGCAACATCCCGGGGCCCTAACTGCCAAGCTCGGAAACTCCTTCGCCCCTCGGTCTCAGATCGGGTCAGGGTTCGGACTTAAATCCACCCACCCACCCAGATATAAGCGATCTTTCCCACATTATTCAAGAGCCCCAAGAGACAGTACACCACTATTGGGCCAGATTCCTGCTTGTAATGAGCAAGGTTAAGGACTGTCGCGAGGAAGACGCAATCTCATTCTTTTGCAATAATTGCACGGACAAGGGAATCCTCAACGCCCATAAGTCGCCATGACATAGCACACTTTGCTGACTTGGTGGCCATACTACGGAAGTACTGTGCGATGGAAAGCGTCTAGAGAACCCAAACACAATTTTGGGATCCTCCGGCTCTCAAAAAATCCCCCGTCCGAACTAAAAGGTTGTACTCTCGTAAGTCACCTGACCCAATTACAAAGAAACAAAAGCCCACTAACGGGCCATGCAAAATTCAAAGGATGGTGGATACCATGCCAACACACAGCCTTAGAGCATGTTGGGTACTCCGGCAGGTGGCTAAGAGCGGCGAGGATCTGCTCATAACCAACACCGCACAGAACAATCCCGCGGAAAACAGCAATACAGTATAGACATTCTTCGAGACCTTCGCCTCAAATAATAGGCGTAAGCGAGCACTCCGCAGCCTTGCCGAAGTCTGCCATGTAGAAGCAATAAATCCATGGAGCGATACGGCTATCACTTTCAATGCCAGTGACGAACCGAAATTCCGAACAGCCCAAGCACCAGCCGCCTTGGTCCTTAGTCCAATTGTGGATGGCTTCCGGCTTACTAATGTGCTAATGGACAGCGGCAGAGGATTAGACCTCATCTATGAAGAAACTCTTAGCAAAATGGAAATAGACAGGAGCCGCATTGAGCAAAGCAGCACGACCTTCAGAGGAATCATCCCTAGTCGGGAGGCACGCTGCGCAGGAAAAATCACACTAGACGTGGTATTCGGCACGCCGGAGAATTATAGGTCCGAAGAAATCACATTCCAAGTGGCCCCATTCAGTAGAGGATACCACGCCCTCTTAGGGCGGGAGGCGTTCATGATCTTCGAAGCTATACCCCATTACGGGTGCATGAAGCTCAAAATGCCCGGGCCCAATGGAATCATCACTCTAGCTAGCGATCTGGACATAGCACTCTGCGCCGAGAATAAAACCGCCGCACTAGCCCTTGAGGTGTTATCCGAAGCCCTCGCGGCCGAAGAACTGACGGCGCTGCGTTCCACAGTGGACAGGGACGATGTGATACTCGGCAAAAGATCCAAATCCACCTCTTTTAAACCAGCGGATGAAATAGTCAAATTCCAAGTCCACCCAACGGACCCTACCAAAACAACATCCATCGGGGCACAATTAAACCCCACAGTAGACGCCGCACTACGGGAGTTCTTGCGCGAAAATTAGGACATCTTCGCCTGGCATCCTTCAGACATGCTAGGAATCCCACGCAGGCTGGCCGAGCATAGCCTTAACATTCTAAAGGGGTTCAAGCCGGTCAAACAGACTCTTCGGCGTTTCTCTGAACCTAAGCAACAAGCCATGGGAGAAGAACTAGCCAAGTTACTGGAAGCCGGATTCATCCGAGAAATAAAACATCCGGACTGGCTAGCAAACCTGGTGATGGTACCAAAGAAGGACAAATCCTGGCGCCTATGTGTCGACTTCAAGGACCTTAATAAGGCTTGCCCCAAGGATCCCTTACCCCTCCCTCGCATCAATCAAATTATCGATGCTACCGCAGGACGCGACTCATTGTGTTTCCTCGACGCATACTCCGGATACCATCAAACTAAGATGGCGGAGTCCGATCAAGCCGCAACGGCATTTATCACTCCATACGACCCCTTCTATTTTAACACCAAGCCTTTCGGGCTCAAAAACGCCGGTGCAACCTATCAACGCATGATTCAGACATGCTTGGAGACACAGATCGGCAAAACAGTGGAGGCATACGTAGACGATGTGTTCATTAAAACCAGACACGTCGAATCCTTAATAGACGACTTGAGGCTCACGTTCGATAATATCTGAACATACGACATTAAGCTCAATCCGGAAAAATGCATCTTCGGCGTGCCCGCCGGAAAGCTCTTAGGCTTCATCGTCTCAAACAGAGGAATCGAAGCAAATCCGGCTAAAATCAGAGCTCTGTCACAGTTGTCCATCCCAACAGACCTCAAGCAAATCTAGAAACTAACTGGATGTGTGGCTGCCTTAAGCCGCTTCATCTCCCGATTAGGGAAAAGGCACTGCCTCTTTATCGCCTTCTCCGACGCACCGAACACTTCGAGTGGACGGATGCGGCCACGGCCGGACTAGAGGAAATAAAAGCCGTTTTGGCCACAAACCCAATCTTGGCCGCGCCAAATGTAGGCGAACCAATGTTGTTATATATAGCGGCAACACACCAAGTTGTAAGTGCAGTGCTCGTCGTCGAACGAGAGACGGACGGACATAAGTTCCCGCTTCAAAAGCCGGTATACTATGTATCCACTGTCCCAACTCCATGCAAATCATGGTACCAACATTATCAAAAGATAGCATACGCGGTCTTCATGGCATCCCGGAAACTACGACACTACTTTCAAGAGTGTTCAATTACGGTGGCCTCTGAAGTACCACTCAACGACATAATAAACAACCGCGAAGCCACGGGCCGGATTGCTAAATGGGATATTGAGCTCCTCCCGTTCGACATAATATACAAACCACGGTGAGCCATTAAGTCACAAGTACAGGCCAATTTCGTCGCTGAATGGACAGAAGCCGAACTCCCTAAAGAGTACGACGCATACTCCAATTGGATAATGCACTTTGACGGCTCTAAAATGCTGGCGGTTCTGGGGGCTGGTGTCGTCCTGACATCCCCCACCGGAGATACAGTCCAGTACGTACTCCAAATATTATACACAGACTCCAACAACGCAGCAGAATACGAGGCCCTATTACACAGCCTCCGGATGGCAGTCTCCATGGGCATTCAACGCCTAGAGGTGCGGGGGGATTCGAACCTCGCAATATCTCAAATAAATGGAGACTTCGACGCCAAGGATCCAAAAATGGCGGCTTATCGCAACGCCGTCCTCAAAATGTCAGCTCGGTTCGAGGGGCTTGAATTCCACCATGTGGTCCGGGAAAACAATCAGGCGGCAGATATCCTTGCCCGCATCAACGCTAAGTGCGATCCAGTCCCACCTAATATCTTTTTGGAAAGGCTGTTTAAGCCATCTGTGGTATGGGAAGGAGAGACCGGAAATAATAGTCAGGACCCGGACACAACGCCAGATCCCGAACACCCTGGCATAATCGGAGGCTCTACCACCAAAATAACACCTTCCACCCACGTGATTATGGCCGTCATTGCCCCGTGGACAGAACCCTTCTTGGCCTACCTAACTAGGCAGAAACTACCTGAGGACCCAAATGAGGCACGTTGCATTGTGCGACGGTCTAAAGCCTACAAGGTCCACGAGGGAGAGCTTTATAATAAAAGCGCTACCGGAGTCCTTCAAAGGTGCATCTCCGAAGAAGAAGGACGGAAACTTTTGGCAGAAATTCATGCTGGACTTGGCGGCCACCACACCGCAGCCCGGGCCCTTGTAAGCAAGGCCTTTCATACAAGTTTTTACTGGCCGACGGCCCGAGCAGACGCACAGGATCTTGTTCAACGATGCGTCGATTGCCAGCTTTTTGCAAACCAAAGCCATAAGCCGCCTACCGCTCTCTGAACAATCCTCATCACTTAGCCCTTTGCGGTTTGGGGGCTTGATATGGTCGGACCCCTCAAAGGGGGAAGCCATAAGAAAAAATACTTATTGGTCATGGTGGATAAATTCACCAAATGGATAGAAGCCAAACCAGTTAAAACGGCCCAGTCTGGACCAGTGATAGACTTCATATCCGGGGTTGTACACCGTTACGGCGTCCCCCATAGCATCATCACCGATAAAGGCTCGAACTTTATAGCCGACGAGGTAAAAATTTGGTGCAGCAACATGGGCATTAAGCTCGATTATGCTTATGTCTATCACCCGCAAACTAACGATCAAGTTGAGAGAGCAAATAGTCTTATCATGAGCGGCATTAAACCCAGATTAGTGTGATCCTTAAAGGAATCAGATATGCACTGGGTAGAGGAGCTCGACTCCGTACTATGGGGGCTGCGGACCACGCCCAATCGCACTACCGGATACACACCGTTTTTCATGGTGTACGGTGCAGAGGCGGTACTGCCCTGCGACATAATTCATGACTCACCTCGAGTGCGCATGTACAAAGAGAAAGAAGCCGAGCTTGATCGCAGGAAAGTTTGGACGCCTTGGAGGAGGAGCGTTACGTAGCAAAAGCCCGTTCCACATTTTATCAGCAACAGGCTCGAAGGTATCAAAGCAGAGAAGTATGGGCCAAAACTTATAACGTCGGCGAACTCGTTCTATGCCTACCGGAGAAGAAAAAGAACAAGCTCAAGCCCAAATGGGAAGGTCCCTTCGTTATTGACCAAGTTCTAACCGGTGGAGCGTATCGCCTGCGGGATGCATCGGACAATCGACTCGAGCCAAACCCATGGAATGTAGCCAGACTCCGAAGGTTCTACGCCTAGTGTCGGACTCTATGTTCGTCTCCTTACCTCCGTCAATTTTATATATATCCGTTATCTGTCTTTTATTTCTTTCTTACTTCCCTTTTTCTTCAAGGCCTTAAAAGGCTAAAATGTGTCTTGACTACACAATCTTGACGTGCTAGCCGCGCTCATTATACCTAGGGCCTTCTCATATAGAAGCTTAATATAACTATTCTCCGGGCTCTATGCCCCACACATGTGTCATTCTTCCACATGTACCTTTTTTTGCCATTATATGCATTGATATGACTTAAGTTTTGGCCAAGCTGGGTTGCCTGGCTCTTGTGTTTATGCCCTACGTTCCCGTTAATTCGGCTAGGGCATAAGGGGAGCGCCTCTGCGATTGTTACTGCCGGGTCAGCCGGATGTGTACCTCAGACTGGGCGAAGCCGAAAGCTCGCGTTCTTAAGGGAATACTCGGTTGGTGAACAAAAGACGACCTTTACTTATTGTAATATACGCCCCCATATGTTTATATCATGCGTCTCTTTTCGCAGTTCAGACATGCACATTAGGGCATGCATACCCAGGGAAAGGAACCCTTAACGGAACTATTCTCCTTGGAAGATGTTTCTTACTATCCATGTAAAATAACATAGCTAGCTAGTTGGGTACTTGTTTGTTCAAGCACTTATGACCCCTATGCCTGGTTTCCACGCGTACCCCGGTTTATTTATAACTAAGCGGGTATTCGGATACACTCCGGACTGTCGGGTCCAGAGGTCGAAGCGAGAAGGTCCGCCATGGCAAATGATTTACAATCCGGCTAGGGACAATACATGTCACTTGAAGTACACAGTCACTTAGATTGACTGAAATCTTCTTCTATACCATCCAACATGCTGTCTAGCCTACAATCCTGTTGGGAATACTTTGCGGCTAATTTTACTTGGTCATACACCAAACTGATGGGGGTCTCTTTCCCATCGGGCCCCACAGGTCCGACCTCGGCCATGTGGTTCGGGTCAGCCTTGGTATATCGCGTCTTCACCATGGCCCAGGCTTCCTTTGCACCTTGTCCTTGAGCTTCTCTACATGCTCCCCCATGCCTCCTGGCAGGGAGGCGGATGGCCACAAGGCTTGGGCAATGCCCTGCATCACCTGCCAAACTTGTTCGTGCAGCTGTAAGAGCTCTGGCAGAAGATCACCCGAAGACCCGGGAATCTCCTCCGCGGGACGACCCGTCAGCATACCTGCAGACATAACTCTGTTAGCCGGTTTCTTCGCCGAACACTTTAAAAGTTCATTCAAGCACTTACTGAAAATGCCGCGTCGAAGCCTCTTATTCTCCTTTACGGAGTCAGCAAGCTGGGCCCGAACATCTTTCAGTTCCACGCCCAGCTGGATATTAGCATCTTGGAGATCGTTTTTCTCCCGCCTAACCCATGTAAGCACGCGCTCGCCAGCCTTTGGCTATCGTTGAGCATGTGGCTCATCCCCTATCACAACCTCCGGATTCCCTCTGGAGTCATCTGCAGAATCTATTGTTAGATTTGCATGCATGCCGCATACTACCCGGTACCTGTCATTCTTTGCAATAGAAGTAAGTGTTACCAGAGGGGGCCTTTTTCGGACTCCTTTACTGCGGCAACTGCGGCCTGAAGCTGGGCTTTGCACTCCTCCAGCTCTTGAGACAATCGGGTATTTTTCTCCATAAGAACCTATGCAAACAATGATCCTTAAATCATTTGCGCCAACTATTTCAAGTCTCAGGGGCTACTGATATACATAACTATTAGATTTTCTTACCCGTATATCCTTTACATACTGGTCTGTGGCTTTGGCAAGACCATTTTGAGCAGCTCGGAGGTACGCGTCTCCTGAGTTAAAGGCGTCGAACGCCTCTTGGGAGAAACAAGCGTCGTGGGGTACGGCCCGGCGGCGCCTGTGATTCATGGCACTCTCCACTTCGAAATTTGTAGCAGAGAGCCTATCCGCATCCTCTATAGTAGGAACATCCGGTATTGGCCCCATGTTAGCGTCCGCCTCTAGGTCCGGCTCTGGAGCCCGGCTGGTGGAGGCGTGACCGGCAACCTCTCCAGATACAGTCCAGCGAGCGTTTTTCCTACTAGGAAACATGGGCGTTATTATATTTTCAAAAGACGACCACCATGGAGCGGGGTTCTCTTTTGTACCTTTGCGACGGCGTCTCAGTCCTGACCGCCTTCCTTTTAAGCCTACCCGGCTTCGGTGCCCCTTGTTGGTGACTCACTGCGGGTATCGGCATGGCGTCCCGAGGGCCTTCCCTGTAAGACACCATATGTGTGCGGTAGGTGAATTGCAGAAAAAGGGATCCTTCTCGGAAGTTGGGACTCTGGTTTTACTTACATGCGATGCAGGGAGTAGTCCAGGATAATCGGCTATGATGGCCACCATGGCATCATCGCAGCTCAATTGATAGAACGTCCTGTCAATCAGCTCCTGCTATGAAGTAGCAAGGTAAGTATTTATGACAAAGGATGCGGGAAGGTCTGGAGGAAAAAGTAGCAGCTCACCCAGCTTGGAGGGTTGTACATGGAGAATCCATCCCGTGGCTTGATGTGGATGAACCCCTCTTCCTTTCCTTTGTACAAATCGGATAAATTTTTGCTAGAGCGGCGACTGAGTCCAGTCCCTTACGACCGCAGTGGGTGGCATCGTCTTCTCCGTTGAAGTGCCACATGGGTTGCCCCCGATATTGAAGTGGCTGCACCCCCCGCATTATACATATTGACATAACTTCGGTTACTGTCAATCCTGACTGGGCTAGCATCTGTATCCGACCCAGCAGGTAAAGGACTTCCCCGCTATATTCCTCCTGAGGGCTCCGAGGGCGCCAGCTGCGGCGTTTCTTCAGGGGAGTGTTGTCGAACTCAGGAAGGCCCATCCGAATAGGGTCCGGAAGGGGGACGTACTCCATATAAAACCACTCCGAAGGCCAGTCTTTGGATGTCTTCTTCGGAGTACCGGACAGGTATCCGGTCCCGGCGATGCGCCATATTTCGGTTCTTCCCACTTGGTATATTGACCCCTCCTGTGTACGTGGTATGAGGCAGAATTGCCTCTTCCATAGCTCGGAATGAGCTTCGCAGCCCAGAAATAGCTCACAAAGGGCGACATAGCCAGCGATGTGTAATATGGAGGCAGGGTAAAATTATGCATCTGGAGGCCGTAGAACTCCAGGAGCCCGCGGAGGAACGGATGAATTGGAAATCCAAGCCCTCTTAATAAGTAAGGGACAAGGCATACCCGCTCCCCCATGGATGGGTTGGGAAAGCTCTCCGCTTGCTCCCCGCCATTGTAGGTGGCGAGCCCGGCTCAAATGGGGACCATATACGCTGGAGGGAGAAATCCCTGGGTCTGTAACTCTACTAATTGGCTGTGGGGGACGGAACACTTCTTCCAATTGTCGGCCTTAGGGCTACGGGAGCGAGAGGAGGAGCTGTGATGGCCGGCCATGTTCGAATGGATTTTTCCGAGTGCGCTCCGATGCATACTCGCTGTGGGAGTATGGTGTGATCTGGATCTGAGAATCCCCGTCTCTTTAATAGACGATTTACTCACACGGCTAGGGTGGAAAATGTAAAAACGCCCCGGCTTCTCGCATTCGCTCGACACGTGAAAGATAGCCATTATTAGGCGTGGAAGCCAAGGAGTGCAACATTTATAGGAGGCCGGACACTACTCAGCACGTTCTCAAATTTGGAGCGGAACCCGCCTTGCAATGCCGAAGACAATCTGCGCGCCGGACTCATCGTCATTGAAGCCTGGTTTAGGGGCTACTGAGGGAGTCCTAGATTAGGGGGTCCTCGGACAGCCGGACTATATCCTTTGGCCGTACTGTTGGACTATGAAGATACAAGACTGAAGACTTCGTCCCGTGTCCAGATGGGACTCTCCTTGGCGTGGAAGGTAAGCTTGGCAATACGGATATGTAGATCTCCTCCCTTGTAACCGACTTTGTGTAACCCTAGCCCCCTCTGGTGTCTATATAAACAGGAGGGTCTAGTCCGTAGGACAACAACAATCACACCATAGGCTAGCTTCTAGGGTTTAGCCTCTACGATCTCGTGGTAGATCAACTCTTGTAATTAAGGATGGCAATGGGCCAGGTTTGGACCGGGTTGAACAATATCTAATCCATATCCATATCCATGAAGATAGTTTTTGCCCAACCATGAAAATATCCATGGGTGAAATATTGTGTCCATGTCCAAACCCATCGGATATCCATACCCACTGGATATCCATTGGGTCCTCTCGAGACATATAAATAAGACATAATACAATGTTAACATAAGCTCTTCCAATCATCACCTCATGGCAGGCTAGGCCTCACTTACGGTAAACATCAAACCTTAATTATGGTAAATCAACGCCCACTAACAACCAAATATCATTTAGGATTTTTTTCTAATAGATGAGAATGACGAGTCATTTAACAAGGAGATAAAAATAAGAGAAGGGGTGTTGGAGTATGTTATGGATGGGATTCAATGTCATCTATTAAAAGTTATGATGGGGATTGTGCAATTTCTTTTGCATGTTTTAGATAACAAAGTGTAAAATTGCAACGGGACATGTGACTGTGGGGTAGGGATAGTAGACTTTTGCCCAATAAGTCATAATATCGGGTCGGTATTGGATATATCCACGGGTACAAGATTATATCCATGTCCAACCCACGAGCAATCCAGTCGGGTTTGGGCGCCGCCCATGGACACAAAAGCATATCCAAACCCTATCCATTCGGGTCGGCTATCCATGGGTATCCATGTCCATGGATAAAATTTCCATCCTTACTTGTAATACTCATATCGTCAAGATCAATCAAGCAGGAAGTAGGGTGTAACACCCCGGATACAACTTTCCATATTCGGAACTCCAACTCTTGCCATTTCCGGCTATGTGATTTTTATTTCCTCCATGGTTGGGCTTTTGTTTTTTTGTTGTTTTGTTTTTGTTTTGTTCGTTGCTTTCTTCATTGCATCATTTGCATTTTGTTCATGCCATGCATTTCATCTCATCGCATCATGTGCATTGCATTTGCATATTCTCTTAAAAACTCGTAGCCGTTCGTAGTTACCCTTTCTCTCTTCGCCTCCGTTGTCGTTTTGTCAGGCCCCTTGTCCTCGTTGACCTCCTCGGACCGCTTTGCCTTCGTTGGTCGTTTCAGTCCAACCAAGTTTCATTGCCCTCTTATTTGTCTACCTTCGCAACCTCTCTGCACAACCACCGACCCCCTCTTGCGTGCGTCCGAAAACTTCCCCGAACCCGAACCGGGCAGTCGTTACCGTTGTGTCCGGATCATCCCCAAACGTCTACAAAATATCTCCATTTTTTTATTTGGGCTTCCTAGCCTATTTTTCTTAACCCACTCACTATATATATTTGTCTAACCTGAGACCAAATCCCTAATTTCTAGGGATCCTCCTAGCCGCCGCCACTCCTCCTGTCTCGTCTTCCTCGGAATCCTCCTGTCTCCTCTTCCTCGAAATCCTCCCGATCCAAATCCCCCGCAGCCAACCACCTCCCTCGCTCGTTTTCAGCTCCGAACCAACCCACAGCCGCGCCGCTCTTCCCGCTCGATCCCTCCCCGAGCACCTCGTGCCCGATTTCCGCTGCTCCCCTGCGCATCAAAGCATCTCTGCCTCCCCAAGCCACCTCACCTCCCTCTCCCCGAGCACCCCGTCCGCCCCGCCGCGCCGGCCGGCGAGCCGACGCCGTTGAGCGCCAACGCAGCAGCAGCCCCAGGCGAGCCCCCGTCGCGCGCCTCTCCTTCCCTTGCTCCTCTTCTCGGACTCATCTCCCTCTCTTTTCTCTGTAACAGCGACGCCGCCATCTTCTTCACGGAGGACCTCGACGAGAACGCCGCCCGCGGTACCCCCGATCTTCCCCGGCGCAACCCCATTCCGCTGCGCCCCTGCGCCATGCTGCCATGCCCCGCCGCTGCCGGCGGACGCGTCCCGCTCGTCCCGGACCTCCCCTACTTCGCCGAGTCCTCGCCCCCGCGCTGGTTCTGCGCCTTGCCGTGGCGCCGCCGCCGATGAGTCGATGCCGTTCAGCGAGGCCCCTCTCGGCCTCTCCTTTTCCTTCCCCGACTTGGTTCTCTCTGAAATTGTCTCCTCGTTGAACAGAGGACAGGCGCCACCTTCTTCAGCTCCGCGACTCGCCAAGGCCCTCTTCGCCCGGATCCCGCCGCCGGCAAGGCCTGCCTCCGCCGTCTCGCCAGATCCGGCAGGCCCTCGTCGCCCCGCCGCCGCTGACTCTACTTCACCTGACCGGGCGTCCTCTTTCTTCCTCGTCTGCACCAAGTCCCGCCGCCCGTGCCCGTTGACGCGTCGAACCGCTGCCTGCAGCGTGCCCAGATCCGCAGCAGGCCCAGCGCCGCCGCCTCCACCGGACCGGCCCAAGGCGCCTCCCCCACCTGGCCTCCTCCCCACCAGCGGGCCTTGGCCGGGGTGAGCAGACCCCTCCACCTCTCCTCAGGCACTTTGGGCCACACAGATTCGCCCAGTAGTTTTTTTTCCTGCGCTGCGATTTTGTCTATTTATCCAAGAATTACAGATTTGCGAAACCCCTTGCACTTCATGCATATAATAACTCATGATCTGTGCATCATATGTAAAAACTTTATATATGTAAAATGCTCAGAAAATTGCGTAGATTAATAATATGTCATTTTCATCCCATGTTAAAATGTTTAACTTGCTTTTTATTTAAATTTGCTAATATGCCATGTTAAAATGATTTATTTCATAACTAAATAACCGTAACTCGGAATTAAATGTTCTTTATATGTAAATGGGGTGGGAAAATGCCTAGTTTAACATGGTCCACTTTATTTTGCTGTTTAACAACAATAAAATATGTTTTAGGGCAGAACAGTACCGAATCTAAAATATTGCACATGAGGATTTTCCGGAATTGTTGTTTGATGTTTCCGGCCTCATTTAAACTTGCCTAAATAGTTAGTTTAATTATGCTCCACCTCTTGCCATGTTTAACAACATTTAATATTGTTGTGTGCCTTAACGAGATTAAACTAAATATGTCAATGTGGTGTTTTGTCAATATGCAACCCGTTGCATATTGAGCCCCACTTAACTTGTAGTGTTGTTTGTGCATATTGCCATGCCATGCCTCATTAAACCGGACATGCATCATACTTGATTGTGCATCATGCCATGTTTATGCTTGTGCATTTACCATGTTGTTTGTTTCTTTCCGGTGTTGCTTCTCGGTTCCGGTAATGTTGCGATTGTGAGGATTCGTTCGACTACTCCCGTTCGTTCTACTTCATGGACTCGTTCTTCTTCCTAGCGGGATTTCAGGCAAGATGACCGCTACCCTGGATCTCACTACTATCATTGTTATGCTAGTTGCTTCGTTCTATCGCTATGCTGCGCTACCTATTACCTGTTTGTCAAGCCATCCCAATTGCCATGTCAGCCTCTAACCTTTGTTACCCTTCCTAGCAAACCGTTGATTGGCTATGTTACCTCTTTGCTCAGACCCCTCTTATAGCGTTGTTAGTGCAGGTGAAGATGAAGTTTGTTCCTTGTTGGAACATGGAGATGTTGTTCCTTGTTGGAACATGTTTACTTGTTGGGATATCACAATATATCTTATATTATTAATGCATCTATATACTTGGTAAAGGGTGGAAGGCTCGGCCTTATGCCTGGTGTTTTGTTCCACTCTTGCCGCCCTAGTTTCCGTCATATCGGTATTATGTTCCCGGATTTTGCGTCCCTAACGCGGTCGGGTGATTTATGGGACCCCCTTGACAGTTCGCTTTGAATAAGACTTTTCCAGCAAGGCCCAACCTTGGTTTTACCATTTGCCTCACCACCATCTATACCCTTCCTTGGGTCGGCCAACCCAAGGGTCATCTTTATTTATCCCCCGACCAGTGCTTCTCTAAGTGCTGGCCCGAACCGAGTAGATCATGGGCCCCTCGTGGCAACTCGAGGTTTGGTTTTACTCGTAGGATGTCTCATCCGGTGTTGCCACGAGAACGAGATATGTGCAGCTCCTATCGGGATTGTCGGCGATCGGCGGTTTTTCTGGTCTCGTTTATTGCTGTCGAAATGTCTTGTAGCCGGATTCCGAGACTGATCGGGTCTTCCGGGAGAAGGAATATCCTTCGTTGATCGCGAGAGCTTATCATGGGCTAAGTTGGGACACCCTGCAGGGTTTTGAACTTTCAAAGCCGTGCCCGCGGTTATGTGGCAGATGGGAATTTGTTAATGTCCGGTTGTAGAAAACCCGAAGTTGATCTTAATTAAAATACACCAACCGTGTGCGTAACCGTGAGTGTCTCTTTTCGGGGTTGATCGAGAGGAGAACACGGTTTCTGGGTTATGTCTGACGTAAGTAGGAGTTCAGGATCACTTCTTGATCTTTACTAGTTGACGACCGTTCCTTTGTTTCTCTTCTCGCTCTCATTTGCGTATGTTAGCCACCATATATGCTTAGCCGCTGCTGCTACCTCACCACTTTACCCCTTCCTTTCCCATTAAGCTTTGCTAGTCTTGATACCCATGGTCATGGGATTGCTGAGTCCTCGTGGCTCACAGATTACTACACCACCAGTTGCAGGTACAGGTTACGCGATGATCATGACGCGAGAGCAATGCTTGCTTGCGTTGAGTTCTTCTTCTGCTTCTTCGATCAGGGGATAGGTTCCAGGTCGGCAGCGTGGGATAGCAGGGTGGATATTGTTTGAGTTTCTGTTTATGTTTCATCCGTAGTCGGATGTTGATCTTGTATGATGTGATGTTGTATTCATGTGGCATTGTATGCCCTTTTGTATGTATCCCCACTATTATGTAATGTTGATGTAATGATATCCACCTTGCAAAAGCGTCTTCAAGATGCGCTTCTATCCTTGGTGGGACCTTCGAGTTCCTTTAGGATAGGGTCGCATCTTGGGCGTGATAAGTTGGTATCGAGCCTCGACCGACCTTAGGAGCCCCCTTGTTTGTTGGCCGTTGTTGAGTCTAGAAGAAAACTATTTTGAGTCTTAGGATTATATATATCAGAGAGTAGGATTCTTTTTACTCCTCAGTCCCTTCGTCGCTCTGGTGAGGCCTCCTGACGTAGATGTTTTGTCTTTCCTCTTCTCAAATTTCACGAAAATTTTTTAGGATCACGCGGGTATCTTGGAATCGTTCCGATGGTTTTGTGACGAGAACATTGTTCTTGGTGCCTCCTGACATTTAGGGGTTGTGGCAGTGTCCCGGGGAGTTGAGCTCCGAGGTGTTGTCGTCACAATTTTATCGTTGCAGTTCTGGAATACCTGAGTTTTGCCGACATCGAAAATCTCTTTTGTACAGTTGTTGGTGAGATAACCCCGATAACCCAGTACTGAGGTGAGTGCGGGAGTATTGCCATGACTTGTATAGCGGATGTTTTTCGAAGGTCGAGGTACACGATTTCCGAGGATTTCTTGGTTATGTGTTGACGGATGGATACAGCTGGATCTAGGTATTGTTAGTTTGGGTGATATATTTTGTGTCCCCTGTATCCCCAACACCAGATTGCATAACCAGAAAGTTTCGGGAGTTTATAGGTGGGAATTCAAGTAGCTCCTAGAATATCTTTCCGACAGATGCATGATATGAGATTGGGTAAATCTCTATCATATGTATTTGTTCCGGCTTATTCTGCAAGCCAAATCCTTTGTTTTGTTTTATTTGTGGTATTCGAGTTGCTTCGAAGTCAAATGTTGAATCCATACCTTTTCCTCAAACGGTGTTCTCATATTGCTATGTGAATACAAATCCTTCTTGATCATCAAGGTCTTCATGTTAATTCTTTTCCAACCGGCGTGCTTCTCATCAAGTGGATCCGATCATTTCAACATCCGCAAGATAAATTCTAAGTTTTTCTCAACGGTGTTTGTTTCATCCGTCCCCAAGTTGCCTTTGTTTTCCGCCCTCCACCCTTTTTCTTCAAGGACTCAGATTTCTTAATCACGTATCCTTTTATTTATGGAAGTCTCTTCATTCTTTTCTTTCAATGTTCTTATCCGGTGATTTCCCATGAAGATGCTCAACAGTTTCAAGTTCATCATTCTTCATTCTCGTATTCTTTTCCGGTGGATTTAACTCAAGCTTTCAGTGTTGATCATATTCTTTTCCTCGTTTCAAATGTTTCTCCACGTCGGTGCACCTCTTAGTTGTTCACCTCCCTCTATTCTTGTCCGGAGTGCTCAAGATATCTCAGAAGAATCATGTTTCCTTTCTTAATCCGTTCGAGTTACTTCAAGTTTTTCTCTCATTCAAGCTATTTAATTCAACCGGTGCAATCTCTCTTCAAAATCGTTCAACGGTGTTTTCTTTTGAATGGGCCCTAACCCACAGGTCTTTTCCCAGGATCTTACCTGACTCTTCTAATTCTCCCGGAGTTATTCTCAAATTCATTGCAAAGTTTGACGTAAGAATGAATTATCATCAATCAAATGTCTTTCTCCGAGATCGCTTTCAAATTCTTTTTCATTGTTGGCTCAACATCTTTGCTTTTCATTCTCCCGGAGTATCTCAGCAATTTTGGTGGTGTTTCTCGTCGTCAGTTGAAGATTGAAGAAGAGTTTCTCTTAAATCTTGTTCCATTCTCTTCAATATTCATGGTTCTAGTTTGATGCCATCCTCTCATAATTGTTTTGATTGTGACAATTCTTTTCTTACCATCCGGAGCATTTCATGAGTTGTTTCCATTTCTTTCCTCCGTAGGCCATCATGTCATAATTCTTCATTCTCAGCGTGTAGCTATCATTCTTCAAATCTTACCGGTGGATCGTTCAAATATCCTCTAATCAGTTCATGATTTCTTTGTTCTCATGTATCTAAATCCCTTCAAGTATCTTCATTCGTTTTCCAATTCTTCCCGGTGAATTGTGCCTTGGCTACGTTCATTTGCAATTCTTACGGTGGTTCGTTCAAGAGTTCTCTTTTCTTGATTATCATAACAATTCATTCGTTCTTTCGAATCCTACCGGTGGTTCATGAAGACCTTCTCAAGTTTGCGTTATGCCATTTCTCAATTCTTTTGCAAGAAGAATAAGTAGTATGTTAAATCCATTGCTTGTCATCAATTTAATTTGATGAAGGATAAGCATACAATAAATCTATTCTTATTTCCTCGAGGTGATTCAATTTTTTTCTTCCGGAGTTGTTCATGATATCATTTATCGGTTCTAAGTTGTTCATCTTTTCTTTTCCGGAGTTCCAAGTTTTCGGCATTATCTCATAGCGAAGCTCCTTCTAAATCATTTCTAGGCTTGGATCCTATTCTTTTCATCATTTTGCTTACTGGAGGCTCTACATGGTGGTTCATCAAGAACTCCTTTCATTCTTCAATTGTTCTTCAAGTTTTCTCTCGAAGTTATGATCCGCCAAGCTATACTCAAAATTAAACATGGTGCTCAACACATGTTTTTTTTTGAGGAGCTCAAGTATTCCTCATCTTGCATTTCGAAGTGCAATTCTTTCTACATTGTCATTTGAGGTGGTGTTATGTCATTTTGGACAATTTGAGTTCGTGTTTCATGATTAATATGTTGTCAAGAATGAGGTATTTTAAATCCATCAATCTCTTCGTTGGAGTTATCTTGTGTCATATTTCACCTAAAGCCTTCCCTAAGGAATGTTGCTATTTGTGGTGCTTATCAATGATCCAAATTTCTCCTTCTCATCTCGGTGAAGAAGTTTCTCTTATCTTCACTGATCTCAACCAATCAATTGTTTCTGTTAATGGCGGGTTGTCACCTCATAGACTTGAGATGTTTCCATAAGCCCACTACAAGCTTATTCTTTTCGGCGTTTGTTTTCCAACAACTCCGTCAAATTCTTCTTTGCAAGGGTGCTTTTCCAAGCTCATTTGTGGCAGAAGTTGGCATTTTCTTCTCCAATCTTTTATTTCAATGATCTATCTCCTATTCTTTCTTCCGGAGGCATGGTGGTGTTGCTCTCTTCACCCATCACCTCGTTTTGCAAATATCATGTTCTTTTCCTTGCTTATCCGTTTAGCCGGAGTGTCGTGTTTTCATTCGAGTTTCTCTCATCTAATCAAGTTTTGCCTCCCTTCTCAACCGGAGAGCGGTCTGAAATGTTTCTTACCCCTTGTGCCATTATTTCAATTCCGGAGGCAGTGTGTTGTTGATTTCATCAATTATCCTCTCATCTTGTCAAGTTCTTGTTCAATTCCTTCCATTTACAGTCGGAGTGCTGCCCAAATTATATCAATCTTATTCCTTCTCTATCTGGCTTTAACCGGAGTGGTTTCAAATTCTATCTTGTCCATTAAACTCTTGATTCATGTCTTGGCAACCTTCAAGTTCTCGTAATACTCCTTGTTCCTCTTTTCGACCGGATTGTTTGCAATCTCGTTCATCTCTGTTGTACTCTTTCTTTTAAATTGTTTAACCTCTCAAGGTTCTTTGGTTTCACTCGTTCGTCAAAGAAGCAACTTACTTTACCTCTTATCTTCCTCTTCCTTTTCCCTCCGGTGCCATCCTAGATCTCGGGACGAGATCCTCTCGTAGTGGTGGAGTGTTGTAACACCCCGGATACAACTTTCCATATTCGGAACTCCAACTCTTGCCATTTCCGGCTATGTGATTTTTATTTCCTCCGTGGTTGGGTTTTTGTTTTTTTGTTGTTTTGTTTTTGTTTTGTTCGTTGCTTTCTTCATTGCATCATTTGCATTTTGTTCATGCCATGCATTTCATCTCATCGCATCATGTGCATTGCATTTGCATATTCTCTTAAAAACTCGTAGCCGTTCGTAGTTACCCTTTCTCTCTTCGCCTCCGTTGTCGTTTTGTCAGGCCCCTTGTCCTCGTTGACCTCCTCGGACCGCTTTGCCTTCGTTGGTCGTTTCAGTCCAACCAAGTTTCATTGCCCTCTTATTTGTCTACCTTCGCAACCTCTCTGCACAACCACCGACCCCCTCTTGCGTGCGTCCGAAAACTTCCCCGAACCCGAACCGGACAGTCGTTACCGTTGTGTCCGGATCATCCCCAAACGTCTACAAAATATCTCCATTTTTTTATTTGGGCTTCCTAGCCTATTTTTCTTAACCGCCCGATTTCGATCGGAGGGTCGAGATAATCCCTAACCCACTCACTATATATATTTGTCTAACCTGAGACCAAATCCCTAATTTCTAGGGATCCTCCTAGCTGCCGCCACTCCTCCTGTCTCGTCTTCCTCGGAATCCTCCTGTCTCCTCTTCCTCGAAATCCTCCCGATCCAAATCCCCAGAGCCAACCACCTCCCTCGCTTGCTTTCAGCTCGAACCAACCCACAGCCGCGCTCTTCCCGCTCGATCCTCCCGAGCACCTCGTGCCCGATTTCCGCTGCTCCCCTGCGCATCAAAGCATCTCTGCCTCCCCAAGCCACCTCACCTACCTCTCCCCGAGCACCCCGTCCGCCCCGCCGCGCCGGCCGGCGAGCCGACGCCGTTGAGCGCCAACGCAGCAGCAGCCCCAAGCGAGCCCCCGTCGCGCGCCTCTCCTTCCCTTGCTCCTCTTCTCGGAATCATCTCCCTCTCTTTCTCAGAATAGCGACGCCGCCATCTTCTTCACGGAGGACCTCGACGAGAACGCCGCCCAGCAGTACCCCGATCTTCCCCGGCGCAACCCCGTTCCGCTGCGCCCCTGCGCCATGCTGCCATGCCCCGCCGCTGCCGGCGGACGCGTCCCGCTCGTCCCGGACCTCCCCTGCTTCGCCGAGTCCTCGCCCCCGCGCTGGTTCTGCGCCTTGCCGTGGCGCCGCCGCCGGTGAGTCGATGCCGTTCAGCGAGGCCCCTCTCGGCCTCTCCTTTCCCTTCCCCGACTTGGTTCTCTCTGAAATTGTCTCCTCGTTGAACAGAGGACAGGCGTCACCTTCTTCAGCTCCGCGACTCGCCAAGGCCCTCTTCGCCCGGATCCCGCCGCCGGCAAGCCCTGCCTCCGCCGTCTCGCCAGATCCGGCAGGCCCTCGTCGCCCCGCCGCCGCTGACTCTGCTTCACCTGACCGGGCGTCCTCTTTCTTCCTCGTCCGCACCAAGTCCCGCTCGCCCGTGCCCGTTGACCGCGTCGAACCGCTGCCCTGCGCGTGGATCAGATCCGCAGCAGGCCCAGCGCACGCCTCCTCCACCGGACCGGCCCAACAGCCCCTCCCCTGCTCGGCCTCCTCCCCACCAGCCGGGCCTTGGCCGGGGTGAGCAGACCCTCCACCTCTCCTCAGGCACTTTGGGCCACAGATTGGCCCGAGTAGTTTTTTTTCCTGCGCTGCGATTTTGTCTATTTATCCAGTAATTACAGATTTGCAGAAACCCCCTTGCACTTCATGCATATAATAACTCATGATCTGTGCATCATATGTAAAAACTTTATATATGTAAAATGCTCAGAAAATTGCGTAGATTAATAATATGTCATTTTCATCCCATGTTAAAATGTTTAACTTGCTGTTTATTTAAATTTGCTAATATGCCATGTTAAAATGATTTATTTCATAACTAAATAACCGTAACTCGGAATTAAATGTTCTTTATATGTAAATGGGTTGGAAAAATGCCTAGTTTAACATGGTCCACTTTATTTTGCTGTTTAACAACAATAAAATATGTTTTAGGGCAGAACAGTACCGAATCTAAAATATTGCACATGAGGATTTTCCGAATTGTTGTTTGATGTTTCGGCCTCATTTAAACTTGCCTAAATAGTTAGTTTAATTATGCTCCACCTCTTGCCATGTTTAACAACATTTAATATTGTTGTGTGCCTTAACGAGATTAAACTAAATATGTCAATGTGGTGTTTTGTCAATATGCAACCCGTTGCATATTGAGCCCCACTTAACTTGTAGTGTTGTTTGTGCATATTGCCATGCCATGCCTCATTAAACCGGACATGCATCATACTTGATTGTGCATCATGCCATGTTTATGCTTGTGCATTTACCATGTTGTTTGTTTCTTTCCGGTGTTGCTTCTCGGTTCCGGTAATGTTGCGATTGTGAGGATTCGTTCGACTACTCCCGTTCGTTCGACTTCATGGACTCGTTCTTCTTCCTAGCGGGATTTCAGGCAAGATGACCGCTACCCTGGATCTCACTACTATCATTGTTATGCTAGTTGCTTCGTTCTATCGCTATGCTGCGCTACCTATTACCTGTTTGTCAAGCCATCCCAATTGCCATGTCAGCCTCTAACCTTTGTTACCCTTCCTAGCAAACCGTTGATTGGCTATGTTACCGCTTTGCTCAGCCCCCTCTTGTAGCGTTGTTAGTGCAGGTGAAGATGAAGTTTGTTCCTTGTTGGAACATGGAGATGTTGTTCCTTGTTGGAACATGTTTACTTGTTGGGATATCACAATATATCTTATATTATTAATGCATCTATATACTTGGTAAAGGGTGGAAGGCTCGGCCTTATGCCTGGTGTTTTGTTCCACTCTTGCCGCCCTAGTTTCCGTCATATCGGTATTATGTTCCCGGATTTTGCGTCCCTAACGCGGTCGGGTGATTTATGGGACCCCCTTGACAGTTCGCTTTGAATAAGACTTTTCCAGCAAGGCCCAACCTTGGTTTTACCATTTGCCTAACCACCATCTATACCCTTCCCTTGGGTCGGCCAACCCAAGGGTCATCTTTATTTAGCCCCCGGACCAGTGCTTCTCTAAGTGCTGGCCCGAACCGAGTAGATCATGGGGCCCCTCGTGGCAACTCGAGGTTTGGTTTTACTCGTAGGATGTCTCATCCGGTGTTGCCCTGAGAACGAGATATGTGCAGCTCCTATCGAGATTGTCGACGCATCGGGCGGTTTTGCTGGTCTCGTTTTATTGCTGTCGAAATGTCTTCTAGCCGGGATTCCGAGACTGATCGGGTCTTCCCGGGGAGAAGGAATATCCTTCGTTGATCGCGAGAGCTTATCATGGGCTAAGTTGGGACACCCCTGCAGGGTTTTGAACTTTCAAAGCCGTGCCAGCGTTATGTGGCAGATGGGAATTTGTTAATGTCCGTTGTAGAAAACCCGGTTGATCTTAATTAAAATACACCAACCGTAGCGCGTATCGTGAGTGTCTCTTTTCGGGTTGATCGAGAGGAGAACACGGTTTCTGGGTTATGTCTGACGTAAGTAGGAGTTCAGGATCACTTCTTGATCTTTACTAGTTGACGACCGTTCCTTTGTTTCTCTTCTCGCTCTCATTTGCGTATGTTAGCCACCATATATGCTTAGCCGCTGCTGCTACCTCACCACTTTACCCCTTCCTTTCCCATTAAGCTTTGCTAGTCTTGATACCCATGGTAATGGGATTGCTGAGTCCTCGTGGCTCACAGATTACTACACCACCAGTTGCAGGTACAGGTTACGCGATGATCATGACGCGAGAGCGATGCTTGCTTGCGTTGAGTTCTTCTTCTGCTTCTTCGATCAGGGGATAGGTTCCAGGTCGGCAGCCTGGGATAGCAGGGTGGATATTGTTTGAGTTTCTGTTTATGTTTCATCCGTAGTCGGATGTTGATCTTGTATGATGTGATGTTGTATTCATGTGGCATTGTATGCCCTTTTGTATGTATCCCCACTATTATGTAATGTTGATGTAATGATATCCACCTTGCAAAAGCGTCTTCAAGATGCGCTTCTATCCTTGGTGGGACCTTGAGTTCCTTTAGGATAGGGTCGCATCTTAGGCGTGATAAGTTGGTATCGAGCCTCGACCGACCTTAGGAGCCCCTTGTTTGTTGGCCGTTGTTGAGTCTAGAAGAAAACTATTTTGAGTCTTAGGATTATATATATCGGAGAGTAGGATTCTTTTTACTCCTCAGTCCCTTCGTCGCTCTGGTGAGGCCTCCTGACGTAGATGTTTTGTCTTTCCTCTTCTCAAATTTCATGAAATTTTTTTTAGGATCACGCGGGTATCTTGGAATCGTTCCGATGGTTTTGTGACGAGAACATTGTTCTTGGTGCCTCCTGACATTTAGGGGTTGTGGTAGTGTCCCGGGGAGTTGAGCTCCGAGGTGTTGTCGTCACAATTTTATCGTTGCAGTTCTGGAATACCTGAGTTTTGCCGACATCGAAAATCTCTTTTGTACAGTTGTTGGTGAGATAACCCCGATAACCCAGTACTGAGGTGAGTGCGGGAGTATTGCCATGACTTGTATAACGGATGTTTTTCGAAGGTCGAGGTACACAATTTCCGAGGATTTCTTGGTTATGTGTTGACGGATGGATACAGCTGGATCTAGGTATTGTTAGTTTGGGTGATATATTTTGTGTCCCCTGTATCCCCAACACCAGATTGCATAACCAGAAAGTTTCGGGAGTTTATAGGTGGGAATTCAAGTAGCTCCTAGAATATCTTTCCGACAGATGCATGATATGAGATTGGGTAAATCTCTATCATATGTATTTGTTCCGGCTTATTCTGCAAGCCAAATCCTTTGTTTTGTTTTATTTGTGGTATTCGAGTTGCTTCGAAGTCAAATGTTGAATCCATACCTTTTCCTCAAACGGTGTTCTCATATTGCTATGTGAATACAAATCCTTCTTGATCATCAAGGTCTTCATGTTAATTCTTTTCCAACCGGCGTGCTTCTCATCAAGTGGATCCGATCATTTCAACATCCGCAAGATAAATTCTAAGTTTTTCTCAACGGTGTTTGTTTCATCCGTCCCCAAGTTGCCTTTGTTTTCCCGCCCTCCCACCCTTTTTCTTCAAGGACTCAGATTTCTTAATCACGTATCCTTTTATTTATGGAAGTCTCTTCATTCTTTTCTTTTAATGTTCTTATCCGGTGATTTCCCATGAAGATGCTCAACAGTTTCAAGTTCATCATTCTTCATTCTCGTATTCTTTTTCGGTGGATTTAACTCAAGCTTTCAGTGTTGATCATATTCTTTTCCTCGTTTCAAATGTTTCTCCACGTCGGTGCACCTCTTAGTTGTTCACCTCCCTCTATTCTTGTCCGGAGTGCTCAAGATATCTCAGAAGAATCATGTTTCCTTTCTTAATCCGTTCGAGTTACTTCAAGTTTTTCTCTCATTCAAGCTATTTAATTCAACGTGCAATCTCTCTTCAAAATCGTTCAACGGTGTTTTCTTTTGAATGGGCCCTAACCCACAGGTCTTTTCCCAGGATCTTACCTGACTCTTCTAATTCTCCCGGAGTTATTCTCAAATTCATTGCAAAGTTTGACGTAAGAATGAATTATCATCAATCAAATGTCTTTCTCCGAGATCACTTTCAAATTCTTTTTCATTGTTGGCTCAACATCTTTGCTTTTCATTCTCCCGGAGTATCTCAGCAATTTTGGTGGTGTTTCTCGCCGTCAGTTGAAGATTGAAGAAGAGTTTCTCTTAAATCTTGTTCCATTCTCTTCAATATTCATGGTTCTAGTTTGATGCCATCCTCTCATAATTGTTTTGATTGTGACAATTCTTTTCTTACCATCCGGAGCATTTCATGAGTTGTTTCCATTTCTTTCCTCCGTAGGCCATCATGTCATAATTCTTCATTCTCAGCGTGTAGCTATCATTCTTCAAATCTTACCGGTGGATCGTTCAAATATCCTCTACTAAGTTCATGATAAATTAAAGTTCGATTAATCATATTACTTAAGAACTCCCACTTAGATAGACATCCCTCTAATCCTCTAAGTGATCACGTGATCCATATCAACTAAACCATGTCCGATCATCACGTGAGATGGAGTAGTTTCAACGGTGAACATCACTATGTTGATCATATTTACTATATGATTCATGCTCGACCTTTCGGTCTCAGTGTTCCAAGGCCATATCTACATATGCTAGGCTCGTCAAGTTTAACCTGAGTATTCCGAGTGTGCAACTGTTTTGCACCCGTTGTATTTGAACGTAGAGCTTATCACCCCCGATCATCATGTGGTGTCTCAGCACGAAGAACTTTCGCAACGGTGTATACTCAGGGAGAACACATATACCTTGAAATTTAGTGAGAGATCATCTTATAATGCTACCGTCGATCTAAGCAAAATAAGATGCATAAAAGGTAAACATCACATGCAATCAATATAAGTGATATGATATGGCCATCATCATCTTGTGCTTCTTATCTCCATCTCCGAAGCACCGTCATGATCACCATCGTCACCGACGCGACACCTTGATCTCCATCGTAGCATCGTTGTCGTCTCGCCAACTATTGCTTCTATGACTATCGCTACCGCTTAGTGATAAAGTAAAGCAATTACAGGGCGATTGCATTGCATACAATAAAGCGACAACCATATGGCTCCTGCCAGTTGCCGATAACTCGGTTACAAAACATGATCATCTCATACAATAAAATATAGCATCATGCCTTGACCATATCACATCACAACATGCCATGCAAAAACAAGTTAGACGTCCTCTACTTTGTTGTTGCAAGTTTTACGTGGCTGCTACGGGCTGAGCAAGAACCGTTCTTACCTACGCATCAAAACCACAACGATAGTTCGTCAAGTTAGTGTTGTTTTAACCTTCACAAGGACCGGGCGTAGCCACACTCGGTTCAACTAAAGTTGGAGAAACTGACATCCGCCAGCCACTGTGTGCAAAGCACGTCGGTAGAACCAGTCTCGCGTAAGCGTACGCGTAATGTCGGTCCGGGCCGCTTCATCCAACATATCCGCCGAACCAAAGTGTGACATGCTGGTAAGCAGTATGACTTGTATCGCCCACAACTCACTTGAGTTCTACTCGTGCATATAACATCTACGCATAAAACCTGGCTAGGATGCCACTATTTGGGAACAAAGTAATTTCAAAAAAAATCCTACACACACACACAGGATCATGGTGATGCATAACAACGTGAGGGGAGAGTGCGTCCACGTACCCTCGTAGACCGAAAGCAGAAGCGTTAGCACAACGCGGTTGATGTAGTCGTACGTCTTCACGATCCGACTGATCCAAGTACCGAACGTACGGCACCTCCGAGTTTAGCACACGTTCAGCTTGATGACGTCCCGCGAACTCCGATCCAGCAAAGCTTCACGGGAGAGTTCCGTCAGCACGACGGCGTGATGACGGTGATGATGTTGCTACCAACGCAGGGCTTCGCCTAAGCACTGTTACGATATGATCGAGGTGGAATATGGAGGAGGGGGCACCGCACACGGCTAAGAGATCAAGAGATCAATTGTGGTGTCTAGAGGTGCCCCCCTGCCCCCGTATATAAAGGATGGAGGAGGGGAGGCCGGCCAGCCCCTAGGGCGCGCCAGAAGTGCGGAGTCCTACTAGGACTCCCTAGTCCTAGTAGGATTCCTCCTCCCACATGGAATAGGAAAAAGGGAAGGGAAAAGGAGAAGGAAGGAAGGGGGCGCCCCCTTTTCCTAGTCCAATTCGGACCAGACCATGGGGAGGGGTGCGGCCACCTTTTGAGGCCTTTCTCTCCTTTTCCGTATGGCCCATTAAGGCCCAATACGAATTCCCGTAACTCTCCGGTACTCCGAAAAATACCCGAATCACTCGGAACCTTTCCGATGTCCGAATATAGTCGTTCAATATAACGATCTTTACGTCTCGACCATTTCGAGACTGCTCTTCATGTCCCCGATCTCATCCGGGACTCTGAACTACCTTCGGTACATCAAATCACATAACTCATAATACAAATCATCATCGAACATTAAGCGTGCGGACCCTACGGGTTCGAGAACTATGTAGACATGACCGAGACACATCTCCGGTCAATAACCAATAGCGGAACCTGGATGCTCATATTGGCTCCTACATATTCTACGAAGATCTTTATCGGTCAAACTGCATACAACATAAGTTGTTCCCTTTGTCATCAGTATGTTACTTGCCCGAGATTCGATCGTTGGTATCTCAATACCTAGTTCAATCTCGTTACTGGCAAGTCTCTTTATTCGTTCCGTAATATATCATCACGCAACTAACTCATTAGTTACAATGCTTGCAAGGCTTATAGTGATGTGCATTATCGAGTGGGCCCAGAGATACCTCTCCGACAATCGGAGTGACAAATCCTAATCTCGAAATAGGCCAACCCAACAAGTACCTTCAGAGACACCTGTAGAGCACCTTTATAATCACCCAGTTACGTTGTGACGTTTGGTAGCACACAAAGTGTTCCTCCGGTAAACGGGAGTTGCATAATCTCATAGTCATAGGAACATGTATATGTCATGAAGAAAGCAATAGCAACATACTAAATGATCAAGTGCTAAGCTAACGGAATGGGTCAAGTCAATCACATCATTCTCCTAATGATGTGATCCGTTAATCAAATGACAACTCATGTCTATGGCTAGGAAACATAACCATCTTTGATCAACGAGCTAGTCAAGTAGAGGCATACTAGTGACACTGTTTGTCTATGTATTCACACATGTATCATGTTTCCTGATAATACAATTCTAGCATGAATAATAAACATTTATCATGAAATAAGGAAATAAATAATAACTTTATTATTGCCTCTAGGTCATATTTCCTTCAATTAGAGTTATTACTAGAGGGGGTAAAATGACTCAGGAACCTTTGTATCCTGAAGGTCACCCTAAGAGAATTGAGCAAGATTCTCAGAGAGCTAATGTTGATGCACCTAGTCCGTCTAAGAGGAAGAAAAAGAAAAATGATAGGACTTTGCATGCTTCTAGTGAACCTGTTGTTGACACACCTGAGAATCCCAATGATATTTCTATCTCTGATGCTGAAACACAATCTGGGAATGAACATGAACCTAGTGATAATGTTAATGATGATGTTCATGTTGATGCTCAACCTAGCAATAATAACCTGTTGTTGACACACCCATGTTGAACATGCTGTTGATCTTGATAACCCACAATCAAAGAATCAACCTTATGATAAGAGAGACTTCGTTGCTAGGAAGCACGGTAAATAAAGAGAACCATGGGTTCAGAAACCCATGCCCTTTCCTCCTAAACTATCCAAGAAAAAGGATGATGAGGATCTTGAGCGGTTTGCTGAAATGATTAGACCTATCTTTTTGCATATGCGTTTGACTGATATGCTTAAAATGAATCATTATGCTAAGTATATGAAAGATATTGTTACAAATAAAAGAAAGATACCGGAAGCTGAAATTTCCACCATGCTTTCCAATTATACTTTTAAAGGTGGAATACCTAAGAAACTAGGAGATCCAGGAGTACCAACTATACCATGCTCCATTAAAAGAAACTATGTTAAAACTGCTTTATGTGATCTTGGAGCCGGTGTTAGTGTTATGCCTCTCTCTTTATATCGTAGACTTGATTTGAATAAGTTGACACCTACTGAAATATCTTTGCAAATGGCCGATAAATCAACATCTATACCTGTCGGTATTTGTGAGGATGTGCCTGTTGTGGTTGCAAATATTACTATTTTAACGGACTTTGTTATTCTTGATATTCCCGAGGACGATAGTATTTCGATTATCCTTGGTAGACCGGGGCTGTTATTGATTGCAACGAGGGCAAAGTCACTTTTCATGTTAATGGTAATGAGCATACGATACACTTTCTGAGGAAACAACCGTAAGTCCACAGTATCAATTCTATTGGAAAAATTTCAACAATTACAATTGGAGGTTTTGAATTTCCTCTTCCTACTGTCAAGAAAAAATATGATATTCTTATTATTGGGGACATGCATATCCCCGTTGAGGTAACTTAGTGCTATTAAAAAATTCTCCGGTTTCATGCGATTCGGAATGAGTTTGTTAACAAGACTTGATCAACCTTGTTAGTGGATTCCTTTTGATGAGCATGAGATGGATGAAGTTAGAAAGCACAACTCTCTGTACCCTCCTTTTACTTTCTGTTATTTAGTTTAAATAAAGCAAAAATAGTATTTTCTGTCTGTTTTCTGAATTATCCTTGCAATAAAAAAGTACCCCGAAAATAAAAGTTCTCCAAATGCCCTGAAAATGAAATATGATTTTTTTTGTAGAATATTTAAGAATATCTGGTACTGAGAACACAACAGAGGGAGCCACCACCTGGCCATGAGGGTCCAGGGCGCGCCCTATCCCTGGGCGCGCCCCTGCCTCGTGGGCCCCTCGTGGCCCCCCTCCACTTATTCCAGCACCCACACACTTCTTCTTCCTCCAGAAAAAATCACTACCTAGATCAAACTCGTGTTCTAGCTCGTTTTGCTGCCATTTTCTATCTCCTTGCTCAAAGATCCATTCACAAAACTGCTTTGGGGGATTGTTCTTCGGTATGTGACTCCTCCAATGGTCCAATTAGTTTTTGTTCTAGTGCTTTATTCATTGCAAATTTTTGCTGCTAAGGTGACCCTGTTCTTGAGCTTGCATGCCAAATTTATATGGTCCCAAGTAGTTCTAATGCATGATATAGTCTCTAGGCACTTGTGGGAGTAGTTGCTATCAATCTTGCTGAGTTTGGTTCACTTTTATTTTTGAGTTACTAAAAATTATAGAAATTTTTCAGAGGAAGAAATATGTTTAGGAAAATGTGCCAAGGTGTTTCCTCGAAGAAGCAAGAACCAAGGATTGTGATACGTGAGCAGGATTATGAACTACCAAGAGAAGCTCAAGTGCGGCCTTGTGAATGGTCGTCCGAAAATTTCATGGTCCAAGCAGGAATTAAGGATGAATTTGACGCGTATGTGCGTAATGCTGAACTCGAGGGCTTCTTTTTAGATAAGTGCCCTCAATATTACGACCTAACTGATTCCTTTGTGAGAAGGTTTAAATTTACATCATCACGCAATTCTCACATGGTTCTGTTTTATCTTTATGATAAATCTTATACCATGGACTTAGAAAATTTTAATACTGCTTGTAAACTCCCGCAGTGGGGTAATGTTAGTGAACCTCGCAAATCTGAATATAAAGACTTTCTTGCTAGCATAACTGTGGGGGAATCTAAAAAAATCACGCAAGCTACAATTGGGAGCATTCATTTTCCTGCCATACATTATTTTGCTCTCTTCATAGGTAGATGTATTAATGATAAAGATGAAGCCTATCACATGTGCGTTCTAGATCTTTGTGTCCTCAAGAGTGCTGTGTTAGGAGATAAGCAATATAACTTGGGTGCTATTGTTGCACGAAGGTTGCATCATAACAGTATAAGTGGAGATTTGTTTGGTGGGATTTATGCAACTCGTGTAGCTAATTTGCTTAATATAACCATTCGTGAAAATGATATGGAATTGCCTCCTGCTTATTTAGATTTTAATGCTATGGTTCGTCATCAATTTCTTGAGAGGAGTGAACAACCTCTCCAGTACCGACTAATCTTTGACAGGCGTCACACTGTCCATATTGCTCTCCCTGCTCCTACTTTCTCTGACTTCCAGGAAAAAGGGAGATATGTTATAACCAGAGAGGAGGCGAACAAGTACGAGAGGAGGACGGAGGCAGCTCGCCTCCAAGCTGCAGCTCATCAGGCAATAGCCGCTGCATCTCAGTACGACCCCAGTTACAACTTCGGATATCCGCCAAAGTAGCTGTATTATATACCAACTTAGGCCAAAAGCCTAAGCTTGGGGGAGTACATATTTCTCACCGACATTACATTCATGTTCACACACTCATTCCAGTTGTCGGTGCTCATACTTTTTCATTGTACTATCCATGCTAGTTTATTTTATTTTCTAAGCTTTCTTCTTGTATGTTTGAAGAACCTTAAGTAAAACCCAAAAAAATTAGTTGTAGCTTTCTAGCTAGTTTACATTATATGCTTGTAGTAGTAGTAATTCAAAGAAAACCCAAAAAGATTTTTCGTTCTTCTTTTGCTTGTTGGGAGCTTTCCCATGTAAATAGTTTATTTCTTTTTCTTTTCTTTGGGGGTCGAGAGGAGAAGACCATGATGAAAATGTTGAGTGGCTCTCATATGCATTATTGTTGATTTAACCAAGAGCCCATATTACCTTGTCTTCTCCTCTGTATTAAATGCTCGCAGATTCCAGTTTAGTCCAATGCATGTGCACTATTATTATTACCCACACCATTCGGTCGTGCGAGTGAAAGGCAATAATGACGATATATGATGGACTGATTGAGATGAGAGAAGCTGGTATGAACTCGACCTATCTTGTTTTTGTAAATACGATTAGTTCATCATTCTGATTCAGCCTATTATGAATGAAACATGTTTGCAATGACAATTAGAGATTATAGTTGCTCATGCCATGCTTAATTAGCTAGGAGTTTATAATGGTTTACCTTGCGTGCCAACATGCTATTAAAATGGTTGTGATGAGGTATGATAGGGTGGTATCCTCCTTTGAATGATTCGAGTGGCTTGACTTGGCACATGTTCACGCATGTAGTTGAAACAAAATCAACATAGCCTCCACGATATTTATGTTCATGGTGGATTATATCCTACTCATGCTTGCACTCGGTGTTGATTAATTTTAATGCATGTTCATGACTGTTGTCGCTCTCTAGTTGGTCGCTTCCCAGTCTTTTTCTAGCCTTCACTTGTACTAAGCGGGAATACTGCTTGTGCATCCACTTCCATAAACCCCAAAGTTATTCCATATGAGTCCACTATACCTTCCTATATGTGATATTTACATGTCGTTCCAAGTAAATTTGTATGTGCCAAACTCTAAACCTTCAAATGAAATTTTGTTTTGTATGCTCGAATAGCTCATGTAAGGGTTGTCTGTATCTTCCATGCTAGGTGGGTTATTCTCAAGAGGAGTGGACTCCGCTCCTCACTCACGAGAACATGGCCGGTAACCGGGATGCCCAGTCCCATGCTCAAATCAAATCAAATTAATTGCAAACAAAACTCCCCCAGGACTGTTGTTGGTATGGACGGTACTGTTGTTTCGGACCAGCCGTGGAGTGTGCTTGTTGGTGGTGGGGGAGTATAAACTTTACCATTCTTTTTGGGAACCGCCTATAATGTGTGTACCATGGAAGATATCGAGATCTCTCGGTTGTTACGTTGACAATGAAAGTATACCGCTCAAAATATTATTTATCTCTATTTCAAAACTCAAGCTCTGGCACCTCTACATATCCCTGCTTCCCTCTGCGAAGGGCCTATCTATTTACTTTTATGTTGAGTCATCACCCTCTTATTAAAAAGCACCAGTTAGAGAGCACCGTTGTCATTTGCATCCATTACTATTAATTTATATTGAGTATGACTGTGACTGGATCTCTTTTACCATGAATTACAATGTCTAGTCAGTCCTTGATCTCCAGAGGTGCTCTGCATATATGTTTTCCAGTCTCAGAAAGGGCTAGCGAGATACCATCTTGTTATATCATATTATGATTGTTTTGAGAAAGTGTTGTCATCCGAGATTTATTATTATTGCTCGCTAGTTGATTATGTCGTTGATATGAGTAAACATGAGACCTAAACGTTATTGTGAATTTGGTTAGTTCATAATCTTTGCCGAAAACTTGAATGTTGGCTTTACATATTTACAACAACAAGAGCAAACAAATTTTTATCACTTTAAGTTTGTCAACTGAATTGCTTGAGGACAAGCAAAGGCTTAAGCTTGGGGGAGTTGATACGTCTCCATTGTATCTACTTTTCCAAACACTTTTGCCCTTGTTTTGGACTCTAACTTGCATGATTTGAATGGAACTAACCCGGACTGACGCTGTTTTCAGTAGAATTGCCATGGTGTTATTTTTGTGCAGAAATAAAAGTTCTCGGAATGACCTGAAACTTCACGGAGAATTTTTTTGGAATTTACAAAAAATACTGGCAAAAGAATCAAGACCAGGGGGCCCACACCCTGTCCACAAGGGTGGGGGGCGCGGCCCCCTGCCTTGTGGGCTCCTTGGTGCTCCACCGACCTCAACTCCAACTCCATATATTCATGTTCGGGGAGAAAAAAATCAAAGAGAAGGATTCATCGTGTTTTACGATACGGAGCCGCCGCCAAGCCCTGATCTCTCTCAAGAGGGCTGATTTGGGGTCCGTTCGGGGCTCCGGAGAGGGGAATCCGTTGCCGTCGTCATCATCAACCATCCTCCATCACCAATTTCATGATGCTCACCGCCGTACGTGAGTAATTCCATCGTAGGTTTGCTGGACGGTGATGGGCTGGATGAGATTTACCATGTAATCGAGTTAGTGTTTTTAGGGTTTGATCCCTAGTATGCATTATGTTCTAAGATTGATGTTGCTATGACTTTGCTATGCTTAATGCTTGTCACTAGGGCCCGTGTGTCATGATTTCAGATCTGAACCTATTATGTTTTCATGAATATATGTGAGTTCTTGATCCTATCTTGCAAGTCAATAGTCACCTACTATGTGTTATGATCCGGTAACCCCGAAGAGACAACAATCAGGACCACTCCCGGTGATGACCATAGTTTGAGGAGTTCATGTATTCACTAAGTGTTAATGCTTTGGTCCGGTACTCTATTAAAAGGAGGCCTTAATATCCCTTAGTTTCCAATAGGACCCCGCTGCCACGGGAGGGTAGGACAAAAGATGGCATGCAAGTTCTTTTCCATAAGCATGTATGACTATATTCGAAATACATGCCTACATTACATTGATGAACTGGAGCTAGTTCTGTGTCACCCTATGTTATAACTACTGCATGAGGAATCGCATCCGACATAATTATCCATCACTGATCCAATGCCTACGAGCTTTTCACATATTGATCTTTGCTTAGTTACTTTTCCATTGCCACTGTTACGATTGCTACAAACTGCTATCACATTTTTTGCCACCGCTATCAAGTATTTCCATACTACTTTGCTACTAAATACTTTTCTGCAGATATTAAGTCATCCAGGTGTGGTTGAATTGACACTCAACTGCTAATACTTGAGAATATTCTTTGGCTCCCCTTGTGTCGAATCAATAAATTTGGGTTGAATACTCTACCCTCGAAAATTGTTGCGATCCCCTATACTTGTGGGTTATCAGCGAGGTCAAGGTTCTTCTCAGCTAGGGCATCCAAGGCTTCCAGTCGGTTGAGGAAGGCCAACATCGTAGCGTCCTCACTGGCCTTGTAGATACCTATGTACATGATTTGCTCGTACATGTGGATGTGTAGGTCGACGAATTCTTTCAGGGCGAGGCACCTCGCGGCGAGCGCGACCTCTAGGTGGACATTCTTCGTGGCGTCGGGGGGCAGTCGCGGGGACACCAGTGCTTGAAAGAGGTTCTGGCCATTGAGGCCGATTAGGGTGGAAGGCAATGAGGAGCCCGGGCCCGCGGGCTGGAGGAGTACGGCGATGTCGTCCGCGAGCTTCTTGAGGATGGTGAACTTGTTGGTGGTGGCAACGATCATCTTTTCCAACTGAGAGCCATAGTTGGCGTCGACGGCGGCCATCCACCAGCCGGTCGCCAACACTGTCTGGAGACGATCCTCAGCGCCATGCCTCAGGCCGGCATCATGGACCATCTGGCACAGCCGCTGGCCGCTCGCGCGCATCGCCCCCATGGGTCTGGAGTGAGCACTTTTGCGCTTAGTGTAGGTGCTTAGGCAAATGCTTAGGTGTGTATGATGTGGTAGATGCATTGGAATGGAGGGGCGCCTTTATATGAGTGCGAACTGCGTTGCATTCACATCGTGCAGCCTCTTTTCCCGGTCCTCCTCATTACTTAACTCATGCATTGACGATGCTAATTGAAGGAGGATGCATCATTGGTCGTTCAACATTTCGGGAACTACTACCCCCACCCTCTTCTGCATTAAAGCCATATGGGGAACTGCATCGCTGATACTTCTCCAACGTATCTATAATTTTTGATTGTTCCATGCTATTATATTACCCCTTTTGGATGTTTATGGGCTTTATTTTACACATTTATATCATTTTTGGGACTAACCTACTAACTGGAGGCCCAGCCCATATTGTTGTTTTTTTGCCTATTTCAGTATTTTCGAAGAAAAGGAATATCAAATGGAGTCCAAACGGAATGAAACCTTCGGGAGTGTGATTTTTGGAACGAACGTGATCCAGAGGACTTTGGCTGAATTTTTTGAGTTCCAGAAGTTTGCGTTAGTTACAGATTACTACAGACTGTTCTGTTTTTGACAGATTCTGTTTTTCATGTGTTGTTTGCTTATTTTGATGCATCTATGGCCAATAAAATAGTTTATAATCCATAGAGAAGTTGGAATACAGTAGTTTTAACACCAAAATAAATAAAGAATGAGTTCGTTGTAGTACCTTATGTGGTGTTTTTTTTCTTTCACTAACGGAGCTTATAAGATTTCCTGTTGAGTTTTGTGTTGTGAAGTTTTCAAGTTTTGGGTAAAGCTTTTATGGACTATGGAATAAAGGGTGGCAAGAGCCTAAGCTTGGGGATGCCCAAGGCACCCCAAGATATTCAAGAATAGCCAAAGTTTAAGCTTGGGGATGCCCCGGAAGGCATCCCTCTTTCGCCTTCGCTCATTGGTAACTTTACTTGAGCTATATTTTATTCGCCACATGATATGTGTTTTGATTGGAGCGTCGTGTATTATATTAGTCTTTTCTTTTTAGTTTAACACAATCATCCTTGATGTACATACCCTTTTGGGAGAAGCCTATTTGATTAGAATTTGCAAGAATACTCTATGTGCTTCACTTATATCTTTTGAGCTTGATAGTTTTTGCTCTAGTGCTTCACTTATATCTTTTAGAGCACGGTGGTGTTTTAATTTTGAAGAAATTACTAGTCTCTCATGCTTCACTTATATTATTCTGAGAGTCTTTTATAACAGCATGGTATTTGCTATGGTTATAAAGTTGGTCCTAGAATGATGAGCATCCAAGTTGTGTATAATAAAAACTATCATAGGAAGTGAATTGGATGCTATGATCAACTTGATACTTGATAATTGTTTTGAGATATGGAGGTAGTGATATTAAAGTCATGCTAGTTGGGTGATTATGAATTTAAAGAATGCTTGTGTTGAAGTTAGCAAGTCTCGTAGCATGCACGTATGGTTAAAGTTGTGTAACAAATTTGAAACATGAAGTGTATCTGGCTTGTGCATCCTTATGAGTGGCGATGCAGGGACGAGCGATGGTCTTTTCCTACCAATCTATCCCCTAGGAGCATGCGCGTAGTACTTGATTTTGATGACTTCTAAATTTTTGCAATAAGTATATGAGTTCTTTTGACTAATGTTGAGTCCATGGATTATACGCACTTTTACCTTTCCGCCTTTGCTCGCCTCTTCGATACCGTGCATTGCCCTTTCTCACCTTGAGAGTTGGTGCAAACTTCACGGTGCATCCAAACCCCGTGATACGATACGCCTATCACACATAAACCTCCCTATATCTTCCTCAAAACATCCACCATACCTACCTATTATGGCATTTCCATAGCCATTCCGAGATATATTGCCATGCAACTTTCCACCGTTCCGTTTATCATCATCATGACATACTTTACTTTCGTCATATTGCCATTGCATGATCATGTAGTTGATATCGTATTTGTGGCAAAGCCACCATGCATTATTTTTCATACATGTCACTCTTGATTCATTGCACCATCCCGCACATCACGGAGGCATTCATATAGAGTCATATCTTGTTCTAGTTTCGATTTGTAATTCATATGTTGTAATCAATAGAAGTGTGATGATCATCATTATTAGAGCATTGCCCAAAAAAAGAGAAAGGCCAAAAAGAAAAAAAGAATGGCCCGAAAAAATAAAATAAAAAGGGCAATGTTACTATCTCTTTTTCCACACTTGTGCTTCAAAGTAGCACCTTGTTCTTCATGTAGTGAGTCTAATATATTGTGCTTCAAAGTAGCACCATGTTTTTCATATAGTGAGTCTCATAAGTTGTCTTTTTCATACTAGTGGGAATTTTTCATTATAGAACTTGGCTTGTATATTCCTACGACGGGTTTCCTCAAATGCCCTAGGTCTTCGTGAGCAAGCAAGTTGGATGCACACCCACTAGTTTTATTTTGTTGAGCATTCATTTATAGCTCTAGTGCATCCGTTGCATGGCAATCCCTAATCCTCATGTTGACATCAATTGATGGGCATCTCCATAGCCCGTTGATTATCCTGGTCAATGTGAGACTTTCTCCTTTTTTGTCTTCTCCACACAATCCCCATCATCATATTCTATTCCACCCATAGTGTTATATCCATGGCTCACGCTCATGTATTGCGTGAAGGTTGAAAACGTTTGAGATTATTTAAGTATGAAACAATTGCTTGGCTTTTCATCGGGGGTATAGAAGTTGGGAACATCTTTGTGTGACGAAAATGAAGCATAGCCTAACTATATCATTTTGTAGGGACGAACTTTCTTTTTCCATGTTATTTTGAGAAGACATGATTACTTTGATTAGTATGCTTGAAGTATTACTATTTCTTTTATCAATATGAACTTTTATTGTGTATTAATTTGGATCTGAACATTCATGCCACAATAAAGAAAATTACATTATGAATTATGCTAGGTAGCATTCCACATAAAAAATTCTCTTTTTATCATTTACCTACTCGAGGACGAGCAGGAATTAAGCTTGGGGATGCTTGATACGTCTCCAACGTATTTGTAATTTTTGATTGTTCCATGCTATTATATTACCCCTTTTAGATGTTTATGGGCTTTATTTTACACATTTATATCATTTTGGGACTAACCTACTAACCGGAGGCCCAACCCATATTGCTGTTTTTCTTGCCTATTTCAGTATTTTGAAGAAAAGGAATATCAAACGGAGTCCAAATGGAATGAAACCTTCGGGAGCGTGATTTTTGGAACGAACGTGATCCACAGGACTTGGAGTGCAAGTCAAGAAACTTCCGAGGAAGCCACGAGATAGGAGGGCCCCCCCCCCTATAGGGCGCGCCCCCCTGTCTCGTGGGCCCCTCGGGCGGCCACCGACGTACTTCTTCCTCCTATATATACCTACGTACCCCGAAAACATCCAGGGGCACCACGAAACACAATTTCCACCGCCGTAACCTTCTGTATCCGCGATATCTCATCTTGGAGCCTTCGTCGGCACTCTGCCGGAGGGGGAATCAAGCACGGAGGGCCTCTACATCAGCATCCTTGCCCCTCCGATGAGTGTGAGTAGTTTACCACAGACCTACGGGTCCATAGTTATTAGCTAGATGGCTTCTTCTCTCTTTTTGGATCTCAATACAATGTTCTCCCCCTCTCTTGTGGAGATCTATTCGATGTAAACTATTTTTGCGGTGTGTTTGTCGAGATCCGATAAATTGTGGGTTTATGAATAATATTTGAATCTTCTCTGAATTCTTTTATGTATGATTGGGTTATCTTTGCAAGTCTCTTCGAATTATCAGTTTAGTTTGGCCTACTAGATTGGTCTTTCTTGCCATGGGAGAAGTGCTTAGCTTTGGGTTCAATCTTGCGGTGTCCTTACCCAAAGGATGTAAAGGGTTGCAAGGCACGTATTGTATTGTTGCCATCGAGGATAACAAGATGGGGTTTATATCATATTGCATGAGTTTATCCCTCTACATCATGTTATCTTGCTTAATGCGTTACTCTGTTCTTATGAACTTAATACTCTAGATGCATGCTGGATAGCGGTCGATGTGTGGAGTAATAGTAGTAGATGCAGGCAGGAATCGGTCTACTTGTTATGGACGTGATGCCTATATACATGATCATGCCTAGATAATCTCATAACTATGCGCTTTTCTATCAATCGCTCGACAGTAATTTGTTCACCCACCATAATACTTATGCTATCTTGAGAGAAGCCACTAGTGAAATCTATGGCCCCCGGGTCTATCTCTTATCATATTTGCTTTCAATCTACTTTTATTTGCATATTTACTTTTTACATCTATATTATAAAATACCAAAAATATATTTATCTTATCATACTATCTTTATTAGATCTCACTTTCATGAAGTGGTAGTGAAGGGATTGACAACCCTTTTATTGCGTTGGTTGCGAGTTCTCAGTTTGTTTGTGTAGGTGCGTGGGACTTTTGAGGAGCCTCCTACTAGATTGATACCTTGGTTCTCAAAACTGAGGGAAATACTTACGCTACACTTGCTGCATCACCCTCTCCTCTTCGAGGAAAACCAACGCAAGATCAAGACGTAGCAAGAAGGATTTCTGGCGCCGTTGCCGGGGAGGTCTTCGCTCAAGTCAAGACATACCAAGTACCCATCACAAACCCATCTCCCTCGCATTTACATTATTTTCCATTTGCCTCTCGTTTACCTCTCCCCCACTTCACCCTTGCCGTTTTATTCGCCCTCTCTTTCCCAATCTCCTCCTCTCTTTTCGCTTGCCCTCTTTTGTGTGCTTGTTTGCTTGTTTGACCTTATGGCTTCGCCTAAGGGTCCTAACCACCTTCTCAGAAGGATGATGAGATTGATCAAATATTAGAAGCTTTGTGAATTTGAAATTTGAGCATAATAATTTCTTTAGAGCTTAAGGAACAAAAAAGTTTTTTGGGTTTTATGAACAAAGAGCTTGATGATATGAATAAAGAATTCTATGGTGTTAATGCTCAAATTACTCAGCTTGAAAATGCTATAGCCAAAATTTCTAACAAGCAAGCCACCTTAGTCAATAAGATGGCCGCTAAACTAGAAAAATTACATGAAAATAATGATGAGGATCTTAAAGTTATTGATGCGTCTCTGATTAGATCTATGTTTTGCAATATGAATTTTGATGATTATGGGACTGATGATGAATCAACCTTGCCTAGAAGGCGCCCCAAGAATTCAGAGTCTTTCGATCTTAATGTTAAATTTGGTAAAAGTGAGATTGGAGAATCCTCAACTTCTAATAATGTTGAACCTACTATCTCGGATTTCAAGGAATTTGATTATGATAATTGCTTTATAAAAGGTTGTATTTCCTTGTTGCAATCCGTTGTTAATTCTCCTCATGCTTATAATCAAAACAAAGCTTTTACCAAACATATTGTTGATGCCTTGATGCAATCTTATGATGAAAAACTTAACTTAATTTGGAAGTTTCTATACCTAGAGAACTTAATGATGAGTGGGAACCTACTATAAAGATTAGAATTAAAGATTATGAGTGTTTTGCTTTGTGTGATTTGGGTGCTAGTGTTTCCATGATTCCGAAAACATTATGTGATATTCTAGGTTTCCATGATCTTGATGATTGTTCTTTAAATTTGCACCTTGCGGATTCCACCATTAAAAAGCCTATGGTAAGGATCAATGATGTTCTTATTGTTGCAAATAGAAATTTGGTGCCCGTAGACTTTATCGTTCTTGATATAGATTGCAATCTTTCTTGTCCTATTATTCTTGGTAGACCTTTCCTTAGAACGATTGGTGCGATTATTGATATGAAGGAAGGGAATATTAGATTCCAATTTCCATTAAAGAAAGGCATGGAGCACTTTCCAAGAAAGAAATTCAAATTACCTTATGAATCTATCATGCGTGCTACTTATGAGTTTAGTGCCAAAGATGGCACTTGTTAGATCTATCTTCGCTTTTATGCCTAGCTAGGGGCGTTAAATGATAGCGCTTGTTGGGAGGCAACCCAATTTTATTTTTAGTTTTTTGTTTTTGTTACTGTTTAGGAAAAAATAATCCATCTAACTTCTGTTTAGATGTGTTTTTATCTTTTAATTAGTGTTTGTGCCAAGTTAAACCTATAGGATCTTCTTGGATGATAGTTATTTGATCTTGCTGTAATTTCCAGAAACTTTCGGTTCACGAAAAGAATTGTTACAAATCACCAGAAAGTGATAAAATAGTGATTCCAATTGCTGCTGATCAATAAACAAATTTCCTAGGTCTTCCTATTTTGGCTGAAGTTTTTGAGTTCTAGAAGTTTGCGTTAGTTACAGATTACTACAGACTGTTCTGTTTTTGACAGATTCTGTTTTTCATGTGTTGTTTGCTTATTTTGATGCATCTATGGCCAATAAAATAGTTTATAATCCATAGATAAGTTGGAATACAGTAGTTTTAACACCAAAATAAATAAAGAATGAGTTCGTTGCAGTACCTTATGTGGTGTTTTTTTTCTTTCACTAACGGAGCTTATAAGATTTCCTGTTGAGTTTTGTGTTGTGAAGTTTTCAAGTTTTGGGTAAAGCTTTTATGGACTATGGAATAAAGGGTGGCAAGAGCCTAAGCTTGGGGATGCCCAAGGCACCCGAAGATATTGAAGAATAGCCAAAATACTAAGCTTGGGGATGCCCCGGGAAGGCATCCCCTCTTTCGTCTTCGTTCATTGGTAACTTTACTTGGAGCTATATTTTTATTCGCCACATGGTATGTGTTTTGATTGGAGCGTCGTGTATTATATTAGTCTTTTCTTTTTAGTTTAACACAATCATCCTTGCTGTACATACCCTTTTTGGAGAAGCCTATTTGATTATAATTTGCTAGAATACTCTATGTGCTTCACTTATATCTTTTGAGCTTGATAGTTTTTGCTCTAGTGCTTCACTTATATCTTTTAGAGAACGGTGGTGTTTTAATTTTGAAGAAATTACTAGTCTCTCATGCTTCACTTATATTATTTTGAGAGTCTTTTATAATAGCATGGTATTTGCTATGGTTATAAAGTTGGTCCTAGAATGATGAGCATCCAAGTTGGGTATAATAAAAACTATCATAGGAAGTGAATTGGATGCTATGATCAACTTGATACTTGATAATTGTTTTGAGATATGGAGGTAGTGATATTAAATTCATGCTAGTTGGGTGATTATGAATTTAAAGAATGCTCGTGTTGAAGTTAGCAAGTCCCGTAGCATGCATGTATGGTTAAAGTTGTGTAACAAATTTGAAACATGAAGTGTACCTGGCTTGTGCATCCTTATGAGTGGCGGTCGGGGACAAGCGATGGTCTTTTCCTACCAATCTATCCCCCTAGGAGCATGCGCGTAGTACTTGATTTTTGATGACTTCTAAATTTTTGCAATAATTATATGAGTTCTTTTGACTAATGTTGAGTCCATGGATTATACGCACTTTTACCTTTCCGCCTTTGCTCGCCTCCTCGGTACCGTGCATTGCCCTTTCTCACCTTGAGAGTTGGTGCAAACTTCGCCGGTGCATCCAAACCCCGTGATACGATACGCTCTATCACACATAAACCTCCCTATATCTTCCTCAAAACATCCACCATACCTACCTATTATGGCATTTCCATAGCCATTCCGAGATATATTGCCATGCAACTTTCCACCGTTCCGTTTATCATCATCATGACATACTTTACTTTTGTCATATTGCCATTGCATGATCATGTAGTTGACATCGTATTTGTGGCAAAGCCACCATGCATTATTTTTCATACATGTCACTCTTGATTCATTGCACCATCCCGGTACACCGCCGGAGGCATTCATCTAGAGTTATATCTTGTTCTAGTTTCGATTTGTAATTCATATGTTGTAATCAATAGAAGTGTGATGATCATCATTATTAGAGCATTGCCCAAAAAAAAGAGAAATGCCAAAAAGAAAAAAAGAAAGGCCCAAAAATATAAAATAAAAAGGGCAATGTTACTATCTCTTTTTCCACACTTGTGCTTCAAAGTAGCACCTTGTTCTTCATGTAGTGAGTCTCATATATTGTGCTTCAAAGTAGAACCATGTTTTTCATATAGTGAGTCTCATAAGTTATCTTTTTCATACTAGTGGGAATTTTTCATTATAGAACTTGGCTTGTATATTCCTACGACGGGCTTCCTCAAGTGCCCTAGGTCTTCGTGAGCAAGCAAGTTGGATGCACACCCACTAGTTTTATTTTGTTGAGCATTCATTTATAGCTCTAGTGCATCCGTTGCATGGCAATCCCTACTCCTCATGTTGACGTCAATTGATGGGCATCCCCATAGCCCGTTGATTATCCTCGTCAATGTGAGACTTTCTCCTTTTTTGTCTTCTCCACACAATCCCCATCATCATATTCTATTCCACCCATAGTGTTATATGCATGGCTCACGCTCATGTATTGCGTGAAGGTTGAAAACGTTTGAGATTATTGAAGTATGAAACAATTTCTTGGCTTTTCATCGGGGGTATAGAAGTTGGGAACATCTTTGTGTGACGAAAATGAAGCATAGCCTAACTATATCATTTTGTAGGATGAACTTTCTTTTGCCATGTTATTTTGAGAAGACATGATTACTTTGATTAGTATGCTTGAAGTATTACTATTTCTTTTATCAATATGAACTTTTATTTTGTATTCATTTGGATCTGAACATTCATGCCACAATAAAGAAAATTACATTATGAATTATGCTAGGTACCATTCCACATAAAAAATTCTCTTTTTATCATTTACCTACTCGAGGACGAGCAGGAATTAAGCTTGGGGATGCTTGATACGTCTCCAATGTATTTGTAATTTTTGATTGTTCCATGCTATTATATTACCCCTTTTGGATGTTTATGGGCTTTATTTTACACATTTATATCATTTTTGGGACTAACCTACTAACCGGAGGCCCAGCCCATATTGCAGTTTTTTTGCCCATTTCAGTATTTTGAAGAAAAGGAATATCAAACGGAGTCCAAACGGAATGAAACCTTCGGGAGCGTGATTTTTGGAACGAACGTGATCCACAGGACTTGGAGTGCAAGTCAATAAGCTTCTGAGGAAGCCACGAGATAGGAGGTCGCGCCCCCCCCTACAGGGCGCGCCCCCCTGTCTCGTGGGCCCCTCGGGCGGCCACCGACGTACTTCTTCCTCCAATATATACCTACGTACCCTGAAAACATCCAGGGGCACCACGAAACGCAATTTCCACCGCGATAACCTTCTGTATCCGTGAGATCTCATCTTGGAGCCTTCGTCGGCACTCTGCCGGAGGGGGAATCAACCATGGAGGGCCTCTACATCAACATCCTTGCCCCTCCGATGAGTTGTGAGTAGTTTACCACAAACCTACGGGTCCATAGTTATTAGCTAGATGGCTTATTCTCTCTTTTTGGATCTCAATACAATGTTCTCCCCCTCCCTTGTGGAGATCTATTCGATGTAAACTATTTTTGCGGTGTGTTTGTCGAGATCCGATGAATTGTGGGTTTATGATCAAGTTTATCTATGAATAATATTTGAATCTTCTCTGAATTCTTTTATGTATGATTGGGTTATCTTTGCAAGTCTCTTCAAATTATCAGTTTAGTTTGGCCTACTAGATTGGTCTTTCTTGCCATGGGAGAAGTGCTTAGCTTTGGATTCAATCTTTCGGTGTCCTTACCCAAAGGATGTAAAGGGTTGCAAGGCACGATTGTATTGTTGCCATCGAGGATAACAAGATGGGGTTTATATCATATTGCATGAGTTTATCCATCTACATCATGTTATCTTGCTTAATGTGTTACTCTGTTCTTATGAACTTAATACTCTAGATACATGCTGGATATCGGTCGATGTGTGGAGTAATAGTAGTAGATGTAGGAAGGAATCGGTCTACTTGTTATGGACGTGATGCCTATATACATGATCATGCCTAGATAATCTCATAACTATGCACTTTTCTATCAATTGCTCGACAGTAATTTGTTCACCCACCGTAATACTTATGCTATCTTGAGAGAAGGCACTAGTGAAACCTATGGCCCCCGGGTCTATCTCTTATCATATTTGCTTTCAATCTACTTTTATTTGCATCTTTACTTTTTGCATCTTATAAAATACCAAAAATATATTTATCTTATCATACTATCTTTATTAGATCTCACTTTCGCAAGTGGCCGTGAAGGGATTGACAACCCCTTTATTGCGTTGGTTGCGAGTTCTCGCTTGTTTGTGTAGGTGCGTGACTTTTGAGGAGCCTCCTATGGATTGATACCTTGGTTCTCAAAACTGAGGGAAATACTTACGCTACACTTGCTGCATCACCCTCTCCTCTTCGAGGAAAACCAACGCAAGCTCAAGACGTAGCAGTCGCCCGCTGTCAAATCGAATAGTACAACGCCGCCCGCTGCACGCCCGGCTGAACACGCCTCCTCTCGTCCATCAAACCCCTCCGTTAAACCCGCATGCAAACTGAGAAACCTACTCTGGCCACATGTCTGTTCATGAGTGGGCCGGAATTAAACGCAACACCGGCCGAGCTCCTCTCGTCCGCCCTCAGTTTAAACGAGGCCAGACGCCAGCCAAGCTCCTACCATCCGCCCTCTATTTAAACGAGGCCAGACAGACGGCGGGCAAGAATCGCACCCCTCCGCCGCTTCCCCATCTCCTCCTTCACCATTTTCTCCATTCTTTCGATGGCTTCCAAGGAGCCGTTCTCCAGCATACTAGCCGGCTGGGTGGCCCACCGAGCCCTCTGGATACGGGCGAGGCTACTCGGTACTTCACCAACCTCGCTTGGTGTCGGTGTACAAAAGTAGGGGCTCTCCTTTTGACCCCTTTACTTGTGCACGGGCAGTCAGAGCCTCCCGCCTCAGCCGCACATAACAAGGCAGGGAAAGGGAAGCTGAAGGCACAAGACGAACAAAGCAACGACAAGGCCCAAGGCCACAAAGATCAGATGGACGTAGCAGGTTTCCCCGGCAAGACCCTTGCCGGGGCAGCTCGCCCATGCCAGCCGAGCGAGCCACCCTCGAGCCCACCAACACTCGACAAATGCGTTGGGACAGGGCTCGGGAGGCACCTCCATGGTGGCATGCAGATCTTTGTGAAGACAAAGAATAGTCAAGATCAAATGAGGATAGGAAGGCAGCCATCCTCACCGAAGAAACCCACAAGACCCCCGCCAAGATCCTTGCCGGGGACGCCTGCGCGCCACGGCAAGACCCTTGCCGGGCCACCCGGCAAGCCTCTTGCCTGACCACCCGGCAAGGCCCTCGCCAAGTGCACCAGCAGGGCCACCGTCAGGCCCGCACCAGCCAAGTCTCCGCCGCCGTTCTCATGCAGCTGCCGACTCAACCAGCTGGGCAGGCACCTGCATGGCAACATGCAACCCTTCGTGGAAGCTCCACCACCGCGCCAGCTCAGCTGCCTGCCTGCCTACGTGGCACTGCATGCATCGCTGGCCAGGGCGCGTGTCGAAGCTTGGAGGAGCAGCGACGGACGGGACGGGCCTGGCCCCCGTACCCGATAAAGTGAAGGGACACCTAAGCCACGCATTAAATGCGCTTTGTCCTGTAGTGCCAGCGATAAGCTCGTGACGCTGTAGCACTTTCCACCTCCTGTGTGCCACTGTGGCAGCCCTTTCGCCTATAAAAGGAGGCCCATGGCACACGGGAGAAGGATTCGGCTCTTTCGAACCTCACAGCACCTAGAGCTAGTTCAAGAGCTCAAGAACAATAAATACATCCACCAAAGCAGGATCGTAGGGTTTTACACATCTTTGCGGCCCGAACCTGGGTAAATCCCTTTGTGTCGTCTGCTAGTCCCGCTCTTCTCACGATCCCCGCGCCCTGCAACCGTAGAAGGGATTCCAGTGAACCCATAGGTGCCGTTTCCCACCGACATTTTTGGCGGGCCAGGTAGGGGTCGCAATTGTGAGAATCAGGTCTAGCAGTCGGCCCAGCTGTTCTTCATCGCCAGGGCTCCTGCGAAGGAGGCGGCCAAGAAGGCGGCGCTGCCCGTCGACGCGAAGGACGCCGAGGCAGTGACGAGAGAGCTAAGTCATCCTAAACTTTAAGTTTTTCTCTTTAAATATAAGGTTATTATCCTGGACGGTTCGGCCTATGTATGGAGAGCCTGTACGCAGAGAGGCCCTCCTGCGATTGGCAACACCCTTGTTCTGTTTCGAGCCCGGTCAATAGTTCAAGCGCCCGCGTCGAGAATGGCAAGGTAGCCTTTCGCCACCGGCAACGCTCTTGGTTCTGACTCGAGTCAAGCTCGACAGATCGAGCAGCCGCGCCAAGGGTGGTAAGGTGCTTTGCCCGGCAGCAAACACACCCGGCAGGCTAATGGGGATCCGTCCTCAAGGCACCGCCCTGGGTTTACGTGCCGACAAGCTTACCCGATCGACGTGGGGCGAACATACTAAGGAAAATCAAACGGGAAAATAACATGCATAGTTTCAGGGGCACTGCAGAGTTATATTACACAAATTGCCGCTGTGGTTCTAACTAAAGATAGCATTGTCTTGGTCATGAACCTGCCGCAGTGACAGAGAATGGGGTGCCTAGTCCCGACGCTGGCCCTCCACCCTCTTGATTTTGTCGATGCGGCTGAGGATGGGCTGGATACGCTCGTTGAGCGCCGCGATGTTGGCATCCTCAGGCAAGCTCTTCAGCATAGCTCCGAAATCAAGGTCTGGGTGCCAGTGCGCAATCTTGGTGAGCACCCTGGTCATGGTCCCCCGGTAGAGTATCCGGGATTCCTCGGCCAGGGAGGCCGCCCGGTTGGAGTGGAGCCGCCGCAGGGCGCCGAACGACCTTCTCAAAATATACGGTCAGGTTGGCATTGGGGCTCAGGCTCGCTTCCGGGGCGTACCTCATCTCCGGCATCCCCATAATGGCCAGTTGATCGGCGGACGAGTTTGCAACGACGGCAAGGCGCTCGAGCTAGTGTTTCTCGCCCGCCTTGTGGTCCTTGAAGTTGGCGGTCTCGTTCATCAGCAGCAGCTTCTCCGTCTCTAGCTCTTTGGTCAGGATCCCCTCCCAAGTTCTGGCCTCCGACAGCATCTCCTCGAGCCCTCCCAGCTTCAGCTTGAGGTCTTTGATGGAGATGTTGGCCTCGGAGAGCTCCCCAGACTTGCTGATGACCTTGCCTTGTGCCACCGTCAGGGCGCCATTGAGCGTGTCCTTCTCCTGGGCCAGCTTCAGAGCTTGCCCCTCCAGTTCCTTTACCCTGTCGGCGTGGGCCTGAGCCTGGGTGTTGAGTGCTTCCTGATGCCTCCGCTCCAGCTCTTGGGTCTGCTGCAGGACGAGCTTGTCCACCTCTTCATCCTTGTCGCGGAGCGTGGCGGCAAGCTTCTCCTCGCACTCGGTGAGGTCCTCTTCCTGGGTCTTCAGTGCGGCCTCGTGCTGGGTCCGGGCGGCCTCAGCTTCGTCGGCCAACTTCTTCGCCGTCTCCTGGGCCTTCTCGATGTCGGCCAGCTTCAGGGAGAGCTCCACCTCACGGTTGGCCAGCTCGCCCTGGGCGGCCTTCAGCTCGTCCTGGGCCTGGCGGAACCAGTCTTGCACCTCGGCGACGCGCCCTCTGAAGTCCGCCTCCGCCTTCTCCACCAACGCCGCCCTGGACTTGGCCTTGTCCAGACGGGCGCGTTGGAGCGCCTGAAGCTTCCGGAAGCTGGCGCCCATGTCCTGGAGCAGCCGCTCCTCCTGGGAGCCGGCGGCACTGACGCCTGGCTCATCGACGACCTCGAGCCCGGCGGCGCCAAGCGTCTCCTCGTCGAACACCTCTCCCTCAAAAGGAGCCCTGGTGCTCGACGCGCCAAGGAGATGGATGAAGAGGCCGTCGCTTACCCTCAGATACCTTCCGGAGCCAGAGACAGCGGAGGAGGAGGGCAGATCGTCAAACGCCACCTCCTCGGCAGTAGCCTTGCCGGCTTCCCCGGCAGGCCCCTTGTCGGGCTCTTCCGCAGGCCCCTTGGCGGCATCCTTGGTGGCGCCCCTGGCACTCTCCTCGGTAGCAATCCTCTCCGCCTCCGCCGCGGCATCCGTGGCGACCTCTTTGATGGTGGTGTCGACATCCTCTGAGGAGGGGTCTGGACGCCAAGAAAGAGACAGGGCGGAGCCAAGATCAAAAGTCAAAAAAAAATAGAAAAAAAGGAACGCAAGCAGAAGTGGAGAGTGAGTGGCTTACCCGTGCCGGGCCGTGAGGCGGGAGTCCCTTCTCCGCCAAGGTCTGGCATCGAGGCGAAGCCACTAGCGCCTGTGTTCTCCCCCTCTCCTCCGTGTGCATGGCCTCGGCGCTTGGTGCCCTTGCCGGGACGCCCCTCGGGGCGGTGTGGTCGACGGGGGTGGCACGATAGGAGAAGCCCTCTGCGGCTCCCCTTGGTGTTGCTCCCTGGTCAAGCCAAAGTTGCCGCATTAAGCACGCTGACAAGGGATGGGTGATGGACTTACGCTGGGCTGGGCTGGGGCTGCTGTCCGGCTGCTCGACACCACCAAGGGCGTGACAGGGTGCTCACGGAGCTGGCCACTCGCCGAAGGCCTAGCCCTCTTTATCCTCTGGGCCAGCGTCTCCACATCCCTGCAAGATGAAGACAAGTAAGCAGTGCCTTCAGGGGAGGACGAGGAATAAGGGAGGAAAGCGAAAGTTTACTCTTCGTTCTCTTCCTCCTCCTCCTCTGTTGCTTTCCTCTTTCTCTCCGGGCTGAGAGGCCTGGGGTCTTTCTCCGGGCTCAGGGGCCCGAAGTCAAACGCAATCCTCGCGCCGATGTTTGCCAGCAAGGGGGAGGCGATGGCGTCCGGGCACGTTTGGATGACGAAGAAGCAGATGTCTTCTTCTTTGATGCCACGGCTTTCGCCGTTTTCTTCATCGTCACCGCCCTCGTCTGGCGCACGGGCGCCTCTTGGGCTTGCCGCAGCTGCACGGCCTGGTCGAGGCGGACCGGCTCGCCAGAGGTGGCCTGCCGCAGGACCCGCCTCTTTCCGGTGGCCGAAAGATCGACAGTCGCGGTCCTCTCCTCCTCGCCCTCCTCCTCCGACGACCCATCGCCGGAGTCTTCAATGAGGGGAGCCCCGGTGCCGACGCCGCTGGCCTCCCCAGCGGCAGCTGCCCACCAGGCAAGCTCCCCCTCCTCTGCCTCCGCCGCGGCCTTGTCCACCATGCCGCCGGCGCTGCCATCCTCCTTGACGAGCTTTGCCTCCTCCTCGGCACGCCTCACCTCCTCCATCCTGGCGGCGATATAATCCAGCTCTGCCGGAGAGGTGTCCTTGATAAGCCGCGGCTCGGCGGTGACATATACCTCGTGTAGGGTGTCGAAGAACTCCTGCATCGCAAGCTCGTCCGGCTCAACCCAGTTCGGGTGAAGGCCATGCGCGTTGAAGAGCGGCATCATGGCAATGATCTCGTTCCGGCGAGAGTTGTTTCTTAGCGGGACCACTCCCGCCGGCAGCTTGAAGACAGGCTCCTTGTCGACTTTGCCGGCCTTCGCGGCGGCCCTGGCAAGCTTGCCGGACAGATCGACCTCGCCCACGTTGTCGACCTCGAGCTGGAAGATCCGTTGGCACAGATGGGCGTGCCTCAACACCGTCAGGTTGTTGTCGAGGCCGGGGCGGAGCCTCATGATGTCGGCGGCGTTCACGAAGAGCCAGGCCGGCCTCCCCTTGTCGTGTAGAGGGGCGATTCGGCAGATGAAGTTGACCCCGATCATCTCGAGGGTGAGCCCGGCCTGGGTGAGCCGAAGAATCCTGGTGGTGGTGATCGTAAGCTTTGCGTCGTTGGCGTCGACGTCGCCCCAGTCACCCCCACGGACCGGCAGTTTCTCGCGAACCACGCAGAATGTTGGTGGGTCCTCCTCCTCAATCCAGCACCACCGGCTTCGCCATTCTTCCCACCTCTCAATCATGGCGCCGTCCGGGTACGCCCCCTTGGCCCTCGGGATCCAGGGAACACAGCCAGCAATGGCGCCCCCTTTTTGGATCCGAGGGGAGAAGTAATGGCGAAAGAGCGCCGTGCTGGGGTGCACCCCGACGAAGCCCTCGCAGAGGTGTGCGAAGAGGGCCATGCACGCCACGACATTCGGGGTGAAATCCAAGAGGCGGAAGCCGTAGGTGTGCATGATGTCCTTGAAGAAATCAGAGAAGGGGGGACAGAGCCCGCAAGAGAAATTATCGACGAAGAAGGGGTACCGATGCGAGGAGGGCTCGGAGCTGGCAGGGACGACGTACGTGGCTGAATGCCCCGTTTTCTCTCCCTCGGTCTTCACCCCCCACAGATCCTTGAACATCTCCCAAAGCTCGGACATGCCAACCATCAAGGGGAAGTAGGCAGAGTGTGCCCGCCACGCCATCAGCTCGCTCTACGGCTACTCCGACACACTGGCATCCTTCGCCACTCCCTTGCTCTTGGCGGACTTGGGCGCCATGGCGGCTGCGGGGAGCGAAAAAGCAGAGGATGGCAAAAGCACGGCGACAATGGACGAAAACAGAGAGGCTCGAGAAGAAGGAGGCGGCGGTTCTGAGATTGGAGGAAGGCGCAAAGGAGGGGTAAAGTGAGCAGTGCGCCCGTGGTTATACCTTTTTATGGGGAAGGCGCGGGTCGCCTCCTTTCCCATTAACTGCGATACGACGCATGAGTGCGAACGATGTCCCACGTCATGCACGCGCATGACCCCCACGTCACGCGTTCAACGCGGGTCATGGAGAAGCGTAGCGGACGGAGGAGTTCCCACGGTAAAATTTCGCCCCAACTGCCCGCGCACCGTTCTGGGCCTGGCCCAACAACGTGCTGCGCTTATGTGTGGCCCAGGCCCGGGGGCTCCTGTCGGTGTACAAAAGTAGGGGCTCTCCTTTTGACCCCTTTACTTTTGCACGGGCAGTCAGAGCCTCCCGCCATGGCCGCACATAACAGGGCAGGGAAAGGGAAGCCGAAGGCACAAGACGAACAAAGCAACGACAAGGACCAAGGCCACAACGATTAGATGGACGAAGCAGGTTTCCCTGGCAAGGACCCTTGCCGGGGCAGCTCGCCCATGCCAGCCGAGCGAGCCAACCTCGAGCCCACCAACACTCGACAAATATTTTGGGACAGGGCTCGGGAGGCACCTCCGTGGTGGCATGCAGATCTTTTTGAAGACAAAGAATAGTCAAGATCAAATGAGGATAGGAAGGCAGCCATCCTCACCGAAGAAACCCACAAGACCCCCGTCAAGATCCTTGTCGGAAGCTCATACACACGGCAAGACCCTTGCCGGGCCACCCGGCAAGGCCCTCGCCACGCGCACCAGCTGGGCCACCGTCAGGCCTGCACCAGCCAAGTCTCCGCCACCGTTCGCATGCAGATGCCGACCCAACCAGCTGGGTAGGCACCTGCGTGGCAACATGCAGCCCTCCGTGGAAGCTCCACCACCGCGCCACCTCAGCTTCCTGCCTGCCTACATGGCACTGCATGCATCGCTGGCCAGGGCGCGTGTCGAAGCTTGGAGGAGCGGCGACGGACGGGACGGGCCTCGCCCCCGTTCCCGATAAAGTGAAGGGACACCTAAGCCTCGCATTAAATGCACTTTGTCCTGTAATGCCAGCGATAAGCTCGTGACGCTGTAGCACTTTCCACCTCTGTGTGCCACTGTGGCAGCCCATTTCGCCTATAAAAGGAGGCCCATGGCACACGGGAGAAGGATTCGGCTCTTTCAAACCTCGCAGCACCTAGAGCTAGTTCAAGAGCTCAAGAACACTAAATACATCCACCAAAGCAGGATCGTAGGGTTTTACGCATCTTTGCGGCCCGAACCTGGGTAAATCCCCTTGTGTCGTCTGCTAGTCCCGCTCTTCTACGATCCCCGCGCCCCGCAACCGTAGAAGGGATTCCAGTGATCCCATAGGTGTCGTTTCCCACCGACACTTGGCCCGATGGAGCCAGTTGCCGCCCCAAGCCAGCGCATGGTTCAGCAACTCGCCACTCCAGTTCAGCTCAATGAGGAGTGGTGAGTTGCTCCATGCCGGCACGACGGCGAGCATGCCGGTACAGACATCGTTTCTGCCACGTCGTACCGCGCCACCAGTGTCTGCGGTGGCCGCGCCTCCCGTGTCTGTGGGCGCTCCTCTCGTGCCTGCAGCAGCGCCATGCAAGCAGAGACAGAAGCCGGGTTCATGGAGAGCGATGAGTCGGTGGCTAGCTTCTTCGTGTCTGCCGCCATCATCGAGGAGAAGTAGAACACAGGAGGCCGCCGTCACTTGGGTCCCATGAAGGCCACCGCCGAGGCGACCACTACGCATTCAGGCGGTTTCTATGCTGCTTCGTCTCTTCGGAGGACCTTTGTCGACCCCGCAAGTGTCTGTCGGACATGAGGAAGACAAAGGGATCCGCGGGCGGCCATTTAGGTTAGGCTCCCTCTCCGGCTGGCGGGAAATATTTGTTCGAAGAATGGATAAATTGGATGTATCTATAACTAAAATAAGTCTAGATACATCCATTTCTAGGCCAAGTATTTCCGGATGGAGGGGGTATTAATTATACCAATTGAGCCAGATTAGCACCGCTTACTTCATGTAAATGTAATGAAATCCATCATGTTTATATGAAGATCTGGCTTTTTATACGAAATCCTTCGTGCTTATATGAAATCAGTCCGTGTTTGCATGAATTTCATCTGGTTGGTTAGAGTTGTGAAGATGTATGCCGCTGGCGTTTGATGTCGTCCTCCGCGGAAGGAAGCGGGAGGAAATTTGCCGGCTGCCGTTGGAGATTCTCTTATGCTGGAAATAATAGAGCCACATCCAATCCATTTGATTTAATTGCATGTATGATTCTCCCTCTATAAAAAGTTAATTGCATGTACAGTGTACACGTGACTTGCAGGGTGGCTACAGCTTCGTACAGAAAGTTAAAAAGAAACAAGTCCATCCTTAATCTTGTATTCTAAGTATTCTGTGGGTTCCATTGTCAGAACAGTAGCGAAAGAAGTATATATTAAATAAGTAGTATATAATATAAAAATCTAAATTTAAAGACATAATTCGAACTCAGGTCATCGTTTTGCGAGCATCCGACACTAACCAGTCCAGCACATTTTTGTTGTAGACCATGCTAGAGAGATATCTCCATGTCTATTCTTATACTCCATCTGTTCCTAAATATTTGTCTTTTTCAGATTTCAAATGGACTACCACATACGGATGTGTATGTAGACATAATTTAGAGTGTAGATTCGCTCATTTTGCTCCGTATGTAGTCACTTGTTGAAATCTCTAAAAAGATAAATATTTAGGAACAGTGGGAGTAGAAAACAGAGTTGGTGATGATGGTGTGCGTGCCATCCTGCAATATAGGCCGTCACATTTATATCTAACGAATAGGAAGGAAACTATGGCAATTTTGCAAAAAGATACCCACACCCCTCTCCACGTTCGCAAATAAGGCCTTCCCTCGTTCATCCTTTTCTCTCACAAGATAAACTACTCATACAAATGCATCTCGATGTTCCGTGCAACGCACGAGCATCTAGCTAGTTTCTTTTAAAATAGTTACTGCGATAACTGGGTTGAAGTGATATATTTTATATCTACCCCGAATGATTTCAGATTCACTAGTAGTAACAAAGAAAAGGTTGCCTTGTTAATTAACAAAAAACAGGGTGAAAACTATCACATGAGTCCGGTAAAAACAAGGCACACTGGGTTCAGTGTCATTGTCACTACAACTGTGCACGCACGAGAAGTCTACATATCGAGGGGGCTATGGAGAAAAAGACGTATCGAGTGTGTGTGAGCGAGGCACAGAGACACAATGTTTGAGAGAGAAACCAGTTGACAAATTAAGATCAGATTGATTTGTCACCCTTCTACTGTCATTGTTGGGGTGGGTGGGTGAGGAGGGAGAGAAAGACGTATCGAGAGTGTGCGCGGTAGGCACAGAGGCACAACTAGCGAGTGTGTGTGTATGTGTGTGTTTGAAAGAGGAGTAGATAGATTAATATCAAGATCGAGGTGCCACCCTACTCCTTCGGTGTCAGGTAGTGTGTGTGTGTGTGTGTGTGTGTGTGTGTGTGTGTGTGTGTGTGTTTGTGTGTGTGTGTGTTTGAGAGAGAAACCAGTCGATAGATTAGTATCAAGATCGAGGTGTCACCCTACTCCTTTGATGTCGGGAAGTGTGTGTGTGTGGGTGTGGGGGGGGGGGGGGCAGTGACACTTACATATCTCTACTCTTATAAAAAACAGAGTTGGTGATGATGGTGTTCCTGCCATCTTGCAATATAGGCCATCCGATTTATATCCGATGGATAGGAAGGAAACTATGGCAATTTTGCGAAAAGATAGCCACACCCCTCTCCACATTTGCAAATAAGTCATTCCCTCGTTCATCCTTTTCTCCCACAATATAAACTACTCGTACAAATGCATCTTGATGTTCCATGCAACGCATGGGCATCTTGCTAGTAGGGAGAAGGAGTTTGTGTGACACATATCTATATTAAGGGATAGGTAGATAGCATGTGTGCGAGGCCTACTTAAAGCATCACGGAGATAAACAAACAGTGTGCATGCAAGTGCCGGAAAAAATGAAGCAAGAAACAATGCCTACGCGCACGCGCGCGCGCGTGTGTGTGTGTGTGTGTGTGTGTGTGTGTGTGTGAGAGAGAGAGAGAGAGAGAGAGAGAGAGAAATCTCAAAACAAAAGGTGCTCTGCTGGAATCCCATTGTATGTATTCATATGGTTCCGGAACTCGAGTTAACCTTAGGCATCTATGTGAGAGACATAATTATACTTTGAGACATTAGTGGCTGTGGGTGGGCGGAATTAAAGGGATGGGTGTGTTCAACAGAGAGAGTGTGTGTGTTTCTGTGTGAGAGACTTGTAGGACAGGTAGAAAGACGAATTCTAACCTTGATGGAGGGAGAGAAATACACGAAATGCGCGTGTGTGATTCCGATGCCCACGGGGAAATGAGATATGTATGCGTGTGAGAGTGATTGCACAATTCATTCACGTATCACTATCTAGCGATCATGGACGTGCATCGCTTGAACATAAATCAATACCTACTTCTTATCGTGGCCAAAGGTACAATATCGACTCAACACTATAATGATTGGACACTCACATATCACATTTTTTCTATCTAAATAAACCTTTTCAATTGTACCTGCCAAAGTTACAGTGATGTTTCTTCAAACAACCAATGTAGCTATCATGTACACACACCATTGTTACTCTTGCATTCAAATTCATTAGTCTTGGATGACTTAAGGTCCTATTATGAAGTAATATATGTAATATTTATATATGAATTCAATGGGTACGCAATTTATGAAATGGAGGTTATGTAATCATATGAGGTAACACTTTTAAGTAGCGGACTACAATATCCATTTCTTTTGTGGGACTACAATATCCATTTCTTTTGTGGGACTACAACATCCATTTCTTTTTGTGCGCCTCTACACTAACACGTCAATGCATTATATTTAAGGTAAATAACCAATGGCACTAAATTATCTATTTACACGAGAAATACATAGGCTGAGCATTTGATCCCTTTTTTTGTGAACGCGCCTCTACACCAGTATGATTGGCCGCGCCCGAGTGAACGTCCAAGTTATCGGCGCATCATCACGAGTTATTGTCTTTTTTCTGGGGTGGACTTCACACCAGTTATTAACTGCTGACGTGTGCCCCGTGTACACAGTCTCGCATGACCTTCCCGCTAGCACGGTCCAAAATTAGTGGAAACTAGATACGAACGACCCCACGGGCGGGAAAATCTCCCGCCTCCTTCTAAAATTTCTACCACCTAGTCTTTAGCATGCGAAATTCCCCTTTTGTACTTGGTGCGCGGAGAACAACAGTTACAATACCATCCTCATCTACATAATAGGTCGGGGCTGCTTTGGTAACTTCCGGTTCCCACCACCACATGGCACCCCCATTTCCTCTCACCCTCCCGCAAAAACGACTAACTCCACAACACCAGAGCATCTTACGTCACGCCGTCCATACATCATCGGCCTTTCTACCCCTCCCCTCTCGAAACCCTAGACTGCTCATCCACCGACGTACCAGAGCCCATTCTCTGCCAGCGCTGTCCACCTCACCGGATCTGCTTCTGCGGCCACATCTACACCTACCACCTCCCCTAGAAACAAGTAGACTGCTCATCCACCACTATACCATAGCCCATTCAGTGCCGGCCTTGTCCATGGCATTTGTAGTGGCTCTGTCGGTGTCAAAACCGGCGGATCTCGGGTAGGGGGTCCCGAACTGTGCGTCTAGGCGGATGGTAACAGGAGACAAGGGACACGATGTTTTTACCCAGGTTCGGGCCCTCTCGATGGAGGTAATACCCTACTCCTGCTTGATTAATATTGATGATATGGGTAGTACAAGAGTAGATCTACCACGAGATCAAGGAGGCTAAACCCTAGAAGCTAGCCCATGGTATGATTGTTGTTCGTCCTACGGACTAAAATCCGGTTTATATAGACACCGGATAGGTTAGGGTTACACAAAGTCGGTTACAATGGTAGGAGATCTACATATTCGTATCGCCAAGCTTGCCTTCCACGCCAAGGAAAGTCCCATCCAGACACGGGACGAAGTCTTCAATCTTGTATCTTCATAGTCTTGGAGTCCGGCTGCGACGATAGTCCGGCTATCTGGACACCCCTAGTCCGGACTCCTCAAGAGCCCTGAACCAGGCTTCAATGACGACGAGTCCGGCGCGTTGATTGTCTTCGGCATTGCGAGGCAGGTTCCTCCTCCGAATACTTCATAGAAGGTTTTGAACACAAGGATGGTGTCCGGCTCTGCAAAACAAGTTCCACATACCACCGTAGAGAGAATAACTTTTGCACAGATCTGCTGACGTATTCCGCGGCGTGACATCACACCCCGGCCAGGCCTTTATATGAATCATTTTTTACCGTTCCACCTTAGCGCGTTTAGCGAGGCGGTTTCGCACGTCTTATAAAAGCATAGATCATGCCCCCTTATTCCGGGATTCTCATCAATACGGACGTGGGTAACCCATCCGCGCCATTGATTACGGTGCTTGGGAGATAAGCGAGTTTTACCAGGCTGGTGGGGTGTCACGCCCAATATGCGACCCTATCCAAAAGGAACTCGATGGTCCCACCAAGGATAGACCCGCATATTGAAACGTTTTTGCAAGGTGGATATCATTACATCAACATTACATAATAGATGGGGATACATACATAAGGCACAAATGCCACAAGAATACATCATCATCATATACAAGAACAACATCCGACTATGGATGAAACATAAACGGAAACTCAAACGACATCCACCCTGCTAGCCTAGGCTGCCGACCTGGAACCTATCCCCTGATCGAAGAAGAAACAGAAGAAGAACTCCAACACAAGAAAGCATCGCTCTCACGTCATGATCATCGCAAACCTGTACCTGCAACTGGTGGTGTAGTAATCTGTGAGCCACGAGGACTCAGCAATCCCATTACCATGGGTATCAAGACTAGCAAAGCTTAAAGGGAAAGGAAGGGGTAAAGTGGTGAGGTTGCAGCAGCGACTAAGCATATATGGTGGCTAACATACGCAAATGAGAGCGAGAAGAGGAACAAAGGAACGGTCGTCAACTAGTAATGATCAATAAGTGATCCTGAACTCCTACTTACGTCAGACATAACCCAGAAACCGTGTTCTCCTCTCGATTAACCCCGAAAAGAGACACTCACGGTTACGCACACAGTTGGTGTATTTTAATTAATATCAACTTCGGGTTTTCTACAACTGGACATTAACAAATTCCCATCTTCCACATAACCGCGGGCACGACTTTCGAAAGTTCAAAACCCTGCAGGGGTGTCCCAACTTAGCCCATGATAAGCTCTCGCGATCAACGAAGGATATTCCTTCTCCCCGGGAAGACCCGATCAGTCTCGAATCCTGCCACAAGACATTTCGACAGCAATAAAACAAGACCAGCAAAGCCGCCCGGATGTGCCGACAAATCCTGATAGGAGTCGCACGCACCTCGGTCTCGTGGCACACCGGATAAGTCAAGCTACGAGTAAAACCAACCTCGAGTTGCCCGTGGTGGCCCATGCAGGTTGCCGGTTCGGACCAACACTCGAAGGAGCACCGCCCGGGGGCTAAATAAAGATGACCCTCGGCTCCGAAACCCAAAGGAAAAAGGGCATAGGTGAGGCAAATGGTAAAACCAATGTTGGGCCTTGCTGGAAAAGTCTTATTCAAAGCGAACTGTCAAGGGGTCCCATAAATCACCCGACGCGTTAGGGACGCAAAATCCGGGAACATAATACCTATATGACGGAAACTAGGGCGGCAAGAGTGGAACAAAACACCAGGCATAAGGCCGAGCCTTCCACCCTTTACCAAGTATATAGATGCATTAATTAAATAAGATATATTGTGATATCCCAACAAGTAAATATGTTCCAACAAGGAACAACATCTCCATGTTCCAACAAGGAACAAACTTCATCTTCACCTGCAACTAACAACGCTATAAGAGGGGCTGAGCAAAGCGGTAACATAGCCAAACAACGGTTTGCTAGGAAGGGTAACAAAGGTTAGAGGCTGACATGGCAATTTGGGATGGCTTGCTAAACAGGTAATAGGTAGCGCAGCATAGCGATAAAACGAAGCAACTAGCATAGCAATGATAGTAGTGAGATCCAGGGTAGCGGTCATCTTGCCTGAAATCCCACTAGGAAGAAGAACGAGTCCATGAAGAAGATGAACGAGTCCATGAAGAAAATGAACGGATGAAGCCGAACCAAGCGTAGACGAACGAATCCTCACGATCGCAACGAAACAGGAACTAACAAAAAGAAGCACACAACATAGTAAACACACCACACATGAACAAGGCATGATGCACAACCAAGCATGATGCATGACAAATCTAGATGAAGCTACTCATGGCAAGAGATGATGCAAACAATAGCAACACATCAAAACAAGTTTAAATGAGGCCGGAAACAACATAGAACAATTCCGGTAAGTCCTCATATGCAAATTTCGAAATTGGTCCAGATCTGAATAAACCTTATGTTCAAGTTGTTAAACAGCAATTTAAAATGCACCACGATGATCTACACAAAATTCTAGTCAAGTTACATATATAGTTCATTTAATTTGGAGCTACGGTCTAGAAGATATGAGCAAAACAAGATAAGCATGGCATTGATGCAAAATGCATACAAACATCAAGCAAACACCTCAAAACATGGATGCAACATGACAATATGAAGCTACATGCAAAATAAAGCAAGTTTCATATAGAGCACACTCAAAACGGAGCAACGGATCAACACATACACTCTATACAAGTTATAGCAACAATCTGTCCAAAACAGCAACTAAGCATATTGCAAGCACCAAAACAACATGCTACAGGATCTCAACATAAAAACAAAAGGCATGGGCATGATCTACAGGTAAAGCATTACAAAACATGAACACTGAGCTATCTCCAGAAATCACTAGAACATGCTCAAAATGACATGGCAAGATTGCAAGTAATAACAGTTTCAGACTTTGACAGAAATAACATCAGGTTGCAATGTTTAGAGCTATGAAACAACATGTTACAGGAACTTATCATGGAAAACAAAGGCATGGCATGATACTACTAAATGCATAGAACAAAAGTCCCTTACTGGACACAAGCCAAAAAGGATCAGAAAATATGATGGCACCCACGTAAACATAGCAAGTCATATTACAGATTTGAACATGGCAGGAACAACGATGAGTAGGCATGTTTACAAGCTCAATGCACTCACTAAAAGCCTGATATGATAAACTAAGCATACATACATCAAGAAGACATGGCATAGAAGACATACATGGCAAGAACAATAACATAGCATACATGGATCAACCACAACCACTTTGGCAAAATTGAATAACATGTAAACAATCTGCCAGGAAACATTTAATAGCAAAAGTAGAGCTCGATTGACTCAAGCTATGGTACTCCATAATTGCAAACAAGGGCATGGATGGATATAGCAAGATATGTAGAACAAAACATCCTTACTGAAGTATCCCAAAATATGCATGGAACTCTCTGTAGCATCAAGTTAACATGGCATCAAAATATAAGCAAAACAGGGCTGAAATCAGCAACAACAAGACACCTAGTTTGCATGCTTGTACTAGTCACCACATAGATCACAAAAATACATGGCATGCACCCCTGTAAAGATGGCATGGCATATTACAAAACACATGTAGAACTCAAGTTCATAGGATGCACACATCAATCATGGCAAAAATGACAAAAGTGCATGTTCTGATAAAAATCAGAAACTAACATCACATAGCACTCTTCCAACAGGATTTAGGGCATCAATATGAGCTCAAATGAAAATTATGCAATGAGATGAAATGATCTACTCTTCGAGTCGAACATTTTGACATATTACACGCCCAAAACGGAGCAACGATGACAGAGATATGATGCAACGAAAATGCAACAAAATTACTGCAGCTTTCGGGACTTAGATGAAAATTGGAGGGGGGAAAGTCAACCGAATGGCACGGACTTCGATGCAGGCCGGACTCGCGGAGATGCACGCGGTGGTGGCCGTGGACGAGGGAGAGGGCGCTGGCGAGTGGGGCCGCCTGGATCCGTGCCGGGAGGCCGGATCCATGGCGAGGAGGCGCGGGACTCAGGCGAGCTGCCGGGCGAGGAGACCGGGCGGTGGCCGAGCGAGGAACGGAGCGGCGGGCGAAGCCTCGAGTTCCTCCGGCGGAGGAAGGCAGCGTGAGGCGAGGGCCGGGAGGTCTCGGCGGCGGCGGGCGCGGCAACCGCGGAGCGGCAGCGGCGGGGGCCGAGGCCGAGGCCGAGGCGCCGCCATGCCGGGCGAGGGCGGCCGGGCGGGGCCGAGGCGCCGGCGGCCGGGCAAGGGCGGCCGCCGGCGAGGCGCGGGAGGCGGCGGCCGGACTGGCGGGAGGCGGCGGCGGCGGCGGCGCTGCTGCTGGCCGGGCTCGGGGCCTGGCAAGGCGGGCGGGGCGGGCGCCACGGGCCCGCGCGGAGAAGGGCGGCGGCGGCGCGCCATGTGGCGGCCTCCGATTATGCTGGAGCGGGGAGCGGCGGCGGACATGTCTGGCCGGGGCGGACATGTCCGGCGCGGAGAGGGGAAATTTTTAGGGTTTCGACTGAGATTTGATCCGCGAATTTCGGGGGAGAGGCATATTTATAGGTAGAGGGAGCTAGGAGAGTCCAAATGAGGAGCGGTTTTCGGCCACGCGATCGTGATCGAACGACCGAGAACATGGAGGGGAGTTAGGTGGGTTTTGGGTCACTTAGAAAGGGGAGTTGGGCTGCAACAAAAGAGGCATTTGCGGTTACCCGTTAACCGTTGAGTACCAAACGACCTCCAAATGATCCGAAACTTGACAGCGGTCTACGGTGCTATACCAAGGCCGCTTGACAAACCTCGGTCCATTCCGAGACCGTTCAACACCCGCACATGAAAAGAGGTAAAAGGGGGCGCCGAGAGACATAGAAGTGCCGGATTGCAAAACGGACAACGGGGAAAATGCTCGGATGCATGAGACGAACACGTATGCAAAATGAAATGCACATGGTGACATGATATGAAATGCAGATGATGACATGGCAAAGTGCAACACGCAAGCACATGACATGGCAAAGACAGCGAATAACTTGCGGACACCTGGCACATCGAATCCGGGGCGTTACATGGGGGACGCATAACTTCGTCCGTCCATATAAGGGGATAAGGATCCACCTATTCACCTACGCCTTCTTCCTCCTTTGCTCATCCATTTCCGCGCACTCGAGCTCCAGCGCCCAAGTCCGCACATCCCACCTCAACCTTCTCCAACCATGTCGAGCGGAGGCAGGTGGATGGCCTCCTCCGTCACGGAGGGGCACATCACAAGACTGCGGGAGGCCGGATATTTGTCCGGCGACATCGCGCACAGGCTGCCCGACGCGGGGCGGCTCATTCCAACCCCCAGGCCCCATGAGAGGGTGGTGTTTCTCCCCCACTTCCTCCGCGGACTAGGTTTTCCACTTCACCCATTTGTCCGGGGGCTCATGTTCTACTACGGCCTAGACTTCCACGACCTGGCCCCGAATTTTATCCTCAACATCTCGGCGTTTATCGTCGTGTGCGAGGCCTTCCTCTACATCCAGCCCCACTTCGGCCTATGGCTGAAGATCTTCAATGTCAGGCCGAAGGTAGTGGGCGGCCGTCAAGCGGAGTGCGGAGGCGCCATGGTCGGCAAGATGACCAAGGTCCTATGGCTCGAGGGCGCCTTTGTGGAGACAATAAAGGGGTGGCAATCGGGGTGGTTCTACATCACCGAGCCACGCGACCCCGAGTGGGTGGCGGCCCCCGAATTCAGATCTGGATTCCCCACACGGCTCTCGTCATGGAAAGAGACGGGCCTGACGTGGGGGAATTCAGACGAGCTATCCGGACTCCAAACATGCGTCCGAAACCAGGTAGACAAGAATCTGAGGCTTGTCGACGTAATCCAGGTGATGCTCATCCGCCGGATTCTCCCATGCCAACAACGGGCCTTTAACTTGTGGGAGTTCGATCCGGCACAGCACCGAACCTTGAGCCGGCTCTTCGACACTACGTACGAAGATGCCCGGAAGGTGCTGTTCAAGGGCGCTGAAGCCCCAGCATCTGCTAACAAAGATCGCGGATACAGCTCGCGGCGTCAAGCCGGCGAGGTAAGTTATTTTACCCTTTACGGACTCTTTTTCATAGATTGACTCTATATGGGATCTAAAACTCCTAATCTTTGGCAGATCGGTGAAGACATCCGGACAGATTAACTGTCCGCCCTTTGCGGAAGACCCGGAGGACGCCTGATTGACGGGTTGTTGGCTCCGCGCCCCCATGTGGTGCGGAGAAGAAGGCCAAGAAGGAGGCCACGGAACTCAAGGAGCTCCCGACGCCAGTGCTCGATTCTGAAGCGAAATCTTCTCCGAGGACGAGGAGGAGGAAAGAAGCTTCTCCCCGCCGGGAAGGAGAGGAAAGGAAGGCCGCCTAACCGGGAGGCCGGAGGGTCCAAGAAGGAAGAACCCTTCCTCCGGACTTCTCCACCAACGCCGAAGACGACGAGGGGATTGGCCCACGAGGCCAAGCCTCGGCGAGATCGTAAGTGTCCGGATACCCATAGCTTTTTATTATTGCGGAGTGTTCTCTAATGTCGAACAATCGTGCAGCCCGCCCAAGGGCGAAGTTCGCCGATTCATCGAAGCGGGTCCTCGGCTCGTCGAAAATGGAGAGTACTTCGCTTCGACCGCCTCGCCTCACGCCATGGACGACGCCATGGTGGGGCCCCAAGGGGGGCTTGGTCAAGAGGAGGTGGCGCAGGAGGTGCCACAAGGCAACCTCCCGGACTCTAGGCGCGTGGGGGGCAAGACCCCATGGGCTCTAAGCCCAACCCTTGTCCGGACTCCATGTCGGAACCTTCAGTGGTGCTGGAGTCTGGCAAGCGGTTCCTTCGCAAGAAGGGTAAGACGCCGGTGTCCTCCGCCCAACCGGAGGCACCGGATAGCATCGAGGCGCCAACAGCGCCTCCATCGAGGAGGAGCACCGATCTGTTATGAGTGCGGTGATCCGGACAGTTCAGTCCGCCAAGAGCGGGCTGACTGAAGCCTGCACCAGCCTTCTAACAGGCTTTGAGGTAAGTTTAGAATATGTAAAAATATTACCAAGATAGACAGTAGCCCTGATGCTTAGTTCGGTGTTCGGAAAGAAAAGCCGGACTAAGGATCTAAAAAGATATACGCAGGAGTCTAACATAAGTATGTCAATATGGGAATGTAGGCTGCGCTGCCGACCTCTGCCGACCGATCATGGAGGTCAAGCATTGAAGCAGGCCTCGAGCGGTCCGAGAACAAGCTCGGCCAAGCCAAGAAGCAGCTCGAGGACAAGGAAGGTAAGTAGTACCTTATTAAAGAAATACCTTATAGAAAGGTTTCATTGCGAAGATAACAGGAATAACATGGTACTGCAGGGCCACGAACAAGGTGGCGACCACAAGGAAGCGTGTCCGTGGTCGAAACAAAGCGGCTGGAACACACCGAAGCGAGAGAAGGGGAGGCGAGCTGGCTACAGATGCGGCAAGAGCTCCAAGCTCTCGTGGAAAAACACAAGAGTTTGGAGCGTGACTCGAAGACTCGAGAGTCCGAGCTCGCCTCAGCTCTCGAGAGTGCCAAAGCTGCTAAGGCCGAGGCCCAAAAAGCCCTCCAAGAAATTGAGTCGTTAAAGAAGATAGCGGCGGGTAAGGCATTCTTTATGCAAAGAAAGCATGTGAAAGTAAATTACCTATTACTTACCCGGATTCGGAGCTCTCCAGGAGCGTTCGCAGATTTGCCCCGTAGTGTGTCTGATGCTGCCGCATTCTACCGCGCCAAGGAGGGGAGCTCGACGGAAAAGGTGTTCTGGTCTCAGTATGCTGAGGCCGGACATCCGGTGCCCCTGAGCGACCAGCTGAAGCAGCTGGTCGAGCTCCACAAGGTCGCCGAACAGGCCATGAAGGGCCTTATAGCGCGGCTGTGGCCATTGGAGGCCATGCCTGGGAGCTACTTCGGCTTAGTGCAGCGGCTGGTGGACGCCTGTCCACGGATTGAAGTCATCAAGCGCTCCGTCTGCATTGAAGGTGTCCGTCGGGCCCTTGCCCGTGCTAAAGTGCATTGGGGCAAGCTGGATGCAGAGAAGCTTGTGACGGACGGGCCACTGAAGGGCAAGGAGCATCGCACGCCCGAAATGTATTATGAGGGCCTCCTGAAGGGTGCCCGCCGAATAGCGGATGAGTGCTCCAAAGATGTAATTTTTGAATAGACTCGCATTTGTTATCCTGTGCGCTGAAAACTTGTTCATATGCACTAAGCAACTCTTGTTAATTTAAAATATTACGTTCTGTGCGGCCGTTTATCAATTTGAGAGATGGCAAGTCGTTGGCTTCATCCCCCATGCCACGAGTGCTGGGGTGTTCGGGATAAACTTGAGCACTCTTGTTCCCATTTTTGGGTCCATCTAGGGAGGCGCTCAACACAACGAACAAGGCAACCGGACTTATAATGCTTGAACACTCTCACTTAGCCATAGAATTCTATAATTTTAAATTTCGCGAAGCCCTAGTATTCGAAGACCGAGTTCGGGCGCTATCCACGCCTTGGCGGACAATTCGGTTCCTCGCCTAGGCGGCATAAGTCTTTAGGGACCCGAAAAAGCCTCTCGAACAGCGACCAGCTCTCGCCCTATCATGACGGTCAGTTTTAGCTTTCTCCACTGAGGTGCTCGACCCAGCTCAACTGGGGCACAATCGCAGTGGTTCTCCCGGTGCTACCTTAGCCGATATAACGGAACGTAAGGTACCAAAACACGGGAGCCGGGCAAACCCAACTATTGACCCAAGACATGATTCGAGCCGATTCATATAATGCTATAAGTTCGGGTGCCGACTTGTGAAAGTGTTCGGACTTGTCACACCATAATTTTGGGATACCTAAGCCCTCAGTGTATTGGCCGCACTAAAGTGTACGGTTGCAACATGTCATGAAATGAACATATGTATAGATAAAGGAAGTAGAGCAATAATAAGCAAAAGCTATGTATTGTTTATTCAAAAGGTACTGCAATGAAAGCGAACGATACAAATAGTGCGATAAGCAAAGGATGGGACTATCTAACATGTCCTCTCCGGGGGTAAGCTACGGTATGGTATGTAAAACAGGTATAATGCTCGTAATAGAGACCACCAACACTGACGTGGCTTTCGCTTCCACTGGCTGTTGCATCGTGGTTCGGCGATTCTAGTGCCGACAGGACTTCGAAAGACGGAGTCCTGAAAGTAAGAAAAGGAAGAAAAGGAAAAGGAAAAGAATGACACAATCGAGCCTCCGTGCGGTCGAGCCGCATTCTTGGCGTGCCGTGGTCTTGCCCTCCCCATATGCCCATGGTATCTCCAGAGCGTAATTATGTACGCGTAACACTAGCTTCGCAATTTCGCGAGGGCTGGGGTTAGCCGGATTGCTACGCTGTGCTTGAATCGTGCAGCGGTCTTATTGTAGGTTACTCCGGCGCGCTTGATGTTGTCCGGACGCTTTATTGGCCGGACTCGAGAGTTGCTGTGAGAGGCTGCTTTGTACCTCCGCCGCAAGGGCCGCCGTGTGCTCCTCCGCTCGAGAGAGCGCTCGTGTTTCCATTGACCGTGATTACCCTCGAGGGCCTGGCATCTTGAGCTTGAGGTATGCGAAAAGGCACCCCATTGAACTTTGCAAATGTGGTTCGTCCGAGCAAAGTGCATGATAGCCGCTGCGAATGGGATGATGTCAAGATTAACTCTTCGCTTCGAAGTTATCCGGGATCCGAAGACCACTTCGAGTGTAACGAGCCCGCATAACTGGCCTCTACACCCGTATGACGCCTTTAAAGGTCGCCTTTGTAGGTCTAATCCTTGAGGGTCTATGCCCATTTTGCGACCGTATCCTAATAAAGCAGGTTCAGGCTGCTGCAGCCGCCCATCGACTCGGTTAGGTGAAATCCGTCGATAATTGGGTCAAGAACCAATGCGCGAAACCGCCGTGACGGATGCTAGTGGGTGGTCCTTCGATCGAAGGTGATCGGGCAGGAAGACCATGGGTTGAACTTGGGCGATGGCTCCATCGCATATACGCCCCTTAGTGCACGCTCTCCCTTTTGGGTATATGGGTTGCGATATCATGTTCACCGTCCGCACTTGCGTGGGAAAACCCTTCGTCCTCTATTGTTCGGGCGGCCGGGCTCTTCCTCGCCATCGCTATGCAGCCCCTTGTCATTGAGTTCGCACTTAACTTGCTCTTCTTGAACACCCAACAACCCTGTTGGTGTGATTGGCTGGTTTTCGGGGTGCCATGTATCTGGCACAAGCGATCGAGTATTCGGTCCAAGTAGGACGGGCCCAGGGTATTTCTTTTGAATGGCTTCTTCCGCTGACCGGGTTTAGAGCCTCTGAATCCGGCATTGATGGCCGTATCTTTAGTGTTATCGCCGTTAATGCGGTGCTTGTTCTTGTTGCGACGTGACCTGCCATTGCTGTCCTTGGTATCCGAACTATCAGGATGTTTGGCCAAGTTGTTGCTTCGAGCTAGCCAGCTGTCCTCTCCCGCACAAAAGCGGGTCATGAGTGTTGTGAGGGCTGCCATGGATTTTGGCTTTTCCTATCCTAGGTGCCGGGCAAGCCACTCGTCGTGGATGTTATGTTTGAAGGCTGCAAGGGCCTCTGCATCCGGACAGTCAACGATTTGGTTTTTCTTTGTTAGGAACCGTGTCCAGAATTGTGTGGCCGATTCTTCTGGCTGCTGAATTATGTGGCTAAGGTCATCGGCGTCTGGTGGTCGCACATATGTGCCCTGGAAGTTATCAAGGAATGCGGCTTCCAGGTCCTCCCAACAACCAATTGATTCTGCTAGCAAGCTGTTGAGCCAATGCCGAGCTGGTCCTTTAAGCTTGAGTGGGAGGTATTTGATGGCATGTAGATCATCACCGCGGGCCATGTGGATATGGAGGAGATAGTCCTCGATCCAGACCGCAGGATCTGTGGTACCATCGTATGATTCGATGTTTACGGGCTTGAAGCCCTCAGGGATTTGATGATCCATTACTTCATCATGAAGCATAGTGGGTGTCGGCACCTCAGTATTGGGCCATATCACGGCGTAGCTCATATGAGCTTTGTCATCGTGTTCGGCCCGGCGGGTTTGCTGTATCCGGTAGCGACGGTAATCATCCCGTCGTTGGGCGCCCACGTGATCCGTAGATCGATCTTGTATGTTTTCCTTATCCTCCAATATATCTACGCAAGTCGGTAGCGTTTTCCGTGCCTTGGTACTTTTGAGTGGCGTCGAGGTGTGGCTTGACCGGAGGGCCGAGAGGCTTCTCCGTCAGCATGACCGCAGGGTGGCCGGTCTGCCATGTCGTCTTGCGCTGGTGACTTGGGTGCTTCCTCCTCGATAGAGGCAACGGCCTTCGTTTGGGGTAGCTTTTGGGGCGTTCGAGTTCATACTCTTGGCTGCAAGGACTTCACCATCCATCATCCTAGCAGGTCTTGGTCAGCTCTAAGCTGTTGCTGCTTTTCTTGAGGCTGCTTGCCGTGGCTATAAGCCTGCGTTTGAAACGCTCCTGTTGGCGGGATCCTCGAGCACGATAAATTAAATCGTCGTCGAGGCTTGCCTCATCTTCAGAGGGAGGCGCATAATTATCGTCCTCGACCTCTCTTTCTGCTGCACTGTCGTGCGGACTTTCTTGTCCCTCCTCCTCCGCTGAGTCCTGCTGGAGGGGGTTGTCTTCGGTACTGTCTGGGGTGTTATTATATCCCGTGCCGGAATCAGCATTTTTGCTGTGGCGGGATTTAGAGCGGCGCCGCTGACGTCGGCGCTTCGGTTGCTTTTTGGAGGGGTCATCCTCCGTTGTTCCATCGCCGTTCCCATCTTTTGGGATATCCACCATGTATATGTCGTATGACGAGCTGGCCTTCCAGTGCCTTGTAGGCGTTGGTCTTGGTCGTCTCCGGCATCGTCGTCCATACCGTCGATGTCTTGGTCGAAGTCGAGCATGTCGGTTAAATCATTGTGATGGCTACAAAGTGGGTGGTGGGTGGGCGTTGAATTCGCCGTCGTCGCATCCCAACCTTCCTGACCGTAGTCCGGCCAGGGCTCTCGGATAAAGAGAGAGACTTTAGTGAATTCAGGATGTCGCCAAAGGGCGAGTGCTGAAAGATGTCCGCAGCGGTGAACTCCATGACCGGCGCCCAATCGGATTCGATTGGCAGGTAGCGGAGGGTTGAGTCGGAGAGGACTCCGGCACCTGAGTCGAGTATTCGCATAAGGACAGGGATGGAGTTCGGCTCAATCGCCCGTGAGATGGTAGCCCCGAGGCGGTGTCCAACCACTCGTCCTCGATCGGGGAATCCGGCTCTGGATTAAGGGTCGGAGCGGAAGCTGGTGCGGCCTCCAGGGCACTGTTCGGCTGCAGAGCTAGATCATGCCCATCGAGACAGTGCGGCTGTCGGATTTCAGGTTCCGGCAGACCCTTGAGGTTCGAACACTGGGGTGCGCGCAGAGATCCAACCCTCCACCGTCTCGCACCTCGTCGAATCGCTGGGACCTAAACTACTAAACAGAACAGCACAAGAGACACGAGATTTATACTGGTTCGGGCCACCATTGTGGTGTAATACCCTACTCTAGTGTGTGGTGTGGTGGATTGCCTCTTGGGCTGATGAGGAACAATACAAGGAAGAACAGCCTCGGGAGGGTCTGTTCTTGGCGGGTGCGATGAACTGCTAGGTGGTGCTCAATCGCCCTAACTACTAGTTTCTTGATGAGGATTCCGGATCTCCTCGATCCCTCTGCCCTGGGGGTGGCTACTCCTATTTATAGGCGAAAGCCCTGGGCCTCTTCCCAAATATTGAGCGGGAAGGGCGCCAACAATTGGCCATTTGAAGGGGAACAGCGGGTACACTTATCGACTAAAGTTGGTCCTCGCTTTGCCAAAGGCTCTGGTGATGGCCTTTGCTTGGGCTCCACGATGACTCCCTTCCAACCGTTGGACTGGTCTTGGTCTTGTTGCACGAAGCGGATGCCTTTGCTTGATGCTCTCGCTGCGCTTGCGCCCTTTACACCAAAGAGGAAAGGAGGACACTGCTTGCGGGCTGGCGCCCGTGGCGCCCTTGGTGCGTCATGGCTGCGTCAAGGGCACCTCGCGGTACCACCTTGAACTCTCCGCCTCCTCATGAGCCAGCCTGGCGAGGCCGTGCACGAGAAGCTCCTTGTCGTCCGCCCAGCAGTCTGGCCCCTCGCGAGGTCTTGAGCTGCGTTGATGAAGATGGGCGTCTGGGCCCCCTTGAACCACGCCGCAGGCCGCAGGCGAGCAAGTCTGGGGACCCCGTTCCCGAGCGCCGACAGCCCCTGGGCCCATGGCATGCCGAACTTGGCGGCGAGGCGAAAGGGCAAGTCTGACGTCGCGGGCCCTAACAGCCTGCGGCCTTGGGCGCCGCCTGGCGGTTGATTGGATGCGGGCGGCACTGCTTCCCCATGATGCCTCGGTAACCACCCGGATTCGACAAGGCCCTGCATGCGGAGTCGGTCATGATTACCGGTGATCGTGGAGGCCGACGGTTGGCCTTCGCCGGCTATAAGTACGGAACGGCGTGCGCCCTTCCAGTTTATCCTTTCTTGTCTCTCCTTCTTCTCCATGGCTCCACCGAGGAAGTTCTCGGCGCGAGAGAAGGGAAGGGCCGTCGGGCGAGTCTTCCTCTCCTCCGCCTAAGCATGGTGAGTCGCCCTCGCAAGCATCCGTGGCCCCCATGGCGGTCCCCAGATCGAGGGAGGCTCTCAGCGTGGCGACGAGCGGCTAGCCATGGTCGGAGGGCGTGCCCCAGCCACGCGTCCCCCGAGGCCGCGCCTCCATGCTGCTGAAGCGCTACCTGAGTTCATGGTGCGGGCGGAGGAGCCGTCCGGCGTCCGGCTTCAGCTCCTGTGCTTCCTCCTGGGTGAGCTCCCAGCTGGCGCCCTGGGTGGCCTCTGGCTCCAGGCGGATGGCTGCAGCAGCCGGGCTTCGTGGGCTTCTCTGGAGGTCTCTGCTACAGGGAACCTGTTCCTGACCCTCGGCTGGCAGACGTTTGCTCGCGCGCGCAGTCTTCGCCGCCGGTGCTCCCTATACTTCAAGTATGATGGCGACGCCACCCTCCACGTGAGGGTGTTTGGGGAAGACGGTCGCCGCGTGGGGTGCTGCCACAGAAAGCGACGACCCGGCCGAGACTCAGCCCGGCGTGGGCGAAGAGGCAGCAGCAGGCGGTGGCGATGCCGTGACTCCTCAAGCTTCACCAGCTCTTCTTGGTGGTGATTCTTCCAGCAGCGGCAGCGTAGCCCCGCCGCCAGCGCCGCTTGGGGTGGCAGCAGGTCCGCTTCGCCCGCTGCGCCCGGTGAAGCGAGAGGAGTCCGCTGAGCTCCGGAGGCGGCTCGAGCCTTCAAGAGGGCGGCCGAGGCGTGCTTCACCTGCTTTTGTCCTTTTCCTTTCTTTTCTCCTGCGCAAAAGACAACAATGTGTGGCCCCATGGAGGCGCGTTTAGGATTACGCCGTTAATTATTGTCTTGCTTTTGTTATCCACGATCTGCTCCTTTACATTTATCGCCCATTCGCCGTGAACTCCAGCCGTGGCAGCAGGCGACCGATCCAAGCCCGTGTTCGCGTTGTGCTGCCCGTGAGGCATGGTCGGGAGGGTGCTCCAGCTGTGGACCAGGGCCGTGAAAACTTGAGCGATAGGGGTAGGAGCAGCTCGCGAGGGCTCCGAGACTTCGCCTCGCGAGTCCCCATAAGAGAAATCGAGGCGGGAGGCGAAAAAGATCGAAGAACCACGGACTAAAAGATGGCGATAGTTTGATAAAACTCCAAATGGGAATAGCTAGTCAAGCTGCAGAAAGCAAATGAAAAAGCCGCGTCCGGCACCTAGTCTAGTCTTGACGTCTTCTCACCAGCGGAGCTAAGTGCTTCCTTTGGCGTGGGAGGGGAGCCCGGGCTGAGGCCAGCCTCTGAGACTGCAGGCGTGTACAGCCCCAACTCATTATGCGTGAGAGTGTCACAGGCGGCGAGCCAGGCGTTGGCCCTCTTCACAGGCTCCGGGCCTTTCTTCTGCGAAGCAAGCTTCACGGGCGTTGGCCCTCTTCACGGGCTCCGGGCCCTTTCCAGAACGCGACAGCTTCACAGGCGTTCGCCTTCTTCACAGGCTCCGGGCCTTTCTCGAAAAAGATGAGCTTCATAGGCGTTCGCCTTCTTCACAGGCACTGGGCCTTTTCCAAAGAGAACGAGCTTCATAGGCATTGGGCCTTTTCCAAAAAGAATGAGCTTCACAGGCATTCGCCTTCTTCACAGGCACTGGGCCTTTTCCCAAAATAATGAGCTTCACAGGCACTGGGCCTTTTCCAAAAAGAATGAGCTTCACGGGCATTAGCCTTCTTCACGAGCCTTTGGGCCTTTTAGGGGTAAAACCTCCGGAGGTGCTGGATGTTCCAGCGTTACTGTATAGGCCTTTGCCTCTTGAGTCTCAAGCGCGCGGGCGGGCACGGAAACATGAACAACCTTGAGCGGGCCCTCCCACATGGGAGAGAGCTTATGTAGTCCCTCCCTAGAGAGGACCGTCGAGCACGAGGTCCCCTACCTCGAGAGTTACAGGGGGCGGATGTTGCGGCGGTGGTAGCGCGGAGTGCTGCTGGTACCTTGCCGCCCATGGCGCAGCTTCTCGCGGCGCTCCTCCCCGGCGAGGGCCGTCCTCCGCATGGTGTCCTGCAGCGTTTCGCCGAGCGCCCGGGACCCAGCGGATCGGCAACTGACCTCGTGAGGAGCACCGCCGGCTCCGTGGAGCCGGGAAGAAGGGGTCTCTCGGTCGGCTTAGTTGCGGTTGTGTGAATGGACCACAACACGGACGGGCTTCGTCGTACCAGCCTCTGCGCAGGCCTCAGTTTCTTCTTGAGCGTCCTGGTCTTGAGGCCTCTCGGGACCTCTGCGTTGACCCGCTTCGGCCTGTCCATTGCTGCGAAGTGCGCCACCGGCGTAGCATATCTGCGTCCCAAGGTTAGCGCGATGCGTTTTAAAAAGGTTCTTGGTGAACTGCGAACCGTTATCGGTGATGATGCGGTTCGGCACTCGAACAGCTCACGATGCCCTTGATGAACTTGACCGCAGAACCAGCGGGGATGGTGCGGGCGGCCTCGAGTTGACCCACTTGGTGAATTGTCCCGGCGGCGTAGAGTAGCGATAGCCCCCGGCACCCGAGGAAAGGGCCCAGGATGTCAGCCCCAGTGCGAATGGCCAAGTGAGGGGATGGTTTGAGACCTCCTGCGCGGCTGGTGGATCTTCTTGGCATGGAATTGGCAAGCCTCGCAATCCTTCACGAGTTCAACAGCGTCATTGGCGTAGTGGGCCAATAGAACCGCTGCGGAGCGCCTTGCCGGCGAGGCCCGTGATGACGAATGGTGCCTAATCTCCACCATGTATATCGCGGCAGTTCCTTCCCTGTTCCCTGGTGATGCAGCGCGAGGATCGTTGTTCGATCATTTCGGTAGAGCTCTCCATCTATGATGCTGTATGCGTGGCTTGCGCGCCACACGCTCTGCCTCCTCCTCCTTCTCCGGCAAGGTTCCATGCGTTAAGTAACTCTTGAGCTCCGTGATCCAGCACCCCACTTGAGGTTCCATCGTTAGGAGCAGGCGTGCTCCTGAGGCGGGCCACGCAGTGGGGCTCCCGAGGCTGGTGGTGAGGAGCTCCACCCGAGCTGTGCTATGCTTGATAGCGGCAGGGGCTGAGGGCTTGAAGAGCCGTTCCTCAAAGCGCCCGGCTCCTAGGGTAACCTCCTGGAGGCTCGTTTGGCGATGTCGTCGGCCTCTTGATTGGTGCCGTGGGGCACGTGCTGCAACTCAACCCCAGAACTGTTTCTCCATCCTGCGGACCTCCATAGTAGGCCTCCATGTGTTCATCTCTTGGCTCGTACACCTTGTTGGAGAAATTGGCGAGGAGCTGCGAATCGCCCTTGATGGTAGGCGCTTCACCCCAGGGCAGCGGCAGCCTTGGACCCTTCTCGGCCCCTCGTATTCTGCTATATTGTTGGAGACCTTCTCGCCCCTCTGGAAGCAGGCTGCAGCATAGTAGAGCTTGTCTGGCGGGAGATATGAGCACCGCCCCAGCCCAGCGCCTATGCGGAGAACGCTCCGTCGAAGTACATGACCCAACCTTCGGCCCGCTTCTGGTGAGAGGATCGATCCTCGCCCGGCCACAGGCCGTATCTTCTGTCCATTCGACCCACGAAATCTGCCAGTAGCGGCCTTTGATGACTCTGGTTGTGCTGAACTCGAGCTGGAATGCTTGCAGCTCAATGTTCCACTCGGCGACCCTTCCGGCCGAGTTCGGGCTCCTGAGCACCCTCTCCAGGGGGTATGCCGAGACAACCTTGATCGGATGACCCTGGAAGTAGTGATGCAGCTTGCGCAAAGCCACCAACCTTGATCTGAGGAGGAGCTTCTGTGGCATGGGGTACCGTGCCCTCACATGCCGTAACTTTCTTGTCTTGACAAAGTACCTTTGGGTGCTCGGCGAGGCTAGGGCGTCGGTCTTGGTGGCGTCTTCGGAGCTGTGGTACCTCCCGGGTGGCGCCTCCGAAGCTGGGTGCTTGGATGGAGGCCTCTCCGCCCTTGGTGTGCTCTGCTGCGGCTGATCTTCTTCCGTTGCGGTCACAGCTTCTGCGAGTTCCTTGATTCGGCCTTGCCTTAGCTCGGGTGGCCGCCGTGGTCTTGGCTGGCGCTCCTCCCTAACGCCACCAGGGCTGCGCTAGCGGAGTAGGGAGTGGCGGCGAGGTAGAGTACCAAGGGCTCCTGAGGGCGCGGGGCCACCATCACTGGAGGGCTCGAGGTTGGCGCCTATGGTGAAGGTGGCGTTTGTGGACCCGTCCTCGTCGACAGGTATCTGCTTGGTCTCCGCCTTGTCTTGAGCGAACAACTGCTTCTTCTTGGTGGCGCAGCCCCCTTAGGCTTGAGGGCTTCCGCGCCGGCGAGCTGCGCTCGACGCCCGTCTTGAGGGCGAGCCTGAGCACTCGCAGCGCACCTTCGGTATCCCCGGGCACGGTGAGGACGCCGCTGCTCCCGGACATCTTCATGAGGTTGTACCCCGGGTGGGTTGCGGCCATGAATTTGTCCAATGCTGGATAGCCAAGGATGGCATTGTAGGGGAGGCCGATGGGGGCGATTTCGAAGTCGACCAGCTCCGTGCGGAAGTTGTCGTAGGTGCCGAAGGTCACCGGAAGCCGGATTTTCCCCAAGGAGCTGGATGACCCTCCTCCTCGCCGAAAAAAGGCGGCTGGGCTGCAGCCGTTCCTGAGGTATCTGAGAGGAGGTTAAAGGCCTCGGCGAAATGCGTTGAGGCGGCGCCGCCGTCGATGAGGTCTGGTGGCGGCAACTGGCGAGATGGTGGGTGTCGCGAGCATGGGGCGCGCACCCGAGCGGTCGAGTTGGTGGGGTGGTCGAGTCGAAGGTCAGCCTGGCGGCAGCTCCGTTCGGCCGAGAGCCCCTGCCGCATGGGCGGCGCCGACCAGCGGGCGAATGTCTTGACATGGCAGCTGGAAGGCGGCGCTGCGAGCCGCCAGGGAGGCGCGACGACCGGAGGAACGGCGCGACGAGGCGGGTGACAAGGAAGCTGCGGCTCCTCCCAGGTCGCCGAGGCCGCGGGGCGATGCTTGCTGCCCATTCCCGCCGGGCGGTGGCGGTGTTGACAGCGGGTGGTGAGGAGCGACGAGGCGCCCGCCCGTCGAGAATCCGTCCGGCGACATGGGAGCGAGGCGGCTTGGCGCTCGGCGCGAGCCCGACGAGCGTCAGACATGGTTGCGGTGGTCGGGGATGAACGAGGCGACGGAAGGCAGATTCCGGCGCACCCCTACCTGGCGCGCCAAATGTCGGATTTTGGGTTCCGGCAGACCCTTGAGGTTCGAACACTGGGGTGCGCGCGGAGATCCAACCCTCCACCGTCTCGCACCTCGCCGAATCGCTGGGACCTAAACTACTAAACGGAACAGCACAAGAGACACGAGATTTATACTGGTTCGGGCCACCATTGTGGTGTAATACCCTACTCCAGTGTGTGGTGTGTTGGATTGCCTCTTGGGCTGATGAGGAACAATACAAGGAAGAACAGCCTCGGGAGGGTCTGTTCTTGGCGGGTGCGATGAACTGCTAGGTGGTGCTCAGTCGCCCTAACTACTGGTTTCCTGATGAGGATTCCGGATCTCCTCGATCCCTCTGCCCTAGGGGTGGCTACTCCTATTTATAGGCGAAAGCCCTGGGCCTCTTCCCAAATATTGAGCGGGAAGGGCGCCAACAATTGGCCATTTTGAAGGGGAACAATGGGTACACTTATCTGACTAAAGTTGGTCCTCGCCGCCAAAGGCTCTGGTGATAGCGCCTGCTTGGGCTCCACGATGACTCCCTTCCAGCCGTTGGGCTGGTCTTGGTCTTGTTGCACCGAAACGGATTCCTTTGCTTGATGCTCTCGCCTGCGCTTGCCCCCTTTACACCAAAGAGGAAAGGAGGACACTGCGCGGGCTGGCGCCCGACTGGCGCCCTTGGTCGTCATGGCTTGCGTCAAGGGCACCTCGCGGATATCGGCCGTATAGTTCAAACTTCCAAATCTGACCTGATGGCCAGGGGCGTAGCTTTCGATTTGCACCAGGTGGCCAAGCGAATTGGCCCGCAGTGCAAAGCCACCGAATACGAAGATCTGTCCGGGGAGAAAAGTCTCACCCTGGACCGCATCGTTGTTGATGATCGAAGGAGCCATCGGGCCTATTGGTGATGACACAGAGGAACTCTCAATGAAAGCACCAATGTCGGTGTCAAAACCGGCGGATCTCGGGTAGGGGGTCCCGAACTCTGCGTCTAGGCGGATGGTAACGGAGACAAGGGACACGATGTTTTACCCAGGTTGGGCCCTCTCGATGGAGGTAATACCCTACTCCTGCTTGATTAATATTGAGGATATGGGTAGTACAAGAGTAGATCTACCACGAGATCAAGGAGGCTAAACCCTAGAAGCTAGCCCATGGTATGATTGTTGTTAGTCCTCGGACTAAAACCCTCCGGTTTATGTAGACACGGATAGGTTAGGGTTACAGTCGGTTACAATGGTAGGAGATCTACATATCCGTATCGCCAAGCTTGCCTTCCACGCCAAGGAAAGTCCCATCCGGACACGGGACGAAGTCTTCAATCTTGTATCTTCATAGTCTTGGAGTCCGGCCGCGACGATAGTCCGGCTATCCGGACACCCCCTAGTCCGGGGCTCCCTCAGGCTCCTTCGTACTCCCCATCGGAGACACTTCGTCCACACTCCCAGAGCCGCCCCGCTGACGCCCCCGTCGACGACCTCTGATCCTCTTCGCCGACACCTTCCTCAACCCTACCGGGGCCGCTTCACCGACACCATCGTCAACCCTACCGGAGTAGCTTCGCCTATACCATTCTCGACCCTACCGGGGCCGCTTTGCCAACTCACAAGTCCACGTCCTCAGATCCGCTTCGTCGCACCCTCATCCAACTTACCGGAGCAGCTTCTGACGCCCTAGAGGCAATCATGTATGATGATATTTCCTATGTGTTTATGAATAAAGATAGTCCTTGGACATTATCAATGATGTGTACCAGCAAGTATGTGACTTGTTTGTGGGACTATGCATTGTATGATGACTGTCCTAAAAAGGTCCCTAGTCGAAAGGGCTATGTGGATGCACAGCCGACTAGACTAGCATATGACACGGTCGATGGCTTGGTCTCACTAGCCATGGAGCATTGGATGCTAACCGGATAATATGGACTTGGAAAGGTCTGGTCGGATTCGATGTAGTCGGATCCGAGTCGAGATAAGGTCCGAGTCGGACAGATCCAACTATGAGACGCATCGATATGTCATCTGTGATTCTCTAGTACAACATACGTTCTATGTCCTAGGACCTGAGCTGGCACATGTACTCGGGATGGTGACAGACTTACTTTGGGATGACCAAGCGCTACTCCGTGACTGGGTAGTTACAAAGGTAGGTTTCAGGCTTGTCCAGACCCATGCTGCGAGACATGGTCGAGCAAGATGGGATTTGTCCCCCCCCCCGACCAGGAGAGATATACTATGGGCCCCTCGTGTGATCCAACCAGGATAAACATGGCCATGCGACAAGGATTATGAGATAATCCGGATAGTGGTCGGCATCACTGGAACAAGAAAGAGGTCGGGCTAGCACAAGGATCACAGACTTACCTTGAGCTCGACAACATATATCATGTGGCAAAAGGAATGGAATTGTGATGTACAGGTTCGCTAACCAGCTTCATAGTCTGCTTGGTGTTCGGAGGTGATCCGAACTGCGACCAAGCCGGCTTGAACCTAAGGGGTCACGCGCTTAAGGGAAGGAACCTACGAGGTCGGATCCGGGGACACTGGCCGGATGTGATCTGAGCTGTATTCGTATTGTGGCCGAGTAGACTTATGGGCATTAGGGTCCGTGCGAGGCCCAAGTGTTGAGCCCGCGACGGACGCCTATATAAAGTGGAGGTGCCGCACACTCAGGCGATTGATTGCTTCGGCGCTGTCACTAGGGTTTGCATGTGTTGCGAATAGACACATCCACTCGCCACCGATTGTGTGATCGGACTTAGCAGTCCGCCGCACGACGTTCTTCCTGCACGTGCAGATACCGTTAGAGGCGGTGCACCTGTGCCGCTCCGGCAAACCTGTACGAGGGAACCAACGACCGGTTGTTCGAGGGAGATCGGACGAGGAGGTGACGATCCACGCGGACGCGCTACCCCAACTCTTATTACGCTGCACGGCACAACGCGTCTAGTGGTAACAAACCGTGATCCATCTCCCGTAGCATGTTCTTGGTTGTTCTGCGCATAGGAATTTTTAATTTGCAGTCGATGCACCCTACCGTATAACCCAACACCATCCACGGCTGCAGATCCGCATCGTCGACACCATCCTTAACCCAACCACCGGAGCAACTTCACCGACGCCCTCGTCCACGGCCACAGATCTTCTTCGCCCACATCGTAGTCCACCCTACCAGAGCCGCTCCACAGACACGCTACTCGACGGTTCTAGATCTCCTTACCGGACCTCGACAGCTAGCGCAGCATCATCACCCTTGACGTTTCTAACCTGATTCACACCGTCTGGCAAGATGCCAAGCACCCGCCATAGCCTAGGTACTTGTCACCTTTAAACCCGTCCAACATCACCTGCCCGATGTACTTCAAATATACTAACAGGTCGCTGTTACCTGTTATGCAGCTGGTAAAAACTACAAGGACGATGTTTCTTCTGGATCTAACAGCTTGGCCAACCAAGATCCTGGACCTAGGCATTGCTATGATCTTATAAGTGCGTCTCTCTCTCTCTCTCTCTCTCTCTCTCTCTCTCTCTCTTGTATTGTTGTGTGCCTGCCAGCATGCTTTGCTAGGATTTTCGACCAGTAATCCCTTTGTGCAGACAATGATTTCTACTACTGGCTACTAAATTAGATATGTAGATGTCATAATGATACTACCTCGTACCTCCGTTCCTAAATATAAGTCTTTCTAGAGATTCCACTCTAGGCTACATACGGAGCAAGATGAGAGAATCTACACTCGAAAATGCATCTATATACATCTGTATGTGGTCCATATTGGAATCTCTACAAAGACATATATTTAGGAACAGAGGTAGTACATTACACAAAATCATAGGTGGCATTTAGGAATTCCAGTGCACTACATTAGGCTCCCTTATAGTGCCTGCTAGTCTAGCACACAGAGTCATGGCTAGTTTATGCTACGCACACAATCGTTAATTGGTGGTTTAAATATGCGCAAGGGATATGCAATGTATTATGATGTAGAGATGTCTGAAATTAGCCATGTCAACTTGTAGATAGGGTTACACAATGAATAAGTACAAGATGTATGTGGCAATTTCATGGAACATCGCAAAAAAAATAAGAGGCAGCGGTGAGCCTATACAACGTGCTATGGTAGGTCACTCCTCCATTCCAATCATAGTGACATGTTATTTGTATGTCAGTTCTATTGGCCAAGTTTCTTACGGACATTTATTACGAGTTATCCTAAGAAAATAAGAACCAGTGAATATAAGCTCCAGGTAATAAGCCAACCAGTTCTTTTCATTGCCTTCCTTTTCAGCTTATCATTAGTATGATCGGTGAAAAGTCTAGATTGCATTATATTTTGTCATTTTGCTGCCCATACGAAAATTAATTTGACTTGCAAACATCACAAATTGAACCCAGTGTAGTAATTAATATGATAGGAAAACAGACCATCACTATTTGTTCAAAATGCAAATACAAAGATACCATCTACTTGAAACAATCTACTTTGGTCAATGTCTTCAATAGAGATCCCATTGCCTAATTTAAATGAAGAACACATGACCCACATTTAAATGAAGAATAATTATTTATTGAAATTCGATGGTCCAAGTGGCTGGTTATTATCATATAGCAGCACCACCTGAAAGCATCATATAGCAGCAGCAGCTCATAGCAACTCATGATATAGCAGCAGCAGCAGTGTGCAATTCATCATATACCAGCAGCAGCTCATAGCAATTCATCATATAGCAGTAGCAGGAGCAGCTCATAGAAATTCATCATATAGCAGCAGCAGGAGCAGCTCATAGCAATTCATCATATAGCAGCAGCAGGAGCAGCTTATAGCAACTCATCATATAGCACCAGCAGCTCATAGCAATTCATCATATAGCAACAACAGCTCATAGCAATTCATCATATAGCGGCAGTAGGAGCATCTCATAGCAATGCATCATATAGCAGCAGGAGAAGCAGCTCATAGCAATTCATCGTATAGTGGATCAGAATGAAAATTTGGCAAAAAATCAAAGGAGATCCTCCCCTTGTTGAATGAGCTCATCCTTCAGCAACACCTCAAGGCCACATCCTGGGAGGAGGGGAGGGGGAATAAGGTGCCTTCTGCCGCAGTGTGGCATCAGCCGTAGTTGTGCGACGCCCGCCGGAGTAGTGCGTTGGACGGACCACAGTGGAGTAGTTGCTGGAGACCATGAGAATGAGGGGCAGTGCCAGAGGGAGGAGCAGCCGGGGAGATTTTCCCCTACCCGCCGGCCATGTAGCCTAGCCATACAGAGCATCATCGAGGACTAGGCCAGATGGGATGAGTGGCGACAGCTCGCTGGAGGAACCCTAGCGCTGCAGGCAGGGGTCGAGGCAGAGGGAAAGGGGAGAGGAGATGCAAGCGGGCAGGACAATGAACGCTTGCGTGTTTGTTTTTACTTGAGGGTCAGGTGTGACGTAGGCATGAGCAGTTGCATTTTGAGTGTAATATAGGCACACAATAGAGTCATTTCACTATTCCCCTTCCCTTCAATTTTTAGTGAGCTTCTACCCGAAACACCCCCTCCAAAGCGAAATAAGTTAAGCCCAAGCCCATAACTCAAAAATGACTTCTTTACATCTTTTATGGCTTATTTTGACAATAAGCTCTGAAAAGGCGGAATAGAACTGGCCCTTAACCTGCAATTCAATTGTGCGTGCAATGATGAATCACTCCTGCCTGCAATAGTGTACATTTAGGCATCATCATACATGGCATAACCTAATACATGTGCATTCCATTGTAGAATCTGGAATATGCAATGTTTATGTTAGTTCATGCGTTGCACATGATGTTTAAATGCCTCTTAAATCTGGTCAGCCAAGTGATGGTCTTTAAGCCTCCTTCTTTGCTTCTTTTCTTGATACTCCCTCCTTCCATCTATATAAGGCCTAATGTGTTTTTCAAGACCGCCTTTGACTGTTGATAAGACTAATAATACATGAGATGTATAATGTGGAAATTATATCATTGGAACCTCCTTTCACATACGAATTTGATGTATGCTTTGTGTAACTTGCATGTCATATATTATTGCTCTAACACTTGGTCAAAGTTAGCCTCGAAAAACGATTAGGCCCTATATAGATGGAAGGAGGGAGTATGTAAGATTTTCTCACACATCTGTTCAATTGCTTGTTTGCATCAGCCAGCCATACCAGGACTGTTTGCTTTGATTACTTGATGTTCTTGACCTAACACTCTAACAGAGCTTGTCAACAATTTAAACACTAAGGGCTGCTGTAGTGGGGGCTTGTCTAGCTCATAGGTGACATAAAGGTTTGGCTGTACACTAAAGTAGGCTCTCCAAGATTACCTGGAGATCCAGTTTGAAGGTATGCCTAGTTTTTACATAGTGCACACATAGTAAATGCTCATTTCATTGTGTGCAAGTGCAAGGGATGTGGCATGCTTCATTATGTGGTGTTGTTTTGTTATAATCTCATACTTTTGTGTTCTTCACATACTGGAAAGTATGCATATTTATCTTCCAAGGAGACGAGTAACTAGTTTGTGTCACCTTGCAGAGGGGGTGCAATGAAGATAAGATTGAGGATTTCCAAGTACAAGATGTTAGGAAGGATTCTTGCAAGAGAAGTAGGAGCAGTGCTGAGCCTGTTCAACCAATTAAGGTAAGTCACTGTATCCAACTCAACAGTTCAATTCCTTGTTTGTTTCAGGCATAGTTAATTTGCTCTTTTCAATTACTTTATTTGTCCTCAGTTAATGAGATGCCCAAACAATGATGTCTGATGTTGGGTACTTGTATAACTATTAGTTGACATAATTAAAGGCCTTACCATTTAATTACTCTAGCGAAGTGTGCCTGAAGATTTGAAGTCTATTAACCAACTATTACTGCATGAGGCTCACAATCTAGTTTATACTAGGCTAATGATTGCATAGTTTTGCTTGCTGTAGTAGGTTTATATGAATCCCTCTGCTGTTCATTATGCTCCCTAAGACTTTAATTGAGCTATAGAATGGGCAACTGCTTGCTTACTTATACCCAACGTGCTATCTAAATTTGTAACTTGTCTATGTTTTGGTTTTGGCCCCAACATTATGCTCCTCTAGTGAGCTAAGAGAGATTTCTGTATGCATGTTGCACAAACTACCATTTTTATAATTTTTAAAATATCACCTGCTTATGCTTCATGATGTGTAACATTATTGTTAGTCCTGTTTTGCCATGTACAAAACAGTCTGTCTTGCTCGTTTCACTGTTGTAACTATATTTTTGCCCTATTCAGGTGTACTTACAAAAACATTTCAGGATGAAGTGACATCAACACAAAGATCTGCGAGCAGTGCGGCATGGTCGTTACCGAATGATTATGGATTGGAATTGGAATGTGGTGATGTTCTCGAGCATCAACTAGAGGTGGCAAGACAACGTGTACATGATTCTCAACATACAATGAACAAGTTGAGACTAGAAATGCAGGTATTAGATGCAGGATTCGAAAAAAGAAACAAGACACTGAGGTAATGAGGAAGGAATTGGAAATTTTGCAGACTGAAATTTGTGCTATCTTAATCCGGCCAATCATATTTTCTGAAGAGATTATAGTTCAAATGGTAAGTTCTGTTGAAGCGTGTCAATGATGTATGAGCTTTATTTGTCAAGTGTATGTAATTTGCTATTTGTGTATGCTTTATTATCACTGGTGCTGAACTATAATGCCCAGTGGGTATATTCAGCTGTAATTTGTTTATTGTATAGTGTAGGATTATTCTACGTTTCTATGCCTTGGTCTTTTTATTGTATAGTGTATGTTTTTAGAGGCGATAGTATAGAGTAGGATAATTCTTGAATATGCTATATCGTTGAAACAGGGGCCAACACGCCCAAACATTTCCTGGACGCCATTCAAACGAACAAACATGTGTAGTCAAAGCTGGCCTTAATTGGGCTGGTCAAAATAATATTAAGTGGATCCCAAATGATGTGACCCACCATAACAACGGCTCTTAGCAGGCCGATAACAGGCCAAAAGCTCATTAGGGCCGTATAAATGGAAATGGCCCGCGGGCCTCTAGTAGGCCGAAATACATGTCAATTTTGTCTCGGCCCTTTTACTTTACGGGCTAGTAAGAGGCCGAAAGTGTTATGGGCCAGAGGAGGGCCAATTTGCAAACTAGGCTTTTAAAAGGCCGAAAGTCACGTTGGGCTAAAATGATGCCCTGCGGAACATGGCCCCCTAATGGACCTAAAGTCAAAGGCACAACTATTAAAGCTAGTTTTGCACGTGCAGAATAATCGGGTTAAACATGACGAGCCTAGCATATGCAGATATGGCCTCGAAACACTGAGACCAAAAGGTCGAACATGAATCATATAGTAGATATGATCAACATAGAGATGTTCACCATTGAAAACTACTCCATCTCACGTGATGATCGGACATGGTTTAGTTGATATGGATCACGTGATCATTTAGATGATTAGAGGGATGTCTATCTAAGTGGGAGTTCTTAAGTAATATGATTAATTGAACTTTAATTTGTCATGAACTTAGCCCTGATAGTTTTTGCATATCTATATTGTTGTAGATCAATGGCCCGTGCTACCGTTCCCTTGAATTTTAATGCGTTCCTAGAGAAAGCTAAGTTGAAAGATGATGGTAGCAACTACACGGACTGGGTCCGTAACTTGAGGATTATCCTCATTGCTGCACAGAAGAATTACGTTCTGGAAGCGCCGCTAGGTGCAAGGCCCGCTGCAGGAGCAACTCCGGACGTTGTGAACGTCTGGCAGACTAAAGCTGATGACTAATCGATAGTTCAGTGTGCAATGCTTTACGACTTAGTATCGGGACTTCAAAGACATTTTGAACATCATGGAGCATATGAGATGTTCCAGGAGTTGAAGTTAATATTTCAAACAAATGCCCGAGTTGAGAGATATGTAGTCTCCAACAAGTTCTATAGCTGCAAGATGGAGGAGAATAGTTCTGTCAGTGAACACATACTCAGAATGTCTGGGTACCATAACCACTTGAATTAACAGGGAGTTAATCTTCCTGATGATAGTGTCATTGAGAATGTTCTTCAATCACTGCCACCAAGCTATAAAGGCTTCGTGATGAACTATAACATGCAAGGGATGGAAAAGACAATTCTCGAGCTCTTTGCGATGCTTAAGGTCGCGGAGGTAGAAATCAAGAAAGAGCATCTAGTGTTGATGGTTAACAAGACCACTAGTTTCAAGAAAAAGGGCAAAGGGAAGAAAGGGAACTTCAAGAAGAATAGCAAACAAGTTGCCGCTCCCGGGAAGAAGCCCAAGTCTTGACCCAAGCCTGAAATTGAGTGCTTCTACTCCCTGTTGGCGGCTTCGATGCCCAGCTCATAGAGCTGTAGGAACTCCGCGGGGTCGGCAGTGCCGTCGTAACAAGGAGGCAGGTCAGACTTGAACTTGCCTGGCCAGGCGACACAGTGCAGCTCGGTGGTGAAGCCGCGGCAGCATGCGGTGGCCACCAGAGCTCTCTGCTGATGCGGGGCTTGCTCCTGGGATTCCCGCACGCCGCTGCCTGGAGCAGCGCGGGGTCTTGACGTGGTGGCACAGGGATGCGGTCGTGGCGCACCGGTGCCGGGAGCACGCGTGCACCTTCTTGGGGATGAGGGATTTCTTGGCCACTCCTTTCTTGTCGCGCGGGCGCCAGACACAGTGGATGTCGTCCTGGGGCCGCGCGCCTTGGAGCCAGGGCGCCTTCTTGGGGAGGAAGTGGCGGAGGCACCTCTTGATCTGCGCCCCCTGCGCATGACAGAGGGCGAGGCAGCGAGAGGGACAGCGCAGGGGAGCCCCCTGCGGTGCTGACCAGCTCGGTGATGCGGGTGAGCCAGTCCTTGTAGAGGTCGTCGACGGGACGGTAGTGCAGGAGCTCACGCGCCAGGAGCAACGCGGCGTGCACGTCCGTGGGGGCGCGACGGGCGTGGGACGATGAACCAGATGGAGTCAGCAACGGGGTGGTGGTGCGGCCTTCCCGCCGCACCGAAGGATGCAGCGACGAGGCCTGCTGCTCGTTCCCCGCTGGGCCGGTGGCGGCATTGGCGGCAGGCGACGGGGAACGACGGAGACACCCACCGACGGGGGCCGTGTGGGCGACGCGGGCGGCGAGAGCAGCCTGACGCTTGGCACGAGCCCGGCGAGCGTCAGCCATGGACACGACGGAAGATCGAACGCGAAACAATGGAAGGAAGATTCTGGCGCACCCCTACCTGGCGCGCCAAATGTCGGATGTTGGGGTTCCGGCAGACCCTTAAGGTTCGAACTCTACAGTGCGCACGGAGATCTTTCCCCTACCGATCTACGTCCGATCGTCTTCTGAGAATCTAGGCTAAACGATGAACAACACGAGGGACACAAGATTTATACTGGTTCGGGCCACCATCGTGGTGTAATACCCTACTCCAGTGTGTGGTGTGGTGGATTGCCTCTAGGGTTGGTGATGGACAGTAAAAAGGACGAACAGCCTCGCGAGAGGTGTTCTTGAGATGGTGCGATGAACTGCTTGGGTGAGTTCCATCGCCTCTCTCTCTCTGGCTAGGGTTCTACCAGATGCCCTCTACGGTGGTGGCTAGCTCTATTTATAGAGGCCCTGGTCCTCTTCCCAACTATTGAGTGGGAAGGGCACCAACAACTGCCATTTTGAAGGGGAACATCTAGTACAAGTTATCCTGACTAAAGTTGGTCTTCAGCTGCCAAAAGCACTGGCGATGATGCCGTCTTGGCCTCCACGGTGACCTCCATCCTGCCGCTATGCTGGCCTTGGTCTCGTTGCACTGAAATGGAAACCTTTGCCTGATGCCTCGGTACTCCATGCATGTGCTTGCCCCCTTTGCACCAAAGAGGAAACAAGGACACAGCGTAGGCCGGCGCCCGCCTGGTCTCGATCGTCATGGCTAGCGTCACGAGCACCTCGTGAGGTATCCTACCTTGATCTCTCCGTTCCTGAGGAGGCCCTGTGTTGTCCGCCCCGTGAGGGTCTTGAGTCTTGTGCTGATGAAGATGGGCCGCATTGGGCCACCACTTGAGCCACGCCGTAGGCAGGCAAGTCTGGGGACCCCCATTCCCAGAATGCCGACACGTCCAGCCTCAACAAGATTCTAGAGAAATTATGTCAGATTCACGGCACCTCCGATAAACCTGCAAATCACACCCACAAAGAATGTTGGGTTTTCAAGCAGGCCGGTAAGCTAAACGCCGAACACAAGGGGAGGGAGACACCAAGTGAAGATGAGGATGAGCCTCGTCAGCAAAACACTGGGGGCTGAAAAAGTTCCCACCAGAGGTCAAAACAGTGAACATGATTCACGTAACAAAAAGAAGGAGCAAGAATGCACTCCAAGACATATGCGCCGTAGAGCCCGTCACCCCTAAATTCAACCCTTGGTCGGCCTGCCTGATCACTTTCAATCGCAGGGATCACCTGACAGGTATCCGGTACGGAGGATTGGCTGACTTGGTGCTAGACCCAATTATTGACGGATACCACTTCACCCAAGTCCTCATGGATGGCGGCAGTAGTCTTAATCTGATATATCACGACACAGTCCGCAAAATGCGGATAGACCAGATAAGAATCAGCCAAAGTAATACTACCTTTAAAGGGGTAATACCAGACCCAGAGGTCCGCTGCACGGGCTCTCTCGTACTAGAGGTTGTATTCGGTTCTCCCGACAACTTCCGAAGTGAAAAGTTAACCTTCGGCATCGCTCCATTCCGAAGCGGCTATCAAGCACTACTCGGAAGAACAGCTCTCGCTCGTTTCAATGCGGTACCGCATTACGCTTTTCTTAAGCTTAAGATGCCCGGTCCACGTGGCATCATCACAGTCAGCGGAAATATCGAGCGTTCCTTACGCGCGGAAGAACGTGTGGCGACTTTAATAGCCGAACACTAAACGGCCTCTCCAACCAGAATAAATGATCGGTCGTCAAGACCGCGGACACGGCTAGACGAGTCCGGCGCATCACTAGCTGTAACATCTTAGATAAACCTGAGATTGATGGATATACCCCTACAGGTGGTACCAGGGGGTTCCCGCATGCAAAAAGGACCACAGCTCAGCTCGACCTTACTTATCTTGAATTTTAATGGTTTATTGAGAATAACCAAATTTTCGCACGACAACTTTCACCTAAGTTTTTCTTTTTTACAGATGATAATCGTGCTACACCCATCCAGGACACAGCACAACGGAGAAACAGGCGTAGACGTGCAGCACGGCCCCGCTCAAAGGTTTCTTTTTAGATTAAGACCCTCTATAAACCTTTTTTACTGTCTCTTGTTGCTTCACATCCTCCGGATACTCAACATAACCGAGAAGGATGCTAACGTTATTGGCATCTCACCACGTCAGAATGATGCACGTACCTGGACACTCAGGGTTCATTATCAAGGTCGTTACTCAGCCCGATATATGTTGTAAAGACCGAATACCCTAGGGAGTGTTCGGCGTCGCAAGTTTGGCCTTATATGCATCAGCTCCGAATCATGTCTTTGGTCAAATGGTGGGTTTGCCCGGCTCCCGCGTTTTGCTACCTTACGTTCCGCTCTATCGGCTAAGGTGGCACTGGGAGAACTACTGTGATTGTGCCCCGGTTCATCCGGACGAGCACCTCAGTAGAGAAAGCCGAAAATTGAATGTCATGATAAAGCGTGAGACTGGTCAACCACTCGATGACTTATTGAAATCTTCGGGATTCCTCCGCAATAACGAAGGACCAGTTTTCCTGGTCATGTACGTACGCGCACCGTATTCGGACAGCCGCGGAAATACCAGGGGCTATATAGTAGCCCCACTGTCAAACTCCTATGGTTAAGTGAAAGTGTTAAAGCAATATAGTCTGATTGCCTCGTTCGCCGCGCTACCACCTCCTTAATGGACCAAGGCGTTGGATCAAGTGTGAAGACACGCTTTCGCGAAACACCCCCGCATTATATGCATGGGGGCTGAAGCCGACGACTGCAAACTTTCAGGTTATATACACATATACATAAACGACCGCACAGGAGGCATAATACTACTTTCAGCCAAAAGTATAAACACAGCCTTTATCATTCAAATAACATTGTTCTAACAATTGGGATACATGCCACTAGAACATGACATTCTTCGAGCACTGAGCCTCTATTAAACGAGCGCCTTCTAGGACTTCTTCAAAATAGCGCTCGGCCGATACCCGGCCTACGGCCGAAGTCTGGGTTGCAATAGCGGTGACCTCCATCTCTGCCCAGTATGTCTTGACATGGGAAGAGCCATCCGCGCACCCTGTATGCACGCCGACCTCTTCATAGCGTCGATATGCGGCACAACACCAAGGAATCGTTGCACTAAGCCAAAATAACTATTCGGCCTCGGTCCTTCCGGCCAAAGATGATCCACAACAGACCTCATGGCAAGCCCGGATAGCCTATGGAGCTCGGCCAACTCGGTCATTTGCTCATTTAACAGCAGCGGACGCGCCAGAGCATTGAACTGCGACCAGAACAGCTTTTCCACTTTGTGATCTTTTTAACCTTCGAAAAACATGGTCGCCTCAGCTGCACTTGCCGCCAAATCCAGGTACGCGTCCGCAGAACTCCATGATTGATCCAGAAGGGCATACTCAGGATCTCCGAACTTTGTCCACAATAAAAATGGATTCCCAGCTATGATATCTCTGGCTTGACGTAGCTCCTCCTTCGCCGCTCTCATTTTAGAGCGAGTTTCCTTGGCTGCTACCATAGCTTTCTCCAGCTCCGCCGTCTTCGTTTGTCATTCCTTTTCAAGAAGCTCATAGTGATCGGCATCATCTTTCAGCTCCACAACCATCTTGGCTATTTTCTCTTTGCTCTGGCAATGCGCAGCCTGTTCAGCTCTTAACTCTTCGACCGCCTTTAGGGCGGCTGCATCACTCCTCCTGGCTTGTTCCTTGGCTCGGGCAAGTTCCGCACGAAGGGTCTCCACGGCTGCAGCTCCATCTACAATTACAACATATTATAGATACTAGCATCATGCCCCTCTTAATATATGATTGACCACTGGAGAACACATACCCTGTGCCTCATCAAGCCGCTCGTTTACAAGCACGATGTCGGCTTCTGCCGCATCAAGTTGCCGATTCAGTTCGGCAAACTCACCAGTCCGGCTAGCCACCGGACCCTCAGCCACCTGCACGTGAAAGCAGCACGATTATTACCTGGGACTATGGTCCTCTATTTGCTGCCTTTTTCGACAGCAACCAGAGTCTCATGGGCTACTATCTGCATAGGGCACACCTAGCGTGTGCGGCACCATAAAAAATTATATATTGCTTTGCATACCTCAAAGCCTCTCAGCAGGCTCATAAAAGCTTCATGCAACCCGCTTTTGAAGGATGAAATCTTCTCAACCACCGTACCCATTAGCGTGTGATGCGCTTCCAAGATAGCCGCTTGCTCGGAAGATTCATCGGTCGTCAGTCGCACACGGATAGTCCGGACTCTTTCTGTTGCTCTCCTTAGGAGCCGAATGCCCCGGGCTTTGTGTGGCCGAAGGGTTACCCTCTGGCCTTGGTGGATCAGGAGAAATCCTCCGTGATGACACCTCAGGGTCATCCGCTTCACGAGGCTGGGGGGCACGGGGAGGCGTTTCGCTCTCCATCATCTCCAGAAGAAGATCCCCCGAAGACGAACTCTGTCGAGAAGGGCTACGATCTGAACTACAAGACATACGTCTCGGTTATTGATTTCAGGAATGAAGCAGGGTATATTTACTATAAGGTACTTTTGTTTACTTACAGTTCGGTGGAGGGCTGGTCCCCTTGCGGGTACTGTGCGGTAAGGATGCCCTCCGGGGTAGGGCCCCCTGGCAAAGGTTTCTTCCCTCGTTTGGAAACCATTGTTTCCAAGTCGTCAGGGGCGGCCCTCTTCCTTCCTTGGGGAGAGGGAATTTTAGATTCTTCTCCCCAGTTATCCTCCTTCGCGGAGGCACTAATTCCCCCGGTTTGGATGAATAATGAGTGAGGCTCGCTTTCGGCTTCTTCGCTCCTCCCTTTATCTTCTCCTGATGGCACTTGATAAGGCGCAAGGTCAAGCATCCTGGCTAGTACAGGATCCGGTGAGCCTTCGGGAAGGGGGGCCGGACACCTGATCATCTTCGCCTTTTTTACCAGTCTTGGTCAAAAGGCAGCTTTTTAGAATGATGTTGTGATAAATTAAAAGACAACGTGTTCGGCCACGGAATTACTCACTTGGGTGTCTCGATGATTGCAGCTCAGACCTGCATCCTCGGTGGTGTCCGGACACTCTATTTGTGATCCGAAGAACAATCTATACATCTCTTCGAGCGTCATGCCAAAGAAGTGTTGCATAGTTCGCAGTCCTTCCGGGTTGAACTCCCACATACGGAGAGGTCGACGTTTGCAAGGCAGGATTCGGCGAACTAGCATGACTTGCATTACCTTGACAAGGCTGACATCTCTCTCGAGGAGATCTATGATGCGACTCTGCAATGTCGGCACATCATTTGCTGGCCTCCAGTCCGGCCCCTTGTTGGTCCATGACTCCAGTTGTGGCGGGGGGGCCCGAGCGAAAGGCAGGGGCGGCTACCCACTTAGTACCCCTGGGAGCTGTGATGTAAAACCACTCCCGTTGCCATAAGCTGGACACCTCCGAGAAGGAACCCTTTGGCCATGGAGCATTGGCGCCATTGCTTATTATGGCACCTACGCATTATGCGTGTCGCCCATCAATCATCTTTGGCTTCACATTAAAGGTCTTGAGCCATAAGCCGAAGTGTGGGGTGACGTGGAGGAAGGCCTAACACACGACGATGAACGACGAGATGTGAAGGATGGAATTCGGGGCCAGATCATGGAAATCAAGCCCGTAATAGAACATGAGCCCCCTAACAAAGGGATCTAGACTAAAGCCTAGCCCTCGGAGGAAGTGGGAGACGAATATGACACTCTCGCCGGGTTCGGGAGTGGGAATGACCTGCCCTCGAGCAGGCAGCCTATGCGAGATTTCGGCGGTCAGATACCTTGCTTCTCTTAGCTTCTTGATGTCCTCCTCTTTCACAGAGGAGGGCATCCACCGACCTTGAAGGTTGGATCCGGACATGACTGAAGGTCCGAAGCGCCTAGCCTGAGCCTTGGGTGTTGGAACTCGAGGTGGGGGAAGGATTCGATTGAGTGCGAGGAGAAAAGGACAGGCCTTGGCCCCTTTATAAAAAGGGTGAAATCAAGCGTCCTCCGCGTTACCGTTTGGAACTTGCCTAAAATCGCGGAGCCATACCAACAGGCACGATTGAGAATCCCATGATAAGAGGGACACGATCTCTGCTTCGACATGACATGCCAATAAAACCGCCTCGCGACACGTGTAGTGGCAGGCTCGGAAAAATGGTTTGTCATGACCAGACCACGACATTACGCCACATTATGAAAAGCTGTCAGCGGATTAGACATGTGGAAGTATTATTCTCTCTACGGTGGTACGTGGAATTTGTTTTGCAGAACCGGACACTATCATTGTGTTCAAAATCTTCTATGGAGTATTCGGAGGAGGAACCCGCCTTGCAATGCCGAAGACAATCTGCGCGCCGGACTCATCGTCATTGAAGCCTGGTTCAGGGGCTACTGAGGGAGTCCCGGATTAGGGGGTCCTCGGATAGCCGGACTATATCCTTTAGCCAGACTGTTGGACTATGAAGATATAAGATTGAAGACTTCGTCCCGTGTCCGGATGGGACTCTCCTTGGCGTGGAAGGCAAGCTTGGCAATATGGATATGTAGATCTCCTCCCTTGTAACCGACTCTGTGTAACCCTAGGCCCCTCTGGTGTCTATATAAACCGGAGGGTTTAGTCCATAGGACAACAACAATCATACCATAGGCTAGCTTCTAGGGTTTAGCCTCTAGATCTCGTGGTAGATCAACTCTTGTAATACTCATATCATCAAGATCAATCAAGCAGGAAGTAGGGTATTACCTCCATCGAGAGGGCCCGAACCTGGGTAAACATCGTGTCTCCCGCCTCCTGTTACCATCCGCCTTAGACGCACAGTTCGGGACCCCATACCCGAGATCCGCCAGTTTTCACACCGACACCCACTTCTTCATTCTTCTAACCTTTTGTCAGCTGAAGTAGTTCCCGACCGTCGCACATCTTGCAATGTCTTTTTAAGTCAGCGGACATGGTTGTCATCCGGCGAAGGCGGTGGTGGTCGCTTCAGGGCATCGATAGTGCGCTTCAATTTCACCGGATCTATCTTCTCCTCCGGAGGTGGATGTTTCATAGCTCTTCGCATTTCAAAGAAGTCCTTCACTTGGGCTTCACATATCTTCACGTTTTTCTCCACGGTCATCTCGTATGGTAACTTCTCTAGAGGCTTGAGAGATGGACCGAATCTGTATTGCCTCCCGCCTCTGGCTGTACTGCTAGACGCCGGAGCGGCGGCGTTTCTCTTCCATTGCTGCTGATGAGTAGTAGTAGGAGGCGGAGCGCTCCGACGCGCCGGCGCAGCCGGAGCGGCGGCTTCTTTCTTCCGCCGTTGCTGACGAGGCGGAGGAGGAGGCGGGCTGCTCGGACACGTCAGAGCAGGCGGAGAAGGAGGCGGAGTGCCGCCCTTACGCGCCGGAGCAGCCGGAGATGGAGGCGGAGTGCCCTGATCACTCGCCGGAGGAGGAGGAGGAGGAGGCGGAGTGCCCTGACTCGTCGGAGGAGGAGGAGGCGTCCAGTTCGGAAGATTGATGTGCTCCTTCCGCCATAGACATGGAGTCTTCAGAGCAAGACCCAGCTGAGTATCCCCTTCACCTGTAGGGTGGTCAAGCTCGAGCTCCTCAAATCCCTCTGTTACTTCATCCACCATCACAACAGCATAGCCTTGTGGAATCGGACGGCAGTGAAAAGTTGCATCAGGTTGAGGAGGTGCAATAGATCCGACATCTGCCTTGACTTTGAGGTTCTGCCATTGCATCATAAGCTGGCAATGTTGAGCCTCTTTGATAGCATCCACGGGGTAGATAGGAGCTGTGAAGTCAGGTTGTTGAACAAGCTCGATGGAAGCCACGCTGCTTCTCCGCTGAGATGGTGGGGTAGCTTCTGGGGTAGCTCCAGCACCTCGCTGGCTCTCAACTTGTTCCTCTAGCTTTCGTACCCTTGCATTCATTTTCAGCAGTTTTCTCTGCTCCAGTTTCCACTTCCTCTCCTGGGTTTTGTAACCGCCTATGCTGGGAAACCCAACCTTCCACGCAACAGAGCCTACTGTGCCTCGTGTTCGTCTAGGGTGCTCAGGATTCCCAAGGGCCTCGATGAGCTCGTCATTCTCTTTGTCGGGAATGAACGTCCCTTGCTACGCTGCGGCGATACACTTCTGAAGCTTCTTGACGGGTATTTCAAGTTGCTCCTCCGTCCAAACACACTTCCCTGTTTCAGGGTCCAAGGTTTCCCCAACCCCGAAGAACCAAGTCCTTGAACGGTCTGGCCAGTTCAATGTCTCTGGTTCGACCCCTTTAGCAAGCAGGTCATTCTCATCCTTGCCCCACAATGGCCGGGCTTTGAGGTAGCCACTTGACCCCGTGCGATAGTGAAACTTCTTCCTTGCAGCATTGTTCTTGTTTGTCTCTGACATCTTCTTACTCATGTCTGATGTCTTGTAGGCCACAAATGCGGGCCAGTGATCTCTTATCTTCTCAAATCGGTTGGTGAATTCTGGAGTCTTCCCTTTGTCAACATATGTTGATTTCAACTCATTCTTCCACCTCCTGAATAGATCTGCCATCTTCTTAAGAGCATGAGCCTTGACCAATGGCTCTATAACTGGCTTATCCGGATCCTCTGGTGGTAGGGTGAAATTGGCCTTCAGCGCTGTCCAAAGATCATCTTTCTGTCTATCATTGACATAAGGAACTTGAGGGTCTACGTTCTTAGGTTGATTCCATAGCTAGATGTTGATTGGGATCATATCCCTAACAATAGCCCCGCACTAAGCAGAAAATGCTTCCTTGGTTCGCCTGGGTTCAATCGGTTGGCCATCTTTCACGATTGCTATGATCGTGAACCTTTCATCCTGGCGCAACCTTTTCTTCGGGCCTCGTCTCGTTACCGAAGTTTGGCTCAATCCAGAGGGCTATAAAAGAAGGAAGAAGAGTTAATATATGTACATACCAAAACAATTAATGCATCAATTAGCTAGTCAGCACAGGCTTAATTAATATATATATACCTCGCTGGACTTTGCAACACCTCCCTCCTTCGTTCGGTCACCAGAGCCGTCAGCACGGTCTCCTTCTTCCACCGGCATTCGGTCACCGGAGACATGATCATGATCATGTCCTTCCTCCTCCATTGTTCGATCACCGGAGCCTGCGTCACCCTCTCCTTCCAGACCATCGGTGTCGTTGAGATACGACAAGATATCACCTCCGCCGAGGATTATGTCCCCCAACAACTGTTCTGTTTCCATGTCTCTGTGCTCCATAGTTTCTGCAAATATTACAACATAGCAATTAATATACAAACATGAGAGATGGATATATAAGTGGCAAACATAGACCTAGCTAGCTAATCACAACAAGGAATATTAATTAGAGGTCTTGAAGACAACACTTCTAGGGTTTGGGGTGGCCTCGACATTTCTAGGGTTTCGGGTGGCCTCGGCAACGCTTCTTGGGTTTGAGCCGGAACGCCTCTCTCATGAATGTCCGACGTCCGGACCAACAAGGGATTTAAAAAAATGGCGTCATTCTGGATGTGCAGAAAATGGTCCCTATTTTTCCTGATCCCATCCACCCTTCTATATGTCACATTGCCTAGTGTCAAAGGATTCAAGAAAACCATGGCTTCATCATTAGCCGGAAGTAACAGGCGCATGATGGTATGAAGCTCTCCAAAATTATTTTGGAATGGAGTCCTGATAGGATAATTCACTTTTTAGTACGAAGTTCAGCAAGAGCCTTTCGAATATTCTATTTTTTCTTCTTCTCCACTATTCCTTCTTCTTCTCCTCTTTTTTCTTCTTCTTTTTCATCTTCTTATTTATTTCTCCTCTTCTTCCTCTCATCTTCTTCTCCTTCTTCCTCTTCTTATTTTCCTTTTTCCTATCCTTCTTTTTCTTCTTCCTATTTCTTCCTTATTCCTAGATAAAACTTTTCTAAAAATGTAGCTTTTGCATATATAAAAGTTTTCTTCTTCTTCCTTCTTCCTGGCTAGATATATAAAACTTTTCTAAAAATGTAACTTTTGTATAAATAAAACTTTTCTTCTTCTTCTTCTTCTTCCTTCTTCCTTCTTCCTAATATATAAAACTTTTCTAAAAGTGAAACTAACCTAAAATGCACTAAAATCAGAGAACATACATAGATAATTTTCTAAAATGTAACTTTTGCATATATGAACATATATACACAGAGAACATACATACATATATACATTTTTCTAAAATGCAAAAATAAATCATATATATATATATATATATATATATATATATATATATATATATATATATATATATATATATATATATATATATATATGAACAAAAATCTGAAAAATAGGACATATAATCATATATACACACAAACATATAATCACACATATACATATAATCTGGAAAAAATCATCATATATATAAAATAGAGAGAGAGAAGGCCGGCCGGACCATACGTGGCGGCGGCGTGGTCGGGACAGGCCGGGGCCGTGGGGGCGGCGTCGGGCAGGGCCATGGGCGGCCGGGCGACGAGGCGGGGGCACAAGGCGCGTCGGGGCAGGGCAGGGGCGACGGCGACTAGGAGCAGGCGGCGACGATGACGGCAACCTGGGGGCGGCGAGAACGCGCAGCCTGGCGGCATCGCTGAGCTCAGCGTCATCGGGGGGCAAATGGTCGATGAAAATTGAAAAATTCCTAAGTCCTGCTTATGACAAAGAGCATTGGTCCCGGTTCGTGGCACAAACCAGGACGACTGCCACCCTTGGGTCCCGATTCGTGACACCAACCAGGACCAAAGGTCTCTTTTAAGCGACCCAAAGGGCGGGAAGCAGAGATCTTTGGTCCTGGTTGGTGGCACGAACCGGAACCAAAGGGTGGCATTCGTCCTAGTTTGTGCCACGAACCAGTACCAATGCACCACTTTAGTCCCGGTTGGTGCTACCAACCAGGACCAAAGGCCTTGTGCTGCCCGCGGCCAAAAGTTTAGTCCCACCTCGCTAGTTGAGAGGGGCTCGGAGTGGTTTATAAGCCCCACTGCGGCTGCCTCTCGAGCTCCTCTCAAATGTAGGCTTACGGGCCTAATCTGTGGGCCTACTGCGCCTTCTACGGGCCTGAATCCTGGCCCATGGTTGGGTTTCTAGTCGTATTCAAGCCGTGGTGGCCCAGTAAGTGGCATTTTTTTTATTTTTCCAACTATTTTGTTTCCTTTTTCTTTATTTATTTTATTTTATTTCTACTTACAGCAAAATACTTACTATTTTTCAGTGATTCTTTTTGCTTTTAGGTAATAAAATTATAAACTTTTTGTTAGTGCTATTTGTGTTTAAATTTGTGTTTCAACTTTAGGTAATAAAAGTTTTTCTATTTGAATAGTTTAAATTTGAATTTTTGCAATTTGTGTGAATCACTAGTTTGTGAATAACTTTACTTAAAAATAGATTTTTGAGTGATTCTTTTCCTTCTATTTAATATTACTGTATTTTATCATTATATTCAATTTGGTAATTTTTAGGTTACTTGAAATATATGTTTTAATCAAAAACAAATTTTGTTATTTTAGTTTGCTATTAAAGTTTGAACAAAAATTTCTTTATGAAAATTATTTTTGCTATTAATGTTTTGAACAAAAATACTTTGATAATTTTAGTTGCATAAATTTTATATAATTTTAGTTTAAAAAATACTAGAGGTTTATAAAAGCTTTTGAGTTGATTCCTTTTGCTATTAGAGTTTCATTAAAGTTTTCTAGTTCATTCTTTTTGCCATTAGAGTTTCATTAAACTTTTCTAGTTCATTCTTTTAGTCAATTATTTTTGCTATTAGAGTTTCATAGAAGTTTTCTAGTTCATTCTTTTTTATATTAGTTCATTCTTTGAGCTAAATGACCCTGAAATTGAAAAGCACTACAAATGAACTCTGAAAAGGTTGAAAGTTGGCATGGTATCATCATTTCACCCACATAGCATGTGCTAAAAAGTTCAAGGGTTACGGAAAAAACTGGATGCACTTCGTGAACAAAATGGACAATCTCTTTCAGAGTATCAGGGTTTCGGACGAAAACTCATCTCTTACAAAGGGATCTCATTTTTTTTTGAACTTACTTGAACTCCAGACATTTTATGTGTACAAAATGCACCATTCAAAGCCACATCATCAATTTTCAACCCTTTTTGACTTCATTTGTTATTTTTCATGCATTTACTGATTTTTAAGCTAAATGACCCTGAAATTGAAAAGCACTACAAATGAACCCTGAAAAGGTTGAAAGTTGGCATGGTATCATCATTTCACCCATGTAGCATGTGCTAAAAAGTTGAGAGGGTTATGGAAAAAACTGGATGCACTTCGTGTACAAAATGGACAATCTCTTTCGAAGTATCAGGGTTTCTGACGAAAACTCATCTGTTACAAAAGGCATTTCAAACTGCAGTGATATTCTAGATCAAAGGCATCATCATAATAGTTGCGGAGAGAAAGTCTTCACTTTTTCTTCGCTTGTGTCCTTTGCTTATTGTGCCGTAACCATGAATAATCTTCATCGTTTAACAGGGTGCTTGGGTCAGCCTTGACTTTGAAGGGAGGAATTTCATGAAACTTTTCATAATCTTCAAACATGTTTGTCTTGCCCTCCAATCCCATGATGTCTCTTTTTCCTGAAAGAACTATGTGGTGCTTTGACTCATCATATGATGTATTCGCTTCCTTATCTTTTCGTTTTCTCGGTTTGGTAGACATGTCCTTCACATAGAAAACCTGCGCCACATCATTGGCTAGGACGAATGGTTCGTCTGTGTACCCAAGATTGTTCAGATCCACTATTGTCATTCCATACTGTCGGTCTACCTGTACCCTGCCTCCTGATAGATTGACCCATTTGCATTAAAACAAAGGGACCTTAAAATCATGTCCGTAGTCAAGTTCCCATATGTCCACTATGTAACCATAATATGTGTCCTTTTCCCTCTTAGTTGCTGCATCAAAGCGGACACCGTTGATGTCTACTACACAACCTTCTTCTTGTAGACGTTGTTGGGCCTCCAAGTGCAGAGGTATGTAGGACAGTAGCAAATTTCCCTCAAGTGGATGACCTAAGGTTTATCAATCCGTGGGAGGCGTAGGATGAATATGGTCTCTCTCAAACAACCCTGCAACCAAATAACAAAGAGTCTCTTGTGTCCCCAACACACCCAATACAATGGTAAATTGTATAGGTGCACTAGTTCGGCGAAGTGATGGTGATACAAGTGCAATATGGAAGGTAGATATGGTTTTTTGTAATCTAAAAGTATAAAAACAGCAAGGTAACAAGTAATAAAAGTGAGCGGAAACTATATTGCAATGCATTGAAACAAGGCCTAGGGTTCATACTTTCACTAGTGCAAGTTCTGTCAACAATAATAACATAATTGGATCACAAAAATATCCCTCAACATGCAACAAAGAGTCACTCCAAAGTCACTAATAGAGGAGAACAAACGAAGAGATTATGGTAGGGTACGAAACCACCTCAAAGTTATTCTTTCTGATCGATCTATTCAAGAGTCTATAGTAAAATAACACGAAGCTATTCTTTCCGTTCGATCTATCATAGAGTTCATACTAGAATAACACCTTAAGACACAAATCAACCAAAACCCTAATGTCACCTAGATACTCCAATGTCACCTCAAGTATCTGTGGGTATGATTATACGATATGCATCACACAATCTCAGATTCATGTATTCAACCAACACAAAGAACTTCAAAGAGTGCCTGTCGGTGTCAAAACTGGCGGATCTCGGGTAGGGGGTCCCGAACTGTGCGTCTAGGCGGATGGTAACAGGAGACAAGGGACACGATGTTTACCCAGGTTCGGGCCTTCTTGATGGAGGTAAAACCCTACGTCCTGCTTGATTGATATTGATATTGTGGATGTTTACAAGAGTGGATCTACCACGAGATCAAGGAGGCTAAACCCTAGAAGCTAGCCTATGGTATGATTGTAAGGGTTGTTGTGATTGTTGTCCTACGGACTAAAGCCATTCGGTTTATATAGACACCGGTGAGGGCTAGGGTTACATAGAGTCGGTTACAATGGTAGGAGATCTACATATCCGTATCGCCAAGCTTGCCTTCCACGCCAAGGAAAGTCCCATCCGGACACGGGGAAGTCTTCAATCTTGTATCTTCATAGTCTTGGAGTCCGATCGATGATGATAGTCCGGCAAATGATAGTCCGGTGACGATGGTAGTCCGCTATCCGGACACCCCTAATCCAGGACTCCTCGGTAGCCCCGAACTAGGCTTCAATGACGATAAGTCCGGCGTGTATATTGCTTGGCATTGCAAGGCGGTTCCTCCTCCAAATGATAGAAGATTGTGAACACCAGATAGTGTCCGCTCGCAAAATAAATTCCACATTCCACCGTAGAGAGAATAATAATATACACAAGTTCAATCTGCTGGCGTTTTCCGTGGCATGACATCACACCACTACCAAGCCATTACTCGAATTGTTTTTACTTTACCACCTCGGCGCATTTAAGCGAAGCGGTTTCATTGGCACGCCTTGTCGAGCGAGATCGTGTTTCCCTTAATCCGGGATTCTCATCAATACGGGCGTGGGTAACCCAACCGCATCATTGATGGTGGCGCTTGGGAGATAAGCGAGTTTTACCAGGGCGGTGGGGGCGCGTGAGATTTCGCCCGCCCATATAAGGGATAAGGATTCACCTTCTCACCTCGCCTTCTTCCTCCTTTGCTTATCCATCTCCTTTTCGAGCTCCAGCGCCCAAGTTCGCGCATCTCGTCTCAACCTTCTCCGACCATGTCCGGAGCGGGAGGTAAATGGTTGGCCTCCACCGTTAAGGAGGAGCAAATCGCTAAACTTCGCGGGCGCGGATACCTCTCCGGCGATATCAGCGCACCGGCTGCCGACAAGGGCAGCTCATCCCCACCCCTAGGCCCCATGAGAGGGTTGTATTTCTTTCCCACTTCCTCCATGGACTGGGCTTTCCACTTCACCCCTTTGTCCGGGGCTCATGTTCTACTACGGCCTGGATTTCCATGATCCGGCGCCAACTTCATCCTCAACATCTCGGCGTTTATCGTGGTGTGCGAGGCCTTCCTCTGCATCCAGCCCCACTTCGACTTGTGGCTCAAGACCTTCAATGTCAAGCGAAGGTAGTGAAGGGCATTCAAGCGGAGTCGGAGGCGCCATGTTGGGCAAGATGCCCAACGTCCTTTGTTCAAGGGCCTTCGTGGAATCCGTCAAGGGTGGCAATCGGGTGGTTTTACATCACCGAGCCGCGCGACCCTAAATGGGCGGCGGCCCCCGAGTTTAGATTTGGTATCCCCACGCAGCTCACCTCCTGGAAAGAGAAGGGCTTGCTGTGGGGCAGTTTGAAGGAGCTGACGGGACTCGGACCTGTATCAAGAAGCTGGTGAAGAAGCTCGGGCTGGTTAACGTGGTCCAAGTCATGCTCGTCGCGGATTCTCCCATGCCAAGAGCGGGCATTCAATCTATGGGAGTTCGATCCGAACAGCACCAGCGCTGAACAAGCTCTTGACACAACGTCTGAAAGGCGCTGGAAGGTGCTGTTCAAGGCGCGAAGCCCCGCATCCGCAATCAAGATCGCGGATTTCACTTTCATGGCCTTGGTGACGAGGTAAGTGATTCTACCCCTTTACGGGACACTCGTTTTCCATAGTTTGACTCTATGCGGGTTTTAATTTCCCCTTTTCCTTTGACAGGACTGGATGAAGAAGGCGGAGCAGATTACCTGTCCGGCTCCTATGCCAGAAAATCCAGTAGACGCTCGTCTAGCGAGGCTGCTGGTTCCGGCACCGCACGTGGTGCGGAGAAGAAGGCCAAGAAGGAGGCCACGGGTGCTCGAAAGAGTGCCCGTTTTCAGGTGTCCGACGACTCCGGGGCTGACTCCTCCCCTGAAAATGAGGAGGAGGAAGAGGACTCTCTCCCAGAGGAGGGAGAGAGGAAGAGGAAGGCTTCCCCAACTGGGGAGGCCGGAGGGTCCAAGAGGGGAAGAACTATTCCCCCGGACAGCTCTGCCAACATCAATGTTGGCGAGGAAGAATGGCCTTCAAGGGCCAGGCCTCCGGCGAGATCGTAAGTATCCGGATTCCTGAATGATTTATAATTTCTTTTTCTGCGTCACATAGTGTCATTCTAACGCCGCATGCTACCTGTAGTCCGGCCAGTGATGATCTCCCCGCTTCATCGAGCGGGTCGTTGGCTTCGTCGGATGTAGACTCCATTCCGACCGCCTCCACCCCTCGCGACGCTGAAGACGCCAGGTGGGATCCCGAGAGGGACCCACCAGGGAGGCCTCGGGCGCCACAAGGCGCCCTCCGGACTTTCGCGGACTCCTAACGGAACCCGCAGTGGTTCCGGAGTCCGGCAGGCGGTCCCTTCGATCGAAGGGCAAGACCGTGACGCCGGCTGCTTCCATCCAACCGGAGGCGCCGGGCAATTTGTTGGAGGCGCTGCAGAGCGCTTCCATCGAGGAAGAACACCGCACTATTATGAGTGCGGTGATTGAAAGTGCAGCTCGCCAAAGGCGGGCTGACCGAAGCTTGCAATAGCCTTCTATCGGGCTTTGAGGTAAGAAGTTAAAATATGCAATATAATACCGCATAGACAGGTAGCCCTGATGCTCGGTTCGGTGTTGGAAAGAAAAGCCGGACTGAGGATCTTAAAAAGGATATACGCAGGGTTGCTAAAAAATTATGTCAATATGAGTTGCAGGCTGCGCTGCTGACCTCTGCCGCACTGATTGCGGAGGTCGGTGCGTTGAAGCAGGAGCTTGAGCGGTCCGGGCAAGAGCTCGGCCGCGCCAGGAAGCAGCTCCAAGACAAAGAAGGTGAGTAACACCACTTTGAATTTGTACCTTACAGAAAAGGATTTAGGTTGCGACAAAAATAACAAGGATAACATGGAGTACTGCAGGGCCACGAGCGAGGTGGCGGCCTGAAGGAGGCCGTGTCCGCGACGAGCATAATGCGCCACGGAGGCAGGCAGAGCGGGAAAAGCAAGAGGCGAGGTGGCGGTGGTTCAGCAAGAGCTCCGTGGCTCTCATGGAAAAGCATGAGAGTTTGGGCGTGACTCAAAGACTCGAGAGTCCGAGCTTGCCTCGCTCTCGAAAGTGCCAAAACCGCCAAGGCCGAGGCCCATAAGGCCCTTCAGAGGTTGAATTGATGAAGAAGATAGCGGCGGGTAAGGCATTTTTCATGCAAAGCAAGCATGTGAATGTAAATTACGTGATACTTACCCTAATTCGGAGCTCTCGAGGCGTTTGCAGATCTGCCTCATGGCGTGTCTCGATGCCGCCGCATTCTACCGAGCCGAGGAGGGAGCTCAATGGAGAAGGTCTTCGGTTTCGAGATCTTTGAGGCCGCCATCCGGTGCCCCTAGCGACCAGCTGAAGCAGCTGGTCGAGCTTCACAAGGTGGCGAGCAGGGCATGAAGGGCTCATAGTCCGGCCAGGGCCGGAGAGGCCATGCACAGGAGCTACTTCGCCTCGTCTGCGACGGCTGGTGGATGCGTGCCCCGGGTGGAGGTTATCAAGCGCTCCGCCTGTATTGAAGGTGCTCGTCGGGCCCTTGCCCGCGCAAAGGTGCATTGGGGCAAGATGGATGCGCAGAAGCTAATCACTAACGCGCCACCAGCGGGCAAGGAGCATCGTACGCCCGAACTTTACTATAAGGCTGTCCTGAAGGGTGCCCGCAAGATTGCGGATGAGTGCCCCAGGGATGTAAGTATTGAGTGAATTCGCAATGTGTTATCCTGTGCGCTGAAAACTTTGTTCATATGCGCTAAGCAACACTTGTTTAATTTAAAATATTACCTTCTGTGCGGCCGTTTATTAAATCTGAGAGATGGCAAGTCGTCGGCTTCAGCCCCCATGCCACGAGTGCTTTGGGGTGTTCGGGATAAACTTGAGCACTCTTGTTCCCATTTTGGGTCCATCTAGGAGGCGCTCAACACGACGAAACAGGCAACGGACTTATAGTGCTTGAACACTCTCACTTAGCCATAGAATTCTATAATTTTAAATTTCGTGAAGCCCCTAGTATTCGGAAGGCGAATTGGGGCGCTATCCACGCCTTCATCGGACATAATCCGAACTTCGCTCGAGCGGCTTAGGTCTTTAAGGACCCGAAAGGACCTCTTGAACAGCGACCAGTCTCACGCCTTATCATGCCGGTCAGTTTTAGCTTTCTCATCGAGGCGTTAACCCGGCTCAACCGGGCGCAATCGCGATGGTTCTCCAGTGCTACCTTAGCCGATAGAACATAAAAGTAAGGTGCCAAACATGGGAGCCGGGCAAACCCAACTATTGACCCAAGACATGATTCGAGCCGATTCATATAATGCTATAAGTTCGGGATGCCGCACTTGTGAAAGTGTCGTGCTTTATCACACCATAAAGCGGAGGACGTAAGCCCTCGGTGTGTTTGGCGTACCAAGATGCACGGGTGCAACATGTAAATAAATGAACATATATATAAAGTAATGCAATTAAAGGCAAAAGTGCTGCATTTTATTCGAGAAGATATGCTATCGGTGCGGAATGATACAAATAGTGTGGAAAGCAAGGGATTGGATTAATTAAAGGCGTCTCCCTCGAGGGTAGGCCATGAATGCTGTATTTTAACAAATTTAATGCTCGTGATGGAGACCACCTGAGTGTTCATCGCGGCCTTAGTCCTTCCCTGGCTGTTGCATCATTAGTTCGGTCGGTTCGCCGCCGGACTGAGTTCTGTATAAAAAAGAGAAAAATAAAGCAAAAAAGAGCGACACACTTGGGAGCCCCTGGTGTGGTCAAACCGCACTCTGGGTCTGTTGTGGTGGTGCCCTTCCCCCTATGCCCATGGTATCTCCAGGGCGTAATTATGTACACGGAGAGTTTGTCTTGCAGTTTTGCGAGGGCTGGGGTTGGGGCCGCATTGCTACGCGTGCACGGAACGTGCCAGGTGGTCTTGGTTGATGTTGCTCCGGGCGCGTTTGGTCGTGTCCGGTCGTTTAACGGCCGGACTCGAGAATTGCCTTAAAAGGCTGCTCTGTACTTCTGCCACGAGAGCCGCTGTATGTTCCTCCGTTCGGAGGGAGCGTTCCGTGTTTCCATTGACCGTGATGACTCCACGAGGGCCTGGCATCTTGAGCTTAAGGTATGCATAATGCGGCACCGCGTTGAACTTTGCGAACGCGGTTCGTCCGGCGAGCGTGATAGTCGCCATGAACGGGACTATGTCGAAGATTAACTCCTCGCTTGGAAATTATCCGGGATCCGAAGACCACTTCGATGTAATCGAGCCTGTATAATTGGCCTCGACACCTGGTATGGCGCCTTTGAAGGTCGCTTGTAGGTTTAATCCTTGAAGGGTCTATGCCCATCTTGCGACTGTATCCCGATAAAGCAGGTTCAGCTCTGCCGCCGTCCATCGGGACTCGTGAGGTGAAATCCATCAGCGATTGGGTCTAAAACTAATCGGCGAATCCGCCATGGCGGATATGGTCGGATGGTCTCTTCGATCGAAAGTGATCGGGCAAGAGGACCATGGGTTAAATTTTGGGGCGATCGCTCCATCGCGTATCGTCCTTTAGTGCACGCTTCGCTCCCTCTTGGGAATATGCGTTGCGTATATCATGTTTACCGTCCAACCTTGAGGGGGGAATCCCTTTTGTCCTCTGTTGTTCGGCGGCCGGGTCTCTTCCTCGTCATCGCTGTGTAGCCCCTTGTCACTGTTTTCGGCGATTAATTTGCCTGCCTGCTTGAATACCCAACAATCTCTGTTGGTATGGTTAGCTGGCTTTTCGGGGGTACCATGTATTTGACAAGAGCGGTCGAGTATTCGGTCCAAATTGGACGGGCCCGGAGTGGTTCTTTTGAATGGCTTCTTCCGTTGACCGGGTTTGGAGCCTCGGAATCCGGCGTTAACTGCCGTATCCTCATTGCTGTCGCCGTTAATGCGGCGTTTGTTTTTGTTTCGATGCAACCTGCCATTGCAGTCCTTAGTATCCGGACTGCCAGCGTTTTTGCTGAGGTTGTTACTGCGAGCGAGCCAGCTATCCTCTCCCGCACAGAAGCGGGTCATGAGGGATGTGAGGGCTGCCATAGATTTCGCTTCTCCGTCCCTAGGTGCGGTCCAGCCACTCGTCACGGATGTTATGTTTGAAGGCAGCGAGTGCCTCGCATCCGGACGGTCGGCGATTTGATTTTTCTTTGTTAGGAACCGTGTCGAATTGCTGGCCGATTAAATGCGGCTGCTGGATTATGTGGCTTAGGTCATCTGCGTCTAGTGGTCGCACATACGTGCCCTGGAAGTTGTCGAGGAATGCGGCTTCCAGGTCTTCCCAGCATCCTATTTGACTCTGCGGACCGGCTGTTAAGCCAATGCCGAGCTGGTCCTTTAAGCTTGAGCGGGAGATATTTGATGGCGTGAAGATCGTCGCCGCGGGCCATGTGTATATGGAGAAGATAATCCTCAATCCAGACCGCGGGGTCTGTTGTGCCATCGTAGGATTCGATATTAACGGGTTTGAACCCTTCAGGGATTTGATGATCCATTACTTCGTCAGTGAAGCATAGTGGGTGTGCGGCGCCTCTGTATTGAGCAATATCGCGACGTAGCTCGAGAGAGCGTTGTCTGCTGTGTTCGGCTCGGCCGGAGTAGTTGTATCCGGTGCGACGGTATTCGTCGTGGGTCATGGGGCGTCCACGTGATCCATAGATAGATCTGGATTGTCTTGCCTTGTCCTCCAATATATCTCGCAAGTCCGGCGCGTTCCCCCGCGGCTTCTTGCTTTTAGAGCGATGCCGGGGTACGGTTTTGGTGGAGGGCTTACACGCCTCTCTATCGCGGCCACGGGGTGGTCGGTCTGCCGACAGTCGCTGGTGATGCTGCCTCCTCTAATCGGGGAGCAACTTGCGTTTTGGGTAACTTTTGAGGGCGTTCGAGTTCAGACTCTTGACGCGAGGACCTCGGTCCATCTGTCGGCCATGGGTCATCAGCTTGAAGCTGTTGTTGCTTTTCTTTAGGCTGTTTGCCATGGCCATTAGCCTGCGTCTAAACGCTCTTGCTCGACGGGATCCTCGGGCACGACGACAAATTAAATGCGCCGAGGCTTGCCCGTCTCCGGAGGGAGGTAAGCAGTTGTCATCATCGACCTCATCATCTGCCGCCCTCTCCTGAGGGCTTGCTTCTGCCTCCTCCTGCGCTGGATCATGCTGGAGGGAGTTGTCTTCGGCACTTTCTGGGGTGTTATTATCTCCTGTGCCGGAATCTCCATTCTTGCTGTGGCGGGATTTAGAGCGGCGCCGCTGACGTCGGCGCTTGGGCTGTTTCTTTAAGGAATCGGCCTCCGCTGCTTCTTCGTCGTCCCCATCTTTTGGGGTGTCCACCATGTATATGTCGTATGACGAGGTGGTTTTCCAGTGTCCTGTAGGCACTGGTTCTTGGTAGTCTCCGGCATCGTCGTCCATACCGTCGATGTCTTCGGAGTCGTAGTCGAGTACGTCGGTTAAATCGTCGATGGTGGCTACGAAGTGGGTGGTGGGTGGGATCTGAATTTCTTCGTCATCCGCGTCCCAACCGTCCTGGCCGTAGTTCGGCCAGGGCTCTTCGGATAACGAGAGATGCTTCAATGAATTTATGATATCGCCGAAGGGCGAGTGCTGAAAGATGTCCGCAGCGGTGAATTCCATGATCGGCGCCCAATCGGATTCGACTGGTAGGGGCGCAGGAGGTTCGGAGTCCGGCAGGGAGTCCGCGCGGAGTCATGGGCTTTACGTGGGACAAGGTAAGTGTTCGGCTCCATCGCCGTAGGAATTGCGGCTCCCGAGGCGTGTCCAGCCATCCGTCCTCGATTGAGCGATCGGCTCCGGACTGTGAGTCGGGCGGATCCGAGTGCGACCTCAAGGTGCTGTCCGTGGCGAGTTAGGTCATGCCCATCGTGACAGCGTGGCGCTTCGGCTGTGGCTCGATCCATCGAGGATCAAGTCCCGCGATATCGGCCGTGAAGTTTAAGCTTCAAACCTGACTGACGGCCAGGGCGTAGCTTCGATCTGCTCCAGATGGCCAAGGGAGTTGGCCCGCAGATCTGAAGCCGCCGAATCGAAGATCTGTCCGGGAGAAAGGTCTCACCCAGGACTACGTCGTTGTTGATTGAAGTGGCCATCAAGCCTATCGGTGACGACACAGAGGAACTATCAATGAAAGCACCAATGTCGGTGTCAAAACCGGCGGATCTCGGGTAGGGGGTCCCGAACTGTGCGTCTAGGCGGATGGTAACAGGAGACAAGGGACACGATGTTTACCCAGGTTCGGGCCCTCTTGATGGAGGTAAAACCCTACGTCCTGCTTGATTGATATTGATATTGTGGATGTTTACAAGAGTGGATCTACCACGAGATCAAGGAGGCTAAACCCTAGAAGCTAGCCTATGGTATGATTGTAAGGGTTGTTGTGATTGTTGTCCTACGGACTAAATCCATCCGGTTTATATAGACACCGGAGAGGGCTAGGGTTACATAGAGTCGGTTACAATGGTAGGAGATCTACATATCCGTATCGCCAAGCTTGCCTTCCACGCCAAGGAAAGTCCCATCCGGACACGGGGGGAAGTCTTCAATCTTGTATCTTCATAGTCTTGGAGTCCGGTCGATGATGATAGTCCAGCAAATGATAGTCCGGCTGACGATGGTAGTCCGGCTATCCGGACACCCCCTAATCCAGGACTCCCTCAGTGCCCCAAAGTTTCTACCGGAGAGTCAAGACGAAAACGTGTGCCAACCCCTATGCATAGGTTCATGGGTGGAACCCGCAAGTTGATCACCAAAACATACATCAAGTGGATCACGTGATATCCCATTGTCACCACAGATACGCACGGCAAGACATACATCAAGTGTTCTCAAATCCTTAAAGACTCAATCCGATAAGATAACTTCAATGGGAAAACTCAATCCATTACAATAGAGTAGAGGGGGAGAAACATCATAAGATCCAACTATAATAGCAAAGCTCGCGATACATCAAGATCGTATCACCTCAAGAACACGAGAGAGAGAGAGAGAGAGAGAGAGAGAGAGAGAGAGAGAGAGATCAAACACATAACTACTGGTACATATATAACCTCAGCCCCGAGGGTGAACTACTCCCTCCTCGTCATGGAGAGCGCCGGGCTGATGAGATGGCCACCGGTGAGGGACCCCCCCCCCTCCGGCAGGGTGCCGGAACAGGGTCCCGATTTGTTTTTGGTGGCTACAGAGGCTTGCGGCAGCGGAAGTCCTGATCTATTCTGTTCCCCGATGTTTTTAGGGTATATGGATATATATAGGCGAAAGAAGTCGGTCAGGGGAGCCACGAGGGGCCCACAAGGGTGGAGGGTGTGCCTGGTTGTGTAGGCACGCCCCCTGCCTCGTGCTCTCCTCGTTGATTCTCTGACGTGTACTCCAAGTCCCCTGGATTGCTTCCGTTCCAAAAATAACTCTCCCGAAGGTTTCATTCCGTTTGGACTCCGTTTGATATTCCTTTTCTGCGAAACACTGAAACAAGGGAAAAAACATAAACTGGCACTGGGCTCTGGGTTAATAGGTTAGTCCCAAAATAATATAAAAGTGTTTAATAAAGCCTATAAACATCCAAAACAGATAATATAATAGGATGGAACAATCAAAAATTATAGATACGTTGGAGACGTATCAACCGCTGTTTTGGTTGGTGCTCTTTTGATCTTGGGCGATCATGTAAAATGTATTCCCATTTATCTCGTATCCTTTGTAAGTCAATACAGTCGAAGATGGTCCCCTGGCCAACGAGTACAGCTCATCAGAAACAGTGTTGTGACCTCTGAGACGTGCTTCCAACCAACTGCCAAAAGTCCTGATGTGTTCACATGTAATCCAGTCGTCACACTGCTCCGGATGTTTGAAGCGCAGAATGTTCTTGTGTTCATCAACATACACGGTCACCAAGGCAGAGTTCTGTAGAACTGTGTAGTGTGCTTTAGGCCAAGAATGCCCGTCCCTACATATTATTGAGTCCCCTCCTAGCGTGCCTTTTGCAGTCATTCTCCCCTCATACCGCGATTAAGGGAGACCAATCTTCTTAAGGTCAGGAATGAAGTCAACACAAAACCCAATGACATCCTCTGTTTGATGGACCATGGAGATGCTTCCTTCTGGCCTAGCGTGGTTACAGTCATATTTATTTAGGACTCCCTTGAACCTCTCAAAGGGGAACATATTGTGTAGAAATACATGGCCCAGAATGACAATCTCGTCGACAAGGTGAACTAGGACGTGCATCATGATATTGAAGAAGGATGGTGGGAACACCGGCTCAAAACTGATAAGACATTGCGCCACATCACTCCTTAACCTTGGTAGGATTTCTGGATCGATCACCTTCTAAGAGATTGCATTGAGGAATGCACATAGCTTCACAATGGCTAGTCGAATGTTTTCCGGTAGAATCCCCCTTAATGCAACCGGAAGCAGTTGCGTCATAATCACGTGGCAGTCATGAGACTTCAGGTTCTGGGACTTTTTCTCTGCCATATTTATTATTCCCTTCATATTCAACGAGAAGCCAGACGGGACCTTCATACTGAGCAGGCATTCAAAGAAGATTTCCTTCTCTTCTTTTGTAAGAGCGTAGCTGGCAGGACCTTCATAATGCTTTGGAGGCATGCCGTCTTTTTCGTGCAAACTTTGTAGGTCCTCCCGTGCCTCCAGTGTATCTTTTATCTTCCCATATACGCCCAAGAAGCCTAACAGGTTCACACAAAGGTTCTTTGTCACGTGCATCACATCGATTGAAGAGCGGGCCTCTAGGTCTTTCCAGCAAGGTAGGTCCCAAAATATAGATTTCTTCTTCCACATGGGTGCGCGTCCCTCATCGTCATTCGGAACAGATTGTTCGCCGGGACCCTTTCCGAAGATTACTTGTAAATCATTGACCATAGCAAGTATGTGATCACCAGTACGGATGGAGGGATTCTTCCGGTGATCTGCCTCGCCTTTGAAATGCTTGCCTTTCTTTCGACATTGATGGTTGGTCGGAAGAAATCGACGATGCCCCAGGTAAACATTCTTCCTGCATTTATCCAGGTATATACTTTTGGTGTCATCTAAAAAGTGTGTGCATGCATGGTATCCCTTGTTTGTCTATCCTGAAAGGTTACTGAGAGCAGGCCAATCATTGATGGTTACAAAATAGCAAGGCATGCAGGTCAAATTCCTGTTGTTTGTGCTCATCCCACACACGTACACCGTTTCCATTCCATAGTTGTAAAAGTTCTTCAACTAATGGCCTTAGGTACACATCAATGTCGTTGTCGGGTTGCTTAGGGCCTTGGATGGAACTGGCATCATAATGAACTTCCGCTTCATGCACAGCCAAGGAGGAAGGTTATAGATACACAGAGTTATGGTCCAGGTGCTATGATTGCTGCTCTGCTCACCTGCAAAATCCTCCCAGTACTTTCTCTCGATTTTTCTCTACTGCGACCCGTCAGCGGGTGCTACCAACTTCCCGTCTTTCTTATGGTCCTCTCTGTGCCATCGCATCAACTTGGGATGCTCTTTGTCTCTGACCAGACGTTTCAACCGTGGTATTATAGGAGTATACCACATCACCTTGGCAGGAACCCTCTTCCTGGGGCGCTTGCTGTCAACATCACCAGGGTCATCTCGTCTGATCTTATACCGCAATGCACCGAATACCGGGCATGCGTTCAAATCCTTGTACGCACCGTGGTAGAGGATGCAGTCATTAGGGCATGCATGTATCTTCTGCACCTCCAATCCTAGAGGGCATACAACCTTCTTTGTTGCATACGTACTGTCGGGCAATTTGTTTTCCTTTGGAAGCTTCTTCATCAATATTTTCAGTAGCTTCTCAAATCCTTTGTCAGGCACACCATTCTCTGCCTTCCACTGCAGCAATTCCAGTACGGTACCGAGCTTTGTGTTGCCATCTTCACAATTGGGGTACAACCCTTTTTTGTGATCCTCTAACATGCGATTGAACTTCAGCTTCTCCTTTTCACTTTTGCACTGTCTCTTTGCATCAACAATGACCCGACGGAGATCATCATCGGGCACATCGTTTGGTTCCTCTTGATCTTCAGCTTCCCCCATTGCAGCATCACCGTATTCAGGGGGCACATAGTTGTCATCATCCTCTTCTTCTTCGCTGTCTTCCATCATAACCCCTCTTTCTCCGTGCTTGGTCCAAACATTATAGTGTGGCATGAAATCCTTATAAAGCAGGTGGGTGTGAAGGGTTTTCGAGTCAAAGTAAGACTTCGTATTCCCACAGCTAGGGCATGGACAACACATAAAACCATTCTGCTTGTTTGCCTCGGCCACTGCGAGAAAATTATGCACGCCCTCAATGTACTCGGAGGTGCGTCTGTCACCATACATCCATTGTCGGTTCATCTGCGTGCATTACTAAAACCATTACAGAACATCATGAATAGATAAGTGACCAAATTAATAGAAGTTCATCATCACATTAAAACCAAAGTACATACATAGTTCTCATTGAACAAAATCACACTATATAATAACAAACAATAATAAAAGTAAGAACATTATACAAGTATCTATCTAAATCATACAAGTAAGAATTTTTTTCTTTTAGAAAGAAGATAAGAACAAGAGGCTCACCACGATGGTGCCGACGACGAGATTGGAGCGGGCGATCGAAGGCGGTGAATACGGGGACGGGACGGGACAGACCACTAAACCTAGACAAATCTTGAGGAAAATGGAGCTTGGAGGTCGTGCTTGGAGAGGAGAAAGCTTAAGTAGTGTGTCTCGGGCATTTCATCGAACACCTCATGTGCGTACGAGGTGAGCTACAACACCACAAAGATCTCCCCTCGCCGGCTAGAAAAAAAACAGAGCAGTGGACTGCTCTGCTCACGGGCGAGGGGGTATATATAGGCACCTCATTAGTCCCGGTTCGTGGCTGGAACCGGGACTAAAAGCCCCCCTTTGGTCCCGGTTCCAGCCACGAACTGGGACCAATGGTTGTCGGCCAGGAGCGAGGCCCATTGGTCTCGGTTCGTGTCTGGAACCGGGACCGAAGGGGACAGATGAACTAGGACCAATGCCCCATGAGGCCCAGCCGGCCCCCTGGGCTCACGAACAGGGACCTACGCCCCCATGGGTCCCGGTTCGTGACTGAACCGGGACTAATGGGTTGGCTAGGCCTGGACCAAAGCCCTGTTTTCTACTAGTGTTCATAGGATACCCAAAGGAAACTGTTGGGTACACCTTCTATCACAGATCCGAAGGCAAGATATTCGTTGCTAAGAATGGATCCTTTCTAGAGAAAGAGTTTCTCTCGAAAGAAGTGAGTGGGAGGAAAGTACAACTTGATGAGGTAATTGTACCTTTTCCCGAATTGGAAAGTAGTTCATCACAGAAATTAGTTCCAGTGATTCCTACACCAATTAGTGAGGAAGCTAATGATGATCATGAAACTTCAGATCAAGTTACTACCGAACCTCGTAGGTCAACCAGAGTACGGTCCGCACCAGAGTGGTACGATAATCCTATTCTGGAAGTCATGTTACTAGACCATGACGAACCTACGAACTATGAGGAAGCGATGATGAGCCCAGATTCCGCAAAATGGCTTGAGGCCATGAAATCTAAGATGGGATCCATGTATGAGAACAAAGTGTGGACTTTGGTTGACTTGCCCGATGATCGGCAAGCCATAGAGAATAAATGGATCTTCAAGAAGAAGACTGACACTGACTACGATGATACTTCTCACCCATAGCGATGCCTAAGTCTGTCCGAATCATGTTAGCAATTGCCGCATTTTATGATTATGAAATTTGGCAAATGGATGTCAAAACTACATTCCTTAATGGATTTCTTAAAGAAGAGTTGTATATGATGCAACCAGAAGGTTTTTTCGATCCTAAAGGTGCTAACAAAGTGTGCAAGCTCAAGCGATCCATTTATGGACTAGTGCAAGCATCTCGGAGTTGGAATATACGCTTTGATAGTGTGTTCAAAGCATATGGTTTTATACAGACTTTTGGAGAAGCATGTATTTACAAGAAAGTGAGTGGGAGCTCTGTAGCATTTCTAATATTATATGTGGATGACATATTGTTGATTGGAAATAATATAGAATTTCTGGATAGCATAAAAGGATACTTGAATAAGATTTTTTCAACGAAAGACCCCGGTGAAGCTGCTTATATATCGGGCATCAAGATCTATAGAGATAGATCAAGACGCTTAATTGGAGTTTCACAAAGCAGATACCTTGATAAGGTTTTGAAGAAGTTCAAAATTGATCAGTCAAAGAAAGGGTTCCTGCCTGTGTTACAAGGTGTGAAGTTGAGTCAGACTCAATGCCCGACCATTGCAAAAGATAGAGAGAAAATGAAAGTCATTCCCTACGCCTCAGCCATATGTTCTATCATGTATGCAAAGCTGTGTACCAGACCTGATGTGTGCCTTGCTATAAGTTTAGCAGGGAGGTACCAAAGTAATCCAGGAGTCGATCACTGGACAGCGGTCAAGAACATCTTGAAATACCTGAAAAGGACTAAGGATATGTTTCTCGTTTATGGAGGTGACAAAGAGCTTGTCGTAAATGGTTACATTGATGCAAGCTTTGACACTGATCCGGATGACTCTAAGTCACAAACTGGATACATATTTATATTGAATGGTGGAGCTGTCAGTTGGTGCAGTTCGAAGCAGAGCGTCGTGGCGGGATCTACGTGTGAAGCGGAGTACATAGCTGCTTCAGAAGCAGCAAATTGAAGGAGTCTGGATGAAGGAGTTCATATCCGATCTAGGTGTAATACCTAGTGCATCAGGTCTAATGAAAATCATTTGTGACAATACTAGTGCAATTGCCTTGGCGAAGGAATCCAGATTTCACAAGAGAACCAAACACATCAAGAGACGCTTCAATTCCATCCGCGATCAAGTCAAGGAGGGAGACAAAGAGACTTCCAAAATACATACAGATCTAAATGTTGCAGACCCGTTGACTAAGCCTCTTCTACGAGAAAAACATAATCAGCACCAAGACTCCATGGGTGTTAGAATCATTACTATGTAATCTACATTATTGACTCTAGTGCAAGTGGGAGACTTAGGAAATATGCTCTAGAGGCAATAATAAAGTTTTTATTTATATTTCCTTGTATCATGATAAATGCTTATTATTCATGCTAGAATTGTATTAACCGGAAACTTAGTACATGTGTGAATACATAGACAAAACAGAGTGTCCCTACTATGCCTTTACTTGACTAGCTCTTTAATCAAAGATGGTTAAGTTTCCTGACCATAGACATGTGTTGTCATTTGATGAACGGGAGACAAGACCCATCTGTTAGCTTAGCATAACGATCATTAAGTTTTATTGCTATTGCTTTCTTCATGACTTATACATATTCCTCTGACTATGATATTATGCATCTCCCGAATACCGGAGGAACACCTTGTGTGCTATCAAACGTCACAACATAACTGGGTGATTATAAAGATGCTCTACAGGTGTCTCCGAAGGTGTTTGTTGGGTTGGCATAGATCGAGATTAGGATTTGTCACTCCGAGTGTCAGAGAGGTATGTCTGGGCCCTCTCGGTAATGCACATCACTATAAGCCTTGCAATCAATGTGACTAATGAGTTAGTTGCGGGGTGATGCATTACGGAATGAGTAAAGAGACTTGTCGATAACGAGATTGAACTAGGTATGATGATACCGACGATCGAATCTCGGGCAAGTAACATACTGATGACAAAGGGAATAACGTATGTTGTTAATGCGGTTTGACCGATAAAGATCTTCGTAGAATATGTAGGAACCAATATGAGCATCCAGGTTCCGCTGTTGGTTATTGACCGAAGATGTGTCTCGGTCATGTCTACATAGTTCTCGAACCCCATAGGGTCCGCACGCTTAACGTTCAATGACGATTTGCATTATGAGTTATGCGTTTTTGGTGACCGAAGTTTGTTCGGAGTTCCAGATGAGATCACGGACATGACGAGGAGTCTCGAAATGGTCGAGAGGTAAAGATTCATATATTGTAAGGTAGTATTCGGACATCGAAATGGTTTCGAGTGGTTCGGGTATTTTACCGGAGTACCGAGGGGTTACTGGAACCCCCTGGGGAAGTATTGGGCCTACATGGGCCTTAGTGGAGAGAGATGAGGGCAGCAAGGGGTGGCCGCCCCCCCCCCCATGGCAGTCCAAATTGGACTAGGGGAGGCGGCGGCGCACCCCTTTCCCTCTCCCTCTCCCTCTCCTTCCTTTTCCCCTCCGGTAAGAAAGGAAAATAGGGCGGCGAACCCTACTAGGAGTGGAGTCCTAGTAGGACTCCCCCCATGGCGCGCCCCTCCTGGCCGGCCGCCTTCTCCTCCCCTCCTTTATATACGGGGGCAGGGGGCACCCCATAGCACATCAATTGTTCTCTTAGCCATGTGCGGTGCCCCCCTCCAAAGTTTACTCCTCCGGTCATAGTGTCGTAGTGCTTAGGAGAAGCCCTGCGCGGATCACATCAACATCACCGTCACTACGCTGTCGTGCTGACAGAACTCCCCCTCGACCCTCTACTGGATCAAGAGTTCGAGGGACGTCATCGAGATGAACGTGTGCAGAACTCGGAGGTGACGTATGTTCGGTACTAAGATCGGTTTGATCGTGAAGACGTTTGACTACATCAACCGCGTTAACCTAATGCTTTCGCTTTCAGTCTACGAGGGTACGTGGACACACTCTCCCCCCTCTCATTGCTATGCATCTCCTAGATAGATCTTGCGTGAGCGTAGGAATTTTTTTGAAATTGCATGCTACGTTCCCCAACAGCCCAGACCAAAAGCATTGTACATTCTACGTTGGTTAAACCTGTGAGAAATTTTCAGATCATCTCTCCATATTTTTGAAGTGGAGGCATGTGGTAGCTGGAGGTAGAGCTTCAATTCTTTTATTATCATTTTCATGGCTACTTGGGTGCAACCTAGTATAAGACAATGTGGTTGTGCCGGAGTTGGTTGACGGTGAGCTAGTGGCGCCAACCGCTTTCTTTCGAGATTTCTTGTCTGAAGACGTTGGTTCTTTCTTTCTTACTATTCACTAGTTATGGAAAGTTGTAGTTATTAGGTTGATTGTTTGATGCCAACATTTGGCAAAATCAAAAGGTGTCAAGAAATTGCAACTTTTGATGAGCTTGGCAAGAAAATTTTATGACCAACCAATCACTTTCGAACACTACATATAAAAAGTATATCCTGAGGTTGTCCAAGAAATGGTTAAGCGTTGTAGGGAAGATGCATAGGGTGGTAAAGGATTTTGCCAGGAACTCACATTCTGGCCTGGAGACGGATCCATAACTCACAGGTTGAGAAAAGATTGGCTGCTTTGCTTCGTCAATTCAACCGAACTAGCGAAAAACATGATAAAGAGTCGAACATTATTTATTCAATTAAAGGATTTGGACTTTCAGCTCGAGCCATCTTTTTTCCTATCAACTGGCAAATTCAAACATTTTCAAAACAACATGGAGCTTTCTTTTCATATGGATTTTTTTTCTCTTTTGATCTTCCAACCACACAACTCAAAAAACTGGTGAATCCCACTTTATCTATCCTCATAAGAAAGGAAAAGAAGTTAGATAATTAATTGCAGAAGGGAAAAAGATGAAACTTTTTCACATGGATCTGAATGTAGCAGACCTGTTGACTAAAGCTCTTCCACGAGCAAAACATGATCAGCACCAGAATTCGATGGGTGTTAGATTCATTATAATGTAAACTAGATTATTGATGTAGTGCAAGTGGGAGACTATTGGAAATATGCCATAGAGGCAATAATAAGGTCGTTATTATCATATTTCCTTGTTCATGATAAATGTTTACTATCCATGCTAGAATTTTATTAACCGGAAACTTAAATACATGTGTGTATACATAAACAGATACCGAGTCCCTAGTAAGCCTCTACTAAACTAGCTTGTTGATCAAATATGGCTAAGATTTCCTAACCATAGACATGAGTTTTCATTTGATCACGGGATCACATCATTAGGACAATGATATGATGGATATACCCAACCCTAAGCTTACCATCTAATCGTTTCACTTAGTTTAATTGCTACAACTTTCTTCAAGTCAAGTATCCGTTCCTTAGACCATGAGATCATGCCACTCCCGAATACAGAAAGAATACTTTGTGGGTTATCAAACTCACTTCGTAAATTGGCGATCATAAAGGTTCTCTACAGGTATCTCAGAAAGTGTTCGTTGGGTTGCATGGATTAAGACTGAGATTTGTCGCTCCATGTGACAAAGAGATATCTTTGGGCCCTCTCGGTAATACAACATCGTTAATTTCTTGCCAGCATGTGACTAATGGGTTTAGTCATGGGGATCTTGTATTACGGAATGAGTAAAGAGACTTGCCGGTAACGAGATTGAACTAGGTATGGCGATATCAATGATCGAATCCCGGGCAAGTAACGTATCGCCGGATAAAGGAAATTGTATACGGGATTAACTGAATCTTCGCCATCATGGTTCAAACTGATAAAGATCTTCATTTAATATTGATCGGAGAGGAGTCTCGGTCATGTCTGCATGTTCTCGAACCCATACGTTCAACGCTAGGGTAGTATTTGGATATTCATATGGTGAGTCCTAAAGTAGTTCGGAGTCCGGATGGGATCCAAGACATCACGAGGAGCTCCAGAATGGTCCGGAGGTAAAGATTTATATACGGGAGCCATATTTGGAGTACCGAAAAAGTTCGGGGGTATGCTGACAATGTACCTGAGGCACCGGAGGCACCGAAGGGTTCCGAGGGTCCACCGGGGGTCCACCTGCCCCGAGAGCCCACATGGGTTGTAGGGGGCACCCTGGCCTACTTGGGCCAGGCGCACCAGCCCCCTCCCCCAAGGGCCCATGTGACTAGGGTTGCGGGAAACCCTAATGGGGCCGCCCCTGGCTTGGGGCAAGCCACCCCCTAGGCCACCGCCCCCTCCCTTGGATGAGGGGCTAGGGCTGCCAGCCCCCCTCCGTGACCCCTATACACAGTGGGGAGTCACAAGGGCAGATGCACCCTTCCACCCTTGGGAGTCCCTCCCCCTCCACCTCCTCATTCTGTCAGCGCTTGGCGAAGCCCTGCCGGTGTTCCGCTGCCACCACCACCACCAAGCCGTCCCGATGGTTCAGATCCCATCTACATCTTCTCCCTCACCTGCTCGATCGAGAAGTAGGACACGTCACCGAGCCATACGTGTGCATATCCCGGAGGTGCCGCTCGTGCGGTGCTCGGGTCGGATTGGATCGCGAAGGAGTACGACTACACAAACCACGATCTCTAGATCGTTAATGCTTTCAGTCAACAAGGGTATATAGACACACTCTCCTCGTTGCTAGCATCTCCATATAATAGATCTTGGGTCTTTCGTAAGTTTTGTTTTGTTTCCTAGGCAACGTTCCCCATCATGAAAACCTTGTCTCGGCCTTGTCCTGTGACCAACGATGACGGCAGCTATGGTCGTCGCTAACCTTCTTGGAGGCATCATTGCTTTGCTTCTGCACCCCTCATGCATGGATACAACCATCATGGCCTATCCATGGGAAACCCTTCATGTTGTGTGATCGGATGATGGCGGCGCCTTAGTGTCGTTTTCCCTCTTGGGGGCTTCATCTCGGAGCTCTGTATCGGCGAGTGGAACTGGTGGATGGTGGCGGTTGTGTTGTCCAGGCTTCTATGGCAATGATGGTTGTGGGAGCTATGTCGGCAACGTGGCAATGGTTGAGGTAGACGGTTCTTCTTTGGCGTGTCCGCGGGATTGCCTCGGTCTGTTTATTTGTTGTTGTGAAGTCGAAGCTGCAGCTGCGAGGCCTCTGTGGTATACGATGACTGGCTACAAGTGGTCTGTTCGGCAATGTTCCGCGGCGCCAGCCGTGCCTGGTTGTCCTTCGAAGTTCTCCGTCAGAGTCGAAACTGCGCTATCTGGTCGCAGGTGGCTGAGTTTCGCGGATCTTTATTCATCTTCATGCTAACTCTGCAGTTCGTGTGCTGAGTCAACAATCGCCTATGACGAAGTCGTAATTGTTTGCTCAGGGTTATTGGGATGGCGATGATGCCTCTAGGGGTGGAGTGATAACGATGACGCCTGCGTGTTATCTCAATGAGGCGATCGTTATTGGAGTGACGTTATTGGAGTGACGTGTGATGGTTTTCGCCCAGTTTTTATAATCAAATGGGCAATCTGTTTTTTGCTTGGTTTTCCCTAAGTAACTCTTTCTTTTAACGAATGCATGATAACTGTCATTTCCAAAGAAAAAAAATGGGCGCGTAGTTCGTAGTACTACATGCTGGCAATGCACACCATATAAGACCGACAAGAATATACGCCGGGTTATCACACATAAGATTGTGTGCAGCATTTTCGACAGAAGAGATTGAACAATGACACGTACAAAAAGGGAAAACACAGCGAATTACAACACAAACACTTGACGCAACCAGGCAGCAGCTTCCTCAAGGGGGGTCCCCGGTGGTCGGAACTAGTGCATATGCAGTATAGAACACGACCTTGCGCGGCTGCACTGCATCGGCTTATTCATACAATAGAATACCAGCAAACAACTCGGAAGGGATCGAAAACATAAACCACGAATCAATGAGCGCGCGGCCGGCCGGCAGGCCACCACCACACCGCGTCGGCGCCTTATTGGAATGAGCAGCCGGTGACGCATTCGTTTTCGCACGTTGTCCTGGCGGTGTCCTTGCAGCCCCAGCAGTTTGAGAACTGGACGGAGGCAGGGTTGCAGATACCGGTGCATGCCGCTTCCTGGATGCAGGGCCGGCACGTACCAGTGCAGGAGCACGCGGCGGCGCACTCGGAGGCGCAATCGCCCATCGCGGTCTGCCCCATGGACGACAGGACCAACACAGCACAGAGGACGACGGCGGCTGTCTTGAGCGCGGAGGTTCTGGCGGAAGCCATTTGATAATGTGTGTGGACAGCTAGTAAATGCAAGGCAGAAGAAGAAGACCACGAGACCGAGTAGAGCAGGTCAGACAACTGATGCCAATAAGACGCGAGAGGGCGACGCTATTTGTAGGCAGCGGAATAATGGCATGGTGCCAATAGTACTAGATCACTACGGATAACACGCTGGCTCCATCTTTCTTGCCGACTCACGAGCAGAACATGTAAGTTGTGCCTCATAATGCATGAAAGCCGTTGAATCATACTTAAGAAAGTACACATATGCTAGGCGGTTAGGGGAAACTCTTCTCCTCTCTACCTGTCTCTCCGGCCGGGTGGAGGGGTGGGGGGGGGTGCCTCCGCTCTGGTTAGTAGTTTAGATTAGTGTTTTTATGTCCTCGTAGATGCGGCGCGCTCGGGCAGATGACGGCACTTGTTTTTCGAGTTTATCTTGCGGGCTCCGATCCTTCTCGAGTTCGTCCGTCTAGACATAGTCGACGGAGCTCCGGCATAGATTCCTATTGTCTCCTTGGAATGGTGTGGCTAGGGTTTCTTCTCACATGACGAGATTTGGTGTCAGGTGCTCAGATCTATGCAAGGTTCAACGACGACGACTGTGGCTACAGGCGTTGGTCCTTAGGGGCACGCACCAAGACTTTTCAGCTATCATCGATAAGGTCGACCCAACTCCGGTAGGGGAGTGGCGACAACGGCGCGGCGATAGCTTATTTTGGTAGCAGTAGCAGTCGCTCGGTGCTCTTGGAATCTCTATGTAATTTTTATTACGTTGGTGATGCTTTGCACTCCGGGTGAACCTTTATAATAGATCTGATGCTTTTTTGTAGAAATAAAGTAATACAGAGGTGAACATGGTTCCACACGCACCCACATGATTGGTAAATTCGAAAAAATATACTAGAAAAATTTTAAAAAATCTAAAATTTTGAGATAGCAAACTAGGTCGTGAAGTTCGTGAAGTATTGACACCATGGTGTTCTTAGCGAAGAGAATACGATTGGGACCTCACTATTCATCCAACAATGTTTTCTTAATGTAGCTTTGATTTTCTATTTTTTTGCCCAGGATGCTATAAATGTCATTTATTCATGAAACTTGATACACGAGTATACCTGTCGACTATGTATGTTACAAAAGATTTCTGATTTATTTTATTTTTCTAGTATTATTTTTTGAATTTACTCTTCATAAGAAGTGTATGTGGAACCATGTTCATCAAATCCGCGTCCTCCACTCGTAGTATATCTTTCCAACGCTCTTATTTGGATGCTCTTTTACAATAGATGCCGTTTAGGGAAGATTGATCTTATTTGGATGCTCTATTTGCACAACATGTTCAGGCACTGAACTTATTATTCCCCATACATTGCAGTGAAAAGTGGTGTTGAAAGGAAAAAATGATCTCATTTACTTCTTACATGCCATGGTCTGACTTTTGGTTTGATCTCAAAAGTTATTTTTTATACAATACTACCTATAAAAATATGACATTTTTTAGGCAAAATTATCCTAAAAAGGTTTTATGTTTTGATAGGGAGGGAGTACTTGTTTACTTGTACTTCTTCTTTTCACCATCTTTTATCAAGGTTTAAGACGGTAACGTAAACATCAAATCTGGCATTTTGTCAAAAATTTGGGATTATTATCTGTCCCACACCTCTCATATTTTCCTCAATTTCTTTTGTGATATAGATCTAGTAAGGTTCCTAATGGGTCATACTATTGTTCTAGTGTTGCTTACTTTTTTTTGCGAAAGTGATCCAAATCTATTACTAAAGTTCAATAGAAGTACAAAGCATCTCAAACATTATAAACATTACATTGAGATTCCGAGACCCCTAAATAACCATTATTGTCGCCAAAACGAGCCGCCGACGCGCCGCTGTCGCCACTCCTCTACCGGAGCTAGCTTGACCATGTCAATGACAGTCGGAAAGTCTTCGTGCACGTGCCCCTAAGGGCCAGAGCCCTGGAGCCGTAGTCATCGCTGTTGAACCCTTGCATAGATCTAAAGCAACTGACACCAAATATCGCCACAAGAAAAGAAACCCTAACCTCACCGCCCCAAAGAGACGGCAGGAATTTACGCGGGAGATCCGTCGACTACATCCAGATAGACGAACTCGAGGAGGATCGAAGACCGGAATATAAAATCAAAGAAATAGCGCCGCCATCCACCGTAGCTGCAAGGACTAAAAACCCTAACCTAAACTACTAACCGGAGAGGAGACACTAGGATTCCCCTCCCCACCACTGGCCGCCGGAGCGACACGCAGAGGGGATCCGAATCCATGGACTCACCGGCGAAGTTTGGAGGGGAAGAGTTTGCTCTAGCCGCCAAGGGTTAGGGAAGGAAAACGCTTATAGTAGCTTGTGTTGGCTACGTTGGTGCTTGGCGTGGTCGCTGGCGCAATAGACGGCAGCCTCCATTGTTGAATGCAGCAGCAGTCTTTTTTTTTTTCCGATGAATATGCAGCAGCAGTCTTCGATAACAGGGTTTAGTTCTGCAACCTACTTGCAACTAACCTTAATGATTTTCTGAAATATTTGGTGTTCACGAAGCCAATTGTCGAAAAGTCTACATATTTCCTGTTCACATTATTGTACAGATTTGGACAAAGAGAGGCGAGTGGAGAGTTTCTGGGAATCTCTAGGAAAGATATAGTACTAGAACGACAAAGAACAAACTTTCTAGAGTACGGACCTCAGCTACATTTACTTACTATCTCTGATCCGTAATAAGTGTCACAATTTTAAATTAACCTCAGAACAAACTTTAATTGGCCCTGGAGTACTTATTTTAGATTGGAGAGGGTAATAATAAAAATAACAAAGCATTTAGTATACATGCATGCGTAAGAGGCTCTGTTCTTAAAGTCAGAACATGTAAGAGGGTGTTTGGATCACTAGAGACTAGAGACTAGAGACTAGTAGTAGTCACCTTTAGTCAGTAAACCTCCAAACACCCCTGACTAGTGGGTGACTAAAACTAGTTTAGTCCCTAGTCACCCCACCCCCAACTTTTACTGACTAGAGACTACTAGTAGTCACCTTTAGTCAGTAAACCTCCAAACACCCCTGACTTTTACTAACTAAAGTCCCCCTCTCTCTCCTCTAATTGGTGTTGCACAAGGGACATTTAATACTGAGACATTTAATGCTGACTAGTAGTAGTCACATTCCAAACAGGGCCTGACTAAAAACTTCTAGTCTGACTACTACTAGTCACATGACTAGAGAGTATCCAAACACCCTCTAATTTAATTGACTCTAGCTAGAGTCTCCCCTCTTGTGTCAAGCAAAATAACAAAGAACAATATGATTGGTTCCCCATCGACCGTCAACCACTGGCCATCTTGATGTTGATGGTGCGCTGAAGGTGCCAAGAATCATCGCTCGAGGTGCTGTTTTCCTGCCATGGGTCTCGCTCGGGGGAAAAGAATGCAGAACTCGGCAGCATCCAAGTGGAAGGCAGAGGAGAGAGAAACGTTTCTTTCACATGTAAGATTCTGTTTCAAAAGTCAGATCTTTCAGTTCAGTTGATGAAATTGTTGCTTCTAAGGGCATCCTCCAGAGCCGACCATCACGCTTGCATACATTCGGATCACGAGGATAAATGTATTCTTTCATTTAACGTGATTCTGCATCGATCTGTAGGATAGTTTGGACGCATTTTCTCTCGCAACCCGGAGAGAAATGTGGGAGGCTTTGTGACCGTCCGGACAACAGTCACGTCCGTTCTGACCCCAAACCATCCTCCCTCGTAGACGCGTGTTCCCACCTGGCATCAGCTGCTCACGTTCATGCCGCCCCGCAAGCCGGCTCAGAGCACACGCGACCTCTTACTGTCTCCGTCACTAAAGCGGAGCGCCTGCCGACGCCGCCGCCCATTGCATGCCCTGCTGAACACGCCTCCTCGAGGCATTCAAATGTCTTCATTAAACCAACGCGTGTATCGAAAAACCTACTTCGGCCACACGTCCATTCACGAGCGAGTCCACATTAACCACAACGCCGAGCAAGCTCCTCCCGCCAGTCGGTTATTTAAAGGAGGCCAGGCGCCGAGCAAGAATTGCACCACTCTGCCGATCCTCATCCCCTACTTCCATCATTTACTCCACCCTTTCACTACTAGGGAAAACCCTAGCAGTAGCGCTGATTTTGTGCTTACTAGTAGCACGGGTAGGCGCGCTACTAATAAGGCGCTACAGCTACTGCTTAGCAGTAACGCGTGCCCACACGCACTACTGCTAGGACGAATAGCTGTAGCGTTGTTTCACTCCCACGCTACTGCTAATGTAACTACTGGCATCGTGTTTTCTCTCCATCGCTACTAGTATTTTTTTTATTTTTTCGTTTTTAGTTTATTTATTTGCCATCGTACAAATATTGATACAATACCAGTTATGAGGTTTACATCATTATGTCCATAACAGTGTCAAATGAAGGTGGATTAGGTTCAAGTGGAGGCAATATGTGGTGCATGTCAAAAGTATACTACTAATCCAAACTTGATCTACTTTGGACTAGTAGTACTTTCGATGTGCACCACATGTTGCCTCCACTTGAATCTAATCCGCCAGCACAAGATATTTAATCATCATCATGGTCATTACCACCAACAGTATTTATTTAATCACCACTAACACTAGCTAATAATAATCATCATAGTCATTACCACCAACACTAGCTATTTTATCATCATAGTAATAGTGTAGCACATCATCATCCTGAAACTCATTTCTAGCTAGCTAATCACTCCTGCTGTTCTCTCTTAGGTAAAACAACATAAAACATGTGTAGCTCTCCTCCTTGATCAAGTTGGAGCATGCAGATGAACCTGTCTCCTAATCGTGGAAAGCGCCTCTGTTTCACTACTAGGAAAAGGGCTATAGATAGGATTGACACTAATGGCGCACCAGGGATGTAGTGCGCCACTACTATATACTAATGGCGCACTAGTTTGTGATGCGCCATTAGTGTGGAAGACACTAATGGCGCACCAGAAAAACGGTGCGCCACTAGTAATAAAGTTTTTTTTTCATTTTTACATACATACTAATGGCGCATCCGACCGAAGTGCGCCATTACTAGTTCTAACTAGTAATGGCGCACCGTGCAGACAGTGCGCCATTAGTATATTTTTTTACTTTTCTGCAAAACTACTAATGGCACACCGTGTCGCCGTGCGCCATTACTAGTTAAAACTACTAATGGCGCACTTTTCCACAGTGCGCCATTAGTATATATATATTTTTTTTACTTTTCGGCAAAATTACTAATGGCGCACCACCTGCAGGTGCGCCATTAGTAACCAGGTTTACTAATGGCGCATTTGCTGGTGGTGCGCCATTAGTAACCTGGGACCAACAAGATATTTTGGACAGCCCACCTACCCACTCACTTTCCCCACTTCATTCTCTCCACCTCCTCCTCCAAGCTTGTCTCGGCTGCCTCCTCCTCCTCACCTCATTTGCACCATAGATTTATTAAAATTAAGTGATGAAATTACCTTTTTTTGATAGGTAAGTAAGGGGAAAGCTATCTTCACGATGTAGATCTACTTTTTTTTCTCCCTAGCTCGCTCCAACAACGTGCACATGCACTTTTTGTGGCCTAGCTAGATCTATGTATGTTTGTGGTGTTGCATGTGTTTGTAGTGTTGCATATATGTTTGTGTTTGCAGGTACCGGTATTTGAAATGTGATAGTTGCCAATATTTTGCCGGAATGTTGATTCATTTCCGTTTCGGCGAGAATTTTGGCACTATGCATTCTTTTTGTTCCTATTTTTAGGAAGGTCATGCCAAAAATTTTCTTGGTTCTAAAATATCGTTTTGCTCTACCCCGCAGGCCACCATGGTCCGCACGATGACCGAAGGAATAGTGAATAGGTTTTTGAGCTCCGCGAAGGCCGAGATGCTTCAAAAGAACGAGACGGAGATAAGATGTCTGTGTCGAAGATGCAAGCTGAAGAGCCTTATTGCGGACCCGGATTTCGGGCAGGTGCGGGACCACCTGCTCTTGCGTGGTTTCATGGATGGCTATCGGTGGCAAGGTGATGAAGATGACTATGAAGTCGTCCATGGGGGCCGGGCAAGAAATGAGGAAGGGCAACAAGACAAGTACCACCGCGGCGAGGGCGGGCGAGAAGACGAAGAATCTCCAGGACATGATCACGGCGGTGATGCTGTACACAGTCATCATGTAAAAGATGTCGTACATGATGATGAGGAAGATCAAGACGAATGGCATGATCATGAAGATGAAGATGCCGGAGCAGACGACGATGGAGGCTGGGTGCAGGACCCTCATATTCACGAGCTGCTTCTCAAGCAGACGGATAACGCAAGAGCTGCCGCCCGAGAGAAAGCCAAGCTGGATCAACTGGACATAGACGCGGTTACTCCATTGTATGAAGGATGCAGGCCCGAGGATACCCGCCTGAAAGTAACGCTCATGGCTCTGGAGATGAAGGTAAAACACAAAATGACCGACGCATGCTTCGACGAGAACATGTCATTCTGGCACAAACGTCTTCCCAAGGGGAACAAGTGCCCGACCAGTTTTGAGGAGGCGAAGAAAATTGTGTGTCCTCTGGATTTACAGCACGTGAAATACCATGTGTGCATAAACAATTGCATCATTTATCGGGACGAGCACGCGGAGTCTACCATATGTCCGGTGTGCGGCGTCACTCGATACAAGAAGAGGAAGAAAGTTCCTCGAAAATCGGTGTGGTACTTTCCGATCACTCCTCGTCTGCAGCGGTATTTCGCTGACCCTAAGGTAGCAAAGCTCCTGCGTTGGCACGCGGATAGGGAGGAGAAGAAGTGGGAAGATGACGGAAATGATCCGGAGATAAATAAAAAAGACAAGTTGCTGAGTCACCCTAAGGATGCGAGCCAGTGGCAAGCGTTGAACTTCGAATACCCAGAATTTGGGAAAGATCCAAGGAACATCGTGCTGGGCGCGAGCACCGATGGAGTCAATCCGTTTGGCAGCCAGAGAAGCACACATAGCACCTGGCCTGTGTTTGTGTGGATGTATAACCTCCCCCCTGGTTGTGCATGAAGAGGAAGTACATTCACATGAGTATGCTAATTGAAGGGCCGAAACAACCAGGGAACGACATCAATCTGTATGTGGGGCTGCTGAAGGAGGAGCTAGACACGTTGTGGAAAACGCCAGCCAATACGTGGGAGGCCGCAGGGAAAGAATATTTCCCTATGAGAGCCGCACTGCTCACGACGGTGCACGACTATCTCGGTTACGGATATCTCGCGGGGCAGGTAGTCCACGGATTTTCTGGATGCGTAAGGTGCATGGATGACACAACGTATCGCCAGCTAGATAGAGATCCCGGGTCTTCGAAAACCGTGTTCATGGGACATCGAAGGTGGCTTCGCGAGGATGACCCGTGGAGGAAACGCAAGGATCTGTTCGATGGTGAAACCGAACCCCGAAAACGCCCGTGTACGAGGAGCGGCGAGGAAATAGACGAGCTGTTGAAAAATTGGAAAGACTGCCCACTGCCGGGAAAGAAGCAAAAGGCGCCAGAGCTGGGAAAGAAGCGAAAGGCACCAGAGCCGCTGCTGAAGGTATGGAAAACGAGGTCTGTTTTCTGGGACTTGCCGTACTGGAAGATCCACCATGTGCCTCACAGCCTTGATGTCATGCATATCATGAAGAACGTGTGCGAGAGTCTGCTTGGTACCCTGCTCAACATGCCAGAGAGGACCAAAGATGGGCCGAAAGCAAGGGCAGACTTGAAATCAATGGGCATCAGGCAGGAGCTTCACGCTAATGATGATGATGATGATGATGATGATGAGGCGAAGCAGGACACAGAAATTCGTCGCAAAGGAAAAAAGGCCAAGAAGACCGGAAATGACTACCCTCCGCGTGCTTCACTCTAAGTCGAGGAGGAGATCGAGCAGTTTTCACCTGCCTCCTAGGAGTAAAACTTCCTTCTGATTCTGCTGGGAAGATAAGGAGATACCTAGATCCAGTGAAGCGAAGTTCAGCGGGATGAAGTCTCACGACATCACGTCTGATGACGCAGAATACTTCCGTTGCAATCCGTGGGATCATGGACGCGCACGTCCGTGAAACGCTATTTGGCCTATGCAACTTTTTCGACGTCATCTCTCGGAAGTCGATTGGCGTGAGGCAACTCAGAAGGCTACAAGAAGAGATCGTGGTGATACTATGCGAGCTTGAGATGTACTTCCCGCCCGCATTCTTCGACGTTATGGTGCATCTGCTGGTCCATATCGTGGAGGATATCATCCAACTCGGGCCGACGTTCCTGCACAGCATGATGCCGTTCGAAAGGATGAATGGTGTCATCAAAGGATACGTTCGCAACATGTCACGTCCAGAGGGAAGTATAGCCAGGGGCTTTCTGACCGAAGAGTGCATCTCCTACTGCACGAATTATCTAGGCATCGAGAACCCCGTTGGTCTGCCCGTCAACAGGCACCTCGGCAGGCTCGCTGGATGGGGTCACCGTGAGGGTCGCCGCTAAATGCATGTCGACTTCGAGGGTCGACTCACCGACTTTGAAAGAGCAAACCTAGTCACGCTAGAACACATAGACGTGGTCGATCCTTGGGTAGTAGAGCACAAAACCTTTATTGAGAAGACGTAAAATGACCGAGGCCAACAGAGGACGGACGGAGATATAATCAAAGAGCACAACTCATGTTTCACGCGTTGGTTCAAGCAGAAGCTTCTGTCGTACCCTTTACATGAGGATTCTTCCGCGGAAGAACAACTCATATTCGCCTTGTCACGTATGCCGAGCACAACCTGATGACCTATGAGGGCGTCACGATATCAGCGGCTACATATTCTACACCGAGAACAAGGACATGAAGAGCGATGGTTATCAGAACTCCGGGGTAACGATGAAATCCTACACCGGCAACGACAAGGACAGATACTACGAAAGGATCGAGGAGATCTGGGAGCTGAGCTACTGCTGGAGAGAAGGTCCCGATGTTCCGTGTCGAGATGGGCCAAGAGCGTCCTAAAAGAAGACCGTATTTCACCACCATGGTTATAGCGAAGCCAAATCCAAGACCATGGTATAAGCGTCACCGCTGAAAAATGAGCCATGGGTACTGGCTTCCCAAGTGGACCAATGCTTCTTCATTACCGACCCGTCAAAGCCCAGTCGTGTTGTCGTGAGGAGAGGCAAAAGGAAGATCATCGGAATGGATGGAGTAGCCAATGAGCAAGACTTCGACAAGTACGGCAACCTGAAGATCGAACATGACGACGACGATGAAGTAGCAGCACACACCACAAGAAGAAGCAGGACCACCCTACCTAAAGGACGTCCGTTCCACAGAAGAACTCCATTTGTGAAAAAGAAGGGCAAGAAGATTGTGAACAGATAGCTAGCTAAGATCGATTGTATTTAAATCGTAGTCTTCATTTCTCGATTGTATTTCATGCGCACTTTTTGATATCATGAATATTTTTAAATTTCATGGGCACTTTTTGAATTCATGAGGACACTCGATCTCGATCCCCCTCCATCTCGATCTCGATTCCCCCTCCATCTCAATCTCGATCCCCCTCCATCTCGATCCCACGCGCACCCTCTCCCGCTAGCTCCACCGCCACCGCCGACCAACCGCAACCCTCCCCGGCTCCACCGCCGACGACGAGCACCCGGCCCCCGCACCTCCCGCTCCACCGCCAACGGGCACCCCGCACCCTCCCGCTCCACCGCCGCCAATGATATTTTCAAGTAACAAATTTGAACATATTTTTAAAAAAATTATTACTGTTTTATAAAAAATATTACGTTATGATTTAAACAAGTTTGAACATATTTAAACACAAATAAATATCAAACAACATTTAAAATGCATAAAAAATATTGGGGAGCACAGGAATCGAACCCAGGACCTCTGGTGTGTGTGTGTTTGCGTCTTGACCAGTCGGGCTAGTGGGGAGGGGGGGGTCTGTTGTGGATTGGGTTAGGTGCAATATAACCTGCTGAGTGCTCGAACTAAAAAACATTCTAATGGCGCACCTGGTGGTGCGCCATTAGTAATCTGCCCCATCCATACACTTCGTCCCTCTCCTCTCGCCAGATCGACACTTCCTTCCTCTCCTCCACCGTGCCCCTCCTCCCTCCACCGCGCCACCGCCCGCTGCCCCGACCCAGCTGCGCGCAGCAGCCACCCACGCCCCTCCGCCTCCCTCTCCCCTCCTCCCCTCTCGGCGCCGCCTGCCCCGAGCCCCGCCTCCCCTCTAAACCCTAGAAACCTCGGAGCCATACGCCGACGGACGTCCGGACTCCACCCCACCGCCCAGCGCCCCACCACCGCGGCTCCCCGCGCCCCACCACTACAGCTCCCCGCCCGCGCCCAACAGGGAGGAGGACCAAGGTACCATCTTCCTCTACTATTGCGACGCCGTCTCCGTCGGACCAAGGTACCATCTTCGATTTGCTCTTCTTCCCTCCCCTCCCCTCCCTCACGCCATTTGATTTTCCTTCCTCACGCAGGTTGCACGCACGCATCGGACGCCGCCGCGCCCCTCTGCACCGGCTGCCCCTCTGCCCCTCTGCCGCAGCGGGGACAAAAGGAAGTTGCCGCCGCGCCCCTCTGCACCGGCTGCCCACGGCGCCTCCGTCCCGAAGCCGCAGCCCAAGTGCCCACTCCTCCACCCCTCCACGGTGAGACATGGGTTCAGGAGAACCTTGCATTTGTTGTTTTTCTGCTAGCTAAAATTGATTTGTTCTCCCTGACGGATATAGGAAACCTATTTGTGCTTTGGCATCACGGTTGAAAATTCTGAAACTGTTTGAACAACGGTGTGGTGACATTAGTCTGTAACGCGTTTGACAATGGCCACTACTTCAGCGTTGCTAGCTGCATTTCTCTTAGGTGTTGTGTTGACACAGATATGGTGGTTCTTGCAGTGAGTTGAACACTAGAGTTTTGTTATTCTGCTGAAAGTTTCAGTCCACCAGCAGAAAATAAATTTCTGATTCGACAATGATCGAATTCTGAATATGGCGACCCTAATGCGCTTGGACACTCTTCCTATAAGTTTCAGTCCATTTTTGTTAGCACCTATAGTTATGAACATGGCGATGCTAATGTACCTATGCTTACTCAACTGAAAGCAGAAAACTAAAACAGAAGATGCTAATGCACCTATCATCTGAATAACATGTGAACAAAATTCAGGTTTTATACATGTCCATAACACTATAATTGACGAGTGTCCGCGTCTGTTATAGAAATTCTGATAGTTTGTTAGATGTTCTAACACTGATGGTAAAAGGTGTTGCCTCCAATTTCAGACATTTGAGGACTTTGTAAGATTGCTTTTAAAATAATTGCATAGTGCATTGTTTGGGTTGCTTAAACCAGATGCTGATTCCATCGTGTTAAAGACAACTACTACAATCTGTAAATCGTTATCATTTGGACTGTAAAAATGGTCAGAGAGAAAAGTTAATGAAGATCAGTCACATAAACCTAGTCAGATCACTCCCTCTCCAACACTGGCAATGCTCACTAGGTCTTGATAAATCTGGGTACTTGTTTGAGTAAAAAAATAACAAAAGGGAATTCAGAAAGGAGATCAAAACATATAACATTGGATTCAGTTTAACCTCTTGTACCTCCTGTACATGTGTGAATCAAGGAGCAGCAAGCACATGAACAGCAAAATTCAGAGATGACAAAAAATCAAGGAACAAATTACCCAGAACTATATGGAGCTAAAGTACAACTAATTAGATCAAGGCACTGTTAAGAAAGATACCATAGTTCAGTAAAGTCATGAACATAAATACTGCAGAATTTAGGGACCACTTAGATACTGTAAATTCAGTTAGCAACAAGACAGAAAGATTGCACTTAGATTTCAAGGAAAAATATGACTAGTCCACACTGCAAAACCTCTCGAGGATGTGGTGGGGGATCTTTGCACGCCTAACACTGATTTTTGTGACAGTACCCGAATATTACTGATGGTCTCTTTCTATAGATGCTGCATATGTAGAGTGTAATGAGATCTTAGTGTCATTTATGACACATATTAGACAGTGTGCAGCTTTGTCATTTATGACACATATTAGACAGTGTGCAGCTTAGCAGATGTATTGAACAAAATCATTTCTTTATTTTTGTTAAGTGGAGCGAACACTATCATTTATCTGGTTTTATTATTTCCCATACCCACTTGGAACTGCAATTTCTTTTATGTTGTTATAAGTTTGTTGCTGTCAGCATGAGTTAACTTGCTGTCATTTATCGAAATTCAGAATGTGCTGGACTATATGTTCATTGGTACTACTTGTGATGCTGCTGCTGTACTACTTGGGAATTTTTTCAACTTGTGATGTTGCTGCTGTACCCCGAGAGGCCCTTGAGTTTGCCGGAATGTCGATTAACTTCCGTTCCGGCAAATTCGGGTACTCCATATGTCCTATTTTCAGCAAAGGTCATGCTGAAATTTTCCGTGAATTTTAGCATGACTTTGCTAAAAATCGGACATATGGGGTACTTGCTACTAATGCATGGGCCGGGGTATCTTAGTACTTAATTAAGTAGGATCAACTGCCCCTTTATTCTTGCTGCATTAAACCATAGGTGGCAATAGAGCCAAGTGATTAGGCCCAACTTAGAATTCTCCTTAGCATCGATAAACCCTAGATGATAAACCCAACATATGTGGCAATAGAGCCAAGTGATTAGGCCCAACCTAGGGTGCCTCGGCATCGATAAACCCTAAATGATGAAACCTTAACTTAGCATTTAGGGTGCCTCGGCGTCGACAAACCCTAAATGATGAAACCTTGGCTGCCCCGGATGCCTCGTGTCGATGAGAACCTAAATGATGTACGCTTAGGCTTTTAGGGTGCCTCGACGTCGACAAACCCTAAATGATGAAAGCTTAGGCTTTTGGGGTGCCTCGGCGTCGACAAACCCTAAATGATGAGACCATGATCTTGTTCCTTGACAATAACCAACTTTTTGACCAAACTGTTTTCCTATTTAGAGCGAAACATGGCCCACAACGATGAGGTCGGTGGTTCGGGCGGCAAGCAATTCTAGGAGCTATCCCAGGAGATGGAGGAACAACCTCACCGCTATGAGGATGCCGCGAAAGACACTGATCCTGACTACACAACCCCTAGTGGCGTCGGGGATGACACCACTGATGGTGCCGCCGAGGATGCCACCACTGATGATGGCGGCGCACACATAGATGGCAGCCAACCGAAGAAGCAAAGGAAGGACCGGCGCCCGAATGTGCTCCACACCCTCAAGGAGGAATTTACTCAAGTGGACTCCGACGGGCATCCAACGGAGCCCAAACATATAGTCAAGGGGTACTCGCTTCAGCTCGGGTGCATTCTCCGGAGCACCGTCTCGATCAACACCGAGAACCTTAGGCATAAGGACCACGGGAATTTGCGCAACCTCCTCTTCAGGAAGCTGCACGAACGATACAAGTTCCCCGCCGAATTTGAAAACACACGCCTCTCAGGGAATAAAGTGAACAGTGTCGCCCTCACGAGGATGAGCACGACCCTGTCTACTTGGAGAAGCGCGGTGAAGAGAATGATTGATAAAGGTGATAGTTATGAGAAGATCAAGGCGAAATATCCTTTGATGAGCGAAGATGAGTACAAGGAGTTCAAGATCAAGTGCGAGAGCAGCGCAACCTCGAATCAAGTCGATGGGGAAAGAAATGCGGGAGCTGAACTTAGGGAACACAAACTCGGTCCCGGCGGTTCTGAGTGGCGGAGCCTATATGGGACAAGGAGGGCGCGGGCGTGCCGAGCAAGGCCTACCGCCCGCTTGAGAAATACAGCGGTGACAAGCGGACCAAGAACTTTGTCGGGGCCCGGTACAAGGAGGACCCGATAACAAAGGAGCTTACCACGATCCGAAGACCAGGGCGCTTGAGCTTGTTCAGTAAGGAATGCCCCCGCAATTAGCTCCATATGGTTGCACTCTAATTAATCCTCAATATTTCTAAATGGTTCACGTTCCTTTCGCAGACCTTTGAAAGCGATGGCGGGGTCGTCTCGAGCTCCCCTTCGACACCCCTTTAAATAGGGCGTTGAGCGTAATGAAAAGAAGGATAAGCTCACTAAGCCGGCGTCACCTGGTCGTGTGGCGGCAAAGGCTTGTCCACAAAATGGGGTCATACTATACCGCTGGTGTGCGGAAGGAGAAAAAGACCAGCTCGGAAAGCCGGGCGCGAGGTTGAAGCACTCAAGGCACAAGTGGCGCGGGTTCGGAGCTTGTCCAAAGCAAGTGGAACAACAAGCTGGGAAAGAAGCTCAACGCCATGGTGCCTCGTTGATTCATGGGCTGACGACATGGATTGCGGGTGGCCAGAGGCCTCCCGGTTCCCGCTTCCGGCCAGCAACTTCGCTGGCCGCGGCGGCGCGCCATTGGTGTCTCCAGCGGCGCCATTGGTGTCTCCGGCGGTGGCGCCATTGGTGTCTCAGGCGGCGGCGCCATTGGTGTCTCCGGCGGAGGCGGTATTCGTGTCTCCGGCGCCGGCACGGGCATTGGAGCTTAATGCACCCGGGTGTCGCCCGGCCAGCACCTCGCCAGAAGCGCCCCTCCGTCGATTACCGCCCGCCGTTGGCGGTGCCTCGACATTTGCCGAGCTCGACGACATCACGGTAAATAAGCCTCTCAGCCGATGAATTCATCTCCTTGCCTTTGACTGGGCATCCCTGACGCCCTACATGTTTTTGCAGGACGCCACCGACGTTCCTTGCACTCTTCTGCACTTCGTGGGCGGCGGGTTGGTCGATGTCGCCAAGGGCGAATCGTTCAACGAACAACCGCATGTTCCACGGTAATCGATGGCACCCACAATGTATAGGGTTGAAGTGGTTCGGGTGCTGCCAGGCTGCGACGAGCTGTTACCTCCGATTCGACCCGCTAGGGCCGACGAAGAAGATGAGATGACCCTCAGCGCCTGCGTAAACTGGCCCTGCTTTGGCCGAAGAGCCAGATTCGTTTGGGGCGGGGACACCACCCACGACAAGACCGCCCGATCGTGCGGCGCCAAGCCATGGCAAAACGCCGCAACGCTACCGGACCTGCGGACATCCCTATGGCACAGAGATCCGGACAGCCCTATGGCACGACATCCGGACGGTGGCGACAACGACGACGGTACATTTACCAAAGTTGATAAGTACTTTGTCGAACATGGATGCGCTAACGAGTTCTGCGGGCCTCTTTCTCAAGAACCCAACCAAGGCGACTGCGATCTGGCTGATGCGACGGAGAAATCCAATTGCAATAGGCGTAAATGCGGCGTTCAGTTCTCGGGACACGCCTCAGCTCCGCCTTCACGAGCCTCGAGATAGCTGAGGTGCGAAATATTATCAGCCCCAACACGCTCAAGAAGGCGGTGCATGAGAAGAACTCGGTCCCATTACAGGAGATCAAGAAGAAGGGGCGGAAGCGAAAAGACTAACAAGGGCGCCGGTGCGAGCTAGCTGGCACCGAGTTCGATCCGTGCTCGGGGCGGGCCACCTTCACCTAAGGATATCTCGGGAGGTGCATGTGGCGGGTAGGGCAATGCTACCGCCAAATATGCTGAATCTGCAACCGGTGCTATCTGAGTCTGCACGACAGTGTTCTTTCTTTGGAGAAGCGGCGTCGAGAGAGAATGATGTGGCATACCGGTTTTCGTGGCCAAGGTGCGGAGGGCAAGGGCTTTGTGGATGGCGACATCGGGTAATGCGATCGTCCTGCGGTTTGATGACATCTTTGCTATGTTTAACCTTCATCCGCTGCACTACACCTTCGTTCGGCTGTTTTCGCTGAGTATGGAGATGTGGATCATTAGAGACAAGACCCGGACATTGTGATAGTCGACCCTTCTACATGCGTGCCAAGCACTTGAGCAGCGGCTGGGACCGCCAAGTTGCGAGTTCACACCTCGAAGGCGTCATTCGCCAAACCGGATAAGGATAACTTCCTTGTGGCTTACTTTCCGAGTAAGTCATCCCTTAACCGCCCGTAACATATGATTTCTTAGATTTCGATCGTTCTTTTTTCTAACATTCCGTGTTACGTGCGGTGACACGCATTGCACACTCATCCTCCTAAGCCGAAATATTCCATGGCCACGTGCTTGACCCGAACCGTAACTCCAAGATAGACTACACAAATGTCAAGAAAGTTCTTGATGATGTTCTCCTGGCTCGCCAAATCTGGAGGCACCTTCACGGGGCAGTTCGTGAAATCGGCAAGCACACCTTCTCACACAATACTAAGTTACTGCTGCGTCAAGCAGCCGCTGGCGATCGAAGGATGCCTACTCGCCCTCCATCACATGCGGCGTCGTGAGGACCATCATCACCTTCGCTACAGATAGTCTCAAAGATTGGGCGCGAGGTTGTCGGCAACCCAGGCGCGGACCTCGGACAAAATTCTTTCGCATCCGTCGGAGTTTGCGGACATCATCCATCAAGATGTCCTTCATACCTCGGGGCAGTTCTTCCACAGATATCAACCGTCCAATAGTGAGATAGATGAAACGCTACAAATGCAGGGTGACAACAACCGCGATTTCATGACCATCACGACAGACGGCGGCTTCATCCACGCTCCTGTCCGATGAGTCGAGTCGAAAGTAGTGATGTGTAGTTCTGAAACATTTATTGGCTCATGTTGTAATTAAACTTTAATGAATTCGTATGTCTCTTTGATTTGGACAGTCGTTCAACTTAGATGCAATCGATGCTATTTATTAGTAGGACCATGAATCGTGCTATTAATGTCTTGCTTTTCTCTTCCGACCCTTTTGTTGCATACTTACATATTGCTTATGTATTGTCTGTTGTTTGGCTTGTGCATAGAGATGCCGTCGTATGTCGTGTACAAGGGTAAGGTTCCGGAGTCTCTGACGGTCGGGAGGAGTGTCGGAGATAGGTTCACCGTTCAGCGATAACAGTTACAAAGGGTACACCACTACGGCGGAGGCCGAATCTAGATCGCCCGCTATCTAGCAGGAGAGGAGGGCGTTGGAGGAACGGATGAAGACCAGTTTGATCACGATGATGCTCATCGTGATGACCGCAGCTCTCTTCTATGTGATGGTAGTTTAGATGATCGATATCGACTTGTAATGTGAAGACAAACTCGATACTCGCGGTCTTGAGACTTGTAATGTTTTATCTTTGTTCGGTCTTTTGAATTCAGAGACTAATATGATGAATTGTATTCGGAGACTAATCTTCTATTGTATTCGATGAATCTGCTATTGTTGTGTGCTGCTGTCTATATTTTGTCCAATAATATATTTTGTAGCCTGTGCAAAAATTAGAAAAGTAAAAAAAAACAAATATTCATACTAATGGCGCATCACCACCAGGTGCGCCATTAGTGTGCCAAAGGACACTAATGGCGCATCATAACAGGGTGCGCCATTATTATGACAAAGCACATGGTTACGTATGGCCCCTGGGGAGGCACACTAATGGCGCATGGTGTTACATACTAATGGCGCACTAGGTGGTGCGCCATTAGTATACCAGATACTAATGGCGAACCAGTGGTGCACAATTAGTAGAAAATACTAGTGGCGTGATACTAATGGTGCACCGGTAGTGCACCATTAGTAGGCAAAACCAGTGCGCCATTAGTAGGCCTTTTCCTAGTAGTGTTTGCTGCCCCCTAGTACTTCTCTGCGCTCCCCCAACACATATTTGGTCCAGTCTTGCACTATTAAGCATCTGTCGCTAATCTTGAATGCACTAAAGTAATCATGGGATATCTTGGCCGTGGTGATAATACTCATGGTACATTTAGTCTCGATCCCATAAGGCACAACATTCATCGGGAGTCCCTATTGAAGAACATCATATGGTAACATACTTAGCAATGAAGTTTAGCTTCAAAAATAATGTATGGAAAAGATGCAATGAGGACAAATAGTAAAAATCTTACCATCCTACCTAAATGGATGTGACCGTAGTTCATTACGAACACTATTGGTCGCATGTTTTCAGTACTAACATTTCTAAATCCAGGAAGAAAATTTTTCTTGACAGTATCAAGATCCTCAAGCCATGAAACATAATGACTTAGCTCCCCGCAGTTTAGTTCAGCCTCGGGACAGTAGTAGGTCCTGTCTACCAAGCGCTGGACATGTTTGCTTGCACCGAAATAAGTTGGCAATACAAATTAGTTGTCAACTATTTTTGAATAAACAATATCAAAGACATAAATATGGTTGAGAAACTTACATAATGGTATAATCGGGCGTCGCACATCGACCCAGATGTCGGTATTACCTTCAATATCATCTTCCGGACGAATATCAAAGGTGATAACCATATCAGGATCAAATGCATAAGTCTTGCATAGTGCTCGCCATGTTTTGCATCCAAAATAGGTGTAGTTGTCTGAATTGTATAATTTTGCATGGAAAATATAACCATGCTCGGTCTTCAAATAAACTTTCTTTACCTCCATGAGTATGACTGAAACGTATCTTATCCAATACAAAAACTCTTGCATGGCAGGGGATACGCTAGTAGAATAGTCAAAAAATATAAGTTCAAGCAAATGAAGCAGATGTCATGCTTAGCTACGAAAAAAGACTTGTCATTATGACTTCTGTATCCACTTGAAGTTCTCGTCCAGCTTGATCTGAAGCGCCTATCATCATCTAGGAAGATTCCGTCAAGACAAAGTCGGGCGCTCGTCTTAGCAGTATTTGCAAATACTGAAATCCTTTTAAATCGTCATACATTTCCTATGTTCATAGTTAAAAAATTAATTGAAAATCGATCGAAGACAACTACCAGGATACTCAACACACAAATCCGGGGCACTCGATATTTCCTACATATTCTGGCACAAGTCATGCCAAAATTCACGAAAAAATCCGGCATGACCTTTGCTAAAATAGGACATATCGAGCGCCTGAAATTTGCCGGAACGGAAATGAATCAACACTCCGGCAAAACATAGGCCACTCGAAGGTGTAACATGCAAACATGACCGGCCACTTGGATATTGAGCAACACAAGATATACATTTCAAAATATCTTATAGGACTCAAATTAGCATGCATTCAATAAGCAAAAGTAAATCATCTCATGCGTCCCTACATCGTCGAATATTATCACTAATACATCACGAATAGTGTCATACATATAACATCACTAATACAACTAAAACCCTAGCACCACGGCGGGTATCGGTAGCGGGCGGTGGACACCCACAGAGAAGGAACCATCACGGGATCATAGCTCCGTGAGATCCACGGAGAACCTGCCGGTATTGGAGAACGACCTGTGCTCCAACGCAAACAAGTAGCGACGGACGTGCGCGTCCTCCTCACTGACACGGTGACGCACCACCTCCGCGGAGTCCTCGAGCCTCTGGATCGTCATTGGCCCACGCGACCGCCACCAAAGAAGGTTCGGATCAATGACAGGCTGGCTCCTCACCAACCTGCGCCCCCTGGTAGGTAGCGCCTCCCAGTACCACCCCGGAGGAGCCCAGTCCGGACATGGCGATCTGGTCATGCAGGTGTAAATCCTCCGCCGACTCGACAGCGAGGATGCGGGATAGGCATCGTCCAAGTCGAGGCGGGAAAATTGCTTTAACTAAAAAATAGCAACAAGTTCTTACTAACTAGTTCTATTAATTCAACTAGTTCCTACTAAAAATAAACTTACTATAAATAAAAATATTCTAGTACCTAATTAGTACCTAGTTCTTACTAACTAATTAGTACCTAGGAACTACTACCCTAATTACCATCTAATTTGATGAACCTATAGGGGTGGAAAGTGGTAGCGGATATTTCAATTATCCAACTATAAAGTGAAATAAGTGGTCAAATTTTACTCGTTTTATGATTCATCTTAGAAATTTGATTCGTTTTTACCCTTACATGAACCCTAACTCATTTGAGCCGCATCCGCATCCGATTTGTTTCCACTCGTACATGAACCCTAACTAATTTGATGCAACTAAAATATAAACAAACCCTAGGCAGAGGTAGGGGAGAGGGAGGAGCGGGCGTGCTCACCTCGAGTGCCTGCGACGAGGGAGGGGCAGGGCGGCGTCGAGGTCAGGGTCGGGGCTCGGGCGAGCGGCGGATGGCGGCCGGGCGTCGAGGTCGGGTCGGGAGCGGCGTCCGGGCGGCTTGAGGTCGGGGCGGCGTCCGGGCGGCGTTGAGGTCGGGGCGTCTGGGCGGCGTTGAGGTCGGGGCGGGGGCGTTGAATCTGGGGTCGGGCGGCGGGGGTGCGGAGGCCTGGCGGCCCGGCGGACGGCGGCGGCGGCGACAAAGGAGAGAGTTGGATTTGGGGAAGTGGCGCATGGGGAAGGACGAACCCGTGGTTAAGTCAACGATAGCGATGGCGTTCGAGGAAAAGCGCTGCTGCAATCTTAGCTGGCGTGTTCCATGATACACGCTCTCGCTACTCCTTTCTCTTTTTCCCTTTTTCATTTAATTTTCTTCACATTTTATTTTTTTTCCTTTCACCTTATTCTATTTCTTTCATTTTAATTACCTTTCTATTTTCTTTCCATTTAATTTTATAACCTTTAGCGATAGCGAGTTTTTATTAAAACGCGCTGCTACAAATGAAGTAGCGGTAGCGCGGTACGTCATAGGTCGCTACTACTATATGTAGCCTATCGGCTAAGCCGTGTGAATTTTAGTAGCAACGTGTTTAAAGACGCACGCGCTCTTTGCTAGATCTTTATCTGCAGCGCGGTTTGCGCGGGCGCGCTACTGCTACTTAGCACCAGCGTGCTTTTTTGACCCACGCTACTGCTAAAGTTCTGTGTATAAGGTTTTCCCTAGTAGTGTTTCGATGGCATCCAACCATTTGACGAGCAGTTCTTCGTCATAAAAGTCGGCTGGGTAGCCTGCCGTTCCCGCCGTACGTGCCAGGCAACTCGCTGCTCCACCTCCCTCGCCTAGCCCAATAGAGCAAGCTGCAACTCCAAGTCGGCGAGTGGTTCTGCAACTCGCCGCTTCAAGCCAGCTCTCGGAGGAGTGGCGAGTTTCTCCAGGTAGGCACGCGGGGGAGCACGGCGGAACGAGCATCGTGGATGCCAGGGACGAGGCCAGATGTCGTGCCATCCGCTGTCAACGTTGTCGAAACAGCGCCCGTTTGATGGAGAAAGATGCGGAGATCGACGAGTCGGTGATTAGCACGTTGGCCCGGCGCGGCCCCATCATCGAGGACAATTAGAACACGGGATGCTGTCGCTGCTTGGGTCCAAGGAAGGCCACCGCCGGCGCGGCGCCAGCGTGCACAGCCAGTGGCTTGCCTGGTTCAGTGCAGACCATCGTCGACCCTTGCCTCGGCTGCACGGAAGCAGCGTAGGCACCCTTCCCCTGCAGCTGAAGCACCCTGTAACGCCCCGGATTCGATGCGCCAGGTGTCTTCCATTTATTCGCCGTCTTTGCCATGTCATTTGCTTGCATGTTGCACTTTGCCGTGTCATCATCTGCATTTCATATCATGTCATCATGTGCATCGCATTTGCATACGTGTTCGTCTCATGCATCCGAGCATTTTCCCTGTTGTCCGTTTTGCAATCTGGCACTCCTATGTCTCCCGGCGCTCCCTTTTACCTCTTTTCATGTGCGGGTATTAAACTTTCTCGGAATGGCCCGAGGTTTGCCAAGCGGCCTTGGTATACCACCGGTAGACCGCCTGTCAAGTTTCGTGCAATTTGGAGGTCGTTTGGTACTCCAACGGTTAACCAGGTAACCGCTAAAGCCTCCTTCTCTTTGCAGCCCAACACCCCTTCAATGTGGCCAAAAACCCAGCAAACTTCCCTCCATGCTCTCGGTCATTAGATCACGATCGCGTGGCCGAAAACCGCACCTCATTTGGACACACCTAGCTCCCTCTACCTATAAATATGTGACCTCCCCCGAAATTTTCGGGTCATTCTACCCTAACCCTAGCAAAACCCCCCGCACGCAGCCGGACATGTCCGTCCGCCCGCCGGACGTCCCGCGCCGCCGCCCAGCGCCAATGGCAGCCTGCCACGTGGCGCGTCCGCCCGCCCGCGCGCGCCGCCCGCCAGAGCCCATCCGGGGCCAGCGGGCCGATCCGCCCGCGCCGCCCGAGTGCTCCTCCGCCTCCGCCCGTCGCCGCCGTTCGCCGCCTCCGCCCGGCCCGGCCGCCGCCGCCGCGGCACCGCCCTCCGCCGCCTCGCCTCGGCCTCCGCCGCCGCTCTTTCGGCCCGCGCCCGCGCCGGCCTCCCCGCCTCCGGTCGCCGCCGCCGTCGCCCGGCCCGCCGCCCTCCGCCGCCTCGCCCGGCCCGCCGCCGGGATCTCGCCCGGCGCCCGGCCGCCGCCCCTCGCCTCGCCGGCGGCGCCGTGCGCCGCCGCCGCCGGATCGGCCGGGACCGACCAACCCGCCATCCCGACCCGCGGCGCCTCCTCCGGCGAGCCGCCGCCCCGTCTCCGACGAACCTCGCCGTCCACGCCCGGATCTGGATCCGAAATCCGAGGTTGACTTTCCCCCCTCCGAAAATCTCTCTAAGTCCCAGATATTTTGCACATTATCATGCATTTTCATCGCACCATATCTCTGTATCCGTAGTTCCGTTTCGTGCGTGTAATATGTCAAATTGTTCATCTCAACGAGTACATCATTTCATTTCATTGCATCATTTTCATTTGAGCTCATCTTGATGCCCGAAATGTTGTTAGAAGAGGGCTATGTGATGTTAGTTACAGATTCTTATCAGAACATGCACTTTTGTCATTTTTGCCATGATTGATGTGTGCACCCTATGAACTTGAGTCCTACATGTGTTTTGTACTATGCCATGCCATCTTTACAGGGGTGTATGCCATGTATTTTTTTGATCTCTGTGGTGACTAGCACAAGCATGCAAACTAGGCTTCATGATGTTGCTGATTTCAGGCCTGTTTTGCTGATATTTTTATGCCATGTAAACTTGATGCTACCGAGAGATCCATGCTTATTTTGAGATACTTCAGTAAGGATGTTTTGAACATATGGTTATTATCTATCCATCCATGCCCTTGTTTGCAATTATGGAGTGCCATAGCTTGAGTCAATCGAGCTCTACTTTTGCTATAAAATGTTTCCTGGCAAATTGTTTACATGTTATTCAATTTTGCCAAGGTTGTTGTAGTTGATCCGTGTTTGCTATGATGTTGTTCTTGCCATGTATAGCTTCTATGTCATGTCTTCTTGATGGATGTATGCTTAGTTTATCATGTAATGCTCTGTAGTGAGTGCATCGAGCTCTTAAACATGCCTACTTGTTATCTGTTTATGCCATGCTCCAGTTTTGCACCAAGTCTGAATCTGTTTATGTTTTTGCTATGTTCACATGCTTGCAATTGTATTTTCTGATCCCTTTTGGCTCATGGTCAGTAAGGGACATTTGTTTTATGAGATTAGTAGATTCATGACATGCCTTTGTTTGCCATGATAAGTTCCTGTAGCATGTTGTTTGATAGCTCTAAACATTGTAACCTGATGTTGTTTCTGCAAAGTCTGAAACTGTTAGCATTTGCAATCTTGCCATGTGTTTTGAGCATGTTTTAGTGATTTCTGGAGATAGCTCAGTGTTCATGTTTTGTCATGCTTTACCTGTACATCATGCCCATGCCTTTTGTTTTTATGTTAGGGTGCTGTAGCATATTGTTGTGATGCTTGCAATATGCCTAGTTGCTGTTTTGGGCAGATTGTTGTCATGACTTGTTTCATGTGTATGTGTTGAACCGTTGCTCCGTTTTGAGTGTGCTCTATATGAAACTTGCTTGATTTTGCATGTAGCTTCATATTATCATGTTGCATCCTTGTTTTGAGGTGTTTGCTTGATGTTTGTTTGCATTTTGCATCAATGCCATGCTTATCTTGTTTTGCTCATATCTTCTAGGCCGTAGCTCCGAATCTAATAAACTTTATATGTAACTTGACTAGAATATCGTGTAGATCATCTTGGTGCATTTTTTAACTTGCTGTTTAACAACTTGAACATAAAGTTATTCAGATCTGGACCAATTTCAAAATTTGCATACGAGGACTTACCGGAATTGCTCTATGTCGTTTCCGACCTCATTTAAACTTGCTTTGATGTGTTGCTCTTGTTTGCATCATCTCTTGCCATGAGTAGCTTCATGTAGTCTTGTCATGCATCATGCTTGTTTGTGCATCATGCCTTGTTCATGTGTGGTGTGTTTACTATGTTATGTGCTTCTTCTTGTTAGTTCCTGTTTCATTGCGATCGTGAGGATTCGTTCGTCTACGCTTGGTTCGTCTTTGTGGCTTCATCTTCTTCATGGACTCGTTCTTCTTCCTAGCGGGATTTCAGGCAAGATGACCGCTACCCTGGATCTCACTACTATCATTGCTATGCTAGTTGCTTCGTTCTATCGCTATGCTGCGCTACCTATTACCTGCTTATCAAGCCATCCCAAATTGCCATGTCAGCCTCTAACCTTTGACACCTTTCCTATGCAAATCGTTGTTTGGCTATGTTACCGCTTTGCTCAGCCCCTCTTATAGCGTTGTTAGTTGCAGGTGAAGATGAAGTTTGTTCCTTGTTGGAACATGGAGATGTTGTTCCTTGTTGGAACATGTTTACTTGTTGGGATATCACAATATATCTTATATTATTAATGCATCTATATACTTGGTAAAGGGTGGAAGGCTCGGCCTTATACCTGGTGTTTTGTTCCACTCTTGCCGCCCTAGTTTCCGTCATATCGATATTATGTTCCCGGATTTTGCGTCCCTAATGCGGTCGGGTGATTTATGGGACCCCCTTGACAGTTCGCTTTGAATAAGACTCCTCCAGCAAGGCCCAACATTGGTTTTACCATTTGCCTCACCTATGCCCTTTTATTTCCCTTGGGTTTCCGGAGCCCGAGGGTCATCTTTATTTTAGCCCCCCGGGCCAGTTCTCCTCTGAGTGCTGGTCCAAACCGAGCGATGTTCGGCGCCCCCTGGGCAACCAGGGTCTATGCCAACCCGTCGTCTTGCTCATCCGGTGTGCCCGAGAGCGAGATATGTGCAGCTCCTATCGGGTTTGTCGGCACATTCGATGCGGCTTTGCTGGTCTTGTTTTATTGCTGTCGAAATGTCTTGTGGCCGGATTCGAGACTGATCGGGTCTTCCGGGAGAAGAATATCCTTCGTTGATCGCGAGAGCTTATCATGGGCTAAGTTGGGACACCCCTGCAGGGTATAAACTTTCGAGAGCCGTGCCCGTGGTTATGTGGCAGATGGGAATTTGTTAATATCCGGTTGTAGTAAACTTGAAGCAAACTCTTTTAAAATACACCAACCGTGAGTGTCTCTTTTCGGGGTTGATCGAGAGGAGAACACGGTTTCTGGGTTATGTCTGACGTAAGTAGGAGTTCAGGATCACTTCTTGATCATTAGTAGTTGACGACCGTTCCTTTGTTTCTCTTCTCGCTCTCATTTGCGTATGTTAGCCACCATATATGCTTAGTCGCTGCTGCAACCTCACCACTTTATCCCTTCCTTTCCAATTAAGCTTTGCTAGTCTTGATACCCATGGTAATGAGATTGCTGAGTCCTCGTGGCTCACAGATTACTACACCACCAGTTGCAGGTACAGGTTTCGCGATGATCATGACGCGAGAGCGATGTTAGCTTGTGTTGGAGTTCTTATTCTGCTTCTTCGATCAGGGGATAGGTTCCAGGTCGGCAGCCTGGACTAGCAGGGTGGATATTGTTAGAGTTTCTGTTTATGTTTCATCCGTAGTCGGATGTTGATCTTGTTTATGATGTTGATGTATTCTTGTGGCATTTGTGCCTTATGTATGTACCCCATCTCTTATGTAATGTTGATGTAATGATATCCACCTTGCAAAAGCGTTTCAATATGCGGGTCTATCCTTGATGGGACCTTCGAGTTCCTTTTGGATAGGGTCGCATATTGGGCGTGGCACACCCCCCCCCCCCTTCACCACCAGCTGAAGAATATACCTCTAGGGCTCCCGGCAGTCTGATGAGCGGGCTGCCGGACCTGTGGAAGACAAAGGGATCCGTCATGACCAGCCGTAGACTAGTGTAATGTATCCGCGTCGTGGGAGTGGAGCTTTGCGCGACCGTACGTACACATAATTTTACCTTTTTATCAAAATATGTTCAAAATGTAAATGTTTTCGTCCAGTTTATAGAAAATCTGCCGTGTTTGCATGAATTTCGTTCAGTTGATTCAAAAAGTTGTTAAAATGTATGTGGCTATAATTAGATGGTGGTCTCCCGTATCCATGTCCACAGATTAATTCCTATGTTCAAAGACAGATGCTGGAAAAAAATTACGGGTCGCCTTCGAAGATGCCCTGGAGCTCTAATACAGGCTTACTACATTTGGCGTGTGTGATGTACATGTGAACGGGTCTTTGCAGCAGCTGTACGTGGGAGAGTTGATTATGCCCAGTGGGCGCTTCATATGGCCGTGAACGGGTCTTTCAGCAGCTGTACATGTGAAACCGCTTGTAGATGTTTTTTGCTTTCTTTCAAAAGAGGGATAACCAGTTCCATGACCGATGATATTGTCGTGCTTGTCTTGGCTAGGTTTTGTTTAACACAATACAGACACAAACGCTCATACATTCTATAAATGCACACGCATATCTTACCCTATGAGCATTTTTAAGAGACTGAGCCCGCATATCATTTTAAGATTTACGAAGTCACCGTAGGCACCTCGTCATCGACTACTTGAACTCTGTGGACTGGAGATACCACTGTCCCTTTAACCATCCAGCCACAGGTTGGTTCGCGCTTGTTCCGGTTAGTTAATGGAATACCTTGCATTCTAGTGAATGAAAAGGAAATAGATGTATTGAAAAACCATAGACGATGCTTCTTTTTTTAAACACACTACAATCAAAGTCCATCACATACACGAGTATACACTCTTCATTATAAACACACGCACAGCCTATCCCTACGAGCACCTCCAAATGACTGAGCCGGCATTAGCATCTTGAAATTGACGAAGTCACCACAAGCACCTCGTAGTCGACAAAAACGTTTCCTCTCACTGAAAGAACATCGCTGGAAAGTCTAAAATAAATCCACAACAATACAAACATCAATGTCAAGTCTGGAACTTACTAAGTTGCTGATGTTATATGTTGCTTGCAAGCTTCCTTTTATGTCACAATTCTAGTTTATAGCTTACACTAGTTCGCCGAAAAATATATATGATGCTCATGTGCAGATGCAACCCAAACGATGAACTTCTTTTTTCTTAACATAGTACACGCTCACATATACACTCACTTCTATGAACGCAAACACACGCATCTTATCCCTGTGAGCATTCCCGAAAAACAGAGGCGGCACTTTAACTTGAGATTGACGAAATCATCACAGATGCACTTGTAGTCGACGTGAATGTCTCCTAACACTGAACGAACACAACAGGAAAGCCTGAAATAAATCTAAACAATTTGAGCATCTACCACAGAGAACATAACCATCTAAGCTAGGCTTAATTAGCAAAATAATGAGCCTTAGGCAACCTCCCTGAAAGACGGAATGGTAAGGCATAAGCTCTACTTAATAAAAAAGAGAAAGCATCTTGTGTACGCGTATATGGTTCTATTTCAAAAGTCAGAACTTCTAATTTAATTGACCTAGAATGGTCTCTGCTTTAGGTCAAGGAGAAGATAAAAGATTTTTCTTTGAACACAGAACAGACACAAGCACTCATGCATATGCACATACACTCATCCCTATAAATGCACACACGCACACCCTACCTCTATGAGCATCTTTAAGAGACTGAGTCGGCATATCATATCGAGATTTCTGAAGTCACCATAGGCACATCATCGGGAACGTCTCCTTTCATTAAAAGTGCATCACCGAAAATCTTGAAATAAATCCAAGAAATAATGCGAGCACCAGGACTTGAGAGCAACTTTAGTAGACCCCGCATAATCTCGACCCACAAAACGCGTTTGCAATTTCACGAAGACCTGGTTTGCGGGTCGAAAACTAGCGCGACCGAACAGAAACCGTATCTGAAACTACATAATTTGAAAAAAATAGTTTCGCGAAAGAAATTGCACCTCGTGGACGTGAGTAGTTCATCACGTACTACATAGATTTTACATGATCAAACACTAGTTCATACAACATACTACATTAATACTAGTACTACAGGGGTGGGGATCTCACGGCGGCGAGGTCGCGGCCATGGACGACGCCATTGAGGAGCTCAATCCTCCTCGCCGGAGCTACAGAGGTCGATGTACTTCGCCCTCTGCTCCTTGCGGATGCGGTGCCACTCGTCGTCCTTCTCCTTGGCGGTGAGGTTGGCGGCGACCGCCTGCCGCCACTGGATGTCTTCGAGCTCCTCGGCATGGCGACAGCGCTCCGCCTCCTCGCGCACTCTCCGCTCGGCGATGGCGGCCGCAACGGCATCGACGTCGGCAACGTATTCTTCCGGCCCGATGACTCCGTGGCGGCCGAGCGGAGCGGGCTCCTCGGGCTCCTCCTTGACGGGGACGAAGTCGAACTCGTCCGGCTCCTCCTCGTCCTCCGACCACTCTCTCTTCACGGGGATAAGACCCGCGCCGAAAGAGGAGGAGCTCCCAGCGTAGGGGAAGGACGCGGCAGAGGACGGGGTACGGCCGTGCCGACGGTTGTACTCCTCCGTCTCGCAGACGCGGAAGCTCGCCGGCGGCAACAGGCCGCGGTTGGTCCACTTCCGGGCCACGCGCTTCCTCACGCCGTCCGACCGGACGCGCCGCTCGCGCTTGAGGTCGCTTCTGCCGTCGGATCTGCTGCTGGAGCCGCGTCCGGAGCTCCACATGCGGCCCCACATGGCGACTGGAGGCGGGGAGGTGGTCGTCAGCGGCGAGAAATGTGGAGAAGGGGGTGGGGAATAGCGTGGCTCGGCGGCGGCGGGGGATAGGGTTTCGACCCGCAAACGCGCTGCGGAACCGTAGATATAGTGGTCGGGGCGTGTGGTTTGCAGGCCGCGACAAACTTTTTTACGGGCCGGGCGTGTATGCGGACTCTGTTCTGACCGGAAAATTGGGCCGAGCCCGCATACTCGCCGGAATTTTGCGGTTTTGCCTCATTTGCGGGATCTGCTAGAGTTGCTCTGAATCCTGGTGGACTGGGATACCACTGTCTCTTTAACCATTCAACCACTAGTTGGTTCGTGAAAAGATAAAAGAAACTAGAGTATACTACAACCTTACAAGAATAATAACACATTGTACCAATTCAGCATCTTTGGATATCACGCTGACATTTCAGCGGTGACAACAGATCGCCAAATTTTGTATTGGTAGCATGCACATGAATGTTAGGATTTTGTATACAAGGGTACATTTTAGCCAATGCTTGTATATGTCTGACTCAGCTTCAAACATGAAGACGCCATTTTAGCGAGATTGTTCTAGTTTCAAATGCTTATTCTTTTTCGATAAAAATATATTCGATGCTCATGTGCACTAATGATAAGGCATAAGCTCTACTTAATAGAAATGGGAAAGCATCTTCTTTTAAAACCATGGGAAAGCATCTTGTGTATGCGTACACGGTTCTACTCCAAAAGTCAGAACTTCTAATTTAATTGACCAAACATGGTCTCCGCTCTCTGGCTCAAGGAAAAGATGAAAGAAACTAGAGTGCACTAAAACTTTACAAGAATAACCACACATTGTACCACTTCGGCATCTTTGGATATCAAGCTGACATTTCAGCGGTGACAACAGATCACTAAATTCTGTATCGAAAGATGCACATGAATGTTCGGACTTTGTGTACTAATGATCTAAATGTTCTTATATTTCTTTACAGAGGGAGTACATTTTAGCCAATGCTTGTAAATGACTGACTCAACTTCAAACAAGAAGTTTAGCAAGATTGTTCTAGTTTGAAATGCTTCTTCTTTTGCGATAAAAATATATTTGATGCTCATGTGCAGATTTAGACAAAGAGAACCGAAAGGATGAACTTCGAAGAACCTATAACAAAGAAAAAAATGATAAGATATAAGCTCTACTTAAAAAAAGTGGCAAAGCATCTTCTTGTTTTTAACCGTGGGAAAGCATCTTGTGTACACGTTTTTTTAGAAAAGGAGGATGACTCCCGGCCTCTGCATCTGGGAGATGCATACGGCCACTTTATTGATTATTCTCGAGGACCTTACAAAGTATTACAACAATGTGCCTTAATCCATCATCTTGGCAACATATGCCGCTACTCCTATCCAAAATGATGAAGGGGTGCTAGCTGGGACACTACCCAAACCACTCACCTAAGCCTAACATCAAAAGCCGGAAGCCGAAACTCATTCAGAAGCCCCAGCCGAGCCACATACCGGGTCTGGGGCACAATCCGGTCAGACGCACTCGTGTATCGTCACCGCCATCTTCCACGGGTCTTCAGATCATATAGAGGCTTCTACCTTGTCTGGCCACTCTGCCATCGACGTCACCATGACGCCAGACATCAACCTCCTCCTGCGCGAGCCCATCTCCGCTCATCGGACGCCGAGTCTCCACAGCGCCATGCCATCGATCTCCGCCGCCATCAATGTGTGAGATGAAACACCGCTCCACCATCCCTCCAGCCAGCACTTGCTCCAAGAAGATGCCCCCAGAAGGGAAAGTGATAGAACGCCATCATCATCCGATCCGGAAGACCCAGATCTGGGGTTTCCCCCTAAGCATCCCGAACCTGATGGCGCAGACTGCCGACGATGCCTCAACCATCGGCAGTAGCTCCACCAGACGAGCGTCGCCTACGTCGCCGCAGCCTCCAAGATGAAGCTGACCAGAATGCATATGTAGACACCGAACCGCCGCCACTTCCACCGCCGCTTGAGCAGCCCCCGAGCAACGCCTTCAGGAAGGAGCACGCCACCGTGGTGTCGTCGTCGCTTGGAACAGGGGGGGTCTGAGGTTTTCACCTGAGCTCCTGGGAGGGGTGGAAGGAAGGAGGTCCTCCCCGAAGCCTCCAACGAGGGAAGCAACACCCAAAGGCACTGCCATCGGAGTGGCCGCTACGCCGGCAAAGAGTTTCCCCCGGAACCCTTCCAGCCATCGGATCTGCAAGGCCAGCACCCAAGAACGCTGATCGAAGCCACCAAGGGCCGGATCTGCTGCAGATCGGAGTAGATCGGGGTCGAGGACGAACATCACCATGGCCACCAACATCCAGCGAGGAACCGCCGCCGCAGCGAAGCCCACCACCTCCCGCCATCCACATGGCGTGGAAGTAGCCACCTATCCATCTTTGGCGCCGCCGCTTAAGCTGCGCGCGTGCCACCAGCCATAGCCACCGCCATGGATCCGAGCAGCAGGCGGGCCGCCAGCCGCGGTGCCCCGCGGGAGAGGAGAGCCGCGCCACGGGGGGAAGGCCCCGCCGTCACCGCCATGACGCGGGCTTCGCCCGGTGGTGGCCTCCGGCAGAGGCGAGGGGATTAGCTGGAGAAGGGGGGCCCGGCGGCGGCGCGGTTGGGGGCTGTCGCCCGTGTCGCCTACCCTAGGCGACGCGGGGGCCTGGGCGTTCGACTACTTTTTTTGTGATAAGGTTCTATTCCAAAAGTCAGAACTTGTAATTTAGTTGACCTACCATGGTCTCCTCTCTAGTTCAAGTGTTTGAGGGATAGAGAGGGACTGGTGGAGTCGATGTTTATTGCTTGAGCCTCGTGAGTACATGATCTACTTGGAGTACAAGACAAGTCAGAATAATCCCTAGTCTATCCTATGTTTCCAATCTAATCACGATACTCAACATTCCCCATAGTCACAGCAATAGCAACGCAGACGGTAAGACTAGACAAGAATCCGAAGGTGAAACTACGGACACCCCCCCCCCCCACCCCAGTCGTAATGGTCGATGCATTGCGGAAGTTGTGGCTGGAGTGAAAACCAACGAGGTTGCTCCAGCAAGGCGGTAGCCCTTTGTGCCGATGTCGAGGTAGCCAAGAGCATAGGGTGATGTAGCCATGGTCGAGGTAGCCGTGCGAAGAACATCGTGGTCGATGTCGAGTCGGGGTGGCCAGTGTCGAGGAAGTCTCCGTGGAGCCCCGAGTGGAAGGAGGCGCCGAGTTAGTCATGGGCGCAGTAGTGTCGAAGAAGTGGTGCGTTGGGAAGAAAATGTTGTTGACATCACATCGCGCTGGGTTTGCCAACCCCGGGGACACATCATGGACGACGAAACACGTCTATGTTACCAGCACCGCGCATGCGTGAACGGACGAAATCAATGTTGATGATGCGCTGCTCCATGTTTGCCAGGCCTGGGAACACAAATGGGACAAAGGCACACATTGGTGTTGCCAACACCGGGCATGCGTAGATGGGGACCTGCAGAAGTTGTACGCCATGATGAAGGAGTCTGAGGGGCCAGCTGAGGAGGGCTCGAGGATGGTTGTGGCACCAAGCGGCGTGGGGCCGATGTTGCCAACAGTGGCAGGAGCAGACGAAGTGGTGGAGGAAGAGTATGGCGATGCTGGCGATAAGCTGGTGTTGGACGAAGACAAAGAGGGTGGATGGGGCGGCACAAGTTGGGTGAGCGAGCGGCAGCGGCACCGAAGAAGAGCGGCAGCCGCGGCCTAACGGCACGAATGGTGGCTGGGTTAGGAGCGCGGCGGTGATGCTCGGAGTAGGCGTGGAAGAACCTGATAGCATAACAAAGACCGAGTGGACGGTGGCGTTCCCGCACCGAGGGAAGTGGCATGGTGCATACCACGGGAATTCGACGCGCCAAAAATATGGAGTGTACCGCGGGCCACGACGCTACAGCCCGAGGGGCGACGAAGCGGCAGCATACGGGACTGGGCGATGGTGGAAAGACCTCGGGGGGCAGCGTACACTAGTAAAAAAGGGGGCAATGACCCAGGCCTGCTCAGCTCATTAGTCCCAGTTCTGCCACGAAGCGGGACCAATGGAGGTATTTGTCCCGGTTCGTGAGCCCAGGGGGCCGGCCGGGCCACGTGGGCCATTGGTCCCGGTTCGTCTGGCCCTTTTGGTCCCGGTTGGTGGGACGAACCGGGACCAATGGGCCTCGCTCCTGGCCCACCATCATTAGTCCCGGTTGGTGGCATGAACAGGGACCAATGGCTTCCCTTTAGTCCCGGTTCATGCCACGAACCGGGACCAATAGTGCTGCCTATATATACCCCCCGCGTAAGAGCAGAGCACACTGCTCTGTTTTTTGTCTTAGCCGAGGGGAGAGGGCTTGGTGGTGCTCTAGCTCACCTCCTATGCACACAAGGTGTTCGATGGAATGCCCGAGCCACACTACTTAAGCTTTCTCCTCTCCAAGCTCGACCTCCAAGCTCCATTTTCCTCAATATTTGTCTAGGTTTAGCGGTTCGTCACGCTCCGTCCCCGTCTTCACCGCCGTCGATCACCCGCACCGATCTCATCGCCGGCACCACCGTGGTGAGCCTCTTGTTCTTATCTTCTTTCTGAAAGGAAAAATATTCTTACTTGTATGTTTAGATAGATACTTGTATTATTTTCTTACTTTTATTATTGCATCTTATATAGTGCGATGGTTTTGGTATCTGCCCGTCGGCCCTCGTCCCATGTCTATGATTCGGATGTGGTATATATTATCTTTTCATAACTATTGGTTCATTTATTGTTTATGAAAATTATGCCGATAACGTGACATAGATTTTATTTATCTAGGAGGTTGTTGAACCGAAATTCCAACCGACCCTATTGTCGAGAGGTTTAATTTAGTTGAAGAAGAAAATAATTTCTTGAAGGAAAAAATAAAAAAACTTGAGGAGGACAAGATGATATTGGAGTTGCATGTTGCGGATGTCGTCGATGATCACAAGATCAAGATGGATGTAATGCCCTTGAAGATTAGAAAGATTAGAAAATATGCCATTCATACTGAGGCTTGGTATCATTATGCCGTTGGATCAGTTGTTACCTTGGTTGCGATTATGATCGCATTTGTTTTCGCATTGAAATGTTTTACATAGTTTCAATGTATGGTTTAATTAATTTAGATGCTCTGCAGAGCTTTATGTTGTTAGATGAGAACTATGTATGTACTTTGGGTTTTATGTGATGATGAACTTCTATTAATTTGGTCACTTAATTATCTATGAATGATGTTCTGTAATGATTTTTGACACACTTAATTATATATAATGCACGCAGATGAACCGGCGATGGATGTACGGTGATGAGACACACCTCCGAGTACACTAAGGCGTGCATGATTTTCTCAAGTGGCTGAGGCAAATAAGCAGAATGGTTTTATGTGTTGTCCATGCCCTATATGTGGAATCTGAAGTCTTACTCGACCGAAAAACCTTCACACCCACCTACTTTACAAGGGTTTCATGCCACACTATAATGTTTGGACGAGGCACGAAGAAATAGGGGTTATGATGGAAGGCGGTGAAGAAGAAGAGTACGATGACAACTATGTGCCCCTGAATACGGTGATGCTCTTGAACATCAAGAGGAACTGACGATGTGCACGATGGTGCTGCAACGGGCGAAGCTGCTGAAGATTAAGAGGAACCAGACGATGTGCCCGATGATGATGATCTCTGCCGGTCATTGTCGATGTAAGGACGCAATCACGAAAGTCAAAAGGAGAAGCTGAAGTTCGATCGCATGTTAGAGGATCACAAAAAAGGGTTGTACCCCAATTGCGAAGATGGCAACACAAAGCTCGGTACCGTACTGGAATTGTTGCAGTGGAAGGCAAAGAATGCTGTGCCTGATAAAGGATTTGAGAAGCTACTGAAAATAATGAAGAAGAAGCTTCCAAAGGATAACGAATTGCCCGATAGTACATACGCATTAAAGAAGGTCGTATGCCCTCTAGGATTGGAGGTGGAGAAGATACATGCATGCCCTAATGACTGCATCCTCTACCGCGGTGCATACAAGGATCTGAACGCATGCCCGGTATGTGGTGCATTGCGGTATAAGATCAGACGAGATGACCCTGGTGATGTTGACGGTGAGCCTCCTAGGAAGAGGGTTCCTGCGAAGGTGATGTGGTATGCTCCTATAATACCACGGTTGAAACGTCTGTTCAGAAACAGAGAGCATGCCAAGTTGATGCGATGGCACAGTGAGGACCGTAAGAAAGACGGGAAGTTGAGAGCACCCGCTGACGAGTCGCAGTGGAGAAAAATCTAGAGAAAGTACTTGGATGAGTTTGCAAAGGACCCAAGGAACATATGGTTTGCTTTAAGCGCGGATGTCATTAATCCTTTCGGGGAGCAGAGCAGCAATCACAGCACCTGGCCCATGACTCTATGTATATATAACCTTCCTCCTTGGATGTGCATGAAGCGGAAGTTCATTATGATGCCAGTTCTCATCCAAGGCCCTAAGCAACCTGGCAACAACATTGATGTGTACCTAAGGCCATTAGTTGAAGAACTTTTACAGCTGTGGAATGGAAACGGTGTACCTACGTAGGATGAGCACAAAAAGGAGGAATTTGACTTAAAGGAGTTGCTGTTCGTGACCATCAACGATTGGCCCGCTCTCGAGAACCTTCGTGACAGACAAACAAGGGATACCACGCATACACGCACTGTTTACTTGACACCGATAGTATATACCTGGGAAGCTGCAGGAAGAATGTGTACCTGGGCCATCGTCGATTTCTTCCGACCAACCATCAATGTAGAAAGAAAGGCAAGCATTTCAAAGGCGAGGCAGATCACCGGAAGAAGCCCGCCATGCGTTCCGGTGATCACGTACTTGCTATGGTCAATTATTTACACGTAATCTTTGGAAAGGGTCCCGGCGCACTAGCTGTTACGAATGATGCTGAGAATCACGCACCCATGTGGAAGAAGAAATCTATATTTTGGGACCTACCCTACTGGAAAGACCTAGAGGTCCGCTCATCGATCGACGTGATGCACGTGACGAAGAACCTTTGCGTGAACCTGCTAGGCTTCTTTGGCGTGTATGGGAAGACAAAAGATACACCTGAGGCACGGGAGGACCTGCAACGCTTGCACGTAAAAGAGGGCATGCCTCCGAAGCAGTATGAAGGTCCTGCCAGCTACGCTCTTACGAAAGAAGAGAAAGAAATCTTCTTTGAATGCCTGCTCAGTATGAAGGTACCGACTGGCTTCTCATTGAATATAAAGGGAATAATAAATATGCCAGAGAAAAATTTCCAGAACCTAAAGTCTCATGACTGCCACGTGATTATGACGCAACTGCTTCCGGTTGCATTGAGGGGGCTTCTATCGGAAAACGTCCGATTAGCTATTGTGAAGCTATGTGCATTCCTCAATGCAATATCTCAGAAGGTGATCGATCCAGAAATCGTACCAACGCTAAGGAGTGATGTGGCGCAATGTCTTGTCGGGCCGAGCTGGTGTTCCCACTATCCTTCTTCAATATCATGACACACGTCCTAGTTCATCTAGTCGACGAGATTGTCATTCTGGGGCCCGTATTTCTACACAATATGTTCCCCTTTGAGAGGTTCATGGGAGTCCTAAAGAAATATGTCCGTAACCACGCTAGGCCAGAAGGAAGCATCTCCATGGGCCATCAAGCGAGAGGATGTCATCGGGTTTTGTGTTGACTTCATTCCTGGCCTTAAGAAGACAGGTCTCCCTAAATCGCGGTATGAGGGGAGACTGATTGGAAAAACACGCTTGGAAGGGACTCAATAATATGCAGGGGACGGATATTCTTGGTCTCAAGCACACTACAGCTTCTCTGAACTCTCTTGGTGACCCGTATGTTGATGAACACAAGAACAGTCTCGCTCCAAACACCCGGAGCAAAGGGACGATTGGATTACATGTGAACACATCAGACTTTCAGCAGTTGGTTGGAAACACGTCTCAGAGGTGACAACACTGTTTGTGATGAGCTGTACTTGTTGTCCAGGGGACCATCTTCGACTGTAATGATTTGGAAAGGATACGAGATAAATGGGAATACATTTTACACGATTGACCAAGATCAAAAGAGCACCAACCAAAACAGCGGTGTCCGCTTTGATGCAGCAACCGACAGGGGAAAGGACACATATTATGGTTACATAGTGGACATAAGGGAACTTGACTACAGAGTAGATTTTAAGGTCCCTTTGTTTAAGTGCAAATGGGTCAATCTATCAGGAGGCGGGGTACAGGTAGACCCATAGTATGGAATGACAACAGTGGATCTGAAAAATCTTGGGTACACTGACGAACCATTCGTCCTAGCCAATGATGTGGCACAGGTTATCTATGTGAAGGACATGTCTACCAGACCAAGGAAAAGAAAAGATAAGGAAGCGAATACATCATACGATGAGCCAAAGAGCCACATAGTTCTTTCAGGAAAAAGGGACATCCTGTGAGTGGAGGGCAAGACAGACATGTCTGAAGAGTATGAAAAGTTTATCCATGGTTAAACGATGAAGATTATCCATGGTTACGGTGCAATAAGCATCCTGATAAACAATGAAGATTATCCATGGTTACGGTGCAATAAGCAAATGACACAAGCGAAGAAAAAGTGAAGACTTTGTCCCACAACTATTATGATGATACCATGCCAACTTTGTAACAGACGAGTATGATACCATTGTCTGTTTTGTACATGCACATGCGATGCCAGCTTTTTCAGAGTTCATTTGAAAACTATGAATTTAGGTCGAATTTTCTCTATAGGTGCATCTAAGTTCATATATTAGTCCCTGGCCCATGCGGCTCACCCCTGGCCCATGACCATTAGTCCCGGTTTGTGCCACAAACCGGGACTAAAGGGTTGGTCCTCGTTGCACTCAGAGTTTAGTCCCACCTCGCCAACCGAAGGGCGCTCACACCGGTTTATAAGCCCGTCCCTCTCTGCCTTGTTGTGCTCCTCTCAAAGTTAAAATAGATGCCCCTATACAGGGAATTTGACCGAAATTCATAGTGAATTTCTCTGAAATTCATAGAAATTGATTATGAATTTAGGTTTAATTTTCTCTATAGGTGCATCTATGTTCATTTTTTTAATAAAGTTAATCACAAACTTGTGATTCACACAAATTTCAAAGAATTCAAATTCTAACTATTCAAATTTGAAAACTAATGGCACAAACAGAAAGTTTATAATTTTTCTAAAACTAATGGCACTAACAGAAAGTTTATAATTTTGCTGACCTAAAAGCAAAAAGAATTAAAAATAAAGCAAAAACCAAAAGAAAATAAATAATGCAGAAAACAAAACAAAAAAACTGGAAAATAAAAATAAAAATAGCAAAAATAAGTATTTTGTTGTAAGTAGAAACTAAATAAAATAAATAAAGCAACAAAGAAAACAAAAAAGTGTTTTCAAATTTGAAAACTAATGGCACTAACAGAAAGTTTATAATTTTTCTAAAACTAAAAGCAAAAGGAATTAAAAATAAAGCAAAAACAAAAGAAAATAAATAATGCAGAAAACAAAACAAAAAAACTGGAAAAATAAATAAATATAGCAACAATAAGTATTCTGTTGTAAGTAGAAACAAAATAAACTAAATAAAGCAACAAAGAAAACAAAAAACAAAAAAGTGCCACCCATCGGGCCCCACGGCCCGAGTAACGACTAGAAACCCTACCATGGGCCAGATTCAGGCCCGGGAGGCCCAAGAGGCCCACATGCATACATTGCAGTTAGGCCAGCCCTGCTTTAGAGAGGAGCTCGAGAGGAAGGCGACCGCACCTTATAAACAGGTGCGGCTCCTCTCAACTAGCGAGGCGGGACTAAACATTTGGGCGTGAGGCAGCACAAGGCCTTTGGTCCCGGTTGGTGGCACCAGCGGGACTAAAGGGGCATTGGTCCCGGTTGGTGCCACGAACCGGGACCAATGCCTCTTTAGTCCCGTTGGTGCCACCAACCGACCAAAGGTCGCCGCTTCCCGCCCTTTGGGCTGCTTGAAAAGAGATTTGGTCCCGGTTGGTGGCACCAACCTAAAGGGCATTAGTCCCGTTGGTTCCACGAACCGGGACCAATGCTCTTGCTATATAAGCAAGCACTTAGGAAATTTCAGATTTCCTCGCCAGTTTCCCGACGATGCCGAGAACATCGACGCCGCCAGTTGCCCGACGCCGCCGCCGCGCCGCGCCCTCGCCACCCGCCGCCCGGCGTCACCGTCGCCCGCGCCCTCGCCCGCGCCCTCCCTGCCCGCACCATCGCCGCCCCGGTCCGCACCTCCCGCACTACGGTCTAGGCCGGCCGCCTCCTATATATGTATTTTTTTCATATATATGTTGATGATGATATGATGATGTTGATGCTATGATGATGTTGATGATATTATGATGTTGATGATATTATGATGTTGATGATATGTTCATGTTGATGATATGATGATGTTTTTTCATATATGCATTTTTTCATATATGTATTAATTTTTTAAGTTGTTAGTAGATATCGATTTTAGGTTAGTGCATTTTATCACTGATTTTAGGTTAGTTGATTGATTTAGTGCATTTTATGTTTGTTGCATTTTAGGTTAGTGCATTTTATGTTAGTGGAGAGGAAAAGTAAAATAAGGAAAAGGAAGAAAAGAGGAAGGAAAAAGAAGGAAGAAGAAGAAAAAGAAGGATAGGAAAAAGGAAAATAAGTAGAGAAAGAAGGAGAAGAAGAAGGAGAAGACGAGGAGAGGAAGAAGAGGAAGAAGAAGAAAAAAAGAGGAGAAGAAGAAGGAATAGAGGAGCTTCTTCTCCTTTTTTTCTCCTCTTTTTTCTTCTTCTTCTTCTTAATTTTTATCAGGAACGAGGGTGTCGAGGATTGCCGAGGGGTCGAGGGTCGAGAACTAGGGTAGAGGGTCGAGGGTCGTTAAGGGGTCAAGGGTCGAGGGTTTCATGGTCGAGGGTTCGAGGGTTCTATAGGGTCGAGGATCGAGGTCGAGGTTCCAGTCGCCTAGGGTCGAGGGTTCGAGGTCGTCGAGGTTCGAGGTCGAGGATCGCCGATGGGTCGAGAGGTTTCCTAGTGTCAAAGTATTGAAGAAATCCATGGCTTCATCATTAGCCGGAAGTAACAGGGCATGATGGTGCAGAAGTCCTCAAAGTTATTTCGAATGGAGTCCGGATAGGATAATTTGCCTTTTGTACAATTTCAGCAAAGGCCTTCCAAATAACGATATTCGGAAGGTTCTTGCTGAACTTTGTACCAAAAAGCTAATTATCCTATCTAGGACTCGCTCCAAAATAACTTTGGAGAGCTTGCACCATCATGCACCTGCATTTTTCCTAATGATGAAGACATGGTTTTGTTGAATCTTTGACACTAGGCAACCTCCCGACCTCGGCGATCCTCGACCCTTGACCTCGACCTCTTGGCGATCCATGACCCTCTACCCTACCGCGGGCGTCGATGCTCACGTCACTTGTGGGACATAGATGTTTGTTCATATATAAAGTAGATGTCTATGTATGTATGGAATGATATCAATGGATGTATGTTATCGGGGTCGAGGGTCGTCGAACATGAGAGGAAGAAGAGGATAAAAAAAGAAGAGGAAGAAGAAAAAAAAAGAGGAGAAGAAAGAATAGAGGAGTTCTTCTCCTCTATTATTTCTTCTCCTCTTTTTTTTCTTCTTCTTCCTCTTTTTTTTATCGGGAACGAGGGTCTCGAGGGTCACCGAGTGGTAGAGGAAACCCTAATTAAATAGCAAGTATCGTCGGTGTGAGATACATGTGGCCGTCGGTGTCGGACACTACATCCACGTCCCACAAGTGACGCGGGCGTCGAAGCCCACGTCACTTGTGGGACATAGATGTAGTGTCGTCGTTGTTATTGTTGATATACCCCCTCCCGATAGCTTCATGTATTTTTAAGAAGGAAAAACAAGCATATTATTTTCCCATGTACGTATGTCGTCGTTGTCGATATACCCCCTCCCGATAGCTTCAACACGTGGGGGGGGGGGGGGTCGATATTACCCCTTCCTTGAAGCGTTCTCGAGGCCACCCCTAACCCTTGAAGCATTGTCGAGGCCACCCGAAACCCTAGAGAAGCAGCATCGAGGCCACTAATTAATATGATTCCTTATTGTGATTAGCTAGCTAGTTCTACGTTTGCCACTAATATATCCATATCTGTCATGTTTGAATAATAATTGCCATGTTGTAAATATTTGTAGAAACTATGGACACCCCGCCCCGAGACGAAGCACAAGAAGCGTTGTTGAGGGACATAATCGCAGAAGGAAGTGATGTTGTCTGCTCGTTGATGTTTCTCAACGACACCGATGGTCTGGAAGGAGAGGGTGAAGAAGCAGCTGGCTATGATTATGATGGCTCCGATGACCCAATGCCGGTGCAAGAAGGAGAGGGTGAAGAAGTAGACCGTGAGGACGGCTCTGGTGATCACCGAACCGAGTTCGGCCAGGTATATATATTAGTTAAGCCTGTGTTGACTATCTAATTGATGCATTCATTGTTTTGGTATGTACACATATTAATTAACTCTCATCTTTGTTCTTTTTTCTAGCCCTCCGGATCGAGCACAGCTTCGGTAAAGAGACGAGGCCCGAAGAAAAAGTTGAGCTCGGATGAAAAGTTTGAGATCATAGAAATCGTGCGCGATGGCCAACCGATTGAACCCATCCGGACAAAGAAGGCATTTGTTGCTCAGTGCGGGGTTCTGGTTAGGGACAAGATCCCGATTAGCATCCAGCAATCGTATAAGCCTAAGAACGACCCTGAGGTGTCTTATGTCAATGATATGCAGAAAAATGATCTTTGGACTGAGCTGAAGTCAAATTTCACCCTACCGCCAGAGGATGATCCGGAGAAGCCAGTTGAGCAATTAATCAAGTCTTTTGCTCTTAAGAAGATGGCAGACCTATTCAGGAATTGGAAGAAAGACCTGAATAAGTTTGTCGATAAAAAAGAGACCCCATAATTCAAGGGCAAATATGAGAAGATCAGAGATGACTGGCCCGCATTTGTGGCCCACAAGACATCGGAAAAGAGTAAAAAGATGTCAGCGACAAACAAGAAAATGCTACAAAGAAGAAGCTTCACCATCGCACGGGGTCAGGTGGCTACCTCATAGCCCGGCCTAAGTGGGCCAAGGCTGAGAATGATCTGCTTGATAAAGGGATCGAACTAGAGACAATGAAGTGGCCAGACCGTTGTCGGACTTGGTTCTTCGGGGCTGGCGGAACCTTGGACCCTATATCAGGGAAGTGCATTTGGACGGACGAACAATTGGACATACCAGTCATGAGGCTTCAGCAATATATCGAAGCAGCGCAGCAAGTGACGTTCTTTCCAGACAGAGAAAACGACGAGCTCACAATGGCCCTCGGGAATCATGAGCACCCTGGACGGACACGAGCCACGCCAGGCTCCGTTTCATGGAAGGCTGGGTTTCCGGACGCAGGCGGTTACAAATGCCAGGAGAGGAGGAAGAAAGTGCAGCAGACCGAACTGCAGGCGCTGCATGCAAGGGTAAAAGCGATAGAGGAACGAGAAGCAGATCGCAGCAAACGACCTGCCGAAGCTACCCCGCCATCTCGGCGGAGAAGCAGCGTGGCTTCCACCGAGCTGCTTCAGCCGGAGCATGCCTTGACGGCTCCTTCCAGCTATCCCGTGGATGCTATCACGGAGGTTGAAAATTGCCACCTTATGGCGCAATGGATGGATTTGAAGGTCAAGGCGGCTGTTGGCTCTGTTTATCCTACTAAACCCGACGCAACTTTTCACTGCCGTCCGATTCCAGAAGGATATGCTAGGGTGATGGTGGATGAAATAACAGAGGGATTTGAGGACCTCCGGCTTGACCACCCTACTGGTGAAGGGGAGACTCGGCTGGGTTCTGCTCTGAAGGCTCCATGCCTATGGCGGAAGGATCTCATCAACCTTCTGAACTCGACGCCTCCGCCTCCTCCTCCTCCTCCGGTGAGTCAGGGCACTCCGCCTCCTCCACCGCCTCCTCCTCCGGCGAGTGACGATCAGGGCACTCGGCCGGCTCCTTCTCCGGGGCGTGGCGGCACTCTGCCTCCTTCTCCGCCTGCGCTGGCGCGCCCGAGCAGCCAGCCTCCTCCTTCTCCGCCTCGTCAGCAAGGGCGGAAGAGACCCGCCGCCGCTCTGGCTGCTCCGGCGCGTCTTAGTCCTTCTCCTCCGCCTCGTAAGCAAGGAAAGAAGACATCCGCTCCGTGTGCTCTGCCGGCGTCTAGCAGTACAGCCAAAGGCGGGAGGACATACAGATTCGGTCCTTCTATGAAGACTCCAGAGAAGTTACCGTACGAGAGGACCGAGGAGGAAAACGCGAAGATCGCGCGGACCGAAGTGAAGGACTTCTTTGAAGGGTTGAAAGCAAAGAGACATCCACCTCCAGAGGAGAAGGTAGATCCGGTGAAAGCAAAGCACACTCTGGCTGCCCTGACAAAACCACCCAAGTCTCCGCCGAAAGGCAACTATGAGCGCATTATTGGAAAGGCATTTGCCGAAGCGGAGAGGTTGGGAAGTACTAAAAGTGATCAAAGGATGAAAGAACGACGAGCTGGGAAACAAATTGCCCAGCTCGGCGAACAAGCGAAGCAATCGTGCCCCCCGCTGAAGGTGCCTGCTAGCGACATCGTCGATCCGAGGATGGTGCCCGGTTATGGCAATCCTGGAGATTACCTGCCCGACGATGTACATTATGATTTCTTGGAGGTGCAGATACAAAGATACTGATCTGGGAAGCCTCTCGTCAAAGATGAAAGATCTCTATCAACGATGATGGAAGATTGCATGATTGGTACATGAAAACCTGCGAGAGAGTCCGAGGGAGGAGTACTTTGTATGTGAGAGTTAAAAGGAGCATGACCTCGTTGGAATTGAACTGTTGCCTATTCCATTTGAGGAGTTTTATCAGTTTTTCAATCAATTGGCCCTCGATAAAGCAATGGTCACCTGCTACTATCTGTAAGTAGTACTACTTCATCATTAAGTCTCTCTATATACTCAGCTCTTTCATTGCATGTATTTATAATTATCCTCACTATATTATGCAGATTGAAGATCGCCGAATTGAAGAAAAGACAAGTGGGTGATATTGGGTTCATTAACACATATCTCATAGATGCAACTGAGGTTGAATTCATGCCGAAAATACCGAGGCCAACTTGCTACAATCGTTGGTAATAAATGAACACAAAGATATAATACTCTTTCCTTACAACTTCAAGTGAGTGTTACTGTCTTGTGGCATATTCGGTTTCCCTTTATTAGTCCAGGTTATAGTAATGTAATATTGATGAGTTATGCATGCGTGCGCAGCTTCCACTATTTCTCCTAGAGATTAAGCTTGAGCAGGGAGTAGTAACTGTCTTAGACTCGAGACGAAAAGATCCCCAGGAGTATGCGGACATGACTGAAATGCTCGAGAAGTAAGTTAAATCGATCATTATCCACCATATCAGCAACTTTGTTCATTTGTGATATCAAGTAATTGTTTTCTTTGTATGGCAGGGTTTGGAGAAAATTCACCAAAAAAGCTCCGGGACTGGCGAAGAAGCTGCAATTTAGACACCCGAAAGTAAGTACTATAGTAGCATATTCCACGCATCTCCTAGTGATTCAAGCGCTAGTTTCATCAATACCATTTAGCATGCTTGCTAATTATCAGTTTGATTGACCTCTATTTCTTGTAAAGTGGTTGTGGCAGGAACAAGGGAATGATTTCTGTGGATACTACATTTGCGAGTCCATCCGCCACACGACCTATGAACGGGGCTACTCTGACAAACAATATGAAGTGCGTAAATAACAATATTCACAATTTTATTTTATTACCATCATTTTTGTTGAGTTTCATTCATTCATATATATATATATGCATTGACCCCCTTCTGAAAATTAGATGTTTCGGATGCGGGATGAACTCCTAGCACCAGATCGCATGCGAGCAATTCAAGAGGAATTGACGGCATTCTTTCTTGACCACGTGATCGCTGAAGACGGAGAATACTATGTGGACCACGTCCGTATGTTAGGAGATTATATTTGTAAAAGATAATTATTGTATATATGTAGCCGGTAGTGTCGGATAGATATACGAGAACTTGTTGTTCGACCAATCTCTCGGAGAAGGAAAGTGGTCGATATCACTTCTCTCTGTATGCATATATGTTCATGACGATCTTCTGTTTCCTTCATTTGCTTACTAGCTAGCTAGCGTGTCTAGCTAGTCCTCTCTATATGTATGTATAGTACGTAGAGTCGACCAAGCACGGACAAAAGAGAGGACACTTCTCTCTATTAATTAGCTAGCTAACACAATATATGAAACACCTAAATTAACCCCCCTAAACCCCCAAACCCCCCTTTAAAAAACAAAACCCCAGCCACTGAAATGTCTGACGTGTGGATGCCTATTGGTCCCGGTTGGTGCCACCAACCGGGACCAAAGGCCTCCTGCTGGGCTCAGCGCAGACAGGCACGTGGAGGCCCATCTGTCCCGGTTCTGGATTGAACCGGGACTAAAGGGCAGGGCATTAGTACCGACCCTTTAGTCCCGGTTCAGGAACCGGGACTAAAGGCCCTTACCATCGGGACAATAGGCCCTCTTTCTACTAGTGGTAGACCACGTGCCGCGGCGCGACAACCTGAAGGGGCGGCGTAGCGGCAGTGCGTGGGTCGGTGCGGCCATGTTAACGGCCTCGGCCGACGATGAGGATCGCATGGCGCGGCGCTACTGCCCGAAGGACCGCTGTAGCTGCGGCTCGTGGGGTCGGGGCAGTCGCGGGGAGAACCACTGGCCGGTCGCGAGGGCGGCGGCATGGACCTTGTGTTGCGACGCGACAGCCCAAAGGCGCGACGCAAAGGCGGCGGCGGCTACCGGGGTAGCAATCGGGAGGATCTCATGGTGGCGGCATGGACCGCCTGTTACAGCACGACGGTCCGAAGGGGCGTCGGCTGGAGCAGCGCACGGGTCGGGGCAGCTGACGGGAGGACCTCAGAGCGGCGACGCAGCGGTCCGAAGGTACGACACGACAACAACATGTGGCTCGATCAGCGGTAGACGCGTGCTCAGGGATGTGCTTGGCAAAGACAGGCGCGTGATCGGTTGATCATACCGACGGCGACGCTGTACGCGTCATGGCGGGGACGACGCACAATTCGGAGTCGCTGTCAACATTGTCGGTGATGTCCTGGGAGATGGCGACGAAGACGGGCCGGCAATGGAGACCACATGGATGAGCGGCTGACAGCGACGCACGAAGGCCTCCCTTGGGCGGCGCTTCCAACCTTGCCGCGCGGTTGTTTACAAAGTGCCGGTGTAGAGTCGACGTCGTTGAAGGAGTAGAGGCACGGGGTTCGACGGCGGCGGCGGGCGACGCAAACCGATCTTAGGTCGGAAAACCAAAAAGAAAAAACTCGGATCAAAGCGACCGGCATGAGAGAGGAAAACTTAGATCAATAGATCGAAAAACATACTCTCTAGGGCAGCCGATCAATACGTACGGAAGATGAACCCTAGGTAAGGGTGGTGCGGCCCCCGACAGGGCTCATGGAGGCGACAACCCCGGGACAGCGCGGAGCGGAATCGGCAGGCGGCGGCTATGGTTTGCATCGGTTACGCTCATATCATGTTAGAAGGGATGGAGAGGGATTGGTGGAATCGATGTTTATTGCTTGAGCCTGATGGGCATATATATGAAATTACATGATCTATTTGGAGTATAAGACAAGACAGAAAAATTCATAGTCTATCCTATATTTCCAATCTAAGCACGATACTCAACATCAAGAAAAATATATATAAAAAACTAGAGTACACTGCGATCTTACAAGAGTAATCACACATTGTACAACATTGGCATCTTTGGATATCACGCTGACATTTCAGCGGTCACAACAGATAGCTTAATTTTGTATCGGTAACATGCACATGAATGTTAGGATTTTGTAGACAAGGTACATTTTAGCTAATGCTTGTACATGACTGACTCGGCTGGAAACATGGAGATGCCATTTTAGCGAGATTGTTCTTATTTGAAATGCGTCTTCTTTTTCGATAAGAATATATTTCATGCTCATGTGCAGATTTAGACAAAGAGAACCGAAAGGATGAACTTCCGGGAACCTCCATGAAAGACAGAATGACAAGGCATAGGCTCTACATAATAAAAACAGGAAAGCATCTTGTTTTTTTTTTTTTACCATGGGAAAGCATCTTGTGTAGATGTTATTTTTTGTCCCGTCCCCCGTTCCTCGCGTCGCCCTCCCTGGCGGCGACGGGGGAACCCAGATCCGGCGGCCCTACACCCCTCCCATCTCCCTCCCCACCTCGCCGCCACCGGAGGAACGGCCGGCGAAGCCGGCGCCGGCTCCCGGGATGGTGGCGGCGGGGCGACTTGGCTGGATCCAGCACTCCACCCCAATCTGACCGCTCCCTTTCGGTGGTGAGGGTCCGGATCTGAGGCGGCGGCCTCGCTGGTGGGGACGGCGCTCCTCCGGCGGCGGGGAGTGCTCGTCGGTGAGGTAGGCCGGTTCCCCTCGGCTGCGCGGGCAGCGAGGTCCCGGTGGGTGCAGGTCATGGCGCGGGGAGGCCCCGGGCTCCCCTCGTCAGATCGGAGGCGATCCTGGTCCACTCGTGATGCATGACCTCCGGCCGGCCTGGATCTCCGACGTACACGCGCTTGCGGATGTTGTGCCTGGTTCGGAGGTAGCGGCAGGGTGATTGGTCGGGGGAAATCTTTGGCCGCCGGTGGCGGTCACGGCGTCGATGGCGTTCCGGACGCCATTCCCTCCTTGGTGGCAGCGCCGAGGCTAAACCTCCCCTGCTTCCCCCCTTCCCCTGCGCCCGGGTGAAAACCCTAGCCCCGGTGGCTAAGTGGCGGCGGCGCCACAGCGTCGTCACCTTCTTGAAGGCGCCGACTTGGGCATGGGGATGTTGGGTGTGCATGGCGAGCTTGTCTGGTTCCTGGTGGCGGCCCGCCTGATCTGCTGCGTCGCAGCTCCGGGCAGTGTCTCGGGGCTGCGATGCTTCTCTTCCGGCCGTGTCTCCGATGGGGACCTCGCCCTTCCTCACCTTGTACATGCCGTGGTGGAGCGGTACTTCATCTCACTCATTGATGGCAGCGAAGATTGGCGGCATGGCGCTGTGGAGGCTCAATGCCCGATGCGTGGAGATGGACTCGTGCAGGAGGAGGTTGTTGTTTGACGTCATGGTGACGTTGATGGCAGAGTGACGTCAATATGATCTGAAGACGGACCTGTGGAAGATGGCGGCGACGACACACGAGTGTGTCTGACCGGATTGTGCCCCAGACCCGGTATGTGGCTCAGCTGGGGCTTCCGAATATGTTTCGTTTTCCGGCTTTTTGATGTTAGGCTTAGGTGAGTGGTTTGGGTAGTGGCCCAGCTAGCACCACTTCATCATTTTGGATAGGAGTAACGGCATGTGTTGCCAAGATGGTGGATTCAGGCTCATTGTTGTAATACTTTGTAAGGTCCTAAAAAATAATCAATAAAGTGGCCGTATACATCTCCCAGATGTAGAGGCCGGGGATTATCCTCCTTTTCTTAAAAAAAAGCATCTTGTGTACGCGTTCACGCTTCTATTCAAAAAGTCAGAACTTCTAATTTAATTGACCTAACATGGTCTCTGCTCTAGGTCAAGGAAAAGATAAAAGAAACTAAAGTATACTGCAACCTTACAAGAATAATCACGCATTGTACCACTTCTGCATCTTTGGATATAACGCTGACATTTCAGCGGTGACAACAGATCGCTAAATTATGTATCGGTAACATGCACACGAATGTTGGGGTTTTGTATGCAAGGGTACATTTTAGCCAATGCATGTAAATGACTGACTTAGCTTCAAACATGGAGATGCCATTTTAGCGAGATTGTTCTAGTTTGAAACACTTTTTTTTCGATACAAATATATTTGATGCTCATATGCAGATTTAGACAAAGAGAGCTGAAAGGATGCACTTGCTGGTACCTCCATGAAATACAGAATGATAAGGCATAAACTCTGGATGCGGACCTTAACTGAGTTTAGTTAGGGCATGTACAATGGTTGATAAGACGGTCTTATCTTAAGTCATGCATGTAGTTTAGAGATGATAAATAAAATTGTCTACAATGGGTCATCTCTTAGCCTTATCTTCAATAACTAGTTATTCCTAAAAACATGGTGAGACATATTATGCTAATTAAGAGATTTTCTCTTGTCTTTTCTTAAATAGAAGAAGACAAATTTTTTTATGAGTTATCTCTCGTCCACCTTATCATTTATCCTATGTGGCACTCCTAAGATAGCACCATTGTACATGCCCTAAATAGAAATGGGAAAGCATCTTGTGTATGCGTACAAGGTTCTGTTCCAAAATTCAGAACTTCCAATTTAATTGACCTAGCTTGGTCTCCGCTGTCTCTCAAGGCAAAGATAAAAAAAACAAGGTATAAAGAATAATCACTCATTATGCCACTTTCGCATCTTGGCGTATCACGCTGATAGTTCGGCGGTGACAACGGATCACTAATTTTAATCTTATCTGAGTTTGTAGTTAATAAAAATAGGAAAGCATCTTGTGTACGCGTACAAGGATCTGTTCCAAAAGTCAGAACTTCTAATTTGGTTGATCCTAGCTTGGTCTCTGCTCTGGGTCAAGGAAAACATTGAAAAAAGTACTTCAAGCACGCAACAACGTTACAAGAATAATGACTCGTTGTACCATTTAAATATCTTTCCATATCACGTTGACAGTTCACCGGCGAGAGTGGACCACTAAATTTTTTGATCGGTAATGTGCATATGAATGTTAGGGTTTTGTATACATGGGTACATTTTATCCAATCCATGATTGCATATGACTTACTCAGCTTCAAACATGGAGATACCGCCTTAGTGAGATTGTTCTAGTTAAGCATCCTTCTTTCTTCGGTGAAGGAAACTTCATTGACTCGAAAGTCGCACTAAGACGATACAAACGTAATGAGTACAAACTGCGCACATCAAGATGCACACAACCCTAACACAATCAAACCTCACAAAAACTAATCTTGACATCTAATATATCTAAGTAGAAGCCCCTCACTAGCTGATTTTGCTGCAAACTTAGTCAACCATGTCATCTGAATTGTTACAACCGTTGATGCAGTAAGCAGTTTCCGGCCGTTAGATCAAAATTCACAAATTTACGAGTTGCCACCGCTAAATGAAAAGATAACGAGTCGTTTCTTATTTTCTCGCAACGTCTCCCTCTCCAACTTGTGCCTAAGTGGAAATTAGCTATACATGCCCTCTTCTCACCATTTGGACGTTTCAAGCCCATGAAAAGCCCATAGTGAAAAAAATAAATAAGGTAGCCATCGTTCGAGTCTGTCGGAAAGGGTTTGACATGACCGACCCTTCCGGGCAGCCGTCGTTGCCGGTACCGTCGTAGGAACCCTTCGACGCGACTGTGCCATGAACCACCATTTCCGGGCCAGACACTGCCGCCCCATGCTTCCCGTAACCAACAATCACTGCTAACCCTTCCATCCTCACCGTCGGCTGTCCCTCGGCAATCCACCGCTTGACAGATGTGGAGGCCGCCATGGCTGATGCTCTCCCAGCATAGCCGCCAAGACCGGCGCTCCCTCTGCCCAGCCGCCACACGTAATCGACGGTCCCCCTGCCAGTAACCATCACTACCCTTTCAGTTGCCGCTTTTATGTCAATCCCTTCCACCTCCATGCCACAAATGCATATGAAACGGACTGGCACCACTCCATTCACATCCCCTAATCATCTATGCCTCCATTGCCCTGCAAATGCGGTGAAAAATGTCTATAAAAACCCTTTGTACTTCCATAGTCATCGCCCAGTGTCGCCTTCTCGCATCCACATCTGGCAACCGACTTCTCCCCTAGTACGTGCACGCTCTCTGTTTTCATCCCTCTCTGAATGTTAATATCCTCAAGATTGCGCTCTTTGTCTTTATCCCACTCTAAATGTTCATATCCACAAAAGATGCTCAATGTATAGGTCTTTTGCTGATGTGATTGGCTTCAAAGGTCCCTTGCTGTTTGCATTTGTTTCAGATTGATATTTACTATCACTTTGTCATCTGCATAAATCATAAAATGCTAATATGACAGCCTAGGCTTTCAGTTGTCATGATGCATGCTATTAGTTCTTATAGATACAACTTATTTTGTCCAAAATACCTCTCTTGGTTCTCCATGTTATTATATCTGAGACTATTTACCAGATAATTCAATTCACTACAAAATTTGATCTATTCAGTGACAAAAACCCTGGTGACGAAATATGAAACGTCGTCAAAGATCATTTTCTGTGATAGTCCACCGTCATGAGCCCCCTGAGGGAGTCCTAGATTAGGGGGTGTCCGGATAGCCGGACTATAGCCTTTGGCCGGACTCCTGGACTTTGAAGACACAAGATTGAAGACTTCGTCCCGTGTCCGGATGGGACTTTCCTTGGCGTGGAAGGCAAGCTTGGCGATACGGATATGTAGATCTCCTACCATTGTAACCGACTCTATGTAACCCTAACCCTATTCGGTGTCTATATAAACCGGAGGATTTTAGTCCGTAGGACGAACAACAATCATACCATAGGCTAGCTTCTAGGGTTTGGCCTCTCTGATCTCGTGGTAGATCTACTCTTGTACTACCCATATCATCAATATTAATCAAGCAGGAGTAGGGTTTTACCTCCATCGAGAGGGCCCGAACCTGGGTAAAAACATCGTGTCCCTTGTCTCCTGTTACCATCCACCTAGACGCACAGTTCGGGAACCCGTACCCGAGACCAGCCGGTTTTGACACCGACATTGGTGCTTTCATTGAGAGTTCCTCTGTGTCGTCATCTTTAGGCCCGATGGCTCCTCCGATCATCAACAACGATGCGCTCCAGGGTGAGAGTTTTCTCCCTGGACAGATCTTCGTATTCGGCGGCTTTGCATGCGGGCCAATTAAACAGCCATCTGGAGCAGATTGAAAGCTACGCCCCTGGCCATCAGGTCAGATTTGGAAGTTTGAACTACACGGCTGACATCCGCGGAGACTTGATCTTCGACGGGTTGGAGCCACAGCCAAGCGCGTCGCACTGTCACGAGGGGCATGATCTAGCTCTGCCGCCGAACAGTGTCCTGGAGGCCACACCAGAGTCAGCTCCGACCTTTAGCTCGGAGCCGACCGCGCTGATCGAGGACGGGTGGCCGTACACCTACCCCGTCCTTTGCGAAGCTCGTGACTCCAAGGTGCCGGACTCCTCTCCGGACTCCGAGCCTTCCGCGCCCCCGCTAATCGAATCCGATTGGGAGCCGATCATGGAATTCACTGCCGCGGACATCTTTCAGCACTCGCCCTTTGGTGACATCCTGAATTCAATAAAGTCTCTCTCCTTATCAGGAGAGCCCTGGCCGGATTATGGTCAGGAAGGTTGGGATGCGGACGACGAAGAAATTCAAAGCCCACCCACCACCCACTTCGTAGCCACTGTCGATGAGTTAACCGACATGCTCGACTTCGACTCCGAAGACATCGACGGTATGGACGACGATGTAGAGGAGGAGCATGAACCAGCGCCTATAGGGCACTGGAGAACCACCTCATCTCACGATGTATACATGGTGGACACACCTAAAGGAAGCGACGACGAGGAACAACGGGACGCTACGAAGGATCGCTCCCTCGAAAAGCAGTCAAAACGGTGACGTAAGCGCCGCTCAAAGTCCCACCTCGACAAAGACAATAGCCATGCAGACCCAGCTATAGAGCAGGGTGAACCGATGGACGACGAACATGCTATCGAGCAACCGTCCGAACAGGACAATCTGGATAAACAACCCGTCCCCGGCGAAGATAACAGTCCGGACGATCTCACACCGGACAAGTTGCTGGAGTAGAAGAACCTCCACAAAAGGCTCGTCGCCACAACACGTAGCCTGAAAAAGCAGAAGCGGAAGCTCAAAACAGCGGAACATGCACTCATAATCAGATGGAGCAAAGGACTCAACACCGCAGACAAATACAGCGACAGTCGCCGAACAAAGAGCTACCCAAAGCGAAAACTACTGCCCGAATTTGATGAGGAGGTCGTAGAGCCCCCACAATCAAAAAACAAGGAGGCCACCCGGTCGGATGGACGACCCCATGGCAAACAGAGAGCGGCAAACGGCGCCGCACACAAGCCGGCACGCGATCCGCACAAAGATTCGCATCAAAAAGATGGACCAGTTAGATCTATCTACGGGCCAAGAAAGCAAGCTCTAGTAAGCAAGGCAACACATCAAGTATCCGAACATCATGGTACACCTAAATATAGGGGTGCCGCACACCCCCTATGTTTCACCGATGAGGTGCTGGATCAAGAATTTCCAGCAGGATTCAAGCCCGTAAACATAGAGGCATACGACGGAACAACAAACCTTGGTGTCGGGATTGAGGATTACATCCTCCATATACACATGGCTAGAGGAGATGATCTCCACGCCATAAAATACTTACCCCTCAAGCTCAAAGGGCCAGCCCGGCATTGGCTTAAAAGCCTTCCCGAAAACACCATTGGAAGTTGGGAGGAGCTCGAGGATGCTTTTCGGGCAAATTTTCAAGGGACCTATGTCCGACCTCCGGATGCCGACGATTTAAGTCACATAGCTCAACAACCCGGAGAGTCAGCCCGGAAATTTTGGAACAGATTCCTTACTAAAAAGAACCAAATAGTCAACTGTCCGGACGCCGAAGCCTTAGCAGCTTTCAAACACAACGTCCGAGACGAATGGCTCGCCAGACACCTCGGCCAAGAAAAGCCAAGAACAATGGCCGCATTAACAAGCCTCATGACACGCTTTTGCGCGGGAGAGGATAGCTGGCTAGCAAGATGCAGCACCAGCCACCCAAGTACATTCGAAGTCAGGGATGGAAACGGGAAACCACGACGCAGCAAGGACCAGCGTCGGACCAAGGGAAACAGCCCGAAGAGCACGACAGTCAACGCCGGATTCAAAAGTTCTCGGCAGAATCATAAAAAGCTGCCCCTTAAGGATAACAGGGACGAGCTATCTAACTTAAACAAAAACTTGGACAAGATATGCCAAATCCATAGTACTCCCGGGAAGCCTGAAAACCACACCCACAGAGATTGTTGGGACTTCAAGCAGTCCGGCAAACTCAACGCCGAACACAAGGGGCTCGACACGCCAAGCAAGGACGATGACGAACCCCAAAAGCAGAGCACCGGAAAACAAAAGAATTTCCCACAAGAAATCAAAACAGTGAACTCACTTCACATGAAAAAAGGGAAAAATAGAGCGGCGCCCATAGAGGTACGCGCCATACGGCCTATCCCGGAGGAGTCCCGCCACTGGTTGTTAAAACCAATCACCTTCGACCATCGGGATTACTCTAGAAGTATACGGAATGCAGGTTGGACTACCTTGATATTAGATCCGATAATTGGCGGACTCCAATTTACACAAGTCCTAATGGACGGCGGCAGTGATCTAAACCTGCTATATCAGGACAAAATCCGCAAAATGGGGATAGACCCAACCAAATTTCGCCATAGCAACACTTCGTTTCAAGGGGTAATGCCAGGCCCACATGCCCATTGTACGGGCTCTCTACTGCTAGAAGTTGTTTTCGGCTCGCCCGACAACTTCCGCCGCGAAAAGTTAACCTTCCACCTCGCTCCATTTACAAGTAGCTATCAAGCACTATTGGGACGCGAAGCTTTCGCCCACTTTAACGCAATACCGCATTATGCATCTCTTACACTTAAAATGCCCGGTCCACGCGGCATCATCTCATTAAAGGGAAACATCGAGGGTCCCTCGAGTCCGGAAAATTGTGCGGATGCCTTGACAGCCCCACAATAAACCGGCTTCACCAATACAAGCACTTAGACAGGTCGTACAGACCCCGGACACGGTTGGACGAGTCCGGCGTAAACATACAAGGGCTCACTAGACGCATACCCCCGTACAAGGGGCTCCGCGCATCCACAACAATAGACAATAAAGCTCAATTTTATTCATTTTTTGAATTGTACTTTGTTTATTTAATATAACGTACATTTTCGCACGATCTTTTTCAACTAAGTTCCTCTCTTTTATAGATGAACACCGTGCTACACCCGTCCAGGATACGGCACAACAGAGACACAGGCGCAGACGTGCAGTAGGGACCCGTCGCAAGGATTCTTTTCAGATTAAGACCCTGCGTAAACCTTTCTCACTGTCTCTTGTTGATACACATCCCCCGGTTTCTTGCTATAACCGAGGAGGAGGCTGGCGTTTTGGCATGGGCCACGTCAGAATTTTGCGTGTACCTGGACACGAGGGGCTTATTACCAAGGGCGATTGTTCGACCCGTTTTCCTAAAGACCGAATACCTTAGGGAGTGTTCGGCGTCTCGAGTTAGGCCTTATATGTATCAGCTCCGAATCATGTCTTCGGTCAAATGTTGGGTTTGCCCGGCTCCTGTGTTTTGCTGCCTTACGTTCCGTTCTATCGGCTAACGCGGCACCAGGAGAACTACTACGATTGTGCCCCGATTTGGCCAGGCGAGCACCTCTGTAGAGAAAGCCGAAAACTGACTGTCATGATATAGCGTGAGACTGGTCAACCACTCGATGACCCGCTGGAATCTTTAGAATTCCTCCGCATTGACGAAGGGCCGTTTCCCGGCCAGGCACATACGCGCCCCGAATTCAGGTGAGCGCGGTGCCCCTAGGGGCTATATAGTAGCCCCACTTTCGAACTCCTATGGCTAAGTGAAAGTGATAAAGCATTATAGACCGGTTGCCTAGTTTGCTGCGCTATCACCTCCTTTGTAGGACCAAGATGTTGGATCAAGTGTGAAAATGCGTTTTCTGCAGACACCCCTGCATTATATGCGTGGGGGCTGAAGCCAAGGACTGCCATCTTTCAGGTTATATAAACATATACATTAACGGCCTCACAGGAGGTATTTTTAATTCTTGAAGGCACAAGTATAAAAAGCTTTTATATTCCATCGAAACATTGTTTCACAATAATACATGTTATTTGAACATAATATCCTTCGAGCACTGCGTCTCTATTAAACGAGCGCCCTGCAGAACTTCCTGAAAATAGTGATTGACAGGTACTCGGCTTCCGTCCGAATCTTGGGATGCAACATCGGTGGCCTTCATCTCCGCCCAGTATGTCTTGACACGGGCACCTTTTCGGCCACAAATGAGTCACGACATTCTTCATGGCAAGTCTGGACAACCTATTCAGCTCCGCCCATTCGGCCAAACGATCGGTTAATGGAAGTGGACGCTCTGGACTACGGAACTGCGACCAAAAAAGCTCTTCCATCTTGTGATCCTTTTGTTCTCGGAAGTGTTCGGCCGCGTCCGCGGCACTCGCCGCCAAGTCCAGATAAGCATCCTCACTACTCCACAGCCGGTCCAACTGAGCATATTTAGGATCCGTGAACTTCCTCCGCAGCAGAAAAGGCTTTCCAGCCGTGATATCTCCGGTCTGACGTAGCTCCTCCTTCATAGCTCTCAACGCAGAGCGAGCATCCTTGGTCTCGGTGGTGGCCTTCTTCAGGTCCTCTTGCTCCGCTCGACCTTCCATTTCAAGAAGCTCGCATCGGTCGGTAGCATTCTTCAACTTCACGGCCATTTCGGCCATTTCCTTCTTGCTTCGGCAGTGAGCAGCCTATTCGGCTTTTAGCTCTTCGGTCGCCTTTAAGGCAGCCGCATCACTTCTTCTGGCCTGCTCCTTAGCTCGGACAAGCTCCGCCCGAAGGTTCTCCATGGAAGCGGCACCATCTGCATCAAGTAGACATGCTGTAAGGCACGGGCATCAAGCTCCCTTACCAGGTGTCCGCGGAGAAACCGCATACCTTGTGACTCGTCAAGCCGCTTATTGACAAGCGCGATGTCGGCATCCGCCGCGTCAAGTTGCTGCTTTAGTTCGGTAAAATCATCAGTCCGGCGAGCCACCGGACGCCCCGCCACCTACATAGGAAGGGCGACGTATTATATCTGGGATTATGATCCTCGGCACGGTGTCATTTTTGACAACGCACCGAGTCTCAGGGGCTACTATCTACACAAGGCGCATCTTATATATGCGGAACCGTCAAAAGGTACACCATTGCACGTACCTCAAAACCCGTCAGTAAACTCCTGGCGGCCTCGTACAACCCGCTTTCCGTGGACGAAATTTTTTCAAGCACCGTACCCATCAATGCACGGTGATCTTCTGAGATAGACACTTGCCCGAGCAGATCCTTCAACTCCTCCGACCGTGCACCAGGAGTCCGATGGCCTTTTTCGAAGGCCGGACACGGAGGGCTCCGGGGGGCCTTACGACCGCACTCCACCCCTGCCGGATTCGGGTAAACCCTTTGCGACGACACCTCAGGGTCGTCCGCCTCGCTAGGCGGTACAACAGGGGGAGGCGTTCCGCTCTCCATCATCTCCGGACGAAGATCCCCTGACGACGAGCTCTGCTGAGAAGGACTGAGATCCGAACTACAAGGTAAAATTTCGGTCATCTTCAGAAATAAAACAGGGATGTCTTTTATTTTATAAACTCCCCTCTCCACTTACGGCTCGCTGGAGGGCTGATCTCCTTGGGGAGGTAATGCGGCCGGGGCATCTTCCGGCGCAGGACCCTCTGGCGAAAATATCTTCCCGCGCTTTGAGGCCTTGGTCTCTGGATCTTCAGAGGCGGTCCTCTTCTCCCCTTGGATGGAGGGATTCTCGATCCCTCCTTTCTTGATAACCTCCTTCGCGGAGGCAGTAGCTTCCTTGTTCCCCCCTTCGCCTTCTCCTAAAGGCGCAGCCTCCAGCATCTTGGTTAACACTGGATCCGGCGTGGTCTCAGGGAGGGGGGCCGGACACCTGATCAGTTTTGCTTTCGCTATCCACTCCTGTTTAGGGGACATCCCTTTTAAGGGCAAGTCTATGATAAATATACGGATAGTGTGTCCGGGTACGGGACTACTTACTTGAGCATCCAGGCGATTGCAGCTCAGACCTGCGTCCTCGGTCAAGTCCGGACACATTGCTTGTGATCCGAAAAACAGTTTGTACATCTCCACGGGCGTTGCGCCCATAAAATGTTGGAGAGCTCGTGGTCCCTCCGGATTGAACTCCCACAGGCAGAGGGGGCGACGTTTGCAGGCAGGATGCGACGAATCAGCATGACTTGCGCTACTACGACCAGATTGATCTCTCTCTAGGAGGTCTCAAATACGGCCCGGCAACAAGGGCACGTCCTTGGACGGCCCCCAGTCAAGCCCTTTATTGACCCATGACGCTAGCCGCGGTGGAGGACACGAGCGAAAGGCAGGTGGCGCCACCCATTTGGTGCCCCTGGGAGCTATGATATAAAACCACTCTTGTTGCCATAGGCTGAGCTCCTCTTGAAAAGAGCCCTCGGGCCATGGAGCGTCAGCATTCTTGCTTATAATAGCCCCTCCACACTCTGCCTGTTGCCCCCTGATCATCTTCGGCTCCACCTTGAAGGTCTTGAGCCATAATCCGAAGTGAGGGGTAATGCGGAGGAAGGCTTCACACATGACGATGAACGATGAGATGTGGAGGATGGACCCCGGATCCAAGTCGTGAAATTCCAGCCCGTAATAAAACATGAGCCCCCTTACGAAGGGGTCCGTCGGGAAGCTTAGCCTCCGAAGGAAGTGAGACGCGAACACCACGCTTTCACCGGGCTTGGGAGTGGGAATAACTTGCCCTTGAGCAGGCAGCCTATGCGAGATTTCGCCGGTTAGATACCTGGCATCTCTTAGCTTTAGGACGTCTTCTTCCGCGACGAAGGAAGGCATCCACCAGCCTTGGAGGTCGGAACCGGACATCATCGAAGGTCCGAAGTGCCTGAATCTGGAGCTTTGGGTGTTGGAACTCGAAGCGAGGGGCGGATTTGATGGAGATTGAGAAAAAGGAGCGGGGCCTTGGTCTCTTTATAAAGAGGTTGAATACCAGGAGCCCTCCCCGTGACCGTTCAAGACTCGCCTTCGATAGAGGAGGCGTGCCAACGGGCACGACTGGGTTACCCACGCCCGTATTGATGAGAATCCCGGAATAAGGGGACACGATCTCTGCTTTGACAAGACGTGCCAAGGAAACCGCCTCGCCAAATGCGCTGAGGTTGCACAGTAAAAACGATTCGAATAAAGGCTTGGCTGTGGTGTGATGTCACGCTGCGGAATACATCAGCAGATTGAACTTGTGTAAATATTATTCTCTCTATGGTGGTATGTGGAACTTATTTTGCAGAGCTGGACACTATCCTTGTGTTCAAAATCTTCTATGAAGTATTCGGAGGAGGAACCCGCCTTGCAATACCAAAGACAATATGCGCGCCCGGACTAAATCGTCATTGAAGCCTGGTTCGGGGCTACAGAGGAGTCTGGATTAGGGGTGTCCGGATAGCGGACTATAGCCTTTGGCCGGACTCTGGACTTTGAAGATACAAGATTGAAGACTTCTTCCGTGTCCGGATGGGACTTTCCTTGGCGTGGAAGGCAAGCTTGGCGATACGGATATGTAGATCTCCTACCATTGTAACCGACTCTGTGTAACCCTAACCCTATTCGGTGTCTATATAAACCGGAGGGTTTTAGTCCGTAGGACGAACAACAATCATACCATAGGCTAGCTTCTAGGGTTTAGCCTCTCTGATCTTGTGGTACATCTACTCTTGTACTACCCATATCATCAATATTAATCAAGCAGGAGTAGGGTTTTACCTCCATCAAGAGGGCCCGAACCTGGGTAAAAACATCGTGTCCCTTGTCTCCTGTTACCATCCGCCTAGACGCATAGTTCGGGACGCCCTACCCGAGATCCGCCGGTTTTGACACCGACACCCCCCCTCGGGCAGCACCCTTGACAACTTTGGCGACGTTTCAGGCTGATTGTTGGCAACGTATTGGGCCGACATTAGGCATGTCCATTTTCTGCGAAAGGTCTCAGTGTCACAGAAAATAATTTGAAACATTCGGAGTTTTTGAGATCTCAGTTGCTTATATTAAAATTATCTGTGTGGGGCCAAAACACATTATATATACTTGTAGTTACACTTATCACTTCCGTTGTGTGGGGCCAGATCACAATTACAGAAATAACCCATTAGCAGAAATGAAAAATCGAGCCCATGGATTCCAGCCAAGGATTTGATGCCTTTGTCAAGGTGACCGCCTGAATAACATGCCGATGGCTTGGTCATAGCCTGAACTGGATGAAATGGCAGAGCTTCTCACAATTTAGACTGAAACTAGAATGGACATGAGAAGATTATGTGAACAACTTCATAAAACATAAGGATAATAGTTTGTATCATTACAAGATATGAATAAGTTCATACATAATTATCATGCACATTTCTAAAACCTAATATAACTACTTGAGCTTATTCATTGTCATTGCCGCCATCCTCCTTGTCGTCGTCGGCCGAGTCATCACCGTCATCATCCCAGTCGCCATCCCTGTCCTCCTCGTCAGCCGTCAACGTTCGTTCGTTGCCCTACATTCGGCCCTTGTCTGGCCGATACTGTCTGCCGCATAGGACATGGTCGTGGAAAGCTTGATGTTGGTCGTATTGAAGGACTCTTCGGCAGCTCGTTCTGCCTCGTGAATGGTTTCTTTGGTGCACGCCGTCGCATTGGAGATCTTGTACGCCACCACGATCTCCGCTTCAGCGATGGTGCAGCGGAGCTCTTGTAATCCTGGCTCGAGTTCATCAATTTTGCGGTGCATGTCTACCACCCGGCGGCGGGCAGCCACCCGGAGCTCGTCAACTCGCTCCAAGAGACGGTTGCACTAGCGGCCTACCTTATGTATTTGACGGAGGACCTCGATGGCGTGGTCCTCCTTTGTGTCACTGAGGCGCCATTGTTGTAAGGCATGTTCATGGGCTCCGTTTCCCATCTCCTCGACCATGGACTTCGCTTCCTCGATGACAAGCCAAGTGCCTGACCCGTCCTAGTCGATGAGGGGCGAATCTGATGTAGCATCAGCTGGTGCTAGGTCGGAGGTAGGAGTGGGTTGGGTTTGGTCAGGCTCGACATTGGGTGATCCTGGTTACCTATGAGACATGTCGCCAGCCATGAAGATGTAGGGGCGCTAGGGGGGCATGCGCAGCATTGTCGATGGAAAGGGGGTTGTGGGGTTTTCTCTAGGATTCATTGGTACCGTGGATGGAACCGCTCCTTATATTCAGCGGTTGCCTATTGTGGACCGGTGCGAACTTGAACTAGTGGGAACACAGTGGAGGTTGTTGACAAGGGATGCGAGGAGGCAGAGATAGGCGAGGCGCCCAACATCCATCCAACGGTGTACTGAATTAGCTATTTCCTTAATACTATTTACAATCATAGAAAATAACCACTCAATTGTATAGCGTGGATGGTAGTGCCACTAATGCTACAAATGTAATGATCATGGGTTCGATATCCCACGGTCTCATCTTTTACACATTTTTATTTTTGATCAATTCTTTAATCTCTCTGTTGATTAATAATACTTTTGTAACGTGAAAAATTAGTGGCACAATGCATGATCTGTTGGGAAACGTTGCATGGAAAACAAAAAAAATTCTACGCACACATAAGATCTATCAAGGAGATGCATAGCAACGAGAGGGGGAGAGTGTGTCTACGTACCCTCATAGACTGTAAGCGGAAGCGTTTGACAACGCGGTTGATGTATGATACGTCCATTTTGCATCATGTTTTCCTACTGTTATTTATGATGTTTTTATGCATAATAATGCTTTTTGGAGTAATTCTAATGCCTTTTATCTCATAATATGCAAGGTACACACAAAGAGGGAGAATTCCGGCAGCTGGAAATCTAGACCTGGAAAAACTACGTCAGGCCACCTATTATGCACAATTCCAAACAAGCCGAAACTTTACGAAGATTTCTTATGGGAAGTTTGTGGAATATTGGAGCCAATAATTACCAGAGGGGGCCCACCAGGTGGGCATGATGTCTACTACGCAACCTTCTTCATGTAGACATTGTTGGGCCTCCAAGTGCAGAGGTTTGTAGGACAGTAGCAAATTTCCCTCAAGTGGATGACCTAAGGTTTATCAATCCGTGGGAGGCGTAGGATGAAGATGGTATCTCTCAAGCAACACTGCAACCAAATAACAAAGAGTCTCTTGTGTCCCCAACACACCCAATACAATGGTAAATTGTATAGGTGCACTAGTTCGGTGAAGAGATGGTGATACAAGTGCAATATGGATGGTAGATATAGGTTTTTGTAATCTGAAAAATATAAAAACAGCAAGGTAACTAATGATAAAAGTGAGTGTAAACGGTATTTCAATGCTAGGAAACAAGGCCTAGGGTTCATACTTTCACTAGTGCAAGTTCTCTCAACAATAATAACATAATTGGATCATATAACTATCCCTGAACATGCAACAAAGAGTCACTCCAAAGTCACTAATAGCGGAGAACAAACGAAGAGATTATGGTAGGGTACGAAACCACCTCAAAGTTATTCTTTCCAATCAATCCGTTGGGCTATTCCAATAATTGTAACAAACAGCGCTAGAGTTCGTACTAGAATAACACCTTAAGACACAAATCAACCAAAACCCTAATGTCACCTAGATACTCCAATGTCACCTCAAGTATCCGTGGGTATGATTATACAATATGCATCACACAATCTCAGATTCATCTATTCAACCAACACATAGAACCTCAAAGAGTGCCCCAAAGTCTCTACTGGAGAATCACGAAGAAAATGTGTGCCAACCCCTATGCATAGATTCATGGGCGGAACCCGCAAGTTGATCACCAAAACATACATCAAGTGAATCACGTGATATCCCATTGTCACCACAGATATGCACGACAAGACATACATCAAGTGTTCTCAAATCATTAAAGACTCAATCCGATAAGATTACTTCAAAGGGGAAACTCAATCCATTACAAGAGAGTAGAGGGGGAGAAGAAACATAATATCCAACTATAATAGCAAAGCTCGCGATACATCAAGATCGTGCCAAATCAAGAACACGAGAGAGAGAGAGAGATCAAACACATAGCTACTGGTGCATACCCTCAGCCCCGAGGGTGAACTACTCCCTCCTAGTCATGGAGAGCGCCGGGATGATGAAGATGGCCACCGGTGAGCGTTCCCCCCTCCGGCAGGGTGCCGGAACAGGGTCCCGATTGGTTTTTGGTGGCTACAGAGGCTTGCGGCGGCGGAACTCCCGATCTATTCTCCTATTCGGAAGTTTTAGGGTATATGGGTATATATAAGAGGAATAAGTATGTCAGGGGAGGCACGAGGGGCCCATGAGGGTGGAGGCGCGCTTTGGGGGGGGCGCGCCTCCCCTCGTGGCTCCTCGTTTCTTTCCCCGACGTGCACTCCAAGTTTTTCCGGTAGCTTTCCTTCCAAAAATAACTTCTCCAGTTGGTTTCATTCCGTTTCGACTCCGTTTCATATTCCTTTTCTTCGAAACACTGAAATAGGCAAAAAACAGCAATTCTGGGTTGGGTCTCCGGTTAATAGGTTAGTCCCAAAAATAATATAAAAGTGAATAATAAAGCCCAAAATTGTCCAAAGCAGTAGATAATATAGCATGGAGCAATCAAAAATTATAGATACGTTGGAGACATAACAAGCATCCCCAAGCTTAATTCCTGCTCGTCCTCGAGTAGGTAAATGATAAAAAAATTGATGTGGAATGCTACTTGGCATAATTTCAATGTAATTCTTCTTAATTGTGGTATGAATATTCAGATCCGAAAGATTCAAGACAAAATTTTAATATTGACATAAAAATAATAATACTTCAAGCATACTAACTAAGCAATTATGTCTTCTCAAAATAACATGGCCAAAGAAAATTATCCCTACAAAATCATCTAGTCTGGCTATGCTCTATCTTCACCACACAAAGTATTTAAATCATGCACAACCCTAATGACAAGCCAAGCAATTGTTTCATACTTTTGGCATTCTCAAAACTTTTTCAATCTTCACGCAATACATGAGCGTGAGCCATGGATATAGCACTATATGTGGAATAGAATGGTGGTTGTGGAGAAGACAAAAAGGGAGAAGATAGTCTCACATCAACTAGGCGTATCAACGGGCTATGGAGATGCCCATCAATAGATATCAATGTGAGTGAGTAGGGATTGCCATGCATCGGATGCACTAGAGCTATAAGTATATGAAAGCTCAACAAAAGAAACTAAGTGGGTGTGCATCCAACTTGCTTGCTCACGAAGACCTAGGGCATTTTGAGGAAGCCCATCATTGGAATATACAAGCCAGGTTCTATAATGAAAGATTCCCACTAGTATATGAAAGTGATAACATAGGAGACTCTCTATCATGAAGATCATGGTGCTACTTTGAAGCACAAGTGTGGTAAAAGGATAGTAGCATTGTCCCTTCTCTCTTTTTCTCTCGTTTTTTTTATTTGGGCCTTTTCTCTTTTTTTATGGCCTCTTTTTCTTTTTTTTCTTTTTTTTCTTTTTTTTAGTCCGGAGTCTCATCCCGACTTGTGGGGGAATCATAGTCTCCATCATCCTTTCCTCACTGGGACAATGCTCTAATAATGAAGATCAACACACTTTTATTTACTTACAAGTCAAGAATTACAACTCGATTCTTAGAACAAAATATGACTCTATATGAATGCCTCCGGCGGTGTACCGGGATGTGCAATGACTCATGAGTGACATGTATGAAAGAATTATGAACGGTGGCTTTGCCACAAATACGATGTCAACTACATGATCATGCAAAGCAATATGACAATGATGGAGCGTGTCATAATAAACGAAACGGTGGAAAGTTGCATGGCAATATATCTCGGAATGGCTATGGAAATGCCATGATAGGTAGGTATGGTGGCTGTTTTGAGGAAGGTATATGGTGGGTGTATGATACCGCTAAAAGTGCACGGTATTAGAGAGGCTAGCAATGGTGGAAGGAAGAAAAGTGCGATAATCCATGGACTCAACATTAGTCATAAAGAACTCATATACTTATTGCAAAAATCTACAAGTTATCAAAGCAAAGTATTACGCGCATTCTCCTAGGGGGATAGATTGGTAGGAAAATACCATCGCTCATCCCCGACCGCCACTCATAAGGAAGACAATCAATAAATAAATTATGCTCCGACTTCATCACATAACGGTTCACCATACGTGCATGCTACGGGAATCACAAACTTTAACACAAGTATTTCTAAAATTCACAACTACTCAACTAGCACAACTTTGATATCACTACCTCCATGTCTCAAAACAATTATCAAGCATCAAACTTCTCATAGTATTCAACACACTCATAAGAAAGTATTTACAAATCTTGAATACAAAGCATATTAGGATTATTTAAGAAAATTACCATGCTATTTAAGACTCTCAAAATAATATAAGTGAAGCATGAGAGTTCATCTATTTCTTCAAAATAAAACCACCATTGTGCTCTAAAATATATAAGTGAAGCACTAGAGCAAATGACAAACTACTCCGAAAGATATAAGTGAAGATCAATGAGTAGTCAAATAATTATGCGACTATGTGAAGACTCTCCCATTTTAAGAATTTCAAATCTTGATACCTTATTCAAACAGCAAGCAAAGCTAAATAAAATTACATTGCAAGGATAGCACAACTCATGTGAAGAAGCAAAAACTGAGGTTCAACCGATACTAACCGATATTTGTTGGAGAAGAAAGGTGGGATGCCTACCGGGGCATCCCCAAGCTTAGATGCTTGAGACTTCTTGAAATATTATATTGGGGTGCCTTGGGCATCCCCAAGCTTGATATTTTGTGTCTCCTTAATTCCTCCCATATCACGGTTTCCTAAATCTCAAAAGCTTCATCCACACAAAACTCAACAAACACTCGTGAGATAAGTCAGTATAAACCAATGCAAAAACCTTATCATACTATACTGTAGTAAATTACTAAAATTATTATTCAACATTGCATACTAAATTCCTCTACATATTTAATATTCCTATCCTCAAATAGAATCATTAAACAAGCAAACATATGCAAACAATGCAAACATAACAGCAATCTGCCTAAACAGGACAGTCTGTAAAGAATGCAGCAAGATCCATACTTCCCTAGCTCCAAAAATTATGAAAGAAAATTTCCGCTGTAGTAAATTTATCAGATCTTATTATGCAAAAGGTTTGAACATTTTATCACATTCTTACTTTTCTAGGGAATTTTTGCAACAGCGGTAAACTTTCTGTTTTCAAAAAGCAACATGTATACTTGCAAAATAAGCATGGCAAAAGCTATCCTTGACATTTTTATTGAAAATAGAGATGCAAAACATTATTCTAAGTAATAGAAAGCAAATACTAACAAAATAAAATGACGCTCCAAGCAAAACACATATCATGTGGTGAATAAAAATATAGCTCCAAGTAAAGTTACCGATGGACGAAGACGAAAGAGGGGATGCCTTCCGGGGCATCCCCAAGCTTAGGCTCTTGGTTATCCTTGAATATTACCTTGGGGTGCCTTGGGAATCGCCAATCTTAGGCTCTTGCCACTCATTATTCCATAGTCCATCGAATCATTACCCAAAACTTGAAAACTTCACAACACAAAACTTAGCAGAAAACTCGTGAGCTCCGATCCGTTAGCGGAAGAAAAGAAAACACCACTTCATGGTACTGCAATGAACTTATTCTTTGTTTATATTGGATTTAAAACTACTGTATTCCAACTTCTCTATGGTTTATAAACTATTTTACTAGCCATAGATTCATCAAAATAAGCAAGCAACACAATGAAAACAGAATCTGTGAAAAACAGAACAGTCTGTAGTAATCTGTATCAAACCTAAACTTATGGAACTCCAAAAATTCTAAAATAAATTGGTGGATATGAGGAATTTTTCTACTAATCATCTGAAAAAAGAATCAACTAAATAGCACTCTCCAGTAAAAAGTTGAAGCTAATCTCGTGAGCGCTAAAGTTTCTGTTTTTTACAGCATGATCATAAAGACTTCACCCAAGTCTTCCCAAAGGTTCTACTTGGCACAAACACTAATTAAAACACAAAACCACATCTAAACAGAAGCTAGAAATATTATGTATTCCTAAACAGAACCAAAAAGCAAGAAACTAAAATAAAATAGGGTTGCCTCCCAACAAGCGCTAACGTTTAACGCCCCTAGCTAGGCATGATGATTTCAATGATGCTCACAAAAAGATAAGAATTGAAACATGAAGAGAGCATCATAAAGAATATGACTAGCACATTTAAGTCTAACCCACTTCCTATGCATAGGGATTTTGTGATAAAACAACTTATGGGAACAACAATCAACTAGCATAGGAAGGCAAAACAAGCATAACTTCAAAACTTTAAGCACATAGAGAGGAAACTTGATATTATTGCAATTCCTACAAGCATATATTCCTCCCTCATAATAATTTTCAGTAGCATCATGAATGAATTCAACAATATAAGCAGCACCTAAAGCATTCTTTTCATGATCTACAAGAATAGAATTTTTATTACTCTCCACATAAGCAAATTTCTTCTCATGAATAGTAGTGGGAGCAAACTCAACAAAATAACTATCATATGATTGAAAATTAAGATCAAGATGACAAGTTTCATGGTTATCATTATTCTTTAAAGCATACGTGTCATCACAATAATCACCATAGATAGGAGGCATGCTTTCATCATAGTAAATTTGCTCATCAAAGCTTGGGGGACAAAAAATATCATCTTCATCAAACGTAGCTTCCCCAAGCTTGTGGCTTTGCATATCATTAGCATCATGGATATTCAAGGAATTCATACTAACAACATTGCAATCATTCTCATAATTCAAAGATTTGGTGCCAAACATTTTAATGCATTCTTCTTCTAACACTTTGGCACAATTTTCCTTTCCATCATACTCATGAAAGATATTAAAAAGATGAAGCGTATGAGACAAACTCAATTCCATTTGAGGGAGTCCTGGATTAGGGGGTATCCGGACAGCCGGATTATATCCTTTGGTCGGACTGTTGGACTATGAAAATACAAGATTGAAGACTTCATCTCGTGTCCGGATGGGACTCTCTTGGCATGGAAGGCAAGCTTGGCGATACGGATATGTAGATATCCTTCTGTTGTAACCGACTCTGTGTAACCCTAGCCCCCTCTGGTGTCTATATAAACTGGAGGGTTTAGTCTGTAGGACAACAACAATCATACCATAGGCTAGCTTCTAGGGTTTAGCCTCTATGATCTCGTGGTAGATCAGCTCTTGTAATACTCATATTCATCAAGATCAATCAAGCAGGAAGTAGGGTATTACCTCCATAGAGAGGGCCCGAACCTGGGTAAACATCGTGTCCCTTGCCTCCTGTTACCATCCGCCTTAGACGCACAGTTCGGAACCCCCTACCCGAGATCCGCCGGTTTTGACACTGACATTGGTGCTTTCATCGAGAGTTCCACTGTGTCGTCGCTGCAAGGTTCGATGGCCCCTTCGATCATCGACAACGATGCGGTCCGGGGTGAGGTTTTCCTCCCCGGAAAGATCTTCGTGTTCGGCGGCTTCGCACTGCTGTCGGCGTTCTGGGAACGGGGATCCCCGGACTTGCATGCCTGCGGCCTACAGCGTGTCTCAAGTGGGGGCCCAGCGCGGCCCAGCTTCATCAGCTCAAGCTCAAGACCCTCGCGAGGGGCCAAGCCTCGCGGGGCGGACGACAGGAACCTTCCTCAAGAGCAGCCTCGTCGGGCAGGCTCACGAGGAGGCGGAGAGATCAAGGCAGGGTACCTCATGAGGGTGCCCCGTGAGGCAAGCCATGACGATCGAGATCAGGTGGGCGCCAGGCGGGCGCCAGCACATGCAGTGTCCTCGTTTCCCCTTTGGTGCAAAGGAGGCAAGCACAGGCCAAGGCATCAGGCAAACGTTACCGCTTCAGTGCAACAAGACCAAGACCAGCAGAGCGGCAGGACGGAGGTCATCGTGGAGCCCAGGAGGGCGTCACCGTCAGAGTCTTTGGCAGCCGAAGACCAACTTTAGTCAGGATAAGTGTACGAGATGTTCCCCTTCAAAATGGCCAATTGTTGGCGCCCTTCCCGCTCATTATTTGGGAAGAGGCCCAGGGCCTCCCTCTATAAATAGGACTAGCCACCATAGAGGTAGAAAAGGGAGGAGACAAGGGGATCCATCGATTGACAAGATAGGTCGAACCTACCGGAGAGTGAGAGAGAGAAGCGACTGGACTCACCCAAGCAGTCCAACGCACCAGTTCAAGAACAGCCCCTCGCGAGGCTGTTCTTCCTTTGTACTGTTCATCGTCAGCCCCTGAGACAATCCACCACACCACAAACTAGAGTAGGGTATTACACCACAACGGTGGCCCGAACCAGTATAAACCTTGTGTCCCTTGTGTTATTAATCGTTCCTAGTTTAGATCCCTTGCTAACCATCGACGCGCGAGCTGGTAGAGGAAAGATCTCCACGCGCACCCCAGTGTTCGAACCTCAAGGGTCTGCCGGAACCCGAAATCCGACATTTGGCGCGCCAGGTACGGGCGCGCCGGAGTCTTTCTTTCGCTGGTCGCGTGTGATCTTTTCGTCGTGTCCATGGCTGACGCTCGCCGAGCCTGCACCGAGCGCCGGGCTGCTCGCGCCGCTCGAGTCGCCCAGACGGCTCCCGTCGGCGGACGCCCCCATCGTTCCCCGTCGCCTGCCGCCAACGCCGCCACCGGCCCGGCGGGGAACAAGTAGCAGGCCACGTCCCTGCATCCATCGGTGAGACGAGAAGGCCGCACCGCTACCCGTTTGCTCGCCCCTGCTGGTTCTTCGTCCCGCGCGCACCGCGCTCCCATTTAGGCTTGAGCCACGCTCATCGCGGCAAACGAGCTCCTGCGCTACCGTCCTGTCGACGACGTCTACGAGGAGTGGCTCGACCGCGTCGCCGAGCTCGTCCGCGCTGCAGGGGGCTCCCCTGCGCCGTCCCTCTCGCTGCCTCGCCCTTCACCCCGCGCGGGGGGGGGGGGGGCAGGGAGCCGGAGGTGCCCCCGCCACCTCCTCCCCAAGAAGGCGTCCTGGCTCCAAGGCGCGTGGCCCCGGGCCGAGACCCTCCGCATCCGGCGCCCGCGCAACAAGAAAGGAGCTGCCAGGTGATCCCTCGTCCCCAAGAAGGTGCTCACGTGCTCCCAGCACCGGAGCGCCGCCACGTCAAGACCCCGCGCTGCTCCAGTTAGCGGTCCGCGGGAATCCACAAGAACAAGCTCCGCATCAACAGAGAGCCACGGTGGCCACTGCAGGCTGCCGCGCCTTCACTGCCGAGCTACGCAGTCTCGCATGGCCTGGCAAGTTCAAGCCAGACCTACCTCCTTGCTTCGACGGCACCGCCGACCCCGCGGAGTTCCTTCAGCTCTACGAGCTGGGCATCGAAGCCGCCAACAGGGACAAAAAGTCATGGCGAATTGGTTCCCGTGGCGCTGAAGGACGGAGCCCGAACCTGGCTCCTGAACCTGGTTCCCAGCACGATCTCCTCCTAGGACGAGATGCGCATCCGCTTCATCGCCAACTTCCAAGGCACTCGGGACCGGCCTCCGGCCGTGAGCGACATGCGCCGCATCAAGCAGCAGCCAGGAGAGACCCTGCAGAAGTACATCCAGCGCTTCAACAACACCCGCCTCAAGATCCCCAGGGTGACTGAGGAAGCCATCATCTCAGCCTTCTCCGATGGCGTGCGTGACGTCAAGATGAAGGAGGAGCTAGCAATGCATGAAGACCTGTGCACATCCCTGGAGCTGTTCAACTTGGCGACCAAATGCGCCAGGGCTGAGGAAGGGCGCCTCTCCCTCCTCGAGCTTCCAGCTGCCGATCCAGAAGAGAAGAAGCCCAAGGCTAAGGACGTGAAGCGCAAGGGGGCTGCCGTGCTCGCGGCAGAACCAGACACCAAGCGAGGCAGGGATCAACCTGAGTCATCCAAGGGAAGCCGGTACTGCGTATACCACGACCTCCACACCCACAACACCAACGAATGCCAGGAGCTCAGGGCCGTGCGAGAAGGGCGTATCGGCCGACGCCCCGAGCGCAATGATCGGGGCTACGGCCGAGGAGGAGGAAGAGGCGCAAGACGCTGGGAAGACCGTGGCCCTCACCAAGGATGGCGTGACAGACCTAGCTAGGACCGCTGGCAAGACCAGCCTCGCGAGGGAGGTTGGAAGGACCAGCCTCGTGAGGACCGCCCTCAAGGCAACGCAGGGCTCCCACCTCTGCCGCAGCCGCCAAGGAGGTACGAAGACAATCATCAGGACGAGGGGGCTGGGGGCTTCCAGGAGCCGCTCGCGATCGCTTGCATCCTGGGTGGCGACAGCCCCACCTCTCAGCGATCTTCAAGCAGTTTGCTCATGAGGTGAACGTAGTCCTCCCAAGCCCGAGGCCACGCGCCTCTCGGTGGTCGTTGAGGAGTCCCGGACTAGGGGTGTCCGGATAGCGGACTATCGCCACGGCCGGACTCCAAGACTATGAAGAGACAAGATTGAAGACTTCGTCCCGTGTCCGGATGGGACTTTCCTTGGCGTGGAAGGCAAGCTTGGCGTCGGATATGTAGATCTCCTACCATTGTAACCGACTACGTATGCGCCTAACCCTATTCGGTGTCAATATAAACCAGAGGGTTTTAGTCCATAGGACGAACAACAATCATACCATAGGCTAGCTTCTAGGGTTTAGCCTCCTTGATCTCGTGGTAGATCTACTCTTGTACTACCCATATCATCAATATTCATCAAGCAGGAGTAGGGTATTACCTCCATCGAGAGGGCCCGAACATGGGTAAAAACATCGTGTCCCTCGTCTCCTGTTACCATCCGCCTAGACGCACAGTTCGGGACCCCCTACCCGAGATCCGCCGGTTTTGACACCGACATTGGTGCTTTCATTGAGAGTTCCTCCGTATGCGCCACCGATAGGCCCGATGGCTCCTTCGATCATCAACAACGACGCGGTCCAGGGTGAGACTTTTCTCCCCGGACAGATCTTCGTATTCGGCGGCTTTACACTGCGGGTCAATTCGCTTGGCCATCTGGAGCAGATCGAAAGCTACGCCCCTGGCCGTCAGGTCAGATTTGGAAGTTTGAACTATACGGCCGATATCCGCGGAGACTTGATCTTCGACAGATTCGAGCCGCAGCCAAGCGTGCCGCACTGTCTCGATGGGCATGATCTAGCTTTGCAGCCGAACAGTGCCCTGGAGGCCGCACCAGCGTCCGCTTCGACCCTTAATCCGGAGCCGGATTCCCCGATCGAGGACGAGTGGTTGGACACCGCCTCGGGGTCTACAATCTCTACGACGATTGAGTCGTACTCCATCCCTATCCTTTGCGAAGACCTCGACTCCAGGGTGCCGGACTCCTCCCCGGACTCCGAACCCTCCGTGCCCCTGCCAATCGAATCCGATTGGGCGCCGGTCATGGAGTTCACTGCCGCAGACATCTTTCAGCGCTCGCCCTATGGCGACATCCTGAATTCACTAAAGTCTCTCTCTTTATCGGAGAGAGCCTGGCGGACTACGGTCGAAGGTTGGGATGCGGACGGCGAAGAAATTCAACGCCCACCCACCACCCACTTTGTAGCCACTGTCGAAAGCTTACACGACGTGCTCGATTTCGACTCAAGACATCGACGGTATGGACGATTTATGTAGGAGAGACCCATAAACCAGCGCCTATAGGATGCTGGACAACCACCTCATCCCATGATGTATACATAGTGGACACACCTAAAGGAAATGAAGACGAGGAACAACGGGACGCTACGAAGGATAAATCCCTCGAAAAGCAGTCAAAACGGCAACGCAAACGCCAAACCAAGTCCCGCCTCAACAAAGACCCAGCCATAGAGCAGGGCGAACCCGTGGACGACGAACAAGCTATCAAGCAATCGTCCAAACAAGACAACCTGGACAAACAACCCGTCCCCGGCGAAGATAACAATCTGGACGATCTCACGCCGGACAAATTATTGGAGCACAATAACCTATAGAAAAGGCTCGTCGCCACTGCGCATAGCCTGAAAAAGCAGAAGCGGAAGCTCAAAACAGCGGAAGATGCACTCAGGATCAGATGGAGCAAAGTATTCAACACCACAGACAAATACGGCGACAGTCGCCGAACAAAGAGCTACCCAAAAAGAAAGCTACTGCCCGAATTTGACGAGAAGGCCTTAGAGCCACCACAATCAAAAAGTAATAAGGCCACCCGGTCGGATGGACGACCCCAGGGCAAAAGGAGAGCGGCAAATGGTGCCGCACACAAACCGATATGCGATCTGCATAAGGATTCACATCAAAAGGATGGCCCAGTTAGGTCCATCTATGGGCCAAGAAAACAAGCTCTTCAAAGCAATGCAACACGCCAAAAATCCGAACATCACGGCACACCCAAATATAGGGGCGCCGCACACCCCTTATGTTTCACCGATGAGGTGCTGGATCATGAATTTCCAGCGGGATTCAAACCCGTAAACATAGAGGCATACGAGGGAACAACAGACCCTGGAGTCTGGATTGAGGATTACATCCTCCACATACACATGGCTAGAGGAGATAATCTCCACGCCATAAAATACTTACCCCTCAAACTCAAAGGGCCAGCTCGGCATTGGCTTAAAAGCCTCCCCGAAAACACCATCGAAAGCTGGGAGGAGCTCGAGGATGCGTTTCAGGCAAATTTTCAGGGGACCTATGTCCGCCCTCCGGACGCAGACGATGTAAGTCACATAACTCAACAGTCCGGAGAGTCAGCCCGAAAATTCTGGAACAGGTTCCTTACTAAAAAGAACCAAATAGTCGACAGTCCGGACGCCGAAGCCTTAGCAGCCTTCAAACACAACGTCCAAGACGAATGGCTCGCCAGACACCTCGGCCAGGAAAAGCCAAGAACAATGGCCGCATTAACAGGCCTCATGACCCGCTTTTGCGCGGGAGAGGATAGCTGGCTAGCAAGATGCAGCACCAGCGACCCAAGTACATCCGAACTTAGGGATGGAAACGGGAAACCATGGCGCAACAAGGACCAGCGCCGGATTAAAAGGAACGGTCCAAAGAGTGCGGCAGTCAACGCCGGATTCAAAAGCTCACGGCAGAACAATAAAAAACTACCCATTAGGCCTTGTTTGACAGCAAGGGATTGTGGAGGTTTTGGAAGGAGAGGATTCCAGGGGATTTGGTGAATCCCCCTCTTCCACCCAATCCCCTTGAAACCTCAAATCCCCCTCTAGTCACATCCTTCAAATCCTCCTCTGTACAAAACAACGTTTGATAGGAAGGGATTGCCATATTGAATTAAAATGGTGCAGAACAGTTAAAAATCTAATCTTGCAACAGTTCTTCACATGAACAACATAATTCTATTGACTTGGAATCAATATATCATCACATACACATAACAGCAGATATTCTCTCACATCAGCATGACTTAGAACCAAAATGTCTCATAGGTTCTTGGCATTCACAAGTCCTGTGCAAGACATGCGTACATTCAAGCATGCTGAACTATTTATGCAACATAGAAAAGCATCTCTTGATGTTCCACAGCGATTGTTGGAAGACAGTACATGACAGGAGCATAAATTCCAACTACAAGTCAGCAGTAGCGCAGACACAAAAGCAACCGAGGAGACTCTCAAACAGACGATTTCGAGGGGACCCTGCAAACATCTCCTACTCCCTCCACTTGTTCCACTTCTCAACTGGTTCAGTGGGACCTGGAGGAAACCAAAATTCGTCTCAGCAAACAAAGAGACTTTTCCCTTGCATAAACAACAATGATCAGGTATATTTCAAGTAATATTAAGAGCACAAAATACAAAATTAAAAAGAGAACAAAGGCAAGCTCTGTTCAACTTCAGAGGTTGTAGACTGTTTGCAAAGGGAAAATTACAATGAAGAAATAGTATGAATTATTTCATGGCCTTGTTAGAGCTACAACAAGAGGTACAGAACTACTTTTAGATTAAATCAAATAGTAATAAACACAAAAGCAAGAAGAATCTGATGTGACACGCAAGATGCAACTTGATGGGTCGAAGATGTATGGACCAGTCAGGTCACCTGGTGGCTGGTGAGATACCACAAGATCTCTGTATTTATAGTCAGACCAAGGATTCTGATTGTATGAAGATGTTATGTGGTGCTACAATGTATGAAGATGTCAGGGAAGCTAACAATCTGGATTACGTCTCCTGATGGGTAGTATATCCAACTGACACTCATGAACAGACGATTTCTAGTACTATTATAGATAAGTTTGGGCTGGCTGACACCCGAGAAAGCACATACTTGGCTCTTATTCAACCATTCAAAACAATTCTGAGAGAATTGAAAATAAGAGAATTCAATAGTCTCCCAGAGAACAGGTAACTTCTAACTTTAGCAGCAGTAGTGCAAAGAACAAGCGGTCAAACTTGACCAACGAATTATATAGAACAATAGTAACTCCAAAATTCAGCTAAACAACTGCAAGATGCCAATTACACACTGGAAATGCAACATACAGCAGATCATCCAACAACAGATAACTTTTGGTTAAATTCAACAAGCCCATACAAAAGAGAAGCAAGCACCAGGCATATCAGAAAACTGCAAATCACAAACTCCAGCACTGCTCACCAAGAGATATAACTGAAAAAGATCCATCTTACTTAGATAGTACTAATACATAGGTTCAGTGAAAGAGCATGATAACAGATAATAAAGGGGGGCTTCACATGGTACCGATGCTGTAAGCTTGCCAAAATCGAAGGGGACGAGCCCTTCACAACAAAGCTTACAGAACCATGACCATCAAGCATCTAGGAAAAGTTGGTTTACAATTAAATTTGCTCCATGGTCACAACTCACAACACATACAAACAACAGTTCCAACATCTAATTTGCTCCATGGTCACAGCACATATCAACATCTAATCTGCACCACACTGCCATTACAATCAACAATGAAAAAGTTGGTTTACAATCTGCCAATTTATCCTCAACACACAAATTTATGGCAATCTCGACGGCTAGGGTTAGGGTAGAAGAGGACGGCGTTCTTGGCAAGCTAGCTGGGTAGGGTTAGTGTACATGTGGAGCTGGGGGTAGGAGACGCCGTTCTTGGCGTGCTTGCCGGTGAGGACGAGGCGGACGGAGGGCGTGCGGGAGGTGGCAGCCATGGAGAGGAGGGGGGAGGGGAGGGGAGGGGCTGCGGTTACTAACCACCGGGGAGAAGTCCAGTATGCCGGAGGAGATCGCCGGCGTCGAGGCGTCGAGACGGCGCGGGGAGGAGTCGGCGGCGGCGTGTTGGGAGGAGTCGGGCGGCGGCGTGAGTCGGGCGAGCAAATCCTCGAGGGGGGGCTCGAGGGTTCTGAAGCGCGTGGAAACTGATGGATCGACGGGGAATCGCGTGGGTTGGGCCGTCGAAACCCCGGGTACCAAATGGGCCAACGGGTATTTGCGAGGATTCTGGGCCACGCGAGGAATATCGGCTCGAAACCCCCCCAATCCACGCGAAACAAACGAGGCCTTAAGGACAATAGCGATGAGCTATCCAACTTAAACAAAATCTTGGACAAGATATGTCAAATCCACAGTACTCCCGGGAGGCCTGCAAACCATACCCACAGATATTGTTGGGTCTTCAAACAGTCCGGCAGACTCAACGCCGAACACAAGGGGCTCGACACGCCAAGTGAAGATGACGACGAGCACCACAAGCGAGCCCGGAAAACAAAAGAATTTCCCACAAGAGGTTAAACCGTAAACTCACTTCACGTGATCAAAGGAAAACAGAGCGGCACCCACTAAAATGCGCGCCGCACACCGGGTTGTCAAAACCAATCACCTTCGACCATCGTGACTATTCCGAAGTATCCGGCGCAGGATGGACTGCCTTGATATTGGATCCTATAATCGACGGATTCCAATTTACACAAGTCCTCATGGATGGCGGCAGTGACATAAACCTGATATATCAGGACACAATCCGCAGGATGGGGATAGACCCAACCAAAATTCGCCATAGCAGCACCTCCTTTAAAGGGGTAATGCCAGGCCCACATGCCCGTTGTACGTGCTCCATACTGTTAGAAGTTGTGTTCGGTTCATCCGTCAACTTTCGTCGCGAAAAGTTAGTCTTCCATGTCGCCCATTTAAAAGTAGCCATCAAGCACTATTGGGACGCGAAGCTTTTGCCCGCTTTAACGCAATACCGCATTATGCATCTCTAACACTTAAAATGCCCGGTCCACGCGGCATCATCTCATTCAAAGGGAGTATTAAGTGTTACTCGAGCACGGAAGAACGTGAGATTGTCCTGACAGCCCCACACCTATCCGGCTCCGCTAGTCAAAGAAACTGAGTAGGTCATTCAAACCCCGGACACGGCTAGACGAGTCCGGCGCCTACTAGCGGCATGCCCTCATACAAGGGGCTGCATGCATGTACAACAAGAGACAATAAAGCTCAATTTTCTTCACTTCTTCAAATCGTACTCCGTTTATTTAATGTAAATTACATCTTCCGCACGATCCTTTTTCTTTCAATCTAAGTTCCTCTCTTTTACAGATGAACAACGTGCTACACCCGTCCAGGATACGACACAATGGAGACACAGGCGCAGACGTGCAGTAGGGACCCGTTGCAAGGATTCTTTTCAGATTAAGACCCTGCGTAAACCTTTTTTACTGTCTCTTGTTGATATACATCCCCCGGTTCCTTACTATAACCGAGGAGGAGGCTGGCGTTTTGGCATTGGCCGCACCAGAATTTTTGCACGTACCTGGACAACAGGGGCTTAGGGAATTATTCTGCCCGTCTTCATAAAGACCGAATACCTTAGGGAGTATTCGGCGTCTCGAGTTAGGCCTTATATGCATCAGCTCCGAATCATGTCTTTGGTCAAATGTTGGGTTGCCCGGCTCCTGTGTTTTGCTGCCTTACGTTCCGTTTCATCGGCTAACGCGGCACCAGGAGAACTACTGCAATTGTGCCCCGGTTCGACCGGGCGAGCACCTCAGCAGAGAAAGCCGAAAACTGATTGTCATGATATAGCGAGAGACTGGTCAACCACTCGATGACTCACTGGAATGTTTAGGATTCCTCTGCATTAACGAAGGACCGGGTTTCGGTCAGGCACATACGCACCCCGAATTCGGGAGAGTGCGGTGCCCCCAGGGGCTATATAGTAGCCCCACCCTCGAACTCCTATGGCTAAGTGAAAGTGATAAAGCATCATAGTCCGGTTGCCTAGTTTGCTACGCTACCACCTCCTTAACTGGACCAAGACGTTGGATTAAGTGTGAAAAAACTCTTTCTTCGCAAACACCCCCGCACTATGTGCGTGGGGGCTGAAGCCAAGGACTGCCATCTTTCAGGTTATATATACATATACATAAACGACCGCACAGGGAGTAGTTTACTACTTGAACGCACAAGTATAAAAAGCTCTTATATTATATTGAAACATTGTTTTCACAAATTATACATGTCATTTAAACATATTATCCTTCGAGCACTGCGTCTCTATTACACGAGCGCCTGCAGACTTCCTCAAAGTAGTGCTCGGCGGTACTCGCTTCGTCCGAATCTTGGGATGCAACGTCGGTGGCCTTCATATCTGCCCAATGTCTTGACACGGGCGAGCCATCCGCGCCCCTCAATACACGCCGACCGCTTTATTGCGTCGACTGCGCTGTACCGCACTAAGGAACTGCTGCACTAAACCAAAATAACTCTTCGGCTGGGGTCCGCCCGGCCACAAATGAGTCATGACATGCTTCATGGCAAGTCCGGATAGTCGATTCAGCTCGTCCCATTCGGCCAACCGATCGGTCAACGGAAGAGGACGCTCCGGACTATGGAATTGAGACCAATATAGCTCTTCCCTTCTGTGCCCCTTCTGGCCCCGGAAGGGCTCAACCGCGTCCACAGTGCTCGCCGCCAAGTCCAGATAAGCATCCTCCAAACTCCACAACTTGTCCAACTGATCATACTTTGGATCCGTATATTTCCTCCGCAGCAGAAACGGTTTTCCAGCCGCAATTGCCCCGGCCTGACTCAGCTCCTCCTTGGCAGCTCTCAAGGCCGAATGGGCACTCTTGGATTCGGCAGCGGCCTTTTTCAGGCCCTCTTGCTCCGCTTGGCGTTCTTTTTCAAGAACCCCTCAGCGGTCGGTAGTATCCTTCAATTTTATGGCCATTCTGGCCATTTCCTCTTTGCTTCGGCAGTGAGCAGCCCGTTCGGCTTCTAGCTCTTCGGCCGCCCTTAAAGCAGCCGCATTACTATTTTTGGCTTGCTCTTTCGCTCGGGCGAGTTCCGCCCGTAGCTCCTCCACAGCAGCGGCACCATCTGCATTAAGCGTACAAATAGTAATACATGGGCGTCAAGATCCCTTACCAGGTGTCAGCGTCGAAGTCCCATACCTTGCGACTCGTCAAACCGTTTATTGACCAGGGCGATGTCCGCATCTGCCTCGTCAAGTTGCCGCTTTAGTTCGGCATATTCATCAGTCCGGCTGGCCACCGGACACCCCGCCACCTGTTTCGTAGCGGCGATATCTCATAACTGAGATTTTGATCCTCGGCACGCTGTCAATTTTGACAACATACCGATTCTCATGGGCTACTATCTATACAGGGCGCATTCTATATGTATAACTGTCAGAAGGTGCATCATTTTTTGCTTACCTCGAACCCCGTCAGTAAGCTTCTGACGGCTTCATGCAATCCGCTCTCCGCGGATGCAATTCTTTCAATCACCGTACCCATTAGAGCGCGGTGATCTTCTGAGATAGCCGCTCGCCCGAGCAGATCCTTCAGCTCCTCCGACCGCACACCACTTGGCGCCGAACCTTCTGGCCCCGCCGGACTTGGGGGAACCCTCCGCGATGACACCTTCGGGTCGTCCGCTTCACATGAGGGTGCGACAGGTGGAGGCGTTTCGCTCTCCATCATCTCCGGAAGAAGATCCCCCGAATTCGAGCTCTGCTGAGAAGTGCTGAGGTCCGAACTACAAGGTACAATTTCGGTTATCTTCATAAATAAACGCAGGGATGTTCCTTATTTACAAGACCCCTTGTTTTTACTTACGGCTCGCTGGAGGGCTGATCCCCTTGGGGAAATAGTGCGGCTGGGTTACTTCCCAGCGCCGTACTCTCCGACGAAGATTCCCTTCCCCTCTTTGAGGCCTTGACCTCCGGATCTTCCGAAGCGGTCCTCTTCTCTCCTCGAAAGATGGGACTTTTAATCCCTCCTTCCTTGATAGCCTCCTTCGTAGAGGCAGTTGCTTTCCCGATGTCCCCTTCGCCTTCTTCAAAAGGCGCGACCTTCAACATCTTGGTCAGCATCGGATGCGGCGTGGTCTCCGGGAGGGGAGCCGGACACCTTATTAACTTTGCCTTGGCTATCCACTTCAGTTCAAGAAACGGCTCATTTAAAGGGCATATATATATATGATAAATGAATGAACAGCTTGTCCGGTTACAGGACTACTTACTTGAGTATCTGGGAGATTGCAGCTTAGTCCTGCATCCTCAGTCAGGTCCGGACACTTCTCTTGTGATCCGAAGAACAGTTTATACATCTCCACGGGCGTCGTGCCCATAAAATTTTGGAGAGCTCGTGGTCCCTCCGGATTAAATTCCCACAGGCGGAGGGGGCGACGCTTGCAGGGAAGAAGACGCCGGATCACCATAACTTGCGCCACTGCAACTAGATTGATCTCTCTTTCCTGGAGGTCTCAAATACGGCCCTGCAGCAAGGGAACGTCCTTGGACGGCCCCCAGTCGAGCCCCTTGTTGACCCATGACGCCAGCCGCTGTGGTAGACCTGAGCGGAAGGCAGGGAGCGCCACCCATTTGGTGCCCCTGGGAGCGGTGACATAAAACCACTCCCGTTGCCACAAACTAAGCTCCTCTTGAAAAGAGCCCTCGGGCCACGGAGCATCAGCACATTTGCTTATGACCGCCCCTCCGCACTCTGCTTGTTGCCCCTCGATCATCTTTGGCTCCACCTTGAAGGTCTTGAGCCACAATCCAAAGTGGGGGTAATATGGAGGAAGGCCTCACATACGACAATGAATGACGAGATATGGAGGATGGACTTGATTCAAGTCATGGAAATCAAGCCGATAATAAAACATGAGCCCCCGCACAAAGGGATCCGTCGGGAAGCCTAAACCCCGACGGAAGTGAGACACGAACACCACGTTCTAGCCGGGCTCGGGAGTGGGAATGACCTGCCCTGGAGCAGGCAGCCTATGCGAGATCTCGCCGGTTAGATACCTGGCGTCTCGCAGCTTTAGCACATCTTCTTCTGACGGAGGAAGACATCCATCGGTCGTGCTGGTCGGAGCCGGACATCGTCGAAGGTCCGAAGCGCCTGAATCTGAAGCTTTGGGTGTTGGAACTCGAAGCGCGAGGCGAACTCGATGGAGGGTTTAAAAAGAAGAGGGCCTTGGTCTCATTATAAAGATGTTGAATACCAAGAGCCCACCCCGTGGTCGATTAGGACTCGCCTTTGAGGAGGCGTGCCAACGGGCACGGTTGGGTTACCCACGTCCGTATTGATGGGAATCCCGGAATAAGGGGGGCACGATCTATGCTTTGATAAGGCGTGCCAGGGAAACCGCCTCGCTAAACGCGCTAAGGTGAAACGGTAAAAAATGATTCATATAAAGGCTTGGCCATGGTGTGATGTCACACCGCGGAACGTCAGCAGATCTGTGCAAAAGTTATTCTCTCTACGGTGGAATGTGGAACTTGTTTTGCAGAGCCGGACACTATCCTTGTGTTCAAAACCTTCTATGAAGTATTCGGAGGAGGAACCCGCCTTGCAATGCCGAAGACAATATGCGCGCCGGACTTGTCGTCATTGAGGCCTTGTTCAGGGGCTACCGAGGGAGTCCCAGACTAGTGGGTGTCCGGATAGCCGGACTATCGTCACGGCCGGACTCCAAGACTATGAAGATTTAAGATTGAAGACTTTGTCCCGTGTCCGGATGGGACTTTCCTTGGCGTGGAAGGCAAGCTTGGCGATACGGATATGTAGATCTCCTACCATTGTAACCGACTCTGTGTAACCCTAACCTATCCGGTGTCTATGTAAACCGGAGGGTTTTAGTCCGTAGGACGAACAACAATCATACCATAGGCTAGCTTCTAGGGTTTAGCCTCCTTGATCTCGTGGTAGATCTACTCTTGTACTAACCATATCATAAATATTAATCAAGCAGGAGTAGGGTATTACCTCCATCGAGAGGGCCCGAACCTGGGTAAAAACATCGTGTCCCTCGTCTCCTGTTACCATCCGCCTAGACGCACAGTTCGGGACCCCCTACCCGAGATCCGCCGGTTTTGACACCGACAGTCGTCGTGCACTATCACGTTCAGCTCAGCGGATCAGCTCAAGTGCGCGGCAACGGCCAGAAGTCCTCCCCATGCTTTGTTCACTAGTCATCAGCAACGTGCAAGTCACCAGGACCCTCATCGACGGCAGAGTAGGAGTCAACGTCCTATCTGTCGAGACATTCAATGATCTCCAAGTGCCACACGATCAGCTTCAGCCAACCAATCCTTTCTCAGGAGTCACCGATGGCTCCACCGTCCCGATAGGGCAAGTTCGTCTTCCCGTCACCTTCGGACAGCGCAGCAACTACCGCACCGAGATCATCGGCTTCGACGTCGCCCACATTCCCCTGCCATACAATAACATCCTCGGGTACCCAGCTTTGGAAAAGTTCATGGCAGTGACTCACCATGGCTACAATGTCCTCAAGATGCCAGGAAGCGGAGGAGTCATCACAGTGCCTTGTGAGGAAAGGGACACAGTGTGCTCTCTTGAGCGTGCCTTCCAAGCTGCAGCAATTGAAGACCCAGATCACAGGAGCGGGAGACTTCCCGAGGCGATCCCCAAGAAGAAGAAGGCTTCGCCAGGTCCAAGCCCTCATGGGGTAGGCACCTCCGGAGGCATGGCAACAGGACCCGCGCCCGTTCAAGGGGCGCCACCCTCTGTCGCATAGGAAGGCGCGCCCGGCGCCCTCCTCAGGCGGGGCTCGGGGGCTGTTTCATGGCGAGCCACCGACCTAGCCGGGGTCACGAGGAAGGCGCTCAGGCACCACTTGGAGGCGTGCTTCAAGGCACGTTTCCCTCAGGAAGGTATGAGTCAAGGAGGGCCAAACACCCAGGAGCTACAGGAGTCAAGAGTCATGCGCGGCTGCCGCCGCTTGCCCGCCGCGGCCCCACATCCAGGCGAGGATGTTGGGCTGCGAATCTGCATCGACATACTAGGGCTCAACCAGGCCGCGTCTTAGGAGCGCCTCTGGCCCTCACGCGCGAGGCGTTGCGAGGGTCCACCTCACAGCTACGTTCGCATGCCCTTCGGCCTACCGAACGGGGTTGCCGCCCATCAGCGCCTGCTGAGGTGCGCTCTGAAGGCTCAGGAGGTCAAGCAGCGCGCGATCCTGGCAGAGATGGAGATGGCTCTCGAGGAACCCCCCATGCCCCCGGAGCCTCCCGAGGCTCCAGGACCGGAGGGCTCGTGAGGGACGGCTTCCTCATCATGCGTCGTCCGCTACCTCAACATGCCGCCATCTCCGACCATATCAGGTGACACCTTTCCAAGTTCCGTTTTCAGCTGGGAGCGCCCCTCGGGCTGCATCATTCCCAGGCCGCCTGGGTCCGTCCCTGCGGCATGTATCCGTTTTTCTTATGTTCTTTACTTACCTTGTTGGGGGCGCCCCTCGGGCTGCTTTATCACCAAGCTGCTCGGGCCAGACCCAGTGGCATGTGCTTTCTCCGCACCTATCTAGATGGATTTGCTTATTCGCACATAACATGCTTGACCTAATCGCCTGCTCGATTGACACCTACCTTTGGAGCCGCTCGCTCAGGCATGGCACTTGCGCACGGGTCCGTCCCTGCAACGCCGATAAATCTGAGTGGCTGAGCTCTGGCCGCGGCAACCCCGCAACGCGCTACCTCGCCAAGCCCTCAGTGCCCCCGATCACTCCCTCGGAGCGACCAATGATTTGGCTGGCAACCGTAGCAACGAACCTTGTTTCCCCTCGTGGTTGGTACACAGGACCTGCTCCGGGACTAATGCTGGCGGCATCACGAGCCTTCTCTCCTCCTCTCCGGCGCGATCCACTTGCACGTTAAAAGGGGGGCGCCTGAGCATCGTGACTCATGGGCTCTTACTGGCTCTCCAGCCCTCACCCGCTGGCCTTGACCCACGGCATCGCGACCTGTCATACCAGCGGCGGCTGAGCTCGCTCGAGGGCAGGGACCTGAGGACGTAGAGCATTAAGGAAAGCGCGGGGGAGAGGGAAGAAGCTCGCGAGGACCCAACCCAGCAACACCTCAGTTGCCGTCGCACGGGCACGGCACCTCATCGAACACCGCTCCAAACCGGCAATATAAGTCACGCAAAAACTGATCCGCCTTAGCGCTAAAACCCTCGCCTACTGCTGCTCTGTCACGGCAAAGCTGCCTACCTTTCTTGCCCAGCAGAGGCTGCTTGAGCGCTAAAGGGGACCTCCTGAGCATCGCGACTCAGGGGCTCTTACTGGACCTCGGGCCGCGCACCTCCTGGCCTTGACCACGGCATCGCGACCTGGCATACCAGCGACGGCTGAAGCCTACCTGGGGACCGGGACCTATCAGCGCAGAGCACCAAGCCCTCGTGAGGGAAGAAAGGGGGAGCTGAGCTGGGGCAGAACAAGCATCTCGCACCGATTCATCATAAGGATATAATATTCACAAAAACATGGCCAGCGCCTTACATACCCCCGCGGGGTGCTACTTTGATTATTTGCGGGAAATAAAAGATGCTAATCCTAAGGAACGCCGACTACTCGTGCCTCCACAGGAGACGCCATCATCAACAGTGGGCCGCAACGCGCCGGCGCCAACCCCATCCAGATCACCGGCGCCGGTAGCCTGAAGCGCCCGCCCGGCTCCGAGCGCGGTGCGAGCTCGGGGGCTCGTAGCTGTCATCGCTCATCTCCAGAGTCGCCAGAAGCTCGGCGGAGGCATTGGACCCTCCAGCCCCTTCGCTGCTGCCCGAGGAGCTGCCGAGGGGGCGACCGGCGGGCCAAGTCCTCGCCACGACGATGCCCCGACCGCCCTTCTCGGGGCAGCATTCCAGCCGGCGTCCTTCCGCGTCGAAGACCTTGAAGAACATCAAGGAGGCGCCATCGTATTCCAGGTGGATCACGAGGGCGCCCCTTGTCCGGCAGACCCGGGCGATCTCGCCCCAGCCTCGGGTCATGTAGACCTTGCCCGGAGCGACAACCGCAACCTCCGCTCCGGTCGCAGGGGTGCTGCAGCCAGCATGCTGCAACCAGAGCTCCAGAGAGCCCCTCGACGGGATCTCGAAGGCGAAGGAGGGAGGAAGGCGAATCCAAGATTGAGGAGGCATGGCGGCGTGGAGCACAAGCTCTCGGGAGGAGCCCTCGCCATGGACTCCAGGAGGAACGACGCACACCGCCGTGACCCGCCGGCACCGACGGCGGTGTCGTCCGTGGCGCTTGGTGTCTACTCCCCCATGGCCCTCAGTCCGGGCGTACAAGGGCAGCGGGAACCCCGGCGGTGGCCGCTTGAACCAGGGCCTCGACACCTCCTGCCGGGCGCCCTCATCTCGGCGGCAGAGGACTAGCCGTTTCTTCGGCGGAAGCGGGTCGGGACCCTCTCGGGGGGCCTTTCCCTTCTCTTCCGCAGAAAACCGTCGGATCGGAGCCATTGTCGCAATGTGGATCAAGGGCAAGGATGGAGAGGAAGGAGTAGCAAGGAGAGATGGATTGGATCGCGCCGTTCCGTACTTATAGCCGGAGGAGTCCAACCGTTGGCCTCCACGATCATAGGTAATCATGACCCATTTCTACGTGCAGGGACTTGGCAAGTCATGCAGTTGCCGAGGCGTCGTGGGGAAGCAGAGACGCCCACGACCAGTCAATCGCCACATGGCGCCCAAGGCCGCAGGCTGTTGGGGCCCGCGGCGCTTCGCACTTGCCCCTTTGCTTCTCTGCTAAGCCAAGTCCGGGCGCGCAGTGAGCCCGGGGGCTACTGTCGGCGTTCTAGGAACGGGGGTCCCCAGACTTGCCTGCCTGCGGCCTACGGCGTGGCTCAAGTGGGGGCCCAGCGCGGCCCAGCTTCATCAGCTCAAGCTGAAGACCCTCGCGAGGGGCCAAGCCTCGCGGCACGGACGATAGGAACCTTCCTCAGGAGCAGCCTCGTCAGGCAGGCTCATGAGGAGGCGGAGAGATCAAGGCAGGTACCTCACGAGGGTGCCCCGTGACGCAAGCCATGACGATCGAGATCAGGCGGGCGCCAGGCGGTCGCCAGCCCGCGCGATGTCCTCATTTCCCCTTTGGTGCAAAGGAGGCAAGCACAGGCCAAGGCATCAGGCAAAGGTTACCGCTTCGGTGCAACAAGACCAAGACCAGCAGAGCGGCCGGACGGAGGTCATCATGGAGCCCAGGACGGCGTCACCGTCAGAGTATTTGGCAGCCAAAGACCAACATTAGTCAGGATAAGTGTACTAGATGTTCCCCTTCAAAATGGCCAATTGTTGGTGCCCTTCCCGCTCATTATTTGGGAAGAGGCCCAGGGCCTCCCTCTATAAATAGGACTAGCCACCACAGAGGTAGAAAAGGGAGGAGACAAGGGGATCCATCGCTCGACAAGATAGGTCGAACCTACCGGAGAGTGAGAGAGAGAAGCGACTGGACTCACCCAAGCAGTCCAACGCACCAGTTCAAGAACAGCCCCTCGCGTGGTTGTTCTTCCTTTGTACTGTTCATCGTCAGCCCCTGAGGCAATCCACCACACCACAAACTAGAGTAGGGTATTACACCACAACGGTGGCCCAAACCAGTATAAACCTTGTGTCCCCTGTGTTGTTCATCGTTCCTAGTTTAGATCCCTTGCTAACCATCGACACGCGAGCTGGAGATCTCCGCGCGCGCCCTAGTGTTCGAACCTCAAGGGTCTGCCGGAACCCGAAATCCGACAACTGCGGGCCAACTCGTTTGGCCATCTAGAGCAGATCGAGAGCTACGCCCCTGGACATCAGGCCAGGTTTGGAAACTTGAATTACACTGCCGATATCCGTGGAGACTTGATCTTCGACGGATTCGGGCCCATGCCAGGTGTGCCGCACGATCACGACGAGCACGATATAGCTCTGCCGTCGGACGGTGTTCGGGAGATCACGCCAGCAACTACTCCGGCCTCTAGTCCGGAGCAGATCGCGCCATCCGAGGATGGGAGGATAGACACCGCCACGGAGGTCACGCCCTCAGTGGCGATAGAGCCGAATACTGACCTTACCTTCACGAGAGCCGTGTCGCCGAACTGCTGGACTCGTCCTCGGCCACGGACTCCAAACCACCCGCGCCCATACCTATCGAATCCGATTGGGCGCCGATCATGGAGTTCACCTCCACAGATATCTTTCAGCACTCGCCCTTCGGCGACATACTGAACTCATTAAAATCTCTCTCCCTGTCTGGAGAACCTTGACCGGACTATGTCTGGCTAGAGTGGGATGCGGATGACGAAGAAATTCACTCCCCACCCACCACCCACTTAGTAGCCACTATCGATGACTTAACCGACATGCTCGACTTTGACTCTAAAGACATCGATGGAATAGACAACGATGCAGGAGACGAACAGAAACCATCGCCAACAGGGCGCTGGACTGCCACTTCATTACACGACATATACATGGTGGATACACCCAAAGAAAATAATAACGAGGATGCAGCAAGAGATAGCTCCCACGACAAGCAATCAAAACGGCGCCGTAGGCACCGCTCTAAATCCCGCCTTGGCAAAAACAGCGACAACAGCGCAACAAGAAGCCAAATTGACCCAGCAACAGAGCAGGGTAAGCCAGCGGACGACGAACAAAGTGCGGAGCCGCTGTCCGAGCACGGCGACGCCGAGCATCAAGACAACCAACCCGCTCTCGGTCAGAGAACAGTCCGACGCACGACGACGAGTGCATCATCCTGGAAAGGCAGCTGGAGCAAGAAAGGCTTATGGCCACTGCAAGAAGTTTGAAGAAGCAGAAACAAAGGCTTAAGGCCGCACAAAATACACTCAATAGTAGATGGAATAAAGTGCTCGACACGGCAGAAAAGTACGATGGCAGGCGCCCCACGAAGAGCTACCCAAAGCGGAAGCTGCTGCCGGAATTCGACGAGGAGGCCTTCGAACCCTCGTAGCCAAAAAACAAAACCGCCGCTCGGTTGGATCGACGACCTCGTAGCCGCGATAGGGCGTCCAACGAGGCCGCACATAAGTCAGTACATGACCGACGCGAGGACCCGCATAAACGGGCCGGCGCAACCAGATCCATCTACGGATCAAGGAAACACGCTCCAGCACTCAGCCAACACCAAATACCACAACCGTCCGAACGCCATGGCACAGCCAAATACAGGGGTGCCGCACACCCCCTATGTTTCACCGACGAGGTATTAGACCATGAATTTCCAGAAGGGTTCAAACCAGTTAACATAGAGGCATACGACGGAACCATAGACCCTGTGGTCTGGATCGAGGACTTTATCCTCCATATTCACATGGCTCGTGGAGACGATCTCTACGCCATCAAATCCCCTCAAGCTCAAAGGACCAGCTCAGCACTGGCTGAAAATCCTCCCCAAAAATTCCATTGGAAGTTGGGAGGAGCTCGAGGACACTTTCCGGACTAAATTTCAAGGGACTGATGTCCGGCCCCTGGACGCTGATGATTTGAGTCATATAATTCAACAGCCCGAAAGCTTTGGAATAGGTTTCTCACTAAGAAGAACCAAATTGTCGACTGTCCGGATGCTGAAGCCCTAGCAGCTTTCAAGCACAGCGTTCGAGACGAATGGCTTGCCAGACACCTTGGCCAAGAAAAGCCGAGAACAATGGCAGCCCTAACAAGCCTCATGACCCGCTTTTGCGCAGGCGAGGACAGCTGGTTAGCCCGCAGCAGCACAAGCGACCCAAGCACATCCAAGGTCCGGGACGGCAATGGAAAACCGCGACGCAGTAAAAACAAGCGTCGAAATAAAGAAGACAACCCAGACAACACGGCGGTAAACGTCGGATTTAGAGGCTCTCGAACGGGTCAGCGGAAAAATCCCTTTAAAGGCAACGGAGATGAACCGACCGGCCTAAACAAAATTCTAGACAAACTATGTCAGATCCACGGCACGCCCGGCAAACCTGCAAATCATACCCACAGAGATTGCTGGGTCTTCAAGCAGGCTGGCAAGCTAAACGCCGAATATAAGGGGGAGGACACTTCGAGCGAGGACGAGGATACGCCTCGCCAGCAAGACACTGAGGGACAGAAAAAATTCCCGCCAGAAGTCAAAATAGTAAATGTTATCCACGTGACAAAGAGGAGAGGCAACTACGCACTCCGAAATACACGAGTCATAGAGCCCGTCACCCATGAGTCCTACCACTGGTCGGCCTGCCCGATCACTTTCGATCGCAGGGACCACCTAATAGGTATCCAGCAGGAAGGATCAGCCGCCTTGGTGCTGGTCCCAATAATAAACGGATACCACCTTACACGAGTCCTTATGGACGGCGGCAGTAGTCTAAATCTGATATGCCAGGACGCCGTCCGCAAAATGGGGATAAACCCAACAAACATCAGCCACAGTAATACTACCTTCAAGGGAATAATACCAGGCATAAAGGCTCGCTGCACGGGCTCTCTAGTACTAGAGGTTGTGTTCGGCTCACCCGACAACCTCCGGAGCAAAAGGTTAACCTTCGACATTGCTCCATTCCGAAGTGGCTATCAAGCACTACTCGGACGAGAGGCTTTCGCCCGTTTCAATGCAATACCGCATTACGCTTTACTCCAACTTAAAATGCCCGGTCCGCGCGGCACCATCACAGTACATGGAAATGTTGAGCGTTCGTTTCGAGCAGAAGAACGCACGGCTGCTTTAACAGCCGAACACTAGACGGCCTCACCACCAGAAATGATGACCGGTCGTTAGGACCGCGGACACGGTTAGACGAGTTCGGCCAATCATTGGATAGATATTGGTTCGATGGTTACACCCGTATAGACGGTACCAGGGGCTTCGCCGCGATAATTCGGCTCAACTTTACCCATCTCGACTTTTCATGGTTTATTTATAATAACCAAATTTTTGCACAACAACTTTTCACTAAGCACCTCTCTTTTACAGATGACGATCGTGCTACACCCGTCTAGGATACGGCACAACAGAGACACAGGCGCAGACGTGCAGCAAGGACCCGTGCAAAGGTTTCTCTTTAGATTAAGACCCTACGTAAACCTTTTTTACTGTCTTTTGTTGTTCACATCCTCCGGATTCTTAATACAACCGAGAAGGATGCTGACGTCTTGGCATGTGGCCACGTTAGAATATTGCTCATACTTGGACACTATGGGTTCATTATCCAAGGGCATCACCTAAGCCCAGTATATGTTTCAAAGACCGAACACCTTAGGGAGTGTTCGCGTCATGAAGTTAGGCCTTATATGCATCAGCTCCGAATCACGCCTTTGGTCAAATGTTGGGTTTGCCCGGCCCTGTGTTTTGCTACCTTCGCCCGCTCTATCGGCTAAGGTGGCACCAGAGAACTATCGCGATTGTGCCACGCTAGCCTTGACGAGCACCTCAGTAGAGAAAGCCGAAAATTTACTGTCGTGATAAAGCGAGAGACTAGTCAACCACTCGATGACTTATCAGAATCTTCAGGATTCCTCCGCATTAACGAAGGGCCGTTTCCCGGCCAGGCATGACCGCGCCAGATTCGGATGAGCGCGGAGCCACCAGGGGCTATATAGTAGCCCCACCACAAACTCCTATGGCTAAGTGAAAGTGTTAAAGCAATATAGTCCGGTTGCCTAGTTCGCTGCGCTATCACCTCCTTAATGGACCAATACGGTGGATCAAGTGTGAGCACGCGTCTTCTGCGAACACCCCTGCATTATATGCATGGGGGATGAAGCCGACGACTGCAAACTTTCAGGTTATATACACATATACATAAACGGCCGCACAGGAGGCATCATAACACTTTTAGGCAAAAGTATAAAAATAGCCTTTATATAATTTAGTAAAACATTGTTTTTCAATGGGAATACATGTCATTCGAACATAATATTCTTCGACCACTGCGCTTCTATTGAACGAGCGCCTTCAAGGACCTCATCAAAATAGTGCTCGACAGCTACTCGGCTAATTGCCTAACTAGGGGCTGCAATTGCGGTGGCTTCCATCTCCGCCCAGTGTGTTTTGGCACGGGCAAGCGCCATCTGCGCACCCTTGATGCACGCCGACCTCTTCATAGCGTCGATGCGCGGCACAACACCAAGGAACTGCTGCACCAAACCAAAGTAACTGTTCGGCCTTGGCCCTGCCGGCCACTGGTGATCCACAAAAGACCTCATGGCGAGTCCGGACAACCTATGGAGCTCGGCCCATTCGGCTATCCGCTCATTTAGAGGAAGCGGACGCGCTGGACCATTAAATTGCAACTAGAACAGCTTCTCCACTTCGTGATCTCTTTGATCTTTGAAGAACTCGGCCACATCAGCAGCACTCGCTGCCAAATCTAGATAGGCGTCTGCAGAACTCCACAACCGGTTCAGAGGAGCATACTTAGGATCTACGAACTTCATCCGCAGCATAAAGGGCTTCCCAGCCGCGATATCCCCGGCGTGACACAGCTCCTCCTTCATCGCTCTAATTGTAGAGCGGGATTCCTTGGCTGCTACCATGGCCTTCTCCAGCTCTGTATCCCTCGCTTGGCTTTCCTTCTCAAGAAGCCGGTATCGGTCGGCGGCATCACTTAACTCAACGGCCATCTTGGCCATCTTCTCCTTACTTTGGCAATGGGAAGCTTGTTCGGCCCTCAGCTCTTCAGCCGCCTTTAGAGCGGCCGCATCACTATTCCTGTCTTGCTTTTTGGCTCGGGCAAGTTCCGCCCGAAGGGTCTCCACTGCCACAGCTCCATCTGCATTTCACAACATGTTCAAGATACTGGCATTACGCTCCTCTTACCATATTTTGAAATCCGGAGAAATTACATACCCTGCGCCTCGTCAAGCCGCTTGTTGACAAGCACGATGTCGGCATCTGCCGCATCAAGTTGCCGCGTTAGCTCGGCAACCTCACAAGTCCGGCTAGCCACCAGACCTCCCGCCACCTGCATATGAAGATGGCTAGATTATTACCTGCGACAATGATCCTCTGTTTACCGCCGTTTCCGACGGCAACTAGAGTCTCAGGGGATACTATCTGCATAGGGCATATTTAAAACATGTGTGGTACTGTCAAAAATACACGTCACTTTGCGTACCTCAAAACCTTTCAGCAGACTCATAAAGGCTTCATGCAACCCGCATTCTGCGGATGAAACCCTCTCAACCACAGCGCCCATTAGCGCACGGTGCACTTCTGAGATAGCCGCCTGCTCTAGCAGATCCTTTAGTGCATCTGACCGCATGACAGGCGGAGCCGGACCCTTCCGGTTGCTCTGTTCAAGAGCCGGATACTGAGGACTTCGGGTGGCTAAAGAATCACCCTCTGGCCTTGCCGGATCGGGAGAAGCCCTCCGAGACGACACCTCGGGGTCGCCCGCCTCGTAAGGCGGGATGGCGTGGTTAGGCGTTTCGCTCTCCATCATCTCCGGAAGAAGATCCCCCGATGACGAACTCTGCCGAGAAGGGCCACAATCCGGACTACAAGATGGACGTTTCATATATTTTCTCAGAAGTAAAGTAGGATGTATTTTTACTATTAAACCCTTTCTTTTACTTACAGCTCGATGGAGGGCTGATCCCCTTGCAGGCACTGTACGGCAAAGATATCCCCTGGGCCAGGACCCTCTGGCGAAGATTTCTTCCCCCGTTTAGAGACTATTGTCTCCGGGCCTTCAGAGGCGGTCCATTTCCTTCCTTGGGGAGAGGGAGCTTTGGTTTCTTATCCCCAGTTGTCCGCCTTCGTGGAGGCATCATCTTCTTTCTTCCCACCTTTATCCTCCCCTGAGGGCGCTTGGTACGGCGCAAGCTCCAACATCCGGACTAGTACCGGATCCGGTGAGACCTCGGGGAGGGGGCCGGATACCTGATCATCTTCCCTTTGCTATCCAGTCCTGGTCAAAGAGCGACTTTTCAAAATGATGTCATGATGAATAGAAAGGCAACGTGTTCGGCCATAGGGCGACTTACTTGGGTATCTGGACGATTGCAGCTCAGACCCGCGTCCTTAGTGGAATCCGGACACATTGCTTGCGGTCCGAAGTACAATTTGTACATCTCCTCGGGCGTCATGCCGAGGAAGTGCTGAATAGCTCGCGGTCCCTCCGGATTGAATTCCCACGGACGGAGGGGACGACATTTACAGGGCAGGGTTCGACGAAGTAACATTACTTGCGTTACTGTGACCAGACCAATATGTCTTTTGAGTAGATCTCGGATGCAGCCCAGCAGTATGGGCACGTCCTTCACTGGCCCCCAGTCTAGCCCCTTGTTGATCCATGACGTTAGTCGTGGAGGGTGACCCGAGCGAAAGGCAGGTTTGGCTACCCATTTGGTACCCCTGGGAGCTGTGACATAAAACCATTCTTGTTGGCATAAGATGGACACCTCCTGGAAAGAACCCTCGGGCCATGGGGCATCGGTGCTTTTGCTTATTACAGCACATTCACATTCTGCATACCTCCCCTCGATCGTCTTCGGCTCCACTTGGAAGGTCTTGAGCCACAGGCCGAAGTGAGGGGTGATGCGGAGAAAAGCTTCGCACACGACATAAAGATGAGAAGTGGAGAATAGAATCCGGAGCTAAATCATGGAAGTCCAGCCCGTAATAGAACATGAGCCCCCTCATGAAGGGATCCAGAGCCAGGCCTAGCCCTCGAAGGAAGTGAGATATGAATACTACGCTCTCGCCGGGTTTGGGAGTAGGTATGACCTGCCCTTGAGCAGGCAGCCGGTGCGCAATCTCGTCGGTCAAGAACCTGGCCTCTCTTAACTTTTTGACGTCTTCCTCCGTGACGGAGGAGGGCATCCACCGACCTTGAAGGTTGGATCCGGACATGGTTGAAGGTCCGAAGCGCCTGACCTGAGCTTTGGGTGTTGGAACTCGAGGCGGGGGAGGGATTCGATTGAGTTCGAGGAATAAAAAAAGGATAGGCCTTGGTCTCTTTATGAAGAGGGTGAATACCAAGCGTCCTCCTCGTTGCCGTTTGGGACTTGCCTATAATCGAGGAGTCATACCAACGGGCACGACTGGGTTACCCACACCCGTATTGATGAGAATCTCGTGATAAGGGGACACGATTTCTACTTCGACAAGACGTGCCAAGGAAGCCGCCTCACGATATGCGCCAAGGCTGGTTGAAAAACACGGTTCGATAATAACTGGGCCATGGCATGATGTCATGGTATCAAATATGTCAGCAGGTCGGATTTGTGAATATTATTCTCTCTACGGTGGAATGTGGATCTTGTTTTGCAGAGCTGGACACTATACTTGTGTTCAAGATCTTCTAAGGAGTATTCGGAGGAGGAACCCGCCTTGCAATGCCGAAGACAATCTGCGCGCCGGACTCATCGTCATTGAAGCCTGGTTTAGGGGCTACTGAGGGAGTCCTGGATTAGGGGGTATCTAGACAGCCGGATTATATCCTTTGGCCGGACTGTTGGACTATGAAGATACAAGATTGAAGACTTCGTCTCGTGTCCGGATGGGACTCTCTTGGCGTGGAAGGCAAGCTTGGCGATACGGATATGTAGATCTCCTTCTGTTGTAACCGACTGTAACCCTAGCCCCTCCGGTGTCTATATAAACCGGAGGGTTTAGTCCGTAGGACAACAACAATCATATCATAGGCTAGCTTCTAGGGTTTAGCCTCTACGATCTCGTGGTAGATCAACTCTTGTAATACTCATATTCATCAAGATCAATCAAGCAGGAAGTAGGGTATTACCACCATAGAGAGGGCCCGAACCTGGGTAAACATCGTGTCCCTTGCCTCCTGTTACCATCCGCCTTAGACGCACAGTTCGGGACCCCCTACACGAGATCCGCCGGTTTTGACACCGACACCATTTTTTTGTAGTTTTCTTTTATAAACTAGACTAGTGCTAAAACAAGAAACAAAAAGATTCGATTGCAAGATCTAAAGATATACCTTCAAGCACTCACCTCCCCAGCAACGGCGCCAGAAAAGAGCTTATTTGACGGGGTGTGAGTGCCGCTTACCTAGCCTCCCCGGCAACGGCGCCAGAAAAGAGCTAGACATTGTTGGGCCTCCAAGTGCAGAGGTTTGTAGGAGAGTAGCAAATTTCCCTCAAGTGGATGACCTAAGGTTTATCAATCCGTGGGAGGCGTAGGATGAAGATGGTCTCTCTCAAGCAACCCTGCAACCAAATAACAAAGAGTCTCTTGTGTCCCCAACACACCCAATATAATGGTAAATTGTGTAGGTGCACTAGTTCGGCGAAGAGATGGTCATACAAGTGCAATATGGATGGTAGATATAGGTTTTTGTAATCTGAAAATATAAAAACAGCAAGGTAACTAATGATAAAAGTGAGTGTAAACGGTATTGCAATGCTAGGAAACAAGGCCTAGGGTTCATACTTTAACTAGTGCAAGTTCTCTCAACAATAATAACATAATTGGATCATATAACTATCCCTCAACATGCAACAAAGAGTCACTCCAAAGTCACTAATAGCGGTGAACAAACGAAGAGATTATGGTAGGGTACGAAACCACCTCAAAGTTATTCTTTCCAATCAATCCATTGGGCTATTCCTATAAGTGTCACAAACAGCCCTAGAGTTCGTACTAGAATAACACCTTAAGACACAAATCAACCAAAACCCTAATGTCACCTAGATACTCCAATGTCACCTCAAGTATCACTGTGTATGATTATACAATATGCATCACACAATCTCAGATTCATCTATTCAACCAACACATAGAACCTCAAAGAGTGCCCCAAAGTCTCTACCGGAGAATCACGACGGAAACGTGTGCCAACCCCTATGCATAGGTTCATGGGCGGAACCCGCAAGTTGATCACCAAAACATACATCAAGTGAATCACATGATATCCCATTGTCACCACAGATACACACGACAAGACATACATAAAGTGTTCTCAAATCATTAAAGACTCAATCCGATAAGATTACTTCAAAGGGTAAACCCAATCCATTAAAAGAGAGTAGAAGGGGAGAAGAAACATAAGATCCAACTATAATAGCAAATCTCGCAATACATCAAGATCGTGCCAAATCAAGAACACGAGAGAGAGAGAGAGAGAGAGAGAGAGAGAGATCAAACACATAGCTACTGGTACATACCCTCAGCCCCGAGGGTGAACTACTCCCTCCTCGTCATGGAGAGCGCCGGGATGATGAAGATGGCCACCGGTGAGGGTTCCCCCTCCGGCAGGGTGCCAGAACAGGGTCCCGGTTGGTTTTTGGTGGCTACAGAGGCTTGCGGCGGCGGAACTCCTGATCTATTCTCCTCTTCGGAAGTTTTAGGGTATATGGGTATATATAAGAGGAAGAAGTACGTCAGGGGAGCCACGAGGGGGCCACGAGGGTGGAGGGCGTGCGTGGGGGGAGGGCGCGCCCCCTACCTAATGGCTCCCTCGTTTTTTTCCTGACGTGCACTCCAAGTTTTTCCGTAGCTTTCCTTCCAAAATAACTTCTCCAGCTTGGTTTCATTCCGTTTCGATTCCGCTTGATATTCCTTTTCTTCAAACACCAAATAGGCAAAAACAGCAATTCAGGCTGGGCCTCCGGTTAATAGGTTAGTCCCAAAATAATTTAAAAGTGAATAATAAAGCCCAAAATTGTCCAAAACAGTAGATAATATAGCATGGAGCAATCAAAAATTATAGATACGTTGAAGACGTATCAGGGCACAACCCACCTGGGCGCGCCAGGAAGCCCAGGCATGCCCTGGTGGGTTCTACTCATTCAGGCCCACCTCTGGTGCCCATCTTCTGCTATATAAGTCATTTTTACCTAGAAAAAGTAAAGAGAGGACTTTTAGGACAAAGCGTCGCCGTCTCAAGGAGGAACTTGGGCAGGAGCACTTTTGCCCTCTGGCGGAGCGATTCCGCCGGGGGAACTTTCCTCCCGGAGGGGGAAATCATCGTCATCATCATCACCAACAACTCTCCCATCTTGGGGAGGGAAATCTCCATCAACATCTTCAATAGCACCATCTCCTCTCAAACCCTAGTTCATCTCTTGTGTTCAATCTTTGTACCGGAACTATAGATTGGTGCTTGTGGGTGACTAGTAGTGTTGATTACATCTTGTAGTTGATTACTATATGGTTTATTCGGTGGAAGATTATATGTTCAGATCCAATATGCTATTTAATACCCCTCTGATCTTGAGCATGTTTATCACTTCTGAGTAGTTACTTTTGTTCTTAAGGTCACGGGAGAAATCATGTTGCAAGTAATCATGTAAACTTGGTATGTGTTCGATGTTTTGATAGTATGTATGTTGTGATTACCTTAGTGGTGTCATGTGAACATCGACTACATGACACTTCACCACATTTGGGCCTAAGGGAATGCATTGTGGAGTAGTTATTAGATGATGGGTTGCGAGAGTGACAATAGCTTAACCCTAGTTTATGCGATATTCTGTAAGGGACCGAATAGATCCAAAAGTTTAATGCTATGGTTAGAATTTATTCTTAATACTTTTCTCGTAGTTGCGAATGCTTGCGAGGGGGTTAATCATAAGTAGGAGGTTATTTGAGTCAAGAATGGTCTTGAGCGAACCTGCCATGCTAGCCGAGGTGTTGAAGTTGCACCGATCAATGAGTTCATCCACCACATCATCTTTCAGATCGGGGCAAGAATAACGGGGTCGTTTCCGGCCTGTTCCCTCCATGGAGAAGATGATCGAACAATGGCAGAAGTAAGGGTGAAGGCAAATGGAGGGAGGAAGAGCGTGCGACACAAATCGAGAGGGGAAGGCGAAGAGGCGGTGGACGGTTGCCACAGTACAAGAGGCTAGTGGGGAGCGAACGGTTGCCACAGAGGTCACACACTGACGACAAGGCCGAGTGAACTGCATGCATATATCGCACACACCTTGATCTGGCTGACAGTTTCTTTTGTGTTGCCTAATCACAAATAGTTCATCTGAGTGAACCGTATGATGTACATCGCACAGACCTTCATCTGGCTGCCCGTTTCTTTTGTGCTTCCTAATCACAAACAGTTCATCCGAGTGAACCGTATGCTGTGTATCACACACGCCTTCATCTGGCTGCCCGTTTCTTTTGTTCCTCCTCATCGTGAACAGTTAATTGAACTAAATTGTATGCCCTTCATGGCACACGCAACTAAAATCTAAACCGTGTTTGATACATCCGTCGTGGCAAACTTTTTATACATTTTTGACAGTTTGCATACACCACCGTTTGCGATTATTGCATCGCACACAGTTTCTCGAAGGGTCTCTGATCGTAGTGTCGCGTTAGCAGCATCCTGCAGTAGTGACACGCTTTTACAAACCAATCTCGCTTAGCACGCATCCTAGCGGTTCTTTCTTTACACTCATCAATAGAAATTCTAATAGCTTTCAGAGATTCATTAAAATCATGCTTGGGTGGCATAGATCTAATTTTCAAAGAATCAATCTCAAGAGAAATTCTATCAACGTTCCTAGCCAAATCATCAATCTTGAGCAATTTTTCCTCAACCATAGCATTGAAATTTTTTTGGGAATTAATAAAATCTTTAATATTGTTCTCAAGATCAGAGGGCATCTTATTATAATTTCATCAGAATTTTTGTAGTAATTACCATAATTATTAGGGAAATTACTAGGAAACAGCCTAGGATTGAAATTACCTCTATAAGCGTTATTACCTATATTGTTCCTACCAACAAAATTCACATCCACAGATTCATTATTGTTCTGAAGCAAAGTAGACAAAGGCATATCATTAGGATCAATAGGAGCACTCTTACTAGCAAACAATTTTATAAGTTCATCCATCTTTCCACTCAAGGTATTAATTTCTTCAATCGCATGCACTTTTTTACTAGTAGAAGATCTTTCGGTATGCCATTGAGAATAATTAGCCATAATATTATCTAGGAGTTTAGTAGCTTCTCCTAATGTAATTTCCATAAAATTACCTCCCGCGGCATAATCTAAGAGATTTCTAGATGCAAAATTCAATCCGGCATCAAAAATTTGTATGATCATCCATAAACTTAAACCATGAGTAGCGCAATTTCTTATCATCAATTTCATCCTCTCCCAAGATTGTGCAACATGTTCATGATCAAGTTGCTTAAAATTCAGAGATGATCTTAGTGGGAGGAAAATACTTGGAAATAAAAGCATCTTTACAGTTATTCCATGAATCAATACTATTTTTAGGCAAAGATGAAAACCAAGTTTTAGCACGATCTTGTAGTGAGAACGGAAATAGCTTCAATTTAACAATGTCATTAACCACATCTTTTTTCTTTTGCATATCACACAACTCAAAGGAAGTATTTAGATGGGATGCGGCATCTTCACTAGGAAGGCCAGAAAATTGATCTTTCATAACAAGATTCAGCAAAGCGGCATTAATCTCATAAGATTCCGCACTAGTGGCGGGAGCAATCGGTGTATTAATAAAATCGTTATTATTAGTATTGGAAAAATCACACAACTTGGTATTTTCTAGTGACATCGTGACAAAGCAAGCAATGTAGCACATGAGCAACCAAAAGGAAAACAAAAATAGAATGGAAGAAGGGCGAATAAAAAGGCAAATCTTTTTTGTGATTTTCTAAAAATGTTTTAGAAGCCGGGGAGAGGAAAATAATAATCCCCATGTGCAAGGAATCATCGTAGCACTTTCCAAAGGTGGAATGGAGTGTCGAACCCACAAGGAGCTAAAGGTAAGATCAATATTCTCTCAAGCCCTATCTGCCACTGATACGACTCTACGTGCACCGAACGTTTTACTTCCAACTAGAAACGGGAAATAAAACTACGTTGTGGGTATGAAGAGGATAACTTTGCATGATATCGGAGAGCTAAAATATAAAAGTAGGTGCTGTTATCATAAAGTTAGAATATATTACTAAATAATATAAATAGCGAGTGTGGAATAATGGTGGATCGGTGTGCGGAATTGTCCTAGGCAATTGTTAACAAGACCGGTAATCACTATTGCAGTTTCATATGAGGGAGAAGCATAAGCTAACATACTTTCTCTACTTGGATCATATGCACTTATGATTGGAACTCTAGCAAGCATCCGCAACTACTAAAGATCATTAAGGTAAAACCCAACCATAGCATTAAAGCATCAAGTCCTCTTTATTCCCATACGCAACAATCCCTCTTACTCGGGTTTGTATTTCAGTCACTCAACAACCCACTATAAGCGAATCATGAACGTATTGCAACACCCTACAGCGGGAATCCCTCATGCTTGTGCGACACGGAGGGCACCATAGGACAGCAAAAAAGTAAAACACAGAACTCATACCAGTCTAGATCATCAATCAACCCAAAGACAAAAGATATCTACTCAAAACATCATAAGATGGCAACACATCATTGGGTCATAATATGTGGCATAAAGCACCATGTTCAAGTAGGGATTAAAGCAGGGTGCGGGAGAGTGGACCGCGTAAAAGAGATGGGGATGGTGATGTTGATGAAGACAGTTACTGTGGCGATGATTCCCCTCTTGATGGCACTCCGGTGCCACCAAGAGAGAGGAGGAGAGGTTCTCCCCCTTGTGCTTCCTCCTCCATGGCCACCACCCTCTGGTCCTTGGCCTTCATGGTGATGATGGCCCCTCCGGGATACTCCTCCATGGCCACCGATGATGATGGTCCCCCTCCGGCAGGGTGCCAGAGAGGGCCTAGATTGATTTCTCGTGGCTACAGAGGCTTGCGGCGGCGGAACTCCTGATCTAGGTTAATTTTCCGAGGTTTCTGTATTTATAGGAGTTTTTGGCGTCGATCTCACGTCAAGGAGGTGCCCGAGGTGTTCACGAGGTAGGCCCACGCGCCTGGGGGGGGTGGGCGCGCCCCCCACCCTCGTGGGCACCTCGGGACTCTCCTGGCCCAACTCTTTTACTCCGAGGTCTTCTTTTGGACCATAAAAAATCATCAAAAATTGGCCCGTCAATTGGACTCCGTTTGGTATTTCTTTTCTGGAAAACTCTAAAACAAGGAGAAAACAGAAACTGGCACTGGGCTCTAGGTTAATAGGTTAGTCCCAAAAATCATATAAAAGTGTATAATAAAGCCCATTAAACATCCAAGATAGATAATATAACAGCATGAATACTTCATAAATTATAGATACGTTGGAGACGTATCAGAAAACGAGAGGCAAATGGCAAATAATGTAATGCAAGATATGAGAGTTTATGGTAGGTACTTGGTAGACTTGATGTAGAACCTCCCCGGCAACGCGCCAGAAATTCTTCCTGCTACTTCTTGAGCTTGTGTTGATTTTTCCCTTGAAGAGGAAAGGGTGATGCAGCAAAGTAGAGATAAGTATTTCCCTCAGTTTGAGAACCAAGGTATCAATCCAGTAGGAGGTACACGCAAGTCTCCAATCTATGCACCTGCACAAACAGTCAAACACTTGCACCCAACGCGATAAAGGGGTTGTCAATCCCTTCACGGTCACTTACAAAGGTGAGATCTGATAGAGATAGATATAAATGATTAGTAAAACATAAAACAAAGTAAAAGTAAATAAATGGCAGCAAGGTGTTTTTTTTTTGGTTTTTTGGTTTATAGATCTGAAAATATATGATGGAAAATAGACCTAGGGGCCCATAGGTTTCACTAGAGGCTTCTGTCTTGAAAGAAAATAATACGGTGGGTGAACAAATTACTATCGAGCAATTGATAGAAAAGCGCAAAGTTATGATGATATCCAAGGCAATGATTATGAATATAGGCATCATGTCTGTGTCAAGTAGACCAAAACGATTTTGCATCTACAACTATTACTCCACACATTAACCGCTATCCAGCATGTATCTAGAGTATTAAGTTCATAAGAATAGAGTAACGCCTTAAGTAAGATGACATGATGTAGAGGGATAAACTCAAGCAATATGATGAAAGCCCCATCTTTTTACCCTTGATGGCAACAATGCAAATACGTGCCTCGCTACCCCTACTTTGTCACTGGGTGAGGAAAACACAAGATTGAACCCAAAACTAAGCACCTCTCCCATTGCAAGAAGAACCAATCTAGTTGGCCAAACCAAACCGATAATTCGAAGAGAAACACAAAGATATCAAATCATGCATATAAGAATTCAGAGAAGATTCAAATAATATTCATAGATAAACTGATCATAAATCCAAAATTCATCGGATCTCAACAAACACACCGCAAAAGAATATTACATCGGATAGATCTCCAAGAACATTGAGGAGAACAGTGTACTAAGGATCAAAGAGAGAGAAGAAGACATCTAGCTACTAGCTATGGACCCGTAGGTCTGTGGTAAACTACTCACGCTTTGTTGGAAGGGCGATAGAGTTGATGTAGATGCCCTCCGTGATCGAATCACCCTCCGGCAGGATGCCAGAAAAGGACCCAAGATGGGATCTCACGGGAACAGAAGGTTACGGCGGCAGAAAAGTATTTTGGTGGATGCCTCGGGCACCTCCTTGACGTGAGACCGACGCCAAAAATTCCTACAAATACAGCAACCTCGGAAAATTAACCTAGATCGGGAGTTCCGCCGCCAGAAGCCTCTGTAGCCACGAGAAATCAATCTAGGCCCTCTTTGGTACCCTGCCGGAGGGGGCCATCATCACCGGTGGCCATGTAGGAGTATCCCGGAGAGGCCATCAACGCCATGAAGGCCAAGGACCAGAGGGAGAACCTTTCCTCATCTAGGGGGGAGGCCATGGAGGATGAAGCACAAGGGGGAGAGCCTCTCCTCCTCTCTCTTGGTGACACCGGAGTGCCATTGAGAGGGGAATCATCGCCGCGGTGATCATCTTCATCAACATAACCATCATCATCACCATCCTCATCTCTTTTACGCGGTCCACTCTCCCGCACCCCGCTGTAATCCCTACTTGAACATGGTGCTTTATGCTACATATTATGATCCAATGATGTGTTGCCATCCTATGATGTTTTGAGTAGATATCTTTTGTCTTTGGGTTGATTGATGATCTAGATTGGTATGAGTTGTATGTTTTACTCTGATGCTGTCCTATGGTGCCCTCCGTGCCGCGCAAGCATGAGGGGTTCCTGCTGTAGGGTGTTGCAATACGTTCATGATTCTCTTATAGTGGGTTGGTGAGTGACTGAAACGCAAACCCGAGTAAGGGGGTTATTGCGTATGGGAATAAAGAGGACTTGATGCTTTAATGCTATGGTTGGGTTTTACCTTAATGATCTTTAGTAGTTGCGGATGCTTGCTAGAGTTCCAATCATAAGTTCATATGATCCAAGTAGAGAAAGTATGTTAGCTTATGCCTCTCCCTCATATGAAACTGCAATAGTGATCACCGGTCTTGTTAACGGTTGCCTAGGACAATTCCTCACACCGATCCACCATTATTCCACACTCGCTATTTATAATATTTAATAATATATTCTAACCTTATGATAAAAACACCTACTTTCATATCTTATCTCTCCGATATAATACAAAGTTATCCACTTCATACCCACAACGTAGTTTTATTTCTCGTTGCTTGTTGGAAGCAAATGTTCGGTGTATGTAGAGTCGTATCAGTGGCAGATAGGGCTTGAGAGAATATTGGTCTTACCTTTAGCTCCTTGCGGGTTCGACACTCTATACTTATCACTTCCACCTTTGGAAATTCCTACGATGATTCCTTGCACTTGGGGATTATCAAGCTCTTTTCTGGCGCTGTTGCCGGGGAGCAATATCGTGGGGTTGATATTCTCGTGTGTGATTGTTTGATTTCTTCACTAAGTAGATTTTGTTTTTACTTTTTGTTTCTGTTTAGTTGTGGGTGAAACATACAAAAAAATTAAAAGAATGAAAATACAAAAAAATTACTTTCCTTTCATGCCCAAATTTTTTTTTCAAAAAGCGAAGTGATTGGAAAGTTATGCATTGAAGAAGTGAGGGTCGACCTTGAGCACTTGTGTTCATGCTCACGGAAACAATGTAGAATTTTTCATGGAAGTTTCTCTGTAAATAATTATCCCCTTGTATATATTCATTGTATTATAAAAATAATGTGCCAAGCTTTGGTTTTAGGATGATTAGATTGCTTGTTTACTATGTGCAGAACAAAAACAAAAACTTTGGCTGTATTGCGTGAATTTACATTTTTTACTGGAAATTCAAATGGGTCTGAAACGTTATCCAAATTACTTCTGTACAAGTTGTTAAAATTTTCAAATTTATTTCATAATTGTAGGAGTTACATAAGTTTACCAAACTTCCAGATTACTAGAGATTGTTCTGTTTTTAACAGATTCTGTTTTGCGTGTGTTGTTTGCTTATTTCGATGAATCTATGGCTAGTATCGGGGGGTATGAACCATAGAGAAGTTGGAATACAGTAGGTTTAACACCAATATAAATAAATAATGAGTTCATTATAGTACCTAAAGGTAGTGATTTGCTTTATTACACTAATGGATCTCACAAGTTTTTGTTAAAGTTTTGTGTGGGTGAAGTGTCCGAAGGTCGAGGAGCTATCAATATGAGAAGAATAAAGAGAGGAAAGAGTTCAATCTTGGGGATTCCCAAGGCACCCCAAGTAAATATTTCAAAGGATACTCAAGCATCTAAGCTTGGGGATGCCCCGGTTGGCATCCCATCTTTCTTCTTCAACAAATATCGGTATACCTCGGTTTTTGCTTTGTTCACATGATTTGTGCCTTTTGTGTTTTCGTTTTTCCTTTAAGTACCATGCTAGCATGAGATAGCCCTTCATTGCTTTATATAATACTTCATGTGCTTAACTTATATCTTTTAAGTATGATCTTATAGAATCGCTCTTTGTGCTTCACTTAAATCATTTGAGTATGGTTTTATAGAATGCTTTGTGTGCTTCACTTATATATTTAAAGCTTGGATATTGGTTAGTATATATTAATTAAAGAATGCTCCATGAACTTCACTTATACCTTTTGGAGTATGAATAATACTATAATCTAAAGTGGGGTTGGAAGAGTGTCAACTTTAGGAATTAGTGATCCCACTATTCCGAATGAGAAGAATTTTGCATATGTGGAAAGTAGAAAAATTTCATGCTTGTAGATCATGGAAATAATACTTTATGTGATGGTTATATTGTTGAATTCATTCATGATGCTACTGAAAATTATTATGAGGGAGGAATATATGCTTGTAGGAGTTGCAATAATACCAAGTTTCCTCTCTATGTGCTTAAAGTTTTGAAGTTATACTTGTTTTGCCTTCCTATGCTAGTTGATTCTTGTTCCTATAAATTATGTGCTCACAAATCCCTAGGCATAGGAAGTGGGTTACATTTAAATGTGCTAGTCATATTCTTCAAGATGCTCTCTTTGTGTTTCGATTCTTGTCTATTATGTGAGCATCATTGAAATCATCATGCCTAGCGAAAAGACATTAAAGAAAAGCGCTTGTTGGGAGACAACCCAATATTAAACCTTACTGTTTTTGCGTGTTTACATGATTAAGCTACTGTATAATCATGTTTTATAGCTTTTATTTCAATAAAGTGCCAAGTAAGACCTTTGGGAAGACTTGGGAGAAAGTCACTGTGATCTTGCTGTAAAAAACAGAAACTTTGCGCTCACGAGATTAGCTGTCATTTTTTTTACAGAAGAGAGCTTTTTAGTTGATTCTTTTTTCAGAAGATTAATAGACAAATTCTTCACGTCCACCATTGTATTTCATAATTTTTGATTAGCAGAATTATGGTTTATGTTCAGATCCTTACAGAATGTTCTGTTTCTGACAGATTCTGTTTTCATTGCATAGTTTGCTTGTTTTGTAGTTTCTATGACTTATATTTATCAATATAAATTGTAGAAATGATATGGTACAGCAGGCATTGTGTGATAAAAATTATGAAACTTGTCCTTAACAGTACTAAAGTGAATGGTTTACTCTTTATCATACTAACCTATCTCACAAAGTTTGGTTATGTTTTGTGTGATTGAAGTTTTCAAGCTTTGGGTGAGATATTGATATGAGGAGAATAAGGAGTGGAAAGACCCTAAGCTTGGGGATGACCAAGGCACCCCAAGGTAATATTCAAGGAAGACTAAGTACTTAAGCTTGGGGATGCCCCGGAAGGCATCCCCTCTTTCGTCTTAAATACTATCGGTATGCCTTACTCGGAGCTATATTTTTATTCGTCACATGATATGTGTTTTGCTTGGAGCGTGTTTTCAATTTTACTTGCTTATTGAATTAAAAAAATCATTGGATCTGAAATATTGAATGAAAAAGAATCCTCCCAAGGCTAGTTAATTATTTGACTACTCAGTGTTCTTCACTCATATCTTTTGGAGTAGTTTGTCATTTACTCATGTGCTTCACGTATATCCTATGAGTAAATGGTTAAATAAATTGAATGTCATAAACCTAAATTTATATATGTTTCATATGCTTATAACATGGGGAGTAATACTTCACACATAATAAGTATAGGTAGTAAACTTATTGAAAGTTAGCAAACGTAGAATTGGTCACTTGAGCAATTCATGAAAGAATATTGAAGGAAGAGGGATTTAACATATAAATATACTATCTTGGACATTTTTTGTAATTGTGAGCACTCACTAAAATATGACATGCTAAAAGGTTGATGTTGTACAAGTAAGACAACGTAATGGGTTATGTTTTCTTATATCTGAAATAAAGTATATTGTCATGGATCGCCCAACACGTTGAGCTTGCCTTTCCCCCTCATGCTAGCCAAATTCTTTGCACTAAGTAGAGATGAGATACTACTTGTGCTTCCAAATACCCTTAAACCTGGTTTTTCCATGAGAGTCCACCATACATACCTATGGATTGAGTAAGATCCCTCAAGTAAGTTGTCATCAGTGCAAGCAATAAAAATTGCTCTCTAAATATGTATGATTGATTAGTGTGGAGGAAATAAGCTTTATACAATCTTGTGATGTGGAAGAAATAAAAGCGACGGACTGCATAATAGAGGTCCATATCACAAGTGGCAATATAAAGTGACTGTAGCGACCCGACCCAAAATCGGTCAAGTCTCTATGTCTGTACCATCCCAAGATCATGCTGGTACTCACAGTACATTGATGAAATAATCAAAGTTCAATCACACCTGAGTTTATTACACGGTTCTCATATCGAGTCTTTATTACAATAGAATAAATTCGGCCGAAGGCCAACTCATGAGAAATAAACTAAGTAAAGCTGCGAAGTGAGCGAAATAGCGAGTCCATCCGACTCCATAGGGCAATCGCTAAGCGCGAGCGTAGCCTCAATCCTGATCGGAATACTCCTCTGCAACATAAGACGTTGCAGCCGTGTAGGTCAGCATTTTGAATATGCTGGCAAGTCATGAAGAGAGAATAACAATAATAATACTAATACTATATGCAATTTGGCTGTGGAGCTCTAAGTTTCATCATTTTGCGAAAAGCCAATTTTTCCCTACTACAGTGGACTTTCTTGCAAATACTACAAAATTGTTGGTAGTTATTGAGATGGTTCCGCCAACCAATGTCTCATTCCCAAATTATTAAGTGATAACCCCCTCAATTAATTTATAAATTTTAGTGTTGAGATTTCCGAATACTTCCAAGTTCCAGAGGCTCAAATTGTCCGTAACCAGGGACACGGCTAATCGATTAGATCTTTAACTCTGCATAGGTTTGCGCACTTTACCCGCAAGAATCGTTCCCTCCTTTTAAAGTCTTCGCACTTCATGGTGTTTGAAGACGGGACGAACGAAACAGGGTCTTCCGAAGAGTTCTTCTGGCCACTGCTGGTACCCATCCAATCCTACCGTTCTTCTACATCTCGTAGTACCGTCCGACCAGCGTCACAACTAGGGTTGACCAAGCCAGAGCCCATAATGGCTTGCGGCTGCACAGGTAAGCTTCCGGTCAATGGGGTATACATCCGTCTCTTCGTGGCTGGGTGAAGCTTTCCGCAAGATGTCATGGCACTTCTCCATGCATCCCGGCCAACCACTGGGTTCTCCAGGGTGCCCGTCAACCGTCCTCCACCCAGTAGTGAATTCCGAAGTCCATCTTGAGTTTGAAGTTCATGGGGTTGTCATCATATTTGACTCTCACATCTCCCTTATGAATTCACTCAACCAACCCCGTCTACGAGCATAGCAAAATTAAACTACTTCGTCCCGGGTCATGGTAACAAGGGGAATTGGTTCATCTTACCACATGATACTACTCAAGAAACATAACTTCAAAATTTCACCTACTGCATGCATGGTGGGGAGGTATAATTCTAATGCAACAAAACATAGGTATTGTAAAAAAACATGATCAATGACTTGCCTTGCTGACGATCCTCGTAAGCTAGGGACTCGTAGTAGCAAGCTTCGCACTCCGGAAATTCTACCGAGACAAACAATAATCACAATAAGCATATAGCATATGATCACTTAACACAATAGCATAGTAACATAACACACCAAAACAAACGAATCAAAACCCAAAAGAAAACTCGAAGAAATCCAACTCAAAGTTTTCCTACTTCAAGCAACAACTAGAAATAGTTTTACATAACAAAAAATTTCTTAACATAACCTAAGCATGGGTTTTTGTTAACTTAAAAGAAAAGAATGCATTAAGCAACTAGGAGCAAAAAGAATCAATTTAAAAGCTATTATAAACTCCTATTAGGCCTAAAGCAAATGTTAGTAGAAAAAAAGTTTCATTTATTATAAATAAAATTTCATCCTCTAAGGTGACAGAAACTAACCTAGAATAATTTATCACATGTGAAAAATAAATTTATTTGCTAACTAAAACAATAGGAAAACAGTAGCTAGTTAATTAATTAAGAATAGCATGATTCTGATTAAAACTATTTTTTATTAATCCTAAAATGCCCAAATAAATTCCTACGACTAGGCAATGTCAAAACAAAGTTGTGACAAAAGAATCACTAAAAATAATTTTCCTAACTCATTTTATAGCAGATTTACTATTCTGACTAAATCTAAAATAAAGCAATTATAAATAATTTTAACATAGCTAATTATATTTTCTACAGAAACTATAAGAAATTTTCAAACCAACAAAAAAAGAATCACTTAAAAATATTAAGTAGATTAAAAGATATGAATTTTTCAAATCTGAAACTATTCTGTTAAAACAGAAAACGAAAATAAAAGAAAAATGGCCTAATGGGCCTAACTAACGCCCTGTGCGTAATATAACTAAACGGGCCTAGGGTTTAAACGAATCGGGCCGGCTCAAAAATAAAAACCCTAACTAAAATAAACCGGACTAAACTAAACCAGACCGGTCTATTATAAATAACCTAACCCTTCGGGGTTCTAATCTCGCCGTTGAACTAGATCGGACGGCGGGGGGGTTCCGCGACTTACGGAGATCGACGGCGGCGGCGCTTTCGGGCGGCGAGTGTTCCGCATCTCCGTTGGTCGGGGCGTCGGCGAGTGGTCCGCGGGTGCGGCGCGACGAGGGGTGGGTTTGTGGAGTCAACGGGCTCGGGGTGACCGGGGTGAGCTCAGGGCGGCAAATGGCGGCGGCGGCGTTCGGCTACTCCGGCAAGGGCGTGCGGAGGGAGAGAGAGGTCCGGCGAGGGGGCGAGGGGGGGAATGGGGTGAGGGGGAGGGTTTTTATAGGCGGGGGCCTCGTCTTGGACGAGGGGGCAATCGGGGGGCGAGATCCGCGACGAATCCCGGATCCGGCGAGCGGCGGCGTGGCTCGGTGGCGTGGGCGAGGGGTAGGTGACGGGTGGGGGTCCACCGTCAGTGAGAGAGGGGAGCGGGGGCTCGGGCGGTCGACCGACGCGAGACCGGTTCGGGCGAGGGGTGGGTCGGTGGCTCGCTGGGCCGGCTCGGCTGGCGCCTGGCTGGGCCGGTTCGGTGGGCTGCCCAGGTGCTGGCTGGGCCAGTCGGCCTGGCTGGCGCCTGGGTCTTTTCCTTTTTTTTCTAATTTTTATTTTTTTGAAAAACAAAAACAGAGATAATATATATAATATAAATATTTTATATAGGACATATATATATCAAAATGATCAGGGGAATATCCCCTATCATTTGAACATTTTTCCAGGGGCAAAATCCAAACTTTATAAAAATTCATTTTTTCAAATTTCAAATAAAACTCAAATTTGAATTTCAAACTTTTGGCAATGTTTTTCCTCTGATATTTTTGGAGTGTCATGTTTACTCCTCTCATACTTTTTCTCAAGTATTCATCAGGTATAGTTTTTGAAATGATTCCCATTTGCCAAAATTTGAATTCAAATTCCAAACTCCCAAAACTTCAAATGCCACTCAAATTCAAACAACATGCATAGATGCTTAGCTATAATTGTAAAACATACCAAATAGGAAATTTGGGATGTTACAAACCTACCATTTTAAGATGAATCTCGCCTCGAGATTCGGGTTGGCTAGCAAATAGGTGCGGGTGGTCTCAAGAAGGTCTTCTTCTCGCTCCCGTGTGGCTTCTTCCTCGGAGTGATGACTCCACAAGACCTTGCAAAACTTGACGATCTTGCTGCGGGTGACTCTGCTCGCAGTCTCGAGAATTCGGACGGGTTTCTCCTTATAAGTCAGATCACTTTGCCGAGCTGTATGGCCTCTAGGGGCACCGTGTCTCTCAACGGAATATCGCCATGTCGGCATGACACTTCTTCACCGAGAAACATGGAAGACATCATGAACTCCGGACAATCCTTCCGGCAATTCCAACTTGTAAGCAACTTCTCCACGACGTTCGAGGATTTTGTACGGGCCAATGAATCGGGGTGCTAACTTTCCTTTGACACCAAACCTCTTGATTCCATGAAGTGGGGACACACGAAGATATGCTCGGTCTCCCGCTTCGTAAGTTACTTCCTTGCGTTTACTGTCGGCATAACTCTTCTGTCTCGACTGTGCTATCTTGAGTCTATCCCGAATCAGCTTGACTTTCTCTTCGGAATCTCTGATAAGATCGGAACCGAAAAGCGATCGATCTCCAACACCATCCCACAGCAATGGTGTTCTGCACCTCCTTCCGTATAGAGCTTCGAAAGGGGCCATCTTCAGACTGGATTGATAACTGTTGTTGTATGAGAACTCTGCGTATGGAAAATTGTCATCCCAGCTAGACCCATAGTCTAGCACACAAGCTCTCAACATGTCCTCCAGAATCTGGTTGACTCTCTCGGTCTGTCCATCTGCTCATGGATGAAATGCTGATCTTGAATTCCAGCCTCGTACTCCAAAGTTTCATGCAACTGATTCCAAAACTTTGAGGTAAATTGTGTTCCTCTATCTGACACGATACTCCTCGGAACTCCATGCAGACATACGATCCTGGTCATGTATATCTTGGCCAACTTAGCACTGGTATAGGTAGTCTTCACGGGAATGAAATGAGCTACCTTGGTCAATCGATCAACCACTACCCAGATTGAATCATAACCTGAATGGGTCCTGGGTAATCCTGTGATGAAATCCATTCCAAGTTTTTCCCATTTCCAATCGGGAATCGTCAAAGGTTGAAGTAACACTGCTGGCTTCTGATGTTCTGCCTTTACTCGTTGACAAACATCGCATACTGCTATGTACTCGGCAATATCCTTCTTCATACCCGTCCACCAGAAACTTTCCTTCAAATCCGGATACATCTTGGTGTTACCGGGTGAATCGAGTACGTGAATCATGAGCCTCTGAAGAATTAGCTTCCTGAGTTCGGGATCATTGGGCACATAAATACGATCCTCGAACCATATAGCTCCGTATTCATCCTTACGAAATCCTTTGGCTTTTCCTTCATTCATCTTTGCTTTATCTCATCAATTTCCTTGTCCGACTTCGGCTTCACGAATCCTTTCGCCAAAGTGGACTGAACTTCCAGAGTTGCCACATATCCTCTCGAACTATCTCCAATCGGAGATCTCTCGAGGTCATCGACTAACTCCGGGTAATCCTCCCGCTATAAGAGTGTTCACATAACTCTTACGGCTCAAAGCATTTGCTACAACATTAGCCTTACCTGGGTGGTAATGCAATCTCATGTCATAGTCCTTGATTAACTCTAGCCATCTCCTCTGCCTGAGGTTCAACTCTTTCTGCGTGAAAATATACTTCAAACTCTTGTGATCTGTGTAAACATCAGAACGGTTTCCGATGAGGAAATGTATCCAGGTCTTGAGTGCATGCACTACGGCTGCTAACTCCAAATCATGTGTGGCATAATTCATCTCGTGAGGTCGTAGCTGTCTGGAGGTATAAGCTACAACTTTTCCTTCCTGCATGAGTACTCCTCCGAGTCCCTGACGAGAAGCGTCACAATATACTTGGTAATCCTTGTGTATGTCCGGCAAAATCAGTACTGGGGATGTGACCAAACGTTTCTTCAATTCCTGAAAATTGGCTTCACAATCCTCGGTCCAAATGTACTTGGCTTCCTTCTTCAAAAGCTCAGTCATGGGCTTGGCAATCTTCGAGAAGTTCTCAATAAACCTCCGATAATATCCTGCGAGTCCGAGAAAACTGCGGATCTCCTTGACTGAGGTGGGTGACTGCCAATCGGTGACTGATTCAACCTTGGCAGGGTTAACTGCTATTCCTTCTCCTGAAATAACATGTCCGAGGAATCCAACTTCCTTCAGCCAAAATTCACATTTGCTGAACTTGGCATACAACCGATGTTCTCAAGTTTCTCGAACTAGACGCAAATGTTCCTTATGCTCTTCCTCGCTCTTGGAAAATCAGTATATCATCGATGAACACCACGACAAACTTGTCCAGATATTCCATAAACACCTTGTTCATCAAATTCATGAAGTATGCAGGGGCATTAGTCAACCCAAATGGCATGACGGTATACTCATATAAACCATACCTGGTAGTGAATGCTGTTTTGGGTATATCCTTTTCACGGATCTTCAATCGATGATACCTCGATCAAGATCGATCTTGGAGAATACCTTGGCTCCAACTAGCTGATCAAATAGATCATTAATCATCGGTAGAGGGTACTTGTTCTTGATGGTCACTTCGTTCAACGAACGATAATCCACAACCATTCTCAAGGTTCCATCCTTCTTCTCTACCAAGAGAACTGGGGCTCCCCAAGGTGATGAGCTTGGCCGAATATATCCTTTCTCCAATAACTCATTAATTTGGTTCTTGATCTCTTTCAAATCGTTCGGTGGCATCCGATAAGGTCTCTTGGATATTGGGGCTGTGCGGGCAATAACTCAATCAGAAATTCAATGTCCCCGTCGGTGGCATTCTGGTAATTCCTCCGGAAACACATCGGAAAATCTTGCACCACCGGCACTTCCTCCCAACAACTCCGTGAGGGAATGCACCGATTCTTCATCGGCTATGTCCGGATACATACTTGATCCTCTTCGCTCCGGGGTGGTGAGCAGAATAGACTTCTTGAGCACGATCTATGTTTCCTTCAAACTTCGTCAACCAATCCATGCCTAGGATTACATCCAAGGTCTGGGTTTCCAATACTATGAGGTCTGCGGGAAATTTATGGTTCCCGATGTTGAGGGTTGCATGACAGCCTAAGCCTGCCATCATTTCTCCTCCTGCGGGCCCGACGCGAAGGGGGCTTCTAAGGGTTTTAGTGGGTAACCCGTATTTTTCCACAACTACCCTTGATATGGAAGAATCGCTGCACCGTAATCAAAGAGTACCAATACTGAACATGAATTCAATAAAACTTACCAACCACGTTGTCGGCTGATCATAGACGCCCTCCACGTCAATGTGGTTCACCCGAGCATGAGGAAAGGGTTGGGCTTCTTCGCTGAGCTTCCATTGCCGCTTCCATTCCTCTGCTTGGCCTCCGGTAGTCGGTGGCATAGTGCCCTGTTTTCCGGCACTTGAAACAGTGATGTGACTCAGATCCTTGAGCTGGGGCGAACGATGCTGGTTCCCATTACCGCTTCCATTGCCATTGCCCGACTTGTTGTCCTGGTTGCGGTTGTTCCCATTTCCTCCATGGTTATGTCCTCCATGGTTGTGATGGGTATGCCCTCCCAGTATGGGGCATAACGGGCTTCGCTGAGCTCCCGAGTTGTGCTTCCCTGGCTGTACTTCCGCTTGCGCTATCAATCTGCTGCTGCTTGCCTTCGAGTATGATGGCCTTGTCTACCAGCTCCGGTAGTTGGTGAAGGTAGCCACCATAAGCTGCATACCCAGCTCGCCATTGAGTCCCTCGAGAAACTTTTCCTGCTTATGCATCTGTGGCCACATCATCCGGGGCATAGCGAGCTAACTTGCTGAACTCATCCACGATCGCGCCACAAGACGGATTCCCTGGCGTAAGTTGCGGAACTCACGCTTCTTCAAACTCATGGCTCCAGCTGAAACATGAGCGGTGCGGAAGGCCTGCTGGAACTGATCCCACGTGATGGTGCCGATGGGATAAGTGGCGGTGTAGTTCTCCCACCAAGAAGCTGCAGGTCCATCAAGTTGATGTGCGGCAAAGCGCACCTTCTCTGCATCAGTGCATCCAACAGTGATTAACTCTCTTCCGACCTTGCGGAGCCAATCATCGGCCACAATCGGCTCAGTGCTGCTAGAGAACACTGGCGGATTCAGCCTTAGGAATCGAGTCAAGTTGTCAACAGGGGGTGGTGGCGGTGGATTGTTGTTGTTGTTGTTCTGATTCTGGATGAGTATCTGCATGAGGGCATTCTGCTGCTGGAGTAGCTGGGTGAGCTCCGCGGAAAACCGTGTCACATCTCGGAGGCATCCGGTGTTTTGGAGTGGATGAGAAAATTAGAATAGAACAATGGTCTAATGAGAAATAACACTACCCATATGAATGCACAATCATAAACACACCAATCATTTATTCATTCCACTCAAACATGGTTCAATCTCGATTACAAAAGCTCACGACTAATCGAAAATATCGGCCTAACTGATCGACGAAAAAAGTAAAATAACATGGTGGTCGACTAAATGTCTTCATCAATAATCCTTGCGTCCTCTGGTGCGATGTCCTCCGATGTGGCGTCCTCTGTTGCGGCGCCTCCTCTTGCGGCTTTCTCCAGTGGAACTCCCTTCATAATCATGGTCATTGCTCACGAGAGGTCCGTCATCTCCACTCGGAAAAAGGTCCTCTCCCAAGTCCATCTTTTCCTCTAATGCGGCAACCTTCATCTTCAGGTCGTCGACTCTCTCCATGAAGTCCGCGATTTCTTCCTCATGGTTAAGGAAGTCTGCGTGTGCCTTCTCCTCCAGTTCCAGTTCACGGAACAACAGCCTCCTGTGTACCTTCGAGTTACGGCGAGTCTGGATCTCCCGTTTCCTGAGGAGACACTCCAAGTCTTGGACATAAGAGAGAATGGAGTCGTCCTCTACGGTACGGATGATATCTCCATTCCTTGCTCGCGAGAAACCATGGCGAGGTCGATGGATCGAGCTCGGCCTGTACTCTTCTCGGAGATGTCCAAGTGCACGATAGATCGCCATGTCCTTCCGAGGATCCAGTTGAAGTCGGTAAACTCAAAGTCAATAGGCTCAGATGTCCTCTGAAGGTTCTCCTAGAATATGCACTTCAATCCTCAGGCGGTATCCGTCGGAAGTGCATTGGTAGGCTTCCGGTGATCGAGGCGAGCAATCTTCAGCTTCTTCACCATCTGGACCAGCTTCCTGCCGAAGGGCATCGTCTCATTGGGCTGGCAAAACTCCGGTAGCAAAACTGGGGTGAACTCGACGGCCATCTAGAATGTTGAAAATCGGAGAGAAGTCAGAAATGAACAGGGGAGAATTACGGAATGATAAGGATAAAGTAAATAGTCTCTTCCTATGGCTTTCCGATCCTAGTGGTTACGTCCTACGGTCAGCGTGTGCTCTGATACCATCTCTGTAGCGACCCGACCCAAAATCGGTCAAGTCTCTGTGTCTGTACCATCCCAAGATCATGCTGGTACTCACAGTACATTGATGAAATAATCAAAGTTCAATCACACCTGAGTTTATTACACGGTTCTCATATCGAGTCTTTATTACAATAGAATAAATTCGGCCGAAGGCCAACTCATGAGAAATAAACTAAGTAAAGCTACGGAAGCGTAGATGAAATAGCGAGTCCATCCGACTCCATAGGGCAATCGCCAAGCGCGGAGCGTAGCCTCAATCCTGATCGGAATACTCCTCTGCAACATAAGACGTTGCAGCCGTGTAGGTCAGAATTTTGAATATGCTGGCAAGTCATTGATCATGTTTTTTTTACAATACCTATGTTTTGTTGCATTAGAATTATACCTCCCCACCATGCATGCAGTAGGTGAAATTTTGAAGTTATGTTTCTTGAGTAGTATCATGTGGTAAGATGAACCAATTCCCCTTGTTACCATGACCCGGGACGAAGTAGTTTAATTTTGCTATGCTCGTAGACGGGGTTGGTTGAGTGAATTCATAAGGGAGATGTGAGAGTCAAAGATGATGACAACCCCATGAACTTCAAACTCAAGATGGACTTCGGAATTCACTACTGGGTGGAGGACGGTTGACGGGCACCCTGGAGAACCTAGTGGTTGGCGGGATGCATGGAGAAGTGCCATGACATCTTGCGAAAGCTTCACCCAGCCACGAAGAGACGGATGTATACCCCATTGACCGAAGCTTACTGTGCAGCCGCAAGCCATTATGGGCTCGGCTTGGTCAACCCTAGTTGTGACGCTGGCGGACGGTACTACGAGATGTAGAAGAACGGTAGGATTGGATGGGTACCAGCAGTGGCCAGAAGAACTCTTCGGAAGACCCTGTTTCGTTCGTCCCGTCTTCAAACACCATGAAGTGCGAAGACTTTAAAAGGAGGAAACGATTCTTGCGGGTAAAGTGCGCAAACCTCTGCAGAGTTAAAGATCTAATCGATTAGCCGTGTCCCTGGTTACGGACAATTTGAGCCTCTGGAACTTGGAAGTATTTGGAAATCTCAACACTAAAATTTATAAATTAATTGAGGGGGTTATGACTTAATAATTTGGGAATGAGACATTGGTTGGCGGAACCATCTCAATAACTACCAACAATTTTGTAGTATTTGCAAGAAAGTCCACTGTAGTAGGGAAAAATTGGCTTTTCGCAAAACGATGAAACTTAGAGCTCCACAGCCAAATTGCATATGGTATTAGTATTATTATTGTTATTCTCTCTTCATGACTTGCCAGCATATTCAAAATGTTGACCTACACGGCTGCAACGTCTTATGTTGCAGAGGAGTATTCCGATCAGGATTGAGGCTACGCTCCGCGCTTGGCGATTGCCCTATGGAATCGGATGGACTCGCTTATTTCGCTCTCGCTCCGCAGCTTTACTTAGTTTATTTCTCATGAGTTGGCCTTCGGCCGAATTTATTCTATTGTAATAAAGACTCGATATGAGAACCGTGTAATAAACTCAGGTGTGATTGAAATTTGATTATTTCATCAATGTACTATGAGTACCAGCATGATCTTGGGATGGTACAGACACAGAGACTTGACCGATTTTGGGTCGGGTCGCTACAGTGACGTTCTTTCGCATTAAGATTTAGTGCATCCAACCCTGAAAGCGCATGGCAATCTCTGCTTCCCTCTGCGAAGGGCCTATCTTTTACTTTTACTTACCCCTATGCAAGAGTCATGGTGATTTTTCACCTTTCCTTTTTCCATTTTATCCTTTGGCAAGCACATTGTGTTGGAAAGATTCTGATATATATATCCAATTGGATGTAAGGCATCATGAACTATTATTGTTGACATTACCCTTGCGGTAAAAGGTTGGGAGGCGAATCTATAAGCCCCTATCTTTCTCTGTGTCTGATTAAAACTTTGAACCAATAAATATCGCGTGAGTGTTAGCAATTGTGAAAGACGAAATGATAGTTGAGTCTGTGGAGTTTGCTAAATCAAAGCTCTGACAAAGAATCTTCCTGGAAATAAGATAAATTGTAATTGTTTAATGACTGATAACACGGTTTGTTAGTTTTCAAGAAAGTTTATGATCTATACTATAACATGTGAATAGCTTGTTACTTTATCATGAGAAGTTTTATGAGATGAGCTACTGTTATGACATATAATTATGCTAGAAAAGGTGATTGAAATTATCATTAATCAAACTTGTGCACCTGCTAGCATTGACACTTCATAAATTATTTCTTTTATCATTTACCTACTCGAGGACGAGCAGGAATTAAGCTTGGGGATGCATAAACGTCTCCAATGTATCTATAATTTATGAAGTATTCATGCTATTATATTATCAATCTAGTATGTTTTATATGCATTTATATGCTATTTTATATGATTTTTGGGACTAACCTATTAACCTAGAGCCCAAAGCAGTTTACATTTTACTTTGGTTTTGAGTTTGCAGAAAAGGAATATCAAACGGAGTCCAATTGACGTGCCAATTTTTGCCGATTTTTTATGGACCAGAAGAAGACCTCGGAGTAAAAGAGTTGGGCCAGGAGAGTCCCGGGGCGCCCACGAGGGTGGGGGCGTGCCCCCCCCCCCCCCAGGCGCGTTGGCCTGCCTCGTGGATGCCTCAGCCACCTCCTTGACGTGAGACCGACGCCAAAAATTCCTATAAATACAGAAACCTCGGAAAATTAACCTAGATCGGGAGTCCCGCCGCCAGAAGCCTCTGTAGCCACGATAAATCAATCTAGGCCATCTACGGCACCCTGCCGGAGGGGGCCATCATCACCAGTGGCCATGGAGGAGTATCCTGGAGAGGCCATCATCGCCATGAAGGCCAAGGACCAGAGGGAGAACCTTTAACCATCTAGGGGGAGGCCATGGAGGAGGAAGCACAAGGGGGAGAACCTCTCCTCCTCTCTCTTGGTGGCACCGGAGTGCCATTGAGAGGGAAGTCATCGCCGTGGTGATCGTCTTCATCAACATCACCATCATCATCACCATCCTCATCTCTTTTACGCGGTCCACTCTCCCACACCCCGCTTTAATCCCTACTTGAACATGGTGCTTTATGCCACATATTATGATCCAATGATGTGTTGCCATCCTATGATGTTTTGAGTAGATATCTTTTGTCTTTGGGTTGATTGATGATCTAGATTGGTATGAGTTGTATGTTTTACTTGGATGCTGTCCTCTGGTGCCCTCCATGTCGCGCAAGCGTGAGGGGTTCCCGCTGTAGGGTGTTGCAATATGTTCATGATTCGCTTATAGTGGGTTGGTGAGTGACTGAAACACAAACCCGAGTAAGGGGGTTGTTGCGTATGGGAATAAAGAGGACTTGATGCTTTAATGCTATGGTTGGGTTTTACCTTAATGATCTTTAGTAGTTGCGGATGCTTGCTAGAGTTCCAATAATAAGTGCATATGATCCAAGTAGAGAAAGTATGTTAGCTTATGCCTCTCCCTCATATGAAACTGCAATAGTGATCACCGGTCTTGTTAACGTTTGCCTAGGACAATTCCGCACACCGATCCACCATTATTCCACACTCGCTATTTATAATATTTAGTAATATATTCTAACCTTATGATAATAGCACCTACTTTCATATTTTAGCTCTCCGATATCATACAAAGTTATCCACTTCATAACCACAACGTAGTTTTATTTCTCGTTGCTAGTTGGAAGCAAACGCTCGGTGTATGTAGAGTCATATCAGTGGCAGATATGGCTTGAGAGCATATTGATCTTACCTTTAGCTCCTTGTGGGTTCGACACTCCATACTTATCACTTCCACCTTTGGAAATTGCTACGATGATTCCTTGCACTTGGGGATTATCAGCGGGTGGCTCGCACTACACTACGAGTTGTGAGCCACCGTGTGGGTTGGCCATTTTGTTAGGCAGGTGCCACATCACAGTCGTGAATTCGTTATTTAAAGCATTACACAACCCTTTCATACATACATGTTTTGGCCACATGCAGTCGATGGTTGTCCTACACAACACTCGATACTCGCGTGCGACGCTTTCTTTGAGCCCGCGAGGTTGTCATCCATCACTTTGACGAACAGCCGGCAATGAGGTTAATTTGACCAGCAAGGTAGAATCTTTTCCGTTTGTGTTATGGTGGTATATAGTACACGTCGAAGAGGTGTTAGGGGACTAGCATATATACTATATGTACGTGCCGTGAAAAAGTACATCTCACTCAGTGTTGGGACTTTTCGGTTTCCGAGGCACGTGCGTCATCAAAGTTGTGAAATTGGCTATTCAAACATCACACAACACCTCTTTGGCCCACATGCATGCAGGCAGTGGTTATCCTAGCTAAGACACTCACGTGTGACACTTCCATCTACAGGCCCACGAGGCCATTGTCGATGCATGCATCACTTTGACCTACATCGGGAGAGGTTAATTAATTTCACCATCGAGGACGATTCTTTTTGGGTTGTATTGTGGTAGGAGCATATAGTATGCGTTGAAGAGGGGGAAGGGGACCATCATATGTAGTACACTTCATGAACCTCGCTCTATGTTGGGGGTTTATGGTTTTTTAAGCATGTGGCACATCAAAGTTGTGCATTTTGGGTATTCAACATATGTTTGGCCCACATGCAAAGCGATGGTGGTTGTCCTATCGCACCCACTTCAGCAGTTATCAGCGATAGCGATGCTTTCCATCTGTGGGCCCGCTTGGTCCATCACTACTTTTTGCCTGACAAAGAGAGAGGTTAATTTGACTTAGGAGGGATTATTTTTTTGCTTGTAATGCGGTATATATGTAGGTCATGCTCTGGGATGACATGATACAGTTTGAGCACACACACATGCATGTGTACACATGTATCCCTTCCATCGAGTTGAAGTGGCTAGTAAAACGACACATCATGAACCGATCTTGCTCTGTGTGGGGACTGTAGATTTTTGACGCACGCGCCACAACAATGTTGTGAAATGGTAATCAAACATGCATGCACACGCATCACCTCCATACATATGCATGTAGTGGTTGTCTTCGAATGGTACACTCCCTCACGTGGTTATCGGTGACAAGCCTATATATTCGTGGGCCCGTGTGGACATCCATGATCACCTTGACCAATAACAAGAGAGCTTACCATGTCGGATTCTTCCTTTGGTTCGTGTTATCGTAGTAAAGGTCATTGTGAGATTCAAACATAATTAAGTTTGAGTGCATATACTATGCATGCATGCATGCATGAATCCCCGTCGTCGGCTTGAAGGGTGGTGTAACATACATATGCATCGTCAACCTAATAATCGTCACTCAGAGTGGGGATTTCTAGTTCGAAATCATGGTGCCACATCAAAGTTGTTCCATTATGTATTTAAAAACACACCTCTCCATACATATATATGTTTGAGCCACATGCATGCAGTGGTTGTCTTCGGGGACTAGCTACTTGTGTGATTATTGGCGAGCTAGCCCATCTCCGGGGTCGCATGGACGGCCATCACTTTGACCAACAACAAGAGAGAGGTTGTACGACCAAGGTCGATTATTCTTGGTCCGTTTTATGATCCATGTTAATGAGATGCCTCGCTGGCCCGCCGACTGAAAGTGTGTGTGTGTGGGGGGGACTGCTACAAGCACTTTGCTAGGTGAACCTCGGTTGGGGGCGCATGCATTCATAACTTAGGATTCCCTTTGTGCGAAACGAGGGGGCTTCTAGCTACTTCACACTTTGCTACGTGAACCTCGGTTGGGGGGATGCATTCATAGCTTAGGATTCCCTTCGTGCTGACACGAGGGGGGCATACATTCATAGATTAGGATTCCCTTCATGCCGACACGAGGGGGGCTGCTAGCTCACTACTAGGAAAAGGGCTATAGATGGAAATGACACTAATGGCGCACCGGAAAGATGGTGCGCCATTAGTATATACTAATGGCGCACCACCATCCGATGCGCCATTAGAGTCTAAACTACTAATGGCGCACCATGCTTTGGGTGCGCCATTAGTACCAATTTTTTTTAAACTAGTGCGCCTGTCCAAACATACTAATGGCGCATCCTGCCCAAGTGCGCCATTAGTAGTTGTAACTACTAATGGCGCACCAGGGTGTGGGTGCGCCATTAGTATATAAACTTTTTTTTTGAACTATAGTGCGCCTGTCCAAACATACTAATGGCGCATCCTGCCCTGGTGCGCCATTAGTAGTTGTAACTACTAATGGCGCACCACGGTGTGGGTGCGCCATTAGTATAGAAACTTTTTTGAACTAGTGTGCCTGTCCAAACATACTAATGGCGCATCCTGCTTAGGTGCGCCATTAGTAGTGGTAACTACTAATGGCGCACCATGCAAGAGGTGCGCCATTAGTAAGTGGGCAGCAACAAGATATTTGGGACAGCCTCTCCTACCCACACACTCACTTTCTCCCCACTTCATTCTCTCTACCTCCTCCTTGTCTCGGTGCCTCCTCTTTTCACCTCATTTCCACCATAGATTCATTCAAATTAAGTGGTTAAATTACCTTGTTTTAATAGGTAAGTAAGGGGAAGCTATATTTAGGTTGTTCTCCTTACAACAATGTGCACATGCACTTTTTACGGCCTAGCTAGATCTATGTATGTTCGTGGTGTTGCATATGTTTGTGGTGTTTGCATATGTGTTTGTGTTTGGAGGTGTACGGTATTTGAAATGCGATAGTTGCCAATATTTTGCGGAATGTTGATTCATTTCCGTTTGGCGAGAATTTTGGCATTAAGCATCCTTTTGGTCCTATTTTTAGGAAAGTCATGCCAAATTTTTCTTGGTTCTAAAATATCGTTTTGCTCTACCCATGAGCGACCATGGTCCGCATACGATGACCGAAGGCATCGTGAATAGGTTTTTGAGGTCCGCGAAGGCCGAGATGCTTCAAAAGAACGAGACGGAGATAAGATGTCCGTGTCGAAGATGCAAGTGAAGAGCCTTATTGCGGACCCGGATTCCGGCAGGTGCGGGACCACCTGCTGTTGCGTGGTTTCATGGATGGCTATCGGTGGCAAGGTGATGAAGATGACTCTGAAGTCGTCCATGCGGGCGGGCAAGAAATGAGGAAGGGCAGCAAGACAACCACCGCGGCTCTTGCGGGCGAGAAGACGAAGAATCCCGGAGATGATCACGACGTGATGTTGTACACGATCATCATGTAGAAGATGCAGGACATGATGATGAGGAAGATGCGGAGCAGGCGACGGGCATGATCATGAAGATGATGATGCGGCGGAGCGACGACGCTGGACCATCGATGGGCTGGGTGCAGGACCCTCATATTCAAGAGCTGCTTCTCAAGCAGACGGATAACGCAAGAGCTGCCGCCCGAGAGAAAGCCAAGATGGATCAACTTGAGTTAGACGCGGTTACTCCATTGTATGAAGGATGCAGGACCGAGGATACCCGCCTGAAAGTAACGCTCATGGCCCTGGAGATGAAGGTAAAACACAAAATGACCGACGCATGCTTCGACGAGAACATGTCATTCTGGCACGAACGTCTTCCCAAGGGGAACAAGTGCCCGACCAGTTTGGAGGAGGCGAAGAAAATCGTGTGTCCTCTGGATTTACCGCACGTGAAATACCATGTGTGCATGAACAATTGCATCATTTATCGGGACGAGCACGCGGAGTCTACCATATGTCCGGTGTGCGGCGTCACTCGATACAAGAAGAGGAAGAAAGCTCCTCGAAAAGTGGTGTGGTACTTTCCGATCACTCCTCGTCTGCAGCGCTATTTCGCGGACCCTAAGGTAGCAAAGCTCCTGCGTTGGCACGCGGATAGGGAGGAGAAGAAGCGGGAAGATGACGCAAATGATCCGGAGATAGATAAAAAAGACAAGATGCTGAGTCACCCTAAGGATGCGAGCGGTGGCAAGCGTTGAACTTCAAGACTCGAATTTGGGAACGATCCAAGGAACATCGTGCTGGGCGCGAGCACCGATGGAGTCAATCCGTTTGGCAGCCAGAGAAGCACACATAGCACCTGGCCTGTGTTTGTGTGGATGTACAACCTTCCCCCCTGGTTGTGCATGAAGAGGAAGTACATTCACATGAGTATGCTAATTGAAGGGCCGAAACAACCAGGGAACGACATCAATATGTATCTGGGCTGCTGAAAGAGGAGCTTGACACGCTGTGGAAAACGCCAGCCAATACGTGGGGCGCCGCAGAAAGAATATTTCCCTATGAGAGCCGCACTGCTCCACGACGGTGCACGACTATCTCGATTCACGGATATGTCGCGGGCAGGTAGTCCACGGATTTTCTGGATGCGTAAGGTGCATGGATGACACAACGTATCGCCAGCTAGATAGAGATCCCGGGTCTTCGAAAACCGTGTTCATGGGACATCGAAGGTGGCTTCGCGACGATGACCCGTGGAGGAAACGCAAGGATCTGTTCGATGGTGAAACCGAACCCCGAAAACGCCCGTGTACGAGGAGCGGCGAGGAAATAGACAAGCTGTTGGAAAATTGGAAAGACTGCCCACTGCCGGGAAAGAAGAAAAAGGCGCCAGAGCCGGGAAAGAAGCGAAAGGCGCCAGAGCCGCTGCTGAAGGTATGGAAAACGAGGTCTGTTTTCTGGGACTTGCCGTACTGGAAGATCCACCGTGTGCCTCACAGCCTTGATGTCATGCATATCACGAAGAACGTGTGCGAGAGTCTGCTTGGTACCCTGCTCAACATGCCAGAGAGGACCAAAGATGGGCCGAAAGCAAGGGCAGACTTGAAATCAATGGGCATCAGGCAGGAGCTTCACGCTATATATGATGATGATGATGATGATGATGATGATGATGATGATGATGATGATGATGATGATGAGGCGAAGCAGGACACAGAAAGTCGTCGCAAAGGCAAAAAGGCCAAGAAGACCGAAATGACTACCCTCCCGCTGCTTCACTCTAAGTCGAGGAGATCGAGCAGTTTTCACCTGCCTCCTAGGAGTAAAACTTCCTTACGATTACGCTGGGAAGATAAGCAGATACCTAGACCCAGCGAAGCGAAGTTCAGCGGGATGAAGTCTCACGACCGTCACGTGCGATGATCGCAGATACTTCCAGCTTGCAATCCAGGGGATCATGGACGCGCACGTCCGTGAAACGCTATTTGGCCTATGCAACTTCTTCGACGTCATCTCTCGGAAGTCGATTGGCGTGAGGCAACTCAGAAGGCTACAGGAAGAGATCGTGGTGATACTATGCGAGCTTGAGATGTACTTCCCGCCCGCATTCTTCGACGTTATGGTGCATCTGCTGGTCCATATAGTGGAGGATATCATCCAACTCGGGCGACGCTCCTGCACAGCATGATGCCGTTCGAAAGGATGAATGGTGTCATCAAAGGATACGTTCGCAACATGTCACGCCCGTAAGGAAGCATAGCCAGGGCTTTCGATCAAGAGTGCATCTCCTACGCACGAATTATCTAGGCATCGAGAACCCGTTGGTCTGCCCGTCAGCAGCACCTCGGCAGGCTCGCTGGATGGGGTCACCGTGAGGGTCGCCGCAAATGCATGTCGACTTCGAGGGTCGACTCGCCGACTTTGAAAGAGCAAACCTAGTCGCGCTACAACACATAGACGTGGTCGATCCTTGGGTGGTAGAGCACAAAACCTTTATTAAAAAGACGTACAATGACCGAGGCCAACAGAGGACGGACGGAGATACACTCAAAGAGCACAACTCATGTTTCACGCGTTTGTTCAAGCATAAGCTTCGTCGCACCCTTTACATGAGGATTCTTCCGCGGAAGAACAACTCATATTCGCCTTTGTCACGAGCGCGAGCACAACCTGATGACCTATGAGGCGTATGATATCAACGGCTACACATTCTACACCGAGGCCAAGGACATGAAGAGCGATGGTTATCAGAACTCCGGGGTAACGATGGAATCCTACACCGGTAACGACAAGGACAGATACTACGGAAGGATCGAGGAGATCTGGGAGCTGAGCTACGCTGGAGAGAAGGTCCCGATGTTCCATGTCAGATGGGCCAAGAACGTCATAAAAGAAGACCGGTATTTCACCACCATGGTTATACCCGAAGCCAAATCCAAGACCGCGGGCGCAAACGTCACCGCAAAAAATGAGCCATGGGTACTGGCTTCCCAAGTGGACCAATGCTTCTTCATTACCGACCCGCCAAAGCCCAGTCGTGTTGTCGTGAGGAGAGGCAAAGGAAGATCATCGGAATGGATGGAGTAGCCAATGAGCAAGACTTGACAAGCACGGCGACCGAGGATCGAACATGACGACGATGATGAAGTAGCAGCATACACCACAAGAAGAAGCAGGACCACCCTACCTAAAGGACGTCCGTTCCACGTAAGAACTCCATTTGCGAAAAAGAAGGGCAAGAAGATTGTGAACAGATAGCTAGCTAAGATCGATTGTATTTAAATCGTAGCCTTCATTTCGCGATTGTATTTCATGGGTACTTTTGAACTATCATGAATATTTTTAAATTTCATGGACACTCGATCTCGATCCCCTCCATCTTGATCGCTATCCCACCTCGCCAGATCCGCCCCCGCGCCGAGCACCCCCAGTCCACCGGCCGCCGCCGACCCCCGCACCTCGATTCCCTCCATCTTTTAAAATGGCTTTTAAATGCTACTGTCTTATAAAAAATGCTACTGTCTTATAAAAAATGCTACTGTCTTATAAAAATAAGTATCAAACAGCTTTTTAAATGCTACTGTCTTATAAAAAATATTACTGTTATTATTTAAACAAGTTTGAACATTTTAAACAGAAATAAGTATCAAACAGCTTTTTAAATGCTAAAAAAATTTGTGGAGCCCACCTCGATCCCCTCCATCTCGGTCGCTGTCCCACCTCGCCAGATCCGGTCCCCTCGCCGAGCACCCCAGTCCACCGGCCACCGCCTCAACCCCGCACCTCGATTCCCCTACTCAACCGCCGCCCCCCCGCACCCGCACCCAGCACCGTCTTATAAAAAAAATAAGTATCAAACAGCTTTTTAAATGCTACTGTCTTATAAAAAAATATTACTGTTATTATTTAAACAAGTTTGAACATATTTAAACATAAATAAGTATCAAATAGCTTTTTAAATGCTAAAAAAAATTTGTGGAGCACAGGAGTCGAACCCAGGACCTCCTGGTGTGAGAACTGGAGGCTGACCAATCGAGCTAGTAGAGTGGGCTTGACATGGATAGGTTCAGCGATAGATAACCTTTTGGCTTTTGTGGAAATAAAAAAAAATACTAATGGCGCACCACGGTGAGGTGCGCCATTAGTGTGGACATGCTAATGGCGCACCGCGGTGAGGTGCGCCATTAGTATTGTGGCCCCCCTTCGCCCGATCCCCCCTTCGCCCGATCCCTTCGCCCGATCCCCTCGCGGTTATCTCCTCTCGCCCCACCGCCCGCCGCCTGCCTCCTCGCCCTCGCCCTCGCCCTCTCCCTCCCTCGCCCTCTCCTCTCGCCGCCCGACGCCTTGCGCGACGCCTCGCCTCGACCCGCCCGACCCGCCCGCCCGACGCCCGCCCAGACGCCGCCCACCCGCCGCCCGGACGCCGCCCAGACGCCGCCCGACCGCCGCCGGACGCCGCCCAGACGCCGCCCGACCCCGCCGCCCCGCCGCCGCCGCCCGACCCGCCGCCCGGGCGCTGCCCCGCCGCCCAGCGCCGCCTCGACCCGCCCAGCGCGCTGCCCCACCTCGACCCGCCACGTCCACACCACCGTCGCCGGAGCACCACCACCCCGTGAGCTCCCCTCCTCCTCATCCTCCTCCTCCCCTCAAAACTAAATCAATGGTGGTAGCATCCTTGACGTACATATAATCACGTCAGTTAGAAACTCGTTTCATTACCCCACGTGGCCACATATACCATTCAGGTCTAGAAGAATCATGCCTCGTGCACTTTCAATGCATTTCGGAGAGTTCACCTTCTTTTGGTTAGTAGGAAAATTAATTGATAGAGAGCAAATCAAGTGAATGTTGGCAAAAAATATATGCAGCTCTCAGTTAGGCATCTTCATGAGCTCTTCCAAATGCCATTGTCAGAGAAGGCCTTTGCTGAGCTAGCTCATATGGAGTAGAGTATTTCCTTCCAACTTTGGCAGCCTATGACTAGAAGGAATCTTGCAAGTTTTATGGAAATTCTTCTCAGATCAGAGTGTCCCAGCCATATAAACTCCTCTCGTAGAATATTTTTTTGCCGAATATGAGGGAACACCCCCGGCCTCTATATCGGTTGATGCACACAGACGTCTCCTGTTTGACTGTCAATTACATTTGCCCTGGTAACAGCACTGCTGCATGCTCGTAGTCCTCGAAGTTGACTGGGTAACAGTAAGAATGCCCTAAAATGTGTGTTATTCATGGCTCCTGGTTGGCGTCTCTTGGTCCAGATGACAGTTCGGTCTTGCTTTGGAATCTTGTACGTTCACTGTCCGGAGCCATTCTCCTCCACACACACACACGCAGTAGCTGCAGGTAGCACACATGATGCACGATCCCTTCAGATGACAATCCCTTTTGCTGGATGTTTATGTACAAGGACAGCACAATTCTACTAGACTTAACTGAGATAATCATCGCTAGATATGCAATTACTTTGATGGGCGTTAAGGAAGAGGATGGGCAACACCAGGGTTTACTGCTGTATTGCTTTGGATATAATAGTAATTGGCACATTAAGTTTGACAAAAGTTTCATCCAAGTGAGTACAAATATGAGTTCCATTCAACCTTGATAATTTGTGGGTTCTGCTTAGGATAAAATACCTTTCATTTGTTTGTGTTGCAAGATTATTGTAGGGCAAAACCCTGTAGTTCATTCCTCATTTCCCGTCTTAGATAGATAGTGTATTAATCTCACTTTGGTAGAGTGACCTACTACCATTTTAATTATGTGCTGAGGTGGTTGCATAGCTCTAATACTAATGAGCAGGCCACTTTCTGCTCAAATTTTCATGTTCAGTCTTGGTTCTTTTGGGAGATGTGTTGCTTGGTGTCTATCAAGCACATCATCAACAATACTTGTTAAACACTGGTGTTAGGCCCTAATCTTTCTGTTCACCCGTGTTCCTCTGGTGAGGCAAGAATTTCTGTGTGTTTGGAGGAATTTTTTGTGTATAATTGAATTTTTTTATGCCGTAGCTTGCTCATAATAGAGGATGATCAGCGGCAGTTTGTGCAGTTGTGTTGTGTAGTATGACAAAACATGTAAATGTACATTAAATTGTTGCTCAACGCCATTTATAACTCTGTCAAATTCAGACAGACCATAGAATGCAGTAACAAAAATTTATATTGGTGTTGGAATGCAGTCAAAATTCAGACATGTAGCCTTGCAAGCAAAAGTATATTTGTGGTGCTATATTTGTGGTGCAAAATGAAGATATGCCAAACTCCTCAACAGTTGGTTAGTCTCATTAGGGTAAAATAATAGGATACTTTGTTAAATTAGAAGTCATCAACATGCTGCTGATCAATTGCTGCTGTATCCTGTATGATGTATGTGATGCTGCTGATGTATGGTTTTTTATCAAGAGGCCAAACATTCATCTAGTTTTGCTATGAACTGCTGCTAATGTATGATGTAGTTGCTTCACCTGCTATCTTGCTTACGATTCTGCACTGTGCCGTTTAAGAGTTTTTAGATGAATGTCTATAGTGCTTTTTCTTCTCTGCTAACTCCGTTTTGGAGTTGTTGTTGGCCGGTAACAGCATGTTTGAAGTACAATTGTTACCAATGTGGGCTTGTGGAATCCCATGACAAAAGTCTTGAGTTGGGTTCAGTACAATTGTCAAGGGGTAGTCTCATTGTGATCTTCTGAAATGACCCATTGGCGACTTCATTACGTGGGGATAATGATTTTGCAGGTACCCCGAGAGGCCCTTGAGTTTGCCGGAATGTCGATTAACTTCCGTTCCGGCAAATTCGGGTACTCCATATGTCCTATTTTCAGCAAAGGTCATGCTGAAATTTTCCGTGAATTTTAGCATGACTTTGCTAAAAATAGGACATATGGGGTACTTGTGACTAATGCATGGGCCGGGGTATCTTAGTAGTTAATTAAGTAGGATCAAGTGCCCCGGCGTACTTGTGACTAATGCATGGCTTTTAGGGTGCCTCGGTGTCGATAAAACCGAAATGATGAAAAGTTAGGCTTTTAGGGTGCCTTGGCGTCGAAAAACCCTCAATGATAAAAGCTTAGATTTTAGGATGCCTCGGTGTCGACAAACCCTAAATGATGAGACCATGATCTTGTTCCTTGACAATAACCAACTTTTTGACCAAACTTTGTTTCTATTTAGAGAGAAACATGGCCCACAACGATGAGGCCGGGGGTTCGGGCGGCAAGGCATTCTGGGAGCTGTCCCAGGAGATGGAGGAACAACCTCACTTGTATGAGGCCGCCGCCTTCCCCACCGATCCTGAGACCACGGATGGTGCCGCCGAGGATGACCACACTGATGCCACCACTGATGGTGCCGCCGAGGATGCCACCACTGATGATGGCGGCGCACACACAGATGGCAGCCAGCCAAAGAGGCAACGGAAGGACCGGCGCCCGATCGTGCTCCGCACCCTCAAGGAGGAAGTTACTGAAGTGGACTCCAACGGGAATCCAACGGCGCCCGAACGAATAGTCAAGGGGTACTCGCTTCAGCTCGGGTGCATTGTCCGGAGCACCATCTCGATCAACACCGAGAACCTGAGGCATCCTGACCGAGGGAATTTGCGCAACTCCTCTTCACGAAGCTGCACGAACGATACAAGTTCCCGCTGAATTTGAAAACACAAGCCTCAAAGGGAATAAAGTGAACAATGCTGCCCTCACGAAGATGAGCAAGGCCCTGTCTACTTGGAAAAGCAATGTGAAGAGAATGATCGAGAAAGGTGAGAGTTATGAGAAGATCAAGGAGAAAATCCTTCGATCACCAAGATGACTACAATGACTTCAAGATCAATTGCTCGAGCACCGCAAGCTCCCAATCAAGTGAGTGGGGAAACAAATGCGGAGCTGAACATAGGGGAACACACACTCGGTCCCGGCGGTTCAGAGTGGCGGAGCCTATATGGGACAAGGAGGAGGCGGACCGTGCCGAGCAAGGCCTACCGCCCTCTTCGATACATCTGGCGGTGACAAGCAGACCAGGAACTTTGTCGGGGCCGGTACAAGAAGGACCCGAAACAAAGGAGCTTACCACGGATCCGAAGACCAGGCAGCTTGAGCTTGTTCGTAAGGAATACACCCAGTAATTAGCTCCATATGGTTGCATTCTAATTAATGAAGCGAATTTCTAAATGGTTCACATTCCTTCCGCAGCGATCGAAAGCGATGGCTGGGTCGACTCAGAGCAACCCTTGGGACACCACTCTAAATAGGGGTTGAATGTAATGAAGAACAAGGATAAGCTCGAAGTCGACGTCGGCTGGTCGTGTGGCGGCAAAGGCTTGTCGACAAAATGGGGTCATACTATACCGCTGGTGTGCGGAAGGAGAAAAGACCAGCTCGGAAAGCCAGCGCGAGAGGTTCAAGAACTCAAGGCACAGGTGGCGCGGATTCGGAGATTGTCCAAGAGCAAGTGGAACAACGACTCGGGCGGCGATCACCGCCCTTGTGCCTACCTTGATCTCGGGGTTGAGTCGCGTGGATTGCGGGCGCCAACAGGGCCGCCCGATTCCTAGCTTCACGGCCAGCAACTCGCATAATGCGATGGCGGGGCCATTGGTGCCTCCAGCGGAGGCGGCATTGGTGTCTCCGACGCCGCACGGGAGCTTAATGCACCGGGTGTCGCCGCCGGCACCTCTGCAGCAAGCGGCCCTCCATCAATCGCACGCCCGCCGTTGGCGGTGCCTCTACATTAGCCGAGCTCGGCGCCATCATCACGGTAACTAATTAAGCCTCTCTCGCCGAGGACTTCATCTCCTTGCCTTTGATCGGGCATCCTGACGCCTACATGTTTTCGCAGGCGCCGCCGACGTTCGTGCACTCTCCTCCACTTCGTGAACAACGAGTTGGTTGATGTCGCCAAGGGCAAAATCGTTCAACCGGCAACCCTTGTTCCACGGTACCGGATGCCACCCAACTTGTTTAGGGTTCAACTGGTTCGGTGCTGCCAGGCTGCGACGACTTGTTACCTCCGAATCGACCCGTCGGGGCCGACGATGATGACGTGATGACCCTCGGCGCTGCCTGAGCTGGCCCTGCTTTGGCGAAGAGCCAGATTCGTTTGGGGCTGGGGACACCACCCCAAAGACAACACCGCCCGATCGTGCGGCGCCAAGTCGGCCCCATGGCAAGACCGCCGTAACGGTGCGGACATCCCTATGACATCGGATCCAAACATGCATATGGCACAGGATCGTAATGACGACGACGACGACTATGATACATTTGGCAACGTCGATCAGACTTTGCCGAGCATGGGTGCGATGGCGACTTCATGGGGCCTCCTTCTCAAGAACCAAACCCAACAAAAGGCGTGTGCGATCTAGCTCGTACCACGGAGAAGCCAAGTTGCAACAGCGCCGTCTGCGTTCAGCTCTCGGAGACGCCTCCACTGCCGACTTCACCGAGCCTCGGATAGGCGAGGTGCGAAATATTATCAGCCCCAACACACTCAAGAAGGCGGTCTGTGAGCAAAACTCGGTCCCATTACAGGAGAAGAAGAAGGCACGCAAAAGAAAGACTAAGAAGGGTGCGAGCCAGCCGGCACCGAGTACGATCCGTGCTCGGGGCGGGCCACCTTCACCGCAGGATATCTCGAGGAGGGTGCATGTGGCGGGTAGGGCGATGCTACCGACAAATATGCTCAATGCTGCAACCGGTGCTATCGGAGTCTGCATGACAGTGTTCTTTCTTTGGAGAAGCGGCGTCTCGGGGAGAAGGATGTGGCATACCGGTTTCGCGCCAAGGTGCCGAGGGCAAGGGCTTTGTGGATAACTCCATCGGGCGTCGATCGTCCTGCGTTTTGATGACATCCACGCTATGTTGAACCTTCATCCGCTGCACTACACCTTCGTTCGGCTATTTTCGCTGAGTATGGAGATGCGGATCATTCGCGACAAGACCCGGACATCGTGATAGTCGACCCCTTCTACATGCGTGCCAAGATCTTGGGCAGCTTGGGGACCGGCAAGTCGCGAGTTCTTACCTCGAAGGCGTCATTCTGGCAAACCAAGATAAGGATAACTTCCTCGTGCCTTACTTTCCGAGTAAGTCCTCCCCTCAACCGGCCCGTAACATATGAATTCTTACATTTCGATCGTTTTTCTTTTAACATTCCGTGTTTTCTGCAGTGACACACGTTGCACGCTCATCCTCCTAAGCCCTAAATATTCCATGGCCACTTATTTCGACCGGACCGTCGATTGAACGTAGACTACACAAATGTCAAGAAGGTTCTTGATGATGTTCTCCCGCCACGCCAAATCTGGAGGCACCTTCACCAGGCCTATTCGTAAAATCGGCAAGCACGTGTTCTCCCACAATCGACGCTCGCTGCGTCAAGCAGCCGCTGGGCGGTCGAAGGGTGTCTACTACGCCATCCATCACATGCGGGCGATCGTGCGGACCATCATCAACTTCGCTACCGAGTAAACTCAAGATTGGGCGCGGCGTGTCGGCAATCCAGGGCGCGGACCTCCGACAAGAATTCTTTCGCATCCAAATGGAGTTTGCGGAAATCATCCATCAAGATGTCCTTCGCACTGGGCAGTTCTACCTCGAAATCAACCGTCCAACAAAGACATCGACACAATGCTACAAATGCAGGATGACAACGCCTGTTGTTTCATGACTCCCACGATAGACGGCGGCTTCATCCACGCTCCGGTCCCTTGAGTCGAGTTGTCTAGTTCTGAAACATCGATTGGGTCATGTTGTAATTAAACTTTAATGAACTTGTAGTATGTCTCTTTGGTTTGAGAGTCGTTCAACTTAGATGTAATCGATGCTATTAATGTCTTGCTTTTCTCTTCCGATCGTTCTGTTGCATACTTATATATTGCTTATGTATTGTCTGTGAATTGGTACTAACGTTTACGTTTGGCTAGTGCATAGCGATGCCGACGTATGTCATGTACAAGGGTAAGGTTCCCTGAGTCTCGATGACGGGAGGAGTGTCGGAGACAGGTTCACCGATTCAGCGGTAACAGTTACAAAGGGTACACCACTAGGGCCGAGGCGAATCTAGATACGCCCGCTATCTAGCGGGAGAGGGGAGGGAGCGTTGGAGGAACCGGATGAAGACGAGTTTCATCGTGATGATGCTCATCGTGATGACCGCAGCTCTCTTCTATGTGATGGTAGTTTAGATGATCGATATCGACTTGTAATGCGAAGATAAACTCGCTACTCGCGGTCTCGAGACTTGTAATATAATGTTCTATCTTTGTTCGGTCTTTTCAATTCGGAGACTAATATGATGAATTGTATTCGGAGACTAATATGATGAATTGTATTCAAGGACTAATCTTCTATTGTATTTGATGAATCTATTGTTGATGTGTGCTGTCTATATTTTGTCAAATTATACATTTTGTAACCTGTGCAAAAAACAGAAAATAAAAAATAAAAAAACCTAATATTCATACTAATGGCGCATCACATGATAAAGGCGCCATTAGTATGACAATGGCATACTAATGGCGCATCACCGGGAAGTGCGCCATTAGTATGCTGCGGTTACTAATGGCGCATCCGGGGTGGTGCGCCATTAGTATGCCAAAGCACCTGGGTATACATGCCCCCTGGGAGGCATACTAATGGCGCACCCTTGCATATACTAATGGCGCACCAGGTGGTGCGCCATTAGTATACCAGATACTAATGGCGCACCAGGTGGTGCGCCATTAGTAAAAATTACTAATGGCGTGCTGTCAATGGCGCACCTCTGATGCGCCATTAATGGCCATATTAGGTGCGCCATTAGTAGTGGTATTTCTAGTAGTGGCTACTTCGCACTTTACTAGGTTAACGTCGGTGGGGGGGCACACATTCATAGCTTAGGATTCCCTTCGTGCCGACAGGAGGGGGGCAAGCAATACAGTGTGCTTTGTGAGATAGGTGCCACATCGAAGTTGCATTTGGTATTTGAACATCAAACCACCCTTTTTATACATAAATTTGGTCCACATGCAAGCGTGTTCGTGTTCTGACCCTCTCCCGCATCATTTTTCGCCAAATTTATTAACATTAGACAAGTCGAATGACGCAACAAACACGGTTCACTCAAACTAACCGTGTGCCACTCCGGTGCCCCTGTCACGCACACATCCGCACGGTACATTGGGCTCCACGAGGGCATGAGGCTTCCCCTCTCAAAAATATCTACCCACCTGCAGCTTTTTTCTGTTTGATAACACACAGTTATTGTCTTTCGACCGTGTGTGATGTTTCTTGTTCCCAATCCTGCCTGCATCCCTCGAAAATATCTGCCTGCCTCGAGGGTTTCTATTTTATAACACACGTTTGTTATCTCCGGACCGTGTGTGATGCACCATCATCAAAAATTTCAATAGCCCCGGCATTTCACTCCCGCGTTTGACTCCCGCGTAGTAAAATTTTCAGTAGCCGCGTCATTTCCTCAAACACACCCCCGCCCCCCGCCCCCCTCCACACACACACACACACACACACACACACACACACACACACAAAACCTCCTCGAGCGCGCGCACACACACACCCTCCCTCGCTCGAAACCCTAGCAAGGTCCCCGACGCCGCCGCAAGGCCTCCATTGTCAACATCTGCCGGTTTGCCTGTGCAGCTTACCCATCGATCTCCGTACCCAGGCCGCCCTGAGTTTCTTTGATGACACCTGCCAAAAGCCCCTTTCCCACAGATCCCCATCCCCATCCCCCACTCTAGAGCGTCGCAGCCTAAGCCCGGCTATGCTTCCTGTGGAGCTCAAGGAGCGACTGGCCGAAAAGAGGCGTATCGCGGTCTCTTCGCCTGACGTCGCCTAGGAAGCTGATGACCATTACTGGCCGCAGGCACTCAAGCAGCGGGCTAGAGTATGTGGGTATGTCTCAGACACCGGCTACCACATCGAGGTCATCGACAGCGACGGCCTGAGGCGGGCTATGTCACAGGTTAAGTGGCCCACCCCGAACCCCTCGGGTTCAACCGCCGTCGATCTCATCCATGGCCCCGCCACTGATCTCCTCTGGCTCACTGTCAACAATTTTCCATCCTACATCGCCATCGAGCCCCTTTTGTCATTTCTGAAGGACACATTCTTCGATGCTGGCTTGGGATCCATAGCTTCCAAGTCAGACCTCATCGACGGCGACCACGAGGAGGGCACCCTCTCCGGCTCTTCCAAGGGGAAAGAGCCCATCTGCTCTTCCAAGGGGAAAGAGCCCGTCTGCGACATCAGGGAGGGCACCCTACAATCGTGTTGTTCCAAGGGGAAGGAGCCCATCTGCGACAACATGGAGCACATCCAGCGTCCGTGCTCTACCCACGGGAACGAGCCCATCTGTGACAAGTGAGGAAACCCATGATTTATTTTGCCGTGCCTCTTCACAGTGGGGAACCCATGATTTATTTTGTCGAGTCCCTTTTGTAGTGTAGTGAGAATATGTCCAGTTTTAATTGCTATATTTGGTTGTTTGTAGTATGCCTTGTTTATTTCAGTTGTTCACAATGTGATGCTCTATATGTGCAATTATTTACTGGGCAGTACATTTCATCAATCCAGTTTTAAACATACCAATAGGAATGCATATATGTAGTTAACACGCCTTTCCATTTTTATTTAACAATAACCAGTGTACTTAGACCAGCACAATACCAGTTTGAATGACTATGTTTGCTTGTTGTTGAATGTTAGGCCTGTTGCAGTTAACACACCTTTCCACTTGTTTTGCTTTACTAGCATGCTTAAACCTGCACACTGAAGCTACGTTTTGGAGATTATTTTGTCTACCATGGATAATTTTGGTTGATGTTTAGCCTGTTGGGCTTAACATACCTCTCGATGTACCTACACAGGACAATTTTGGGAACGACTATTGTTTTCCATCGAGGTTAGTTTCATCCCATGGCTTATATATACTCACTGTTCAGGATATCGGTAGCTGGTACCATATAGGCCGGGGGCTGATAAGGGACTAATCGGTGAATCAAACTTATAACTCAATATATCTGTAACCATTTACCGTTAGATTAACTAGGGCCATATGTAACATATCTGAGGCTACATAGCAATATGCACCGTACTTAATGTCTAAATATGCAATCCTAGGCTACATAGCAACAAGGAAGAGTGTTAGCTTAATGTTCTGATGATGTCTAGATATATGCAGAAGAGCAGCGAAGCAGCAAGCAGCAAAGAACAACAACAACAACAACAACAACAACAACAACAACAACAACAACAACAACAACAACAACAACAACAACAACAACAACAACAACAACAACAACAACAACAACAACAACAACAACAACAACAACGACAACGACAACGACAACGACAACGACAACGACAACGACAACCACAACGACAACGACAACAACAACAACAACAACAACAACAACAACAACAACAACAACAACAACAACAACAACAACAACAACAACAACAACAACAACAACAACAACAACAACAACAACAACAACAACAACAACAACAACAACAACGACAACAACAATGACAACGACAACGACAACGACAACGACAACGACAACGACAACGACAACGACAACGACAACGACAACGACAACGACAACGACAACGACAACGACAACAACAACGACAACAACAACAACAACAACAACAACAACAACAACAACAACAACAACAACAACAACAACAACAACAACAACAACAACAACAACAACAACAACAACAACAACAACAACAACAACAACAACAACAACAACAACAACAACAACAACAACAACAACAACAACAACAACAACAACAACAACAACACAGCCCTGTTTGGATACTCAAGTTAGCTAGAGGTTAGAGTTAGTTTCTAGCTCATGACTAACCCTGAACTAACTCCATCCAAAGAGGTGTTTGGATGACAGGGTTAGATTGACAATAAATGCACTAGGAGAACTAGCTCCAATTAGCACCTCTTGGGTTGGATATTTTTTTGGGTGGTTTAGATGCAACTAGCTCAAACTAGCCCTCATGTTTGGATATACTTTAGGGCTATTTGAGACCAAACTAGCTCAAACTAACTCTAACCCATGGATACAGCAGCAGTTAATCAGCCGATAATTTGTAAGAATGCAATAAACTCCTTTAATATAAGATGTTAATTGATCTAATATATGAGTATATTGGATGTTATAAGATATTATAAAAGAGTGTTGTACTACATCATTGTGCAATTGTTGTTTAGCTTCTAATACTAACTTGGTTCTTTTAGGTACATATGTCATTGGTAAAGATTCGCGCTTCGACCCTTTCTGCGTATGGGGCGATGAGATATCGATGAACCAGCATCAAGTGAGGAAGCTAATAAACATTGTTAGTAAAATGGGTCAAAAGATGGCAATTAAACTATTTCTTTACACTTTATCCTAGACAACAACGAACTGCATGATGGTAAGTAAGAACTCTGTAGCTTCTTTTTACTGCCCATAATGAGTTGTGTTAGCTGACAATGTCTGAATCTTTTTCCTTTGCAGTGGTTGCCAAAGCAGTTTACTCAAGATTACCTCTCAAACTACAAGACTGGTGGGCATGCAAAGGTTAAAGTATTTCTACCAGAAGACGATGATTATCTAGATGCTTTCATGAAGACCGTCAAGGATGGGCGGTCGGCCATCACAACGGGTCGGACTAGAGTCGTGTGTGCCTTCTGCATGGAGGAGGGCACAATATGGGCATTCGCTTCACCTTGTTCAGCAACCAGAATGTATTTCGCCACTTTCTTTACCGTCTTTAATAGTACAAGTATACAACTGTGGTTCATCATTCTTTATTTGGTTCTTATGTAATTCTTGAACATATGTATCTATGAATCGAATAATGATTTGGTTGTTTGAACCAGATGGATATGAATAAAGTTACAACATACATTCAAATTCAAATCCAAATCCAAATCCGGTACAATTTGAAATAGCAGTAATTAAATTACGGTGAAATTGTGCACTTGAGGTCGTTACAGGACACATGGTTGGTAAAACACAAACATTTGTGATATACACCATAAACCGACACGGTTCATAGAGAGGAAATGTGTGCAAGCATGCACATAGTTGCCGTTTGGAAAGCGTGTGCGATGTCAGGCAGTATCACATACGGTGCGGGCAAACTAAACGTTTGTGTTAGTTTCCTTATCTGACACGATTCGCAACCATGAACTGTTTCTGATGAAGTATGCATCGTAAAAGTTGCACCACAGAATAGCGTGTGCGATAGTTGTCGTGTACGACGATGTTACGACGGTCCGACGTTTCGTAATCCTGTCTGACACTCATACCATGATTATCTAATCTTCTAATTAGTTATCGCATACGGTTTGCGAAAAGCGAGTTTGTGTGATTGTATGCTTATCATACACATTCTATAATAGTGAACCGTTTGTGATGGGTCGCGCATCATAAACGTAGCACCACAAAATACCGACTACAATGGCAATGCGAGCACAAACGAGTTGGAGTACTGTCTATGCATCTTGGCTCCCTATCCCCGACGGTTTCTGGGTCGTGTGGGAAGGACCCCCTATCGCCCACACTCACTTGGTGACGGTTCCAAATGACGTCGCGGAAAGGGGTTAAAAACCGTTTGTATAGCACCGACGCGTACCAGTGAACATTCCGGCTAAACAACGGCCTTTTTATGTCATTATTCATTTTATTAGGTCTAGAATTAGTTGACTAGACTTAATCATAGGAAACATGGCTAACAACGCTGAAGGAGGGTGTTCTGATAATTGCAATGTCTACGAGGCAGTAGACCACTATTTGAACTATCTGGACGAGCAACAACGGTTGCAGTACCCCCTGTCACATCCGAGACTGAGATCAACACCGGCACCGACACCGAGACCGGCGCCGAGACTGACGCCTGCACCGATGCTGGCGAATTACTCGATATAGAACAAAAACCGAAGAGGATACTGCGCCCAAACTAGCTCGGCACTACTAGACTGGTGGTCACTGCGGTGGACCCCGGCAATTTCGAGTAAACAGAGCCTGCGGAGCGTGCATGTGCTTCGGCAATCAATTAGGTTGCATCCTATGAGAAACTGCCACCATCAACGATGAAAAATTAAAGAAGATACCAAATATGGAGCACTCCCTCCTAAAGAAGCCGCACCAGAGATTCTTGTGCCCGGGCCGAGATGAAATCAAATATACTCGACCATGGCAAGACCCGGCAATGAAGAACATAAACAGACGTGCCATGGCAAGTTTAGCGGCGTGTTGTCTGCCTGGAAAGTAAGAGTGAAATATCATATCATCATAAAAAAGGAACCCTACTCCAAGATTGTAAAGGATAATCCGACAATTACGAAATAGCAGTTCGAAATATTCAAAAAGGCTTGCATTGTCGAAGCTACCAAAGAAAAGTCGAAGTACATGAAGGGGCTTCAAGAGAGGAACATGTGGTGCCACCGCCTCGGAAGTCGTGGTTACGCGGGGAAGAGGCCCATATGGGCCAAGGAGGATGCAGAACGTGAAAGTCTGGGGATCCAAGACTCCTTGGCGGAGTTTACCAGCCCGCGGGAGCGTGACATCATGAGGGCCCGGTACTGTTGGGACCCAGCCAACAAGGTTTTCGAAGCGGACGCGGTCACGAAGGAGTTAGTGAGACTGCTAGTAATTTTTAATTTAGCCACTAATTTTAGCTTCTGATCAATACGACTGCACGTTTAGTCACATTTGTAAACGATCCACGTTCCTTTTGCGGAAAGATCAGCACAGGTGTCGGTGTCAAAACCGGCGGATCTTGGGTAGGGGGTCCCGAACTGTGTGTCTAAGGTCGATGGTAACAGGAGACGGGGGACACGATGTTTACCCAGGTTCGGGCCCTCTTGGTGGAGGTAATACCCTACTTCCCGCTTGATTGATCTTGATGAATATGAGGATTACAAGAGTTGATCTACCACGAGATCGTAATGGCTAAACCCTAGATGTCTAGCCTCTATGATTGTGATTGCCTCTACGAACTAAACCCTCCGGTTTATATAGACACCGGAGGGGACTAGGGTTGTACAGAGTCGGTTTACAAAGGAAGGAATCTTGATATCCGAACGCCAAGCTTGCCATCCACGCAAAGGAGAGTCCCATCCGGACACGGGAAGAAGTCTTCTGTCTTGTATCTTCATAGCCCATTAGTCCAGCCCATGTTACATAGTCCGGACGCCCGAGGACCCCTTAATCCAGGACTCCCTCATTAGCCCCTGAAGTAGGCTTCAATGACGATGTGTCCCGCGCGCAGATTGTCTTCGGCATTGCAAGGCGGGTTCCTCCTCCGAATACTCCAAAGTAGATTTCGAATACCGAAAGCGTATACGGCTCTACAAAACAAGTACCACACACAACCGTGGAGAGCATAATATTTCATGAGTCCAATCTACTGACAAGTTCTGCAGCGTGACATCACGTCCCCGCCCGGTCCTTATTTCGAACCATTTTTTAGCCTCCCGCTCCATGTTTCAAGATGCGGTTTTATTGGCACGTCTTGTCAAAGTCGAGATCGTGTCCCCTTATTGCGGGATCCTCATCAATACGGGCATGGGTAATCCAACCGCCCCGTTGGCACGATTCCTTGGGAATAGGCAAGTTTTAAGGCTCATGAGGAGGCGCTCGATATTCATCGCCTTTATAAAGGGGCACAGACCCGTATTTCTCCTCTACGCCTACCTCTTCCTCAACTTTTCCAACCTCGAGATCCAGCACCCGGGTTTCAACTTAATCGCTCCGTCTTTCTCCTCTACGCCTACCTCTTCCTCAACTTTTCCAACCTCGAAATCCAGCACCCGGGTTTCAACTTAATCGCTCCAAGACTCCTAGTCATGTCCGGACCCAGCCTTCAAGGCCGGTGGGTGGCCTCCTCTGTCATAGAGGAGGATGCCGGGAAGCTCCAGGCGGCAAGGTACCTGACCGCGGAAATCCTCACAGGCTCCCTGCTAAGGGGCAGGTTATACCTACACCCAGATCTGGCGAGAGGGTCGTATTCATTTCCCACTTCCTTCGGGGGCTAGGGTTCGCTCTCCACCCCTTCGTTCATGGCCTCATGTTCTATTATGGGCTAGATTTTCACGATCTAGCTCCGGACTCCTTTCTTCACATCTCGGCGTTCATTTTCATGTGTGAGGCCTTTCTCTGCATTCCCCCACACTTCGGCTTATGGCTCAAGACCTTTAATGTGAAGCCGAAGGTAGTCGACGGGGAGCCAGCAGAGGGTGGCGGTGCTATGGTGAGCAAGCTCGCCCTTCTTTGCCCAAAGGGCTCCTTCACAGAAACTTCCAACCTATGGCAGCAGGAGTGGTTTTACATCACTGAACCCCGCGGTACCAACTGGGCAGCTACACATGCGTTCTGATCTGGCCCTCCATTACGACTCGCATCATGGATTAATAAGGGGCTGGACTGGGGATCAATTGATGAAGTGCAGACGCTACAAAGCCGTATCCGGAGCCTCCTTTTAAAGGACACCGGTCTCATCAACGTGATCCAGGTAATGCTAGTCCACCGGGTCCTGCCATGCCAGCGACAGCCTCTCCGCTTGTGGGAGTTCAATCCGGAAGGACCATGGACCCTTCAGCACTTCTTCGGCACAACGCACAGAGGGATGTGGAAGTTATTCTTCGGGACCCGAAAGCAGTGGCCGGATACAACCGAGGACATCGGCCTCGACTGCAACCATCCGGATACCTCGGTAAGCACTCGACTCCTGAACACAGCTTAGTTGAATATCCCGTATCAATATACTGAGAAACCTGTCTTCGACCAGGGATGGACAAAGAAGGCGGAACGAATTAGTTGTTCGGCTCCACTTCCCGAAGACTCAGTTGATCATGTGTTAACAAGGATGCTGGCCCTGGTGCCGTATCAAGTGTCGGCGAAGGAGGACAAAGAGGAGAGAAAAAAGGCCAAAGGTGGTTTCCACTCTAAAGGTACACCGGACGCTATGTCCGGGGAGACCGGAACTCCCTCTTCTGAAGACGAAGGGGAAGAAGAAGCTTATATCCCTTCTCCCCATGGGAAGAAAAGGACCGCCTCTGAAGATTTGAAGGTGGAGGCTCCTAAGAGAAGGAAGATGTCCCTGTCAGACGGTTCGGGTTCGGAAGACGACGTTGCCACATAGTTCCCCCGTAAGGACAAGCCTTTCACCGAATCATAAGTGAACAAGGGTATTCTAGACATATCCCGTTCTTTTCAAGTCGCAAGGGTAACATCTTAATTATATGTTTGCAGTCCGGCCTGCAGTCTTCCTCAATAGTACTCCTCCTCGGGTGACCTGCTTCCGGAGATGACGGAAAGCGAGACGCCTCCAGAGGCTTCCTCGCCCCGTAGGGCGGACGACTTCGAGGTGTCATCCCGGAGGGTCTCCCCCGATCATCAAGTGGTGCGGGGGGGGGGGGCAATGAGGACAATGCCCAAAGGTGATACTTCGGTCGTCAAGGGTCCGGGGTGTGCAGCCCCTACGAGGACCAACAATAAAGGCCCCGGACTATCCGGTTTACAGCCGAAGACGACTCTAGGCTCGAGTAAACATAACCCTTCGAAGGGAGTTCGTACTCCTGCAGCCGCTTCCAGGAATCCAGAGGCGCCGGATACATTAATGGGCATGTCGCAGAATGCGTCCATCTCATAGAAACATCGTACCTTAATGGGTATGGTAGTTGAGAGGATTCTGTCCGCAAGAAGCGGATTGAATGAAGCCTTCGCGGGCCTACTAAGAGGCTTTGAGGTAATATCTTAACCACTCTTTACATGCAGAATGCGCCTGTGTATAGATAGTAGCCCCTGAGACTCTAGTCGGCTTCCACAAGGAGGCGGTCAGAGGATCAAAAAGATATGCTCAGGAAATGACATGATTAATTTTGAAAACAGTGAATGGTGACTGCCCAGGCCACGGAAGTTATAGATTTAAAGCAGAAACTTGAGTCAGCAGATGAGGACATTACTCTTATTAACAAGCGGCTCGACGAGGCACAATGTATGTTTTGGGACAGTCAGCTTATGCATGTATAATAATATGAGCACGAAGCTGAGAATTATATACTGGGACATGCATAATTGCAGATGGTGCTGCTGCGGTTGAGACCCTTCGGGCTGAACTTGCCCGGGCGAAGGAGCAAGCCAGCGTGAGCAATGCGGCTGTCAAGAAGGCAGCTGCTGAGTTAAAGGCTGAGCAAGCCACTCGGCGCCAGTGCGAGGAGAGAATATCTACCATGGGGCGAGAGCTGAAGGATGCCACTGGCCAATGCGAAGCACTCGAGAAGGATAACAAAGCCAAGGTAGCCGAACTCAACAGGGCTTTACAAGAGGCGAGAGAGGCACGGTCCGAGTCTAGAGCGGCTCGGTAGGAGATCCAGCAAGCTGGGGAGATAGCGGCTGGTAAGCCCTTTCTATGATAGACTAAATTCGGCAACCCGAAGTATGCCCTGCTTAATCAATTGTGGAGTTCTCCAGACTCATTCTTGGACCTGCCAAAGAGTGTCGCCGATGCGGCACAGCTTTATCAAGTGCAAGACGGACATGCGGTGGAGAAGCTTTTCTGGTCACAGTTCAATGTGCCAAAGCGTCCGTCGTTGCTGAACGAACAAATGGCCCAGTGGGACGAGCTCCACAAGGTGTCCGGAGATGCCATTGAGGAAGTCATGGTCCGGCTGTGGCCAACTGAGCCAATTCCGAACAGTTATTTCGGTTTGGTGCAGCGACTTGTTGATGTGGTGCCGCATATCGACGCCGTTAAACGGTCGGCGTGCATTGAAGGTGCACGGATGGCCTTTGCCCGCGTCAAGACGTACTGGGCAAAAATGAAGGCCGCCGACGTTGCAGCAAACAGTCCACCCAAGGGCAAGGACCATCGCACGCCGGAGCAGTATTTTGAAGATGTCCTAGAGGGCGCCCGCTTGATAGAGGGTCAGTGCTCGAAGGATATTATGTTCGAGTGAATTATTGGAATTGTGATAACAATATTATGATATATTAAGGCTGTGTTATATTTATGCCTTTTGCCTGAAAGGCATTTCCTCCTGTGCGGCCATTTTTTTTATAATCTGAAGGTTTGCCAGTCGTCGGCTTCAGCCCCCTTCGGGGGTGTTCGGAATAGCAACTGACTACACTTGACCCAACGTCTTGGTCCGTGAAGGAGGTGTCTGTGCGGCGAACTTGGCAGTCGGACTATAGTGCTTTAACACCTTCACTTAGCTACAGGAGTTTGATGGTGGGTCTACGATATAGCCCCTTGTATGTATGCGGTTATCCGAATACTGCTGCACTACATAGGTGACCAGAAAACGGTCCTTCGTGTTATACGGAAGAAATCGCAAAAGATTTTTATAAGTCGCCGAGTGGTTGACCAGCTCTCGCCGCATCATGACAATCAGTGTTCGACTTTCTCTACTGTCGTGCTTAACCAGGTGAACCAGAAACACAAACGCAGTAGTTCTCCCTTTACTACCCTAGCCGATAGAGCGGAACGTAAGGTAGTAAGCACACGAGCCGGGCAGCCCAACTATTGACCAAAGACATGATTCGGAGCTGATGCATATAATGCCAAAACTCGTGACGCCGAAGTATGCTTTAGAGATGTTCGGACTTGTTGGCAATTTAAATATGTTGCTGTATCGATCCCCTGGCGGTTAGTGACGAGGTGTGTATGTGAAACCACCGAAAAGGTACAAGACGGTTCTATGAGGTAAAATAAGTACTGAAGACAGATTATGTCCACTGGAATCTGATTGATACGTCGAGCACAATTTTACAGATTATAACACCTCTACCTAGGTCATTTTACATGCCAGGGGTCGAAGGTGAAAGTGCGTTATATCGACTAGAGGGGGTGAATAGGCGATTTTTATGAATTCTTCACTGAGGAATTTGCCGGTGAGGAAATTCCTTAGCGAAGAACTACTTGCAGCGGAATAAGTACTCAGAAGTAAGCATAACAGAATGCGGGCATGGTCATCATGATGAAATGAAGACAATCACAGAGTACAGAAAACGTAAACACAGGATAACACAAGATGAAGACAAATAGACTGAAGAAATTGAACTGAAGAAATTGAGAAAGTCTTCAGTCAAAGTCTTCAAACACAGATATGAACAAACACTCAACACAGTAATGAGGAAATGAAAGAGTTGAGGAAATAGAAGCAGTAGGGTTGGTGAAGACAATGATTTGGTAGACCAGTTCCAACTGTTGTCTCAGTTGTACATCTGGTTGGAGCAGCTGAGTATTTAAACTCGAGGACACACAGTCCCGGACACCCAGTCGCTGAGCACGCAGCTCAGGACACCAAGTCCTCACCGTATTCTCCTTGAACTAAGGTCACACAGACATCGTCCCATCACTCGTGGTAAGTCTTCAGGCGACTTCCAAACCTTCACAGACTTGGTCACTCGGTGATCCACAATTCCTCTTGGATGCTCTAGACCATGACACCTAACCGTCTGGAAGAAGCACAGTCTTCAAAGGTAACAAGCTTCGGATCCACGCAGGATCAATCTCTTCAGTGATGCTCAATCACTTTGGGTTTGTAGGGGGTTGGTTTTGGGTTTTTCCTCACTCGATGATTTTCGCTCAAAGTCCTCGGAGGATGTGTTTCTCTCAAATGACAAGTGTCAAGTTCTCTCGGAGCAGCCAACCAGCTAGTGGTTGTAGGGGGCGGCTATTTATAGCCTAGGGAGCAGCCCGACATGATAAGACATAAATGCCCTTCAATGATATGACCGTTAGGTGGATAAGATATTTTGGAACAGCTGGCGCGCAGCACAGCAACGGTCGGAAATTTGACTCTCAAATTCCTTAGGGCTATCATGTTCCGCACTGTGTAGGCAATCCGCACAGGTGAATTCCTAACTCCTCAGTCAGAACAAATTCCTCAGCGACCAGAAGAACTTCGTCTCCGTCACTGAAGAAATTGACTGAACTATATGAGATTTCCAAAGACTTCACTCGAAGGGATTGTAGGTGTAGGATTTTGAGTTGAGCATCACATGGAAATTTTTCTTTAGTATTTCCTCGACCCCCTTTAACAGTACGGTGTTTCCTATGACTCAAGAAAGAGAAAACGAAACTACGATAACAAAAGTCTTCACGCTTCATGTTCCTCAAATGAATACCAAAGTCTTCAAGGTCACACCAATTTCTTCACTTTCAAAGTCTTCAGAAAGTCTTCAGAATACCAAAGTCTTCAGACGAAGAACTTCATTTTTAGGGGTCGACTTTCTCTGTAAATATCAAACTCCTCATAGACTTATAGACCTGTGTACACTCATAAACACATTAGTCCCTTAACCTATAAGTCTTCAATACACCAAAATCACTAAGGGGCACTAGAAGCACTTACAATCTCCCCCTTTTTGGTGATTGATGACAATATAGGTTAAGTTTTCAACGGGGATAAACATATGAAGTGTAAAAACTGATATTGAGGAATTTGATTGCAAGATATAGAAGAACTCCCCCTGAATATGTGCATAGTGAGGAATTTGCTTTTGAGGCAATGCACATTTGAAGAGTTGAATCATGGAGATCTCCCCCTATATCTTGTAATTCATACATGCATTTGACATACAATATGAAGAATTTGAAATGCATGATGAAATATGGTGACTGATGTAATTCAGCATGCGTGTATTAACATATAACGAGGAATAAGCATGCAGAGGAACACATCAAAAGTATCAGAGCACCATCGGGTTTAAGATTACAACTCAATCCAATAAAGTTTCAAAAGAGCGAGAGTTGTAACTTAGCAAAAAAACGCCCATATAATAGACCCGCTTGAAGACTAACTCAAATTTCTCCCCCTTGGTCATCGAATGGCCAAAAGGACCGAAACTGAGGACTAACGCCCCTGAAGAATTTCAAGTTGATGGAGGAGCGCCAGCGTCGTCGGGTTCGGTTGTAGTAGTAGGGCCTGCCGCAGTGTCGTACAAGTCTTCATTTTCATCAGTGTCGCGCGATGAAGAATAGGAGCTGGCCACCAAGGAAGGAACCTTGACCTTCTTGAATTTCTTCAGCGGAGGTGCAGACCAGTCAAATTCTTCCTTGATACCCATGTTCTTCAGATCTTCTGTGCTGTAGAGATGAGATAGAACAGCCCAGGTACGGTTGAAGGTTTCTTGGAGGTAGTATTGGTTTTTCTTCACTGCATTGTGTGTTGAGGTCATATTGTGAAGAATTGAACCAAACTGACGCTTGACCCATTTATGATTGCGATCAACCTTCTGATGAAGACTGAGGAGTAACTCACGATCAGTCATCACCACGGTCTTTGTGGCTTGAGGATTTTGCTTGGCTGAGGTATTGGTGGCAGAGTCAAGTGTGGCAGAGTCATCATTGGTGGAGTAGGATGCAGCTTTACGAAATTGACCATCCAATGGACGAATGCCTTCATCTACCACAGTAGTTGCCTTGCCTTTGTCATTAGCTGAGGAAAATGTCCGTTTGAGGACTTCAATTGGAGGCAAGTAGTTGCAGTGGTTCAGAGTATCAGCCTTGTAATTGAGTGAAGACCTTGTCCTGATGAACCTCATAATCCATGGTGCATAAGGCTTCAGCTCAAAAGGCGACATAGCAATGTTTGCCAGAGTCCTCATGAAGAAATCATGGAAATTGACGGGAATGCCATGAATGATATTGAAAAGCATATTTTTCATGATGCCAACGACTTCTTCATCATTTGAGTCGTGGCCTTTGATAGGACTCATTGTCTTCGTCAGAATGCGATAGACAGTCCGAGGCACATATAGTAATTCCTTGACGAGGAATTTGGTTCGTGGGGCCTGCCCTGGCTTCAGAGGCTTCATCAGAACTTGCATGTAGTGATTTGAAAGCTCAGGTTCACTTTAGATGCAACGAGCACCATCAAGGGGAGGACTGAGTGGGAGGGCACGAAGCAAGTCAGTTGCTGGTGCCTTGTAGTGAGTATTTTCTGTCATCCAGTCCAGTACCCATGAGTTCACATCTTCAGAATCTCCATTGATGTGCAGCGTCGCATAGAATTGAAGAATGAGTTCTTCATTCCAATCACAGATGTCAGTACTGAAATTCAGCAATCCAGCATCGTGAAGAACACTGAGGACTGGCTCGAAGCCAGGCAGAGATTCCATGTCCACGTGAGGAATATGTGCATGATCGAAGACTTTGTCTTTGTTGAATAGCACAGAGGAATAGAAGTTGGCTTGACTAGCAGTCCAGAAATGCCTCTTCCTTATGCGAGCAGAGTCATATGGGTTGTAGTCAGTGAAGAATACATGCTCGCCGAAGAAATCTTCAGCCTTGAACTTTTGCTTCGTTGAGAATGGATTCTTTGGCTTTGGCAGTGGAGTGTCAGTGAGTTGCATCACTACCTCTAGAATTGCAATCTCAGGTTCTTCAGGCTGAGGATTTTCTGGTTCCTCTTCATATGCAGTTTGCGTGTTCAAAGGATCAGCAACAGCAAGTTCTTCAGCACTAGTGGCTAGAATTTCTTCATGCACGGACGAGGTGGGATAGGTTTCTTCAGAGCCCATTTGAACTGTTGGTGCAGGGGACTGAGGAATTTGTTGGATTGGGGTGAAGAGCGGAGAATTGGGATGCTGACTTTCCCAAAAGTCATCATTCATCACAGGCGTGGTGCATCCAATATCCACGTCTTCGTCTTCAATTTCCTCAACACCAGCCTCTTCAGCTGTGAACTGAGGCATAGGCGAGGAAATGATTGGTGTTGAAGGGATTGCGTCCACTTCAATTTCTTCATCAATCTGCTCTGACGAAGCAGCAGAATGATTTTCTTCATCAGATCCGCTTGGGATCTCATATTCTTCACTAAAAGGAACAAGGTCCTTTGATGGCATGGAGGAAATCGGAACAGCATCAATTGGATTTTCAAATGAGCTGGTCATTGGCTTCATTTTCTTCGGGATGAGGAATTTGGAGCAGCTGATGCTTTCCTTTTCTTCACTGCAGCTCGCTCTGCAGCCTTGGTCTTCTTCACATCTGATGCAGATGGAAGGATAGGAGTTGGTGTAGGCGCAGGAGGAGCTGAGGAATCTGTTTGAATTTCCTCGGCAATCGATGATCTGATTGCCTGACTTCTTCAGTTTCCTCAGGCGCACCACTAGTGGATGCCCTCACAATTTCATCAGCGGCTGGAATGGAGTCATCAGCCCTGGAACTAGCATTGTCTTCAGCAGGCTAAAAATCATCAGCGGTGTTGGCATGTTCTTCATTAGGCTGAGCAGAGGGTCCAGCCTGAGGAATTTCTTGTAGCGTTGGGGCAGCAACATTTGTGAACTTCTTGGTCAGATTGACAAATCTGACCTTGGCTCCTTGCCAATCAGCATAATAGGCATGAAAGTCATCACTGAGGGCTTTGATTTCAGACTGGATCTTGAGGAGTTCCTCAGTTGTCATTCTGACAACGTTTTTCCTCAGGAACTTCTCTTTTCTGAAATGAGCTTTCTTGATCTGCCTAGCCTTTTCAAATTTCCATTTCTCTTCAGAGATGAAATGGGTCAGCATGTGACTTCGACCAGGAGTCAAATGGAAATCAGGCATAGGTGTCTCTGGATCCTTGTGCCAGAGATCAATGTACTCGAGGATCGACCTTGGATCCAAAAGCAGTGGCACAGGTGTGCCTTTGGCTCTAGTGGCCCTAACTTGTCGGTCTTTGATGATTTCTGCAAGTTCATCATCATTAGCTTCATCATCAGATGGCACTTGGAAGGCAACCTGTTTCTTCTTCTGACTTAGCCGAGGACCTCGTCCAGCAGTTGCCTTAGTCTTCAGCAGTATGGGGCCTGATGAAGAATTTGGTGCAGCTGAGGAACTTGCCGAGACACCAGAGGCAATAGAGATGCCTGCAGTCCTTTGGCACGTGGCCAGATGCACAGATGCTGAGGACTTTGCCGGAGCAGCTGAGGACTTTGGAGGAGGAGCTAAGGATTTTGGAGGAGCAGGAGCAGCATGAGGAATTGGCCGTGAGGGCACTGAGGATTCTGGCCGTGAGGGCATTGCTGAGGATTTTGGCCGTGAGGGCACTGTTGGTGAAGCACTTGGCTTGTGCGCTGGCTTCTTTGCCATTGATTTTCTGGGCTTGACAGGGGCCTCAGTGGAAGCAGCAGTAGCAGAGTCTTCATTGAATTTCCTCACTGCTTCTTTGGCTTGTCTCGCCAACTTGGCTTGGCGCTTGGCCCATTCTTCAGGAAAGTCCTCACCACGCTTGATGCTGGTGGGGTCAGCTTCTTGGCCAGGTGCCAATGGAGCTCTTGGGCATGGAGGATTCAGTGCGAATTTCTTCATACACTTTGGAGTAACATACCTGTACTCCCTCCATTCTCTTGCCCATCTCCTTTCAATCCTCTGAATGCGCACCTTGCGCTGATTTTTGTTTTCCTTGCCAAACTTGGCTTCATCAGGTGTGCAATAGTCAGCATAGATGTCCTCGGGTATCTCAAAAGCAGTCATGACCTCAGGCCACTTTCCTCCTTTCTGTGGCTTCTTTCCTTCTGCCATATTCTTCAGCTGAGGAATTTGAACAACCGAATTCTCTGAAGAAGTATGCAACTTTTCTTCGAGGAACGCTGCAAATGAGTTAAGTTATATGAGAACCTAGTGATTCAGCAGTGGACATGAGTACCTGTGAATAGAGTATAGTTGCGAGGAATTTGGAGACGTCATATGCGTTCTCAGAAGGTTTTTAAAAAAACTAGTTTGAGGAATTTGACCAGATGAGCCTTGAAGAATTTCACTAAGCGATCTTTGTCTTAGGTTCTAGAGTTGTATAGATCGAGGATCCACACAATTGAGGAATCTTGAAGAAAAATCATTGCTTAGAGAAACGAATCAAGAGCGTATTTCATTTGAGGTGTTCATATGTGTGAAGATTTTAAGAATAAACACCTTTGAAGATTTTCAGGAAGGTTTGAGAATCAAAGCGAGTAATAAAAGTAACTTTAAATTACCCGAATGAAGAACACGATTTAACCGAGAAGTGTAGATTAGAAGTTCGTCAGTTCAGATCTCCCACGCCCTAACTCAGCGGAGAAAGACAGCTACGGCGGCGGCGGAGTGAAGATTTCGACGGTCGGCACGAGTACGACGGCGACGAGGTCGAGGCAGTGAAGCTCTTCCTCACTGGCGACGATGGAGTAGCGGCGCGCTAGGGTTTGAAAGCTCGAGCGAGAGAGAGCGCGGTCGGCGAGTAAAGGAAGTGAGGAAAGGGAGAGGGGTATATATAGCCACGGTGAAAAACTGTTCGCCCGAAGATTTTGGACGAACGTGCCCCTGACCCTTCTCATTCGCTTGACATGTGTCACCCACGTACTGAAAAGTGGAGATCGTGTTAGATCGTGGGTGAATAAATAAGTCTAACGTAGGAAGCGGAATGGTTTGAGCGGCAAAGCCAAAAATTTGGATAAGATTAGTTTTAAAGTTCCGTTCGCAATTTCTTCAGCTGACAAGGACACAGTGAAGATTTTGAACGAGTTTCAAATAGAACGCACATGAAGAATTTGTGAATAGATTGGGTTGAGTATAGCATAGAGGGGGAAGGGTCCGATCACATTCACTTAGCAGAAAAAGCAACTTGAATAAATAGCCATAAGTGAATGTTGTAGAGGACATAAAACCATATATATAGATATAGCCAATGAAGAAAAATGACGGAAACAGTGAAGATTTTGCAAAGTTGAAGAATTTGAAAAACTGAAGAATTTCAAAACTGAGGAAAAACTCAAATTGAAGATTTTCAAATTTGGTGGTGGCGTGATCCACCGTATAAGAATGATGATTTCAGACACCGCGTACAATTGTCGTAGGGTTCTGAGAATCAAATTCTTCATTAATTTCTTCACACTTAGAGTGTTATTCTTCATTGATTGAAGAAAAACGTTTCTTCATGTGTTGCACATCTAAGTCATAAATTTTGCATAAGTGTCAGGATGTGTGTCCTTTTCAAAGAACATTCGAAGATTATAAGATATTTAGCTCACACCGCAACTTACTAAATCTCTTCTCACCCAAGGGCTTTGTGAAGATATCGGCTAGCTGTTCTTCAGTCTTCACATGCTCGATGGAGATGTCGCCCTTCAACACATGATCACGAAGAAAATGATGACGAATCTGAATGTGCTTTGTCTTCGAGTGCTGAACTGGGTTGTGAGCAATCTTGATGGCACTCTCATTGTCACAGTAGAGAGGCACATTCTTCACGTTGATGCCATAGTCCTTGAGAGTTTGCTTCATCCACAGCAATTGAGCACAGCAAGAACCAGCAGCAATGTACTCAGCTTCCGCAGTGGACAATGATACGCAGTTCTGTTTCTTCGAGGACCAACAGACCAAAGATCGTTCGAGGAAATGACAAGTACCAGATGTTGACTTGCGGTCCACATGATCACCAGCATAGTCAGAGTCAGAATATCCAATGAGATCAAAAGTTGAGCCCTTGAGCTAGATATCGAAGAATATGCTTCACAGCCTTATGGTGTGATTCCTTCGGTGTAGCTTGAAATCGGGCACACATGCAAACACTAAGCATTATATCTGGCCTAGATGCACATAAGTACAATAAAGAACCAATCATGGAGCGGTATACCTTGTGATCAAGTCAATACCATTTTCATCGATGCATAGATGGCCATTTGTGGGCATAGGAATTTTAGCGCCTTTACAATATTGCATGCGAATTTCTTGTAACATCTTTGAGGTATTTCTCTGAGATATGAATATGCCATTGTGTTGTTGACGAATTTGAAGACCTAAGAAGAATTTCAATTCTCCCATCATACACATTTGATATTCTTCACTCATCATATAGGCAAATTCATCACTATAACGTTGGTAAGTACAGCCAAAGATAATATCATCAACATATATTTGGCACACAAACAGTTCACCATCATATGATTTAGTAAAGAGAGTAGGGTCGAGTGAACCGGGTGTGAAGCCATTCTTCACGAAGAATTCCTTCAATGTATCGTACCACGCCCGTGGGGCCTTCTTGAGGCCATAGAGGGCCTTGTTGAGTCTGAAGACTTTGTCGGGATTCTTTGGATCTTCAAAACTTGGGGGTTGAGCAACATATACCTCTTCCTCAAGCTTACCATTGAGGAATGCACTTTTCACATCCATTTGATATAAAGTGATATTATGATGGTTAGCATAAGCAAGTAATATGCGAATAGCCTCAAGTCTAGCAACAGGTGCAGAAGTTTCATCGAAATCAATTCCTTCAACCTGTGTGTAGCCTTGAGCTACAAGTCGTGCCTTATTCCTCACCACAAGGCCATTTTCATCTTGCTTGTTGCGGTAGATCCACTTTGTGCCAATGATATTATGCTTACGAGGATCTGGACGTTTGACCAGTTCCCAGACGTTGTTGAGCTCGAACTGATGTAATTCTTCTTGCATGGCCTGAATCCACTCAGGCTCCAGAAATGCTGCATCTACCTTAGTGGGCTTTGTGATAGAGACAAAAGCATAGTGCCCACAAAAGTTAGATAAATGTGAAGCTTTTGAGCGTGTGAGAGGACTTGGTGCTTCAATGTCATCGATGATCTTGTCAACTTGCACTTCTTTTGCAACGCGAGGATGGGCTGTTTGTCATCGAGGAATTTGATCAGCATTTTCTTCAGCACCATTTTCTTCAGCATTATCTTCAGGTGCATCAGCTTGACGTTCTTCGCGTTCTGGAATGAATTCTTCAGCAGATTCTTCAGTAGGAATTACATCCTCAGTTGCCTTGAACTTGATAGATTCCTCAGGTGCTGGTTCATCTATCACAGAAGGTAGGTGTTCTCTTTGCGAGGCATTAGTTTCATCGAACCGCACATCTACAGTTTCAACAATCTTGTAAAGAACATTGTTGAAGACTCTGTAGGTGTGCGAGTCCTTTCCATAACCAAGCATAAAACCTTCATGTGCTTTCGGTGCAAATTTAGCATTGTGATGAGGATCTCTAATCCAACATTTAGCACCGAAGACTTTGAAATAACTCACATTGGGTTTCTTGTCAGTGAGGAGTTCATAGGCAGTCTTCTTGAAGAATTTGTGAAGATATACTCTGTTGATGATGTGGCACGCGGTATCAATTGCATCAATCCAAAAACGACGAGGCGTTTTGTATTCATCAAGCATAGTGCAAGCCATCTCAACAAGAGTTCTGTTCTTGCGCTCCACGACGCCATTTTGCTGAGGAGTATAGGGAGCAGATAACTCAGTTCCATTGTCACTCCTGATGTGCCTGATCTTCACACCAAAGTTGGTTGAAGCCCTCGAGGAAAATTGTTTGAAGACTTCCTGCACTTCATGTTTGTAAGTGACAATGTGTACCCATGTGTAACGAGAGTAATCATCAACAATAACAAAGCCATATAGAGATGCATCATTAGTGACTGCCGAGTAATGATTAGGACCAAAGAGGTCCATGTGAAGCAATTCGAATGGACGAGTAGTGGTCATGATAGTCTTATTGGATGCTTGGCCTTGGTCATTTTCCAGCTTCACGGGCTCCACACAAGTGATCCTTGAGGAATTTGACATTTTCAATGCCAATGACATGCTTCTTCTTCGCAAGCGTATGCAAATTCCTCACGCCTGCATGACCAAGTCGTCGATGCCATAGCCAGCCTTCTGAAGCTTTTGCAAGTAGGCACACGGCTGGTTGTGGTCCTATAGAGAAATCAACAATATACAAGTCTCCTCTCCTAAAGCCTTCGAAGACTTTGGAATTGTCAGCTTCCATAATCACAACACAACGATACTTGCCAAAGACAACAACCATATCAAGATCACAAAGCATTGAGACTGACATGAGGTTGTATCCTAAGGACTCAACAAGCATGACTTTGTCCATGTGTAGGTCCTTAGAGATCGCAACCTTACCAAGACCCAATACCTGACTTTTGCCTTTGTCAGCAAAGATGATATGCTTCAGATGTGACGGTGATAAGGGAGCATCCATCAATAGATTCTTGTCACCAGTCATGTGATTTGTACATCCACTATCGAGGACCCACTCATTGGCTTTGGGTTGATCATCCTGCAGATGAATTAGTGCAACTTACGATCTCATATACTTCATTAGTGAAGAATATGATATCAATTTCATCAGATGAATTTCATCAAGCAGTAAAATAGATATAGCAGTATGAGGACGTGTGAAATGAAAGTTCATTTCTTCATGGTTAGCATGCGTCCTTTCAGGCAATGTTGTCAGGTCCCCAGCAAATTCTTCAGACGTTAAAGCTCGTCTGGAGACCTGACCCTGCAGAAGAGATTAGTTCTTTTTCTTCACCACCCACATCTGAAGGGGTGGCAAATATTTCATCACTCTGCGAGCTCCATATGAGAATGGTGGCATACAGGCCAATCCATTTCGTTTCACATAAGAGAGGTTAGGGTAAGCATATGAATAAGCAAAGAAATTCTTCGAGGACTTATGAACATATTGATTTGAAGAATAATGCACATATTCATAGCCCTTAGCTCTACCCTGCGAAAAAGAGTTGTTAGCACGATGATAATCATATGAGGACTTTGATCCTTTTGAGGAATTTGATCCACGTGAGTACTTTGGTCCGTATGAGGACTTGGATCCATATGAAGAATTTGGTCCATATGAAGAGTTTGATCTGGGGTCCCTATTCTTCACAGGTGGTGTCATGAGGACATTCACCTGAAGATTTTCAAGGCACTTCTTGGGAACCCAGACTTTCTTCATAGGAGAACCGTTCCTGCAGTTAGTGTCAACATATCTAGCAAATACTTCACCATTCTGATTTTTGAACAGTTTTTAGTTGGAGTCAAACGACTCATCAGAAGAATGAGGAGATTCACATGTAAAGCCAGATAAGTTAGATGGATCAACTGGAGGTCCCTTTGCAGCAACCCATGAGGTTTTGGGGTACTTTCGGGCTTCAATATGTTCCATCAGCATTGAGTTTCCTCTCAAAGGCAATACCCTCTTTCCTAGGGTTCCTGTTGAGTATCTGCTTGTTAAGCACATCACAAAGAGTCTGATGCCCTTTGAGGCTTTTGTACATGCATGTCATGTACAATTATTTTAGCCCTGCATTGTCAGTGATACTAGCAATGTCCTCAGATGAGGAATTAGTAATAGCAGAGGCAGGTGAAGAATTTGTAACAATTGAAGCATTTGAACATTCAGGTGAAGAATTAGCAGATTCACGTTCAATGCACTTTAAGCATGGAGGAACAAATTCTTCCCGAGAAGCGCTGATTTGTTGAGCAAGTAATGGATCGCGCTCCTTCTGAAGATCTTCATAACTCACTCTTAGCTTCTCAAGATCTTGCTTTCTTTGAAGAAATTCATAAGAAAGTTTCTCATGATCAGATAAGAGAGTGTTATGATGACCTTGAAGGCTGTCAAACTAGACTGAAGTCTCTGAAGATTTTCAGTCAGGGATTTAGTGCGATCCATTTCTTCACCCAACATATCATCACTTTTACCTAACATGTTTTGAACCTTTTCCAAGGCATGTTGTTGTTTGGTGGCAATACAAACAAGCTTGGTATAGCTAGGTTCAATATCATCATCAGATTCGGATGAGGAACATTCGGTTACCTTGTCACCCTTTGCCATGAGACATGATGCAGAAGATGATGATTCTGGTTCGAAAGTCATCGTTTTGAGAGATTCCTTGAAGTTCTCAAACCAAGGATCATGACGGGTTCGATGACCTTCATAGACGTCGGAGATTCGGTCCCAGACAAGCTTCGCATTGTAAAGATGCATAATGCGCTTGAATTCATCTCCAGATAGGCAGGAACAGATGATATCCTTCGCCATGATGTTAAGTCGAGTGTACTTGCGAATATCATCTGCGTTCGCCATCTTGCATAGATCAGTAAGACCAATTTCAGTGACAGTCAACAGCTCGCTGTCCATTGCCATGAGGCGCTTCCTCATCATGGCCTTCCACTTGGGATAATCATGACCGTCAAAGATAGGGAATGTCACTTTCTTCATACCTGCGGTCGACATAATTAAAACTCCAGGTGGTTAAACCAAAATCACACAGAACAAGGGAGTACCTTGCTCTGATACCAATTGAAAGTGCGTTATATTGACTAGAGGGGGGGTGAATAGGCGATTTTTATGAATTCTTCACTGAGGAATTTGCCGGTGAGGAAATTCCTTAGCGAAGAACTACTTGCAGCGGAATAAGTACTCAGAAGTAAGCATAACAGAATGCGGGCATGGTCATCATGATGAAATGAAGACAATCACAGAGTACAGAAAACGTAAACACAGGATAACACAAGATGAAGACAAACAGACTGAAGAAATTGAACTGAGGAAATTGAGAAAGTCTTCAATCAAAGTCTTCAAACACAGATATGAACAAACACTCAACACAGTAATGAGGAAATGAAAGAGTTGAGGAAATAGAAGCAGTAGGGTTGGTGAAGATAATGATTTGGTAGACCAGTTCCAACTGCTGTCTCAGTTGTACATCTAGTTGGAGCGGCTGAGTATTTAAACTCGAGGACACACAGTCCCGGACACCTAGTCGCTGAGCACGCAGCTCAGGACACCAAGTCCTCACCGTATTATCCTTGAACTAAGGTCACACAGACCTCGTCCAATCACTCGTGGTAAGTCTTCAGGCGACTTCCAAACCTTCACAGACTTGGTCACTCGGCGACCCACAATTCCTCTTGGATGCTCTAGACCATGACGCCTAACCGTCTGGAAGAAGCACAGTCTTCAAAGGTAAAAAGCGTCGGATCCACGCAGGATCAATCTCTTCAGTGATGCTCAATCACTTTGGATTTGTAGGGGTTTGGTTTTGGGTTTTTCCTCACTCGATGATTTTTGCTCAAAGTCCTCGGAGGATGGGTCGCTCTCAAATGACAAGTGTCAAGTTCTCTCGGAGCAGCCAACCAGCTAGTGGATGTAGGGGGCGGCTATTTATAGCCTAGGGAGCAGCCCGACATGATAAGACATAAATGCCCTTAAATGATATGACCGTTAGGTGGATAAGATATTTTGGAACAGTCAAGGCGCAAGCACCTTTGAACGGATCGGAAATTTGACTCTCAAATTCCTCGGGGCTATCATGTTGCTCCTTTGTGTAGGCAAGGCCTTGGCGAATTCCTAACTCCTCGGTCAGAGCAAATTCCTCGGCAACTGAAGAACTTCGTATCATCCTTCAAGAAATTGACTGAACTGTATGAGATTTCCAAAGGCTTCACTTGAAGGGATTAGTAGGTGTAGGATTTTGAGTTGAGCATCACATGGAAATTTTTCCTTAGTATTTCCTCGACCCCCTTTAACAGTACGTTGTTTCCTACGACTCAAGAAAGAGAAAACGAAACTACGAAAACAAAAGTCTTCACGCTTCATGCTCCTCAAATGAATTCCAAGTCTTAAAAGTCACACCAATTTCTTCACTTTCAAAGTCTTCAGAAAGTCTTCAGAATACCAAAGTCTTCAGACGAAGAACTTCATTTTTAGGGGTCGACTTTCTCTATAAATATCAAACTCCTCATAGACTTATAGACCTGTGTACACTCATAAACACATTAGTCCCTTAACCTATAAGTCTTCAATACACCAAAATCACTAAGGGGCACTAGATGCACTTACAGAAGGCTGAGGAGAAAGGCTATATCCAGGTTTTAAATAGAGTGTTTGGTCTACAAAAAATCTTTTGGACCTCCTGTCGCACGTCTGCGCTGCCTTTGCCTTAGCGAAGAGGATTCCTTAAAAGGAGCAATCTTTGGTTGCTTGGACGAAACCGGGCTCCGAAAGATTCCTTGCAGGTCCATAGGACGAACAGGTTTTAATTCATCTGTGACAAAATATAAGAAATAGTTTAAAAAGAAGGGAAAAAAGCTGTAGGAGGACGAACCTTGTTGTAGGCCTGCCCGCATTGTGCCTCCGCCGACGACCAAGATATTTTAAGTGCATAATTATACATGCGCGATGTGAACTTCGCGGGCATATGCGGCGAACGACGGAGGCGGAACTGCTAATCCAGCTCTAAAATTGACTGGTCTTGTGTAGTAGAGGCCGGTAGTTTAATGGCCAAAGAGGTATGTGGTTTAACGAGTCCGCTTTCTACTTCAGCTGTGATGGCTGTGGTATACTCCTCAAAACGGAGGGGGTGTTCCGTGTTTCCATTGATTGTTATAACACCGTGTGGACCAGGCACCTTAAGCTTTAGATAGGCGTAGTGTGGGACCGCATTGAAACAAGCGAACGCGGTCCGCCCAAGCAGTGCATGGTATCCACTGGAGAACGGAACAATATCGAAGATCAACGCTTCACTTCGGAAGTTGTCCGGCGAACCGAAGACGACTTCCATTGTGATTGAGCCCATACAGTGAGCTTCTTCGCCAGGTATTACACCTTTGAAGGTGGTTGTGGTGGGCTTGATACTTGAGGAATCAATGCCCATTTTGCGAACAGTTTCTTGATAGAGCAAATTAAGGCTACTGCCGCATCTAGAAGGACTCGTGTGAGATGGAATCCATCAATGATTAGGTCGAGGACCAGAGCTGTCGAACCTTTGTGATGGATACCTGTTGGGTCGTCATTGCGATCAAAAGTGATCGGACAGGTTGCCCATGGGTTAAATGTTGGTACGACCGGCTTTATGGCGTAGTCATCTCGTGGTACGCGCTTGTGCTCCCTCGTAGGGATATGCGTCACAGATATCATGTTTACTATTTTTACTTCGGGGGGAAATTGCTTTTGTCCCCCGGCGCTTGGCTGGCAAGTTTCCTCTTCTTCGCTGTCACTAGGCGGCCCCTTCCCTTTGTGTTCGGCATTGAGCTTGCCTGCTTGTTTGAAAACCCAACAATTTCTGTTGGTATGGTTGGCGGGTTTGTCAGGGCTGCCATGAATTTGACAGGGCCGATCCAGTATCCTGTCTAAACTGGATGGGCCATCTTTGTTTGCCTTGAATGGCTTCTTCCGTTGACCAGATTTGGAACCACTGAATCTGGTGTTGACCGCCGTGTCTCATGTTCCTACATTATTATTTTGACTCTTGTTTTTATTGCGTCGAGGCTTGCCATTGCCGTCCCTGACCTTAGAGGTGCCAGGATCGCTGGTGCTATTGTTTCGTCGAGCCAGCCAGCTATCTTCTCCCGTGCAAAAGCGGGTCATCAGTGCGGTAAGAGCTGCCATAGATTTTGGTTTTTCTTGGCCGAGGTGACGGGCCAGCCACTCATCCCGGACGCTATGTTTAAAGGCCGCTAGGGCTTCGGCGTCCGGATAGTCGACGATTTTGGTTCTTTTTAATTAAGAACCTAGTCCAGAGCTTCCTGGCTGACTCTCTGGGCTGTTGAACTATGTGACTTAGGTCATCGGCATCCGGAGGTCGAACGTATGTACCCTAGAAGTTGTTGCGAAAGGCGTCTTCCAAGTCTTCCCAGCTGCCAATGGAGTTTTCAGGCAAGCTGTTCAACCAATGCCGAGCTGGTCCCTTGAGTTTTAGGGGGAGGTATTTTATGGCATGAAGATCATCACCGCAGGCCATGTGAATATGGAGAAGAAAATCCTCAATCCATACCAAGGGATCTGTTGTTCCATCATATGACTCGATATTCACGGGTTTAAACCCTTCTGGGAATTCGTGCTCCATTACTTCATCGGTGAAGCAGAGGGGGTGTGCGGCGCCTCTATATCGGGCCAAGTCGCGACGGAGCTCAGATGGAGTCCATCTGCGGTTTTTGGCCCGGGCGTGATTATGCTTGTCACGTCCGGCTAGATAGCCGTCGTCGCGTGTCGGGGCACGCCCCCGTGATCCGTAGATCGATTTGGTCTAACCTGCTCTACTGTCTAGGTCTTGCCGCAGGTCATATCTATATCCCCGAGCTGTTACATCTCTACCTTTACGGCGAGGTAGTATGGGCTGGTGTACGGCTTGAGTTGCCGTTTTGTCCCGGCCACTAGGTGGTCGGTTAGCCGCATTACGTGCTGATGGTGCGGGCTCGAGGGCCTCGTTGTTAAATTGGTGTAGTAGTTTACGCTTTGGGTAACTTTTGCTTGGGCGCTTGAGGCCGTATTCCTCGGCTGCCAGGGCATTACACTACTAGGGAAATCTTATACACAGAATCTTAGCAGCAACGCGGCACAAAAAGAAGCGCTACTGCTAAAAACATGCTACTAATGCAAATTTAGTAGTAGAGCGTGAGGGCTAAACCGCGCTGCTACAAAAATCGACCGACAGTAACCAACAACCTAAGTTTAGCAGTAGTGCGATGTCAAGATGCGCGCTACTGCTAAAGCAATAGTAGTAGCGCGCTTTTTACTCACGTCGCTGCTGCTAATTTTGAAATTGTCCACACGGTTGGCCCCGTTTAGCAGTAGCGCGTGTGAGAAAAGCGTGCTACTGCTACACTCTTATCAGTAGCATGTTTTTCTTCCCGCGCTACTGCTAAGACGCAGCACCCCACCACCTTTTTTCACCCGTCCTCCCCTTCCCCATCTCCTATCCTCCATTTCCCCTACCTCCCATGTCCTCCCTCTCTCACTCTTCTTCTTCCTCAATACTTCTCCCCCCATTACTCTCCCTCTTCTACCTACCTTTAATTTCTCTCTCTTCATTACTCCTAGCTAACTACACCACCTCCATTAATGCATCTCCTTTCTCTTTTTCCTTCCCCCTCCACTAGTTGAAGTTGTCTCCTCCCAAATTAGCTAGCTAGGTAGATGTAGCATTTAGTTAAGTGACCTATTTGCCCCCTAACTAGATCTATCTTTGTCAAGAAGAGCTTTGTGCACTTTTGATCTCCCTACATCATCATCTCCACCGTGTGCTCGATCTCGAGATAGAGGTGATTAAAATTTCATGCTTTTGCAAAATGGAAATATTTGTATGTGTGTGTGATATGATAATTGGGCAATATGATGGAAATTGTGTGTGTGGCATGAGTTGACGCCAAATTGTGCTTTTGAGTTGCCTATGTTTTGCCGAAATGTCGATTTATTTCCGTTTTAGCGAATTCCAGGTAAACTCTAGATCTATATGTCCTATTTTTGGGGAAGGTCATGCCGAATTTTTGTATGACTTTGATGCATCCACGCATTTTTGTAATAAATTTTTTTATTATCACCGTGCAGACATTCAGTATGGTCAGTGGAACGATGGTGGACAGGTGGTTGCGGTCGGCGGTGCAGGACATGAAAGAAAATAACCGGACAGAGGTTTTATGTCCGTGTCGAAAATGCAAAGGAATAGTTTGGCTCGACCCCTATGACGATGGTCGTGTCAAAGCGCACCTGCTCATGACTAGTTTCATGGATGGCTATACTCGGTGGATAATTGAAGATGAGGATGACGATGTTGACAACGTCGACGGGGCAGGCAATGACAACACGGGGCAAGACGAAGAGATGATCGATAATGGCGGCAGGGAAGAGGCCGGACATGGCGGCGGAGAAGGGGCCGGACATGGCGGAGGAGAAGGGGTCGGACATGGTGGCGTAGAGAACGTGGACTCCACGCAGCAGAGTTCATCGGTACTAAGTTCAATCGTGCAGGACCCTCATGTTCAAGCACTACTTCGCAAGGAGACGAGTACTGAGAGAGCTGCTTCTAGAGAGGAGGCTAAGCTGGAGCAACTGGTGGTAGACTCGAACACTCCATTGTATGATGGTTGCAATCCTGAGGTGACCCGCTTGAGTTTCACGCTCCAACTCCTGAAGACGAAGGCTAAAAACAAATGGACCGACACTAGCCTCGATGAGCATCTCAAGTACCTAAAGGATGTTCTTCCCATGGGGAATCTATGTCCTACTAGTGTTGATGAGGCCAAGAAGATCGTGTGCCCTCTTGATCTGCCGCACGTTAGATACCATGCATGCATCAACGATTGCATAATTTATCGGATGGAGCACGCGGAAAAAACAAGATGTCCGGTGTGCAATGCTTCTCGATACAAGAAGGCCGGGAAGAAATGTCCCCAGAAAGTTGTATGGTACTTAGCGATCACTCCCGTCTCGAGCGCTATTTCGTAGATCCCAAGGAAGCAAAGCTAATGCGCTGGCACATGGAGAGGAAGAAGCCCGATGATGGAGATGATCCGAAGCTGAGACACGTCAAGGATGGAAGCCAGTGGAGAGCGTTGAACAGCTTCGATCGGTATTTCGAATGTGATGCAAGGAACATCGTGCTCGGCGCGTGTACCGATGGCATGAATCCATTTGGCAACCAGAACACCAACATAGCACATGGCCCGTGTTTGTATGGATGTACAACCTCCCCCATGGTTGTGCATGAAGTCGAAGTACATTCACATGAGCATGCTTATTCAAGGGCCGAAACAACTAGGAAATAATATTAATTTGTATCTGGGGCTACTTCAAGAGGAGTTAGACACATTATGGAAAACACCGGCCAAGACATGGGACGCCAGCAAAGGCGAGTATTTCTACATGAGAGCCACACTGATCACGACGGTGCACGAGTATCTCGGTTACGGATATGTCGCAGGCTAGGTGTGCCATGGATATTGCGGATGCACGCGGTGCATGGATGATACGACGTCTCAGCAGCTAACGTCAAGGAAAGATGGCGGGTCTGGGAAAATCGTGTACATGGGGCATCAAAGATGGCTCGAGTAGGAAGACCCATGGAGAAACCGTGGAGATCTATTCAATGGTCACGCTGAGCATCGAGGACCTCCACGTAAGCAGAGCGGCGTGGAAATCGATGAGCTGTTGAAAAACTGGAAGGAGTGCCCCGCGCCGCGAAAGACGATGAAAAAGGCGCCGGAGCCGCTGCTGAAGGTATGGAAGATGAGGTCTGTGTTCTGGGACTTGGAGTACTGGCACAAACTCGATACACCTCATTGCCTTGATCAAATGCATATCTGTAAGAATGTCCTTGAGAGCTTGCTCGCGACACTGATGAACATGCCGGATAAGACCAAGGATGGGCCGAAGGCAAGAAAAGACTTGCAAGATTTGAATATCAGAGAGGATCTGCACATGTCGCCCTGTAAAAAGTCAGACGAGATAGAGACGGAGACATAGGCGCGGGAGAAGAAGGGCAAGAAAATAAAGAAAGAGGATTATTGCCCCCCTTCTTGCTTCACCTTAAGTCAGGTTGAGATCGATCAATTCTTTAAGTGCCTTACCGGAGTCAAAGTTAGTTCTGGTTACTGTGGCAAGATAAGCAGATATCTAGACACGGACAAGAAAAGGTTCAGCGGGATGAAGTCCCATGACTGTCATGTTATGATGAGCCAGATACTACCTGATGCCCTTAGCGGGATAATGGACAAGCACGTCCGTGACATTCTTATTGGTCTCTGCAACTTTTTCCATGTCATCTCTCGAAGTTGATCAGTGTGAAGCAGCTCCGAAGGCTACAGGAAGAGATCGTTGCGATGCTGAATGAGCTTGAGATGTACTTCCCGCCCGCGTTCTTTGACGTGATGGTGCATTGATACGTCTCCAACGTATCTATAATTTTTGATTGCTCCATGATATATTATATTCTGTTTTGGACATTATTGGGCTTAATTATACACTTTTATATTATTTTTGGGACTAATCTATTAACCAGAGGCCCAGCCCAGAATTGTTGTTTTTTGCCTATTTCAGAGTTTCGCAGAAAAAGAATATCAAACGGAGTCCAAACAGAATGAAACCTTCGGGAACGTGATTTTCGGAACGAATGTGATCCAGAGGACTTGGACCCTATGTCAAGACATCAACCAGGAGGGCACGAGGTAGGGGGGGCGCCTACCCCCTCCCCCCTGGGCGCGCCCTCCACCCTCGTGGGGCCCCTGTTGCTCTACCGACGTACTCCTTCCTCCTATATATACCTACGTACACCCCAAACTATCAGAGACGGAGCCAAAAACCTAATTCCACTGCCGCAACCTTCTGTACTTGTGAGATCCCATCTTGGGGCCTGTTTCGGAGCTCCACCGGAGGGGGCATCGATCATGGAGGGCTTCTACATCAACACCATAGCCTCTCCGATGATGAGTGAGTAGTTTACCTCAGACCTTCGGGTCCATAGTTATTAGCTAGATGGCTTCTTCTCTCCTTTTAGATCTCAATACAATGTTCTCCCCCTCTCTCATGGAGATCTATTTGATGTAATCTTCTTTTGTGGTGTGTTTGTTGAGACCGATGAATTGTCGGTTTATGATCAAGTTTATCTATGAACAATATTTGAATCTTCTGAATTCTTTTATGTATGATTGGTTATTTTTGCAAGTCTCTTCGAATTATCAGTTTGGTTTGACATACTAGATTGATCTTTATTGCAATGGGAGAACTTCTTAGCTTTGGTTCAATCTTGTGGTGTCCTTTCCCAGTGACAGTAGGGGCAACAAGGCACATATTGTATTGTTGCCATCGAGGATAACAAGATGGGGTTTATATCATATTGCATGAGTTTATCCCTCTACATCATGTCACCTTGCTTAGAGTGTTACTCTGTTCTTATGAACTTAATAATCTAGATGCATGCTGGATAGCGGTCGATGTATGGAGTAATAGTAGTAGATGCAGGCAGGAGTCGGTCTACTTGTCTCGGACGTGATGCCTATATACATGATCATACCTAGATATTCTCATAACTATGCTCAATTCTATCAATTGCACAATAGTAATTTGTTCACCCACCGTAAATACTTATGCTCTTGAGAGAAGCCACTAGTGAAATCTATGGCCCCCGGGTCTATTTTCCATCATATTAATCTTCCAACACTTAGTTATTTTTATTGCCTTTTATTTTACTTTGCATCTTTATCATAAAAATACCAAAAATATTATCTTATCATATCTATCACATCTCACTCTCGTAAGTGACCGTGTAGGGATTGACAACCTCTTATCGCGTTGGTTGCGAGGATTTATTTGTTTGTGTAGGTGCGAGGGACTCGTGTGTGGCCTCCTACTGGATTGATACCTTGGTTCTGAAAAACTGAGAGAAATACTTACGCTACTTTGATGCATCACCCTTTCCTCTTCAAGGGAAAACCAACGCAGTGCTCAAGAGGTAGCAAGAAGGATTTCTAGCGCCGTTGCAGGGGAGGTCTTCGCAAAAGTCAACATACCAAGTACCCATCACAAACCCCTATCTCCCGCATTACATTATTTGCCATTTGCCTCTCGTTTTCCTCTCCCCCACTTCACCCTTGTTGTTTTATTTGACCTCTCTTTTCAGTTTGCCTCTTTTTGCCCGTCTCTTGTTTGCTCGTGTGTTGGTTTGCTTGCTTGTCACGATGGCTCAAGATAATACTAAATTATGTGACTTTACCAATACCAACAATAATGATTTTCTTAGCACTCCGATTGCTCCTCTTACCGATGGTGAATCTTGTGAAATTAATGCTGCTTTGTTGAATCTTGTCATGAAAGATCAATTCGCCGACCTTCCTAGTGAAGATGCCGCTACCCATCTAAATAGCTTCGTTGATTTGTGTGATATGCAAAAGAAGAAAGATGTGGATAATGATATTTTTAAATTGAAGCTATTCCCCTTTTCACTTAGAGATCGTGCTAAAGCTTGGTTTTCGTCTTTGCCTAAAAATAGTATTGATTCTTGGAATAAGTGCAAAGATGCTTTTATCTCTAAGTATTTTCCTCCCGCTAAGATCATCTCTCTTAGAAAGGATATTGAAACATCCCAAATTTCCTATTTGGAATGTTTTACAATTATAGCTAAGCATCTATGCATATTGTTTGAATTTGAGTGGCATTTGAATTTTCAGAAGATTTTGAGTTGATGGAATTTGAATTCAAAATTTGGCAGTTGAAATTTATTTCAAATCAATGCCTGACAAATACTTGAGAAAAAGTATGAGAGGAGTAAACATGACACTCCAAATATGTCAGATGAAAAACCCTGCCAAAAAAATTTGAATTCAAATCTGAATTTTATTTGGAATTTTAGAAAAATGATTTTTTATAAAGTTTGAGTTTTGCCCCTGGAAAAATGTTCAAATTATAGGGAATATTCCCCTGATCATTTTGATATACATATGACCTATATAAAATATATATATTTAATTATATTTCTCTCTCTCTTAAATTCAAAAAAAATAGAAAAGGGACCCAGGCGCCAGCCAGGCCGACTGGCCCAGCCAGCACCTAGGCGGCCCACCGAGCGCAGCTAGGCGCAGCCACCAGCAGTGCGCCCAGCCCGCGCCGAGCCAGCAAAGGAGCCGCCCACGCCCGAGCCCCCTCGCCGAAAACCCTTCCTTGACCACCCGACCCGACTCCTCTCTCTCTCTCACCGACACCCCGCCCCACCCCTGTCTTCCTCCTCCCAAGACACGCCAACCGCCACGCCGAATCTGAAGGATCCGGGATCCTCCCGATCCTCGCCCGATCGCCCCTCGCCCAAGTCGGTGCCCCCCTATAAATACCCGCCCTCGCCCGTTCCTCACTTCCCCCTCGCTCGACCCTCCCTCACCCGCAATCCCTCGCCGAGCACCCGCCGCCGCCATTTGCCTGTCTTGTGGGGCGAGACGTGGATGAGTTCAGCAAGTTAGCTCGCTATGCCCCGGATGATGTGGCCACAGATGCCGCAGCAGGAAAAGTTTCTCGAGGGGCTCAATGACGAGCTGGGTATGCAGCTAATGGTGGCTACCTTCAACAACTACCGGAGCTGGTAGACAAGGCCACCATACTTGAAGGCAAGCAGCAGCAGATTGATAGCATAGCGGAAGTATGGCCAGGGAAGTACAACTCGGAGCTCAGCGAAGCCCGTTATGCCCCATACTCGGGAGGGCATACCCATCACACCCATGGAGGACATAACCATGGAGGAAATGGGAACAACCGCAACCAGGACAACAAGACAGGCAATGGAAACGGCAATGGCAACCAGCATCGTCCTGCCCCGGCTCTGAAGGATCTGAGTCACATCACATGTTTCAAGTGCCAGAAAACAGGGCACTATGCCACCGACTGCCCGGAGGCCAAGCACAGGAATGGAAACGGCAATGGAAGCTCAGCAAAGAAGCCCAACCCTTTTCCTCATGCTCAGGTGAACCACATTGATGTGGAGGACGTCTATGATCAGCCAGACACTGTGGTTGGTAAGTTTTTATTAAATTCACATCCAGTATTGGTACTCTTTGATTCTGGTGCAACGCATTCATTCATATCAAGGGTAGTTGTGGAGAAGTACGGGTTACCCACTAGAACCCTTAGAAGCCCTCTTGCCGTCGGTTCAGCAGAGGAGAAATGATGGCAGAGCTTAGGCTGTCATGCAACCCTCAACATCGAAACCATAAATTTCCGCAGACCTCATAGTATTGGAAACCCGGACCTTGGATGTAATCCTAGGCATGGATTGGTTGACGAAGTTTGAAGGAAACATAGATCTGTGCCCAAGAAGTCGATTCTGCTCACCACTCGGAGCGTAAGAGGATCAAGTATGTATCGGGCGTATCCCGATGAAGAATCAGGTGCATTCCCTCACGGGAGTTGTTCAGAGGAAGTGTCGATGGTACAAGATTTTCCCGATGTATTTCCTGAGGAATTACCAGAATGCCACCGACGAGACATTGAATTTCTGATTGAGTTATTGCCCGGCACAGCCCCAATATCCAAGAGACCCTATCGGATGCCCCCGAACGATTTGAAAGAGATCAAGAATCAAATTAATGAAATCTTGGAGAAGGGATATATTCGACTAAGCTCGTCACCTTGGGGAGCCCCAGTTCTTTTGGTAGAGAAGAAGGATGGAACCCTGAGAATGGTTGTGGATTATCGTTCGTTGAACGACGTGACCATCAAGAACAAGTACCCTCTGCCGATGATTAATGATCTATTTGATCAGCTAGTTGGAGCCAAGGTATTCTCCAAGATCGATCTTCGATCAGGGTATCATCAGTTGAAGATCCGTGAAAAGGATATACCCAAAACAGCATTTACCACGGTATGGTTTATATGAGTATACCGTCATGTCATTCGGATTGACTAATGCCCCTGCATACTTCATGAATTTGATGAACAAGATATTTATGGAATATCTGGACAAGTTTGTCGTAGTGTTCATCGATGATATACTGATTTTCTCCAAGAGCGAGGAAGAGCATAAGGAACATTTGCGTCTAGTTACGGAGAAACTCCGAGAACATCGCTTGTATGCCAAGTTCAAGAAATGTGAATTTTGGCTGAAGGAAGTCGGATTCCTCGGACATGTTATTTCAGGAGAAGGAATAGCGATTGACCCTGCCAAGGTTGTATCGATCACCGATTGGCGATCACCCACCTCGATCAAGGAGATCCGCAGTTTTCTCGGACTCGCAGGATATTATCGGAGGTTTATTGAGAATTTCTCGAAGATTGCCAAGCCCATGACTGAGCTGTTGAAGAAGGATGCCAAGTACATTTGGACCGAGGATTGTGAAGCCAGTTTTCAGGAATTGAAGAACGCGTTTGGTTACAGCCCGATGCTGATTTTGCGGATATACACAAGGATTACCAGTATATTGTGACGCTTCTCGTCGTGGACTCGGAGGAGTACTCATGCAGGAAGGAAAAGTTGTAGCTTATACCTCCGCACAGCTCGACGACTCACGAGATGAATTATGCCACACATGATTTGGAGTTAGCAGCAGAGTGCATGCACTCAAGACACTGGAGACATTTCCTTATCGGAAACCGATGTGATGTTTACACAGATCATAAGAGCTTGAAGTATATTTTCACGCAGAAAGAGTTGAACCTCAGGCAGAGGATATGGCTAGAGTTAATCAAGGACTATGACATGAAATTGCATTACCACCGGAAAGGCTAATGTTGTAGCAGATGCTTTGAGCCGTAAGAGTTATGTGAATACTCTTATAGCGGAGGATTACCCAGAGTTAGTCGATGACCTCGTAGATCTTCGATCGGAGATAGTTCGAAAGGATATGTTGTAACTCTGGAAGTTCAGTCCACTTTGGCGAAAAGAATTCGTGAAGCCCGTAAGTCGGACAAGGAAATTGATGAGATATAGAAAAGGATGAATGAAGGAAAAGCTAAAGGGTTTCGTAAGGATGAATACGGAGCTATATGGTTCGAGGATCGATTTATTTACCCAATGATCCCGAACTCAGAAGCTAATTCTTCAGAGGCTCATGATTCACCGTACTCGATTCACCCGGTAACACCAAGATGTATCTGGATTTGAAGGAAAGTTTCGGTGGGCGGTATGAAGAAGGATATTGCCGAGTGCGTAGCAAGATGCGATGTTTGCCAACGAGTAAAGGTGGAACATCGAAGCCAGCAGGGTTACTTCAACCTTTGCCGATTCCCGAGTGGAAATGGGAAAAACTTGGAATGGATTTTATCACAGGATTACCCAGACCCGTTCAGGTTATGATTCCATCTGGGTAGTGGTTGATCGATTGACTAAGGTAGCTCACTTCATCCCCGTAAAGACTACCTATACCAGTGCTAAGTTAGCCAAGATATACATGACTAGGATCGTATGTCTGCATGGAGTTCCGAGGAGTATCGTGTCAGATAGAGGAACACAATTTACCTCAAAGTTTTGGAATCAGTTGCATGAAACTTTGGGTACGAGGCTGGAGTTCAAGACAACTTTTTATCCATGATGATGGACAGACCGAGAGAGTCAACCAGATCCGGAGGACATGTTGAGAGCTTGTGCGCTAGACTATGGGTCTAGCTGGGATGATAATTTGCCATCGCAGAATTCTCGTACAATAACAGTTATCGAGACCCGATCGAAGATGGCCCCTTCGAAGCTCTATACGGAAGGAGGTGCGTAACACCATTCTCGTGGGATGGTGTTGGAGATCAAAACTTTTCGGTCCCGATCTTATCGAGATTCGAAGAGAAAGTCAAACTGATTCGAGATAGGCTCAAGGTAGCTCGATCGAGACGTAAGAGTTATGCCGACAATGAACGCAAGGAAGTAACTTACGGCGGGAGACCGGGCATATCTTCGTGTGTCCCACTTCGTGGAATCAAGAGATTCGGTGTTAAAGGAAAGTTAGCACCCGGTTCATTGGCCCCTACAAAATCCTCGAACGTCGTGGAGAAGTTGCTTACAAGTTGGAATTGCGGAAGGATTGTCCGGAGTTCATGATGTCTTCCACGTTTCTCACCAAGAAATGCCATGCCGACATGGCCGATATTCCGTTGAGAGACACAAAGGTGCCCCTAGAGGCCATACAGCTCGACAAAGGATCGACTTATGAGGAGAAACCCGTCCGAATTCTCGAGACTCGAACAGAGTCACCCGCAGCAAGATCATCAAGTTTTGCAAGGTGCTATGGAGTCATCACTCCGAGGAGGAAGCCACACGGGAGCGAGAAGAAGACCTCCGCGAGACCACCGCACCTATTTGCTAGCCAACCCGAATCTCGAAAAGTAGATTCATCTTAAAATGGTAGGTTTGAAACATCCCAAATTTCCTATTTGGAATGTTTTACAATTATAGCTAAGCATCTATGCATATTGTTTGAATTTGAGTGGCATTTGAATTTTCAGAAGATTTTGAGTTGATGGTATTTGAATTCAAAATTTGGCAGTTGAAATTTATTTCAAATCAATGCCTGACAAATACTTGAGAAAAAGTATGAGAGGAGTAAACATGACACTCCAAATATGTCAGATGAAAAACCCTGCCAAAAAAATTTGAATTCAAATCTGAATTTTATTTGGAATTTTAGAAAAATGATTTTTTATAAAGTTTGAGTTTTGCCCCTGGAAAAATGTTCAAATTATAGGGAATATTCCCCTGATTATTTTGATATATATATGACCTATATAAAATATATATATTTAATTATATTTCTCTCTCTCTTAAATTCAAAAAAAATAGAAAAGAGACCCAGGCGCCAGCCAGGCCGACTGCCCAGCCAGCACCTAGGCGGCCCACCGAGCGCAGCCAGGCGCAGCCCAGCCGCGCCCGAGCCAGCCAGTGAGCCGGCCCACGCCCGAGCCCCCCTCGCCGAAAACCCTTCCCTTCGGCCACCCGACCCGACTCCCTCTCTCTCTCTCACCGACACCCCGGCCCCACCCCGTCTTCCTCCTCCCGCAAGACACGCCAACCGCCGCCGCCGCCAGAATCCCGAAGGATCCGGGATCCTCCCCGATCCCCTCGCCCGATCGCCCCCTCGCCCAAGTCGGTGCCCCCCCCTATAAATACCCCGCCCTCGCCCCGTTCCCTCACTTCCCCCCCCCCTCGCCCGAACCTCCCCTCGCCCGCAATCCCTCGCCGGAGCACCCGAGTCGCCGCCGCGCCATTTGCTTTGCCGCCGTCGCCCCGAACCTCCTCGAGCTTGCCCGAGTCGACCACCGAGACCCCCTCGCTCCGCCGAACCCGCCGGAGGTCTCCGCCGTCGTCCCCGACCACCGGAGCCACCGGAGCCGTCGTTGCCCGAGCCGCCGTCGACCATCGCCGCCGTCGCCGCCACGGTACGCCACCGGAGAACCCCTCCGCCGTCCGATCTGAAATCGACGCTCTAGATTAGATCCCCGAAGGGGTACGGTTTATTTAGGTTTAGTTTAAAGATCCGGTTTTAAGTTACGGTTTTTATTAGACCGGCCCGACTCGGTTTATTACCGCGTGCACGTTTTAGTTATATTACGCCGATGCGTTAGATAGGCCCATTAGCCGGTTTTTCCTTTTAATTTTATTTTTTTCGTTTCTGTTTTAACAGAATAGTTTCAGTTTTGTAAAATTCATATCTTTTAATCTACTTAATATTTTTAAGTGATTCTTTTTTTGCTGGTTTGCAAATTTATTGTAGTTTCTGTAGAAAATATGTTTAGTCATGTTAAAATTATTAGAAATTGTTTTATTTTAGATTTAGACAGATTAGTAATTCTGCTATAAAGTGAGTTAGGAATATTATTTTTAGTGATTCTTTTTGTCACAACTTTGTTTTGACCTTACCTAACCATAGGAATTTATTTGGGCATTTTAGATTTAATAAAAAATAGTTTTAATCAGAATCATGTTATTCCTATTTATTTAACTAGCTATTGTTTTCCTATTGTTTTATTTAGCAAATAATTTTATTTTTCCTATGTGATAGTTTATTCTAGGTTAGTTTCTGTAACTTTGGATCATGAACTTTTATTTACAATAAATAAAATTTTTATTATATTTTTCCTTGCTAGAATTGTTATAGGCCTAATAGGAGTTCTATAATAGCTTTTGATGTGATTCTTTTTGCTCCTAGTTGCATGATGATTTCTTTTCTGTTAGTTAGCAAAAACCCATGCTTAGGTTCTGTTAAGAAAAAATTTGTTGAGTAAAACTATTTCTTGGTTGTTGTTTGATGTGGTGAAAACATTGATTTGGATTTCTTCGAATTTTCTTTGGGTTTTGGTTCAGTTGTTTCATGTGTTATAGTAGCATGTTGTTATGTTAAGTGATCATATGTTTGTATGCTTATATGATTGTTGCTTGCCTCGGTAGAATTTCCGGAGTGCGAAGCTTGCTACCACGAGTCCCTAGCTTTCGAGGATCGTCAGCAAGGCAAGTCATTGATCATATTTCTTTTACTATACCTATGATTTTATTGCATTAGAATTATACCTCCCCACCATGCATGCAGTAGGAGAATTTGAAGTTATGTTCTTGAGTAGTATCATGAGGTAGGATGAACCCAATTCCCCTTGTTACCATTGCCCGGGACAAAGTAGTTTATTTTGCTATGCTCGTAGACGGGGTTGGTTGAGTGAATCATAAGGGAGATGTGAGAGTCAAGATGATGACAACCCCATGACTTCAAGCAACAAGATGGACTTCAAAATTCACTCTTGGGTGGAGGGCGGTTGACGGGCACCTGGAGAAACCAGCGGTTGGCGGGATGCATGGAGAAGCGCCATGACATCTTGCGGAAAGCTTCACCCAGCCACGAAGAGACGGATGTATACCCCATTGACGGAAGCTTACTGCAGCCGCAAGCCATTATGGGCTCGGCTTGGTCAACCTTAGGTGTGATTCTGGCGGACGGTGCTACGAGATGTAGAAGAACGGTAGGATTGGATGGGTACCGGCGGTGGCGGAGGAACTCTTCGAAGACCTGTTTACGTTCATCCGTCTTCAAACACCATGAAGTGCGAAGACTTAAAAGGAGGAACGATTCTTGCGGGTAAAGTCGCAAACCTCTGAGAGTGAAGATCTAATCGGTTAGCCGTGTCCCGATTCTGGACAATTTGAGCCTCTGGAACTTGGAAGTATTTCGAAATCTCAACACTGAAATTAATAAATTAATTGAGGGGATTATTTAATAATTGGTAATGAGACATTGGTTGGTGGAAACATCTCAATAACTACCAACAATTTTGTAGTATTTGCAAACAAGTCCATTGTTGTAGGGAAAAACTGGCTTTTTCGCAAAAACAATGAAACTTAGAGCCCCACAGCCAAATTGCATATAGTGTTAGTAATTTTATTGTTATTCTCTCTTCATGACTTGCGGCATATTCAAAATGCTGACCTACACGGCTGCAACGTCTTATGTTGCGAGAGAGTATTCGATCAGGAGTGAGGCTACGATCCACGCTTGGCGATTGCCCTTTGGAGTCGGATGGACTCGCTATTCTTCTATGCTTCCGCAGCTTTATTTAGTTTATTTCGCATGAGTTGGCCTTCGGCTGAATTTATTCTATTGTAATAAAGACTCGATATGAGAATCGTGTAATAAATTCAGGTGTGATTGAACTTTGATTATTTCATCAATGTATTGTGTGTGCGGCATGATCTTGGGATGGTATGCATACGAGACTTGACCGATTTGGTCGGGTCGCTCTGAGAGATGGTATCAGAGCACACGCTGACCGTAGGACATAACCCCTAGGATCAGAAAGCCATAGGAAGAGACTATTTATTTTATGTCCTTATCATTCCATAATTCTCCTCTCTTCATTTCTGACTCCTCTCCGATTTTCAACATTCTAGATGGCCGCCGAGTTCACCCCAGTTCTGCTACCGGAGTTTTGCCAGCCAGATGAGACGATGCCTTTCGGCAAGAAGCTGGTCCAGATCGTGAAGAAGCTGAAGATTGCTCTGCTCTCGATCACCGGGAAGCCTACCAATGCGCTTCCGACGGATACCCGCCACAGGATTGAGGTGCACATTCCAGGGAGGACCTTCGGAGGACATTCAGAGCCCATTGACTTTGAGTTTACCGATTTCAATTGGATCCTCGGAAGAGACATGGCGATTTATCGTGCACTTGGACATCTCCGAGAAGAGTACAGGGCCGAGCTCGACCCATCAGACCTCGCCATGATTTCTCGCAGAGCTAGGAATGGAGATATCATCCGTACCGTAGAGGACGACTCCATTCTCTCATATGTCCAAGACTTGGAGTGTCTCCTCAGAAAACGGGAGATCCAGACTCGCCGTAACTCGAAGGTACACAGAAGGCTGTTGTTCCATGAACTGGAATTGGAGGAGAAAGCACACGCAGATTTCCTTGACCATGAAGAAGAAATCGCGGATTTCATGGAGAGAGTCGACAAGCTGAAGATGGATGTTGCCGCATTAGAGGAAAAGATGGACTTGGGAGAAGACCTTTTCCCGAGTGGAGATGACGGACCTCTCATGAGCAATGACCAGGATTATGAAGGGAGCTCCACTGAAGAAAGCCGCAAGAGGAGGCGCCGCATCAGAGGACGCCACACCGGAGGACGCCGCATCAGAGGACGCAAGGATAATTGATGAAGACATTTAGTCGACCGTCATGTTATTTTATTTTTCCGTCGATCAGTTAGGCCGTTATTTTCGATTAGTCGTGAGAAATTTGTAATCCGAGATTGAACCATGTTTGAGTTGATTGAATAAATGATTGGTGTGATTATGATTGTGCATTCATATGGGTAGTGATATTTCTCATTAGACCCTTGTTCTATTCTAATTTTCTCATCCACTCCAAAACACCAGATGCCTCCGAGACGTGAACCCGGTCTCAACTTTCCGCCGGAGCTCACCCAGCTGATCCAGCAGCAGAATGCCCTCATGCAGATGCTCATCCAGAACCAGAACAACAACAACAACAACAACAACAACAACAACAATCCACCGCCACCACCCCTCGTTGACAACTTGACCCGCTTCCTAAGGCTGAATCCGCCAAAGTTCTCTAGCAGCCCGAGCCGATTGTGGCCGATGATTGGCTCCGCAAGGTCGGAAGGAGTTAGCCACCGCTGGATGCACAGATGCAGAAAGGTGCGCTTTGCCGCACATCAACTTGATGGACCTGCAGCCTCTTGGTGGGAGAACTACACCGCCACTTATCCCATCGCCACCATCACGTGGGATCAGTTCCAGCAGAGCTTTCCGCGCCGCCATGTATCACCGGAGCCATGAGTTTGAAGAAGCGTGAGTTCCGCAACTTACGCCAGGGAACCGTCTTGTGGGCGATGCGTGGATGAGTTCAGCAAGTTAGCTCGCTATGCCCCGATGATGTGGCCACGAGATGCATAAGCAGGAAAAGTTTCTCAAGGGACTCAATGACGAGCTGGGTATGCAGCTAATGGTGGCTACCTTCAACAACTACCGGGAGCTGGTAGACAAGGCCACCATACATGAAGGCAAGCAGCAGCAGATTGATAGCATAGCGGAAGTATGGCGGGGAAGTACAACTCGGAGCTCAGCGAAGCCCGTTATGCCCCATACTGGAGGGCATACCCATCACACCATGGAGGACATAACCATGGAGGAAATGGGAACAACCACAACCAGGACAACAAGACAGCAATGGAAGCGGCAATGGCAACCAGCATCGTCCCCCCGGCTCAAGGATCTGAGTCACATCACCTGTTTCAAGTGCCAGAAAACAGGGCACTATGCCACCGACTGCCCGGAGGCCAAGCACAGGAATGGAAACGGCAATGGAAGCTCAGCAAAGAAGCCCAACCCTTTTCCTCGTGCTCAGGTGAACCACATTGATGTGGAGGACGTCTATGATCAGCCAGACACTGTGGTTGGTAAGTTTTTATTAAATTCACATCCAGTATTGGTACTCTTTGATTCTGGTGCAACGCATTCATTCATATCAAGGGTAGTTGTGGAAAAGTACGGGTTACCCACTAGAACCCTTAGAAGCCCTCTTCGCGTCAATTCCACAGGAGGAGAAATGATGGCAGGCTTAGGCTGTCATGCAACCCTCAACATCGGAAACCATAAATTTCCCGCAGACCTCATAGTATTGGAAACCCAGACCTTGGATGTAATCTTAGGCATGGATTGGTTGACGAAGTTTGAAGGAAACATAGACTGTGCCCAAGAAGTCGATTCTGCTCACCACTCCGGAGCGTAAGAGGATCAAGTATGTATCCGGCGTATCCCGATGAAGAATCAGTGCATTCCCTCACGGAGTTGTTCAGGGAGGAAGTGCCAGAGGTACAAGATTTTCCGATGTATTTCCTGAGGAATTACCAGAATGCCACCGGACGAGAGACATTGAATTTCTGATTGAGTTATTGCCCGGCACAGCCCCAATATCCAAGAGACCCTATCGGATGCCCCCGAACGATTTGAAAGAGATCAAGAATCAAATTAATGAACTCTTGGAGAAGGGATATATTCGACCAAGCTCGTCACCTTGGGGAGCCCCAGTTCTTTTGGTAGAGAAGAAGGATGGAACCCTGAGAATGGTTGTGGATTATCGTTCGTTGAACGATGTGACCATCAAGAACAAGTACCCTCTGCCGATGATTAATGATCTATTTGATTAGCTAGTTGGAGCCAAGGTATTCTCCAAGATCGATCTTCGATCAGGGTATCATCAGTTGAAGATCCGTGAAAAGGATATACCCAAAACAACATTTACCACCAGGTATGGTTTATATGAGTATACCGTCATGTCATTCGGATTGACTAATGCCCCTGCATACTTCATGAATTTGATGAACAAGGTATTTATGGAATATCTGGACAAGTTTGTCGTAGTGTTCATCGATGATATACTAATTTTCTCCAAGAGCGAGGAAGAGCATAAGGAACATTTGCGTCTAGTTCTGGAGAAACTCCGAGAACATCGCTTGTATGCCAAGTTCAGAAATGTGAATTTTGGCTGAAGGAAGTCGGATTCCTCGGACATGTTATTTCAGGAGAAGGAATAGCAGTTGACCCGCCAAGGTTGTATCACCACCGATTGGCGATCACCCACCTCGATCAAGGAGATCCGCAGTTTTCTCGGACTCGCAGGATATTATCGGAGGTTTATTGAGAATTTCTCAAAGATTGCCAAGCCCATGACTGAGCTGTTGAAGAAGGATGCCAAGTACATTTGGACCGAGGATTGTGAAGCCGTTTTCAGGAATTGAAGAAAGCGTTTGGTTACAGCCCCATGCTGATTTTGCGGATATACACAAGGATTACCAGTATATTGTGACGCTTCTCGTCGGGGACTCGGAGGAGTACTCATGCAGGAAGGAAAAGTTGTAGCTTATACCTCCGGACAGCTCGACCTCACGAGATGAATTATGCCACACATGATTTGGAGTTAGCAGCAGAGTGCATGCACTCAAGACACAGAGACATTTCCTTATCGGAAACCGATGTGATGTTTACACAGATCATAAGAGCTTGAAGTATATTTTCACGTAGAAAGAGTTGAACCTCGAGCGGAGGAGATGGCTAGAGTTAATCAAGGACTATGACATGAAATTGCATTACCACCCGTGAAAGGCTAATGTTGTAGCAGATGCTTTGAGCCGTAAGAGTTATGTGAATACTCTTATAGCGGAGGATTACCCAGGAGTTAGTCGATGACCTCGAGATCTTCGATCGAGATAGTTCGAAAGGATATGTTGCAACTCTGAAGTTCAGTCCACTTTGGCGAAAAGAATTCGTGAAGCCCAGAAGTCGGACAAGGAAATTGATGAGATAAAGAAAAGGATGAATGAAGGAAAAGCTAAAGGGTTTCGTAAGGATGAATACGGAGCTATATGGTTCGAGGATCGTATTTATGTACCCAATGATCCCGAACTCAGGAAGCTAATTCTTCAGGTACTCGATTCACCCCGGTAACACCAAGATGTATCTGGATTTGAAGGAAAGTTTCTGGTGGACAGGTATGAAGAAGGATATTGCCGAGTACGTAGCAGTATGCGATGTTTGCCAATGAGTAAAGGCGGAACATTAGAAGCCAGCAGGGTTACTTCAACCTTTGCCGATTCCCGAGTGGAAATGGGAAAAACTTGGAATGGATTTTATCACAGGATTACCCAGGACCCGTTCAGGTTATGATTCCATCTGGGTAGTGGTTGATCGATTGACTAAGGTAGCTCACTTCATCCCCGTAAAGACTACCTATACCAGTGCTAAGTTAGCCAAGATATACATGACCAGGATCGTATGTCTGCATGGAGTTCCGAGGAGTATCGTGTCAGATAGAGGAACACAATTTACCTCAAAGTTTTGGAATCAGTTGCATGAAACTTTGGGTACGAGGCTGGAGTTCAGTACAGCTTTTCATCCGCAGACAGATGGACAGACCGAGAGAGTCAACCAGATCCTGGAGGACATGTTGAGAGCTTTTGCGCTAGACTATGGGTCTAGCTGGGATGATAATTTGCCATTCGCAGAATTCTCGTACAATAATAGTTATCGCACCAGATCAAGATGGCCCTTCAAGCTCTATATGAAGGAGGTGCGAGAACACCATTCTTGTGGGATGGTGTTGGAGATCGAAAACTTTTCGGTCCCGATCTTATCAGAGATTCCGAAGAGAAAGTCAAACTGATTCGAGATAGGCTCAAGGTAGCTCAGTCGAGATAGAAGAGTTATGCCGACAGTAAACGCAAGGAAGTAACTTACGAAGCGGGAGACCGGGCATATCTTCGTGTGTCCCCACTTCGTGGAATCAAGAGATTCGGTGTTAAAGGAAAGTTAGCACCCCGGTTCATTGGCCCCTACAAAATCCTCGAACGTCGTGGAGAAGTTGCTTACAAGTTGGAATTGCCGGAAGGATTGTCCGGAGTTCATGATGTCTTCCACGTTTCTCACCTGAAGAAATGCCATGCCGACATGGCTGATATTCCGTTGAGAGACACAAGGTCCCTAGAGGCCATACAGCTCGACAAAGTGATCGACTTATGAGGAGAAACCGTCCGAATTCTCGAGACTGCGAACAGAGTCACCCGCAGCAAGATCATCAAGTTTTGCAAGGTGCTGTGGAGTCATCACTCCGAGGAGGAAGCCATCTGGGAGCGAGAAGAAGACCTCCGCCGAGACCACCCGCACCTATTTGCTAGCCAACCCGAATCTCGAGGGCGAGATTCATCTTAAGGTGGGTAGGTTTGAAACATCCCAAATTTCCTATTTGGAATGTTTTACAATTATAGCTAAGCATCTATGCATATTGTTTGAATTTGAGTGGCATTTGAATTTTCAGAAGATTTTGAGTTGATGGAATTTGAATTCAAAATTTGGCAGTTGAAATTTATTTCAAATCAATGCCCGACAAATACTTGAGAAAAAGTATGAGAGGAGTAAACATGACACTCCAAATATGTCGATGAAAACCCTGCCAAAAAATTTGAATTCAAATCTGAATTTTATTTGGAATTTTAGAAAATGATTTTTATAAAGTTTGAGTTTTGCCCTGGAAAATGTTCAAATTATAGGAATATTCCCTGATCATTTTGATATATATATGACCTATATAAAAATATATATTTAATTATATTTCTCTCTCTTAAATTCAAAAAAATAGAAAAGAGACCCAGCGACACCAGCCGACCGCCCAGCCAAAGACCTAGGCGGCCCACCGAAGCAGCCAGTGCCAGCCCAGCCCAGCCGAGAGCCAGCCAAGAGCCGCCCACCCGAGCCCCCTCGCCAAAACCCTTCCCTTCGGCCACCCGACCCGACTCCCTCTCTCTCTCTCACCGACACCCCGGCCCCACCCCGTCTTCCTCCTCCCGCAAGACACGCCAACCGCCGCCGCCATCGGAATCCCGAAGGATCCGGGATCCTCCCCGATCCCCTCGCCCGATCGCCCCCTCGCCCAAGTCGGTGCCCCCCTATAAATACCCCGCCCTCGCCCGTTCCTCACTTCCCCCCCCTGACCTCCCTCGCCCGCAATCCCTCGCCGAGCACCTGAGCCGCCGCCGCGCCATTTGCTTTGCCGCCGTCGCCCCGAACCTCCTCGAGCTCGCCCGAGTCGACCACCGAGACCCCCTCGCTCCGCCGAACCCTCCGGAGGTCTCCGCCGTCGTCCCCGACCACCGGAGCCACCGGAGCCGTCGTCGCCCGAACCGCCGTCGACCATCGCCGCCGTCGCCGCCACGGTACGCCACCGGAGAACCCCTCCACCGTCCGATCTGAAATCGACGCTCTAGATTAGATCCCCGAAGGGGTACGGTTTATTTAGGTTTAGTTTAAAGATCCGGTTTTAAGTTACGGTTTTTATTAGACCGGCCCGACTCGGTTTATTACCGCGTGCACGTTTTAGTTATATTAAGCCGATGCGTTAGATAGGCCCATTAGCCGGTTTTTCCTTTTAATTTTATTTTTTTCGTTTCTGTTTTAACAGAATAGTTTCAGTTTTGTAAAATTCATATCTTTTAATCTACTTAATATTTTTAAGTGATTCTTTTTTTGTTGTTTTGAAAATTTATTGTAGTTTCTGAAGAAAATATGTTTAGTCATGATAAAATTATTAGAAATTGTTTTATTTTAGATTTAGACAGATTAGTAATTCGCTATAAAGTGAGTTAGGAATATTATTTTTAGTGATTCTTTTGTCACAACTTTGTTTTGACCTTACCTAACCGTAGGAATTTATTTGGGCATTTTAGATTTAATAAAAAATAGTTTTAATCAGAATCATGTTATTCCTATTTATTTAACTAGCAACTGTTTTCCTATTGTTTTATTTAGCAAATAATTTTATTTTTCCTATGTGATAGTTTATTCTAGGTTAGTTTTTGTAACTTTAGATCAGGAACTTTTATTTACAATAAATAAAAATTTTATTATATTTTTCCTTGCTAGAATTGTTATAGGCCTAATAGGAGATCTATAATAGCTTTTGATGTGATTCTTTTTGCTCCTAGTTGCATGATGATTTCTTTTCTGTTAGTTAGCAAAAACCCATGCTTAGGTTCTGTTAAGAAAAATTTTGTTGAGTAAAACTATTTCTTGGTTGTTGTTTGATGTGGTGAAAACATTGATTTGGATTTCTTCGAATTTTCTTTGGGTTTTGGTTCAGTTGTTTCATGTGTTATAGTAGCATGCTGTTATGTTAAGTGATCATATGTTTGTATGCTTATATGATTGTTGTTTGCCTCGGTAGAATTTCCGGAGTGCGAAGCTTGCTACCACGAGTCCCTAGCTTTCGAGGATCGTCAGCAAGGCAAGTCATTGATCATATTTCTTTTACTATACCTATGATTTTATTGCATTAGAATTATACCTCCCCACCATGCATGCAGTAGGAGAATTTGAAGTTATGTTCTTGAGTAGTATCATGAGGTAGGATGAACCCAATTCCCCTTGTTACCATTGCCCGGGACGAAGTAGTTTATTTTGCTATGCTCGTAGACGGGGTTGGTTGAGTGAATCATAAGGGAGATGTGAGAGTCAAGATGATGACAACCCCATGACTTCAAGCAACAAGATGGACTTCAAAATTCACTACTGGGTGGAGGATTTGTTGACGGCACCGAGAAAACCAGCGGTTGGCCGGGATGCTTGGAGAAGCGCCATGACATCTTGCGGAAAGCTTCACCCAGCCACGAAGAGACGGATGTATACCCCATTGACCGGAAGCTTACCTGTGCAGCCGCAAGCCATTATGGGCTCTGGCTTGGTCAACCTTAGGTGTGATTCTGGCCGGACGGTGCTACGAGATGTAGAAGAACGGTAGGATTGGATGGGTACCGGCAGTGGCCAGAGGAACTCTTCGGAAGACCCTGTTTCGTTCATCCCGTCTTCAAACACCATGAAGTGCGAAGACTTAAAAGGAGGGAACGATTCTTGCGGGTAAAGTGCGCAAACCTCTGCAGAGTGAAGATCTAATCGGTTAGCCGTGTCCCCGGTTACGGACAATTTGAGCCTCTGGAACTTGGAAGTATTTCGGAAATCTCAACACTGAAATTAATAAATTAATTGAGGGGATTATTTAATAATTGGGAATGAGACATTGGTTGGTGGAACCATCTCAATAACTACCAACAATTTTGTAGTATTTGCAAACAAGTCCATTGTTGTAGGGAAAAACTGGCTTTTTCGCAAAAACAATGAAACTTAGAGCCCCACAGCCAAATTGCATATAGTGTTAGTAATTTTATTGTTATTCTCTCTTCATGACTTGCCGGCATATTCAAAATGCTGACCTACACGGCTGCAACGTCTTATGTTGCAGAGGAGTATTCCGATCAGGAGTGAGGCTACGATCCACGCTTGGCGATTGCCCTTTGGAGTCGGATGGACTCACTATTCTTCTACGCTTCCGCAGCTTTATTTAGTTTATTTCTCATGAGTTGGCCTTCGGCCGAATTTGTTCTATTGTAATAAAGACTCGATATGAGAATCGTGTAATAAATTCAGGTGTGATTGAACTTTGATTATTTCATCAATGTACTGTGTGTGCCAGCATGATCTTGGGATGGTACAGACACAGAGACTTGACCGATTTCGGGTCGGGTCGCTACAGATATTATGAATTTTAAGCAACTTGATCATGAACATGTTGCACAAGCTTGGGAGAGGATGAAATTAATGATACGTAATTGCCCTACACATGGTTTGAATTTGTGGATGATTATCCAAAAAATTTATGCCGGATTGAATTTTGCTTCTAGAAATCTTTTAGATTCGGCCGCGGGAGGCACTTTTATGGAAATCACTTTAGGAGAAGAAAGATCTACTAATAAAAAAGTGTATGCGATAGAAGAAATTAATGTTTTGAGTGGAAATATGGATGAACTTATGAAATTATTCACTACTAAGAGTGTTTCCTCTGATCCTAATGATATGCCTTTGTCTACTTTGATTGAGAATAATATTGAATCTCTGGATGTGAATTTTGTTGGTAGGAATAATTTTGGTAAAAACGCGTATAGAGGAAACTTTAATCCTAGACCTTATCCTAGTAATTCCTCTAACAATTATGTAATTCCTACAACAATTCTTATGGAAACTTTAATAAGATGATTTCTGAATTTGAGACTAGTGTTAAGGAATTTATGAATTCGCAAAAGAATTTCAATGCCTTGCTTGAAGAAAAATTGCTTAAAGTTGATGAATTGGCTAGGAATGTCGATAGAATTTCTCTTGATGTTGATTCTTTGAAACTTAGATCTATTCCACCTAAGCATGATATCAATGAGTCTCTCAAAGCCATGAGAATTTCCATTGATGAGTGCAAATAAAGAACCGCTAGGATGCATGCTAAGAAAGATTGCTTTGTAAAAGCGTGTTCTTCTAGTTTCTATGAAAATAAAGATGAAGATCTAAAAGTTATGGATGTGTCCCCTATTAAATCTTTGTTTTGCGATATGAATCTTGATAATGATGGGACTGAATATGATCCACCTTTACCTAGAAGGCGTTCCAAAAGTTCAGAGTTTTTAGATCTTGATGCTAAAATCGACAAAAGTGGGATTGAAGAGATCAAAACATTAGATATTAATGAACCCACTATTTTGGATTTCAAGGAATTTAATTATGATAATTGATCTTTGATAGATTGTATTTCGTTGTTGCAATCCGTGCTAAATTCTCCTCATGCTTATAGTCAAAATAAAGCTTTTACTAAACATATCGTTGATGCTTTGATGCAATCTTATGAAGAAAAACTTGATTTGGAAGTTTCTATCCCTAGAAAACTTTATGATGAGTGGGAATCTACTATTAAAATTAAAATCAAAGATCATGAATGCTATGCCTTGTGTGATTTGGGCGCTAGTGTTTCCATGATTCCAAAGACTTTGTGCGATTTGCTAGGTTTCCGTGATTTTGATGATTGCTCTTTAAACTTGCACCTTGCGGATTCCACTATTAAGAAACCAATGGGAAGAATTAATGATGTTCTTACTGTTGCAAATAGGAATTATGAGCCCGTAGATTTTATTGTTCTATACATAGATTGCAATCCTTCATGTCCTATTATTCTTGGTAGACCTTTCCTTAGAACGACTGGTGCAATTATTGATATGAAGGAAGGAAATATTAGATTCCAATTTCCGTTAAGGAAAGGCATGTAACACTTCCCTTGAAAGAAAATAAAATTACCATATCAATCTATTATTAGAGCCACATATGGATTGCCTACCAAAGATGGCAATACCTAGATCTATCCTTGCTTTTATGCCTAGCTAGGGGCGTTAAACGATAGCGCTTGTTGGGAGGCAACCCAATTTTATTTTTAGTTTTTTTATTTTTTTCTTATGTTTAGGAATAAATATTTTATCTAGCCTCTGATTACATGTGTTTTTATGTTTTAATTAGTGTTTGTGCCAAGTTAAACCTATAGGATCTTCTTGGATGATAGTTATTTGATCTTGCAGAAAATTCCAGAAACTTTCTGTTCACGAAAACAATTGTTAAAAATCACAAGAACGTGATAAAATATTGATTCCAATTGATGCTGATCAATAAACAAATTTTATAGGTCTTCCTATTTTTGTTGAATTTTTTGAGTTCCAGAAGTTTGCGTTAGTTACAGATTACTACAGACTGTTCTGTTTTTGACAGATTCTGTTTTTTCGTGTGTTGTTTGCTTATTTTAATGAATCTATGGCTAGTAAAAGAGTTTATAAACCATAGAGAAGTTGGAATACAGTAGTTTTAACACCAATATAAATAAATAATGAGTTCATTACAGTACCTTGAAGTGGTGTTTTGTTTTCTTTCGCTAACGGAGCTCACGAGATTTTCTGCTGAGTTTTGTGTTGTGAAGTTTTCAAGTTTTGGGTAAAAGATTTGATGGATTATGGAACAAGGAGTGGCAAGAGCCTAAGCTTGGGGATGCCCAAGGAACCCCAATATAATCTAAGGACACCTAAAAGCTAAAGCTTGGGGATGCCCCGTAAGGCATCCCCTCTTTCGTCTACTTCAATCAGTAACTTTACTTGGAGCTATATTTTTATTCACCACATGATATGTGTTTTTCTTGGAGCGTATTGTATTATTTCAGTATTTATTTGTTAGTTTACCACAATCATCCTTGCTGTACACACCTTTTGAGAGAGACACACATGATTCGGAAATTATTAGAATACTCTATGTGCTTCACTTATATCTTTTGAGTTATATAGTTTTGCTCTAGTGCTTCACTTATATTATTTTGAGAAGTCTTAAAATAGCATGGTAATTTGCTTTAATTAATATCATGAAAATTTTGATGCTTGATAATTGTTTTGAGATATAAAGGTGGTAATATCATAGTTGTGCTAGTTGGGTAATTGTGGAATTGAAAAATACATGTGTTGGAGTTTGTGATTCCCGTAGCATGCACGTATGGTGAACCGTTATGTAACGAAGTCGGAGCATGAAGTATTTGTTGATTGTCTTCCTTTGTGTGGCGGTCGGGATCGCGCGATGGTTAACTCCTACCAACCCTTCCCCTAGGAGCATGCGTAGTAGTACTTTGCTTTGAGGTCTAATAAATTTTTGCAATAAGCATATGAGTTCTTTATGACTAATGTGAGTCCATGGATTATACGCACACTTACCTTTCCACAATTTTTCTAGCCTCTTCGGTACCCGCATTGCCCTTTCTCACCTTGAGAGTTGGTGCAAACTTCGCCGGTGCATCCAAACCCCGTGATATGATACGCTCTATCACACATAAACCTCCTTATATCTTCCTCAAAACAGCCACCATACCTACCTATTATGGCATTTCCATAGCCATTCCGAGATATATTGCCATGCAACTTTCCACCGTTTCATTCATCATGACCATTATTGTCATATTGCTTTGCATGATCATGTAGTTGACATAGTATTTGTGGCAAAGCCACCATTCATAATTCTTTCATACATGTCACTCTTGATTCATTGCATATCCCAGTACACCACCAGAGGCATTCATATAGAGTCATATTTTGTTCTAAGTATTGAGTTGTAATTCATGAGTTGTAAGTGAATAAAAGTGTGATGATCATCATTATTAGAGCATTGTCCCAAGTGAGGAAAGGATGATGGAGACTATGATTCCCCCACAAGTCGGGATGAGACTCCGGACTAAAAAAAAGGAGGCCATAAAAAAAGATAAAAAGGCCCAGATAAAAAATGAGAGAAAAAGAGAGAAGGGACAATGTTACTATCCTTTTACCACACTTGTGCTTCAAAGTAGCACCATGATCTTCATAATAGAGAGTCTCTCATTTTGTCACTTTCATATACTAGTGGGAAATTTCATTATAGAACTTGGCTTGTATATTCCAATAATGGGCTTCCTCAAATGCCCGAGGTCTTCGTGAGCAAGCAAGTTGGATGCACACCCACTTAGTTTCTTTTTGAGCTTTCATACACTTATAGCTCTAGTGCATCCGTTGCATGGCAATCCCTACTCCTCGCATTAACATCAATTGATGGGCATCTCCATAGCCCGTTGATTAGCCTCATTGATGTGAGACTTTCTCCTTTTTTGTCTTCCCACATAACCCCTACCATTATACCTTATTCCACCATAGTGCTATATCCATGGCTTGCGCTCATGTATTATGTAAGACTTGAAAAGGTTGAAGCGCGTAAAAGTATGAACCAATTGCTTGGCTAAAACCGGGTCGTATATGATATGAATATTTTGTGTGGGGAAGATGGAGCATAGCCAAACTATATGATTTTGTAGGGATAACTTGCTTTGGCTATGTTATTTTGATAAGACATAATTGCTTAGTTAGTATGCTAGAAGTATTATTGTTTTTATGTCTACATTAAACTCTTATCTTGAATCATATAAAATCTGAACATTCATGTCACAATAAGAAGAATTATATTGAAATTATGCCAAGTAGCATTCCACATCAAAAATTCTGTTTTTATCATTTACCTACTCGAGGACGAGCAGGAATTAAGCTTGGGGATGCTTGATACGTCTCCAACGTATCTATAATTTTTGATTGCTCCATGCTAATATTATATTCTGTTTTGGACATTATTGGGCTTTATTATACACTTTTATATTATTTTTGGGACTAGCCTATTAACCGGAGGCCCAGCCCATAATTGATGTTTTTTGCCTATTTCAGAGTTTCGCAGAAAAACAATATCAAACGGAGTCCAAACGGAATGAAACCTTCGGGAACGTGATTTTCAGAACGAACGTGATCCAGAGGACTTGGACCCTACGTCAAGACATCAACCAGGAGGGCACGAGGTAGGGGGGCGCGCCCTCCACCCTCGTGGGCCCCTGCTGTTCGGCCGACGCATTCTTCCTCCTATATATACCTACGTACCCCCAAACTATTAGAGACAGAGCCAAAAACCTAATTCCACCGCCGCAACCTTCTGTACTTGTGAGATCCCATCTTGGGGCCTATTCCGGAGCTCCGTCGGAGGGGGCATCGATCACGGAGGGCTTCTACATCAACACCATAGCCTCTCCAATGATGAGTGAGTAGTTTACCTCAGACCTTCGGGTCCATAGTTATTAGCTAGATGGCTTCTTCTCTCTTTTTGGATCTCAATACAATGTTCTCCCCTCTCTCGTGGAGATCTATTCGATGTAATCTTCTTTTGCGGTGTGTTTGTTGAGACCGATGAATTGTGGGTTTATGATCAAGTTAATCTATGAACAATATTTGAATCTTTTGAATTATTTTATGTATGATTGGTTATCTTTGCAAGTCTCTTCGAAATATCAGTTTGGTTTGGCCTACTAGATTGATCTTTCTTGCAATGGGAGAAGTGCTTAGCTCTGGGTTCAATCTTGCGGTGTCCTTTCCCAAAGGATGAGGGGGCAGCAAGGCACGTATTGTATTTTTGCCATCGAGGATAACAAGATGGGGTTTATATCATATTGCATGAGTTTATCCCTCTACATCATGTCATCTTGCTTAAAGCGTTACTCTGTTCTTATGAACTTAATACTCTATATGCATGCTGGATAGCGGTCGATGTGTGGAGTAATAGTAGTAGATGCAGGCAGGAGTCGGTCTACTTGTCTCGGACGTGATGCCTATATACATGACCATACCTAGATATTCTCATAACTATGCTCAATTCTATCAATTTCTCAATAGTAATTTGTTCACCCACCGTAAATACTTATGCTCTTGAGAGAAGCCACTAGTGAAACCTATGGCCCCCGGGTCTATTTTCCATCATATTAATCTTCCAACACTTTGTTATTTTTATTTCCTTTTATTTTACTTTGCATATTTATCATAAAAATACCAAAAATATTATCTTATCATATATATCAGATCTCACTCTCGTAAGTGACCGTGTAAGGATTGACAACCCCTTATCGCGTTGGTTGCGAGGATTTATTTGTTTGTGTAGGTGCGAGGGACTCGTGCGTGGCCTCCTACTGGATTGATACCTTGGTTCTCAAAACTGAGGGAAATACTTACGCTACTTTGCTGCATCACCCTTTCCTCTTCAAGGGAAAACCAACGCAGTGCTCAAGAGGTAGCATGCATCTGTGTGTCCATATTGTGGATGACATAATAGACCTGGGGCCGTCATTTCTGCACAACATGATGCCGTTTGAGAGGATGAATGGGATCATCAAAGGATTCGTTCGTAACATGTCCCGTCCGGATGGAAGCATCGTCCAGGGCTATCTGGCACAAGAGTGCATCTCTTTCTGCGAGAATTTTCTATATGGCGCAGACCAGCGGCCTGGTGTTAGTGTTGGTTTGCCCGTTAACAAGCACGATGGGAGGTTCGAAGGAGAAGGTCACTCCAACGGTCACAGGGAACTGCACGTGGCATACTCAGATCGACTAAGCGACTTTGACAGAGCAAACTTGGTAGTGCTACAACACCTAGACGAGGTAGATCCTTTCGTGGCACTGCACAAAGAACTTATCGCAAAGAAGTATCGTGACCGGGGGTATGCGGATGACGCCGGGTTACTAGAGAGCACAACTCCACTTTCCTGCATTGGTTCAAAGAGCATATTATTGCTAATCCCCCAGAGGAGGTCTCTAAGGACGGATTGCTCATATACGCCTTAGCACATGCCCCCTCGCCCAACCTCGTAACCTATCAGGCATACGATATCAACGGATACACGTTCTACACGAAGGCCAAAGATATGGACAGTGATGAGCAGAACTCAGGGGTGACGATGGAATGCATGACCGGCAGTGACAACGGCGCAACTGAAAGATTTTACGGAAGGGTCGAGGAGATCTGGGAGCTTGACTACTCTGGACTGCACAACTTCCGTGTCAGATGGGCTAAGAATGTCGAAAGAGAAAACTGGAATTTCACTACCATGACTATACTCGACGCTAAGAGCGCTACCGTGAACGCTATCGCAAAAAACGAGCCATGGGTACACGCTAAGCACACGACATAATGCTTCTTCATAACCGACCCGCGCAATCCCAGCCGTGTTGTCATGAGGAGAGGCAAAAGGAACATCATCGGAATGGATGGAGTCGCCAACGAGGAAGACTACGATCAGTACGGCAACCCAATGAGGGAAGATGACGATGATGATGAAGTATACGTCAAAAGAAGAATCAATACTACATTACCTAAGAAAAATCGTACTCCATTGGAAAAGGCAAAGTCACAATGAGGGGCTCAATTATTCTTCAAGGAACAAGAAGGGAAAGAAGCTGACTCAAAAACAAAAACGTCAACGCTGAGGAACCGTATGTTATCGGTCAAATGATGTAATATATATGTTCCTATTTTGTATACACACTTAGCCATTATTATGCATGTGTCCAATGATGTAATATATATGTTCCTATTTTGTATACATATTTAGCCGTCAAATAATGCAATATATATTGCCTTCCCTTCATTCACTGCTCTCGGAAAAAAAGTGAGAGAAAATAAAGAAAAAATAGAAACAAACAAACAGGAAAACTGTTATATATGTACTGGTTATAGTAGCAGCGCTTTGTGAGAAAAGAGCTACAGCTAGTCAAGATAGCAGTAGCGGTTTCTACACGAAACCGCTATAGCTACCTGGAGTAGCAATAGCGCGTTTTGCCTAAATGCCCTACTACTATGCCCACTTAACCCCCAAAATCCCCACTCCTCTCTTCATCCCGCCTCTTTCCCCCCAAATCCGCACACTCTCTCTTCCCTGTCAGACCGCTGAGCCCTGCCTCGCCTCGCGCCTCTGGCTCGCCCGACCCCGACCTCGACCGACCCCTGCCCCTGCCCCCAACCCCGACCCCCGACCCCGACCGACCCTGACCCGACCCCGCCTGACCTCGACTCCGCCCAAGGCCGCCCACGGCCCCGACCTCGACCCGACCCGGCCCGCCCCGGCGCCGACCCGACCTCGAGCCCTCCCAACCTCGACCGTCGTCGGGCCTGCAACCTCTGTAAGCCCCCCACCGCTCCTCCTCTCTTTGGTAGCTAGGTTTTAGTTAGGGCAAATTTGAATTGGACATGTGATATGTGGACATGTGATGTTTTGGACATGTCATATTTGGAATTTGGACATGTAATTTGGACATGATGATTATGTGCAGGGTAAATGATCCGAGTGGCCTATGTTATGCCGGAATGTTGATTCATTTTCGTTCCGGTGAATTTCAGGCGCTCAATATGTATATTTTTTAGCAAAGGTCATGCCAAAAATTTTCGTGAATTTTGGCATGATTTGTGCTAGATAGTAGGCATATCGACTGTTGGGAGTTGCTAGGAAATGACATTCCGGCAAACATAGCTTTCTTTTTTATGTCAATTCTCATTTTTTTCATAGTTTTAGAATTAAACGAGGAGACTTAATCATAGGAAACATGTCGAACAATGAAGAAACTGGGCCTTCTGACCAAGATGCAGACGAGATGGATTATGAGGGTGAACAAGAGTACCTCGACTATTTGACTGCTAAGCAATTCCAAAGTCAAGGTTTGCAGGTCAGCCTCGATGATGGTACTGATGCCGACATCGACACCGGCGGCGCCGGCACGGATGGCGGCACCGAGACCGGCGGGGAAGGTACCGGCGCCGATGCCGCTACCGAAAAGAAGGAGCAGAAGAAGCAGAGGATATGAAAACCTAACAAATTAGGGATTGGATGACTGGTGGTCACAAAGATGGCACCTGGCAAGTTTGAGCCATTAGAGTCGGAAGAACCTCGCAAGTTCTATGGGAACCAAGTAGGATGCATCCTACGGAAATGCGCGAGCATCAACGACGGTGACTTAAGGAGTAAAGAACATTTGACGCAGTTGCTCCTCACGAAGTTGCACAAGAGATTCAAGTTCCCCGACCGGGATGATAACATAGAACAACCGTGGGATGATCCGAAGATGAAAAAGATTAACAATCACGCCATGGGCATGTTCAGCAATGATTTGGCCTCCTGGAGAGGGTGAAACGAGGTATTGAGGGTGAGGAACCCCTGTCCAAGATTCTGGAGGAAAATCCTACACTTACGGAAGAGGAGTTTGAAAAGTTCAAGGACACTTGCGCTACCAAGGCAGCCAAGGCTAAGGCTGCGAAATTCAAGAGCCTTCAGCAAAGAAACACGGGGAAGCATCGCCTCAGAAGCCGTGGCTACCTCAGTAAAAGGCCCATATGGGATAAGGAGGACGCGAAACGTGAAGCCGCGGGTATCCCAGACCCCTTCGCGAAGTTCACCAACCCCTTGGAGCGTGACTTCATTAGGGCCCGCTACAAGTGGGACAAGGAAAAGAAGGTTTTTTACACGGACCAGATCATGAGGAAATTGATTAGACTACTGGTAATTATTCTTTTACCACCTTACATTTAGCTCAGATCTAGCCGACTACACATTCCTAAATGGTTCACGCTCCTTCTACAGGAGAAGCAACACCATCTTGCATCCGAAAGCCCTACTTCTCCGATGAGTCCCAAGTGGGACACCCCTCTCAACCGGGCCTTGAACGAACTTAAGGGACTCCCTTTGGGCGAGCGGCCGCAATATGGTCGTGTGCACGGCGCTGGAGACGGCGCCACATGGAAGGTGTTTTACAATGAGGGCCCGGAGGCCAAGAAGCAGAAAAAGAAGTTTAGTCAAGCGGACATCGACGAGAAGGTGAAGCTTGCGGTCCAGCAAAAAGCAGCTGGGGACGCGAAAAAAGCAGCCGAGGAGAAAAATGAGTTGCTACAGCAGGCAGTCAATGCAGCTGTAACTGCGTGCAGAAATGATTTCGTTACTAACTTGGTTCTAGCTATCATCAACTGGACGAAGGAAAATCCACACAAGACGGTACATGATTTCTCGTTGCCCAGTTTCGTCGGGAGCAACTCCGTGAACAACAACACCACCGCACCATCACTTTCTCACGCAACCAGGCCTCCTCTCGCAGTCGCTCCCGCTCATAGCAGCCCGTCCTCAGTCTCTGGCGCGCTAGGTGGGCCTTCGTCTTTGGATGAGCTCGACGCCCTCACGGTAATTACATGTCGCATCAACATATATATATAGAATATTCCATTTCCGTTGCCTTTCGGATGTTTTACGCCACATACATGTGTTTGCGGGCCGAAGAAACCCCGTGCACCATACTCTACTTGATCAAAGGCCAGAAGATGGACGTGGGAAAGGGGATGATAATGAACCCCGTGCAACCCACGTTCCACAACCAGCTGATCCCTGCTGGGCACTTCAGGGTTAACTTGTCCAGTGTGAAATCGGGGAACGAGGATTTGCCTCCTCCAGTACAGCATGTGGGAGAGGACGACGAGACCCCGCCGCGGATTGGAAGCTGCAAGGGTTGGGTGCTGCTATGGCCGAAGAATCTTATTCATCTGCAGCCAGCCGAGAGCACACCAATAACCACACATCAACAAGCATGTGCGGAGACCACCACCCCGCCTATGCAATTACCAGCTCCTGTAGTGCCAGGTGAGAGCGGCGGACGACGCGATGAAGGGGGTGCAATAGTACTGGCCGATGTAATCGGTCCTGTTGAACAGAGAATGGATGATGAGACGGAGGTCGACCCAATGGTTTTCCTCAACACAAACGCGTATGAGTGTGACTAAGATATGATGAGTCAACCATATGACAAATCGAGCTATCAGCATGCTAATGAGGATATGGATGATCTGCCCGGGCAGGAAGGTCGTAGCAGGGATTGCAAAAAGTCTCACTTCATGAAATCCTCACAGGACACGCCTGAAGATGCCGCCTCAACACAGGCTCAACTAGCGGGGGGTCGTACAATGCTTAGCCCGGGAACACTGGGGAAGGGGTTAAGGAAGGGTCTGGAAGGTGTGCCCAAGAAAAAGGAGAGGAAGAGATCGGGGAAGATAGCTGCCTCCAAAAAAGCTAGAGCACATAGCAGCCAGACGATGGATTCTGAAGAGCGTGTACCCGTGAAAGTTGCGGCCATGTTCCATCTCACGGGCGAGCCGATGCTACCGTCGAAACTACTGGAAGCACTATGAGGGGATCTCAGGACACTGTAGGACCATGTGTTGTCGACTGAGAAAAGCCTACTAGCCTCGAAGGATCCAGGATATCCGACATACGCGGCTCGTGTGCCTGAGGGGAAGAGATACGCTGACACACAGCCCGCGGAGGTGTTCTTCCTGCGGTTTGACCATATCTTCGAGATGTTTCTAACAAGGCGGCTCGATTTTACAATCGTCCGCCTTTTTGCGCTTGCCACGGAAAACGTCAGCAGATTGAACTTGTGTATATTATTATTCTCTCTACGGTGGAATGTTGAATTTATTTTGCAGAGCCGGACACTATCCTGGTGTTCACAATCTTCTATCATTTGGAGGACGAACCCGCCTTGCAATGCCAAGCAATATACACGCCGGACTTATCGTCATTGAAGCCTGGTTCAGGGGCTACTAAGGGAGTCCTGGATTAGGGGGTGTCCGGATAGCCGGACTACCATCGTCAGCCGGACTATCATTTGCCGGACTATCATCATCGACCGGACTCCAAGACTATGAAGATACAAGATTGAAGACTTCCCCCCGTGTCCGGATGGGACTTTCCTTGGCGTGGAAGGCAAGCTTGGCGATACGGATATGTAGATCTCCTACCATTGTAACCGACTCTATGTAACCCTAGCCCTCTCCGGTGTCTATATAAACCGGATGGCTTTAGTCCGTAGGACAACAATCACAACAACCCTTACAATCATACCATAGGCTAGCTTCTAGGTTTAGCCTCCTTGATCTCGTGGTAGATCCACTCTTGTAAACATCCACAATATCAATATCAATCAAGTAGGACGTGGGTTTTACCTCCATCAAGAGGGCCCAACTCGGTAAACATCGTGTCCCTTGTCTCCTGTTACCATCCGCCTAGACGCACGATTCGGGACCCCTACCCGAGATCCGCCGGTTTTGACACCGACATTGGTGCTTTCATTGAGAGTTCCTCCGTCGCCACCGATAGGCTTGATGGCCTCTTCAATCAACAACGACGCAGTCCCGGGTGAGACCTTTCTCCCGGACAGATCTTCGATTCGGGCGGTTTGCATCGCGGGCCAACTCCCTTGGCCATCCGGAGCAGATCGAAGCTACGCCCGGCCATCAGGTCAGGTTTGAAGCTTAAACTTCACGGCCGATATCCGCGGGACTTGATCCTCGATGGATCTGAGCCACACCGAGCGCCGCCACGCTGTCACGATGGGCATGACCTAACTCGCCACGGACAAAGACCTTGAGGTCGCACCGGATCCGCCCGACTCACAGTCGGAGCCGATCGTCAATCGAGGACGGATGGCTGGACACCGCCTCGGGAGCCGCAATTCCTACGGCGATGGAGCCGAACACTTACCTTGTCCCACGTAAAGCCCATGACTCCGAGGTGCCGGACTCCCTGCCGGACTCCGAACCTCCTACGCCCCTGCCAGTCGAATCCGATTGGGCGCCGATCATGGAATTCACCGCTGCGGACATCTTTCAGCACTCGCCCTTCGGCGATATCATAAATTCATTGAAGCATCTCTCGCTATCCGGAGAGCCTGGCCGAATTCACGCCAGGGCGGTTGGGACGCGGATGACGAAGAAATTCAGATCCCACCCACCACCCACTTCAGAGCCACCATCGACGATTTAACCGACGATTGACTACGACCAAGACATCGACGGTATGGACGACGATGCCGAGACTACCAAGAACCAAAGCCTACAGGACACCGAAAACCACCTCGCCATACGACATATACATGGTGGACACCCCAAAAATGGGGACGGCGAAGAAGCAGCGGACGCCGATTCCTTAAAGAAACAGCCCAAGCGCCGACGTCAACAAGCGCCGCTCTAAATCCCGCCACAAAGAAGAATGGAGATTCCAGCACAGAGATAATAACACCCCGAAAGTGCCGAAGACAACTCCCTCCAAAGACGATCCAGCGCGGGAGGAGGCGAAGCAAGCCCTCGAGAGAGCGGCATTTATGAGGTCGAGGATGAAAACTACTTACCTCCCTCCGAGACGAGGCAAGCCTCGGCGACGCATTTAATTTGTCGTGCTCGAGGATCCCGTCGAGCAAGAGCATTTTAGACGCAGGCTAATGGCCACGGCAAACAGCCTAAAGAAAAGCAACAACAGCTTCAAGCTGATCAAGACCCATCTTGGCCGACAGATGGACCGAGGTCCTCGCGATCAAGAGTACGAACTCAACGCCTCCAAAAGTTACCCAAAACGCAAGTTGCTCCCCGATTAGAGGAGGCAGCATCACCAGCGCTGTCGGTAGACCGACCACCCCATGGCGCGATAGAGGCGTGTAAGCCCTCCACCAAAACCGCACTCGGCATCGCTCTAAAAGCAAGAAGCCACGGGGGAACGCGCCGGACTTGCGAGATATATTGGAGGACAAGGCAAGACAATCCAGATCTATCTATGGATCACGTGGACGCCCCACGACCCACGATGAATACCGTCGCACCGGATACAACTACTCCGGCCGGGCCGAACACAGCAGACAATGCTCTCTCGAGCTACGTCACGATATTGCTCAATACAGAGGCGCCGCACACCCACTATGCTTCACTGACGAAGTAATGGATCATCAAATCCTTGAAGGGTTCAAACCCGTTAATATCGAATCCTACGATGGCACAACAGACCCCGCGGTCTGGATTGAGGATTATCTTCTCCATATACACATGGCCCGCGCGCGCATCTTCACGCCATCAAATATCTCCCGCTCAAGCTTAAAGGACCAGCTCGGCATTGGCTTAACAGCCGCCCGCAGAGTCAATTGATGCTGGGAAGACCGGAAGCCACATTCCTCGACAACTTCAGGCACGACAAAGCGACCACCGACGCAGATGACCTAAGCCACATAATCCAGCAGCCGCATTTAATCGGCTAGGCAATTCGACACGGTTCCTAACAAAGAAAAATCAAATCGCCAACTGTCCGGATGCGAGGCACACGCTGCCATCAAACATAACATCCGTGACGAGTGGCTGGCCCGGCACCTAGGACAGAGAAGCCAAATCTATGGCAGCCCTCACATCCCTCATGACCCGCTTCAGGCGGGAGAGGATAGCTGGCTCGCTTCGCAGAATAACCTCGCAAAAACGCTGGCAGCCCGGATACTAAGGACCGCAATGGCAGGTTGCGCCGAACAAAAACAAACGCCGCATTAACGGCGACAAGAATGAGGATACGGCAATCAACGCCGGATTCCGAGGCTCCAAACCCGTCAACGGAAGAAGCCATTCAAAAGAACCACTCCGGCCCGTCCAATTTGGACCGAATACTCGACCGCTTCTTGTCAAATACATGGTACTTCCCGAAAAGCCAGCTAACCATACCAACAGAGATTGTTGGGTATTCAAGCAGGCAAATTAATCGCCAAAAACAGTGACAAGGGCTACACAAAGGATGACGAGGAAGAGACCCGCCGCCTAACAATAGAGGACAAAAGGATTCCCCTCAAGTTCGGACGGTAAACATGATATACGCAACGATATTCCCAAGAGGGAGCGGAAGCGCACTAAGGGACGATACGCTGATGGAGCCACGCCTAAAATTTAACCCATGGTCCTCTTGCCCGATCACTTTCGATCAAGAGACCATCCGACCAAGATCCGCCATGGCGGATTCGCCGCGTTAGTTTTAGACCCAATCGTTGATGGATTTCACTCACGAGTCCCGATGGACGGCGGCAGAGCTCAACCTGCTTTATCGGGATACAAGGCGCAAGATGGGCATAGACCCTTCAAGGATTAAACCTACAACGCACGACCTTCAAAGGCATCATACCGGTGTCGAGGCCAATTGTACAGTGCTCGCTTACATCGAAGTGGTCTTCGATCCCGGATAATTTCCGAAGCGAGGAGTTAATCTTCTACATAGTCCCGCTCAGCAGCGGCTATCACGCTCGCTTTCGGACGAACGCTGTTCAAAAAAGTTCAACGCGTGCCGCATTATGCATACCTTAAGCACAAGATGCCGACCCTCGTGGAGTCATCACGGTCAATGGAAACACGGAACGCCCCTCCGAACGGAGGAACATACAGCGCTCGCGCACAAGTACAGAGCAGCCTTTAAGGCAATTTCGAGTCCGCCGTTAAACGACCGGACACGACCAAACGCGCCGGAGCAACATCAACCAAGACCACCGCACGCTCCAGACATCGCAGAAAGTAATGCGGCCCCAACCCCAGCCCTCGCAAAACTGCAAGACAAACTCTCCACAGACATAATTACGCCGGAGATACCATGGGCATAGGGGAAGGGCACCACCACAACAGACCCAGAGTGCGGTTCGACCACACCAGGGCTCCCAAGTGTGTCGCTTTTTTGTTTTATTTTTCTTTTTATATAGAACTCAGTCCGCGCGAACCGATCAACTCATGATGCAACAGCCAGGGAAGGACTAAGGCCGCGATGAACACTCAGGTGGTCTCCATCAGGAGCATTCAATTTGTTAAAATACAGCATTCCGCGGCCTACCCCTGGAGGGAGACGCCTTTAATTCGTCCAATCCCTTGCTTTCCGCACTATTTGTATCATTCCGCACTGATAGCATATCTTCTCGAATAAAATGCAGCACTTTTTGCCTTTAATTGCATTACTTTATATATATGTTCATTTACGACATGTTGCACCCGTGCATCTTGGTACGGCCAAACACACCAGGGGCTTACGTCCTCCGCTTTATGGTGTGATAAAGTCCGCACACTTTCACAAGTGCGGCACCCGAACTTATAGCATTATATGAATCGGCTCCAATCATGTCTTGGTTCAATAGTTGGGTTTGCCTGCCCCATGTTTGGCACCTTACGCTTCCGCTTCTATCGGCTAAGGTAGCACTAGGAGAACCACTGCGATTGCGCCTTGTTGAGCCGGGTTAACGCCTCGGAGAAAGCTAAACTGACCGGCATGATAAGGCGTGAGACTGGTCGCTGTTCGAGAGGTCCTTTCGGTCCTTAAAGACCTACGCCGCTCGAGCGAAGTTCGGATTATGTCCGATGAAGGCGTGATAGCGCCTCAATTCGCCCTTCGAATACTAGGGGCTTCACCAAATTTAAAATTATAGAATTCTATGGCTAAGTGAGAGTGTTCAAGCACTATAAGTCCGTTGCCTGTTCGCTGTGTTGAGCGCCTCCTAGATGGACCCAAAATGGGAACAAGAGTGCTCAAGTTTATCCCAACACCCCAAAGACTCGTGGCATGGGGTTGAAGCCGACGACTTGCCGCCTCTCGATTTAATAAATGGCCGCATGTAAGGTAATATTTTAAATTAAACAAGTGTTGCTTAGCGATATGAACAAAGTTTTCAGCGCACAGTGATAACACATTGTGAATTCACTCAATAATTACATCCTGGGGCACTCATCCGCAATCTTGCGGCACCCTTCAGACAGCCTTATAGTAAAGTTCGGGCGACGATGCTCCTTGCCCGCTGGTGGCGCTGCTGATTAGCTTCTCCGCATCCAGCTTGCCCCAATGCACCTTTGCGCGGGCAAGGGCCCGACGAGCACCTTCAATACAAAGGGAGCGCTTGATAACCTCCACCTGGGGCACGATCCACCAGCCGTCGCGACGAGGCCGGTAGCTCCTGTGCATGGCCTCTCCGAGCCACACCGGACTATGAGCCCCTTCATGGCCTGCTCGCCACCTTAGAAGCTCGACCAGCTGCTTCACTGGTCGCTCGGCACTGATGGCCGCCCTCAAAGATACTCGAGACCAAGACCTTCTCCGCTGAGCTCCCTCCTCGGCTCGGTAGAATGCGGCGGCATCACCACGCCATGAGGCAGATCTGCAAACGCCTCGAGAGCTCCGAATTCGGGTAAGTATCACGTAATTTACATTCACATGCTTGCTTTGCATGAAAAATGCCTTACCCGCCGCTATCTTCTTCATCAATTCAACCTCCCAAGGGCCTTATGGGCCTCGGCCTTGGCGGTTTTGGCACTTTTGAGAGCCGAGGCAAGCTCTGACTCGAAGTTTGAGTCACGCCCAAACTCTCATGCTTTTCCATGAGAGCCTCGGAGCTCTTGCTGAACCACCGCCACCCTCGCCTCTTGCTTTTCTCGCTCTGCCTGCCTGCGGGCCGCATTATGCTCGTCATGACACGGCCTCCTTCAGGGCCACCACCTCGCTCGTGGCCCCCGCAGCACCCATGTTATCCTTGTTATTTTTGTCGCAACCTAAATCCTTTTCTCAGAAGGTACAAAATCAAAGTGGTGTTACTCACCTTCTTTGTCTTGAGCTGCTTCTGGCGCGGCCGAGCTCTTGCCCGACCGCCAAGCTCCTGCTTCAACGCACCGACCTCCGCAGCAAGGCGGCAGAGGTCAAGCAGACAGCCTGCAACCCATATTGACATAATTTTTAGCAACCTCACAGATATCTTTTTAAGATCCTCACCCGCTTTTCTTTCCGAACACCGAACCGAGCATCAGGGGCTACTGTCTATGCGGTATTATATTGCATATTTTTAACTTCTTACCTCAAAGCCTGATAGAAGGCTATTGCAGGCTTCGGTCAGCCCGCCTTTGGCGAGCTGCACCTTCTGAATCACCGCACTCATAATAGTGTGGTGTTCTTCCTCGATGGAAGCGCTCTGCAGCGCCTCCAACAAATTGCCCGGCGCCTCCGGTTGGACGGAAGCCGCCGGCGTCACGGTCTTGCCCTTCGATCGAAGGACCGCTGCTGACTCCGAACCATCGCGGGTTCCGCTGTGGAGTCCGCGCTGAAACCGGAGGGCGCCTTGTGGCGCCCGAGCCTCCCCCTGGTGGGTCCCTTCTGGGGATCCCACCTCGGCGTCTTCGGTCGCGAGGGGTGGAGGCGGTCGGGATGGAGTCTACATCCGACGAAGCCAACGACCCGCCGATGAAGCGGGAGATCATCACCGGCCGGACTACGTGTAGCATGTGGCGCTAGAATGACACTATGTGACGCAGAAAAGAAATTATAAATCATTCAGAACTGGATACTTACGATCTCGCCGGAGGCCTGGCCCTTGAAGGCCATTCTTCCTCGCCAACGTTGATGTTGGCAGAGCTGTCCGGGAATAGTCCTTCCCTCTTGACCCTCCGCCTCCCAGCTGGGGGAAGCCTTCCTCTTCCTCTCTCCTCCTCGAGAGAGTCCTCTTCCTCCTCCTCATTTTCGGGGAGGAGTCAGCCCCGAGTCGTCGGACACTCAAAACGGGCACTCTTTCGAGCACCCGTGGCCTCCTTCTTGTCCTTCTTCTCCGCACCACGCATGGTGCCGGAACCAGCAGCCTCGCTTAGACGAAAGCGCTCATCGGATTTTCCGCATAGGAGCCGGAGAGGTAATCTGCTCCGCCTTCTTCATCCAGTCCGTCAAAGGAAAAGGGAAACTAAACCCGATAGAGTCAAACTATGGAAAACGAAAGTGTCCCGTAAAGGGTAGAATCACTTACCTCGTCGACCAAGGCCATGAAAGTGAAATCCACGATCTTCGCCATGGATGCGGGGCTTGGCGCCTTTGAACAGCACTCTTCCAGCGCCTTCAGACGTTGTGTCAAGAGCTTGTTCAGCGCCGGTGCTGTTCCGATCGAACTCCCATAGATTGAATGCCCGCTTTGGCATGGGAGAATCCGCGACGAGCATGACTTGGACCACGTTAACCAACCCGAGCTTCTTCACCAGCTTTCTTGATACAGTCCGAGTCCCGCTCGGCTCCTTCAAACTGCCCCACAAAGCCCTTCTCTTTCCGTGGAGGTGAGCTGCGTGGGGATACCAGATCTAAACTCGGGGCCGCCGCCCATTTAGGGTCAGCGCGGCTCGGTGATGTAAAACCACCCCGATTGCCACCCTTGACGGATTCCACGAAGGCCCTTCAATTAAAGGACGTTGGGCATCTTGCCCAACATGGCGCCCAAGACTCCGCTTGAATGCCCTTCACTACCTTCGCTTGACATTGAAGGTCTTGAGCCATGTCAAGTGGGGCTGGATGCAGAGGAAGGTTTCGCACACCACGATAAACGCCGAGATGTTGAGGATGAAGTTCGGCGCCAGATCATGGAAATCCAGCCGTAGTAGAACATGAGCCCCTGGACAAAGGGGTGAAGTGGAAAGCCCAGTCCACGGAGGAAGTGGGAAAGAAAGACAACCTCTCACGGGGCCTAGGGGTGGGGATGAGCTGCCCTCGTCGGGCAGCCGGTGTGCGAGCATCGCCGAGAGGTATCCGTGCCGCAGAGTTTGGCGATTTGCTCCTCCTTAACGGTGGAGGCCAACCATTTACCTCCCGCCTCCGCACATGGTCGGAGAAGGTTGAGACGAGATGCGTGAACTTGGGCGCTGGAGCTCGAGTGCACGGAGATGGATAAGAAAAGGAGGAAGAAGGCGAGGTGAGAAGGTGAATCTTATCCCTTATATGGGCGGGCGAATCTCACGCGCCCCCACCGCCTGGTAGAACTCGCTATCTCCCAAGCGCCACCATCAATGATGCGGTTGGGTTACCCACGTCCGTATTGATGAGAATCCGGATTAAGGGGAAACACGATCTCGCTCGACAAGACGTGCCAAAGGAAACCGCTTCGCTTAAATGCGCTGAGGTGGTAAAGTAAAAACAATTTGAGTAATGGCTTGGTAGTGGTGTGACGCCATGCCACGGAAAACGCCAAGAGATTGAACTTGTGTATATTATTATTCTCTACGGTGGAATGTGGAATTTATTTTGCGAGCCGACACTATCCCGGTGTTCACAATCTTCTATCATTTGGAGGAGGAACCCGCTTTGCAATGCCAAGCAATATACACGCCGGACTTATCGTCATTGAAGCCTAGTTCAGGGGCTACTAAGGGAGTCCTGGATTAGGGGGTGTCCGGATAGCCGGACTACCATCGTCAGTCGGACTATCATTTTCCGGACTATCATCATCGACCGGACTCCAAGACTATGAAGATACAAGATTGAAGACTTCCCCCCGTGTCCGGATGGGACTTTCCTTGGCGTGGAAGGCAAGCTTGGCGATACGGATATGTAGATATCCTACCATTGTAACCGACTCTATGTAACCCTAGCCCTCTCCGGTGTCTATATAAACCGGATGGCTTTAGTCCGTAGGACAACAATCACAACAACCCTTACAATCATACCATAGGCTAGCTTCTAGGGTTTAGCCTCCTTGATCTCGTGGTAGATCCACTCTTGTAAACATCCACAATATCAATATCAATCAAGCAGGACGTAGGGTTTTACCTCCATCAAGAGGTCCCGAACCTGGGTAAACATCGTGTCCCTTGTCTCCTGTTACCATCCGCCTAGACGCACAGTTCGGGACCCCCTACCCGAGATCCGCCGGTTTTGACACCGACAAGCTCCGTCAAGAAGAGAGGAGAAGTCTGGCAAATCTGTGTGGCGGATCCGTACTACATGCACGAGTCTTTCTTGAGTCTCGGGGACTTTGAGCGTGAAACTGCTAGGGACTACCACCAAAACTTCATGGTAAAGAATAAGGACCAGGAAATTGTCCTCCTGCCTTATCATCCAAACTAAGTCAGTTCCGGACAACCCTTTTGTACATTTCAATCATTCCTTCTCGCTCATATGGAGAATAATTTGAGGTGTCTTTTCCCTCAGCAACGGGTGTGCCGTCCCTTATCGTTTTTACCCTGAGTCTCCCACGCCGTGTATTTCGACCCTTCCGGAGACTACGAGAAGAAGGACTACACCCACATAATGAATATTCTAGATGATGCTGTCGGATTTCGGGTTCCAGTAGACCCTCTAGGTTCGAACTCTGGGGTGCACGTGGAGATCACACCTCCAACCTACCTACGCTTGTCGCCTCGCAAGGATCTAAACTACACAAAGAACAACACAAGGGACAACAGGTTTATACTGGTTCGGGCCACCATTGTGGTGTAACACCCTACTCCAGTGTGTGGTGTGGTGGATTGCCTTAGGGGCTGATGATGAATAGTACAAGGAAGAACAGCCTCGCGAGGGTCTGTTCTTGGCTGGTGCGATGAACTTCTAGGGGGAGTTCAGTCACTTCTCTCTCTCTCTCTCTCTCTCTCTCTCTCTCTCTCTCTCTCTCTCTTGCCTATTTTCTGGTCGATCAGGTCTCGATCTCTCCTCCGGTCGATCAGGTCTCGATCTCTCTCCGCCGATCAGGTCTCGATCTCTCTCTCTCTACCCTGTGGGTGGCTAGCTCTATTTATAGTGGAGGCCCCGGCCTCTTCCCAAATATTGAGCGGAAGGCGCCAACAATTGGCCATTTTGAAGGGGAACATCTAGTACACTTATCCCGACTAAATTCGTCCTCGCCGCCAAAGACTCGATGGTGACGCCTGCTTGGGCTCCATGGTGACCTCCTTCCTGCCGCTCGCTGGTCTTGGTCTTGTTGCAATCAAATGGTTGCCTTTGCTTGATGCTCTGGCCGCGCTTGCCCCTTTGCACCAAAGGGGAAATGAGGACATCGCTGGCTGGCGCCTCACCGGCGCCTCGATCGTCATGGCTTGGCGCCATGGGCACCTCGTGAGGTACCCCGCTTGATCTCTCCGCCTCGCGAGCCAGCCCGACGAGGCCGCGCTCGAGGAAGCTTCCTGTCGTCACCCATGAGGCTTGGCGCCGCGAGGGTCTTGAGCTTGTGTTGATGAAGATGGGCCGTGTTGGGCCACCCCTTGAGCCACGCCGCAGGCCTCAGTCAGGCAAGTCTGGGTACCCCCGTTCCCATAACACCGACAGTAGCCCCAGGGCCCAAGGCGCACCTGGACTTGGCTTAGCAAAGAAGCGAAGGGGCAAGTGCGAAGCGCTGCGGGCCCCAACAACCCGCGGCCTTGGGCGCCGCGTGGCGGTTTATTGGACATAGGCGTCCCTCCTTCTCCACGACGCCTCGGCAACTGCACGAATTGACAAGCCCCTGCATCCAAAGCGGGTCATGATTACCTGTGATCGTGGAGGTCGACGGTTGGCCTTCTCAGGCCATAAGTACGAAACGGCGTGAGCCCTTCCAGTCCATCTCTTCTTGCTTTTCCTTCTTCTCCATCGTTTCCCTTGCTCCACATTGCGGCAATGGCTCCGATCCGCCGGTTCTCCTCAGAAGAGAAAGGAAAGGCCCCCCGAGAGGGTCCCGATCCGCTTCCGCCGAAGAAACGGCTAGCCCTCTGCCACCGAGATGAGGGCGCCCGGCAGGAGGTGTCAAGACCCTGGTAGGAGCGGCCACCGCCAGGGTTCCTGCAGCCCTTGTACGCCCGCATTGAGGGCCCTGAAGGAGTTGACGCCGAGCGCCACGGACGACGCCGCCACATGCTCAAGGGTCATCAAGGTGCGCGTTGTTCCTCTCGGAGTCCACGCCGAGGGCTCCTCCCGAGAGTTTGTGCTCCACACCGCCATGCCTCCTCAGTCTTGGATTCGCCTTCCTTCCTCCTTCGCCTTCATGATTCCGCAGAGGGGCTCTCTGCAGCTCTGGTTGCAGCACGCCGGCTGCAGCACCCTTGCGACCGGAGCGGAGGTGGCGGTCGTCGCTCTGGGCAAGGTCTTCATGACTCGAGGCTGGGGCTAGATCACCCGGGTCTGCAGGACGAGGGGCACCCTCGTGATCCACTTGGAGTACGACGGCGCTTCGTGATATTCTTCAAAGTCTTCGACGCGAAGGACGCCGGCCGAGTGCTGCCCCGAGAGAGGCGCTGGGCTCTGCCGTGGCGAGGACTAGGCTCACCGACCGCTTCCCAAAGATCTCCTCGGCAGCGGAGGCGCCGGAGGATCCAAAGTGACTCCGCCGAGCCTCGCGACCGGAGGCGCAGCAACGACAGCTACGAGCCCCGATCTCGCACCGCGCCGAGCGGGTGGGCGGTCGTGCCACCGCCGCCATCGATCCGATGAGGTTGGCGCCTGCTTCGACGGCCCACCGCTGATGACGGTGTCTTTTGCAGAGGCGCTGTAGTTAGCGCCTTTAGGGTCTGCCTTTTGTTCCCCGTGAGGAATTGAAGAACACACCCCTGTGGGGCTTGTAAGGCACGCGTTCCGCTCGCTAATATGATCATTGTCGTGAAGTGGTGCGAGATGCTCATCCCATCTTAGCTTAGTTCCTCCTTTCAAACTCGCGAGGGCTTGACGCCTCGCGCCGATGTGTCCCGTCCCAAGGCAGGCTTCAGCCGTTGCTGGTATGCTAGGTCATGACGCCATGGTCAAGGCCAGGAGGTGAGCGGCCCGGGGTCTAGTAAGAGCCCCTGAGTTGTGATGCTCAGGAGGTCCCCTTTAGCGCTCAAGCAGCCATCATTCAGTGAGAAAGGAGCGCGACATTGCTAACACGGGATTGCTTTAGGTGCGAGGTCGGTGATGCGATAGTTAGTATTTCCGGAGGATGACTTATCTCGGGAGTCAGGAACTGCTTCTTGGTGCGGCGTTAGGTCCGCGCATCGGCAGATGAGGAGTTGCCCGGCGAGGTCCCCGCGTGCCTCTTCCCTCTCTCCTTTACTCCCCTTTCTGCTCTACGTCCTCGGGTCCCAGCCCTCGAGTGAGCTCAGCCGTCGCTGGTATGCTAGGTCGTGATGCTGTGGACAAGGCCAGAGGGTGAGGGCTAGAGAGCCAGTAGGAGCCCATGAGTCGCGATGCTCAGGTACCCCCCCCCCTTTAACATGCAAGCGGTTCGCACGGACGAGAGTGAAGGAGACGTCGTGAAGGCCTCGCCTGATGCTGCTCCTTGAAGAGATCCTGCAGGCTCATCACAAGAAGAACAAGAGTTTGCCATGACAATCGACAGTCAGCCGTTGGTTGCTCTGGAGGGGTGCCGAGGCACTGAAGGCTTGACGAGGTGGCGCCATGCAGGGCTGCCGCGGCCAGAGCTCAGCCATTCAGGTTTGTCGGCGTTGCAGGGACAGATCCATGCGCAAGCGTCGTGCCGTTAGGGAGCAGCTCCATCAGTTGGTGTCAATCGAGGGGCCGACTAGGTCAAACACGTTAATCACGAAGGAGCAAATCCATTTAGATAGGTGCAGAGAAGGCGAACATCGCTGGGTCGGGCCCGAGCGACTTGGGGATGACGCGGCCCGAGTGGCGCCCCCAATCAACTAAACTAGAAACATGAATCAAAAGGGATACATGCCGCAGGGATGGACCCACGCGTCCTGGGAATGATGCAGCCTTGGGGGCGCTCCCAGCTGAAAATGAAACTCGAAGGATGTCACCGACAATGTTGAAGACGGCGGGATGCTGAAGTAGCGACGGCGGCGCTATGGAAGCCGATCTTCACGAGCCCCTGTGCCCAGAGCCTCGGAGGCCCGGAGGCGCTGGTGGCTCGCGACCATCTCCATCTCCACCAGATCTGCGAACGCCTCGCCACTTGAGCCTCCGTGATGCTCTCATGAGGCGCCGGGCTGGCAGCCGCTGCTCGCAAGCCGTAAGGCATGCGAACATAGCTGTGGGTGGACTCTTCACAGCGCCCCACGCGTGAGGGCCAGAGGCGCCTCGAGAGGCGGCTCGGTTGAGCCTCGGTATGTCGATGCAGACGCTGCAACCCACCATCTCGCCTCGGATGGGGAGCTATGGCGGTAAGCGCGGTTGCCACTCATGACTCTTGACTCGCAGCTCCCCGAATGATCTTGCCGACGAACTCCCGAGGGTTTGGCCTCCTTGCCTTGCTCCTTCCTCGAGGGAAACGTGATTTGAAACACGCCCAAGTGGTGCCCGAGTGCCTCCTCGTGATCTTAGCAAAGTTGGTGGCCCTCCAGAGAGAGCCTCGAGCCTTGCTCGAGGAGGGCGCCGGGCGCGCTTTCCTATGCGATGTATGGAGGTGCCCCTGAATAGGCGCGACCTCGAGGGGCCTGCCCCCCAGGGGTCGGGCCAGAGATGTCTTCTTCTTCTTAGGAGCAGCCTCGGGAGGCCTCCCGCCTCCCGTGATCTGGTCTTCAATTGACGCGCTTGAAAAGCACGCCCAAGGAACACACCGTGGTCCTTTCTTCACAAGGCACCGTGATGACTCCACCGCTTCTCGCATCTTGAGGACATTGTAGTTGATGAGTCACCGCCATGAACTTGGCTGTGGCTGGGTACCCAAGGATGGCATTGTACGGAAGGCGAATGTGAGCGACGTCAAGTCAATGAGCTCGGGGCAGAGTTGTCGCCGTCCCCAAAGGTGACAGGAAGGCGGACCTGCCCAATCGGAACTGTGGAACCATCTGTGACTCCGGAGAAAGGCTTGGTTGGCTGAAGCTGATTGTACGGCACTTGGAGATTGTTAAATGACTCGACGGACAGGACATTGAGCCCTGCTCCGCCATCGATGAGGGTCCTGGTGACTTGCACGTTGCTGATGATTGGGGAACAAAGCATCGGGAGGACTCCGCCAGGCTGCGACTTGAGCTGATCCGCTGAGCTGAACGTGATGGCGCACGCTGACCACCTGAGAGGGCGCGTGGCTTCGAGCTTGGGGAGGACTGCATTCACTTCGCAGGCGAACTGCTTGAAGATGCGCTGAGAGGCTGGGGCTTGAGCTCCGCCCAGGATGCAAGCGATTGTGTGCGGCTCCTGGAAACCCCCAGCCCCCTTGTCCTGATGATGGTCTTCATTTCTCCTTGGCTGCGGTGGCAGAGGAGGGAGGCCTGTGTTGCCTTGTGGGCGATCCTTGCGAGGCTGATCCCTCCAGCCTCCCTCGCGAGGCGGGTCCCTCCAACCTCCCTCGCGAGGCTGATCCTGCCACCGGTCCTCGCGAGGTCGGTCACGCCACCCTTGGCGAGGGCCACGGTCTTCCCAAAGATCCAGTGCTTCTTCCTCCTCCTCGACTGCGGGCTCGACCATCGCGGGTCGGGCGCCGACCGACGGCCCTTCTCGCACGGCCCCGAGCTCTTGGCATTCCTTGGTGTTGTGGGTGTGGAGGTCGTGGTACACGCAGATCGATCGCTCTGGATGACCCAGCTGATCCTTCCTTGCTTGGTGTCCGTTCGCTGCGAGCACGGCAGCCCCTTTGCGCTTCACGCCCTGACCTTGGGCTTCTTCTCTCTCGGTCGGCAGCCGCAGCTCGAGGAGGGAAAGGCCTCCTTCTCAGCCTCGGCGCACTTGGTCGCCAAGTTGAACAGCTCCAGGATGTGCATGTCTTCATGCATCGCCAGCCTCCTTCATCTTGACGCCACGCACACCGCCGGAGAAGGCTGAGATGATGGCCTCCTCACCACCTTGGGAATCTTGAGGCGACGTTGTTGAAGCGCTGGATGTACTTCGCAGGTCTCTCCGGTTGCTGCTTGATGCGGCGATGTCGCCACGGCAGGAGGCCGGTCGCGAGTGCCTTGGAAGTTGGTGATGAAGCGGTGCGATCTCATCCCAGAGGAGATCGTGCCAGAGCCGTGCACGGGCATCGCCCTGAGCGCCATGGGAAACCAGTTCGCCATGACCTTCTCGCCCCGCTGGCGGCTTCGATGTCCAGCTCAGAGCTGAAGGAACTCGCAGGATCGGCCGTGCCATCGTAGCGTGAGGCAGGTCTGGCTTGAACTTGCCGGGCCATGCGACGCTGCGTAGCTCGGCGGTGAAGGCGCGGCAGCCTGCAGTTGCCACGAGAGGCCTTTGGTGACAGAGGGCTTGATCTTGCGGGTCCCCGCGCGCTGCCGCTGGGAGCAGCGCGGGGTCTTGGCGTGCTGGAGCAGGAGCGCGGTCGTGACGGGCCGGTGCAGGGAGCAATCGAGCAGCTTCTTGGGGCGAGGGACCTCTTGGCAGCTCGCTTGTTGCTACCGGTGCCGGACGGAGGGGATCCGCCAGGCCACGCGCTTTGGGGCCAAGGCGCTTGAGGGGGAGGCGGCTGAGGCGCCTCGAGCTTTCATCGCCGCAAGAAGGCGGGCGCGTGCAGCGAGAAGGACGGCGCTGGGAGCCCTCGCGGCACGGACGAGCTCGGCGATGCGGTCGAGCCATTCTCGAGACGCTGCCGATGGGCGAAGGCAGGAGCTCGTTGTCGGCGAGAGCGGCTCGAGTTTTCCGCGGGCGCGCGGAGCGCAGGATGAAGAACCAGCTAGAGCGAAGCGGCGGAGTAGCGGTGCGGCCGCCTCGCCACGGATGGATGCTGGTACGACGCCGCTGCTCGTTTCGCCGGCCGGGCGGCGACGCTGCAAGCGGCGGGAATGGCGGGGCGGCCACCGACGGGGCCGCCTCGGGCGACGCGAATAGCGAGAGCGCCTGAGGCCGCGCTGGCTCGACGAAGGCCCGATATGGATGCGAGGGCGGCGAAGAGCAGGGCGGCGAAGGCGGATTCCGCGCACTCCCTACCGGGCGCGCCAAATGTCGGACTTTGGGTTCCGCAGACCTCTAGGTTCAACTCGGGTGCATGCGGAGATCACACCTCCAAGTTACCTACGCCGCGCTTGCAAGGATCTAAACTACACAAAGAACAACACAAGGGACAAGAGGTTTATATCGTTCGGGCCACCATTGTGGTGTAACACCCTACCCAAAGGTGTGGTGGTGGATTGCCTCAGGGCTGATGATGAATATTACAAGGAAGAACAGCCTCATGAGGGTCTGTTTCTGGCCGGTGCGATGAACTGCTAGGGGAGTTCTCTCTCTCTCTCTCTCTCTCTTGCCTATTTCTCCGGTCGATCTGGTCTCGATCTCTCCTCTGGTCGATCAGGTCTCGATCTCTCGTCCGGTCGATCAGGTCTCAATCTCTCCTCTCTCTACCCTGTGGGTGGCTAGCTCTATTTATAGTGGGAGGCCCTGGGCCTCTTCCCAAATATTGAGCGGGAAGGGCGCCAACAATTGGCCATTTTGAAGGGGAACATCTAGTACACTTATCCTGACTAAAGTTGGTCCTCGCCGCCAAAGACTCGACGGTGACGCCGCTTGGGCTCCACGGTGACCTCCTTCCTGCCGCTCGCTGGTCTTGGTCTTGTTGCACCAAATGGTTGCCTTTGCTTGATGCTCTCTGCTGCGCTTTGCCCTTTGCACCAAAGGGAAAATGAGGACATCACTGGGCTGGCTGGCGCTCACCTCGCGCCTCTGGTCAGTCATGGCTATGCCATGGGCACCTCGTGAGGTACCCCGCTTGATCTCTCCGCCTCCTCGCGAGCCAGCTCGACGAGGTCGTGCTCGAGGAAGCTTCTGTCGCCCACCTCATGAGGCTTGGCCTCGCGAGGGTCTTGAGCTTGTGTTGATGAAGATGGGCCGTGGCTGGCCACCCTTGAGCCACGCCAAGAGCCACAGTGCAGAAGTCTGGTACCCCATTCCTGTATCACCGACAGATGCTCGCAAGGCTTCAGATTAGAGGTGGCCACATACGATCAGGAAACAAAGGAACAAGAAGATGGTTTCAGACATAAAACTAACTTCGCTGCATCCATGGCCCAAGACCAAGCAAGAAAGATGGATTCTACATCCTCCATCTCATGATTGAGTTCAAGACGGATCACCAAAGCTTCGCATGACAAGCGTAAATGATGATCATATCCACAAGTGGGTAGAATCTCATGGAGAAGTGGATTATAAACTTAGAGATGACTTCTTTTGCATCCAAAGGGACATTGCGGATCATCATGAAAGAAGTCGTCAATGAGAAGGGATGTTCCACCACGCCCTATATCGCGAAATGACGTCCAACTCAAGATAGGCATGCAACGCCATGACCTCACGCCGCTCAAGAAGCTAGGTCCTCCTCGATGATATGGAAGGATGAAACTCCTAGTGATTTACGATGCCGATGATGATGATATGTGTCGGTTGAACTTGTATACTTTCAGAAGCGATGAAACTTTGTGATGTCCACGGTCCCCGCCAACTTGTGTAACGCTACTTTGTTAGTTTGGGTACGATGACCTGTGTACTCTAGTTAATTAGTTTATGTGATCGTATGTTGCATCTAGTTGCTAACCCTTATTTTTCGTGGTTGCTCTAGTATATTTTGTTGCATTTGATTGTACATCCTCTTGATGAAGATGCATCTCTAACAGGTACCTAGTTTCTTGATGGCTAGATGGCAGTGCTATGTCGTGTACAAAGGGAAGGTTTCGGGTGTACAACGAGTGGCCCGAGTGTCGCGCAAGTGAATGGGGTCTCAAGCCCAGCCATAAAGGCTTCAAAAGCAGATAAGAAGGAGAAGCTAGTTACTTGAGGTTCACGCTAGCGAGAGAGGACTCAGAATCGCTGCCTCATGTATCGTATAGTTCCGCCTCACTCATAGTGATAGCTCTTCTCACAGATACCATTGTTTAGATGGATGACGCTAGAAGTTGCAAGTATTCGAGACTTGCATGTATCGCTATTTTCAAGATGATGACGAGATACCACTTTGTGTTGGATGATGATTATGATGAGACTATTTGTATGTATATGCTATGATTACATTTGTGGTCTCGCAGCCATTTGTATATGTATCATGATGACATTTGTATCTGCTAAGATTCTTGTATAAAGCCTGTTCAAATACAAAACAAATATACTGAAAAAAAAAATCAGAAACTACTAAAATTAGCAGTAGCGAGTGGAGAAAAGTTAGCAGCAGCGTGACAGTAGCAGTAGCGCGTCCAGCCAAAGCGCGCTAGAGCTATTAGCAGTAGCGAGCTTCCACGCAACACGCTGCTGCTACACTTGTATAGTAGTAGCACGGGCGTGCACGCGCTGCTGCTACAGGTTAGCTGTAGCGCCTTATTAGTAGCGTTGGTCCCCGCGCTACTGATACACCTAGAACCCACGCTGCTGCTAGGCTTTTCCCTAGTAGTGTTAGTCCACCTATCATTGAGCAGATCTTGATCAGCTTGAAGTTACTGTTGTTTCTTTTTCAAGCTCCTTGCAGTGGCAATTAGCCGGCGCTTAAAGCGCTCCTGCTCGAGAGGTTCCTCAGGTATGATAAATTCTTCGTCACCAAGGCTCACCTCGTCCTCGGAGAGTGGGAGATAATTACTGTCCTCCGAGTCTTTGTTTACGGCCTGTTCGTCAGGGCTAACTTGCCCATCTTCCCGATCGTCTTGTTCGAAAGTTGGCTCGACAGGGTCTTTTTTGTCTTCAGCATCGTCCGGAGTGTTGTTGCCTCCTGTGCCTGTATTGTTGTCTTTTCCACGGCGTGATTTAGAGTGGCGCCGTTGACGTTGGCGCTTTGGCTGTGTCTCAGGAGGTTTATCCTCGACTAGATCTTCTTTATCGTCGCCGCTTCCCTCTTTGGGTGTATCCACCATGTACAAATCATACAAAGAGGTGGCCGTGCAGCGTCCGGTAAACGGCGGGTTTTCGGCCTGCTCCTCTCCGGCATCGTCGTCCATACCGTCGATGTCTTTGGAGCCGTAGTCGAGCATATCAGTTAAGTCCTCGACAGTGGCTATGAAGTGGGTTGTCGGTGGGACGTAAAATTCCACGCTCTCAGCCCCTAGTCTGGACTGGGCGTAGTTCGTACATTTCTCCTCTGTAATGACGAGGGATCGCATCAAGTCTAGAGCCTCGCTTATAGGCGAGGTTTGGCTAGGGAGAAGAAAATCCATGGAGTATGGCGGGAAGGAAACTCCTTGGCCGAGCTCACACGATGTTGACTCCGAGGGTTCGGAGCCGGTGTCCGGAGAGGAGTTCGGCTTCATGATGGTTGCCAGCGACACTACTTCCTTCGGCTCTCCCGTGCTGGGCTCAATGGCCGCAGACAGTCCGGCTGGCTCAGTAATCCCGTGTTCGGACCTAGCGATGCGCTCTGGATCTAAGGCCAGAGCAGAGGTTGGGGTCGTGAACCCTTGGAAGATCAAGTCTCCTCGGATATCAGCGACATAGTCAAGATTTCCAAACTAACTGTGACCTGGGGCGACTGCCAATCTTCTTTAGATGGCTGTTTACTTTGGCCCGCAGACGGTCGCTGAATATTTAAGATCCGCCAGGAGAAAAACCTCCTCCAGGGCCGCGTTGTTGTAGATGATGGATGGAGCCATCGAACCTCCTGGTGACGACATAGCGGAACTCTCAATGAAAGCACCAATGTCGGTGTCAAAACCGGTGGATCTCGGGTAGGGGGTCCCGAACTGTGCGTCTAAGGTCGATGGTAACATGAGACGGGGGACATGATGTTTACCCAGGTTCAGACTCTCTTGATGGAGGTAATACCCTACTTCCTGCTTGATTGATCTTGATGAATATGAGGATTACAAGAGTTGATCTACCACGAGATCGTAATGGCTAAACCCTAGATGTCTAGCTTGTATGATTGTGATTGCCTCTATGGACTAAACCCTCCGTTTTATATAGACACTGGAGGGGACTAGGGTTGTACATAGTCGGTTTACAAAGGAAGGATTCTACATATCCGAATGCCAAGCTTTCCATCCACGCAAAGGAGAGTCCCATCCGGACACGGGAAGAAGTCTTCTGTCTGGTATCTTCATAGCCCATTAGTCCGGCCCATGTTACATAGTCCGGACGCCTGAGGACCCCTTAATCCAGGACTCCCTCAACAGGATTGCGGCCGAAAGCGACTCGCCGTCTAAGGCGTTGGCGAGGCCCAAGTGAGACACCCCATTCAACTGGGCCTTGAACATATTGTAAAGACTCCCGGTTGACACTCGGCCGTCGTATGGACGCGTGCACGGTGTCAGAGACGGCGCCACATGGAAGCACTACTACCATGAGGACGCCGAGGAGAGAAAGCAAAGACGGAGGTTAAATGAAATAAACATAGACAAGAAGGTTGAGATTGCGGTCGATATGAAATCAGCTGAGACCAAAGAAGCGATACGACCTGGGTTGCTGAACGAGGCAGTCAAAGCAGTAGTAGCTGCCGCAAGAGAGGAAATGGTATCTTCGTTTGCTACCTGGACTCTGGCTGTCATCAATTGGACCAAGCAAAATCCAGATAAAGAGGTTGCGGACTTTCCCCTTCCCAACTTCGTCGGGAGTAGCTCGTTTAGCGTTGCACCAGCACCTACTCACGCAACCGCACCTGCTCCCGTACTTGCTCATAGCAGCCCGTCCTCCGTCTCTGGCGTGCTCGGCGGGGCTTCGTCTTTGGCTGAGCTCGACGACCTCACTGTAACTTCCTATCACACCGGCCCTCTTCAATATATGTATAATCTCCCGTTTCCATTGCCTTCTGGATGTCTCACGTCGCAGACATGTCTTTGCAGGCTGACGTAACCCCGTGCACCATATTGTACAACATCAGCGTCCAGAAGGTGGACGTGGGAAAGGCGACGATAGTGAAGCCGAAGGAACAATTGTTCCACAGTCGGTCGATCCTCCCCAGGCGTCTTCAAGGTTTCTGTGGCCAATGTCAAACCGGGCCACGATAATTTGGCTCCTCCGGTAGCACTAGGGGGAGATGATGACGAGACCCCGCGACGGCTTGGCGATTGCAAGAGTTGGGTCCTGTTGTGACCGAAGAGTCTGCTTCACCTGGAGGCGGCCGAGAGCACACCATGACCAAGCAGCCTCAGCAAGCTATGAACACCAACACCCCACCTACCCAATTAGCGTCGCCTGTCGTGTCGGGTGATAGCGGACGGCGTAAGGAAGAGCCTCCATTAGTGCCCGATGACGTCGCTGCCATCGAAGAAGCAATGCATGATGCCATGGACGAGGATGATGACCCTCCACGGTATCTCAATACCGGCGCCTATGACGACATAGGATTGATGGCTCAGCAGTATGACTCAGGGTTTGAGCGTGACGATTTGATGTCTGAATTGCCGGAGGATGAACGTATGATAGGCTTACTTCGGGTAGCAAAGAACCATAGGAAGAGACCGAAGAAAGGCTGAAATGGCGGAAAAGCTGTTTCTATGAGCCAGCCGCCTCCGCAGCCTCGGGTTCAAGACTGTATACCTATCAAAGATGCGGCGAAATACCATACCCCAAGTGATCCGATTCTACCTAAGGCAGCGGTAGAGGCCATAGACGGCGATCAAAAGAGACTTCATGACGATGTGTTGCGTAGAGAGAAAAGCCTTGTCGCCTTGAAAAATCCAGGATACCCGCTCTCCGTGGTTAATGTACCGCGACAAAGGTTGTACATCCAGACATTCCCCGCTGAAAAGTTCTTCCTTCGATTCGACATGTTTCACTTGAAAAGAAGGATTTTACGCTCGTCCGACTTTTTGCCTTGTACATGAACTACATCATCAGGAGTGGGCAAATACCTTATATCTGTGTCGTTGACCCGTACTTTATACACGAGGGCTTCTTGGTAGTCTGCCCAAAGCACCGTGAATACGCGAGGAACTACATCGCCGATTTCATGGTCGGCAATAAGGACAAGGAGACGATTCTCCTGCCTTGTCATCCCATGTAAGTCATCCGCGGATGCCCTTCCTTTGATTTTTAATCATTTATTTGCACGCGTGGAGGCTAATTTGAGGTGTACTTATTCTGCGCAGCGAAGGGCACGTCGTCCTCATCATCCTTTACCCCCGATCCTCCCACGCTCTTTACTTGGACTCGTCGAAGAACATGAAGAAAAATAATTACACCCACATCAAGTCTATTCTCGACAGTGCTATCTTAACCTACGGCATACGGGGTGGAGAGATCACGCTCAAGAAGACAAGGAACTGCACGCCCTGCTTCGGCCATAAGACCGACTTCTACTGCATCCAGCAACCGAGTGGTACTCTCGTGATGGATTCTATGTCCTCCACCACATGCTGGAGTATAGACGGGATTGCCAGAACCTTCGCATGTCACCTAGATCCGGCGATATCGATATTCTGCAATGGGCAAAGAAACTAGGAAATGTCCCGGATCATCGACTCCGAGCTGAGTTCTGTCACATCCAGCATGAACTTGCCCAAATCATCATGAAGGAGGTCCTCGAAAAATAGGGATGTTCTACGAAGAAGGGCAAATGTCATGGGAAGACGTCCGAACACGCGTAGCCGCTCAGCGTCTCGAACTGAAGCTTTTCACTTCGCTCGGGGACTTCCACCCTGATTTGGATGGATAGCACGACATGTTGGAGTGATTTACGATATATGACAATGTGTCCATTTAGTCACTACTTTTTCTTTGATGAAACTTTGTGATGTAATTAAACCGTCCTTGTCGGTGTCAAAACCGGCGGATCTCGGGTAGGGGGTCCCGAACTGTGCGTCTAGGCGGATGGTAACAGGAGACAAGGGACACGATGTTTTTACCTGTGTTCGCCCTCTCGATGGAGGTAAAACCCTACTCCTGCTGATTAATATTGATGATATGGGTAGTACAAGAGTGGATCTACCACGAGATCGTAGAGGCTAAACCCTAGAAGCTAGCCTATGGTATGATTGTTGTTCGTCCTAAGGACTAAAACCCTCTCGATTTATATAGACACCGATAGGGTTAGGGTTACACGAGTCGGTTACAATGGTAGGAGATCTACATATCCATATCGCCAAGCTTGCCTTCCACGCCAAGGAAAGGCCCATCCGACACGGACGAAGTCTTCAATCTTGTATCTTCATAGTCCAGAGTCCGCCAACGGTGATAGTTCGCTATCCGGACACCCCTAATCCAGACTCCTCAAGAGCTCTCGAACCAGGCTTCAATGACGATTTAATCCGCGCAAGATATTGTCTTTGGCATTGCAAGGTGGGTTCCTCCTCCTAATACTTCATAGAAGATTTTGAACACAAGGATAGTGTCCGCTCTTCAAAACAAGTTCCACATACCACCGTAGAGAGAATAACCTTTGCACGATCTATCGACGTATTCCGCGGCGTGACATCACACCACGGCCAGCCTTTATATCTAATCGCTTTTACCGTCCCCACCTCGGTCGCTTAGCGAGGCGGTTTCTTCAAAGACGCCTTATCGAGCGGAGATCGTGCCCCCTTATTCCGGGATACTCATCAATACAGCGCAGTAACCCAATCGTGCCCGCTGGCATGCCTCCTCCATCGGCGAGTCCCGAACAGTCACGGGAGGGCTCTTGGTATTCAACCTCTTTATAACGAGACCAAGGCACGCCCTTTCTTTCAATCTCAATCGAATCCGCCCCTCGCCGAGTTCCAACACCCAAAGCTCCAGATTTAGGCACTTCGACCTTCAACGATGTCCGCTCGACCTGCACGGCCGGTGGATGTCTTCCTCCATCACGGAAGAAGATGTGCTAAAGCCGAGAGACGCCTCGTATCTAACCGCGAAATTTCGCATAGGCTGCCTCGCCCAAGGGCAGGTTATTCCCACTCCCGAGCCTGGTGAGAGCGTGGTATTCGTGGTCTCACTTCCTTCGGGTTTAGGCTTCCGACCGACCCCTTGTGAGGGGGCTCATGTTTTATTATGGGCTGGAATTCCATGACTTGATCCGAGTCCATCCTCCACATCTCGCTGCTCATTGTCGATGTGAAGCCTTCCTCCACATTACCCTCACTTCGGATTGTGGCTCAAGACCTTTAAAGTGAAGCCAAGATGATCAAGGGCATCAGCAGAGTGCGGAGGGGCTGTTATAAGCAAGAATGCGGACGCCCATGGCCCGAGGGCTCTTTTCAAGAGGAGCTCAATTTATGGCAACAGGAGTGGTTTTATATCACTGCTCCTGTGGGCACCAAATGGGCGGCGCCACCTGCCTTCCGCTGGGTCCTCCACTGCGCGGGCGCCATGGGTCAATAAAGGGCTCGACTGGGACCATCCAAGGACGCACCTCTATTGCAGGGCAGATTCGAGACCTCCGAGAGAGAGAGAGATCAATCTGGTCGTAGTAGCGCAGGTCATGCTGATTCGCCGCACCTTGCCCTGCAAACGCCGCCCTCCGCCTGTGGGAGTTTAATCCGAGGGACCACGAGCTCTCCAACATTTTATGGGCGAACGCCTGTGGAGATGTACTAACTGTTCTTCGGATCACAAGCAATGTGTCCGGACTTAACCGAGGATGCAGGTCTGAGCTGCAATCGCCTCGGATACTCAAGTAAGTAGTCCTGACCGGACATGCTATCCGTGATATTTATCATAAACTTTCCTTTAAAAGAGCTATCCTTAAACAGAGTGGATAGCAAAAGCAAACTGATCAGGTGCCCGCCCTCCCCGAGACCACGCCGGATCCTCAGATAACCAAGATGTTAGAGGCTGTGCCTTTTGAAGAAGGCGAAGGGGGAACAAGGAACTACTACCTCCATGAAGGAGGCTATCAAGAAAGGGGGGATCGAGAATCCCTCCCTCCAAGGGGAGAAGAGGACCGCTTCTGAAGATCCGGAGACCAAAGCCTCGAAGCAGGGGAAGAAATCTTCACCAGAGGGTTCTGCGACAGGAGATGCCCCGGCCGCACTATTTCCCCAAGGAGATCAGCCCTCTAGCGAGACGTAAGTAAAGTGGGGCGTTTTTTTTAAAGAGAGACATCCCCGTTTTATTTCTGAAGGTAACCGAAAGTTTACCTTGTAGTTCGGATCTCAGCCCTTCACAGTGGAGCTCGTCTTCAGGGGATCTTGGTCCGGAGATGATGGAGAGCGAAACGCTCGCCTTCGCCGCATCGCTTATGCGAGGTGGACGACCACGAGGTGTCGCCGCGAGGGCTTCTCCGAATCCGGGGGCGAGAAGGCAGCCGATGTCCCTCAAAGCCCTCCGTGTCCGCCTTCGAAAAGGCCACGGACGAGTCCGGCACCAACGGGTGTACGGTCGGAGGAGTCAAGGATCTGCTCGGCGAAGCGTCTATCTCGGAAGATCACCGTGACGTTAATGGGTACGGTGATTGAAAGGATTTCATCTGCTGAGAGCGGATTGCATGAAGCCGCCGAAGTTTATCGACGGGTTTTGAGGTACGCAAAATGATGTACCTTCCGACAGTTTTGCATATAGAATGCGCCTGATAGATAGTAGCCCCGAGACTTGGTGCGTGTCAAAAATGATGGCGCGCCGAGGATCATAACCCAGTATAATATGTGCTCTTCCTATGTAGGTGGCGGCGTCCGTGGCTAGCTGGCTGATGAATTTGCCGAATCAAGCGGCAACTTGACGTGGCGGATGCGGACATCACACTTGTTAATAAGCGGCTTGACGAGTCACAAGGTATGCAACTTCTCCGTGGACACCTGGTAAGGGAGCTTGACGCCCATGCCTTACAACATGTATGCTTAATGCGATGGTGCCGCTGCTATGGAGAACCTTGGCGGAGCTCGCCTGAGCCAAGGAGCAAGCTGAAAAAGTGATGCGGCTGCCTTAAAGGCAGCCGCAGAGCTAAAAGCGAACAGGCTGCTCACCGCCAAGAAGAAAGAAATGGCCGAGATGGCCGTGAAATTGAAGAATGCTATCGACCGCTATGCGAGCTTCTTGAAAAGAAGATCGAGCAAAACAAGAGGACCTGAAAAAGGCCGCCACCGAGGCCAAGGATACTCGCTCTACGATGAGAGCTATGAAGGAGGAGCTACATCAGGCGGAGATATTGCGGCCGGAAATCCTTTCGATGCGGAGGAAATTCACGGATCCTAAGAACGCCAATTGACCGCTGTGGGTGCGGACGATGCTTATCTCGACTTGGCGGCGAAAAGCCGCAGACGCGGCGAACACTTCCGAGGTCAAAAGGATCACGGAATGGAAGAGCTTTTTTGGTCGCAATTCCATAGTCCGGAGCGTCCACTTTCATTAACCGATCGTTTGGCCGAATGGGCTGAGCTGAATAGGTTGTCCGGACTTGCCATGAAGGCTGTCGTGACTCATTTGTGGCCGAAAAGGCCCGAGCCGAAGAGTTATTTATGCTTGGTGCAACAGTTCCTTGGTGCGGTGCCGCATATCGATGCAATGAAGCGGTCAACATGCATAGAGGGTGCGCGGATGGCTCTTGCCCGTGTCAAGACATACTGGGCGGAGATGAAGGCCACCGACGTTGCATCCCAAGATTCGGACGAAGCCAGTACCGCCGAGCACTATTTTGAGGAAGTCTGCGCAGGCGCTCGCTTAATAGAGACGCAGTGCTCAAGGATATTATGTTTTAATGACATGTATGATTTGTGAAAACAATGTTTCAATGTAATATAAGAGCTTTTTATACTTGTGCGTTCAAGTATTAAAACATCTCCTGTGCGGTCGTTGATGTATATGTGTATATAACCTGAAAGATGGCAGTCTTCGGCTTCAGCCCCCACGCACATAGTGCGAGGGTGTTTGTAAAAAGGCACATTTTCACACTTAATCCAACGTCTTGGTCCTGTAAAGGAGGTGATAGTGTAGCAAACTAGGCAACCGGACTATAATGCTTTATCACTTTCACTTAGCCATAGGAGTTCGATGGTGGGGCTACTATATAGCCCCTAGGGGCACCGCGCTCTCCCGAATTCGGGGCGCGTATGTGCCTGACCGGGAAACGGTCCTTCGTTAATGCGGGGGAATTCTAAACATTCCGGTGGGTCATCGAGTGGTTGACCAGTCTCACGCTATATCATGACAGCCGGCCGCTTTCTCTCGAGGTGCTCACCGGCGAACCGGGCACAATCGCAGTAGTTCTCCTAGTGTCGCGTTAGCCGATAGAACGGAACGTAAGGCAGCAAAACACAGGAGCCGGGCAAACCCAACATTTGACCAAAGACATGATTCGGAGCTGAAGCATATAAGGCCTAACTTGAGACGTCGGACACTCCCTAAGGTATTCGGTATTTATGAAAACGGGCAGAATAATGCCCTAAGCCCCTGGTGTCCGTGCACGCAAAAAATTCTGGTGAGGCCGATGCCAAACGCCAGCCTCCTCCTCGGTTATAGCAAGAAACCGGGGATGTGTATCAACGAGAGACAGTAAAAGGTTTACGCAGGTCTTAATCAAAAGAATCCTTGCAACGGGTCCCTCGCTGCACGCCTGCGCATGTGTCTCCGCAGTGCCGTATCTGGACGGGTGTAGCACGGTGTTCATCTGTAAAAAGAGAAGAACTTAGTTGAAAAAAAAGATCGTGCGAAAAATGTACTTTATATTAAATAAACAGAGTATGGTTCGAAAAGTGAATAAAATTGAGCTTTATTGTCTCTTGTTGTACATGCGTGTAGCCCCTTGTACGGGGTATGCTGCTAGTGGGCGTTTATATGTTTACGCCGGACTCACCTAGCCATGTCCGGGGTTCGAATGACCTATTCAGGTGCTTTGATTAGCGGAGCCGGATTAGTATGGGGCTGTCAAGGCGGTCTCACGTTCTTCCGTGCTCGAGTAACACTTGATACTCCCTTTTAATGAGATGATGCTGCGTGGACCAGGCATTTTAAGTGTAAGAGATGCATAATGTGGTATTGCGTTAAAGCGGGTGAAAGCTTCACGTCCCAGTAGTGCTTGATAGCTACTTTCGAATGGGGCGATGTGGAAGGTTAAATTTTCGCGGCGGAAGTTGTCGGATGAGCCGAACACAACTTCTAGCAGTAGGGAGCCCGTACAATGCGCATATAGCCCTGACATTACCCCTTTGCAGGAGGTGTTGCTATAGCGAATTTTGGTTGGGTCTATCCCCATTTTGCGGATTGTGTCCTGATATAGCAGGTTTAGATCGCTACCTCCGTCCATTAGGACTTGTTTAAATTGGAGTCCGTCGATTGTAGGATCTAATATCAAGGCAGTCCATCCTGCGTTCCGGATACTTCCGGAATAGTCCTGATGATCGAAGGTGATTGGTTTTGACAACCATCGTTGGGACTTTGCTGGGATAGACCGTGCGGCGTGTGTTTCTATGGGCGCCGCTCTGTTTTTCCCTTTTGTCACTTGAAGTGAGTTCACTGTTTTGACTTTTTGTGGGAAATTCTTTTGTTTTTCGGTGCTCTGCTTGTGGGGTTCATCATCGTCCTCGCTTGGTGTGTCGAGCCCCTTGTGTTCGGCATTGAGTTTGCCGGACTGCTTGAAGACCCAACAATCTCTGTGGGTATGGTTTGCAGGCTTCCCGGGAGTACTGTGGATTTGGCATATTTTGTCCAAGATTTTGTTTAAGTTGGATAGCTCGTCGTTGTTATCCTTGAGGGGCAGTTTTTTATGATTCTGCCGGGAGCTTCTGAATCCGGCGTTGACTGTCGTGCTCTTTGGACTGTTTCCCTTTGTCCGGCGCTGGTCCTTGCTGCGTCGTGGTTTTCCATTTCCATCCCTGACTTTGGATGTACTTGGGTCGCTGGTACTGCATCTTGCCAGCCAACTATCCTCTCCCGCGCAAAAGCGGGTCATGAGGCTTGTTAATGCAGCCATTGTTCTCGGCTTCTCCTGGCCGAGATGTCTGGCGAGCCATTCATCTCGGACGTTGTGTTTGAAAGCTGCTAAGGCTTCGGCGTCCGGACAGTCGGCTATTTGGTTCTTTTTGGTGAGGAACCTGTTCCAGAATTTGTGGGCTGACTCTCCGGGTTGTTGAGTTATGTGACTTAAATCGTGTGCATCTGGAGGGCGGACATAAGTCCCATGAAAATTTGCCCGAAAAGCATCCTCGAGCTCTTCCCAACTTCCAATGGTATTTTCAGGGAGGCTTTTGAGCCAATGCAGGGCTGGCCCTTTGAGCTTGAGGGGTAAATATTTTATGGCGTGGAGATCGTCTCCTCTAGCCATGTGTATGTGGAGGATGTAATCCTCAATCCGCACTCTGTGGTCATTGTTCCGTCGTATGCCTCTATGTTTACCGGTTTGAATCCCGCTGGGAATTCGTGATCCAGCACCTCATCGGTGAAACACAGGGGGGTGCGGCACCCCTATATTTGGGTGTGTCGTGATGTTCGGATATTTGACGTGTTGCATTGCTTGGAAGAGCTTGCTTTCTCGGCACATAGATGGACCTAACTGGGACATCCTTTTGATGCGAATCCTTATGCGGGTCGCGTGCCGGCTTGTGTGCGGCGCCGCTTGCCGCTCCATGTTTGCCATGTGGTTGTCTATCCGACCGGGCGGCCTCTTTGTTCTTTGATTGTGGGGGCTCTACGGCCTCCTCATCGAATTCAGGCAGTAATTTGCGCTTCGGGTAGCTCTTTGTTTGGCGACTGTCGCCGTATTTCTCTGCGGTGTTGACTACTTTGCTCCATCTGATTCTGAGTGCATCTTCTGCTGTTTTGAGCTTCCGCTTCCGCTTATTCAGGCTACGCGCAGTGGCGACGAGCCTTTTTTTGGAGGTTCTTCTGCTCCAACAATTTGTCCGGCGTGAGGTCGTCCGGACTGTTATCTTCGCCGGGGACGGGTTGTTTATCCAAGTTGTCCTGTTCGGACGGTTGCTCGATAGCATGTTCGTCGTCCACCGGTTCGCCCTGCTCTATGGCTAGGTCTGTGTGGCTGCCGTCTTTGTTGAGGCGGGACTTGGTGCGGCGTTTACGTTGCCGTTTTGACTGCTTTTCGAGGGATTTATCCTTCATAGTGTCCCGTTGTTCCTCGTCGTCACTTCCTTTAGGTGTATCCACCATGTATACATCGTGGGATGAGGTGGATGTCCAGTATCCTATAGGTGCTGGTTCATGGTTGTCTCCTACATCGTCGTCCATACCGTCGATGTCTTGAGTCGAAATCGAGCACGCCGCTTAAACTTTCGACAATGGGCTACAAAGTGGGCGGTGGGTGGGCGTTGAATTTCTTCGTCGTCCGCATCCCAACCTTCCCGACCGTAGTCCTGCCAGGCTCTCCGATAAAGAGAGAGACTTTAGTGAATTCAGGATGCCGCCAAAGGGCGAAGTGCCGAAGATATCCGCGCAGTGAACTCCATAACCGCGCCCAATTGGATTCGATTGGCGGGCGCGGAGGGTTCGAGTCCGGAGAGGAGTCCGCACCTTGGAGTCACGGTCTTCGCAGCGACAGGGATGGAGTTCGCTCAATCGCTGTAGAGATCGTAGCCCGAGGCGGTGTCCAACCACTCGCCCTCGATCGGCGGAGTCGGCTCCGAGCTAAGGGTCGGAGCGACGCTGGTGCGACCTTCCGAGACAGGCTTGCGCGCTTGGTTGTGGCTCGAATCCGTCAAGATCAAGTCTCCGCGGATGTCGGTCGTGTAGTTCAAACTCCCAAATCTGACTCGATGGCGGGCGTAGCTTCGATCTGCTCCATATGACCAAGTGAATTGGCCCGCGAGGCAAAGCCGCCCGAATCTGAAGATCTGTCCGCTAGAAAAGTCTCAACCTGGACCGCGTCGTTGTTGATGATCGGAAGGAGCCATCGGGCCTAAGGATGACGACACGCAGGAACTCTCAATGAAAGCAGCAATGTCGGTGTCAAAACCGGCGGATCTCGGTAGGGGTCCCGAACTGCAAGCGCCTAGGCGGATGGTAATAGGAGACAAGGGACACGATGTTTTTACCCAGGTTCGGGCCCTCTCGATGGAGGTAAAACCCTACTCCTGCTTGATTAGTATTGATGATATGGGTAGTACAAGAGTGGATCTACCACGAGATCGAGAGGCTAAACCCTAGAAGCTAGTCTATGGTATGATTGTTGTTCGTCCCACGGACTAAAACCCTCCGGTTTATATAGACACCGATAGGGTTAGGGTTACACAGAGTCGGTTACAATGGTAGGAGATCTACATATCCGTATCGCCAAGCTTGCCTTCCACGCCAAGAAAAGTCCCATCCGGACATGGGACGAAGTCTTCAATCTTGTATCTTCATAGTCCAGGAGTCCGGCCAACGGTGATAGTTCGGCTATCCGGACACCCCCTAATCCAGGACTCCCTCAGTCCTCCTCAACTAGCGAAGATCACTCTAGTTAGGGAATTTTGAGTACGATGAACTTTGTTGTTTATGCTTATCATATGTTGCTTCTATTTTTGCTAACTATGTCTCTTTCTGTAGCTCAACTATATATGTTGCATATTATCGACTCATGTGACGATGTAGGTACATAGATCGTTGATGGCGAAGAAGTGCTACACTGTGTACGTAGGGAAGGTTCCAGGAGTGTACGACGAGTGGCCTGAGTGTCAGGCCCACGTGCATCGGTTTTCGGGCGGCAGCCACAGAGGGTTTGATAGCAGAGCCGAAGCGGAAGATAGTTACTTCAGGTTGACGCTAGCGCGAGAGAGAGATCGGAACTGGTGCCTCAAAAACTACTACATTATCACTCTCTTTCTCATAGTGATCGCTCTTCTCTACTATATCTTTGTTTACATATAGATGATGAAACATGTGTATGTGATGACCATGCAGTTGTTTGTATTCGAGACATGTCACTTAACCTGTATCGCTATTTCGTGATTATGATGAAACGACATGATTTGTGTTGGATGATATGATGAGACTATTATGTGTATGATATGATGAGCATATTGCATGTTTATGATATGATTAGAACACTATATAAAACCTGTACAAAAACACCACAAATACGTAGCAGAAAAAATATGAAAATATAGCAGTAGCGCTCTTTAGCAGGAAGCCGTAGCGCCGTACTCAAGCGCTAGAGCTATTTAGCAGTAGCGCTGGACGGACGAACGCTACTGCTACTTAGCGGTAGCGCTTTTTTGGACAACGTTACTGCTAAGTAGTTATAGCAGTAGCGCGGGTCAAAACGTGCTACCGCTACAAGTTAGCTGTAGCACCGCTCCCCGCACTACTACTAGGCATTTGACCCGCGCTACTGCTAGGATTTTCCCTAACAGTGTTTGGACGGACGCAACGGATTCCCGATGGATGGAATCCGAGCGCAGCCGTCCACGAGCCTCCTCCCGGGCGAGGCGGAGTGCAAACCGGACGACCATCTCCTCCTCGGGGCCGCGTGAGATGAGCTCGGGGTCGACGAATCTGAAGGTGAAGGACTCAGATCCGCTGCCCGCCATGCCGGAGACGATTGGAAGGAGTCGGAGACGAGTTTGGGTGACAAAGGGGAGTGGAGGGGAGTGAAGTGGCTAGGGTTTGATCCGACGAGCGAATGGAGAGGATTTTATGTGGGGTCGGGTGGGCCAGTGTGGGCCGGGCCGATGTGGCGGGCGTACCCGGGCGCGCCTGGGCACCCCTATATCCGCTCCATATTTAGACTGGATATGTCGGGTGCCGGTCAGCCCGGGCATTTGAGGGCCGTGCCCGTCTGGATAAAAAACCCATGACCCGGCAATGATCGGACGGCCCACCCAAATGTATGAGACGAATTTGAGAGGTCCATTAGTAGGTACTCTAAATGCATCTACAGGTGTTGACACCATCTCCCATTCCATTCGAAACTCCTATCTAAACAATCTTTTCTCGCCTTGGCTAAACAAGTTGTAATCCTTGGGACAAGTTCACCTATATGAACAATAAAATCCCAAATTAGTGAAAAATAAAAAAATCAATGAAAAAATTATTCCGTTTACAACGAACATTGTTGAGTACTGTTCTACCTACCTGTGAATTTTCATGAATAAATGACATCCATGGTGCTGTGGACAACAAATACATTTTGTGCTCTAAAAACGCTATTTTTTAAAAGCATTTTAGAGGTCACAGTTTTGCTGTTGTTTCATGGAGAGCACGATGGATGTTTTTTGTTCACAAAAAACTCGAATGAAAATCAAAATTGGTTGAATACTTTCTCTATTTTTTTTTATCTTTTGGCTCTGGCAAGATGGCGAAAGAACACTTTAAGGCAGAAATTGCAAAAAAAAAACACACATAAACACTCGCGCGGTAGTCACACATGGTAATAAGATTGAAAAATGCAATTAACAATGCCTGAAACGAAACGGACACAAATTACAAAAACGAGAACACTGGCGCAACCAGGCAGCAGCTTCCTCCCGGGTGGGGATCGAGCTAGCACAACATGCACAGATAGCTAGGCACGACCTTGCTGCCCGGCTGCATTTACTTATTCATAGTACAATATATGTGTAAACAGTTCGGGAGCGAAAACATAGGAGAACCATGAACTGATCCACGCGCGGCCGGCCGCCACACCACCACGGCGGCGCCTCATGGGACCGTGCAGCCCGTGACGCACTCAGTTACGCACGTCTGCTTGGCCGTGTCCTTGCAGAGCTGGCATAACGGGAAGAAAGTGGAGGTGGGGTTGCAGACGCCGATGCATGACGCATTCTCGATGCAGGGCCGGCAGGTGCCGGTGCAGGAGCACGCAGCAGTGCAGAGCGCGTTACAATCTACCTGTCCCATGGCCGACGGCGCCATGGACGACAGGGCCAGTACCACGCAGAGGGCAACGGCCGCCGTCTTAAGCGCGGAAGCCATTGGTGTTTGTGTGGAGCTAGCTTGAAGAAGATATGTAAGGCAGAAGAAGAAGAAGATCGCAAGACAGGTAGAGCAGGTCAGACTGATGCCAATAAGACGGGAGGAGGGCGACGCTACTTATAGGCAATATATGAGCATGATGCCTACTATATCGATAACATGCACCCTCTTTGATGCTGACTCACCGGCAGAATATATATGTCGACTTATATGGATGCTCTTTTTAGGGCATCTCCAAGCCAGACCATGAGAGCTCGTGTCGGTTTGTGACAACTTTGTCATTCAATGAGGACCCTCGTCGGTTCGCGAAGTGATCCGGATGTCCGTTTTTCGGTAAAAACGAGACAAACATGGGGAGCTATACTCGTGTCTGGACATTTATTTGACCAACAAAAATCCACCACGTGGGACTTCTCTCTTTTATCTCTCCGCACATGCTTGGTCTCCTCTCCGTTCTCTCCTCCCAACCGAACAAATAAGGATTAATTTGTAAAAATGGTTGAATAACTTTCTCCCGCATTATGTCCGCGGAGCACGTCTGGACATAAAACAGAGATATACCGGAGCTATTTGCCGATCTGCCCTTACAAACCCTGCTCTAGGTGGTGAATTTATTGTTTCCCCATACATTGTACACTAGAAAAAAAATATAGGACACGGTTTGACTCGGACAGGTCTCAAAAAGTTATTTCTTGTTTTTTTTTTGAAATGAAGGAGGGCCCCAGCCTCTGCATCTGGACGATGTATGCAACCACTTTTTCGCACAAGACATTTCAAAGTAATACAACAGCAAGACTAAAGTCACCGTCTAGGCAACATCTGTCGCTATTCCTATCCAAATGATGAAGGGATGCTGATAGTCTGGGCCTAATACCAAACAGACCTCACAGTCAAACCTAACATTTAAGACCAGAGGTCTCATCCAGGACGTCTGCTGGTATGGGGCACCCATCGGTCCGACGCACTCCTCAACCAGGACGTCTGCCGGGTATGAGGCCGCCGCAGCCACCTGCCACCAATCCATCTTCAGAGCTGTACTGCTGCATCTACCTTGGACGGTCTATTTGCCGTCGACGCCAGACAAGTTCCTCCTCCTGCACGAGTCCATCTCCGCGCATCGGACGCCGAGTCTCCACTGCGCCATGCCGCCGAGACCCACCGTAGATGATACTGTTGATGCCACACCACTCCACCTACATGCCATCTCGCGTCGACTCCGAACTACCAGCAACTCCACCACCCTGAGCAGTCCTCGGCCGGCGCCTTCAGGAAGGAACACGATATCAAAGTGCCATCGTCGCCCAAACAGAGGAACAGAGGCTTTCTCCTGCGCTCATGGCAGAGGTGGGGGCGTAGGATCCACACCGAAGCCTCCGGGAAGGGAATCGGCGCCGAGGATGTCGACTTTGGTGCGGCCGCCACGCCGGCCTGGAGTTTCCCCTGGATCCATGCCCACCCGCCAGATCCGTCTAGCCAGCACCGGGTAGGTATTGGAACTAGTACGAACCAGAGCAGATCGAGTCGGAGATGACGCTACCGGGATTTCACAGCCGGCCGCCGCCTGCCATATTCCCACCGCCGCGCACGCCACTACCAGCAACTCCACCTCCCTGAGCAGTCCTCGGCCATCGCCTTCAGGAAGGAACACGATACCAAAGTGCCATCGTCGCTCAAACAGAGGAATAGAGGCTTTCGCCTACGCTCATGGCAGAGGTGGGGGCGTAGGATCCACACCAAAGCCTCCGGGAAGGGAATCGGCGCCGAGGACGTCGACTTTGGTGCAGCCGCCACGCCGGCCTGGAGTTTCCCCCGCATCCATGCCCACCCGCCAGATCCGTCTAGCCAGCACCGGGTAGGTATTGGAACTAGTACGAACCGGAGCAGATCGAGTCGGAGATGACGCTACCGGGATTTCACAGCCGGCCGCCGCCTGCCATATTCCCACCGCCGCGCACGCCAGAGCCGACTCCGAACGATGCCGGCCTCACGCACACACCTCTGGCCACCCCCAACCACGCCGGTGAGTGGGGGCAACCTCGGCGCGCGCCCACCGCCGCTCAGGGCCGTCAGGCCGGCGCCCGAGCCCATACCATCTGAAGGGGAACCGATCTGGGGTGGGGGCCCCAGATCCGCCGCCGCCAGCCGCCATGGCCGTCCACGCTGCCCCCGCAACCGTGGAGGCACAACCGCCACCGGAATCCGATCGGGCCGCCGCCCCATAACGCCCACTCCGCCTCCACGCCGGGCGACCAGGTGTCGAGTCGCCGAAGAAGGTGTCGAGTCGAGAGCAAGGCGGTTGACATTTCAGCATATACTATGTAAGAATACTTTATTAAGGGGAATATTTACAGCATATTGTGGCTGTGTGCATCAAGATGCCCTTTGGTCGACCCCAATGCACAATGGGTTACCCAGGTCTGTTTGGCCTTTCACCCCCTTCTCATTCTTTGAACGATATTGGATGCTAGAAACTCAAACGTGTTTAGAGGAGTCAAAGTGTCACCAAATGTGGTAAATTTAACATCATCTCCAACCTTCCTCTGTCGTCGCATCGCATAAAGCTAGCAAGACGATAGGAAGTCGCACTACAAGCCGGCAATGCTCCTTGAGTTAAGACAGTTAAACGACATCTTGACTGTTTTAACTATTGTAAAAACAAGTTTTGAGCCTCCTATTCCCCTGATGACAATTTCAAAAAAAAACTATGATGGGTTATTCCTTTTTTTTAAAGGTGGGAGGGGGGGGGGATATTGTGACGGTGCCATTATATTTCACTTGCCCCGGAAAAAACTAATTGCCCCCCGTGTCGTCTACTGATGACAGTAGGCTAGCCCCCCCCTCCCGGAGCGCTACCCGGTGGCCAACGACAGTTGTGGGGCCTCATTTACATGTTGCCATGGGTGTTCTAGTGGTGCTTGGGGCCATCCTTCGGCACGGTGCATGCTTTGCTTCCAGCAAAGGTGATGAAAGAGGTGTTGTGTGGTGCATGTGATCTTGTTCGGGCTTTCCCTTCGGATCCCGAGCTTGCTAGCGGCTCCTTGTGGAGGGTCCTGCTGAGATGTCGTGCCCCTACCTCTAGTCACTCTTGTTCAAGAGACAAATTTACTACTCCATCTGGGGTCAAGTATTTTTCCTTGATATTATAATAAGCCCACATAAGTACTGGCAAGTATCGGTGCTAGCAATGTTCATAGTATCCATGCAAATGTGGCTCATGAACCCAACACATTTTTAGATCTCTTGGTGCCATGACTTTTGATCTTTTTGAACCGAACATTACCGCCTTTCCATTAATTGCTTAACGGAAATATAATCAGTTTTGATACATCACAAAGCACAGAAAACGAAGGAAGAAGGTAAGCGACCATGACCCATGATCTTGTCACACCTTCTTCCTCATCAAGCAAAAAAATGGTATCCTTCATCTTTGCATCACTCTTCAATGGCTAGAAAATCACCCCCCCCCCCCCATTGCATCAATGAATCTGCAATGACTCTGCCGCTTCAATTACTAAGGCGAAAAAAGGGTAGATTTTAGTCCTAGGACCGCTCAACAACACGGTATACAACACATCCCTCCACTCTATTTCCTTCGATCTGCAAGGAAATATGGAGGAAAATCTACAACACAGAAGGAATTCCCAGGCGAACCCCTACATTTTCCGGCGAAGCTGGTTTGATTTTCCGGGGCAAAACACAAAACGAGTTGTCTTGTGTAAAAAAACAGGAGTTTGTTGCCTTGGAACTCCCTATACAGGATCAACAAGATCAATTGTCGACAAGGAAAATGGAAATTGAAAGTTGGGACCTTCTGAGTGATAGACTTATTTTTTCCAAAAACAATTTTTCCATGGAAAAAACTTCTTAAAAGTTTGTCGTCTTAAGTTTGGATGTTGGGAATGATAGACAGAGTGGAACTCCATGTACAAGTTTGCCATGGCATGTTTATAGCTACAAAAGCAAATAAAGTTACCATGTCATGTGTATAGATGTCATAAAAAAATAAGATGTCATTGCAAAAACATCTTAAAAGTTTGCCATGGCATGTATATAGATGCCATAAAAATAAGATGCCATGGCAAAAACATCTTAAAAGTTTGCCATGGCATGCATATAGGTGCCTAAAAGACATCATAAATTTTGCCATGGCAAATGTATAGCTAATAAATAAATAAATTGTCATATAAAAAAGTCATAAAATAGGCAAGGCTAAAAAATACATCAATGCCAAATTGTGTACAAAAATGCCATGATGCATTGACACTACTTGCCTTGATGCTCAAAAAACGCATCATGCTGACACACTATTTATTGTAGATTTACCATCATGCAAACACACTAATTGCCATGATGCATACACACTACTTGCCATGATGCTAAGAAACACGTCATCGCAACACGCTACTTTGTGTAGATTTGCCATTATGCAAAAAGACACTACTTGCTATGATGAATGCATAATACTTGTCAGAGTTGGAAAAGACTAAAAAACATGTAAATCTTGTTAAGATGAGCATCACTGTTTAGTTGCTAGGGACGTGAACCAAAAACATACCAAAAACAGTTGCCATGATTAGACCATAAAACTGAGATATAACTATACAAAATTTCCCATGCTCTACATAATGAAACTATCACATATATAGTTGATAGTTTCATGCCTAACACGCATGAAAGTTGCCGTGATCTGAAAAGCAAACTGCCACATATCCATGAGTTCCGTGTGTGTAGCATCACTAGATCAAAGTTGTAGGTTTGTACATTTACCATGATTTTACTCTAATATAAATATCTGATAGGATCTTTGGGGTACTCTAACACCGTACAAGAATAAAATCACTCGGCGATGGTGGCTTGCAAAATAGCGGCATCCACATGAATGTTAGATCTTTGTACACAATAGCAGATTGCTAATCCATGTTTACATATGATTTATTCCACAACATCAAACATGTAGATATTGTTTTAGTGAGATTGTTCTAGTTTGGAATGATTTCTCCTTTGAAATAAACAAAATTTATTGACACAAACATCGCATTAAGACGATATAACTTCTATAAACCTGGTCGCTAGAGCACTCGCGTTGGCCGGCCTGATATTATGTTGAGAGCTTCTCTGGAGAATTACTTTCAATTTCATTTTTTGCTTCGGCTTTTCTAGTTGTGTTTTCCTAAAACAGGCAGCTGGATATTTTACAAATAAAAAATATTTGTAAAACAGAAATTTTTAGGAAATTTACAAAAAATATTCAAAATAATTAAAACATTTAAAAATTAAAAATGTTCATTTTTTCAAAATATTCTCCAAAACAAAAATAATACTCCCTCCGTCCCATAATGTAAGATGTTTTTGACACCATTATAGGACGGAGTAGTAATTATAAGTGTTATTGAACGAAAACATTTTATCAAAATTGAAAAATGCTCCTGATTTTTAATGTGTTTTGAATACAAAACAATTCCTAAATTTTACAAAACTCTTGAATACGGAAACTATTGTCAAATTTCATAATGTTCTCTAAAAGAGAAAATTCATATTGAAATATATATATATAATAGAAAAATGGTTACAACTTTCCGAAACAACTATTGAACTTAAAAGTTAACGTTTTTAAATTTCAGAAAATTTATTTCTTTGGAACACTTTTTTAACTTTGAACACTTATTAAAACAAAACAGGAAATAAAGTAAAAATAAAAAATGGAAATGATAATAAATGAAAAGAAACAAAGGAAATAAAGCAAACTGAATCATGATAGAAGACTCGTGGCTACGTCTCGCTCGCACCGAGACAGTAGCTGGCCTTGCCTCAGGGAGCATACTGGGCTGGCCAAGTACCTTTCGTCAAGCTGATGCCATGTTTTCTAATAAGTACTTTGAATATTTTTATTAAATGTTCCTGATTAAACTTCAGAAATTAAAATAATTTAACAAAGCATATTCCGAAATGGATATTTGATTAATTACTTTAAAGACCCATGATATAAAAATATAAATGAAGTGTAAACAAATTTGTTACTCTAGTTTTAAAAATTATTGTAACAAAAACAATTCATGTGTTTCAAGAAAATGTACGTGACATTATAAAATTATATTAACTCTTTATTTCGGAATGTTAAACATGTATAAAATATCTTCTTAATGTATACAAAAATGTACAATGTACATGAAAAATTAGATATTAAAACATATATTGAAAATATGTTAAACGTGCTTAAAAATGTTACTAAGTATGCGAAAATTAAAACATATATGAAAAAATAGACGTCAAAACATACACTTGAAAAAATAGAAAATAAAAACAAAAAAAGGAAATGAAATAACGGTAAAAATGGAAATCAACAATACAACAAAGAAAACCAAAGCAAGACAAATTAAAAGGAAAATAGCAAACCGACGAAAAAAGATCAAAAATCAAATAAAAAACTTTCTACAACGCTGGAAAAACAAAAAAAATAAAGCAATGTTATTGGGCTGGCACTATAGCGCCTGTCCATGGGCTATTCCTACTAGGAATCGTTATGTGTGAGCCATAGTATTTGCATCTTAAAACCGCTAATGCTACATGTCGCGAGGCAACTAACTGAGGGGTACCCATTGTGAGAGCCCCTCAAGGGACACATTTGCTGGGATGAAAGCGTGCCACTTGACGCGTTATCAGCCGCCGACACGTGTAGCATGTTGGGTGTTCCAGGATTTTTTGGGATTTTTTGAATTTTTGGTTTTTGCCCGGTTTTCCCGAGATTTTGGAGATTTTTTTAAATCACGTGAAAATAATGTTTTTTGCTTTCGCAAGAGGCACATATTTGCTTCTCACATAGGCACAGGTTTGCTTCGCAAGAGGCACGACTATGATTCTTGGAAAGGGGGAAAACTTGTTTTTTTCACGATAGGCACATATTTGCTTCTTACGGAAGCATGGGGCCGCTTCGCGTGAGAGGCACTGTGCCTCTTGAAAAGGGAAAAAACCGTGTTTTTTCCTTCCGTGAGAGGCATAGGGAAAGAATGTTTTTCTTTTCTTCCACGAGAGGCACATATTTGCTTCTCATGGAGGCACATGTTTGCTTTCGCAAGAGGCACAACTGTGTATCTTGGAAAGGAAAAAAATCATAATTTCTTTTTTTTTCTTACGTAAGTGGCATACTGCATGTGCGTCATTTGTCGCAACCAGTGAAGGTGGGAGTGACCTTCTCAAGTGATGCCCTTTAACTGGTGATTTCCATATATCGCTCACAGCGAGAGATATAAAAGCACTCGCCACACGAGGTCCAGCTTGGGCCAAGACCTAAGTAAGCAGGGATTTTTTTTTCTTTTCACTTTTCTTCCCTTTTTCCCCTTTCCTGTTTCTTTTCTTACTTTTTAAAAATTCATAAATTTCAACAAATGAATGATATCTCCAAAAATGTCAAAATTTTAGAAATTGTTTGCTTAAAAAAAGGATTTTTTCGATGTTCACATTTTTAAGAATTTTTTCAAAATTTAAAATAATGTTCAGGTTATAAGGAAAATATTAAGAATTTGAAATAATGTTCACAAGTTTCAAAAATGTTCACACTTTTAAAAACATCCGCATTTTTTAAAACAATTGTTAGGAAATCTTGTATACTTTTTGAATTCATGATTTGTTTTCAAATCCAATAACATTATCATACATTTTGCAAATTGGTTGTGAATTATATTAATTTTTTTGAGTTGTGTGAACATTTTTTGATTTTGCACACATTTTTTGAACGTTTTTAGAATTCATGAACAATTTTTTAATTCACAAAAAAATGAATTTTGAAGATTCTTCAATTCAGCAAACATTATTTGAATTCGTGAACCAATATTGAATTTGCAAACATTTTTCTGAATTTCATAACCTTTTTTAAGTTGGCGTCCTAGGTAAAAAATGACCTAGGAAAAAGGGGTGAAAATGAAATAAAAAAACATGCTCCTGGGGCGGCCCATTAGTGGGAGGCTGTGAGCAGCGATGATCACATGTTGCGGGCAATGCTGGTAACCCAAGTCTGTTGTAGTAGCCGGTGTTTGCATTTCCCACACATTTAGATGTAGTTAGGGGCACATCTCGTTGTTTCTACTTAACCATCTCGAGGAACAGGGGGCCCATTTCTCCTTACTTGTTCTTACTAGCAGCTGAAGGTCTTTCATACCTCTTCAAAAGTAAAAATGAGTCATCGCATCTCAGTGAAACCAAAGTTGCTCCTGATGGCTCGAGAATTTATGATTATTTTTAAGGAGTTTTCATTTGGTTTTCATCAGGTTTCCGTTATTTTTCAGTTATTTCTAGCGCTAATCCTTCCACTATTAGGAAAAGGCCTGCTACTGGCGCACCTATTTTGCCTACTAATGGCGCACTACAGGTGCACCACTAGCATCATGCCATTAGAATTTTACTAATGACGCACCACTGGGGCGCCATTAATATCTGGTATACTAATGGCGCACCAGGCAGTGCGCCATAGTATAGCCCACGGTGCGTCATTAGTATGCCTCCCAGGGGTCATATTTACCCATGTGCTTTGGCTTACTAATGGCGCACTGGTGGATGATGCGCCATTAGAGTCCTTTTTGCAGTACGCCATTAGTGTGCTGAGTGGTGCGCCACTAGTATGAATATTATGAATTTTTTTTCCTGATATTTGCAGAAGTTACAAAACATATTACTGCACAGAATATAAAGAGCACAACATATAAACACCAGATTTATCGAATACAAATAGAAGATTAATCTTCGAATGCAATTCATCATATTAGTCTCGGAATTTAAAATACCGAACAAAGTTAGAACATTACAAGTCTCGAAACCGCGAGTAGCGAGTTTGTCTTCACATTACAAGTCGATGTCGACCATCTAAACTACAATCACATAGAAGAGAGCTGCGGTCATCACGATGAGCATAATCGCGATGAAACTGGTCTTCATCTGGTTCCTCCAACGCTCCCACCTCTCTCCCGCTAGATAGCGCGCGTATCTAACTTCCGCCTTCGTCCTAGTGGTGTACCCTTTGTAATTGTTACCGCTGAAACGGTGAACCTGTCTCCGATACTCCTCCCAATCGTCGTAGACTCCGGGAACCTTATCCTTGTACACGACATACGATGGCATCTCTATGCACTAGCCAAACAAAACGTTAGTAATAATTCATAGACAATACATAAGTAATATATAAGTATGCAACAAAAGGATCGAAGAGAAAAGCAACACATTAATAGCACGATTCATGATCCTACTAATAAATAGCATCGATTACATATAAGTTGAACGACTGTCCAAACCAAAGAGACATACAAGTTCATTAAAGTTTAATATTACAACATGAGCCAATCGACATTTCAGAACTACATAGCATCACTACTTTCGACTCGACTCATGGGACCGGAGCGTGGATGAAGCCGCCGTCTTTTGTGATGGTCATGAAATCGCGGGCGTTGTCATCCTGCATTTGTAGCGTTGTTTCTATCTGACTGTTGGACGGTTGAGATCTGAGGTAGAACTGCCCCGAGGTACGAAAGACATCTTGATGGATGATTTCCGCAAACTCCGACTGGATGCGAAAGAATTCTTATCTGATGTCCGCGTCCTGGATTGCCGACAAGCGTGTGGCCCAACTTTTGAGATTATTTGGTAGCAGAAGGTGATTATGGTCCCGTACGATCGCCCACATGTGATGGAGGGCGTAGTAGGCATCCTTCGGACTGCCAGACGGCTGCTTGACGCAGGGGAACGTCGTATTGTGGGTGAACACGTGCTTGCCGTACCTACGAACTGGGCTCTTGAAGGTGCCTCCAGATCTGGCGTAGCCGGGGAGAGCATCATCAAGAACTTTCTTAATATTTGTGTAGTCTATCTTCGACTCACGGAATGTTAGAAAAAAAGAATGATCAAAATCTAAGAAATCATATGTTACGGGGCAGTGAGGGGATGACTTACTCAGGAAAGTAAGGCACGAGGAAGTTATCCTTATCTGGGTTTGCCAGAATGACGCCTTCGATGTGTGAACTCGCGACTTGCCGGTCCCCAGCGCTGCCCAAGATCTTGGCACGCATGTAGAAGGGGTCGACTATCACGATGTCCGGGTCTTGTCTCTAATGCTCGCATCTCCATACTCGTGAAAACAGCCGAGCGAAGGTGTAGTGCAGCGGATGAAGGTTAAACATAGCGAAGATGTCATCAAACCGCAGACGATCGTACCCCGATGGCGCTATCCACAAACCCTTGCCCTCGGCACATTGGCCACGAAACCGGTATGCCACATCATTACGGGAGAGACGCGCTTCTCCAAAGAAAGAACACCATCATGCAGACTCCGCATAGCACGGTTGCGGCATTGAGCAGATTAGTCGGTGCGAGATCGCCCTACCGCCACATGCACCCTCCTCGAGATATCCTTAGGTGAAGGTGGCCCGTCCCCGAGCACGGATCGTACTTTCGGTGCGGCTGGCTCGCACCGCCCTTGTTATTCTTCGTTTCGTCCCTTCTTCTTCATCTGTTGTAATGGGATCGAGTTCTGCTCAGAGACCGCCTTCTTGAGTGTGTTGGGGCTGATAATATTTCGCACCTCGGCTACCTGAGGCTCGGTGAAGGCGGCAGCTGGAGGTGTCTCCTGAGAACTGAACGCCAGACGACGCCTGTTGCAATTGGGTTTCTCCACGGTACTAGCTAGATCGCGGTTGTCTTTTTCAGGGTTGGGTTCTTGAGAAGGAGGCCCGAAGAATTCGTCACCGTACCCATGTTCGGCAAAGTACTTATCAACGTTGGTAAATGTACCGTCGTCGTTGTCGTCGTCGTCGTCCGGATCCTGTGCCATATGCATGTCCGGATCCTGTGCCATAGGGATGTCCGGGATGTCCGGTAGCATTGCGGCGGTCTTGCCATGGCTTGGCGCCCGGCATGATTGGCGGTGTTATGCGTGGGGTGGTGTCCCCGCCCCAAGCGAATCTGGCTCTTGACCAGCGAGGGCCAGCTTACGCAGCGCCGAGGGTCATCACATCATCTTCATCGGCCCCAGCGGTCGAATCGGAGGTAACAACTCGTCGAACTGGCGGCACCGAACCAGTTCAACCCTATACACGGTGGGTGGCATCGGATTACCATGGAACACGGGTTGCTGGTTGAGCGATTACGCCCTTGGCGACATCGATCAACTTCGCCGCCCACGAAGTGCGGGAGAGTGCATGGAGCGTCGGCGCGCCTGCGAAAACATGTAGGGCGTCGGGGATGCCGATCAAAGGCAAGGAGATGAAGTCATCGGCCGAGAGGCTTAGTTACCGTGATGGCGTCGAGCTCGGCTAATGTTGAGGCACCGCCAATGTAACACCCCCAGTGTCATGCTACAGTAATCCCCTGTTAATGGTGCCAGGTCACCATGCTTACTGAGCTAGTTATCACTTGATGAAAATCCAAGTCAAATTCAAATTCAAATTATGAGTGAAATTCAAAATTTCTCAAACATGAAAACTAAAATGTTCTTCATGTGCCAAATAATCCATAACTAATATTGGTAGTGAACCAACATTTTTTTGCAAATGTCCAAGTGCCCTAAACCACTTTAAAACAGTGGCTAAAACTATAGTTTAAATGCCTTTTTAAATTACGAAGGTTGCAAACTATTTCAAAAGCCTCACAATTCATTTTGAGGCATTGCACAATAATTCTTTGGAATTGTTTTAGCCAGTGGCATACTTTTGCAAAGTCATTAGTGGCTAAAAGAAAAGGCAAAAGCTGCTGGATAAAAAACAAAAAAAAAAAGAAAGGAAAGAAGAAGGGTGGGAGAGCCCTGGCCTCCCCATAGGCTTCGCCCATCCCCAGGCCTCGGCCCTCCCACCCATCAGCCCAATCCCCTTTTGGTTGCCCTCTCCTCGCTTCCTGTTCCTCGGTCTCGAGACCGCATCAGGGGCGATGCTCCCGCCGGACCACCTCGCCCGGCCAGCCGACGAGGGGATAAGGACGCCGACGCAGCGCCCCCTCGGGTTCCCCTCCCCATCTCATCCACTCCCTCCTTTCCCCTTCTTTCTCTCCCTCTCCTTCGTTTTGGAGAGGAGGCCGACGCGGTCGCCGCCGTGCCTCGCCCGTCCCCGCGGCCACCGATCCCTGTTCGCCTCACCGTCGTGTCCCTCGTCTCCTTCGATGTCGTCTGCTTCGTATCCGTCCACGAATGGGAGTCGGGGAGCTCCACAATGCGCGGATCGAGCCACCCCCTTCCGCCTCGGCCGCCGTTGATCTCCCCCAACTCCGGCCACCCTCTGCTGCTCCTAATCTGTCACCGGCTTTCCTTAGCCACTCGGTGAGCTTCTCTCTCTCTCTCTCTCCCATCTCGCTGGTAGCTCGCCTGCTCGCCCACAGCTAGTCACCGCCATGCCTGTGCTATGTCCGCCGCCGACGAGCTCGTGGCCGTCGCCATGGGCATCGTCGTGCTCGCCCGAGCACACGAGCGTGCTCAGGACCGCTCGCTGAAGCCGCCCGTGCCACTTGCTTCCATCCCCGTGCCCCTTAGCACCTACCTCGATGAACGCCCGAACGCGTCGCCGCCTCCGCTCGCCGCCGGCGTGCTTTCGGTGGCCAAATGGTCACGGGCTCGCAACCGTTGGCCTCGTCGCAACGCGTACACCTCACCCAGCTCCTTAGTTCGCCAAAACGCGCACCGCAACGCCGGTTCCGTCGCCGCCCGAACCTCGCCTACGCCACCCCTCGTCGCCGGCGCCGTTCCCGGCCAACTCCGGCGAAGACAACACCACCGTTCGACTCGCGGGCGAGGACTCGTCCGAACGCAGCCAACCGCGCGGCAAATGGTGCCCTCTAGCGCCTTTCCGGGCTGCTCGCTTGCAGCGCCGCCGTGCTTTGGTCGCGGAGCAGCTCGGCGACAGCGTCCGACGATGGCGCCAGCGTGGCCGTGGGCCCCGCGCGCTTGAGCCGCTGACCGCTGGGCCCCGCGGGCCCCGTTAACCAAGTCAACTGCCCACGTGGCAGCTCTGGCTCGCTGACATGTGGGTCCCGCAAGTAAACGTTTAAAAAAACGATTAATTAAAACGTTAGTTAAATTAGTTAGTTAATTAGTACTAACTAGTCACTGACTGCTGGGGCCCACGCCCCCTCACTAACCCTGTTAGTTTAGTTAAGCCTCTGTTAGGCGAGAGGCGACAGGTGGAGTCCCACTGTCGGTTTGACTGATCGTCAAGAGAGCGACGCGATCTTGGCGTCACTGCTGATGCAATAAACCTTTTCTACTGTTAAAATATTTCAGAAATTGGTTTAAACTTCGAAAATCCGTAACTTCTAAACCGTAGCTCGGATGAAAATGTTTTCTACATGAAAGTTGCTCAGAACGACAAGGCGAATCCGAATACGCGGTCTGTTTACCTGTCAGATGCCTCTAACTATCTGAACATGAAACTTTCCCCTCCGGTCATCTGTGTGACCTAGTCCGGCAACCGGAAAACATTCGGTTGACTTCCTCCTTCGTCGGTATCGTGTAGCACCGCGTTAGAACACGTCTAGCTCTGCCTGTTGTCCTGTTATGCACTTGCTTGCTATGTATTTACTGTTTCTTCTCCCTCTTCTCCCCGGTAGAACCCGAGACCGATGCTGCCCCTGTGATCGACTACGTCGACGACGACCCCTCCTTGCCAGAGCAACCAGGCAAGCCCCCCCGTTGATCATCCCGATATCGCCCATTCCATTCTCTCATGCTTGCATTAGATTTTGCTCTGTTATTGTTTGCTCCTATTACGATGCATAGCACTTTTTATCTGCTATTGTACCTTACCTTATCCTAAACGGCTTAGTATAGGTTGGTTAGTGATCCATCCGTGACCCCACCTTATCCTTGTTGCCCTGCTTCATCAGCGAAGACCCGATCAGCGGGATTGAAGACCAGCCCGGCACCGCACATCACTTTCCCTTAGTTGCTCGACACTCTTTGGGTTACTACCGAGTGCCGAGGGTGAGACCTCTGACGCTTCAGATGTTAACCTGTAGTGTAGCTATTCGATCGTGGTCATCGAGGGGATTCCGCCTTAACCACTTCGACACGACTACGTCGTGCAACCCCTCAAGTGTGAACCTTGGGGGTGGTTCCTCTTACGTCCACCTTGATGATTACATCGAGTGGAATTCACCGGGGGTGATTCCTCGGGTTTCCCCCTTAATGTTTGGACACACAGTTACTATGGTTACTATGACTTTACACTGAGCCATGTTACTAAAGATGGGTGGACCCGAGGGGTACCATGCGAGCTTAATTGCAGTGAGGTGGAGTCGAGCGGACACGGAAGGTGCCATAAGATAATTCTGGCGTGGCGGGCATTCCTAGCCCTTGCCGCAAGTCCTCGAGGCGGGAAGCAGGGTCACATCTTTCGTGAGCCTCTGCTTGTTACCGCGCGTTCCTAATCCACTCGATTTGGATACTTGATCCGAGGGCCTCGGCACGATAGCACTAACCATCGGTGGGCATAGTATGGGTGTTCTGCGTCGTATACATCAGCGAAGCTTAATAGGCGTCGGCGATCGAGCGGCGCGCCGGGTTGGACTGCGTGGCGCTTGCCTTGTTGGAGGAGGTAGCTAGGTCGCTCACCGGCCGCGTCACGCAAGCGTCAGGAGTTCGGGGATATGGCCCATGACCCTGAGGGGCATAGGTTTAGTCAACGTCTGGCCTCTCTATTAAGCCTAGGTCGGGTTGCGGCGTATTGTTTGGCCGAGGCTGGGCATGACCGAGAAAGTGTGTCCTTTGGAGTTAATCGGCGTGGTGGGTAAGTTGGTGCACCCTGCAGGAAGAAAACATCTATCGATAGCTAGTCCTCGATAGCGGACACTTGGAGTTGTATCGATCGATACAACTAGAACTGGATACTTGTGATGAGAATTGGATGGTGATGTGAAATGGTTTGTGATGATAAGCTGGATAGTATGGCTCTGGATTTCTTTCTCGCAGGAGTCGAGAAAGGATCTCCGGCGAGGTTGATAACACTACTACTACTTTACTTTATGCTACTCTACTCCCTCTGTTTGCTGCAAGATGGTGGTTTCGGAAGATGCAAGTCTTGATAGGACTAGGCCTTCTCTCTATTCGGCATTTACGCAGCCCAGTCCACATATCGACCTTCCTTTGATAATTTTGCATATGCGGTGTAGATCCTTGCTTGCAGTACATTGGATGAGTACTCACGGTTGCTTTGCTTACCCTTTTCCCCCTTCTTTCTTCTTTACGGTTGTCGCAACGGATGGTGGAAACCAGGATCGAGCGACACCACCGGCGACTACTACTACCCGAGGGTGCCTACTACTCCGTGGAGGCCGCCGACGACCAGGAGTAGTTAAGAGGCTCCTGGCGGAGGCCTTGCCTTTTCGATCGTTGCTGCTTTTGTGCTAGCCTTCTTAAGGCAAACTTGTCTAACTCATGTACGTACTCGAGATATTGTTGCTTCAGCGACTCTTGTGTTTCGAGCTTATGTATTCGAGCCCTCGAGGCCCCGGCTTGTAATATAAAGCTCGTATTATTTTAATTGTGTCTAGAGTTGTATTGTGATATCTTCCGTGAGTCCTTGATCTTGATCGTACACATTTGCGTGCATGATTAGTGTACGATTGAATCGGCGTCTGAGATTAATATCGAGCTGACTGCTGTAGGTAGCCCCCTTTCCAACTCCTTGGCCGAAGTTGAGTCTAGTCACTACAAAAACCTTTACTAACATGGCTGTGTGTCTTACGGGCCCACGTCGCCAATTGGGTGGTATTAGGATCTTTTACTCCTCATCTATACTCTGGGACTCTGATCTCTCGTCTATTCGGGTTAAACATTTTACTGACTCTGACATTAGGTTCTCGTACCCACTTCCTCCCGGAGAGCCCCAACATTATCAATGATTGCCTGCTGCATCAGAAGATTTCGAAGATACTCTACGTTGTTCTCTCTAGACTTTGTGCCAATGCTTTCGCAATTCCCTTCCATCGATAAACCCCTATGAATAACCGCATACAATTGCCATTCATACAATCATTCCTCGATGCTCTTGTTATTACAAGATGCCCCGAAATTCTCTATTGTTTCGAGAATCCTTTGAGCTTACTGCCTTATAGTTCTTTGCCCCATGAATAACCCCCCTTCGTATAATTCCTCGCACTCACCGAGGATCCGTTCACCTCAGTTGTTCGTGTGATTCACAAAATCTTTGAAATACTATTTGACCTTCCAAAAATCCTCCACAACCTATTGCTCTTGAAATTATTGCATACTTGCTTTCTGGTTAATTCCATTTGTCTAGTGATATTCGTTAAAATCCTTTGGGATTAACATTCTGATCCTGTTGATTTAGCAGGTGTGTGAATGCACACGATCATCAATAAATCCTTGGAAATTTTCTTTCCGGCTCAGACATTGCTTCGAATATGAGCTGGTTCTTGCCCAATCAAGATTTGATCGGGTGCACCTCTAAGTCTATTCAACTTACTCATCTTTTGATCAGAGCCTATGCTTCTGATCCTTCGTCTTGAATTCATAATTCCTGTGTACCCAAGCATCGAATCATTCAGACGTTTTTATAAGCCGATGCCTTTGCATCCCCTTCTTCATCTGATTGATTACCGATACTCACATCAACTCAGTCGTGAATCGCCAGATCCATTGCTGGGTTGTTATCCGACAATGTCCTTCACATCCAAAGTCTTGTGAGTTTCCCCTGATACATAATACCTTCGGTAAATTGTATCATCTGCTTTGACTCCATACTCTGCTTTTGAACTCGTATATTTTGCTTGGTTGATGGTTGTATAGATTCATAAAAATGCCCCGATGGGTTGAACTTATGCCTTCCGTAATCCGAGTGAACCCGAGAGTTCTCACGAGTCTTACTCTTCTGGTACTTCGCCAGATAAATCCTCTGCACTACATTTTCTTCGAAAAACGAGGAGTGAATGAAAGGTTATGCATTGAAGAAGTGGGAGTCGACCTTGAACCTTTGTGTTCATGCCCATGGACCCCAATGTAGAACTTATCACGGAAGCTTCTCTTATAATCAAGTGTTCCCTTGGTATAAGCTCATCTTGCACCTGTAAATTGATCCTTTGCAATTGTGGTTTCGACCATATTTTCTCCTTGATTCCATTTCCCGGACAAGTTAAAATACTTGTCTTCTGCAGATCATTTCATCTGTCCAACCTCTATTTTTGATCTACCTCGAGTATTGCCCCTTGTTATCTCGAGGATATTATGTCATTGCACTACCTCTTGTGAATTCTCATTGGAATGATACTCCATCACATCATTCCTAGCCTGATCGGCTATATCATCATCGAGCTAATTTTAACTGTGCTAACCGATCCTTCTTCCCGGAGCACAACTTCCGACGATGAGCTAAGCTTACATCGATCTTCCTCATCTTACCATTTCACCTCAAACAACAAGCTTTATTTCGAGCTTGTGTCACATCCTTGGTTCCAATAACCTTTCGCTTCATCATTCCTTTCGCTTGATGTCATCGCTGTTCGATGGCCTCTTCATAGTACCTCGACAAAATCTGTCGTGATCCCCATCAATATACTGACTTGTTCCAGGATATCAATCGAATTCGTGATGAGAAATACCATCCTTGACCATTGATGATTTGAGTTATCATTGATAACTCCCTTGTCTTCTTTCCAACACATGTTTGATCATGTCTCGGTTATACCTTGGACTCCTTGCTATTGCTGCAATTGTTCCTTGAGTATTTCTTGTGATCTTCAACTCCAACCCCTACTTTTAACACCATGTTAATGCTACCTCGAAGCATGACTCAGGTATTCCGAATATCAACAAGAACATTGGAAGCACATTGTCGAATGTTTCTAGATCTATTATCCAAACACCATTGTCTAGGTAATATCATGATTTTTCCCTCGCCCCTTTTATCTAAATGCTTTTGAACTTGCTGTCATATCATGTATATCCTGCTCCGCTTCCCCTTGGAAAGGATATACTCCCAATTCTTGTGTGTAAACACATTTTCCTTTCAATGTTACGATTAATCTAATGATGACCTTTTCTTTTCCTTTGTTTTGTTTAACCTTTCTTGTGGTTTATGAGATCTAAGCGATAATAGTTCCACCTTGTGAAAACACCTCGATGTACAATTTGTCAGTAAGACCTTGTTATTATTGCTGTTGACATTCCAGTAACCATCGATGGACAAGAACTTTGCCTATTGGTCTGCCTCGTTCAACGAGCAGGAAAATAGTTCTCTTCGTCCCTCGCCCTTGGTACCAATGTTGTTGACAACATAACTGACAGTCTAACATCTGACATGTCTTGCTATCGACCCCCTTTCTACTTTTAACCCACATGGTGTGCTCATAACCCACAGTTCCACAGGATCGAAACCTGACTCCCATGTATATCTTTGATTCTGAAATATTCTTGCATTTGGCTTCATATCATGTCACGAGCCACCTTCCGAGAGATGATCTATTCCCGATGCTCTGAACCCCCTTCTCACACTCTGTTCAGGTATCGACCGTTTGTCCATCCGCTTGAAACTTCTTATTGTACCTTCATATTTTGCTCTCGGCGTTATTCTTAAATTTCAACTCGAGAGATACTTCTGTCACATTACCTGTATTGTTTACCAGACAATTAAACCCATAAGGGTCAGTTCTCCCGAAGTTACTCTTTACTTCCCCGCTTAAATCTCGGGACAAGATTTCTTATAGTGGAGGAGATTTGTAACACCCCCAGTGTCATGCTACAGTAATCCCCTGTTAATGGTGCCAAGTCACCATGCTTACTGAGCTAGTTATCACTTGATGAAAAATCCAAGTCAAATTCAAATTCAAATTATGAGTGAAATTCAAAATTTCTCAAACATGAAAACTAAAATGTTCTTCATGTGCCAAATAATCCATAACTAATATTGGTAGTGAACCAACATTTTTTTGCAAATGTCCAAGTGCCCTAAACCACTTTAAAACAGTGGCTAAAACTATAGTTTAAATGCCTTTTTAAATTACGAAGGTTGCAAACTATTTCAAAAGCCTCACAATTCATTTTGAGGCATTGCACAATAATTCTTTGGAATTGTTTTAGCCAGTGGCATACTTTTGCAAAGTTATTAGTGGCTAAAAGAAAAGGCAAAAGCTGCTGGATAAAAAAAGAAAAAAAGAAAGAAAAGGAAAGAAGAAGGGGTGGGAGAGCCCCTGGCCTCCCCTTAGGCTTCGACCCATCCCCTGGGCCTCGGCCCTCCCACCATCCAGCCCAATCCCCCTTTTGGTTGCCCTCTCCTGCTTCTGTTCCTCGGTCTCGGACCGCAAACAGGGGCGATGCTCTCATGGACCACCTCGCCGGCCAGGCCGACGAGGGTATAAGGACGCCGACGCAGCGCCCCCTCGGGTTCCCCTCCCCATCTCATCCACTCCCTCCTTTCCCCTTCTTTCTCTCCCTCTCCTTCGTTTTGGAGAGGAGTCCGACGCGGTCGCCGCCGTGCCTCGCCCGTCCCCGCGGCCACCGATCCCTGTTTGCCTCATCGTCGTGTCCCTCGTCTCCTTCGACGTCGTCTGCTTCATATCTGTCCACGAACGGGAGTCGGGGAGCTCCACAATGCGCGGATCGAGCCACCCCCTTCCGCCTCGGCCGTCGTTGATCTCCCCCAACTCCTGCCACCCTCTGCTGCTCCTAATCATCACGGCTTTCCTTAGCCACTCGGTGAGCTTCTCTCTCTCTCCATCTCACTTTGGTAGCTCGCTTTGCTCGCCCACAGACTAGTCACCGCCATGCACATGCTATGTCCGCCGCCGAGGCTCGTGGCCGTCGCCATGGGCATCGTCGTGCTTCGCCCGAGCACACGGCGTCTTTCAGACCGCTCGCTGAAGCCGCCCGTGCCACTTGCTTCCATCCCCGTGCCCCTTAGCACCTACCTCGATGAACGCCCGAACGCGTCGCCGCCGGCGTGCTTTCGGTGGCCAAATGGTCACGGGCTCGCGACCGTTGGCCTCGTCGCAACGCGTACACCTCACCCAGCTCCTTAGTTCGCCAAAACGCGCACCGCAATGCCGGTTCCGTCGCCGCCCGAACCTCGCCTACGCCACCCCTCGTCACCGGCGCCGTTCCCGGCCAACTCCGGCGAAGACAACACCACCGTTCGACTCGCGGGCGAGGACTCATCCGAACGCAGCCCACCGCGCGGCAAATGGTGCCCTCTAGCGCCTTTCTGGGCTGCTCCGTGCGCCGCCGTGCTTTAGTCGCCGGAGCAGCTCGGCGACAGCGTCGGACGATGGCGCCCGGCGTGGCCGTGGGCCCAGCAGCTTGAGCCGTGACCGCTGGGCCCGCGGGCCCGTTAACCAAGTCAACTGCCCGCGTGGCAGCTCGGCTCGGCGACATGTGGGTCCCGCAAATAAGCGTTTAAAAAGCGATTAATTAAAGCGTTAGTTAAATTAGTTAGTTAATTAGTACTAACTAGTCAGCATTCTTTGGGGCCACGCCCCTCACTAACCTGTTAGTTTAGTTAAGCCTCTGTTAGGCGAGAGGCTGACGGTGGAGTCCCACTGTCGGTTTGACTGATCGGCGGAGCGACGCGATCTTGGCGTCACTTGCTGATGCAATAAACCTTTTCTACTGTTAAAATATTTCAGAAATTGGTTTAAACTTCGAAAATCCGTAACTTCTAAACCGTAGCTCGGATGAAAATGTTTTCTACATGAAAGTTGCTCAGAACGACAAGGCGAATCCGAATACGCGGTCTGTTTACCTGTCAGATGCCTCTAACTATCTGAACATGAAACTTTCCCCCTCCGGTCATCTGTGTGACACAGGTCCGGAACCGGGAAAACATTCCCGGTTGACTTCCTCCTTCGTCGGTATCGTGTAGCACCGCGTTAGAACACGTCTAGCTCTGCCTGTTGTCCTGTTATGCACTTGCTTGCTATGTATTTACTGTTTCTTCTCCCTCTTCTCCCCGGTGGAACCGAGACCGATGCTGCCCTGTGATCGACTACGTCGACGACCCCTCCTTGCGAGCAACCGGGCAAGCCCCGTTGATCATCCGATATCGCCCATTCCATTCTCTCATGCTTGCATTAGATTTTGCTACTGTTATTGTTTGCTCCTATTACGATGCATAGCCTGCTTTTGTATCTGCTATTGTACCTTACACTTATCCTAAAGCGCTTAGTATAGGTTGGTTAGTGATCCATCCGTGACCCCACCTTGTCCTTGTTACCCCTGCTTCATCAACGAAGACCGATCAGCGGGATTGAAGACCAGGCCCGGCACCGCACATCACTTTCCCCATAGTTGCTCGAAACTCTTTGGGTTACTACCGAGTCTTGGGGTGAGACCTCTGACGCCGATGTTAACCTGTAGTGTAGCTATTCGGTCGTGGTCATCGAGGGTGATTCCGCCTTAACCACTTCCGATACGACTCTGTCGTGCAACCCCTCAAGTGTGAACCTCGGGGGTGGTTCCTCTTATGTTCACCTTGATGATTACATCAAGTGGAATTCACCGGGGGTGATTCCTCGGGTTTTCCCCTTAATGTTTGGACACACAGTTACTATGGTTACTATGACTTTACACTGAGCCATGTTACTAAAGGCGAATTGACCCGAGGGTACCAGCGAGCTTAATTGCGAGTGAGGTGGAGTCGGGCGGACCTGGAAGGTGCCCGCAAGATAATTACGAGGCGTGGCCGGGCATTCCTAGCCCTTGCCGCAAGTCCTCGAGACGGGGCAACGGGGTCACATGTTTCGTGAGTCTCTGCTTGTTACCGCGCGTTCCTAATCCACTACGATTTGGATATTTGATCTGAGGGCCTCTGGCCTGATAGCACTAACCATCACATGGGCATAGTATGGGCGTTTTGCGTCGTATACATCAGCCGAAGCTTAATAGGCGTCGGCGGCGGCGGCGGCGCGGGTTGGACTGCGTGGCGCTGCCTTGTTGAAGGAGGTAGCTAGGTCTGCTCACCGGCCAGCGTCATAGCGTGCATGAGTTTCCGGGAGATGGCCCATGACCCACAGGGGCATAGGTTTAGTCCGCGTTCGGCCTCTCTACTAAGCCTAGGTCGGGTTGCGGCGTATTGTTTGGCGAGGCGGGCATGACCGAGGAAAGTGTGTCGGCGGAGTTAATCGGCGTGGTGGGTAAGTTGGTGCACCCTGCGAAGAAAACATCTATCGATAGCCTGTCCTATAGTAGCGGACACTTGGAGTTGTATCCCGATCGATACAACTAGAACTGGATACTTGTGATGAGAATTGGATGGTGATGTGAAATGGTTTATGATGATAACTGGATAGTATGGCTCTGGGATTTCTTTCTCGCAGGGAGTCGAGAAAGGATCTCCGGCCGAGGTTGATAACACTACTACTACTTTACTTTATGCTACTCTACTCCCTCCTGTTTGCTGCAAGATGGTGGTTTCCAGAAGATGCTAGTCTTTGATAGGACTAGGCCTTCTCTCTATTCTGGCATTTCTGCAGCCCAACCCACATATACAGCCTTCCTTTGATAATTTTGCATATGTAGTGTAGATCCTTGCTTGCGAGTACTTTGGATGAGTACTCACGGTTGCTTTGCTTCCCCTTTTCCCCCTTCTTTCTTCTTTACGGTTGTCGCAACCAGGATGGTGGAACCAGGATCGAGCGACACCACCGACGGCTACTACTACCCCGAGGGTGCCTACTACTACGTGGAGGCCGCCGACGACCAGGAGTAGTTAAGAGGCTGCCAGGCAGGAGGCCTTGCCTTTTTGATCGTTGCTGCTTTTGTGCTAGACTTCTTAAGGCAAACTTGTCTAACTCATGTCTGTACTAAGATATTAATACCGCCTCCGCCGGAGACACCAATGGCGCTGCCTGCGCGTTGTGCGAGTTGCTGGCCGTGAAGCTAGGAACCGGGGGCGGCCCCTATTGGCCGCCCGCAATCCACGTCGTCAGCCCCTGAATCAAGGTAGGCACAATGGTGGTGAGCGTCGTTCCCAGTTGTTGTTGCCCTTGCTCTTGGACAATCTCCGGAATCCGCGCCACTTGTTCCTTGAGTTCTGGAACCTCGCGCGATTGGCTTTCCGAGCTGGTCTTTTTCTCCTTTCGCCCACCAGCGGTATAGTATGACGACCATTTTGTGGACAAGCCTTTGCCGGCCACACGACCAGCTGACGACGGCTTACTGAGCTTATCCTTGTTTTTCATTACGTTCAACGCCCTATTTAGAGTGTTGTCCCAAGGGGGCGGGGGCGCCGGACAAGGCGAGGGAGGCGAGGCCGGCGGCGGCGTCGAGGTCGATGGCGTCGTCCATGGCAGGTGTGGGACGGGTGCGCACGGGCAGGAGGGTTTTGGGGGGAAATGATGGTGGCAGCCACCGACCGGCAGGCCCGGGGAGAGGAGTAGGCGCGCGCGCGTCCGTCTCGTGTCCGCGCCGACACAAATCCGGCTCAAAATTGAGCTGGGAATGGGTCGCCATGCGAACGCCAAGCGGACGCGCGTCCATTTGGGTCGGCGCGTTGGGCCGTCTTTTGTGTCCGCGCCGACCCAAACGGACGCCAGCGGACGAAATGGGTCGCCCCATTGGAGTTTCTCCATTGGACTAGCCATAATGGGTAGTAACATAGACTAGTAACATGCCGCATGTTACTAGTCTATGTTACTACATCTATAGTGGGGAGTAACATATGTGTGATAACATGCAACACTTTATTTATTAGGCTATAGATTCATCTTGTCTTGATATGTGTGATGTTACTCATACTACTAGTAACCAGCTATGTTACCACATGCCTCTTTTTCTTCATTTATTGCTTGCCACATCATCTCTTTTATCTAAATATATGTGATGTTGCTACATATGTTACTCCCACTGTGGGTAGTCTAATGGGTTTTAAGAGCGAAATAAATGAAAATGATTCACCCTAAAATCCAAGGACTACATCGGAAACCCTTCAGGCCAACCTCACGTTTCTCTTTCTCTCTTTGTATTTTTATTCACTGCATGGTTCTTAGAGCATCTCTAGCAGACCCCGCATTCCGTCGAACTGCAAACTGTGTTTACAGTTCGCACGGGGGTGTTTATGCAGACTCAAAATTGCCGCGGCAGAACAAAAACTGTATGCAAACCCGTAGAATTTTAAAAACTTGTTTTGCGCAAGAAATTTAAGCAAAAGCTCGCCAGAGCTCACTCGCATAGATAGTTCTTCTTCACATAAGTTCGTACACAACATGCATATATTACATATAAGTTCGCCGAATCTAGACCCACTACTAGAAAAACGGCTATAGCTAATATGGACATTAATGACGCACCGTGTATGTGGTGCGCCACTGCTATATAGCACTGGCGCACCAGATATAGGTGCGCCATTAATGGCCATATTACTAATGGTGCACCTGGTATGTGGTGCGCCATTACTAGTTTTGTCCTGGCCCAAACCCCTCCCCAGACTTAGCAGTGGCGCACCAGGGGATAGTGCGCCATTACTAGTTTTAACTAGTAATGGCGCCCCACACCCACCGTGCACCACTACTAACAATTTTTTTAATTTTTTTTCAAAACTAGTAATGGCGCACCACACACCAGGTGCGCCATTAGTAACCCTGGTTACCAATGGCGCATTCTTAGGAGGTGCGCCATTGGTAACCTGGGAACAGCTAGATATTTTTGACAGACACCTACAACACTCACTTTCCCCACTTCATTCTCTCCACCTCTACCAAGCTTGGTCTCGGCTGCCTCCTACTCCTCACCTCATTTGCACCATAGATTCACCCAAATTAAGTGGTTAAATTTCTTTTTTTGATTGGTAAGTAAGGGGAAAACTTTCTTTATGTTCTAGATCTACTTTTTTCTCCCTCCAACAACATACACACTTTTTATGGCCTAGATCTATGTATGTTTGTGGTGTTGCATATGTTTGTGTTTGCAGGTACCAGTATTTGAAATGCGATAGTTGCCAATATTTTGCCGGAATGTTGATTCATTTCCGTTTCGGCGAGAATTTGGCACTATGCATTCTTTTTGGTCCTATTTTTAGGCAAAGTCATGCCAATTTTTTTGGTATCGTTTTGCTCTACCCCGCAGGCGACCATGGTCCGCACGATGACCGAAGACATCGTGAATAGGTTTTTGAGCTCCGCGAAGGCGAGATGCTTAAAAAGAACAAGATGGAGATAAGATGTTGGTGTCGAGTATGCAAGCTGAAGAGCCTTATGGACCCGGATTCCGGACAGGTGCGGGACCACCTGCTCTTGCATGGTTTCATGGATGGCTATCGGTGGCAAGGTGATGAAGATGATTATGAAGTCGTCCATGGGGGCCGGGTAAGAAATAAGGAAGGGCAGCAAGACAACCGCGCGGCGAGGCGAGAGAAGGCGAAGAATCTCGAGGACATGATCACGAAGTAGATGCAGGACACGGTCATCATGTAGAAGATGCCGGACATGATGATGAGGAAGATAAAGATGAAGGGCATGATCATGAAGATGAAGATGCCAGAGCAAACGACGATGGACCATCGACGGGCTGGGTGCAGGACCCTCATATTCAAGAGCTGCTTCTCAAGCGGGGCGGAGTAGCAAGAGCTGCCGCCGAGAGAAAGCCAAGGTGGACCAACCGGAGATAGAGCGGTTACTCCATTGTATGAAGGATGCAGGCCGGGGATACCGCTGAAAGTAACGCTCATGGCTCTGGAAATGAAGGTAAAACACAAAATGACCGACGCATGCTTCAACGAGAACATGTCATTTTGGCACGAACGTCTTCCCAAGGGGAACAAGTGCCCGACCAGTTTCAAGGAGGCGAAGAAAATCATGTGTCCTATGGATTTACTGCACGTGAAATACCATGTGTGCATGAACGATTGCATCATTTATCGGGATGAGCACGGGGAGTCTACCATATGTCCGGTGTGCGGCGTCACTCGAGCTCCTCGAAAAGTGGTGTGGTACTTTCCGATCACTCCTCTTCTGCAACGGTATTTTGCGGACCCTAAGCTAGCAAAGCTCCTGCGTTGGCACGCGGATAGGGAGGAGAAGAAGTGAGAAGATGACGGAAATGATCCGGAGATAAATAAAAAATACAAGATGATGAGTCACCCAAAGGATGCGAGCCAGTGGCAAGCGTTGAACTTCGAACACCCAGAATTTGGGGACAATCCAAGGAACATCGTGCCGGGCGCGAGCACCGATGGAGTCTCCGTTTGGCAGCTAGAGAAGCGCACATAGCACCTGGCCTGTGTTTGTGTGGATGTACAACCTTCCCCCTGGATGTGCATGAAGAGGAAGTACATTCACATGAGTATGCTAATTGAAGGGCCGAAACAACCGGGGAATGACATCAATCTGTATCTGGGGCTGCTGAAAGAGGAGCTAGACACGCTGTGGAAAACGCCAGCCAATACGTGCGCCGTCACAGAGAAAGAATATTTCCCTATGAGAACCGCACTGCTCACGACGGTGCACAACTATCTCGGTTACGGATATGTCGCGGGGCAGGTGGTCCACAGATTTTTTGCATGCGTCAGGTGCATGGATGACACATCGTATCACTAGCTAGATAGAGATCCCGGGTCTTTGAAAATCGTGTTCATGGGACATCGAAGGTGGCTTCGCAACGATGACTTATGGAGAAAACGCAAGGATCTGTTCGATGGTGAAACCGAACCCCGAAGACGCCCGTGTATGAGGAGCGGCGAGGAAATAGATGAGCTATTGAAAAATTGGAAAGAGTGCCCATGACCGGGAAAGAAGCGAAAGGCGCTAGAGCCACTGCTGAAGGTATGGAAAATGAGGTCTGTTTTCTGGGACTTTCCGTACTGGAAGATCCTCCGTGTGCCTCAAAGCCTTGATGTCATGCATATCACGAAGAACGTGTGCGAGAGTCTGCTTGGTACCCTGCTCAACATGCCAGAGAGGACCAAAGATGGGCCGAAAGCAAGGGCAGACTTGCAATCAATGGGCATCAGGGAGGAGCTTCATGAAAAACGCCCTAATGATGATGAGGCGAAGGACACGGAAAGTCGTCGCAAAGGCAAAAAGGCCAAGAAGATCGAATATGACTGCCCTCTCGCGTGCTTCACTCTAAGTCAGGAGGAGATCGAGCAGTTTTTCACCTGCCTCGTGGGAGTAAAACTTCCTTCTGATTCTGTGGGAAGATAAGCGAGATACCTAGACTCAGTGAAGCGAAGTTCAGCGGGATGAAGTCTCACGGTATCACGTCTTGATGACGCAGAATACTTCCGGTTGCAATCCATTGGGATCATGGGCGCGCGCGTCCGTCAAACGCTATCTCGCCTATGCAACTTTTTCGGCGTCATCTCTCGGAAGTCGGTTGGCGTGAGGCAACTCGAAGGCTACCAGGAAGAGATCGTGGTGATACTATGCGAGCTTGAGATGTACTTCCCGCCCGCATTCTTCGATGTTATGGTGCATCTGCTGGTCCATATCGTGGAGGATATCATCCAACTCGGGCCGACATTCCTGCACAGCATGATGCCGTTCGAAAGGATGAATGGTGTCATCAAAGGATACGTTCGCAACAGGGCACGTCCAGATGGAAGCATAGCCAAGGGCTTTCTGATCGAAGAGTTCATCTCCTACTGCATGAATTATCTAGGCATCGAGAACCCCGTTGGTCTACCCGTCAACAGGCACCTCGGCAGGCTCGCTGGATAGGGTCACCGTGAGGGTCGCCGCAAAATGCATGTCGACTTCAAGGGTCGACTCACCGACTTTGAAAGAGCAAACCTAGTCGCGCTACAACACATAGACGTGGTCGATCCTTGGGTGGTAGAGCACAAAACCTTTATTGAGAAGGCGTTACAATGATCGAGGCCAGCGGAGGACGGACGGAGATATAATCAAAGAGCACAACTCATGTTTCACGCGTTGGTTCAAGGAGAAGCTTACATCGTACCCTTTACATGAGGATTCTTCCGCGGAAGAAAAACTCATATTAAGCCTTGTCACGGTAGCGAGCACAACCTGATGACCTATGAGGCGTACGATATCAATGTCTACACATTCTACACCGAGGAAAAGGACATGAAGAGCGATGATTATGAGAACTCCGGGGTAACGATGGAATCCTACACCGGTAACGACAAGGACAAATACTACGGAAGGATCGAGGAGATCTGGGAGCTGAGCTACGCTAGAGATAAGGCGCCGTATGTACCGCCTACGAATAATAGGTAGCCCCACCCCAAGCAGAGTTTGTGAGCCATGTAATAGGCGACCATTTCGCGTGGTTCGGGGGGCACTTGAATAAGCTGCCGGCACCCGGCTGCGTCTTTACCCCTATCCAATTTTTGGGGCCAGGGCAGATTGATAGGGAAAGAACCCTCGCCATCTGGAATCACTATCTTCCGTGGATCCCGATGTTCCGTGTCAGATGGGCCAAGAGCATCCCAAAAGAAGACCGGTATTTCACCACCATGGTTATGCCCGAAGCCAAATCCAAGACCGCGGCCGCAAACATCACCGCGAAAAATGAGCCATGGGTACTGGCTTCCCAAGTGGACCAATGCTTCTTCTTTACCGACCCGTCAAAGCCTAGTCGTGTTGTCGTGAGGAGAGGCAAAAGGAACATCATCGGAATGGATGGAGTCGCCAATGAGCAAGATTTCGACAAGTGCGGTGACCTGAAGATGGAAGATGACGACGACGATGAAGTACCATACACCACAAGAAGAAGCAGGACCACCCTACCTAAAGGATGTCCGTTCAAGAGAAGAACTCCATTTGCGAAAAAGAAGGGCAAGAAGATTGTGAAAAGATAGCTAAGATCGAATCACGACGTGTCGGCCGCGTGTGTGTGTGTGTCAGTGGCAAGCTCAATTATTACATGCAACTAAATTATTACATGTATCACTTGATTTCAACCATGTGATCTAATTCTAAATTTATGGTCATTTTCTAAAAAATTATTACATGCAACTAAAAATCCAAAAAAAATAAAAAAAGTTAGTAATGGCGCACCAGGAGAAGGTGCACCATTGCTATCACGGTGTTTATGGCGCACCCCTAGAAGGTGCGCCATTGGTATAACAATTTTTATGGCGCACCCCTAAAAGGTGCGCCATTGCTAACCCCCCCCCCCCCCCACTAAAAGATCCCAAATCCCCAATCCCCAATCTCACATCTCTCTCAGCCCTCGACCTGCTGCCCCCGACCCACGCCGCCGCCCCGACCCACTGTGTCGCCGTCCCTACCTGCGTCGCCGCCCCTACCTGCGTCGCCGCCCTGCCTCCTCGGGCCCTCCCTCCCCACTTTCCCCTCGCGCTTCCCCTCGCCCTCTCCGCCTTCTCCTCTCCCCCAGATCCGCGTCGGCAACCCGCGCGTGACGCGCCCGTCGCCGCCCACCTCGCACCGCCGTGGCAACCGTCGACCTCGTGCCACACCGACGTGCCCAAGCACTCCACCTCCCTCGACTACGTCTCCCCGGACAAGCCGCAGGACGTCGGATGCCCTCGCGACGCCTTCCCCGCCACCGTATTCCTCCTCGGCCCGGCGGACTCCGTCGACAATTCGCTCCGGCGAGCTCTCCCCTGAGCCCGCTTTGCTCACCTGCAGGTCACGGTGAGCTCCTTTGTCGATCCCCTCCTTTTCCCCTTCGGTTCTCCTGCTGCTGTCTGTTGCTGTTGCTGTGCCTCGCCTGGCTGCGCCCGCTTCCCTTCCTTTATATTCGCCTAGCCGCGGCTAGCGCCCGCGACCTTCGGCCGCTGCCCCTCGCAGCGTCTCGGCTACTGTTGCGCCGCCCTGTTGTTGCTACTTGAGCAGCTGCCGCTGCTTTGCTTCTGCTGCCTCTTCACGTATGTAGTTCAAGTGGTTCTAGGTTGTTTCTACTATTGTTGGCACTATGGATATAGTTGTGGGCACTACTTAGGTCAAGATTGTATATACAGTTGTCTAGGTTACAGAAATTTTCAGAACAATATGTCATGCTGCCAGTCTTGATGATGATCATTGTAAATTCAGTAGAACTGCTGTTGTACAACAGTTGCTGCTTGTGATGATCATTGTACATTCAGTACAACTGTTACTAAGAATGGGGTACCAAATTTCTTGTCATCCTGCTAATGAAGATATTATAACCTGAGAATTATTAGTTTTGCATGTCATGTATAGAATCAGAAATTACCATCATTCTTGTGAAAATTCAGTTAGAGCCATAGCCAACTGTACCTTTCTTTTGAGATGACAGTTAGATGCATATTCAACAAGCTACTGAAAGTTTCCATTAGTTGCATCTGTTAACTGCTGAAAAGCAATCGAGATTTAAGTAATCAGTTTCATCTGTTTCAAGAAAGTAAGTGTTTCATGAAAAGCAATCAGTTTTTGGAGTACTCGTCAGTTTTTGGTATCTCTGTTGTCTTTATCTAAATACCATGTATTGGCATTTCTCGTATGGTTTAGTACATCATCTACTGGTGGTTTAGTTGTATATTGTACAGGTCATAGTCCTGGTTGTTGCATGTAGTGATAACTCTTTCTTTGCTTTAGCTATTTCAGATGGTTTAGATGCATGCTTATACTCCTACCTATAGCAGGTGCATGTCTTATGCTTGTGTACCTATATACATAATAGTACCCATGTGTAGGTGGGTGTATGTGTTCTGCTTACAGTAGATGTTTAGTGTATGTGTGCTATCAATGTCCTATTTCTGGTTTGCTCTATTAATTCGAGTGGATGTGGATGCTTGATAAAATTATCTTATGAAATGATTCCAATCTGGCAACCGATGTTCTAATCTTTGCAGCTTCGATTCAATGTTGGCAACCGATGTGAAATGACCCCTTTCTCCTGAAATGTTGATTAATTTCCGTTTCGGTTGAGAATGGGGCACTCCTAGGTCAAGAAAATTAGCAAAGGTCATGCCCAATTTTCTTGACCTAGAAAATGCCGATTCTCAACAAACAAAATATTCCTCTAAATCTGAGAAGAATAGATACTACCTGATCTCATCCAATAAATTTAGTAGCCTTTTTCCTATTTAGAAGCGAACATGGCCGACAACGATGAGGCGGCGGTTGAGCAAGTCATTCTAGGAGCTGTCCCGGAGATGGAGGAAGAACCTCACGCTATGTTGACACTGCGAAGACACCTATCCGACTACACAACCCCTAGTGGCATCGGGGATGACACCACCGATGAATGCCGCCGGGTATGCCACCAGCGACGATGGCAGCGCCGCGCATAGATGGCAGCCAACCCGAAGAACAGCGGAAGGACCGGCGCCCGAGCGTGCTCGACACCGTCAAGGAGGAATTCTTGAAGTGTCCTCCGGTGGGCATCAACGCCGCCCAAAGAATTATTCAGTGGAGTGCAGCGGGACAACTCGAGTGCATTCTCCGGAGCACCGTCTCGATCAACACCGAGAACCTAAGGCATCGTGACCGAGGAATTTGCGCAACCTCCTCTTCCGCGAAGCTGCACGAGCGATACAAGTTCCCGGTGACTTCGCAAACACCGCCTCTTAGGGAATAAAGTGAACAGTGCCGCCCTTACGAAGATGAGCACGGCCCTGGCTACTTGGAGAGCCGCGGTGAAGAGAAGGATTCTAAGTGGTGATAGTTATGAGAAGATCAAGGAGACAAATCCTTCGATCAATGAAGCTGACTACCTGGAGTTCAACATCAAGTGCGAGAGAAATACATCCGCGGAATCAAGTCAGTAGGGGAAAGATATGCGTGACTTGAACTTAGGACACCACACACTCAGTACCGACGGTTACAGAGTGGCGGAACCTATATGGGACAAGGAGGAGGCGGAGCGTGCCGAGCAAGGCCTACCGCCCCTCTTCAATAAATACCGTGACAAGCAGACCAGGAACTATGTCAGAGCCCGGTAGAAGGTGGACCCGGTAACAAAGGAGCTTACCACGGATCCGAAGACCAAGGCGCTTGAGCTTGTTACGTAAGAATACACCCAGCGTAATTAGCTCCATATGGTTGCATTCTAATTAATGAAGCCAAATTTCTAAATGGTTCACGTTCCTTCCGTAGGAAACTGAAAGCAGTAGCGCGGGGTCTCAGAGCTCCCCTTGGGACACCACTTTCAATAGGGCGTTGAACGTAATGAAACACAAGGATAAGTTCAGTAAGCCGTCGTCAGCTGGTCGTGTGGCCGGCAAAGGCTTGTCCATGAAATGGTCGGAATACTATAAGGCTGGACGAAAGGAGAGAAAGACCAGCTCGGAAAGCCAGGAGCGCGAGGTTAAAGAACTCAAGGCACAAGTGGCGCGGATTCCGGAGATAGTCCACGAGCAAGTGCGAGACTAAGTGGGAGTGACGATCACCGCCATTATGCCTACCTTGCTTGAGCGGCTGCAGGCGTGGATTGAGGGCGCCCAACAGGGGCCGCCCCCGATTCCCAGCTTCACGAGCAGCAACTCGCGCAACGCGCCGACACCATTGGTGTCTCCGGCGGAGGCGGCATTGGTGTAGCCAGCGTCGGCGCCGACATTGGAGCTTAATGCACCCGAGTGTGGGAAGAATACGCCGGCAGGCACCTCGGCAGCAAGCGGCCCTTCCGTCACTTGCACGCCCGCCGTTGGCGGTGCCTCGACATTAGCCGAGCTCGACGCCATCACGGTAACTAAGCCTTGGCCGATGACTTCATATCCTTGCCTTTGACTGGGCATCCCTGACACCCTACATGTTTTCGCAGGGCGCCGCCGACGTTCCATGCACTCTCCTGCACTTCGTGGACGGCGAGTTGATCGATGCTGCCAAGGCCAAAATCGTTCAACCGGGCAACCGTGTGTTCCACGGTAATCCGATGCCACCCACCGTGTATAGGGTTCAACTGGTTCGGGTGCTGCGGGGCTGCGACGACTTGTTACCTCCGTATCGACCCCCTGGGGCCGACGAAGATGATGTGATGACCCTCAGCGCCTGCATAAGCTGGTCCATGCTTTGGACGAAGAGCCAAATTTGTTTGGGGGCGGGGGACACCACCCCACAGACAACACCGCCAGTCGTGCCGGCACCAAGCCATGGCAAGACCGTCGCAATGCTACCGCCATCAGCTGATCCGGACATGCATATGGCACATGATCTGGACGACGAAGACGGTACATTTTCCAACGTCGATAAGTACTTCAACGAGCATGGGTACGGTGACGAATTCTTGGGGCCTCCTTCTCAAGAACCCAACCCTGCAAAAGACGATCGCGATCTAGCTGGTACCGGAGAAACCCAATTGCAACAGGCGTCGTCGGCGTTCAGTTCTCGAGAGGCGCCTCCGGCTGCCACCTTCACGAGACTCAAATAGCGAGGTGCGAAATATTATCAGCCCCAACACACTCAAGAAGGTGGTCTCTGAGCAGAACTCGATCCCATTACAGCAGAACAAGCAGAAGGGACGGAAAAGAAAAAATAACAAGGGTGCGAGCCAGCCGGCACCGAGTACGATCCGTGCTTAGTACGGGCCACCAATACCTAAGTATATCTTGAGGAGGGTGTATGTGGTGGGTAGGCCGATGCTACCGACTAATCTTATCAATGCTGCAACCGGTGCTATGCGGATTCTGCATGACAGTGTTCTTTCTATGGAGAAGCGGCGTCTCTCCGAGAATGATGTGGCATACCCGTTTTTCGTGGCCAAGGTGCCAGAGGGCAAGGGCTTTGTCGATAGCACCATCGGGCGTATGATCGTCCTGCGGTTTGATGACATCTTCGCTATGTTTAACCTTCATCCGCTACACTACACCTTCATTCGGCTATTTTCGCTCGGTATGGAGATGCGGATCATTAGAGACAAGACCCCGGACATCGTGATAGTCGACCCCTTCTACATGCGTGCCAAGATCTTGGGCATCGCTGGGGACCGGCAAGTCGCGAGTTCATACCTCGAAGGCGTCATTCTGGCGAACCCAGATAAGGATAACGTCCTCGTGCCTTACTTTTCCGAGTAAGTCATCCCCTCACCGCCCCGTAACATATGATTTCTTAGATTTTGATTATTCTTTTTTTTCTAATATTCCGTGTTTTGTGCAGTGACACACATTGCACACTCATCCTCTTAAGCCCGAAATATTCCATGGCCACGTATTTCGACTCGGACCGTCAGTCGAAGAAAGACTACACAAATATCAAGAAAGTTCTTGATGATGCTCTCCCGATGCGCCAAATCTGGAGGCACCTTCAGGAGGCCAATTTGTAGATGCGGCAAGCACGTGTTCACCCGTAGCACGTTCCCCTGCGTCAAGCAGCAGCACGGCAATCGAAGGATGCCTACTATGCCCTCCATCACATGCGGGCGATCGTACGGGACCATAATCACCTTATGCTACCAAATAATCTCAAAGATTGGGCCGCAAGCTTGTCGGCAATCCAGGACGAGGACATCATACAAGAATTCTTTCGCATCCAGTCGGAGTTTGCGGAAATCATCTATCAAGATGTTCTTCATACCTCGGGGCAGTTCTACCTCAAATATCAACCGTCCAACAGTGAAATAGAAACAACGCTACAAATGCAGGCTGACAACGACCGCACATTCATGACCATCACGAAAGACGGCGGCTTCATTCACGCTCCGGTCCCTGAGTCGAGTCGAAAGTATTGATGCTATGTAGTTCTGAAATATCGATTAGCTCATGTTGTAATTAAACTTTAATGAACTTGTATGTCTCTTTAGTTTTGACAGTCGTTCAACTTATATGTAATTGATGCTATTTATTAGTAGGACCATGAATCCTGCTATTAATGTGTTGCTTTTCTCTTCCGATCCTTTTGTTGCATACTTATATATTATCTGTGAATTGCTACTAACGTTTTGTTTGTCTAGTGCATAGAGATGCCGTCGTATGTCGTGTACAAGGGTAAGGTTTCCGGAGTCTACGACGACTGGGAGGAGTGTTGGACACAGGTTCACCGTTTCAGCGATAACAGCTACAAAGGTACACCACCAGGGCGGGCGGAAGCTAGATACACGCGCTATCTAGCGGGAGAGAGGAGGGAGCGGAGGAGGAACCGGATGAAGACCAGTTTCATCGCGATGATGTTCATCGTGACCACAACTCTCTTCTATGTGATGGTAGTTTAGATGATCGATATCGACTTTGTAATGTGACGACAAACTCGGCTAATATGATGAACTTTGCTAATGTCTCGAGACCTAAACTTGGCTAATGTTTGAACTTTGTTCGCTATTTCGAATTTGGAGACTAATATGATGAATTCTATTGTGTGATGTTTATATTCTGTGTTGTAACGTATTTTGTATCCTGTGCAAATACCAGAAAAGCAAAAAAATAATTCTAATATTCATAGTAGTGGCGCACCATATTGAGCATTAGTGGCGCACCAAGGCAAAATACCAGTGGCGCATTATGGGGCATAGTAATGGTGCACTTGGGGGCATACGTGAAGGTAAATATGGCCCCCTAGGAGGTATAGTAATGGCGCATTGTTGGACATAGTAATGGCACACTATGTGGTGCGTCACTATTATCTGGGATACTAATGGCGCATCAGAGGTGCGCCATTACTATTTGTTACTAGTGACGTGTTAATAGTGGCACACCTATAGTGCGCCATTAATAGCAAAAACTCACCACTAACAGCCTTTTTTCTAGTAGTGACCGGGCCTACGCTACCGTACCACTACACAAGATTGAGCTCACCAGATCTCGTGCGGTAGCTGCCCAGCGGCGGCGCTCAATCAGAGTCGGAGGAGTCGATGTCGATGTAGAACTTCACCTGCTCCGGCTTCATCAGTCGCACGTCAGCCCCCTTGGACGCGTGCGCCTGCGACTCGGCGACGCTCGCCTGGAGGAAGAGCCGCTCGTACTCGAGCTTGCGTCGGATGCGCTCTTCCATCTCCACCTGCTCCCTCGCCGACCGCTCGAGCACGACACGCTCGAGGAGCTCCTCCTGCCCTGGGGGGAGGTAGTCCTCGGGCCCGATGATCATCGGCGCGGCGGCGCATCGGGCTCTACGGCGCGAGGCGAGAGCTCCTCCTCCGGCTCCCTCTTCACCGGAATGAACCGCGAGCTCGGTGCGCCCGCGGATGAGCTCCCCGAGGACCAGGAGCCGGAGGAGGCGTGGCGATGGGCGTGCTCGCGGTCGAACTCGTCCAGCTCGCGGCGGTCGAGCGTCGGCGGCCGCCGCCTACATGATTGAGCCACCGGCCGCGCTCCCGCTTCTTGCGGCGTCAGATCTGGCGCAGCGGCGGTGCTCCGCCTCATCCCCAGAGTTGTCCATGGCTTTCGCAGGCTTGCCGACGGCGAGAAATCGAGCGGCACGGTGGGGAATCGGGGGAAAACGCGGCTGCGGGGGTATAGGGTTTCGACCCGCATCTGCCTCGCAAACCCGTAGTTATACTGCTTCGGGGGTAACGTTTGCGGGCTGCGGCAAAAATATTAACGGGCCGGATGAGTATACGGGCTCTGTTCTGGACAGAAAATTGGGCCGAACCTATATACTCGCCGGAATTATGCGGGTTTGCGCGTTATGCGGAGTCTGCTAGAGTTGCTCTTAGTAGAGTGATCTGGTCCAATGTGTTGCCATTCATGGTCTTCAACCTTTCACCCTTCTAATTAGTTTCTACTCTTATAATTTTTGTTCTTTCTGATACTCCATAAATATTTTTTTGGGCAAATTGACATTTTAAGATAAAATGTGAATTCACTGAAAAAAATCTGTACCATCGCAATAATTTATAGTGTATCTTTCTAAATTCACTTTTCATTTACGTAAGATGTTACTCGTACGTTTCGATGACCCGCTGTTCTAGTTGTATAAATAGCAATATTGTTTATCAACTAGAAGCAATCGCGTGCTTTGACTTGTCGTTTGCTCTGCTCTGCCGTGTTTCTTCATTGGTCATTATTACTTGGGCATTTCTTCCATCTTTATTATATTTTTCATGGGACGATAGTTGTTGTTTGTTTGTTTATATCAAAAAGCATATTTTCAATTTGAAATGTTATATATTAGATCATCATTGCATATCATATTTTATTACATTTTGGCTTGATCTTAGAAATTTCACGCAACTCAAGGACCCACGGAGAGAGTTGGAGATTTCGTTATTTTCATATTTGAGTTTTCTCAAATTTTGAAAAATAGGATCATTTGATTTTATTTATTTTATCTTTAATTATTCAAATTATAAAAATAAGAGAGAGGGAATAAAATGACTTTCCCAAAAATAAAGGAATATTGAGGATTTAATAAAAAAATTCAAATAAGATTTTATTTTGGATTTTATTGCTATTTTATTTGAATCTCAGAAAAATGAGCGCTTTAGAAAAAATTGCATTTCGGCCCCAAATAAATGTTTATCTTGTCGGGCTTGATTTTAGAAGTCGGGGAAAATTTATTTTGGGATTTTTGGAGTCCGTTTAGTATTTTTTTGTTTGTTTTTCTGCGCGTAATGTTTTAAAAAAAAACGCGCGACCGACTTAGGGCCGTATTCGGCCAGGACTTCTCGGGCCAGGCCTTTAAAAGCCGCCGCCCCGAGGCCCGTCAACCTGCCAGCCCCGAAACCCTAACCCCGCCCGATCCGCCGTGCCGCCACCCGCCGGAGCCCGCTGCCCCGCGCCGCCTCGCGCCACCACTCGCGGAGCCGCCGCCACCCGCGAACCACGCCGCCGCCGACCCGCCGCCTCGTCGGACCGAGGTAGTTGCCTCGGTTTTCGTGAGAAAACCGTATGGTTTTTTTCGAAAACCCTAGATCTGTTTTTTTAGATCCGGTTCGGTTTATTTTTACGGTTTAGTTTATTTAGCGGACATTCGTTCGTACGTTCGTTTTAACGAACGGTTTTCGTCGTTTAGCCGCAGACAGCGAACGTTCGTTCGTTAGCCTGCTCATCGTTTTTCTTTTTCTCGGATTTTCCGCGATTATTTCCGATCGCAATTTCTGATCCGATTTTTGTTTTAATATAACTTTTCGCTCGTTTATCAGAATCAGGCGATTCAAGCACCTAGAGTTTCGTTTCGAAACCCTCTTTTCGTTTAACCAACTCAAACAAGTTTTTGCTAATGTAAAATTTGACTTAAGTCCAGATTAGTAAATGAAGCTTGTTTCTTTCGCTGTTTGACTTTCGTTGCTTCGTTTGATTTGATTCTTTTTGCAAACCGGAGTTCTTAAGTTGATATTTCTGGTTAATTCTCTTATTTGAGTTTTACTTGTGCATTAGATGAGTGCTTATTGTATGCTTGTTTGTTTGCGATAGAGTACCCGGAGTGCGCCGCTTGCTACTTCGAATTTCTAGGTTTCACGGATCATTAGCAAGGCAAGTAACACTTTGATCATACCTCTTTACTACCCAGTTTTATTGCTTTCGATCAATCCTCAAACAATTGCATGATTAGGATTTAATTAAATTGTGGGTTTGTGAAGTAGATGAGGTAGTACCTATTACCTGTTTTATTATCAAACCGTTGGGAGTTACTTCTATATTTGCTTATATTGCCATGCTATGCCAGTAGACGTGGATTGGGTGAGTGTATCCATGACAGATGTGAGATTGTAATTTAATGGTTTATTTAAGGTGGCAACTTTAATACACATCTGGGTGGATTGAGGCACCTGGGTATTCCAGCTATTGTCTGTCTTTCTTTATGGACCGCCACCCAGGCTCAAAGGGATCATGAGATTATTCATTCTAGAAACTTCCGTGTGCAGCCACAAGCTACTATGGCCTCTAGCATAGTTGATTAAGTCGTGCGAACTCTTACAGTGGTAGACTAGCAGATGTAGGGGAAAGTAGGTGTAACGGCCTACCCATCGTAAGGTGCTAAGCGCTTACGAAAAGACGTGTCTCGATCATCCGTTTCTCAAACACCATGTAGTGCGAGAATCCCAATGGAGGAGATCGAGTCTTGTGGGGAAAAGTGCATAAACCTCTGCAGAGTGTATAAACTAATCATGGTTAGCCGTGTCCCCGGTTATGGACATCTTGAGTATCTAGTACTTGGATTATCATGTGAATCTCATCATGTTACTTTAATTAATATTGTTGGGTTTTATTGATGTTACTTAATTGGGATTGAGAATGCTGTCAACCATTCTCAATGTTTAACAACCACCATGATAGTTAAATAAAATTTATTTCTTTGTAGTATGGAAAAATTGGCTTTACGCAAAACTGTAACCATAGAGCTTTCCACCAGCCATATATGCATGTAGTATAGCCTATTTCAGTTCATTACTCTCTATGTGTTACATTGCGGCATATTCCATGTCTGGCCCGTTTTCAATGACAGCGTTCATGTTGCAGACTTTTAGAACGACAGTAAGGTGCCTTTAGGTGGTGGTTCTATACTCGATGATGCCGTTGGAGTTGATGGACTCGCTTATCTTCCAAGCCTTCGCTGTTATCGTCATTAGATGGCCTTAAGCCATATTTATTGTAATAAGTTCTCTTTTGAGACATTCGATGTAATAAGTGTGTGATTGCTACTCTGTTATAAATCCTTCAAATCTTGTGCGTGTCGACATTCTTGATCCGAGGATGACAACGATGCCTGAGAGATCGATCTGTTTGAGGTCTGGTCGCTACAAGATGGTATCAGAGCACACACTGACTGTAGGACACGACCACTAAGCTAAAAGCCCTAGATCACTACTCACTCTTCTCATTTCTGACTCCTCATCTTTGCTACTCTTTTAGGATGAATGATGCAAGGAACAAGTTCACGCAACTGGATGAAGATACACCCTTTGGACGCCACTTGAAGGAAGTCACTAAGTACCTGAACATCGGAGTACCAAGCTTCACCGGGACCTACAACACCACTTTACCCGAAGAGGAGCGCTGGATGATTCAAGTTCAAGTTCTAGGAAGGACATTTGTGCCAGTCACTGAGCCCATAGAGTTTTCCTTTGATACACCAACCTGGAGTCAAGGAAAGAGTATGGCAGCTCACATCACCATGGGACGCATTGGAGAAGTTTACCACAATGATCTCAAGGACACTATCTACCAGATTTGTGGGCGCCGAGATGAGCAATGGGAGATGATCAGCACCAAGAAGGATAGATCAAGCGCAGCTTTATCCAGAGTTAAACCAGCACATTCGGCGCCGGAGAACCAGATGTCTTGAGCATGATAGATCTGCAGAAGGCCTTGACCAAGATCACGGAACTGGAGGAAGAACTCAAGACTACAAGCGAAGATTATATGGAGGAAATCGAAGTATTAGTGGAGAAGAATGACGACCTGACCAGGAAGCTAGGAATTTTCATGGGAGACCCCGCGCCAGGAGGAGAAGATGACGATCCCACTTGCCCGGAGAACTATACCATCATCGACGACACCGACTCGGACCCAGACGACAGCGATGATGACTATGTTGATGAAGCTGGAGCGGATATCATGGAGTCTTCATCGGAGCAGTTTTTCTAGTCGACCACCATAACAGTTGTAGTATTTCCCCCATTGTATCTAGTATAGTCTGAGCACTTTTATAACGATAGTTAGACCGTTCTATGCCCTTGTTTGAATTGATTGAAGTGATATTGATTGAATTTGTCTCATGTGCATATGGGTAGTGTTTTCTCTCTAGACCTCATTCTATTCTATATTCTCATATTTTCTAAAACCCTCAGATGCCTCCGAGACGTGACAATGGATTTGCTTTCCCACCGGAGCTCACTCAGTTGATCCAGCAGCAGAATGCGTTGATGCAGTTGCTAGTCTAGAATCAGAACCAGAGGAACAACAACAAACAACAACAACAATAACAACAACAACAACAACAACCCACCACCATCACCACATGTTGATCACTTAACCCGTTTCCTTAGACTGAATCCGCCGGTGTTCTCCAGTAGCACCGAGCCGATAGTTGCAGATGATTGGCTCCGCAAGACAGGAAGGGAGTTGACCACTGCAGGATGCATAGATGCAGAGAAGGTGCGTTTTGCCGCACATCAACTTGAAGGGCCCGCAGCATCATGGTGGGAGAATTGCACAGCCACTTATCCTCTCGACACTGTCACATGGGATCAGTTTCAGCAGGCTTTCCGTACTGCCCATGTTTCAGCGGGAGCTATGGCCATGAAGAAGCGTGAGTTTCGCAACTTGCGCCAAGGAGGACGGACAGTTGGCCAGTATGTGGATGACTTCAGTAAGTTAGCACGTTATGCCCCAGATGACGTAGCTACAAATGCAGCTAAGCAAGAGAAGTTTCTGGAAGGACTGAATGATGAACTGAGCATGCAGTTGATGGTAGCAACTTTCAACAACTACCAGGAGTTGGTAGATCATGCTCTTATGATTGAAGGGAAGTAGCAGAAGATTGAGAACCGCAAGAGGAAGTATGAACAAGGGAAGTACAATTCTGGAGCTTAGTAGAAGCCACGTTTTACCCCGAAATCAGGAGGACAATTTCAGCATACCCATGGAGGATGGAATTCGCATAATCATAATGGCTCCAAGAATAGTAACGGGAATGGAGGAAGCAACAGACAGAACCGTACAAACCCGTCAATGCCAGCCAAGAGAGACCTGAGCCAAGTCACTTGCATTAAGTGTCAGAAGACTGGACATTATGCTAATGAATGTCCTGAAGCCCAGAATGGAAATGGCAATGGAAGCTCTGGGAAGAAGCTGAACCCTTTCAACAGGGGACAGGTGAACCACGTTAACGTGGAGGAGGTTGAAGCCCAGACCGGATGCGATAATAGGTAAGTTTTGGTTAAGTCATTTACTGCAATCGTTCTTTTTGATACTGGTGCATCGCATTCATACATATCAAGGGGATTTGTGGATAAGTATAAACTGCCCACCAAGGTTCTTAGAACACCTATGTTAGTAAGCTCACTAGGAGCGGAATATATGGCCAGTCGAGGATGTTTTCAAGTGCCATTAAGTATAGGTAGGCATGTTTTCCCTTCGGATTTAATCATTTTGGAATCACAAGGTTTGGATGTAATTCTGGGTATGGATTGGCTATCGATGTATGGAGGAAACATCGATTGCACCAGTAAGTCGATTTTTCTTACCACCCCAGAAGGAAGAAGGATTAAGTATGTATCAAGACATGAGCCGAAGAGGACACAAGTAAATTTCTTATCAGGAGTTGTGCAGGAGGAAGTACCAGTGGTGAAGGAGTTCCCTCATGTATTTCCAGAAGAGTTACCAACATGCCACCGGATAGAGACATTGAGTTTTTGATTGAGCTTTTGCCAGGCACAGGGCCGATATCTAAGAGACCGTACAAGATGCCCGCAAAAGATTTGGAGGAAATTAAGAAATAGATTAATGAGCTATTGGATAAAGGCTATATTCGCCCAAGTTCTTCACCTTGGGGATCGCCAGTGCTTCTAGTGGAGAAGAAGGATGGATCGTTAAGGATGGTTGTTGATTATCGAGGATTGAATGAAGTAACTATCAAGAACAAATACCCACTGCCGATGATCAATGACTTGTTTGATCGATTGCAAGGAGCTAAGGTATTTTCCAAGATCGATTTGCGATCAGGATACCACCAGTTGAAGATTCGAGAGCAGGATATACCTAAGACGGCTTTTACCATCAGGTATGGGCTGTATGAGTATACCGTTATGTCATTTGGCCTGACTAACGCACCTTTCTATTTCATGAACATGATGAACAAAGTGTTTATGGAGTTTCTGGATAAGTTCGTCGTGGTGTTCATTGATGATATTTTGGTCTACTCGAAGAATGAAGAGGAGCATAAGGAGCATTTGCGTTTGGTACTCGAGAAGCTCAGAGAACATCAGTTGTATGACAAGTTCAGCAAATGTGAGTTTTGGTTGAAGGAAGTGGATTCCTCGGACATGTTATATCCGGGGAAGGAATAGCAGTGGAACCCACCAAAGTTGTCACTGTGACAAACTAGGAAGCCCCAACAACAGTTGGAGAGATCCGGAGTTTTCTTGGACTCGCAGGATACTACCGGAGATTCATTGAGAATTTCTCGAAGATTGCAAAGCCCATGGCGGAGTTGTTGAAGAAGGATCTTGAGTTCAATTGGGTGAGGAATGTGAGGCCAGTTTCAAGAGTTGAAGAAAGCGTTTGGTTACATTGCTAGTGTTGATTACGCGGATCAGCGTAAGGATTACGAGGTGTATTGCGACGCTTCTAGTCGAGGACTTGGAGCAGTGCTTATGCAGGAGGGAAGAGTTGTTTCGTAAGCTTCACGACAGCTTAAGCCCCATGAGTTAAATTATGCTACACACGATTTGGAGTTAGCATCCGTAGTGCACACGTTGGAGACGTGGAGACATTTTCTCATTGGAAACCATTGTGAGGTGTACACGGATCACAAGAGTTTGAAATACATTTTCACGCAGAAGGAGTTGAATCTCAGGAAAAGGAGATGGTTGTAGCTCATCAAGGATTATGATATGAGATTGCATTATCATCCCGGAAAGGCTAACGTAGTAGCCGATGCGTTGAGCCGCAAGAGCCATGTCAACACACTCTTGACTGGAGAGTTACCAAAGGAGTTAGCCGAGGATCTTCGAGAGCTATGTTTGGAGATCGTTCCGAGAGGCTATGTAGCAGCATTGGAGATTCAGTCTACCTTGATGGATAAGATCAGAGAAGCTCGGAAGACTGACAAGGAGATTGCCTCTATTAAAGAGAAGATGAGCAAAGGAAGAGCTAAAGGATTTCATGATGATGAGCACGATACCCTATGGTTTGAAGACCGTGTTTATGTGCCTAATGATCCGGAGATCAGGAAGTTGATTCTACAAGAGGCCCATGATTCGCCGTATTCGATTCACCCAGGAAATACCAAGATGTATTTGGATTTAAAGGATACTTTCTGGTGGACCGGAATGAAGAAGGATATTGTAGAGTATGTAGCGATATGTGATGTATGTCGAGAGTGAAGGCGAGCATCGAAGCCAGCGATATTATTACGACCATTGCCGATACCGAGCGGAAGTGGGATAAACTAGGCATGGATTTTATGAAGGATTGCCGGGACTCGTCTGAGCTATGACTCGATTTGGGTTGTAGTTGATTGTTTGTGAAGGTAGCTCATTTCATCCCGGTGAAGACTACTTACAGCGGTGCTAAGTTGGCAAAGATATACATGACCAGGATCGTATATGCGCATGGAGTTAGAGGAGCATGTATCGATATAGAGGCCAGTTTACCTCAAAGTTACGAATCGATTACATGAAACTTTGGGAACCAGGCTAGAGTTGATACCACTTTTCATCCATAGAGCAGATGGATAGGCGAGAGACTAAATCAGATTTTGGAGGATATCTTTGAGAGCTTGTGCGCTAGATTATGGATCTAGTTGGGACGACAATTTGCCATATCGGAGCTCTCTTACAACAACGATTATCAATCCGGTTTGAAGATGGCCCTTTTGAAGCCTTATGCGGAAGGAGGTGCGAGAACCCGTTGTTACGGGATGAAGTTGGAGACCGCCATTGTTTGGACGGATTTGATTAAAGAGTGCGAGCGAAGGTGAAGTTGATTCACGATAGGCTCAAGGTAGCCCAGTCCAGGCAGAAGAGCTATGCATATTATAAACGCAAGGAGACAGTTTACGAAGTCGGAGATAGAGTTTATCTACGTGCATCTCCACTTCGAGGAGTTAAGCGCTTTGGACTAAAGGGAAAATTAGCGCCATGTTTTGTGGGACCATACAAGGTTTTGGAGCGTATGGAAGTGAAGGAAATATGCCCTAGAGGCAATAATAAAGTTATTATTTATTTCCTCATATCATGATAAATGTTTATTATTCATGCTAGAATTGTATTAACTGGAAACATGACACATGTGTGAATACATAGACAAACATAAAGTCACTAGTATGCCTCTACTTGACTAGCTCATTGATCAAAGATGGTTATGTTTCCTAACCATAGACATGTGTTGTCATTTGATTAATGGGATCACATCATTAGGAGAATGATGTGATTGACTTGACCCATTCCGTTAGCTTAGCACTTGATCGTTTAGTATGTTGCTATTGCTTTCTTCATGACTTATACAAAGTTCCTGCAACTATGAGATTATGCAACTCCGTTTACGGAGGAACACTTTGTGTGCTACCAAGCGTCACAACCTAACTGGGTGATTATAAAGGTACTCTCTGGTGTCTCCAAAAGTATATGTTGAGTTGGCATAATTGAGATTAGGTTTTGTCACTCCGATTATGGGAGGCGTATCTCTGGGCCTTCTCGGTAATACTCATCACCTAAGCCTTGCAAGCATTGTAACTAATGAGTTAGTTATGAAATGATGTATTATGGAGCAGTAAAGAGACTTGCCGATGTGAGATTAAACTAGGTATTGGATACAAGCGATCGAATCTCGGGCAAGTAACATACCGATGACAAAGGAACAACGTATGTTGTTATGCGGTTTGACCGATAAAGATCTTAAGTGAAAATGTAGGAACCAATATGAACATCCAGGTTCCACTATTGGTTATTGACCGAGAATAGTTCTAGGTCATGTCTACATAGTTCTCGAACCGTAGGGTCCACAACAACGTTACGATGGCAGTTTTATGAGTTTTGATGTGCGAAGTTTGTTGGTCCGGATGTGATCACGGACATGACGAGGAGTCTCGAAATGGTCGAGACATAAAGATTTATATATTGGAAGCCTATGTTTGGACTTGAATAGTTACGGGTGAAATCGAGGATTTTCTTAGGAACAGAGGTTCTGGAACCCTCCGGGGTTAATGGGCCTTAGTGGCCATTAGGGAGAAGAGGAGGGCGGCCGGGCAGGCGGCGCCCCTCCCCTAGTCCGAATAGGACAAGGAAGAGGCGGCGCCCGCTCCTCTTTCCCTCCCCAAGTCCTAATCCAACTAGGAAGGGAGTCCTACTCCCGGTGGGAGTAGGACTCCTCGGCCGCCTCCTCCTAGGGCCAGCCGCAGCCCCTTGCTCCTTTATATCTGAGGCGGGGGGCAACCTAGGACACACAAGTTGATCTCGGATCGTTCCTTGGCCGTGTCGGTGCCCCCTCCACCATATTCCACCTCGGTCGTATCATCGCGGAGTTTAGGCGAAGCCTGCGCGATGAAGCATCATCATCGTCACTGCGCCGTCGTCTTGTGGAACTCATCCCGACACCTGCTGGATCGGTCAGGGATCGTCATCGAGCTGAGCGATGTGCGAGAACACGGAGGTGCCGTCGTTCGGTACTTGGATCGGTCGGATCGTGAAGGCGTCGACTACATCAACAGCGTTGTCATAGCGCTTCGCTTTCGGTCTCACGGTACATGGACACACTCTCCCCTCTCGTTGCTATGCATCACCATGATCTTGCGTGTGCGTAGGAATTTTTTTGAAATTACTACGTTCCCCAACAGGAAGAAGTTGCTTACAAGTTGGAATTGCCCCAAGGATTGTCGGGAGTTCATGATGTGTTTCCGTTTCCCGTTGAAGAAGTGCCACGCAGAGATGGCTGATATACGGCGAGAGATCTGATGCATTTGGGCGATTGATTGGATAGTGATTTGACCTCGAGGAGAAACCGGTCAAGATTCTCGAATATGCCAGCCGAGTCACCCGCACACGGTTATCAAGTTTTGCAAAGTTCGATGGAGCCACCACACGAGGATGAAGCCACACAGGGCGAGAGGAAGATCTGTTGAAGGACCACCCTCACCTATTTTCAAGCCAACCCGAATCTCGAGTGAGATTCATCTTAAGGGGGGTAGGTTTGTAACATCCCAAATTTTCAATTTGGAATGTTATACATTAGATCATCATTGCATATCATATTTTATTGCATTTTGGCACGATCCTAGAAATTTCACGCAACTCAAGGACCCACGGAGAGAGTTGGGGATTTCGTTATTTTCATATTTGAGTTTTCTCAAATTTTGAAAAATAGGATCATTTGATTTTATTTATTTTATCTTCAATTATTCCAATTATAAAAATAAGAGATAGGGAATAAAATGACTTTCCCAAATATAAAGGAATATTGAGGATTTAATAAAAAAATCAAATAAGATTTTATTTTGGATTTTATTGCTATTTTATTTGAATTTAGGAAAAATGCATGTTTTTCATAATTGCATTTAGGCCCCAAATAAATGTTCATCTTGTCCGGCTTGATTTTAGAAGTCGGGGAAAATTTATTTTGGGATTTTTGGAGTCAGTTTAGTATTTCTTTTGTTTATTTTTCTGCGCGTAATGTTTTTAAAAAAAACGCGCGACCGACTTAGGGCCGTATTTGGCCAGGACTTCTCGGGCCAGACCTTTAAAAGCCGCCGCCCCGAGGCCCGTCAACCCGCCAGCCCCGAAACCCTAACCCCGCCCGATCCGTCGCGCCGCCACCCGCCGGAGCCCGCTGCCCCGCGCCACCACTCGCCGGAGCCGAGAAAACTATATGGTTTTTGTTCAAAAACCCTAGATCCATTTTTTTAGAGCCGGTTCAGTTCATTTTACGGTTTAGTTTATTTAGCAGACGTTCGTCTATACGTTCGTTTTAATGAACGGTTTTCGTCGTTTAGCCACAGACAGCGAACGTTCGTTCGTTAGCCTGTTCGTCGTTTTTCTTTTTCCCAGATTTTCCGCGATTATTTCCGATCGCGATTTTTGATCCGATTTTCGTTTTAGTATAACTTTTCGCTCGTTTATCGGAATCAGGAGATTCGAGCGCCTAGAGTTTCGTCTCGAAGCCCTCTTTTCGTTTAACCAACTCAAACAAGTTTTTGCTACTGTAAAATTTTACTTAAGTCCAGATTAGTAAATGAAGCTTGTTTCTTTCGCTGTTTGACTTTCGTTGCTTCGTTTGATTTGATTCTTTTTGCAAACCGGAGTTCTTAAGTTGAAATTTCTGGTTAGTTCTCTTATTTGAGTTTTACTTGTGCATTAGATGAGTGCTTATTGTATGCTTGTTTGTTTGCAATAGAGTACCCGGAGTGCGCCGCTTGCTACTTCGAATTTCTAGGTTTCACGGATCATTAGCAGGGCAAGTAACACTTTTATCATACCTCTTTACTACCCAGTTTTATTGCTTTAGATGAATCCTCAAACAATTGCATGATTAGGTATAATTAAATTGTGGGTTTTGGGAGTAGATGAGGTAGTACCTATTACCTGTTTTATTATCAAACCCTTGGGAGTTACTTCTATGTTTGCTTATATTGCCATGCTATGCCAGTAGACGTGGATTGGGTGAGTGTATCCATGACAGATGTGAGATTGTAATTTAATGGTTTATTTAACGTGGCAACTTTAATACACATCTGGGTGGATTGAGGCACCTGGGTATTCCAGCGGTTGTCTATTTTTCTTTATGGACCGCCACCCAAGCTCAAAGGGATCATGAGATTATTCATGCTAGAAACTTCCGTGTGCAGCCACAAGCTACTATGGGCTCTAGCATAATTGATTAAGTCGTGCGAACTCTTACAGTGGTAGACTAGCAGATGTAGGGGAAAGTAGGTGTAACGGTCTACCCATCGTAAGGTGCTAGCGCTTCTGAAAGACTGTGTCTCGGTCATCTGTTTCTCTAACACCATGTAGTGCGAGAATCCCAACGGAGGAGATCGAGTCTTGTGGGGTAAAGTGCACAAACCTCTACAGAGTGTATAAACTAATCATGGTTAGCCGTGTCCCCGGTTATGGACATCTTGAGTATCTAGTACTTGGATTATCATGTGAATCTCATCATGTTACTTTAATTAATATTGTTGGGTTTTATTGATGTTACTTAATTGGGATTGAGAATGCTGTCAACCATTATCAATGTTTAACAACCACCATGATAGTTAAATAAAATTTATTTCTTTGCAGTATGGAAAAATTGGCTTTACGCAAAACTGTAACCATAGAGCTTTCCACCAGCCATATATGCATGTAGTATAGCCTATTTCATTCATTACTCTCTATGTGTTACATTGCGGCATATTCCATGTCTTTGGCCCGTTTCAGTGACAACGTTCATGTTGCGAGACTTTTAGAACTGACAGTAAGGTGCCTTTAGGTGGTGGTTCTATACTCGATGATGCCGTTGGAGTTGATGGACTCGCTTATCTTCCAAGCCTTCCATGTTATCGTCATTAGATGGCCTTAAGCCATATTTATTGTAATAAGTTCTCTTTTGAGACATTCGATGTAATAAGTGTGTGATTGCTACTCTGTTATAAATCCTTCAAATCTTGTGCATGTCGGCATTCTTGATCCGGGGATGACAACGATGCACGAGAGATCGATTGTTTGAGGTCCGGTGGCTACAAGATAGTATCGAGCACACTGCTTGTAGGAGTTTCACGACCACTAAGCTAAAGCCCTAGATCACTACTCACTCTTCTCATTTCTGACTCCTCATCTTTGCTACTCTTTTAGGATGAATGATGCAAGGAACAAGTTCACGCAACTGGATGAAGATACACCCTTTGGACGCCACTTGAAGGAAGTCACTAAGTACCTGAACATCGGAGTACCAAGCTTCACCGGGACCTACAACACCACTTTACCCGAAGAGGAGCGCTGGATGATTCAAGTTCAAGTTCTAGGAAGGACATTTGTGCCAGTCACTGAGCCCATAGAGTTTTCCTTTGATACACCAACCTGGAGTCTAGGAAAGAGTATGGCAGCTCACATCACCATGGGACGCATTGGAGAAGTTTACCACAATGATCTCAAGGACACTATCTACCAGATTTGTGGGCGCCGAGATGAGCAATGGGAGATGATCAGCACCAATAAGGAGATGATCAGCACCAACCTGGAGTCTAGGAAAGAGTTGGCTATACAAAAGAAAAACAAAATTCCGGCCCAACAACAAAAACAAAAGGCCCGTTTAAAAATGCGTCTTTCTCTCCTTTTTCTGTATGCCACATATAAAAGTATACTGCTGTGAAATTTTGCACATACTAGTATACATGTGCGTGTGTCTTCACAAATACATTTGAAATTTTCCGCGCTCTGAAAAATCTAAAATTTCAAAACGAGCTCACTGGAGCTCGGCCTTCGTTGGCATTTTTCAAGCTACTGCTCAGCTTTAAATTAATAAAGGCCTTACAGATTACAACTCAACACCACAACAGATGCAACAAAGAAAAGAGAGAGAGAGAGAGAGAGAGAGAGAGAGAGAGAGAGAGAGAGAGAGAGAGAGAGAAACGACATGATACAAGAATGTCAAGGGACGATCACAAAACCTCATAAAACAACAAGCCAACCTTAATTGGGGAAGAATGAAGCACCGCTTGGAGTTAACTAGCAAAGCCCGCGCGTCGGCACGCCGTGCCCGTTGATATGGTGTGTCTATATGGATTGTGTTTACTATTTGCATAAGATTAGTTTAAGATAAGAGGATTATGTAGGAATTTAACATCTCCAGAAACATTTTCCATCTATATGATATTATCGGTAATACCTGGTCTTGCTCAGTAAACCGCGAAGCCCTTCGAGTGACACCGAAAAGCTTCGTGTTCCTCTCGAAACTATTCTGAATATTCATGAAACAATTCCACAAATAAATCCTCGATACTCCCGTCCTACTAACACTTAGCATATCGTGATTACCTTAAGCTCGTGACCCCGTAGGTTCGGTAAAACATAGACATGAACGAAACCCCTTCGTTCAATGACCGATAGCAGAACTGTGGACGTCCATATCGATCATTATGATTAAACAAATGACATTCGGGTGAAACTTTGGTTATCATGTGATGTTCTCTTTGTTTTGCGACACTTTACAAAACCCGATGAGTGTGGGTATCCTCCCGAGTCACCCACATGCTCACTATATCGTTCCCCTCATTACCAGTTTTTGTTCTTCCTTCTCGTTGATGTGTTCCGGCATCCTCGTGAGTAGTCACCTATGTATGGCTAGACGATGATGGATGCCGTCACACTGAGAGGGTCCTAAGAGTATCTCTCCTTTGTTGGAGGAGCAAATTCCACTCTCAAGCAATCTAGTCCCTTGTCAAACTATTCGATTAACCTGTAAGTTGTCATTATGATCACCATGTTACATATGACGTTTGAGTAACCCAAACCCCATCGTATAGTAGGAAGTGACTACAATACTCTCATGTTATGAGGAACTAAAAACACATGTTAACACTCCGTGTTATAACAATAGATTTCAGACGATATTATCTCAAAGTATAACAAACAAGTTTGGGTCAATTCAATATGATCGATCTTCTAACGGCATACTCCCAATGTTGTTTTAGGACTATCCTTACACTTAATGATATCCTAAGATCCGGAAAACATGATCACCAACAACACTGGAGCCATCTTAGAGGCAAGACTGGGAACCTATCCTTTACCGTTTCTCATTCCACACGTGCATATTAGTTTTCCATTGAATCACATATTCCAGGATCATAGCAGTTATAGCGTGAAATATAAACTATTGGAAATATAATAATACAATATTACTGCCTCTTACACTAGAGTCAATAATCTAGTTGGCACATTTTCTTTTACACCAGTGGCAATATGGTGTTTGTCCATGCTTTGCTTAATTATGGTATAATTTCCTTTCAGATCTTGACAACTTCAGATCTATGTGTATCATTTTCATATTGATGCATCTATCATGGTTTCATAATAATTCATAATTGACGTGAAATGGGCTTTGTATATATTGAATCAATGGTAGGACCTTTGATTCCTTAGATTAAGCTATGGAACCACTATTGAGAATAGTGTTCCATTTGCACAATCATCTAGAAATCATACCAAGTTCATAAATGAACCTTTGATTCATCACCCTCTATTGTTGCTTCTAAAGCGACAATATACTTAGCCTTCTGTTATAGAATTCACCACAGTAAATTTCTTGGACCAATTCCAATTTACTGTGCCACCACTACTACGGAAAACCCTAGCGATGGCGGGTATTTTGCCTATCGATGGCGCGGGCGTCGGCGCTCTCGATAGGCAAAATCCAGCCCTTCTTCTAGCTTATAGCTAACATGTAGCAGTAGTGCCTGTCGTCCCACGCTACTGCTATACATGGATAGCAGTAGAGCGCTTTAAGGAAGAGCGCTACTGATAATATCTGCAGTGCTTTTTACAGGGAAGCGCTACTGGTAAGGCAGCGCTACTGCTAACTTTGTTCCTCTCGCTACTACTAGTTTTATTACTTTTTTTCTGCATATTTGTTTTGTATTTGAATAGGCTTTATACAATAATCTTTAGCATATCATACACATACAAATGTAATCATAGCATATACATAAAACTAGTCTCATCAAATCATGTCATCATCATAATCATCATCCAACACAAAGTTGTCTCTTGTCATCATCTTGAAAATAGCGATACAAGTCTCGATTACTTGCAACTACATCGTCATCCATCTAAACAATGATATACGCGAGAAGAGCTATCACTTTGAGTGAGAGCGGAACTATGCAGTACATGAGTTGGTATCCCTCTCTCGCATTAGCGTGAACCTAAACTAACTACTGCCTGTCGCTCGGAAACTGGAAACCTGTACACCTGGGCCTGACACTATGGCCACTCATCGTATATATACTCCTGGCATAACACTTCTTCACCATCGATGATCTATGCACCTGCATCGTCACATGAGTCGATGATATGCAACATATATAGTTGAGCAACAGAAAGAGACAGACTTGGCAAAAATAGAAGCAACATATCATAAGCATAAATAACAAAGTTGATCGTACCCAAAATGCCGTAACTAGAGTGATCGTCGCTAGTCGAGGAGGACGGTTTAATTACATCACAAATAAAGTTTAAATAGTCCATAACTCAAAGTTTAAGTCATACAAAAGTATGGACTAAACGGACACATTGTCATATATCGACAATCACTCCCACATGTAGTGCCATCCATCCAAGTCAGGGAGATAGTCCCCGAGCCTAGTGAAAGGCTTCAGGTCGAGACCCTGAGAGGCTACCCATGTTCGGACGTCTTCCCGCGACATTTGTCCCTCTTCGTAGAACATCCCTGTTTTTCCGACGACCTCCTTCATGATGATTTGGGCAAGTTCGTGCTGGATGTGATAGAACTCAGCTCGAAGTTGATGATCCTCGATATCTCCTACGTTCTTTGCCCATTGCATAATATGGGCATCGCCGGATGTAGGTGACATGCGAAGGTTCTGGTGATCCCGTCTGTACTCCAGCATGTGGTTTAGGACATAGAATCCATCATTAAGAGAATCACTTTCGGTTCTTTGGATGCAGCGAAGTCGGTCTTATGGCGAAGGCGAGCCTGCCTCCCTTCTCTTCTTGTCCTTGACCTCTCCACCCCGTGCTTCGTAGTAAAACATAGCACTGTATCGAGAACATCCTTGATGTGGGTGTAATCCTTTTTGTTAATGTTCTTTGACGAGTCCAAGTAAAGAGCGTGGGAGTATCGGGGGTAGAGGATGATGAGGACGGCGCGCCCGCCGCTGCACAAAATAAGTACACCTCAAATTAGTTAGCCTCCACCGTGCAAATGAATGATTAAAATCGAAGGAAGGATATCCGCGCTGATGACTTACAGGGGATGATAAGGCACGAGAATCGCCTCCTTGTCCTTATTGGAAAGCATGAAATTGATGATGTATTCCCTCGCGTATTCACGACGCTTTGCGCAGACTCCCAAGAAGCCCTCGTGCATGAAGTATGGGTCAGCGACACAGATATGAGGTATCTGCTCAATCCCGATGATGTAGTTCATGTGCAGGCATAAAGGCGGACAAATGTAAAATCCAGCTTCTTCACGTGAAACATGTCGAATATGTAATCGAATCAAAGGAAGAACTTATCCGCGGAGAAGAAGTCGACGTATGACAATTGCCGCGGAACGTTAACCACATGGAGTGGGTATCCTGGATCTTTCGAGGCGATGAGGCCTTTATCTATCCGCAGCACATCATCATGAAGTCTCCTTAGATCGCCGAATATGGCCCCTAGTGCTACTGCAGGTAGGATTGGTTGACCGGGGATATGCCATTTATCCACACCGAGGATATCTATACGATCTTGAACCCGAGGCTGCTGAGGCGGCTGGATCATAGAATCAGCTTTTTTGCCTTTCCTCCATCTCTTCCTAGACTTCTTTACTACGGAAGGTCGTCCATATCGTCCAGCCTCCGGAGGCGGCAATTCGAGCACCGACTCATGACGCTCAAACCCTAAGTAGGCGCCAGTATAGACATACTGTTGAGTGCCATCGTCATCCTCATCCTCATCCATGGCGGCGTCATCGGCGACTAATGGAGCCTCTTCCTTACCCGTCCTCTATCCGCAACCCGACACCCGGCGCTAATTGGGTAGGTGGGGTGTTGATGCTCATACCTTCTTGAGGCTGCGTGCTCGTGGGTGTGCTCCTGCCGCCTCCAAGCGAAGCGAGTCTTTGGCCTATGAGGACCCACCCATTGCAACAATCACCAAGCCGCCCGAGGTCTCGTCGTCATCCCCACTAGTACCGGAGGAGGCAAATTCTGTGGCCCGATTTGACACTGCCACGGAAACCTTGAAGGCGTTAGGGGATCGGCGGCTGTGGAACAATGGTTCCTTTGGCTTCATTATCGCCGCCTTCCGGCGTCCACCTTCTGATCGCTGATGGTGTACAATATGGTGCGGAGTTTAAATCGGCCTGCAAAGAAAAAGTCTGCGACGTGAGACATCCGAAAACAACGAAAATGGGAGATTGTACATTTATTGAAGGGGCGGTGTGGCGAGATACCGTGAGGCGTCGAGCTCAGCCAAAGATGAAGCACCGCCGAAACACGTTCGGTGCGGGCGTGCGGAGCAGGTCGCGGGAGCGGTGCGAGGAGCTGGTGTGGGAGCAGGTCTTTGGTGCAGCGCTAGTCGAGCTGCTCCCAAGAAGTCGACAAGGGAAAGTCCGCTGCATTTTTTTCTGCATCTTGCCTGGTCCAATTGAAAACGGCCGGAACCAAGGAAGTAGACATATCTACAACCACCTGTTTTGCGGCAGCTACCGCTGTTGCGGTTGTCTGAGATGATTTCTTCTCAACCACAATCTCAACCATCTTGTCGATGTTTTCTTCAGTTAACCTCCGTCTTTCCTTTCTCTCTCATGGTCTCACGGTAGTACTTCTTCCACGTGGCGCCGTATCCGACACCGTGCATGTGTCCATACGATGATCGAGTCTCCATCGGGAGTCGTTTCAATATGTTCAACGCCCGGTTGAATGGAGTGTCCTACTTGGGCCTCGCCAACGCCTCAGACGGCGAGTCGCTTTCGGCCGCAATCCTGTGCTGCTCTCTCTGCAAAAGGCACAAGGATCGTTTACAAATATGAATAACGTGCAGTCGAATTGATCAGAAACTAAAATTACTAGTAGTCTCATGAACTCCGTCGTGACCGCGTTCGTCTCGAAAACCTTCTTCACCGGGTCCCAAAAGTGTTGGGCCCTGAGGACGTCACGCTCCTGCGGGACGGTGAACTCCGCCAAGGGGTCTGGGATGCCCTGACTCGCGGCTTTCGCATCCTCCTTGGCCCATTTGGACCTCTTCCCGCCGTAACCACGGCTTCCGAGGTGGTGGCTCCCGATGTTCCTCTCTTGAAGCCCCTTCATGTACTTAGACTTTTTTTTGGCAGCTTCGGCCTCGCAAGCCGCCTTGAATATTTGAAACTGCTCTTCCGTGATTGTCAGATTATCCTTTACAATCTCGGAGTAGGGTTCCTTCTTGTCGATGATCCTTGCTTTCACCCTTGTTTTCCAGGCGGCCAACGCGTCGTTAAACTTGGTCAGGGCGTGTTTGTTCATCTTCTTCATTGCCAGGTCCTTATCTGGATCTTTATAATCCTTTTCATTCCAGCCCGGGAACAAGAATATCTGGTGAAACTTCTTTAGGAGGGAGGGCCTCATATTATCTATCTTCTGTAGTTTCTCATCTTTGATGATGGCGGTTGTCCGTACGATGCAGCCTATTTGATTGCCGTAGCACACGCGCGCTTCCTGGGGCGCTTTTGGCTCAAAATGGCCATCGTCCACCTCTATGACCACTAGTCTAGTAGTCCTAAGCTTGTTAGGAAGTCGTTGCCTCTTTGCTTTCGGTTCTACACCGGCTCCGCTAGTCTCGGCGCCGGTCTCAATCTGGCCTTGGTCTCGATGCGGTCTCGATCTCGGCCTTGTCTCGATCTAAGCGCCGGTCTAGATGCAGTCTCGATCTCTGCGCGGTCTCGATCTCAGCACGGTCTCGATCTCAGCACCGGTCTGCGTGTCGGTCTCGATCCCGATGCTACCGGTGGGCCCAGCAACAACATCGGTTGATCGTCGGCAAGGCTCAAAAATTCGTCTGCCGCCGGGTAGACGTCGTCGCAATCACCAGAACCCTGTCCTTCATTGTTGCTAGCCATGTTTCCTATGATTAAATCTAGTCAATTAATTCTAGACCTAATAAAATGAATAATGACATAAAAAAGGCCTATTGTTTTGCAGGAGCGTTGACTCCTTCCGGTCACGGCAAACCGGGCACTCGATATGTCCTAGTTTGTAGCACAAGTCATGCCGAAATTCACGGAAAATTTCGGCATGACCTTTGCTAAAAAGTGGACAAATCGAGAACCAGAAATTTGCCGGAATCGGAAATGGATCAACATTCCGGCAAAACATGGGCTACTCGGCTTCATTCCCTGGAAACAACAAAAGGCCACTTGGGCACAATCGAAACATCTGCAAACACAATTAAGGAATTTGAATATATCCTGGCCACTTCAAATTTGCATGTCCTAGCGTTTGACACTACAAGAAAATCACAAATCTCATGCTCTCTCAAACTCAATTCAAAATATAGATTATATTTAGTTAACTACTGAACTAAACTTTACTCTAAACTAAACCCTACTGCCCTAATTAACATCTAGTTAAACAAACTCAATTCAAAAACTAAACCCTACTGAACTAATTAACATCAACATCATATACTACTTAACATCTATCATTACCCTAACTAAAAACATCAACATTATCTACTACTTAACATTAACATCTATTAACTAAAAAGGATGGGTGGGGGGGCTTACAGAGAGGGGAGAGACGGTGGCGGGGAGGTGCTCGGCGAGGTAGGGGCGGCAAGGGCGGGCTTGGGATCGGGACGCGGCGGTCCTGGTGGGCTCGGGGGCGGTAAGGTCGAGGGCGGCGGCGGTGAGATCGAGGGAGGTGACGGTGAGGTCGAGGGCGGCCCGAGAGGTGGCGGTGAGGATGAGCGCGGCGTCGACGCCGGTAGGAGATGGCGGCGAAGTGGGGGCAGCGGCGAAGTGGGGCGAGGGATCGATTTGGGGGAGAAGTGGTGGCCGGGGGAAACCGTTTTTGGTTAAGTTAAAAATAACGGTAGCGCGTTACAGAAAACGCGCTATAGCTAAGTTAGCTATAGCGCGTTTCAGCGAACGCGCTACTGCTACGTCTTCATCATTTTTCCCTTTTTCATTTATTTTTCTTTGTATTTTATATTTCTCCTTTTTCTATTTCTTTCACTTTCATTTACTTTTCTATTCGTTTTTCTTTTTATTTTATTTTCGTTAGCAGTAGCGCTTTACGCATAAACACGCTGCTATAAGTATATTAGCGGTAGCGCTGTTTTTGGAAGATCGCTACTACTATGTGTAGCCCATGGGCTAAGTGATTGGAATTTTAGTAGTAGCGAGTTTTCAGTGAGACGCGCTACTGATATATCTCCATCTGCAGCGCGCTTATTTTGCACGCGCTACTGCTGTCTAGCAGTAGTGTGCTTTTTTAACAAGCGCTACTGCTAAAGTTCTGTGTATAACGTTTTCCCTAGTAGTGCACCATAAATCATTTAATTGAAACCAAAAATCACTTGGAGCACTGATGAATATTTTATCGATGTACTACTTACAATGAGCCTGTATTCATGTAAATCCGTACACAATCTCTTCATCTTCTCATATGCGAGAAACATGTCGTTAGTACTTAACGATATTTTCACTGTTGTCCTCTAATCAACAATTTGGTCATTTTGGTAATTTTACTCACAACTTACTTGGAATACTAGACATATTTGGTTGTTTACATACCATTGAACCTACTTAACACAAGTGTGATCGAAATCATGTATTTCGCTCATCAGTGTTTCAGGATACTGATTCTTGCTTAAAATTCTTTCCTTGTGACTTTGACAAGAAACACTTCTTGCGTATTGCATACTAAACTGCTTTAGTATTATGTCAATATGTATTTTGGCTAAGCCCGTTTAGACACTCCTATCTCCATAGATCATCAATCCTAATATCAGGACTATATATTGCCTAAATACTTTACTGAAAAAGTAGTTCCAATAAAGTCTTAATCCATGTAAAGAAATTTATATAATTTCCAATCAGCAATGTCTCATGCACATATAGTGTTTAGAAATATTATCATGCTCCCACTTACTTCTCTTGTAAATACAAGCATCTTTGACTTTCTCGACAAGATCAAATTATTTGACCATTTCATCAGTATGAAGATTCCAGCTCCAATATGCTTGCTTCAGATCATATTGAAGTTTGCACACTTACTAGCATCCGCTGGATCGACAAAATTACCTTGGACCATATTAAATATACAACCATGGTTCTATTTCCATCTCGTGGGAATCATTTTGACATCCATCTATTATATCTCATGATTGAAATATTTAATTATTGCTAGTTTAACCCGAACTGACTTTAAGTATTGCTATGATGAGACAATCACATCATAGTCAACTTCTTGATCTTGTCATAAACTTTTTGTAACAAGTCTAACATGATAAAACATTTTTATCTTTGTCAGTTTATAGATCCATTACTATTCTTTAGACTCTAATTCTTTCGGAGGGTTCATCAAGTTCTAAGCTTCATTTATGTGAATGGATACTATCTCGATGTTGGCATATAGCTAATTTCCAGATTCAGAGACCATCAATGCTTCTTTGTGTATTATAGATTCATTGTTTGTTCAACAATATTTCGTCTGCACACCACAAAGGTACGCACGAATTTGCTCGGCCTATATAGTTCAACTGCAATTTCGATCGAAGTCTCTATATCTCATGTAGAGGCTTTCATATCAGCCATGATAGGAAATTCTAGAATCACTTCCAGCGTTTCTTTTCTTTGATCTGATCACGAAGATTCTGTAATCTCTAGTTGCACTGTCCTTCCACTCACTCTTTTGCATAAAACATTTTCTTCAAAATTTCCACACTCTATGGAAAAACACTTTGCCTTGGTGTAGCGATAGAGGAATACCCAATCATTTGGGATAACCTACAAAGTAGCACTTATTTCAACAAATTTGATGACGCTCCTTTCAGTGTAAAAGCCATAGTCTCTAAAGCATCACATTAAAAAGTATATGTCATCTTTGATCTCACCATGTCATACATAGCTTGATTACATCTACTCAAAATATTCTACTCTTAGTAAGCTATAGAATTCTTTTCATAGCTCATCAGACATTAGCTAAATTTGTAACTTCAAATTATTTCTGCAATCCAATTGTAGAAACATAATTTTTGTTACAGTCAGTTCTATTTTATTGTGGAAAACCTTTTTGAAATATTTCAAAAGATCCATATTTATATCTTAGTAAATATAAATATCTACTTGAGTTAATCTTCAAGATAAATAATTCCACTGCTTGCAACAACACTTATTAAACTACACACATCAACATGCATGTTCTAATTATTTTGTTGCCCATTCTCTATGGCCTGTGAACGGTATTTCTGTAACATCCCAAATTTTCAATTTGAAATGTTATACATAGGTCATTCATGCATATCATATTTTATTGCATCTTTGTTCCGCAATCCTCGAAATCCTAAGCAACTCAAGGACCCTCGGAGAGAGTTGGGGATTTTCCGGGTTTCATATTTGATTTTTATCGAATATTGAAATGAGGATCCTTGATTTTAATTATTTTTCTCTCCGAAAAATATTTCATAATAAAAATAAATGAGAGGAGATAATATGACTTCTCCAAAACAATTGAAATATCGGAGGAAAAATGTTAAAATCAATTATTCGATTTTATTTAGATTTTATTTGCATTAGAAAAATTGCACGTTTTCAAAATTGCATTTTAGGGCAAAGAAAATGTTCATCTCGTTCTAAATATTTCATTTAGACGGTGAAAATTTGTTTTGGCATTTTTCGATTTTTATTTTATTTTATAGGATTTATTTTCTATCAGTGGAATTTTTTTAAAAAAATTAATAATAAATTCCCGCGCCCGACTGGGCCTAAGGCCCAACCGATCTAGGTCGGCCCTTGCAGCCGCCGTCGCCTCCCAGCAGCGCGCCGCCCGCCCGCTCAGACCCGAGTCCGGCGGACTCCGCCTCGCCGCTGCCCCCTCCTCCAAGCAAGCCGGACCCCCCCTCCTTATAAGCCGCACGCCCGCGCCAAACCACCACCACCGCCGCCCGAGCCAACGCCGCCGCCTCGCCGCCCGCCCGCCGCCTCGTCGCCGCCCGCCCTAACCTAGCCGCCGCTAGCCGCCGCCGCCAATCCCGCGCCCATGAGCCGCCGCCCGCCCGTAGCCGCCTCATGGAGGTATCCGCCGGATCCGCCGCCAGTTTTTTTTAAGACCGTTCGGTTTTTTTAGAAACCCTAGTTTTTGTTTTTTTTAAATAGATCGGTTTTTCTCTGGTTTATTTATTTAGCGAGCGTTCGCTCGTTAGTTCGTTTTAACGAATGCGTTCTTCGTTTAGATCTAGATAACGAACGTTTGTTCGTTAGTCTGTTCGTCAGTTTTTTTTGTCGGATTTATTCCGCGATTTTTCTGATCGCGACTTCTGATCCGATCTTAGTTTATGTTTATCTTTTCGCTCGTTAGTCGGAATCAGACGATTCAAGCGCCTAGATCTTCGTCTCGAGACCCTCTTTCTGTATAATCAACTTAAACAAAATTTTAGTACTATAAAATTTGATCCTAGTTCAGATTAGTAAACGGATATTGTTTCTTTCGCCGTTTGAGTTTCGTTGTTCCGTTTGGTTTGATTCTTTTTGCGAACAGGAGTTCTTAAGTTGAACTTTCTGGTCAGCCTCGTTTATTTGAGTTTTGCTTATGCATCTTTGCTTGTTGCTTATGTATGTTATTGTTTGCTTGCGATAGAATTCCCGGTCTGAGCGTGTTACTCTGAGTCTCTAGGATTAGTGGATCGTCGACAAGGCAAGTAACACATTGATCATACTCTTTTCATACCCAGTTTTTATGCATTAGTTCCAATCCTCAAACATTGCATGATTAGTATGTCATTAACTTGTGGGTTGGGAAGTAGTTGTCGAGGTAGAACCTATTGCCCTGTTACTATCAAACCCTTGGGAGTTACTTCTATGTGTTTCTTATATTGCTATGCTATGCTCGTAGACGTGGTTGGGTTTGAGTGAATCCATGACAGATGTGAGATTGTTAATTAACGGTTCAACTTAAGGTGGCAACTTAAAATTAACATCTGGGTGGATTGAGGCACCTAGGGAACCCAGTGTTGTCTGTTTTATTTTTTTGGAAATCCCGGGGTACCCGTGTGATCTTCCTATGGACCGCCACCCAGGCTTAAAGGTGACTGAGATGATTCATGCTAGAAACTTCCGTGTGCAGCCACAAGCTACTATGGGCTCTAGCATAGTTGAGTAGGTTACGTGAAGCTCTTGAAGAGGTAGATCAGCAGGTAGTAGGTTTTGTAGGTTTGGTATGGTCTACCCAGAGTAGAGAGTTAATGTTTCTGAAAGACTGTGTCTCGGTCATCCGTTTCTCAAACACCATGAAGTGCGAGAAATAAACGGAGGCGATCGAGTCTTGTGGGGAAAAGTGCGCAAACCTCTGCAGAGTGTACAATCTAATCATGGTTAGCTGTGTCCCCGGTTATGGACAATGTTGAGTATCTAGTACTTGGGTTATCACATGTATCTCATCACTCTTAATTAATATTGTTGGGTTGTTAATTACTTTAATTGGGATTGAGTTGGGATTATACCTTCTCAATGTTTCAACCACCATGATAGTTAAATTAAAAATCTATTCCATTGTTGTAGGGAAAAATTGGCTTTTCGCAAAACTACAACCATAGAGCTTTCCACCAACCAAATATGCATGTAGTGATAGCATTATCCTGTTCTTGCTTTACTGTGTTATATTGCCAGCATATTCCATGTGCTGACCCGTTCTCGGGCTGCAACGTATTATGTTGTAGACTTTTCAGACGAGGAGTAAGGTTCGTTAGGTCGTGCCGTGGAACTCAGCTATGCCGTTGGAGTTGATGGACTCACTTTATCTTCCAAGCCTTCCGCTGTTATCGCATTAGATGGCCTTAAGCCATATTATTGTAATTAGTTCTCTTCTGAGACTTTCGATGTAATAAGTGTGTGATTGCTACACTGTTATAAATCCTTCGAGTCTTGTGTGTGTCAAGATTCTGATCCGGGGATGACACTGAAGCACGAGACTTGACCATCTGAGGTCGAATCGCTACAAGATGGTATCGAGCACACACCGAGTGTAGGACACGACCACTAAGATAAACCATAGGTCACTCTTCTCTACTCATTTCTGACTCCTCTCCATTTTTCCACTCCTTAGGATGACGGAGATGAAGAACAAGTTCGCACAACCGGATGAAGACACAACTTTTGGACGCCACTTGAAGGAAGTCACTAGGTACTTGAACATTGGAATACCAAGCTTCACCGGGACGTACAATGCCACCTTACCAGAAGAGGAACGTTGGATGATTCAAGTACAAGTTCCAGGAAGGACGTTCTTGCCAATTTCTAAACCCATAGAATTTTCTTTCGAAGCACCCACCTGGAGCCTAGGCAAGAGCATGGCAGCTCACATTACCATGGGACGTATTGGAGAAGTCTACAACAGGGAGCTTAAGGACACCATCTATCAAATATGTGGACGCCGAGACGAGCAACGGGAAGTAATCAGCACCAAGAAGGATAGATCCATTGCAACTTTCATCCAGGAGCTAAACCAGCACATTCGACGTCAGGAGAACCAAATGTCTTGAACATGATGGAGTTGAAGATGGAGAAGACTAGGATCATCGAGCTGGAGGAAGAACTCAAGTTTACACGCGATGGATATGAGGAGGAAATCAAGACACTACTGGAGAAGAACGACGACCTGGTTAAGAAGATCGGAGTATTCATGGGAGGACCAGCACCGGGAGAAGAAGACGACGGCCACACTTGCCCAGACAACTACATCATCATCAACGACACCGACTCCGATCCAAGCGATGATGACTACGAAGACGAAGCTGGAGCAGACATCATGGAGTCTTCTACCGGTCAAAATTTCTAGATGACCACCATATATTAGTAGTATTTTCCCCATGTATTTAGTAGCAGTTGAGCACTTATGCGATAGTTCTAGACCGTTTGTATGCCCTTGCTTGATTGATTGAGTGAAATGATTGTGTTTTCCTCATGTGCATATGGGTAGTGTTTTCCCGTTAGACCTTTTTCTATTCTAATCTCTTCCATCTAAACCCATCAGATGCCTCCGAGACGTGACACCGGTTTTGCTTTCCCACCGGAGCTCACCCAGTTGATCCAGCAGCAGAATGCCTTGATGCAATTGCTAGTTCAGAACCAGGGCAACAACAACAACAACAATAACCCGCCGCCAGTGGAAAACCTAGCCCGTTTTCTAAGGTTACAACCGCCGGTGTTTTCCAGTAGCACCGAGCCAATAGTTGCTGATGATTGACTACGCCGTATCAGAAGGGAGTTAACCACTGCAGGATGTACAGATGCTGAGAAGGTGCGCTTTGCCGCACATCAATTGGATGGACCAGAAGCCTCATGGTGGGAGAATTACACGGCTACTTTTCCTATAGCCAATGTTACTTGGGACCAGTTTAAGTAAGCTTTTCGCACAGCCCATGTCTCAACTGGAGCCATGCAGATGAAGAAGCGCGAGTTTCGCAACTTACGCCAGGGGAACCATACTGTGGCTCAGTACGTGGATGAGTTTAGCAAGTTATCACGCTATGCCCCTGATGAGGTGGCCACAGGTGCCACGAAGCAGGAGAAGTTTATGGAAGGGCTGAATGATGAGATGAGCATGCAGTTGATGGTGGCAACTTTCAACAACTACCAGGAGTTCGTAGACAAGGCCCTTATGATTGAAGGGAAGCAGCAACAGATTGAGAACCGAGAGAGGAAGTATGGACAAGGGAAGTATAACTCAGGAGCTCAGCAGAAGCCTCGCTTAACCCCGAATTCGGGAGGACTAGTACATAACCATGGAGGTCACAACCACAATGGAGGAGGATCGCATAACCACAATGGTGCCAAGAACGGAAATGGGAATGGAGTTAATAACAACCAAAACCGCTCCAACCCAGCCACACCCCCCAAAAGAGACCTAAGTCATGTTACTTGCTTTAAGTGCGGGAAGACAGGGCACTATGCCAATGATTGCCCTGAAGGAAGGAATAGAAACGGAAATGGGAGCTCTTGGAAGAAGCCTAATCCATTCAGCAAAGGACAAGTGAACCACATTAACGTGGAGGAGGTTGAAGAGCAGCCGGACGCGGTAATAGGTAAGTTTTTGATTAAGTCATTTACCGCTCTTGTTCTTTTCGATACTGGTGCATCGCATTCATACATATCAAGGGGATTTGTGGATAAGTTTAAGCTACCAACCCAAACCCTTAGGACCCCTCTTTTAGTAAGCTCGCCTGGAGCAGAGTACATGGCTAGCCGATGGTGCACCCAGATACCCCTAACCATTGGCACACATGTTTTTTCCGTCTGACCTAATTATCTGGGAGTCGCAAGGATTGGATGTCATATTAGGTATGGACTGGATGTCAAAGTATGGAGGAAGCATTGACTGTGCTAGCAAATCAATTTACCTCACCACCCCGGAAGGAAAAATGATTAAGTTTGTATCTAGGCATGTGCCTAGGAGGAGCCAAGTGAATGCCCTCACGGGAGTTGTTCAGGAGGAAGTGCATGTAGTAAAGGATTACCCGAATGTTTTCCCAGAGGAGTTACCAGGCATGCCACCAGATCGAGACATCGAGTTTTTGATAGAGCTATTGCCATGTACAGGGCCAATATCCAAGAGACCCTATCGGATGCCCACAAATGATCTAGAGGAAATTAAGAAGCAGATCAAGGAGTTATTGGAGAAGGGTTACATTCGAAGGAGTTCATCACCTTGGGGAGCCCCAGTGCTTTTGGTTGAGAAGAAGGATACATCCCTAAGGATGGTTGTTGATTACCGAGCCTTGAATGAAGTAACGATTAAGAACAAGTACCCACTGCCGATGATCAATGATCTGTTTGATCAGTTGCAAGGAGCTAAGGTGTTTTCAAAGATCGATCTATGATCGGGATACCATCAGTTGAAGATTCAAGAGAAGGATATACCAAAGACAGGGTTCACCATGCGGTATGGATTAGACGAGTATACGGTCATGTCGTTTGGACTGACTAACGCCCCTGCCTATTTCATGAGCATGATGAACAAGGTGTTCATGGAGTATTTAGACAAGTTTGTTGTGGTGTTTATTGATGATATTATGGTATACTCGAAGAACGAAGAGGAGCACAAGGAGCATTTGCGTTTAGTTCTCGAGAAATTCAGGGAACACCAGTTATACGCCAAACTCAGCAAGTGCGAGTTTTGGTTGAAGGAAGTTGGATTTCTTGGGCATGTTATATCAGGAGAGGGTATAGTAGTGGACCCGGCAAGGTTCGATCGATCCTTTGAATGGTTGGCACCCACTTGAGTTAGCGAGATCCGCAGTTTCCTTGGACTCGCAGGGTATTATCAGAGATTCATTGAGAATTTTTCCAAGATTGCTAAGCCAATGACCGAATTACTGAAGAAGGATACTAAGTTTAAATGGAAAAAAGATTGCGAGGCAAGTTTTCAGGAATTGAAGAAACGTTTGACTACAGCCCCAGTGCAAACACTGCCAGATATACATAAGGAGTTCCAAGTTTATTGCGACGCCTCTCGCTTAGGACTTGGATGTGTGCTTATGCAGGGCGGAAGAGTTGTTTTGTATGCCTCATGACAACTAAAACCCCATGAGTTGAACTATGCCACGCATGATTTGGAGTTAACAGCCGTAGTGCATGCATTGAAAACCTGGAGGCATTATCTTATTGGAAATCGTTGTGATGTGTACACGGATCATAAGAGTTTGAAGTACATTTCCACACAAAAATAGATGAAACTTAGGCAGAGGAGATGGTTGGCGCTTATAAAGGATTACGATATGAAGCTACACTATGATCCGGGAAAGGCCAATGTCGTAGCAGACGCTTTGAGCCGGAAAAGTTATGCTAATATCCTTGAAAGTAAGGGATTGCCGAAGGAGTTAGCTGAGGATATCATGGAACTTCGGTTGGAGATTGTTCCAAGAGGTTTCATTGCGACAATGGAGGTTCAGTCGACATTGTTGGACAAGATTCGAGAAGCTCAGAAGAATGACAAAGAGATTGCGAGATAAAGGAGAAGATGAGTAAAGGAAAGGCCAAAGGTTTTCGTGAGGATGAGCACGACACCTTATGGTTTGAGGACCGAGTTTATGTGCCCAACAACCCAGAGATCAGGAAGTTAATACTTCAGGAGGCTCATGACTCACCATACTCGATACACCCCGGAAACACCAGGATGTATTTGGAATTGAAAGAATGTTTCTGGTGGACTGGTATGAAGAAGGATATTGCTGAGTATGTAGCCGTATGTGATGTATGTCAGAGAGTGAAGGCAGAGCATCAGAAGCTAGCAGGACTATTACAGCCTATGCCGATACCCGAATGGAAGTGGGAAAAACTTGGCATGGATTTTATCACCGGATTGCCCAGGACCAAAGCAGGATATGATTCAATATGGGTAGTAGTGGATCGCTTGACCAAAGTGGCTCACTTCATCCCAGTGAAAACAACCTATACAAGTGCGAAGTTGGACAAGATATACATGACCAGGATCGTATGTCTGCATGGAGTTCTGAGGACCATCGTATCAGATCGAGGAACACAGTTTACTTCAAAGCTTTGGCATCAGTTACACCAGACCTTGGGAACAAGATTGGAGTTCAGTACAACATTTCACCCGCAGACAGATGGACAGACCGCAAGAGTCAACCAGATTCTGGAGGACATGTTGAGAGCCTGTGCGCTAGATTATGGATCTAGTTGGGATGACAATTTGCCTTACGCAGAGTTCTCGTACAACAATAGCTACCAGGACAGTTTGAAGATGGCACCGTTCGAAGCTCTGTATGGACGCAGATGCAGAACACCACTGATGTGGGATGAGGTAGGAGACCGACAGCTGTTTGGACCAGACTTGATCAAGGAGTCTGAAGAGAAGGTTAAACTGATCCGTGATAGACCGAAGATTGCTCAGTCCAGGCATAAGAGTTATGCAGACACGAAACGCAAGGAGGTAACCTATGAAATTGGAGACAGAGCATATCTGCGAGTATCACCCCTGCGAGGAGTGAAATGTTTTGGAGTTAAGGGAAAACTAGCTCCGAGATTTGTAGGGCCGTACCGTGTTTTGGAACGGATGGGAGAAGTTGCCTACAAGCTGGAATTACCAGAAGGATTGTCAGGAGTTCACGATGTGTTCCACGTTTCACAGTTAAAGAAGTGTCACGCTGAGATGGCCGATATACCATTAAGAGATACAGTACCCCTGGAGCAATTCAGTTGGACAGTAATTTGACTTATGAGGAGAAGCCAGTGAAGATTCTTGACTTTGCCAGCCGAGTCACCCGCAACAAGTTTATTAAGTTTTACAAAGTTCAGTGGAGCCACCATACCGAGGAGGAAGCCACCTGGGAACGAGAGGATGATATTCGCAAGGACCACCCGCACCTATTCTCTAGCCAATCCGAATCTCGAGGACGAGATTCATCCTAAGGGGGGTAGGTTTGTAACATCCCAAATTTTCAATTTGGAATGTTATACATAGGTCATCCATGCATATCATATTTTATTGCATCTTCGTTCCGCAATCCTCGAAATCCTAAGCAACTCAAGGACCCTCGGAGAGAGTTGGGGATTTTCCGGGTTTCATATTTGATTCTTATCGAATATTGAAACGAGGATCTTTGATTTTAATTATTTTTCTCTCTGAAAAATATTTCATAATAAAAATAAATGAGAGGAGATAATATGACTTCTCCAAAACAATTGAAATATCGGAGGAAAAATGTTAAAATCAATTATTCGATTTTATTTGAGTTTATTTGGATTTTATTTGCATTAGAATAATTGCATGTTTTCAAAATTGCATTTTAGGGCCAAGAAAATGTTCGTCTCGTTCTAAATATTTCATTTAGACGGTGAAAATTTGTTTTCGCATTTTTAGATTTTTATTTTATTTTATAGGATTTATTTTCTGTCGGCGGATTTTTTTTAAAAAAATAAATAAATTCCCGCGCCCGACTGGGCCTAAGGCCCAGCCGCGCCAGGCCGGCCCGCAGCCGCCAACGCCTCCCCGCCGCCGCTCGGACCCGGAGTCCGAGCCGGACTCCGCCTTCTGCCGCTTGCCCCCTCCTCCAAGTAAGCCGGACCCCCCTCCTTATAAGCCGCCACCCCGCCGCCAAACCACCACCACTTGCCGCCGCCCGAGCCGCAGCCGCTGCCGCAGCCACCACCGCCAAGCGCCGCCTCGCCCGTCGCCGCGCTTAGCCGCCGCCGCCAAGCCCGCCGCCCGCCCGCCGCCTCACCGCCCCCCCTCGCCAGAGGTATCTGCCGGATCCGCCGCCGGTTTTTTTAAACCGTTCGGTTTTTTAGAAACCCTAGTTTTCTTTTTTTTAAATAGATCGGTTTTTCTCCGGTTTATTTATTTAGCGAGCGTTCGCTCGTTCTTTCGTTTTAACGAACGCGTTCTTCATTTAGATCCAGATAACGAACGTTCGTTCATTAGTCTGTTCGTCAGTTTTTCTTTTTCTCGGATTTATTCCGTGATTTTTCTGACCGCGATTTCTGATCAGATCTTAGTTTCTGTTTATCTTTTCGCTCGTTAGTCGGAATTAGGCGATTCAAGCGCCTAGATCTTCGTCTCGAGACCCTCTTTCTGTCTAATCAACTTAAACAAGATTTTGGTACTATAAAATTTGACCCTAGTTCAGATTAGTAAATGGATCTTGTTTCTTTCGCCGTTTGAGTTTCGTTGTTCCGTTTGGTTTGATTCTTTTTGTGAACCGGAGTTCTTAAGTTGAACTTTCTGGTCAGCCTCGTTTATTTGAGTTTTGCTTGTGCATATTTGCTTGTTGCATATGTATGTTATTGTTTGCTTGCGACAGAATTCCCGGAGTGCGAAGTGTGTTACTACGAGTCTCTAGGATTCGCGGATCATCAGCAAGGAAAGTAACACATTGATCATACTCTTTTCATAACCAGTTTTTATGCATTAGTTCCAATCCTCAAACATTGCATGATTAGTATGTCATTAACTTGTGGGTTGGGAAGTAGTTGTCGAGGTAGAACCTATTGCCCTGTTACTATCAAACCCTTGGGAGTTACTTCTATGTGTTGCTTATATTGCTATGCTATGCTCGTAGACGTGGTTGGGTTTGAGTGAATCCATGACATATGTGATATTGTTAATTAATGGTTCAACTTAAGGTGGCAACTTAAAATTAACATCTGGGTGGATTGAGGCACCTGGGGAACCCAGTGTTGTCTGTTTTATTTTTTTGGAAATCCCGGGGTACCCGTGTGATCTTCCTATGAACCGCCACCCGGGCTTAAAGGGAACTGAGATGATTCATGCTAGAAACTTCCGTGTGAAGCCACAAGCTACTATGGGCTCTAGCATAGTTGAGTAGGTTACGTGAAGCTCTTGAAGAGGTAGATCAGCAGGTAGTGGGTTTTGTAGGTTTGGTATGGTCTACCCGGAGTAGAGAATTAATGTTTCTGATAGACTGTGTCTCGGTCATCCGTTTCTCAAACACCATGAAGTGCGAGAAATCAACGGAGGCGATCGACTCTTGTGGGGAAAAGTGCGCAAACCTCTACAGAGTGTACAATCTAATCATGGTTAGCCGTGTCCCCGGTTATGGACAATGTTGAGTATCTAGTACTTAGGTTATCACATGTATCTCATCACTCTTAATTAATATTGTTGGGTTGTTAATTACTTTAATTGGGATAGAGTTGGGGTTATACCTTCTCAATGTTTCAAAAACCATGATAGTTAAATTAAAAATCTATTCCATTGTTGTAGGGAAAAATTGGCTTTTCGCAAAACTACAACCATAGAGCTTTCCACCAGCCAAATATGCATGTAGTGATAGCATTATCCTGTTTTTGCTTTACTGTGTTATATTGCCAGCATATTCCATGTGCTGACCCGTTCTCGGGCTGCAACATATTATGTTGCAGACTTTTCAGACGAGGAGTAAGGTTCGTTAGGTCGTGCCGTGAAGCTCAGCTATGCCGTTGGAGTTGATGGACTCACTTTATCTTCCAAGCCTTCCGCTGTTATCGCATTAGATGGCCTTAAGCCATATTATTGTAATAAGTTCTCTTCTGAGACTTACGATGTAATAAGTGTGTGATTGCTACTCTGTTATAAATCCTTCGAGTACTGTGTGTGTCTGCATTACTTATCCAGGGATGACACTGAAGCACAGAGACTTGACCATCTGAGGTCGGGTCGCTACAATTTTAGTTTACTTCACTATTTGGACGAAATTTGCAAGTGTGAGATGATTCATAATCAGATGACTTCAATATCCACACTATGGACTTTCTCCATGCTGGTGATATGTCCATTTTGCATCATGTTTTATTACTGTAATTTATAATGTTTTTATCCATAATAATGCTTTTTGGAGTAATTTTAATGCCTTTTCTGTCATAATATGCAAGGTATACACAAAGAGGGAGAACTCCGGTAGCTGGAAATCTGGACCTGAAAAAGCTACGTCAGACTACCTATTCTACACAACTCCAAATGAGCTGAAACTTCATGATGACTTTTTATGGAATATTTGAGAATTATTGGAGCAAATAACTACCATAGGGGCCCCACCAGGTGGGCACAACCCACCTGGGCGCGCTAGGCAGCCCAAGCGCGCCCTGGTGGGTTTTTCTCACCCAGGCCCACCTCCGGTGCCCATCTACTTCTATATCGGTCATTTTGACCTAGAAAAAAAATAAAGAGAGGACTTTCGGGATGGAGCTCCGCCGCCTTGAGGCGGAACTTGGGCAGGAGCACTTTTACCGTCCGACGGAGCGATTCTGCCGGGGGAACTTCCCTCCCGGAGGGGGAAGTCATCGTCATCATCAACACCAATAACTCTCCCATATTGGGGAGGGCAATCTCCATCAACATATTCAACAGAACCATCTCATCTCAAACCCTAGTTCATCTCTTGTGTTCAATCTTGTTACCGGAACTATAGATTGATGCTTGTGGGTGACTAGTAGTGTTGATTACTTCTTGTAGTTGATTACTATATGGTTTATTTGGTGGAAGATTATATGTTCAGATCCAATATGCTATTTAATACTCCTATGATCATGAGCATGTTTATCATTTGTGAGTATTTACTTTTGTTCTTGAGGTCACGGGAGAAATCATGTTGCAAGTAATCATGTGAACTTGGTATGTGTTCGATATTTTGATAGTATGTATGTTGCGATTCCCTTAGTGGTGTCATGTGAACGTCGACTACATGACACTTCACCATATTTGGGCCTAATGGAATGCATTGTGGAGTAGCAATTAGATGATGGGTTGCGAGAGTGACAGAAGCTTAAAAATCCCAGTTTATGCGCTATTCCGTAAGGGACCGATTGGATCCAAAGTTTAATGCTATGGTTAGAATTTATTCTTAATACTTTTCTCGTAGTTGCGGATGCTTGCGGGAGGGTTAATCATAAGTTGGAGGTTTGTTCAAGTAAGAACAACACCTAAGCACCGGTCCACCCACATATCAAATTATCAAAGTAGCGAACACAAATCGAACCAACATGATGAAAGTGACTAGATGAAATTCCCGTGTACCCTCAAGAACACTTTTCTTATCATAAGAGACCATTTTGGCCTGTCCTTGGCCTAAAAAAATATTGGGCTACCTTGCTGCACTTTTGTTACTATTATCGTTACTTGCTCATTACAAATTATCTTGCTATCAAACTACTCTGCTACTTATAATTTCAGCACTTGCAGACATTACCTTGCTGAAAACCACTTGTCATTTCCTTCTGCTCCTCGTTGGGTTCGACACTCTTACTTATCGAAAAGAGCTACAATTGATCCCCTATAATTGTGGGTCATCAAGGCTATTTTCTGGCGCCGTTGCCGGGGAGTGAAGCGCCTTTGGTAAGTGGAATTTGGTAAGGAAACATTTATATAGTGTGCTGAAATTTACTGTCACTTGTTACTATGGAAAACAATCCTTTGAGGGGTTTATTCGGGGTATCTTCACCTCGTCCGGAACCACAATTAGTTATCCCTCAACCTACTGCACCTACTGAAAATATTGAATATGAAATTCCTTCGGGTATGATAGAAAAACTGCTAGCTAATCCTTATGCAAGAGATGGAACCGAACATCCTGATATGCACTTGACATATGTAGAACAAATTTGTGGATTGTTTAAGCTTGCAGGTTTACCCAGGGATGAAGTTATCAAAAATGTTTCCCCTTTATCTTTGAAGGGAAAAGCATTGGCATGATATAGGCTATGCAATGATACTGGATCTTGGAATTGGAATCGTTTGAAATTGGAGTTCCACCAAAAAAAATATCCTATGCATCTAGTTCATTGTGGTCGGAATTATATATATAATTTTTGGCCTTGTGAAGGAGAAAGTATCGCTCTAGCTTGGGGGAGGCTTAAGTCAATGTTCTATTCATGCCCCAATCATGAGCTCTCTAGAGAAATTATTATCCAGAATTTTTATGCTCGGCTTTCTCGTAATGATCAAACCATGGTTGATACTTCTTGTGCTGGTTCTTTTATGAAGAAGACTATTGAATTCCGGTGGGATCTTTTGGAAAGAATTAAATGCAACTCTGAAGATTGGGAACTCGACGAAGGTAAAGAGTCGGGTATTAAACTTAAGTATGATTGTGTTAAATCTTTTATGGATACCGATGCTTTTCAAAAGTTTACACTAAATATGGACTTGACTCTGAGATAGTAGCCTCCTTTTGTGAATCATTTGCTACTCATGTTGAACTCCCTAAATAGAAGTGGTTTAAACATCACCCACCTATTAAAGAATAAATTAAAGAACCGGTGCCAGTTAAGGAAGAAACTATACTTTATAATGTTGATCCAGTTGTTCCTTCTGCTTATATACAGAAACCACCTTTCCCTGTTAGGATAAAGGAACATGCTAAAGTTTCAACTGTGGTTAACAAAAGCTATATTAGAACATCTAAACCTGATGAACAAATTAAAGTAGAACCTAGTATTGCTATGGTTAAAGATCTCTTAGAAGAAGATATAGATGGACATGTTATTTACTTCTGTGAAGAAGCTGCTAGAATTGCCAAACCAGATAAAAAGGACAAACATAGACCTATTGTTGGCATGCCTGTCATCTCAGTTAAAATAGGAGATCACTATTATCATGGTTTATGTGACATAGGTGCTAGTGTGAGTGCTATTCCTTACACCTTATATCAAGAAATTATGAATGACATAGCACCTGCAGAAATAGAAGACATAGATGTTACTATTAAACTTGCTAATAGAGACACTATATCACCAATTGGGATTGTTAGAGATTTTGAAGTCTTGTGTGGGAAAATTAAATACCCTACTGATTTTCTTGTTCTTGGTTCGCCACAACATGACTTTTGTCCCATTATCTTTGGTAGACCTTTCTTGAACATTGTTAATGCTAGAATAGATTGTGAGAAGCAAACTGTCGGTGTTAGTTTTGGTGATGAGTGTCATGAATTTAATTTTTTCAAGTTTAGCAGAAAGCTTCATGAAAAATAATTGCCTAGTAAGGATGAATTAATTGGTTTTGCTTTTATTGATGTACCACCTACTGATCCTCTATAACTATATTTGCTAGACCATGAAAATGATTTACATATGCATGAAAAAATGAAATAGATAAAATTTTCTTTGAACAATGTCCTCTGCTTAAACACAATTTGCCTATTGAAACTCTAGAAGGTCCTCCTCCACCTAAAGGTGATCCTGTGTTTGAATTAAAACAATTACTAGACACTTTGAAATATGCTTATCTTGATGAAAAGAAGATATATCCTGTTATTATCAGTGCTAATCTTTCAGAACATGAAGAAGAAAGATTATTGAAAGTTCTAAGGAATCACCGAGCTGCTATTGGATACACTCTTGATGATTTCAAGGGCATTAGCCCCACTCTATGTCAGCACAAAATTAATATGGAACCTGATGCTAAACCCATTGTTGATCACCAACGTCGGCTAAACCCGAAGATGAAAGAAGTGGTAAGAACGGAAATATTAAAACTTCTGGAAGCAGGTATAATCTATCCTATAGTTGATAGTAGATGGGTAAGTCCTGTTAATTGTGTCCCTAAGAAAGGAGGTATTACTGTTGTTCCTAATGATAAGAATGAACTTATTCCACAAAGAATTGTTACATGCTATAGAATGGTAATTAATTTTAGAAAATTGAACAAAGCAACTAGAAAAGATTATTACCCTTTGCCTTTTATTGATCAAATGCTTGAAAGATTATCCAAGCACACACACTTTTGCTTCCTTGATGGATATTCTGGATTTTCACAAATACCTGTTTCTCAACCTGATCAAGAAAAGACCCCTTTTACTTGTCCCTTTGGAACTTATGCTTATAGATGTATGCCTTTGGTTTATGTAATGCACCTGCTACCTTTTAAAGATGTATGACTGCTATATTCTCTGACTTTTGTGAAAAGATTGTTGAGGTTTTTGTGGATGATTTTTCTGTTTATGGGAAGTCTTTTGATGATTGTTTAAGCAATCTTGATCGACTTTTGCAGAGATGTGAACAAACAAATCTTGTCTTGAATTGGGAGAAGTGCCACTTTATGGTTAATGAAGGCGTTGTCTTGGGTCATAAAATTTCTGAAAGAGGTATTGAAGTGGATAAAGCTAAGGTTGATGCAATTGAGAAAATGCCATGTCCTAAAGACATAAAAGGTATTAGTAGTTTCTTAGGTCATGCTGGTTTCTATAGGAGATTTATCAAAGACTTTTCGAAAATTTCTAGGCCTCTTACTAGTCTCTTGCAAAAGGATATTCCTTTTGTTTTTGATGATGATTGTATAGAAGCCTTTGAAACACTCAAGAAAGCCTTAATTCTGCACCTATTGTTCAACCACCTGATTGGAACTTGCCTTTTGAAATTATGTGTGATACTAGTGATTATGACGTTGGTGTTGTTTTAGGACAAAGAGTTGATAAGAAACTTAATGTAATTCATTATGCTAGTAAAACTCTAGAGAGTGCTCAAAGAAATTATGCTACTACTGAAAAAGAATTATTAGTAGTTGTGTTTGCTTGTGATAAATTCAGACCTTATATTGTTGATTCCAAAGTAGCTGTTCACACAGACCATGCTGCTATTAAATATCTTATGGAAAAGAAAGATGCTAAACCTAGACTTATTCAGTGGGTTCTCTTGTTACAAGAATTTGATTTACATATCATTGATAGAAAAGGAGCAGAGAACCCAGTAGCTGATAATTTATCTAGGCTTGAAAATGTGCTTGATGACCCACTACCTATTGATGATAGCTTTCCTGATGAGCAGTTAACTGCAATAAATGTTGCTCACAGTATCCTTGGTATGCTGATTATGATAATTACATTGTTGCTAAATGTTTACCACCTAGCATTACATACCAACAAAATAAAAAAAATCTTCTATGATTTAAGACACTACTTTTGGGATGACCCACATATTTATAAAGAAGGAGTAGATGGTATTATTAGACATTATGTACCTGAGCATGAACAGGGACAAATCCTACGGAAATGTCACTCCGAAGCTAATGGAGGGCATCATGCTGGAGATAGAACTTCTCACAAGGTATTGCAGTCTAGATTTTATGGGCCTACTCTCTTCAAGGATGCCCGTAAGTTCGTCTTATCTTGTGATGAATGTCAAAGGATAGGTAATATAGGTAAGCGTCAAGAAATGCCTATGAATTATTCACTTGCTATTGAACCATTTGATGTTTGGGGATTTTATTACATGGGACCTTTTCCTTCCTCTAATGGGTATACACATATTTTGGTTGTTGTTGATTATGTTACTAAATGGGTAGAAGCTATTCCAACCAGTAGTGCTGATCACAACAACTCTATTAAAATGCTTAAGGAAGTTATTTTCCCAAGGTTTGGAGTCCCTGGATATTTAGTGACTGATGGTGGTTCACACTTTATTCATGGTGTTTTCCGTAAAATGCTTGCCAAGTATGATGTTAACCATAGAATTGCATCACCTTATCATCCTCAGTCTAGTGGTCAAGTTGAACTTAGCAATAGAGAAATAAAATTAATTTTTGCAAAATACTGTCAATAGGTCCAAGAAGAATTGGTCTAAGAAATTAGATGGTGCACTTTGGGCTTATAGGATAGCATATAAAATCCTATGGGTATGTCTCCTTAGAAAATGGTTTATGGAAAAGCTTGTCATTTGCCTCTTGAGTTAGAACATAAAGCATATTGGGCCATCAAAGAGCTCAACTATGATTCCAAACTTGCTGGTGAAAAGAGGTTATTTGATATTAGTTCACTAGATGAATGGAGAACCCAAGCTTATGAAAACACAAAATAATTCAAAGAAAAAGTTAAAAGATGGCATGACAAAAGAATCCAAAAGCATGAGTTTAAAGTCGGAGAATATGTTTGATACGTCTCCGTCGTATCTATAATTTTTGATTGTTTCATGCCAATATTATTCAACTTTCACATGTTTTTGGCAACTTTTTATATGATTTATAGGACTAACCTATTGATCTAGTTCCCAGTGCCAGTTCCTGTTTTTTTGCATGTTTTTTGTATCGCAAAAAATCCATATCAAACGAAGTCAAATGCAATAAAATTTCACGGAGAATTATTTTGGAATATATGTGATTTTTGGGAGTTGGAATCACCACAAACGGAGGCCCACACAGTCCACAAGACACCAGGGCGCGCCAGAGGCCCCTGGCGCGTGGTGGTGGGTTGTGCCCTCCTCGAACGTCGGTTGGAGCTCTACTTCGGACGCAAGGAAACTTATATCCGAAAAAAATCGTGTTCAAATCTTAACGCAATCGGAATTACGTGTCGCGCCCAAGATGCGACCCTATCCAAAAGGAACTCGAAGGTCCCACCAAGGATAGAAGCGCATCTTGAAGACGCTTTTGCAAGGTGGATATCATTACATCAACATTACATAATAGATGGGGATACATACATAAGGCACGAGTGCCACAAGAATACATCAACATCATATACAAGATCAACATCCGACTACGGATGGAACATAAACAGAAACTCAAACAATATCCACCCTGCTAGCCCAGGCTGCCGACCTGGAACCTATCCCCTGATTGAAGAAGAAGCAGAAGAAGAACTCCAAAACAAGCAAACATCGCTCTCGCGTCATGAGCATCACAAACTTGTACCTGCAACTGGTGGTGTAGTAATCTGTGAGCCACGAGGACTCAGCAATCCCATTACCATGGGTATCAAGACTAGCAAAGCTTAATGGGAAAGGAAGGGGTAAAGTGGTGAGGTTGCAGCAGCGGCTAAGCATATATGGTGGCTAACATACGCAAATGAGAGCGAGAAGAGAAACAAAGGAACGGTCGTCAACTAGTAATGATCAAGAAGTGATCCTGAACTCCTACTTACGTCAGACATAACCCAGAAACCGTGTTCTCCTCTCGATTAACCCCGAAAAGAGACACTCACGGTTACGCACATGGTTGGTGTATTTTAGAAGAGTTTGCTTCAAGTTTACTACAACCGGATATTAAAAAATTCCCATCTGCCACATAACCGCTGGCACGGCTCTCGAAAGTTTATACCTGCAGGGTGTCCCAACTTAGCCCATGATAAGCTCTCGCGATCAACGAAGGATATTCCTTCTCCCGGAAGACCCGATCAGTCTCGAATCCGGCTACAAGACATTTCGACAGAATAAAACAAGACCAGCAAAGCCGCTCGATGCGCCGACAATCCCGATAGGAGCTGCACATATCTCGCTCTCGTGGCAACACCGGATGAGACTAGCTACGAGTAAAACCAACCCTCGGGTTGCCTCAAGGTGGCCCCAGCAGTAGCTCGGTTCGAACCAGCACTTAGAGAAGCACCGCCCGGGGGGCTAAATAAAGATGACCCTCGAGAGAGCGACTCCCAAGGGAAAAGTAGGTGGTGGTGAGGCAAATGGTAAAACCAATGTTGGGCCTTGCCGGAGGAGTCTTATTCAAAGCGAACTGTCAAGGGGTCCTATAAATCACCCGCCGCGTTGGGGCGCAAAATCCGGGAACATAATACCGATATGACGGAAACTAGGCGGCAAGAGTGGAACAAAACACCAGGCATAAGGCCGAGCCTTCCACCCTTTACCAAGTATATAGATGCATTAATAAAATAAGATATATTGTGATATCCCAACAAGTAAACATGTTCCAACAAGGAACAACATCTCCATGTTCCAACAAGGAACAAACTTCATCTTCACCGCAACTAACAACGCTATAAGAGGGGCTGAGCAAAGCGGTAACATAGCCAAACAACGGTTTGCTTGGGAAGGGTGCAAAAGGTTAGAGGCTGACATGGCAATTTGGGAGGCTTGATAAACAGTAATAGGTAGCGCAGCATAGCGATAGAACGAAGCAACTAGCATAGCAATGATAGTAGTGAGATCCAGGTAGCGGTCATCTTGCCTGAAATCCCGCAAGGAAGAAGAACGATTCCATGAAGAAGATGAAGCCATGAAGACGAACCAAGCGTAGACGAACGAATCCTCACGATCGCAACGAAACGGGAACTATCGAGAAGAAGCACACAACATGGTAAACACACCACACATAGACAAGACATGATGCACAACAAGCATGATGCATGACAAATCTAGATGAGGCTACTCATGGCAAGAGATGATGCAAACAAGAGCAACACATCAAAGCAAGTTTAAATGAGGCCGGGAACAACATATAACAATTCCGGTAAGTCCTCATATGCAAATTTCGAAATTGGTCCAGATCTGAATAAACCTTATGTTCAAGTTGTTAAACAGCAAGTTAAAATGCACCAAGATGATCTACACGAGATTCTAGTCAAGTTACATATAAAGTTCATTAGATTCGGAGCTACGTCCTAGAAGATATGAGCAAAACAAGTTAAACATGGCATTGATTCAAAATGCATACAAACATCAAGCAAACACCTCAAAACAAGGATGCAACATAATAATATGAAGCTACATGCAAAATCAAGCAAGTTTCATATAGAGCACACTCAAAACGGAGCAACGGTTCAACACATACACCCTATACAAGTTTAAAGGACAACAATCTGTCCAAAACAGCAAGTAGGCATATTGCAAGCGTCAAAACAACATACTACAGCACCTCAACGTAATGACAAAAGGCATGGGCATGAAGTACAGGTAAAGCATAACAAAACATGAACACTGATCTATCTCTGGAAATCACTAGAGCATGCTCAAACACACATGGCAAGATTGCAAATAATAACAGGTTCACAGACTTTGCAGAATTCACAGGACATGGCAGAAATAACATCAGGTTAACATGTTTAGAGCTACGAAACAACATGTTACAGGAACTTATCATGGCAAACAAAGGCATGGCATGACTCTACTGAATGCATAGAACAGAAGTCCCTTACTGACCATGAGCCAAAAGGGATCAGAAAATACAATTGCAAGCATGTGAACATAGCAAAAACATAAACAGATTCAGACTTGGTGAAAAACTGGAGCATGGCATAAACAGATAACAAGTAGGCATGTTTACGAGCTCGATGCACTCACTATGAGGCATTGAATGATAAACTAAGCATACACCCAGCAACTAGACATGGTATAGAAGCTATACATGGCAAGAACAACAACATAGCATACACGGATCAACTACAACAACCTTGGCAAAATTTAATAACATGTAAACAATCTGCCAGGAAACATTTTATAGCAAAAGTAGAGCTCGATTGACTCAAGCTATGGCACTCCATAATTGCAAAAAAGGGAATGGATGGATAGAGAATAAACATATGTTCAAAACATCCTTACTGAAGTATCTCAAAATAAGCATTGATCTCTCTGTAGCATCAAGTTTACATGGCATAAAAATATCAGCAGAACAGGGGCTGAAATCAGCAACATCACGAAGCCTAGTTTGCATGCTTGTGCTAGTCACCAAAGAGATCACAAAAATACATGGCATACACCCCTGTAAAGATGGCATGGCATAGTACAAAACACATGTAGGACTCAAGTTCATAGGATGCACACATCAATCATGGAAAAAATGACAAAAGTGCATGTTCTGATAAGAATCTGAAACTAACATCACATAGCCCTCTTCCAACAGCATTTCGGGAATCAAGATGAGCTCAAATGAAAATGATGCAATGAGATGAAATGATGTGCTCGTCGAGGCGAACAATTTGACATATTACATGCACGAAACGGAGCTACGGATGCAGAGTTATGATGCGATGAAAATGCATAAAAATACTGAAATACTCGGGGACTTAGAGAAAAACGGAGGGGGGAAAGTCAACCTCGTTTACAGATCCAGATCCGAGGCACGATTCCCGAGGATCGCCGGGGTTCTTGCCGGAGAGGAGGGAGGACGGCGACCGGAGGTTGGAGAGGGGCGGAGGAGGCTGGGCGGCGCCAGGCGCCGGAGGCGACGGGCGACGGCGACGGCGACGACGCCACAAGGCTGGCGCGGCCTGGGCTCGCCCGGCGGCGGCGGAGACCGGCGCGGGCGCTGGGAGCTCAGCGGAGCTCGCGGCGGAGCGGACGGGCGCTGGCGGCACGGGAGCCGCCAGCGGGCGGCGGCGCAGCGGCCGAGGGCGCTGGAGGCGCGCTGCCGGGCGGCGATCGGAGGCGGAGTCTGGCGGCGGCGCGCGAGAGGCGCGAGGCGGCGGGCGCTGGGCGAGCGCTGGCTCGAGGGCCTCGCTGGCTCGCCACGGGCGGCGGCGGGAGCGGCGGCGCCACGTGGCAGCACGGGATTCATGGGAACGGCGGCAGGATTTCGTCCGTGAGCGAGAGGAGGAGAAAATTAGGGTTAGGTGGAAATCATCCGCGAATTTCGGGGAGAATGTGTTTATATAGGCATAGGGGCTAGGAGACTCCAAATGAGGTGCGGTTTTCGGCCACGCGATCGTGATCGAACGACCGAGAGCATGGAGGGAGTTTGCTGGGTTTTAGGCCACTTTGAAGGGTGTTGGGCTGCAAAGAGAAGGAGGCTTTTACGGTTACCGGTTAACTGCTGAGTACCAAACGACCTCCAAATGGCACGAAACTTGACAGGCGGTCTACCGGTGCTATACCAAGGCCGCTTGGCAAACCTCGTTCCATTCCAAGAACATTTAACACCCACACATGAAAAGAGGCAAAAGGGGGCGCCGGAGACATAGGAGTGCCGGATTGCAAAACGGACAACAGGGAAAATGCTCGGATGCCAGAGACGAACACGTATGCAAATGCGATGCACATGACGACATGATATAAAATGCAGATGATGACATGGCAAAGTGCAACACGCAAGCAAATGACATGGCAAGGACGGCGAATAACTGGCGGACACTTGGCGCATCGAATCCGGGGCGTTACATTACGGATCTCCAGGAATATAAGAAATAGTTTTCGGCCAAATCTGGGGAACGCGAAACAGAAGAGAACGGAGAGGGAGATCCAATCTCAGAGGGGCTCCCACCCCTCCGCCGTCATGGAGACAAAGGACCAGAGAGTGAATTCTCCTCCCATCTAGGGGGGAGGACAAGGAAGAAGAAGAAGGAGGGGGGCTCTCTCCCCCTCGCTTCCGGTGGCGCCGGAGTGCCACCGAGGCAACGATCGGGACGGCGATCTACATCAACAATCTTGCTACTGTCAACACCAACTTTCTCCCCCTCTATGCAATGGTGTAACACCTCTTCCCCCGATGTAATCTCTACTTAAATATGGTGCTCAACTCCATATATTATTTCCCAATGATCTATGGCTATCCTATGATGTTTAAGTAGATTCGTTTTGTCCCGTTAATCGTGATCTTGGTTGGTATGATTGTATATTTTATTTATGGTGCTGTCCTATGATGCCCTCCATTCTCGCGCAAATGTGAGGGGCCCCGCTGTAGGGTGTTGCAATATGTACATGGTTCGTTTATGGTGGGTTGCGAGAGTGACAGAAGCTTAAACCCGAGTAAGTGGGGTATGACATATGGGAGTAAAGAGGACTTGATACTTAATGCTATGGTTGGGTTTCACGACCTTAATGATCTTTAGTAGTTGCGGATGCTTGCTAGGGGTCCAATCATAAGTGCATATGATCCAAGTAGAGAAAGTATGTTAGCTCATGCCTCTCCCTCATATAAAATTACAAGAATGATTACCGGTACTTGTTATCAATTGCCTAGGGACAAATAACTTTCTTGTTGACACAAACCCTTTTACTAAACACCTAACTTTTATTATCATGCAAAGTACTTCTAGTTTTATTCTTGCAAGGTAGTTCTAGCATCACTCCTACAAACTAGTTTCATACTTGTTTTCGGTAAAGCAGACTTCAAGTTTGCGTAGGGTTGTATCGGTGATCGACATAACTTGAGGGAATATTTGTTTTTACCTTTAGCTCCTCGTTGGTTGATAGAACTTGATGAAGATCAAGACGAAGAGGGAGGATCCTATGGACGCCATCAAGGGAGACAAGGGCAAGGAAGCTACCGTAGATCCATCCCCGGTGGCAGCACAAGCAGTGCTGGCCGAGGAGGAAAAATATATCCTTAAGCCCTACCTTACTCACCTTACTCCTGCTGAGATTGAGGCTTTTCGCGTCATTGAAATAGTTCGCATACAAAATAAGTATCTCATTCATGAAAGTATTTTGCATCAAGAGCATATCATCCATCTTCGGAGCGTCATCCGTCGATTGGAGAATCTCTTGATCCTTAAGGACAGGATCGCTTTATCACCACCATCATCTTCTTCACCACCAAAGGAGAATTGAGTATAGGGTATGGGCACTCCCCTTGGCTTCCACCAAGCTTGGGGGAGGTGCCCCGGTATCGTATCATCCCACTATATTTTTGCTTTTACTTATTTTAGTTCGATCTTTTTGCTTTAGATGAATAAAAGTTAGTTCAATCCATTCTTCCTTGAGAGCTTGCTTAGTGATCTATCCTTGTAATCGTGCGCGAGTTATATAATAAAGTTTAGTTTGAGTTTTTTGCTTTCTTTACTTCCATGTTGCAATTAAAGAAAAGAAATAAGAAAGAACAAGATAAAGGAAATAAATAAAAGGAAATAAATAATGAAAATATCATATACTAATCCTATGGTAGGTGATGACACCACATAAGGAAAAGTATAAGCAGAAAATTTTATTAGAGATTGACAAACATAGCATTAGACAATGATGCAACTCATGAAAGAATTAATAAGGGAGAGAAGATTCACATATAAATATACTATCCTGAAAATCTTTTGTGATTTTGAGCCCTCATCACAATAATATATGCCAAAATTGTTCACATTGGACAAGGAAGACAACTTACTGGTTTATGTTTGTTTATATTCACATAGAAGTCATATTGTCATAGATCCTTCAACATGTGGTGCTTGCCCCCTATCTTTGCTAGCCAAAAATTCCGCACTAAGTAGAGATACTACTTGTGAATCCAAAAACCCTTAAACCCAAATCTTATTTTCAAGTGTCCACCATACCTACCTAGGGATTGAGCAAGATCCCTCAAGTAAGTTGTCATCGGTTCAAAAAGGCAATAAAAATTGCTTCTAAATGTGTGAGATCATTTAGTGTAATATAAAATTGAGCGTTGCACGAACTTGTGATGGTGAAGAATAAAAGCGACAGACTACATAATAAAGGTCGCTATCACAAGGGGCAATGTAACGTGACGTTCTTTTGCACTAAGGGGTTGAGCATACAAAGAAATAAGCGCATGGCAACCTCTGCTTCCCTCTGTGAAGGGCCTATCTGTTCTTAACGTATTTACTTTTATGCAACGAGTCAAAGTTTTCCTTCTATTCCTTTTTATTTTTCTCCTTTGGCAAGCATCATGTGGTGAGGAAAGATCTAGGCACATATGTCCAGCTGAATATAGATAGCATGAGTTATTATTGTTGACATCACCCTTGAGGTGAGTACGTTGGGAGGGGAAACTATAAGCCCCTATCTTTCTATGTGTCCGATTGAAACGTTTTGCTCATGTGTATGCGGTGAGTGTTAGGAATCATAGAAGACTATATGATGGTTGAGTATGTGGACTTGCCTAAAGGCTCCGATACGTGACCCTTCCTGAAAAGATGATGAATTGTAGTTGCAAAGTTGACTGAGAACATAGTTTGTTGGTTTCTAATAGAGTTTTTACTTTATACTTCGATTGTGTGATGAATTGTTACTTATTCATGAGAAGTATATGATAAAAGTTCTATGATAAAAGTATTATGTTTAATTATGTTGCTGTTATAATAATCAACATGATGCTTCTATGTCCGTATTTTGTTTTTATCGACACCTCTCTCTCAAAGCATGTGGACATGTTTTTTGATTTCGGTTTTTGCTTGAGGACAAGCGAGGTCTAAGCTTGGGGGAGTTGATACGTCCATTTTGCATCATGTTTTCTTACTGTTATTTATAATGTTTTTATCCATAATAATGCTTTTGGAGTAATTCTTATGCCTTTTCTCTCATAATATGCAAGGTATACACAAAGAGGGAGAGTTCCGATAGCTAGAAATCTGGACCTGAAAAAGCTACGTCAGGCTACCTATTCTACACAACTCCAAATGAGCTAAAACTTCACGATGATTTTTTATGGAATATTTGAGAAATATTGGAGAAAATAACTACCAGAGGGGGCCCACCAGGTGGGCACAACCCACCTGGGCGCGCCAGGTAACCCAGGCGCGCCCTGGTGGGTTGTGCTCACCCAGGCCCACCTCCGGTGCCCATCTTCTGGTATATAGGTCATTTTGACCTAGAAAAAAAAATAAAGAGAGGACTTTCGGGACGGAGCGCCTCCGCCTCGAGGCCGAACTTGGGTAGGAGCAGTTTTGCCCTCCGATGAAGCGATTCCGCCGGGGGAACTTCCCTCCCGGAGGGGGAAATCATCGTCATCATCATCACCAACAACTCTCCCATCTTGGGGAGGGCAATCTCCATCAGCATCTTCAACAGCACCATCTCATCTCAAAACCTAGTTCATCTCTTGTGTTCAATCTTGTTACCGGAACTATAGATTGGTGCTTGTGGGTGACTAGTAGTGTTGATTACATCTTGTAGTTGATTACTATATGGTTTATTTGGTGGAAGATTATATGTTCAGATCCAATATGCTATTTAATACTCCTTTGATCATGTGCATATTATCATTTGTGAGTAGTTACTTTTGTTCTTGAGGTCACGGGAGAAATCATGTTGCAAGTAATCATGTGAACTTGATATGTGTTTGATATTTTGATAGTATGTATGTTGTGATTCCCTTAGTGGTGTCATGTGAACGTCGACTACATGACACTTCACCATATTTGGGCCTAAGGGAATGCATTGTGGAGTAGCAATTAGATGATGGGTTGCGAGAGTGACAAAAGTTTAAAAAACCCAGTTTATGCGCTATTCCGTAAGGGACCTATTGGATCCAAAAGTTTAGTGCTATGGTTAGAATTTATTCTTAATACTTTTCTCGTAGTTGCAGATGCTTGCGGGAGGATTAATAATAAGTAGGAGGTTTATTCAAGTAAGAACATCACCTAAGCATCGGTCCACCCACATACCAAATTATCAAAGTAGCGAACACAAACCGAACCAACATGATGAAAGTGACTAGATAAAATTCCTGTGTACCCTAAACAACACTTTGCTTATCATAAGAGACCGTTTTGGCATGTCCTTTGCCTTAAAAGGATTGGGCTACCTTGCTGCACTTTTGTTACTACTATCGTTACTTGCTCGTTACAAATTATCTTGCTATCAAACTACTCTGCTACTTATAATTTCAGCACTTACAGACATTTCCTTGTTGAAAACCACTTGTCATTTCCTTCTGCTCCTCGTTGGGTTCGACACTCTTTACTTATCGAAAAGAGCTACAATTGATCCCCTATACTTGTGGGTCATCAGCTGGTTTCTCCAATGTGACTAAATACGGTGCCAAACATATGTGATATTCTTTTAGTCTTGCAGCATTTAGCGTTAGTGTTATGGATGTTAAATTTTATTTTCAATATTCAAAAACATCCTATTCATAATAGGAGTATGGCCTTTTTGTTCATAATATCAAAAAACTATTGTTTTCTATTAAACAACAGACTTGCAACTTCTATGCAATGGGCTAGAGTATACAGAACTCTACAATGAATTATGAAAATAGGCCAACCAGGCCCGTGTGGAAAGAAAATTGGTTGTTTGGTTGTCTGCATTCACTACTGGGCCTACATCGCACTGAACTTAAAGCAGCTCCCAAATAGTTCCTTTAGGAACCACCGAATCGGCAGTTTCCAGCCAGTCAGGCTGAGTTGAGCCACATTGAGCACACATGATGGCCCCTTGCATGAGAGTATGTCAGTGCGATGTGAGCTAGTACACAGTCTGTACGTGTTATCTTATCCTACCTTCACTAAGCTCTTATCTAGTCTCCTTTTTCTTTCATAACGGTGCTTCGATTCGAGGTAAGGTCTACACGAAAAAGAAGCACTTCGATGTTGTGCTTCCATTTAGGCGATCGGTTCATAGTTTCGTCGGCCATAAATGTTCAATTTTGTGTTCATGTCCAGAGCTATTTTGAAAGAATTTTCTCAAATTAATTGCGCATAGTCGACCGTTGAAATTTCCTTTAACTAGTAGCTTCATCTTGTAGTTTCACACTGTTGGAGATATGCCCTAGGGGCAATCATGTATGATGATATTTCCTATGTGTTTATGAATAAAGATAGTCCTTGGACGTTATCAATGATGTGTATCATCAAGTACGTGACTTGTTTGCGGGACTATGCATTGTATGATGGTTGTCCTAAAAGGTCCTTAGTCGAAAGGGTTGTGTGGATGCGCAGCCGACTAGACTAGCATATGACACGATGAATGGCTCGATCTCACTAGCCATGGAGCATTGGATGCTAACCGGATAATATGGACTTGGAAGGATTTGGTCGGATTCAACGTAGTTGGATCCGAGTCGAGATAAGGTCCGAGTCAGACCGACCCAACCATGAGACGCAACAATATGTCATTTGTGAGTCTATAGTACAACATACGTTCTATATCCTAAGACCTGAGCTGGCGCATACACTCGGGCTGGTGAAGGACCTACTTTGGGCCGACCAAAATGCTACTCCGTGACTAGATAGTTACAAAGGTAGGTTTCGGGCTTGTCCAGACCTGTGTTGCGAGACATGGTCGAGCAACATGGGATTTGCCCCTCCAATCATGAGAGATATACTCTGGGCCCCTCGTGTGATCCGACCAAGATAAGCATAGCCATGTGATTAGGATTATGAGATAATCCGGTTTGTGGTCGACATCACTAGAACGAGACAGAGGTCGGGCTAGCACAAGGATGACAAACTCGCCTTGAGCCCGATAACATATATCGTGTGGAAAAGGGAACAAAACTGTGACACGTTGTATAGGTTCGCCTAAGCAGCTTCATCGGATACTTGGAGTCGGCACGTTTTGCTAGAAGCCGCTACCGACTAGCCGAACCAGATGTGATCTGACTCGTGACCAAGTGAGCGAGAACCTAAGGGGTCGCGCGCTTAAGGGAAGGAACCTATGAGTCTGTACATGACTCCACGAGTCGGATGTGATCCTACTCGGACTCGGATCCAGGCCGGACAAACTTTGGGATTTAGGATCCATGCGGGGCCCAAGTGTTGAGCCCGTGATGGATGCCTATATATAGTGGAGGTGCATCACACTCATTCGGTTGATCGCTTCAGCGCTGTCACTAGTTTTGCATGTGTTGTGAATAGCCACATCCACTCGCCGTCGACTGTGTGATCGGACCTAGCAGTCCGCCGCATAGTGTTCCTCCTGCATATGCGGGTACCGTTAGATGTGGTGCACTAGTGCCACTCTGACACCTGTACGTGGGATCCGATGACCGGCTGTTCGAGGGAGATCAGACGAGGAGGAGACGACTCTGGGGACGCGCTGCCCCAACTCTACTTCCGCTGCACGGCACTGCGCGTCTAGTGGTAAGGATCCATGATCCATTCCCGTAGCATGTTCCTGATTGTTCTGCACGTAGTAAATTTTTAATTTGCAGTCGACGCACCCTACCATAGAACCCAACACACACTTTGCACATTTTTTGTTTCAACGATCGTAGACGATTAGATCTACATCTTCCTCATGAACTATACATATGTATATGTGTGATATGTTTTAACACTCGTTAATCTCCTTCATCCCTTCTAATCCTCCTCTCGGCCTCCTCTCATGCGTCCAACTGCACTGGCACCACCACCGGTGTTATTTCTCCGCAAGGCGCGGGAGCGCCGGGCGGGGTGCTCCAGCAGAAAAATTGTCGTCGGCCTCGTCGTGGTCTTGGTGATGCTGCCTTGGCTTCTTGGCTCGCTGCAGGTGTCGAACTACCCGATGATCGTCGCCAGGACCGGAGCTTAGGTGGAGCTGTACTTCCACAATGGGAGCGGACTTTCATGATGCTGACCGCCGCCATGTCCTCTGTGCACGCCTACATGTTGCTCGCTGTCGCCATGGCGCGCGCACTGCATTTTTTCTCCTCTGTCATCTGCCTCAATGCCCTTCTATTCGTCCTTCAGCACAGACATTCTTTGTGGCGACGACACGAGAAAGTAGTTCACCGCACCACCATCGGATGCAGTGGACGGTGGCCACGGCACCGAGTCTAGCAGCGGCGCGGCGAACAAGTTGCTTGCGTCGTCGCCACCATCCACCGCAGTCACCAAGGCAGTGTGTAACTCTATATGTTATGTGTAGTTGTTAACTCTTAATCATATCCCATGCTTACAACCAAACACTATGTAGTTGCATGTGCCGAGCCAATGCACGACACCAAACGCCATGCCAAAATTGCACCCCCCCCCCAAATGCAAGAAGCCTAGATGCGGCAATCAAACGATGTGCATATGTTGTTTTTTTTTTGCCTGTTTTCGCTCAGCTAGGCTCAACTGGGACAAGCATGCAATGCAGGCAAATTCCTAGATGACAACCAAATACTCCCTAACACCCTGGTCCAACACAAAAAAAACATCCCATAATGCACCTTCCCTTTTTCTGTTGGTATATCCCCTTCCCGCTCGATTCCTGCCGTAGCGGGACATTTCTCATCGGAGCCACCTCCTTTAAAACCAGATGACGTCCACCTCATCTTTGTCGTGCATTGCAATAGGGATATTTTTTTATTTTAACAATATAATAGAGTGGGTTAAACTAACATATATTATTGACACAAAACAACAAATAACTATAGAGATCATTCTCAAAGGTCCACTCAACTTTGCAAAAGCACACTGGCATTGGAGGCGAGTGGCAATGTGAACATATTCCTAGTCACCAATAAGCTCCACTGTAAGGGCATATTTATCCCTAAGGTGTTTTGGTGATTGATGACAATGCTTTTGCGGACTAATAGTGTGCCTTGAGTTTCTCAGACGTTTCATCGCTAGGCACAAGATTGTTTGGTGCCCCTCGAAGACTATTGAAGACGGCGTTTTTCTACGTTTCTTTTTGGTGGATTTGAGTCGTAGGAAAGCCGTACTATTAAGAGGGGGTCCGCGTCGAAAAGGTTCGGGTGGAATCATCACGTACACGTTTTCTTCCTTGTCTCCACCTTTCCCTTGCGCTTTGGAGCATCCTCCATCTATCATCTATGCATTGTCCTGGTTGCTGATTTTGGGCTTGCGGTAGTACTGCTCCCTGGAGCGGTAGTACCACAGGCACCTATGGTAGTACCGTACTTCGGTGCGGTAGTACCGCAGGAACCCACGGTAGTACCGCTCCTCTGGAGCCATAGTACCATGGCCCCCAGGCCAAGTGCCGCTGCATTACGGTAGTAGGGGCGGATGTAATTTTTAACATCCGCGCCTCCGCGGTAGTACCGCACCTTGTGTGCGGTAGTACCGCGTGCGGCCTGGCTCAGCTGCCATGCGGTAGTACCGCTCCTCCAGCCGTAGTACCGTGTCGGATTTTTGCATCGTTTGTTTTTCGGCGGAAGTAGGCACGGATGTATTTTTATTCATCCGCGCTCTTCCCAGGCTAGGACATTCCTGCCTTGCGGTAGTACCACAAGGGCGAGCGGTAGTACTGCGCTTGCGGAAGTACCATTCTCAGCCTCTGTGCTTCGGGCTTGTTCTAGTTCCTGCCATTGCAGCGGTAGTACCGCGGCCCCTCATGGTAGTACCGCATGGCCTTGCGGTAGTACCGCTTGTCAGGGGCGGTAGTACCGTAAGTCGGGCTGGTTAGGTGGATAACGGTTGGATTTTGTCCACAGCTATAAAAGGGGTGTCTTCTTCCTCTAGTTGACTACCTCTTCCAACCCTAAGCTCCATTGTTGCTCCAAGCTCCAATTTCGCCCGATTTCACTCCCTAGCCAATCAAACTTGTTGATTTGCTCGGGAGTGGCTGAGAAGGCCCCGATCTACACTTCCACCAAGAGAAATTTGATTCCCCACACTAATCCCTTGCGGATCTTGTTACTCTTGGGTGTTTGAGCACCCTAGACGGTTGAGGTCACCGCGGAGCCATAGTCCATTTTGGTGAAGCTTCGTGGTGTCGTTGGGAGCCTCCAATTAAGTTGTGGAGATTGCCCCAACCTTGTTTGTAAAGGTTCGGTCGTCGCCTCCAAGGGCACCAATAGTGGAATCATGGCATCTCGCATTGTGTGAGGGTGTGAGGAGAATACGGTGGCCCTAGTGGCTTCTTGGGGAGCATTGTGCCTCCACACCGCTCCAACGGAGACGTACTTCCCCTCAAAGGGAAGGAACTTCGGTAACACATCCTCGTCTTCACCGGCTCCACTCTTGGTTATCTCGCGCCTTTACTTGTGCAAGCTTATTTGTGTTTTATCTCTTGCTTGCTCGTGTGCTTATTGTTGTTGCATCATATAGGTTGCTCACCTAGTTGCATATGTAGACAACCTACTTTGATGCAAAGTTTAAATTGGTAAAGAAAAGCTAAAAATTGTCAGTTGCCTATTCACCCCCCCCCCCTCTAGTCAACTATATCGATCCTTTCAATTGGTATCAGAGCCTCGTATCTTTATTAAGGACTTTACCGCCCGAAGAGTATGGTTGACGTCGTAGAAGGTGTGGAGGAGCACTCCGGTGCGAATCCGGTCTCTTTACGGAGATGGGGAACATGATCTCGTGAGGAATTCAATGTGGCGTTGGACACATTGAAAACCTCCATGACGACCGAGGTCGAAAGCATGTTTAATAAATTCTTAGAAGGGCTTAAACTCTCCACCGCACCGTTGAAAGTGGGTGATCCCGCCAACAAGGTGATGGATGCTACCTCCGACAAGGGGGAAGCTACTAGCGAGAAAGCCTCTTCTTCTAGTGGTAAAAATGGCACCGACATCTTTGCCCATGTGGAACCTCCACTTGTCTATGATGGACCGCTTCCTTCCACTCATATGAATCATGCCGGCCCGACCCCTAAGATTGAGAAGAATGTAGAATTTGATTCTTGGGTCTATCGTTTTAAGCGTCATTTAAATCATGTGAACACTAACTTTTAGAGAAACATTGAAGAAGGTTTCTATCCGCATGACCGAAGCAACTTCCCTCCTAGAGAAGCCGTGGATAATCAATTCAATGAGAATGCTCTCTTCATCATCCAAGAAGCAATCCCACCCGAAGACCTTCCTCATCTTCGGCCCTACTCCTTGGCCAAAGATGCTTGGGGCCAAGTGGTTTCCCTCTATCGGGGAAGCGCAAGCATTCAACGCTCCAACTATGAAGTGGTGCAAGATGAAGCCGATGAGTTTGCAATGAAAGAAGATGAAGAACCTCGTGAGCTTTATCGGAGGGTAACCAAACTCGCGGTCTCTGTCCAAGATCATGGAAGTAAGGACATGGATGACAATTGGATCAAGCGCAAATTCCTCAAGGCAATGATGCCCTACCACAAATCCATGTCCTCCGTCATTCGTCAAAGGCCGGACTTCCACACCTTGTCCTCAAGTGATGTGCTGGATGAGTTCGTTGCTATGAGCATCTTGGACAAGATCGCCGCCAATGCGGTACTTCGTTCTCAAAGAGTAAAGAAACCCAACCTTGCTCTAAAGGCCAAGGTTAGTATGGAGGAAGAGGATGAAGAGGAAGAAGAGGAGAGAAACCTCAAAGATATGAAGTACGCCTATCATGAACACATGGCCCTTGCTTCAAGGCAATTTTGGAGCAAGAAGAACTCAAGGCCCAACTTCAACAAGAACAATTCAAGTGGCGCAAAGGGCAAGGAACGAGTGAGGACTTGCTTCAATTGTGGCAATGTGAGCCACTTTGTTGCGGAGTGCCCTTATGATAAGAGGGAAGACAATGGTGGCAAGCTCATCCGAAAGGACAAGGCCAAGTCGTTCCCCAACAAGAGCAACTTCACCAAGAAGACTCCTCCCAAGGCATTGGTGGTACAAGAAGAGTACAATGAGGATGATGACGATGATGAAGATGGTGAGTCGGTTGCCATGGCCTCCGTTGCCATTGCGATGACTCCATGGGTGTCTCTCTTCAACTCACCCAATGAGAGCATCACCGCCAAGTGCCTCATGGCTAAAGCCACCAACAAGGTAACCCCCAACATCAAAACTACCATCATTAATCATACTTCTTCGACGGATAGCATTGATGAACATGAGGGAACTAATATGGAGGAGAACGAGTTTGAGGCCTTTATGGGCAAACTCAAGGGTAAATCCAAGAAGCACTTCGTTGCTCTCTTGGAACAACTTGGTGAAGCCAATGGCATGATCGAGGCTCACGAAGATACCATCTCTAAGATGGAGGGGCATAGTCATGACTATGCCGATGAGATTTTGCATCTTTCCAATGCTCTTGAGGAAGAGCATGGTCTTCGTTTGGCTCTTGAGGAGTCACACAATGATGATCATGCTAAATTAAAGAAAGATCTTGATCATGCTCTTGTTGTTTCTCGTGTGCTAAACTCCGAGAAGGCAAAGCTTGGGGTTGATCTACCTAGACTCAAAGAGGAGTTTGACATTCTCGACAAGGCTCACAAAGTCTTGAAGTGTGTACATGCTAGCCTCAAGGAGTCTCATGATCAACTCCAAGTGAAGCTAACCAAGGAGAAAGCCACCTTTCCTCATATGGAGTTAATTGATAATGCAAATGCTACTAACCCTTGTTGTGAGCATGTGCATCTTGTTGAGGAGAATGCTAAGTTGAAGGAACAACTTGAGAAAGGCCTTGTGTCATGCATACAAGGTGAGAAGAACCTCAACGGCCTTTTGAGCAATCAAAAGGAAGTTGTGGCCAAGGAGGGGATTGGGTTCGCACCCAAGCCCAAGAACAAGAAGAAGATTGACAAGACCAAACGACCTCCTCCTCTCAAGCAAACGTTTGTGAAGGAGGGAGAGGGTGCTTCCAAGGAGAAGAAGATCGATGCGAAGGGTGGCGGTGTCAAGAAGGGCAATGCCACCCCTCCCAACAAAGCCGGCGACTTTAATCCTTCTTATGTGTTATGTCGTGCTAGTGATGGGCATGTTTATGCCAAATTTGTTGGTTCTCCTCATGAATATATTGAATGGTCTATCTAGGTTCCTAAGACCCTTGTTACTAACATCAAAGGACCCATTACAAAATGGTTACCTAAAACCAAGCATTGATCTCTTGTAGATGTTTGCTTCCGGTGGGGGATCATGGTTGCTCGATAGTGGAGATACAAATCATATGACCGGAAGAAAGGACTTGGTGGTGGACGTGCACAAGATTCCATATATGCCCACCAATGTCGAGTGGGGTGATGCCTCGTCTTCTAAGGTATTGGGACTCGGAAAGGTTGTCATTTCTCATGATCTCACGATCGAGAAGGTCATGCTTGTTGAGTCCCTTGCATACAATTTGCTTTCCGTTCGTCAACTTGCAATCATGGGCTTTGCCACTTTCTTTGATATTGATACCGTGGCCCTCTTGTGGAGCAAGACTCTTAAAGTAGCCTTTGTTGGGCATGTCGAGAACGGTCTATATGTGATTAACTTTTCGGAGCGACCCACTAAGACGGCGACATGCCTAATGGCTAAAGTTGACGTGGGATGGCTTTGGCATCACCGTTTAGCCCATGTCAATATGAGATCTTTGTGAAGTATTCTCAAGGGGGACCATGTCCGTGGACTAACAAATGTTAGTTTTGCTAAAGATAATGCTTGCAGTGCCTGTATCGAAGGAAAGCTTCATGAGAAGGCTCACCCTCCCTCGACTATCATTTACTCGAAGAGGCCTTTAGAGCTCCTTCATTTGGATCTCTTTGGGCCTCCATCCTTTGATAGTCTTGGGGGTAGGAAGTATTGCTTGGTGATTGTGGATGAATATTCAAGATACACTTGGGTGTATTTCTTCAAGAGGAAGAGCGAGACCCAACAAACCGTCATTGACTTTGCAAATGAAGCCCAACGTCAACACAATGCAAAGATCTTGACAATAAAAAGTGAAAACGGCACCGAGTTCAAGAACTACACCTTGGATGAGTTCCTTAGTGATGAGGGGATCAAGCATCAATATTCCGCACCTTACACCCCTCAACAAAACGGTGTTGCGGAGAGGAAGAACCGGACGTTGATGGATGCGGCAAGGACCATGATGGCGGAGTTCAAGTCTCCATACAACTTTTGGGCGGAAGCCATCAACATAGCGTGTCATGCATCCAATCGGCTCTACCTCCGCAAGGGCTTGAACAAGACTCCATATGAGATACTCACCGGTAACAAGCCCAACCTCAAGTACTTTCGGGTGTTCGGGTGTAAGTGTTTCATTCTCAAGAAAGGTGTTCAGTTGTCTAAATTTGAGGCTAGAGCTTATGAGGGCATATTTGTTGGTTATGCTACAAACTCTCATGCTTACCATGTCCTCAATAAATCCACGGGACTTATTGAGGAGACATGTAACGTGGAGTTTGATGAGAATAATGGCTCCCAAGTGGAGCAAAGTGGCACTTGTGATGTAGGTGATGAAATTCCTCCTCAAGCCATAAGAAGAATGGGTGTTGGTTTTATCCTACCCATTGAGGAACCCCTTGTGGCCGAAGGAGAAGGAAAATGCTCCACTCTAGTGGAGCCATCACCAACCCAAGGCCCACACGCTTCCGAAGAACAAAGTGAAGGCCCTCAACCTCATGAACAAGACCAAGGGGAAGATCATGCTCAAGACGGTGTTGACACACCAAGTGATGCTCAAGGTCAAGTTCTCTCCTCCGAGCAAGTTCAAGATCAAGAACAAGCTCAAGACGGCGCTCAAGATGATCAAGTGACCGCTCCTCAACTCACCACCGAGGAGGAATTGGAGCGTCGTGCCACCAAGATTGCATCCAAGCTCTCCACCAAGGGTCATCTCATGAAGAATGTGCTTGGAAGCATTCAAAAGGGGGTAAGCACCCGTAGACAATTGGCAAACTATTGTCAACATCACGCGTTTGTCTCTTGTGTTGAACCCCAAAAGGTATATGAAGCACTCGAAGATCCGGATTGGCTTAATGCCATGCATGAAGAACTCAGCAACTTTGAGTACAATAAGGTGTGGAGATTGGTGCCAAGGCCGATGGGGAACCACAATGTCATTGGAACCAAGTGGATATTCAAGAACAAGCAAGATGCTCATGGGACCATCATTCGCAACAAGGCAAGATTGGTGGCACAAGGCTACTCCCAAGTCGAGGGTATTGACTACGGTGAAACCTTTGCTCCTGTTGCTCGCCTTGAATCCATTCGTTTGTTGATTGCTTATGCTTCCCATCACAACTTTAAGTTGCAACAAATGGATGTGAAGAGTGCTTTTCTTAATGGTCCTATTAATGAGTTGGTTTACGTCAAGCAACCCCCCGGGTTCGAGGATCCCTACTTTCCCGATCATGTGTATCAACTCGATAAGGCACTCTATGGCCTTAAAAAAGCCCCACGTGCGTGGTATGACCACCTTACCGAGTTGTTACAAGATCGTGGGTTTGAAGTTGGGCTAATCGATCCCACTCTTTTTACTAAGAAGGTCAAAGAGGAGTTGTTTGTGTGCCAACTATATGTTGATGACATTATCTTTGGTTCCCCTAACAAAGCTTTCAATGAGGAATTTGCCGCACTCATGACCTCAAAATTCAAGTTGTCTTCCATGGGAGAGTTGAAGTTCTTTCTCGGTTTCGAAGTGAAGCAAAGAAGAGAAGGAACCTTCATCAACCAAGCCAAATACACTCAATACATGCTCAAGAGATTCAAGCTAAGTGATGTCAAGCCGGCTTCCACTCCAATGCCCACCAAGTGCCAACTTGACATTGATCCCAATGGTAAAGCGGTGGATCAAAAGGTATATCGTTACATGATTGGATCCTTGCTTTACCTTTGTGCATCTAGACCGGATATCATGTTGAGTGTGGGAATTTGTGCACGGTTTCAAGCCGCACCTAAGGAAAGCCACTTTGTGGCGGTCAAGCGAATCTTTCGATATTTGGCTCATACCCCAAACTTTGGCTTATGGTACCCAAGAGGAGCAAACTTCAAGCTTGTAGGATATTCGGACTCTGATTGGGCGGGAGACAAAGTGGATAGGAAGTCCAGTTCCGGAGGGTGCCAATTCCTTGGTTGCTCTTTGGTAAGTTGGTCTTCCAAAAAGCAAAGTTGTGTGTCTCTCTCGTCCACCGAAGCGGAGTATGTGGCGGCCGGTAGTTGTTGTGCACAACTCTTATGGATGAGGCAAACTTTAAAGGATTACGGTGTCATTTGTGACAAAGTGCCTCTTTGGTGTGACAATGAAAGTGCCATCAAGATTTCTCTCAACCCGGTGCAACACTTCAAGACGAAGCATATTGAGATTCGGTATCACTTCATCCAAGATCACATTAGGCAAGGAGATATCGAGCTCAACTACATCAACACTCATGATAACCTTGCAGATATTTTCACGAAGCCGTTGGTTGAAGCAAGATTTCACGAGTTAAGGCATGAGCTAAATATCATTGATTCGAGCAATGTTGCTTGAACCCTTGCACACCCCACCATACTCAGCTTGTTGTCTTGTTTAGATGTAGGCATGGATATAGGGGGAGTGTTGTTCTCTCAATGAACTCTCCCTCCCCCCATTATGCATAAATTGATCAACTCTTTCACATTAGCCATTTTTTATGGTACTTGTGCTTCAAAGACGAGTTTTGGTCATGGGCACAAGGATAATTCTTCGCGGTGCCATACCAATTGACTCAAACATAGGTGGCTCCGGCCACCGCCCTCTCTTTTGAGAGGTGGTGTCTCGTGGTTATTTCTTGTTGTCTTTTTGCCCCTTTTCTCTTCGTGTTGAGCGTATTCTTGTGGTGTCTTGTTTGCTTGAAGTTTCCGTGCGAAAACCTCTCTCTTTCCTTGTGTTTGAAACATGCATTTTCTTGAGCTCACGGTACTATCGGGGCCTGCCACGGTACTACCGAGTGTGGAGAGCATGGTACTACCGCACCCAGCGCGGCAGTAATTTTTTACTGCCGCCTGGGAGAGCGGTACTACCGCTTAGGTGCGGTACTTCCGTCCAAGCGGTAGTACCGTGATGAAGCGCGGTACTACCGCGCTGACGAGTGTGCATGGGGGTTATGACTCGGGCAGGGGAGTTCCAACTCCCCATACCCATTCACTTGTTTCTCTCCCCGTCGCCTCTCTCTCTCTCTCTCTCTCTCTCTCTCAAGAACGGCGCCGGAGACCCTCGCCGGATCTCCGTCTCCGGCCACTCTCCTCGGATTCCGACCGGTGGGATCATTCCCCACCACTTCCTCTTGCCATGGACCCAGGTTTCTCCTCAAATCCCTCTCTCTCTTGGTTGTTCTTTTTCCTCTAGGTTTTTGGGGAGATGCATGTGTTCTTGAGATTTTAGGCCAAATCTATGCAAGAGTAGGATGTAGGAGAGTCGTGTTGCATAGAAATTATACTCGATATGTTGTCCCGTGGTAGATTTGATCAACCGTAGTACCGCCATGTTTTTGCGGCTTTTCTCAGATTCAAAGTGATTTGGATCTGCCGCCGTGTGGTACTACCGCATCTAGTATGCGGTACTACCGCATATCAGGTGCGGTACTACCGCTCGGGCTGTGGCACTAAGATCCTACTACCGCTCCAAGCCCCGGTACTACCATGCCGTCACACGGTACTACTGCGACTAGGAGTGGTACTAAAATTTTAGTACCGCACGACCTGGCAGTACTACCGTTGTTGTCCAATCTTCCTCTTGGCAATTACCATGTATGCTTTCTACTTGTTTCTCTTGTCTTGCTAAGGTCTTTGCATTGATTCTTCTTGCTCTTTGTGTGTGTTTTTGCCTTGTATCTTAGGTGGTGGCTCTCGCCGTTCCAATCCCGGTCGTGACACTGGCTCCAAGCGACTGCGCAATCAAGATGAAGCACCAGAGGGCTCCAGTGCCCCCAAGCGCAATGTCAAGACCTCAACTAGCAAGCACAAGGAACCCGCTAAGGGCATGGACGAGATTCCCCTCGCTGAGTTTATCCCACTACAAAAAAAAGACACATTCGTGACATTTTGGGCCGAACGAAATTTTTTTCTGTCATACATACGACACTTCTATGGCGATAATTGTGACAAAACTCGGTATGATCATAGATGTGGTGGGCTCCTACTTCTATGACAAAAAATCATGACAGAGAATGGGATTTTCGTCCTGGGCGGGCCAGAGACGCAGCTGCATGACATTCTTTGGGCCGTCCATGACGGAAAAAACCGTGGTAGAAGCGAGGGGGAGGAAAATTTCGGGGAGTTCCCGGTTACGGTGGGAGGTCGGGGCCGAGCGATGCGCGTTTCTCGTACGTCGACGCGCATGTGTGCGGCGTTAGCTCTAATCGAACCCGAAGCGAGGCGTTGGGCTCTAATCGAACGAGCGATTGCACCGCAGGCTACGTTCTCGAACCCGAGCGATCGATCGATGGCTGTTAATCGAACCCGATCGGCGATTCGCCATCTGCTGCTAATCTGAAGCCGATCGATGCTGCCTCGGGATGAACAATGGCGTTGCGGGGGGTTGGATGAGCAGTGAGTGGTGGCGTTGCCTCGGATGAACAGGACCCGTGGTGTGGTGGAGGGCTGGATGAGCAGAGACGGTGGAGGGTGGTTTAACAGGACCCGTGGTGTGGAGGGCTGGATAAGCGAGAGCGGTGGAGGGTGGTTGAACAAGAGGCGGTGGAGTAGCGCGGTAGAGGCTGGATGAGCAGGAGCCCGTGGAGGTGGAGGAGGTCGACGGTAGCCCGTGGGGCTGGAGGAGGTCGATGGTGGAGATGAACAGTATCCCGTGGAGTCCCGTTTTGCGGTACGCCACACCCCTCCCGATGAACAGGACCCCCGTTTCGACTGTAGCGCTCCAACACAAGTCCGTTTCGTCCGTTTTGTGGTATGCCACACCCCTCCCGATCAACAGGACCCCCGTTTCAACCATAGGAGGTCCGTTTCCTCCGTTTTGCGGTACTCCACACCCCTCCCGATCAACAGGACCCCATTCCGAACGTTGGAGGTCTGTTTCCTCCGTTGTGCGGTACGCCAGGCCTCGTTTCCATCGCCTGTTCCGTCCAAGCCCTCCCGATGAACACGACCACGCATTCCGTTCCGACCCAGCCGGTTGGCTCCCCATGAACACGAGACGACGCTGTTTCTCCGTTCCGACCCAGCCATGTACGTATGCGCGAGTAGGCGTTCGAGACCCTGCCCGTATGTACGTACGTGGTCGTATTTTCTTTCTTGCACCCTCGCCGCTGTACGTACGTGTACATGCTACGTGCGCGCCTCTACTACGACACGTGCGCGCCTCTACAACGACCAGTATGTACCTACATGTTCGCGACCAGAATGACAACGCTACGTATGCTTCGACCAGGTGGATCCCGACTGTCAGGCACTTCCTTGCATGCGAAGATGTAGCTGGTGGGTCCGAGCAGTCAGGGGGGGCGAGTAGTTTTTTCTTTTTGCCCAGACGCACTTCCTTGCGTGCGAAGATGTAGCCGGTGGGTCCCAGCAGTCTGGGGGGCGAATCGTGTTTTTTTTGCCCGGACGCACTTCCTTGCGTGCGAAGATGTAGCTGGTGGGTCCCAGCAGTCAGGGGGGCGAATCGTTATTTTTTTTGCCCGGACGCACTTCCTTGCATGCGAAGATGTAGCTTGTGGGTCCCAGCAGTCAGGGGGGTGAATCATTTTTTTTTGCCTGGACGCACTTCCTTGCGTGCGAAGATGTAGCTGGTGGGTCCCAGCAGTCAGGGGGCGAATGTTTTTTTCACGAAATACGGTGGCCCATCCGGTGGGTCCCTGCTGTCAGGTGGAGGAATAATTATTTTACACGTAATAAGGAGGCACTACCTTGCTGCGGCCGTGGACCAAGCTGTCAGCCTCTCCACGTATGGTCCACGTCCGATGGAAGCCATTCCTTGACCATGTTGACCACGCTGCGCCGAGAGCACCAGGGCGGTGGACGACGGCGAGGCCTAGGAAGGGGACGATGCGGAGCCGGGGAACACGCGGCAGTGGATGCCCACGCGTAGAGGAGTACGAGGGTTCACTAGTTCGCTGCGGTGTGAGGCTGTCATTGCCGCAGAATAACAGGGGGTGTGGGTGAGTAGAGGGATGGTCGGGCCAGCGGTGGGAGTAGTAGGGGGCGGTGAGGCCTCCGGCGCATCGTAGCCGGCCACAGGAGGCAGGAGCACGAGGCATGACCGGCGCTGGTTTGGGCGGCTGGAGCAAGAAGACCAGAGGTTGAAGAAGCACTACGGCCGTTGGATGGACATCGTACAGTCACTTGAGCTAGAATCATGCATATTGACTAAGTTGACAAAGTCCTCCGTCCCCGTCAACTTAGTAGGCCCAAAAGTCAGCCTGCCACTATACTGGGTCCCAGCTAACAGGCGGAGTATTCATTTTTTTGTGCGTAATAAGGAGGCACTTCCTTGCGTGCGAAGATATAGCTGGTGGGTCCGAGTTGTCAGCGGCGGTAACGTTTTTTTCGCGAAATACAGAGGCCCTTTCGATGGGTCCCTGATGTCAGGTGGAGGATTCATTATTTTGCGCGTAATAAGGAGGCATTTCCTTGCGTGCGGCCGTGGACCCAGCTGTCGGCCTCTCCACGTACAGTCCACTTCAGATGCATGTCGGTCGTTGACCACGTTGACCAGGCTGCACCGAGAGCACCAGGGCGGTGGACGCCGGCGAGGCCTAGGAAGGGAACGACACGGAGGCAGGGAACACTCGGCAGTTGTTTCCCACGCGGAGGGGAGTCTGTTGTCTGAGGGTTCTTGGTTCGTCTGCCGTCGCCGGAGAATAACAGAAGGTGTGGGTGAGTAGAGGGATGGCTAGGCCAGCGATGGGAGTACGGTGGGGCGGTGGGGCCTGCGTGGCAGCAGAGCCGGCCGCGGGGAGGAGGGAGCAGGCAGTCCCGCCGGTGCTTGTTTGAGCGGCTGGAGCAGGAAGAGCAGAGATTGAAGAAGCACGACGTCCGTTGGATGGCCACCCAACAGTCACTGCTTGTGCGTCAACCCTTTTTTTAGGAAAGCCTCAAATCTGTGGAAAACAGCATACAACCCATCTGCCATTATTTCTTATAATTTACAGCCCATTTGCTAATTCTTAAGGTTTTTTTTTGGAGCCCATATTCTTTTTGTTAGCATTACAGCCCATATTGTGGCCATGGTTAAAAATTATCTGAAATTTTGCATATTTTAGTGCGGTCCTAACTGTTTTAATCCCAAATTTAGACTCACATTCAAACTGATTTTAAAATAAATGTATATCAATATAAAATCCAACAAATTCTCCATGCATAAAAATTAATGTAATTTAAAATCTCAAAATAAAAAAAAGATATTTGAAACTAATTGCCGGTTTGATGTGTTTTAAAAATGTACAACCCATTTCTCATTACTGATGGGCCATTTTCTCAGCCAGCGGAATGAAAGCTCTCCTCGTCTTGAAAGATTTGCAGCCCAACAGGCCTGACAAAGCGAATTACTTGGCAAATCACAAAAAAACTGGGCTATGGCCATGGACCCAGCTGTCAGCCTCTCCACGTACAGTACTCTTCCGATGGATTTCGTTCCTTGACCACGTTGACCACGCCGCGTGGAGAGCACCACGGCGGTGGACGACGGCGAGGCCTAGGAAGGGGACGACGCGGAGCCGGGGAAGATGCGGCAGTGGAAGCCCGCGCGGAGAGGAGTACGAGGGTTCACTGGTTCGGCTGCGGTGTGAGGTTGCCGTCGCCGCAGGGCCTGGCCAGCGGTGGGAATAGTAGGGGGCGGTGAGGCCTCCGCGGCAGCACAGCCGGCCACGGGAGGCAGGAGCATGAGGCACGACCGGCGCTGGTTTGGGCAGCTGGAGCAAGAAGACCAGAGGTTGAAGAAGCACTACGGCCGTTGGATGGACATCGTACGGTCACTGGAGCTACAATCGTTCATATTGACTAAGTTGACAAAGCCCTTCTTCCCCGTCAACTTAGTAGGCCCACAAGTCAGCCTCCCACCAAGGTGGGTCCCAGCTAGCAGGGGGAGTATTCATTTTTTTGTGCGTAATAAGGAGGCACTTCCGGTGGGTCCGAGCCGACAATGAGGGAACATTTTTTCGCGAATACGATGGCTCGTCGGTGGGTCCCAGCAGTCGAGGCAAACGTTTTTTCGCAAAATCGGTGGCCCGTCGGTGGGTCCCTCGCTGCCGATTGGAGGAATCGTTATTTTCCGCGTAATAAGGAGGCACTTACTTGCTGCGGCCGTGGACCCAGCTAAGACTCTCCATGTAAAGTATACTTCCGATGGAAGTCGTTCCTTGACCACGTTGATCTCGCCGCGTTCCGTTGCATACATGCATCCAGGGGCATGGTGCGTCCCCCGTCGCCTCTCACGTCACATCATCTTCGATGACTCTCGTTGTTGACCACGTTGACCACACCGTGCGAGCGCACCTGCAGACCGGAATGACCGGAGATGGGGAAGGCGGGCGGTGGAGTCGCAGATGGAGAGGTGGAAAACTTCATTTGGTTGGTCTTGGCGGCAGCACAGCCGCGGTGCCGCCCACGAGAGACAGGAGCAAGAACAGAGGTTGAAGAAGGAGCACGGCTGTTGGATTAACATCCAACGGTCCAGCTGCTAGAATCATTTGTTTATTAAGTTGACAAAGCCGTGCGTACATCGTCCGCTTAGTAGGCCCACAAGTCGACCACCAAATCGACGGGTCCCACCGTCAACGGATGAATAATATTTTCGCAAAACAAGGAGGCACTTCCTTCCGTGCGAAGATACAGCCGGCGGGTCCCAGCTGTCAGGCGGAGGAAACATTTTTTCAGCTTAATAAGGAGGAACTTTCCTTGTGTGCGACCATGGACCTCGTGGGTCCCAGCCATCAGGCTCTCCACGTACAGTCCTCTTCTGATGACTCTCATTTGTTGACCACGCCGCACCGAACGCAGCGAGGTGGTGGACGACGGCGAGGCCCCGGACGGGAACAACTCGGAGATGGGAAAACGCGGCAGTGGAGTCGCAGATTGAGAGGAGGAGAAGGGTTATAACTGGTTCTGTTGCGGCGTGGGGCTGTAGTCTGTGGAGAATAACAGGAGGTGTCGCGGGGTGGAGGGATAGCCTGGCCGGCGGTGGGGTAGCGCTTCGCAGCGATGCATGCTAAGCAGAGCCGCTAGCCGCCGGAGGCCGGACCAGGCGGTCCCGGCAACGCTGGAGGAAGAAGACGAGAGATTGAAGGTGCATGCTGGCTGTTGGATATAAATCCAATGGCTGTGGATGACACAATCATTTGTTGACCAAGTTGACAACGCCCTGCGTAGGCTTCAACCTATTGGCCCACATGTCAGCCTGCAAAAATGTGGCATATATTTAACCCATGTTTTCCTGAATGTACAGTCCATTTGCTGGGCTGGGTGAACAAATAATTTCGCGTCAATCAGGCCCATTAATATTTTCTAAGAAATCCTAGCCCATTTGCACTTCCTTGAAATACACGTATTAGGTGGGCTCGTTATATATGTAATGTTATGTTAGAAGGAGCAATTAATATCAAAGAATAAACCGGAGAGCCACATTTTTTATATATATAATTAAGAAATTTAGCGAGTTATTGCTCAAAACAAAAATGAGCGCGTTATTATTAAATTGGTCCTTAAAATCTTCGCAAGCTTTTGTATGCAATCACCAGGATTTTCCTTGCCTGTGAGTCAAAAACAACCAGGATTTTCCGTTAAACATTTACTTTTATAAGTTAATAACATGTGGGATGTTTTTATAATGTATATATAAGTCTCTATAAAATATACGATAATAGTAATAATATAAATATATATAATGTGGTTAGAAGGGAAAACATAAATTGGACACAGCATTACTTTTATAAGAGACCTGCGTTTTATACCCCACAAGAGGCATACTAACAAGTTCACACACAAATACAACGAAAAGGTAAACATTCATATCAAACTCAGGTTCACAGGACACGCTCATATTCATAGCCAACATTCACTATCAACAACTCAAAAGATTCATATATACACAAGCTCAGCATATCTATGCATCCAAATGATTGATAGATCACACGACAATATTCATACATAATTCACAAAAGATTCAGATATACACATGTTCAAGATGTTTATGCATCCAAATGATTGAGATCACAACCAATATGATCCATGGACAAACTTTAATTACCTAGGGTACAGACTGGTAAATGGTGTTCAATCGGAGGTACTTCTTGCTAAAATTAGTTCTTGTACGAGTAAACTTTCAAGTACATAAGAGGCAAAGATGCATAATCTGAACTTTGCTTGTAGGTTTATCCTCAAATAGTGGCCTCGTGTCGAGGGAGGTTTGATCAACTTGGCCACTACTTTCATCCAACTAGTTTACTGGCTCATCTTGGTCCTGTATCTCACCGAAATTCTACATTGCAGACGAGAAAGGAGGCGGTTGAGAAAATGAACCACCCAAATTTTTTGTGCAGTTCAACTAAAATGGAGCATCCTTGGCATGCAGACTGATTAAGTGCTAGATGAATATACGCGTCAACCAACTTGTCTGGAATATTTAGACTCCATGCCATATAGTTCGCTACCATATGTGCCGATAACCAAAAGGCATAAGTTGGGACCAAAGACTGGACTGCGTTTTTCTGGGCTATGCACCAAGCAATATTTTTATGCGTTCACTCTCCTAATACTTGAGTTTGACAATTGGTTGATGCCGGTTGATACTCGAATGAATATAGGCACTTCTTGTCAACATCGATGCTTGTCTGAGTGAACTTTGGAATACATAGCAGCAGCATAAGTACCTGTCCATCTGATCATTTTGTGCAGTTCTACTGAAATCACCCGATGTAATGATTTGCCCGCGAGTTCAGGCTCCAAATTACTCCTTTATGAAATCGGCAAACAGTAGCACAATACCAATTACCAATACATATGACAGGCACAATAATCAGGATAAAGACTAGTACCGACCTGTGTGAGGTAGCATATCAATTACTATTTCCTTTGACTGGAAGCCGAGATAAGCCAAGCGACTGACAGCAAAGGAAGAAAGCAAGCGGAGATTAGCAACTGACAGGAAAGGACGGAAGATGTCGAGGCAATGAAGAACCCAAAATTTTTGTGCAGTTCCACCAAAATCGAGCATCCCTGTTGGCACATATATTGAGAGAGTGAGATTACTGTAATAGTGGGACTAATTGATGAAACATACACTAACAAATAGAAGCACCCTCATTATCTTAATGGGTAAAGATAGCAACATAGTAGTCTTTCTTAAAGAGAAGTATTAGTTTATTTAATCAGTGCCAATTAGCTCAACTCAACACTCAAAGCATTGCCATTTATCATAGGTTGCAAAACTTAAAAGTGCAAAGATAAAGGAGTTTCTCATCACAGTAGCACGATACAAATAGAGATGACAGCAAACTAATATGGATGAAGGCCTTAGGCCCGTAAAACCTGAGAAAAAAAGCTTATTCATGTAGTCCCATAAGAGATGATAAAGCACTCACTGGAATCACACAATAGTATATATTTTTGTGCACTTCAAATGTATGGTTGAAATCACTCTTGTTTACCAGTGCTGAGATTATATCGAAAGATTAGCAAGAACTTCTAGCAGAGTTAAAGCACTTGCTGGGATACAGTTCATTGTATTGTCTTGTGTAGTTCCACTAAAATGTATGATTGGCACAACGTGATCCCTGTTTGCACAAGTAGGAACAAGGTGAAACCTTCATTAGCTTAGTGAGAAATGATAGGAAGACATTAGCATATTACTCAAACAGTAGCATCAAATTCATGATGGACAATACGCAAAACATTGCCTCATTGAACCAATGGCAATAAATTGACATGCAAAACAATAGCACTATTATGTCATTACACTAATAATATTCCCTCCCTGCTCCACCACATGATTCACCTCCATAGACAAACATTCACACGTACATGATTCAGCATAGGGTCCTACTCAAGATTTGTTTAACTCCAACATGAAAATTAGGCAGTAATAAATTAGTGGTACTTAAGTACTCCTAATTAATTAAGTGGTTGTTTGGATAAATGAAATTAACGCCTAGTTTTAACAAAACACGTTTTAGTTGGATTTTTTGGAAAACTAGTTTTACTAACAATTCGGTTAGAACCAAGCATACACAAAACATTGTTTGGATGATAAAACAGGCTTGCGCAAGGGGGCTGCACTATCGACGCCTTGTTCTCGCATGTCCATCTAAAATTCTGAATGCCTGGATGGGTCCATCATTTGCTCGCGGCAAGATAAGAGTAGCGATGCAGCTGGCCGGTTTGGGCGACATCAACGCCGGGATGGTTCTTTCTCAGCGGTGAAGGTGAGAACTGATGGAGATGCAACGTTGTGTCCTCGAGATTCAAGTACTAAAACCAATCTGGATGCTCCCGAACGTGAATCGTTCGCTAAAAAATGTACTTGTGCGAAAGTAATGAGAATGACCAATCATTGAAGAACAACAACTAGCGTACAAGGTGGCCGCACTAAAACTTAAGATCAGATTGGTAAGAGACCGCCATCAGCGAGGAAGATAAGGGAGGAGTGAGTCCTTGGGAAGAACCAGTGGTCGTCTGTGATGGTGACGGCCGCCGGCAACGCGGGATGAGTGCTCACTGGGGAACGACCCGTCCGATGATGGCGACGGCCACGTCGAGGAATGTAATATTAGTTGTCGCTAGAGAAGGGCCAGTCGTCGACGGTGACGGCAGCAGTCGGCGGCGGCGCGGAAGGAGTGGTCGCCGGCGATGGCCACGGGCAAGGCGGAATGATTTGTTGCGATGGCGATGGCAACGTGCATGCTGGTTGGGCTATATGCAGGTCGCGGGCTGCGGATGATAAATTGGTTTATAGAAAAACGTCTAATCGTCGTTTTTCCATAAACTCGGTTTTTCAGTTTTACAAAAGCTAAGATTTACTTATCCATGGATTTGTTACGTCAACCAAATAGAGTTTGTCGTAACCGAAAACGTGTGTAGACCAAACCGATTTAGTAAAATCCCTGTATCCAAACAACCCCTAAGTGAGATAGCAGAAGTGGAAGGGCTCCCTGGAGGATCGTCTCACATGTAAGGTAGTCGTTGCCGGAGCCCTTGAATGGCCTCGACTGAGGCCTCTCGCTTTAGCAAGATCACCTTGGCACTGTTTATTCTTCTTCTTCTTCCTCTTCATGCTCTGTTTCTCTTTCTCCTCACCAGTTGGTGAAACCAAGTACATGATTGGCCTTCTAATTCAGAATTGGTTTTGTCAGTGAGGGAGTACAAGTGTACTAGTAAAAAACAACATTATTTTCTCATGGCAGTCAGAAAATAGAGATGAACACATGCATTAAATATCATTCTTACCTAAAGGAAGGTTATTGAGGATTGGAACACAGATCTCCCTTTGTGCAGTTCCACCAAAATGAACCAACTGTTCCATTCTGACATTCCAGTTAAACAACACAAAAGTAACTTCTTTTAAGAAGAGTTTTGTGCAGTGCACCAAAAGGTCACAACAGCAACCAGGTGAATTGGATATCCATGTTTGCAAGGCACGGAGGAAACAGTCAGAGTCTCAAACAATTACAGGAAAAAACATTTGGCTAAACTTGTCAGAGTGTCAAACAATTACAGGCAAAAACAGTAGCATGGCTTCATTTTTACCAGGGACATTATATTAAGAACAGCTAAGGCTGTGTTCGGTTCACATGTTTGGTGCAGGATTTTTCTGGGAACACAATTCCTACGGTATTCTTTCCCTTCCAACCGTTCGGAACACGGGAAAGGTGAATAGTGTTTCATAGGAAAGCTGGTCTGGTAGTACTGATTCCATAGGATTAGAAACATCCACGCGCTGCTCAGTTTTTGGGCGGAAGCCTGAGGCAAGCGCTCGCTGCCATGCGTTAGACAGGTTGCTGTGATGTGTTTGCCAGAATAAAAAAATCAACCTATGTGTGGTACGTGAGGTGAGGACAAGAGTAGTCACTGTGCAGCTGAATAAACAAATAGCATCTCATACTGCCAAGCATGCTACTCTAAAAAAACAAATCTGTACATTTCATAGTCCATCCGAACACATTCTCTTGAGAGTTTCCTCCGGTTCGCTGTTCCGTAGTTTTATACCTACATTCCTTTCCTATTCCTCTATTTTCATCAAGATCTATATTTTCTGCCCCTGTATTCCGACCGGACCCTAAATATTTGGTATAAGGGCATGGGACAGTGGGTGCACAAGCAGTACAGCACCATGTACATAAACAGGGGCATAAAGTGGTGATTCATAGTTTGTTGCCCCGAGAAAGAAACATCCAAGAAACATATCTGGGTTGGTCCCATTTTTGTTCACTCTAGCCACCTACTCCTATGTGTGGATAGCAAATCTAGTCCTGGTCATACCACTGTGTACAGCGTTACCCCTATATTTCCCTTTTCGACCAAGAGACCGGTTGCATGACCAGTCTGTACTACTTTCACCCCCTTTCATTCCTATTTGTACCAAGTCCGATGTACATACTAAATTCCCCCACCTCCACTTTATTTCTTGTTTGAACCAAGTACTCCCTCCGTCCGGAATTACTTGTCATCAAAATGGATGTGTCTAGAACTAAAATACATATAGATACATCCATTTCAATGACAAGTATTTTCGGACGGAGGGAGTACAAGATTCGACTCCATGAAGTAGCTTTACCTCTAACAATATAAGAAAAAAAATAGGTGACGTTCGACCATCCGATCAAGAGGGGCTGAGAGGTAGAAAATGATGCACATGCAGCGACGTAGCGAGCTGGAGAAGTAGAGCTAAGGCGGTTTTGAACGAAGATATACCTGAAGGTCGTCGGGATGTGGATAGGTGGGCGGCAGGAGGCCGGATCCGCCCACAGGCAACAACGAAGGGATCGGAGGACCTCCCGTGCTGGTGCTCGGCCAGAGATAACGGTGCGGCCGGCAGTGGGTCTCCTCCCTCGCCGTCGACGACGGCCTAAACGCTGCCCCTCCTCCCCTTCACCGGCGGAGGGGGATACGTCCGGATCTGTAACTAGCGGTGAGGATAGAAAGCCAGTGTTTTTTGAAGGGAGAAAGACAGTGTTACTACCCCTATCTTGTTTAGATCTGGAGAGGATGAGAGTATGTGAATAGATCAACCCTAGCAAGCAAGCGCAGAGGCTCTGGCCCATATATAAGTAGTGGGGTAGTTTTCCTTTTTCACTCCATCAAAACAATCGTTTAAAATTGTGTACTACTACATGCCAGGTCACGGTATTTTTAGTTGTTGATTGTTTTTTGAGATAGCTACCCGCTTGTTCCAAGTGGTGTTACGGTGTGCCAGGTCGCACTTTGTATCGTTCAAGTCTGGTACTACAAGTCCCTCCATTAAATGAACAACCACCCCCTCGTAAAAATTGTGAACAAGCCCACGGCTAAAGTTAGCGGAAACGTGGGTTGCCCCAACATGCATTATTATTTATATTTTCTACTCCCTCCGTTCCTAAATATAAGTCTTTTTTATTAGCCACTCCTAAGACAAGAATTTTTTTATTAGCAGTGAACCCCACATGTCATAGACACAAAAATTGTGGCAAGATTCCCTTAGGCAAGCCAAAGTGTGTCTAACAATTTGAGCAACTCAGGTTAGGCAAGTGTGGCAAGTGTGGGAAAAATAATGTGGCAACATAAGACAAACATAGTCACAATCCAAACAGCCCCGTAATTTTTTGTGACATGCATGAAAATTTGGTTAGTTAAATTTATAGTCAAAATTTGGCAAGGTGCATCAAATCAACACATGCAAGTATCAAAAGGAAAGTCACGGCATGCATGCATGCGTTGTACTCCCTCCGTTTTCCAAATATAAGTCTTTTTAGAGATTGCAACAAGTGACTACATACAAATCAGAATATGTCTACTTCTACATACGAAGTAGCCCATTTGAAATGTGTAAAAAGACTTTTATCGAATGCAGTGCTTTGATGTGTCGCGTCAACTCGTACAAGACCGAGAAATTTGATTACTACGACGCCCTCTCCCTCGCGGACTGAGCTCAGGTGCCTTAATTGCACCTGCCTTTGGCTGCATGACAGGAGGGCCAACCACCTGTTGGGCCCACCTGTCATAGACGCAAAAGCGAGAGCGATAAGTAAACTTCGCTTCTACACGCCATCCCTCCCGCACGAGGTGGGCGGACATGCATCGATGGATTCGATCATTGTAGAAGTAGGAGTAGCATCATTGTTCTTCTTCTCGAAGAGGCGAAGAGCCAAGCGCAACCCGAACGTGGCGATTATGAGCGCTCGCGTGGTGCGGCTCCTTGGAGCACGCATATACTAGCCAGGCTCTTGCATGAGACAAAATTGCTACTCCCTCCTTTCCGGTTTATAGTGCTCAATTCAAAAATCTCACCAATCAATGTAGATGGTGAGTGGTGGAATACAGTTTGTATTTTTGCAAAAGCACCTAATTAATGCTCTTGTTTTCCTCAAAAAAATATGTTTATCAATGCATTAATTGCAATGCATGCATGCATAAAGTACATGCATTGGTCAATTTTCTCTTAATACTTGCATGCAATGATTTAATACACCTTGGGATCTGAAAATGTGATGGAAAACAACCAAATTGAGCCTTATCAAATGGAAAACATAAAATTTTGAGATAACCCCTATAAACCGGAAAGGAGGGAGTATTGTTTAACAATTAAACTCCATTATCCATTGGTTGATACTCATTCTGCATAGGTCCAGGCGCTTAGCACCATTTCCTCCTGGGGTCACCGATGTTTATTTGCTAATTAATAGTATTGCATGCAATGAACTAGCCATTGCAAGTCGTTAAAAGCATGCACACCTCTCATCTCTTATTGGTTGATATGTTAAGAAACAAGAAACAAGGTAGAAGTTAATGCACCGTGCCTAAGTGTTTTGGGACTATTTGGTTTTCGTAAGATGACTTACACACCTAGACGGAGGGAGTAGTATAGACCTATAAACCGGACAAGAGTATTTGCCTTTCTAGAGTGACTAGACTACACTGTGTGCAGTACCCCCTCCCTTCCGGTTTATAGGGCTCAAATCTCAAATCTCATGAACCAAGGCATTTTGCGATTCGAGGAATGTATCTCGTAATTTACAAAACTAGCCTAATTAAACTCATGCATTAATTACATAGTTCTCTCGTTTTCCTCTCCGCCTTGGTCGCGGTGCACAATATTGAGCATTCATATATGACTAGTCGCTCTATCTACATGCGGGATATTTCAAAGCATCCGGGCCCGCGTGCCATCCACCAAATCACATCGAGGTGCTACAGTCGAGACTCACCTGTCACCCCGGTGTGGCCGTCATGACCCGTCATATCACAAAACCCACATCTTTACCAGCAGTGGTAAGGTGGCCTCCAAGTTGGACTGGGCGAAGCAACCATCATTTCATTGGAACGCTCATTCAAGCCCTTTCTTCCCTTTCTTGAAGAAAACCTCACTCCAGGCTACTCACTTCTGCCATTTTTATTCTGTACCGACGAAGGAAAGGTGGGCGAATCAGTTATGCTGCTATATTTTCATTCCAATAATCTTCTTTTTGCGAAGCACTGACCGATTCTCACATCCTATTCTTTTCTCGTTTTCATTGCGATTGTGGTTTCCTTTTGATTGCTTTTTGTTTGTCGGTTCATTGATGGATCCTGGAGCACTAGGCAAAGAGTTGCGGCGGACAACCCACGGAGACAGCGATCTCCGTGAAGCGAGCACCGACCAACGAGTTGACCATGTTGGCGGGCCAACCCATGGAGACGAAGAACTCCAAGAAACAAGCACCGCCAAAGAGTTGAGGACGCCATGGACGAACTCCTCAAAAAGTTGGAAGAACAGCAAGGGCCCCACCGTGCCGACCCCAGGAACACTGATTGCCACCTATGTGAGGCTCAAGACCGAGTTTGAGGAGATAGTCGCCGTTGAGAAGCAGTATTCCCTTGGCAAGGTGATGGCCCCCATCGAGGACGAGGAGATGGCCCCCGGAGGGATGAGATCCCCCGGTGAGCTGCACAAGGTAAAAAATAATGGCTTATTACCATGGTTGTGGTTTTTGATTATTTGCAATGTGCTTGCTAATAAGCTAGGGTTGTGCAGGTGCCGGTGGTTGTCCTTGATGATTCCGATGTCGTGGCCCGTCCTGTTGGCATCGCCCCGAAGATCGATTCTGATGCCGCTGTCCATCCTGTGGACATCGCCCCAGAGATCGATTCCGATGTCGCGGTCAGTCCACTGGAAATCACCCCAGAAATCGATTCCCATGCCGTTTTCCGTGTTGTGGTCATTGCCCGAGAGATCGATGACAAGAAATAGTTGGTCGCGCTAATCCTCCAGGGTAGTTTGCATTGCCCTGTGTTTAATTACCAGAATGATTCATGTTATCAAACCATCTTAGGGCTAGTGCACTGTCTTGTGTGGGTGGATCTTGCTACTTTTGTTTGATAGTGAATCATGCGATGAATCATGCGAACCCTCTCCGAGTTATGGAAACAGATGTATCCTCACCATCTTTTGATGTAATATATGGCATGCTTAGATGTAAGTTTGAACTGCTTATCATATCAACAGGGCTTGTTTGATGATTCTTGGTGTTAGTAGGGTAGCTACTGTGCGAGCTATAGTACTTGCAAAACACTCACCGAAGAGAAACGTTGGGGCTGATGAGCTTGTGGTACGCTTATACTTATCCCTCGTCGATCGACCAATAGCCCTAGCTCCTAAAATTGTACGCTTAGCGATCGATCAGACAATAGTCGACATACATTCAGGCCTCATTTGGTTCATAGGGTAGGAAAATCGTAGCAAAAAAATACGAAGAACGTGCAACACAAAATCATAGCGGTCTTGAGTAGACGTACTCCTCCGTTCCAAAATAGATGACCTAGGCGGGCTAGTGGGTTTCATGATATATGACGTAATACAAGTGCCGTCCGGTCTTGGCGTATGGTAGCGATATTGCGTATGCAGTAAGTTTTCTTGAAGAAGCGGAATTCAACGAAGTCATGATGGTTCCTTCGTCCGAACAACTTACAGTGGGAAAGGTGTTGGAAATATGCCCTAGAGGCAATAATAAAAGGATTATTATTATATTTCCTTGTTCATGATAATTGTCTTTTATTCATGCTATAATTGTATTATCTGGAAATCGTAATACACGTGTGAATACATAGACTACAACATGTCCCTAGTGAGCCTCTAGTTGACTAGCTCGTTGATCAATAGATAGTCATGGTTTCCTGACTATGGACATTGGATGTCATTGATAACGGGATCACATCATTAGGAGAATGATGTGATGGACAAGACCCAATCCTAAGCATAGCACAAGATCGTGTAGTTCGTTTGCTAGAGTTTTTCCAATGTCAAGTATCCTTTCCTTAGACCATGAGATCGTGTAACTCCCGGATACCGTAGGAGTGCTTTGGGTGTACCAAACGCGTCAACGTAATCGGGTGACTATAAAGGTATACTACGGGTATCTCCGAAAGTGTCTGTTGGGTTGACACGGATCGAGACTGGGATTTGTCACTCCGTATGACGGAGAGGTATCTCTGGGCCCACTCGGTAATGCATCATCATAATGAGCTCAAAGTGTCCAAGTGTTTGGTCACGGGATCATGCATTATGGTACGAGTAAAGTGACTTGCCGGTAACGAGATTGAACGAGGTATTGGGATACCGACGATCGAATCTCGGGCAAGTAACGTACCGATTGACAAAGGGAATTGTATACAGGGTTGCTTGAATCCTCGGCGTCGTGGTTCATCTGATGAGATCATCGTGGAACATGTGGGAGCCAACATGGGTATCCAGATCCCGCTGTTGGTTATTAGCCGGAGAGCTGTCTCGGTCATGTCTGCATGATTCCCGAACCCGTAGGGTCTACACACTTAAGGTTCGGTGACGCTAGGGTTATTAGGAAGACTTGTATGTGATTACGAATGTTGTTCGAGTCCGGATAAGATCCTGGACGTCGCAGGGAGTTCCGGAATGGTCCGGAGGTGAAGATTTATATATGGTAAGTTGTCATACGGTCACCGGAAAGTTTCGGGGCATATCGGTATTGTACCGGGGCCACGGAGGGGTTCGAGGGTCCACCGGAGGGGCCACCTCTCGGAGGGCCTCATGGGCCGTGGTGGGCAGGAACCAGCCTGGAGGGCTGGGCGCATCCCCCTGGGCCCATGCGCCTAGGGTTGGGGTGGGAAACCCAATGGGGCGCCCCCTTGCTTGGGGGCAAGCCCCTCCTGCCCCCTCTAGATCTCATCTAGAGGGGCCGCCCTCTCCCCTTCCCTATAAATAGAGGCGAGGAGGCTGCACACAACATCCAAGGCGCAGCCCTCCCTCCCAACACCTCTCCTCCTCCGCGTGAGCTTGGCGAAGCCCTGCCGGAGAACTGCCACTCCATCACCACCACGCCGTCGTGCTGCTGTTGGAGCCTTCTTCCTCAACCTCTCCCTCCTCCTTGCTGGATCATGGTGCGGGAGACGTCATCCGCTCCGTACGTGTGATGAACGCGAAGGTGTTGTCCGTTCAGCACTTGGTCATCGGTGATTTGGATCACGACGAGTACGACTCCCTCAACCCCGTTCTCTTGAACGCTTCCGCTCGCGATCTACAAAGGTATGTAGATGCACTCCTATCACTCATTGCAAGATGAACTCATAGATGGATCTTGGTGAAACCATAGGAAAATTTTTATTTTCTGCAACATTCCCCAACAGTGGCATCATGAACTAGGTCTATGTGTAGTTCTCTTTGCACGAGTAGAACACAATTTGTTGTGGGCGTAGATGTTGTCAACTTTCTTGCCGCTACTAGTCTTATTTTGCTTCAGCGGTATTGTGGGATGAAGCGGCCCGGACCGACCTTACACGTACGCTTACGTGAGACAGGTTCCACCGACTAACATGCACTAGTTGCATAAGGTGGCTAGCGGGTGTCTGTCTCTCCCACTTTAGTTGGAGTGGATTCGATGAAAAGGGTCCTTATGAAGGGTAAATAGAAGTTGATAAATCACGTTGTGGCTTTTTCGTAGGTAAGAAAACGTTCTTGCTAGAACCCTATTGCAGCCACGTAAAAGATGCAACAACAATTAGAGGACGTCTAACTTGTTTTTGCAGCAATTGCCTTGTGATGTGATATGGCCAAAAGTTGTGATGAATGATGAATGATATATTGTGATGTATGAGATCATGTTCTTGTAATAGGAATCACGACTTGCATGTCGATGAGTATGACAACCGGCAGGAGCCATAGGAGTTGTCTTAGTTATTGTATGACCTGTATGTCATTGATTCAACCCCATGTAATTACTTTACTTTATTGCTAAACCATTAGCTATAGTAGTAGAAGTAATAGTTGGCAAGCAACTTCATGGAGACACGGTGATGGAGATCATGATGATGGAGATCATGGTGTCATGCCGGTGACAAGATGATCATGGAGCCCCAAGATGGAGATCAAAGGAGCTATATGATATTGTCCATATCATGTCACTACTATTTAATTGCATGTGATGTTTATTATGTTTTTGCATCTTGTTTACTTAGAACGGCGGTAGTAAATAAGATGATCCCTCATAATAATTTCAAGAAAGTGTTCCCCCTAACTGTGCGCCGTTGCTAAAGTTAAATCGTTTGAAGCACCACGTGATGATCGGGTGTGATAGATTCCTACGTTCACATACAACGGGTGTAAGACAGTTTTACACATGCAAAACACTTAGGTTAACTTGACGAGCCTAGCATGTACAGACATGGCCTCGGAACACGAGAGACGAAAGGTCGAACATGAGTCGTATGGAACATCGATCAACATGGAGATGTTCACCGACGATGACTAGTCCGTCTCACGTGATGATCGGACACGGCCTAGTCGACTTGTATCATGTAACACTTAGATGACTAGAGGATGTCAAATCTGGTGGGAGTTCATTAAATAATTTGATTAGATGAACTTAATTATCATGAACTTAGTCTAAAATCTTTGCAAATATGTCTTGTAGATCAAATGGCCAGCGCTCATGTCAACATGAACTTCAACGCGTTCGAGAGAAAACCAAGCTAAAAGATGATGGCAGCAACTATACGGACTGGGTCCGAACCCGAGGATCATCCTCATAGCTGCCAAGAAAGCATATGTCCTAGAAGGACTGCTAGGTGAAGCACCCATCCCGAGAACCAAGACGTTATGAACGCTTGGCAGTCACGTCTTGATGATTACTCCCTCGTTCGATGCGGCATGCTTTACAGCTTAGAACCGGGGCTCCAAAAGCGTTTTGAGCAACACGGAGCATATGAGATGTTCGAGGAGCTGAAAATGGTTTTCAAGCTCACGCTTGGGTCGAGATATGAAGTCTCCGACAAGTTCTATAGTTGTAAGATGGAGGAAAATAGTTACGTCGGTGAGCACATACTCAAATGTCCAGGTTGCACAACCGCTGTCGATTGAATATTAACCTCCTGGACGAGGCGGTCATTGACAGAATCCTTGATCGCTCCCACCAAACTACAAGAGCTTTGTGATGAACTACAATATGCAGGGGATGGTGAAAACTATTCCTGAAGTATTTTCAATGCTGAAGTCAACAGAGGTAGAAATCAAAAAGGAACATCAAGTGTTGATGGTCAATAAAACCACCAAGTTCAAGAAGGGAAAGGGTAAGAAGAGCTTCAAGAAGGACGGCAAAGATGTTGCCGCCCCGTAAGCCGATTGCGGGAAGAAGTCAAAGAATGGACCCAAGCACGAGACCGAGTGCTTTTATTGCAAAGGAAGGGTCTTTGGAAGCGGAACTGCCCCAAATACTTAGCGGACAAGAAGGCCGGCAACACTAAAGGTATATGTGATATACATGTAATTGATGCGTACCATACCAGTACTCGTAGTAACTCCTGGGTATTTGATACCGGTGTCGTTGCTCATATTTGTAACTCACAGCAGGAGCTGCGGAATAAGCGGAGACTGGCGAAGGACGAGGTGACGATGCGCGTCGGGAATGGTTCCAAGGTCGATGTGATCGCCGTCGGCACGCTACCTCTACATTTACCTACGGGATTAGTTTTAAACCTCAATAATTGTTATTTGGTGCCAAGTTTGAGCATGAACATTGTATCTGGATCTCGTTTAATACGAGATGGCTACTCATTTAAATCCGAGAATAATGGTTGTTCTATTTATATGAGAGATTTGTTTTATGGTCATGCCCCGATGGTCAATGGTTTATTCTTAATGAATCTCGAACGTGATGTTACACATATTCATAGTGTGAATACCAAAAGATGTAAAGTTGATAACGATAGTCCCACATACTTGTGGCACTGTTGCCTTGGTCACATTGGTGTCAAGCGCATGAAGAAGCTCCATGCTGATGGACTTTTAGAGTCTCTCGATTATGAATCATTTGACACATGCGAACCATGCCTCATGGGCAAAATGACCAAGACTCCGTTCTCGGAACAATGGGCGAGCAACCAACTTATTGGAAATCATACATACTGATGTGTGCGGTCCAATGAGCGTTGAGGCTCGCGGAGGATATCGTTATGTTCTCACTCTCACTGACAACTTAAGTAGATATGGGTATGTCTACTTGATGAAACACAAGTCTGAGACCTTTGAAAAGTTCAAGGAATTTCAGAATGAAGTAGAGAATCAACGTGACCGAAAGATAAAATTCTTACGATCAGATCGTGGAGGAGAATATTTAAGTCACGAATTTGGTACGCACTTAAGAAAATGTGGAATCGTTTCACAACTCACGCCGCCTGGAACACCTCAGCGTAACGGTGTGTCCGAACGTCATAATCGCACTCTATTGGATATGGTGCGATCTATGATGTCTCTTACCGATTTACCGCTATCATTTTGGGGATACGCTCTAGAGACAGCTACATTCACTTTAAATAGGGCTCCGTCTAAATCCATTGAGACGACACCATATGAATTATGGTTTTGGAAGAAACCTAAGCTGTCGTTTCTAAAAGTTTGGGGATGCGATGCTTATGTCAAGAAACTTCAACCTAAAAAGCTCGAACCCAAGTCGGAAAAATGCGTCTTCATAGGATACCCTAAGGAAACCATCGGGTATACCTTCTACCTTAGATCCGAAGGCAATATCTTTGTTGCCAAGAACGGATCCTTTCTGGAAAAAGAGTTTCTCTTGAAAGGAGTAAGTGGGAGGAAAGTAGAACTCGATGAAGTACTACCTCTTGAACCGGAAAGTACTGCAGCTCAGAAAATGTTCTGTGGTGCCTACACCGATCGGAGAGGAAATTAATGATGATGATCAAGGTACTTGGATCAAGTTGCTACTGAACTTCGTAGGTCCACAAGGGACACGTTCCACACCAGAATGGTATGGCAACCCTGTCCTGGAAATCATGTTGTTAGACAACGGTGAACCTTTGAACTATGAAGAAGCGATGGCGGGCCCAGATTCCAACAAATGGCTCGAAGCCATGCAATCCGAGATAGGATCCATGTATGAAAACAAAGTATGGACTTTGACAGACTTGCCCGATGATCGGCGAGCGATAGAAAACAAATGGATCTTTAAGAAGAAGACGGACGCGGATGGTAATGTTACCATCTATAAATCTCGACTTGTCGCTCAGGGTTATCGGCAAGTTCAAGGGGTTGACAACGATGAGACTTTCTCTCCCGTAGCGAAGCTGAAGTCCGTCCGAATCATGTTAGCAATTGCCGCATACTATGATTATGAGATATGGTAAATGGACGTCAAAACGGCATTCCTTAACGGCTATCTTAAGGGAGAACTATATATGATGCAGCCGGAAGGTTTTGTCGACCCTAAGAATGCTAACAAGGTATGCAAGCTCCAGGGATCCATTTATGGGCTGGTGCAAGCATCTCGGAGTTGGAACATTCGCTTTGATGAGATGATCAAAGCGTTTGGGTTTATGCAGACTTATGGAGAAGCCTGCGTTTACAAGAAAGTGAGTGGGAGCTCTGTAGCATTTCTCATATTATATGTAGATGACATACTTTTGATGGGAAATGATATAGAACTTTTGGACAACATTAAGGCCTACTTGAATAAGAGTTTTTCAATGAAGGACCTTGGAGAAGCTGCTTATATATTAGGCATCAAGATCTATAGAGATAGATCGAGACGCCTCATAGGTCTTTCACAAAGCACATACCTTGATAAGATATTGAAGAAGTTCAATATGGATCAGTCTAAGAAGGGTTCTTGCTCAGTTTGCAAGGTGTGAAATTGAGCTCGGCTCAATGTCCGACCACGGCAGAAGATATAGAAGAGATGAGTGTCATCCCCTATGCCTCAGCCATAGGGTCTATTATGTATGCCATGCTGTGTACCAGACCTGATGTAAACCTTGCCGTAAGTTTGGTAGGTACCAAAGCAATCCCGGCAAGGAACACTAGACAGCAGTCAAGAATATCCTGAAGTACCTGAAAAGGACTAAGGACATGTTTCTCGTTTATGGACGTGACGAAGAGCTCGTCGTAAAGGGTTACGCCGACGCTAGCTTCGACACAGATCTGGATGACTCTAAGTCACAAACCGGATCGTGTATATGTTGAATGGTGGAGCAATGGCTGGTGCAACCGCAAGCGAGCGTCGTGGCGGGATCTACATGTGAAGCGGAGTACATGGCAGCCTCGGAGGCAGCGCATGAAGCAATTTGGGTGAAGGAGTTCATCACCGACCTAGGAGTCATACCCAATGCGTCGGGCCGATCAAACTCTTCTGTGACAACAACGGAGCTATTGCACTTGCCGAGGAGCCCAGGTTTCACAAGAAGACCAGCCACATCAGCGCCGCTCAACTCCATTCGTGAAAATGTTCAAGATGGAGACATAGAAATTTGCAAAGTGCATACGGATCTGAATGTCGCAGATCCGTTGATTAAACCTCTTCCGCGAGCAAAACATGATCAACACCAGAACTCTATGGGTGTTCGATTCATCACAATGTAACTAGATTATTGACTCTAGTGCAAGTGGGAGACTGTTGGAAATATGCCCTAGAGGCAATAATAAAAGGATTATTATTATATTTCCTTGTTCATGATAATTGTCTTTTATTCATGCTATAATTGTATTATCCGGAAATCGTAATACACGTGTGAATACATAGACTACAACATGTCCCTAGTGAGCCTCTAGTTGACTAGCTCGTTGATCAATAGATAGTCATGGTTTCCTGACTATGGACATTGGATGTCATTGATAACGGGATCACATCATTAGGAGAATGATGTGATGGACAAGACCCAATCCTAAGCATAGCACAAGATCGTGTAGTTCGTTTGCTAGAGCTTTTCCAATGTCAAGTATCCTTTCCTTAGACCATGAGATCGTGTAACTCCCGGATACCGTAGGAGTGCTTTGGGTGTACCAAACGTCACAACGTAACTGGGTGACTATAAAGGTATACTACGGGTATCTCCGAAAGTTTCTGTTGGGTTGACACGGATCGAGACTGGGATTTGTCACTCCATATGACGGAGAGGTATCTCTGGGCCCACTCGGTAATGCATCATCATAATGAGCTCAAAGTGTCCAAGTGTTTGGTCACGGGATCATGCATTATGGTACAAGTAAAGTGACTTGCCGGTAACGAGATTGAACGAGGTATTGGGATACCGACGATCGAATCTCGGGCAAGTAACGTACCGATTGACAAAGGGAATTGTATACAGGGTTGCTTGAATCCTCGACATCGTGGTTCATCTGATGAGATCATCGTGGAACATGTGGGAGCCAACATGGGTATCCAGATCCCGCTGTTGGTTATTGGCCGGAGAGCTGTCTCGGTCATGTCTGCATGATTCCCGAACCCGTAGGGTCTACACACTTAAGGTTCGGTGACCCTAGGGTTATTAGGAAGACTTGTATGTGATTACCGAATGTTGTTCGGAGTCCCGGATAAGATCCTGGACGTCGCGAGGAGTTCCGGAATGGTCCGGAGGTGAAGATTTTTATATGGGAAGTTGTCATACGGTCACCGGAATGTTTCGGGGGCATATCGGTATTGTACCGGGGCCACCGGAGGGGTCCCGGGGGTCCACCGGGAGGGGCCACCTCTCTCGGAGGGCCTCATGGGCCGTAGTGGGCAGGGAACCAGCCCCTGGAGGGCTGGGCGCATCCCCCCTTGGGCCCATGCGCCTAGGGTTGGGGTGGGAAACCCTAGTGGGGGCGCCCCCTTGCTTGGGGGCAAGCCCTCCCTTGCCCCCCTCTAGATCTCATCTAGAGGGGCCGCCCCTTCCCCTTCCCTATAAATAGAGGGCGAGGGAGGCTGCACACAACATCCAAGGCGCAGCCCTCCCTCCCCAACACCTCTCCTCCGCGTGAGCTTGGCGAAGCCCTGCCGGAGAACTGCCACTCCATCTCCACCACGCCGTCGTGCTGCTGTTGGAGCCTTCTTCCTCAACCTCTCCCTCCTCCTTGCTGGATCAAGGTGCGGGAGACGTCATCCGCTCCGTACGTGTGATGAACGTGGAGGTGTTTTCCGTTCGGCACTTGGTCATCGGTGATTTGGATCACGACGAGTACGACTCCCTCAACCCCGTTCTCTTGAATGCTTCCGCTCGCGATCTACAAAGGTATGTAGATGCACTCCTATCACTCGTTGCTAGATGAACTCATAGTTGTATCTTGGTGAAACCGTAGGAAAAACTTTATTTTGTGCAACGTTCCCCAACAAAAGGTTGGGCCTGCGATACGACCGGGGTAGACCAGGATAATTTTGTGCATGGCAGGTGGACCAGGATGGTCGACGTCCCACATGTCGGCGAATCAAAGTATTCTTTTCGATATAGAGGACGAGCAACGAGTATTCATTGTTTATTTTTTATGAAAGCTATTGTCTCCATTGCTACTCCTTGACTTTGTCAATGCCTCTCTCTCCCCCACATAAGCGGGGACTACTTGCTATGCATGCAGCGGGCAGTTGGCTTCTTGAGGGGCCAGGGCGGTGAGAGCGGGCTACGAAAGCGGTCCGGACTCCAGCATGGCCCACCTCACATTATCACCATATATTTCTTGCAGTCCGTGCTTGCGGTGGTGGCGATCTCTTCTCCTCCCTCGTTTCTCTCTTCTCAGCCGGCCTTGCCGAGACGATTAGATTTCGGCTCGACGGTTTATTCAATTACGGTCCCACATGTCAGTGAAATTGCAAGACAACGCGTGTCCCCTCTGGTGAGCGGCGTGCGAGCCGGACTGTCGGGGTTGCGGCGCGTACGAGTCGTAAGTGTGCCGCCTTTTGCTTTAGAACTTGCGAAGCATAACATTTTCGCGCGATCGATCGATAGAAATCCAGAACAAAATGACGAGGGTGGTGCTTTCCCGCTTGTTAGGCGGGCTAGTTCGAGTGATATGACGTTCTACAGTGTTGTCCACTTGCTCCATTTTTATGTAAGCAAGAGTTTTACACTCTTACGCGGGAGGAGTGCGAAACACCGCGGATCTGATTTTGGTCGAGGCATAACTGTTCCCTGACAAATAATGGAGGATTATTAGCGATTATAGCATGATAGTTAGGGCATCTCCAGCGCTGGCCCACAAATTTACACCAGCATCTGTCCGAGGACACTGATGGATGCCATCCGATGCTGCCCGCATACCTTTCGACAACTATACGAACTAACCGGACGAAATTCGTGCAAACAAAGCAAATTCCAAATTAATCGGATGAAATTCATTACATTTCGAAAACTTCCCCTACAAACTGGACGAAATTCATTACATATTTCGCACAAACCGTACTAAAACCTACTGTAAACCTAATCTAAACGATCACCGGCGCCCGACCACCATGTTCGGCCATGAACCCGAGAATGTCGGCCATTGCCTTTGCCTCCTCCTCATCTGCCTCGATAACCTCCTCCTCCGGAGCACAAGGTTCTGAAGATTTTCGCCTCCATGTCGCCGTCAAGCGGCTAATCAGCCGCCGATGTTTGCCCCATCGAGCTTGGCGTCGACTAAGTGGAGTAGTGGTGGCCTTCCCAGGACCAGAGCGGCGGCGACCTATCATGTACTACTCTTCCTCGCTGCCGGCTGCGCCCGCGCACGCGCGCTGGCTTCATGGTCGTGGCGGCGGAGGGCGGCCAGGGGGTGCCGGCGATCTCTTCGTTTGCTCCTGCGACGATGACGTCAAGAGAGCTTTGGAGCGCCCGAGCGGAGCCGCCGATGTCCTCGCTCGCTCTCTCGTGACAGACGTCCAAGAGAGCTTTGAAGCGCCAGAGGCCATGGTTGAAGTCGTGCTTGCGTAAGGAAAGGACCGGAGGAGAATAAGTGTGGGTCTTTGGCTATGGCTGGGAGCTGGGGCTCAAGTTAATATAGCGGGCGAATGGCAATGAGCCGCGGCAGACGGATGGACAACTGGCGCTGGAGTAGGTTCGTCGGGCGTGAATGCGGAGTAAATACTGTAGCTAGCAGTACTGCTGGTACAGTAGTTTCTTCAAGAAGCAGAATTCAACGAAGTCATGATGGTTCCTTCGTCCGAGCAACTTCAAAGTGGGAAGTGGGCCTGTGATTTGACGGCTCATTAGTCATTGTTACTGCGGCGCGACGACCTGGGTGAGTCTCCCTTGGAGTTCTGCGTGCATGGCAAGTGGACCAGGATGGTCGACGTCCCACATGTTGGCGAACAGAAGTATTCTTTCCGATATCGAGGATCAAGGAAACCGCGTGGTATAGTATCACTGCTGATTGGTTCGCAAAAAAAAATAGTATCGCTGCCGATTTATAATTATTTTTTATTTCTGATGAATGCTAGCGTTTCAACTCTTACGACGAAGGGTGCCAAACACGACACATGCTAGATGTCCCACACGTCAGCGAAAGGAGTGGGACATGAACAGCGTGGTAGAGCCCAGTGTAAAAAAACAGCGTGGTAGAGCGTCTCCACTTCTTCCACTTCTGGGTCGGAGACCACACGTAGTAGTACTTAGTGGTATGAATGATACAAAGTGCGACCTGGAGAGAAAGACACATCTAGTTGGAAGGTCTCGGGGCATACACGTAAACAAATATAAAAGTTAATATGTGCCTCCAACTAATATAGTAGTAGTAGAGTACTTAGCACGTACTCCATAACATCACCGTGCATTGCACGCATAACATTTAGTGGTAGTACGTAGTAAGAGAAAAATGTCGCCTAAGAGTTCCCTTCTCGACCTACTTTTGGGTGTTTGGTAGAGTGTATGGAGGGTGCATGAGTCCACACTAGTTTAGCACAAATACACTAGAAGCATGCATGAAGAGAGCATGCATGAAGAGGGTGTTGAGTTGAGCATGCATGAAGAGGAACAACTATGCTGAGGCGAACGCAACCAAACACACCCTATATGCCACGCATGTTCATACCATTTGTGCCTTTCTACTTCACTTATCGCGCTACATTACTCAGGTTTGTCGTCCACTCCACGGGTACATGTCTGTCTCGTAGTTCCAGTCCCACGTGTTCTTCATATAGATGGAACGATCCTTGCATAACACGTGCACCTTGATGCTAGATGTCTCGCGTGTTGGCAAAAGGATGAACAAAGCTCACATAAAAAAATAAAGTGGAAGAACATAGATTCCGGACGACTGAGAAGGAGCAAGGAACCTCGTGGTGGAGCGTCTGCACTCATAATATTAATATTATTCAGCAATATAAAATTAACCAATCATCTCCATAGTGGACTGGAAGAGTACGAAACACGGCAGCCCAGTGTAGTTACATCATACTAGTACATGGCTAACCCACGCTATCACCATATTTCTTGGCTTCCGTGCGACATCTATCTCTAGTAATTCAGCAGCCTGTATCACTTCTCCCTCCTCGTCTCTATCAAAGTGCGGCGGGCTGGCGTTTCTGCCGTCTATTGAGGTCGGTTAACTATCACATGTTAGCGACATGCCAAGAGCATTCTCAAAAAATTCCTTTCACGTTCCGTTTTCAAAAAGAAAAAAATCCTTTCACGTACGAATTTGCCTGTATGCTTTGAGCAACTTGCATGTCCTATACTGCTCATGTTTGATACTCTAACTTAGCTAGAGGTTAGACTAACTCATGACTAACCCTGAACTAACTGTAGACAAAGAGGTGTTTGGGTGACAGGGTTAGATTGACAATAAATGCACGTCATGGAGAGAGAAAAGTGATTTTTCAGTGGTCCCAATGAGAACTATCTCCCGTTAGCACCTCTTGGGTGGGATAGTTTTTTTGGTGGGTTCGGTGCAACTTGCTCCAATTTAAACCCTCATACTTGGATACTTTAGGGCTATTTGAGCCCCAACTAGCTCAAACTAACTCTAACCGTGGATCCAAACAGGGCCTATGGCCAGTCTCGACGCGGAGCAGTCGCGTGCACCGGGAAGCGGCGCTCTCTTGGCCATCGCGCCACTTCAAAGCCGGCGCCAGTGAGAGGTCGCCTCCGCTCTGGCCGGGCATTAATGCGGCACTGACGCTCCAGGGCGACGCTGACCGTTTCACGCAGGAAGCGCGCGCTGGTAAGAGAGTAAAGCTTTTGAACCGTTTCAGGTGTAGTACTGGTAGTTTGCAAAACTACTCAATTATTGCACTTAGTTTCCTAAGAAATTGTGGTAAAAAACGTTACTCCACAGCCCGCTTCCCTTCTCCTTCCTCTTCCACCGCATCACATGCGTCCGCTGAAGCGACCGTCAACCCTTATATAGGAGTGCTAGCACAAAAGATGAATGCATGACCACTAAAATTTCCATATTAAAGCGCCCGCTCGGTGAGTATGGCGATGTTGTTACCTTAGGCGGCCCATGGCTACCGGGCGACGGCGACCGAGAGAAGAGGCGGCGGAGGGAATGAATGCAGCTATTGTTTGGGTTCGCCCTCGGCTTAAATAAATGCGCAGCATCACGTGTACCAGCAGGTGCACAAATTGTAACATACTCGTGTATGCGCTAAGTGGGTGTCACGTATCGGTGTGTGTGTGTGTGAGAGAGAGAGATTACGAGAGGCAGAGTGCGTGTGTGCGACTCTACTCTTGGACATGTACTCAACCTTTTGCATCGGGATATAAGTATAATGGTATTTACTTTAGCTAGTGATTTACGTGGCCATGTTAGCGTGGTTGTGTCAAAAAATGTCACTTCCTACTCGTGATTTGCGTTATATAATTACAAGCAAGATTCTCGTGCATTGCACGGAACATCAATATGCATTTTTTACAAAACACCTGTTGTGATTGACCCATGCAGGAGTAATCCCATGTGTAAAACTAATGATATCTCGAGAATTTTATCGGAAAACTGGTATCTCGAGAATGTCATCGAAAAATGAAAGATGAGAGATAAGGCGAGGAGGAGGGCGCGGTGGTGGTGACTGTGGTCGGAATGGGCGGAGGCATGGGGATGGGCCAGGCCCGGCGGCAGCAGGCCACCATGCATGCTAGATTGTTCGAGACTTATTCCTTTTTAATTGCGAGCAATGAGGTTATGGATATAATGATGTGGAGAGAGGTGGGGTATCTTTTGTAAAATTATCATAGTTTGCTTTCTAACCGTCAGATATAGATCATACGGTCTGTATTACAAGATGGCAGGCACACCATCATCGCCAACTTGTTTTTTTATAAGGCTACAGATGATAAGTTTGCTGACTACTAAAGAAAAGTGGAATTTTCCATGTTATGCAAGTAAATAAAGGTGATTGTTTATCATACGGGTAAGGTTGGATGAAGGGCGGTAGGAACAAATGCTCCGCCTAGAGCATGTGTGTGTGAGATGGAGTCTTAGTGTGTGTGGGGGGGTGAGAGAGAGAGAGAGATGGAGTCTTAGTTTGTGTGTGTGTGAGAGAGAGAGAGAGATGGAGTCTAAGTGTGTGTGGGGGGGTGCGTGCGTGTGTGTGTGTGTGTTTGTGTGTGTGAGAGAGAGAGAGATGGAGTCTTAGTGTGTGTGTGTGGGGGGGTGCGTGCGTGCGTGCGTGCGTGTGTGTGTGTGTGTGCGTGTGTGTGTGTGTGTGTGTCGCGGGGTCCTCTGTGGCGGATGTAATTTAAGTGTGCATGGCTTCATCATAGAGAGGTGATGTGTATGGCAGAGGCCACCAACGATGGGGTGCGAGAGAGAAAATGCCCGTAGAGAGGGAAGAGAAGGTGCGTGCACGTGAGAGGAGTCGACATCGAGAGAACGTGTTTGTTCGAGAGACACCGAGGAAGACTACTATATATCTGCATGTAGGAGGGAATTAAACAAAGGTATGATCTTATTGGTTTCGGCGATATAGGGGAAGAGTGAGAGGCGGGGGGGGTAGCTAGAAGGAGATTGTTAAGTGTGAGTGTTTGTTTTACCCATCCAGGCGGAAGTTATGTGCACAAAAGAGGAGAACGATTCGATGTGGCATTAGGATTGAGGGTAATTAACTACGTATGGAGACATAGAGACCTTGAACGTGCATGTGTGAGAGGTATACATGTATCGTGGGATGTGTGTGTGTGTGTGCATGCATGATCGAGATAAAAGAAAGAAGACATAAGTCATAAGATCAACGACATGGGAGAGACGGATCGGTATGACAATATGCATGCATGTGAGAATGCAGGAAGAAGGCCCACAATTGAGCATGTGTTTTGTCTTTAAGAGATAGTGGAGTGGGCTGGAGCATGCATCTATGGCGAGCAGAGGGGGTGAGGCGCAACGATTGTGCAAAAGAGATCAACCTATAAATGCATATGTATGGAGAGACATATATAGTGTGGGTGATAGGAAGCAAGACTCCGTGCGAGAAAGAAATGTTGACAGAGAAACTACAGATAGATACAGAGATGGAGATGCTAGCTAGAGGGACGTCCGCTAGTTTGGGTGTTGGAGATGACTGTCGGGTGGTTCAAAGGCTGAAGTTATATATGTGTGTGAGAGGGAACTTGATTGCATGTAGAGAGAAACATATGTAGTGTGCGTGATAGGAATCAAGAGTGAGGGCGAGAAAGAAGGTTGATGGAGAAACAGATAAATAGAAAGATAAAGATGCTAGCTAGTGTGCGTTAGAGATAGGAGTCGAGTGGATCGAGAAGGCTGGGTTATGTGTGTGGGTGTGAGAGAGATAGAGAGAGGTGCATGTGAGTCACATACAAACAGATATCGAGAGAAATGAGATCCAGAGAGACGGAGTTTTGTGTCTCATGAGAGAGAAAGATATTTCACAACGAGAGTGATAGCCAGAGAGACATATGAGGGAACGCAAGATATCTCTAGGGAGAGAGGGTGTGTGTGAGCGACATACAAGAGAACAATGGAGAAATATGAGACCCTGGGAGACAGAGTTTGTGTTTGTGTATGAGAAAGAGATATTGAAGAGGAAGAGTCGTACGTTCTCATATCTAAGGAGCGAAAGACATCTCTGTATGAGGGGTGTGCGAGTGGCACACATGGGAATAGTAGAGAGAAATGAGACCTCGGGAGACAAAGTTTTGTGTTTGTGTGAGAGAAAGAGATTCCACATGGAGAATCATAGTTAGATACACATAGCAGGGAGCGATATATACTTAGAGAGAGATAGAGTGATGAAGGTCGAGGGAGAGAGTACCGTTAGTGTGTTACGAAGATAAAAGATCATTGTCGACATACAGGTAGCACGAGAGATACCTGAGAGACGATGAATGCGTATAGGTCCAGAGAGATAGTCCTATATAAGCATGAGTGATAGCTATATGAGACGAATATTTGGATTAAAGGGGATTCAAATATTTAAACTGGAGATCACAACATCGATAATATCATAACGCAAATTGGTGTATCAAACATGCATATTCATTTGAATTTGGGCACACGTGTAATGTTATATATTTTATCAATATTGGTGATCCATAGATTCTTCAATTAAAAACAATGCATGGTTTATATGCAATTAATGTCTAAATGGGATTACACTATATGTTGCGTGTGTGAAACACAATATACATGTTTGAGAAGTTAAAAAAACCCGCATAAAACACACATTAATTGGAGACAGTTAGCGAGGAATGCATACATTGGATTTCAACATAAAGTGGTTTCAAATATTTGAAAATCCAAATTGATGGATACAACCTTATGAATCTGAGATCATGCCATTTGTAAACCATATTTATGTATAAATGGTGTTGTGCTTTTGAAAGTATATATATATATAATGATGTATATAGAATGTAATTCCAATTGAAAATGGATACCGCCCGAAAAAAATAGAATACAAACAGGATTCGAATTGAGTTGGCACGGTAAACGTGCACTCTGCAAAATTTGAAAGAAGCGGGGAAAGTCGCAGTAACCGCCCGAAACCAAAATATGCGAGATGGAAATCACTACTGCCTATCCCTGCCACGCAAAGCCTATCTGCTGGATTTCTATAGGTTTCGATAGGGGTAGGTTTGTAATTTCACCCAAACGTGATGTAACCGCCTCTCACCCGGATTCATACACGATGGGCGCCAAAACACAGTGTGTCCTTGGCCGAAATTGACTCCCTCCCCGATTCATATTCATACACGGTGGGCGCCAAAAACAAACTCTCGTCGGCAAATATTCGGTGTATGCGAGATTACCGTCCTATCCCCAACCGACTAATGTTGTTGTGATGTAGTAGAAATTTGAAACGGGGGCTAAGTTTGTAAATTTCCTCGCATTTGAGACAAGCGCGCCCTGAATACATGGTTCCCCCTTCCTCTCTACCTCCCTTTTCCCCATTCGTACACCGTGGGCGCCAAAACACCCTCTCCACCCCACCCTCCTCCGTCTGCCGCCGTCCGCCACCCCATCCACCGCCGTCCTCCTCCACCATGCCGGTGTTGATACCCCGACGCCGCCGTCCATTACAAGAGATCAACCTCTCTCATCCACGCCTTCGGACCGGGATCCTTGCATCCCGTCCTCTCGCTTCATCCCCGCCTTCGTCCACCTTACCGGCGCTGCTCCTACGACCGTCTCGTCCACCGCGCCCCGCCGCCACCGTCTACCCTCCTAGATCTGCTTCCACGCCACCGACAGCCATCGGTACCGCAGCACCGTCAAATTCTCAGCAGATGTGTACACGACGCCGCACCAGAGGCGGTACTCTTTCGTATCTGGTCAACTTATTTATCGCAGCAAGAAAATAGATCGCCACTGCTTTACTCCGATTTCTTGTCTTGGTTGCGAAGTTGCCTTTGTCTGGTTTGCACCTTCAGATCCGCCATGGCACGCTAACACTATACTCCCAATGCTTATGGTTTTCCCCTTTTATATTCCACACTAGTTAAATCACAGTAGACTAAATTTCAAAATTGGGTCAGTCGATTTTTTCAGAGCTCGCCGGAGTTCGCGGGTGCGATCGAAGGGGCTCGGGTGGTTGTGGGGCCTCGCCAAACGAAGAAAACTCGACGCGGGTGGGGATTGGGGCGGGTGGGGGTGGGGTGGGGTGGCGGAGGAACACAGGCGGTGGGGGCGGTGGTCCGCCGGCGTCTGCCGTCTTGTTCTGTATGGGAATAATCGAGACGATGAAGAAGAAGGGTTAGGAGACGAGGATCTTCATCCAACCGCCTGAAATGGTCGAGAGACAACTGGGAGTTGCATTCTTAATGCGCTCTGGTTCATCATGTGTGGGCACTGCGCAACCAACATTTTATTATCCAAAATATGCTTGCTCTTCTTTACCATGTTCGATAGAGCTGGCCTGTACGTGATCGATAGGATTTCAATTACTAGCAGCAATACAACACCGTATTTTCAAGCCAGTTCCACTTTCCCGATTTATATATCGTGGTTATGGTGTACCCCTTTTATGTACACTATGATCTGCCTAGTTGTTGTGTGCTCTTGTTATCATGGTTTGGCAATAAACTCTCTATACAGTATATTATGAACCTATCATCTGCCAGCTATCCTTACTTCTGGAGCCTATTTTTGTGTGTACTTGTGCCAGATTATATAAATGCACGCACCATATTACAGCACACATGAGCTATCTCATCGTAATCCAAAGATAGCACATAAGTGTTTACAGGCGCCCTATATTAGAATATCATCTGCATTACAAAGATAATCTCACAACTATTTATGTTTTCATGGTTCTCAGATATTATACGCAATTATAGTGAATATCAGAATCCGCGCATCAGAAGAATATTTTGGAACACTGCAATGACTTACAAAATTGGCACCAAGGCATTGAGTGCCATTCTGGAAGCAATGAAACTCGTACGCTCCCCACCTGTTGATTCTTGTTCAAAATATCATCCTAATGACTATTCTAACCTCGAGGAGTCAAAGGCAGATGGCATGTCCTGTTCACCCATCAAGGTGCCTGTTCTAATTTGGCAAGGTTTTATTGGTTGCGCGTATCTTGCATATGTTGTCTTGCATTTCTTCTACTTTGTTGCACCGCCATCTGCTTAGTTGACTCATCATATAACTCGAGATGCCATGCCCATTCCATCTGTCATCATACCATGTTTTTCCACTCAAATGTTGTTCTTGTGCATCAGACATCAAAAAGGAAGAGGGTGATTGCCGAACCTGAAGGAGCATCAAAGAAAGTCCTTGAAAACGTGGTGGTGCCGAGAAATCAGACAGCGCCCACTTATATTGGTTGTACAACCAGTGACACAAAACATAGGACCGACTCCAGCAGACTGTACCCATACTTCACTGGCCACACCACTAGCCCCACCACACAGGACCTGCACTCCAAAGAAAAGGTATACCGATTTCATTTGCCATAGCACCAGCCGCACTACGTAAAAATCCCACTCCAGCAAAAAGTACAAAGAAGTCCACCGCCGAAGACCTATCCCAAGCTGCAGAGACGGCCAATTCCTGCAGATTGGAACCCCATTCCATTTATTCCCAGTTTAAAAGACAATGCTTTCAATGTTGTTAGGGACTACATGCATATATTCCCATCATGGGAAGATTATAGTGAGGACAAACACCATTTTCACATCTTCCTGTCCAACTTACGTGTAAGTGTTATTATTCATGGTTATTATTTTCCTGTTTTCTGCTGATCGAACACATCAATGTTTTACATTACATTGTTGTAACTAGGCGAGGTCAATCTGGATAGTCATGACGAGCAAAGCTTGCTTGTGCTTTTCAAGGAAGCATTGCAGCGATGTCGGTGTTACCGAGGAAATCACACTTTGATGGCAAGTCTATAAACGAATTTCCGTGAAGTCTCCTGTGCTAAATTTAGAAGACATTGAATGGAAAAACCTTGTTATGCACTGGTCTCGTTCCCAGGATGAGGTACTGTCTATGAAATCACATGACAATTTGAACTTCTACTATTCCGCATGTGCCTTACGGATCTGCAGGAAATCTGCTCGAAGAAGAATTCCGGTTTGAAAAGAACGACAGGATATCGCAAATATGCTGCCCGCTGCTTTGCTCTTGTTAGTACCTGTTGTCCTGTATCACTGTACTTGCATACATACCTGGTTCATTATGGGACAGCAGTATGCATGATAGCTTGCTTATCAATTGTTCGCTCCAAATTATCTCGATCTGTATGAATGGTTACATTAGTGTAGAATATATCCAATGCCAATGAATTTTTTAGCTCTGCATTGTTCTTGTAAGTACATGCTGTCCTTTATCGATGTACTTATATTGACAGGTAGTTGTTCATGTACCATCACTCTGCAGCTTATTTTCATTTGCCCTCCATTTTCTACACATCAGATCTATATTTACTCTTACCATAAGGTTGGTACTGAAGAAGTTTAGCTGTGCATTGCTCTTGGTTGTGCCTTTTGCCTGTATCGCTGCACATACATTTATAGTTACTTGGTTATGTAGCATCACTCTTCATCTTATCTTAAATATTCTCCATGTTTTCGTATATTATCACATCTATATTTACTCTTAACAAAATGTAGCATAAAGGCAATGCTTATGAAGAAGATTATGTGCTAAACTTCTTGAATTGCCCCCCCCCCCAATCAGCATGGACAAGGGCTTTATAGAGCCTGTCTTCACTAGTAATGTAAGTTTGTCCTTCTCAAGCCTTCAAACTTTGTTGTGTATATTTGGTTAGGCATGACTGCAACAGCTATTTATTTTGGTGTTTGCATCAAATTGCATGTTTAAAGTTTATTACGTACATAAACAAAAGTTTGTCCTTCTCAATTTAAGTTTTCAGTTGTACAACCAAGTTCCTTCTTCATACCATGTAAATTAAACTATACAGAGCAAGTGATCTTCTTTTGCACTTCATGTATGCTTCTGTTCTTCATCCGTAATCCAGTGGTGTGGTGAACCTACCCACTACAGCACAATGTCATATTCGGCAATGTCTTAACTATGAACAATGTCATATCATTCTACTATTATTTAAACCGTCTCTTTATTTGCCAATCTGAAATGGGATAAATTGACAGCACACTAACCATTGATAGTTATGTGTTCTTGATCTGTAATCTAGTGGTGTCGTGAAGCTGCCAACTCCTTCACAATGTCATTTCCTGCCATGTCTTGACCTGAACAATACCATATTGTGTTAATGCAATTTTAAACTGTGTCACTTTATTCGTCAGTAAGAAATGTGATGAATTGTCAGCATTGATACTTTTATGTGCAAAACATGTCATCTGTCTGCTTGTTTATCTTTCAGAGTGAGGAAGATATAAGTGTTGAACAAGCGCAGTCTCATCATCTTGCTCAGCTGCTTGCGCTGCAGCTCCCCAGCAGGGCTAACCTTTCTTAAACTCTATTGAAGTGATGTCGGTTTTGTATATTATTTTGTCGGCGTGTTTATTTGCACTGGTGGCGATCTTTGATGCCCATTGTATGTAATCTGCTGTCTGCTTGTGCTTTATTATCATAGTGGCGAACTTTGATGCCCAGTGGATGTAATATGCCGTAATTTTTTATTGTATAGTCTAGGTTTTGTTGGAAATATGTCCTAGAGGCAATAATAAAATGGTTATTATTATATTTCCTTGTTCATGATAATTGTCTATTGTTCATGCTATAATTGTATTAACTAGAAACCGTAATACATGTGTGAATACATAGACCACAACATGTCCCTAGTGAGCCTCTAGTTGACTAGCTCATTGATCAATAGATGGTTATGGTTTCCTGACCATGGACATTGGATGTCATTGATAACGGGATCACATCATTAGGAGAATGATGTGATGGACAAGACCCAATCCTAAGCATAGCACAAGATCGTGTAGTTCGTTTTCTAAAGCTTTTCTAATGTCAAGTATCATTTCCTTAGACCATGAGATTGTGCAACTCCCTGATACCGTAGGAATGCTTCGGGTGTACCAAACGTCACAACGTAACTGGGTGGCTATAAAGGTGCACTACAGGTATCTCCGAAAGTGTCTGTTGGGTTGGCATGAATCGAGACTGGAATTTGTCACTCCGTATGACGGAGAGGTATCTCTGGGCCCACTCGGTATTGCATCATCATAATGAGCTCAATGTGACTAAGTAGTTAGTCACGGGTCATGCATTACGGAACGAGTAAAGTGACTTGCCGGTAACGAGATTGAACGAGGTATTGGGATACCGATGATCGAATCTCGGGCAAGTAACATACCGATTGACAAAGGAATTGAATACGGGATTGATCGAATCCCGACATCGTGGTTCATCCGATGAGATCATCGTGGAACATGTGGGAGCTAATATGGGTATCCAGATCCCGCTATTGGTTATTGGCCGGAGAGGAGTCTCGGTCATGTCTGCATGGTTCCCGAACCCGTAGGGTCTACACACTTAAGGTTCGATGACGCTAGAGTTGTTATGGGAAATAGTATGTGGTTACCAAAGGTAGTTCGGAGTCCCGGATGAGATCCCAGACGTCACAAGGGGTTCCGGAATGGTCCGGCGGTGAAGATCGATATATTGGACGAAGGGTATTGGAGTCCGGAAGTGTTCCGGGGGTACCAGGCTATGGCCAGCATGACCGAAAGGTTTTTCGGGAGCCCCGACAAGTGTTGGAGGGCCTCATGGGCCAAAGGGGAAGGGGCAAACCAGCCCACTAAGGGGTGGTTCGCCCCCCCCCCCCCCCCCACGCCCTTCCCCACATTATTTGGGGAGGTGGGGCGCCTCCACCTGGCTTGGGAGGCAATCCTCCACGTCCTTGTCTTGGGGGGCAAGTCTCCCTAGGATTTTCCCTAGGGAGATCCAATCTGCTTGGCCGCCGCCCCCTAGGGGAAACCCTAGGGCGCCTCCCCCTCTCCCCTTGCCCATATATATAGTGGAGGGGTGGGAGGGCAGCCGCACCTCTTCCCTGGCGCAGCCCCCTCCCTCCTCCAACACCTCCTCCTCCTCCGTAGTGCTTGGCGAAGCCCTGCCAGAGAAACACGAGCTCCATTGCCACCACGCCGTCGTGCTGCTGGAGTTTTCCCTCAACTTCTCCTCTCCCCTTGCTGGATCAAGAAGGAGGAGACGTCCCGGGGCTGTACGTGTGTTGAACGCGGAGGCGCCGTCCGTTCGGCGCTGAGATCGAGATCGACCGCGATCTGAATCGCTGCGTGTCTGACTCCACCAACCGCGTTCTTGTAAAGCTTCCGCATCGCGTCTTCAAGGGTATGAAGATGCACTCCCCTCTCTCTCGTTGCTAGTATCTCCATAGATTGATCTTGGTGATGCGTAGAAAATTATGAATTTCTGCTACGTTCCCCAATAGTGGCATCATGAGCTAGGTCTATGCGTAGTTTCTATGCACGAGTAGAACACAAGTCGTTGTGGGCGTCTATTTTGTCAATTTACTTGCCGTTACTAGTCTTACCATGATTCGGCCGCATCATGGGATGAAGCGGACCGGACCGACCTTACAAGTACACTTACGTGAGACAGGTTCCACCGACTGACATGCACTAGTTGCATAAGGTGGCTAGCGGGTGTCTGTCTCTCCCACTTTAGTCGGATCGGATTCGATGAAAAGGGTCCTTATGAAGGGTAAATAGTAATTGGCATATCACGTTGTGGTTTTGGCGTAGGAAAGAAACGTTCTTGCTAGAAACCTATAACAGCCACGTAAAAACTTGCAACAACAATTAGAGGACGTCTAACTTGTTTTTGCAGCATATGTCGTGTGATGTGATATGGCCAAAAGAATGTGATGAATGATATATATGATGTATGAGATTGATCATGTTCTTGTAATAGGAATCACGACTTGCATGTCGATGAGTATGACAACCAGCAGGAGCCATAGGAGTTGTCTTAATTTATTGTATGACCTGCGTGTCATGAGTAACGCCATGTAATTACTTTACTTTATTGCTAAACCGTTAGCCATAGTGGTAGAAGTAATAGTTGGCGAGACAACTTCAAGAAGATACGATGATGGAGATCATGGTGTCATGCCGGTGACTGTAGCGACCAGACCCGAATGGATCTAGCGCTCTGTGCTCAGTGTCATCCCTGGATCAGTAATGCTGACACCACACAGTACTTCGAAGGATTTATAGCAGAGTAGCAATCACACACTTATTACATCGTTGTCCACAAGGGAACTGAATACAATAATATGGCTTAAGGCCATCTAATAATAACAGCGGAAGGCTTGGAAGATAAGCGAGTCCATCAACTCCAACGGCATCACTGAGTATAGAACCACGACCTAACACCTTACTCGTCGTGCAAAAGTCTGCAACGTGAAAAGTTGCAGCCAAAACGGGTCAAGACATGGAATATCTTGGCAATGTAACACATAAGAGCAATGAATGAATAAGCCTATACTACATGCATATATGGCTGGTGGTACGGCTCTCTGATTACAATTGCATAAAGCTGATTTTTCCCTACATCAAAGGAATAATTTTATTTAACTATCATGGTGGTTGTTAAACATTGAGAATGGTTGACAGCATCCTCAATCCCAATTAAAAAGTACTCATCAAACCCAATAACTTTTATTTAGAAGTAACATGTTGAGATTCACATGATAATCAAGTACCGGATACTCAAATTGTCCATAACCGGGACACGGCTAATCATGATTAGTTTATACACTCTGCAGAGGTTTATGACTTTTCCCCACAAGACTCGATCGCCTCCGCTTGGTTCTCGCACTACTTGGTGTTTGAGAAACGGATGACCGAGACATAGTCTTTCAGAAGCGCTAGCACCTTACATGTGGGTAGACCGTACCAACCTACATCCCCTACATCAGCTAGCCTACCCGTAAGAGTTCGCACAACTTAGTCAACTACGCCAGAGCCCATAATTGGCTTGTGGCTGCACACGGAAGTTTCCAGTTTGACAAGTCTTATGATCCCTTAGAGCACAGGTGGCGGTCCAAGAAATACAGCAAGTCTGATGGAAACCAGTGCCTCAATCCACCCAGATGTGTGTTTAGGTTGCCACCTTAGATAAACCATTAATTAACAATCTCACATCTGTCATGGATATTCACTCACCCAATCCACGTCTACTAGCATAGCATGGCATGAACAAGCAAACGTAGAAGTAACTCCCAAGGTTTCATAAGTAAAACAGGTAATAGGTACTACCTCAATCTACTTCCCATCCCACAATTTATTTAGATCCTAAACATGCAAGTGTTTGAGGAATAGATCTAATGCATAAAACTGGGTAGTAGAAAAGGTATGATCAAGTGTTACTTGCCTTGCTGATGATCCGCGAGTCCTAGAGATTCGAAGTAACAAGCTGCGCACTCCGGGTGATCTAACGCAGACAAACAACAAGCATACAATAAGTACTCATCTAATGCACAGGAAAATCTCGAATAAAAGATCTAACCAGAAAGTTCAACTTAAGAACCCTGGTTGCAAAAGAATCGAATTAAAAATAAACTCCGAAAGTCGAACTCGAGAGAGAACGTCTCGGTTTAGCGATCTGAAATTAGGTCAAGATTTCACAGTGGCAAAACTCTGTGAAAGTAGGGTAGTCGGAACGGCGGTTTCGTTACGAAACTCCAGGCGCTTGAATCACCTGATTCCGATAAACGAGCGAGAAATAAAACAGTTTTGAAAATCAGATCTGAAATCAAATCAGAAAATAACGGATTAATTCCGATTAAAAAGAAAAACGACGAACGAGTTAAATAGCGAGCGTTCATTAACGTAACGAATCCAACGAACGCGTTCATTGAAACGAGCGGTTCGGTGAGCGTCCGCTTAAATAATAAAACCAAAAAAATAAAACCAATCTAGGTTTTTTTTAAAAAAAACCAAACATATTTTTAAAAAAAAAACCGGATCGGTTTATTAGGGGAAAACCGGATCGGGCGCGGGGCGGCGGCTACCTCGGTGGCTCTCGCGAGGCTCGGCGAGGCTCGGGAGGCTCGGAGGTCCGCGGTCGGGCGGGCGGCGGGGTAACGGCGGGCGGCGGCGGCTCCTGGCGGCAGCGGGTTGGCGTGATCGGAGGCGAGGCGCGGCGGGTGAGAGAGAAGGGGGGGGCGGCGCTATTTAAGAGGGGGGTGAGTCGGCTTGGGGAGGGGCAAGCCGGGGCGAGGGGAGGCGACTCGTGGCGGGGTGGCGTCTTGGCGGGGAGAGCTCTCCAAGGCGGGCGTAGGTGAGAGGAGGAGGGAGGTGGGCCGGGGCGCTGGTCTGGCGGGCTGGGCCTCGGCCCAGAAGCCTGTTGTTTTTTTTTTTTAAATAGGATTAAAACCAAAACAAATAAAAAAATACCAAACGATCTCGGATTTAATAAAACAAATTTTCCCGACTCCTAAAAATGAGTCTAACAAAATGAACTTTAAAAAGCGATATACATGCAAAAAAAATTTAGAAAGCTCATTTTGCCTAAGCAAAATAAATCTTCCAAAACCAAATTTTGTTTATTTATAATATCTTCATTTTTCCTAATTGTTTGGGAAAGTCATATTATTCCCTCTCAAGATATTTTTTATAGGAAAACTTTATGAAGATAATTTAAATAATCCAATGATCCTATCTTCAAAATTTGAGGATTCCCAAATATGAAAATAATGAAACTTCCAACTCTCTCCGAGGGTCCTTGAGTTGCGTGAAATTTCTAGGATCGAAAAAAATGCGAGAAAATATGATATGCATGATGACCTAATGTATAACATTCCAAATTGAAAATTTGGGATGTTACAAACCTACCCCCTTAAGATGAATCTCGCCCTCGAGATTCGGGTTAACTAGAAAATAGGTGAGGTGGTCTCGAGCAAAACTTCCTCTCTTTCCTGGTGGCTTCATCCTCGGTGTGGTGGCTCCAATGAACTTTGCAAAACTTGATAACCTTGTGCGGGTAACTCTCTGTGGCATAATCGAGAATCTTAACCGGTTTCTCCTCATATGTCAAGTCATCCTTCAACTGAATTGCTTCCAGTGCACTGTGTCTCTTAACGGTACCTCTGCTATCCCGGGTGACATTTCTTCAATCGAGAAACATGGAATACATCATGAACTCCTGACAGTCCTTCCGCAATTCCAACTTATACGCAACTTCTCCCATGCGTTGCAAAATCTTATATGGTCCAACAAACGGGTGCTAACTTTCCTTTAACTCCAAAACGCTTAACTCCTCAAGCGGGGATACTCGAGATATACTGCTCCAACTTCATACTCAATCGCTGGCGCTTTGAATCGGCATAGCTCTTACATGCGACTGGGCTACCTTGAGCCTGTCTCGAATCAACTTAACCTTCTGTTCGCACTCCTTAATCAAATCTGGTCCAAATAGTGGCGATCTCCGTTTAGTCCCATGACAACGGTGTCCTGCACCTTCTTCCATACAAAGCCTCGAAGGTGCCATCTTCAAGCTGGTTTGGTAACTGTTATTGTAGGAAAATTCTGCATACGGCAAATTATCATCCCAACTAGATCCATAATCTAGTGCACAAGCTCTCAAATGTCCTCCAAAATCTGATTGACTCTCTCGGTCATCCATCGGTCTGTGGGTGGAAAGCTGTGCTGAATTCTAGTCTGGTTCCCAATGTTTCGTGCAACTGGTTCCAAAATTTCGAAGTAAACTGGGTTCCTCTGTCTGATACAATGCTCCTCGGAACTCCGTGTAAGCACACAATTCTGGTCATGTATATCTTTGCCAACTTAGCACTGCTATAGGTAGTCTTGACTGGAATGAAATGAGCTACCTTAGTCAAACGGTCGACTATGACCCAAATCGAGTCATATCTGGCGGGTCTTTGGCAAACCTGTGATGAAATCCATGCCTAGTTTATCCCACTTCCATTCGGTATCGGCAATGGTTGTAACAATCCTGCTGGCTTCGATGCTCGCCTTTACTTTCGACATACGTCATAAATTGCTACATATTCCGCAATATCCTTCTTCATTCCGGTCCACCGAAAATATTCTTCAAATCCAAATACATCTTGGTATTTCCGGGTGAATCGAATAGGGTGAATCATGGGCTTCTTGCAAAATCAACTTCGATCTACGGGTCATTGGGCACATAAACACGGTCTTCAAACCATAGGGTATCGTGTTCATCCTATCGAAATCCTTTAGCCTTTCCTTTGTTCATTTTCTCCTTTATAGAGGCAACTTCCTTATCTGCCTTTTGGGCTTCTCTGATTTTGTCCATCAGTGTCGACTGAATCTCCAATGCTGCTACATAGCCTCTCGGAACTATTTCCAAACATAGCTCTCGAAGGTCCTCGGCTAACTCATTGGGTATTCCTCCCATCATTAGGGTATTGACGTGGCTCTTACGGCTCAATGCGTCTGCTACGACATTAGCCTTTCCGGGTGGTAATGCAATCTCATATCGTAATCCTTGATTAGTTCTAACCATCTCCTCTGTCTCGAGATTCAATTCATTCGGGTGAAGATGTACTTCAAACTCTTGTGATCGTATATACTTCACAATGATTTCCAATGAGAAAATGTCTCCACGTCTTCAAGGCATGCACAACGGCTGCTAACTCCAAATCATGAGTGGCATAATTCAACTCATGGGGCTTAAGTTGTCGTGAAGCATACGAAACAACTCTTCCTTCCTGCATAAGCACTGCTCCAAGTCCTCGGCGTGAAGCGTGCAATACACCTCATAATCCTTAGTTTGATCGGCAATATCAAACCTGGTGAGGTAACCAATCTTTTCTTCAACTCTGAAAACTTGCCTCACAGTCCTCAGTCCATATGAATTTGTTTTCCTTCTTCAACAATTCTGTCATAGGCTTTGCAATCTTTGAGAAATTCTCAATGAATCTTGGTAGTATCCTGCGAGTCCAAGGAAACTCGAATCTCTCCAACTGTCGTTGGTGCTTCCCATTTGGTTACGGTCTCAACTTTTGTGGGGTCAACTGCTATTCCTTCTCCGGATATAACATGTCCGAGAAATCCAACTTCCTTTAGCCAAAACTCACATTTGCTGAACTTGGCATACAACTGGTGTTCTCTCAGTTTCTCCAGAACCAATCGCAAATGTTCCTTGTGTTCTACTTCATTCTTCGAGAAAATCAAAATGTCATCTATGAACACCACGACGAACTTGTCCAAAAACTCCATAAACACTTTGTTCATCAGGTTCATAAAATAGGCTGGGGCGTTAGTCAGTCCAAATGACATAACGGTATACTCATACAGTCCATATCTCGTGGTAAATGCTGTCTTGGGTATGTCCTGCTCCCGAATCTTTAACTGATGGTACCCTGATCGCAAGTCGATCTTAGAAAACACTTTGGCTCCTTGCAAGCGATCAAACAGATCATTTATCATCGGTAGTGGGTACTTGTTCTTGATTGTTACTTCATTCAATCCACGATAATCCACAACCATTCTCAACGATCCATCCTTCTTCTCCACCAACAAAACGGGTGATCCCCAAGGTGAAGAACTTGGGCAAATAAAACCTTTATCCAATAGTTCCTTAATCTGCTTCTTGATTTCCGTCAAATCCTTTGCGGGCATCCTGTACGGTCGCTTCGATATCGGGCCTGTTCCTGGCAACAGCTCAATCAGAAACTCAATGTCTCTATCCGGCGGCATTCCTGGCAATTCTTCCGGAAATACATCAGATAATCCTTTACCATCGGTACTTCTTCCCGTACCACCTCGATAAACAATTAACTTGTGCTCTCCTCGGCTCGTGCCGTGACACATATTTAATCCTTCTTCCTTCCGGTGTGGTGAGCAAAATTGACCTTGCGGTACAATCTATGTTTCCTCCATACTTTGATAACCAATCCATTCCTAATATCACATCCAATCCTTGGGATTCCGTAACTATTAGGTCCGAGGGGAAAACATAGTGTCCAATCCTTAGTGGCGGTCGATCACACCATTTACTAGCCATGTACTCTGCTCCGGTGAGGTTACTAGCATGGGTGACCTAAGGGCTTGGGTTGGTAACTTGTACTTATCCACAAATCCCTTGATATGTATGAATGCGGTGCACCAAGATCAAAAGAACAACCTGCAGTAAAAGACTTAACCAAAAACTTACCGACATCGTTGCATCGGGCTGATCTTCAACCTCCTCCACATCAATGTGGTTCACATGTCCCCTGTTGAAAGGGTTGGGCTTCTTTCCAGCGCTTCCATTGCCATTTCCATTCTGGCCTTCTGGACAATCATTTGCATAATGCCCAGTCTTGCGGCACTTAAAGCAAGTAATGTGACTCAGGTCTACCTTGGATGGTGTAGACGGGTTGGTGCAGTTCTGTCCGTTGCTTCCTCCATTCCCGTTCCCATTCTTGGTGCCATTATGGTTGTGCGAATTACCTCCTCCATGGGTATGCTGAAACTGAATTCCTGATTTAGGGGTATAACGAGGCTTCTGCTGAGCTCCAGAGTTATACTTTCCCTGTCCATACTTCCTCTTGCGGTTCTCTATTTGCTGCTGCTTTCCTTCAATCATGAGAGCTCGGTCTACTAACTCCTGGTAGTTGTTGAAACTTGCTACCATCAACGGCATGCTGAACTCATCATTCAGTCCTTCTAGAAACTTCTCCTGTTTAGCTGCATCTGTAGCAACGTCATCTGGGGCATAACGAGCTAATTTGCTAAAGTCATCCACGTACTGGCCAACAGTCCTTCCTCCTTGGCGTAAGTTGCGAAACTCACGCTTCTTCATGGCCATGGCTCCTGCTGAAACATGGGCTGTCGAAAAGCTTGCTGAAATTGGTCCCATGTGGCGTTGTCACGGGATAAGTGGCTGTGAAATTCTCCCACCATGCTTGATCTGGGTCCTTCAAGCTGATGTGCTGCAAACTTCACTCTTTCTCCATCTGTGCATCCTGTAGTGGTCAGCTCCTTCCTATCTTGCGGAGCCACCATCCGCTACAATTGGCTCGGTGCTCTTGGAATACACCGCGGGTTCAGTCTAAGGAAGCGAGTCGATGATCCGCAGTGGTGGTGGTGGCGGTGGGTTGTTGTTGTTGTTGTTGTTCGCACCAATGTTTGAATCAGGGTATTCTGCTGCTGGATCAATTGGGTGATCTCTGGCGGAAAACGAATCCGGGGTCGCGTCTCGGAGGCATCTGATGGGTTTAGAAAAGAAGAGGAATGTAGAATAGAATGAGGTCTAAGGGGAATCACTACCCAAATGCACATGAGCAAATGCACACAAAATCACTTCATTCAATCAAACAAGGGTTACAACGATCTAACTATCGCAAAAGTGTGTGTACTATAATGTTTACATGGAGGGAATACTACTAATATGTGGGGGACTTCTACTAATTTGAACCGGTGGAAGACTCCATGATGTCTGCTCCAGCTTCGTCTTCAAAATCGGGTTCACTTGGATCCGAATCGTGTCGTCGATGTTGATGTAGTCGATTTGGTGTTCGACATACTTGGTCTTCATTCTGGCGCCAACTTCTTCTTGAGTTCTTCGATCTCGTACTTAAGATCGTTATTGTGTCTTGCCGAGCTACGATCTCGTCCATGTAGTCTTTACGTGTAGTCTTTAGTTCTTCTTCCAATTCGATGATCCTCTCCTTCGTCTTCTGCAACTCCAACATGTCATTGCACATTTGGTTTTCCTGGCGTCGAATGTGCTGGTTTAACTCCTGGATGAAAGCTGCAATGGACCTATCCTTCTTGGTGTTGACGACGTCCCAGCTTGTCGCCTCGGCGTCCGCAAATCTGGTAGATGGTGTCCTTGAGATCTTCTTGATAAACTTCTCCAATGCGTCCCATGGTGATGTGAGCTGCCATGCTCTTTCCTGCACTCCAAGTGGGTGCACCAAAACACTATCTATAGGCTTGGTGATTGGGGCGAATGTCCTTCCCGAACGTGAGCATGAATCTTCCAAGCTCCTCTTGAGCAGAGTGGCGTTGAAAGTCCCGGTGAAGCTTGGTAGTCCAATGTTCGGTACTTAGTAACTTCCTTCAAGTGAAATCCAAAAGGTGTGCCTTCATCCGGTTGGGTGTACTTGATATTCGCGTCCGTCATCCTAAAGAGAGTAGAAAAGATGAGGAGTTAGAAAATGAGAAGAGAGAGATTCTATGGCTTTAACTTAGTGGTCGTGTCTCTACATCGGTGTGTGCTCGATACCATTCTCTGTGAGCGACCAGACCGAATGGATCTAGCGCTCGTGCTCGGTGTCATCCCCGGATCGAATGCCGACACCACACAAGATTGAAGGATTTATAGCGAGTAGCAATCACACACTTATTACATCGTTGTCCACAAGGGAACTGAATACAATAATATGGCTTAAGGCCATCTAATAATAACAGCGGAAGGCTTGGAAGATAAGCGAGTCCATCAACTCCAACGGCATCATGAGTATAGAACCACGACCTAACACCTTACTCGTCGCGAAAAGTCTCGCAACGTGAAAAGTTGCAGCCAGCAACGGACACATGGAATATCTTGGCAATGTAACACATAAGAGCAATGAATGAATAAGCCTATACTACATGCATATATGGCTGGTGGTAAGGCTCTCTGATTACAATTGCATAAAGCTGATTTTCCCTACATCAAAGGAATAATTTTATTTAACTATCATGGTGGTTGTTAAACATTGAGAATGGTTGACAGATCCTCAATCCCAATTAAAAGTACTCATCAAACCCAATAACTTTTATTTAGAAGTAACATGTTGAGATTCACATGATAATCAAGTACGGATACTCAAATTGTCCATAACCGGGACACGGCTAATCATGATTAGTTTATACACTCTGCAGAGGTTTGCGACTTTTCCCCACAAGACTCGATCGCCTCCGCTTGGTTCTCGCACTACTTGGTGTTTGAGAAGCGGATGACCGAGACATAGTCTTTCGAAGCGCTAGCACCTTACATGTGGGTAGACCGTACCAACCTACATCCCCTACATCAGCTAGCCTACCCGTAAGAGTTCGCACAACTTAGTCAACTACGCCAGAGCCCATAATTGGCTTGTGGCTGCACACGGAAGTTTCGGTTTGACAAATCTTATGATCCCTTAGAGCACAGGTGGCGGTCCAAGAAATACAGCAAGTCTGATGGAAACCAGGTGCCTCAATCCACCCAGATGTGTGTTTAGGTTGCCACCTTAGATAAACCATTAATTAACAATCTCACATCATCATGGATATTCACTCACCCAATCCACGTCTACTAGCATAGCATGGCATGAACAAGCAAGCGTAGAAGTAACTCCCAAGGTTTCATAAGTAAAACAGTAATAGGTACTACCTCAATCTACTTCCCATCCCACAATTTATTTAGATCCTAAACATGCAAGTGTTTGAGGAATAGATCTAATGCATAAAACTGGGTAGTAGAAAAGGTATGATCAAGTGTTACTTGCCTTGCGATGATCCGCGAGTCCTAGAGATTGAAGTAACAAGCTGCGCACCGGGTGATCTAACGCAGACAAACAACAAGCATACAATAAGTACTCATCTAATGCACAGGAAAATCTCGAATAAAAGATCTAACCGAAAGTTCAACTTAAGAACCCTGGTTGCAAAAGAATCGAATTAAAAATAAACTCCGAAAGTCAAACTCGAGAGAGAACGTCTCGGTTTAGCAATCTGAAATTAGGTCAAGATTTCACAGTGGCAAAACTCTGTGAAAGTAGGGTAGTCGAACGGCGGTTTCATATCTGAAACTCCAGCGCTTGAATCACTGATTCCGATAAGCGAGCGAGAAATAAAACAGTTTTGAAAATCAGATCTGAAATCAAATCGAAAATAACGGATTAATTCCGATTAAAAGAAAAACGACGAACGAGTTAAATAGCGAACGTTAGTTAACAGAATCGAATCCAACGAACGCGTTCATTGAAACGAACGGTTCGGTGAGCGTCTGCTAAATAATAAAACCAAAAAATAAAACCAATCTAGGTTTTTTAAAAAAACCAAACATATTTTTTTAAAAAACCGGATCGGTTTATTAGGGAAAACGGATCGGGCGCGGGCGGCGGCTACCTCCGGTGGCTCTCGCCAGCGAGGCTCGTGAGGGCTCAGCGGGCTCGGGAGGTCCGGTGGTCGGCGGCGGCATGGGGTAACGGCGGCGGCGGCTCCTGGCGGCGGGGGGTTCGGCTGTGGCGAGGGCGGCGGCGAGAGAGAGGGGCGGCGGCGCTATTTAAGAGGGGGGAGTCGGCTTGGGGGGGGGCAAGCCGGGCGAGGGGAGGCGGACTCGGGCGGGGTGGCGTCTTGGCGGCGGAGAGTCCCTCGGTGAGCCGCGAGAGGAGGAGGTGGGCGGTGGGCTGGGCTGGTCAAGGCTGGGCCTCGGCCCAGGGGGCAAGCAGCGTTGTTTTTTTTTTAAATAGGATTAAAACCAAAACAAATAAAAAAAATACCAAACGATCTCGGATTTAAATAAAACAAATTTTCCCCGACTCCTAAAAATGAGTCGAACAAAATGAACTTTAAAAACGATATACATGCAAAAAAAAATTTAGAAAGCTCATTTTTGCCTAAGCAAAATAAATCTTCCAAAACCAAATTTTGTTTATTTATAATATCTTCATTTTTCCTAATTGTTTGGGAAAGTCATATTATTCCCTCTCAAGATATTTTTTATAGGAAAACTTTATGAAGATAATTTAAATAATCCAATGATCCTATCTTCAAAATTTGAGGATTCCCAAATATGAAAATAATGAAACTTCCAACTCTCTCCGAGGGTCCTTGAGTTGCGTGAAATTTCTAGGATCGAAAAAAATGCGAGAAAATATGATATGCATGATGACCTAATGTATAACATTCCAAATTGAAAATTTGGGATGTTACAGTGACAATGATGATCGTGGCGCCCCGAAGATGGAGATCAAAAGGAGCAAAATGATATTGGCCATATCATGTCACTATTTGATTGCATGTGATGTTTATCATGTTTTACATCTTATTTGCTTAGAACGATGGTAGCTTAACTAAGATGATCCCTTGCAATAATTTCAAGAAAGTGTTCCCCCTAACTGTGCACCGTTGTGAAGGTTCGTTGTTTCGAAGCACCACGTGATGATCGGGTGTGATAGATTCTAACGTTAGAATACAACGGGTGTAAGCCATATTTACACATGCAAAACACTTAGGTTGACTTGACGAGCTTAGCATGTACAGACATGGCCTCGGAACACAAGAGACCAAGGTCGAACATGAGTCGTATAGCAGATGCGATCAACATGAAGATGTTCACCGATGATGACTAGTCCGTCTCACGTGATGATCGGACACGGCCTAGTTGACTCGGATCATGTATCACTTAGATGACTAGAGGGATGTCTATCTAAGTGGGAGTTCATTAGATAATCAGATGAACTTAATTATCATGAACATAGTCAAAAGGTCTTTGCAAATTATGTAAGTAGCCTATGCTTTAGTTCTCTTGTTTTAAGATATGTTCCTAGAGAAAATTTAGTTGAAAGTTGATAGTAGCAATTATGTGGACTAGGTCCGTAAACTGAGGATTGTCCTCATTGCTACGCAGAAGGCTTATGTCCTTAATGCACCGCTCGGTGTGCTGAACCTCGAACATCGTCTATGGATGTTGCGAACATCTGACATACACGTTTTGATGACTACGTGATAGTTAAGTAATGTTAAACAGTTTAGAATTGAGGAGCCGAAGACGATTTTGAAACGTCCCAGAACATATGAGATGTTCAAAGGGCTGAAATTGGGATTTCAGGCTCGTGCCCATGTCAAGAGGTATGAGACCTCTGGCGAGTTTCTTAAGCCTGCAAACTAAGGGAGAAAAGCTCAATCATGAGCATGTGCTCAGATTGTCTGAGTACTACAATCACTTGGATCGAGTGGGAGTTAATCTTCCAGATGAGATAGTGATGGTTCTTCATAGTCACTGCCACCAAGCTATTAGAGCTTCGTGATGAACTATAACATATCAGGGATAGACATGATGATCCTTGAGCAATTCGCGATGTTTGACACAGCGAAAGTAGAAATCAAGTAGGAGCATCAATTGTTGATGGTTAGTAAAACCACTAGTTTCAAGAAGGGCAAGGGAAAGAAGGATACTTCATGAAGCGGCAAATCAGTTGCTGCTCTAGTGAAGAAACCCAAGGTTGAACCCAAACCGAGACTAAGTGCTTACGTAATGAGGGAACAGTCACCGAAGCAGAATTACCCTAGACACTTGGTAGATGAGAAGGTGGCAAGGTTGATGATATATTGGATATACATTGTATTAAATGTGTACTTTACAAGTACTCCTAGTAGCACCAGGGTATTAAGATACCGGTTCGGTTGCTAAGTGTTAGTAACTCGAAATAAAAGAGCTACGGAATAAACAGATACTAGCTAAAGGTGAGACGACGATGTGTGTTGGAAGTGTTTCCAAGGTTGATGTGATCAAGCATCGCCTGCTCCCTCTACCATCGAAATTGGTGTTAAACCTTAATAATTGTTATTTGGTGTTTGTGTTGAGCATACACATGATTGGATTATGTTTATCTCAATACGGTTATTCATTTAAGGAGAATAATGGTTACTCTATTTATTTGAATAATACCTTCAATGGTCTTGCACCTAAAATGAATGGTTCATTGAATCTCGATCGTAGTGATACACATGTTCATGCCAAAAGATATAAGATAGTAATGATAGTACCACATACTTGTGGCACTACCATTTGAGTCATATTGGTATAAAACGCATGAAGAAGCTCCATATTGATGGATCTTTGGACTCACTCGTTTTTGAAAAGATTGAGACATGCGAACCATGTCTATTGGTAGATATGTATGAAGAAACTCCATACAGATGGATCGTTTGGACTCACTTGATTTTGAATCACTTGAGACATGCAAATCATACCACATGGGCAAGATGACTGAAAGGCCACGTTTTCAGTAAGATGGAACAAGAAAGCAACTTGTTGGGAGTAATACATTTTGATGTGTGCAGTCCAATGAGTGCTGAGGCACGCAGTGGATATCGTTATGTTCTTATTTCACAGATGATTTGAGTAGATGCTGAGTATATTTACTTGATGAAACACAAGTCTGAATTATTGAAAGGTTCAAGTAATTTCAGAGTGAGGTTGAAGATCGTTGTGACAAGAGGATAAAATGTCTGTCTATGATATGATCATAGAGATGAATATCTGAGTTACGAGTTTGGCACACAATTAAGACATTGTGGAAATTGTTTCACAACAAATACCGCCTGGAACACCATAGTGTGATGGTGTGTCCGAACGTCATAACTGCACCCCATTGGATATGGTGCATATCATGATGTCTCTTATCGAATTACCACTATCATTTATGGGTTAGGCATTAGAGGCAACTGCATTCACTTTAAATAGGGCACCACGCAATTCCGTTGAGACGACATCGTATGAACTATGGTTTAGAGAAACCTAAGCTGTTGTTTCTTAAAAGTTTGGGGATGCGACGCTTATGTGAAAAAGGTTTCAGGCTGATAAGCTCGAACCCAAAACAGATAAATGCATCTTCATAGGACACCCAAAACAGTTGGGTATACCTCCTGTCTCAGATCCGGAAGCAAAAGGGATTGTTTCTAGAATCGGGTCCTTTCTTGAGGAAAAGTTTCTCTCGAAAGAATTGATTTTGAGGATGGTGGGGACTTGATGAGGTTATTGAACCGTCACTTCAACTAGTGTGTAGCAGGACACAGGAAGTTGTTCCTGTGGCGCCCACACCAATTGAAGTGGAAGCTGATGATATTGATCATGAAACTTCGGATCAAGTCACTACCAAACCTCGGAGGTCGACAAGGATGTGTACTACTTCAGAGTGGTACGTAATCCTGTCTTGGAGGTCATGTTGCTAGACAACAATGAACCTACGAGCTATGGAGAAGTGATGGTGGGCCCGGATTCCGACGAATGGCTCGAGGCCATAAAATCCGAGAGAGGATCCATGTATGAAAACAAAGTATAGACTTTGGAAGAACTACTTGATGGTCGTAAGGCTGTTGGGTGCAGATGGATTTTTTAAAAAGGAAGACGGACAATGATGGTAAGTGTCACCATTAAGAAAGCTCGACTTGTCGCTAAGATGTTTTTCGACAAGTTCAAGGAGTTGACTACGATGAGACTTTCTCACTCGTAGCGATGCTAAGAGTCTGTTGGAATTATATTAGCAGCTACTGCACTATTTATGAAATCTTGCAGATAAGATGTCAAAACATTTTTTCCTCGACGATTTTCTTGAGGAAAGGTTGTATGTGATACAACCAGAAGGTTTTGTCAATCCTGAAAGATGCTAACAAGTGTGCAAAGCTCCAGTAATCCTTCTAAGGACTGGAGTAAGCATCTCGGAGATGGAATATACACTTTGATGAGATGATCAAAGATTTTGGGTTTATACAATGTTTATGAGAAACTTGTATTTCCAAAGAAGTGAGTGGGAGCACTATAGAATTTCTGATAAGTATATGTTGTTAACATATTGTTGATCAGAAATGCTATAGAATTTCTGGAAAGCATATAGGGTTATTTGAAAGGTGTTTTTCAATGGAAAACCTGGATTAAGCTACTTGAACATTGAGCATCAAGATCACGCTTAATAGTACTTTCAAATGAATACATACCGTGACAAGATTTTGAAGGAGTTCAAAATAGATCAGCAAAGAAGGAGTTCTTGGCTGTGTTATAAGGTGTGAGTATTGAGTAAGACTCAAGACCTGACCACGGCAGAAGAGAGAGAAAGGACGAAGGTCGTCCCCTATGCTTAGACGTAGGCTCCATAGTATGCTATGTTGTGTACCACACCTGAAGTGTGCCTTGCCATGAATCAGTCAAGGGGTACAAGTGTGATCCAGGAATGTATCACAAGACAGCGGTCAAGGTTATCCATAGTAACTAGTTGACTAAGGAATTTTCTCAATTATGGAGGTGGTAAAAGAGTTCGTCGTAAAGGGTTACACCGATGCAAACTTTGACACTAATCTGGATGACTCTGAGTAGTAAACCGGATTCGTATAGTAGAGTTGTTATTTGGAATAGTTCCAAATGGCGCTTGATAGCTGCATATAGGAGATGACATAGAGATTTGTAAAGCACACACGGATCTGAAAGATTCAGACCCGTTGACTAATAACCTCTCTCACAAGCGAGATATGATCAAACCCAATGGGTGTTGGATTCATTACAATCACATAGTGATGTGAACTAGATTATTGACTCTAGAGCAAGTGGGAGACTGTTGGAAATATGCCCTAGAGGCAATAATAAAATGGTTATTATTATATTTCCTTGTTCATGATAATTGTCTATTGTTCATGCTATAATTGTATTAACTAGAAACCGTAATACATGTGTGAATACATAGACCACAACATGTCCCTAGTGAGCCTCTAGTTGACTAGCTCGTTGATCAATAGATGGTTATGGTTTCCTGACCATGGACATTGGATGTCATTGATAACGGGATCACATCATTAGGAGAATGATGTGATGGACAAGACCCAATCCTAAGCATAGCACAAGATCATGTAGTTCGTTTGCTAAAGCTTTTCTAATGTCAAGTATCATTTCCTTAGACCATGAGATTGTGCAACTCCCTGATACCGTAGGAATGCTTTGGGTATACCAAACGTCACAACGTAACTGGGTGGCTATAAAGGTGCACTACAGGTATCTCCGAAAGTTTCTGTTGGGTTGGCACGAATCGAGACTGGGATTTGTCACTCCGTATGACGGAGAGGTATCTCTGGGCCCACTCGGTATTGCATCATCATAATGAGCTCAATGTGACTAAGTAGTTAGTCACGGGTCATGCATTACGGAACGAGTAAAGTGACTTGCCGGTAACGAGATTGAACGAGGTATTGGGATAGCGACGATCGAATCTCGGGCAAGTAACATACCGATTAACAAAGGGAATTGAATACGGGATTGATCGAATCCCCGACATCGTGGTTCATCCGATGAGATCATCGTGGAACATGTGGGAGCTAATATGGGTATCCAGATCCCGCTATTGTTTATTGGCCGGAGAGGTGTCTCGGTCATGTCTGCATGGTTCCCGAACCCGTAGGGTCTACACACTTAAGATTCGATGACGCTAGAGTTGTTATGGGAAATAGTATGTGGTTACCGAAGGTAGTTAGGAGTCCCGGATGAGATCCCAGACGTCGCGAGGAGTTCCGGAATGGTCCGGCGGTGAAGATCAATATATTGGACGAAGGGTATTGGAGTCCGGAAGTGTTACGGGGGTACCAGGCTATGGCCAGCATGACCGAAAGGTGTTTCGGGAGCCCCGGCAAGTGTTGGAGGGCCTCATGGGCCAAAGGGGAAGAGGCAAACCAGCCCACTAAGGGGTGGTGCGCCCCTAACACCCTTTCCCACGTTATTTGGGGAGGTGGGGCGCTTCCACCTGGCTTGGGAGGCAATCCTCCACCTGCTTGGCTTGGGGGGCAAGTCTCCCTAGGATTTTCCCTAGGGAGATCCAATCTGCTTGGCCGCCGCCCCCTAGGGGAAACCCTAGGGCGCCTCCCCCTCTCCCCTTGCCCCTATATATAGTGGAGGGGTGGGAGGGCAGCCGCACCTATTCCCTGGCGCAGCCCCCTCCCTCCTCCAACACCTCCTCCTCCTCCGTAGTGCTTGGCGAAGCCCTGCCAGAGAACCACGAGCTCCATTGCCACCACGCCGTCGCGCTGCTGGAGTTTTCCCTCAACTTCTCCTCTCCCCTTGTTGGATCAAGAAGGAGGAGACGTCCCCGGGCTGTACGTGTGTTGAACGCGGAGGCGCCGTCCGTTCGGCGCTGAGATCGGAATCGACCGCGATCTGAATCGCTGCGTGTACGACTCCACCAACCGCGTTCTTGTAAAGCTTCCGCATCGCGGTCTTCAAGGGTATGAAGATGCACTCCCCTCTCTCTCGTTGCTAGTCTCTCCGTAGATTGATCTTGGTGATGCGTAGAAAATTTTGAATTTCTTCTATGTTCCCCAACAGTGGCATCATGAGCTAGGTCTATGCGTAGTTTCTATGCACGAGTAGAACACAAGTTGTTGTGGGCGTCGATATTGTCAATTTACTTGCTGTTACTAGTCTTACCTTGATTCGGCGGCATCGTGGGATGAAGCGGCCCGGACCGACCTTACGTACACTTCGTGAGACAGGTTCCACCGGCTGACATGCACTAGTTGCATAAGGTGGCTAGCGGGTGTCTGTCTCTCCCACTTTAGTCGGATCGGATTCGATGAAAAGGGTCCTTATGAAGGGTAAATAGTAATTGGCATATCATGTTGTGGTTTTGGCGTAGGAAAGAAACGTTCTTGCTAGAAACCTATAACAGCCACGTAAAAACTTGCAACGACAATTAGAGGACGTCTAACTTGTTTTTGCAGCATATGCCGTGTGATGTGATATGGCCAAAAGAATGTGATGAATGATATATGTGATGTATGAGATTGATCATGTTCTTGTAATAGGAATCACGACTTGCATGTCGATGAGTATGACAACCGGCAGGAGCCATAGGAGTTGTCTTAATTTATTGTATGACCTGCGTGTCATGAGTAACGCCATGTAATTACTTTACTTTATTGCTAAACCGTTAGCCATAGTGGTAGAAGTAATAGTTGGCGAGACAACTTCAAGAAGACACGATGATGGAGATCATGATGATGGAGATCATGGTGTCATGCCGGTGACAATGATGATCGTGGTTCCCCGAAGATGGAGATCAAAAGGAGCAAAATGATATTGGCCATATCATGTCACTATTTGATTGCATGTGATGTTTATAATGTTTTACATCTTATTTGCTTAGAACGATGGTAGCTTAACTAAGATGATCCCTTGCAATAATTTCAAGAAAGTGTTCCCCCTAACTGTGCACCATTGCGAAGGTTCATTGTTTCAAAGCACCACGTGATGATCGGGTGTGATAGATTCTAACGTTCGAATACAACGGGTGTAAGCCATATTTACACATGAAAAACACTTAGGCTGACTTGACGAGCTTAGCATGTACAGACATGGCCTCAGAACACAAGAGACCGAAAGGTCGAACATGAGTCGTATAGCAGATGCGATCAACATGAAGATGTTCACCGATGATGACTAGTCCGTCTCACGTGATGATCGGACACGGCCTAGTTGACTCAGATCATGTATCACTTAGATGACTAGAGGGATGTCTATCTAAGTGGGAGTTCATTAGATAATCAGATGAACTTAATTATCATGAACATAGTCAAAAGGTCTTTGCAAATTATGTCGTAGCCTATGCTTTAGTTCTACTGTTTTAAGATATGTTCCTAGAGAAAATTTAGTTGAAAGTTGATAGTAGCAATTATGTGGACTAGGTCCGTAAACTGAGGATTGTCCTCATTGCTACGCAGAAGGCTTATGTCCTTAATGCACCGCTCGGTGTGCTGAACCTCGAACATCGTCTATGGATGTTGCGAACATCTGACATACACGTTTTGATGACTACGTGATAGTTCAGTAATGTTAAACGGTTTAGAATTGAGGCGCCGAAGACGATTTTGAAACGTCGCAGAACATATGAGATGTTCAAAGGGCTGAAATTGGGATTTCAGGCTCGTGCCCATGTTAAGAGGTATGAGACCTCTGGCGAGTTTCTTAAGCCTGCAAACTAAGGGAGAAAAGCTCAATCATGAGCATGTGCTCAGATTGTCTGAGTACTACAATCACTTGGATCGAGTGGGAGTTAATCTTCCAGATGAGATAGTGATGGTTCTTCATAGTCACTGCCACCAAGCTATTAGAGCTTCGTGATGAACTATAACATATCAGGTATAGACATGATGATCCTTGAGCAATTCGCGATGTTTGACACCGCGAAAGTAGAAATCAAGTAGGAGCATCAATTGTTGATGGTTAGTAAAACCACTAGTTTCAAGAAGGGCAAGGGAAAGAAGGGATACTTCATGAAACGGCAAATCAGTTGCTGCTCTAGTGAAGAAACCCAAGGTTGAACCCAAACCCAAGACTAAGTGCTTCTGTAATGAGGGGAACGGTCACTGAAGCAGAACTACCCTAGACACTTGGTAGATGAGAAGGCTGGCAAGGTTGAGAGAAGTATATTGGATATACATTGTATTAAATGTGTACTTTACAAGTACTCCTAGTAGCACCAGGGTATTAAGATACTGCTTCAGTTGCTAAGTGTTAGTAACTCGAAATAAAAGAGCTACGGAATAAACTGATACTAGCTAAAGGTGAGATGGCGATGTGTGTTGGATGTGTTTCCAAGGTTGATGTGATCAAGCATCACCTGCTCCCTCTACCATCGGGATTGGTGTTAAACCTAAATAATTGTTATTTGGTATTTGCGTTGAGCATAGACATGATTGGATTATGTTTATCGTAATACGGTTATTCATTTAAGGAGAATAATGGTTACTCTATTTATTTGAATAATACCTTCAATGGTCTTGCACCTAAAATGAATGGTTCATTGAATCTCGATCGTAGTGATACACATGTTCATGCCAAAAGATATAAGATAGTAATGATAGTACCACATACTTGTGGCACTACCATTTGAGTCATATTGGTATAAAACGCATGAAGAAGCTCCATATTGATGGATCTTTGGACTCACTCGTTTTTGAAAAGATTGAGACATGCGAACCATGTCTATTGGTAGATATGTATGAAGAAACTCCATACAGATGGATTGTTTGGACTCACTTGATTTTGAATCACTTGAGACATGCAAATCATACCACATTAGCAAGATGACTGAAAGGCCTCGTTTTCAGTAAGATGGAACAAGAAAGCAACTTGTTGGAAGTAATACATTTTGATGTGTGCAGTCCAATGAGTCTTTGAGGCCTTGATGGATATCGTTATGTTCTTACTTCACAGATGATTTGAGTAGATGCTGAGTATATTTACTTGATGAAACACAAGTCTGAATTATTGAAAGGTTCAAGTAATTTCAGAGTGAAGTTGAAGATCGTCGTGACAAGAGGATAAAATGTCTATGATATGATCATAGAGATGAATATCTGAGTTACGAGTTTGGCACACAATTAAGACATTGTGGAAATTGTTTCACAACTAATACCGCCTGGAACACCATAGTGTGATGGTGTGTCCGAACGTCATAACTGCACCCCATTGGATATGGTGCATACCATGATGTCTCCTATCGAATTACCACTATCGTTTATGGGTTAGGCATTAGAGACAACTGCATTCACTTTAAATAGGGCACCACGCAATTTCGTTGATACGACATCATATGAACTATGGTTTAGAGAAACCTAAGCTATCGTTTGTTAAAAGTTTGGGGATGCGACGCTTATGTGAAAAAGGTTTCACGCTGATAAGCTCGAACCCAAACCGGATAATGCATCTTCATAGGACACCCAAAACAGTTGGGTATACCTCCTATCTCAGATCCGGAAGCAAAAGGGATTGTTTCTAGAATCGGGTCCTTTCTTGAGGAAAAGTTTCTCTCGAAAGAATTGAGTTTGTGGATGGTGGGGACTTGATGAGGTTATTGAACCGTCACTTCAACTAGTGTGTAGCAGGACACAAGAAGTTGTTCCTGTGGCGCCCACACCAATTGAAGTGGAAGCTAATGATATTGATCATGAAACTTCGGATCAAGTCACTACCAAACCTCGTAGGTCGACAAGGATGTGTGCTACTTCACAGTGGTACGTAATCCTGTCTTGGAGGTCATGTTGCTAGATAACAATGAACCTACAAGCTATGGAGATGCGATGGTTGGCCCGGATTCCGACGAATGGCTCGAGGCCATAAAATCCGAGAGAGGATCCATGTATGAAAACAAAGTATAGACTTTGGAAGAACTACTTTATGGTCGTAAGGCTGTTGGGTGCAGATGGATTTTTTAAAAAGGAAGACGGACAATGATGGTAAGTATCACCATTAAGAAAGCTCGACTTGTCGCTAAGATGTTTTTCGACAAGTTCAAGGAGTTGACTACGATGAGACTTTCTCACTCGTAGCGATGCTAAGAGTCTGTTGGAATTATATTAGCAGCTACTGCACTATTTATGAAATCTTGCAGATAAGATGTCAAAACATTTTTTCCTCGACGATTTTCTTGAGGAAAGGTTGTATGTGATACAACCAGAAGGTTTTGTCAATCCTGAAAGATGCTAACAAGTGTGCAAAGCTCCAGTGATCCTTCTAAGGACTGGAGTAAGCATCTCGGAGATGGAATATACGCTTTGATGAGATGATCAAAGATTTTGGGTTTATACAATGTTTATGAGAAACTTGTATTTCCAAAGAAGTGAGTGCGAGCACTATAGAATTTCTGATAAGTATATGTTGTTAACATATTGTTGATCAGAAATGCTGTAGAATTTCTGGAAAGCATACAGGGTTATTTGAAAGTTGTTTTTCAATGGAAAACCTGGATTAAGCTACTTGAACATTGAGCATCAAGATCTATAAGGATAGATCAAAAACGCTTAATAGTACTTTCAAATGAATACATACCGTGAAAAGATTTTGAAGGAGTTCAAAATAGATCAGCAAAGAAGGAGTTCTTGGCTGTGTTATAAGGTGTGAGTATTGAGTAAGACTCAAGACCTGACCACAGCAGAAGAGAGAGAAAGGACGAAGGTCGTCCCCTATGCTTAGACGTAGGCTCCATAGTATGCTATGTTGTGTACCGCACCTGAAGTGTGCCTTGCCATGAGTCAGTCAAGGGGTACAAGTGTGATCCAGGAATGGATCACAGGGCAGCGGTCAAGGTTATCCATAGTAACTAGTTGACTAAGGAATTTTCTCAATTATGGAGGTGGTAAAAGAGTTAAATAAGTAAAGGGTTACACCGATGCAAACTTTGACACTAATCTGGATGACTCTGAGTAGTAAACCGGATTCGTATAGTAGAGTTGTTATTTGGAATAGTTCCGAATGGTGCTTGATAGCTGCATATAGGAGATGCCATAGAGATTTGTAAAGCACACAGGGATCTGAAAGATTCAGACCCGTTGACTAATAACCTCTCTCACAAGCGAGATATGATCAAACCCAATGGGTGTTCGATTCATTACAATCACATAGTGATGTGAACTAGATTATTGACTCTAGTGCAAGTGGGAGACTGTTGGAAATATGCCCTAGAGGAAATAATAAAATGGTTATTATTATATTTCCTTGTTCATGATAATTGTCTATTGTTCATGCTATAATTGTATTAACTGGAAACCGTAATACATGTGTGAATACATAGACCACAACATGTCCCTAGTGAGCCTCTAGTTGACTAGCTCGTTGATCAATAGATGGTTATGGTTTCCGACCATGGACATTGGATGTCATTGATAACGGATCACATCATTAGGAGAATGATGTGATGGACAAGACCCAATCCTAAGCATAGCACAAGATCGTGTAGTTCGTTTGCTAAAGCTTTTCTAATGTCAAGTATCATTTCCTTAGACCATGAGATTGTGCAACTCCCTGATACCGTAGGAATGCTTTGGGTGTACCAAACGTCACAACGTAACTGGGTGGCTATAAAGGTGCACTACAGGTATCTCCGAAAGTGTCTGTTGGGTTGGCATGAATCGAGATTGGGATTTGTCACTCCGTATGACGGAGAGGTATCTCTGGGCCCACTCGGTATTGCATCATCATAATGAGCTCAATGTGACTAAGTAGTTAGTCACGGGTCATGCATTATGAAACGAGTAAAGTGACTTGCCGGTAACGAGATTGAACGAGGTATTGGGATACCGACGATCGAATCTCGGGCAAGTAACATACCAATTGACAAAGGGAATTGAATACGGGATTGATCGAATCCCCGACATCGTGATTCATCCGATGAGATCATCGTGGAACATGTGGGAGCTAATATGGGTATCCAGATCCCGCTGTTGGTTATTGGCCGGAGAGGTGTCTCGGTCATGTCTGCATGGTTCCCGAACCCGTAGGGTCTACACACTTAAGGTTCAATGACGCTAGAGTTGTTATGGGAAATAGTATGTGGTTACCGAAGGTAGTTCGGAGTCCCGGATAAGATCCCGGACGTCACGAGCAGTTCCGGAATGGTCCGGCCATGAAGATCGATATATTGAACGAAGGGTATTGGAGTCCAGAAGTGTTCCGGGGGTACCAGGCTATGGCCAGCATGACCGAAAGGTGTTTCGGGAGCCCCGGCAAGTGTTGGAGGGCCTCATGGGCCAAAGGGAAGGGCAAACCAGCCCACTAAGGGGTGGTGCGCCCCACACCCTTTCCCACGTTATGTGGGAGGTGGGCGCCTCCACCTGGTTTGGGAGGCAATCCTCCACCTGCTTGGCTTGGGGGCAAGTCTCCTAGGATTTTCCCTAGGGAGATCCAATCTGCACGCCGCCCCCCTAGGGAAACCCTAGGCGCCTCCCTCTCCCTTGCCCCTATATATAGTGGAGGGGTGGGAGGGCAGCCGCACCTCTTCTCTGGCGCAGCCCCCTCCCTCCTCCAACACCTCCTCCTCCTCCGTAGTGTTTGGCGAAGCCCTGCCAAAGAACCACGAGCTCCATTGCCACCACGTTGTCGTGCTGGTGGAGTTTTCCCTCAACTTCTCCTCTCCCCTTGCTAGATCAAGAAGGAGGAGACGTCCCTGGGTTGTATGTGTGTTGAACGTGGAGGCGCCGTCCGCTCGGCGCTTAGATCGGAATCGACCGTGATCTGAATCGCTGCGTGTACAACTCCACCAACCGCGTTGTTGTAAAGCTTCTGCATCGCGATCTTCAAGGGTATGAAGATGCACTCCCCTCTCTCTCGTTGCTAGTCTGTCCATAGATTGATCTTGGTGATGCGTAGAAAATTTTGAATTTCTGCTACGTTCCCCAACAGGTTTTTTCTTATTCACGATGCTGCAGTTATTTTACTATATATATATATATATATATATATATATATATATATATATATATATATATATATATATATATATATCCAATCTTCGCATAAACCGCCAAACTGTAAAATTACGGTACATAATCGGGCCGTCATGCAATCACGATGTATGATCCGCATCATGGGCCCCATCAAACTAGCCCACTAGTAGATTCGGCCTTTAATAGGCCGAGTAACCCGGGCCCTCTTTTATAAGAAAACTCAATGGGCTTTAGGAGGTGAGAAGTAGGTTGGGCCTAAACGTGCGAATAGCTCATGGGCGGCAGCAGCCGTCTGAATGGACCCGGCCCATGATTGTGCGAATCAATTCACGGGCTTTTAACAGGCCAAAGTTGTCTCGGTCCTTGTTTGGCCCAATCAGATATTGGCTGCGAGCAGGTCGGATGCAAACCGGTCCGTTGTTAGGCCCAACTATATGACGGGCTTTTAACAGGCCGAAATTAATATAGGCCCGAAATGTTAAATGGGCCCTTAACAGGCCGAAACTAATATCAGGCCGAATTACTAAATGTGCCTTTAGCAAGTGGGCCCAAAAGCATAGCGTCCAGTTAACAGGCCGAATCTGACATGGGCCATAATTGAGCCCAAAGCCTCTTAAAGGGCCGGACCTGATATGGGCCGTGATTTGGCCCAGAAAGTGGGAGGCTTTTAATGGGCCGGATATTATATGGGCCATTATTAGGCCCGGAACATGGCAGGCCATTAATGGACCGGATCAAATATGGGCCGGCATTTGGCCCAAAACATGGCAGCCAGTTAATGGGCCGGCCTACTAGGGTCCTCAAAATCTTGTGGGCCTACAGCTAGGCCAGCCCATTAATGTCGGCGAAATCTCGTGGGCCTTTAGCTGGGCCGGCCCATTATGATCCGCAAGAATTTTGTGGGCCTTTACCTGGGCCGGCCCATTATGGCACACAAAAATCTTGTGGGCCTTTACCTGGGCCGGCCTATTATGGCCCGAAATCTTGTGGGCCTTTAGCTGGGCCAGCCCATTATGGTCATAAAATCTCGTGGGCCTTTAGCTGGGCCGGCCCATTATGGTCCGCAAAATCTTGTGGGCCTTTAGTTGGGTCGGCACATTTAAACTTGATGGGCCGTGCCACATGTCGACGTATCATAGGCGCCTTCTGTCCAATGAGTGGATGACATCTGTCCCAACGATGAGCCGACACATGTTTCCTCCAGCCAATGATGATTTTACACGTGGAAAATCCCCATTGGTCGTGGCTGTTAACGGGTTATCGGATCCAAAACCCGACCTGATAGCTTAACGGTGTTTCGTTACGGTGGATGCCACGTGTCGGTCACCCTTGACGAAAGCACTTCTGTGATGCGCGTCATGGAAGTGGACACTTCCGTGATGATAATTTTGGTAATGTCATGGAACACTTCTACGACGGCACATGTATGACTATATTGATTCTGTCATAAAATCGTCATGGATGTACATGCATGACAAAAAACACGACCTACTGTGACAAACACGTATCATCACGAAAGTGTATTTTTTTGTAGTGTCCCTCGCAGGCAGATCAACCCATATGTGAATGCTCGTGCTACCTTCAGAGGCAATGATTTGTTTTGGACCAAGTAGCAGACTCTCATTTATCTGGATGTGATCAAGGCCAAGCAAAATACCTACGTGGATGTCAACTGGATTGACATGAATCACATGAGGAAGGACAAGTATCGTGAGTACTTTGGAGAGGCTCTGGATTTGGTGGAGCAGTTTGGTATTGAACATGTGATCTCTTTCCACCCGGACTATGACCCTGAGCTTATCTGTCAGTTCTTTGACTCAGTTCACTTTCACCCTGGGGAGGAGCGGAGGATGACTTGGATGTCCAATGGCCGTTAGTTGACTGCTACCTGGAAGGAGTTCATGGATCTGCTACAGGTTCCTGATGACGGGCTCACCACACCCGTAGGTGTTCGCCCTCATGCCAATCCTGAGTCCGCTAGCAAGAACAAGATCCAGCAGTACTATGTTGAGAAGGTGTTTCCCAGTGGCAAGTCGACGTGAGTGCTGAACCCCTTTCTGGATATCATGTATCGCATCTTCCGCAACTCTCTGTTTCCTCACATTGGCAACAAGGACAAGGTACATGCCTATCTGGTGGATATGATGCTCCTGTGCGAGGAGGCACGGGTGTCTCAGACTCAACCACTTGATGTCTTACACATCATGTGGTGTGAGCTTTGGTTCGCGGTGTTCAACCGCAAGGTACCTATCTATGGACCATACCTGTTTCTGTTGATCTCCAAGACTTGGGAGAAGTTGTTCCCTGGTGATGAGTTCCTTGCTCCAGACTGGATTCCGCATGAGTCCATCAGTCTCCGTGTCAAGCCCAAGTGGGCCAACACTACTACTCGTGCAGAGGTGTCTGCTGCTAGGAGGGTTGTTGATGAGGAGGAGGCTAGAGCAGAGGATGTTGCTAAGGACCGTGATGCTGGGTTTACCCATCGTTCCTCTAAGCCCACGTGGGCCAAGAAGCTGAAGGACAATATGAAGACTCTATTCTGCATGCAGGCGAAGGGGCAGTATAGGACTCATGTTGCTTCCAAGGAGAGTCGCCGCCGTGACAAGAGGATCATGAAGGTCTTTGGTGAGGCAGAATCCAGCGGGTCAGAGAGGCACATCACCCCGGAGGCCGAATGGATGGCGAAGCAAGGCTACAAGTGGACTGATTCTGAGGAGGACATCGAGGAGACCGTCCCCGCCGCCGAGTCTGACGAGGAGCGTTGGGACGATTTCTCTGCCTGAGCCACCCCTTGTGTGTAGGTGTCCTCTCTGCCTTTTTGGCGTCTCGATGCCAAAGGGGGAGAGAGTGTAGGGATTTTCTATTTGCTTGCGAGTCGTGTGTTGTGTTTGGTTTGTTTGCCTTCTCGTTTGAACCTCGTTTGGTTTGGTTTGCGCTTGTGAGACTTATCCTTCATATGGTGTAAGACATATGCACTCTATCTTATCTTAGTGAGCTTATGATATAATTGTGCTACTTATGTTATGCTCGTGCTTGCTATCTTGTCTAGTGTTAGCCTTATTGCAAGATATGCCTTGTCTATAAAATATAGGGGCAGTGTTGATCCTAGTATGTGTGACGTGCAGTCCAAAGCACCCATCTAGATTTCACATATCTAGGGGGAGCCCGTCTATATTTTAGAGAGAAGGGGTTTGCGTTTGCTCAATATTATTTTCCTTTGTGCAAATCCCGTATTGTCATCAATCCACCAAAAAGGGGGAGATTGTAAGGGCATATTTATCCCTAAGGTGTTTTGGTGATTGATGACAATGCTTTTGCGGACTAATCGTGTGCCTTGAGTTTCTCAGACGTTTCATCGCTAGGCACAAGACGGTTTGGTGCCCCTCGAAAACTATTGAAGACGGTGTTTTTCTACGTTTCATTTTGGTGGATTTGAGTCGTAGGAAAGTCGTACTATTAAGAGGGGGTCCGCGTCAGAAAGGTTCGGGTGGAACCATCACGTACACGTTTTCTTCCTTGTCTCCACCTTTCCCCTGCTCTTTGGAGCATCCTCCGTTTATCATCTATGCATTGTCCTGGTTGCTGATTTTGGGCTTGCGGTAGTACTGCTCCCTGGAGCAGTAGTACCGCAGGCACCTGCGATAGTACCGTACTTTGGCGTGGTAGTACCACAGGAGCCCACAGTAGTACCGCTCCTCTGGAGCCGTAGTACCGTGGCCCCCAGGCCAAGTGCCGCTGCATTACGGTAGTTGAGGGAGTCCTGGATTAGGGGGTATCCGGACAGCCGGACTGTGTACAACGTCCGGACTATTGAAGCGTGAAGATACAAGACTCAAGACTTCGGCCCGTGTCCGGATGGGACTTTCCTTGGCGTGGAAGGCAAGCTTGGCGATCCGGATATTATATTTCCTTCCTTGTAACCGACTCCATGTAAACCCTAGCCCTCTCCGGTGTCTATATAAACCGGAGAGGTCGGTCCTTAGAAGGCCGATCACAATTACAATCATACCATCATAGGCTAGCTCTTAGGGTTTAGCCTCTACGATCTCGTGGTAGATCTACTCTTGTACTACCCATATCATCAATATTAATCAAGCAGGAAGCAGGGTTTTACCTCCACCGAGAGGGCCCAACCTGGGTAAACATTTGTGTCCTTGCTTCCTGTTACCATCAACCTTGACGCTTGATCGGGACCCCTAGCGAGATCCGCGGTTTGACACCGACATTGGTGCTTTCATTGAGAGTTCCTTTGTGGCGTCGCCACAAGGCTCGATGGCTCGTCTCATTGTCAAGGACGACATTACCTCGGAGGGGGCTCTGGCTGTAGGCCAGACGCTCTGGCTCGGCGGCTTTATCATGGCCGCCCCATCGGCGGTGGCGCCGACGATGACCTCTTGGGTCATCAATCATAACCTTTGCGTCAGTTCGGAACTTGCCAAACAGATGGATCCAATGGAGCTCTCCTCCTTAACGAACTCTTGGATCGCGCCATGCATCTCGGGAGTCGCTACGAGACTACGACGGATTGGGCTTAAACCCGACCAAAGGGACATCAGGTCCCCGCCGCCACCCATGAGATAGCGATAGTGGAAGAACCACACGGATTTCCCTCAACTTTGAGGACAAGTTGTGTTCAGATCACCGAACTCCTTGAGCCAAAGACCTGCTCAAAGGAAAACTGACCCAGTCCCGGACTTAGAATCGGGCATTGGGCGAAGAAACTGGCACTCCGGATTACGAGCTGTTGAGCTCGGGACCGCCGCGCCCTTAGGCGTCGGATCGGATCAAAATCCGGATTCTGCGACAACACCTGCCCGACCTAAACTGTCTCTCCCGCATCGTGCAAGAGCCCGGGAATCCGTACATCGCTCTTGGGCCAGATTCCTCCTTAAGCTTAACAAGGTCAATGACTGCCAAGAGAATATGGTCTCACTTTTACGCAAAAACTGCACGGATGAAGGACTCCTCAATGCTATAAGCCGCGCGACATAGTACGCCATGGACTTGGCAACCATAGTCTGAAGTCTTGTGCGATGGAGAGCGCTTGGAAGACCCAAACAGAATTTTGGGATAGTACTGCTCTCGCCAAAACCTTTGTCCGAACTCTCGTAAGTCGTCCGACCCAACTCCCAAGAAACCAAAGCCCACTCTAGGGCGGAGATCCGTATTGGAAGAATGGCTCGACGGGCCATGTAAGCTCCACAGTACTCCGGATACAACACCTACTCATAGCCTTAAGGCATGTTGGATACTCCGGCAGGTGGCAAAAAGTGGCGAGGATCTTCTTATGGGCCATAAAGCGGAACAACGTCCTGCCAGTGAACACAATACGGTACTAACAGTCTTCGAGACTTTGGCCTCAAACAATAGGCGCAAGCGAGCTCGTTGAAGCTCTGCTAAAATTTATCATGTGGCAAAAATAAACCCTTGGAACGACACTGCTATAAATTTTAATGCCAGTGACGAACCTCGATCCCGGACTGTCCGGGCACCAGCCGCTTTGGTTCTTAGCCCAATCGTGGAAGGATTTCGGCTCACCAAAGTGCTCATGGATGGTGGAAGAGGATTAAACCTGATCTATGAAGAGACACTCAACAAGATGGAAATTGACAAAGGCCGCATTGAACAAAGCGGCACAACCTTCAGGGGAATTATCCCTAGTCGGGAAGCACAGTGTGCGGGAAAAATCACACTTGACGTGGTATTCGGCACCCCGGAGAATTATAGGTCCGAAGAAATCACATTCCAAGTAGCCCCTTTCAGCAGCGGATACCACGCCCTTTTAGGGCGGGACGCGTTTGCAAGCTTTGCTATACCCCATTATGGGTACATGAAGCTTAAAATGCCCAGGCCCAATGGAATCATCACTCTAGCCAGTGATCCGGACGTCGCACTTCGCGCCGAAAACAAAACCGCAGCACTAGCCTTGGAGGCACTATCCGAGGCCCTAGCAGCCGAAGAATTAACAACACAGCGGGCCACCGTGGACAGGGACGACGTGATACTCGACAAGCGACCCAAGTCCACCTCATTTAAACCCACAGACGAGATAATCAAATTCCAAGTCCATCCAACAGACCCCACGAAGACAGCTTCCGTCGGGACACAGCTCAGCCCCGCGATGGACGCCGCACTGTGAGACTTCTTACACGAGAATTAGGACATCTTTGCCTGGCACCCATCGGACATGCCAGGCATCCCACGCAGATTGGCCGAACACAGCCTCAATATACTAAAAGGATACAAACCGGTCAAGCAAACTCTAAGACGGTTTTCAGAGCCCAAACGGCAGGCCATGGGGGAAGAACTAGCCAAACTACTCGAGGCCGGATTCATCAGAGATATCAAGCATCCGGATTGGCTGGCAAACCTGGTAATGGTACCAAAGAAGGACAAATCCTGGCGCCTATGTGTCGACTTTAAAGACCTCAACAAGGCTTGCCCCAAGGACCCCTTTCCCCTCCCTCGCATCGATCAAATCATTGATGCCACAGCAGGACACGACTCGTTGTGTTTCCTCGACACATACTCTGGATACCATCAAATAAAGATGGCAGATTCTGACCAAGCTGCAACAGCTTTCATAACGCCATATGGCCCTTTCTGCTTCAACACTATGCCTTTCGGGCTCAAGAACGCTGGTGCAACCTACCAACGCATGATTCAAACATGCCTGGAAAAGCAAATCGGCAAAACAGTGGAGGCATACGTGGACGACGTGGTCATAAAAACAAGACACGTCTAAACCCTAATAGATGACTTGAGGCTTACATTCGACAATCTCCGGACATACGACATCAAGCTGAATCCGAAAAAATGCGTTTTTGGCGTCCCCTCGGGGAAGTTACTAGGCTTCATCGTTTCCAACAGAGTAATTGAAGCGAATCCGGCAAAGATCTGAACTCAGTCACAGTTGGCTATACCAACAGAACTCAAGCACATCCAAAAACTAGCCGGATGCGTGGCTGCTCTCAGCCGCTTTATCTCCAGGTTAGGAGAAAAGGCACTACCGCTTTATCACCTTCTTTGGCGCACCGAACACTTCGTATTGATGGATGCAGCCGCGGCCGGACTGGATGAAATAAAGACCTTATTGGCCAGTAATCTGGTACTAACAGCGCTGAATATCGACGAACCTATGCTGTTGTACATAGCTGCAACGCATCAAGTCGTAAGCGTAGTGCTCGTCGTTGAACGAGAGGCCAACGGATACAAATACCCGCTCCAGAAGCCGGTCTACTACGTGTCTACAGTCCTAACCCCATGCAAATCCCAATACCCACACTATCAAAAAATAGCATACACGGTGTTCATGGCATCCCAGAAGCTACGACACTACTTTCAAGAGTGTTCGATTACGGTGGCCTCCGAGGTACCACTCAATGACATAATAAATAATCGCGATGCTACGGGCCGGATTGCCAAATGGGCCATTGAGCTCCTTCCGTTCGACATAACATACAAACCACGGCGGGCCATCAAGTCGCAAGTGTTGGCTGACTTCGTCGCCGAATGGACAGAAGCCGAACTCCCTAAAGAGTACGGCGCATACTCAAACTGAATCATGCACTTCGACGGCTCTAAAATGCTGGCCGGACTGGGAGCAGGTGTAGTCCTGACGTCTCCCACTTGAGACATGGTCCAGTACGTCCTCCAAATACTATACACAGACTCCAACAATGCAGCCAACTACGAGGCTCAGTTGCACGGTCTTCGGATGGCAGTCTCTATGGGCATTCAACGCCTAGAAGTGTGCGGGGACTCAAACCTCGCAATATCATAGATAAACGGAGATTTTGATGCCAAGGACCCGAAAATGGCGGCCTACCGTAATGCCGTCCTCAAAATGTCAGCTTGGTTCGAGGGGCTCGAATTTCACCATGTGGCTCGAGAAAACAGTCAAGCGGCGGATGTCCTCGCTCGCATCGGCGCTAAACGCGACCCTGTCCCACCTAACATATTCTTGGAACGGTTGTTCAAGCCATCCATAGTATGGGAAGGGGAGTCCGGCAGTACTAGCACGGATCCGAATACACCCCCAGATTCCGAACCATCAGACATAGTCGGAGGTTCTACCCCCAAAATAACGTCCTCGGCCCATGAAATCATGGCTTTAATGCCCCATGGACCGAGCCCTTCTTGGCCTACCTAAATAGGCAGGAGCTCCCCGAAGACCAAAATGAAGCACGCTGCATTGTCTGGCGTTCTAAAGCTTACAAAGTCTCGAAGGGAACTCTACAAGAAAAGCGCTACCGAGTACTCCAAAGATGCATCTCCGAAGAGGAAGGGCGGCAGCTCTTGGCTGAAATCCATGCCGGCACAGGCGGCACCACGCCGCTGGCTCGGGCATTAGTCGCAAGGCCTTCCGTACAGGTTTCTATTGGCCGACGGCCCGAGTAGACGACAAGACCTTGTCCAACATTGCGTTGGTTGCCGCTCTTCGCCAATCGAGTCATATGCCCCTACCGCCTCCAAACAATCCCCATAACTTGGCCCTTTGCGGTCAGGGGCTGGATATGGTCGGACCTCTTAAAGGAGGAAGCCATAAGAAAAAATACTTATTGGTCATGGTGGACAAATTCACCAAATGGATAGAAGCTAAACCAGTCAAAGCGGCTGAATCCGCACCAGATAATAGACTTCATATCCGAGGTCGCATAATCGACACGGGTGTCCCCACAAGATCATCACTGATAATGGCTCAAATTTCACAGCAGACGAAGTGAAAACTTGGTGCGCAAAAATGGGCATTAAGCTCGATTACACTTCCGTCTACCATCCCCAAACAAACGGCCAGGTAGAGCGGGCAGATGGTCTCATCATGAGCGGCATCAAACCCAGACTAGTGTGATCCTTGACAGAGTCGGATATGCACTGGGTGGAGGAGCTCGACTCCGTACTCTGGGGGCTACGGACCACGCCAAATCACACCACCGGATATACACCATTTTTATGGTGTACGGCGCGGAAGCAGTATTACCTTGCGACATAATACATGATTCGCCACGCGTACGCATGTATGAAGAGAATGAAGCCGAGTTAGATTGGCAGGATAATTTGGATGCCCTAGAGGAGGAGCGCGATGTCGCAAAAGCCCGTTCCACATTCTATCAGCAACAGGCTCGACGATATCAAAGCAGAGAAGTGCGGGCCAAAACTTACAATATCGGCGAGCTCGTTCTATGCCTACCGGAGAAGAAGAAGGACAAACTCAAACCCAAGTGGGAGGGTCCCTTTGTCATTGACAAACTTCTCACCAGAGGAGCGTACCGCTTACGTAATGCATCCGACAACAGACTTGAGCCGAACCCAAGGAACGCGGCCAGACTACGGAGATTCTACGCCTAGCGCCGAACACAGTGTTCGTCTCCTAACCCCTCCTTTTTAATTATGCTCCATCCCTTTTTCCTTTCTCGACCTTTTTCTCTCTTCACACAAAGTATTCAATAACAGTGTGGATTTCCGGATCACTCCGGCCGCACTAAGTGTGTAAGCAATACCTGGGGGCTTCCTATACGGAAGCTAAAAATGATTAATCACATGGCTTTCTGCCCACCACATATGCATTCTTTTTCCATATGTGCCTTTTCTTCACCATTATATGCATCGATATGACTTAAGATGTTGCCAAGCTGGGTTGCCTGGCTCTTGTGTTTATGCCCTACGTTCCCATTAATTCGGCTAGGGCATAAGGGGAGCATCTCTGCGATTGTTACTGCCGTTCAGTCGGATGTGTACCTTAGACTGGGTGAAGCCGAAAGCTAGCTTCCTTAATAGAATATTCGTCGGTGAACAAAAGATATATTCATTTATTATAACATAAATCCCTAGAAGTCTTGTATCCTGCGCCATCGTTCGCGGTCCGGACATGTGCATCGTCGCATGCGTACCCAGGGAAAGGAACCCCTAACGAAACTATTCTCTCTGGAAGATGTTTCTTACTATCCATGTAATATAACATAACTGGTTGGGTACTTGTCTATTCAAGCACTTATGACCCCTATGCCTTGTTTCCACGCATACCCCGGTTTTGTATAACTGAGCGGGTATTCGGACACACCCCGGACTATAGGACCCGGGGGCTGAAGCGAAAAGGTCCGCCATGACAAATGATTTTAATCCGGCTAGGGGCTAATCATGCCCATTAATTACACGGTCACTTGGACTGACTATATTCCTCCTCTATACCGTCCAACAGGCTATCTAGCTTACAATCCTGTTGAGAATACTTAGCGGCTAACGCTACCTGGTCATATACCAGACTCACGGGAATTTCTTGCCCATCGGGCCCCGCCGATCCTACTTGACCATATGGTTGGGTCCACTTGGTGTAGCACGTCTTCACCATAGCCGAGCTTCTCTTGCGCCTTCCGCAAGCAGCGAACACCTTCCGTAGTCGAAAGCGCCGCCGTGCTCCTTGAAGCATATTTACAAGCTCCGCCATGCCGGTTGGCAGCAAGCTTGATGGCCATAAAGCACGAGCAACACCTGCATCACTTGCAAGGCTCGCTTCGTGCGATTCTGAATTCTTGCAGTAAATCACTTGCGATGCGGACATCTCCTCCTCGTAGGCGACCCGTTAACATTCCTGCAAGCAAAATTCTTTTAATATACTTCCTCGCCGAACTATACTACAGTTCGTCTAGGCACTTACCGTAAATGCCGTGTCGAAGCCTCTTGTTCTCCTTCACGGAGTCCGCCAGCTGAGCGCGGAGATCTTTTAACTCCACGTCTAGCTGGACTTTGGCATCTTGAAGATTGTTCTTCTCCTTCCTAACTCACGTAAGAATGCGCTCGCCAGCCTCCAGCTGCTTTTTGAGATGCGATGCGTCCTCTCTTACGCCCCCCGGATTCACCCCGAGGTGTCTGCAGAATTTTCTGTTAGACTTGTCACATCAGCCATTTACTAACTGGTGCATCTTCGTGCAATTGTGACAATTTTTACCAGATGAGGGCTTTTGGGGTTCCTCTAATTTGGCAACTGCGGCCCTCAGTTCGGCCTTGCATCCCTCCAGCTCCCGAGACAATTGCTCGTTCTTCTCTACAAGGACCTGTGCATAGATTGATCCTTAAAACTGTTGTTCCAACCATTTCAAGTCTCAGGGGCTACTGCTATACATACTTATCAAAATTTCTTACCCGTATGTCTTTGGTATACTGGTTTGTCGCTTGGGCAAGCCCGCCCCGAGCAGCTCGGACATATGCGTCCGCCGAATTGAAGGCATTAAAAGCCTCTTCGGAAAAGATGTTGTTCCAGAGCACGGCCCTCCGGCGCCGGTGATTCATGGCGCTCTCCACTTCGGAGTTCATGGCCGAACACATATTCGCATCCTCCGTCGGGGGACTATGCGGTGCTGGCCCTGTGCCCGCCTCCGCCCCTGAAGCCGGTTCTAGAACCCGGCTGGTGGAGGCATGATTGGTGGGGTCTCCGGATATAGTCCGGTTATTCCTCTTCCTGCCAGACACAAAGGGCGCTGTCATATTTCAAATTCTATAATTACAGGACAGATTACTACTTTACCTCTGTAGCGGTGTGTCAACCCTCACCGCCTTCCTCTTGAGCCTGCCCGATCCGGACGCCCGTTGTTGACGAGTCCCTAGGGGCTCGGCCCCTCGCTCCGGCCGTCATTTCTGCAAATAGAATGACGCCTCATGGGTAAATTATAATACCTGGGAGGAGTCCTCTTTGAAGGATAGGGTTTTTTAAGTTCGGCTTACACGCGACGCGGGGAGCGGTCCAGGGTAGTCGGCCGTAATGGCCACTAGGGCGCCATCCCAGCTCGCTTGATAGAATACCCCGTTGGCAAGCTCCACAGTGATATTCGGATCCACTTTTAGTCCCGGATCTAGGGCCCTTCCAGGGTCCTCTGGTTGCGGGGAGGGGCTGAAGATTCCTTCTACGGCCCTCCTCAGTTCCTGCTCAGAAGCATTGATGCAAGTAATCTTAGCAGAAGAACACTAGAGTAAATAAAGCAGGGAAAAAGAATGGCAACTTACCCACGCTGGGGGGGTTGTACATGGAGAATCCGTCCCGCATTTTGATGCAAAGGAATTCCTCCTCTTCCCCTTTGTACAAATCGGACAATATCCTTGCCAAAGCGGCAGCAGAGTCCGGACCCTTACGGCCGCAGCGGGTGGCATCGTCTTCCCCGTTGAAATGCCACATGGGCTTCCCCCAATATTGGAGCGGTTGCACGCCTCGCCTTATGCATATCGCCATAACCTCAACTATCGTCAGTCCGGGTTTGGCCAGTAACTTTATCCTGTTCATCAGGAGGAGTATTTCCCTTGTGTCCTCTTCTTGAGGGCCCCGGGGGCGCCAGCTTAGGTGTGCCCTCGGCGGGGCGTTGCTGAACTTGGGGAGACCTGTCCGGACTGGATCCGGAAGGGGAACGTCATCTATATAGAACCACTCTGAAGGACAGTTTTCTGGTGCCTTCTCAGGAGTGCCGGACAAGTATCCGGTCTTGGCAATGCGCCATACTTCGGCCCCGCCCACTTGACATAGGGACTCCCACAGGTGCGGGGACGAGGCGAACAGCTTCCTCCATAATCCGAAGTGTGGTTCGCAGCCTAAAAACAGCTCGCATAAGGGCAACATACCCGCTATGTGCGAGAATAGAGGCAGGGTAAGATTGTGTAACTGGAGGCCATAGAACTCCAGGAGCCCGTGAAGAAACTGGTGGATAGGAAATCCGACGCCCCTCAACAGATGTGGGATGAGGCATACACGCTCCTCTGGAGATGGATTAGGAGATCTGCTTGTTCCCCTCCGTCATAAGTGGCTATTCCAGCCCGGACGGGGACCATGAACGCCGGTGGGAGAAACCCTTGGGTTTGTAACTCTATCAAACGGCTATGAGGAACTGAGCACTCTCCCCAATCCCCCAATTTGGAATGATAAGGGCAAGCAGAAGAGCTGCGACGGCCGGCCATGTTGGAATGGCTTTTTCGCGGAGCGCTTTGTTGGATGCTGGCTCTGGGAGGGAGAGTGAGGTTTGGATCTGAGAATCCCCGTCCCTTCAAATAGACGGTTAGCCCGAAGGATCGAGGGTGGCGAATGCAAAAATGCCTCGACTCCTCGCATTCGCTCGACACGTGGAGATGGTCATTACTGAGGCACCGAAGCTGAGGAGCACAACATTGATTGGAGGCCGGACACTATTCGTCGTAACAGATACTTTGGAGTATTCAGAGAAGGAACCCGCCTTGCAATGCCGAAGACGATACTACGCGCCGGACTCATCGTCATTGAAGCCTGGTTCAGGGGCTACTGAGGGAGTCCTGGATTAGGGGGTATCCGGACAGCCGGACTGTGTACAACGTTCGGACTATTGAAGCGTGAAGATACAAGACTCAAGACTTCGACCCGTGTCCGGATGGGACTTTCCTTGGCGTGGAAGGCAAGCTTGGCGATCCGGATATTATATTTCCTTCCTTGTAACCGACTCCATGTAAACCCTAGCCCTCTCCGGTGTCTATATAAACCGGAGAGGTCGGTCCTTAGAAGGCCGATCACAATTACAATCATACCATCATAGGCTAGCTCTTAGGGTTTAGCCTCTACGATCTCGTGGTAGATCTACTCTTGTACTACCCATATCATCAATATTAATCAAGCAGGAAGTAGGGTTTTACCTCCACCGAGAGGGCCCGGACCTGGGTAAACATCTGTGTCCCTTGCTTCCTGTTACCATCAGCCTTGAGCACAGATCGGGACCCCCTACCCGAGATCCGCCGGTTTTGACACCGACAGTAGTAGGGGCGGATGTAAATTTTTACATCCGCGCCTCCGTGTAGTATCAAGACCTTGTGCGCGTAGTACCGCTGCGCAGCTAACTCACCTGCCATGCGGTAGTACCGCTCCTCCGCATATAGTACCGTGTCGGATTTTTGCATCGTTTGTTTTTCGTGAAGTAGGCACGGATGTATTTTTATTCATCCGTGCCCTTCCTGTGCTAGACATTCCTACCTTGCGGTAGTACCGCAAGGGGGACCGATAGTACTGCCGCGCTTGGAAGTACCGTTCTCACCTCTGTGTTTCGGGCTTGTTCTAGTTCCTGCCGTTGCAGCTTGGTAGTACCGACCCCTCATGGTAGTACCGCATGGCCTTGCGGTAGTACCGCTTGTCAGGGGCGGTAGTACCGTAAGTCGCGGGCTGGTTAGGTGGATAATGGTTGGATTTTGTCCACAGCTATAAAAGGGGTGTCTTCTTCCTCTAGTTGACTACCTCTTCCAACCCTAAGCTCCATTTTCGCCCGATCTCACTCCCTAGCCAATCAAACTTGTTGATTTGCTCGGAAGTGGTTGAGAAGGCCCCAATCTACACTTCCACCAAGAGAAATTTGATTCCCCCCACTAATCCCTTGCGGATCTTGTTACTCTTGGGTGTTTGAGCACCCTAGACGATTGAGGTCACCGCAGAGCCATAGTCCATTGTGGTGAAGCTTCGTGGTGTCGTTGGGAGCCTCCAATTAAGTTGTGGAGATTGCCCCAACCTTGTTTGTAAAGGTTCGGTCGCCGCCTCCAAGGGCACCAATAGTGGAATCACGGCATCTCACATTGTGTGAGGGCGTGAGGAGAATACGGTGGCCTAGTGTCTTCTTGGGGAGCATTGTGCCTCCACACCGCTCCAACGGAGACGTAATTCCCCTCAAAGGGAAGGAACTTTGGTAACACATCCTCGTTTTCACCGGCTCCACTCTTGGTTATCTCGCGCCTTTGCTTGTGCAAGCTTATTTGTGTTTTATCTCTTCCTTGCTCGTGTGCTTATTGTTGTTGCATCATATAGGTTGCTCACCTAGTTGCATATCTAGACAACCTACTTTGATGCAAAGTTTAAATTGGTAAAGAAAAGCTAAAAAATGTTAGTTGCCTATTCACCCCCTCCCCCTCTAGTCAACTATATCGATCCTTTCATCCACCTCCAGCTCACATATGTTAGAAGGGATAATTGTTGTTCTTCTCTTCCTCGTATTTCCCTATATCTTCTACTCCAGCCTCGTCGCCAATCCGTTCATTGGTGCCAACCAGCACCACGTCAACAATAGTATGTTTGTCATCAACGCCTCGTCTTCTTCTTTCTCATTCCTCGCCAACTTTAATTCTTGTTCCTACTTATTTTCTAGAATACTCTTTCTTTCTTTTTTTTCGTCTTATTATTTGGAACACTCTTTCTTTCTCCAACACCATGTACCACTTGGTGGCTTTAGTTATTTTTCCTTCTTATTCTTGAAACACTCTTCCTTTCTACCATAGCATGAACTACCTGGCCAATATTGTGACGTGTTGTCCTCACCCGGGAACGTTTCGGCAACTGTTAGCGTGTGGACATCCTGCAGAGCATAGTCGTCCTCCATCTTAGTGAACGCTAGGTCGCCCATGTCGCGAGCGCATGGTGGCCGTTGTCCATGCACGAGCGATGCTCGGGCATATCGTTGAGAGCACGTTGATCGTCATTGCTCACGAGGGCTTTCAAAATGATTCGACGCGATTAACTGCTTGCTTAATTAATTAAGTACATAAATAATTAATGACCTATCTAATTCTCGGCATGCCTAAATAACTGCCAACCAAATCAATTAATTATCTGAGTAATTAAAAAAATTCCCTACTCCCTCTGTTCCTAAATATAAGTCTTTTTAGACATTCAAATGGACTACAACATACGGATGTGCGTAAAGATATTTAGAGTATAGATTCACTCATTTTGCTCCATATATAGTCATTTGTTGGAATCTCTAAAAGACTTATATTTGGGAACAGAGTGAGTACTATTAATTATCTGTAGGCATAAATAACTATCTACCAAATTAATTAATTGCATCAATGACTCGATTTCCAAATCGATTCATTGCAGAAAAAATCTCTATTTAAATGGACCTAATTAGTTGCATGCGTAATTAACTACCTAGCTAATTAATTCATTAATGGTTTGATTTTCAAATTGATTCTGTGCTCGATTTTCAAAGTATTTTCGCGTGAATGGCTGCTACGAACGACGATGACTACCGAGTATTGTAGCACACATTTGCTTAACGACTTTCTTGACATTTGAATGGACACACTTGATTTGAGAATGTTGTCTGTCTGGCTCTCTGTATGACTGACAAGAAATATAATATGACCGCGTTCATGAAAACATGTATTTGGCGGTGTGATGACCCGCCTTCCGCCACGGCCGTCCTTGACGCCGTGATCCACGCCCTGACATTCTCGAGCATCGCGCTAGCGTCAGGCCCGGCCACGACGTCTTCCATGGTGTCACGGCGTCCCTCTGCATGGGCGCACGGATGCATATGTCCATAAGAAAAAATATATTATTTTTGTTGTTTAGGAAACTTGTGATTGTCAATTAATAGTAGAGGTAATGATAATAATAATTGGCATAACACACGGGATTAGCAACTTGTTATGGAGGAATATCTGATTATGTTTTTGAAGATTATGGAGATAAATCTTATGTCAAAAATAAACCGTGCCTGGCTACCAACCCCCCTCCATGAGCATAGAAGATTAGCGATTTGATATGGAGAAATATCTAATTTTGTTTTGGAAAATTATCAAGAAAAATGTTATGTCTGTCTTTTAAAAAGGTGATCTCATGGATTCTGAATTTTTAATTACGTATTATTTACGTGATTGAATTGAATAAACATCTGCCAAAGCATGAAACAAGATCTGTTAAGGATTTGGTTTTTTAATAGGAGAGAAAAAAACAGTGAAGGGGGAGGTAGGTGCTGACACGAAAATAAACAATATCATGCTACCAACTCCTGTTTAGAAGCAGAAATGTATCTAGAGTGCAATTACCTCCTCTAATTCGTTTGTGTAATCAAATATATGCGATTACTTCTAAAAGAACACTTTTCAGGGCAGAAAGCAATCTCTACACTTTTTAAGGCGGAAGAAAGCAACCTCAGCGGCTCAGCCCTCAGCCCCTCGCAGTGTTAAAACGAACCAAAATCAGTGTGAACGCGAGCCTGGCGTTCGTTGACACCTACCGATCCAAGCGCACGCCCGTGTGGGAACTTGCACTGTTCACCGCCCGTCCGCGGATACTCCTACGTGCGTGTGAACTGCCGCGTGTGGACGTATTTCCCGTGTCGCGTCCGCCCCCACACCCGCACCCGCACTCACTGCGGCAACTACCAACGCAGCGCCCACAACAGAGGTCGGCACCCCCCGCTCCCCCTTGAACACTGCCCACCTCCCCCCTTCTATTTCTCTCTCTCTCTCTCTCCCATGCGTGTGCCAGTGCGGCAGTGCCACCACCTCTCTCTCTCTCTCTCTCGCCGTGGTCCATGGACGCTCCAGCCCAGTATTAGCGCAGCCACGGCGCTAGTGCCGCCCCCGGCCTCCATTTCCCGGGCGCCTGAGATCCGCGGGGGCGCCGGCCGCCTGCTCCTGCTGCTGGACGGTACGCGCTCATCTCCCTCCTCGCTCCCCTGTGCTCGCTCTACACTCGCTGGGTCGGGTTAGTTTCCGCTTTCGCTGTGGCTGGAATATTCGTTTCCGTGGAACCGCCGGCCGATGCTTTGTCTGTTCTTCATCCCTGGGCATGCCTGACGTCCTTGCAGGGCCATTCCCTTCACATCACTTCTTGATTCTTGGTTCTTGGTTACATAGCGGGCTTCTGCATTTTCGTCAGAATCTGCCCCCGATTACGATTACGAAGCAATGCCAGGGAGCAAGCTAGTGGCATGCCGCTGGTTCTTCCTTGCCCACTGAAACTGTTCTGTGGGTAAAATCAAGGTCGGTGGTTTCCCCGGAGATGCTTCTGGGCTGGCTCCCCTACCTATTCGGCGGAAATTAATTAGCGGAACAAGGGTTGGAGGTCAGGTCTGAAGTCTGGACAATCGATAGAGCAGAGCATTCCGGAGTGCCCATTTCCTTAACTCAACTGTCGAATTAGATGTGTGCAAATTACAAAACTACAAATTACTAGGTGCTCGCTCAACACTGCTTTCGTCTGCCAGGGAAGAGCTGTGATTCAGCATCATCTTTTCTCCCCTCGGATCAGAGTTATCATTTCTGAACCTCTTCGGGAAACTTGTTTTGAGTTGCTTTCGCTGAAATAAATGAGTCAGCCAGGAGAGGGTAGTACTAAAGCCATGGGCTGTCCCTGCTTTCGGCATCGTCCTGGGTTTTGCTTCTCTGGTCCACCTAAACTTGTCTAAACTACAAACTGGTTCTCCAGTTGATGGTGATTTGATTCTCAAAAAAAAAAAGGTTGATGGTGATTTGCGGTCTGACTTCACATGCTCTCTCAGTTTATTGTTCAACTTGCAATATTCCGCGCGTTTGCGTTGCTACGCTGCCATAGTGCGTATGTTGATGGTGCTTGGTGGTCTGACTTTACAGGAATTTATTATTGAGCCTGTCGAATGTTCCACGCATTTGCGTTGCCGCACTAGAATACATATGTTGAAACTGAGCGGCTTTTGCTATACAATTATAGTGTTTGTAATTGATGAAAATATAATTGGATTTCCAGCTATTTCCCCGTTTGTTTCTCTGTTTATCATGAGAATTTCGGACCACTTCGACTCAGCGCTACTAGAAGTTTAAGCACTCTTCTTCCCACAAAAAGAAAAGAAAAACAATAATTTTTTATTAGTTACACGTATTCTTTGCAGATGACATCAACTTTTTCAGTATCCATGAACAAATATTAATTTAATGATGTCCTAGCAATTGCCAACTTGGGCCTCAATTTAATTGACACCGATTCTTACTAATAGCCTCAGTTTCCTCGGAAAAAAGAAATTATCTCACCTATAAAATCACCTCAAAGTTTTTGTTTGAAGGACATTTTTTAACAACAAGCTGTAGGGGAGCCCTGACAGTAAAATAATTTCCGTTTGAATAATCTACAGTATAATAAATAGGAACCCAGATTCAAGTCTAGAAATGCTTGCACCCATGTGGTGGGTTGTTCGAGGTTCGGGATGGTTGGAGGGACCTCATGGATATGACCACAACCCTTAGATACTACTGCCTCCGTACCAAAATATAAGACATTTTTGTAGGCTAGCCTACAAAAACGTCTTATATTTTGATACTGAGGTAATATTTAGTAGTAATATATATTTATGCTGAAAAGAGATAGGAGCCATTAACCATGAAACCCAACTCACAGTTTTATGTTTTTCAAGAGAAAGCTCTTGTTAGGATGTACAGCATTTTTTTTTACGAATAATTTGGAGTGTACATGGTATACTAGGCCATAGCACATAGCGTAATTCCTTCTAAAGTATGAGAAGCCTGACCCTGGATTGCAAAATTTGCTGCCATTTTTTGTGCTCAGGATGTAATATCTGCGAGACAATTCTGGGCATCGATTGTTTTGTTTCCTATCAGTTTGAGAAAACATACAGTCTTCTGCTAACTTCTTTACGAACTTTTGCAGGAACGGAATGGGGCTTGTATTGTGGCATTCATTGTTTCTCTTCTTAAGTTTGGTTTCCTTGTCATGGAGTTTGAATTCAGATGGTCGTGCCCTTCTTGCTCTGTCCAAAAATCTTATATTGCCTAGTTCCATAAAGTCAAGTTGGAATGCTTCTGATACAATCCCATGTAACTGGACTGGAATTAGTTGTGATAAAAGTCACAATGTGGTTTCCCTTGACCTGACATCGTCTGGAGTTTCTGGTTCACTAGGAGTTCAAATAGGACTTCTAAAGCACATACAAGTCATCATTTTGCTAAACAATAGCATATCTGGTCCAATCCCTCAAGAACTGGGCAATTGTAGCATGCTTGAACAGTTGGATCTTTCCGAGAACTTCCTTTCTGGTGAAATACCAGAATCACTGTCCAACCTAAAAAAACTATCATCACTCTCGTTGTACACTAACTCCCTCAGTGGGAAAATACCAGAGGGGTTGTTCAAGAACCAGTTTCTGCAGGACGTGTACCTCCATGGGAACAATCTCAGTGGTTCTATCCCTTCATCAGTTGGTGAAATGACAAGCCTTAGATCATTTTGGTTGACGAAGAATGCATTATCTGGAGGTCTGCCAGATTCAATTGGCAACTGCACCAAGTTGGAGGAGCTCTATCTACTGGATAATCAGTTGAGCGGGAGCCTTCCAAAAACCTTGAGCTATGTCAAAGGACTGAAAGTTTTAGATGCCACTGGAAATAGCTTTACCGGAGAGATTGATTTCAGTTTTGAGAACTGCAAGTTGGAGATATTCATATTGTCGTTCAATCATATGAGTGGCGGTATTCCATCATGGCTAGGGAATTGCACTAGCTTGACACAACTTGCACTTGTCGACAACCGTTTCACTGGCCAAATTCCGGCTTCTCTCGGCCTATTGAGCAACCTCACCTTGCTTATGCTTTCTCAAAACTCCTTGTCTGGCTCAATCCCTCCTGAGATTGGTAACTGTTGGTTGCTGGAGTGGCTAGAGTTGGATCATAACATGCTCGAGGGCACTATTCCTAAAGAGCTGGCTAATCTGAGACACTTGCAGAAGCTCTTTCTTTTCGAGAATCACCTGACCGGGGAGTTTCCTGAGGGTATTTGGAGCATCCGGTACCTTCAAAGTGTTCTTATTTACAGCAATGGTTTTACTGGGAAGCTACCTCTTAAGTTAGCTGAATTGAAGTTATTGGAGAACATCACATTGTTTGATAATTTCTTCACCGGAGTCATACCCCCGGGTTTGGGTGTTAATAGCCCTTTACAGCAAATTGATTTCACCAACAACAGTTTTACCGGTGGAATACCTCCGTACATTTGTTCAAGGAAAAGACTCAGGGTGTTGATTTTGGGCTTGAATCTTCTTAATGGTAGCATCCCATCCAGTGTTGCAGACTGCCCAGGTTTGGAACGAATCATTCTCAAAAACAATGATCTTACTGGGCCCATTCCACATTTTAGAAACTGTGCAAAGCTGGGCTATATGGATTTCAGTCATAATTCTTTAAGTGGAGATATTCCAGCAAGCTTGGGCAAATGCATAAATACTACAATGATAAACTGGTCAGGAAACAAACTTGTTGGTCCAATACCACCTGAAATTGGAAATTTGGTGAAATTGGAAGTTCTTAACCTCTCACAAAACAGTCTACAGGGTGCACTTCCAGCTCAGGTTTCTAGTTGCTCCAAGCTGCTTATTTTGGATTTGAGTTTTAACTCTCTGCATGGTCTGGCACTCACGACAGTAAGCAGCCTGAAGCTTCTCGCGCAACTACGGTTGCAGGAGAATAAATTCAGTGGGGGCTTACCTGATTCTCTTTCGCAGTTGGTTATGCTTCTTGAGCTGCAACTTGGTGGCAACATTCTTGGAGGCAGCATCCCTTCGTCGTTAGGAAAGTTGATCAAACTCATTGCATTCAATCTCAGCAGCAACGGACTGGTGGGTGATCTTCCAACACCATTGGGCAATTTGGTGGAACTGCAAAGTTTAGATTTGTCAGTTAATAACCTCGCTGGAGGTCTCGGCGCATTAGGAAGTCTACATTCATTGCACGCCTTGAATCTTTCCTATAATAGGTTCAGTGGACCAGTGCCAGAATATCTTCTGAAATTTCTGAACTCCACACCAAGCTCTTTTAATGGAAATTCGGGTCTCTGTACCTCTTGCCGTGACAGTGATTCTTCTTGCAAGAGATCTAATGTTCTGAAACCTTGTGGAGGATCAGGCAAAAAAAGATTAAAGCGCCGATTCAAGGTTGCTCTTATTATTCTTGGTTCATTGTTCATTGGAGCAGTAGTGGTACTTATCCTCTGCTGTATCCTTCTAAAGAATCGAGATTCGAAGACAAAAAGTGAGGAGACAATCAGTAATTTGCTTGAAGGCTCTTCTTCTAAATTAAATGAGATCATAGAGAAGACAGAAAACTTTGATGACAAATATGTCATAGGCACAGGTGCTCATGGGACGGTGTACAAGGCAACACTGAATTCAGGGGAGGTCTTTGCTATAAAGAAGCTTGCAATTTCCGCACGCAGCAGTTCTTACAAGAGCATGATCAGAGAGCTGAAGACGCTTGGTAAAGTTCGGCACAGGAACTTGATAAAGCTGAAAGAATTTTGGGTGAGAGGTGACTCTGGGTTCATACTGTATGACTTTATGGAGCATGGTAGCCTCTATGATGTCCTGCACAGGATCCGGACGCCGAGTCTGGACTGGAGCATGCGCTATAACATAGCTCTCGGAACTGCCCATGGCCTGGCATATCTTCACCATGACTCTGTCCCTGCGATCATTCATCGAGATATTAAGCCGAGCAACATATTGCTGAACAAGGACATGGTGCCGCGCATCGCAGATTTCGGCATAGCGAAGATCATGGATCAGTGTTCTGCTGCTCCACAGACCACCGGGGTCGTCGGCACCACTGGGTATATGGCGCCAGGTATGCATGATAATTGATACAAACCATTTCTTCATAGTGAATTGTATTCCATTCATGAGTTTTTTAGTGGCAAACTGATACCTGATGGGCTGTGTTGGTTCCTTGCAGAGCTGGCCTTTTCCACCAGAAACAGTATCAAGACCGACGTGTACAGCTATGGCGTCGTCCTGCTCGAGCTGATAACAGGGAGGACGGCGGTGGATCCCTCGTTCCCAGAGAACATGGACATTGTCGGCTGGGTGCCCCACGCCCTGAACGGCGCTGAGCAGATCGGGCCCGTCTGCGACCCAGCCCTCCTGGACGAAGTGTACAGCACTGTCGAAATGGAGGAGGTGCGCAAGGTCCTGCGCCTGGCCCTCAGGTGCACGGCGAAGGAGCCGAGTCAACGACCGTCCATGGTCGACGTCGTGAAGGAGCTGACCGACGCGAGGTTTGCGGGCATCCCTTCGTCGTCGAAGCAGGGGAAGCCGGGCTCCTCCTCCGGCGGCGGCTCTTCCTGACTGTAGTAGTAACATTTGAGCTTTTGCACAAGTGTGTATATAGTGTATTGTGTGAAAAATAGAATGTGCAGTCAGATTCATCGGCTAGGTTCTGACTGTAGTTTAGTCTAGGCTGGTAACTGAGTTTTGATGATTGTTGTGGTGATTTCTAACTAGTAGATGCTCTGTGTGTAACTGCGTGTGTGCCTGGGAAGTCATGTGGCTTGATGGGTGGGGCAGATTCGCCTTTCTGCCTGTCTTTGGCTGAATCTGAAAGGGGGGAAATCATCAGCCTCATCTTGGCATCTGTCCACAGAATCGCATTGTCTTCGCTGTTTTGTCAAAGGCAACTTCGTTATAGTACGGATAGTGAATCTCATGTAGCGGTGTGAAGATCAGGTGTTCCTGGCCATACCGACCTTATCGAATGGCGGGGTTGGGTTTGGGCTGGCGCCCTCCTGGGGTTCCCCGAGCGAGAGCACCGCGTAGCTGCGCGGGGCTAGTGGCGGGTGCGGCGCTTGGTGTGGCAGCCGGGTGCGGCGCCGCCGAGGGGGGAACGCGGCAGGGCCAGGGAAACGACATCGATCTGCGGCGTGTTTGGTTGCCGTCGCCTACAGTGTCCGCGTTGCATACACATATCTCCATTCAGCCTGGGTCTAGAAAAACAGCCTCATATGCGATATTTGCGAGTTGTTTGGATACCTGCACATGGACTGCCTGCATTAGGAAATCAATTTTGGCACGTTGTTTGGTTGTCTGCATTGTCTCGGCGCATGCAACTATACGTTGTTTGGTTGGCCGCATGGGGTACGATTAAGAGCTAGCACTTGCACTTAGCACACAGGGTTAAAAGATAGCAGAGGAAGTGGGAGAAGAAATGCAGTATGCGCCGGACCATGGTGACTGCGGTGGATAGTGGCCGTGGCGCCGTGTCCGACATGACGAGCATGGAGACGTGGACGAGCGACACCGTCGGCGAACTAGTTGCGATGCTCGCGTAAAGACAGTCGACAGAGGAGGAGAATGCAGTGCCCGCGCCATGGTATCGTCAGTGTAGTGGACGAGAGAGGAGGCTAAGATGATCGACACCGGAAATGACTCGAGTGTAGTAGGGCGAGAGAGAGGAGGCCAAGATGATCGACCCCGTCGGCGGCGCGGCGAACTGCAATGTGCACGGAGGTAGAGGACACAAGAAGCAGTGTGCGCGCCATTGCAGCGTCAGTGCAGTAGGAGGACAACAGAGAGTAGGCCGAGATGAGCGACGCCGGAAACGACTCTAGTTCAGTAGGACGTGGGCAAGGAGATCAAGGGGAAGGGTTTCGGCGTCGAGAGGGACGAATAGGAGGGCTCTGAGCAGAGGACAGAGAAGCTCGACATGGCGGCGTCAGTGCAGTACACTATTGCTTAAAGAGAGATGAAGATACAATCGTCGAAAGCAAAAACTTACAACACGAATGTTGTGAGGAACTGTGAGATTAGGCTGCTGGTCAAAGAAAATTTCAAATGATCGATCATGCGCGACGAATCTGACAAAATTTGTTCAGAATAGCTCCAAATGAGAACACGAGATTAAGAACTTACGGCCAACGAAACTACAAACCGATCGCCTGAATGGAACCGTAGCATCGAGGTGCATCTTTTTCGTGTAGAGCGTACCTCGAATCGAAGCACCGTTGTGTAGATCAGAGAGATGAGATTAGATAGAAGGTTACTAAAGGTTGAAGAAGACCTCATGTAATCACCTCACATCTCTCTCGTCTACACTCGTGCAAGGGTCCGCTCGCTAGCGCTCGCCTTGGCCTGGCTCGCAAAAAACTGCCGATTCGAGCGTTTCCAGCGAGCCAAGCTTTGGGCTGCTTTAAGAAGCGTGCGATGCAGGCCGAACAATGAAAACAGGCAACCAAACAGGCTTTCTCCTTCCCACATGGGCCTGGTTGGGCCCGATGCGAGCAACCAAACACGCCCCTGATGATCCGTGCGAGCATTGCGCCTTGTATGGTCCCTTTCCCTTCCCTGGAAGCTGGGGACGGACGGGTGGGCCCCCTGATGATCCGTGCAAGCATTACGTCTTGCGTAGTCCCTTTCCCTTCCCTGGAAGCCGGGGACGGACGGGTGGGGTAGTACCGTAGTACTGCTCCAGGTCGGCACTTGTCGCAACCTAAAGAGGGGGAGTGATATTTAGGATGAATACTCCTTAATTAGGGATTTCGGCAGTTACGGCGTCAGCGGAGGCCTATACAGCCTGGCCATAATTCTTTTTTTGACATGAACCGGGCCATAAACTGAAAAACTTCAGCACACAGCCCGAAGCCCAGCGCGTGGAGACGGCCCAACGAATTGTTCAATCAACGACATGCTCTCATCTAAAAAAAGATCAACGACACACTCCTCTAAAAAATCAATGACATACGAAAAAGTGAAAAAAAAAAAAACAATCCTTCTTTTAACAAAAGAAAATTAACAATCCTTTCTGTAAATCTCAGTTGTTAATCTTTGTGGTTAACATAAAATTAACGAATATAAAGGGGTAACGAAAATAGAATCATGAAATCTTCCTCCCTTTGTTATTAGAAAAATAATAGATAGAAAAAAAGCAAGATAAAGATATGTTCATCCTTATTGTTGCGTGTAACTTCTGCATCTTTTAATTAATCTCAGCCATTATAATTAATATCATTGTCTCGCTTATTTCTAGCACATGTGGATAAACTTGTACATCTTGCTGATGCAAATCAAAACGTACTACCACGCGTGGTTGGCCGTAGTGGCGTCCGTCCAGCTAGAGCCTGATTGATTTGTTGTTTCCTATTCCGATACTAACACGTACACTTTCTATCTGGTTGATTCTTATTTCCCATCCTATACTCATACGTACACTAATTTTTTTGGCAATACAAACATGTTATAGCACCTTTTTTCTTTTGTACATTCATGTGTTGAATCTTGTACGTGTCAAAGGCTAAAACCTTTACATCCTATAGTTGTACGTAATTTTTTTACGTAACGTTATGTAGATCCACTTTTAAATCTCAGCCGTTAATTAATCTTTATGGTTAACATAAAATCAATGGATATAAAATGGTGATGTATAAAGAACTATAAAAGCCTTCTCCCTTTAATATTAGATATAGAAATGGGGTCAGGGAATCTGCTAAAGAAGTGTAGCCTGAAATCCCTAAAATCTGTAGGGTTTACTCCTAAAATGGTTTTAGGGTCTCCCATTTTGAGGACTCCGTCGGAGTTGCTCCTAGGAGCATAGTGTTTTTTTTCCTTTGGAGTGGGATAACGATTCTTTATTTAAATAAGTTCAAAGGAACCGTCACAATATTGTGCGGTTGAATGAACCAAACATGTTTTTTGAAGCAAATCGTGTACAGGCGGAAAGAATTAAGTCTTGTCTTGACCATTATGCTAGAGCTACAGGCCAGTTTCTAAATTATAATAAATGTTCAATCATGTTCGGTGAAGCATGCCCTACCAATCTTCAGGAGGAGGTGAGAGATACTCTGAATATTCAGAATGCTGGTTTCGAGGAGAAATACTTGGGTCTTCCAACACCCAATGGTCATATGTCCAAAGGCAAGTTTCAAAATTTACCAGCACAACTCTTGAAAAGACTTGTCCAATGGGGTGATGGCCATCTTGCTCAGCCAGGCAGGGAAGTTCTTATTAAATCAGTGGCGCAAGCACTTCCTACATATATTATGGGTGTTTTTAAACTGCCTTTTTCTGTGTGTGATGATTTAACAAACATGACGCGGAACTTCTATTGGGGTTCGAGGGAAGGAAAAAAGAAAGGTTCATTGGAAGGCTTGGCAAAAACTCCAGCAGCCAAAATGTAATGGCGGAGCTGGGTTTCGGGACTTTCGGATATTCAATCAAGCACTACTCACGCGCAAGGCATGGAGACTGTTGACAAAGCCGGATAGCCTATGTGCTCAACTTCTTAAAGCTCGGTATTATCCAAATGGGAAGCTAAAGGACACTGTGTTCGCAGGTAACGCCTCATCCACGTGGACGGCGATTTCTCATGGCCTAGATCTTTTGAAGAAGGGGCTGATCTGGAGAGTCGGCAATGGCCAGCAGATAAGAATCTGGAGAGACAGTTGGATTCCAAGGCCTTTCTCATATAAACCTATCTCGCCACAGGGCATGTGTCGGTTCCGCTTTGTCTCCCAGCTGCTCAACAACAATGGTTCATGGAATGTAAATTTGCCGCAGTCTATTTTCTTGCCATGTGATGATACAGAGATCCTAAAAATTAGAGCCTCGCCAAGACTTGGAGATGACGTGCTTGCATGGGGACCCGGAAGATTGGGAGCCTTCTCTGTGAAATCTGCTTACAACATGGCTTTTGAAGAAACCTGCAGAATGACTTCGGTTGCAACTAGTTCGGCGCCTGATGGTCGTAGGACGTGTTGGAAAATGATACGGGGTAGCAACGTCCCACCTACAATCAAGAATTTTGCATGGCGTGTGGCTATGAACTCGCTTCCAACTTGGGAAAATAAACACAAGCGAGGACTAGAGGACTCATATGTGTGTCCAGTGTGCAACAGAGAAACTGAATCTTCCTTCCATGCTTTATGTCACTGTCCTCTAGCCGTGGACCTTTGGAACTGCATGGGGGAGGCATGGCGTCTGCCAAGATTGGGAGATATCAGTAACACGGGGACCGAGTGGCTCCTTGATATTTTATTTCTGCTAAGTGAGATTGAACGGGCGATGCTACTCTTCACACTATGGAGGTGCTGGCACAATCGGAATGAGGTTGTTCATGGCAAGGTTCCACCTCCGATTGATGTCTCAAAGCAATTCTTGTGCAGCTACCTTGACTTGCTACTTGCGGTTGCTCAAAACACAGAGTTTGATCCTTTGCAAGGAAAAGTTGTAATAACTTATGCTAGTACCAAAACACCACATGAAATAATAGGTCAGGACTCACCTGTTAGGTGGGTTCCTCCACCGACGGGTTGGGTCAAGCTCAATACATATGGATCATGGACAGAGGAAGGTGGAGCAGGAGCAGGCATGGTTCTACATGATTGTCTTGGAAAAATTATTTTCTCTTCTTGCAAGGTGCTTTTCTCCTGCCGAGATGCACTTGAGGCCGAACTATGTGCTTGCATGGAGGGTATTTCTCTTGCTATCCAGCGATCGGAGCTGCCGATTTGTGTGGAAATGGATTCTATAGTGGCGGTGAATATGGTTAAGGACAGAGACACGAACAGGTCTATATTTGCCTCCTTGGTGAATGAGATTAGAGCAACTCTAGCAGACCCCGCATCCCGCCGGCCCGCAAAACGTGATTGCAGTTCGCGCAAAACAGCTTTTGCGGGCCGGCGCGGGCTGGCACAGATGCAGACCGCCTCAAATGGATCCGTAAAAAAGTATATTCACGGAATATGCTTTTTTACGGGTCGGCTATGCGGGTTCTGCTCTTTGCGTCGCTGCATCCCGCATATCATCAGCCCGCAAAAATCAAATCCAACATAATTCAACAATCGAAAACAAACTGAATTATTCAAATCAAACATAAAACAATAATCGTCCGCATTACAAATAATTATTCAAATCACCGTAGCAAACTTAAATAATGCAATACAAAACTTGTCATGAATACAAATATAAATGGCTACAAAAATTAGTCATTGTCCAGCCCTTTGCCAATGGTGCTCAATGAGATCTTCCTGAAGTTGAAAGTGTGTGTCTACATTTTCAATCTCCTTATATGTCTGAAGAAAAGATCTAATGCGGTTTGGGTCTCTAGCTGGTTTGACACGGCTACCCACATTGCCGTAAAAGAATTCTAAGTTCATTCCTCTCTCATCTTCAAGAATCATATTGTGCAGGATAACACAACATGTCATGATGTTCTTCAAGGTTTTCTTATCCAAAAAACGAGCAGGACCACGGACAATGGCAAACCTAGATTGCAAAACACCGAATGCTCTTTCAATGTCTTTTCGGGCTGCCTCTTGCACCCTTGCAAATTCATATTGTCTTTTTTGTTTTGGGTTCTTTGATGCTCTTGACAAATGTGCACCAAGGAGGGTATATACCATCTGCAAGATAGTACCCCTTTGTGTATTCGTGCACATTGATAGTGTAGTTGCAAGTAGGAGCATCACCACTAGCAAGCCTAGCAAACAAATGAGAGCGTTGCAACACATTGATATCATTGAGAGTGCCCGGCATATCAAAAAAGCAATGCCAAATCCGTAAATCCTCGGATGCTACGGCCTCTAGCACAATTGTTGCATCACGAAACTTGCCACAATACATTCCTTGCCAAGCCTTGGGGCAATCTTTCCAATTCCAATGCATACAATCAATGCTACCTAGCATGCCAGGCCAACCTCTCCTCTCATTAGCTGCCATCAATTTCTTTGTGTCATCTTCATTGGATGCCCAAAGATACTCAGGACCAAAGACACGGACGATCACTTTCGCAAATCTACGCACAGACTCAATTGTGCTATCTTCACCTATGCGAAGATACTCATCGTCATAGTCAGCCGGAACGCCATATGCAATCACCCGCATAGCTGCGAAGATTTTTTGATATGCACTAAATCCCTTTAAGCCCGCGACATTCCTTTTTTGAGTAAAATACCGGCAATTTTCTTCGCAAGCTTCAACAAGTTTCACAAAGAGGGATCGGCGCATTCGGTACCTTCTACGGAAGAGGTGTGCAGGATATGTAGGATTCTCCGCAAAATAATCTTGCATCAACATCTCGTTCCCAAGATGGCGATTCCGAGGAATGCACAGACGCCCGACAGTAGATCCTCGCCTCCTCTTCCGGTACTCGTCTTCATGCTCCTTCACGGCAAGAGCCATGACTAATGTTTGCTGCCGAAAGGTCGCAAGCATGGTCTCCACATTCGAGTCGTCCGAATCCGACGAATTAGATAGCAAGAACTTCTCGCACGGGGTCAACTCCATCTACACGCACATCGGCGCGTCAATCTACTACACAGCTCGCAAAAATCACAAAAAGGGACTAACCAGTGGCGGGTGATCCCGGGCGGCGACGAGGGGCGTGCGCTCGATGGTGGTCGATCCCCAGCGGCGGCAGTGATGGGAGGCGGCTCGTCTCGCCGGATCCGGAGGGGCGGTGCAGCAGCTCGGAGCGGGAGGGTGTGGGGCGGCCCCGCGGAGCAATTCCGCCGGCAGATATGGCCGGAATCACGGGCGGCGGGCGGGCGGAAGCAAGGGCGGGCGGCGGCGGAAGGAGGGGGAAAAGAGCGCGGGGCTAAAATGTCCCTCCCGCCAACTGCTTCTCTGTGATGCAGGGCACCGCAGCCGCGAGGGGGAAACCCGCGTTTTCCCGGGTTCGGGTGGGGAATTTGTCGCGCCCCCAAAAAATTTTGCGGGCCGGGGCGGGATGTGGGGTCTGGTCGGGCAAGCTTTCCAGCCCGTACCCGCATTTTGGCGGTTATTTTGCGGGTCGGGGACGGATGCGGGGTCTGCTAGAGTTGGTCTTAAACACTTGATGTCTCTTCGTACAACTAGTGTATTTCATATCAATCGTAACCAAAATATGGTTAGCGATTATTTAGCTAAATTTGCAAGAACTGAAGGTAGAACAATAGTTTGGTTGGGCTCTGGTCCCCCACAGGTTGTGGACTTGTGTAAACTGAATTGTAATTCCCTGGATCCTTGATTAATACAAGTCTTACTCGCAAAAAAAAGAATGAACCAAACATGTCTGCCTATGCCTAAAGGCAAGGAAAATTTAGCTAAGGAACTGGCTTCAAAATTTCTACTTCTACTCTCATGAATAAAATTACAACTTTCGAACTCCTCCGATCTTGCAATGTTTTCTTTAGTGATAGCACCATATCGTCCTCCCCTGCCATCCTTGACAATTATGGCGTAGTGTTTTTCTTATGGACTAGATAGCTTTATTGGCAAGCCCACTTGTCGGTGTCAAAACCAGCGGATCTCGGGTAGGGGGTCCCGAACTGTGCGTCTAGGCGGATGGTAACAGGAGACAGGGGACACGATGTTTTTACCCAGGTTCGGGCCCTCTCGATGGAGGTAATACCCTACTCCTGCTTGATTAATATTGATGATATGGGTAGTACAAGAGTAGATCTACCACGAGATCAAGGAGGCTAAACCCTAGAAGCTAGCCTATGGTATGATTGTTGTTCGTCCTACGGACTAAAACCCTTCAGTTTATATAGACACCGGATAGGTTAGGGTTACACAGAGTCGGTTACAAAGGTAGGAGATCTACATATCCGTATCGCCAAGCTTGCCTTCCACGCCAAGGAAAGTCCCATCCGGACACGGGACGAAGTCTTCAATCTTGTATCTTCATAGTCCGTGAGTCCGCCAACGGTGATAGTTCGCTATCCGGACACCCCTAATCCGGGACTCCTCAAGAGCCCCGAACCAGGCTTCAATGACGATGAGTCCGGCGTTGATTGTCTTCGGCATTGCGAGGCGGGTTCTTCTCCAAATTCCATATACTTGTCGAACAGTGTCCGGCTTCTAATAAATGTTGCGCTCCTTGGCTTCTACGCCCAATAATGGCCATCTTCCACGTGTTTGAATGAATGCGAAAAGCCAGGGTATTTTTACACTTACCCCCTAGCTGCGCAAATGAGCTGCCTATAAAAGGGCGAGGATCTAGATCTGAGTCACACCATCTCCTCTTCATGAAGCTTTCATCGGGCGCCTCGACCAAAGCCCATTCCACCATGGACAATGACGCTGCTCCTCCTCTCGCGCTCCCAGCCCTCCCTCACTGGAATTGGGAGAGATGCTCACCCCGCATAGCGAGCTAGTTATACTCCAAACCAAGGGATTTCTTCCCCCGGCCTTTATCGTTCCGGTCCGAGCCGGACTTGCCACCTACAAGGGCGGAAAGCAAGCGGAGAGTGTCCCCGGTCCATCTAAAGGAGAGCGGGTGTGCTTTGTCTCTTATCTAGTAAGAGGACTCGGATTTCCAATCCATCCGTTTCTCCGGGGGCTTTTGGAGTTCTACGGCCTCCAATTGCACCACCTTACGCCTGCCTCCATTTTGCACATCGCGGGCTTCGTGGCCCTTTGCGAACTGTTCTTGGGCGTCGAGGCTCATTTTGCGCTGTGGAAGAGATTATTCTGCCTAGTACCCCGCTCTCATGAGGGGTCAATATATCAAGTAGGCGGAGCCTAACTATGGCGCATCGCCGGGACCGGATATCTATCCGTAACCCCGAAGAAGGCGTCCGAAGACTGGCCTTTGGAATGGTTTTACATGGAGGACGTCCCGCTGCCGGATCCTGTTCGGATCGGCCTTCCGAGTTTAGCAACGCCTCCAAGAAGCGCCTAAGCTGGTGCCCGGAGCCCCGGAGGAAAATGATCGGGATGTCCTTTACTTGATGAGCCGAATAAGATTATCGCTCATGCGGATTGACCATGATTGGAGTCATGGCAATCTGCATTATGAGGAGTGCAGCCGCCCAATATAGGGGCCACCCCATGTGGGACTTCAACGGGAGGACGATGCCACCCGCCATGGCCGCAAAGGGCCGGATCGGTCACCGAACTGCTGAAGACCTTGTCGCCATGTATAAAGGGAGGAGGAGGATTTTCTCCGTCAACCCATCGAGCGAAGTTTTCTTGAATAATCCTCGAAGTTGGGTAAGCAAACATCTTTGTGGCCTGTCCGATCCATGTTCCGTGATTAAATATCTCATTTCATGGTTTCGTGCGGGAACTGCGCGCGGGCCTTGGAGAAGATACACAGCCCGCCCCACAACCCGAGGATCCGAACGGTCCTCGATCCGCCTCCAAGAGGATCCGGATATAAAGGTGGAGTTGATCGACGGGTGTTCCACCAACTTAGCATCGACAATGCTTTGGTTGCCATTACAGCCGATTACCCCGGAATACTTCCAGCCTCGCAGGTAACTGAGACCGAGGCCCCAATACTCTGGTAATGACCCATCCGTGCTAATTACTTGATCACCGTATACCAATGGTGTTTCGCAGGGGGCGCCTTCGAGGCAGGAGGCTGAGCTCAGCGGTTGGCCAACAAGGGCCGTCTGTTCAAGAAGTTAAAAAGAAGTGCGGTCCGGATCGAAACTCCACCGCAACGGTATGACATGTCACCATATTTCCAGGATTGATTCCTAGAAGGTGTACTAACGCTGGTGCTTTTTTTTAGGAAAAAGAGCGCTCGCCGGACTGAGTCCGGAGAGGTTATAATCGAGCCTCCGCCGCCAGGCTCCAAAGCCGGGTCCGGAAGCGGAGGCGAAGACGAGGCGTCGTCGGATGCTCCTCCGGCGAGGATGCCGACAAATTTTCCGCCACCGACTCCGAGGTGGAGGCGCCATGAATCACAGGCGCCACGACAGTTCTTCGTGATGCATGTTTCTCCCAAGAGGCCTTGAATGCCTTCAATTGGAGATGCGCACCTCCGTGCCGCCAAGATGGTCTAGCCAGAGCACGGAGCAGTATGTAAAGGACATACAGTAAGGAAATTTGACAGATTATATATGCCAAGAGTCTCGAGACTTAAAATAGTTAGAATAACTGATTTAAGGATCATTTGTTATCTGGGATCTTACAAAAAAGAATACCCGACTGTCCCAGGAGCTTGAAGAATGCAAGGCCCAAATTGAGGCCGCACTAGCCGCTACAGGGGGAGCCACAGAGACCCTCTCTGGTAATATATGCTTCCAAAGATAAATAGTTTATGAAGTGCGGCGGGTGTGTAAATCTGACAAAAATATTGCAGATGGCGCCGGACTAGATCCGGACAAGCAACAGCTCTTGCGCCAGCTAAAGGCCGGCGAGAGCGTGCTTACGAGGGTGCGGCAGGAGAAAAATAACCTCCAAGATGCCAACACCAGACTGGGTGAGGAACTAAAAGATGTTCGTGCCCGGTTGTCCGACCAGAAGGAGATCGGCGGCTTGTCGCGGCATTTTCAAGAAGTGCTTGAGCGAACTTTGAAAGAGTTGGCGAGGAAGGTGACTAACATAAACATGTATATAGGTTTGCTCACAGTGTCGTCCCAAGAGGAGATGCCCAGTTCTTGGTGATCTTCTTCCCGAACTACGTCGGCTGCACGAACGAAGTTCGGCAGTGATGAAAGGCGTCGGCCAGCCTTGTGGCTATCTATCTCCCTGCCGAAGGCATTGGGAGCTGGCGGAGCGGCTTCAAGGAGCACGGCGGCGCTCCGATATGGAAGATATCGGCCTGCCGTCAAGGCGCCAGGAGGCTCGGGCCATGGTAAAGACGCGGTACACGGTTGTTGACCCAAACCACATGGCCGAGGTCGGACCTGTGGGGCTGATGGGAAGGAGATCCTGTAGCTTAGTGTACAGCCAAGTAGAATTGGCCGCCAAGTATTCCCAAAGAAGATTGTAAATTAGATAGCCTATTAGATGGCATTGAGGAGGAATACAATGAGTCGAGTTGACTATGTAATTAAATATGACATGAAAAATGTCTTCTAGCCGGATTGTAGATCGTTTGTCATAGCGGACCTTTTCGCTTCGACCTCAGGACCCAATAGTCCGGAGTGTGTCCGAATACCTTTGCGGTTATATAAGAACCGGGGTATGCATGGAGACAAGGCGTAGGGGTCATTATTGCTGTATCAGACAAGTGCCCAACTAGTTATGTTATATTACATGGATAGTAAGAAACATCTTCTAGGGAGAATAGTTCCGTTAAGGGTTCCTTTCGCTGGGATGCATGCCCTAAAGTGCATGTCAAAACTGCTATGAAAGCAGAAAATCTTCTGGGGGCAGATAGGTAAATAGTTAAAAATCATCTTTTAGTTCACCGATCGAATATTCCCTTAAGAACGCTAGCTTTCGGCTTCACCCAGTCTGAGGTACACATCCGGCTGACCCGGCAGTAACAATCGCAGAGGTGCTCCCTTTACCACCTAGCCGAACAATCGGGAACGTAGGGGTAAGCACAGGAGCCAGGCAACCCAGCTTGGCCAAAACTTAAGTCATATCGATGCATATAATGGTGAATAAAAGGTACATGCGGAAGTTTGACGCATGTGTTGGGCATAAAGCCCGTATAAATAAGCTTCTGGTAAAGAAGCCCCCAGGTATAATGAGCGCGTACAGCGCGTCAAGTATGTGCGAATAAAGCGCAAACGAGCCTCTAAAGGCTTCGGAAGAAGGAGGAGGAAGGAGAGAAATAAAAGACAGCAAAAATAAAAAATGTGGACGGAGGAAGGAGACGAACTTGGAGTCCGGCGCTTAGGCGTAGAATCTTCGTAGACGGGCTGCGTTCCATGGGTTCGGCTTGAGTCGGTTATCCGATGCGCTTCGCAGACGGTATGCTCCGCCGGTCAGGACCTGGTCAATGATGAAGGGACCTTCCCATTTGGGCTTGAGTTTGTCCTTTTTCTTGTCCGGCAGGCGTAGAACTAGTTCGCCAACGTTATAAGCTTTGGCCCGTACTTTCCTGCTTTGATATCTTCGAGCCTGCTGTTGATAGAATGCGGAACGATCTTTTGCCACGTCGCGCTCCTCCTCCGGTGCGTCCAAACTGTCCTGCCGATCGAGCTCGGCTTCTCTTTCTTCATACATGCGCACGCGAGGTGAGTCATGTATTATGTCGCAGGGCAAGACTGCCTCTGCGCCGTACACCTTAAAAAATGGTGTGAATCCGGTAGTACGATTTGGCGTGGTCCGCAGCCCCTAGAGTACGGAGTCGAGCTCCTCAACCCAAAGTCGTGTTAGATTCCTTGAGGACCGCACTAGTCTGAGTTTAATGCCGCCATGATTAGACCGTTTGCTCGCTCGACTTGACCGTTGGTTTGAGGGTGATAGACGAGGCGTGTCGAGCTTGATTCCCATGTTTTGCACCATAATTTGACCTCATCGGCCGTTAAGTTGGTGCCGTTATCGGTGATGATATCTGTGGGGACACCGTAACGGTGCACTACCCCGATATGAAGTCTATCACCGGTCCGGATTCGGCCGCTTTAACGAGCTTGGCCTCTATCCATTTGGTGAATTTATCCACCATGATCAATAGGTATTTTTGCTTGTGGATTCCTCCCTTAAGGGTCCAACCATGTCAAGCCCCTGCATGACGGCCAGGTGATGGGTATAGTTTTGAGGCGGTGGGTGGCATGTGGCTTTGGTTAGCAAAAAGCTGGCACCGACGCATCGTTGGACTAAGTCCTGCGCATCTGCCGGGCGTCGGCCAATAAAATCCTGTCGGAAGGCCTTGCCTACAAGGGCCGGGCTGCGGCGTGGTGCCCACCCAGTCCGGCATGAATTTCAGCCAGGAGGTTTCGCCCTTCCTCTTGGAGATACACCTTTGAAGGACTCTGTAGTGCTTTTCTTATAAAGCTCTCCTCATGGACTTTATAGGCTTTAGATCGCCGTACTATGCAGCGAGCCTCATTTTGGTCTTCGGGGAGTTCCTGCCTAGTTAGGTAGACTAGGAATGGTTCCGTCCACGGGGCGATAACCGCCATTATTTCGTGGGCGGAGGGTATTATCTCGGTGGCATAGCCTCCGATTGTGTCAGAATGTTCGGCGTCAGGCAGTGCGGTTGGGTCCGGATTGTTATTTCCGGACTCCCCTTCCCATAGTACGGATGGCTTGAACAGCCGTTCGTGAAGATGTTAGGCGGGGCGACATCGCGTTTTGCACCGATGCGTGCCAATATGTCCGCCGCTGGTTGTTATCCGGGCTATATGATGAAATTCGAGCCCTTGAACCGTCCGACATTTTAGGACCGCATTGCGGTATGCTGCCATTTTCGGATCTTTGGCATCAAAGTCTCCGTTTATTTGAGATATCGCGAGGTTCGAATCCCCGCGCACCTCTAGGCGTTTAATGCCCATGGAGACTGCCATCCGGAGGCCGTGCGGAAGGGCCTCGTATTCGGCTGTGTTGTTGGAGTCCGTATACATTATCTGAAGGACGTATTGGACTGTGTCCCCGGTTGGGGACGTCAAGACGACGCCAGCCCCCAGGCCGGCCAACATTTTGGAGCCGTCAAAGTGCATGATCCGATTGGAGTATGCGTCGTACTCTTTAGGGAGTTCGGCTTCAGTCCATTCGGCCACGAAGTCGGCCAAAACCTGTGACTTGATAGCTCGTCGTGGCTTGTAGGTTATGTCGAATGGAAGGAGCTCTATGGCCCATTTAGCAATCCGGACTTTGGGCAAGCCTTATTAAGGTCTTTGAAATCAACACATAGGCGCCAGGATTTATCCTTCTGTAACATCCCAAATTTTCAATTTGGAATGTTATACATTAGGTCATCATGCATATCATATTTTTCTCGCATTTTTCCGATCCTAGAAAATTTCACGCAACTCAAGGACCCTCGGAGAGAGTTGGAAGTTTCATTTTTTTCATATTTGGGATTTCTCAAATTTTGAAAATAGGATCATTTGGATTTATTTAAATTATCTTCATAAAGTTTTTCCTATAAAAATATTTTGAGAGGGAATAATATGACTTTCCCAACATTTAGGAAAAATGAAGATATTGTAAATAAATCAAAATTTGGTTTTGGAAGATTTATTTTGCTTAGGCAAAATGAGCATTTTAAAATTTATGCATGTTTGCTGTTTTTAAAGTTCATTTTGTTCGACTCATTTTAGGAGTCGGGAAAATTTGTTTTGTTTAAATCGGAGTTCATTTGGTATTTTTTTAATTCGTTTGGTTTAAAATTTTAATTTAAAAAAATCGCCTTCCCCCGGGCCAAGGCCCACCAGCCCAGCCAGCCAGGCCCGGCCCAGCGCCCGCCTCCTCCTCTCCCTCAAGACGCCCGCCACCTGAAGTCCCGCTCGGGGACGACGCCGCCGCCGAGTCCGGCTCCGCCTCCCTCCCCCCGGCTTGCCTCCCCCCACCCACCCCGCCACCCTCCCTCTTAAATACCGCCTGCCCCCTCTCTCTCACCTCGCCTCCCGATCACATGAGTCCGCCCGCCTTGGCTGAACGCCGCCGCCACTCCCGCCGACGCCAGGAGCCCGCCGCCCTCGCCGCCCCTCCCGACCCGCCGACGACCTCGCCCGCCGCCCGGAGCCCCGCCGGCGATCACCGGAGGTAGCCCCGCCCCGATCCGGTTTCCCCTAAAAACCGATCCGGTTTTTTTTTAAAAAAAAGATGTTTGGTTTTTTTTAAAAAACCTAGATGGTTTTTATTTTTTTTCGGTTTTCTTAACTAACGAACGTTCACCGAACCGTTCGTTTCAATGAACGTGTTCGTTGGATTAGTTCTGTTAACGAATGTCCGTTATTCAATCCGTTCGTCGTTTTTCTTTTAATCGGATTTAATCCGTTATTTTTCTGATTCGATTTCAGATCCAATTTTCAAATCTGTTTGTTTTCTTGCTCGCTTATCGGAATCAGTGATTCAAGCGCTGAGTTTCAGAACGAAACCGCTGTTCGACTAACCTACTTTCACAGTTTTGCTACTGTAAAATTTCGACCTAGTTTCAGATTGCTAAACCGAGTCGTTCTCTCTCGAGTTTCGACTTTCGATGTTTATTTTGATTCGATTCTTTTGCAACCAGGGTTCTTAAGTTGAACTTTCTGTTAGATCTTTTATTCGAGTTTTCCTGTGCATTAGATGAGTACTTATTGTATGCTTGTTGTTTGTCCGTGTTAGATCACCCGGAGTGCGCCGCTTGTTACTTGAATCTCTAGGTCTCATGGATCATCGCAAGGCAAGTAACACTTTGATCATACCCTTCTCATACCCAGTTTTTATGCATTAGATCAATCCTCAAACACTTGCATGGTTAGGATCTAATTAAATTGTGGGTTTGGGAAGTAGATTGAGGTAGTACCTATTACTGCTTACTTATGAAACCTTGGGAGTTACTTCTACGTTTGCTTATGCCATGCTATGCTAGTAGACGTGGATTGGGTGAGTGAATATCCATGACAGATGTGAGATTGTTAATTAATGGTTTATCTAAGGTGGCAACCTAAACACACATCTGGGTGGATTGAGGCACTGGTTTCCATCAGACTTGCTGTATTTCTTCGGACCGCCACCTGTGCTCTAAGGGATCACAAGATTATTCAAACTGAAACTTCCGTGTGCAGCCACAAGCCAATTATGGGCTCTGGCGTAGTTGACTAAGTCGTCATAACTCTTACGGGTAGGCTAGCTGATGTAGGGGATGTAGGTTGGTACGGTCTACCCACATGTAAGGTGCTAGCGCTTCGAAAGACTATGTCTCGGTCATCCGCTTCTCAAACACCATGTAGTGCGAGAACCAAAGGAGGCGATCGAGTCTTGTGGGGAAAAGTGCGCAAACCTCTGCAGAGTGTATAAACTAATCATGATTAGCCGTGTCCCCGGTTATGGACAATTTGAGTATCCGTAATTGAATATCATGTGAATCTCAACATGTTACTTCTAAATAAAAGTTATTGGGTTTTGATGAGTACTTTTAATTGGGATTGAGGATGCTGTCAACCATTCTCAATGTTTAACAACCACCATGATAGTTAAATAAAATTTATTCCTTTGATGTAGGGAAAAATCAGCTTTATGCAAATGTAACCGTAGAGCCTTACCACCAGCCATATATGCATGTAGTATAGACTTATTCCTTCATTGCTCTTTATGTGTTACATTGCCAGCATATTCCATGTGTTGACCCGTTTTGGGCTGCAACTTTCACGCTATGCAGACTTTTGAACGACAGTAAGGTGTTAGGTCGTGGTTCTATACTCGGTGATGCCGTTGGAGTTGATGGACTCGCTTATCTTCCAAGCCTTCCGCTGTTATCATTAGATGGCCTTAAGCCATATTATTGTAATGAGTTCCTTGTGGACAACGATGTAATAAGTGTGTGATTGCTACTCGCTATAAATCCTTCAAGCATCTGTGTGGTGTCAAGATTATCGATCCAGGATGACACCGAGCACGAGACTTGATCCATTTGGGTCTGGTCGCTCTGAGAGAATGGTATCGAGCACACACCGATTGTTGTAGGACACGACCACTAAGTTAAAGCCATAGATCACTACTCTCTTCTCATTTTCTAACTCCTCATCTTTTCTACTCTTTAGGATGATGGACGCGAAGATCAAGTACACCCAACCAGATGAAGGCACACCTTTTGGATTTCACTTGAAGGAAGTTACCAAGTACCGAACATTGAACTACCAAGCTTCACCGGACTTTCAACGCCACTCTGCTCAAAAGGAGCTGGAAGATTCACGCTCACGCTCCAGAAGGACATTCGCCCCAATCACCAAGCCTATAGATAGTGTTTTCATTGCACCAACTTGAGTCCAGGAAAGAGCATGGCAGCTCACATCACCATGGGACGATTGGAGAAGTTTATCAAGAAGACCTCAAGGATACCATCTACCAGATTTATGGACGCCGAGATGACAACGGGGCGTCGTCAAGACCAAGAAGGATAGATCCATTGCAGCTTTCATCCAGAGTTAAATCAGCACATTCGACGCCAGAGAACCAAATGTGCAATGATATGTTGGAGTTCTGTAAGACAAAGGGAAGGATCATCGAACTGGAAGAAGAACTAAAGACTACACGCAAGGACTACATGGACGAGATCGTAGCTCGGCAAGACACAATAACGATCTTAAGTATGAGATCAAGAACTCAAAAAGAAGTTGGCGCCAGAATGAAGACCAGATGTCGAATACCCAAGCGACTACATCAACATCGACGACACCGATTCGGATCCAAGTGAACCCGACTTTGAAGACGGTCGAGCGGACATCATGGAGTCTTCCACGGTTCAAATTAGTAGAAGTCCCCACATATTAGTAGTATTTTCCTCCATGTAAACATTATAGTACACGCACTTTCGCGATAGTTAGATCGTTGTAAGCCCTTGTTTGATTGAATGAAGTGATTTTGTGTGCATTTGCTCATGTGCATTTGGGTAGTGATTCCCTTATACCTCATTCTATTCTACATTTCTCTTCTTTTCTAAACCCATCGATGCCTCCGAGACGCGACCCGGATTCGCTTTTCCCGCCAGAGATCACCCAATTGATCCAGCAGCGTAATACCTCGATTCAAACATTGGTGCGTAACAACAACAACAACAACAACAACAACAACAACCCACCACCACCACTACCCGCGGATCATCGACTCGCTTCTTAGATCTGAACCCGCGGTGTATTCCAAGAGCACCGAGCCGATTGTAGCAGATGACCGGCTCCGCAAGATAGGAAGGAGCTGACCACGCAGGATGCATGATGGTGAAAGAGTGAAGTTTGCAGCACATCAGCTTGAAGGACCCGCAGCAAGATGGTGGGAGAATTTCACAGCCACTTACCCGTGACACCGCCACATGGGATCAGTTTGAAAGAAGCTTTCGACCGCCCATGTTTCAGCAGGAGCCATGGCCATGAAGAAGCGTGAGTTTCGCAACTTACGCCAAGGAGGAAGGACTGTTGGCGATCGTGGATGACTTTAGCAAATTAGCACGTTATGCCCCGATATGACGTTGCTACAGACGCTGCAAAACAGAGAAGTTTCTAGAAGGACTGAATGATGAGTTCAGATGCCGTTGATGGTAGCAAGTTTCAACAACTACCAGGAGTTGGTAGACCGAGCCCTCATGATTGAAGGAAAGCAGCAGCAATTGAGAACTGCAAGCGGAAGTATGGACAAGGGAAGTATAACTCGAGCCCAGCAGAAGCCTCGTTATACCTCTAAATCAGAATTCAGTTTCAGCATACCCATGGAGGAGGTAATTCGCACAACCATAATGGCACCAAGAATGGGAACGGAATGGAGGAAGCAACGACAGAACCGCACCAACCCGTCAACACCATCCAAGGTAGACTGAGTCACATTACTTGCTTTAAGTGCCGCAAGATCGGGCACTATGCAAATGACTGCCTGTAAGGCCGTAATGGAAATGGCAATGGAAGCTCGAAAGAAGCCCAACCCTTTCAACAGGGGATGTGAACCACATTGATGTGGAGGAGGTTGAAGATCAGCCCGATGCAAGAATCGGTAAGTTTTGGTTAATTCATTTATGCAGTTGTTCTTTTCGACATCTGGTGCATCGCATTCATACATATCAAGGGATTTGTGGATAAGTACAAGTTACCACCCAAGCCCTTAGGTCACCCATGCTAGTAACCTCACCCGAGCAGAATACATGGCTAGTAAATGGTGTGATCGATCGCCACTAAGGATTGGACACTATGTTTTCCCTCGCACCTAATAGTTCGGAATCCCAAGGATTGGATGTGATATTAGGAATGGATTGGTTATCAAAGTATGGAGGAAACATAGATTGTACCACAAGGTCAATTTTGCTCACCACACCGTAAGGAAGAAGGATTAAGTATGTATCACGGCACGTGCCGAGGAGAGCACAAGTTAATTGCTTATCGAGTGGTACAGAAGAAGTACCGATGGTGAAGGATTATCTGATGTATTTCCTAAGAATTGCCGAATGCCACCGGATAGAGACATTGAGTTTTTGATCGAGCTGTTGCGAGACAGGCCCGATATCGAAGCGACCGTCAGATGCCCGCAAAGGATTTGGCGGAAATCAAGAAGCAGATAAAGGAACTATTGGATAAGGGTTTTATTCGCCCAAGTTCTTCACCTTGGGGATCACCCGTATTGTTAGTGGAGAAGAAGGATGGATCTTTGAGAATGGTTGTTGATTATCGTGGATTGAATGAAGTAACAATCAAGAACAAGTACCCACTACCTATGATAAATGATCTGTTTGATCGCTTGCAAGGAGCCAAAGTGTTTTCCAAGATCGACTTGCGATCAGGGTACCATCAGTTGAAGATTCGGGAGCAAGACATACCCAAGACAGCATTTACCACGAGATATGGACTGTACGAGTATACCGTTATGTCGTTTGGACTGACTAACGCACCAGCCTATTTCATGAACCTGATGAACAAAGTGTTTATGGAGTTTTTGGATAAGTTCGCGTGGTGTTCATTGATGATATTTTGATTTTTTCAAGAATGAAGAGGAACACAAGGAACATTTGCGATTGGTTTTGGAGAAACCGAGGAAACACCAGTTGTATGCCAAGTTCAGCAAATGTGAGTTTTGGCTAAAGGAAGTTGGATTTCTGACATGTTATATCCGGAGAAGGGATAGCAGTTGACCCCACAAAGGTTGAGACCAGAACCAAATGGGAAGCACCAACGACAGTTGAGAGATTCGAGTTTCCTTGGACTCGCAGGATACTACCAAGATTCATTGAGAATTTCTCAAGGATTGCAAAGCCTATGACAGAATTGTTGAAGAAGGAAAACAAATTCATATGGACCGAGGACTGTGAGGCAAGTTTTCAGGAGTTGAAGAAAAGATTGGTTACCTCACCAGTTTTGATATTGCGGATCGGACTAAGGATTATGAGGTGTATTACGGCGCTTCACGCCGAGGACTTGGAGCCGTGCTTATGCAGGAAGGAAGAGTTGTTTCATATGCTTCACGACAACTTAAGCCTCATGAGTTGAATTATGCCACTCATGATTTGGAGTTAGCAGCCGTTGTGCGCCTTTAAAGACATGGAGACATTTTCTCATTGGAAATCATTGTGAAGTATACACGGATCACAAGAGTTTGAAGTACATCTTCACACGTAAGAATTGAATCTCGATAAAGGAGATGGTTAGAACTAATCAAGGATTATGATATGAGATTGCATTATCACCCGGAAAGGCTAATGTCGAGCAGGCACGCATTGAGCCGTAAGAGCCACGTCAATACCCTAATGATGGGAGGAATACCCAATGAGTTAGCCGAGGACCTTCGAGAACTATGTTTGGAAATAGTTCCAGAGGCTATGTAGCAGCATTGGAGATTCAATCGACACTAATGGACAAAATCAGAGATGCCCAAAAGGCGATAAGGAAGTTGCCTCTATAAAGGAGAAAATGAGCAAAGGAAAAGCTAAAGGATTTCGTGAGGATGAACACGATACCCTATGGTTTGAAGACCGTGTTTATGTGCCCAATGACCCGTAGATCGAAGTTGATTTTGCAAGAAGCCCATGATTCACCCTATTCGATTCACCCAGGAAATACCAAGATGTATTTGGATTTGAAGAATATTTTCGGTGGACCGGAATGAAGAAGGATATTGCGGAGTATGTAGCAATTTGCGGCGTATGTCGTGAAGTAAAGGCGAGCATCGAAGCCAGCAGGATTGTTACAACTGCTGCCGATACCGAATGGAAGTGGGATAAACTAGGCATGGATTTCATCACAGGTTTGCCAAAGACCCGCTCAGATATGACTCGATTTGGGTCATAGTCGACCGTTTGACCAAGGTAGCCCATTTCATTCCAAATCAAGACTACCTATAGCAGTGCTAAGTTGGCGAAGATATACATGACCAGAATTGTGTGTTTACACGGAGTTCCGAGGAGCATTGTATCGATGAGGAACCCAATTTACCTCAAAATTTTGGAACCAGTTACACGAAACTTTGGGAACCAGACTAGAATTCAAGATAGCTTTCCACCCACGACCGATGGATGACCGAGAGGGTCAATCAGATTTTAGAGGACATCTTTGAGAGCTTGTGCACTAGATTATGGATCTAGCTGGGATGATAATTTGTCAGATGCAGAATTTTCCTACAACAACAGCTTACCAAACCAGCTTAAAGATGGCACCTTCGAGGCTCAGATGGAAGAAGGTGCAGGACACATTGTCATGGGACTAAACCGAGATCGCCGCTTGTTTGGACCAGATTTGATTAAGGAGTCTCAATGAAAGTTAAGTTGATTCGAGACAGGCTCAAGGTAGCCCACCCGCATAAAAGAGCTATGCCAATTCAAAGCGCAAGCGATTGAGTATGAAGTTGGAGACAGAGTATATCTTAGAGTATCACCGCTCGAGGAGTTAAGCGTTTTGGAGTTAAAGGAAAGTTAGCACCCGCTTCGCTGGACCATATAAGATTTTGCAACGCATGGGAGAAGTTATGATAAGTTGGAATTGCGGAAGGACTGTCAGAGTTCATGATGTATTCCATGTTTCTCGCTTGAAGAAATGTCACCCGAGATAGCAGCAGAGGTACCGTTAAGAGACACAAGTACACCGAAGCAATTCAGTTGAAGGATGACTTGACATATGAGGAAAACCGTTAAGATTCTCGATTATGCCAGCAGAGTTACCCGCAGCAAGGTTATCAAGTTTTGCAAAGTTCAAGGGAGCCACCACACCGAGGATGAAGCCACCGGGAAAGAGAGGAAGTTTTGCTTAAGGACCACCTCACCTATTTTCTAGTTAACCCGAATCTCGAGGGCTAGATTCATCTTAAGGGTAGGTTTGTAACATCCCAAATTTTCAATTTGGAATGTTATACATTAGGTCATCATGCATATCATATTTTTCTCGCATTTTCCGATCCTAGAAAATTTCACGCAACTCAAGGACCCTCGGAGAGAGTTGGAAGTTTCATTTTTTCATATTTGGGATTTCTCAAATTTTGAAAATAGGATCATTTGATTTATTTAAATTATCTTCATAAAGTTTTTCCTATAAAATATTTTGAGAGGGAATAATATGACTTTCCCAACATTTAGGAAAAATGAAGATATTGTAAATAAATCAAAATATGGTTTTGGAAGATTTATTTTGCTTAGGCAAAAATGAGCATTTTAAAAATTTATGCATGTTTGCCGTTTTTAAAGTTCATTTTGTTCGACTCATTTTTAGGAGTCGGGGAAAATTTGTTTTGTTTAAATCGGAGTTCATTTGGTATTTTTTTTAATTCGCTTTGGTTTAAAATTTTAATTTAAAAAAATCGCGCCCCCACTGGGCCAAGGCCCAGCCAGCCCAGCCAGCCCAGCCCGCCCAGCCCCCCTCCCTCCTCTCCCTCAAGACGCCGCCCGCTTGCCGAGTCCCGCTCGGGACGACGCCGCCGCCGAGTCCGCTCCGCCTCCCCGGCTTGCCCTCCCCCAAGCCACCCCCGCCACCCTCCCCTCTTAAATACCGCCCGCCCCCCTCTCTCTCTCGCCCCCCCTCGCCTCCCGATCACGCTGAGTCCGCCCGCCCGCCAAACGCCGCCCTGCCGTCCCGCTGACGCCGGAGCCCCGCCGCCCTCGCCGCCCCCTCCCGACCCGCCGCCGACCCCTGCGCCCGAGCCTCAGCCCGCCGATCACCGAGGTAGCCCGCCCGATCCGGTTTCCCTAAAACCGATCCGGTTTTTTAAAAAAGATGTTCGGTTTTTTTTTAAAAACCTAGATGGTTTTTATTTTTTTTCGGTTTTCTTAACTAACGAACGTTCACCGAACCGTTCGTTTCAATGAACGTGTTCGTTGGATTAGTTCTGTTAACGAATATCCGTTATTCAATCCGTTCGCGTTTTTCTTTTAATCGGATTTAATCCGTTATTTTTCGATTCGATTTCAGATCCGATTTTCAAATCTGTTTGTTTTCTTGCTCGTTTATCGGAATCAGGTGATTCAAGCGCCTGGAGTTTCGTAACGAAACCGCCGTTCCGACTAACATACTTTCACAGAGTTTTGCTACTGTAAAATTTCAACCTAGTTTCAGATTGCTAAACCGAGTCGTTCTCTCTCGAGTTTCGACTTTCGATGTTTATTTTGATTCGATTCTTTTGCAACCAGGGTTCTTAAGTTGAACTTTCTGGTTAGATCTTTTATTCGAGTTTTCCCTGTGCATTAGATGAGTACTTATTGTATGCTTGTTGTTTGTCTGCGTTAGATCACCCGGAGTGCGCCGCTTGTTACTTCGAATCTCTAGGTCTCGCGGATCATCAGCAAGGCAAGTAACACTTTGATCATACCCTTCTCATACCCAGTTTTTATGCATTAGATCAATCCTCAAACACTTGCATGGTTAGGATCTAATTAAATTGTGGGTTTGGGAAGTAGATTGAGGTGGTACCTATTACCTGTTTACTTATGAAACCTTGGGAGTTACTTCTACGTTTGCTTATGCCATGTTATGCTAGTAGACGTGGATTGGGTGAGTGAATATCCATGACAGATGTGAGATTGTTAATTAATGGTTTATCTAAGGTGGCAACCTAAACACACATCTGGGTGGATTGAGGCACCTGGTTTCCATCAGACTTGCTTGTATTTCTTCGACCGCCACCCGTGCTCTAAGGGATCATAAGATTATTCAAACTGGAAACTTCCGTGTGCAGCCACAAGCCAATTATGGGCTCTGCATAGTTGACTAAGTCGTGCGAACTCTTACGGGTAGGCTAGCTGATGTAGGGGATGTAGGTTGGTACGGTCTACCCACATGTAAGGTGCTAAGCGCTTCGAAAGACTATGTCTCGGTCATCCGCTTCTCAAACACCATGTAGTCGAGAACCAAAGGGAGGCGATCGAGTCTTGTGGGGAAAAGTGCAAACCTCTGCAGAGTGTATAAACTAATCATGATTAGCCGTGTCCCGGTTATGGACAATTTGAGTATCCGTAATTGAATATCATGTGAATCTCAACATGTTACTTCTAAATAAAAGTTATTGGGTTTTGATGAGTACTTTTAATTGGGATTGAGGATGCTGTCAACCATTCTCAATGTTTAACAACCACCATGATAGTTAAATAAAATTTATTCCTTTGATGTAGGGAAAAATCAGCTTTATGCAAATGTAACCGTAGAGCCTTACCACCAGCCATATATGCATGTAGTATAGACTTATTCCTTCATTGCTCTTTATGTGTTACATTGCCAAGATATTCCATGTGTCACCCGTTTTGGGCTGCAACTTTCACGCTATGCAGACTTTTCGAACGACGAGTAAGGTGTTAGGTCGTGGTTCTATACTCAGTGATGCCGTTGGAGTTGATGGACTCGCTTATCTTCCAAGCCTTCCGCTGTTATCATTAGATGGCCTTAAGCCATATTATTGTAATGAGTTCCCTTGTGGACAACGATGTAATAAGTGTGTGATTGCTACTCTGCTATAAATCCTTCGAAGTACTGTGTGGTGTCAGCATTACTGATCCAGGGATGACACTGAGCACAGAGACTTGATCCATTTGGGTCTGGTCGCTACACCTTCTTTGGTACCATCACCAGGTTTTCTAGCCAGTACGGATGTTTAATATCTCTGATGAATCCGGCTTCCAGAAGTTTGGCTAGCTCCTCTCCCATGGCCTGTCTCTTGGGTTCGGAAAAGCGCCGAAGAGCCTGTTTGACTGGCTTGAATCCTTTTAGGATATTTAGGCTGTGCTCGGCCAGCCGATGTGGGATTCCTGGCATATCTGAAGGGTGTCAAGCAAAAATGTCCCAGTTTTCTCGTAGAAATTCTCGTAGTGCGGCGTCTACATCAGGGTTTAATTGTGCCCCAATGGAGGCCGTCTTTGCAGGGTCCGTTGGGTGGACTTGGAATTTGACTATTTCGTCCGCTGGTTTAAAAGAGGTGGACTTGGATCTTTTATCAAGTATCACATCGTCCCTGTTCACCATGGAGCGCATCGCAGTGAGTTCCTCGGCCGCTAGGGCTTCGGATAGTGCCTCGAGGGCTAGTGCGGCTGTCTTGTTTTCTGCGCGGAGTGCTATGTTCGGATCACTAGCGAGGGTGATGATTCCGTTGGGTCCGGGCATTTTAAGCTTCATGTACCCATAGTAGGGTATAGCTTGAAAAATTGTGAATGCCTCTCGCCCTAATAAAGCATGATATCCGCTGCTGAACGGGGCCACTTGAAATGTGACCTCCTCGGACTGTAATTGTCCGTGAGCGAACACTACGTCCAGTGTGATTTTTCTGTGCAGCATGCTTCTGGTGGGGATTATTCCTCTAAAGGTTGTGCTGCTTCGCTCAATGCGGTTCCATCTATTTCCATTTTTCGAGGGTTTCCTCATAGATGAGGTTTAGTCCGCTGCCGCCATCCATGAGTACCTTAGTAAGGCGAAAGCCGCCCACTATTGGACCGAGGACCAATGCGGCCGGTGCTCGGGCTGTTCGAATTTGGGTTCACACCGGCATTAAAGGTAATAGCCGTGTCCCCATGGATTTATGTTGCTACTTGGTAGACTTCGCAAGGTTATGGAGTGTTTGTTTTCGCATATTATTTGATGCGAAAGTCTCAAGACTCGTTAGCACCGTCTTCGGTATTATCTTGGGCTGGGATTCGAAGCTAAAAGCTCTTCGCCACTTTTGGCCACCGCCGTAGTATCCAACATGCTCAAGGCTATGAGTTGGAGTGGCGCCCTCGTACTATGAATGTTGCAGGTCCGTTTAGCCAACCCTCCAAGACGGTTCCGCACTTTAGGGGTTTTGGTTTTTGGTGTTTAACCCGGTGCTTGGTGATGATGCACCTTTTATTTCAGACTAGGGATGTATTCGGGCGGATTATCCCAAAATTTACTTCGGTTTTCCAAGCACTCTCCATCGCACAAGACTTTTTGTACTATGGTCGCCAAGTCATCAAAGCGCGTAATTTCGTGACGACTTATGGCGTTTAGGATTCCCTTGTCCGTGCAGCTTATTGCAAAAGTGAGATTGCGTCCTCCTCTCGGCAGTCCTTTATCCCGCCCATAACCGGGAGGAATCGCCCAAGAATGATGTATTGTTTCAGCGGGCTCTTGCCGAATTCGGGATAGATCGCTAATGTTTGGGTGAGCGGGTGGAACTAGATCCGGAACCCCGTCCAATTTAGGACTCAGGGGCCGAGAAGTTTCCGAACTCGGAAGTTTAGATTTTTGAGTGCTATCTAATGAATCCAACCCGCCGCCTGACTTTAAGTTCAGGGCTTGATCGACATCCGTCCCTCTGCGGGAATCCGGCATGGAGGGATCGGGAATCCGGACGTAGCTAGTCCTTAAGATAGAAGAAGAATCGCCGCATTGCTCCTCTATCACAACAACATGATGGGTAGCCTGGGGAGAGTTGATTTCTCTCAGATCGGGTTTAGGCCCGATCCCGTCGTAGTCTGTAGCGACTCCCAGGGCGGCGATGCGATCCAAGAGCTTGTCTACGGAGGAGAGCTCGATCGGATCTAACTGTTCGGCAAGTTCCGAATTAACATGAAGATTGGTTTCGATGGCTCGAGAAGTCATCGTCGGCGCAGCGGCCGAACTGCCGGTCATGAGAAAACCACCTAGCCGAAGAGTCTGACCAGTGGCCAAGGCTTCTTTGGTGATAGTATCGTCTTTAAAGACGAGATGAGGCATCCTTCCTGACGGCGACGGCACAGAGGAACTCTCTATGAAAGCACCAATGTCGGTGTCAAAACCGGCGGATCTCGGGTAGGGGGTCCCGAACTGTGCGTCTAGGCGGATGGTAACAGGAGACAGGGGACACGATGTTTTACCCAGTGTTCGGGCCCTCTCGATGGAGGTAATACCCTACTCCGCTGATTAATATTGATGATATGGGTAGTACAAGAGTAGATCTACCACGAGATCAAGGAGGCTAAACCCTAGAAGCTAGCCTATGGTATGATTGTTGTTCGTCCTACGGACTAAAACCCTCCGGTTTATATAGACACCGGATAGGTTAGGGTTACACAGAGTCGGTTACAAAGGTAGGAGATCTACATATCCGTATCGCCAAGCTTGCCTTCCGCGCTAAGGAAAGTCCCATCCGGACACCGGACGAAGTCTTCAATCTTGTATCTTCATAGTCCAGGAGTCCGGCCAACGGTGATAGTTCGGCTATCCGGACACCCCCTAATCCGGGACTCCCTCACCACTCCCTCCTTTGAGGTTTATAAGGTGCCCGTGTATCCTTACATCGACATTCGATAAATGTAATACAATTTGTATATCACATAAATAGTACCATTAGAAAATATAATTTTTTAGCTCAATATTTTCTTAAGTTTCTAATCATGTGATTTTTTAATATATAACTCAAACTATGTTGGTTAAATTACTGACTTGGGCTTACTTGTGGGCCTTACAAATCGGAAGGAGATACAAAGGGAAGTGATACAAGTGATCACTAGTGGAGGCATGAAGGCGAGACTATTTCTTTAGGGGTATAACAATTCTTAATTCAATCAAGTTCAACGGAATCTTCCCGCAAAAAAAATTGAACGAAATCGTTACAATGTCATGTGGTTGAAGGAACCACACATGCCTCCTACGCCTAGAGACAAAGAAAATTTAGCTCTACTATCAACCTCAAAGTTTTGTGACCTCTCATACATAAAATCACACACCAAAATATCTAGTTTACTAGATCGAATTTCCTTGATAATGGCGCATGCCTCCTACCATGATTCAACTCAATGCCTTTTATCACCCTAGAGCAATCTGAAGAAGTTATGACCCAGGAGATGTTCAAATCATTGGTCAATGCCAAAGCCTAGTGGCATGCTAAGGCTTCCAAGGTTGGCACATCCGTAATGCCCATGAAGTTGACTGCCCATGAGCCCATATAATTACCCAGATGATCCCGACAAATTGCAGCCGCGACACCTCTATCCCCATGTCTCCCAACAACACCATCAACATTTATTTTCATATAACGAGGCGAGGCTATATGGTTTGGATGAGCTCTCCTACAGGGAACCAATAGTGGGCCGGTCCAGTAGGCATGTGGTTTTGTCATGCTGACATCATAATGATGTCACTCACAAGTTTTTTCTTTGCTTTTGTTTATATTTTGAAATATACACCTATGAAAAAAATAATTTAGGCATTTTGAAAGTGTTCATTGCAGATTAAAAATATGTTCAGGCGGTGCAAAAGAAATATTTTTCCAACTTTTAAAAAATGCATGTACCATTCAAACGAAGTTGTGTGTTACATTTTATAAATGCTCATGTGTAATAAAAATTAGTTGTGACATTTTATATAATATTATACAATGTAAAAAATGTTTGAGTGGCTAAACAATGTTTCTAACCATTGAAAATGTACGTTACATTTTCTAAAAATATTCACGGGTTAAATATGGTTGTGACATTTGAAAATTGTTTTTACAATGTAAAAACTGTTCACATAGTTTAAAAAATTATATCATTGAAACAAATGTATCAACTTGTATTTAAGAAATGTTTAACCTGTATTCTAAAAAATATTGTCAACTATGTATTTAAAAAATGTTAAACCTATATAAAAATATAGATGTATACAAAAAATTATGATGTGTATGAAAAGAGTAGACATCAAAACATATATTTGAAAAAAATTGTTAAACATGTATTTGAAAAATATTAAACATGTATAAAAAAATCCTGATGTATATGAAAAATGTATAATGTGTATGCAAATACAAAAAAGGAAAAGAAAAAACAGAGAAACCTATGAAAACTTAAGATGGAAACAAAGAAGCCTGAGACAAAACAATGCAAAAAGTGATAAAACTAATATAGAAAGAAACTCGCGCGCAACTAAAATATTTTGTCGGCTCAGTAGCACTGAGCGTAGGCGAGATGCGTTACGTATCGATACGGGTGAAACATAGCTCCCAAGGAGACATGATCACAAGACCCACATATGCTTGAAATTTATGGTGACATGGCAGCCTTTACGAAGCTACAGGCTTCAAAATTTGAATGCCGATGTTTCTGAACGAGAGTTGCCCTTAGCTAGGAGCATAGTACATTGATGGCAAATTATATTCGTACATGGAATAGGGGCGCGGCTTTGTCTCGGCCGCGGCAAGACATACGGAGTGCTCGCCTCCAATGGATGACGTAATTGGCTCGGCCCGTTAGTTGCGATAAACCCTTGTTCGTTCATTTTGTTGTTGTTCTTTTTTACTTTTTTTTGTTCCAAAAATGAAATATACTTCCTCTGATTCATATTAATTATCACTTATTTAGTAAATGAGAGACAATTAATATGAACTGGAGGAGTACATATTTCAAAAATAAAAAGGAAAGTAAGGATATAACCAACGCTACCTACAGCCATCCTCAGTGATCAGACATTGTCAGCCGCATGATCTTACTTACGAATGCCCCAGATCATTCTTTCCAACCTCAGCGTCCCTTGAGCCAAACGTTTTTTGGGCTGTTGCTCCGCAGGCCAACCTCGGCGTCCTCTCGTTAATCGGGCCGAAGAACTATGAAGCGCGTCCAGAAAACATGGAGAGCTCCTATTCGGCGCGTTAAGCGCCCGAACAGCTCCCTGGCGCCTGAAGGAGACCTCTAGTGGGCCGGCCCAGAAAACCTTCGCTCTCAGCGAACAAGTCGATCGCTTCTTTCCGTTAGAAACTAAACAAATAAAAGATTTGCGGGAGGCAGGACTCGAACTAGGGAACTCTCCCTTCCCATAGGGGTGCATGAACCACTACGCTATCCAACGACCTGCATAAACATGTTCGCTTGCTTCTTTTATTATTTCACCAGCTCGCAAAGTTCCTGCTGTGGGAAGCTTTCCAAACCATTTATTTTCTTCTTTTTCTCTCTTTTTCTGTAACGATTTATTTCGCCTTTTTTATTTCCTTTTTTTGCTGCACTTTTCAAAAAAATAAAAGGAATTTTTTTAAGAAAAAGGAATGAAAGTTCATTGGTTTTTTAAGTTCATCAAAATTGAAGAAAGTTCATCGAATCTTAAAAAAAGTTCATCGATCATAAGAAAAGTTCATCGAATTTGAGAAAAGTTCATCATAATTAGAATAAGTTCACCGAATCTGAAAAAAAGTTCATCACTTTTCAAAACAATTCAGAGGATTTGAAAAAGTTCATCGAATTTGAAAAAAGTTCATCGAATTTGAAAAAAAGTTCATCGAATTTGAAAAAAAAATTCATCGAATTTGAAAAAAAGTTCATCAAATTTGGAAAAAGTTCGTCGAATTTAAAAAAAGTTCATCGAATTTGAAAAAAGTTCATCGAATTTGAAAAAAAGTTCACCTGTTTGAAAAAAGTTCGTCAATTTTGGAAAAAAAACACCGACTTGAAATGAGTTCACGCATTAAAGAAAAATAAAAAAGAAACAGGAAAACAAACAAAGAAAAAGGAAAAAAACGTAAAAAGGACAGGAGGCATTTCCTATACATAGAAATAAAGAACGGAAGCACCTCTTTTATTTTTATCCTTTGGAAATGGGAGATGGGCCGGCCCGTTTGTGGCGAATGAAGGGAGGGGGGGTGTGCGGCTGTTTGTGAAAAGACCTATAACATGATTTGGCGAAAACATGTATGAAGGCCTTACTTTTTCCTTCTTCGCGCATGAGTCGTGCGCGTGGGCCTCCATAGCCTCCCCTCGCTCGATGTCTTCGTAGTTCGTACTATAGGCCCAACGTCTGAGCGCCCTCGCCTCTTCCGCTTCTGCCGATGCATACCGCCCGAAACTGCTGGCGGCGCCATAATGACAGGGACGAAGCTCGACAGTCTCCCTCATGCAATTGTACTAGCTCATAAGTGCAGCTGCGCTACTTTTTCTCCTCATCCGGATCATTATAGTCATAGAACTTGGGTTGAATGTTTAGCTTGATGCTACAATTTTAAAAATACAGATTTATGATCATTTAACTTGACACAAGGGTACAGATACGGTTAAAACACGCGTATGTGAACGAATTTGTGTATACGGCCTCACCTGTCAATGAGTGCATGCTGCATTTGTATTTGTTTTGTCCAAAAAAGACACACTGCAACGAATTTTTACATCAAACCCCCTCATATTTTTTTTATTTTGTGGAAAAGAATAACCACTATATTAATCATAAATGAGAAAATTAACACAAATTCAAAAAAAAGGGCCGTCAGATCTCGATCATGGGACCAACTGTTAACACACGAGATGCTATAAACGCCAGCCACTCACGTTCTACTGTCAAATGTGGATAACAGTACTTACTGAACAAAGCACCATGGGGAGCTTAAACGGGTTGTAGATACCGCAGCCCATTTTGCACGCGCTATTTTCTACATGATAATTGTAAAACATAGGCAATAAATTTATGCTCAAATATTTGTGTCTTAAAAATGTACATAGAAACGACAATTAGTAAATAAAACATTTAAATATAAACCTATATTCTATAAAAAATATTTATTTAATACAGACATTTAAATTGTTTATAAAATAAATATGTTTAATTTATCCAAAAAATAAAAAATTACGCATCCGATTAAATATCCATATCCATATCGTCCGATTAAAATTTTAATTATGAACATTTAACTATAAAATGTGTATATAATTATTCAAATGTTTGTATAATCGAAATAATACTTCTAAATATTAATTTTACAAATATTTTTATTATTTTTAATTATACGAACATTTTTAAAATCATAACAATATTTTTAAATATATAAATATTTTTAAAAATCAAAAGTAAGTTATTTGTTTCTATTTATAATATCTAAAACACATGAATATTTAAACATTATTTTTATTACTGAGATCATAATTGACGTAGTATATACAAGTTTTTAAAAACAAAGGTGTGAAATGGGCTTGACCGAACATAGCACATCTGAGTTGCTGAGCTCACGTGTTTTTGGTAAATGAATATGCCAGTTCTTTTGACAGCTTAAAAAAAATAAGCCGCCCTCTCCTCAACTTTTTTCATAAGCCACCTCTGTTGTTCATTGCCGCTTCTAAGCTAGTTATGAGATACCTAATTTAGAAGTCTCAACAAACTTAGAGGGCGGCTTAATTTTTAAGTTGGGGGGGGCATCATTGACGGTCAAAATTGGCAGACTGATATGGCGAGGCCAACCAGTCTGATCGGCCTGTTGAAGTGGTCCCACCGATAGTCGGTCCTGTAGCCGATGCGACAATGCAGACCGGTCACCAAACCGATTAGACCGGTCTGATAAATGTACTCAAGATACAAATTGGACTTCACCATTGTGTAGATCTCGTCGATACAATCGAAATTCTCTACTCTTATAAAAAAAACCGAGTCGGTGATGATGGTGTGCCTGCCATCTTATAATATAGACCGTTCGATCTATATTTGACCGATAGAAAGCAAACTATGATAATTTTATAAAAAAACCGCACCTCTCTTCACATTTACAGATAAGGTCTTGCTTTATTCATCCTTATCTCCCACAACCTCATTGCTGAGCAATTAAAAAGGACGTCTCTGGAACAATCTGGCATGGTGGCCGCCTGCCTGCGCCGTCCATCCCCATGCCTCCGCCCAGTCCGACCACCAGTCACCACCACGCCCCACTCCTCCTCACCTTATCTCTCATTTTCTCGAGATATCATTTTTTCGATGAAATTCTCAAGATACCATTTTTCCGATAAAATTCTCGAGATATCATTAGTTTTTACACATGGAATTACTCTTGCATGGGTCAATCACAACAGGTATTTTGTAAAATAATGCATTTTGATGTTCCGTGCAATGCACGGTTTTTATAGGATGCGATTCTTATAGGAAATTTTCCTTTAGAGCCCTTTGGTTCATTGGAATGGAGTCCTATTCCTACATAGGATTAGTTCATATCCTTCACATTTCAAATAAAAATAAACATTAGCCTAGACTCAATTTAAAAATTCCTATTATGTGAGCCAAATGACATCCTTTTTCCTATTCCTATTCATAGGATTGGAGATACATGTCATCTCATTTCGTACATGTTTCCTATTCCCATCTTGCTAGTCATATGTAAAACATCAAATGTGAAGTCTGGACGAGAGTGTTATGGCTGACCGGTTAGACCGGTTGGGATGGACGGTCTGACCGGTTTGACCAGCCTAATCCGAGTTAGGAGTTGTGTTTTTGACTAGCGAAAGACTACCCCACCCTCTGAATATAAAGGGCCACGGCCAGTTGAGGTCGATCCAATCGGATCAAAACATTTACTTTTTTATCTCCAAACCATAAATCTCTCTTCCAACCTTTATGATGTTTTTCTACTAATCTACACGACCAAAGATGGCGTCCTAAGTCTCACTGGTCGATCAAGGGCACGCCGACGACGTACACGCCCTGACTGGGTCCTGACGACGGCCTTTGCTAGCTGAGAGTGATTTTTCTACACCCATCCTTGATGCACCCACGATACACCCACATAAGAAACATACCAAAATATATTTTTTTAAATCCGAAACTTTGTGAGAATGATCATCAACAAATATTAGAGAGTGATTTTTCTCACTCTCTAAAAATATTTTTTAAAAATATTTAAAATATTAGAAAAACATACCCAATTTTTTTTTAAATCCGAAACTTTGTGAGAAAGTCTCACTGGTCGATCAAGGGCACGCCGACGACGTACACGCCCTGACTGGGTCCCGACGACGGCCTTTGCTAGCTGAGAGTGATTTTTCTACACCCATCCTTGATGCACCCACGATACACCCACACAAGAAACATACCAAAATAATTTTTTTAAATCCAAAACTTTGTGAGAATGATCATCAACAAATATTAGAGAGGCTTGCAAATTTTGGTGGTCAAATGAGATTTGAGGAGCTCTATACAAAAAAGAGAAAATTACTCAAAATGTACATGCACTGTTTGACCATAAATTGTAATTTTTTTTTCATACAGTTCTCCTCTGATGTCATTTGACCATCAAATTTGGCTAGCCTCTAACATTTGTTGATGATCATTTTCACAAAGTTTCAGTTTTTTTTGAAATTTTTAGTATATTTTCTTGCGTGGATGCACCGTGTGTGCATCGAGATGGGGTTCATCCACTACTTTCCCTTGTTAGTTTGCTTGTAAACTAGTCGGTCTTCGCCATGTAAGTGCGTTGGTTATCTTTTTGCTGGTTTGCTCGTAAACCTAGCCGTCCTCCATCACGTAAGCATGGTAGTTATCCTCTCGAACGATCGATTTGGGCTAAACCCTAGGAAACCGGTCTAACTGGGTTGCTGTACCGGTCTGACCGGTCTGTGTAGCAGTACGTACTGCCGTTCGGTCTGTTCGCGACCCGCACGCTCTAGTGCTCTCGTGTGTTGGCCCTAAATTTGCGCCACCAGATAAATAATTTTGATTAGTTATAAATACTAAATTTATTCATGAATTTTTAATATTTTTGTCTCCTAAAATTCTATGTAGCTCATATCATGCGGGAGCATATATACCATGCTTATTCCAGCTACATACAGTAGTTCTGTAGCATGCACATGCATGTACCTCGCACTTCCCGATGCGCATATGGCGGCCATATTACAAGTCTTTACACGAAAAACATTGAGTACTAGTTTAACGCTCGCTCGATGCTCCGCTCGAGTTCGTCGTCCTTGAGGCCGACGACCTTGCCCACCTGCTTGCACTTCTTGAATAGCACGAACGTCGGATACGCTCCCTCCACTCCGCAAAGCCCCGCCAAAAACTGCACGTACGGTTAATAATTGATTGCAATAAGCATGCAAATAATGATACATGCATGGAATCATCTGGTTGTGTCTGTACCTCGAAGTTGTCGACGTCCAACTTGCAGAAGTCTGCCTTGCCTTTATACTGCTTGGCGAGTTTCTCCAACAGCTTGTCCATGGCCTTGGACAGTGTGGAATTCTTGTCGTAGAACGCATACACCAGCTAGATCATTTCAAACATTAGAGTTGTGCTAGCTAAAGGTCGAGTCCCCAGAAAAGAAAAGAAAAAAAAGAAGGAATTTGAAAAGCTAGCGCTGCAAGGTTAGGTACGTACGTACCAGCTTGTTGTATCGAGCAGAACTGTCCCAACGCGATTGCCAATCATCCATATCTTTGATCGAGATCACAGTTCCGGGAGAGCTATCCTGAGGGGGGTCGGTTAATGGTTTTCTGCCGAACACATAGTCGAAGGAGACCTGAGTTAATATAACTATATTAACTGCAGGATAACGTCTGCCTACAGAATTAAACAAAAGCAAGGAAGCGGGTATAGTTAAAATTACAGGAAAGTAAGAAAGTTTATTTATTGGATAAATCAGCATGAAGAGAAGAACACAACAGGGATCCAGGACCGAAAATCTGAGATATGTGTGCGCACATCGTTTCTGTTAGCGCGCTCGAATAGAAAGAGGAAGAAAGAAAGAAAAAAAAAGATGGAGCAGGGAGCACCGCGGCATGCATACCATCGTTAGTTTTGCGCCAGCCGCCGCTCCACCATAACCACTGCCGCGAGTTCTCCAAGTAGTAATAGTAGCTGTTCATGCTAGACTAGGTGGGTGAGCTCGTGAGGAACGAGCAAGACAGTGCAAGGTGATGGCATTATATACTGGGCAGGTGAGCTAAGGCCTACGGGTGGATCAGACGTCTGGATGCGGCAAAGAATATGTGCTCACAAAGCTTAGCCGTGCGGGTCTCGTGTACGCCCCCGACGTCCCTCTATATTAAGCTGTACTATGTACCTATATATCTTCAACCCAAAAACTTAAGCAAATAGAAAAATATGGACAATTCACTTATATTCCATCACTGTGCGTGGGGCAAAGAATAGATGCTCGGTAGGTTTTGCGCACCTGTCGTGTACGTGATCCAAGGCTGATGTCTGGCGGCAAAGAATAATGCTTTTCAATTCTTTTCTTTTTTGCTTTTTAAAACACAAGTTTTCTTGCACACTGCTACTACTACGTTTTTTAGAAAAGGGGAAAACCTCCGGCCTCTGCATCTGAACGATGTATACAGTCATTTTATTAATTATTAACACAAGACTTTATAAAGTCATACAACAGTAAAACTAAAACCACTCTTTAAGCAACATCTGTCGCTACTCCTATCCAACTAATGAAGGGGCGCTGATGGTCTGGGCCTAATACCAAACATACCTCGCAGCCAAACATAACATCTAAGACCTGAGGTCCCATCCAGGACGCCTGCCGGGTATGGGCACCCACCAGTCCGTCGTGCTCCTCAACCAGGATGCCTGCCGGGTATGAGGCCGCCGCAGCCACCTGCCACCAATCCATCTTTATAGTTGTACTGCTGCATCTACCTTGCCCGGTCCAGCTGCCGCCGACGCCACCACGACGCTAGACAGCGACACCCTCCTGCGCGAGTCCATCTCCGCGCATCAGGCGCCGAGTCTCCACTGCGCCACGCCGCCGAGATCCGCCGTCGTTAATGGGTAAGATAAATCACCGCTCCTCCTCTTGTCCCCTCCAACCAGCACTTCTCCAAAATGATGCCCCCAGGAGGGAGAATGACACCGAAGGCGCCGTCATCGTTCGATCTGGTAGACCCAAATATAGGGTTTCCCCCGGAACTTCCCGATCAGGTTGACATGACCTGTAACAACGATGCCTCAATAAGGGAACGACGTCCAAGACGCCGCCATCATCCGCCAAGACCGCAGTCAGGCACGATTTTCACCGGAAGCCATGTCGTCCCGATCTCGCGGCTGGCTAGAACCGAGCGAAACCTCGCCATGAAGACGTATGGTGCCGTCGGAAAGCCAGTTGAGGACCTCCGGCCGCCCCACCCCGGCCCCATCACGCACCGCCGGCCGGCCATAGCCGAACCACGACGGATCTGGCCGGGACGCCAGATCCACGGCCACTGCCGGCCGCCCATCGCATAGCGGAGAATCCCACCGGAGGACCTCGCCAGCCCTGGGTTCACCGGCTGCCGCCGCACAGCGCCAGGACGCCAACGTGGCTGCCGCGCAAAGACCCCCCACGAGGCGCCCCTGCCGCCTGATGGGAGATCCGTCGCTCCCCTCCTGCCCTAGCCCTTTAGGCGTCGGGCGCCGCCACCACCTCGGCCAGTGCCGGCAGCAGCGGCGGCAGCAATCTGCCTCGCGGGAAGGTTGGCGGCGCCAGGAATTAGGTCCCCCTGGCGTCGCCCTGGGTGGCGGCGCGAGGGGTCGCGAGAGGGAGGGGAGCACGTCCCTACAGCTCCTGCTACTACTACGTACCTCCAGTCAAGAATGCACCACTGTCTAGATGTCGGTTTCTGTTAGAATAAATATCCGAGGCACTTCGTCGATCATTCAAGGATCAAGCAATCACACGAGCACGACACCGAGATTTGTTAACGAGGTTCACCGATATGACTACATCCCCGCTATAGGCGCTCCTCCGCATGACACCGCTACAATATCGCACCCGGTCGCTCTGGACACTGGCACATGCCGCCGGATTCCCCTGCGTTCCGGTGCTATTATATTGGCATAGGTTACATCGTGTGTCTACCCCCACTATGAGAGGCCTAGGATACAAGTGTCCTACTAAGGGCCTGTTCTGAAACCGCCTAGCTTCTCCAAAACTTCCTAAATTCAGCTTCTCGCACGACTTCTGGCTTCTGGTAGCGACTTGGAAAGCGTTCGGCAACTCAGCTTCCGCTTTCGGTCGATACGCACGGGGCTGCCAGCCCATTTGGCGGGATTGGCAGGCCAGATTGAGGCCCAATACAAATTGCCAACGCATGCGAGCGAGAGTTCAAAAGAAACTCGAACCGGTACACTGAGAGTCACTTGGCAGTGGCAACCCAACGTAATTTGCCCTCAACTCCAACTTCTTTCTTTCACGGATCTGGAAAAGAGCTGCTTCCCCAACTTCTCCTTTTTTACACTAAGACATGTCGCTAGCTTCTCAATTCCAGCTTCCAGGAGCTAGAGCGTTCGCCTCAGCTTCATGCGTGAAGTTGAGGAAGCTTGGAGCTGGAGCATTGCAGAACAGGCCCTAAGACACGATTCCACATCCTATGTAAACACAATATAAATCATAGTCCAACTGTAACCTATCTTGTACACAATATTCGACACAACTCTAACAGTCTCATTTATCAAACAATGCATTTTTCTTTGAGGATTTATTCTCAAAAGTTATAAACGAAGGCCACCTTTCTATTCATTGACAAAATGTCAGAATCCAATCAAATTCCAGATGCTCACATCTGCAGCACGTCCACTTGTGCTTGAGGTTCAAGACGTTATCTTTGCATTGGATAGCGTACCTGCGGTGCAAATTTGAAGTTGGCTCCATCAAAGAATCAGAGAATATTAGGCGCAGCGGGCATCAAGTAAAGAGACCTAAAGGAATGAAGATGGGGTGGCGTGTGGGGTGTGTGTGCGCGCCTTTAAAGATTCCGACTCCACTAGTTTAGAAAAGAAGAATTCCCAATTCTTCCACACTCACACTACTTTTTCAACATAGATTTATTATTATTCCCGGACCTCCATTCCTTGGGCCAAAAACTATGCAGGGCTTGTTTCAAACATGAAATTGTTTTCCCGTTCTTGCATTTTTATGTAAATTCCGTAGGCTAGCTCTTAGAGTTGTTTAGACTTTTTTTTGAAAATGGACGGGGAGGGGGAGTTTCCACCTAAGACCATCGATATTTGTGTCAGAATAGTGGGCTATGCGGTCTATCCTCTATTCCTCTGCCTTAATCGTGGTGCCGCTCACAAGCATAATGACATTAGAAGGTAGAGATCTTTTATAGACTCCACTTACAGGTGTTATAAATATTTCACCCGTGTTTCGGAAAAATCTGTGCAACTCTTGAATCATGTCACCAACCACGATCAGACATGTCAGTTTACCGAGTCTAAAATATATTAGTCCCTAGTGCACGTGTGTGAATCATGTGCCATGATGGTTGTATATATAAGATCAATTCCAATCTGATCATGTGGGTTAACAGCATGCACAGCCGATCATAAAACAAACACAATTCTTAAGTCGTGCTGTACCGGGATCAAACATGGCCGTACATAATAAATATTCCAGTAGTGCCAATCTCAACTTGTTCCTCTACTATATTCCAGCACTAACGTCCTCGGCATCTCGAGTACAAACATTTCGAGTGTTGGGCCTCCAGCAGCGGGAGCTTGGCTGGAGTCCTCGGCACGTCGGCACAGGATGCGACAGCAGCGACGGCAGGAGCGAGCAGCAGGTCGCGACGGCGACGGCGGACCGGTCACGGGATGCAGGCTGTGTTAGCGGCCACGGCCGGCGGCGCTGGCGGACGGGATTTTTGTTTTGTTTTGTTTTGTTTATTGAGATGCTTATGGTTGGCAATCTAATGGATCGGAAAATCGGCGGTGATGACAGTTATAGGGCCGATAGTGACAACCCAATCTATAGTAGTGTTTTAGGTCATATTATACCACCGTAACTTTTATGAAATGATTGATGTGATCGCTTAGATTTCAGGCTATATCTGTCGGATTTGGTGATTGCTCTCGTTCCAATGCACGTGTATATTTCCTAGAAAAAAAGAAAATTCCCTATGTGACACTTGAAGATAGCCCAATTCCCTATATGACATTCAAAATTTCAATGTTCCTTATTTCACACGGCCTCCAAGTTTCATGCCTTCTATGACTACAGTGAGATTGACCAACCGACACTGTAGTTTGACAGAAAAAGTCCAAAACACCCCTAGCTTTTGGACCTTAGAGCATTCCAAAAAATGATGAGGGGATTGACCAGCGGATCGATACGGTCCAAACGCCAGGGGTATTTTGGTATTTCCCTACGAAACTTAACGGTGTCAGTTGGTGAACCTCACGGCAATGCCATAGAAGGCATGAAATTTGGAGGCTGTGTCAAATAAGAAACATTGAAATTTCAGATGTCATATAGGAAATTGGGCTATCTTCTAGTGTCACATAGGGAATTTTCTCTAAAATAATAACAAAAAGAACCACAATGGATGCCTGTCCAAAACATAGCGAGCGGCGGTAAAAGAAAGAAAATGAAAGAATGAACGTGAGCACACGAAACGTTCCATGCAGGCGAGCAGAGCCATGCAAAAATGCTAGACGTACGGGGTCTTACATGCTCCTACCGGCTCCTTCCTAACCAACTAAACATTATACCCCCGATTTTCAGGTGGGTGGGGCCCCTCACTCCCCTTAATCCAATCACGATTTGCCAGTTGAAACTCACCCTGTAGAACCCCGTAACTGTCCGTCGGTGTAGTGTTACTGAGAGCCATGTGAGATTGGGCTGAGGCTGATGCGGGGAAAGGGGCGTTCGTCTCGGTTCCGTACTGACACCCGGAGAAGTGATGTCTGTTCCGGCCTATGGAAACAAAAACGGGCGTGGGAGATAAGCCGGTAGGCCATAGGCGAGACCAAAAAAAAATGAGTGGGCAATTTTATCTCCCTGGATATCTCCAAGAGTTTCTAAAACTCACTTCCAATTTGATTTTTTTAGTAATATTGAAAAAAAAGTACTCTCCAACAACTCTCTATCTCATCAACTCCCAATAATTTCCGCACCTGGAAAAACCAACCCCATCGTGTGGATATATATACGAGCGCGTATCTATCAGCCAATATAAAGGTGGAACGACGTGAGAAAGAATAAAGAGTAAGACAGGGTTCTCAATGCAAATATAACGGAGAGAAAGAAAATGGAGTGTAAAAGTAGCCAATGTGATTTGAATAGTCCGGGTCCTGATACAAAATTGTCTTCTATATTTTAGGAGCGAGATTTTGGAAACTGTCGAGGAACCTAACAAATATGCTCCCAACTTTTTTTAGCCACTAGTAAAATTCACTGATTTACCGGTTAATTTTTTAGGAACTAGTATTGGAGATGCTAGAGCACATCCAAGAGTCTTTTTCAAAATTACTTTCTAAATCATTATTTAGAGAGTTGTTTGAGTAAACATCGTTTTATATATCTTTGTATCCTCCAATATTTTCTCTATATCTTGTGCGTATTCTAGAAAGCCAACCTTATTCTCCACTTTTCTTTTCTTTTTGTGGGGTAACCTTATTCTCCACTTTGGCTAGAAAGAAATCCGGAATAGATGGTGGCCATATTTGAATATCTAATTAAAGAGTATGTTGAAGTTTTTTTTGCCAAAATTCTATAAATTAGGTAGGATATAAAAAATCATTTCAAGTTGTTCTAATATCAGAGGTATAATATACTCCCTGGTCCCAAATTGTAGTTGTTTTACATTTTCTAGATGCATAGATGTTTGTATGTACCTAGACATACATTATATTTAGCTGCATACAGACATCTATGAATCTGGAAAAGTCAAAGCGACCTACAATTTGGAAGGGAGGGAGTAGAAATAAAACAAAGACAAGAAATAAAACAAACTGAAAGAAATAAAACAAACTGAATCAGACTCAGGGCTGAGCCTATTAAGCCGCGGGCGAACGCCCACGCAAGGAATGCAACAAACAAACCGGGCAGTAGTTGCATCGGCTAGAAATTAAACAAACAAAGAAAGAAAGAAACAGTAGAACTGATACACAAAATCATGGCATCGACGATCCAATTCAAGCATCTGGACGGGGAATTTCCAAACCAGGTAGTTGTGGGCGTCGATCAGGGTGTTGGTTCCTCGGCGCCGATCCCTCCGGAATCTGAGGCCTGTCGGCCATTGTTGGTTCCTCGTCGTCTCCCTCCAGCATCTGAAGCTTGTCGGCCAGGGTCCTGGCACCCTTGAGCGAGAGGACGAGCCAGACGTAGGAGAGGAACTCACCACCTTCACCCAGGCTCTTAGCGTGCAGGTAGCCCCTGCACATGCTGGCGGAGTAGAAGAGCATGCCCAGCCACACCCGGTACATCACCCTCCAGCGCGTGGACGGCGGTTCAAGTTTCAGCAGCTCCTTTGCGAGACTGCATGCATTGGGGACGTGGAACAAAGATTTTATCACCTCCTTGTCTTGAGCTTCATTATCGATGCCGATGGGCACCTGCATGCGGAAGCGTTCCCCTTCCGGCCCGTGGTCGATGATGTTGGTCAGGTCGTCTTTGCTGAGCTGCTCGCCGCTGTTACTTACCATGGCGCGGTCCAAGAAGAGCTCGAATTCATCCTTGGCTTCACTGACCAGGTGCTGCCTGCTGCCGGTGAGCAGCATGTCCGGGTGGAAATTCAGCAGCCGGGCCATGTAGCTGGATATTGCTTCCGTGCACTTGATGCGAAGCCAGTTTGGATCTTCCTCGTAGTTGGCGGGAGCAGGACCTTCCATGCGGAAGCAGAGGTCGGTGGCGATGTGCCAGAGGAGGACGCTCCTGTCGAACGACGCGCGCAGGGCGCCCCGTACCTTGGGGCCGCACACCTTCTGCAGCTCCTCACTTAGAGCCCAATTGGCCGCTCCCGGGCTGCTCTGCTGCATTATCTCGGCACCTGCCTCAGCATCCTCCACCGGCAGTGATTCTTCTGGCACCGTGAAGACCCTGTAATTGGCAAGGTCGCGGTCCTTTGTATCCACCAGATCTGCAAGGACCATCTGCGACACATTCTTGTACAATGTGTAGTCTTGACCGCCGCCTTCGCACTTGCAGTAGTCGAACCACTCCTCCTTGCAGCCCATGCGGGTGGCGCACTTGACCAGCCACCCAATGTCCTTGTGCCTCCGCCGGAGAACCGCGTCCACTAGGTTGTAGCCTGGCACCGTCTCGCACAACGCCGGGACACTCTTTGCGGTCATGGCCCGGTAGAGTAGCTGGCGGATGAAGACCGCAAAAACATCCAGCGCGGCGGTGAGGCACAGGAGGATGTATGTGATCTTCACGTCCGTGCGGTTGTACCCGTCCTTGTCGCTCATCGCAAACAGCGTGAGGGCGGCGATGTGTAGGATGGGCACCACCAGCACATGGTAAACCAGGTACTTGCGAGTGAAAACCAAATTGGCTCTGGTATATATGAGCCCAAACGCACCACGCAGCCAGCGCTTGAGTTCCTTCTCCGCCTTGGTGCTCAGAGGCCGAAGAACGTCCTCGACATTTCTTGCTCTGCCTCGTTGTACAAGGTCATCGGCAGCAGCCGACAGCGACATGTCCGAGAGCACCATGTAGACTTTATCTCCGTCCGACAAGCCCACATTATCCTCCTCCTCCTCACCCGCCTTCAGCTCCGGCTGCTTCTTGGTCGCCGACTTGGTGAAGGAGAAGCAGTTGTGCCAACCCACGTCTTCAGGCACAAGGCTACTCTTCTCGCCGGACTTGGTGGTGGAGCAGTTGTACCAATCGAAGAACAAGAGATCGTCCAAGTACACCGCCAATCTTGTGCGCTTCTGTGTTCCTTGTATCGTCGCCGACACTGACGCCAGTCTATTAATACTGGCTTTCTTGAGCGCCCATGGCTTCTCACTGAAACTGACGACCCCGATGATGAAGAGCAGGACCGCTGATGCCAATAGCTTCCAGTCGCCGGGGTTAGGCCACGACTTGTAGAAGGCGTACATGGCAACCGCGACCTGGGACACGAGGGTCACGGTGTGCCTTGTCCACAGCTCGTTGTCTTCGATGGTGTAGGCAGTGAGCTCCTCCTGCCCGCCGAGATGGATGAGCAGGACAGGAGCCCATAGGACCTCCAGGATCTTGGCCTTGTTGTGCGCAATGCCATCGCAGCAGCTGCTGCTGCTGGTCGCCCTGGCGTGACGGTTGAAGAGGGTGGCCAGCGCGTAGATGGCCACAGCATCGCTGCTGATGTATGCAAGCCATATGCATAGCCTGAAGGAGCGCCGGACGGTGTACTTGCGCATGGGGGCAGCCACCATTAGAAACCATTGAATGCCGAGGCTGCCGAGGACCAGGATGCGCAGCTGCCACCTGTCCCACCATCCCACAGCACTCCACACATCGAACATTCTCTCTCTCTCTCTCTGTGCTTCGGCAAGCAAGGGCATAGGTCTAGTAGTCCGCAATGGCCGCGGCTTCCACTGACGATTAGTGGTACTAGGGCCTGTTTGGTTCCAATAAGTCACCTATAAGTCAGGTGACTTAAAACCAGTGACTTATAATTCATGCATGTTTGGTCGCCATCTGACTTATAAGTCACCTGAGCACATCTTCCCACCTTGTTTTTTATATAAAGATGATGGGATCCATACAAAAGGGGGTGACTTATAAGTTTTAAGTTGGGGTGAAGCAACTTATGACTTAAGTTGGGGTGACTTATAAGTTGGGTCCGTTTGATAAAATAAGTCACCTTTTGCACCTTTCGACTTATAAGTTGGTGACTTATTTGGAACCAAACAACGCCTTAACTTATTAGTACATGTTGGATTAACTTGTTCAGATGTCCGATACACATTTAGGAACCCTTTAGGCTTTAGCTACCATAATGATTGGGCGCCAATCAAAGGCACAAAGGAAAAGAAGGAAAAGAAAAAGAAAAAAAACGAAAAAGACAAAGTCGACAGGCTAGCTGTATTGCAGCTTTGTTACTATCCCAAGCCTCTAACCTATGCGTGTCCATGATGAATTGATGATATTCCAAAGTCTCACGTGTTAGGGCAGACGCCATGCACGCAGTTATTAGCTGTCTAGTTGTCTCAGTCAGAAGTTAGCTGTCGCCTGTTGCGTAGATAAAACATGGCGAGTAAAATTCACCTATGGTCTTTAAAGCTATGTAAAGGTGTCGTCTAGGTCTCCAGGGTCCTAAAATGCATTTTTAATTAACTCTCTGAAATTATAATATGTCTATATCCAAGTCTAATTAAACAAGCATTTACCTGACCTGTTAGGCTGGTCATAGTGGGGAGTAACATATACTAGTACCATGCATATGATACTAGTGTATGATACTACCTCCATAGTGCATAGTAACATAAAGTAGTATAGATGATCATATTTATTGCCATGCATGACACAAAGTAGCATTTAACATGATATGGTATCTACCTATGTTACTCTAAGGCTGGTCATAGTGGGAGTAACATAAGTAGTAACATAGATGCCACATAAGCAAAAGTGATGATGTGTCAAGTAGTTAATGAGGAGAGAGACAAATAAAGTAACATAATATGTTACCATCACCTAGCGGTTCCCAATGCTAAATGAGTCTATGAAGTAATAAATGAAGTGATGCATGACACTACACATATGTTACTACCCACTATAGAGGTAGTAACATAGCCTAGTAACATATACATGTTACTAGTCTAAGTTACTCCCCACTATGACCAGCCTAATCCTCTCTCCTCTTTAATTATGTGCCACATAAGCATGTTTGCTAGTCCCAAGTGCATGTTACATGTTATGTTACTCCCACTATGGCCAGCCTTATACATAGAATCTAATAGATGGAACCCACATGTCAGCGGCAAGGCTCCACCTTAAAAAACATATTTTTTTTTCCATACAATCTTCGACGCAGATAAATTTTTGTATGAAAATGTAGCTCTCAATGATATCTGTACCTTTATAGTTTTGAGTTTTTTCATTTGAGAACATTAAGATGTTAAAAAAAATATAAAGTTTGAGCAACATATTAATCGTGTAAAAGGACTTGACGCCTTACAAAAAACCCATGTCCTTCTAGTATGATGTCGGATAAAAAATACTTTGCATATGAAAATTGTAGTTCTAGATAATATCTACAAATTCTTAGTTTTGAGTTTTATCATTTTGAGGAGTGAGGAAGCAAGACATCGATGCCTCCAAGAAGGTCCACGACACCTGCAGGCGTCACCATCGCTAGTCATAGGCAGGAAGACCAAGACAAGGTTTTCACCCGAGCTTCCGAACACCACCTCAACGACCCACACCGGTGTTGGCAAGACCACCAAACCAAGGCCAACCCGTTGGTGAAGAGACGCAGAGCAGGCAGCCGCACCTTGCGGAGGCCACCAGCGGCCAAAACAGTAGCAGCCATGTCAGATCCACCCACGACAGACCAGGAGCAGGGCCACCGGACGTAGCAATTGCTGCCGCACACTGCCGAGCACCATGTCGGCCAGGGAGTGGGGCGACACCCGAACCCGAGGACCACCGTGGTGCCTAATCGTAGCCTGCACTAGATGACCGGAGACGCCAAATTTGCCGCGCCAAGCCAACCATCCAGCCAAGGTCATCATCCACGCACGTCGGACCACCCCACGGGCCGCGCGACCGATGGATGCCGCGCGCACCAGCCTCTGGCCTTCGACCCGCGCCCCGCGCGCCAGATCTGGGAAGCACTCGCCCGTGCGCCCACTGCAGCCTCTGGCCGCCCACATGTGGACCGCGCGACCGAAGGATGTCGCGCGCACCCGCCTCCTGCCTCCGAGCCTTTCCGCCGCACGCCAGATCTTGGCCGTCTGCCCGTTTGTCGGCAGCATCTGGTCGCTCCTGCGCGAGCGCCGCACGCGGCGCTGCACCACCCCCACCATCGGCAGGCTGCGTGCCGAGCACCGCCACCCTACTTGCCTCGTCGCGCTGCCCTGAGCAGCCACGCGCCCGAGCTCCCTTAGAGTCAACCGGCCCGTGCCGCTCGATCCGGAAAAGGAGGAGGATAAGAGTCTCACCGCCGCCCAGCCACACGGGGTTTGCCTGGCAGCGGCGAGGGGAGGGGACGGCGGTGTGGAGCATTGACGGCGACTGGGTTTCGCTCCCTGGTCGCCCACCGGAGCGACCGAGGGGAGCATGAAAAGAAAATTATCCAGAGAAGACGATTTTAGGTCTATTAGTAGTACTTACTACTCCCCTGTCTCAAAATTCGTGTCTTACATTTATTAGATACGGATGTACCTAGTATTAAAACGTGACTTGATATATTCGTATTTAGATAAATTTAAGACAAAAATTTTGGGCATAGGTACATGTCGGATTAACTTATTCAGATGTTCGATACACATTTAGGAACCCTTTAGGTTTACTAAACGCATGCACTTTAGTAGCGATGTACTGCTAGCATTTAAATCTGAAGTTCTAGCTACCATTTTGATAGGGCGCCAATCAAAGGCACAAAGAAAAAGCAGGAAAAGAAAAAGAAAAGGAAACGAAAAAGACAAATCGACAGTCTAGCAGTATTGCAGGCTTGCAGCTTTGTTACTGTCCCAAACCTATAACCTTTGCGTGTCCATGATGATATTCCAGTCTCACGTGTTAGGTCAGCCGCCATACACGCAGATAGCCTCTATGGAAAATATCTAGTACTCCCATCTTTATGGTACTCCCGGTGCTCCAAGTTTAAAAATAAATTTTAAATGTTTTCAAAAATTTTGAAAAAAAATGAGAATGTTCACTAGGCATGTGACTACAACCTCTAGAAATTTTAGTTCAAACTCGAAATGTACATTGATAAACAAAAATGTGAAATGGAGATGTGAATAGTATCAATGTTGATTTTGTCTTTTTCTTACACTATTTATGCCAGATTTCACATTTTTGTTTCTTGATGTAATTTCGAGTTTGGACCTGAAATTTTTAGGGGTTGTAGTTACATTCCTTGCGAACACTCACCTTTTTTCCAGAATTTTTTGAAATATTTTTAATTGTTTTTTTAAACTTGGAGTACCGTGAGTACCCCAAGGATGGGAGTACCTGATACTTTCCCATAGCCTCTGGTGGTCTCAGTCAGTGATAGGGTAACAGTAGTTCGATCTACTCTACTCTCCGAAGTAGTCGCAATATTACATACTATCAAAAATTCGCTTTGGCACATGGGAGCGCGCGCTCCCGCCATTGGATTTGTTTCCAAAGTGTGAAAAAATTCCAAACAAAAATTTGGCACATACATCTCGATATTATATGTGTGCACGTCAAGTTTTGAAGAAAACCGACATTTTTTGTGGCTTATATAAAAAAGACAAAGAGATCTCTGCTGAAAAGCTTTTTTTAACACCAGATTTTGTCTTTTTCGCAAGCAACACATAACTTGTCGTTTTTTCACGAAACGACTTTGTGACCTTGTACAATATCTTGCTCCTCTCGATATCTTGCTTGTGAGTACGTCATGCCCTTAAGTGGGTTTGGTCTGGGCTGTCACCCACTAAGGCAGGAGGAAATGTTGGTTGGGCTTGCAGATGGGGTTGGGTTGTTGCTCACTGAGCTGGGCTTCACCCACATGTAGGGCTGTCGTGACAGGGACGCTCACATCCCCTCCTCCTTGAGTGGCGGCATGACCCCAAGCCGCGGGCTGAGGGAAGCGATCAAAGAGAGGCGGCCTCCAGTGACCAACGCACCTTCACTTGCTCCACCATAGTACTGTTCTTCCGCGCCAGCAAGTTTGAAGTATCTCCATGGGAATAGCAAGCATGTCAGTAAAGATGGGGAGATCAGGGGTAACAGTCGTACCAGGGAGGAGGGCTCGGCGGAGCAGCGAACCATGAAAAACAGGATGAACCGAAGCATGTGCTTGGAGCTACAACTTGTAGGCAACTACGTTGATCTTCTTGGGTAAGGGCCATAGAACTTGAATGACAACTTATGGTTTTCCGGCGGTGCCATGAAGACTGAACATATTGTTGAAGTTTCAGAAAGACACTGCCATATGCACCCCAAATTCCCAGAATGAGCGATGCTTATCTGCGTTACTCTTCATGCATTGTTGAGCACGATGGGGATCATGTTGATTCAAATCCGGCATGACCGCGTGCTCCTCAATCCACGCCTCTATAGATGGAACTGAACATGAGTTAGTGGTTGTGATCCCCCACTGTTCCAGCTCATAACCAAAGAGTGCCTTAAAATGAGACATTCTGATGGCCGAGTGGTGAGAAGAATTATGCCAAAATTGTGCCAAAGGAATCCAAAAGCTCCAGCGACGGGGACAATTAAGTATGCGTGAAATAGGTTAGGTAAGTCTCAACGCACTGATTCACGTGCTCTGCTTGACCATCCTTTTGCGGATGATTGGATGTGCTCAAACGCAGCTTGGTGCCTGCATACCAGAACAATTCCTGTCGAAAATGGCTCTCTGTCGGACACGATTGCTCGAGAGAATCCATCAAGTTTGTGTTGGAAATATGCCCTAGAGGCAATAATAAATTAGTTATTAGTATATTTCCTTGTTCATGATAATCGTTTATTATCCATGCTATAATTGTATTGAAAGGAAACTCAGATACATGTGTGGGTACATAGACAACACCAAGTCCCTAGTAAGCCTCTAGATGACTAGCTCGTTAATCAATAGATGGTTACAGTTTCCTGACCATGGACATTGGATGTCATTGATAACGGGATCACATCATTAGGAGAATGATGTGATGGACAAGACCCAATCCTAAGCCTAGCACAGATCGTGTAGTTCAGATGCTAAAGCTTTTCTAAATGTCAAGTATCATTTCCTTAGACCATGAGATTGTGCAACTCCGGATACCGTAGGAATGCTTTGGGTGTACCAAACGTCACAACGAATCGGGTGGCTATAAAGGTGCACTACGGTGTCTCTGAAAGTGTCTCATTGGGTTGGCACGAATCGAGATGGGATTTGTCACTCCGCTTGTCGGAGAGGTATCTCTGGGCCCACTCGGTAAGACATCATCATAATGTGCACAATGTGACCAAGGGTTGATCACGGGATGATGTGTTACGGAACGAGTAAAGAGACTTGCCGGTAACGAGATTGAACAAGGTATCGGGATACCGACGATCGAATCTCGGGCAAGTACAATACCGCTAGACAAAGGGAATTGTATACGGGATCGATTGAGTCCTTGACATCGTGGTTCATCCGATGAGATCATCGTGGAATATGTGGGAGCCAACATGGGTATCCAGATCCCACTATTGGTTATTGACCGGAGAACGTCTCGGTCATGTCTGCATGGTTCCCGAACCCGTAGGGTCTACACACTTAAGGTTCGATGACGCTAGGGTTATAAAGGAAGTTTGTATGTGGTTACCGAATGTTGTTCGGAGTCCCGGATGAGATCCCGGACGTCACGAGGAGTTCCGGAATGGTCCGGAGGTAAAGATTTATATATGGAAAGTTGTTGTTCGGGTTCCGGAAAAAGTTCGGGTTTTTTCGGTATTGTACCGGGAAGCTTCCAGAAGGTTCCGCAGGATTCCGGAGGGGTCCGGAGGTCCGGAAATTGTTCCACCACGTCCAATACAGTAGCATGGGCTGTAGGGGGGCGCCCTAGCCTTAATGGGCCAGGGGCACCAGCCCCCCCAAAGGCCCATGCGCATGGGAGGGGAAAACCCTAAAGGGGGAGGCCTCCACTTGACTTGGGAGGCACTCCTCCCCCTCTTGGCCGCCCCCCAAGTCCCATCTAGGGCTGGCCGCACCCCTTGGGGTGGGAAACCCTAAAGGGGGCGCAGCCCCCCTTTCTTCCTATATATACTTGAGGTTTTGGGCTGCCCAACACACATGAGAACTTCTCCTCTTGGTGCAGCCCTGCCTCTCCTCCTCCTCCTCTCCCTTGGTGCTTGGCGAAGCCTGCGGGATGCCACGCTCCTCCACCACCACGCCGCTGTGTTGCTGCTGGATGGAGTCTTCCTCAACCTCTCCTCTCTCCTTGCTGGATCAAGGCGTGGGAGGCGTCACCGGCTGTACGTGTGTTGAGCGCGGAGGTGCCGTCCGTTCGGCACTAGGATCTCCGGTGATTTGGATCACGACGAGTACGACTCCTTCAACCCCGTTCTCTTGAATGCTTCCGCTTAGCGATCTACAAGGGTATGTAGATGCACTCTCCTTCCCCTCGTTGCTAGTTTCTCCATAGATAGATCTTGGTGACACGTGGGAAAATTTTGAATTTCTGCTACGTTCCCCATCAGTGGCATCATGAGCTAGGTCTATTGCATAGATTCTTTGCACGAGTAGAACACAAAGTAGTTGTGGGCGTTGATTTTGTTCAATATGCTTACCGTTACTAGTCCAATCTTGTTTCGACGGTATTGTGGGATGAAGCGGCCGGACCGACCTTACGTACTCTTTTTACGTGAGACAGGTTCCACCGATGACATGCACTTGGTGCATAAGGTGGCTAGCGGGTGCCGCCTCTCCACTTTAGTCGGAACGGATTCGATGAAAAGGGTCCTTATGAAGGGTAAATAGCAATTGGCATATCACGTTGTGGTTTTGCGTAGGTAAGAAACGTTCTTGCTAGAAACCCATAGCAGCCACGTAAAACATGCAAACAACAATTAGAGGACGTCTAACTTGTTTTTGCAGGGGTATGCTATGTGATGTGATATGGCCAAGAAGAATGTGATGAATGATATGTGATGTATGAGATTGATCATGTTCTTGTAATAGGATTCACGACTTGCATGTCGATGAGTATGACAACCGGCAGGAGCCATAGGAGTTGTCTTTATTTATTGTATGACCTGCGTGTCATTGAACAACGCCATGTAATTACTTTACTTTATTGCTAACCGGTAGCCATAGTAGTAGAAGTAATAGTTGGCGAGACAACTTCATGAAGACACGATGATGGAGATCATGATGATGGAGATCATGGTGTCATGCCGGTGACGATGATGATCATGGAGCCCCGAAGATGGAGATCAAAGGAGCAAAATGATATTGGCCATATCATGTCACTATATAATTGCATGTGATGTTTATTATGATTATGCATCTTGTTTACTTAGAACGACGGTAGTAAATAAGATGATCCCTTACACAAATTTCAAGAAGTGTTCTCCTTGATCTGTGCACCGTTGCTACGGTTAAGTAAGCTTCTAAGCACCACGTGATGATCGGGTGTGATGGATTCTTACGTTCACATACAACGGGTGTAAGACAGATTTACACAGCAAAAACACTTGGGGTTGACTTGACGAGCCTAGCATGTGCGACATGGCCTCGGAACACGAGAGACCGAAGGTCGAGCATGAGTCGTATAGTAGATACGATCAACATGAAGATGTTCACCGATGATGACTAGTCCGTCTCACGTGATGATCGGACACGGCCTAGTTGACTCGGATCATGTAATCACTTAGATGACCAAGAGGGATGTCTATCTGAGTGGGATTTCATAAGATGAACTTAATTATCTTGAACATAGTCAAAAGACCTTTTGCAAATTATGTCGTAAGCTCGCGCTTTAGTTCCACTGTTTAGATATGTTCCTAGAGAAAAGATAGTTGAAAGTTGACAGTAGCGATTATGCGGACAGTAGAAAGCTTATGTCCTTAATGCACCGCTCAGTGTGCTGAACCCCAAACGTCGTTTGTGGATGTTGCGAACATCGGACATACACGTTTTGATAACTACGTGATAGTTCAGTTAAACGGTTTAGAGTTGTGGCACCAAACACGTTTTTTGAAACGTCGCGAAACATATGAGATGTTTCGAGGGCTGAAATTAGGATTTCAGGCTCGTGCCCACGTCGAGAGGTATGAGACCTCCGACGATTTTCTTAGCCTACAAACTAAGGGAGAAAAGCTCAATCGTTGAGCTTGTGCTCAGATTGTCTGAGTACAACAATCACTTGAATCGAGTGGGAGTTGATCTTCCAGATGAGATAGTGATGTTTCTCCAAAGTCATTGCCACCAAGCTGCTAGAGCTTCGTGATGAACTATAACATATCAAGGATAGAGATGATGATCCTTGAGGTATTCGCGTTGTTTGACATCACGAAAGTAAAAATCAAGAAGGAGCATCAATTGTTGATGGTTGGTGAAACCACTAGTTTCAAGAAGGGCAAGGGCAAGAAGGGACACTTCATGAAACGGCAAATCAGTTGCTGCTCCAGTGAAGAAACCCAAGGTTGAACCCAAACCCGAGACTAAGTGCTTCTGCAATAAGGGGAACAGCCACTCGAGCAGAATTACCCTAGATACTTGGTAGATAAGAAGGCAGGCAAGGTCGATAGAAGTATATTGGATATACATTAAGTTATTGTGTATTTTACTAGTACTCCTAGTAGCACCAGGGTATTAGATACCGGATCTGTTGCTAAGTGTTAGTAACTCGAAATAAAAGGCTACGGAATAAACGGAGACTAGCTAAAGGAGAGCTGACAATATGTGTTGGAAGTGTTTCCAATTTTGATGTGATCAAACATCGCACGCTCCCTCTACCATCAAGATTAGTATTAAACCAGAATAATTATCATTTGGTGTTTGCGTTGAGCATAGACATGATTGGATTATGTCTATCGCAATACGGTTATTCATTTAAGGAGAATAATGGTTACTCTATTTATTTGAATAATACCTTCGATGGTCTTGCACCTAAATAAATGGTTTATTGAATCTCGATCGTAGTGATACACATTTTCATGCCAAAAGTATAAGATAGTAATGATAGTACCACTTACTTGTGGCACTGCCATGTAAGTCATATTGGTGTAAAACGCATGAAAAAGCTCCATGTTGATGGATCTTTGGACTCACACGTTTTGGAAAAGTTTGAGACATGCGAACCATGTGTATTGGTGTATACGCATGATGAAACTCCATGCATATGGACCATTTGGACTCACTTGATTTTGAATCACTTGAGACATGCAAATCATACCACATGGGCAAGATAACTGAAAATCCTCAGTTTCAGTAAGATGGAACAAGATAGCAACTTGTTGGAAGTAACACATTTTGATATGTGCAGACCAATGAGTGCTGAGGCATGCAGTGAATATCGTTATGTTCTTACTTCACAGATGATTCGAGTAGATGTTGAGTATATTTACTTGATGAAACACAAGTCTGAATTATTGAATGGTTCAAGTAATTTCAGAGTGAAGTTTAAGATCTTCGTGACAAGAGGATAGAATGTCTATGATATGATCATAGAGATGAATATCTGAGTTACGAGTTTTGGCACACAATTAAGACATTGTGCAAATTGTTTCACAATTAATACCGCTTTGAACACCATAGTGTGATGGTGTGTCCGAACATCATAGTTGCACCCTATTAGATATGGTGCGTGCCATGATGTCTCTTATCAAATTACCACTATCGTTCATGGGTTAGGCATTAGAGACAACCACATTCACTTTAGATAGGGCACCACGTAATTCCGTTGAGATGACACCGTATGAACTATGGTTTAGAGAAACCTAAGTCGTCGTTTCTTAAAAGTTTGGGGCTGCGATGCTTATGTGAAAAGTTTCAGGTTGATAAGCTCGAACCCAAAGCGGATAAAATACATCTTCATAGGACACCCAAAACAGTTGGGTATACCTCCTAATTCAGATCCGAAAGCAATAGGGATTGTTTCTTGAATCGGGTCCTTTCTCGAGGAAAAGTCTCTCTCGAAAGAATTGAGTGGGAGGATGGTGGAGACTTAATGAGGTTATTGAACCATCACTTCAACCAGTGTGTAGCAGGGCACAGGAAGTTGTTCATGTGGCACCTACACCAATTGAAGTGGAAGCTGATGATAATGATCATGATGCTTCAGATCAAGTCACTACCGAACCTCGTAGGACGACAAGGACGCGTACTGCTTCAGAGTGGTACGGTGATCCTGTCTTGAAGGTCATGTTGCTAGACAACAATGAACCTACGAGCTATGGAGAAGCGATGGTGGGCCCAAATTCCGACAAATGGTTAGAAGCCATGAAATCCGAGATAGGATCGATATATCAGAACAAAGCATGGACTTTGGTGGACTTGCCCAATGATCGGCAAGCCATTGAGATAAATGGATCTTTAAGAAGAAGACGGACGTGGATGGTAATGTCACCATCTATGAAGCTCGACTTGTGGCAAAGAGTTTTTCACAAGTTCAAGGAGTTGACTACGATGAGATTTTCTCATCCGTAGCGATGCTTAAGTCCGTCGGAATCATGTTAGCATTAGCTGCATTTATGAAATCTGGCAGATGAATGTCAAAACGAGTTTCCTTACCGGTTTTAGTAAGGAAAGGTTGTATGTGATACAATCGAAAAGGTTTTGTCGATCCTAAGGATGCTAAAAGGTATGCTAGCACCAGCGATCCTTCTAAGGACTGGAGTAAGCATCTCGGAGTTGGAATGTGCACTTTGATAAGATGATCAAAGATTTTAGGCTTATACAAAGTTTATGAGAAACTTGTATTTCCAAAGAAGTGAGTGGGAGCACTATAGAATTTCTGATGAGTATATGTTGTTGACATATTGTTGATCAGAAATGATGTAGAATTTTCTGGAAAGCATATAGGGTTATTTGGAAGGTGTTTTTCAATAGAAAACCTGGATCAAGCTACTTGAACATTGAGCATCAAGATCTATGAGGATAGATCAAAATGCTTAATAATACTTTCAAATGAGCACATACCTTGACATGATCTTGAAGGTGTTCAAGATGGATCAGTCAAAGAAGGAGTTCTTGCCTCGAGTTGTAAGGTATGGTTAAGACTTAAAGCTCGACCACGGCAGAAAAGAGAGAAAGGACGAAGGTCGTCCCCTATGCTTTAGACGTAGGCTCTACAGTATGCTATGCTAAGTACCGCACCTGATGTGTGCCTTGCACGATGTCTGGCAAGAGGGTACAAGAATGATCCAGGAATGGATCATTGGACAGCGGTCAAAATTGTCCTTGGAGTAAATAAGGACATGTTTCTCGATTATGGAGGTGATAAAGAGTTCGGCGTAAAGGGTTACGTCGATGCAAGCTTTAACACCTATCCGAATTACTCTAAGTAGCAAACAGGATACGTATAGTGGAACAACCATTTGGAATAGCTCCAAGTGGAGCATAGAAGCAGCATTTACAATATGACATAGAGAATTGCGAAGTACATACGGATCTGAATGTTGCAGACCCGTTGACTAAAACCTCTCTCACAAGCAAAACATGATAAAACCCTAGAACTCATTGAGTCTTAATCACATGATGATGTGAACTAGTTTAATGACACTAGTAAACTCTTTGGATGTTGGTCACATGGCGATGTGACCTGTGAGTGTTAATCACATGGCGATGTGAACTAGATTATTGACTCTAGTGCAAGTGGGAGACTGTTGGAAATATGCCCTAGAGGCAATAATAAATTAGTTATTAGTATATTTCCTTGTTCATGATAATTGTTTATTATCCATGCTATAATTGTAATTAAAGGAAACTCAGATACATGTGTGGGTACATAGACAACACCAAGTCCCTAGTAAGCCTCTAGATGACTAGCTCGTTAATCAATAGATGGTTACAGTTTCCTGACCATGGACATTGGATGTCATTGATAACGGGATCACATCATTAGGAGAATGATGTGATGGACAAGACCCAATCCTAAGCCTAGCACAGATCGTGTAGTTCGTATGCTAAAGCTTTTCTAAATGTCAAGTATCATTTCCTTAGACCATGAGATTGTGCAACTCCCGGATACCGTAGGAATGCTTTGGGTGTACCAAACGTCACAACGTAACTGGGTGGCTATAAAGGTGCACTACAGGTGTTTCCGAAAGTGTCTGTTGGGTTGGCACGAATCGAGACTGGGATTTGTCACTCCGCTTGTCGGAGAGGTATCTCTGGGCCCACTCGGTAAGACATCATCATAATGTGCACAATGTGACCAAGGGGTTGATCACGGGATGATGTGTTACGGAATGAGTAAAGAGACTTGCCGGTAACGAGATTGAACAAGGTATCGGGATACCGACGATCGAATCTCGGGCAAGTACAATACCGCTAGACAAAGGGAATTGTATACGGGATCGATTGAGTCCTTGACATCGTGGTTCATCCGATGAGATCATCGTGGAATATGTGGGAGCCAACATGGGTATCCAGATCCCGCTGTTGGTTATTGACCGGAGAACGTCTCGGTCATGTCTGCATGGTTCCCGAACCCGTAGGGTCTACACATAAGGTTCGATGACGCTTAGGGTTATAAAGGAAGTTTGTATGTGGTTACCGAATGTTGTTGAGTCCGGATGAGATCCCGGACGTCACGAGGAGTTCGGAATGGTCCGGAGGTAAAGATTTATATATGGAAAGTTGTTGTTGGGTTAGGAAAAAGTTCGGGTTTTTCGGTATTGTACCGGAAGCTTCGGAAGGTTCCGAGGATTCGGAGGGGTCCGGAGGTCCGAAATTGTTCCACCACGTCCAATACAGTAGCATGGGCTGTGGGGCGCCCTAGCCTTAATGGGCCAGGGGCACCAGCCCCCAAAGGCCCATGCGCATGGGAGGAAAACCCTAAAGGGAGGCCTCCACTTGACTTGGGAGGCACTCCTCCCCTCTTAGCCGCCCCAAGTCCCATCTAGGGCTGGCCGCACCCCTTGGGGTGGGAAACCCTAAAGGGCGCAGCCCCTTTCCCCTATATATACTTGAGGTTTTGGGCTTCCCAACACACATGAGAACTTCTCCTCTTGGTGCAGCCCCCTCCTCCTCCTCCTCCTCTCCCTTGGTGCTTGGCGAAGCCTGCTGGGATTGCCACGCCTCCACCACCACCACGCTGTTGTGTTGCTGCTGGATGGAGTCTTCCTCAACCTCTCCCTCTCTCCTTGCTGGATCAAGGCGTGGGAGACGTCACCGGGCTGTACGTGTGTTGAACGCGGAGGTGCCGTCCGTCCGGCACTAGGATCTCCGGTGATTTGGATCACGACGAGTACGACTCGTTCAACCCCGTTCTCTTGAATGCTTCCGCTTAGCGATCTACAAGGGTATGTAGATGCACTCTCCTTCCCCTCGTTGCTAGTTTCTCCATAGATAGATCTTGGTGACACGTAGGAAAATTTTGAATTTCTGCTACGTTCCCCATCAGTTTGTAGATGTGTTGGATATATAACTTGGCCACTTTAGCTGTTGTATAGGGGTGAGCAACGGGCAAGAAGTGGGCTTACTGTGTCCTTTTATCCACCAACTCCCAAAGGTTGTTAGATTTTCCCGACTGAGGTAAGCCATTGACGAAATCCTTGGTAATCAAGTCCCAAGGCTCCTTAGGAACATGTCGTGGTAACAACAGTCCTGGTTGAGCAGATCTGTCCAGCTTTGCTTGATGACAAAATGTGGAACACCTGATGTTTTGTTGGACATGGAGCTTCATTTTGGGCCAGGCGAACAATCGACGAATACAACAATAGGTCACTGGAAACTCTGAGTGTCCCCCCATAGAGCTACCATGGAAGGCCTGCATGATCTGCTGCTACAACGAGATAGAACCACCGAGCCAAATGCGCCCCCGAACACGCAAAATTTCTTGCTGCGAAGAGAAGCAACCCTTAGGATTCTCCCGAATTGCCAACTGTTCCAGAAGACGGAGCGCTTGACGGTTGGTCTGCTAGCTCTGCACAATGTCCTGTAGCCATGCTGGTTGGCAATCTGACATAGTTGAGATAATTTCAGAGGGATTGGCGCGAGACATCACGTCTGCAGCTGAATTGTCTGACCCTTTCTTGTACTTGATATGGTACTGGAGCCCTAGTAATTTAGTGAACACCTTTTGTTGCCACTAAGTGGTGAGGCGTTGCTCTTCGAGGTGCACCAAACTTCTCTAGTCTGTGTGGATCACAAATTCAGCATGCCGAAGATATGGCCTCCATTGATCGACTGCAGCAATTATTGCTGAGTATTCTTTCTCGTAGGTTGAGAGGCCCTAGTAACAAGGACTAAAAGCTTTACTCATGAAAGCCAGAGGATGGCCATTCTGTTGCAGCATGGCACCACTCCTTTTGTCGCTAGCATCTATCTCCACGACAAAAGGCTGAGTGAAATTAGGCAAGGCCAAAACTGAAGTGGAGACCAATTGATCCCTCGGGGCTTGGACAGCTGTTTGAGTGGTGTTGGTCCACACGAACGGGACCCCTTTCTTGAGCAAGTTGAAGAGCGGCCTAAGAAATTGTGCACGCCCTTGATGTCACTTGGTGTTTTCCACTCCACCACTGCATGTATCTTGCTTGGGTCGGTCGCCACTCCTTGTGCGCTGATGACATGGCCTATGTAAGAAAGTTGTTGCTGACCAAATGCACATTTGCTTTCTTTAACTTTCCAATGATCTTGCTGCAACAGTTCTAGGACCTCAGAAGCTTCGGTGTGTGATCTTTCAAAGTCTCACTATACACTAAGATGTCGTCAAATAAAACAAGCACGCCGTGGCGTAACACAAGGCGCAGAGTGCCATGCATCGCACCATTAAATGTGCCCGGTACTCCTGCTAAACCAAACGAGACCACCTTAAATTCATAATGGCCCGAATGTGTTTGGAAGGCCGTCTTGTATTCCTCTCCTTCAGCAATCCAGATTTGGTAGTACCCAGCTTTGAGATCAAGCTTCGAAAACCAGCGTGAGCCATGTAATTCATCAAGCAACTCTTTGATGACGGGCACTGGATACTTGCCTATGACTTTTAGAGCGTTGAGGTGACGATAGTCCACGCACAAACGCCATATTCCATCTTTTTTCTTGAGCAAGATTATCGGAGAAGCAAATGGACTGGAACTTTTCTGAATAACGCTTGCTTTCAATAGTTCTTCCACTTGTCGATCAATTTCATCCTTATGGTCAGGTTTATGCCTGTAGGGCCGAATGTTGATTGGCTGAGCACCAGGGATCAAGGGAATGTGGTGATCGCAGTCATGCCGTGGTGGTAGCCCCTCCAGCTCACCAAAAACTTCTGGGAATTCTGCCAGTACTTCCTGGGTCCAGGCTGGTATAGGATCCTCATTCTCCGGTGTCGAGCTCTCAGGACATAGGTACACAAACATGTGAAACAGCTCCGGCCTTGCATATACTTTGTAACTGCATGAAGTTGAAGGAGTGGGAGGTGGTAGAAGCATAATCATGGCCATGCAAACAGCCCCCCCCCCCGGTGTTGCAAACTGAATAAATTTGGCGCGCCAGTCAACAGTCATGGGGATGTGAGCCTCAAGCCAGTCCATACCTAAAAAAATGGCATCGTACGTGCCGAGAGCTAAAATCTTCATGTCTGTGTGAAATTCACTCCCCTGGGTCCACCATGTGCATTGGGGCACCTGAGTTGTGTAGATGAGCTCACCTCCATCCGCGACACACACCTTATTACAGGAACGAGATAGTGGTTGTGTGCCCGCGATCGTCTTGGCCAGCTCCTGATTGATGAAGGAGGTGGAGCTGCCCAAATCAACAAGCATCAGAACCTCGCATCCTTGGATCCACGCTGTAACTGGAATGCTTTTGGAGCCACGCCCCCAGATAGTGTCGGCCGAGAGATGGCCATGACTGTTTCTAAGACTGCGTCGGTTGGTGATGAAACATCGCCGTCGAGCACTGAGCTGATGCCAAACAGGCCGAGGAGTTCTTCCACGAGGTGCAGTTGGACGGACGTTTGGCAGACGTGCTCTTGGCCCCAGCATTCGCCGCACTTGAAACAAAGCCCACAAGCGCACCGGTAATCACAGAGGGCTTTGAGCTTAGACGGCTCCGAGCGTGCACCGTCCTGGCGTGGTGCATCCGCCAGAGCTCCTTTTAGTCCACGGCGGTCTGTGGCAGTGGAGGACGAGCCGGCGGTGCCGACAATGGCAGAGGTACGCCACTGCAGACGGTTGCCACTGGCGGCCTTGGTGTCGACGGCTGATGCATATCGCCCAACGCCCCATGGATCACCTCTTCTTGCAGGAGCGCGAGAGAACAAGTGGTGTCCAAATCCGGTGTCATATAGGGAACTGGGCTATCTTCTAGTGTCACACAAGGAATTTTCTTTTTGTTAGCAAATATACACGTGCATTGCAATGGGAACAAACACCAAATCCAAGAGATATAGCCTGAAACCTAAGCGATCACATCAATTATTTCATAAAAGTTATGGCGGTATAATATGGCCTAAAACACTACTATAGATTGGGCTATCACTGTCTAACCGTCGTCACCACTGATTTTGTGATCTGTTAGAGTATCTCCAGCCGTTCGGCCCCCCAGGGCACATAAAAATCGCCCCTGGGGGCGAGCCAGCGATTCGTTCGGCGTTGGGGGCGGTATTGCGCCCAGTCGTCGCCCTCAACTCGCCCCCAGTCGCCGGTTTTTGCCCACTTTTGAAGCCCCAGTTCGGCGAAAAAGGCCCATATGTGCGAGAATAGGCCCATATTCGGCATGGTTCGCCGTGGCTCGGCATTCAATTATCAACATAAATATTTTTTATCACATATTTCATCACAGAAAATTCAAATACTTTAACAAAATAGTACAACAACAAATAGTTCAATACAAATTATATAGTTCAACAAATAAAAACTCATATTTCATCACACGTCGCGCCCGGTGTCGCCCTTAAGCCTCCATAGGTGCTCTTGTTGGGTTCTACGATAGGGTGCGTAGACTGCAAATTAAAATTTTCCTACGCGCAGAACATCCAGGAACATGCTACGGGAGATGGATCACAGTTCGTTACCACTAGACGCGCAGTGCCGTGCAGCGAAAGAAGAGTTGGGGCAGCGCGTTCGCGTGGATCGTCTCCTCCTCGTTCTGATCTCCCTCGAACAGCTGGTCGTCCGATCCCACGTACGAGTTCGCCGGAGCGGCACAAGTGCACCGCCTCTAACGGTATCCGTGCGTGCAGGAGGAACACCGTGCGGCGGACTGCTAGGTCCGATCACACAGTCGGCGGCGAGTGGAGGTGGCTATTCGCAACACATGCAAACCCTAGTCGCAGCGCCGAAGCGATCAACCACATGAGTGTGCCGCACCTCCACTTTATATAGGCGTCCGTCGCGGGCTCAATACTTGGGCCTTGCACGGACCCTAAAGCCCAAAGTCTACTCGGTCACGTTCCTAGTCGATTCGGATCACATCCGACCGGTCCTCCTCGAACCGACCTCATAGGTTCCTTCCCTTAAGCGCGCGACCCCTTAGGTTCAAGTCGGCTTGGTCATAGTTCGGATCACCTCCGACCTGCACGGTTGGTAGCAGCCTCTAGCAAGGCGTGCCGACCACCAAGAAGACTATGAAGCTGGTTAGGCGAACCTGCACAACGTGTCACACTTCTGTTCCCTTTGCCACACGATATATGTTGTCGGGCTCAAGGCGAGATTGACATCCTTGTGCTAGCCCGACCTCTTTCTCGTTCCAGTAATACCGACCACAATCCGGATTATCTCATAATCCTTGTCGCATGGCCATGCTTATCCTGGTCGGATCACATGAGGGGCCCAGAGTATATTTCTCCTGATCGGAGGGGCAAATCCCATCTTGCTCGACCATGTCTCACAGCATGGGACTAGACAAACCCGAAACCTACCTTTGTAACTACCCAGTCACGGAGTAGCGTTTGGTTGGCCCAAAGCAAGTCTGTCACCATCCCGAGTACATGCGTCAGCTCAGGTCTTAGGACATAGAACGTATGTTGTACTAGAGACTCACAGATGACATATCGCTGCGTCTCATAGTTGGGTCTGTCCGACTCGCGCCTTATCTCGACTAAGATCCGACTACGTCGAATCCGACCAGACCTTTCCAAGTCCATATGTCACGCCCAATATGCGACCCTATCCAAAAGGAACTCGAAGGTCCCACCAAGGATAGACCCGCATATTGAAACGCTTTTGCAAGGTGGATATCATTACATCAACATTACAAAATAGATGGGGATACATACATAAGGCACGAGTGCCACAAGAATACATCAACATCATATACAAGATCAACATCCGACTACGGATGAAACATAAACAGAAGCTCAAACGACATCCACCCTCCTAGCCCAGGCTGCCGACACGAACCTATCCCCGACCAAGAAGCGGAAGAAGAACTCCAAAACAAGCAAACATCGCTCTCGCGTCATGACCATCGCGAAACCTGTACCTGCAACTGTTGGTGTAGTAATCAGGAGCCACGAGGACTCAAAGAATCCCATTACCATGGGTATCAAGACTAGCAAAGCTTAAAGGAAAGGAAGGGTAAAATGGTGAGGTTGCAGCAGCGACTAAGCATATATGGTGGCTAACATACGCAAATGAGAGCGAGAAGAGAAACAAAGGAACGGCCGTCAACTAGTAATGATCAAGAAGTGATCCTGAACTCCTACTTACGCCGACATAACCCGAAACCGTGTTCTCCTCTCGATCAACCCGAAAAGATACACTCACGGTTCGCACACGGTTGGTGTATTTTAGAAGAGTTTACTTAAAGTTTACTACAACCGATATTAACAAATTCCCATCGCCACATAACCGCTGGCACGGCTCTCGAAAGTTTATACCTGCAGGGTGTCCCAACAGCCCATGATAAGCTCTCGCGATCAACGAAGGATATTCCTTCTCCCCGGGAAGACCCGATCAGTCTCGGAATCCCGGCTACAAGACATTTCGACAATAATAAAACAAGACCAGTAAAGCCGCCCGGATGTGCCGACAAATCCTGATAGGAGCTGCACATATCTCGGTCTCAGGGCACACCGGATGAGCGAGACGTCAGGTTGGCATAGACCCTGATTGCCCAAGGGGTGCCGGACATCGCTCGGTTTGGGCCAACACTTGGAGAAGCACTGGCCCGGGGGGGTAAAATAAAGATGACCCTTGAGAGCGCGACTCCCAAGGGAAAAAGGGCTAGGTGAGGCAAATGTAAAACCAAGGTTAGGCCTTCTTTGGAGGAGTCTTATTCAAAGCGAACTGTCAAGGGGTCCCATAAATCACCCAACCGCGTTAGGGACGCAAAATCCGGGAACATAATACCGATATGACGGAAACTAGGGCGGCAAGAGTGGAACAAAACACCAGGCATAAGGCCGAGCCTTCCACCCTTTACCAAGTATATAGATGCATTAACAATATAAGAGATATTGTGATATCCCAACATAATCCCTGTCCACCATGGAGTAATCTTCAACTTCACCTGCAACTAACAACGCTATAAGAGGGGCTGAGCAAAAGCGGTAACATAGCCAAACAACGGTTTGCTAGGAAGGGTGCAAAGGTTTGAGGCTGACATGGCAAATTGGGAGGCTTGAACAGCAAGTGATAGGTAGCGCAGCATAGCGAAAGAACGAAGCAACTAGCATAGCAATGATAGTAGTGAGATCCAAGGTGACGGTCATCTTGCCTGAAATCCCGCAAGGAAGAAGAACGAGTCCATGAAGAAGACGAAGCCACGAAGACGAACCAAGCGTAGATGAACGAATCGTCACGATCGCAACGAAACGGGAACTATCGAGAGAAGCACACAACTGTTGGGGAACGTAGTAATTTCAAAAAAATTTCCTACGATCACGCAAGACCATGGTGATGGCATAGCAACGAGAGGGGAGAGTGTCCGTCCACGTACCCTCGTGAGACCGAAAGCGGAAGCGTTATAACAACGCTGTTGATGTAGTCGACGTCTTCACGATCCGACCGATCCAAGCACCGAACGTCGGCACCTCCGAGTTACGCACACGTTCGCTCGATGGCGATCCCGGACTCGATCCAGCAAAGTGTCGGGATGAGTTCCGTCAAGACGACGGCGTGGTGGCGATGTTGATGCTCCACCGACGCAGGGCTTCGCCTAAGCTCATGACGATATGACTTCTCCGGCAGAAGCCGCTAAGCTCATGACGATATGACCGAAGTGGAATATGGTGGAAGGGGCACCGCACACGGCTAAGGAAAGATCCGTAGATCAACTTGTGTGTCATGGGGTGCCCCTGCCCCAGATATAAAGGAGCCAAGGAGGGTGCGGCCAGCCTTGGGAGGCGCTGCCGAGGAGTCCTACACCCACCGGGAGTAGGACTCCCCCTCCTAGTTGGATTAGGATTGGAGGAGGGAAGAGGAAGGGCGCCGCCCCTCTCCTGTCCTATTCGGACTAGAGGGGAGGGGCGCAGCCCACCTGGCCGGCCCTTCCTCTTCTCTCTTATGGCCCATTAAGGCCCATAGACCTCCCGGGGTTCCGTAACCTCCGGTACTCCGTAAATTCGATTTCACTCGGAACACTTCCGATGTCCAAATGTAGGCTTCCAATATATCAATCTTTATGTCTCGACCATTTGAGACTCCTCGTCATGTCCGTGATCACATCCGGGACTCGAACAACCTTCGTGCATCAATACTTATAAACTCATAATGAACTGCCATCGAAGCGTTAAGCGTGCGGACCCTACGGGTTCGAGAACTATGTAGACATGACCTAGAACCATTCTCGGTCAATAACCAATAGCGGAACCTGGATGCCCATATTGGTTCCTACATATTCTACGAAGATCTTTATCGGTCAAACCGCATAACGACATACGTTGTTCCTTTGTCATCGGTATGTTACTTACCCGAGATTCGATCGTCGGTATCCAATACCTAGTTCAATCTCGTTACGGTAAGTCTCTTTACTCGTTCCGTAATACATCATCTCACAACTAACTCATTAGTTGTAATGCTTGCAAGGCTTAAGTGATGTGTATTACCGAGAAGGCCTAGAGATACCTCTCCAACAATCGGAGTGACAAAACCTAATCTCAAATACGCCAACCCAACAAGTACCTTTGGAGACACCAGTAGTACTCCTTTATAATCACCCGATTCGTTGTGGCGTTTGGTAGTACCAAAGTGTTCCTCCGTAAACGGAGTTGCATAATCTCATAGTTACAGGAACATGTATGAGTCATGAAGAAAGCATTAGCAACATACTAAGCGATCAAGTGCTAAGCTAACGGAATGGGTCATGTCAATCACATCATTCTCCTAATGAAGTGATCCCATTAATCAAATGACAACACATGTCTATGGTTAGGAAACATAACCATCTTTGATTAATGAGCTAGTCCAATAGAGGCATACTAGTGACTATCTGCTTGTCTATGTATTCACACATGTATTATGTTTCCGGTTAATACAATTCTAGCATGAATAATAAACATTTATCATGGTATAAGGAAATAAATAATAACTTTATTATTGCCTCTAGGGCATATTTCCTTCAGCTCCCACTTGCACTAGAGTCAATAATCTAGATTACAAAGTAATGATCCTAACACCCATGGAGTCTTGGTGCTGATCATGTTTTGCTCGTGGAAGAGGCTTAGTCAACCGGTCTCGCAACATTCAGATCCGTATGTATTTTGCAAATCTCTATGTCTCCCACTTGGACTTGGTCCCGAATGGAATTGAAGCGTCTCTTGATATGCTTGGTCCTCTTGTGAAATCTGGATTCCTTTGCCAAGGCAATTGCACCAAGATTGTCACGAGAAGATCTTCATCGGTCCCGATGCACTAGGTATGACACCTAGATCGAAATGAACTCTTTCATCCGCACTCCTTCATTTGCTGCTTCAAGCAGCTATGTACTCCGCTTCACATGTAGATCCCGCCACGACGCTTTGTTTAGAACTGCACCAACCGACAGCTCCACCGTTTAATAAAAACACGTATCCGGTTTGCGATTTAGAATCGTCCGGATCGGTGTCAAAGCTTGCATCGACGTAACCATTTACGACTAGCTCTTTGTCACCTCCATATATGAGAAACATATCCTTAGTCCTTTTCGTATTTCAGATGTTCTTGACCGCTGTCCAATGATCCACTCTGGATTACTTTGGTACCTTCCTGCCAAGCTTACAGCTAAGCATACGTCGGTCCGGTACACAGCATTGCATACATGATAGAGCCTATGGCTGAAGCATAGGAACATCTTTCATTTTCTCTATCTTCTGCTGTGGTCGGGCATTGAGTCGACTCAATCTTACACCTTGTAATCTGGTAAAAACCTTTCTTTGCCTGATCCATTTTGAACTTTTTCAAAACTTTATCAAGGTATGTGCTTTGTGAAAGTCCAATTAAGCGTCTTGATCTATCTCTATAGATCTTGATGCCCAATATGTAAGCAGCTTCACCGAGGTCTTTCATTGAAAAACTTTTATTCAAGTATCCTTTTATGCTATCCAGAAATTCTATATCATTTCCAATCAATAATATGTCGTCCACATATAATATCGAAATGCTCTGAGCTCCCACTCACTTTCTTGTAAATACAGAGCTTCTCCAAAAGTCTGTATAAACCCATATGCTTTGATCACACTATCAAAGCGTTTATTCCAACTCCGAGAGGCTTGCACTGACCATAAATTGATCGCTGGAGCTTGCACACTTTGTTAGTACCCTTTGGATCGACAAAACCTTCTGGTTGCATCATATACAACTCTTCTTCTAGAAATCCATTCAAGAATGCAGTTTTACATCCATTTGCCAAATTTCATAATCATAAAATGCGGCAATTGCTAACATGATTCGGACAGACTTAAGCATCGCCACGGTGAGAAAGTCTCATCGTAGTCAACCCCTTGAACTTGTCGAAAACCTTTCGCAACAAGTCGAGCTTTGTAGACAGTTATATTACCATCAGCGTCGGTCTTCTTCTTAAAGATCCATTTATTTTCAATGGCTTGCCGATCATCGGGCAAGTCAACCAAAGTCCATACTTTGTTCTCATACATGGATCCCATCTCAGATTTCATGGCTTCCAGCCATTTTGCGAATCTGGGCTCACCATCGCTTCTTCATAGTTTGTAGGTTCGCCATGGTCAAGTAACATGACTTCCGAATAAGATTACCGTACCACTCGTGCGTATTTTACTCTGGTTGACCTCGAGGTTCATAGTAACTTGATCTCAAGCTTCATGATCATCATCATTAGTTTCCTCACTAATTGGTGTAGTTGTCACAGAACCATTTCTTGTGATGAACTACTTTCCAATAAGGGAGTAGATACTGATTATCTCATCAAGTTCTACTTTCCTCCCACTCACTTCTTTCGAGAGAAACTCTTTCTCTAGAAAGGATCCGAATTAGCAACGAAAATCTTGCCTTCAGATCTGTGATAGAAGGTGTACCCAACAGTCTCCTTTGGGTATCCTATGAAGACACATTTTTCGATTTGGGTTCGAGCTTATCTGGTTGAAGTTTCTTTACATAAGCATCGCAGCCCCAAACTTTAAGAAACGACAACTTTGGTTTCTTGCCAAACCACAGTTCATAAGGCGTCGTCTCAACGGATTTTGACGGTGTCCTATTTAACGTGAATGCGGCCGTCTCTAAAGCATAACCCCAAAACGATAGCGGTAAATCGAAATAGACATCATAGATCGCACCATATCTAGTAAAGTACGATTCGACGTTCGGACACACCATTTCTCTGTGGTGTTCCGGTGGCGTGAGTTGCGAAACTATTCCACATTGTTTCAAATGTAAACCAAACTCGTAACTCAAATATTCTCCTCCACGATCAGATCGTAGAAACTTTATTTTCTTGTTACGATGATTTTCCACTTCACTCTGAAATTCTTTGAACTTTTCAAATGTTTCAGATTTGTGTTTCATTAAGTAGATATACCCATATCTGCTCAAATCATCTGTGAAGGTGAGAAAATAACGATACCCGCGCGTGCCTCAACATTCATTGGACCACAAACATCGGTATGTATGATTTCCAACAAATCAGTTGCTCGCTCCATAGTTCCGAGAACGGCGTTTTGGTCATCTTGCCCATGAGGCACGGTTCGCAAGTACCAAGTGATTCATAATCAAGTGATTCCAGAAGCCCATCAGTATGGAGTTTCTTCATGCGTTTTACACCGATATGACCTAAACGGCAGTGCCACAAATAAGTTGCACTATCATTATCAACTCTGCAATTTTTGGCTTCAACATTATGAATATGTGTATCACTACTGTCGAGATTCAACAAGAATAGACCATTCTTCAAGGGTGCATGACCATAAAAGATATTACTCATATAAATAGAACAACCATTATTCTCTGATTTAAATGAATAACCGTCTCGCATTAAACAAGATCCAGATATAATGTTCATGCTCAACGCCGCACCAAATAACAATTATTTAGGTCTAAAACTAATCCCAAGGTAGATGTAGAGGTAGCGTGCCGACCGCGATCACATTGACTTTGGAACCATTTCCCAGCGCATCGTCACCTCGTCCTTTGCGGTGCTCGTCTATTCCGTAGTCCCTGTTTGAGTTGCAAATATTAGCAATGAACCAGATCAAATACCAGTGCTACTACGAGCTCTAGTAAGGTACACATCAATAACATGTATATCACATATACCTTTGTTCACCTTGCCATCCTTTTATCCGCCAAATACTTGGGGCAGTTCCGCTTCCAATGTCGATCGCTTGCGGTAAAACACTCGCTTTAGTGCTTAGGTCCAGACTTGGGTTTCTTCTCTTGATCAGCAACTTTCTTGCTGTTCTTTTGAAGTTTCCTTCTTCTTTCCTTTGCCCTTTTCTTGAAACTAGTGGTCTTGTTGACCATCAACACTTGATGCTCTTTCTTGATTTCTACTTCATGCTTTTAGCATCGCGAAGAGCTCAGAATTGTCTTAGTCATTCCTTGCATATTATAGTTCATCACGAAGCTCTTGTAGCTTGGTGGCGTGATTGGAGAATTCATCAATGACACTATCATCCGGAAGATTAACTCCCAGCTGAATTAAGTGATTGTTATACCCGGACATTTTGAGTATGTGCTCACCGACGTAACTATTCTCCTCCATCTTGCAGCTATAGAACTTATTGGAGACTTCATATCTCTCAATCCGGGCATTTGCTTGAAATATTAACTTCAACTCTGGAACATCTCATATGCTCCATGACGCTTCAAAACGTCGTTGAAGACCCGGTTCTAAGCCGTAAAGCATGGCACATCGAACTATTGAGTAGTCATCAGCTTTGCTTTGCGGACGTTCACAACTTCGGCTCAAGATCTGCAGCAGGCTGTCACCCAGCGGTGCTTCCAGGCGTAATTTTTCCGTGCAGCAATGAGGATAATCCTCAAATTCGGACCCAGTCCGTGTAATTGCTACCATCATCTTTCAACTTTGCTTTCTCAAGGAACGCATTAAAATTCAACGGAACAACAGACGAGCCATCTATCTACATTAAACATAGACAAGCAAAATACTATCGGTACTAAGTTCATGATAAATTTAAGTTCAATTAATCATATTAAAAACTCCCACTTAGACAGACATCTCTCTAGTCATCTAAGTGATCACGTGATCCAAATCAACTAAACCATGTCCGATCATCACGTGAGACGGAGTAGTTTTAATGGTGAACATCACTATGTTGATCATATCTACTATATGATTCACGTTCGACCTTCGGTCTCCGTGTTCCGAGGCCATATCTGTTATATGCTAGGCTCGTCAAGTTTAACTTGAGTATTCAGCGCGTGCAACTGTTTTGCACCCGTTGTAGATGGACGAGAACTTATCACACCCGATCATCACGTGGTGTCCGGGTACTACTGAACTTTGGCAACGGTGCATACTCGGGAGAACACTTCTTGATAATTTTAGTGAGAGATCATCTTATAATGCTACCGTCAATCAAAGCAAGATAAGATGCATAAAGGATAAACATCACATGCAATCAATATAAGTGATATGATATGGTCATCATCATCTTGTGCTTGTGATCTCCATCGCCAAGCACCGCCATGATCACCATTGTCACCGGCGCGACACCTTGATCTCCATCGTAGCATCGTTGTCGTCTCGCCAACTATTGCTTCTACGACTATCGCTACTGCTTAGTGATAAAGTAAAGCAATTACATGGCGTTGCATTTCATACAATAAGCGACAACCATATGGCTCCTGCCAGTTGCCGATAACTCGGTTACAAAACATGATCATCTCATACAATAAAATATAGCATCACGTCTTGACCACATCACATCACATCATGCCCTGCAAAAACAAGTTAGATGTCCTCTACTTTGTTGTTGCAAGTTTTACGTGGCTGCTACGGGCTGAGCAAGAACCGTTCTTACCTACGCATCAAAACCACAACGATAGTTTGTCAAGTTGGTGCTGTTTTAACCTTCGCAAGGACCGGGCGTAGCCACACTCGGTTCAACTAAAGTGAGAGAGACAGACACCGCCGGTCACCTTTAAGCAACGAGTGCTCGGGCGGTGAAACCAGTCTCGCGTAAGCGTCTGCGTAATGTCGGTCCGGGCGCTTCATCTCACAATACCGCTGAACCAAAGTATGACATGCTGGTAAGCAGTATGACTTATATCGCCCACAACTCACTTGTGTTCTACTCGTGCATATGACATCAACGCATAAAACCAGGCTCGATACCATTTGTTGGGGAACGTAGTAATTTCAAAAAATTTCCTACGATCACGCAAGACCATGGTGATGGCATAGCAACGAGAGGGGAGAGTGTCCGTCCACGTACCCTCGTAGACTGAAAGCGGAAGCGTTATAACAACGCGGTTGATGTAGTCGTACGTCTTCACGATCCGACCGATCCAAGCACCGAACGACGGCACCTCCGAGTTACGCACACGTTCGCTCGATGGCGATCCCGGACTCGATCCAGCAAAGTGTCGGGATGAGTTCCACAAGACGACGGCGTGGTGACGATGTTGATGCTCCACCGACGCAGGGCTTCGCCTAAGCTCCACGACAATATGACTTCTCCGGCGCAGAGCTTCGCCTAAGCTCCGCGACGATATGACCGAAGTGGAATATGGTGGAAGGGGGCACCGCACACGGCTAAGGAAAGATCCGTAGATCAACTTGTGTGTCATGGGGTGCCCCCTGCCCCCGTATATAAAGGAGCCAAGGGGGTGCGGCCAGCCTTGGGAGGCGCTGGAGGAGTCCTACTCCCACCGAGTAGGACTCCCCTCTCTAGTTGGATTAGGATTGGAGGAGGGAAGAGGAAGAGGCGCCGCCCCTCTCTTGTCCTATTCGGACTAGAGGGGAGGGGCGCGCAGCCCACCTGGCCGGCCCTTCCTCTTCTCTCTTATGGCCCATTAAGGCCCATAGACCTCCCGGGGTTCCGTAACCTCCGGTACTCCGAAATTTCGATTTCACTCGGAACACTTCCGATGTCCAAATGTAGGCTTCAATATATCAATCTTTATGTCTCGACCATTTCGAGACTCCTCGTCATGTCCGTGATCACATCCGGACTCGAACAACCTTCGTGCATCAATACTTGTAAACTCATAATGAACTGTCATCGAAGCGTTAAGCGTGCGGACCCTACGGGTTCGAGAACTATGTAGACATGACCTAGAACCATTCTCGGTCAATAACCAATAGCGGAACCTGGATGCCCATATTGGTTCCTACATATTCTACGAAGATCTTTATCGGTCAAACCGCATAACGACATCGTTGTTCCCTTTGTCATCGGTATGTTACTTACCCGAGATTCGATCGTCGGTATCCAATACCTAGTTCAATCTCGTTACGTAAGTCTCTTTACTCGTTCCGTAATACATCATCTCACAACTAACTCATTAGTTGTAATGCTTGCAAGGCTTAAGTGATGTGTATTACCGAGAAGGCCTAGAGATACCTCTCCAACAATCGGAGTGACAAAACCTAATCTCAAATACGCCAACCCAACAAGTACCTTTGGAGACACCTGTAGTACTCCTTTATAATCACCCGATTCGTTGTGACGTTTGGTAGTACCAAAGTGTTCCTCCGTAAACGGAGTTGCATAATCTCATAGTTACAGGAACATGTATGAGTCATGAAGAAAGCATTAGCAACATACTAAACGATCAAGTGCTAAGCTAACGGAATGGGTCATGTCAATCACATCATTCTCCTAATGAAGTGATCCCATTAATCAAATGACAACACATGTCTATGGTTAGGAAACATAACCATCTTTGATTAATGAGCTAGTCCAGTAGAGGCATACTAGTGACTATCTGTTTGTCTATGTATTCACACATGTATTATGTTTCCGGTTAATACAATTCTAGCATGAATAATAAACATTTATCATGGTATAAGGAAATAAATAATAACTTTATTATTGCCTCTAGGGCATATTTCCTTCAACAACATGGTAAACACACCACACATGAACAAGGCATGATGCACAACAAGCATGATGCATGACAAAGCTACATGAAGCTACTCATGGCAAGAGATGATGCAAACAAGAGCAACACATCAAAGCAAGTTTAAATGAGGCCGGGAACAACATATAACAATTCCGGTAAGTCCTCATATGCAAATTTCGAAATTGGTTCAGATCTGAATAAACCTTATGTTCAAGTTGTTAAACAGCAAGTTAAGATGCACCAAGATGATCTACACGAAATTCTAGTCAAGTTACATATAAAGTTCATTAGATTCGGAGCTACGGCCTAGAAGATATGAGCAAAACAAGTTAAACGTGGCATTGATGCAAAATGCATACAAACATCAAGCAAACACCTCAAAACAAGGATGCAACATGATAATATTAAACTACATGCAAAATCAAGCAAGTTTCATATAGAGCACACTCAGAACGGAGCAACGGTTCAACACATACACATGAAACAAGTCATGACAACAATCTGTCCAAAACAGCAACTAGGCATATTGCAAGCATCAAAACACTATGCTACAGCATCTTAACATGATAACACAAGGCATGGACGTGAAGTACAGGTAAAGCATGACAAAACATGAACACTGAGCTATCTCCAGAAACAACTAGAACATTCTCAAAAAGACATGGCAAGATTGCATATAATATCAGGTTCACAGAATTAGCAGAATTTATAGGACATGGCAGAAATAACATCAGGTTGCAATGTTTAGAGCTATCAAACAACATGCTACAGGAACTTATCATGGCAAACAAAGGCATGGAATGAATCTACTAATTGCATAGAACAAATGTCCCTTACTGACCATGACCCAAAAAGGATCAGAAAATATGATGGCACCCATGTAAACATGGCAAGTTATATTACAGATTCATACATGGCAGGAACAACGATAAGTAGGCATGTTGGTGAGCTTGAACCACTCACCACAGAGCAATACATGGCATCGCAAGGCAACCAACAGTAAGAAGACATGTTTATGAAACTAAACATGGCAAGAGCAAGTTCATAGGGTGCATGGATCACTAGCAAGGCACATGGCAACAACTGAACATAATGTTAACAGGCTGACAGCAACATTATATAGCAAATTTGGAGCAAGATTACGACAAGCTACAGCAGGCTATAAATGCAACCAGGGGCATGGATGGATAGAGCATAACATGTATAACAAAACATCCTTAGTGAACATCTCCAGATTATGCATAGAATGACTTGTAGGAGCAGGTTAACTTAGCATCATGATATAGCAGATTCAGACATGCAAAACAGCAACAACAAGTACCCTACTTAAAAAGCTTGATGCACTCACTACACAACTCACAAAAAATACATGGCAATCACCACTGTGAAGATGGCATGGCATAGATCAAAACACATGTAGACATCAACCTCATAGGATGCACACATCAACCATGGCAAAAATGACAAATCATCAAGTTGTAACAGTTCCAGCAGGTTAACATCATATAGCACTCTTGCAACGAAGATTCAGGCATCAAGATGAACTCAAATGAACATGATGCAATGGAATAAATGAAGTACTCGTCGAGACGAACAATTCGGTATATTACACGCACGAAACGGAGCTACGGATGCAGAGATACAAAGCGATGAACATGGCATGATGATGTGCAAAATCTGGGACTTAGAAGAATTTAGACCTCCGAAAACTGGACGACGCGGATCGGGACGGAGGGGTCCAGGGCGGAGACGCGCGTTTGGTTCCGGGACGGGTGGATCTCATCCCACCCGTCCGGATCTGGGACGGGGCGGTGACCAGCGATCGGCGGCGAGCGGGGCGGCAGCCCGGCGAGGGCCGTGTGGCGCGCGGCGGAGTGGGAGGCGGCGAGGTCGGAGGGCCTAAGCGGCGGCGAGCAAGGCCACCGGCGGCGGCGGCGGCGCATGCTGAGGCGGCGGCGGCGCGGCCGGGCGCGGGCGGCGCGCGATGCTCCGTGAGTGTGGAGCTCGGGAGGCGGCGGGGACGGCGGACTGGCAGGCGGGCGGCGGGCGGCGGCGGCGCGCCACGTGGCGGCTCGGATGGGCGCGGGCGGCGCTGGACATGTCCGGCGCGGGGTGGACATGTCCGGCGGCTGGAGGAGGAAGAGGCTAGGGTTAGGGGGGAATCATCCGCGAATTTCGGGGGAGATGGCATATTTATAGATAGAGGGAGCTAGGAGAGTCCAAATGAGGAGCGGTTTTCGCCCACACGATCGTGATTGAACGACCGAGAGCATGGTGGGGGCTAGGATGGGTTTTGGGCCACTTTGGAAGGGTGTTGGGCTGCAAGACAAAGAAGGCTTTTACGGTTACCCAGTTAACCGTTGGAGTACCTAACGACCTCCAAATGGCACGAAACTTGACAGGCGGTCTACGGGTGCTATACCAAGGCCGCTTGGCAAACCTCGGTCCATTCCGAGACCGTTTAACACCCGCACATGAAAAGAGGTAAAAGGGGGCGCCGGGGGACATAGGAGTGCCGGATTGCAAAACGGACAACGGGGAAAATGCTCGGCTGCATGAGAAGAACACGTATGCAATGCAACGCACATGATGACATGATATGAAATGCAGATGATGACGTGGCAAAGTGCAACACGCAAGCAAATGACATGGCAACGACGACGAATAACTGGATGACACCTGGCGCATCGGATCCGGGGCATTACACCATATTATCTGGTTAGCATCCAATGCTCCATGGCTAGTGAGACCAAGCCATCGACCGTGTCATATGCCAGTCTAGTCGGCTGCGCGTCCACCCAGCCCTTTCGACTAGGGACCTTTTAGGACAGTCATCATATAATGCATAGTCCCACAAACAAGTCACATACTTGCTGATACACATCATTGATAATGTCCAAGGACTATCTTTATTCATAAACACATAGGAAATATCATCATGCATGATTGCCTCTAGGGCATATCTCCAACATTCTCCCACTTGCACTAGTCAATCAAATAGACATCGAATGCCCATAGCTCTAACGTGCCCCTCATGCTTGGGTTGTGGAAGCGGCTTAGTCAACGGATCTGCAACGTTTGCATCCGTGTGAATCTTGCATAACTCTACATCACCATTCTTTACGATCTTTCATATCAGGTGATATTTCCGATCTATGTGTCTAACCTTGTGGTGATTCCTCGGCTCCTTGGCTTGTGCGATGGCACCAGAATTATCACAATAAAGGTCCAACGATTTCACCGAGGCTGGGAAAATACCAAGATCATCCAGAAAATGCCGGATCCAAACACCTTCCTTTGCGCTTCACAAGCCGCAATGTATTCGCTTGGTAGAATCGCCACCGTATCCTGCTTGGAACTCATCCAATGCACTGCTCCTCCATTCAGGGCGTACGAATCCGGACAGTGATCGACAATCATCTCTGCCGGTTTGGAAACTAGCATCGACGTAACCCCTTATGACGAGCTCTTCCTCACCTCCATAAACTAGGAACATCTCTTTAGTCCTTTTCGGTACTTCAAAATAGTCTTTACCGCTACCCAAAGACTCTCACAGGTTGGCCAATATCTACTTGTTAGGCTTATTGCAAAAGCAACATCAGGCCTTGTACATATCATGGCATACATGATGGATCCGATTGCCGAGGCATACGGAATCCTACTCATCCTGCTTCGCTCATCAGATGTCAAAGGACTCTGAGTCTCGCTTAGCCTTATACCATGTGAGAGTGGCAAGAACCCTTTCTTCGCCTCACTCATGTTGAACCGCTTCAACACTTTATCTATGTACGTGCTCTGGCTTAGGCCGAGCAGCCTCCTTGATCTATCTCTATAGATCTTAATGCCTAAAATATAGACTGCCTCACCAAGGTCCTTCATCGAAAACTTGTCATTCAATGATCCCTAGACCGAGTTTAACATCGAAACATCATTCCCGATCAGTAGTATGTCGTCCACATACAAGATCAAAAACACTATCGAGCTCCCACTTAACTTCTTGTATAAACAAGAATCCTCTTCGCTTTTGATGAAACCGAGACCAGTGACAACCTCATCAAAACGAATGTTCCAACTCCGAGATGCTTGCTTCAACCCATAAATGGATTTCTTGAGCTTGCATACCTTACTAATGCTAGTCGGATCGACAAAACCCTCGAGCTGTATCATATACACGTCCTCGGTTAAATTTCCGTGAAGGAAAGCCGTTTTGACATCCATCTGCCATATCTCGTAATCGAAATATGCAGCTATAGCAAGTATGATCCTCACCAATTTCAGCATCGCTACCGGCGAGTAAGTCTCGTCGTAGTCAATTCCTTGAACTTGTCCATAACCTTTAGCGACAAGCCGAGCTTTGTGGATCTGAACATTTCCATCCACATCAGTTTTCTTCTTAAAGACCCATTTGCAACCAATGGCAGTTACGCTAGGTGGCGGATCAACCAAGTCCCAGACTTGATTCTCATCCATGGACTTTAACTCGGATCTCATGGCCTCCAGCCATGCCTCGGAATCTGGGCTCACCATCGCTTCCGCATATGTGGCCGGCTCGTCGCTTTCTATCAACAATACATTGCGCACTCTGCGCAATCTCTCCGACCTCCGTGGTTCCGGTGCCGCTTCCACTACGGGTTCCTTGACAGACTCCGGTATGATCTCATCACCAGCCGAGCCGTCCCCGAGTGATCCTCGAATTTCTTCGAGTCGAACCGTCCTCCCACTGGCCTCCCGACTGAGAAACTCTTTCTCAAGGAAAACCCCGTTCCGAGCAACAAACACTTTGTTCTCTTCACGGTTGTAGAAGCTATATCCCAAGGTTTCCCTCGGATATCCCACGAATATGCATTTATCCGACTTGGGTGTAAGCTTGTCTGACATAAGTCGCTTGACAAATGTTTCACAACCCCAAATATTTAGAAAAGACAAACTGGGAGTCTTCCCAATCCACATCTCATGTGGTGTCTTGTCTACGGATTTTGATGGTACCCTGTTAAGTGTGAAAGCTGCAGTTTCTAGAGCGTATCCCCAAAATGACAAGGGTAAATCCGATTTGCTCATCATAGACCGGACCATGTCCAACAAGGTCCTATTCCTCCGTTCCGACATGCCGTTTCTCTGTGGCGTACCCGGAGGTGTGAGCTGAGGTACTATACCTCGACTTTTCAGATGATCATCAAACTCCTGGCTCATGTACTCACCTCCACGATCAGATCACAGAAGCTTTATAGTCTTGCCGAGCTGATTCTCAACCTCGTTCTGAAACTCTTTGAACTTTTCAAAAGTCTCTGACTTGTGCCTCATCAAATAGATATATTGAAAGTGCAACTATCCCTAGGTGGTTTTGGAAATTCATAACAACATATAGCTCATTGAGCTAATGCTATTCCAAGATGAACATTTCAGGAAAGCTCAATGAATGGCATGGCATGGATGATGAAAGTGGATCCCTCAAAATACTAATGACAAAGGATTGGCTCAAGCTCAAAAGCTCAAGACTCTTCATTTTATATTTTAGTGATTCAAGATCACATTGAGTCTATAGGAAAAGCCAATACTATCAAGGAGGGATGAGGTGTTGCTTAATGAGCCTCTTGCTTCATGTGCTTAGTGATATGCTCCAAAACCCTCAGCTACTTTCTCACATCCACATATGACCTAAACCTAAAGCCAAAATCGGTCTCACCGATTCTTCCTATCCGGCGCCACCGATTCCATAAGTCATAGCCACTGCCACAAACCCTAGGCAAATCGGTTCTACCGATAGGGATCTTGGTCTCACCGAGATGGGATTGTAATCTCTCTGTTTCCTTCTCGTAACTTTTTGCTCTCACCGAAAGAGCGGATCGGTCCCACCGAGATTGCAATGTAAACTCTCTGTTTTCCTTTTGTAACATTTCGGTCTCACCGAAAAGAGCAAATCGGTCCCAGCGAGTTTACCTGACCAACTCTCTGGTTAGCTAATTACCAAAATCGGTCTCACCGAGTTTGTGTAATCGGTCTCACCGAGATTACGTTATGCCCTAACCCTAACCATATCGGTCCTACCGAGATGCAAGTCAGTCCCACCAAAAACCCTAACGGTCACTAGGTTTACTAAAATCGGTCTGACCGAGTTTGTTGATTCGGTCCCACCGAGATTGGTAAATTGTGTGTAATGGTTAGATTTTGTGTGGAGGCTATATATACCCCTCCACCTCCTCTTCATTCGTGGAGAGAGCATCAAAACAAACCTACACTTCCAACTTACCATTTCTGAGAGAGAACCACCTACTCATGTGTTGAGACCAAGATATTCCATTCCTACCATATGAATCTTGATCTCTAGCCTTCCCCAAGTTGCTTTCCACTCAAATCTTCTTTCCACCAGATTCAAATCCTATGAGAGAGAGTTGAGTGTTGGGGAGACTATCATTTGAAGCACAAGAGCAAGGAGGTCATCATCAACACACCATTTGTTACTTCTTGGAGAGTGGTGTCTCCTAGATTGGCTAGGTGTCACTTGGGAGCCTCCGACAAGAATGTGGAGTTGAACCAAAGAGTTTGTAAGGGCAAGGAGATCGCCTACTTCGTGAAGATCTACCGCTAGTGAGGCAAGTCCTTCGTGGGCGACGGCCATGGTGGGATAGACAAGGTTGCTACTTCGTGGACCCTTCGTGGGTGGAGCCCTCCGTGGACTCAAAGAACTGCTACCCTTCGTGGGTTGAAGTCTCCATCAACGTGGAGGTGCGATAGCACCACCTATCGGAACCACGCCAAAAACATCTGTGTCTCCAATTGCGTTTGAATCCTCCAAACCCTTCCCTTTACTTTCTTGCAAGTTGCATGCTTTAATTTCCGCTGCTCATACACTCTTTGCATGCTTGCTTGAATTGTGTGATGATTGCTTGACTTGTCCTAAGATAGCTAAAATCTGCCAAACTCTAAAACTGGGAAGAGGCTAAGTTTTTAATTGGTCAATTAGTCTAATCACCCCCCTCTAGACATACTTCAAGGTCCTACAAGTGGTATCAGAGCCTTGGTCTCCATTTGCTTTGATTTCCATAGCTTTTGGTGTTCATAGCCTTGGTTTCACAACCTAGGAGAGTATGGCATCTAGCGAGGGAAATTATCACCGTAGAGGTCCTTACTTTGATGGTACTAATTTTGCTAGTTGGAAGCATAAGATGAAAATGCATATTCTCGAACATAACCCCGCCGTTTGGGCAATTATTTGTATTGGCTTGCAAGGTGAATTCTTTGATGGGAGAGAGTCGAACCGTGAAGCTAATGCGGAAGAATTGAAGATGTTGCAATACCACGCTCAAGCTTGTGATATCATCTTCAACGGATTGTGCCCCGAAGAATTCAACAAAATCAGCCGTCTTGAGAATGCAAAGGAAATTTGGGATACTTTGATTGATATGCATGAAGGTACCTAATCCGTCAAGGAATCCAAGTTGGATGTGCTCCAAAGTCAGCTTGACATGTTCAAAATGAAGGATGGTGAAGGTGTCGCTGAAATGTACTCTAGGCTTGCACTTATCACAAATGAGATTGCCGGCTTAGGGAGTGAAGAGATGACTGATAGATTCATCATCAAGAAGATCCTAAGAGCATTGGATGGAAAGTATGATACCGTGTGCACATTGATGCAAATGATGCCAAACTACAAAGATCTCAAGCCAACAGAAGTCATTGGAAGAATTGTTGCTCATGAGATGTCACTTAAGGATAAGGAGGAACTTCACAACAAGTCAAGTGGTGCTTACAAAGCCTCAAGTGAAGCCCCCACATCATCAAGTGGGAAACACACCTTCAATGAAGAATTGAGCTTAATGGTGAAGAACTTCAACAAATTCTACAAGAGTAGAAGCAAAGAAAGAAGCTCCAAGTCAAGGTCTTACAATGACAAAAGATCTTCTAGTCGAGAGCGAAATTGCTACAATTGTGGGAGACCCGGACACTATTCCAATGAGTGTACGGCACCCTACAAAAGAAGAGAAGACTCTCCAAAAAGAAGAAGTAGAAGAGAAGAATCACCTCCAAGAGAGAGGAGGAGTAGAGATGATCATTATGAACGAAGATCCTCACGGAGAAGCAAGGATTCGGAAAGGAAGGACAAGTCATCAAAGAGCTACACAAAACGAAGACATCAAGCTCATGTTGGTGAATGGGTATACGGCTCCGACTCCGACCATCACTCCGAGAGAAGCTATCACTCCGACTCCGACCATCACTCCGAGAGAAGCTATCACTCCGACTCCGAATATACTCAAGATGAAGGTGTTGCCGGTCTAGCACTTGTGTCAACCAACTCCTACGACATATTTGAATCACCAAATGAAGGAATTGGTAGATGCTTCATGGCCAAAGGTCCTAAGGTAACACACCCCGAGTATGTTAATTTTGATGTTGATGAAGATGACTTGCTAGGTGATGATGATTTACTTGTTGACAACTCTAGTGATGAATACTATGATGAAACGTCAATTAATCATGCTAATCAAGTTGAAACGAATGACAATGATAAGGAGAAAATTGAGCGTCTAACCAAAGAACTAAACACTCTTAAGTTAGCTCATGAAACTATCTTTGAAGATCATCGAGAACTTTTGAGGGCTCATGAGAAGTTACGCTTTGAAAAGCTCAATCTTGAGCAAGAGCATGAGTTCTCCATTCACAGATCGCATCTGAACTCCATTCACGCCGAATTTTCTGATCTGACCGATCTCATCGATCATCACGAATCCGATTCGGATTTACGTTTCACTGTTAACCCCGATGGCGGATAACCGACCGGTAGGGGTAGATCGTGTCACGACCTCATCGATCCCGATTTACAGAAAACATAGCCTCAACGATCCCCATGTGCAGTTGATCACATCAACCGTGCACATAGCCGATCTCTTCAAGGATAACAGATCTCATCTGCCGCCTCCACATATCTAATATGCATACGATCTAAAACCAAATCCTATAGCAGAGGCTTTGATACCACTGTTGGGTTCTATGGTAGGGTGCGTAGACTGCAAATTAAAATTTTCCTACGCGCAGAACATCCAGGAACATGCTACGGGAGAAGGATCACAGTTCGTTACCACTAGACGCGCAGTGTCGTGCAGCGGAAGAAGAGTTGGGGCAGCGCGTTCGCGTGGATCGTCTCCTCCTCGTTCTGATCTCCCTCGAATAGCCTGTCGTCCGATCCCACGTACGAGTTCGCCGGAGCGGCGCAAGTGCACCGCCTCTAACGATATTCACGCGTGCAGGAGGAACACCGTGCGGCGGACTGCTAGGTCCGATCACACAGTCGGCGGCGAGTGGAGGTGGCTATTCGCAACACATGCAAACCCTAGTCGCAGCGCCGAAGTGATCAACCACATGAGTGTGCCGCACCTCCACTTTATATAGGCGTCCGTCGCGGGCTCAATACTAAGGCATTGCACGGACCCTAAAGCCCAAAGTCTACTCGGTCACGTTCCTAGTCCAGTTCGGATCACATCCAACCAGTGTCCTACGAACCGACCTCATAGGTTCCTTCCCTTAAGCGCGCGACCCCTTAGGTTCAAGTCGGCTTGGTCACAGTTCGGATCACCTCCGACCTGCACGGTTGGTAGCGGCCTCTAGCAAGGCGTGCCGACCACCAAGCAGACTATGAAGCTGGTTAGGCGAACCTGTACAACATGTCACACTTCTGTTCCCTTTGCCACACGATATATGTTGTCGGGCTCAAGGCGAGACTGTCATCCTTGTGCTAGCCCGACCTCTTTCTCGTTCCAGTAATACCGACCACAATCCGGATTGTCTCATAATCCTTCTCGCATGGCCATGCTTATCCTGGTCGGATCACACGAGGGGCCCAGAGTATATCTCTCCTGATCGGAGGGGCAAATCCCATCTTGCTCGACCATGTCTCGTAGCATGGGACTGGACAAACCCGATACCTACCTTTGTAACTACCCAGTCACGGAGTAGCGTTTGGTCGGCCCAAAGCAAGTCTGTCACCATCCCGAGTACATGTGTCAGCTCAGGTCTTAGGACATAGAACGTATGTTGTACTAGAGACTCACAGATGACATATCGCTGCGTCTCATAGTTGGGTCTGTCCGACTCGGGCCTTATCTCGACTCGGATCCGACTACGTCGAATCCGACCAGACCTTTCCAAGTCCATATTATGCGGTTAGCATCCAATGCTCCATGGCTAGTGAGACCAAGCCATCGACCGTGTCATATGCCAGTCTAGTCGGTTGCGCGTCCACACAGCCCTTTCGACTAGGGACCTTTTAGGACAGTCATCATACAATGCATAGTCCCACAAACAAGTCACATACTTGTTGATACACATCATTGATAATGTCCAAGGACTATCTTTATTCATAAACACATAGGAAATATCATCATACATGATTGGCTCTAGGGCATATCTCCAACAGCTCTATCAGATCTTGCTGCAGTTGATGATGCACCTGTGGGTCTCGGATCTCCTGACGCATACTGAGGTAGGCAGTCCAGGTTGCCGGTAGCTGGTGATCAACTTGGGCAAGAGGACCTGCACGTGGTATGGTTCGATGTCAAACACTGGCTCTTCTGCTCGCTCTCAATGATCATGTTGTGCAAGATCACACAGCAGGTCATGATCTCCCACATTTGATCTTTCGACCAGGTCTGAGCGGGGTACCGGACAACAGCAAATCGAGATTGGATCACACCAAATGCCCGCTCGACTCCTTCCTGCAAGCCTCCTGAATCTTGGCAAAGTGGGACTTCTTGCCTCCAGGCACAGGGTTTTTGATGGTCTTCACAAATGCCGACCATCTCGGATAGATGCCATCAGCTAAATAGTACCCCTTGTTGTAGTGCCGCCCATTGATCTCGAAGTTCACCGGAGGAGAATGACCTTTAACAAGCTTGGCAAAGACAGGAGAGCACTGCAGCACGTTGATGTCATTGTGAGTTCCTGGCATACCAAAGAAGGAGTGCCAAATCCAGAGGTCATGTGTGGCCACCGCCTCAAGTACCACCTTTGCAACCGCCTTTGGCCCTTTGTACATCCCCTGCCAAGCAAATGGGCAATTCTTCCATTTCAATGCATGCGATCGATGCTTCCAAGCATCCCAGAAATCCTCTTGCTGCATTCTCGTGCTAGGATCCGGCGGTGTCTTCCGCATTGGGTGTTCTCAAGTATTGCGGTCCAAACAGTTGCCACCACTGCTCGACAGAACTTGTAGAAACACTCTAGGCTGGTGGACTCGCCATGCGCCCATAGTCGCCCTGTGAGTCACCGGTAGCTCCGTATGCAAGCATCCTCATCGCCGTCGTGCATTTCGGATGGAGGTGAATCCAAGTTTGCGGTGCAATCCATCTTGCATTTGAAGTAGTTGTCGAACTCCGGATGGAATTCTGTCTGGAGGAAAAGCTTTACTGCTCATCCGATAACGGCGCCGAAATGTTACGTCGCCGTGAAGTGGAGCATCGGCGAAGTAGTCCGAGTAGAGCATGCAGTAGCCTTGAGGCGATGCCGATTCTTTGCTTTCACCGCCCGGCGCCGAGCCACCTCACCGCTGACTTTTCATTGCTCGCCAAGAACTGGCGAGGCGGCGAGCACCATGAGATGCTCTTCTTCACGGACGTCGGCCTCGGCTTCCTCCTCCAACAACCTGGCGAGCACTTCCTCGTCATCCGAGTCCATCGCCGAGGCGAGCAAATCGCCGAACACCTTGCGCCGCGGTGGCGTGCACCGCCGCTAAACTGCCCCTCCGCGGCGGAAGCGCCCGGTGGTGTCGGAGGGGCTGTCGCGGCGAACCTCTGTTATTTTTCCAGCGGGGAATGGCTATCTACCGGTGATGGGCGGCGGGGCGGCGTCGGGATATACCTAGTTGCTGCCAAGAGCGCGGGCGGTGGGAGGCGAGTCGGGGAAGAAAATCTTGACTTTTCACCTGACGGCATGGGCCAGCCGCGCTTTTCCCTTCTTGCGCCAAGCCCCAAAGCGCCCTAAGCGCGCGGTTCGCCTCTGACGCCGGGCGGAAAAAGGGCGAACCGGCGGTTTTCGTTGTCCTGGGGGCGCGACTGGGCCCTTTTTTTGGCGCCGGCGCCGAAAAAGTCGCCGGGGGGCTCTTGGGGCCGCGGCTGGAGATGCTCTTAGATTGCCAACAAAAGCATCTAAAAAAATGCCCCCTCCGATCAGCGTCCCCGGTTGTGGCCGCCTGCATCCCGTGACCCATCCGCCGTTGCCGCTGCGGCCCGCAGCCCGCGCACACCGGTGTTGTCGCGGCCTGCTGCTCACTCCTGTCGTCGCTGCCGCCACATCCTGCGCCAACGTGCCAAGGAGCTCCGGCCAAGCAGGGGCGGGCCCAGGAATTCAAGATCGTGTGTTCAAATTTTCAAAACATTTTTTATGAAGTCTGTAGTTTTCTTTTTGGTCTGTAGTTTTCTTTTTGGCGCAGATAACTGATTATAGTAGCATATTGTACTAGTTGTAATATATATAAAAGAAAACGCATAATTAATTACAGTCATAAAAAATGATCATAATTTGGAATTATTCAACATATAGAAGTAATAATTGTTCAACACAGCATAGTAAAATCTAAGATATATAGAGGATAGAAAATAGCAAATGATAAGAAAGCTTACAAATTACAGGATAACTTTGTGATCCTTGGTGCTTTGAAAACGAGTGATGATGTCCTCGTCCTTAATTTGCAAGAAGAATTCCCTTTCAATGAATGTGACCAATCAATCATTCAAGTATTTTTGCCCCATCTTGCTTCATGTTTTAAACCTGAAAGGTAAAACTGCTCAAGTGTCAGAGTACTAATCTTTATAGATAATGCACATTGTAAGAAATTCAGAATTTATAAAGATTCTCACGTTACAAATTCGAATGACAAATTGCAATTTTTCATATCTGATCAATTCTAAATTGACTGCAAACAAGTCTCTAATTTCATTATGATTAAATAGAAAGACAATTAGCAAGTGGTCAAACTAACTTACTTAGTCTTGTACAGTTGTGCTATAGACTGCTGGACAACACGAGAACAAAACCGTGCCCTGCCTGGCTGCCAGCAGACTGCAGTGATAGATGAATTTAGTTCGACACTTCGACTATGCATCGGTATGAGAGGAGAGAGCCCAATTTAGTGATAGATGAATTTAGTTCGACACTTCGACTATGAATCGGTATGAGAGGAGAGAGCCCAATTTTTGAAGTCGAAGGACTAAGAAAGAAGTCCAGATCACCCCCTGGGGTTTCACAGACCGGCTAATTCACCCCCTAAGCTCTAAAACCAGTTAAGTAACCCCCTAAGGTCTCTAATATCAGTCAAATCACCCCCTTGCGCTGATTATAGTGGTTTCTGCAGATGGTTTTGCTTGCGGGGCGTTGGACGACTGCCACGTCTGCTTGATGGGCTGGGTCTAGTTAACTGCTCCTTCTGTTTTGGCCTTGTCTCCCTTCTTTCCTTCGACGACGCGGCGGCAGCCGGCAGAGCAAAACCAGCCAATGCCAAACCAATCAAAGATTCCACAGTGAAATAAAACTGACCTTGTAGTTCAAGCATGCTGGGGATCAAGCTATATTTTTTGGTACACAGTTGACTCCTATGCATGCTCAGTTTCGGTCAGCTAATACAACACTAAGAATACTGCCAATTAACATAGAAAATGAGCAACATCATACAGCCCAAATACTGCTAATTTGAAAAGGAAAATTAAGAAGCAGGACATAGCCAAAATTCAGCAATAGTTCCACATTACATTCACTGCTTTTTATTATCTCTAAACCTGCCACAATGCCAAAATACTGCTTAATTCACCCTCATACTAACTAAGCCAACACTACCATTACACTTTACACAAACAAATGGTAAAACAACTGAAACAAGCCAGAACAGCATTGCAAGTTTCTTCATTTTCTGAACTTTAGAAAGCTTCTGTGCACCTAGCTTTTCTTGAATCTCTGGCTTCTTTGCAAACTCTGAAGCTTGCTGTCACAACTTCAGCATGTGTGTCCAACTTGCTTCCAGCCAGTAGAAGTATTTACATCCATCAGCCTACCAATTATGCACACAAAAGAGCAAATCAAATTTCCTGATGGAATAATTACCAAAATTAGTAATCTAATATTACCATTACCTCCGGCTGGTTGTAAACATGGTCACAGTATCGTACACATATGGAATAATTACCAAAACTAGTAATCTAATTTTAGCTGGATCTTATACGGTTTCAGCTATTTTAAACGAGTACAAAAATCTCATACTAGTTTGATGTTTTCTTTTGTCCTGATATTAGCTGATGTTTCTTTTCTTTCTACTTAATAGTTCTGGGAGAGGATAGTAGGCATGAGTGTGACCAGTGGCGGACCTAGCCCACCGGGCGAGGGTGGCCCGACAGTGCTATTGTATATACATATTTATTTATTTTATTTTATTTTTAGCCTTTCTCCTATGGTATAAAAGCTATTTCCAAATCTCAGGGTGGGCCATGGCCCACCCTGGCCACCCTCTACCTCCGCCACTGAGTGTGACACAGGGTCAACTTCATCAATGATCCAGAAGAAGTTTATCCATCTCAGCCTGAAAGATCGAACAATCAGTCCATTAAATTGGAATCATGTGAATGTTACTACGGAATGGTCTTACCTCCGGCCGGATGCAAACGTGTGGTCGCGTACGGAAGCTGCCAATAGGGGATTGGCGACCCCATGTTACCGCGGAGGCCGAGCGCTGAAGACAATCCCGGGACTGACGACCATGGCAACGAATAGGGGAAGAGAGGAACTTGGGAATAGGGGAGGACGAACTTCAGCTGGCTGCCGTGCTCACGTACACAGGAGGAGAGGAACAAGAGAACATGTGAGGACGAGCTTGAGCTGGCGCCTTCCATCAAGCTGACGTGGTAGTAGTCCAACGTCACGCAAGGAAAACCGCCCCCAGAAACCACTATAATCAGCGTAAGGGGTGATTTGCCTGGTATTAGAGACTTCAGGGGGTTACTTAACTGGTTTTAGAGCTGAGGGGGTAGATTAGCCAGTTTATGAAACCCCAGGGGGTGATCTGGACTTCTTTCAAGGACTAATGCATCTAATTAGTGATCATACCTTTATAGTTGAATTTGTGGACTGTCAGGCTGTGTCTTCGAAATTGAATCGATGCCTGCTAGGCTGCCACCCGCTACTGACGGCAGGGATCACAAGTTCAGAACCAAAAGGGGCGAGGGATCATGGATGGATTCGTCGTGCCGTCCGCCGGTCCGTGCCGCCGCCGCCGCCGCGCGCACCTGCGATTGATCGCACGGCAACAGCCCTCGCGGTTGGCGGCTCGCGTCGCGTAGGGTGCGAAGAGAACTGACAAACAGGGGAAGGGCGCTGCGGCGCTGCCGGTTCGTCTCATGTTGCATCTGATCGATGGAAGTTTTTCTCGGATTTTTTTTGAGGTTCACTTTTTTCTCGGAGATGATGGTCTTTTTTTTTGAGAAGAGGGAGATGATGGCTGTGTGCGTGCTGTAGCCATTGGGCCCATGTCGTGGTGGTGGCTGGAAATAGATGATGGTCCAGCCTTTGTTTTTGGGCTGAAATGCTTAACTAGAATGTTCTGGAGTATGTGTATCGTTTTTCCTTATACAACACAGGATATGTACTATATATACCTAGTTTTTTTGGGCAAAATAATGGGTACTCAATTGAATACCCTTGAATTAAGGTGGGCCCGCCCGTGCGGCCAAGTTCCCGCTGCTGGAGGCCCACCACTCCTGCGCCATGAACTCGCCGACTATCCCTAGAGCTCATTGTTGCACCCCTGGAGCTCCCTGCACCAAGACACCGAAGCTTCGGCCACTCCGCCGTGGATGAGAAGGGCCGGCGCAGCGGGTGGATGAGAAAGTGGATAGAGGGGAGGAGAAGGGCCAGCGGGGGGGGGGGGGGGAGTGAAGGAGGTGAGAAGGGGCCGGCTGTGATATCTTTTAAAAAGTTCATCGCACAACATTAGAAAAATGTTGATAGCATTCAATAAAATGTTTGATATATTTTAAAATGTTCACGCATTTAAAAAATATTTTCATGGCATTTCTAAAAACAATATTTACAATATCTAAAACAATATTTTTAATAGCATTCAAAAAATGTCCACGCATTCCTAAAAAATGTCACGTTTTTAAAATTCTCACGCTGTAAAAAATGCTTACATAATTATATTTAATGGCTACCATTCATAAAATATTTGTGACATTGAAACAATGTTCTCATGTTTCAAGAATATGTTCTCGACATTTTAAAAGAAATCATATAGTCTAAAAAATGTTATCATAATTTTAAAATGGTCAATGCGTATTTAATTTATAACATTTATTTGAGAAAAATCAAAAAGTATTTAAAAAATGTTCATCATGTATTAAATGTGTGTCAAAAAATAATGCATGTATAGGAAAATGTACGACAGGTATTGAAAATAGCCTACTTGTATTTGAAAACAATATTAAATAAATGAAGGAAAGACTGAAAGAATAAAAAAAAATAAAAAACAATGCATGGAAGGTTACCGGTCCAAACCAATCTATAGAACCTTCACAAAACCACTAAGATGGGTCGTCCCACTAAGAAGAGGGCTCCCCAGCACCAGAGGCGATGTAACGATAGGTCTCGCTATAGGCGAGAAATAGCCCTGGCGTGTGGAATAGACGAGAAATCGCACACTACGTGCTTGACTGGGTCTGCCCTGACCCATATTGTTTCTGCCATTTTTTCTAAAAAATATATATTCCTAGTGGTTTTCTTTAGCTTTTCTTCTTTCTGTTTATTTTCACTAGCGAGATTGTGCTAGTTTTTCTGGTTTATTTATTTTCTATTCACTTTATATTGTTGTTCAATTTCTTTTCCTGTATGTGTTTCATTTTTTAATTTTCACTCCTTCTTTTCTTTTTTTGTTTTACCTGTTATAATTTGAATATATATTTTTTGGTGTTCATTTGCACATGTACAATTTTTGTATCTATAAATGCTTGTTAAGATATAGGGCCAATCTTTTGAAAATGTGGGACGAACTTTTAAAAGTATGCAATGAATATTTTGTAAATATGCCGTGACATTCTTGTAAATATGTAAGGAACAATTTTCAAATATGTGATGACCCTTTTTCCCCAAAAAAAGATCATGTCCTATGTTGGCCGCTCCAACGGTCGACATCGAGGAGGGGAACCATGGTGCCTCGCTCTGGCTAGTAGAAAGGTTAGGGTTTAAATTCTCGCATGAGGGTCGCTCGGGCAAATGGGGGCGCTTCACCTTTGACTTGGTCTTTTGAGTTTGTCCTTCGGAACAGATTCAACAAAGCTTCGGCACAGATTCATGTTGGCTTCTCAAGGCGGCGAGGTTAGGGTAAATATGTGGTGGTCAATTTGGTATCAGATTCTTCAGATCAAATTCAATTCAAGGGTTCAACTTCCAGGCGATGGCTCTTAGGGAACATGCTCGAATATTTTCCAGTTGTCTTCGGCGTGGTCTGGCTGGCTCTGGTATGAGAGCGATAATGATGACTCATCAGTAACCTATTCTGACAGTGGCATTGGCTGTTCGGTTGTCTAAAGATATCGATGTAATTTTTTATTATGTTTGATGTGCTTTGTGCTTTCGGTACGTTTATCTGCGTCTTTTCAAAAGAAGGATGAAAACGTAGAACTGTGACGTGTGCCTAGGAATCTAGGATGTCATGGTGTGGCACGATGCGGGTTCTCCGGGAGAGGCCAAGGCGAAATTTACTGCTAGAGCTTTGGTGGCTGCTGCTTGAATGCTGTCGCTGCTGTTTCCCGTCTTCTTCAGAGGGCGCCACAGGTACGGCGGGGCGCCTGCGAGCCCAGAGCGAGGCGTGGATGTAGGAGACCGCGCGAAGACGGACGGCGCGGCCACAGTGCGCAGGAGTGATCCATGGATGCTTCTAAATTAGTGCTACCAAGGAGCTCAGCTTCCCATTTCAAGTTTCCTTTTATTTGGAGAGTAGCCACACCTTTCGGAACTGCATGCTAATTAAAGTTCAAACTGTTTGAGCAACATCTAGCATGACACCAGAATGGCATGCCGTTGCCTTACATAGCTGGAGATTTTCACCCATCCATGGATGCTTCTGAGTTACTAATAAAAGGACTACTACTACTCTCTCAGTTGATCTCTTTCGTCGCCGGCTGTGCCGGGGCAGGAGGGGCCGGGAGGACGCCCTTCTCCTGGAAGCTGACGACGGTGTCGTAGAGGCACTGCGCCACCGGCGTGAACTCGAGGCCCAGCTCACGGAGCCGCTGGTTCGACATCTTGTACGGCTGCTTCCTCGGGTTCACCGAGTCAGAGCACCTGCGATACATACAATAAATTAATATTGCAACACCGATTGCTTAGGGGTTCACCGAGTCCATGGCTAATTTTGGTGACCGTCCATGTCAAAATTCTTCAGATTTCAACGCGCGTATTGACATGGCTGGAACAAAGACAGGGACGGGCGTAGCAAAGCTATGTCGTCCCTGCCATGGCCGATTAGCACTACTGACCTGCTGGGGATGGGGTACTCGGGGAAGAACTTGCGGAGGATGGTGACGACGTCCTCCCGGTGGAGCACGGCGCCGTCGGCCACGCAGAGGTAGCGCCCGGCGGCGGCGGGGGACTCGAAGACGAGGACGTGCGCGGCGGCGGTGTCGCGGACGTGCACGTACGCCTGCACGGCGTTGGCGAACGTCTTGGCGGAGCCGTCCAGGTACTTGAGCACGTGCGTGAGGCTGGCGTTCACCGCCGGCTGCAGCGCCGGGCCCTGCACCAGCACCGGGTTCACCACCACCAGGTCCACCCCTCGCGCCGCCGCCGCCTCCCACGCCTCCCGCTCTGCCACCGTCTTTCCGTAGCAATACCAGTTCTGACATATACACACAGAACGATCAGCGACGAGACGCCGGCGGCCGGGTGCATGCAAAGTAGTGTACTACTACGCACCTTGGTCTTCTTGCAGAACTCGAGGTCGCTCCAGCACGACTCGTCGACGACGGCGTCCGGGGCGCGGCTGGGGTCCATGGCGACGGCGCCGATGGACGACGTCAGCACGACGCGGCGGACCGTGCTGGACTCCGCCGCGGCGTCGATGACGTAGCGCGTGCCTCTCACCGCCGGCTCCACCATCTCCTCCTGCAAAGCGCGCACGCACATCAAGACTAGACGATAACTGCGTCCATGCATGCATGATTGCATGCCATGCTACTGTTGACGACTTTGACCAATTGTCCCTCACTGAAGGGTGGGGCCATGCGCAAGCAGCCCCTCCTCCGTGGATAGTAGATACAGTACAGTTGTGTCCAGTCCAGCCAGAATAGAAACGGAAAAGTAAATAAATTTGATGGAGCCAAATCCCCAGCAGTTATCTCATCCCAAATACTCGCAGTCTTATCGAATCCTCGGAAGGCAATAATGGTTGAGTATCAATTTGGCAAAGGTTAAGCAAACGTACGGGATCGTCGGTAACCGGCGAGGCGGTGTGGAAGACGCCGTGGCAGCCGGCGATGGCGGCGCGCAGCGCGTCGCCGTCGAGCAGGTCCGCCTTGCACAGCACCAGCCGCTCCGCCGCGCCGGCGAGGCCCCTCAGGTGCGCGTTCTTCGCGTCATCTGCACGTGCGCCACGAGTTAGAAGTCAGAACCACCACGCGCGCGAGTAGATCGACTTCGCCGGCGCCACCGTATGTGCAGGCACGTACCTGGGTTCCTGACGGTGCCTCGTACGGCGTACCCCTTCTCGAGCAGGAGCTTGACGATCCACGACCCGATGTAGCCGCCGGCGCCGGTCACGCACACGGTCTGCCCGTGCCCCGTGGCCTCGCCGCCGACGGTCATGCTGGCTCCTGTCCGGCGCGGCGCGGTGCGGCACAAAGATCTCCCCTCCGGTCGGTTGGGTGAATGAATAGATGTGTTGGCGATATCAACTAGTCAGGCAGATGAGAACAACGTATGCGTGGGGAGCGCTGGTCTATCTGCGTGCGTTTGGTACGTACTTATAGAGGAGCACGCGAGTGTTTGGTGGTGGACTTGACAGACAAAAATCTGACGTCTCCGGCTGGTAAATCAGATGAGATCTCCTTTCTCTTTCCCTCACTCGCAGGGCTTTACCAGAAGGTATCCAATACTTTTGACGATGTTTTCGTTCATTCATGGTGTTGACACGGTGTAGACTCCGGGTGCACGTTTTTGGACCGAGCAGGTTGCGGTGCGGCCCGGGTACATTTGCGCCTGATGCATTTGGGTTTGGGGCAAACGTGTTTTTGTTTTTTTATATAGAGAGAGATTGGGCAAACGTGTTAGGGAAATGGTGAGTAGAGTCCTTGATTGATTTTTGATGCTTCTAGAAAGATGGTTATAATAACCATAAAAAAGATGGTTATAATAACATTGTATTTTTAAAAGATGGTAACCTTGTTTGATTGAGCCATTTTGGAATGTTTTATTGCCCTTTTTTGCGACTCATGTTTTAGAATGCTTGGTTAGCATGCATATTTACAATATAATCGGCAGAAAGGATAGTGTCAAGGGAACGGAAAAGGTATATTGTTTATAATGGTAGTATATAATTTATTTATGCTGGTAGGTTCAGTGTGTTTATCCGAGGGTGTTTTAGAAGCCGTGTAGTAGATTATAATTTGTAAAGCTTCAATCATGGTAGCTTATAATCAAGTTCAACACGGCATTCTAAAATTCTTGTCCATCTCATGGCGCACATCGCGACATTTTGTATATGTAACTAAAGGTTAACATCGTTATCTTTGAACAATGCTGCTATGCACACGATGCCGTGTGAACGATTTTTGCACGACAGCCCACATTAGTTTGTTCGTGTATTCCATAAGGCACGTGCATACGGTTGGATCAGCCATCATGCATCCGTCATGCATGTATGCGCCGTCCCTGCAGCAGCTTCGATCTTTGAATGTGTATCCGCGAATAGAAATGTGACAGGCTCAACACCAAGTCCAACCTTCATCGGAAAATACTCCGGCCCAACCCAGCGTGCCCTACGTGCATGGCCCATGCAGAAGACCGGGTACACTTACTTGCCCGATGCCCGACAGCTGCACGCATCTGGCGGTCCATTGGTATCAAACCCTCTGTCTTTCCCTTCGAACAGATCTGGAATCAACACCACCAATTAGAATCGCAAACTGCAAACACACGCACGACCTTCGTGCTACTTATAGTGCTTTGGGAAATCTGAGGTGCCTGGAATGCCAAAGTTTCCAAACAGATAGAATACACCCCCACGCATGTAGTTCAAAACATTGTTGACAATCTCACCCTTTTGACAAACCGTGTGAAAAGATCGGACGAAAAATCCCTTGCTGGAATGTAGCGGTACTATCTCACCTCTCACTAGTTTGCGAGCTTTGTGAGTTTTGAAAACAAAAAGTATGCACCCTACCACCTAGTTCTATTGCACCGAAAACCCATATGCATGGTTCCGCCCTAAGAGCCTATAAGACTCTAGCCTCACTCACCCACACCTCTCCTTTCACGGCGTTGTGGTCATTGCTTCTAATCAGACTATCGCAATTCCCACCAACATTACCATCCTTCTGCGTGAGTCCCCTTTTGCTTTTAGGTAAGTCTAGGTTAATTATACTGAGTAGATCTTACTCTCATGAACTTTCTAATCGTTTTGGTAGGCATCAATAAAAAGGATGTGTAATTTGCAATTAGTGTATAGCCCTTGCGGCTATCAAGCCGGTAGTAATTCCTCTTATTGTCGGATAAAAAGTATCTCAATATAGTTTCTAGATCATGAACTCACTGTGTTGAAAGCTTTGGGTTGATCTTTTAGTTTCGGTCTTATATATTGAGCCTAGAATTGATTTTTAAAGTTAAATAACCAATTTCTCCATATTTTTTGGGTCAATATATCAAAAAAAAGTTAAACTCGCTAGTTAATTAAGCTCGGTATACTCTAACTGAATTAGGTTTGCAATAGATAGTTTTGCAAAAAGAAAACTTACACTGAGCTAGAACTCGATTTTTTAATTTCGTCAGCCAAAGAGAAATTTAATTTAAATTTTAAGACATATGGGTTCCTCTTTTATGATTTTCTATTATTTGTATATATTAGCTAGTTTAGTAGTAACGTCTTGATTTTTTTTGACAAAGGTAAGTTCTTGATTTGTTGCTTTTAACAACATTGAAAAAAAAAAAACAGTAGATTCCTACACACACACCTCCATTAACGATTTCTTGCTATCTGGGATCACAGTTCACTTGTGAAAAGTAAGCTTTCGCGGAAAAGATGCTCCATTTGCCGGTTCACACCGACTGGCTTGCACACAAAAGCAAAGAAGTGAAAATTCCGCGGTAAACTCTCCTATTTTTCTTCGACGAACACAAGTCTCGTGGCTGTACAATTTCCACAGCATGTCTCAGTCGTCAAGCTAGCAAAATATGACCATGCCAACAACGGCTATCACCATCACTAACCAGTGACCACCAGTGAATCTCGCGTATATAGCTTTGGACAGTAGTGGGCGAGCGTGTGCATGATCCATGGTGATGTTTCTGGGAAGATGATTATAAAACTCGTTTTATTGAACCAATTTGGAATGTTTCGCACCACTTATGTCATCGACATGCTCCAGTGTTTATAGTCGTCGCTAGGTGGTATATGGACCTGGTTGTAAATTTTATTATCTTAGGGTTCTCTTACTGCCATGGTTGATGAATAGATTGAAAATTCTCTCGCGTAGTAGAGAGCATGTTTTACAATATATTATGTGAAGAAAATGAGTCTAAAATCACATGTTCAGAAGTGACAATGAAACTGGGAAGACATGCTTTGTTTCTAGAAGCCACAAAGATTATAATTTCGAGTGGTATAAGTTCAACGTGACATTTTAAAAGTTATCCCGTGTCCATCTTTTTTTTAATGAACCGGCAACCTAGTATTTTAATTAATATTAGAAGAGAGTATTCATGTAGAGAAGTGGATCCTACACCTGAGTTTAGTTGGAAGTCTAGGGCGCCGCTACAATGTAGATTCTTTGTTTGGTTGGCTTTGCGTGATTGGTGCTGGACATCGGACAGGCTCGCCCGGAGGGGACTGCCTCATCAAGACAAGTGTCCCTTGTGTGTGCACCATGACAAAACCATAAATCACCTCCTACTCGACTGCCCGTTCGCCAAAGAGGTTTGAATGAATGTTTGTGGGGCTCTAGGCAAGCCGGTCTGGATTCCAACGATAAATGATACACCTAGAGAGTGGTGCGTCAGCAAGCAAGATGATGGCCATAGCATAAAGGACATCCGGGCCATTGCAATTCTAGTGATCTGGGTCTTGTGGAAACACCGAAATGATATAGTTTTTTAGGGGGCTGGGCCATCGAAGTCCCATGTGGAGTGGTCATAGAAAGAGAGGGGAGAATCTAGAGGCACGCAAGCCTACTAGAAGGAGAGCTCGATCCTTTTTTTGGTAGGGTCGCAATGCGGGTGAACGGGAGAGGTTACGATAGACTTAGAGATGGATGTGGGTGCTTTGCATCTAATTGTAAGCTTCACATTGTGGACGGGTGTCTTCCCTACTTCCTTCTTTAGTATATGATACGTACGCTCGTGTGTATTCGAGAAAAAGAAGAGAGCATCAATTACAAGAGTTACTACCGATGTGTGCACAAGTGACCCGCCTAACTGAATGTGTTCTAATTCCCAGGATTATATGTCGTTTGTCCCGCCTTGCTTGCTGCCAACTTCCAAAGACGGAATCCTAGACATTTTGTGTATATAATTTAAATTTAGCATTGTCATCTTTGGTTGTGAATGCCCGGATGGAAGTGTGGGAGGTGACCTTACCACCCAATCTTTTGTTACATCGAAACCCATATGTGCAATTGAGCCCTAAGAATCCATAACCCGCTCTTCCCCACCGTCGGTCTCCTTTTTTATGTTATGTACCGTTTTGTTAGCATGTTTAAAATATATAAAGCATATTCAGTGACCACATAGATATACTATCGTGGTAAGTTCTTGTTTCATCCGAGCGTATTTTAGAGCCCACATAGAGTATAGTTTGTAAAATTTTAGCATTTTTGCTCTTCCTCCAGTTCGGCTTACAAAGCTTCATCTTCCAGCCTTGAGTTCACAGCGGTGGTTCAGGAATGTTTGAACTCGTGGGCGCCTTTGGATGTGAAAATCTTCATTTGGCTTGTGTTGCACGACCATCTCTGGACAACGGATCGTCTAGTCCATCTCTTGTTGCCGCATCTAGACCATTGCAAGCTTTGCAACGGTCTCTGGATGATGTGGAGCACATGTCATTTCGGTGCACCTACTCTTGACGGTTATGGGTAGCTATCCTTAGACCCGTGCAACTGGTTTAGGTTCACTCCGACCAACAATGCTTCGCTGGCGGAATGGTGTCCTTTGCTTTCATTGGCGATACACGTCGGTAGGATTTGAACATGGTAGTTAGACGAATCCGAGTGGAGCTACTACTCTAGAGGATGGCAAGAGGGTGCAGAGTGAGTGGTGAGCGATAAGTTTCCTTTTATCGTGGTGCTAGGGAACCGCATGTGGTTGCCTAGTTTGTACATGAACATGGTTTTCTTCTCATTCTTAATGCAAAAGGAACGCAATTCTTTTCCATGGTCTTGTTAATTTTTTCACAACGTACTTTTTCACAGAAGGTTATGAGGCCTCTCCCATCATCGACATTGTAATCACTACTTTTTGACCAGACTATCGCCATTCCCGACTACTTCTCTTCCCTTCGTTTTCAGGTAAGTGTAGGTTATAGGAATGCAATGTATCTTAGTCCTGATCATCTTGGTAGTCGTCAATACAAGGGATACATTATGAAATTTATGAACAACCCTCACCCCTTGCGGCTATGAAGCCGCTACTAGATCCCATTGTTGTCCGATAAGAAGAATCTTAGGTATAGTCTCTCGAAACGGGCTTTCACCTTGCTATATTGATATAGTAACCGCACGGTACAAGTGCTGGAGTCTCAGTACAAGCAAGCCCAAACAAAACAAAAGAGAAATAACAAAGAAACTAATGTCAACAATGTCATATCGATGAAAAAGATGATGTCCCGCAACCGCTGCGCCCTCCGAAGAATTCTCACCACGCTCCTAGCACTCCGAAACGCCACATACCAAGCAACACCTTAAAGAAGGAAAGCGACAACGATGATGATGCTGCCTGGACTGATCCAAGGGTTTCCCATGATACGCGGAGGGGCGTGGGGAAGGAGTACACCTAATCCTCTTCAAGAAGGCGCACAGCGTAGGTGCCGGCCTAGCCAACAGGGATTTCTCCCGACCGCCGAACAACCACGACCCCGGACCATCCATCGCGCTGAAGGAAATATGCCCTAGAGGCAATTATGAAGTTATTATTTTATATTTCCTTATTCATGATAAAGGTTTATTATTCATGCTAGAATTGTATTGATCGGTAACTTAAATACATGTGTGAATACATAAACAAATACCATGTCCCTACTAATCCTCTACTAGACTAGCTCAATGATCAAAGATGGTTAAGGTTTTCTAACCATGGACATGTGTTGTCATTTGATAACGGGATCACATCATTAGGAGAATGATGTGATGAACAAGACCCACCCGTTAGCTTAGAATAATGATCGTTCAGTTTGTTGCTATTGCTTTCTTCATGTCAAATACATATTCCTGACTATGATCTTATGCAACTCCCGGATATCGGAGGAATACCTTGTGTTCTATCAAACGTCACAACATAACTGGGTGATCATAAAGATGCTCTATAGGTATCTCCGAAGGTGTTTGTTGAGTTGGCATAGATCGAGATTAGGATTTGTCACTCCAACTATCGGAGAGCTATCTCTGGGCCCTCTCGGTAATACACATCATAAGCTTGCAAGAAAATGACTAAGGAGTTAGTCGCGAGGTGATGTATTACGGAATGAGTAAAGAGACTTGACGTAACGAGATTGAACTAGGTATGAAGATACCAACGATCGAATCTCGGGCAAGTAACATACCGATAGACAAAGGGAATTACATATGTTGTCATAACGGTTTGACCGATAAAGATCTTCGTTGAATATGTAGGAGCCAATATGGGCATCCAGGTTCCGCTATTGGTTATTGACCAGAGAGGTGTCTCGGTCATGTCTACATAGTTCTCAAACCCGTAGGGTTCGCACGCTTAACGTTCGTTGACGATATAATGTTATATGAGTTATATGTTTTGGTGACCGAATGTTGTTCGGAGTCCCAGATGAGATCACAGACATGACGAGGAGTCTCGAAATGGTGGAGAGGTAAATATTGAGATATAGTACGATGGTATTTGTACACCAGAAGTGTTTCGGGACGTATTGGGAAGAAATCGGGTCACCGGAAGGGGTTCCGGGCACCCCGGCATGTAGATGGGCTTAATGGGCCAAGGGAGAGACAGACCAGCCCACAGGGGGCTGGTGTGCCCCTTTCCCTAGCCAAACATCCCTTTGGAAGGAAAAGGGGGAGGTCTAGCCCCTCCTGGCTTTCCCTTTCATGGGATAAAGGAAAGGGGGACGCCACCCACCCCTGTCTTTCCCCAGCTCGTATACATGGCAGGGGGGCGCCACCTTGGGAGAGACCCCAAGTAGGATTCCTCCTACTTGGGCGCGCCCCCTTGGCTGATCCTCCCTCCCTCCCACTTATATATATGTGAGAGGGGGGCGCCTAGCACACACCAGACAATTGCCTAGTCGTGTGCGGCGTCCCCCTCCACCGTTTTACACCCCCGGTCATTTTTCGTAGTGCTTAGGCGAAGCCCTGTGGAGATCACTTCACCATCACTGTTACCACGCCATTGTGCTGACGGAACTCATCTACTACCTCGACTCTTGCTGGATCAAGAAGGCGAGGAACGTCACCGAGCTGAACGTGTGAAGAACACGGAGGTGTCGTGCATTTGGTATTTGATCGGTTGAAGCGCGAAGAAGTTCGACTACATCAAGCGCGTTGTGAAACGCTTCCGCTTACTGTCTACGAGGGTACGTAGACACACTCTCTCCCTAGTTGCTATGCATCTCCATGGATAGATCATTGCGTGTGCGTAGAAATTTTTTGTTCTCCATGCAATGATTCCCAACAGTGGCATCATGAGCCAGGTCTATGCATAGATAATATGCACGAGTAGAATACAAAGAGTTATGGGCGGTGATAGTCATACTGCTTACCACCAACCTCTTATTTTGATTCGGCGGTATTGTGGGATGAAGCGGCCAGGACCAACCTTACATGTCCACGCACATGAGACCGGTTTCACCGATAGACATGCAACTAGTTTTGCATAAAGGTGGCTGGCGGGTGTCTGTTTCTCCTACTTTAGTTGAATCAAATTTGACTGCCGCCGGTCTTTGAAGAAGGTTAAAACAACAAACTTGACGAAACACCATTGTGGTTTGATGCGTAGGTAAGAACAGTTCTTGCTAGAAGTCCGTAGCAGCCACGTAAAACTTGCAACAACAAAGTAGAGGATGTCTAACTTGTTTTTGCAGGGCATGTTGTGATGTGATATGGTCAAGGCATGATGTGATATGCGTTATTGTATGAGATGATCATGTTTTGTAAAATTTATCAGCAACCGGCTGGAGCCTTATGGTTGTCTCTTTATTGTATGAAATGCAAACACCATGTAATTGCTTTAGTTTATCACTATGCGTTAGCGGTAGTTGTAGAAGCAATAGTTGGCGAGATGACCACGATGCAACGATGGAGATCAAGGTGTCGAGCCGGTGACGATGGAGATCATGACGATGCTTTGGAGATGGAGATCAAAAGCACAAGATGATGATGGCCATATCATGTCACATATTTTGATTGCATGTGATGTTTATCTTTTATGCATCTTATTTTGCTTAGTACGGCGGTAGCATTATAAGATGATCCCTTAACTAAATTTCAAGGTAAAAGTGTTCTCCTCGAGTATGCACCGTTGCTACAGTTCATCATGTTGAGACACCACGTGATGATCGGGTGTGATAGACTCTATGTTCACATACAACGGGTGCAAGACAGTTTTGCACATGTGGAATACTTGGGTTAGACTTGACGGGCCTAGCATGTACAGACATGGTTTTGGAACACTGGAGACCGAAAGGTCGAACGTGAATCATATAGTAGATATGATCAACATAGAGAGGTTCACCATTGATGACTACCCCAGCTCACGTGATTATCGGACATGGGTTAGTTGATTTGGATCATGTATCACGTAGATGACTTGAGGGATGTCTATTTAAGTGGGATTTCTTAAGTAATTTGATTAATTGAACTTAATTTTATCATGAACTTAGTCCTGATAGTATTTGCAAATTATGTTGTAGATCAATATCTCGCGTTGTAGCTCCCCTATGTTTTGATATATTCCTAGAGAAAAATAAGTTGAAAGATGATAGTAGCAATGATGCAGACTGGGTCCGTGATATAAGGATTATCCTCATTGCTACATAGAAGAATTATGTCCTTGTTGTACCACTAGGTGACGGACCTATTGCAGGAGAAGATGTAGATGTTTTGAACGTTTGGCAAGCTCGATATGATTACTACTTAATAGTTTAGTGCGCCATGCTTTAGGGCTTAGAATTGGGACTTCAAAAAGTTTTGAACGCCACGGAGCATATGTGATGTCCTAAGAGCTGAAATTGGTACTTCAGACTCATGCCCATGTCGAGAGGTATGAGACCTCTGACAAGTACTTTGCCTACAAGATGGAGGAGAATGGCTCAGCCAGTGAGCATGTGCTCAGAATTTCTGGGTACTACAATCGCTTGAATCAAGTAGGAGTTGATCTTCTAGATAAGATAGTGACTGATAGAATTCTCTAGTCACTATCACCAAGCTACTAGAACTTCATGATGAACTATAATATGCAAGGGATGACAACAATGATTCCCGAGCTCTTCGCAATGCTTAAATCGACAAAGGTAGAAATCAACAAAGAGCATCAAGTGTTGATGATTAACAAGACCACTAGTTTTAATAAAAAGGGCAAGGGGAAGAAAGGGAACTTCAAGAAGAATGGCAAGCAAGTTGCCACTCCTGGGAAGAAGCCCAAAGTTGGACCCAAGCCTAAAACTGAGTGATTCTACTACAAAGGGAATGGTCACTGGAAGCGGAACTGCCCCAGATACTTGGCGGATAACAAGGATGGCAAAGTGAACAAAGGTATATTTGATATACATGTTATTGATGTGTACTATACTAGTGTTTATAGCAACTGTTGGGGAACGTAGTATTTCAAAATTTTCCTACGATCACGCAAGATCTATCTAGGAGATGCATAGCAACGAGAGGGGGAGAGCATCTTCATACCCTTGAAGATCGCAAAGCGGAAGCGTTTATCAACGCGGTTGATGTAGTCATACACCTTCATGATCCGTCCCGATCAAGTACCGAACGTATGGCACCTCCGTGTTCAGCACACGTTCAGCTCGATGACGTCCTCGCCTTCTTGATCCAGCAAGATGGGCGAAGTAGTAGATGAGTTCCGGCAGCACAACAACGTGGTGACGGTGTTGGTGAAGAATAGTCACGGCAGGGCTTCGTCAAGCACTACGAAAACTATGACAGAGGATAAACTAGAGGGGACGGGGTTGCCGGCACACGACTTGGTGATTCTTGATGTGTTCCAGGTGCTAGCCCTGCCCCTCTATTTATATGTTGAGCCCTAGGGTCGAAACTTGGAGTAAAAGCCTCCTCAAAGTCGGTTTTGCCCGCAAGGAAGAGTCCTTCTCGGACTTCCAGGACCAGACACCACGGTCCTTGGCGTCTGGCCCAGACGCCATGGGCTTCGACGTCTGGCCCAGTGCCAGACGCCAGGGTCTCCGGCGTTTGGCCCCCTGGCCTCCGCAAAACTCCTTTTGCACCGACCTAAAGCCCCGTGGGCTTCACCCTTTGGCCGAACCATATCATCCTATATATCAATCTTTACCTCCGGACCATTCCAGAGCTCCTTGTCATGTCCATGATCTCATCTGGGACTCCGAACAACATTCGGTCACCAACATACATAACTCATATAGTACTATATTGTCAACTAACATTAAGCGTGCGGAGCATACGGGTTTGAGAACTATGTAGACATGACCGAGACACCTCTCTGGTCAATAACCAATAGCGGAAACTGGATGCCCATATTGGCTCCTACATATTCTACGAAGATCTTTGTCGGTGGAACCTTATGACAACATACATAATTCCCTTTGTCATCGGTATGTTACTTGCCCGGGATTCGATCGTCGGTATCTTCATACCTAGTTCAATCTCGTTACCCGCAAGTCTCTTTACTCGTTCCGTAATACATCATCTCGCAACTAAATCATTAGTCACATTGCTTGCAAGGCTTCTTATGATGTGCATTACCGAGAGGGCCCAGAGATACCTCTCCGATACTCGGAGTGACAAATCCTAATCTCGATTCACGCCAACCCAGCAAGACACCTTTGGAGATACCTGTAGAGCATCTTTATAATCACCCAGTTACATTGTGACGTTTTATAGCACACAAGGCATTCCTTCGGTATCTGGGAGTTGCATGATCTCATAGTCAAAGGAATATGTATTTGACATACATGAAAGCAATAGCAATAAAACTGAACGATCAACATGCTAAGCTAACGGATGGGTCTTGTCCATCATTCTCTAATGATGTGATCTTGTTCATCAAACTGACAACACAAGTCTATGGTCAGGAAACTTAACCATCTTTGATTAACGAGATAGTCAAGTAGAGGCATACTAGGGACACTCCGTTTTGTCTATGTATTCACACATGTACTAAGTTTCCGGTTAATACAATTCTAGCATGAATAGTAAACATTTATCATGATGTAAGGAAATAAAATAATAACTTTATTATTGCCTCTAGGGAATATTTCCTTCAATCTCCCACTAGCACTAGAGTCAATAATCTAGTTCACATCGCCATGTGATTTAACACCAATAGTTCACATCTTTATGTGATTAACACCCATAGTTCACATCGCCATGTGACCAACACCCAAAGGGTTTACAAGAGTCAATAATCTAGTCCACATCGCTATGTGATTAACACCCAAAGAGCACTAAGGTGTGATCATGTTTTGCTTGTGAGAGAAGTTTAGTCAACGGGTCTGCCACATTCAGATCCATATGTATTTTGCAAATTTCTATGTCTACAATGCTATGCATGGAGCTATGATGTATAATACACAACCTTCTTCTTGTAGACGTTGTTGGGCCTGCAAGTGCACAGGTTTGTAGGACAGTAGCAAATTTCCCTCAAGTGGATGACCTAAGGTTTATCAATCTGTGGGAAGCGTAAGATGAAGATGGTCTCTCTCAAACAACCCTGCAACCAAATAACAAAGAGTCTCTTGTGTCCCCAACACACCCAATACAATGGTAAATTGTATAGGTGCACTAGTTCGGCAAAGAGATGGTGATACAAGTGCAATATGGATGGTAGATATAGGTTTTTGTAATCTGAAAATATAAAAACAGCAAGGTAACTAATGATAAAAGTGAGCGTAAACGGTATTGCAATGATAGAAACAAGGCCTAGGGTTCATACTTTCACTAGTGCAAGTTCTCTCAACAATAATAACATAGATAGATCATATAACAATCCCTCAACGTGCAACAAAGAGTCACTCCAAAGCCACTAATAGCGGAGAACAAACGTAGAGATTATGGTAGGGTACGAAACCACCCCAAAGTTATTCTTTCGGATCGATCTATTAAAGAGTTCGTACTAGAATAACACCTTAAGACACAAGTCAACCAAAACCCTAATGTCACCTAGATACTCCATTGTCACCTCAAGTATACATGGGCATCATTATACGGTATGCATCACACAATCTCAGATTCATCCAACCAACACAAAGTACTTCAAAGAGTGCCCAAAAGTTTCTACCGGAGAGTCAAGAAAACGTGTGCCAACCCCTATGCATAGGTTCATGGGCGGAACCCGCAAGTTGGTCACCAAAACATACATCAAGTGGCACGTGATATCCCATTGTCACCACAAATAAACACGACAAGACATACATCAAGTGTTCTCAAAGTAAAGACTCAATCCGATAAGATAACTTCAAAGGGGAAACTCAATTCATCACAAGAGAGTAGAGGGGGAGAAACATCATAAGATCCAACTATAATAGCAAAGCTCGCGATACATCAAGATCGTGCCATAGAGGGAACAAGAGAGAGAACACGAGAGAGAGAGAGAGAGAGAGAGAGAGAGAGAGAGAGAGAGAGAGAGAGAGAGAGAGAGATCAAACACATAGCTACTGGTACATACCCTCAGCCCCGAGGGTGAACTACTCCCTCCTCGTCATGGAGAGCGCCAGGATGATGAAGATGGCCATCGGTGATGGATTCCCCCTCCGGCAGGGTGCCGGAACGGGCTGCCGAGAGGTTTTTGGTGGCTATAGAGGCTTGCGGCGGCGGAACTCCCGATCTATCTTCTCCGTGGATGTTTTTAGGGTACATGGGACTATATAGGCGAAAGAAGTCGGTCGGGAGGTGCTCGAGGGGTCCACGAGACAGGGGGCCGCGCCCTGTACACTACTAGAAAAAGGCCTACTAATGGCGCACCGGTTTTGCCTACTAATGGCGCACCACCGGTGCGCCATTAGTACCACGCCATTAGTATTTATTACTAATGGCGCACTGCCTGGTGCGCCATTAGTATACCAGATACTAATGGCGCACCTTAGGCCATCGGTATACTAATGGCATTTGCACAGTATACTAATGGCGCACAGTGCAAGGCGCCATTAGTATAAACCATGCGCCATTAGTATAAACCACCGTGCGCCATTAGTATAGGCCACCGGTGCGCCATTAGTATTTTGAATTTTTGAATCTGGATCTGGATCGTGATTTTTGCCCATTTTTGCTCGTTTTTTGCTCGTTTTTGGCACGACATTATTTCAAATTTTGTTCCTGTTTTTGGATCTTGTACGTTCTTTTGCCGTGTTCTTTTGCCGGAGAGGAGTTCACGGAGAGGAGTTCACGGAGAGGAGGAGGAGGAGGTCACGGAGAGGCGCCGCCTACATCGCGGAGAGGAGGAGGAGGAGGTCGCTGGAGAGGAGTTCACCGGAGCATCGGAGAGGAGGAAGGAGAAACCATGAGGGATGGGAGGAGAGGAGGAGGAGGAGCTCACCGGAGAGGAGGGAGGAGGAGCTCACGGAGAGAAGGGAGGAGGAGCTCACGGAGAGGAGGAGGAGGAGCTCACCGGAGAGGAGGAGAAGAAACCGTGAGGGAGGGGAGGGAGGGAGGAGAGGAGGGAGGAGGAGGTCGCCGGAGATGAGGAGGAGGTCGCCGGAGAGGAGAAGGAGGTCGCTGGAGAGGAGGAGATGGAGTGGAGGAGAGGAGAGGAGGAGATGGAGTGGAGGAGAGGTGGAGTGGAGGAGGTGCGCCCAGCCATATATACGACATACTAATGGCGCACCACGGGCCGGTGCGCCATTAGTAATTTTTTTTATTTTTTTGACTTATTTTGAATTTTGAAGGCGGGAAGATACTAATGGCGCACCATGGGCTGGTGCGCCATTAGTAACTTTTTTTTTATTTTTTTGACTTATTTTAAATTTTGAAGGCGGGAACATACTAATGGCGCACCATGGGCAGGTGCGCCATTAGTGAGTTTGAATTTTTTTGAATTTTTTTGCCTCTCCAGATCTTAAAAGCCCCGTATCTTTTTTTCTGTTAGGTTTTTGAGGATTTTGAAAATGTTTAACGGGGTTCCCCCAGTTAAATTTGGATGTAACTTTTCGAGTAATGATTTTTCATATAAAAAACTTTTTCATCCGAGTTAGTATGCAAAAGTTATGCCCATTTTTACAAATTCTCGAGAGATTTTGCAAATGAAGTCGAAATTCATTTTTGCAAATTTTCCCAACAACTAGACCACATATCACATGGGAAACTTATTTTCTTTTATTTTTTTGACATTTTCATCATTTTCTTTTATTTTTTTTAAAACTGAAAAGGCGATCCACGGGGTGCATTCGGTGGAAGGTGGCCAAGTTACTAATGGCGCACCGTGGGGTGGTGCGCCATTACTAGTTCAACTAGTAATGGCGCACCCTCCCACGATGCGCCATTAGTAGTTTTGATCCAGGGGGGGGTGCATTCGGTGGAAGGTGGCCAAGTTACTAATGGCGCACCACACACCAGGTGCGCCATTAGTAATATATTACTAATGGCGCACCGAGACATGGTGCGCCATTAGAATATAGTAATGGCGCACCACATCATAGGTGCGCCATTAGTAGTCATTCCATCTATAGCCCTTTTTGTAGTAGTGGTAGGGGGGGGCGCCCCCTATCTCCTGGGCTCCTCGAGGATCTTCTGACTTGATCTCCAAGCCTCCAGGATGATATTCTTCCAAAAAATAACGCTGCCGAAGGTTTCATTCTGTTTGCACTCCGTTTGATATTCCTTTTCCTCGAAATACTGAAACAGGCAATAAAACAACAATATGGGCTGGGCCTCCGGTTAATAGGTTAGTCCCAAAAGTAATATAAAAGTGTATAATAAATCCCATAATCATTCAAAACAAGTAATATAATAGCATGGAACAATCAAAAATTATAGATACGTTGGAGACGTATCAAGCATCCCCAAGCTTAATTCTTGCTCGTCCTCGAGTAGGTAAATGATAAAAACAGAATTTTTGATGTGGAATGCTACCTAGCATAATTTCAATGTAATTCTTCTTAATTGTGGTATGAATATTCAGATCCGAAAGATTCAAGACAAAAGTTTAATATTGACATAAAAATAATAATACTTTCAAGCATACTAACAAAGCAATCATGTCTTCTCAAAATAACATGGCCAAAGAAAGTTATCCCTACAAAATCATATAGTCTGGCTATGCTCTATCTTCACCGCACAAAGTATTTAAATCATGCACAACCCCGATGACAAGCCAAGCAATTGTTTCATACTTTTGACATTCTCAAACTTTTTCAATCTTCACGCAATACATGAGCGTGAGCCATGGATATAACACTATGGGTGGAATAGAAGGGTGGTTGTGGAGAAGACAAAAAGGGAGAAAATAGTCTCACATCAACTAGGCGTATCAACGAGCTATGGAGATGCCCATTAATAGATATCAATGTGAGTGAGTAGGGATTGCCATGCAACGGATGCACTAGAGCTATAAGTATATGAAAGTTCAACAAAAGAAACTAAGTGGGTGTGCATCCAACTCGCTTGCTCACGAAGACCTAGGGCATTTTGAGGAAGCCCATCATTGGAATATACAAGCCAAGTTCTATAATGCAAATTCCCACTAGTATATGAAAGTGACAACATAGGAGACTCTCTATCATGAAGATCACGGTGCTACTTTGAAGCAAAAGTGTGGTAAGAGGATAGTAGCATTGTCCCTTCTCTCTTTTTCTCTCATTTTTTTATTTGGGCCTTTTCTCTTTTTTTATGGCCTCCTTTTTTTCCTTTTTTTTTATTTTTCGTCCGGAGTCTCATCCCGACTTGTGGGGGAATCATAGTCTCCATCACCCTTTCCTCACTGGGACAATGCTCTAAAAAATGATGACCATCACACTTTTATTTTCTTACAACTCAAAAATTACAACTCGATTCTTAGAACAAAATATGACTCTATATGAATGCCTCCGGCAGTGTACCGGGATGTGCAATGACTCATGAGTGACATGTATGAAAGAATTATGAACGGTGGCTTTGCCACAAATACGATGCCAACTACATGATCATGCAAAGCGTGTCATCAAAAACGGAACGGTGGAAAGTTGCATGGCAATATACCTCGGAATGGCTATGGAAATGTCACGATAGGTAGGTATGGTGGCTGTTTTGAGGAAGATATATGGTGGGTGTATGATACCGGCGAAAGGTGTGCGGTATTAGAGAGGCTAGCAATGGTGGAAGGAAGAAGAGTGCGTATAATCCATGGACTCAACATTAGTCATGAAGAACTCATATACTTATTGCAAAAATCTACAAGTTATCAAAGCAAAGTATTACGCGCATGCTCCTAGGGGGATAGATTGGTAGGAAAAGACCATCGCTCGTCCCCGACCGCCACTCATAAGGAAGACAATCAATAAATAAATCATGCTCCGACTTCATCACATAACGGTTCACCATACATGCATGCTACGGGAATTGCAAACTTTAACACAAGTATCTCTCAAATTCACAACTACTCAACTAGCATGACTCTAATATCACTACTTCCATATCTCAAAACAATCATCAAGCATCAAACTTCTCTTAGTATTCAACACACTCATAAGAAAGTTTTTACTATTTTTGAATAACTAGCATATTAAGATTATTTAAGCAAATTACCATGCTATTTAAGACTCTTAGAATAATATAAGTGAAGCATAAGAGTTCATCTATTTCTTCAAAATAAAACCACCACTGTGCTCTAAAATATATAAGTGAAGTACTAGAGTAAATGACAAACTACTCCAAAAGATATAAGTGAAGATCAATGAGTAGTTGAATAATTATACAACTATGTGAAGACTCTCTAACATTTAAGAATTTCAGATCTTGGTATTGTATTTAAACAGCAAGCAAAACAAAATAAAATGACATTGCAAGGATAGCACAACTCATGTGAAGAAGCAAAAACTTAGGCTCAACCGATACTAACCGATAGTTGTTGAAGAAGAAAGGTGGGATGCCTACCGGGGCATCCCCAAGCTTAGATGCTTGAGACTTATTGAAATATTATCTTGGGGTGCCTTGGGAATCCCCAAGCTTGAACTTTTGTGTCTCCTTCATTCCTCTCATATCATGGTTTCTCTTTTTATCAAAAGCTTCATTCACAACAAACTCAACAAGAACTCGTGAGATAGGTTAGTATAAACCAATGCAAAACCTTATCATTTTCTACTGTAACAAATCACTAACATTATTATTAAACATTTCATACTAAATGCCTCTGCATATTTAATACTCCTATCCTTAAATAGAATCATTAAACAAGCAAACATATGCAAACATAACAGCAATCTGCCAAAACAGTACAGTTTGTAAAGAATGCAAGAGTATCAATACTTCCCTGACTCCAAAAATTATGAACTAAAATTCCCACTGTAATAAATTTATCAGAGCTCAATATGCAAAAAGATTCAACATCATACCACTCTCTGAATTTCCTAGGGAATTTTTGCAACAGCGGTAAACTTTCTGTTTTCAAACAGCAACATGTATACTAGCAAAATAAGCATGGAAAAGGCTATCCTTGACATTTTTATTGGAACTAAAGATGCAAAACATTATTCTAAATAACATAAAGCAAAAACTAACAAGAGGAAATGACGCTCCAAGCAAAACACATATCATGTGGTGAATAAAAATATAGCTCCAAGTAAAGTTACCGATGAACGAAGACAAAAGAGGTGATGCCTTCCGGGGCATCCCCAAGCTTGGGATTTTGGCTACTCTTGAATATTACCTTGGGGTGACTTGGGCATCCCCAAGCTTAGGCTCTTGCCACTCCTTATTCCATAGTCCATCGAATCTTTACCCAAAACTTGAAAACTTCACAACACAAAACTTAATAGAAAACTCGTGAGCTCCGTTAGCGAAAGAAAACAAAACACCACTTCAAGGTACTGTAATGAACTCATTATTTATTTATATTGGTATTAAACCTACTGTATTCCAACTTCTCTATGGTTTATAAACTATTTTACTAGCCATAGAGTCATCAAAAGAAGCAAACAACACATGAAAAACAGAATCTGTCAAAAACAGAACAGTCTGTAGTAATCGGTAACTAACGCAAACTTCTAGAACTCCTAAAATTCTACCAAAATAGGAAGTCCTAGGCATTTTGTCTATTGTTCTACAGTAAAAAGAATCAACGCAAAATCACTTTTCTGTGATTTACTGAATTTTTTCTCGTGCGCGCAAAGTTTCTGTTTTCAGCAGAATCAAATTAAATATTACCATAGGTTATCCTATAGGTCTTACTTGGCACTTTATTTAAACAAAAGCTATAAAACATGATTACTACAGTAGCATAATCATGTGGACACACAAAAAGAGTAAGGGTAAATTTTGGGTTGTCTCCCAACAAGCGCTTTTCTTTAATGCCTTTCTAGCTAGGCATGATGATGCTCACATAAAAGATAAGAATTGAAACATAAAGAGAGCATCATGAAGAATATGTCTAGCACATTTAAGCCTAACCCACTTCCTATGCATAGGGATTTTGTGAGCAAACAACTTATGGGAACAATGATCAACTAGCATAGGAAGGTAAAACAAGCATAATTTCAAAAACTGAAGCACATAGAGAGAAAACTTGACATTATTGCAACTCCTACAAGCATATGTTCCTCCCTCATAATAATTTCAGTAGGATCATGAATGAATTCAACAATATAACCAGCACCTAAAGCATTCTTTTCATGATCTACTAGCATAGAAAATTTACTACTCTCCACATAAGAAAAATTCTTCTCATCCGGAATAGTGGGAGTATCATAAGAGACTTGAACACTAAAAATTGTTTCCACATTAAAAGAGTAATGTTCAGAAAAAGGGTAATCATAATCATGACAAGATTTGTAAATATAATCATCACTACTTTTTATAGCATAAGTTTCATCACAATAATCATCATAAGTAGCAGCTTTGTTCTCATCATAATCGATTGAAACCTCTCCCAAGATAGTGGAATCACTAAATAAAGTTGACACTCTTCCGAACCCACTTTCATATTCATCACAATAAAATTCAACATCCTCCAAAATAGTGGGATCACTACTTCCTAAAGTTGACACTCTTCCAAACCCACTTTCATCAATATAATCATCATAAGTAGGAGGCATGCTATCATCATAACAACTTTGCATATCAAAACTTGGGATGCTAAAAATATCATCTTCATTAATTTCAGCAAATATATTCTCAAATATTTCATCCTCATCAAACATAGCTTCCCCAAGCTTGGGCTCTTTCATATCATAAGCATAATCACTCTCATCATTAAAAATATGGATAGCACCAATAGTAAAGCAATTATCATCATCACAATGAGTAGTAGGAGCAACATCATTTGGGAGGGATACCTTTCTACCTTTGTTGCTCCTTCTTTTCTTTTTCTTCTTTGAGCTCCTTATTGAAGAGATTGGTTGAATAGAAAGCTCCTCCTCGTTACCTGATTCATCATAAGAAATAATAGGAGGAGATTGGGAAGTCTCTTCCCTTTCATTAGTATTCTCTTCATCTTATATTTGCTTCCTTTTCTTTAGGTAATTGGCAATATAAGGATTTTCAATGCAATTCACCGCACAAAACATATAAATATCCTGTAGATCAAAATCAAGAAATCTATCAAGATTAAATTTTGGAATACCCTCAGTTATACGTTTCATTTCTTCATACCCCAAAATAAGACTAAGCTCTTTATGATGCCCAAGGGTAATCAAGTTATCACAATTTTTGGACACGATTCGATCATGAAACAATTTGCATTGGAGATTTAAATGACCATGTTCATTGCAAAGTTCACAAGGGGCACGAAAAATATTGAATCTTTCAGCACAATCATCAAGCCTTTCTTGTAAACCTTTAGTTTTTAAATATTTATGCCTCTTGCAATATCTATTTTCTCTATTTGGTGTGTCCATGCAAACCCATTCTACTCCACAAAAATCAACATGCTTATAAGAGACATTTTCATCATGACTAGTGTAATCATCATTAGTACTATGGATATTCAAATAATTCATACTAACAACATTGCAATCATGCTCATCATTCAAAGATTTAGTACCAAGCATTTTAATGCATTCTTCTTCTAGCACTTGAGCACAATTTTCCTTTCCATCAAACTCACGAAAGATATTAAAAAGATGAAGCGTATGAGACAAACTTAACTCCATTGTTTTTTGTAATTTTCTTTTATAAACTAAATTAGCGATACAACAAGAAACAAAAAGATTCGATATCAAGATCTAAAGATATATACCTTCAAGCACTCACCTCCCCGGCAACGGCGCTAGAAAAGAGCTTGATGTCTACTACACAACCTTCTTCTTGTAGACGTTGTTGGTCCTGCAAGTGCACAGGTTTGTAGGACAGTAGCAAATTATCCTCAAGTGGATGACCTAAGGTTTATCAATCCGTGGGAGGCGTAGGATGAAGATGGTCTCTCTCAAACAACCCTGCAACCAAATAACAAAGAGTCTCTTGTGTCCCCAACTCACCCAATACAATGGTAAATTGTATAGGTGCACTAGTTCGGCGAAGAGATGGTGATGCAAGTGCAATATGGATGGTAGATATAGGTTTTTTTTAATCTGAAAATATAAAAACAGCAAGGTAACTAATGATAAAAGTGAGCGTAAACGGTATTGCAATGATAGAAACAAGGCCTAGGGTTCATACTTTCACTAGTGCAAGTTCTCTCAACAATAATAACATAGATAGATCATATAACAATCCCTCAACGTGCAACAAAGAGTCACTCCAAAGCCACTAATAGCGGAGAACAAACGTAGAGATTATGGTAGGGTACGAAACCACCTCAAAGTTATTCTTTCGGGCCGATCTATTAAAGAGCTCGCACTAGAATAACACCTTAAGACACAAATCAACCAAAACCCTAATGTCCCCTAGATACTCCATTGTCACCTCAAGTATCCGCGGGCATGATTATACGATATGCATCACACAATCTCAGATTCATCCAACCAACACAAAGTACTTCAAAGAGTGCCCCAAAGTTTCTACCGGAGAGTCAAGAAAACGTGTGCCAACCCCTATGCATAGGTTCATGGGCGGAACCCGCAAGTTGGTCACCAAAACATACATCAAGTGGCACGTGATATCCCATTGTCACCACAGATAAACACGGCAAGACATACATCAAGTGTTCTCAAAGTAAAGACTGAATCCGATAAGATAACTTCAAAGGGGAAACTCAATTCATCACAAGAGATTAGAGGGGGAGAAACATCATAAGATCCAACTATAATAGCAAAGCTCGCGATACATCAAGAACGTGCCATAGAGGGAACACGAGAGAGAGAGAGAGAGAGAGAGAGAGAGAGAGAGAGAGATCAAACACATAGCTACAGGTACATACCCTCAGCCCCGAGGGTGAACTACTCCCTCCTTGTCATGGAGAGCGCCGGGATGATGAAGATGTCCACCGGTGATGGATTCCCCCTCCGGCAGGGTGCCGGAACGGGCTCCCGAGAGTTTTTTGGTGGTTACAGAGGCTTGCGGCGGCGGAACTCCCGATCTATCTTCTCCGTGGATGTTTTTAGGGTACGTGGGACTATATAGGCAAAAGAAGTCAGTCGGGAGGTGCTTGAGGGGTCCACGAGACAGGGGGCCGCGCCCTGTAGGGGGGGCTATCTCCTGGGCTCCTCGAGGATCTTCTGACTTGATCTCCAAGCCTCCAGGATGATATTCTTCCCAAAAATAACGTCGCCGAAGGTTTCATTCTGTTTGGACTCCGTTTGATAATCCTTTTCCTCGAAATACTGAAACAGGAAATAAAACAACAATATGGGCTGGGCCTTCGGTTAATAGGTTAGTCCCAAAAGTAATATAAAAGTGTATAATAAAGCCCATAATCATTCAAAACAAGTAATATAATAGCATGGAACAATCAAAAATTATAGATACATTGGAGACGTATCAAGCTACTCTAGCTAAATGCTCCCACTTTCAATATGTATCCAGATTAAGACTCAGAGTCATCCAGATCGGTGTTAAAGATTGCATCGACGTAACTCTTTACAATGAACTCTTTATCACCTCCATAACCGAGAACTATTTCCTTAGTCCTCGAAGGATAATTTTGACCGTTGTCTAGTGATCTACTCCTGGATCACTATTGTACCCCTTTGCCAAACTCATGGCAAGGTATACAATAGGTCTGGTATACAGCATGACATACTTTATAGAACCTATGGCTGAGTCATAGGGAATGACTTTCATTCTCTCTCTATCTTCTGCCGTGGTCGAGTTTTGAGTCTTTCTCAACTTCATACCTTACAACTCAGCCAAGAACTCCTTCTTTGACCGATCCATTTTGAACTCCTTCAAAATCTTATCAAGGTATGTACTCATCGAAAGTCATATCAAGCGTCTTGATCTATCTTTATAGATCTTGATGCCCAATATGTAATTAGCTTCACCGAGGTATTTCTTTAAAAAACTCCTTTCAAACACTCCTTTATGCTTTCCAGAAAATTCTACATCATTTCCGATCAACAATATGTCATTCACATATACCTATCAGAAAGGCTGTAGTGCTCCCACTCACTTTCTTGTAAATACAGGCTTCACCGCAAGTCTGTATAAAACTATATGCTTTGATCAACTCATCAAAGCATATATTCCAACTCCGAGATGCTTGCACCAGTCCATAGATGGATCGCTGGAGCTTGCATGCTTTGTTAGCACCTTTAGGATTGAGAAAACCTTCTGGTTGCATCATACACAACTCTTCTTTAATAAATCCATTAAGGAATACAGTTTTGACATCCATTTGCTAGATTTCATAAAATGTGGCAATTGCTAACATGATTCGGACAGACTTTAAGCATTGATACGAGTGAGAAAATCTCATCGTAGTCAAACCCTTAAACTTTATCAAAAACCTTTTGCTAGAAGTCGAGCTTTGTAGATAGTAACACTACTATCAGCATCCGTCTTCCTGTTGAAAATCCATTTATTCTCAATGGCTTGCCGATCATCGGGCAAGTCCACCAAAGTCCACACTTTGTTCTCATACATGGATTCTACCTCGGATTTCATGGCCTCAAGCCATCTATCGGAATCTGGGCTCATCATCGCTTCCTCATAGTTCGTAGGTTCATCATGGTCTAGCAACATGACTTTCAGAACAGGATTACCGTACCACTCTGGTGCGGATCGTACTCTGGTTGACCTACGAGTTCAGTAGTAACTTGATCTAAAGTTTCATGATCATCATCATTAACTTCCTCACTAATTGGTGTAGGTATTGCTGGAACTAATTTCAGTGATGAGCTACTTTCCAATTCGAGAGAAGGTACAATTACCTCATCAAGTTCTACTTTCCTCCCACTCACTTCTTTCGAGAGAAACTCCTTCTCTAGAAAGGATCCACTCTTAGCAACAAAGATTTTGCCTTTGGATATGTGATAAAAGGTGTACCCAACAGTTTCTTTTGGGTATCCTATGAGGACACACTTCTCCGATTTAGGTTTGAGATTATCAGGCTGAAACTTTTTCACATAAGCATCGCAGCCAACTTTAAGAAACGACAGCTTAGGTTTCTTGATAAACCACAGTTCATACGATGTCGTCTCAATGGATTTTTAGGCGGTGCCCTATTTAATGTGAATGCAGCTGTCTGTAATGCATAACCACAAAACGATAGTGGTAAATTGGTAAGAGACATCATAGATCGCACCATATCTAATAAAGTACAGTTACGACGTTCGGACACACCATTACGCTATGGTGTTCCAGGTGGCGTGAGTTGCGAAACTACTCCACATTGTTTCAAATGAAGGCCAAACTCGTAACTCAAATATTCGCCTCCGCGATCAGATCGTAGAAACATTATTTTCTTGTTACGATGATTCTCAACTTCACTATGGAATTCTTTGAACTTTTCAAATGTTTCAGACTTGTGTTTCATTAAGTAGATATACCCATATCTACTCAAATCATCTGTGAAGGTCAGAAAATAACGATACCTGCCGCGAGCCTTAACACTCATCGGACCGCATACATCGGTATGTATTATTTCCAATAAGTCAGTGGCTCGGTCCCTTGTTCCAGAGAACGGAGTCTTAGTCATCTTGCCCATGAGGTATGGTTCGCAAGCATCAAGTGATTCATAAGCAAGTGATTCCAAAAGCCCACCAGCATGGAATTTCTTCATGCGCTTTACACCAATATGACCTAAACGGCAGTGCTATCATTATGAACTTTGCATCTTTTGGCTTCAATATTATGAATATGTGTATCACTACGATCGAGATTCAATAAACCATTCACCTTGGGTGTATGACCATAGAAGGTTTTATTCATGTAAATAGAATAACAATTATTCTTTGACTTAAATGAATAACCATTATGCAATAAACATGGTCCAACCATATTATGCTCAACACAAACACAAAATAACATTTATTTTAGGTTCAACGCTAATCCCGGAGGTAAAGGGAGTGTGCGATGGTGATCTTATCAACCTTGGAATCACTTCCAATACACATCATCACCTTGCCCTCAACTAGTCTCTGTTCATTTTGTAACTCCTGTTTCAAGTTACTAATCATAGCAATGGAACCAATATCAAATACCCAGGGGCTACTATGAACACTAGTAAGTACACATCAATAACATGTATATCATATATACTTTTGTTCACTTTGCCATCCTTCTTATCCGCCAAGTATTTGGGGCAGTTCCGCTTCCAGTGACCATTTCCTTTGCAGTAGAAGCACTCAGTTTCAGGCTTGAGTCTAGCTTTGGGCTTCTTCATGGGAGTGGCAACTTGCTTGCCATTCTTCTTGAAGTTCCCTTTCTTTCCCTTGCCCTTTTACTTAAAATTAGTGGTCTTGTCAACCATCAATACTTGATGCTTTTCTTGATTTCTACCTTCATCGATTTTAGCATCGCGAAGAGCTCGAGGAATCCTTTTCATCATCCGTTGCATATTATAGTTCATCACAAAGTTCCAGTAACTTGGTGATTGTGACTAGAGAACTCTGTCAATCACTATCTTATCTGGAAGATTAACTCCCACTTGATTCAAGCGATTGTAGTACTCAGACATTCTGAGCACATGCTCACTGGTTGAGCTATTCTCCTCCATCTTGTAGGCAAAATACTTGTCAGAGGTCTCATACCTCTCGACTCGGGCATGAGTCTGAAATACCAATTCCAGCTCTTGGAACATCTCATATGCTCCATGGCGTTCAAAACATTTTTTAAGTCCCGATTCTAAGCCATAAATCATGGTTCACTAAACTATCAAGTAGTCATCATACCGAGCTTGGCAAACGTTCATAACGTCTGCATTTGCTCCTGCAATAGTTCTGTCATCTAGCGGTGCATCAAGGACATAATTCTTCTGTGCAGCAATGAGGATAATCCTCAGATCAGGACCTAGTCTGCATCATTGCTACAATCAACTTAGTTTTCTCTAGGAACATATCATAAATAAAACGGGGAAGCTATACGCGAGCAATTGATCTACAACATAGATATGCAAATATTATCAGCACTAAGTTCATAATAAATTAAAGTTCAATTAATCATATTACTTAAGAACTCCCACTTAGATAGACATCCCTCTAGTCATCTAAATGATCACGTGATCCATATCAACTAATCCATGTCCGATCATCACGTGAGATGGAGTAGTTTTCAATGGTGAACATCACTATGTTGATCATATCTACTATATGATTCACGTTCGACCTTTCGGTCTCAGTGTTCCGAGGCCATATCTGCATATGCTAGGCTCGTCAAGTTTAACCTGAGTATTCTGCGTGTGCAAAACTGGCTTGCACCCGTTGTATGTGAACGTAGAGCTTATCACACCCGATCATCACGTGGTGTCTCAGCACGACGAACTGTAGCAATGGTGCATACTCAGGGAGAACACTTATACCTTGAAATTTAGTGAGAGATCATCTTATAATGCTACCGCCGTACTAAGCAAAATAAGATACATAAAAGATAAACATCACAAGCAATCAAAATAAGTGATATGATATGGCCATCATCATCTTGTGCCTTTGATCTCCATCTCCAAAGCACCGTCATGATCACCATCGTCACCAGCTTGACACCTTGATCTCCATCGAAGCATCGTTGTCGTCTCGCCAACTATTGCTTCTAAGACTATCGCTACCGCTTAGTGATAAAGTAAAGCAATTACATGGCGATTGCATTTCATACAATAAAGCGACAACCATAAGGCTCCTGCCAGTTGCCGATAACTTTTACAAAACATGATCATCTCATACAACAATTTATATATCATCACGTCTTGACCATATCACAGCACAACATGCCCTGCAAAAACAAGTTAGATGTCCTCTACTTTGTTGTTGCAAGTTTTACGTGGCTGCTACGGGCTTCTAGTGATGGTTGCTGCAACTACGTCGGTATTTCCCCGGAGAGGGAGGGATGATGTAGCACAACGACGGCAGGTATTTCCCTCAGTGGTGAAACCAAGGTATCGAACCAGTAGGAGAACCAAGCAACACAACGTAAACAGCACCTACACACAAACAACAACACCTCACAACCCAACGAGTTAAAGGGGTTGTCAATCCCTTTCGGGGTACGGCGCCTCAAGATAGGCAAACGGACGTGAGGTAAATTGTAGTAGATTGATAGATCGAACGCCAAATAAAATAAATAAAGATAAAACACATCAAAGTATTTCTGTATTTTGGATTAATAGATCTGAATAAAAACGCAAAGGAAAAGTAGATCGCACGGCAAATATATGAGAAAGAAGACCCGGGGGCCGTAGGTTTCACTAGTGACTTCTCTCGAGAAAAATAGCAAACGGTGGGTAAACAATTTACTGTTGGGCAATTGAAAGAATTTCAAATAATTATGATGATATCCAGGCAATGATCATTACATAGGCATCACGTCCAAGATTAATAGACTGACTCCTGCCTGCATCTACTACTATTACTCCACACATCGACCGCTATCCAGCATGCATCTAGTCTATTAAGTTCATGGAAAAACGGAGTAATGCAATAAGAATGATGACATGATGTAGACAAGATCCGTTTATCTATATGGCGGTAGATATAGATCTCTTCTTTTTATCCTTAGTAGCAATGATACATACGTGTCGGTTCCCTTTCTGTCACTTGGATCAAGCACCGTAAGATCGAACCCACTACCGGGCACTTCTTCCCATTGCAAGATAAATAGATCAAGTTGGCCAAACAAAACCCAAATATCGGAGAAAAAATACGAGGCTATAAGAGTTCACCACCTCCATTGGTGCTTCTCCGATGATGCGTGAGTAGTTCTTTGTAGATCATTACATAGGCATCACGTCCAAGATTAATAGACCGACTCCTGCCTGCATCTACTACTATTACTCCACACATCAACCGCTATCCAGCATGCATCTAGTGTATTAAGTTCATGGAAAAATGGAGTAATGCAATAAGAACGATGACATGATGTAGACAAGATCCGTTTATCTATTGCGTAGATATAGATCCCATCTTTTATCCTTAGTAGCAACGATACATACGTGTCTTTTCCCTTTCTGTCACTCGGATCAAGCACCGTAAGATCGAACCCACTACCGGGCACCTCTTCCCATTGCAAGATAAATAGATCAAGTTGGCCTAACAAAACCCAAATACCGGAGAACAAATATGAGGCTATAAGAGATCATGCATATAAGAAATCAAAGAAACTCAAATAACTTTCATGGATATAAAAAGATATAACTGATCATAAACTCAAAGTTCATCATATCCCAACAAACACACCGCAAAAAGAGTTACATCATATAGATCTCCAAGAGACCATTGTATTGAGAATTCAGCGAGAGAGAGGAAGCCATCTAGCTACTAACTACGGACCCGGAGGTCTACAAAGAACTAGTCACACATCATCGGAGAGGCACCAATGGAAGTGGTGAACCCCTCCGTGATGGTGTCTAGATTGGACCTGGTGGTTCTGGACTCTGCGGTGGATGGATGAATATTTCATCGACTCCCCTAGGGTTTCTGGAATATTGGGGTATTTATAGAGCAAAGAGGCGTTCCGGGGGGCACTCGAGGTGGGCACAACCCACCAGGGCGCACCTGGGCCTCCTGGCGCGCCCTGGTGGGTTGTGCCTCCCTCGGGCACCCCCAGGTGCAACCAGGGCCCATTGCCTTCCTTCAGGCCCATAAAAAAATCATCGTGGAGTTTCGTGGCATTTGGACTCTTGATTTCCTGTGATGTAAAAAACATAGAAAAACCAGCAACTGGCACTTGGCACTATGTCAATAGGTTAGTACCAAAAATGATATAAAATGACTATAAAATGATTATAAAACATCCAAGATTGATAATAAAACAACATGGAACAATAAAAAAGTTATAGACACGTTGGAGACGTATCAGCATCCCCAAGCTTAACTCCTACTCGTCCTCGAGTAGGTAAGTGATAAAAACAGAATTTTTGATGTGGAGTGATGTTCATCAAGTCATATCATATTCTTTTCTTTATAGCATGGACATTTGGACTTTTATGAGATTCAAAGCAATAGTCTAGTTTTGACATAATAATTTAGATACTCAAGCATATCAACAAGCAACCATGTCTTTCAAAATATCAACGCTAAAATAAGTTATCCCTAGCCCATCATGCTCAAACATTGACCCATTCATGAAAAACACACTCGAATATTAACTACACCAAATACTTGAGCACGATCATATTGCCTCCTAGTTGGTGCTTTTATAAGAGAAGATGGAGACTAAAATTCAAAATAAAAATTGCATAAAGTAAAAGAAAGGCCCTTTGCGAAGGGAAGTAGGGATTTCTAGAGGTGCCAGAGCTCAAAGCGAAAAATATAGAGATAAAAATATTTTGGGAGGTGTATCCATCCCACCAACGAAAATGACATAGAGCTACGAACACTTTCCATGCTAGATATGCCATAGACGGTTCCCATACAGAAAATAAAGTTTATTCCTTTTTCCACCATTCTTTCACTTTCCATGGCTAGCTGTATCCACGGGTGCCCTCCATACCAACACTTTCCATGGAATTTATTTTTTAACAACAAAGTAAATGCATTTTTGCATTTCAGGACTGGGCATCCCTAAGACCTTTGCCTTACTCTCGTGCAATGACAAGTGAATAAACACTCATCATGAGAATAACACATCCAGAATGGAAAATATTAGCCACCCGTTACCATTCCGCGAGCGAAACAAACACACAAAAGAGAAGTTTACTTTGAAAATTAGAGATGGCACATGCAATTTGCTTAGAACGGCAAAAGAATACCGCATATAGGTTGATATAGTGGACTCATGTGGCAAAACTGGTTTAAAGGATTTTGGATGCACAAGTAGAGGTCATACTTAGTGCAAAATGAAGGCTAGCAAAAAGATTGAGAAGCGACCAACCAAGAAATGAATAATCTCATAAGCAAGCATTAAGCATAATTAACATCGAATAATGCACCACAAGTAGGATATAATTTCATTGCATGATTATTGACTTTTGTGCATGCATAGGGAATCACAAACCTTAACACCAATATTCTTACTAGAGCACAATTACTCATCAACATAACTCACATATCACATCATCATATCTCAAAACTATTACTAAGAATCAAGTTTTTTTGTCCAATGATCTTCATGACATTTTTTTACTTTATCCTTCTTGGATATCTATCACTTCGGGGCTAATTTTCATGAGTTGCTTTTCATAAGCTCAAGCAAATATAAGTGAAGATCATGAGCATAACAAAATTTCTTTCTCTTAAAATAATTTAAGTGAAGCAAGAGAGAATTTCTTAAAAAATTTATTAACTCTCAAATAAATCTAAGTGAATCAAGAGAGCATTTCTTCAAAAAATAACAAAGCACACCGTGCTCAAAAAGATATAAGTGAAGCACTAGAGCAAGTCCTAGCTCATAAAAGATTTAAGTGAAGCATAGAGAGCAATTCAAACAAGTCATAATATAATTTTGGCTCTCCCAAATAGGTGTTTCCGGCAAGGATTGATGACTTAAAACACAAAATAAAACAAGAAAAGACGCATATCATACAAGACGCTCCAAGCAAAACACATATCATGTGACGAATAAAAATATAGCCGCGAGTAAAATACAGATAGTTGTTGGAAGAAAGCGGGGATGCCACTCGGGGGCATCCCCAAGCTTAGTTGGTTGCTCATTCTTGGATAATAGCTTGTGATGCTGGGGCATCCCCAAGCTTAGGCTCTTACATCCTTTATTCATCCATCGTAAGATAACCCAAAACTTGAAAACTTCAATCACACAAAACTCAACAAAACCTTCGTGAGATCCGTTAGTATAAGAAAGCAAACCACTACTATAAGTGTTGTATCAAACCAATTCATATTTTGTTTTTGTATTATATCTACTCTATTCCAACTTTTCTATGGCAAAAACTCATCAAAGAAAACCATAGAGCCATCAGAATAAGCACACAACACAAAGAAAACTGAATCTGTCAAAACATAACAGTCTGTAGTAATCTGACTTTAGCGAATACTTCTGGAACTCCAAAAATTCAAATAAATTAGGAAGACCAGGGTAATTTGTATATTAATCTTCTGCAAAAATAATCAGGGCCAAATCTCTTTTCTGTGCTTTATGAAAATTATTTTCGTGAGCGCAAAGCTTCTGTCTTTTTTAGCAAGATCAAACAACTATCAGCGAAGAAGATCCTAAAGGCTTTACTTGGCACAAACACTAATTAAAACACAAAAAACACAATCATACCAGTAGCATAATTGTGTAAACACACAAGAACATAAAGAACAAAGCAAAAATAAACTTTATTCATTGGGTTGCCTCCCAACAAGCGCTATAGTTTTACGCCCTTAGCTAGGCGTAATGCAAGGATCTAAGTTTTGTCATCTTTCTTCTTCTTAATTTTCTTGGGGGTATTTTTATCAGGAGGTTTTGTAAACACAACATAAAACATATATCCATAGAAACTTTAGCATTCCTTAGTTGCTTTTCATCATAACCCCTTTGATTTCCCGCAACAATCCAAGAATAGTGTTGATTAACATTATTAAAAACTTGTTGGATTATTTCTAGAACGGGAACCTCCTTTTTAAGATTCTCACCCCCAAGAAAATGTCTTAGTGCATAGTCACTATTGTAAATAATTTCATCTATCAAGGGTTTTTCACGATTCATACCATAAAAGTCAAATATTTCTCTAGCTTCCCGAATTATGTAGTCAAACTCGTTCATAAGAACGAGAGTGGCCAATTTTTTGGCTCTAGGATTCTTTATTTCGGGAAGCTCAAAAAAAATCTTTGCAAAGTAGGATGAGTGCGGATAAATTTACTTTGAAGTTTCAGAACTAGTGCTGAAATAGCATCCGCATAAGATCTAGTAGTTTTAAGTATAGGAGCATCATCAAGACTTAGATTTCCAACACAATTAAAAAATTCTTGGATACGTTCTTTTCCCATAACGTTCCCTTGCCCCAAGATAAAAGTTTTAGCATCCAGATTGCCTGTACGTCCAATCTTAGGAGTCAGGCCATCATCTGTTGGTGCCATACCTAAATCACTCATGATTGCGAGCAGAGAATAGATCTGACAAGAAAACGATGAACAAAAAAAAGAGGCGAATAAAACGGCAAATTTTTGTGAAGTGGGGGAGAGGAAAACGAGAGGCAAATAATGTAAATTGCGAGGAGATGAGATTTGTGATTAGGAACCAGGTTATGTTGAAGATCCTCCCTGGCAACGGTGCCATAAATTCTCCTTGATGGTTGCTGCAACTACGTCGGTATTTCCACGGAGAGGGAGGGATGATGTAGCACAGCGACGGTAGGTACTTCTCTCAATGATGAAAGCAATGTATCGAACCAGTTGGAGAACCAAGCAACACAATTTAAACAACACCTGCACACAAACAACAACACCTCGCAACCCGACGAGTTAAAGGGGTTGTCAATCCCTTCTGGGGTATGGCGCCTCAAGATAGGCAAACGGACGTGAGGTAAATTGTAGTAGATTGATAGATTGAACGCCAAGTAAAATAAATAAAGATAAAACACAGCAAGGTATTTTTGTATTTTTGGATTAATAGATCTGAATAAAAATGCAAAGGAAAAGTAGATCACAAGGAAAATATATGAGAAAGAAAACCCGGGGGCCGTAGGTTTCACTAGTGGCTTCTCTTGAGAAAAATAGCAAACGGTGGGTAAACAAATTACTGTTGGCCAATTGAAAGAACTTCAAATAATTATGATGATATCCAGGCAATGATCATTACATAGGCATCACGTCCAAGATTAGTAGACCGACTCCTGCCTGCATGTACTACAATTACTCCACACATCGACCGCTATCCAGCATGCATCTAGTGTATTAAGTTCATGAAAAAACGGAGTAATGCAATGCGAACAAATACATGATGTAGTCAAGATCCGTTTATCCATATGGCGGTAGATATAGATCTCGTCTTTTTATCCTTAGTAGCAACAATACATACGTGTCGGTTCCCTTTCTGTCACTGGGATCAAGCACCATAAGATCGAACCCACTACCGGGCACCTCTTCCCATTGCAAGATAAATGGATCAAGTTGGCCAAAAAAACCCAAATATCGGAGAAAAAATACGAGGCTATAAGAGTTCACCACCTCCATTGGTGCCTCTCCGATGATGCGTGAGTAGTTCTTTGTAGATCTTCGGGTCCGTAGTTAGTAGCTAGATGGCTTTCTCTCTCTCTCGCTGAATTCTCAATACAATGGTCTCTTGGAGATCCGTATGATGTAACTCTTTTTGCGATGTGTTTGTTGGGATCTGATGAACTTTGAGTTTATGATCAGTTATATCTTTTTATATCCATGAAAGTTATTTGAGTTTCTTTGATCTCTTATAGCCTCGTATTTGTTCTCCGATATTTGGATTTTGTTTGGCCAACTTGATCTATTTATCTTGCAATGGGAAGAGGTGCCCGGTAGTGGGTTCGATCTTATGGTGCTTGATCCTAGTGACAGAAAGGGAAACGACACGTATGTATCATTGCTACTAAGGATAAAAAGATGGGATCTATATCTACGCAATAGATAAACGGATCTTGTCTACATCATGTGATAGAGGCAAAGGTGTCCCATCTTTCGATGAGATGATGGATATCGCTTTGGTGGAAATCGACTTTGAGGATCCGACTACGAACGTACGAGGATGTCGCGCGTTAGCAATCGCTAAACCAACTCCGAGAGGTTATTGACCACACCGGAGCATGATCAACCTGACCATGAGGGTCTGTTTCCTGCAAGCAAATGAAGAACAAGCAAGAAAGTGAGATTGCAATCTGGATATTGCGAATATAAAATGAAAGCTTTATTGATCAAGGTGGGGTTCTGTGACGCCTTTGTCTGGTTGTTGAACACAAATGAAGTACGCGAAGTTGCAGCTATGGCAAACTTTTAGTCTAAACAAAACCCAAAGTCTAAACGACGCCTTAAGAGATGTATATATGGAGGAAGAGGGGGGGGGTGATTTCGTGGCCCTTGGAGAAGGGGTCCGGAACCAACCCTATCTCTTGTTTCCCCACACATACGGACTCTAAAAACAGCCTATACTCAAGTATTTCGAAATACATGGGCCTGGCCCAATAATAAGGTGACGCAACACCTAGAATAGCCTCTGGACGAAAGTTATGAAGTAGCATCTTCTATATTTCGTCCAAGGCTTCATCCACTCATTATGGTGACTTCAACGTCCTGAAATCATCACTTGTAACTCCGTTCTTGTTCCCCTTGCGCATGCCATCATCTCCATGCTTGTTCTTGCTCCAATGTTCATCCTTCTCCAAGCTAGGTCCTTCATTTGTAAGCAAAACAAATGTATCCAATTTAGGAAGCATCATATTCTCATGAACATTAGAATCATTACCAAGAAACGAAAGTACCTAGTAATTTAATTGGCGTGTGCGAGCTCTAGTAATTGGTCCATTATGTATAGCAGCAGGGGCTGTGGGTGTAACAATGGTATTGATGTCCTCATCATCATGTCATCGTTCTTATTGCATTACTCCATTTTTCCATGAACTTAATACACTAGATGCATGCTGGATAGCGGTCGATGTGTGGAGTAATAGTAGTAGATGCAGGCAGGAGTCGGTCTACTAATCTTGGATGTGATGCCTATGTAATGATCATTGCCTGGATATCCTCATAATTGTTTGAAGTGCCCAACAGTAATTTGTTTACCCACCATTTGCTATTTTTCTCGAGAGAAGCCACTAGTGAAACCTACGGCCCCCGGGGTCTTCTTTCTCATATATTTGCTTGCGGTCTATTTTTCCTTTGCATTTTTCTTTAGATCTATTAAACCAAAAATACAAAAATACTTTGCTGCACTTTATTTTATTTGTGATCTATTATTTCAATCTATTACAAATTTTTGGCATCGTTACCCAAAAGGGATTGACAACCCCTTTAACACGTCGGGTTGTGAGGTGTTGTTATTTGTGTGCAGGTGTTGTTTACGTTGTGTTGCTTGGTTCTCCTACTGGTTCGATAACCTTGGTTTCTTCACTGAGGGAAATACCTACCGTCACCGTGCTGCATCATCCCTTCCTCTTTGGGGAAATACCGACGTAGTCCTAGCAGACAGGAGCTTTTCTGGCGCTATAGTCAGAGAGCAATCACATCTCCGCGTTAAGCACACGTTCAGCTCGATGACTTCCTCGCCTTCTTGATCTAGCAAGACGGGTGAAATAGTAGATGAGTTCCGGCAGCACGACGGCGTGGTGACGGTGTTGGTTAAGAACAATCTCCGCAAGGCTTCGCCAAGCACTACGACAACTATGACGGAGGATAAACTAGAGGGGACGGGGTTGCCGGCACACGGCTTAGTGATTCTTGATGTGTTCCTGGTGCTAGCCCTAGCCTTCTATTTATATGTTGAGCCCTGGGGTCGATAATTGAGTAAAAGCCTCCTGAAAGTCGGCTTTGGCCGCAAGTAAGAGTCCTTCTCGGACTTCTTCCAGGACCAGACGCCACGGTCCTTGGCGTCTGGCCTAGACGCCATGGGCCTCAGCGTCTGGCCCAGGGCCAGATGTCGGTGTCAAAACTGGCGGATCTCGGGTAGGGGGTCCCGATCTGTGCGTCTAGGCTGATGGTAACAGGAAGCAAGGGACACAGATGTTTACCCAGGTTCGGACCCTCTCGATGGAGGTAAAACCCTACTTCCTGCTTGATTAATATTGAAGATATAGGTAGTACAAGAGTAGATTTACCACGAGATCGTAGAGGCTAAACCCTATAAGCTAGCCTATGATGGTATGATTGTAATTGTGATCGGCCTTCTAAGGACCAACCTCTACGGTTTATATAGGCACCGGAGAGGGCTAGGGTTTACATGGAGTCGGTTACAAGGAAGGAAATATAATATCTGGATCGCCAAGCTTGCCTTCCACGCCAAGGAAAGTCCCATCCGGACACGGGTCGAAGTCTTGAGTCTTGTATCTTCACGCTTCAATAGTCCGGACGATGTATATAGTCCGCTGTCCGGATACCCCTAATCCAGACTCCTCAAGAGCCCTCGAACCAGGCTTCAATGACGATGAGTCCGGCGTGCAGTCTTGTCTTCGGCATTGTTGGCCGGGTTCCTCCTCCGAATACTCCAATGTAATCATCGAACACTTAGATCATGTCCGGACCCACAAGGGAATTCTTACACACCGTTGTAGGGAACACGGCATAAATCTGATCCACTGGCAATCTTTGTACGTCGTGCCTTCGCATCGTGGCCCAGTTCAACACGAACCGGTGCTTCTCGCCCTACCTCGACTCGCGCTGCGAGGCGGTTTTATTGGCACGTCCTGTCGAAGCAGAGATCGTGTTCCTCTTATTACCGGATCTTCCATTAATGAGGGCGTTCGTAGCCCTACGACGGCCGTTGTTATGACTCCCTGTGCCTAAACCTCAAGCGGTCACCCCAAGGACTCTTGATATTCACCCCCTTTATAAAAGGGGCCAAGGCCTATGCCTCTTTTCCACCTCCCTCGCGCCCTTCCGCACCTCACAGTATATTCTTCACTACATACCTCAAAGCCTCTGAGCAGACTTGTAAATGCTTCTTTCAAACTGCTTGTAGCGGATGAAATCTTCCTGAGCACCGCGCTCATCAATGAGTGGTGCTCCTCCAAGAGCGCAGCTCGCTCTAGTAGCCCCTGAGACTCTGGTTGCCCGCCCTAGGCGGCAAACGGGGGATCATAAATCAATGACTACGTTGCAAATACGTGCAGGTACCTGTGGGTCTGGCCGCCGGCCAGTCCGTTGAAGTTGCCGAACTAACCAGGCAGATTGGATCGATTAATGCCAATATCACGCTGGTGAACGAGCGGCTGGACGAATCACAGGGTATGTGCTCTGCCTTCCTTTGTAAAGGAAAATATGGAGGCGGCATGATATTAATGTAATATGTTCGGACTGTAGATGGTGCTGCTGTCGTGGAGGCCCTGAGGGCGGAACTTGTCCAGGTCAAGGAACAAGCTCGGGTTAGCAATGCGGCTGCCCTAAAGGCGGCCGAAGAATTGAGAGCCGAACAGGCTGCTCATCGCCGAAGCGAGGAAAAGATAGCCGAAATGGCTGTTGAGTTAAAAAATGCCGCTGACCGGTATGAGCTCCTTAAAAAGGAGCATAAGTATAGTTCGGCCGAGCTGGACAAGGCACTTAATGCCACCAAGGAAATACGGATCGCGCTCAGGGGTGCGCGGGAGGAACTTCAACAGGCTGGTAAAATCGCGGCTGGAGGCTCCTACTTTCTGCGGACGAAGTTTTTCGATCCGAAGTATGCTCCCCTGGATGGACGCTGGAGTCCTGCGGACGCGTATGCGGATTTGGCGAAGACTACTGCCGCCGTCCATGAGGACGCGGGTGAGACGGTATCCGTTGATTATCGGGTCAAGCACCAAGGCCTTTGATTCTCCGCGCCAAATACTAGTTCGGTCGTCCAAGTGATCGAAGGTGATCGGATAAGGCATCCAGTGGTTAGGTGTGAGTGCGATGGGCTCTATATCGAGCGCGTGTCTATGCGCGCGTTCGTGCTTCCTCATGGATGTGTGAGTCGCGTGGATCATGTTCACCGCTCTAACCTCTGGTGGGAATTTTTCTGTCCCTCGGTGTTCGGTGGACGAGGTTCATCCTCGCCTTCACTTGGTGTTTCCTTCCTTGTGTTCGCATTTAATTTGCCGGCCTGCTTGAAGACCCAACACTCTCTGTGCGTGTGGTTCGCAGGTTTGTCGGGTGCCATGAATTTGGCATAGTCTGTCTAGGACTCTATTCGCACTGACATTCCTCTTTACTGCCTTTAAATGGCTTCTTTTGTTGATCAGGTCGAGAGCCCTGAATCCGCATTAACCGTTGTGTTATCCGGGCTCTCTTCCTTGTTTGGGCGTTTGTTTTTATTATGTTGTGGCTTCCCGTTGCCATCCCTTATTTCGGACGTGCTGGGGTCGCTGGTGCCTTTACGGGCTAGCCAGCTATCCTCACCCGCGCAAAAGCGGGTCATGAGGCTGGTTAAGGCTGCCATTGTCCTTGGCTTTTCTTGGCCGAGGTGTCTGGCAAGCCACTCGTCACGGATGCTGTGTTTGAATGCCGCTAAAGCTTCAGCGTCCGGACAGTCGACAATTTGGTTCTTTTTAGTGAGGAATCTGTTCCAATGCTTGCGGGCGGATTCTCCGGGTTGTTGTATTATGTGACTTAGATCGTCAGCATCCGGAGGCCGGACATAGGTCCCTTGAAAATTGGCCCTGAAAGCGTCCTCGAGTTCCTCCCAGCTCCCAATTGAATTTTCAGGGAGGCTTTTCAACCAGTGTCGGGCTGGTCCCTTCAATTTGAGGGGAAGGTATTTGATGGCGTGGAGATCGTCCCCACGAGCCATATGTATATGCAGGATAAAATCCTCAATCCAGACGCCTGGGTCTGTCGTTCTGTCGTATGCCTCTATATTCACAGGTTTGAAGCCCTGTGGGAATTCATGGTCCAGTACCTCTTCGGTAAAGCATGGGGTGAGCAGCCCTCCAGATCTGGACGTCTTTGTGGCATGCCGTCGGCTGCTGTTGTGTCCGGTGTTTATTCCGGACTGGTATTCGATTGGCATAATCGTTTTGGTGACCATAGTCCCTCACCGGGGTGCGTCCTTTGGATCCATAAATGGACCTGGCCGCGCCAGCTTTCTTATCCAGGTGCTCGCGTAGATCGTGCGCGGCGTCAGTAGCTGCTTTGTTGTGGTTATGAAGTGGCACGGCTTTGTCATCGAATTCTGGCAGTAGCTTGCGTTTTGGATAGCTCTTTGTATGGCGATCATCGCCGTATCTTTCTTTAGTGTCTAGCACTTTGTTCCATCTATGGTTGAGCGTTTCCTGTGCGGCTTTGAGCCGTTGCTTCTGCTTATTTAGACTTCTTGCGGTGGCCATAAGCTTTCTGTGGAGGTTATCTCCTTCCACATGTTTTTCCGGGATTGCATCATTATCCGTACTATTTTCCTGTGCTGGTTTGGTTTGATGACCTCGTCCGTCGGGATCATTGTCCTCGGGCGTCTGCTCCGAACTGTGTTCAGGGTGACCTGGTTCGTCCTGCTCCATCGCTGGGTCCGTATGGTCGTTGTTGCCTTCGGAGTTGATTGTAGTATAGATCCCTCTGGCGACCTCGTCGCTATTTTTACTATTGTTGGACTTAGAACGGCGTCTGTGCCATCGCTTTGGCTTTTGTCTGGGGGTTTTATCGTCCGGATTGTCGCCTTTGTCCTCTTTGGGCGTATCCACCATGTATATGTCGTGTGGCGAGGGAGAAGTCCAGCGCTCCATAGATTCCGAATCTTCTCCTGCATCGTCGTCCATACCGTCGATGTCTTCGGAGTCGAAGTCAGGCACGTCGGTTAAATCATCGACCGTGGCTATGAAGTGGGTGGTGGGTGGGCAACGAATTTGTTCATCGCCTGCTTCCCACTCGAGCCGGACATAGTTTGGCCCAGAGTTTTCTGTCAAAGAGAGAGTTTTTAACAAGTTCAACATGTTGCCAAAGGGTGAGTGCTGAAAGATATCTGTAGCGGTGAACTCCATTACCGGAGCCCAACCTGGCTCGGGAGTGCGCGGACCGGAACCAACATCCGGATACGAATTCGGGGGTCCGGAGTAACATGCCACCGCAGAGGTAAGGCCCGTGTTCGGCTCCACCGCCGATGAGTGCGCGACCTGCGGGGCGGGGTCCAGCCCTCCATCCTTAGGCAATGCGGCCTGTTTCGGATTTAGGTCCGAGGCTACTGCGGGGGTGATACCCCGAGCTTTGTCCGACAGCAGGTCTAAGCCGTGCTCGTCGTGATTGTCCGGTGCTCCTGGCCTGGGCCCGGATCCGTCGAAGATCCCGTCTCCGCGGACGTCCGCCGTGTACTTCAGGTTTCCGATCCTGATTTGGTGGCCAGGGGCATGGCTGTCGATCTGCTCCAGATGGCTGCGAATTGGCCCAAGAGGCGGCCGATTTAACACGAAGATCTGTCCCGGAGAAAGGTCTCACCCGGGATCGTGTTGTTGACGATGGTTGAAGGAGCCATCGAGCCCTGTAGCGACGACACAGAGGAACTCTCAATGAAAGCACCAATGTCGGTGTCAAAACCGGCGGATCTCGGGTAGGGGTCCCGATCTGTGCGTCTAGGCTGATGTTAACAGGAAACAAGGGACACAGATGTTTACCCAGGTTCGAGCCCTCTCGATGGAGGTAAAACCCTACTTCCTGCTTGATTAATATTTGAAGATATAGGTAGTACAAGAGTAGATCTACCACAAGATCGTAGAGGCTAAACCCTAGAAGCTAGCCTATGATGGTATGATTGTAATTGTGATCGGCCTTCTAAGGACCAACCTCTCCGGTTTATATAGGCACCGGAGAGGGCTAGGGTTTACATGGACTCGGTTACAAGGAAGGAAATATAATATCCGGATCGCCAAGCTTGCCTTCCACGCCAAGGGAAGTCCCATCCGGACACGGGTCGAAGTCTTGAGTCTTGTATCTTCAAGCTTCAATAGTCCGGACGATGTATATAGTCCGGCAGTCCGGATACCCCCTAATCCAGGACTCCCTCACCAGATGCCAGGGTCTCTGACGTTTGGCCCCCTGGCCTCCGCAAAACTCCTTTTGCACCGGCCTAAAGCCCCGTGGGCTTCACCCCTTGGCCGAACCATATCATCCTATATATCAATCTTTACCTCCGGACCATTCCGGAGCTCCTCGTCATGTCCGTGATCTCATCTGGGACTCCGAACAACATACGGTCACCAACATACATAACTCATATAATACTATATTGTCAACGAACATTAAGCGTGCGGACCCTACGGGTTCAAGAACTATGTAGACATGACCGAGACACCTCTCTGGTCAATAACCAATAGTGGAACCTGGATGCCCATATTGGCTCCTACATATTCTACGAAGATCTTTATTGGTCGAACCTTATGACAACATACGTAATTCCCTTTGTCATCGGTATGTTACTTGCCCGGGATTCGATCATCGGTATCTTCATACCTAGTTCAATCTTGTTACCGGCAAGTCTCTTTACTCTTTTCGTAATACATCATCCCGCAACTAACTCATTAGTCACATTGCTTGCAAGGCTTCTGATGACGCGCATTACCGAGAGGGCCCAGAGATACCTCTCCGATACTCGGAGTGACAAATCCTAATCTCGATTCACGTCAACCCAACAAGACACCTTTGGAGATACCTATAGAGCATCTTTATAATCACCCAGTTATGTTGTGACGTTTGATAGCACACAAGGCATTCCTCCGGTATCCGGGAGTTGCATGATCTCATAGTCAAAGGAATATGTAATTGACATACATGAAAGCAATAGCAATAAAACTGAACGATCAACATGCTAAGCTAACAGATGGGTCTTGTCCATCACATCATTCTCTACTGATTTGATCCCGTTCATCAAATGAAAACACATGTCTATGGTCAGGAAACTTAACCATCTTTGATTAATGAGCTAGTCAAGTAGAGGCATACTAGGGACATTTTGTTTTGTCTATGTATTCACACATGTACTAAGTTTCCAGTTAATACAATTCTAGCATGTATAATAAACATTTATCTTGATGTAAGGAAATAAAATAATAACTTTATTATTGCCTCTAGGGCATATTTCCTTCAGCAACCCCTTGGAATTTGATACTGGTTCAGTTGCTAAGAGTGGTAACTCGAAACAGGTGTTGCAAAATAAACAGAGACTAGTTTAGAACGAGGTGACGATGTGTGTTGGAAGTAATTCCAAGGTTGATACGATCACCATCGCGTATTCCCTCTACCTTCGGAATTAGTATTGAACCTAAATAAATGTTATTTGGTGTTTGCGTTGAGCATGAATATGATTAGGTCATTTTTATTGCAATACGGTTCTTCATTTAAGTCAGAGAATAATTGTTGTTCTGTTTATATGAATAAAACCTTCAATATATGGTCATACACCCAATGTGAATGGTTATTAAATCTCCATTGTAGTGATACACATATTCATAATATTGATGCCAAAAGATGGAAATTTGATAATGATAGCACTGCCGTTTAGGTCATATTGGTGTAAAGCGCATGAAGAAACTCCATGCAGATGGACTTTTGGAATCACTTGATTATGAATCATTTGATACTTGCGAACCATGCCTCATGGGCAAGATGACTAAAACTCCGTTCTCCGAAACAATGGAGCGAGCTAATGACTTATTGAAAATAATACATCCGATGTATGCGGTCCGATGAGTATTGAAGCACGCGGCGAGTATCGTTATTTTCTGACCTTCACAGATGATTTGAGAAGATATGGGTATATCTACTTAATGAAACAGAAGTCTGAAAATTTGAGAAGTTCAAAGAATTTCAGAGTGAAGTGGAGAATCATCATAACAAGAAAATAAAGTTTCTACAGTCTGATCACGGAGGCGAATATTTGACTTACGAGTTTGGCCTTCATTTAAAACAATATGGAATAGTTTCACAGCTCACGCCACCTAGAACACCACAGCGAATTGGTGTGTCCGAACATCGTAACCGTACCTTATTGGACATGGTGCGTTCTATGATGTCTCTTACCGATTTACCACCGTTGTTTTGGGGTTATGTATTATAGACAGCTGGATTCACATTAAAAAGGGCACCATCTAAATCCGTTGAGACGACACCGTATGAACTGTGGTTTGGCAAGAAACCTAAGCTGTCGTTTCTTAAAGTTTGGGGTTGCGACACTTATATGAAAAGGCTTGAGCCTGATAAGCTCGAACCTAAATCGGAAAAGTGCGTCTTCATAGGATACCCTAAGGAAACAATTGGGTACACCTTCTACCACAGATCCGAAGGCAAGATTTTTTGTTGCCAAAAATGGAACCTTTCTAGAGAAGGAGTTTTCTCTTGAAAGAAGTGAGTGGGGGGAAAGTAGAACTTGATGAGGTAATTGTACCTTCTCTTGAATTAGAAAGTAGCATAAGGAGTACATATTGTAAGGTGTGAAGTTGCTTATATATTAGACATCAAGATCTATAAAGATAGATCAAGATGCTTCATAAGATTTTTCAATGAGTACATACCTTGACAAGATTTTGAAGGAGTTCAAAATGGATCAGTCAAAGAAGGAGTTCTTGCCTGTATTGTAAGGTGTGAAGTTGAGTAAGACTCAAAGCCCGACCACGACATAAGATAGAGAGAGAATGAAAATCATTCCCTATGCCTCGGCCATAGGTTCTATAAAGTATGCCATGCTGTGTACCAGGCCTATTGTGTACCTTTCCATGAGTTTGGCAAGGGGGTACAATTGTGATCCAGGAGTAGATCACTAGACAACGGTCAAAATTATCCTTAGAGGACTAAGGAAATATTTATCGGTTATGGAGGTGATAAAGAGTTCGTCGTAAAGAGTTACATCGATGCAAGCTTTGACACCGATCTGGATGACTCTGAGTCTTGATCTGGATACATATTTAAAAGTGGGAGCAATTAGCTAGAGTAGCTCCATACAGAGCATTGTAGACATACAAATTTGCTAAATACATACGAATCTGAATGTGATAGACCCGTTGACTAAACTTCTCTCAGAAGCAAAACATGATCACACCTTAGTACTCTTTGGGTGTTAATCACATGGCGATGTGAACTAGATTATTGACTCTAGTAAACCCTTTGGGTGTTGGTCACATGGCGATGTGAACTATGGGTGTTAATCACATGACGATGTGAACTATTGGTGTTAAGTCACATGGCAATGTGAACTATTGGTGTTAAGTCACATGGTGACTCTAGTTCAAGTGAGAGACTGAAGGAAATATGCCCTAGGGGCAATAATTAAGTTATAATTTTATATTTCTTTATTCATGATAAAGTTTTATTATTCATGCTAGAATTGTATTGATCGGAAACTTAAATACATGTGTGAATACATAAACAAATACCATGTCCCTAGTAAGCCTCTAAGTAGCTCAATGATCAAAGATGGTTAAGGTTTCTAACCATGGACATGTGTTGTCATTTGATAACGGTATCACATCATTAGGAGAATGATGTGATGGACAAGACCCACCCGTTAGCTTAGCATAATGACCGTTCAGTTTGTTGCTATTTCTTTCTTCATGTTAAATGCATATTCCTTCGACTATGAGATTATGCAACTCCCGGATACCGGAGGAATACCTTGTGTGCTATCAAACTCACAACATAACTGGGTGATCATAAAGATGCTCTACAGGTATCTTCAAAGGTGTTTTTTGAGTTGGCATAGATTGAGATTAGGATTTGTCACTCCGAGTATTGGAGAGGTATCTCTAGGACCTCTCGATAATACACATCATAAGTTTGCAAGAAAATGACTAAGAAGTTAGTCGCGAGGTGATGTATTACAGAACGAGTAAAGATACTTGCCAGTAACGAGATTGAACTAGGTATGAAGATACCAACGATCGAATCTCGGGAAAGTAACATATCGATAGACAAAGGGAATTACATACATAACGGTTCGAACGATAAAGATCTTCATAGAATATGTAGGAGCCAATATGGGCATCCAGGTTCCGCTATTGGTTATTGACCGGAGAGGTGTCTCGGTCATGTCTACATAGTTCTCGAACCCGTAGGGTCCGCACGCTTAACATTCGTTGACGATATAGTGTTATATGAGTTATATGTTTTGGTGACTGAATGTTGTTCGGAGTCCCGGATGAGATGATGGACATGAAGAGGAGTCTCAAAATGGCCGAGAGGTAAAGATTTATATATAGGACGATGGTATGTGGACACCGGAAATGTTTCAGGACATACCAGGAACAAATCGGGTCACCGGAAGGGGTTCCGGGCACCCTCGGAATGTATATGGGCTTAATAGGCCAAGGGAGGGATAAGCCAGCCCGCAGGGGGCTGGTGCGCCCCTTTCCCTAGACAAACAACCCTAGGGAAGGAGAAGGGGGAGGGCTAGCCCCTCCCGCCTTTCCCTCTCATGGGAGAAAGGAAAGGGGGGAGGGCACCCTCCCCTGCCTTTTCCCCACTCGTATACATAGCAGGGGGGCGCTACCTTGGGAGAGACCCCAAGTAGGATTCCTCCTACTTGGGCGCCCCCTTGGCTGCTCCTCCCTCCCTCCCACCTATATATATGGGGGAGGGGGGCGCCTAGCACACAACAGACAATTGCCTAGCCGTGTGCGGCGCCCCCCTTCACCGTTTTACACCCCCGGTCATATTTTCGTAGTGCTTAGGCGAATCCCTACGAAGATCACTTCACCATCACTGTCACCACGCCGCCGTGCTGATAGAACTCATCTACTACCTCAACGTCTTGCTGGATCAAGAAGGTGAAGGACGTCACCGGGCTGAACGCGTGCGAACACGGAGGTGTCGTGCGTTCGGTACATGATCGGTTGAAGCACGAACAAGTTCGACTACATCATGCGCGTTGTGAAATGCTTCCGCTTACGGTCTACGAGGGTATGTAGACACACTCTCTCCCTCGTTGCTATGCATCTCCATGGATAGAGCATTGCGTGTGCGTAGAATTTTTTTGTTTTCCATGCAACGATTCCCAACACGCGCTCCACCAGACTCGTCGCCCACCAACACGCGCCACCGCGGTCTTGCGATCACCATCGCCATCTCACCGTGGCAAACATTGCGAGACAGGTAGGACCAAGATGAAATAGGCAGGAACAAGGAGTGGCTGAACAGCAGCCACACGGGAGGGAACAACCTCCACCGCCCTTGGCGGTAATCGACCGGACGCAGCATCAGGAGAAAACTAGGCCCCTAGCACTAGTGCAGAAACGGGCTATAGCACCAGTTCATAATGCCCTTTAGTGCCGGTTCTGTAACCGGCACTAAAGGGTGGGGACTAAAGGTCCCCCCCTTTAGTACCGGTTCTGCACGAACCGCCACTAAAGGGCCAGCACGTGGCACGAGCCAGCACCGGGGGCGGGGAGCCCTTTAGTACCGGTTGGTAACACCAACCTGTACTAAAAGGTTTGAGGGGTTTTGGGTTCATGATTTCTTTTTCCTTTAATTTTGTGTTTCCATTTAATTCTTTTTCGTTTGCTGGTATTTTACAATACTACATATTGTACACGTTATGCATATATATAAATAGAATTTCTCGTCGTAGAACCGATCATATTTTATATATATATATATATATATATATATATATATATATATATATATATATATATATATATATATATATATATATATATATATATATATATATATATATATATATATCATCGAATGTCTCACAACCACCATTCACACATACACATGTATATATATACAATTAGGAGTGGTTCATGGGGGCGGTAGCGGGTAATGGTATTCTCCTTTGGGATCTATGAACTAGTCGAGCAAAAATCCCGCTATTTTGTCTTGAAGTGCTCATATGCACTTCGTTGGTAGGAGCTGATCCCGCATCGCATTGAACTTTTCATAAGGAGATCAATATGCATGTATTAGTTGTGTGATTAGATATCGATAATGATGTAAAAATTGTGAATAGTTTTCTCGCGAACGTACCCATAGTTGTCTATCAGAATTGCTCCTTTCGGACGCCATCATACGAATGTTCTCGCAAACATAGTATGCACACACTTCAGTCCCCGGCGCCTGCTTCAGGGCCTTTACGAGAATGGAATTTGATCAGATAATAATTAATCAAGCATGATAATTATAATGGTATTGAAACAAGAATTAAAGAGATGGTAGGTAGCTAGTACTACTTAATTACTTACCTTGGGTCGAAACCAATACAGTTTTTTTTCCATTGCCTGGAGTCACGTTGATGAACTTTTCCCAAGCCCTGCCCGCCGGTAAAGAAAATGAATAAAGGAGTTATTAAATAGTTGATATCAGGAAATGACGAACTAAAGAGGCCGACGTATAGTTAATAATGATTGAAATTACCTGTCGACTATCCCCTTCAAGATTGAGTAGTCACTTTGTTTTTTAAGTAGTGAGTCTAGTACTTCAACTATTCCTTCTTCAACTTTAATGATTAACAAGATCCAGTGGTAACTGCATGCGCACATGTTTGCATGTCTTAATTAAGCGGACATGTGCATAACACTCATCAACTATACCCTAAACCCTATACACTTAATTATTAACATCTAGCTAGCTAGTAAAGCAAAAACAGAATTTGTAGTACAAGACAGTGTGACTCACGGGAAGTTGTAAGGAAGTAGTATATCTTCATTGGTATTGAGGCACTTCAAGAACTCTAGCATGTTTTTCTATACATCTGCTTGATACCAATGCAATTTCCATGTGTCTTCATTAATGGTATTTGGGTCAATGAACCCAATGCCATAGCGTCCAGCTTTTTTCATTTCATACATCTTCATCCAACATAATACCACAGAAAAGAATATAATGAGGATAATTATAGGTAATGATCGATCAATGAGCACTACAACTAGCTTGAGACTTCAATTACAGAAAGAAATCACTTACATACAATAGCAACTGACGAGAGATTTGTCGAGTGCATCTCGATTGAATAACTGAAACAGTTTTGTATACTCAACGAACAGAGCTAGTGCATGAAAGTAATGCTCTTTCTTGACGTTCACCATGAGGGACTCTCGATTGTGGGTCTTGCAAATTTCCATGTACCATTGATGCAATTCATACATTCTCGTTGGGAGGTTCTTAACCTCCTGAGGCTTGACCAAAGGTTCGCTGCGGAAATATTTTCGTTTTATGTCCTCCTCTCTAAGCCGAGACATGGGATACCGAGCTCTTCAGCCTGCCTTCTATGCTCGTCGGTTATTACCAGCTGACCGGCGCCGGTACTCTGATGTGTTGGTACAACAAGCGGGGGGATCGATTGCGCCGCCTGCTCTCCCAGCTGGGGAATGGTTTTCCCGCATTTTTTGCCAATTGCTTGGCTCGAGCTCGAGCTCGACTCCTTCTGTAGTTGTGCTCGATGTGCCTTCCTGATTTGGCGCTCATAGTCTGAATCAACAGTCTTGGGATCTGGTGCTTTAGCCATACGAATAAAGTGGTCAATCTTATCCTCAGTCACTTTCTCCCTTGGCAGCGGTGGCTGTTTTGGTCCAAAATGGGCGTCCACTTGGGCCTTCACTATGGCTTCGTTTTGCTCCTTGGTCATGTCGTAAGGCCTCTGCGGAAGAGGCGCGAGGCTTGGACCATATTGAAATCGCTTGCCTCCGCTTGTACCTCCTGAACTACCTCGACTTGTACCGCTACGCACCATAGCTGCGGCGGCTCTCTTCCGCAATGGCTGAGGCAACGGAGACGGCTGACGTGGCTGAGTTGGAGCAGGAGGAGTGGGCTGACACGGTGTCGGACTTGGAGGAGGAGGAGTGGCCTGACGTGGTGCCGGACTTGGAGGAGGAGGAGTGGCCTGGCGCGTTGGTAGACCTGAAGGAGATGGACTCGGCTGAGGCGGTGCAGGCTGATGACTTGGAGGAGCGGGAGTCTACTGACGCGGTGGCGGACTTCGAGGAGGAGTCGGCTGACGCGGTGTCGGTGGCCTTGCAGGAAAGATGATGCAATCATTTCTCCATAGGATGATACGATGTATGGCCTCTCCCAGTGTGTGCTCCTCGTCACCTCCAGGAATGTCAAGTTCTAGCCCCGAATATTGGTCTACCACCTCATCAACCACGACACGAGCATAGCCGGCTGGAATCGGGTCGCAATGAAGGTTGCTTCGGGGGGATTTCTATAAGCAACGACGTCCGCCACCTTCATGGATATGTTCTTCATTCTGAAGTCTAGCTCACAGTTAGTGTTCTCCATGATGTCATCCACAAGGTATCTATCCAGTAGTTGTGCCTCGCCTGGGCGGAATCCATGCTGCTTCTCGGCATGGATGGGACGATGCTATCCAATGTTGGATCATCCGCTAGCTGTTGCTGCTGCTGAGACCCCCTTTCCTGGCTAAGTGAGTCAATTTGCTGCTGCTGCCGCTGGAATTGGAGTGCCAACTCCGCGTGCTTTGATTCTAGGCCTTTAAGGCATTCTGCTTCCTGCTTCCTCTGCTCCTCCTCCAGCTTCCTCTTCTTCTCATCCTCCATCTTCCTTCTCGCACGGCTTCCGTAGTCGGTGTTCCAGTCCGCAAACCCCTCATACCACGGAACAACGCCTTTGCCTCATGTTCTTCCCGGGTGTTCAGGATTTCCTAGGGCACGCGTAAGCTCGTCGTTCTCTCTGTTGGGCGTGAACACCCCCGTTCGAGCCTCTTCTATCGCAACAAGTATCTTATCTTCGACTCCTTTAAGACTTGCCCTCTTCGAAACCTTGCTCGCCTTCGCCCAACGCCTCTATGCGCATAGAACCAAGTCCCGACTCAGGGGCCAGCTCTTAGTAACTGGAGTGACCTCTGCATCCACCATCTCTTGCTCAGACTTATCCCACTTAGGCATTGCCACCGCGTAGCCACCTGGCCCCAGCTTATGGAACTGCTCCTTTTTTGCGGCATTGGCCTTGTTTACTCTTGACCGTTCCTTAGATAATTCCGATTCCCTGAATTTCACGAAATCGGGCCAGTGCTCTCTTTGCTTCTCTAGTGTTCCCTTGAATTCTGGAGTCTTCTTTCCTCCTTCGACGTACTTGGCCCATATAGTTTTCCTGCAGTTGTTGAATGCAACTTCCATCTTCCTAAGAGCAGCGGCCTTCACTTTCTGCACATCTGCATCTGTGAAATGATTTGGTAGGGTGAGATTTTCCATGAGAGATTCCCAATGCAGATCTTTTGCTCTGTTGTCGACCCAAGTAAGATCTGGACGTTCCTTTGCTGGCCTTTTCCATTCTTGCATGGAGATCGGGAGTTGGTCCTTCACAGGAACTCCGCACTGACGAACGAACTTGTTCGCATTTTTCTTAGGCAAGATTGGTTTGCCAGTGGCATCGATGTTGTACTTTACGCCCTGCTTCAACTTTTTCCTCGGGCCTCGCACTGTCCTGCTGCCTGTACAAGATTTGCTCGATCCAGAGGGCTGAAAGAAGAAAGATCGATTGGTTAATATATCTTCAAATCATTTAAAACATGTGATGATCACCAGATGCCTGCATATATAAATATACCTCGCCGGTCTCTATTATGTCAAGATCAACATTTTCTTCGTCATCGTAATCATAGTTCTGGACTTCATCAATTCGGTCGTCACGATCGAATATCATATCACCCTCCCCGGTATTGTTCAGATATTGTGAGTCGTCATCTTCTTCGTTCTGATCATGTGGCCGGCCAGGGGAGTGTATGATCTCGAACAGGGCCTCTTCTCCTTCTCTGCCGGTATTGTCCGACATAGCTTTTATTTAACTAATCCAGAAGAAATATAAAACAATTTAGTATTCAAATTACAATGCATGCATGCAATCAATAAGGAAAAACTGAATCACAGTACATAATATGCATCATCGAATATAATCTCGAATACATCATCTCGAATATTATCGAATAATATATATATATAATCTCGAATACATCGTCTCGAATAATATATATAATCTCGGATACATCGTCTCAGATATTATATATCGAATACATCACTAGCTAGCTAGCTAATAAAGATCAAATACTACAGAATAATCTAGTTCACTCGCGGTTCCTGAGGCGCGAGCGTTGGACACCCAAAGAGAAGGAACCATCACAGGATCATAGCTCGGGTGAGATCCCCGAAGAACCTGTCAGGTATTGGAGAACCCGACGTCCATAGCAGCCATGTAGCGACGGACGTGCTCGTCCTCCTCCCTGACACAGCGACGTACCACCTTCGGCGGGTCCGGCTCCCTCCGCACCAAAAGTGGCCCATGCAAATGCCACCAAAGGAGCTCAGGGTCGACGAGGGGACCCGGGGCCAGGTTCCTCACCAAGCGGCACTCCCCTGAAGGTAGCACCTCCCAGTGCCAGCCCGACGGAGCCCAGTCCCAGACATGGGTCCTCTGAAGCAGGACGTCGTCGCGAACGGATCGACGGCGAGGATGCAGGCCAGGCATCGTCGAGAACAAATACTATATGCAAACGTAACATTTTTTAAATGATTGTATTGTAATTTCTTATATACAAATTTAAAAAATAATATCGTTGCATATGTCAAAATTCTATATGCAAATTCTATATGCATCTATAACATCGATCGTCGTCTAACAATTTGACATTAATCTAATTCATCTAGCTAAAACTAACATTTCTAAAAAAATTAACATTTCTATATAACAAACATTTCTATAAGATTTCTAACATTTCTATAACTAAAAAACAGAAAAAATTTCTAACATTTCTATAAACATTTCTATAACTAAAAGCCATAAAAAATACTAACATTTTTATAACTAACAATGTGTGTGTGTGTGTGTGGCCATGGCGGGGCAGGAGCTCACCGGCGAGGCGAGGCGACGGGGGCGGCGACGGGGACGGTGACGGGGATGGAGACAGGCGACGACGGGCCGGGGCGGTGACAGGGACGGCGACGAAGGGGATGGCGACGGGGGGCGACGGGGACCGCGCGGCTACGGGCGGCGACGGTGCAGCGACGGGGGGCGGTGACAGGGGGCGGTGGAGACGGGGCAGAGGAGAAGAAGTAGATGAAGAGATGAAAACTGACGAAATTTGTAAGTGCTGCTTATATAGGAGGGGCCTTTAGTACCGGTTGGAGCCACCAACCGGTACTAAAGGTCAAATTTGGCCAGCCCAAGCGGCGGGAAGTGACGCCCTTTAGTACCGGGCCGTGGCTGTAACCGTGACTAAAGACACCCCGTTTAGTACCGGTTGGATCCACGACCCGGTAATAAAGGAGGTGCGCTGCCACCCCACGGTGCACAAAGTTTAGTCCCACCTCGCCGAGCGAAGGCCAGCCGCACTGTTTTATAAACCCAACCGCAGCTGCTCCTTCGTGCTCCTCTCTAAAGCAGGCTTCTGGGCCTAAACTACGTCGCTGCCCTGTGGGCCTACTGGGCCATGCGAGCCTGCATCATGGCCCAACTACAGGTTGGGTTTCTAGTCGTATGCAGGCCGTTGTGGCCTAGTAGGCGGGCTTTTTTCTTTTCTGCTTTATTTATTTTATTTTATTTATTTGTGAGTTGTTTTTTGCTGTATTTAGAGTTTATTTGTGACTATTTTTGCTTTAGGTACAAAAAATTACAAACATTCTATTAGTGCTAGTAGTTTTCAAATTTGAATTATTTGAAATTTGTGTGAATCACTAGTTTGTGAATAACTTTACTTTAAAAATAGATTTTTCAGTGATTCTTTTTTCTTATGTTTAATATTAGTGTGTTTTATCATTATATTCAATTTGGTAATACTTAGGTTATTTAAAAAATGAAGTGCCTTTGTAACAGATGAGTTTTTGTCTGAAACCATCATACTTCGAAAGAGATTGTCCATTTTGTACATGAAGTGCATCAAGTTTTTGCCGTAACCCTCTCTACTTTTTTTCACATGATATGTGGGTGAAATGATGATACCATGCCAACTTTCAACCTTTTCATAGTTCATTTGTAGTGCTTTTCAATTTCAGGGTCATTTAACTCAATAAATCAGTAAATGCATGAAAAATAGGAAATGATGTCAGAAAGAGTTGAAAGTTGATGATGTGGCTTTGAATGGTGCATACCGAACGCACAAAAAGTACACGTTTTCAAATGCCAAAACATATAAGTACCCTAACTATTACAAAGATTCCCTATGGTTTGTCCAAAGTGGGACTTTCCAGATATATAAGTCCAGAAACTCACTAGAGAAGAAAGTGATGATAGTGAAGCCGATCACATCCCAGAGTGGGATCTTTGGGCCGTGTGAAACTTTTTCTTCGCGTGTGTCCCTTTGCGCCGTAACCATGGACAATCTTCATCATTTAACTGGATGCTCGGGTCAATATTCACTCTGGATGGAGCAATTTCATCAAACTTTTCATAATCTTCTGATATGTCTGTCTTGTCATCCACTCCCACAATGTTTCTTTTCCCTGAAAGAACTATGTGGCGCTTTGGCTCATCGTATGATGTATTCGCTTCCTTATCTCTTATTTTTCTCGGCTTGGTAGACATGTCGTTCACATAGAAAACCTGCGCCACACCATTGGCTAGGACGAATGGTTCGTCTGCGTACGCAAGATTGTTGAGATCCACTGTTGTCATTCCATACTGCGGGTCTTCCGTTACCCCGCCTCGTGTCATATTGACCCATTTGCACCGAAACAAAGGGACGTTCAAACCACGTCCATAGTCAAGTTCCCATATGTCCTCTATGTAACCATAATATGTGTCCTTTCCCATCTTGGTTGCTGCATCAAAGCGGACACCACTGTTTTGGTTGGTGCTCTTCTTATCTTAGGCGATCGTGTAAAATGTATTCCCATTTATCTCGTACCCTTGGAAAGTCATTATATTCGAAGATGGTGACTTCGACAGCAAGTACAGGTCATCTTCAATAGCGGCGTCATGCATGGCACGTGTCTGCAACCAACCGACGAAAGTCCCCGTTTGTTCACATGTAATCTAGTTGTCAGACTGCTCCGGGTGTTTGGAGCGTAGAAAATTCTTGTGTTCCTCCATATACGGAGCCACCAAGGCGGAATTCTGTAGAACTGTGTAGTGTTCTTGAGTGAGAGAATGCCCGTCCATACATATTATTTGATTCTCCTAGCATGCCTTTTCCACCCAGTCTTCCCTTATGCCGTGATTCAGGAACACCAATTGGCTTAAGGCCAGGAATAAAGTCAATACAAAACTCAATGACCTCCTCATTTTCTTGGCCCTTCGAGATGCTTCCTTCCGGCCTAGCAAGGTTATGAACATATTTCTTTAAGGCTCCCATGAACCTCTCAAAGGGGAACATATTGTGTAGAAATACAGGACCAAGAACGTTAATCTCTTCGCATAGGTGAACTAGGACGTGCGTCATGATGTTGAAGAAGGATGGTGGGAACACCAACTCGAAACTGACAAGACATTGCACCAAATCATTCTCTAACCTTGGTATGATTTGCGGGTCGATTACCTTCTAAGAGATTGCATTGAGGAATGCACATAGCTTCACAATGGCTAATCGAATGTTTTCCGGTAGAAGCCCCCTCAATGCAACCGGAAGTAGTTGCTTCATAATCACGTGGCAGTCATGAGACTTTAGGTTATGGAACTTTTTCTCTCCCATACTTATTATTCCCTTTATATTCGACGAGAAGCCAGACTGTACCTTCATACCGAGCAGGCATTCAAAGAAGATTTCCTTCTCTTCTTTGGTAAGAGCGTAGCTGGCATGACCCTGATGTATGCCGTCTTTTCCGTGCATACGTTGCTGGTCCTCCCGTGCCTCCGGTGTATCTTTTGTCTTCTCATACACACCCAAGAAGCCAAGCAGGGTCACGCAAAGATTCTTCGTCAAGTGCATCACGTTGATTGCAGAGCGGACCTCTAGGTCTTTCCTATAGGGCAGGTCCCAAAATATAGATTTCTTCTTCCACATGGGTGCGCATCCGTCAGCGTCATTCGGAATAGGTTGTCCGCCAGGACCCTTTCCAAAGATTACCTTCAAATCCTTGACCATATCATGTACATCAGCACCAGTACGGTGGCGAGGCTTCATCCGGTGATCCGCCTCACCTTTGAAATGCTTGCCTTTCTTTATTACGGGATGCCTGCTTTGAAGAAATCGACGATGTCCCAGGTACACATTCTTCTTACAATTATTCAAATTTATACTGTCGGTATCATCTAAACAGTGCATGCATGCGCGGTATCCCTTGTTTGTCTGTCCTGAAAGGTTACTAAGAGCAGGCCAATCATTGATGGTCACGAACAGCGCAACGCCTTTATGTCAAATTCTTCCTGTCTGTGCTCATCCCACGCACGTACACCTGTTCCATTCCATAGTTGTAAGAGTTCTTCAACTAATGGCCTTAGGTACATATCAATGTCGTTACCGGTTGCTTAGGGCCTTGTATGAGCACTGGCATCATAATGAACTTCTGCTTCATGCACAACCAAGGAGGAAGGTTATACATACATAGAGTCACAGGCCATGTGCTATGGTTGTTGCTCTGCTCCCCAAAAGGATTAATGCCATCTGCACTTAGACCAAACCATACGTTCCTTGCGTCACCTGCAAACTCCTTCATGTACTTTCTCTCGATTTTTCTCCACAGCGACCCGTCAGCGGGTACTCTCAACTTCTCGTCTTTCTTACGGTCTTCTCTGTACCATCGCATCACCTTGGCATGCTCTTTGTTTAGGAACAAACGTTTCAACCGTGGTATTATAGGAGCATACCACATCACCTTGGCAGGAATCTGCTTCTTCCTGGGGCAATCGCCCTCGACATCACCAGGGTCATCGCGGCTGATCTTATAGCGCAATGCACCGCATACCGGGCACGCGTTCAAATCCGTGTACTCACTGCGGTAGAGGATGTAGTCACTAGGGCATGTACTGCACCTCTAACCCTAGAGGGCAGACAGCCTTCTTTGCTTCATACGTACTCTCGGGCAATTCGTTGTCCTTTGGAAGCATCTTCTTTAACTTTACCAGCAACTTTCCAAATGCCTTGTCAGATACACCATTCTCTGCCTTTCATTGCAGTAATTCCAGTGTGGTGCCCAGCTTTTTCTTGTCAGCTTCGCAATTCGGGTACAACAATTTCTTGTGATCCTCTAAAATGTGTTGCAACTTCTTCTTCTCCTCCTTTTCACTTGCGCAATTTCTATCTGCATCGGCAATGGCCCGACCTAGATCATTAGATGACTCATCTGATGCCTCTTCTTCAGCTTCTTCCCGCATTGCCGGCTCAGCTCCTTCCCCCATTGTTGTATCATCGTATTCAGGGAACCCATGGCCAGGATAGCTATCGCCGTCCTCTTCTTCTTCATTTCTTCCATCATAACCCCTCTTTCTTCGTGCTTGGTCCAAACATTATAGTGGGGCATGAAACCGGACTCAAACAGGTGGACGTGAATGGTTCTTGAGTTAGAGTAATTGTGATCATTCCTACAGCCAGCACATGGACAAGGCATAAAACCATCCGCCCGCTTGTTTGCCCGAGCCGCAATCAGAAAAGTATGCACGCCATCAACAAACTGGGGAGAGCATCGGTCATCGTACATCCATTGCCGGCTCATCTTCATTACACAGCACCGAATAGACCAAATTAATACAAGTTCATACAACACTTACTCTCATAAAGCAAACATATAAATAACTCTCTAGCTAAAGCATTTAAATGCAACAAAAAATGCGATCAAGATCGCAACTAGGTAACAATTGATCCAACAGCATAATGATACCAAGCCTCACTATCAATGGCATATTTTCTAATCTTTCTAATCTTCAAGCGCATTTTCTCCATCTTGATCTTGTGATCATCGACGACATCAGCAACATGCAACTCCAATTCCATCTTCTCCCTCTCAATTCTTTTCAATTTTTCTTTCAAATACTCGTTTTCTATTTCAACTAAATTTAACCTCTCGACAATAGGGTCGTTTGGAATTTCCGGTTCACAGACCTCCTAGATAAAAATATCTATGTCAACTTGATGGGCATAATTTGTCATAAACACGAAATGCAAAATAATAGTTATAAAAGAAATATACCACATCCGAATCATAACCCGGACGAGGGCCGACAAGGACGGATATCAAAACCATGGCACTATGAATAACAAACAACGTATGGGTAAGATAATTATACAAGTAACTATATATCTAAATCACACAAACATGATTTTTTATACAAAAAAGATAAGAACAAGAGGCTCGCCCCACAAGGTGGTGCCAGCGACCGGACGGTGCGGATGATCGACGGTGGTTAGGACGAAGACGGGAAGGCACTAAGTAAACCACACCTACATATGCAAACTAAGAGTTATTTTGATCTCAAATTGCATGTAAATCAAATAAACTACCACATATAATTCCTCCCAAATTACTAAAACCCACAAATTAATGACTATATAAAGCATTGTAAGAGGTAATCTAACAATGGGAGATGAAAGGACAAAGTTGCTTACCTTTGTGATCACTTGAATGGATGGGGACCTTCAAATCTTGACAAAATTTGGGCAAAATGTGTGATGAGCTTGAGGTAGGGGAAGAACAGAGAGGAGAGGGGAACGGGGAAAAACAGAGCGAGCTTGTTCGCGGGTGGACGAAGGGTTTATATAGGGCGACCTTTAGTACCGGTTCATGCCACGAACCGGCACTAAAGGTGCTGGAGGGGCCCCAGACTGACAACATCCTGCCACCACTCTCTTTAGTACCGGTTCGTGGCATGAACCGGTACTAATGAGAGCGGCCCGCCTAGCGGTTGGAATCAGCACTAATGATCACATTAGTGCCGGATCAAATACAAACCGGGACTAATGAGCTGAACATTAGGCCCTTTTCCACTAGTGTAGGCCTAGTCGAGCCTAAATCAGATTTGTGAAGCTCCCATCGCCGCACCGCCGTCTCCACCCCCTAGCATGAGCTACTCCCCCGTTCGCCGGAGACGGCACAGTCAAGCCCGGTCCTGGCCCGCCCTGACCCGGATGGGGCCAAAAGGGTCTAGATCTAGGTCAGGAGGGCGCCGCCGCCAGCCACCCCGCAGCGAAGCGGCCATGTCATCGCCACCTCACCTCACGGAGCTGTGCCACCCGAGGTTGCATGCCGCCACTAGAACCGTCGCTGTCCCAGGGACACCGCCACCAGCCGCCACCTCCCGAGAAGGGGCACCGCAAGCGGGGAAAGTCTGGGCCGGCGACACCACGCGAGCAAGGCCTAGTGGCATATGGCGGCGGTGGCGGCAGGGGGGTAGGGGGAGGGAGGAGGCGCTGGAAGGAGGAGGGGAGCCCCCAGCCGCCTCACTCGTGGAGACGACACAGGGGGCGGGGGGATGTTGGGTATAGTTCCTAGACCAAATACTCCGCGTTGAATACTTTGGATGATCTTTTAGTTCGCATTCCTACGTTGCAAGCTTAGAGTTGCTTCTTATGGTTGAATAACAATTTCTCCACATTTTTCAGTCAAAGACAGTGAGAGTTGAAAGCTGGACTCACTAGCTTAGTTTCGCTATACTAGCTAGAGCCGAATCCGGTTACATGAATTGTTTTCTCTTTCTTACACTAAAGCCAGAACACAATTTTAAATATTAGTACTCCCTCCGTCCAATAATATAATAACGTTTTTGTCACTACACTAGGGACAAAAACGTTCTTATATTATGGGACGGAGGGTTACTTATTTCTTGTGCCAGAGAGAAACTTAACTGAAATTTGGAAACATTATGTATTCCTTTTTTTCATTTTTATATGTACTAGCTAGTTTAGTAACGTATTGGCCTTCAACATTAATGATACACACACTGACGATTTCTTGCTGTTTCGGATCCGCCTGTGAAAAAGAAGCTTTCGGAGGAAAAGATGCCCCCATTTTCCGTTCAGACCAGCTGGCTTGCACACACAAACAAATAACTGAAAATTCTGCAGTAAACTCTTCAGCTAGGAGCACAAGTCTCTCGTGGAAGTACGTTTGCAGCTAGGTCAACTTCTCAGATTTTTCTTCTGCAGTAGAGTACAAGCCTCGTGGCTGTACGTTTCCATAGCGTGGTCAGTCTCGCGCAGCCACACACTATTGATGCTCGGTACACAGTAGGATGTAAGCCGGTCCTATTTAAGTCTAACAGTTCAATAAAGTCTTTTTTCGGAATAATGAACTATCGACCTTACTAAATGAGACTTGTGGGGGTCGTTTATTTTGCCATTTACAACCCTACACACACCTCCATTGTAGATTTTACCGACCCCCTCGACGATTTCTTGCTATTTGGGACCACAATAACACCTGCGTAAATGAATCTTTCCGAGAACAAGGTGCCCCATTTTCCGGTTCAACCTGAGTTGCTTGCACACACAAAATAGACAGTTGAATATGCCGCGGTAAACTATTGGATTTTTCCTCCATGTAGTACAAGTCTCGTGACTGTACGCCTCGACGGCTCGGTGAGAGTTTCCCACAGCCATCCATATATGCTCAGCCGTCAAGCCGGCGAAAGATGACCATGGCAACACCACCGGCCAGTACTTGACAGTGACCAGTGGTTGAATCCCGCGTGTATTACATGCACGGTGTGGATGCGTGCCAGGAACTGCTCTGGATGCTGGAGTCAGCGCTGCGCTGCTGATGCCGGCTTGCCGCTGCAGGTAACTGAAAGTGGCCTTTTTCCCTCTTGCTTTCCTGCTGAAGAGTGAAGATGCTGCTGCCGCTGCTGCTACTGAGTCGTCGGATGGAGTATGGACGGATGGGTCGACCAACCCCCGTCGAGAGGGTCCGCGTGGCTGGCTGGCGTCGGCGTTGGCGGCGGTTAGGAAGACGACGCCATTGCAGGCACGTTGAAAGACGGAGGAGGAGTGCTGACTGAATGCTCTGCTGGGTCGTCGTCATGGAGGTAGCCAGTGGGTAGCTAGCTGACGGGCTGACTGACAGTGCCAGGAAGATGATTAAGGGTAGACATATAGATGCGCGCTAGGCGGACAGATACTTAAGGATAAGGGTAGCAAGTTTAAGCCTTGCTTTCTTTGCGGTCCTTCTTTGAGGTAGACCTGGTGTGTTTTCATATAGCTTTGCAGTTAGGCCAACTTCAAAGCATGACACAAACGGATGTCCGTTTATCCGTATTTTATACGTTTGGACAGAGAAATAGAATGGCATCCGGCTGTTTTATTGTTTGCGCTGACCATGCGCCCAACGCGCAGAAGCATATGATCCGCCACGGCCGGCTGATACCCATATGTACACATTTGTTTGCACTAAAACACATTTCTTTTATTTCATAAACGATAGTTTGATACATTGGAGTACATTCCCAATTCTTCGCTAGGATAGCAAGACCAAATAAAACAAGTACCGTAATTTGACATTTTAAAAGATATCCAACTTTCATAACTGCTCCCACTAATTGGATTAATATCTTCCCTAAGTCTTCATTGTTGATCTGCGGCTTCTCGAGCTTGCACACTTCTTTCTTTGATTCTAAAGAAGTGAAGGTTGATTCGCATCTAATCTCATATCTAGCATCTATTTGTAGCACCGAGTGCACGAGCATCTATCAATAGATTGATGTATTCTTCTTTCCCATACCAGAACTTGCATCCATCCTGCATGCGGTGCGGAGACGTTTCCGTGGCTGTGCGGTCCAGTACCAGACCAATCCACGGCAAGGCGCAGTCGCCGGCGGGCAGATGCAGCAAATCCCGCCGCGCAGATCTGCCGGTTGGCTGTCGGCGCTGGGGCGGGAAAGACAAAAATCCGGTGGTCGCGCTTTGGTTGCCGGGCTGGACAACAAGATGGCCAGGAAAATAGGTGGCGGCCATGACGGGGGTAAGGGGTGGGGCGGCGGGAAGGGGAGGAGAATAGAAAAAGGTGTGTCCATGTCCCCGACGAGCGGGCCAGGGGAGGATAAGGCCACGCGTCCCGCCCGTCCGCGCGTGTCCATTTCAACGGCGCAAACGCGGCCCAAATTTGGGCAGGGATGTATCGAAATTGGACAAAAAACAAATATTTGTTCGTTTGCTCCATGCCTTGGGCCGCATTTTGTGTTCGTTTAGCATCAAACGGACGCGGACGAATCATTTGAGGTTGTACGTTAGAGTTGGCCTTACCACATGTACAATGTGGTTTGAGATAGGTGTGCTGTGCGGTTAGTAGTTTTAGAAAGGGAGCAGCTAGGAGTTAGCTGTCCGAAATTTAAGAACGGTCACTCGATTCTTATCTCATATCTTAACCGTTGGATCAAGATTCAACCGACATTTTTTTATGTTCAACCTCATACCGGTACACACTATGTAGTGTTCCTCTTTTTTCTCTCTCACCCCCACCGATCCAACCCAGGCCTAACCACCTGCCTCGTCGCCCCACCCTCCCCTCAACCGTCACCCACCGTCATGCTGCCGCCGCCCCCGATCTTCCTTCTAATCCCGGTGATGGCCATTTTTCCGGTGAACCTGCACCACCCCGACACCCCCCTAAGATAGATAATGGGGGTCACCTACCACTCTAAGATAGACCCAGAGGGCTTCTCCGGCGAGCTCCTTCCTTCCCTCCGGTTGTTTCTTCCTCCACATGAAATTCGACTGACTCAAATTCAAAATTCATGCGACTTAAAAGTAGCTAAACTGTTTGAGAAATTAAAGTCACACCTATATAATTCGAGGAGAAGCTATCGCAACAATGACATCAAGATTTGGTTATCAAGTCTACTCCATGGCCATGATTACACACACCTTCTTCCCTCGAAAAAGTGAAAAGATTACACGCGCCTTCTCTTCATCATATGCTAAATTGATGTAGTAAGCCAACGGTAAGCTTGCAATTAACCTACAGTCTTTCCGTTTCCTCCCCTAGCCCAAGGCGGTTAAGGAAAACTCTCCCCTCCAAGTTTCACCGACGAGCTAGTGGATTCGCCTCCCCTCTGCCTACCGCTTCGGCGGCCGGTGGCAGGAAGGGAATCCCGGTGACTCCGCTCTAGTTAGTAGTTTAGGTTAGGGTTTTATTCCTCATAGGTGCAGCGCTCGGGTGGATGGCGGCGCTTTTTCTTTGAGTTTAACTTTCGGGCTCCGATCCTCCTCAAGTTCGTCTATCTGAACATAGTCAACGGTGCTTCAGTGTACATTTCTTCATTCTTCTTGTTCTCGGGGCGGTGAGGTTAGAGTTTCTCGTCATGAGCCGAGATTTGGTGCCGGTTGCTTTAGATCTATGCAAAGGTTCAACGTCGATGACTGCGGCTCCATGACACTGGTCCTTAGGTAGGGGCACGTGCATGAAGAGTTCCTGGCTGTCATTGATAAGGTTAAGCCGACTCCGGTAGGGGAGTGGCGACAGCAACGTGTCGGCGGCTCGTTTTGGCAGCAGTAGTGGTTGTTCGGTGATCACGGAATGTCGATGTAATCTTTATTATGTTTGAGATAATTTGTACATCCGATGATGTTTTTTAATAAATCTGATTCTTCACAACAACAACAACAACAACAAAATCCAACGGTAAGCTTGACGAGGCGGTTTGCCATCAGTGGCGGAGGTAGAGGGCGGACAGGGTGGGCCATGGCACACCCTGGGATTTTTTGAATAGCTTTATAGCATAGGAAAAAAGTAAAAAATATTAAAAAAATATATATTATATGAACAGTTCTATTGCTGGACCACCCTGACCCATTGGGCTAGATCCGCTACTGTTTGCCATCGTCTCAGACCACCCGCCGACTGTTCCAATCACCCTGCCATGGGCATCGGAGCCATTCCTTTCGTGATCTTTGTCTAGTGTATCTGCTTATCCCTAGTTTGTTTTTGGGACGACGGCTGTCTTCGCGAGCCGTCGGATGCCCTAGCTCCTGGCTGTAGGATCACCAGAATCACAATGGCATGCCAATACAATACATAGCTGAAGGCTTCCACCCATCCATGGATGCTTCTGAGTTACTAAAAAGACTACCACTATTCTCTCAGTTGATCTCTTTCGTCGCCGGCTGTGCCGAAGCAGGAGGGGCCGGGAGGACGCCCTTCTCCTGGAAGCTGACGACGGTGTCGTAGAGGCACTGCGCCACCGGCGTGAACTCGAGGCCCAGCTCACGGAGCCGCTGGTTCGACATCTTGTATGGCTGCTTCCTCGGGTTCACCTCGTCCGAGCACCTGCGATACAGTTAACTTTTAACAACAGCAGCTTGTATTTTGTTGACTGTCCATGTCACCAAATGACTCGAAAGTCTTCAGACTTCAACGCAACACCGTTAGCACGTGTGTTGACTGTTGACAAATTTGAAACAAAACGACATGGACGGGCACGTGTAGAAATTTAGTTACTGACCTGTTGGGGATTGGGTACTCGGGGAAGAACTTGCGGAGGATGGTGACGACGTCCTCCCGGTGGAGCACGGCCCCGTCGGCCACGCAGAGGTAGCGCCCGGCGGCGGCGGGGGCCTCGAAGACGAGCACGTGCGCGGCGGCGGTGTCGCGGACGTGCACGTACGCCTGCACGGCGTTGGCGTACGTCTTGGCGGAGCCGTCCAGGTACTTGAGCACATGCGTGAGGCTGGCGTTCACCGCCGGTTGCAGCGCCGGACCCTGCACCAGCACCGGGTTCACCACCACCAGGTCCACCCCGCGCGCCCCCGCCGCCTCCCACGCCTCCCGCTCCGCCACCGTCTTCCCGTAGCAGTACCAGTTCTGACATACGCACAGAAAAAGGGTTTTAGCGACGAGCCGCGGGCGACCATGGCGGGCCGGGTGCATGCAGAATATGGGCACGACAACGTACCTTGGTCTTCTTGCAGAACTCGAGGTCGCTCCAGCAGGACTCGTCGACGACGGCGTCCGGAGCGCGGCTGGGGTCCATGGCGACGGCGCCAATGGACGACGTCAGCACAACGCGGCGGACCGTGCCGGACTCCGCCGCGGCGTCGATGACGTAGCGCGTGCCCCTCACCGCCGGCTCCACCATCTCCTCCTGCAAATTGCAGCGCGCAAGCACATCAACACAAGATAACTGCGTCCATGCATAATATTGCATGCCATGCTACTGCTGATGCTACACCAACGACTTTGACCAATCGTCGTCCGTCACTGAAGGGTGGGGCCGTGGGCAGGCAGTCCCTCCTCCGTGGATACAGTTGTCCGGTCCACCCAGAGTATAGAAACGAAAAAGTGAAGAACCGGGCGTAACTCAGTTTGCAAGGCACTGAAGTTAGCAGCCAGCCCATCGAGATTCAAGTTTCTACTTAAGCGTTTGATGCTCACAGACTTTTCTTCAATAAAAATGCCAGCACGCTACTCTAGCCCGGGTTGGTCTCGTTCTTTTAGAAACGGAAAAGTGAATAAATTTGATGGAGACAAATCCCAGCAGTTATGGCGTCCCAAATACTACTCCCAAGCCCTCGGAATACAATAGTGGCTTAATTTAGAGTGCCCTAATATCTCCAGAAAAAAAGCGTTAAACGTACTGGATCGTCGGTAACCGGCGAGGCGGTGTGGAAGACGCCATGGCAGCCAGCGATGGCGGCGCGCAGCGCGTCGCCGTCGAGCAGGTCGGCCTTGCACAGCACCAGCCGCTCTGCCGCGCCGGCGAGGCCCCTCAGGTGTGCGTTCTTCGCGTCATCTGCATGCGTACACAAAGGTTAATTAACACGACGCATCCGCTCCGCGCGCGAGCAGATCGATTTATCCCGCTAATTCTCCGTCGCCGCCGCTGTCGCCGCCGTATATATACGCAAGACATGCACGTACCGGGGTTCCTGACGGTGCCTCGCACGGCGTACCCCTTCTCGAGCAGGAGCTTGACGATCCACGACCCGATGTAGCCGCCGGCGCCGGTCACGCACACCGTCTGCCCGTGCCCCGTGGCCTTGGCCTCGCCGCCGACGGTCATGCTGGCTCCTTGCTGGGGCGTACGAGGCGGTGCGGCACAAAGATCTCCTCTCCGGCCGGTTAGGTGAATGAGTATGTATGTGTTGGCGATATCAACCAGTAGTCCTTTACACTTCAGATGAGAAGAGCGTATACACAAGCGCCTCTAGAGGAGCGCTTATCTCTATCTGTGTGTGTTTGGCCAGTATTTATAGAGGAGCGCGCCTGTGTTTGGTGGTGGAGGTGGACTTGACAGAGAAAATTTGACGTCCCTGGAGTAGATCAGATCTCTTTCTCTCTCGGCCTCACTAGCTGGAATTTTACGGCTCCGGTGCTTTTGATGTTTTTATGGTGTTGATTGACATGGTCTTGACTCCGGGCGCACGTTTCTAGACCGAGCAGGTTGCGGTGCGGCTCGGGTACATTTGCGCGGGACGCATTTGGATTTGGGCAAACGTGGTTTTCTTTCATTTTTATATATCTGGGCAAATGATAAGAAGGGGCATGATTGATTTTTATTTAACACAGTACAGACGCAAGCGTTCATATACACGCCATACACTCATTCATATGAACTCACACACACCCTATTCCTATGAGCACCTTTAAAAGACTGAGCCGGTATATCATTTTTAAATTTACGAAGTCACCGTAGGCAATTCATCGTCGACGGAAACGTCTCCTTCCACTGAATGCGCATTGCCGGAAATCCAGAAATAAATGCGAGCACCAGGATTCAACCCTGATGTGCTGGGGATACCACAGTCCCTCTAACCAAGTAACCATCCAACCACAGGTTGGTTCGCGTGCATGATTGATTTTGATGCTTATGGAAACATGGTTATAATGACCTTGTTTTTTTAGAAGATGCTGACCCTTGTTTTGATTGAGCCATTTTGGAATGTTTTGTTGCATTTTTTTTTTTGCAACCCATATTATGTACTGTTTAGTTAGCATGCATGTTTACAGTGTAATCTGCAGAAATGATACGTGGTATCAAGGAACCGGAGAAGGTATATGATTTATTTTTATCGATAGGTTCAATGTGTTTATCCAGGCATGTTTTGCAAGCCATGGTTTTCTTTTTGAAAAGTGGGATGACCTCCAGCCTATGCATCTAGACGATGCATATGCAGACATTTTGTTAATTATTCATGAAGACCTGGTAAAGTAATAATACATCAGTTTTACAAGCAACATACTAGATTATAAATTATAAAGCTTCAATCGCGATATCTTACATTAGTTGAGATCAACACAGCGGTCTCAAATTCTTGTTATCTCATGGGGCATATCGGGACATTTTGTATAATCCTTAAATGTGTATCCGCAGATAGAAACATGGGAGGTGCTAGCATGCACCCTACTACCAAATTCAATTGCATCGGAAACTCAGATGCACGGCTCCGCCCTAAGAGCCTATAAGACATTTGGGCCTGTCGTCGAGGAATCTAGCACATCTTGAGGCCCCATTCACGGTGGAGGAACTAGAGCGAATTGTCAAGAGTATGCCAACGAACAAGGCCTCGGGACCAGATGGGTTCACGTGACGCTTTTATGCCTCATACTGGAGCATCATCAAGGACGACCTGATGCTTGCAATGGATCAATTTTCCAGAGGTGACATGTGCGGCCTGCCAGCGATAATAAGGCCATTGTCGTCCTCCAACCGAAGAAAGCAGGAGCAGTTGAGCTTACGGACTTTAGACCGGTCAGTCTAGTACATGGAGCAATCAAGATATTCGACAAGGCATTGGCAACGAGGCTTGCAGGATAGTTGCCACACAGAGCGCATTTGTAGCTGGGAGATCCTTACATGACAATTACATGCTCGTGCAGTACACAGCCTGCCGACTACACGCGTTGCGTGACCCTACAGTCATGATGAAACTTGACATATCCAAGGCCTTCGACTCCATCCAATGGCCATTTTTGCTTGAGGTGCTGCGCCAGATGGGCTTCGGGCAGAGATGGATCGCCTGGATATGCGGACTGCTATCAACATCCTCCACCAGAGTTATGGTCAATGAGAGGCCAGGCGAAGTCATCTTCAATTGCCGCGGGCTGAGACAAGGGGAGCCGACCTCCCCTATGCTCTTCATCTTATGCATGGAGCCTCTTCACCAGCTGTTTGTGAGAGCCACAGATGTTGGCTTACTTGCCCCCTGGCACGCTCTGGTCTCAAGCAAAGGCTATCCATGTTTGCGGACGATGTAATGATCTTCCTCAAGACAAAACCATAGGAGCTCTCCGCGTGCTCATCGATCCTTGGCATGTTCTGGCATGCATCTGGCCTACATGTGAACCTCACCAAGACTGCATCCCTTCCTATCCGATGCACCCATGAGGAAATGCAGCTCGTGCGCGATATTCTTGGATGCTCGACGGTCGAGTTTCCGTGCAAATACCTGGGGCTTCCCCTCACTATCAGAAAGCAAACAGCGGCCCAATTTCGAGGGCTCGTGGATATGCTCGCCGGACAGCTGCCGCATTGGAAGGCTGCGAGCTTGCCCAAGAGCAGCAAACTCCTCCTTATCCAATATGTCCTCACGGCAATCCCTATTCACTCGACGTTGGCACTGGGCCTACCACCAAAGACGCTCGCAGCAATGACCAAAATATGTCGGAGCTTCCTTTGGAGCGGCAACGCGGAGGCAGGAGGAGGCGCGTGTGCTGTGGCCTGGGATGTCGTCTGCCGACCAAAGTGGGCAGGCGGCCTAGGCATTCTGGACATCCGATGGATGAATGTGGCACTGCAGACTAAGTGGATATGGCATCAGAAAACAGACAACTCCAGGCCTTGGGCAGAGTTCAACATCCATGTTCCCAAAGAATCAAAGCAGCTCTTCCAGGCGGCTGCACGAGTACAACTAGGAGATGGCAAGAGCACACTATTTTGGGAGGATCGATGGCTTCAGGGATCTCGAGTCCAAGAACTCGCACCGTGCTTGTATTAGCACATCTCCGCACACGCAAGGAAATCCAAAACAGTATACGAGGCCATAACTTCGGATGCATGGACATGCGACCTTGGGTCATCCATCGACCATGCCACCTTGGAGCAGTTCAAGGCCCTGTGGCCCATGGTGGCGGCCACTCGACTCCAGGAGCACGGTAACAATGTCACCACTTGGGCCTGGAGCAAGGAGGGACAATTCTCGGCCAGCTCGGCTTATCAGGACAAGTTTTGGGGATTCGAGGTTTCACCCACGGCCGCCTTCACCTGGGACTCGTCGGCACCACTAAGGTGCAGGTTCTTCTCCTGGCTGGCCGCCAAGGACAGATGCTGGACCTCAGACCGGTTGGCGTGGAGAGGATTGCCGCACCAGACAGCCTGCCCGCTCTGCGATCAGCACGAGGATACGATCAACCATCTACTCCTGCACTACGTCTTTGCACGACAGTTGTGGGCTACTCTTGCCACGTTAGACATGGGCCACGCGGAGCCACGCATGGAGGAGTCACTAACGGGATGGTGCACACGCAGTGGGATAGACAGGCTACCGAAGCAAAGAGCGAGGACGATGCGCGCTAGCTACCTGCCTGTTAGTCATCTGGGAGTTGTGGAAGCACCGAAATGGTGTTGTGTTCGATGGCAAGGCCCCTTGCCTAAGGGACGTGCTGCGCAAGATAGATATCGAATGTGTTCTTTGGAGAGATGCGGCACTGCTGCGAGGTGATGAGGACACGCATCAAGGTTTAGACGTAGCACTAAGGTGGGCGCAGGGCGAGTAGTCACGTAGCATAGCGGGTGGAGTAAGGTGTGAGTCTCATGTAGCCATACCTTGTAAACTGCAGTGGGGCTCTTCCCCCTTTTCTTCTTTAATAGATGATACGCACACTCGTGCGAATTCGAGAAAAACATTTTGTATCTCTCGGCATCAATCTCATTGGCTGGGACTTTTACGACTCTGGGTTCTACCACAAGCTACTTTTGAACGGGCACGTTTCTATACCGGGTAATTAAACCCTCTTTTTTCCTTGGCGGGGACTCGGTCGAGTAGGTCGTGGTGCAACTCAGGTACATTTGCGAGGGATGCAGTTGGATTTAGGCAAACTTGTTGGTAAAATGGTATGGTGCATGATTGATTTCAATGTCTCTGGAAATATGGTATACTAATAACCTTGTTTGATTAAACAATTTTTTAATGTTTTATTGCTTTTCTTGTGACTCATGTTTTATACTGCTTGGTTAGCACATATGTTTACAATATAATCCACAGAAAGGATACCTGGTGTCAAGGAAACGGAGAAAGCATATAATTTGTTTATAGCGGTAGGTTCAGTGTGTTTATCCAGGCGTGTTTTACAAGCAGCGTAGTAGATTATAATTTGTAAGGCTTCAATCATGATAGCTTATAATCAAGTTCAACACGGCATTTCAAAATTCTTGTCCATCTCATGACGCATCTGGGAAATTTTGTATATATACTACAAAATGTTAACATCATTATCTTTGACTGTATCCCGCAAATAGAAACATGACAAGCTCAACACCAAGTTAACCATCATTGGAAAACACTCCAACCCAACACAACGTGCCCCATGTGCATGGCCCATGTAGAAAACTGGCCACACCAATTCGTCCGATGCCCAGCAGCTGCAAGCATCAGCGGTGCACTGTTACAGAACCCTCTGACTTCCCCTTCGAACATACTTGGAAATCGGCACCACCGCCTGGAATCGCCAACACACTCACCCCCTTCGTGCTACTCATAGTGCTCTAGAAAATCTAGGATGCCAGGAACACCAAAGTCTTTAGACATATTACACCACCGTGCATGTAATCCAAAACATTATTGATGATCTCACCCTTTCGACAAAGGGAAACGTTTCCAGCCGGAGCACCGGCTGAAATGTTCCGCCGGTCGCACGCAAGCATGCCACGCGCCAGGGCCCCACGCGTCAAGAAACAACTTCCTTTTCCTTATCTTATTTCTCCAGCGCCCGCATCTCATCTCCGTTCTCGCTGTTCTCTCCCCTTTTCCGCGCCTGCGTCATGCTTCTCCCTCCTCCCCGCAGCAAACCACGGCGAGGACTGCCCAAAATAGATCACCGTGCGGTGGTGCCTTGCTGCTGCAAGCTCCATGGCCGGATTCCTCTGCTAGGCGCAGGCCATGGCCGGATTCGAGCCATCTAGAAGGGGATTTTTTTGCGCAATGGACGAGCTGCTAGCGGCATCAATGGAGGTTCGCTGGGGGCGCCTCTTGCAAAAGCTACATCCGGCCATGAAGGTCTTGGAACCGCCTCGCAGTTTTGCTGAAAACGCCCACGCAGTGCTGGAACGCCCAATTAGTGCTACCTTCCTGCACCCCGCCGGTACTGGAATCGTCAAACAGTGGTGCTGGAACCGGTCACTACGGCTGCTACAACCCGCCATCACAATTGCTGGAACCGTCCATCATGGGTGCTACAAGCTGTCGGCGTCATTGCTGGAACCTGCGGTATGAGGAGCTACAACCGGCAATCTCGTTTGCTACCAACGGCACCACCATATGCTGGAACGGGCCAACTATTTTGCTACAACCGGCACGAGGCACTGCCTTGACGGCGACGGGCGTGGTGCCGGGGAGAACCGCGACGCATAGTTTGCTGCAACCAGCAAACTAGAAGCTGGAACTGATGGAATTTTCTGCTACATCGCCGGAGTGGTGCAAGGGCGATGATGGGGGATGGCGCCGCGATTGATGCAACCGGCATTTGTAAAAGCTTCAACTGACATAGAAAAAGCTTCAACCATGGAAAAAAAGGTACAACCAACGTAGAGGAAAAGCTTCAAACGTGGAGGAAAGCTTCAACCCGTGTGAAAAAAGTTTCGGTCGGAACTGAAAAAAGCTTCAACCATACAAAAAAAAGCTTCAACCGGTGTAAAAAAAGCTTCCACCGTGAATCTTCAAAAACCAGGGCCGTCTGCTGAGAGCGGCGACGTTGGGAGCTACGGCCGGCGGCATGGTGATGCTACGACGGCCGTGTTCCTACGGCGGCAACTAGTTGCTGCAACAACGGACGCATCAGGCGTCCTGCAAATGGCGGACGTTGCTACGAGGGGCGACGACTGGATGTTGCGCGGCGCCCTGCTGGAACCAGCGGGGAAGGCGAGTGGCGACAAGCCGGCAGGGAAGGCGAGTGGCGGCGAGCAGGCGGCGCCTCAAGGTGGGGGCGCTCTCATATCCATGGACAGCAAGGTTGCTGTAGGGACGTCAATGGCAGAGGAGGGATTTTTTTTCTCTGTTTCGTTGGCAGACTAGGAGCCTAGGAGGAAGACGACGATTCATTTTTTAAGTCAATCGTACGATGCAAATCGTTTTAATCATGTGGCCGCTAATAGACCGGCCGAAACTCGCCGGCGCATATTACTCGCCTTCGACGCATATTACACTATCTCACCTCACGCTAGTTTATGAGCTTCTTTGAAATATATTCATGTGGGTACCCCAACCCCCTAAAAGTACGAATAAAAGTATGCACCCTACGGGCCAGTTTTATTGCACCGGAAACCAATATGCGTTGATCGGCCCTAAGAGCCTATATAGCTCTAGCCTCACCCCCCCCCCTCTCCTTTCATTGCCGTTGTGGTCACTAGTTCTAATATGACTATCGCAATTCCCACCGACTTCACGGTCCTTCTACGTGAGTCCCCTTTTGCTTTTAGGTAAGTCCTAAATCTATTGAGAGTATCTTATTCTCGTAAACTTTCTAAACGTTTTGGCAGGCATTAATAAAAACGTAAACATTTGCAAGCAAGCCCAATCTTGGGTCGGTCGAGTGCGCGTCGTCCAATCTGGAAAAATCATACGCACGAGAGGAAGTTACGCGAAGCTCTGTCCCTTTATCTCTTTCCTAGAACAACCTCGACCACTCGTTCTTTCTCCAGCATCTACCCACCCCATCTTCTCGTACATCTCTCGCTTTGCCCAACCATGGCTGAACCCGAGTTCTTGTGTCTCCTCCAGCCATCCTCCTCCCCCCATCTCTCTGTCCATTAGCCTCGTGCTCGGGCGCTCCGCCAACGCCCTCCTCTCCACAGCTCTCGTGCTCCTAGCGCATCTTGTCTTCCTACCAGTGACCCCCACCATGGCTTTCGCTTTGAGTTGCCGCAAGGCGGTTGGGCACACGCGCACAGGAAGGGGCGCGGTACTGCAAGGACCGCGCGGCACGTCGGCGAGCTGCAATCGACGCCTAATGGAGCTGCATCAGGTACACCAGTGAGATGCAACCAGTGCCGCAATTGTGGCCGCTGTATCCCGACGAACCCGCGAGGCACCGCCATGCCACACGGGATGCTGCAACCAGCTACGACAGAGCTGGAACCGGCACGTGGCAGATCTAGAACCGGCACGCGGCGGAGCTACAATCGATGGTGCCAATTGCTACAACTAGCAACATTTTTTGATGGAATCACAAAAGGCAGGGTTGCAACCGGTGCACAGCCAAGCTGGAACCAGCACCGCCAAATATTACGACCAGTGTCGTTTTTTGCCGGAACCAAAGAAAGCAAGTATTGCGACCGACGTGAAAAGGAGCTGCAACCAGCCCCAAAAAAGCTGCTACCGACGGCCTATAAAGCTACAACAGGCTTCTGAAAATGCTTCAACCGAAGACGAAAGTCAGGGCCGCCCACCGCGCAATCACAAAAAGCTGTAACCGGCAGCCGAGAAAGTTACAATAGGCTTCTGAAAATGCTTCAACCGCCACATTGCGTGCTGCAACGGGGACGGGGGAACTGCAAGCGTGGACAGAAGAGTACAGTCACGTGGATGCTGCAACAGGCACAGCGACAAGCTGGAACAACCGTCGCATGACGAGATGGAACCGAAAGACGGCAACCACCCCCAAGATTTTTTGGAACCATGGCTGCGGGTGCTACGTACACGGGGAGGGAGACGACTACCGATGCGGCGGCGATAGCGAGGGGGCGAGCTGACGGCGGGGGAGGATGTGAGGAGGTACAGGGACACATAGGAGATGTGTGCAGGAAGTGGGTCAAACAGCGTGATCCAAGGGACTAGAGGTTCTGTGCGGGGCCAGATCTAATGGCCCGCAGGAAGCCGGCTGAATTTTGGGATGGCGCACTGGCGCCTAGCAGTGCCTTAATAAAAAGGATGCGTAAAATTTGCATTTAATGTATATTCCTTGCAGCTATGAAACCACTAGTAGTACCCCTTGCTATCAGATAAAGAGGATTTCGGTTTAGTTTCTAGATTGTGAAATCACTATTGAAAGCTTTGGGTTGATCCTTTAGTTTCAGTCTCATATGTTGAGCCTAGAGTTGATTTTTTTTAGAGTTAAATGATCAATTTCTTCATATTCTCCTATCAATATATCAAGAGAAAATTAAATGCATTACTTTATTAAACTCGGTATACTATAACCGAATGAGGTTTGCAATAGATAGTTTGCAAAAGAAAAAGAAATATTATACTAGAGCCATAACTCGATTTAAAATAATTTTCTTTCCTCGGCCAAAGAGAAACTTAATTTGAAAAATAAAGACATACTAGCATAGCCCGCGCGGCGGCACGCCGCGTCCGATGATGCATTGTATTTATACGGATCATAAAGACCATTGTTATATTTTTAATGATAGAATCGTACATGACTAAAACCCAAAAAGAGTAATGAAAGATGAAAAAGGAGTACATTTATTGCAGCCATGTATGATAAATACTGATGAACGGAAGGGTATTACTAATAAGGCCTACTTATTGGCACCATATACATCCCATTCTATGGAACGTATCATATAGTATGATGCAACCGCATGAAAGTAAATGATTGCAGACGGCCCTAATTCTGTTAAATCATCCTAGTGTAACCCCATTTAGGATAGTGCTTGTAATGAAGTGGTAGATAGCTTTTGCAAATTCCTGTATCTGTCCAAACGGCGTCTTTGCTCCTGTGTATGTCATTATGATGAACTATGCACTTGAATATAAATTAATACTACATAATTATCTAAAGCTCGTTATAAACTATCATAAGATGATATAAATTTTTTTTTTTTTGAACGGAAGATGACTGAACTCGAAATGAGATTTGGAAACACCAAATTGACCTACACCAGAGATAGAACTTCCAGAAATATTCTCTCTCATATCACCAACATCATCAACAGCAAGCATGTCTACAAAATATAAAGAAGGATGAGCAACACAGAACAAATACAAAAAATAATCCTAAAATATACCAGACATCTTTTTTTTTTTTGCTTCTCACTAATGAAACTCACCCTTAATAACATTAAACAAAACATCGTCTAAATATATATATTCTTTCGAAAGAATGAAAACCAGCAACCAGTAAACGTCACTAAAGCGTGGTCATGCTTTTTTTTTAGCTCATGAACGCTGGGACCGTGTGACCACGTCCACATGTAACTCTCGAGAACAGTTCAGTCTGAATTCTGAACATAAGATCTTGTCCATTTGTATACACTACGCACTAACAAAGATCATATTGAAAAGCAAAGGCTCGCCTAAAAGTGCCGCTGCTTCTTGAACACACACGCATTGTTTAGAGAGTACTATCAATGGAGCACGCCCGTCATGTAATTCTTGAAGAACTATTCAGTCTATAATTTGAACAGGAGCCCTTCTGCATTTGTTATACACCACACATTGACTGCTGTTGAAAAATAAAGAGTTGGCTACCCTAAAATTGCAAGTGAATTTAGGTGGAAATGTCGTACTTCGTGCGCCAGGTGGGAGTAGGGGTCTAGTGCCGCACGGCAGGGCTAAACAGGATGGACACCACGACGCGAGCGGAGCATGCACAGCTCGATGATCGGCGGGAACGTCAAGCACCAGGGCACCTTGTATTGGTTGATGGAGGCACCATGAGAGATAGCGTAGTCCGTCAGCTCCTCGGACGTGCCGGTCCGGACAATGCGGATCTCGAGCAGCCCGATGAAGCCGTCCGCCACTCTACCATGCATGCACACTGTATTCAGTCCCTCATCCATCTCAAGCGTCGATGGTCTCCTTGTCCACCGTCCAGCCGGCGCCGGCACCGACCGTCTCCTAGTAGATGAAGTAGTGCCCGGGGATGCTCTTTGTGCTGGTGTATTGTGTACAACGCCATGGACGCGCCATGGGGGGAGCCTCACGATTGCACTGCAAGGAGAGCCATCCACAAAGCAAATGCTATCGCTACGGATAGAAAGACATGAAAGGCAACACACAAAGAAGAGGCACCTCGACTGCTGCCGCCATTATCCGTGCATGCCTCCCACCTACATCTCTCTGTGTAAATCCTCATATGCAGCTCGACGTGCTTGTGGCGCCATTGCGATACCGCCGCAGCCGTTGCTCTTTTCCTCGAGCATCAGCAGGGGTAATGTGTGTGTGGCCGGAGACACGCTTTACTTCCCCGGACCTGGTGTGTAGGGCGCATGCATGCATCATGTTCGAGGACGTCGTGTCCCGTGTCTGCGACCCGTAACCAGCCACCATCGACTCGGGCAGCCGCGCCGCCGCATGTCCTTTCAGGCACGCGCGTGCAAGGTCCCGGTGCTATACGGCCTCGTCCAGCCGCTGGTCCGCGTCACCGCGCGGAGCTCTGCCCGTCGCCTCATCCAGCTGCACGTCGGCGTCGCGCGTCGCGCCCCTGCGCGTGCTCTAGCGGCAACACCCCATGCAGTGCCTCATAGCATGCACCAGTCAAGCTGCCTTGCCGCACCACCTTGCTGCAGGCAGTCGCTGCTTCTCCTGCCTGGTTCCTACCCGCCGGCTAAGGCAGGAACCAACGGCGAGGTGGGATGTAAGGTGCTGCTGGGAGTTGGGAGACGTGCACAGCAACGCAGGTGAGCTCCTGTGACTCGATGAGGAAAGAGGCCGGCGTTTTATACTTGCGTACGGCGGTCAGGCGATGCAGCGGTGGCACGAGGTTTTGCTCGAGTCTTCGAGAGAGAAAAATATCTGAAGGAAAGGGGCGAGCATTAACTGGAAACATCCACATAAGCCGCGTCTAGAAACAACAATTAAAGCGGCACCGCCAGTAGAATAACGTGGGCAGGTCAAATGCATATCGCAATCAACTGGTCCACCGCATGCTGCTCGGATTACAGTGCGTGCATGCGGTCGCTGGCTCGCCCATGTTCCTTTGCCGTCTTAGGCTGGTCATAGTGGGGAGTAACTTAGACTAGTAACATACATATGTTACTAGTCTATGTTACCACCTTCATAGTGAGGAGTAACATATATGTAGTATCATGCAAACCATCATTTATTAAGATGTAGATTCATTTTGCCTTGGGATGTGTTATGTTACAGTAACATATTATGTTACTCCAACCATCTCTCTCCTCATTAAATACATGCCATGTAAGCAAATTTTTCTTAAGATGTGTTATGTTAGGCTGGTCATAGTGGGGAGTAATTTATACTAGTATCATGCATATGACACTAGTCTAAGTTACTCCCTTCATAGTGCAAAGTAACATAGTAGTAGTGTCATAGAGGACTTTATTAATTAGCTTGTAGACTCATCTTGTCTTGGAAAGCGCTATGTTACAAAGAATATATTATGTTACCACTTCTCATTAATTACATGCCACATAAGAAAAATTTCTGAGTCTTGCTTATGTTACTTTAAGTTACTCCCACTATGACTAAATTTTATTTACATATTTATTCCCACTATGAGCAGCCTTATAATTGGACCCAGCTACTCATCCCTGGTCACCGCTTCGCCCAGTTGCTATTGGTCAGAGAAAGGGACAGATCGACCGGAGAAGCACCGAAGAAGGAAAGGTGTCAAGCCACAAATCCCAACGTGACAGCGACAACAGTTGAAATACCACCTTGTCCACATTGGATGAAAAAACGCTAAACCCACCCAAAAAAACATGGCGCTAGTTTAAAATTTTTGAATCAAAACACCGAATCCATAAGGCAGTTCTACCCCGCCAGGTACCAAATTAATAGCACGTGTCGCATGCATAATTCACTATAAGTCCTTTTCAAACAAGTGGCTAAACCTCACGGCAAAATCCTTGTCTGGAATAGATGCTTGGGTATGAGGTCCTCTTTTTATGATTATCTATTATTTGTATATTTTAGCTTGTTTAGTAGTAACGTCTAGTTTTTTTCCACAAAGCATAACTTCTTGATTTGTCGCCTTTAACAGTAGAGCACTGCAGGGTAGGCGTGATGAGCAATCTTCAAAACATTAAGAAAAAAAAACAGTAGAGTGCTACACACCTCCATTAACGATTTCTTGCTATCTGGGATCACAGTACACTTTTGAAAAGCAAGCTTTCAGGGGAAAGATGCCCCATTTTCTCACTCAGACCAACTGGCCCGCACACAAAGCAAAGAAGTGATAATTCCACGGTAAACTCTCCAGTTTTTCTTCGACGAATACAAATCTCGTGGTTGTACGATTTCCACAGCATGTCTCAGTCGTCAAGCTAGCAAAATATGACCACGCCAACAACGGCTATCACCATCAGTAACCAGTAACCAGTGAATCTCGCGTATGTTACAGCATAGCTTTGGACAGTTGTGGGTGAGCGTGTGCATGATCGATGGTGATGTTTCTAGGAAGATGATAAAACCTCGTTTCATTGAACCATTTGGAATGTTTCGCACCACTTGGTTAGCATGTTTTACAATATATTGTGTGCAGAAAATGAGTCTAAAATCACATGTTCCGAATTAACAAGGAAACATGAGAGACATGCTTTATTCTAGAAGCCACAAAGATTATAATTTCTAGTGGTATAAGCTCAACACAACATTTTGAAATTATGCCTTGTAATTTTTTGTTTTTCCTCCGGTTCGGCTCACAGAGCTCTGTTTTTCGGCCGTGAGTTTGCACCAGCAGCAGAGGAATGCTGGAACTCGTGGGCGCCTTTGGAGGTGAAACTCTTCATTTGGATAGTGTTGCACGACTGTCTCTCGACAGCAGATCGCCTAATCTGCCGCATGCTGCCTCATCCGGATCACTGGAAGCTTCGCAATGGTGCGCCAGAAGATGTGGAGCACATGCTACTTCGGTGCACCTACTCTCGACTGGTATCGATGTCTATACTCAGGCCTCCGCAGCTGGCGAAATGGCGGCCTTCGCTTTCTTCGGCGATACAAAGGGCGTGTCGGAATGATTTAAACAAAATAGTCCCGGCAACCCTTCGGTTTATATGGCTAGAAGAGAACAACCGAGTCTTTGATGACAAGACCTCGACGTTCAATTTGGTTGTTGGACGAATCGGGGCGGAGCTGCAACTGCAACTCTGGAGGATGGCAAGAGGATGCAGAGTGAGTGGAGAATGATAAGTTTCCTTTTGCCACGGTGCTAGGGAACCACATATGGTTGCCTAGTTTGTACATTAACATGGTTTTCTTCTCCTTCTTAATACAAAAGGCACGCAATTCTCTTGTGTGTTCTTATTAAAAAAATCAAAAGGTACTTTTTTATGGAAGCTTATAATTAACATGACATATTTGAGCAGCTGAAAATTGTGCATTGTCCATCTCATGACGTATATCTAGACATCTGGGGTATTCAATTAAAATTTAACATGTTTATCTTGAATTTCTATCGTCAAATATACCCCCCCCCCCCCCCCCAAAAAGCGTCACCTCACTATTCTCCTTCCATGTTCCTAATCGTGACCCCACAACTCGAAACCTCTCTCGTCGTCAACATTGAGTCACTACTTTTGATCAGACTATCACCATTCCCGGCGGCTTCCCTTCCCTTTGTTTTCATGCGAGTGCAGATTATTGGAATGTGCTATATCTTAGTCCTATCATCTTGGTAGTCATTACTCAAAATAATAAATCATCTTGGTAGTCGTCAATACAAGGGACACATTATGCCACTTGGAAAGGAAGCTTTCGGGGGACTAATTTAGTGTTTTGATAAGTTAAGCCAGATCTGATCCTGGTTCATTTTTTTCAACTGAACTTGTTCTAATTCTCAGGATTATCTGCCATCTGTCCCGCCTTGCGTGGCTCCAGCTCCCAAAGACGAAATTCTGAACATTCTATATATAATGAAAATTTAGCATTGTCATCTTTGACGGTGAACGTCGGGATGAAAATGTGGGAGGTCACATGACCACCCAATCTTCTAATACATCAAAAACTCATATGTGCAATTGCGCCCTAAAGAGTCCATAAGACAAAGCCCTGATTTTCCCTACCCTTAGTCTTCTTCTTGCTGTTTTGTATAGATTATGATTTGTAATTAATTTTTGTTTTTCCTCCGGTTCGGCTTACAAAGCTCTGTTTTTCGGCCGTGAGTTTGCACCGGCAGCAGAGGAATGCTGGAACTCGTGGGCGCCTTCGGAGGTGAAACTCTTCATTTGGATAGTGTTGCACGACCGTCTCTCGACAGCTGATCGCCTAATCCGCCGCATGCTGCCTCATCCGGATCACTGGAAGCTTCGCAATGGTGCGCCAGAAGATGTGGAGCACATGCTACTTCGGTGCACCTACTCTCGACTGGTATCGATGTCTATACTCAGGCCTCCGCAGCTGGCGAAATGGCGGCCTTCGCTTTCTTCGGCGATACAAAGGGCGTGTCGGAATGATTTGAACAAAATAGTCTCGGCAACCCTTCGGTTTATATGGCTAGAAGAGAACAACCGAGTCTTTGATGACAAGGCCTCGACGTTCAATTTGGTTGTTGGACGAATTGGGGCGGAGCTGCAACTGCAACTCTGGAGGATGGCAAGAGGGTGCAGAGTGAGTGGAGAATGATAAGTTTCCTTTTGCCATGGTGCTAGGGAACCACATATGGTTGCCTAGTTTGTACATTAACAAGGTTTTCTTCTCCTTCTTAATACAAAAGGCACGCAATTCTCTTGTGTGTTCTTATTAAAAAAAATCACAAGGTACTTTTTTATGGAAGCTTATAATTAACATGACATATTTGAGCAGCTGAAAATTGTGCATTGTCCATCTCATGACGTATATCTAGACATCTGGGGTATTCAATTAAAATTTAACATGTTTATCTTGAATTTCTATCGTCAAATACCCACCCACCCCCCCAAAAAAAACATCACCTCACTATTCTCCTTCCATGTTCCTAATCGTGACCCCACAACTCGAAACCTCTCTCGTCGTCAACATTGAGTCACTACTTTTGATCAGACTATCACCATTCCCGGCGGCTTCCCTTCCCTTTGTTTTCATGCGAGTGCAGATTATTGGAATGTGCTATATCTTAGTCCTATCATCTTGGTAGTCATAACTCAAAATAATAAATCATCTTAGTAGTCGTCAATACAAGGGACACAAAAGGAAGCTTTCGGGGGACTAATTTAGTGTTTTGATAAGTTAAGCCAGATCTGATCCTGGTTTGATTTTTTTTTCTCGAGATTTGACTCCTTTTTTACCGTCGGGGTCGATGGCAATAGGGTATAACTTTCTAACGCCAAGGACCTTGGTGATAGGGTTGCACGCCTTACCGTAAAAAAATTAAGTATCAAATACAATGCTTGTACCCACCTACCGTGGGGCACCTCTGCGGCAGGGTTGCACAGGCTATCATCAGCCTGTTTGGCGGTAGGGCTACACTGCGCTGACGTGGATAAGTTGCCTATCGCCAGAGGACTTGACGGTAGGTTAGTATACCCTACCGCCATCGAGCTCGGCGGTAGAAAAATGGTTAGATCCCAAAAAAAACTCGAATCAAAATCAGATCTTGATTAACTTTCACGAAAGGGTCACACCAAATTTAGCCGCTTTCAGGGCGAAAGATGCCCCCATTTTCCGTTCAAACTGCACACGCAAACAAAGAAGTGAAGTTCTGCAGTAAACTCTCCAGCTTTTCCTTGCATGCACGGCTGTACGCTCCCAGTTAGGTCAACTCTACTGTTTTCTCTTCCAGCAATACCACAAGCCTCGTGGCCGTAGTTTCCACCGCGTGGTCAGTCCCGCAGAGCCACACCTCCATTTGCACACTGACGACCTCTTTCTATTTTGGACCACAGTGCACATGCGAAAATTGAAGCTTTCCGGGAAAAAGGTGCCCCATTGTCCGATCCATCCAACCCAAGTTGCTTGCACTTGCACGCACGGACAAAAAAACTGAAAAATCTGCAGTAAACTCTTGTGTTTTCGTCGACGCATACAAGTCTCGTGGCTGTACGTGTCCGCAGCTCGGTCAGAGTCCCGCGGAGCCATGCGTTTCAGTCGTCAAGAAGCCGGCAAAAGATGACCGTGGCAACACCGGCCAGCGCTGGACAGTGACCAGCGGTTGAATTCCCTGTGTGGGAAACGCCGGATGCGTGCCCGGGACGACTGCCCTGGACGCCGGAGGAGTCAGCGCGGCGCTGCTGATGCCCGCCTGCCGTTGCAGGTAACTGAAACTGAAAGTGGCCTATTCTCCCGTGCTTTCCTGCTGAAGATGCTGAGGAAAAATCGTCGGATGCACGGATGGGTCGACCAACCCCCGCCGAGAGGGACCCCGTCGCCGGCGTCGACGTCGGCGGCGGTTAGGAAGACGACGCCACTGCGGGTACGGTGAGAGACGGAGGCGGAGGAGTGCTGAGCGAATGCTCTGCTGGGTCGTCGTCATGGAGCGACTAGTTGCAGGTAGCTGGTGGGTAGCTAGACTGACAGTGCCAGGGGGAGGAAGGAGGAAATGTACGCGCTCGTGCCGACTGGGATTCCTAGGATGGCTTCTCTCTGGAGGGAGAGAGCGAGAGGGAAGAACGGAGTGATCGAGGATTAGTTGGGACTCACAAGTTGAGCTGGTTTGCTTTCGTTGTGGTTCTTCTATGAGGTACTCCCTCCGTTTCAAATTATTCGTCGCTGTAATGGATGTATCTAGAACTAAAATACATCTAGATACATCCATACATACGACAAGTAATTCAGAACGGAAGAAGTAGGTGCGTTTTTTTTTGAATAGCTTACCACGCACACGCGGAGTGATAGTGTGGTTTGAGGTTGGTGTGTTGCGTGGTTAGTAGTGTTAGAAATTCAAGTCGCGCCCGTATCATTCGAGGAGAAGCTATCGCGACGATGACATCTCAAGACTGATCTGGTAATCTCGTCTACTCCGTGGCCATGATTACGCGCTTCTCTCCATATTCTAAATTCACATAGTAAGCTACCGATAAGCTTGATGATGTTATGCTTCATGCACTAGCTAACGTAACCAACAATTCAAACTGACAAAAAGGGTTAGGCAATCCTTATATACACTTTAACACTTGGGATCATCAATCATCGTCTCATGCCACCGTCGAGACCAATCCAATCACACTGCCATGCAGGGGCGGCGCTAGGGGTATTATTGGGTCTTCATTTGAATACGCATGATTTTTACAAAACAATGTTGATTTGACAAAAGAGTGACAATTTTCGAAAAACAGCAATGATTTTGGTAAAATGAATACACATGAATACCCGGTTGCAAATTCCTGTAGCCGCCACTGCTGCCATGGGCACCAGAGCCGTGGCGTTCCTTCCATGCTCTTTATCTAACGTATTAACTTATGTCCAGTGTATTCTTGGGACGACACTAGGCGCCGACAGATCGATGCGATAGCCCGATCGGCAGCCTTCATGAGCCGTCGGATGCCCTGGCTCCTAGCTATCGGATCATAGAAGCCCTCGTCGTCCTCTTCGCACACCTTCTCCTTAATCGTGCGAAATCATCCGGATGATTGTAATTGTTTACCTCTATTTTTTGGCTGCCTTGTGGTGCCTCTGTATATAGAAAAAAGCTACATACTTTTTCGGACACGGCTGTTCATAAGCTCGGGTGAACAGTAAAATCAAAATAAATTTTTAAAAATACAATAATGTCTGAACTTTTTCTGTGCCAAAGATTGACATATGTTTCATAGCTTGCAAAGTTCCATCACCGGATGACGTTCGTGGAAACGTGGTAAGAAAACAAAATCGACGCTCAAAAATATTATTTTCAAAAGCAATTTGGAGCATTGTTTTTGTTTTTTGCCACGTTCTTCCACAAATATCATTTCTTCACGAAACTTTGCAAGCTATGAAAACATTTCTCAATGTTCGGTATAAAAGAATCAGAATTTTTTTAAATCCTTTTCAATTTTTTTATTATTCACTCAAGCTCACATGACATTGGGATAAGAACAACACTTTCGCATATGTATCTTCCTTTTCTAAGTATAAATACAACTATAATCTGACATGTACACATATATTTGACGCATATTTCAACAAGTAAAATATATTCAAAAAAGTAATTGGGCGCGTCATGCGAAAGTACACAAGTCCGTATGATTTTGCTTTTAATTTTAGAACAAACTAATCTTTCACAGAGAGTGCCTTTGATCTCGTGTTGCGCAAAAAACAATAGTGTATATTGAGCAATGTATAGTTCCCGCGCGCTCCTAGCGAGGTGAATGTTGCGCTCGCCTACACACCAACTCACAGCTTATGGGCTAGGCCCAACAACGTTGTTCTTTGGGAACAACATCAGTATTCCTGCGAATTTGACATCAGTGTTTTTTTTTTTTGCGAGAAGACTTCCGGTCTAATCATCTTCAATCATGGCAAAACAACGAGCACCATAAATATAAAAATTAAATCCAGGTCCGTACACCACCTAGCGACGACTACAAGCACTAAAGCGAGCCGAAGGCGCACCGCCGTCATAGCCCCTCCATCGCCGGAGGCGAGCAAAACTTGTTGTAGTAGACAATTGATAAGTCGTCGTCCTAAGGCCCCATAGGACAAGCACATCAGAGTAGCAACCGCCACTGATGAAGTGTAGCGCAGATCGAAAGGATCCAATCTGAAGAAACAATAACGTAGACAGACTACATCCAGATACGAGCAACTCCACTAAGGACGGACCCGCCGAAGACACACCTCCAGACGCCAACCGACGATGCTAGACACACCATCGAAACGGGGGCTAGGCGAGGAGAACCTTATTCCATCTTCAAGGGGCCACCGTAGTCTTGTCTTCCTGACCAAGACATAAACCCTAACAACACTTGAAAAAACATCTAAAAAGAGAGCCCTCCCGCCTGCAAGGGCCGGGATCCACCACGCCATCATGGCCCTAAGGCCACCGGAGATGAGGCGGACCGGCGGCGGCGGCGATGGGAAGCAAAGGAACCCTAAGCTTTTCTTGGGAAGGAGGCATCTTCCAGCGATAGTTTCATTCTATTTTATTGTTTTGCGTTCATTTTTATTTCTATTTCAAAAATATTCTAAATACATATATATCCAAAAAACAACTTACCTTTTGAAAAGCGTTCATCACAGATTTAATAAAATATTAATTCAGTGTAAAAACTTTGTACCGTCCAAAATAAAATAACATTGAAGCATTTCACAACATATGTTTATGAAATTCTTATAAAATGTATAAAAAAATTAAAAATTTATTTGCCTAGTTTTTTAGAAAGTTTTGTATATTAAAAAAATGTCCATGACATTTTAAAAAATGTTCACGTGTTTCAGAATATGTCCATGCCTTTTTCAAAAGAATATGTACTACTACTATGTACATAGTAAATGTGCACGTGCAACGCACATATTGAGTGTGATGATTCGGTCCAGTAATGAGACTTAACCTACGTAGCTACTTACAGATAAAAAAACACATAGTTCGTTTCCATCTCATCATGTGCTTTTCACCATGTCGTACCATGCAACTCTATTTCTTCAAAACCCGTAGGAAGATGTGTAGAACGAACGTCTTCAACATATAGAGCAAACAAAGGGCTTAAATTTGCAAGAAAAAACTCAGTCATACAACACACAAGCAACTCTGATCCTTCAAAACCGTGCCAAGCTGCTATGGTTACAATTGACAGCGACTATTTCAGGCTCAAAAAGGTTTCTCTTCAGTCGGGTCCGTTTTCCCTCCACCGTCACATATATGCATCCAACGGACCTGTAACCTTCTTCCTCCAGGCATACGCCAACACACACGACCGCCCACGTTGCAGCCTTGCCGCCCTGGTCTGCCCGAGGTACCGCTGCTACCGCCGTCATCCCTCTAACCCACCTCTACCCAAACCCCATAACCCGTTGCATGTCCTTCGCCGCCGACACCACGACAAGTTGCGCCGTCCCTGCCTACGTCCAGGTCCTAGCTCCATCTCCATCTTGGAGATGCCGCGACAGGCAGTGTCACCTCCATCTGAGCCTTAGTGCCGTCTCACCTACTTCTCAGGCACATGTCGACCGACGCAGCTGAAAATTCCAGTCACCTGATAAATAGCAAGCACAATTATAATTACATGAAATAACTTCACTTCTATAGGGGCCTCAAAAGAATTTAATGACAACCTTGCTGTAAAATTTGTCGATCTAGATGCTGACACTTCCAAGGGTTGATTGTGAACCAACAGTTTCTCATTAGATCCTTCGGCTCGGGCAAAAAAGGATTAAATCAAATAATGCAGCCCTAGGAAAAAAGGCCATAGAAAGATTCCAGGTCCACTAAGAGAAGACAAATGAATTAAAACAATTTTTTAAAGGTTCACGTTGCTATCAATAAGACCAAATCATGTTCTGGATAACCAAATTCAGTCTCATGTATTCGGCACTTAGGAGCTATACATTCCAAAATTACGTTGTTGTAGCATAAATCAATGTATTAACATATATATGGTTTAGTCTGAGAAATAAGTTGTCTTGTCAAGCATAACTTCTGAATGTATAAAACAATAAGGAGGAAATAAATGTGATCATGAAAGCCATCTTCCTCAAACTTTATTGTGTAACTGTATTTAGTTTTTTGACCTGCTGTAACTGCATTTAGCGGAAGCATAATTTGCTCCAGAACCAAGAAAAAAAACAATGAAATGACCACAGATTTAACATGGATAGAAATGTGGCAAATAAAAAATGGAGTGCCTTATGACCTGTAACATATATGAAAACAAGACCAGGTGCATGTGGCTGGTGCATCAGGATATGTAAGAAGTCAGCAAGAATCGTGTGTTGATCAAGCAGGGCCAATGCCATGTGAATAGACCAAATATCATACTCCAAACCTCCCATTTGACAGTAAAAAGACCTTACTTTCATTGGCATGTCCGTTATTATTGATCAAGAAAGTATAAATCATATGTACATTGAAAATGTTCACGTGCTCACGCCCTCAAATGGCAGACCAACAACTAAGATAAACCATACCCATAGGTTAGTTTTTAAAGCAATGCTTTCTTTTCTCATATACAAATAGTTCCGTATACTAACAGTCTAACCTGGCAATCGTGCACATGCAACTTCGGAAGTAATATAAATATAGATCATTGCATGTTAATTGCTATATCAACGAAACTCAACAGAAAAGAAGGAATTCTGAGCTGTAAACAAATATATTGCATGTTAGTTGTAGTCGCAGCAAATCGTTCCCTGACGCCTAGAAGACATGCCATTACAAAACATAGCACCTCACACATGTAGCAAAAATCTAACATGTCGTTACAGAATTAGCAGAGCATAAAGTCAGTCATAAATGTGGACTAAATTTTAAGGAAACATAAAAGTATCTATGTAAATAAGCTTTCAGTGGCCTAGTTCGAGATTAAGCACCACTATCCATTGTTCCATCATTCAGCTAAAAATCAAAATATTTGATTGATATTGATCCCCTCGAGAAAAAACATAAAATCAGGCTTGTCAATAGCTAGCTATTGTATATGTATCTCCAAATTGTCAACTGTCACTGATTCGAGGGTGAGTGAATATGAAAACAAATCAGACATAAAATGAAAACCTGCAAAAGATTGCAGGTGCTAATCAGTATACTTTACTAACACTTTGGTTGCAGAATAAAAAGAGATTCTAAATCCAAATCTAAGACTATATGAACAACAGGGGAGGGGTTGAAATAGCCAACAACTTCTGACTTTGAGTCGAAGCTTGGATTGTACATAAGACAAGTATTGCAGAATAAACAACATTCAGGTAACAAGAAGGCTTGCATCAACCAAAAAATATATATAATTTAATACATGGAAGTGTACGAATACAATGTTCAGTGTGAACACGGGTCTTCCATGGAATTGCTCAACAAGCAGCCTTAAAAAATAATATCGTTGCTCAACAAATGGGATAAACAGAGATAAAAATATCACGTGTAGACTCAGATTTAATTCAACGAATATTCCCCATGTTACGGATACAATATTGATAACTCGAGAAATATTACAGATAGATCAGAGTTGCAAAATTGAGGTGATCCAAAAAAATGGACATTTCACTGGCTGACGGCAATCTCTGTTAGTACAGAATCTATATGAAAATACTCAACTGTTATGAAAGAACTATAAGAATTGTTGTATGGGTACAATCAGGAGTGCTCAGAATTGCAATTAGGACCTTCCAGTAGCTGAGGGGAATCTATAGTTAATACAAAATCACTATACAAATATTCAACTCGTAAGAAAGAACTACAAATACTTGTTGTATGGGTTCAATTATGAGTGCTCAACAGGTGAAATAATATACTTGTTGTATATGTGTCCGTCCTTTGCGACGGTTATCAAAAATGGGAAAATAAATATATCTTTAGTACTGTAGCACACCTTTGATGTATAATTCCGTATGAAGACATTTATTTACTACCCCTATATGCAAAAAATGGCGATGAACAAATACTACCGTCTGCTCATATCTGTTCAAGGAGACGACATATCCATTACAAATAGTGAATTTTAGTATTTCAATCTATTCATGTTGCCCTTATGTATCATGTATTATACTATGTGCCTAGAAAATACACCCAAAAGGAAGCTGCAGAGAAAGGACCAGTGGAGCACGCATTTGTCAGTAAGGACTCACATTAAAATCTGACGAAATGACTAATCGAGTACAGCCCTTTTGTGCACCATTAGAGTACAGGCTGTTGACTTGTATGAGTGCCACAAGTGCCTGTTCTTGCCATCAGAGAGTCAGGGAGCCACGGGCAGCGGAGGTTATTTCATCTACAACAGAGTGGCGACGAACAATCAAAATCAAATAAATGAAATCGACAAGATTGCTTCCAGTCAATGGGAATGAAGGACGATGGAGAAGATAACACACCAGTGAGTGAAGTTGATGCCGCCCCTCGTGCGCGCTTATGGTCTGACATGGGGGGAGCGGGGAGGGAGGCCAGGAGCGTGCCGGCGAGGGCTTCGTGGGGATAGCGAGACGCGCACAGGTGAGGGCGTCGTGGGAGGCGGCAAGGGTGACGGGGAGGGCCGCCGGCGCGGCGAGAGCGTGACCGGTGGGGGATCTGGCGAGGGGCGGGGAGGGACTCACGGAGCGCGCAGGCAGGGCGTCTAGGCGCGACGGCGACGACGACGATGGCGAGCGGTGTGGCGGGTGGGGTGGCGATGCGGATGCGGATGGCAGAGTTTTCGTCCGCCGCATCAAATTGCTAGACGTATTTTTAGTGCAGATTTGCTATTTCACATCTAAATGTGAAATAGTTATCTCACATCTAAGTGTCCAGCCGTCCGATCTGTCTGTCTTTAATTTTCGCGCACTCGCGATCTGCCCTCGTCTTACCATCGTTCGCGTTCTCAAGTCAGGCTGTAGGGCTACAGCGGGGCGGGCCCTTCTTTGTTTTTTTGGGCCGGTCGTTTTTTGGGCCGGTTGTCAAGTCGCGTGCGGTTGGCCTCTGCGTTTGTTTGTTTTGGCGTCTGCCTTCGAGCTAGTTGTTTTGATTAGTGTACAGTTTGTGATCGTGTGTGTTTCTCAAGAAAATAAAAGTTGTACCTATGTAGTTTGTGTCCTTTTGTTTGTTACGTGGCCACATTTTCTTGTTTTTCTTCTCTATACTAGTCTACGCACTCTGTGTAACACACGAGCCAAGCCTCCTCTTTGTTTCTCCTTTTTTTATTTATTCATTTTAAATTTATGAACCCTTGCTATTTAAGATTTTTTTTGTCTGTGTCTTTTTTTCTGAAAATATTTGTGTTAGTTATATATTCATTACCAAACACAATCGGTTTTTTGATATATTTTTGTCTCGGTTGCAAGTCCATCCTTGACTCGCGACTGAATCCATTTTTTTTTTGTCCTAGTTGCAAGTCTATCCTTGGCTTGTAACTGGGCCAAAGTTTTTTTTGTCTCGGTTGCAGGTCCAATACTAACATGCAACTGGGCTTAATTTGAGCCAAATCCTGTGTTTTCTATCTTTAGTTGTAAAGTCACCCTCGTCTTTTTTCTATCGCAATTGCAAGTGCATCCTCGATTTGTAACTGGATGTGACCCTTTTTTGCCTCACTCGCAAGTCCATCATCGACTCGCAACCAACCAATATGATCCTTTCCATGTTTTGACAATCATCTAAATTTGTCATTGTTTGATTTAATTTTCCATCCTCGACTCACAACTAAGGCATGATATTTTTTAGTCCCAATTGTAAGTATGCCCTCGACTTGCCACTAGGGCACGACCTGCTTTGTCCCAGTTACAAGTCCACCATCCACTCGCAACTGGGGTCTGACTTTTTTTGTCCGAGTTGATAGTCCAACCTCGACTTGCAACTGGGTCGAACCTTTTTTTGGTCCCAGATGCAAGTTCACCCTCGACTCGCAACTAGGAACCAACCTCCTTTTGTCCCAGTTGCAAGTCCAACCTCGACCTGCAACTGGGCCAAACCTTTTTTTGTCCCAGATACAAGTTCACACTCAACTCGCAACTAGGGTCTGACTTTTTTTCCCGTTGCAAGTCCACTTCGACTCGCAACTCGAGTATGGTCTTTTATTTGTCCCAATTATAAGTCCACGCTTAACTCGCAACTACGGCCCGGCCTTTGTTTGTCCCAGTTGCAAGTTGATCCTTGACTCGCAACTAGGGCATAAACAAATTTTTTTCGAAGCATCCAATCGATACTCGACTCACAACTAGGGCGCGACCTTTTTCTTTTCTTCCAGCTTGCAAGTCGATCCCGACTCGCAATTGGGGCCTGGTTTTTGTCCCGATTGCAATCTCACCTTGACTCATAATCTGGGGCCCATTTTTTGTCTCAACCGCAAGTCCGCCTCCACTCGCCATCGGGCCGACATTTTTTGTCGATTGCAACTCCATCCTCGACTTCGCAACTAGGGCCCGGCTCTTTTTGTCCCATTGCAAGCCCACCTCGACTCATGAATCGGGCTGACCTTTTTTTATCCGAGTTTCAAGTCCACCCTCGACTCGCAATCGGGCCCAGTTGTTTTTTTTCAGTTGCATGTCCACACTCTACTCGCAACGGGTTTGCTATTTCACATCTAGATGTGAAATAGTTATCTCACATCTAAGTCCAGAATCGCGCTTTGGGCCATTCTTTTGTTTTTCTTAGCAAGTTTTCACATGTGTGTGTAAGAAGAGGAGAGACCTGAGCTGTTGTGTAGTAGTTTTTCTTAGGACAAAGCTGTCGTGTAGTAGTTTCAAAGTGACTTTTTGTCGTGTAGTAGTGCTACTAGCAGCAGTAGGAGAGTGCTCTTGGCAGGTCGCAGCATTGGAGAATTGGAGATACGTTGTAATTTACCAACCACTTTTTATTGTGTTATTCAGCATTGCCCAAAAAGCCTACAACTAAGCAGCCCAGGACGAGGACAAGGACGCTTGTCCATTCATTCGTGCGTTGAACGGACCCAGCGTAAAGTGCACCGCCGCGAAACGCGTTGTGCTAGGTTGGACTAATAAAACCAAAACAAACAAGCCAGTGACAAACAAACAAGCCTGGTAAACGAAGTTCAAAACGGGAGGAAGAGGTCGAACGTAGTTGTCAACAATAGAGGAAACAATGTAGGATGACGTCATGTTAGATGTGAGATACTATCTCACATCTAGATGAGATATAGTCACACCCTTTTTAGTGATGGTTAGTTGTTATTTGGATGGTTAGATCTAAATAAGGAGCCAAATCGTGAGGCTCTAATTATCCTGTGTAGTTCTGTGTACGTTAGCGGGGTGCGTTTAAAGAAAAAAATGTTTGCTTGTTTAAGAGAAATAATAAATAATAATAATAAGTAGAGATACACATAACTAAAAAATTAACATTCAAAAAAATGTTCAACGAGTATTTGAAAATGTCTAACATTTATTGAAAAATTGTTAATTGAATGTAATAAAATGTTCTTGTTATTTAGACATATATTTTGTAATATTCAAAGAATGTTCTTTGTAAATTTGAAAGTTGTTTAACATATCATCGATAAATTGTTTCAAAACATGATTTCGAAAATATTTATCATATATTTGAAAAATGTTCTATAAAAACAATGTTTCACATGTATTGAAAAGTGCACAACATGTATTGAAAAGGGAAAATTAAAATTTAACAGTAAAATGGAAACTAAAAAAGGGAGAACCATAGAAAGCACAGTAAGAATAAATATATAAAAAAACCAGATGGGAGATTCTAAAACTAGTGTGTACTGGTCCATAGAACCTCCGCAAAACCAGTTCAATGTGTCAGCCCACTAAGATATGAGTGCCACCGGCGCTAGAGGCGAGGCGAGGCTACGAGCATGATTGGTTTGATGCCAAAAATTGGCATGTTAACATTTGGCAAATGCCAAATATTGACTAGTGCTTGGTTGGTTACCATGTTTACTTGCCAACCTCACAAGAAGTTGCCAAATTTTGGTAACTTTTGATATTGCCAATTGTTGGCTTGCCAAGTATTGGCAATGCAAAATGTTGACATCAAACCAGCTATCCTCTACATCTTCCTGTAAGCGAGATATAACTCTAGCGTATTCCGAAGAATATGATAGGACTCACACATGAGGAGCGCTGGGTCAGGCCCATGACTCAGTTTTTGCTCGGGTTTTTTTTCTTTTTCTCCTTTAATTTTTTTTGTTGTCCATTTGTTTTATGTTTTTTGTTTTATACATGCATTTTTCTAAAAAATGTGGTGAATATTATATACAAAAAGTGATGAATATTGATAAATACATGGAGAACATTTTTAAGAATACACGATGAAATACATGCATAATATATTTTGTTTCTTGCAGGTGTGTCGTCATCTTAGTTGGTGGTGCTCTCCGGTCCAGCCAATGTCATCGAGTCCTAATGGGTCGACACCCTCGTCCCTGGGAGGAAGGCGATAGGGCTACCCTCCCCAATGGCTTTAGCCCGACCCGACGACGAGCACCGGCTTTTTCTCTGCAATGGCTCGCCTTGTTTCGTCTCGCCATAATTATCTCCATGTCCTTGGTGTTGAATTTCGTTTTTGATGACCCCCAACAACTTTCCCTTTGCTCGGGTGTCCGAGAACGGCAGTGAAGTAGGCTGCGTGGTGTGCTGCAAGTTTCGAGCGAGCTGTGTCCCGTGTTATCTCCATGTGGAATCGTAACTAGCTCCTTGCATAACTCTCGGATGGGAGCCTCTTCTTATCGACGGTGTGGGCGTCCTTCGAGCCAGGATGAGAGGCTAGGGTCCCTCTTCGGAATTAGAGAAGGAGTTGTGTTCCCGCAACCCAATGGAGCAGCGTTGATTCGTCCTCTAGTGGCTATCGGCTCATCGAGGAAGCCTCTTCTGCTTAGTTGTTTTTGGATCTTGAGTGTAGTGAGCATCAACATTTGCAAGATGTTCTTTCTCCATTTTCTTTAGCTTGCTATGTGTGTTGCATTGTAGGCTGCTCAATCAACTTCATGTATCGTTTGGTCGACTGTTTCATGGTGGCTATATGTAAACGACGGTCGGTTGATGACTTCATTAATTCAAAGCCAGGCTCTCTTCGAGCCTTTCATCTAAAATTGTCACTACTTTCCACCGGGCTCTCTTTGAGCCTTTCATCTAAAATTGTCACTACTTTCCACTATCCGAGCAGCTACGTGCATTGTTCTAGAAATTCCACGACATTGCTGCACAACCATACCTTTTGCTACGTGCACTGTTCTAGAAATTCCAGGACGCCGCTGCACAGCCGTACCTTTTGCGACAAGACAGAAAAAGAAAGACCAGCGGATCATATCAAAGATCAGACAAAATAAGGATTAGTTTCTAGCTGATCGGTGGAGCACTTCGGATCAATACATTTCTCCAGAAAAAACAGACTCTGAATCGAAGTTAGCATGCAGCATTTGGTAATGGTCCGTCGTCGGAGCCCGTTGATCTGGCGACGGCGACCGAGTCCGTGGACACTCCTCTGTACAGCCAACCTCCTGCAGCACCGGCAGGCCGTCGCCGGCCTACGACACCGAGTAGCGCCGGTTCCTCGAGGACGAGCCGGATGACTTGTTGGACCCCAGCGGCTTGGCAGACGACCGCGGGCTCTGCGAGCTCCCGGACGTGTCGGAGCTCTTGCTGACCACCTCGCCGGGCCCCGGCGGCTTCCCGACCACCCACAGCCGGTCGAAGATCCTCCGCGACCGCGACGACAGCGACATCCTGCTGCTCTGGTTCGCGATGCTGGCGCTCCTCGCTAGGCGCCGGCCGTCGCTGACGACGTCCTCTGCGCGGCGGCGGTCCTCGCCGACCAGCTTCAGGCTCATGCTCCCGATCTGCTTCCTCAGGGCCGCCGACGGGGTCGGGGGCTCCGGCAGCGCCAACGCCAGCGCGCGGTTCTTCCAGCAGTCGCCGTCGTCGTCGCCCAGTTCCAGGTGCGCGTTGCCGTCGCCGGCGGCGGCAAGCAGGAGCGACGTGCTCGCGCTCCCCGCCGCCGCGCGCATCTGCTCGAAGAAGAGCACCTGCACGACCACGCGCAGCGGGAGCCGGTCGTTCTGCGCCGCGTGGATGCTCGCCTCCTTGGACAGCTTCTTCACGTCCATCAGGCTCGAGATCCTCCTCTTCTCCACCTTCGACAGATTTGGGTGCATCTGACAAGAAGATAACACCAGTTTTCATGTCAAGATCATCACAAAATACAGTACGACTCTTGGCAAACAAACATGCATGAGACGAGATGTAATGTACCTTGAGGAAGACATCAATGGCGGTGTACAGGGCGTCGTGCGACGGCCTGGCCGACTCGGGCATCGAGGTCGCCAGCCCGACGAAGCTCGACACCGGCAGGTTCGGGTCGGCGGCGACCTCCGCCAAGTACCCGTCGACGAGCTTGCACAGTGCCAGCAAGGAAGGGTCGTCTGCCTCCCCGTTCGTCTCAAACACATCCTCCCCGTCAATGTCGTCGAGTCCGGCGCGCCGAATGTACCGGCCGACGAGCGCCTCGACAAGCTCGACGTCGTAGGTGGTCTGCGCCGGCGGCTTGGCGGGTATCAGGAGATCACTCACCGATGCATCGTGCAGCTGCAGGACGATCCTGTCCATGAGCTCCTCCCTCAGCAGCTCCCCTGCCCCGACCAGGACGGCGAGCTTCAGCAGGTTCAGGAGGAACTGGCAGGAGCAGCCGCACGGCGACGACCCATCGCCGTCCGACGGCATCAGCCAGACGATGGTCTCGAGCACTTCCAAGGCGCAGGCATCGTCGTCGTCTGCCGGGGTATCGCCACGCCGGCAGCTCTGCGGGAGCCACCGCGCGGCGTAGGCCCTAAGAGCTTCCCCGACGACATCAGAGGGCAGCCTATCCCCTCTGGACTTGATCGCCACCATGACGCGCTTGTAGAGCTCCACGTCCAGCTCGCACAGGTCCTCCACCCACCAGTCCCGCGGCACGGCCGGCGACGACGAGGAGCACCGGCGAGCCTCGACGATCTCGTCAGACGACGCCGCCTTCCGGTTGTACGTGTACGACCACACCACGCTCCCGGGGCTGGCCGTGGCCTTGGCGGCGATGGAGTCGACGCAGCGCGCGACGAGGCTGAGGTCCTCGGACCACGGCAGCAGCGCGACGGTGCTCTGCATCGCGATGATGGAGTCCTTCCAGCTCCGGAAGACGCCGGAGTTGAGGAACACCTCGATCTTGAACACGAGGTTGCCCTTGTCCACGTCCTCCGTCATGCCCAGGTGCTCGGCGGCGCACCTGGCGGCCACCGCGTTGTACGGGTTGAGCGTGACGACCATGCCGTAGCAGAACTTGGCGCAGATCTCGAAGGCCCTCGCGCCGCCCGGCAGGCCGTCGACGCGGACCTCGTCGGCGCCGCCCTGGCTCGCCTCCACGATCAGCCTCTGCAGCAGGCTGCTCTTGGACAGCAGAGGGAACTGCAACCACATTGCACACAATCAACAAAATTACAGCAGCCATTAACCAACGGAAATTACAGCGTTAACCGATGGTTTTACAAAGAAAATTTTTGGTAGCCATGATTGAGTGAACAGTGGGGAATTGCTGATCTGCTGTAGCATTATGTGTCTGCTCCGAGCGGACGCAGCAAATGGGCATATTCAATTGCGAGGCGCTACGTGCAAACGTGTGCAGCCACCAGCCATGTCCGCATATACAAGCTCGTGGAAATGGAAAGCCGATCTAGAGGAACTCATGGAAAGATTCTGAGCGGCGGGCGGCGTGGATCCAAATTACAAGTGGCAGAGCTTGACCGAAAGACGTTGAGACGCAGCCGCATCTTGCGGTGTGCTCGTAGCTGTACGTTGGCGCATGCATTGTTTGTTCTAACTCGAGCTTCAGAAGCTCAGATATAGCAGCAATGATTTCAATGGGTAAAATGCAGATCAGTTAAGGTAATTTACCTTGTGCAGGTAGAAGCTGGCGTCGTCGACATGGACGACGATGTCTGACGGCAGGTCGGACAGCACGTATCTGCGGGAGGATGATCTGTTCAGAGTTACATGCTGATAATGTTGAACAAGACATGGTAGAAGCTGAGAATGTAGCAGATCATGAACACGAATAAAATGTTGACAACTACATCTACATGGAGGAATACCAAGATAAGTAGTTTTGATATTCTCTTCTGTCAGTGAAATACATACGACATTTTCCGAAAAAATGATTGATTTACCAAACATTCTCTTAAAAAAACAACTAGTAGTACTATTAATCAAATACTAGCAGTGAGAGAACATTCTTGTTGAGGTCCAGACGTACAGATACGCTCCGACGGGAACTAAAAATAACGGAAAGAGGTGTGAAGTCCAAGATCCGGTGGGCGTGGCCATGTGGGCAGGAAGAGAAAACAAGCAGCATTTTGATCGGCATCGCAACTTTACAGGTAAAAATACTCCTGCGGCGAGCAGAAAAGAATCCTATGATCCATATCGCAACTGCTACGACCATGACTTGTTTGTGCAGCAGCCAGAAGGTGGGGAAGGGCCACCTTTTTTCGCCTCATCACTGGTCAAATGACTCAACGTACGTAGGCTCACGAGCGCTCGGGCGGTAGTAGCAGGGGTAGCATAGCAGCAGCCCCACAGCTCAAGATCAGTTCATTAGGGGTGGGTAGAAACTACTCATGTAACGCAAGCAGAAGAAATGTTTTTTTAGGGAGGAAAAGACCAAGAATATATGCTTGAGAAAAGATTTGCACCTGTAAAAAAAGGACAGTCTCTTGTGTAAAACACTGCATTATTCTTTTCTTTCAGAGAAAAAATGTTGAGAGATGGAAATGGAGCAGCCAGGAACAAATCTAGCCTGTCCTACTGCTAGGAGGAGAGGCCGAGAAAACTAGAACAGCAAAAGCCAATGCTTCAAACGCTACACATTCTGTTCGATCACACAGCACGGCAGGTAAGAAGAAGCAGGAGATGCAACCTTGGAAATGGCCAAAGAGAGAGGAGGGGCTCACCTGGAGTCGCCGCCGCCGCCGTCGGCCTGGAAGGCGTCCGGCTTGGAGCCGAGCTTCATGAACTTCATGGCGAGGACGAACCGGTGAACTGCTCTTACTGCTCTCTGCCTCTCTCTCTTCCTCCTCGGCGACAGCTTCTCTGCGGCTCAGCGTGCGCCTCTTGCTTTCATCCCACGCCTCCCTGCTGCCTCCTGCTTCCTCTCCCTCCTCCTGCGGCGCCGGTTCTTCACCTGTTTTATTTACTCCGGGAGCAGAGGACGTAGTCCCGAGAAACGCACACACACGGGCAGAGAGAGGCGAGAGAGAGAGAGAGAGAGAGAGAGAGAGAGAGAGAGAGATGGCTTGGCTGGTTTGGTGAGCGGAGGGGTGGTGGAATTAAACTCGGCGCCTTTACTGCGGGTGCATGCCGCGTTCGGCTACCTAGCGCTCTACTGGCGGTAGCGGGCTGCACGCCTGCCTGCCTGGTCATTTCTTTTCCTATTTTCTCTCCTTCAGTTTGCGCGTGCTATACGGCGGCTCCTCCTTCTGAATTTCTGCGTACGGGACCGAGATTTGGAGATGGGCCAACCAAAGATCTGCCTTCGCAAAAGCTGGATGATTAGGGACACGGGTTGACTCGCCATGATCAAATGTTCCTTGGTTTCTCGCGGTCGGCTCACTCACCATCTCCACCCTTGAGGGCCGACCCCCTCCCCCCTCCCCTACAAGCTAGCGAGTTGGACGCAAACCCTAGCCGCCGCCGAACACCAACCCCTCCTCCCACGCCGTCAGGCAAAGCCTGCATGGCATTGGCGGCGACATGCCCTCACGGTGTTGGTTGGGGGGCTCGGGTTGTCTTCTGCGCAAGCAGCGGTGCCTCGGATCCTGGGCGGCGGCCCATGGGCTTCAAGGTGGCGACGACTGTCCGCTGCCATGCGTACAGCGCGGCGGTCGGGTCTGATGGCGGGCAACCGCAACTCCGGCAACGTCCATGGTTCACCCGCGTTAGTTGCCCTTATTCGGATCTGAATGACTTAGTGGTGGTGATGCGGAACCGGTCGATCAGGTGGCGGTGTCTGCATGCTATTCCGCGGCAATCTCCTGCGGCTCCACGGGGGCGGTGTTCACCGAAAGGTCTTCGGGAGGGTTCATCTCTCGAGATCCGGTTGCAACTTTCAGCGGTGAGATGAAAACTATGGATCAAGCCTTGACATAGAGGGATGGTTGTGCAGCAGCGGTGATCGCTCTTCGCATTTACAGAAAAAGGGTTTCCCCCCGCTTTGTATTCCAAAGCATCCCACACGAGTACAGAGATCGCTATGGCGAGCAGCACAACACACCAAAAGAAAAGGAAGAAAAAGAAACAAATGCCATCCACGGCAGCTCGGCAAAAGCGCGGATGACCCGCCACCGCGGCGCCCACCGGATACAAACCACCACATACCGAGGCTCCGAACCGCCGCGTACCAAGCAACACCTCCAAGAAGGAATGCGACGCCGACGACGCTGCTGCCCGGACGAAGTCCTAGGGTTTTTTCCGGCACGCGGAGGGAGGTGGGGGGTGAATACCACCGACAACCTCCAGGAAGAAAAGGTGGCACCCGCAGGTGGCACCGCGTCGGGGCCGGAGCCGGCAGGGATTTCTCCCGCATTCCAAACCCAACCGCCCAACCGGACAGAACCGACCCGCCAAACCGTCGCCCACCACCATGCGCCAACGCAGTAGCACCGCCACCCATGCCGCCTCACTACGAACACCACCACGAGGCCAAGAGGGCCGGAGAGAAGCGCACCACGACGGGAGCGGCAACACCGACGCCGAGCGGGAGGGAACCACCTCAACCGCCGTCGTGCGGGAGGCCCGTGCGTCCGGCACCGTCATGCAGAGCCGCCCAGACGCGTCGGCCAGGGCATGTCGGCCACCTCAGCCCAACCAGTCTGCAGCCGGGCCCGTTAAGCCCGCCGGCCAGATCAAAGAGTCAGCGGCGGCGGCGCCAAGACACCAACCGCTTCGTCGCATCTCCGCGCCTCCCAAAAGCCACGCCGAGACCAGCCCGCCGCCAGCCCGCCCGAGCCAGATGGGGCCGAAGGGCCAGATCTGGCCGAGGGACGATGCCGATCCCGCCACAAGACCACTGATGTCTACTACACAACCTTCTTCTTGTAGACGTTGTTGGGCGTGCAAGTGCACAGTTTGTAGGACAAGAGCAAATTTCCCTCAAGTGGATGACCTAAAGTTTGTCAATCCTTAGGAGGCGAGGATGAAGATGGTCTCTCTCAAACAACCCTGCAACCAAATAACAAAGAGTCTCTTGTGCCCCAACACACCCAATACAATGGTAAATTGTATAGGTGCACTAGTTCGGCGAAGAGATGGTGATACAAGTGCAATACTGGATGGTAGATATAGGTTTTGTAATCTGAAAATATAAAACAGCACGGTAACTAATGATAAAAGTGAGCATAAACGGTATTGCAATGATAGGAAACAAGGCCTAGGGTTCATACTTTCACTAGTGCAAGTTCTCTCAACAATAATAACATAGATAGATCATATAACAATCCCTCAACATGCAACAAAGAGTCACTCCAAAGCCACTAATAGCGGAGAACAAACGTAGAGATTATGGTAGGGTACGAAACCACCTCAAAGTTATTCTTTCGGATCGATCTATTAAAGAGTTCGTACTAGAATAACACCTTAAGACACAAATCAACCAAAACCCTAATGTCACCTAGATAATCCATTGTCACCTCAAGTATCCGTGGGCATGATTATACGATATGCATCACACAATCTCAGATTCATCCAACCAACACAAAGTACTTCAAAGAGTGCCCCAAAGTTTCTACCGGAGAGTTAAGAAAATGTGTGCCAACCCCTATGCATAGGTTCATGGGCGGAACCCGCAAGTTGGTCACCAAAACATACATCAAGTGGCACGTGAAATCCCATTGTCACCACAGATAAGAACGGCAAGACATACATCAAGGGTTCTCAAATCAAAGACTCAATCCGATAAGATAACTTCAAAGGGGAAACTCAATTCATCACAAGAGAGTAGAGGGGGAGAAACATCATAAGATCCAACTATAATAGCAAAGCTCGCGATACATCAAGATCGTGCCATAGAGGGAACACGAGAGAGAACACAAGAGAGAGAGAGAGAGATCAAACACATAGCTACTGGTACATACCCTCAGCCCCGAGGGTGAACTACTCCTTCCTCATCATGGAGAGCGCCGGGATGATGAAGATGGCCACCGGTGATGGATTCCCCTCCGGCAGGGTGCCGGAATGGGCTCCTGAGAGGTTTTTGGTGGCTACAGAGGCTTGCGGCGGCGGAACTCCCGATCTATCTTCTCCGTCGATGTTTTTATGGTACGTAGGCTTATATAGGCGAAAGAAGTCGGTCGGGGGGTGCTCGAGGGGTCCACGAGACAGGGGGCCGCACCCTGTAGGGGGGGGGGCTATCTCCTGGGCTCCTCGAGGATCTTCTGACTTGATCTCCAAGCCTCCAGGATAATAATCTTCCAAAAAAACACGTTGCCGAAGGTTTCGTTTGGACTCCGTTTGATATTCCTTTCCTTCGAAATACTAAAACAGGCAATAAAACAGCAATATGGGTTGGGCCTCCGGTTAATAGGTTAGTCCCAAAAGTAATATAAAAGTGTATAATAAAGCCCATAATCATTCAAAACAGGTAATATAATAGCATGGAACAATAAAAAATTATAGATACGTTGGAGACGTATCAAGCATCCCCAAGCTTAATTCCTGCTCGTCCTCGGGTAGGTAAATGATAAAAACAGAATTTTTGATGTGGAATGCTACCTAGCATGATTCTCAAAGTAATTTTCTTTATTGTGGCATGAATGTTCAGATCCAAATGATTCAAAATAAAAGTTCATATTGATAAAATAAATAGTAACACTTGAAGCATACTAATCAAAGTAATCATGTCTTCTCAAAATAACACGGCAAAAGAAAGTTCATCCCTACAAAATCATATAGTTAGGCTATGCTTCATTTTCGTCACACAAAGATGTTCCCAACTTCTATACCCCCGATGACAAGCCAAGCAATTGTTTCATACTTAAATAATCTCAAACTTTTTCAACCTTCACGCAATACATGAGCGTGAGCTATGGATATAGCACTATGGGTGGAATAGTATATGATGATTGGCGATTGTGTGGAGAAGACAAAAGGGAGAAAGTCTCACATTGACGAGGATAATTAATGGGCTATGGAGATGCCCATCAATTGATGTCAACATGAGGAATAGGGATTGCCATGCAACGGATGCACTAGAGCTATAAATGAATGCTTAACAAAAGAAAACTAGTGGGTGTGCATCCAACTTGCTTGCTCACGAAGACCTAGGGAATTTGAGGAAGCCCATCGTAGGAATATACATGCCAAGTTCTATAATGAAAAATTCCCACTAGTATATGAAAGTGACAACATATGAGACTCACTATATGAAAGACATGGTGCTACTTTGAAGCACAAGTGTGGAAAAAGAGATAGTAGCATTGCCCCTTTTTATTTATTTTCTTTTTTTCTTTTTTTATTTTTTTTCTTTGGGCCTTATTTTTTCTTTTGGCATTTCTTCTTTTTTTCTTTTTTTCCTTTTGGGCAATGCTCTAATAATGATGATCATCACACTTTCATTGATTACAACATATGAAATACAACTCAAAACTAGAACAAAATATGACTCTATATGAATGCCTCCGGCGATGTACCGGGATGGTGCAATGAATCAAGAGTGACATGTATGAAAAATAATGCATGGTGGCTTTGCCACAAATACGATGTCAACTACATGATCATGCAATGACAATATGACAAAAGTAATGTATGTCATGATGATGATAAACGGAACGGTGGAAAGTTGCATGGCAATATATGTCGGAATGGCTGTGGAAATGCCATAAATAGGTAGGTATGGTGGCTGTTTTGAGGAAGATATAATGAGGCTTATGTGTGATAGAGCGTATCATATCACGGGGTTTGGATGCACCGGCGAAGTTTGCACCAACTCTCAAGGTGAGAAAGGGCAATGCACGGTACCGAGAGGCTAGCAATGGCAGAAAGGTAAAAGTGCGTATAATCCATGGACTCAACATTAGTCAAAAGAACTCATATACTTATTGCAAAATTTTAGAAGTCATCAAAAATCAAGCACTACGCGCATGCTCCTAGGGGGATAGATTGGTAGGAAAAGACCATCGCTCGTCCCCGACCGCCACTCATAAGGATGCACAAGCCAGGTACACTTCATGTTTCAAATTTGTTACACAACTTTAACCATACGTGCATGCTATGAGACTTGCTAACTTCAACACAAGCATTCATTATATTCATAATCACCCAACTAGCATGACTTTAATATCACTACCTCCATATCTCAAAACAATTATCAAGTATCAAATTGATCATAGCATCCAGTTCACCTCCTAAGAAAGTTTTCGTTCAAATTACCATGCTGTTTAAGACTCTCAAAATAATTTAAGTGAAGCATGAGAGTTCATTAATTTCTACAAAATAAAACCACCGCCGTGCTCTAAAAGATATAAGTGAAGCACTGGAGCAAACGACAAACTACTCCAACAAGATATAAGTGAAGATCAATGAGTAGTTAAATAATTGTGCAACTATGTGAAGACTCTCTAACATTAAGGAATTTCAGATCTTGGTATTGTATTCAAACAGCAAGCAAAACAAAATAAAATGACATTGCAAGGATAGCACAACTTATGTGAAGAAGCAAAAACTTAGGCTCAACCGATATTAACCGATAGTTGTTGAAGAAGAAAGGTGGGATGCCTACCGGGGCATGCCCAAGCTTAGATGCTTGCGACTTATTGAAATATTATCTTGGGGTGCCTTGGGCATACCCAAGCTTGAACCTTTGTGTCTCCTTAATTCCTCTTATATCATGGTTTCTCTTTTTATCAAAAGCTTCATTCACAACAAACTTAACAAGAACTCGTGAGATAGGTTAGTATAAACCAATGCAAAACCTTATCTTTTTCTATTGTAACAAATCACTAACATTATTATTAAACATTGCATACTAAATGCCTCTGCATATTTAATATACCTATGCTTAAATATAATCATTAAACAAGCAAACATATGCAAACAATGCAAACATAACAGTATAGTCTGTAAAGAATGCAAGAGTATCAATACTTCCCTGACTCCAAAAATTATGAACTAAAATTCCCACTGTAATAAATTTATCAGAGCTCAGTATGCAAAAAGATTCAACATTATACCACTCTCTGACTTTTCTAGGGAATTTTTGCAACAGCGGTAAACTTTCTGTTTTCAAACAGCAACATGTAAACTAGCAAAATAAGCAACATGTAAACAGCAACAATTTTCCTTTCCATCATTCTCATGAAAGATATAAAAAAGACGAAGCGTATGAGACAAACTTAACTCCATTTTTTGTAGTTTTCTTTTATAAACTAAACTAGAGATAAAAAAAGAAACAAAAAGATTCGATTGCAAGATCTAATGATATACCTTCAAGCACTCACCTCCCCGGCAACGGCGCCAGAAAAGAGCTTGATGTCTACTACACAACCTTCTTCTTGTAGACGTTGTTGGGCCTGCAAGTGCACAGGTTTGTAGGACAGTAGCAAATTTCCCTCAAGTGGATGACCTAAGGTTTATCAATCCGTAGGAGGCGTAGGATGAAGATGGTCTCTCTCAAACAACACTGCAACCAAATAACAAAGAGTCTCTTGTGCCCCCAACACACCCAATACAATGGTAAATTGTATAGGTGCACTAGTTCGGCGAAGAGATGGTGATACAAGTGCAATATGGATGGTAGATATAGGTTTTTGTAATCTGAAAATATAAAAACAGCAAGGTAACTAATGATAAAAGTGAGCGTAAACGGTATTGCAATGATAGGAAACAAGGCCTAGGGTTCATACTTTCACTAGTGCAAGTTCTCTCAACAATAATAACATAGATAGGTCATATAACAATCCCACAACATGCAACAAAGAGTCACTCCAAAGCCACTAATAGCGGAGAACAAACGTAGAGATTATGGTAGGGTACGAAACCACCTCAAAGTTATTCTTTCGGATCGATCTATTAAAGAGTTCGTACTAGAATAACACCTTAAGACACAAATCAACCAAAACCCTAATGTCACCTAGATACTCCATTGTCACCTCAAGTATCCGTGGGCATGATTATACGATATGCATCACACAATCTCAGATTCATCCAACCAACACAAAGTACTTCAACGAGTGCCCCAAAGTTTCTTCCGGAGAGTCAAAAAAATGTGTGCCAACCTGTAAGTGCATCTAGTGCCCCTTAGTGATTTTGGTGTATTGAAGACTTATAGGTTAAGTAACTAATGCGTTTGTGAGTGTACACAGGTCTATAAGTCTATGAGGAGTTTGATAATTACAAAGAAAGTCGACCCTAAAAATGAAGTTCTTCAATCAAGACTTTGTTACTCAAGACTTTCGAAGACTTTGAAAGTGAAGAAATTGGTGTGACCTTGAAGACTTGGTATTCATTTGAGGAACATGAAGCGTGAAGACTTTTGTTTTCGTAGTTTCATTTTCTCTTTCTTGAGTCATAGGAAACACCGTCTTCGTTAAAGGGGTCGAGGAAATACTAAGGAAAAATTTCCATTTGATGCTCAACTCAAAATCCTACACCTACCAAACCCTTCGAGTGAAGCCTTTGAAATCTCATACAGTTCAGTCAATTTCTTGATGGATGAGACGAAGTTCTTCCGTCACGAGGAAATTGTTCGACCGAGGAGTTAGGAATTCGCCAAAGGCGGATTGCCTACGATGAAGAACATGATAGCCCCGAGGAATTTGATATTCAAATTTCCGACCGTTGTTGTCTTCTTGCCACTGTCCCAAATACCTTATCCACCTAACGGTCATATTATTGAAGGGCATTTATGTCTTATCATGTCGGGCTGCTCCTAGGCTATAAATAGCCGCCCCTACAACCACTAGTTGGTTGGCTGCTCGAGAGAACTTGACACTTGTCATTTGAGAGCAACCCATCCTCCGAGGACTTTGAGCGAAAATCATCAAGTGAGGAAAACCCAAAACCAAACCCCAACAAACCCAAAGTGATTGAGCATCATCAAGAAATTGATCTGCGTGGATCCGACGCTTGTTACCTTTGAAGACTGTGCTTCTTCCAGACGGTTAGGCGTCAAGGTCTAGAGCATCCAAGAGGAATTGTGGATCGCCGAGTGACCAAGTATGTGAAGGTTTGGAAGTCGCTCAAGACTTACCACGAGTGATTGGACGAGGTCTGCGTGACCTTAGTTCAAGGAGAATACGGTGAGGACTTGGTGTCTGAGCTGCGTGCTTTCGGTGGTCGGGTGTCCGGACTGTGTGTCCTCGAGTTTAAATACTCACCGCTCCAACCAGACGTATAACCGAGACAGCAGTTGGAACTGGTCTACCAAATCATTGTCTTCACCAACCCAATCGGTTCCATTTCCTCAACCCTTTCATTTCCTCATTCTTGTGTTGAGTGTTTGTTCATATCTGTGTTTGAAGACTTTGATCAAGACTTTGATCAAGACTTTCTCAATTTCCTCAGTTCAATTTCTTCATCCGTTTGTCTTCATCTTGTGTTATCCTGTGATTACGCTTTACAGACTCTGTGATTATCTTCATTTCATCATGATGACTATGCTTGTAATCTGCTATGCTTACTTCGAGTACTTATTCCGCTGCAAGTAGTTCTTCGCTAAGGAATTTCCTCACCGCAAATTCCTCGATGAAGAATTCATAAAATCGCCTATTCACCCCCCTCTAGTCGATATAACGACTTTCAATTGGTATCGAGCAAGGTACTCCTTGTTCGTGTGATTTTGGTTTAACCACCGGAGTTTTAGTTATGTCGACCGCAGGTATGATCAAGGTCTCAGCGGGGTGTCCTACCTTCGATGGGACGGACTACCCTCTTCGGAAGAACAAAATGCGAATGCATCTTGAAGCAATTGACAACGATCTACGGTATGTTGTGACAAAAGGTGTTTCCTCACCACACCTTCTCCGAATGATGCTGATGTGAAGAGATTCAAGCAACTCGATTCTCAAGCGAAGAATATCATATGTGCCATCCGAGCAAAGGTCAATATGGAAGAGTGAGTGCTTTGGAATCGCCAAACTCATCCGGGACAGGCTGTCCAAAGTAAATGAAGGTGTTTCAACTCAGCGTGACTCTCGAGTTGATGTTCTTCGAATCTCTTCAACCGCTTCAAAAGACTCGACAACGAAAATGTTCAACAAACCTTGATCGCCTCACCGACATCTCAAATGAGCTTCAAGCACTGGTGCCACCGACATCACCGACCATGAGGTGGTGAAGAAATTGCTAAGATCGCTTGATTCCTCATTTGATACTCGCACCGATGATACAAGAACGAGCTGACTACAAGTCTCTTGATCCTGCCGATATCCTCGAAGGCTAAATACTCACGAGTTCCACTTGAAAAGAGAGATCTCTATGGTTCGGCTATGGAAAACACGTGCCACAAGGCCAAGGCGTGTCCGAATCGAGAGTGAAGACTCGGTAGTAGCCTTGGAGATCTGAAGAATTTGGCCAGAGCTAGCACTTGCTCGTGAAGAAATTCCAGAAATTCTCAAGACGTGGTCGCTTTGGAAAATCTTCAAGAAGCAGTGATTCCTCATCTAGTGACTATAAGAGAAGACTTTGTCACAAATGCAAGAAACCTGGTCACTATATTCAAGATTGTCCTCAGTGGGAAAAGGAATTAAGGAAGAAGAAACACAAGGATTACAGTTCTGATGACGTGAAGAAGAAGAAGAAACCATCAAAATCTTCAATCATCAAAATCCTCAAAACCTTCTTCTCACAAGAAGAGCAGCTCCAAAAAGGCTCGGGCATTTATTGGCAAGGAAATGGACTCTGAAGCTGAATCTGAGGAAAATGAGGAAGAGGAGGAGTCTGAAGAATCCGAATCTGGTGTGGCTAGTCCGGCTCTTGCTATCGCTTATGTTAGCAAGTCCATCTTCAACATCAAGAAACTGACTCACCGACAAGCCCGATGAGGAAAATGATGACTACGCCCCACCTATTGCTTCATGGCAAAAGGTGCCAAGGTACTCAATTACACCTCCTCCGAATCTAGTGAAAATGAATCGATGAGGATCTCAAGCCCAGCTACTCTAAACTTGCTAAGATTGCTATAAAACAACAAAGGGCTTTTGAAAAGGTTCAAAACATGCTAGATAAGAGTGATGATATGTTAGGTGAAGAAATGGATCGCACTCAAGCCCCGATCGAAAATCTTCAGAGACTTGATCTAGGCTTGACAACCTTCAAGGTCATCATAACACTCTCTTATCGATCATGAGAAACTTTCTTATGAATTTCTTCAAAGAAAGCAAGATCTTGAGAAGCTAAGAGCGAGTTATGAAGATCTTCGAAGGAGCGCGATTCATTACTTGCTCAACAAATCAGCGCTTCTCAAGAAGAATTTGTTCCTCCATGCTTAAAGTGCATTGAGCGTGAATCGCTAATTCTTCACCAATGTTCAAATGCTTCAACTGTTACAAATTCTTCACCTGCCTCTGCTATCACTAATTCCTCATCCGAGGACATTGCTAGTATCACCGACGATGCAAGATCGAAGGAATTGTACATGACAGGCATGTACAAAAGCCTCAAAGGGCATCGACTCTTTGTGATGTGCTTAAAAGCAGATCCTCAACAGAACCCTAGGAAAGAGGGTATTGCCTTTGAGAGGAAACTCAATGTCGATGGAACGTCTTTGAAGCTTTGGCGGATCCCAAAACCTCATGGGTTGCTGCAAAGGGACATCCAGTTGATCCATCTACCTTATCTAGTTTTACATGTGAATTTCCTCATTCTGCTGATGAGTCATTCGACTCAAATTATAAACTGTTCAAAAATCAGAATGATGAAGTATTTGCTAGATATGTTGGCACTAACTGCAGGAACGGTTCCCCTATGAAGAAAATCTGGGTTCCCAAGAAGTGCCTTGAAAGTCTTCAGGTGAATGTCCTCATGACACCACCTGTGAAGAATAGGAACCCCAGATCAAATTCTTCATATGGACCAAATTCTTCATATGGATCCAAGTCCTCATACGGACAAAATTCCTCACGTGGATCAAATTCCTCAAAAGGATCAAAGTCCTCATATGATTATCATCGTGCTAACAACTATGTTTCGCAGGGTAGAGCTAAGGGCTATGAATATGTGCATTATTCTTCAAACCAATATGTTCATAAGTCCTCGAAGAATTTCTCTCGCTTATTCATATGCTTACCCTAACCCCTCTTATGTGAAACGAAATGGTTTGGCCTCTATGCCACCATTCTCGTATGGTGCTCGCAGAATGATGAACTCTTTGCCACCCTTCAGATGTGGGTGGTGAAGAAAAGAACTAATCTCTTCTGCAGGTCAGTCTCCGAGGCGTGCCTAAACGTCAAGAATTTCTTGGGGCACGACAAAATGCACGAAAGGACGCAGCTAATCATGATGAAATGAACTTTCATTTCACACGTCCTCATCTTGCTTATCTGAATCTTGATGATGAAATTCATCGATGAACTTGATATCATATTCTTCACCGATGAAGTATATGAGATCGTAAGTTGTACTAATTCATCTGCGGGGATGATCAACCCAAAGCCACCGAGTGGGTTCTCGATAGTGGATGTACAAATCACATCACCGGTGACAAGAATCTATTGATGGATGCTACCTTATCACCGTCACATCTGAAGCATATCATCTTTCTTGACAAAGGCAAAAGTCGTATTGGGACTTGGTAAGGTTGCTATCTCTAAGGACATGCACATGGACAAAGTCATGCTTGTTGAGTCTTTAGGATATAACCTCATGTCGGTCTCAATGCTTTGTGATCTTGATATGGTTGTTATCTTTGTCAAGTATCGTTGTGTTGTGATTATGGAAGTCGACAATTCCAAAGTCTTGAAGGCTTTAGGAGAGGAGACTTGTATATTGTTGATTTCTCTGAGGACCACAACCAGCCATGTGCCTACTTGCAAAAGCTTCGTAAGGCTGGCTATGGCATCGACGACTTGGTCACGCAGGCATGAGGAATTTGCACACGCTTGCGAAGAAGAAGCATGTAATTGGCATTGAAAATGTCAAATTTCTCAAGGATCACTTATGCGAGCTGTGAAGCTGGAAAATGACCAAGGCCAAGCATCCAAATAAGACTATCATGACCACTACTCGTCCCTTCAATTGCTTCACATGGACCTCTTTGGTCCCAATCATTACTCATTGTCACTAATGATGCATCTCTTTATGGCTTTGTTATTGTTGATGATTACTCTCGCTACACATGGGTACACACTGTTACTTACAAAAATCAAGTGCAGGAAATCTTTAAACGATTTTCCTCGAGGGCTTCAACCAACTTTGGTGTGAAGATCAAGCACATCAGGAGTGACAATGGAACTGAGTTCAAGAATTCCGATCTTGATGATTATCTTGATGAACTTGGTATTACTCATGAGTTATCTGCTCCCTATACTCCTCAGCAAAATGGCGTCGTGGAGCGCAAGAACAGAACTCTTGTTGAGATGGCTCGCACTATGCTTGATGAATACAAAACGCCTGGTCGTTTCTGGATTGAAGCAATTGACACTGCGTGCCACATCATCAACAGAGTATATCTTCACAAATTTTTCAAGAAGACTGCCTATGAACTCCTCACTGACAAGAAACCTAATGTAAGTTATTTCAAAGTCTTGATTGCTAAATGCTGGATTAGAGATCCTCACCACAACTCTAAATTTGCACCAAAGCACATGAAGGTTTTATGCTTGGTTACGGAAAGGACTCGCACACCTCTGAGTCTTCAACATCGCACTTCACAAGATTGTTGACATCAGAGATGTGCGGTTCGATGAAACTAATGGCTTGCAAAGAGAGCACCTACCTTCGTGTTAGATGAACCAGCACCGAGGATTCTATCAGTTCAAGGCAACCGAGGATGTCATTCCTCTCAAGAAACTGCTGAAGAATTCATTCCTGACGCCAAGAACGTTGAGCTGATGCACTGATGAAAATCTGAAGAAAATGGTGCCGAGGAAAATGATCAAATTCCTCGGCGACAACCAGCTCATCCTCGCGTTGCAAAAGAAGTGCAAGTTGACAAGATCATCGATGACATTGAAGCGCCAGTCCTCTCACATGCTCAAAAGCTTCACATTTATCTAACTTTTGTGGGCACTATGCTTTTGTCTCTATCACAGAGCCCACTAAGGTAGATGAAGCATTTCGAGCCGGAGTGGATTCAGGCCATGCAAGAAGAATTACATCGATTCGAGCTCAACAACGTCAGAACTGGTCAAACATCCAGATCCTCGCAAGCATAATATCATTGGCACAAAGTGGATCTACCGCAACAAGCAAGATGAAAATGGTCTTGTGGTGAGGAATAAGGCACGACTAGTAGCTCAAGGCTACACGCAGTTGAAGGAATTGACTTGATGAAACTTTTGCACTGTCGCTAGACTTGAGTCTATTCAAGATATTACTCGCCTATGCTAACCATCACAATATCACTTTATATCAAATGGATGTGAAAAGTGCATTCCTCAATGGTAAGCTTGAGGAAGAAGTATATGTTGCTCAACCCCGTGTTTTGAAGATCCAAAGAATCGACAAAGTCTTCAGACTAAATAAGGCCCTCTATGGCCTCAAGCAAGCCCCTCGGCGTGGTATGATACATTGAAGGAATTCTTCGTGAAGAATGGCTTCACACCGTTCACTCGATCCTACTCTCTTTACTAAATCATATGATGGTGAACTTTTGTGTGCCAAATATATGTTGATGATATTATCTTTGGCTGTCTTGACCAACGTTATAGTGATGAATTTGCCTATATGATGAGTGAAGAATATCAAATGTCTATGATGGGAGAGTTGAAATTCTTCTTAGGTCTTCAAATTCACAACAACACAATGGCATATTCATATCTCGGAGAAATACCTCAAAGATGTCCTCAAGAAATTCGCATGCAAGATTGCAAAGGTGTCAAAATTCCTATGCCCACAAATGGCCATCTATGCAATCGATGAAAATGGTATTGACTTGATCACAAGGTATACCGCTCCATGATTGGTTCTTTATTGTACTTATGTGCATCTAGGCCAGATATAATGCTTAGTGTTTGCATGTGTGCCCGATTTCAAGCTACACCAAGGAATCACACCATAAGGCTGTGAAGCATATTCTTCGATATCTAGCTCACACACCAACACTAGGATTATGGTACCCCAAGGGCTCTACTTTTGATCTCATTGGATATTCGACTGACTATGTTTGGTGATCGTGTGGACCGCAAGTCAACATCTGTTACTTGTCATTTCCTCGACGATCTTTGGTCCATTGGTCCTCGAAGAAACAGAATGCGTATCACCGTCCACTTCGCGAAGCTGAATACATTGCTGCTGGCTCGTGTTGTGCTCAATTACTCGGATGAAGCAAACTCTCAAGGACCACGGGAAGACTGAAGAACAGCTAGCTGATATCTTCACTAAGCCCTTGGATGAGAAGAAATTTAGCAAGTTGCGGTGTGAGCTAAATATCTTAGAATCTTCGAACGTTCTTTGAAAAGGCACACATCCTAACACTTATGCAAAATTGATGACTTAGATGTGCAACACATGAAGAAACGTTTTCTTCAATCAATGAAGAATAACACTCTTAGTGTGAAGAAATTAATGAAGAATTTGATTCTCGAACCCTCGACAATTGTACGCGTGTCTGAAATCATCATTCTTATACTGGTGGGTCACGCCACCACCAAAATTGAAAATCTTCAATTTGAGTTTTTCCTCAGTTTTGAAATTCTTCAGTTTTTCAAATTCTTCAACTTTGCAAAATCTTCACTGTTTCCGTCGTCTTTCTTCATTGGCTATATATATATATGAGTTTATGTCCTCTGCAGCATTCACTTATGGCTATTTCTTCAAGTCGCTTTTTCTGCTAAGTGAATGTGATCGGACCCTTCCCCCTCTATGCTATACTCAACCCAATCCATTCACAAATTCTTCTTGTGCGTTCTACTTTGAAACTCGTTCAAATTCTTCACTGTGTCCTTGACAGCTGAAGAAATTGCAACGGAACTTTTAAAACGAATCTTATTCAAACCTTCATTTTTACCGCTCAAACCGTTCCGCATCCCACGATGCATTACTTTATTCACCCACGATCGTACACGATCTCCACTACACAGTACGTGGGTGACACATGTCGTGAGAAGGGAAGCGGTCAGGGGCATGTTCGTCCTAAATCTTCGGGCGATCCGTTTTTCACCGTGTCTATAAATACCCCTCTCCCCTTCCTCACTCTTTTACTCTGCTCGACCTCTCTCTCCCGCTCGAGCTCCTCAAAACCCTAGCGCCGCCGCTACTCCATCGTCGCCGGTGAGGAAAAGCTTCACTGCCTTGACCTCTTCGCCGACGTACTCGCGCCGACCGCGGAAATCTTCACTCCGCCGTCGCCGTAGCTGATTTCCTCTGCCAAGTTAGGGCGTGGAAGATCTGAACGGACGAACTTCCCAACTGTTCTTCTCAGTTCGTCGTGTTCTTCACTTCGGGTAAATTAAAAGTTACTTTTATTACTCGCTTTGATTCTCAAATCTTCTTCAAATTCTTCAAAGGTGTTTATTCTTCAAATCCTCACACATATGAACACCTCAAATCTCTTGATTCGTTTCTCTAAGCAATGATTTTCTTCAAGATTCCTCAATTGTGTGGATCCTCGATCTATACAACTCTGGAACCTAAGACAAAGAACGCTTAGTGAAATTCTTCAAGGCTCATCTGGTCAAAATCCTCAAAACTTGTTCTTTTGAAAACCTTCGAGAACGCATATGACCTCTCCAAATTCCTCGCACCTATACTCTGTTCACAGGTACAAATGTCCGCTGCTGAATCCCTAGGTTCTCATCAACTTAACTCATTTGCAGCGTTCCTCGAAGAAAAACTGCACACTTCTTCAGAGAACTCAATTGTTCAATTTCCTCAACTGAAGAACATGGCAGACGGTAAGAAGCCACAGAAAGGAGGAAAGAAACCTGAGGTTATGACTGCGTTTGAAATCCCTGAGGAAATATATGCTGACTACTGCACACCGGATGAAGAAAGCAAATATCAACGCAAGGTGCGTATTCAGAAGATTGAACGGAGGTGGGCACGGGAATGGAGGGAATACAGATATGTAACTTCTAAGTACATGAAGAAATTCGCTTTAAATCCTCCATGCCCAAGAGCTCCTTTGGCACCTGGCCAAGTAGCTGATCCCACAAGCATCAAACGAGGTGAGGACTTTCACGATGAATGGGCTAAACGTCAAGCAAAATTGGCAAAGCAAGCAAAGGAGGCGGTGAAGAAATTCAATGAGGATTCTGCCATGCTCTTCGCCACGAGGTCTCGGTCAAACCGAGGAAATCAATGCAAAGAAGCCTACTCATAAGCCAAGTGCTTCACCATCTGCGCCCTCACGGCCAAGTTCCTCGGAGCACCCTCCAAGCAATTTCCTCACACCGCTGCTGCTCCACCAAAGTCCTCAACAGCTCCGTCAAAACCTTCGGTTCTGTGCACCTAGCTACATGTCAAAGGACTGCTGGCTTTTCAATTGCCTCGAGCATTTCGCAAGTTCTCACTGCCCCATTTCCTCATCTCGCCCGGCTCACCAAGACCAAAGCAACAATGGACGAGGTCCTCGGCCTAGTCCAAGGAAGAAACAGGTTGTACTCCATGTACCATCCGATGATGAGGCATCGATGAAGAACTTGAAGAAATCATCGAGAGACCGTCAAGTGAAGGCCGCTAGAGCCAAAGGTACATCTGTGCCCTTTGCTATTGGATCCAAGAAAGTCCTCAACTTTATTGATCTCGGCACAATGATCCCAATACCCTCTGCTCGATCTTCATCGACACTGGTCAAAGTCATGCGTTGACTCACTTCATCGCTGAAGAAAATGGAAGTTTGAGAAGGCTAGGGAAATCAAGAAGGCTCAATACAGAAGGAGAAGTTCCTAAAGAAAACGTTGTCAAGATGACACCGAGGAACTTCTCCAAATTCAAACTGAAATTCAAGACCTCAAAGAAAAACTTGATACCCACTATGCTGATTGGCAAGGTGTAAAGACCAGATTCGCAACCCGACGAAGAAATTCACAAGTGTTGCTGCCCAAAGGCAACATGAAATTCCTCAGTGGAGCCTCACCAGCCTGCTGAAGAAAATGCTGATTCCAGTGGCTGATGATCCCATTCCAGCCACCGAAGAAACTGCCAGGGCACCCACTAGTGGTGCGCTGAAGAAATTGCTCAAGACAGGGAATCGCATCGCTTGCTCTGAAGAACTGAACCAAATTCCTCAGCTCCTCCTGCGCCAACTCCAACTCCAATTCTTCCATCCGCTTCGATGTGAAGAAAACCAAGGCTGCAGAATGAGCTGCTGTGAAGAAAAGGAAAGCATCAACAAGGTCGATTCTTCGGCTGCGAAGAGAATGAGGCCAATGACCAGCTCATTTGAAAACCCAATTGATGCTGTTCCAATTTCCTCCATACCATCAAAGGAAGTTGTTCCTTTTGGAGAAGACTATGAGATCCCAATCGGATCTGATGAAGAACATCAATCTGCTGCTTCGTCAGAGAAAATTGATGAAGAAATTGAAGTGGAAGCAATCCCTTCAACCCCAGTTATTTCCTCATCAGACTATGAAATTCCTCAAGCTGGTGCTGAGGAAATTGAAAATGAAGATGTGGATATTGGATGCACCACTCCAGTGATAAATGATGACTTTTGGGAAAGTCAGCATCCCAATACTCCTCTCTTCACCCCGCTCCAACAGATTCCTCAGTCCCCTGCACAAACAGTCCGAATCGACTCTGAAGAAAATCAACCCACTGGTTATGTGCATGAAGAAATTAGCCACTAGTGCTGATGAAACTGCTGCTGCTGCTAATCCTCAGACGGCACCTGTTGAGGAACAAGGAATTCCTCAGGCTGAAGAACCTGAACTTGTGATTCCTGAGGTGGTGATGCAACTCACTGACACCCCTCTGCCCAAGCAAAAGAATCCGTTCCCAACCAAACAAAAGTTCAAGGCTGAAGATTTCTTTGCCGAGCACGTGTTCTTCATTGAATATAATCCATATGATTCTGCTCGCATTAGGAAGAGGCGCTTACGACTGCCACCAAGCCAACTTCTATTCCTCGGTGCTTTTCAACAAGGACAAAATCTTGATCATGCTCATATTCCTCATGTGGATATGGAGTCGCTGCCGAGCTTTGAGCCAGTCCTCGGTGTTCTTCACGACGCAGACTTCTAAATTTCTGCTGACCGATATCGTGGATCGAACGAAGAGCTAATTCTTCGAGTTCTATGCAACCACGCACATCACCGGAGACGTCAAGACGTAAATTCATGGGTCTTAGATTGGATGACTGAAAACACTCACTACAAGGCACCAACAAGTGAATTGCTTCGCCCTACCACTCGATCCTCCGCTTGATGGTGCACGTCGTATCTCTGAAGAAAAGAACTTTCAAATCACTATATGCAAGTCTTGATGAAGCCTTTGAAGCCAAGGCAGGCCCCAAGAACCAAATTCCTCGTCAAGGAATTATTATATGTGCCTCGGACAGTCTATCGAATCTTGACGAAGACTATGAGTCCTATCAAAGGCCACGACTCGAACGATGAAGAAGTCGTTGGCATCATGAAGAATATGCTTTTCAACATCATCCATGGCGTTCCCGTCAATTTCCATGATTTCTTCATGAGGACTCTGGCCAACATAGCCATGTCACCATTTGACCTGAAGCCTTATGCGCCTTGGATTATGAGATTCATCGGTCAAGGTCTTCACTAAATTACAAGGTCGATACTTTGAACCACTGCAGCTACTTGCCCCGATTGAAGTCCTCAAACGGACAATTACCTCGGTGATGACAAGGGCAAAGCCATCTTTGTGATCGATGAAGGCATTCGTCCATTGGATGGACAGTTTCACAAAGCACATCCTACTCCACCAATGATGACTCGCCACACATGACTCAAATTGCAAATACCTCGGTCAAGCAAAGTCCTCAAGCTATCGCACCTGTGGTGATGATGATCGTGAGTTACTCCTCGCCTTCATCGGAAGGTTGATCATAATCATAAGTGGGTCAAACGTCGGTTTGGTACTCTTCTTTACAACATGACCTCAACACACAATGCAAAGAAGAAAACCACTACTACCTTCATGAAACCTTCAAGCGCACTGGCTGTTCTTTCACATGTCTACATGAAGAAGAACTGACTTCAATGGGACTCAAGGAAGAATTTGACTGGTCTGCACCTCCTCCAAGAAATTCAAGAAGGTCAAAGTTCCTTCCTTGGTGGCCAGCTCCTATTCTTCATCTCGCGACATCGATGAAAATGAAGATTTGGAAGATACTGCTGCTGGTCCTACTTCAACAACCGATCCCAACAATGTCAAGGCGCCCGCCTTCAACTTGAAATTCTTCAAGAGCGTTAGTCCTCGCCGATCCTTTTGGTCATTTGATGACAAAGGGGGAGAAATTTGAGTTAGTCTTCAAGCGGGTCTAGTTTTTGTCTATATACAGTATTTCATTAAGTTACAACTCTCATTCTTCTAAAACCATTTATTGGATCGAGTTGTAATCTTAAACCCGATGGTGCTTTGATACTTTTGATGCATTATGCTCTTGCTCTATGCTCGATTCTGATAGTTATGCTCTGATTCTCGTGAGCTCCTTGAAAATCCTCATAGCAAATCAATTTGGCCCTTGGGCTCTGATACTCTTGATGCGTTACATTGCATAACATCAAGCACCATATTTCATCATGCATTTCAAATTCTTCATATTATTGTTAAATGCGTGTATGAATTACAAGATATAGGGGGAGATCTCCATGATTCATTTCTTCAAATGTGCATTGCCTCAAAAGCAAATTCCTCACTATGCACATCTTCAGGGGGAGTTCTTCTATATCTTGCAATCAAATTCCTCATTATCAGTATTTACACTTCATATGTTTATCCCCGTTGAAAACTTAACCTATGTTGTCATCAATCACCAAAAAGGGGGAGATTGTAAGTGCATCTAGTGCCCCTTAGTGATTTTGGTGTATTGAAGACTTATAGGTTAAGTAACTAATGCGTTTGTGAGTGTACACAGGTCTATAAGTCTATGAGGAGTTTGATAATTACAAAGAAAGTCGACCCTAAAATGAAGTTCTTCAACTGAAGACTTTGATATTCAAGACTTTCGAAGACTTTGAAAGTGAAGAAATTGGTGTGACCTTGAAGACTTGGTATTCATTTGAGGAACATGAAGCGTGAAGACTTTTGTTTTCGTAGTTTCATTTTCTCTTTCTTGAGTCATAGGAAACACCGTCTCGTTAAAGGGGTCGAGGAAATACTAAGGAAAATTTCCATTTGATGCTCAACTCAAAATCCTACACCTACCAAACCCTTCGAGTGAAGCCTTTGAAATCTCATACAGCTCAGTCAATTTCTTCATGGATGAGACGAAGTTCTTCCGTCACGAGGAATTTGTTCGACCGAGGAGTTAGGAATTCGCCAAAGTCGGATTGCCTACACATGAGGAACATGATAGCCCCGAGGAATTTGATATTCAAATTTCCGATCGTTGTTGTGCTCTTGCGCCACCTGTCCCAAATATCTTATCCACCTAACGGTCATATCATTGAAGGGCATTTATGTCTTATCATGTCGGGCTGCTCCTAGGCTATAAATAGCCGCCCCTACAACCACTAGTTGGTTGGCTGCTCCGAGAGAACTTGACACTTGTCATTTGAGAGCAACCCATCCTCCGAGGACTTTGAGCGAAAATCATCAAGTGAGGAAAACCCAAAACCAAACCCCAACAAACCCAAAGTGATTGAGCATCATCAAGAAATTGATCCTGCGTGGATCCGACGCTTGTTACCTTTGAAGACTGTGCTTCTTCCAGACGGTTAGGCGTCAAGGTCTAGAGCATCCAAGAGGAATTGTGGATCGCCGAGTGACCAAGTATGTGAAGGTTTGGAAGTCGCTCAAGACTTACCACGAGTGATTGGACGAGGTCTGCGTGACCTTAGTTCAAGGAGAATACGGTGAGGACTTGGTGTCTGAGCTGCGTGCTTTCGATGATGGGTGTCCGGACTGTGTGTCCGGACTGTGTCCTCGAGTTTAAATACTCACCGCTCAACCAGACGTATAACCGAGACAGCAGCTTGGAACTGGTCTACCAAATCATTGTCTTCACCAACCTAATCTGGTTCCATTTCCTCAACCCTTTCATTTCCTCATTCTTGTGTTGAGTGTTTATTCATATCGTGTTTGAAGACTTTGATCAAGACTTTCTCAATTTCCTCAGTTCAATTTCTTCATCTGTTTGTCTTCATCTTGTGTTATCCTGTGATTACGCTTTCTGTACTCTGTGATTGTCTTCATTTCATCATGATGACTATGCTTGTAATCTGCTATGCTTACTTCTGAGTACTTATTCCGCTGCAAGTAGTTCTTCGCTAAGGAATTTCCTCACCGGCAAATTCCTCAGTGAAGAATTCATAAAAATCGCCTATTCACCCCCCCCTCTAGTCGATATAACGCACTTTCACAACCCTTATGCATAGGTTCATGGGCGGAACCCGCAAGTTGGTCACCAAAACATACATCAAGTGGCACGTGAAATCCCATTGTCACCACAGATAAGCACGACAAGACATACATCAAGTGTTCTCAAATCAAAGACTCAATCCGATAAGATAACTTTAAAGGGGAAACTCAATTCATCACAAGAGAGTAGAGGGGGAGAAACATCATAAGATCCAACTATAATAGCAAAGCTCGCGATACATCAAGATCGTGCCATAGAGGGAACACGAGAGAGAACACGAGAGAGAGAGAGAGAGAGAGAGAGAGATCAAACACATAGCTACTGGTACATACCCTCAGCCCCGAGGGTGAACTACTCCCTCCTCGTCATGGAGAGCGCCGGATGATGAAGATGGCCATCGGTGATGGATTCCTCCCTCCGGTGGTGCCTAACGGGCTCCTCCGAGGTTTTGGTGGTTACAGAGGCTTGCGGCGGAATTCCCGATCTATCTTCTCCGTCAATGTTTTTAGGGTACGAGGCTTATATAGGCGAAAGAAGTCCGTCGGGGGTGCTCGAGGGTCCACGAGACAGGGCCGCGCCACAGTGGGGGGCCCTATCTCCTGGGCTCCTCGAGGATCTTCTGACTTGATCTCCAAGCCTCCAGGATGATAATCTTCCAAAAAAAACACGTTTGCCGAAGGTTTCATTCCGTTTGGACTCCGTTTGATATTCCTTTCCTTCGAAATACTGAAACAGACAAGAAAACAACAATATGGGCTGGGCCTCCGGTTAATAGGTTAGTCCCAAAAGTAATATAAAAGTGTATAATAAAGCCCATAATCATTCAAAACAGGTAATATAATAGCATGGAACAATAAAAAAATTATAGATACGTTGGAGATGTATCAACCGCTTCGCCGCCAACGGCGCCGCCGCCGCCCAGTTGCTCACCTGCACACGCCACGAAACCCCGCCGCCATGCCAGCACCGCCGCCGAGTGCACCTCGAGCAGCTCACTGCGCGGAGAGCGACCGGGAGGGAAGGGCAAGGAGGCCGCCACCAAAGACCACAGGGCCAAGCCGGCCATGGCATGGTGGCGGCAATGCGGGAAGGAAGGAGGGAGGGGGGCCTGGAGGAAGGAGGCCGGTCGCCCGCGTGGGGGGGGCGACGTTGTCGCGCGAGAGAGAGTTGTGGAGTTATTCAGACTCCAATAAAGTGGTGTTGCCTCGCTCTTCACATTCAGCTGCTCGGATCGTGAAAAAGTGACGACGACAACACATAAGTGCCTTCGATGGTGCTACTTGCACCCTGTCTCAAGCTCTGGTGTGAAAGAAAGCTTAGGTCTAACCCGAGTTGGATATGTGTGGCGATGGCAAAAAATTTTGCATCATTATGTTGTTGACGACATTCCTCAGACTAATTCTTCCAGTGAAAACCTCGGTTCTGGCCTTTGTGGTTGGATTTGGTGACAACAATGCTTAAGCGTCGCTCCCTTCTTGAAAGCGTTGATGTTGAAGAACTTCGTGGTTTGTATCATGTCATTACATGATGGTGTGGACATGATCATTGCTACAGTTTGTCAATCGCTTTGGGGCTTTTTTTCTCTCCTACACATAGTTTTGGTCTTATACGACTTTGTCAGTTGTCGGTGTGTTTTTTGTATGTTGTTGTTGACTGTGTGGATACTAGTTATGAAGAGGACGGTTGTGTGCTCATCTTGTTCGTATCCTCTTGATATTAAATTTTTAAGCCAATAAAATTCACCTTTAACAAAAAACCTTCAACCTTGAGACTACGCATTTACTTTTTTCAATATTCTTGCTTAATATTTTCTCTCTAAATTTTAAATAAATGAGTGTAAATTAATTGGATTGACATTTTTTTTAGCATAAGTAACATTGGTATTATTTTTATTAAAATAAACTTCACCAAAAAAATCATAAAAAACTCAGACAATGCTTTTGTACCAGAAGAGAACCAGCTCTTGGAGGAGGGCCACCATAGGCCCATGGGTGTCTTCCACACGTGTGTCCAAGCAGGGATGTAAATGGATCGTATCAGATAATGCGTTTCTGTATTCTTTATCATATAATTTTGTCGTATTTGTAGCGGAGCGGATAATGATTAGATGCGGATTCAAATGCGGATATGTCCGCCATTTAAAGCTGACCAGGTGGCGGGCAATAGCCGCACCACCATAGGCCCATGAGTTCCTTCTTCTGCTCGTTGAAGAGGCCGTCTTACATGGCTTTACAGCTCGAGGCCATGGCATGTGTGCTGCAAAGAGGAGATTGAGAGCGAAAATGGCATGGAGATGGCATCACCATGGGCCATCCTCGTGTGTCCAGTCTGTCCTATGCTGCCGCTCGCCAAATCAACCACGAGTGATGGCGGCACCTCGTTCGGCAGGCGGAGAAGGAAGCCATGTTCACGGAGATTGATACGGCGGCGGAGGAATTTACTGGGGCACCGACGACGACGTCGCCATCTCCACGTTGGTAGCGCCCCGCCACCATGACGACCAAGCCGACATGTCCGCATCCAGGGCCGACGAGAAGGAAAAGTAGACAATGAGAGGCCGCCGCCGCTTGGGGCCCAGGAAGGCTACCACCACCGTCGTGCTGGGTTACACAGCGGGTGACTTGCCCGCTTCGCGGGGGCTTAGGCCACGACGACCGTCTTCCCCACCCAAAAACCAACCGCTGATCCCGTTTCATGGCGGCGGAGATTATTCTTCCCCTCCTGCTGAAGCATTTAGCTCCGGGGTTCACAACGGTCTGGTGAGCTTGTTGCGGGACATGGGGAAGACATGCCTTGAAAAAATGGGCTCCATCGCTGCGAGGCCACCTGAGGAGAATGGGGAGAGGAGGCGAAGAACAAACAGCCACCCCCGAGACCGCGAGGGGAGGCGAGATAAAGGGGAGGAGAAGCAATGGCTGTCACCAAACGCTGCGTACAACGCCATTTGGTACAGTCGTCTCACCTCTTTGGTCTGCGAGGAACAGTACGTGCGTGCTGCCACCATCAACGACCGCGTGAACAGGCAATCACTGCAGCTCGAATCCTACCAGCAACAGCGACGGGATCACGTAGCAGTGGAGGAGGAGGAGGGGAGGTCGTGCACAGAAGCAAGCAGATATACATCATGAGCAGGAGACCGACCGACCGGACGCACATACCAGGACTGCTGGTGGGTTTCCATCACTTCACGACATGAATATACACACACCGAACCTTAACTCTCGGAACAAAAAACTGGTGCTCTGCTCTCTCGCCTCCGTTGACACGGACCATGCGGCTCAGGGGCAGCAGTGGCGCTGAGCAGGTACAAATGTAGGCGAGTACAACGGAGAACCATACGGGGCCGCCTGGTTATCGTCGATCCTGCACGCCACGTCGTGCCGCAAGCAATAGCTGACCCCGCTGACTGCAGTATTTGGTTACTGATGAAACTGTTGCTCCTTGCTCGTCTAAGAGCAACTCCAACGGGCCGATCCAAACGGACGGCGCTTTTATCCGCATTTTATCTGTTTGGGTCGGCCGTCCGCCCGCTGTCCGCCTTCTTTTAGTTTGGGTCGGCAGTGCGCCCAACAGGGCGACCCATTTCATGACCGTGCGTGTTTTAGATTATATGCCAGTGTCCATGCCGTTGCTCTAGTTTTAGCGCTCCAGCGCGTGGGAAAGGTTCGCGCGCGCGGGGGAAAGCTGTCTAGCGCGCGCTGGTTTTGGCGCTCGTTATAAGAAGGCGCTCCCACCACACTATGTCCGCCGCCCACTCGTCTCGCCCCCCCCCCCTCCCCCCTCACTAGCCTCGCCGCCTCTGCGTCACCATGTCGATCCGCCGTCTGGGCGCTTCGGATTTTCGCGGAGTCCGCGAGCGCCGCTCCGGTGCCTTCTCCTCCGAGATCTGTTTTCACGAGAAACGTCTCATCCTCGGCACCTTCAACACCGCAGAGAGGCGCCCGCGCGCCGGGCGGCGGCGGCGCGCCTCCCCGAGGCCTCGCGGGATATGAATTTTCCCGACGTGTCGAGCCAGCGAGCGCAGGATCTGGCGCCTCTCCCGCGGCTTTTCACCGATGAGGATCGTCGTGTCCACCGAAGGCGGCAGCGTCGCCTCGCCATCGCCAAGATGGACGTGGAAACCTTGGTGCTGTGGCGCGAACGCTTCCCGCAGGACATCGTCGACGAGCACCAGTTCTACAAGCAAAGGAGGTTGGAGAGGGACGCGAGGAGGAGGGAGCAAGCCACCTATCGGGAGGACAAGCGTTCGCGAAAGTAGGCAGCTCAATTGAAACTGAAGCTACGAGAAACGTCGGGTTGGGACTTTAAAGACGAGCAGCATGCTGACACCTACATTCAGACGTCGGAGGAGGACATTACCGAGTCGGAGTCAGAAAGCGACGAGTAGTGGTCTTTTCTTTTATCTGTGTACGCTAAAACTATCTATGTATCCATTTTTATCTGACAAAATGGCCGGCGGCGTCGGCGACGAAGCAGGCGGGCGAGGGTGTGAATCCAATGTGCCACCGACCAGCGGGCCCGGTGAGGAAAGAGGGCGAGCGTGCGCGTCCATCGCGTGTCCGCGCCGACGCAAATCAGGCTAAAAAATGGGCGGGGAATGGGTCGGCAGGCGGACGAAAGCGGACACGCGTCCGCTTGGGTCGGCGCCGTTGGGCCGGCTTTTTTGTCCGCGCCGACCCAAACGGACGGCCGCGGACGAAATGGGTCGCCCCATTGGAGGTGCTCTAATGCTGTAGTTCACCAGCTCCTTTTAGCTTCATTGCTTCTGTTGTGCGGCGCTTTTCGGACAGGCACATGTCCGAGCTGTTGGGCAGGCAGGCGACTGTTTCCTAAGAGCATCTACAACCGGCCCCTCAAACGCCAGCGGATGCGCCTCGACGCGTCCGCGGGCACTAATCGGGCACCTCTTAAATGCTTCGCCGCACATCCACATACCATAAATTTCGATCCTCAAATGCATGCAACCCATGCACGTCGATCATACGATACAAACTGTCCGAATGCCAAATTTTGAAAGAAAGCAAAGCAAATCATAGTTCAACAAACCGGACATGGCAAAATGAAATCAATGTCCGAGCGTGACGGATGGCCTCGGATCACTCGCTCGGCGCCTGCTCCGAGCGGAATGCGTCCTGCTCCGCCTGCATCCGGGTTGCCTGCTCCAACTGCATCCGGGCCCGTTGGATTGGGAGCAAGGGTGGAGGCCCGAGAGGGTCCGGGCGCGGGAATGGTTGGAGGGCGGCGGGAGGAGGATGAAGGGTTTGGTGGATTTGGTGCAATTTGGGGTGGGGTCGGGCTATCGGGTCCGACGTGGCGGGCGTGCCCAGGCGCGCCCGAGCGCGTGCCTGTCAGTCCGGGCATTTGAGGTCCGTTTGAGAAGCCGTCTGGGTCAAAAATCATGACGGGGCGGCCTGCCTGGGTGTTTGAGATGGGTTTAAGGGGTCCGGTTGTAGATGCTCTAAGAGCATCTCCAACAGAGGTGCTAAATCAGTTGCGTGCCTAAAAAAATGGATATTTAGCGCGCGCGTGACCGAAAACAGCGCTCCAGCAAAAGCTGTAAAATAGAGCACGCACAAAAACAAAGCTGTAAATTTAGCACATGCGGGCTGCGGGGCTGCAAATTTAGGGCGCCGGCTTGTGCGCGCGGGCTGCTGCATGTGGAGCCGCCGGGTTGGGCACCGTGTTTTTTATGTCTGGTAAACCTCCCGCGCACAAAAACAGTATTTCAGCGTTGCAAAACTTTTTTAGCGCGTGTCTGTTGGAGATGCTCTAAGGTAAAGCATAGTCGATTTTATATCCGCCTTATGATTGATCCAACGGTTCACCTCCTCCTCCCTCCATTCCTCCCTCCCACCTTGCATGGTCTTCGGCGAACCACCCCTACATAGCCCAACTAGTTGTCCCCCTCCCGTGGCTGCCCGCTACTGCGTCGTGTCACCGCCCACCCTCGCAAAGCCGTTGCCACAAACATGTCCCTCCCCTAACCCCGCCGCACCACAACCATCCTTTACTTCTAGGTATCGTGAAAAGTTTTGCCCTCGCCTCCATTGCCGTCATCACATAGCCTAAATTCCTCTTCACTGCCGCCTATTGCTCGGCCCACACTCACATTCGTCATCGTGTCGCTCCAGTCCATGCTCTCGCCGTCTCTAACTAGCATTAGAATAATTCAAGGCCATCATTAGTCCATCGATGACAAGCAATCACACTAGCATAAGGAACGACATCGAGATTTGTTAATGAGATTCACCATCGTGTCTATATCTCGGGGCATGATTGCGCGCACCTCCTCATGTTCCAATCACACGATACAGATCGACGATAAGCCCTCATGGCAACCAGACTGTTCTCCAACCACCCTCGTCAGGGCCGGTCCGATCACCCCTGCCACGGCCTCCAGGACCGTTCCTCTCGTGATCTCTGTCTTAGCCTATAACTTATGTCTAGTCTATTTGGCTACCTCACAGTGCCCTTATATAATAGGCCCGGTTTACGCATATCTGACTCAAATACCTAACCCAGAGCTAATTAGAAGTCCAACTGTAACACAATTCGTACACCTAATATTCGACACATATTTTTAACAACTAGAATCATTGGCATCACAAACAAATCGCAAGGTCGAGAAATATATCGTGATTTCTTGAATTGACATTCCTCCATGTTTTAAGCTAAGTCGTAATTATGTCGTATCCCTTGTTGTCGCGATCATCTTCCTCCTCCCTTGTTGCCGCGATCAAGGATGAGGCTCGCTCGTGGTCTGCCGCCATAACTAAACGACTAAACACGCTAATCCATGTAATATGAGCCGTTAGTTTGGGGCTAAGCACCCCCCCTTGTCTTCTCTACTCAACCCAACGTCATGGTCACGCCAATCTGTGAACGTGGCTGTGACGCTATCCTGTACTTTCTTTCCTCTATCAATGTAATGATACGCTCTCAAGTCTATTCGTGAAAAAAATAATTATATATTATCTTCTAGTTAGATTAATCAAACTAATATTGTCCATAAAAAGGATTTAACGTCACGTGATCAATCGATGCAGATAATGGGGCATGCACCTCCTTTTCCGGAAAACAGATGCTCCCTCCGTTTCTAAATATAAGTATCTTTAGAGATTCCAATATAGACTACATACGGAGCAAAATAAATGAATTTACACTCTAAAATACATCTACATACATCCGTATGTAGTTCATATTGAAATATCAAAAGGACTTATATTTAGAAACGAAGAGAGTACATGGTAGAAGTTGGTTAGATTCCTATTGGTGAAAACAACCCTCCGGCTTCATGTCCTAGACATGGCACTGACTGTCTCGGATGCTCGTTTGGACATGATATGTATGTGTGCGTTCGTGTACATATTGGGGGGTTCTAAGTGTACAATGGTGGTATGTGGATACAGATGCCTCATGACAGAATGTAGCTATATTGATTTTTTTTTCTCCCACATGCAGGCTACTACTAGTGGGCTTCATCAAATAATAGAAAATTGGCTCTCACTACACAGGCATCTTTACTCTTCACTTCAACTTTTTAGCTTTATGCATCGGACCACATTTTTTCTCCTCAAGCACCCGTCTCATGCAGAGAATCCCGCTGCTCCATACGAACCTATTTTTTCTGACAACCGTGCCGATATAGCGTATGAGGCATCACCCTGAGGCTATGCATTGAAAAAGTTGAACCGTGGTTGCTGTCGTCAGCACGATCACTTTGCACATGCAAAGGCTCGTGAAAAAGTGCTGCATGTTTCTACGGGGAAATGGAAATGGGATGGGGATTGTGAATATGCAGTTGGGTGGAGAAGCAGGCGACCGACAACACAAACACACACAGGTGGGATCATATGCTTTTTCTGAAACGAAGGCCAGTCCTCATGCACAGTCGCGCGCACGAGGCCAGGAGAGGCACGCCGGAGCACAGTGGTTTACTTTCTCTCGCCCTCCTCGTCCAAACACGAGGACATCCTGGCCCACCCCTGTCCTGCATGTGTTTAATGGGGCGCGCTCAGCCACTCGATCACTCCGGCTCCGTGTTAAATTGGACGCGTCATGTTTCAATTTCGTGTTTTGGCCCTTTTCTCAAATAGATCCTAGTTTGAATTATTATTTTTTAAATTTGACCCTTTTGCTACCGCCAGGGTCCATGACAGTAGGGTATAACAACAGCCTACTGCCAAGGTACCTGACGGTAGGGTTGCATGCCCTATCATAAAATCCTCCTAAGTATTTAACACAGTGCACGCTCGTACCTACCGCCGAGCATCTTGGCGGTAGGGTTATACAGGCTACCGCTAGTCTGTTTGGCGATAGGGATGTTTCCTACCGCCAAGGTCCCTGGCGGTAGGCAGTTACACCCTACCGTCATGGACCTTAGCGGTATGCGGTTACACCCTACCGCTATGGACCTTGGCGGTAGCAAAAAGGTCAATTACAAATTTTTCTAAGTAGAGTCAGATCTCGAATAGGTTTCAGAAAAGGGTCAAAACATGAAAATTTGGCGCTCATGGCATTGGCAGCAACGTACGTGAAGCCTACGAACTGGTAGCCGCCATAGCCAGGGCTTTCGTGATGTTGGCCGAGTCACGGATCCACGTACCGGCAGGAGGGGGGGACAAGGAAAACGAAGTAAAAGCAGGGTGTCCACCACGAACCTCCGTTTCGGGTCTCTCGCCTCGCTGCTGGTAATCATGGAGTATTCCCGTAGAATCACACAAAGACGAGGCAACGTATGCGAGAAAGAGGCAATGATGTTACGAGGATACTTGGCAGTACAGTTGTTTGAAGTGTACCTTGAGAATAACAGTAGCAGCCTCGTCGTCGGTCTGTTAATCTGCTTGGTCCACTATACGACCCCCAGGCATTTGGAGGTCGGAGACGACTAAGCACGTGGTTTCTAATTGACATTTTTTGTCGTCATGAATTTGTGCATTGCTGGCTAGCTAGTCATAGTGCCGAATATGTTACACCATGGGTAGGTGAGGAACTGAGGATCACAACACGCACGGGAATATAGCACATGTGAATCATTGGGGCCAAAAGACAAAGCTTGCCAAACTCTATGGGTTCGGGATCTATTGTCTCGTATTTGGGCTGGATATGAGGGTGTCGATCAGCCGGGCGTTTGAGATGTCTGTCTGGTTTAAAAAATCGTGACCGATTAGTGACGAGGCGATCTTCCCAGGCGTTCGAGGAGGGTGTGTGAGGATCGCAACACGTACGGGAATATAGCACATGTGAATTATTAGGGGCAAAAGACAAAGCTTGTCAAGCTCTATGGGTTCGGGATCTATAGGCTACGCACGAGACAAGCACACGTCGCCAGCACGCCCTTCACGTACATCCAATTGCTTTGCACGCCGTCTCGACGAACCCGAGTCCATAGGGTCGTAGCCTTTGACAACTCGTGGCTAAGCCAACAGAGAGCGGCATGATCAATGATTAATTAGCACGCTAATCAGTCAATCAAAGCTTGTTGCTGGAAGAGAAAAGTGATAATCTCTGTCCTAATCGTGTACTGTACATGGGAGTGATTTGCGCTGGACCACAGCGCTGATGATGGTGCACGATCATCAGGCCTTTTTGTTTTTAATTGATCATCATTACATTAGCGCGGGTGATGATATCATGATGTCCATTGCCAAAGCATGATCGACTCTAGGGGACCAACGGATGTGGAGACATGGTCCTCCGAGTGTCAAACAATGGCCCAAAGTAAAGTGTAATTCCTACACAAATACGAGACTTCAACTTCGGATGCACTCCTAGTAACCAGTTTCCGAGCATATCCGTACTATCCCTGAGTGGAGAAGATTACCGAAAAAAGTTTTCGCCCCGCTTTATATATAAAGCAAAGATTAACATCATCCGAAACAAATACATGCCAACACCACACACCTAAGGCAGGATACAAAAGCGTTGAGCGCAGCAACACCACCCCTAGCACACTACCACGAAGAGATGAAGCCGCATACAACGAACCGTGGACTCCAAAGCGGCGCCTTGAGGAAGGATACGACACCGGAGCACCGCCACCGCCCGATCCGAGGATCAGAGTTTCCCCTGGAGCCGCACGACGGGCGGTGAGAGCCGCGATGACGCCTTCAAGATGGGAACGATCTTCGCCGTCGCCAGTCCATCCGAAGCTAGAGCAGGTTTTCACCCCGGCCAACACTCACCACCACCGAACGCTACACCCCGGCTACCACGCCGCCCACACGGCCATGGTCACCGGGCAGCACCAAGGCACATGTTCTGCCCAAGAGCACCGTGCTACCACCACCATGGCCGCCGCCCCGGCATCCAATACCTTGACACCACCGCACCCTAGACCCGCCGCTAACCCAACCAAAGAGACGAGCGGAAAAGGACCCGCCTTTGCACCCCTGGTCCACCCCCGACGTCGAGACCCAATAGGTCGGCTAGCACTGGCATCCATCGACCCATCCTGCAGCCTGGAGCGCGAGACGAGTTCGGTCCTGCAACATCGTGGGGGGACGAGGTCACTTTGCCGTGATCGTCGCGCCAGACGAGCTCGGTCCTGCGGCATTGTGCGCGAGACGAGCTCGGTCCTGCTGCACCGGGCGCGAGACGAGCGATGGACCGCACCTGGGAAAGGGCCAGCCCTTCGAAGGGAGTAGCGACCGGGTGCCGAGGAGATGGGGTGAAGGCCGAAACGGTCCGATCATAGACAAGCCGACGCCGAAGAAGCCGGCCGCCGCCGCAAGCAGATCCGCCAAGCCACCATGAAGCTGTCACGACAATGGGAGTCCACCACTGCCGGGCCTCCACACGTCGGCGCCCACGGCGGAGCAACGCCACGCCTGCTCTGCTGCCTTTACCAGGTCGCCCGGCGAGCTCCTAGAGCCGAGCCGCCGAGCACGCACCACCGCCGCCAAGCGCCGCTGCCCACCCCACCGCCAGATCCGGCCGGATCCAGCAGAGGCCGACCGCACGCCACCTCCCGAGATGGGAGCGACGCACGCCGCCAAGCGCCGAGATACAATCGTCGGGGCGCCGCCACCAGCCGCCGCCGAGCCGCTAAACCCTGCGATGTCCAAAGACCGCCGCTCGAGGAGGCCGCCTGCGCCGACGCCCCACGAGCAGGGGGAGAGAACCCGCCGCCCACCGACCCACTGGCTTTGCCCGACGGAGTTAGGTTCTGCCCGGGTCGCGGGGGGGGAGGAGAGGAGGTGAACAAATCGTCATAATAGCTTGGCAAGTGAGCAGTAAGGAATAGATATTGAATCGTCTCCTCATCACCACAAAAGAAACAACACTTATTGGATCCTTGTTAGGTTTTTTCAGATTATCTTTTGTCTGGATGATCATGTAATCTATAAAACACATAAATATTTGTTTTGAACGGGACTTCCATTTTCCAAATACATTGTGGTGGAAATGTTGCCCATCATTGATTAGGTCAACATACATGCATTTGACTTCGAAGGCATCCAAAATAGTGACATTTTAACGGAATGTGTCTCAATGCATGTGAAAGGTTGACCATCATCAACCTTTCAACAAGGTTTAACCAGTTCGTCCATTTGTCCCTGATCAGAGGTCTTCTGAAGGCAACATTCAATTGTACTTGGCCCATCACAAAGACAACAAAGACATCTTTTCGCTTCACTATATGATAAGAAAAACGCCCCGCTTTATATGATAAAGTAACGAGCCAAGCATCCAACAAGTTAGTACAAAGTACAGTCAAGTCATAAAGTCACGCTGGGGGCACAACAAGACAAGCCCCAAACAAAGAGAAAAAAGTTAACCCGGCTCGGGAGGTGGTGGCGGTGGCGGCGGTGGTGGAGCAAAAGCCGAAGCCGAGAAACGAAGACCCACAATGATGTTGTTGATGGCGTCCCGATCGTGCCGCTTGCTAAGCGGTCTCCAGAGCTGTAAGAAGCCACACATTTTATAGATTGCATCAGTCACACGGCACGGAATCACCCGTTCGATGACTAGTTTATTGCAGGCACACCAGAGGGTCCATGGCAGGGTACCCAAAGCCACCCAAGTGGGGGCGTGACTAGGACCGGGGAGCCAAAGGACCTCCCCAAACAAGTCCGAGAGGTTTTCGTGGCACCAATTGCCGCCAACCACCTCCCGGAAGCAGCTCCATAGGAACTGCGCCGCTGGGCACCGGAAGAAGATGTGGTTGCAGTCCTCCGGTACCATACAAATGGGGCAGATGCAGTCCCCGTGGCCATTACGTTTTCGGACCTCCGTGGCCGAAGGGAGTCGGCCTCGGACCCATTGCCAGAGAAATATGCGGATTTTCAAGGGGAGTTTGATCTCCCAAATCACCAATAGTTCCACCGGTCCAAGTGTGGGGACAATCGCCTGGTATAGGGACCTAGTAGAGAATCTGCCGCTTGGCTCGAGATGCCAAGACAACGAATCGGTCTCAAGGGAGGGGGAGTGGAGGACACCCAAGTAATTCATCCCATTACTCGAGCTCTACCGCCCCGAAGGTACGGCGGAAGGCGATAGCGCCCATGTCAGCTAAAGCCACGGCCACAGAAAGCTGTGGGCGAGCACAAATCGAAAATAACGCGTAAAGCGTTCCTCAAAGGGACGGGTCCCGGCCCACCTATCAAGACAGAATAGGGTGCCGGACCCGGAGCCCACTTTAATGGAGTTCCCAATACGCAAGACCGGCATCAGACGGATCACCGATTTCCAGAATTGGGACCCTCCAGATCTAGAGGCGAAGGCTAGAGGTTGCCCGCGAAGGTACTTCGCGCGAATAATCTCCAGCCACAGCCCACCCTCATCGGTCTGAATATGCCAAAGCCATTTGGAGAGGAGGGAAATATTCATCAGCTTGGATGAAATGACCCCGAGGCCTCCTTGGTCCTTAGGCTTACAAATCTCAGACCACTTCACCATGTGATACTTCTGTTTATTGTTTTCTCCAGCCCATAAGAATCTGGAGAGGAGTTTGGTGACCTCATGATGAAGTGATTCATGTAGACTATAGAATCCCATGGTGTACATTAATAGGCTAATAAGGGAGGAGTTCATCAGAATCACTCGAGCGGCCTTGGAAAGCCGTCTCCCCTACCAAGGCTCCATCCTAGATTGAAGCTTGGCGATTATTGGGCGGAAGTCTTTCTCCAGTAGACGTGTGTCACTAATTGGCATGCCTAGGTAGGTGGTCGGGAAGGATCCCAAGCGACAGTTCAAGCGATTGGCGATTCGCCGAGCTTCCGCCTGGGAGTATCCAAGGACCATCACCTAACTTTTGGCGAAGTTAATCGTGAGGCCCGAAATCTCCTAAAAGCAGAGGAGGAGGAACTTGAGGTTCTGAATATCCTCGTTCGATCTTTCCACCATCATAATGGTGTCATCTGCATACTGGAGGTGGGTCAGACCTCCGTTGGCCACAAGATGGGGGCAAATCCCCCTAATGTGGCTGGCCCGTTTGGCCAAATCTAGGATCGAAGCTAGAGCATCAACCACAAGGTTGAAAAGAAATGGGGAGATCGGATCTCCTTATCGTACTCCTTGGCCAGTCATAAAGCAAGGCCCAATCTCCCCATTAATGTTCACAGCCGTATGGCCACTTGTCACTAGCTGCATCACCCGGGCTACCCAGTGGGAGTCGAACCCACGCTTTAGCAACACCTCCAAAGGAAAGACCAATGGACAATGCCGTATGCTTTATGGAAGTCAATCGTAAGAACACAGCGCGAAGATGCTTGCTCTTGACTTCATGGATGACCTCGTGGAGAACGAGGATCCCATCCAGAATATACCGGCCTTTCGTGAAGGCTGACTGGTTCGGGTGATGTATCCGGGGGGCGATTAGGGCCGCCCTAGTGGCGTACCCCTTGGCCAAAACCCGAAATAACACATTGAGGACTGTGATAGGACGGAACTGCCGAATGTCAGCACCTCCCGGCACCTTGGGAATCAGGGAGATGATCCCGTAGTTAAGCCGGGACATGTCTAATGTTCCCCTAGAGAACTCACGGAACAGGTCAAGGATGATCTCCTTGACCATCAGCCAGAATGCCTAGAAAAAGCGAACCGGCAGTCCATCGGGGCCCGGGGCCGAGGCCGGGTTCATGGCTTTGACAAAAGTCTCCACCTCCGAGGCATCAAATGGGGCGAGAAGGGCCGCATTCTCCTCCAGGGAGATTTGTTGGTCGGCCGACCAAATGTGGCCAGCAAGGGCGATCCCACCCCTAGGGCGCCCCGCAAATAACAACTTGTAGAAGTCGTCAACTAGCGAGCGGATAGCAAGTGGGTCTTGAAAGAGCTGACCTCCTTCCCATAAAAGGGGAATGGAGCAGCGTCTCCTACGGCCATTAGCGATGGCCTGGAAATAAGCCGTGTTGGCGTCACCAAACAGCACCCAGTTTATAGACCCTCGCTGGCGCCAAAATTCCTCCTCCTTGGAGTAGATCTCCATGAGAGAGTCTTCCAGATTATATCTATGAGCCCATTCTTTAGTGGAGATCCCTGAAATGTCTGCGCGAAGGTCAAGGGCTCGGATCTCCTCTAGGAGGGAGGCCTTCTGGATCCGAAGGTCCCTCCCAATATTAGCACCCCCATCCTTTCATGAACTGCCTGGACCGCTTGGACAGGTGGTGCCATTCGTCCAGGATAGACACCTGCCTATGGGGCTCGGCTAAAGCCGAGACCCAGTGAGCCTGGACGGTTGCCATAAAGCCTAGCTACCGGAGCCAGAACGTTTCGAATCGAAACCGAGGGGGGGGGGTCTCTCCTCCCGAGAGGACAAGAGAAGGGGAACTGGTCGTACCCAATGCGAGTAATAGCCTGGACAGAAGCCAAAGGGAACCGAAGTTCCAAGTGAGGGGAGACAAACACTCGGTCAAGCACACTAAGGGTCAGGGAAACCTATCTATTAGTCCAGGTAAATCTCGCCCCGACCCTGTCCAGCTCCAGAAGTCCTAAGTCCGCAACCCAGTCGTTGAATCGACGTATCTCCGCAAGATCGACACGCAAGTTGCTCTTTTCTGCGGTGGAGCGGAGGAGGTTGAAGTCTCCTCCTACCACTACTGGGAGGGTCGCGGAGGCTATCTTGGCGTGGAGCTCAGCCAAGAAAGTGGTCGAGCGACTATGGTCGGCCGGGCCGTAAACCACGATGATCTCCCACTTGAAGTTCATATCACGTTCCCAGACCTCCATGCTTATGAGTGGGATCCACGATCCATGGATCCCACCTCAAAGGTGTCGTCCTTCACACCTAGAAGGATGCCACCGGAGTGACCCATCACTCCACTAGATGGCAACCAGTTCTATACGAACAGATGCCTGCTAAGATGCTCAAGTTCTACGAGAGAGAACTCAGTGCACATTGTTTCCTGGATTGCTACCACATCTATGGACTCATCGCGCATGTACTCACTGAGCTGCCCGCGGCGGCCATTGTGGCCGAAGCCCCGCAAGTTCCAAAATAGAGCGTGCATGATCACTCGCCTAACGGGTCCACCCTGGACCCTATGGTAGTAGTAGCACTAAGGGCCCGACACAACTGGGCAGTACGAGAACGCGTCCGACCACGGATCTCGCTCGGGTCGTCCGCAAAGAGGGCCCGACCCCCAGCCGGGCGGGGCGTAGGGGGGGGGGGGACCTCCGCAGCTGCCGTCGCTCACGAGCCCGGGTGGCCGCGAGATGGCCCTCCAGAATCTCCTTGGCCTGGAGGGACGCACGCTGCTCCAAGACCGGGCCCTTCTCGCCACGGAAAACTATAGCCAAGTCGGCTGCGACCTTGGCCAGATGGCCAAGTGGGACACCAACAAGTGCAAAAAAGGAAGTGACGCAAATATCATCAGAGTCAGGACAAGGAGCCTGGGAGTCGGACGTACCCATGGCACAATATGATAAAGCCATTGGTACTGCATGGCTAGTGGCGTGTCCTCAAGTCATGTATCTTTCCAAAACCTATTAGTTAGGTCACTATAATGTTACTCTGCAAAATATTCATTTTTAACCCCGTGAGGCCTTTCCAGGAAGGCGAGTATGTTGGTTTTACGTGTAACTCAGTAAGGGTTTTAGCATGAAGGTACTTATTCCTAAGTAATCATTGCCAAACCCTGTTGAAAGTAAGTATTTTGAATAGCCATTTGCTTAACGAATACTTATTTTTAATCTCGAGGTCTTCTGGCCCTAGACCTCCTTGGTCTTTAGGACGACAGATCACACCCCACCTCGTTAGGCGGTATTTACGGTATTTCATGTATGTTCATCATATGGCAAGAAAAAATTGGATATGTAGTAATCCAATTATTTCCTTACCCATTTAGATATTTCAAACAAAAATAACATGAAGATAGGTAAACTTGTGAGAACTGCATTGATTAGGGTGAGCCTTTCCGCATAAGATATAATAAGCTTACCAGTCCAACAAATCAATCGCCTGGATGTGTATGCAGAAATATAGGGGGCGGGGGGTAGATTTTCCTAGTCCAACTATAGATGCTCTTAGTCTTTCGTCAATTTTTCTTTGAGATGGAGCATATAGCTGTATGATAAGGGCATGTTCAACGCAGACCCTCAAAACACCCGCAAACGTCTGTACTGAACTGTCCGGACGTACTTTGCCATCCAACACGGTACCTGATGTCTACTACGCAACCTTCTTCTTGTAGACGTTGTTGGGCCTCCAAGTGCAGAGGTTTGTAGGACAGTAGCAACACTACAAGAAATATGTCAACTTATGACCACCACTATTGGTCACTGAAAGGTCACAAATTTGCATTTATGACCTTTTTGTGACCAAAAACAGAAGGTCAAAAGTCAGGCGTAAATAAATCGACTATAGCGACCTTTCTTCTAGAATGGTCAAAGACGCTTCGACCAAAATATTACTACTGTGGCGTTTTGGTCACTAGCAACCTCCCCTGTGCCACGAGGCATCCAACAGTGTCAGTCGATGTGGCACAAGATTCAGCCCGGTCCAATTTGATTTTCTACATGGGCCGAGCCCAACAATTCGCCTTTTCAATATATATTTATTTCATTAATTTTCACTAGCTACATGGGCCTGGCCCAACAATTTGGCCTTTTATTTTCTAGGGCAAGGCCTTTTGCAAATCATTTCAATAAGCCTATTTTTCTGATTTTCGAAATGCACAATATTTTGATCCGCTATAGTTTGGGTCGCAGCCTTTTTAGAGCCCATTTGGTCTATTTCGCTCACAGATTTAAATTTACACACTTGAACAGCAAAAATCAATAAATATCTCAATTAACTGATTAAATCAAGAAATAATCCAGCCAAATACACATACACACTTGAACATACACGTCTACACGTCCAAGAAATGCACATACAATCAAAAACAGAGATACACCAGCACTACTGATGTTGTTCATCTTCAAGCAACTTAAACAAGTGCATATACAATTAAACAGGTACATCAGTAGATATATGTCAACTAAAAATGTGGCACACATCTCCAAGCTTCTTCATCTTTTGTCACAGCAGCAGCAACCCCGACGACATTAGATCCTGATCTAGATAAATAATTAGTGAAATACACTAGAAGTAAATAATAATCTTTCAAGAGACCAAATGCCCCATTTCAGTAAACACTAAGCATGGCATAACAAAACTTCCAACAACTTGAACGCAATAGATTAACCTGATGTTGTTCTACAATAGTAATCTATACATACCTGCATGGTACATTGGTACAAATTTAGGTAATGAAATGAACATCACTATAACACCCACCTAAAGAAAAATCCTATTCTACTACCACGACCATCTATTCAACTAACAATACTAGTAACTGCACAGAGACTAACATCATAAGGCAGGAGACAATTATGACAATTTTGGTAAGTTGGAGAAATTGTTTAATCAGTTTTGGTATACTTAGGTTCTGAGCCAAAATAGACCAAGCAAAAAAAGCAGTAACTAGTGATGCATGAGCATGAATATGGTACAAAATTCAGCATATTAACTTTAATATTAATTTGGGTCTTCCAACTTTACTGGTCATACATACATATACAGAATTGAGCATGAATCATCGGTCTTAGTTGTATATGAGAGTAGTTGGGTTGTGTATTCTAAGCTCCAAGCAGGTTACAGAAGAAATTGAAGATGAACCGTATATAACAGACTAAAAAATCAAATAGAAACCCAAAAATTAAATATGAGTATAACAGGAAGAATTACAATAGGTTCAATTCAATCAATTTCTAAAGCATTGAATCAATAGCATAAGCATGCAACAACAACATAAGAATTTAATCAACAACAGCGTGAGTATAAGCATTTAATTAGCAGCAGCAACACAAACAGCACCACCACCAGCACAAGTGCACACCTATTCAAGCTAGTAGCAGTCTAGCAGTCTAGCAGCAGAAGCATTCAAACAACTAGAGAAGCACAGTACAGCAGCAAAAGCATTGAAAGAGGTTTGAACTGTCACATGCATATCTTATAAACTTAGGCAAGTGTTCTCAGGTTATCCTTAACATCATGCATTAACTTGGGTAATTAGCATCAAACAATACATATCAAGACAAGGCTAGGCAAGATAATAAAGACTTGGGAAAAGATAGCAGAGTTATAAAAATGATATGTGCCCTTAAAGAGAGGGCAAGGTCAAGTGCGGCCACAGACATAGGCATTAGCCGCACCCACAACCCTGGACACTCTCACAATCAAGAGCCTTGCGATAGTCTCCTTCGAGTCCGCAAGAGAAATAACAAGGTGAAGGTCAGTACGCATCAAGGATGCTGTTGTTCGGGTCAAGCTAATTCAAGGGCATAAGAGAATTTAGTCAAAAAATAAAATAACATGTGAACATCTTGCACAAACTATCATCATTTATAAAAAAATACAAAACGAATATGCATAAAGTTGTACAATGGTTGAGTGCTCATACTTATATTATATCGTGCAATAGCTTTTAGCAATAGTGATGATCAACTACTAACAACTCCCCGTGCAATCCTACATTGCAGAAAAATTCCTCGCCTCCATTTACTCGCTTTGACAAGATTCTAATGCTTGGAGTAGTTCAAGCAAGACTGCAGTAAAACTACTCCCAATGCTACAGCAGTTAACAGAAGGGAAAGTGATGTTCAAAATTTACAAGAACACTCCACTCCACTGAATATTACTAAAACTTAATAGAATTTAACTAAGCTTTTTCAGTTTCGAATATGAAAGTCGAAAATAAGCTTGCAAGCAAGTTTATGTAAGTAATGCACATCGAGTACAATACTTCTACAGATTTCTGCAAATAATTCATGATTTTCTAACTACTCCAAGATGTCCAGTTAATTAACCGGAAAAGTAACTAAACTTGCAAATTAAGAAAATCTTGTCGACCACTTGCAATATCTTCGTGACAAGACATGTTCGAACAAACACTTACAATATCTACTGCAAGAACTTGTTTACTCCTGCATATTTGCTTGCATGTTCAGAATCTGCAAATATTCAGAAGCATGTTCCCAAATAGCCTAGCAAAGCGAGGCAAACAAGCCATGGATCCTAATTATAATGGCTGAGAACTAACAAAATTTGCTCACGTAATATGTGAAACACGCACATATTCGTTTGCACATCCAAAGTGTGTCACGTACTGGAGATGCCTCTGACCGAGAAGTGCAAATTAGAATCACTTATGGAAGGACACTTCCATCAGCATGTTTGCTATTAAAAAAAATTATCACCTTTGTTGTACTGACACACAATCAGTTTCCAATTATATCTCAAAACCAATCAACACAAGCCAGCCACGCTACACATCCCAGCTAATTGCAACTTGGCGCTGTAACTTCAGATCCCAGTGGTGGCTACTTTAATAATATTTATTACAAGTAAAAAACACAGCAGAAAATCCTAGACAAGGAAGAACATATTCAGCACGCACGCTGATTAATCACTTGACACACAATGCAATGCAATGCAACGCAAGCAGCAGGTAGCTAGAAGTTAACAAGACAATAAATAAATCCTTGACAGTGGAGAACATATTCAAGACGCACGCTGGATAGAAGAATTTAATGGCTAACTAAAACTGAACCTGAACCTGAATGAATGGATGATCCTCACAAATCGCAATAGTGGAGCCGCAAGTAAGTAGTGGTGTGGGGATTAGGAGAGGGGCTGCTGCCTTACACAAGGATGTTGAGGGGAGGCGGTGGCGCTGGAAGTCGCAGCGAACTTGCAGACGGAGGCGAGGAGGAGAGGTCCAGCTCCATGAGGTCGAGGCTGGCGGCGGGGACTCGGCGAGGACGGCTCGCGACGCCCTCTCAAGGGCGGCGAGGTTGCGGACGGCCATGACGACGTGGCCCTGCGTTCCGCCAAGACTGCAGTGCCTCTCCAGCGCGATCCCGCCGACGCACCCGTGACTATTGCGGTGAGGCCGGACGCGAGATGCCGGGCGTGATGTGGTCGACGGTGGAGGCCTGTGAGAAGCCCGAGGCGCCTTCCTATCAAGATCCAAGGCGAGAGAGAAATCGAGATGTGTGAGAGAGAAAGGAGGAAGAAAGAGAGCACGGAAGAAGAGAACAGAGAAGAAGGGTGGCACTCATCTGCTGGCTCCGGCAAGCTATGGTCAGTGGCCGCCGCGCGGCATGCAAAACACAAGAGGAGCTCCTCTTGGGGCTCGGGTGCGGGGAATCTGGGAGGAGGCTGCGAGGGACGGGCGACTTTCAGGCGCTCGCCGATCTCCTCGGACGAGAGGTGGCCGGGAGATGCGGAGAGGGCAGGGAGGCACGAGGTCGGCGGTGGTGGGTGGGAGAGGACTGGATCGGGAGGGGCGGCACGGGAGGAGGGGCGGCGCGACGGGACATTGGGAGCAGGGAGGATGGGTGCGATGGGGGATCTAATCTAGGGTTTGGGCTACGGGGGGAGGGGGTATCTCCTTTTTTTCTGTAGATAGATGGATGGACGGATGTGGAGATATGTATGGATGGATGGTGGATGGGCGCCATGTCATTGATCCGTGGAAGAGTTTTGATTGGTTCAGAAAATCAAGATCTAAAATAGTTTTGAAGTACTAAAAATAGAGGGATTTTGTGAAGTAGCTATCAAAACTATTTTGCAAAAAGGCATCACACAAATTTTCACTCAAGTTAGACCACATTTTATGGATGAGCACCATTTTCTATGCATTTCTGATTTTCTATCTATTTTTAATCATTTTTTGTGAGTGCCCGAAATGAGGTTTTTTCGTGAAGGACCTACCATATATTTGTTGCAAAATTGTACCAAATCAATTTTCTAAAATACTAGGACATATTTAATTCACAATTGACCAAATGGTTGGGTGTAAAAAGTTTTGATCCACCTCTCGTGAAAAAGACAAATTCCCACCGATTCAGCTGGAAGCGGGTCAAATTTGAACTGTAGCTACCTCGTAGTTTGCTCTTTATTTTTTCCAAAAATCATTTCTAGGTTCATAAGTATCTATTTAATCAGAGAAATACCAAAAAAAATCCAAGATTCAACCACTAGCTAGGAACGGTCAAGTCCGCCGTTTTGACCGCATTTTGAAACGGGCATAAAAAATTCAAAAAAAATCAAAAAATTGGAAAACCTTCGCATTGTGTCATCATATGTGACCAAGTTTCCAGGAAAAATAATAAACTTGTAATACGGAAATTATTTTAAAAAAGTGTTCTCAGAAACGAGCTATCATGCGTGAAGATTCATGGCTTTCAACCCAAATGATCAATCTTATGGCCATATTCATGGCATAGTTTGTTCAAATGATCTCATATGATGCACAAGGGTGCATATTAGAATGGCAAACAATGTTGCCTAAGGAAGTTTTCATTTTCTTTGGACGAAAAAACCATTTTTCATTTTTCGAGTGCCCGAAAGGAGGTTTTTTTGTGAAGGAACTACCAAATAATTGTTGCAAAATTGGACCAAATCATTTTTCTAAAATACTAGGACATATTCAATGCACAATTGACCAAATGGTTGGGTGTAAAAAGTTTTGATCCACCTCTGGTGAAAAAGACAAATTGTCGCCGATTCAGCTGGAAGCGGGTCAAATTTAAACTGCAGGTGCCTCATAGTTTGCTATTTATTTTTTCCCAAAATCATTTCTAGGTACATAAGTACCTATTTAATCAGAGAAACACCAAAAAAATTCCAAGATTCAACAACTAGCTAGGAACGGTCATTCCCGCCGTTTTGACCGCATTTTGAAACGGGCATAAAAAATTCAAAAAATCAAAAAATTGGGAAACCTTCGCATTGTGTCATTATATGTGGCCAAGTTCCCAGGAAAAATAACAAACTTGTAATACGGCAATTATTTTAAAAAAATGTTCTCAGAAATGAGCTATCATCTCTCAAGATTCATGACTTTCAAAGCAAATGATCAAACTTATGGCCACATTCGTGGCATAGTTTGTTCAAATGATCTCATATTGTGCATAAGGGTGCATATTGGAATGGCAAACAATGTTGCCTAAGGAAGTTTTCATTTTCTTTGGACGAAAAAATCATTTTTCATTTTTCGAGTGCCCGAAAGGAGGTTTTTTTGTGAAGGAACCACCAAATAATTGTTGCAAAATTGGACCAAATCATTTTTCTAAAATACCAGGACATATTTAATGCACAATTGACCAAATGGTTGGGTGTAAAAAGTTTTGATCCACCTCTCGTGAAAAAGACAAATTTCCATGGATTCGGTTGGAAGCGGTCAAATTTGAATCTGTAGCTGCCTCATAGTTTGCTCTTTATTTTTCCAAAATCATTTCTAGGTACATAAGTATCTATTTAATCATAGAAACACCAAAAAATTCCAAGATTCAACCACTAGCTAGGAACGGTCAAGCCCGCCGTTTGACCGCATTTTCAAACAGGCATAAAAATTCAAAAAATCAAAAATTGGGAAACCTTCGATTGTGTCATCATATGTGGCCAAGTTTCCAGGAAAAATAATAAACTTGTAATACGGTAATTATTTTAAAAAGTGTTCTCGAAATGAGCTATCAAGTGTGAAGATTCATGGCTTTCAAACCAAATGATCAATCTTATGGCCACATTCATGGCATAGTTTGTTCAAATGATCTCATATTGTGCACAAGGGTGCATATTGAATAGCAAACAATGTTGCCTAAGGAAGTTTTCATTTTCGTTGGACTAAAAAACCATTTTCCATTTTTCGAGTGCCCAAAGGAGGTTTTTTGTGAAGGAACTACCAAATAATTGTTGCAAAATTGGACCAAATCATTTTATAAAATACTAGGCCATATTTAATGCACAATTGACAAAATGGTCCGGTGTAAAAAGTTTTGATCCACCTCTCGTGAAAAGACAAATTTCTGGAATTCACCGAAGCGGGTCAAATTTGAACTGCAGCTGCCTCATAGTTTGCTATTTATTTTTTCCAAAAATCATTTCTAGTTACATAAGGACCTATTTAATCATAAATACATGGTTTGGTGGAGATACGTCGAGGTTTGGGCGGTGGCCGAGGGCCCCAACTCTAGAGCGCGTAAACTCGCATGCCCACCGCGTGCTCACCGCGTAACCGTGGTGTTGCCATGTGTTCTGGGCGGCCTAGGCATGTCTAGTGGGTTGGGCACTCCCCAGGTTGGTGCTAGGAAGAAAATTACAACATAAGATTCTCACGAGGAGACCAATCGATGCTCAAACATGAATTAGCAGCCAAGTGTTTGATTAGCGGTACGGGAAATGTACATGGCTAATGGGCGTGAGTTTTGGCTGAGGATGATCAGTTACTAAGAAGACCATTTTCACAAATTTTCAGCTCAAAAGGAGGAGCCTAGGTGGTACTTGCTTTGCAAACCACCACACTGGACATAAATACGAATGTTGAAGCTCGACTCAAAATAATGAATGGATTGAGCTGGCATTTGGTGGAGGATGGTTATTTGGGCATAGCAAAGCACTGTAGAAAATGGATACTATTTGGACATGCCAAAGTGGTACTTCCTTCACAAACTGTTACTCTGAACAGAATAGGAAAATGAATATTTTTGAAATATTCTTGAACTAGGCAAGGAAGGTTTTTACATATTTGACGAAGATATGACCCAAAGAATTTATGAGATTTTTTTGGGAATTTTGGGAATGACAGAAATATAGGTTGCTTCACAACCTAGGGCAAAAACTGCCACATGGACATGACACATAGGCAAAACTGATGAGGTGGCGCTTAGTCATAGCAACCCACGACAATTTACAAGGCTATGACCATCTATATTGGTCGTTAACAACTAGAAATAAGGCAGCGGACTAGCGCTGTTAGCTTTATGACCATTTCATGTAAGGAAATTATGACCTTTCTGACCAAAATGGTCGCAATGGTATAGGGTTTGGAGCCCCTTGAACAGCTTTTGACCAATTGGTCTCAAATGGTCATAAATCTATGACCAATTCTTCCAGGGTCACTGACAGAAGGTCATAAGTTGACATATTTCTTGTAGTGCAAATTTCCCTCAAGTGGATGACCTAAGGTTTATCAATCCGTGGGAGGCGTAGGATGAAGATGTTCTCTCTCAAGCAACCCTGCAACCAAATAACAAAGAGTCTCTTGTGTCCCCAACACACCCAATACAATGGTAAATTGCATAGATGTACTAGTTCGGCGAAGAGATGGTGATACAAGTGCAATATGGATGGTAGATATAGGTTTTTGTAATCTGAAAAAATAAAAACAGCAAGGTAACTAATGATAAAAGTGAGCGTAAACGGTATTTCAATGCTAGGAAACAAGGCCTAGGGTTCATACTTTCACTAGTGCAAGTTATCTCAACAATAATAACATAATTGAATCATATAACTATCCCTCAACATGCAACAAAGAGTCACTCCAAAGTCACTAATAGCGGAGAACAAACGAAGAGATTATGGTAGGGTACAAAACCACCTCAAAGTTATTCTTTCCAATCAATCCGTTGGGCTATTCCTATAAGTGTCAGAAACAGCCCTAGAGTTCTTACTAGAATAACACCTTAAGACACAAATCAACCAAAACCCTAATGTCACCTAGATACTCCAATGTCACATCAAGTATCCGTGGGTATTATTATACGATATGCATCACACAATCTCAAATTCATCTATTCAACCAACACATAGAACCTCAAAGAGTGCCCAAAAGTTTCTACCAGAGAATCACGACGAGAATGTGTGCCAACCCCTATGCATAAGTTCATGGGCAGAACCCGCAAGTTGATCACCATAACATACATCAAGTGAATCACGTGATATCCCATTGTCACCACAGATACGCACCGCAAGACATACATCAAGTGTTCTCAAATCTTTAAAGACTCAATCCGATAAGATTACTTCAAAGGGAAAACTCAATCCATTACAAGAAAGAAGAGGGGGAGAAGAAACATAAGATCCAACTATAATAGCAAAGCTCATGATACATCAAGATCGTACAAATCAAGAACACGGAGAGAGAGATGAAACACATAGCTATCGGTACATACCCTCAGCCCGAGGGTGAACTACTCCTCCTCGTCATGGAGAGCGCCGGATGATGAAGATGGCTACGGTGAGGGATCCCTCCTCCGGGGTGCTTGAACAGGGTCCCGATTGGTTTTTGGTGGCTACAGAGGCTTGCGGCAGCAGAACTCCCGATCTATTCTCGTCTCCGGAAGTTTTAGGGTACGTGGGTATATATGGGTGAAAGAAGTACGTCGGTGGACCTCCGGGGGGGCCCACGAGGAAGGGGGCGCGCCCTAGGGGGGTGGGCACGCCCCCCACCCTCGTGGCCACCTCCCTTCTTTCCTGGCGTGCTCTCCAAGCTTTTCCGGTAGCTTTCCTTCCAAAAATAACTTCTCCACTTGGTTTCATTCCGTTTCGACTCTGTTTGATATTCCTTTTTTCAAACACCAAATAGGCAAAAACATCAATTACAGGCTGGGCCTCCGGTTAATAGGTTAGTCCCAAAAATAATATAAAAGTGGATAATAAAGCCCAATATTGCCCAAAACAGTAGATAATATAGCATGGAGCAATCAAAAATTATAGATACGTTGGAGACGTATCAGTACCTCATCGTACGTGGACATGTCCGCTTGTCCAAAATCTAGACGCAAACCAGGGAAGGTTTACATGTGTTCGGACTGCCATCACATATGCGTACGGCACCCTTATCCCACACAAAAACATCTCTCGCTCATGCATCATCTCCCATGCGACCGCACCTTCGTTTCCTGTGCCACATTCATGTCAGCCCAGAGCAAACATGATTGGTCACTGGAGCTGGCATTGAAGCGACGCGTCGGTCAAGAGCGCCGCATGCGCCACACCCCTATCTCTATGAATGTTCAATGTCGAAGAGACGTGATCGAATGGGATGAGAGGCTATCTACAACATTTAAACTGGTTACCTGTATGTCTGCTTGCCTTCATTACATAGGCGCGGCGACCTAGAAACCCATTCCGGAGACACATTGAAACAGGCCGCCGCTTGGCCTGGCTCGCGCCCTCTATTTATATGTGGTCACACCTGATATGATTTGCACCGGACTATGTCTACTTCTGTTTTTCCTCCACGCACCACCTCCGCCATGACTGCGAGCTCTAGAGCAATGTGGGAGAGCCACTCAACAGAGCAGAAGCATGATTTAGCCAGCCTTGTGGCCCACAGATAGAGAACGACTTGCCAGTGAGTTCGGCGGAAGTGAGTGACGATGATATGATGATGGAGGAGGCGTCTGACGACAAGCCGGCACCCCCACCTGCGCTGGTCCATGTCAGCTTTGTAGGGAACATAGTATTTCAAAAAAATTCCTACGATCACGCAAGATCTATCTAGGAGAAGCATAGCAACGAGCGGGGAGAGTGTCCACGTACCATCATAGACCGAAAGCGGAAGCATTAAGTAACGCGGTTCATGTAGTCGAATGTCTTCGCGATCCAACTGATCCAAGTACAGAACGTACGGCACCTCCGCGTTCAGCACACGTTCAGCTCGATGACGTCCCTCGAGATCTTGATCCAGTTGAGGCCGAGGGAGAGTTCCGTCAGCACGACGATGTGGCGACGGTGATGATGAAGTTATCGGCGCAGGGCTTCGCCTAAGCACTACGACGATATGATCGAGGTGTGTAACTGTGGAGGGGGGCACCGCACACGGCTAAGAAAACTTGTGTGTCCTTTGGGGTGCCCCTTTCCCACGTATATAAAGGAGGGGAGGAAGAGGGGCCGGCCAAGGAGGGGCGCGCGCCATGGGGAGTCCAACTAGGATTCCGAATCCTAGTTGGAGTACCCTTCCATCCAAGAGAGGGAGAAGGAGGGAAGGAGGAAGAGGGGAGAAGGAAAGCGGGGGCGCCGCCCCCCTCCCTAGTCCAATTCAGACTGTCCAAGGGGGGGGGGCTCCGTTGTGGCCCTCCTCTCCTTTCCACTAAGGCCCATGAACTTCCGGGGTCCGTAACCCCACATTCAAACTTATCCGAAACGACCCGAACCATCCCGGTGTCCGAATGTAACCTTCCAATATATGAATCTTTATGTCTCGACCATTTCGAGACTCCTCGTCATGTCCGTGATCCCATCCGGGACTCCAAACAAACATCGGTCATCAAATCACATAACTCATAATACAAATCGTCATCGAACGTTAAGCGTGTGGACCCTATGGGTTCGAGAACTATGTAGACATGACCGATACACATCTCCGTTCAATAACTAATAGCAGAACCTGGATGCTCATATTGGCTCCTACATTTTCTACGAAGATCTTTATCGGTCAAACCGAATAACAACATACGTTGTTCCCTTTGTCATCGGTATGTTTCTTGCCCGTGATTCGATCGTCGGTATCCTCATACCAAGTTCAATCTCGTTACCGGCAAGTCTCTTTACTCGTTTCGTAATGTATCATCCCGCAACTAACTCATTAGTAACATTGCTTGCAAGGCTTATAGTGATGTGCATTACCGAGAGGGCCAAGAGATACCTCTCCGATACACGGAGTGACAAATCCTAATCTCGATCTATGCCAACTCAACAAACACCATCGGAGACACCTGTAAATCATTTTTATAATCACCCAGTTATGTTGTGACGTTTGATAGCACACTAAGTGTTCCTCCGGTATTCGGGAGTTGCATAATCTCATAGTCATAGGAACATGTATAAGTCATGAAGAAAGCAATAGCAATAAACTAAACGATCGTACTGCTAAACTAACAGATGTGTCTTGTCCATGACATCATTCTATAATGATGTGATCCCGTTCATCAAATGACAATACATGACCATGGATAGGAAACTTAACCATCTTTGATTTACGAGCTAGTCAAGTAGATGCATACTATGGAAACTCTGTTTGTCGATGTATTCACACATGTACTAAGTTTCCGGTTAATACAATTCTAGCATGAATAATAAACATTTATCATGATATAAGAAAATATAAATAACAACTTCATTATTGCCTCTAGGGCATATTTCTTTCAGTCTCCTACTTGCACTAAAGTCAATAATCTAGATTACATAGTAATGATTCTAACACCCATGGAGCCCTGGTGTTGATCATGTTTTGCTCGTGATAGAGGCTAAGTCAACGGGTCTGCAATATTCAGATCCGTATGTATTTTGCAAATCTCTATGTCTCCCTCCTTGACTTCATCATGGATGGAATTGAAGCGTCTCTTGATGTGTTTGGTTCTGTTGTGAAATCTGGATTCCTTCGTCAAGGCTATTGCTCCAGTATTATCACAAAAGATTTTCATTGGGCCCGATGCACTAGGTATGACACATAGATCGGATATGAACTCCTTCATCCAGACTCTTCATTTGCTGCTTCCGAAGCAGCTATGTACTCCGCTTCACACGTAGATCCCGCCACGACAATTTGCTTAGAACTGCACCAACTGACAGCTCCACCATTCCATATAAATACGTATCCGGTTTGTGACCTAGAGTCATCTGGATCAGTGTCAAAGTTTGCATCGACGTAACCATTTACGACGAGCTCTTTCTCGCCTCCATAAATGAGAAACATATCCTTAGTCCTTTTCAGGTATTTCAGGATGTTCTTGACCGCTGTCCAGTGATCCACTCCTGGATTACTTTTGTACCTTCCTGCTAAACTAATAGCAAGACACACGTCAGGTCTGGTACACATCATTGCATACATGATAGAACCTATGGCTGAAGCATAGGGAATGATTTTCATTTTCTATCTATATTCTGCAGTGGTCGGGCATTGAGTCTGACTCAACTTCACACCTTGTAACACAGGCAAGAACCCTTTCTTTGTTTGATCCATTTTGAATTTCTTCAAAACTTTATCTAGGTATGTGCTTTATGAAAGTTCAATTAAGCGTCTTGATCTATCTCTATAGATCTTGATGCACAATATATAAGCAGCTTCAACGAGGTCTTTCATTGAAAAATTCTTATTCAAGTATCCTTTTATGCTATCCAGAAATTCTGTATCATTTCCAATCAACAATATGTCATCCACATATAATGTCAGAAATGCTACAGAGCTCCCACTCATTTTTTTGTAAATACAGGCTTCTCCAAAAGTCTGTCTAAAATCATATGCTTTGATCATACTAGCAAAGCGTATATCCGCCAGTACATAAATGGATCGCTAGAGCTTGCACACTTTGTTATCACCTTTTGGATCGACAAAACCTTCTGGTTGCATCATATACAACTCTTCTTTAAGATATCCATTAAGGAATGCAGTTTTGACATCCATTTGCCAAATTTAATAATCATAAAATACGGCAATTGCTAACATGAACAGACTTAAGCATCGCAACAGGTGAGAAGGTCTCATCGTAGTCAACTCCTTGAACTTGTCGAAAACCTTTTGCAACAAGTCGAGCTTTGTAGACAGTAACATTACCGTCAGCGTCAGTCTTTTTTTTGAAGATCCATTTATTGTCTATGGCTTGCCGATCATCGGGCAAGTCAACCAAAGTCCACACTTTGTTCTCATACATGGATCCCATCTCAGATTTCATGGCCTCAAACCATTTCGCAGAATCTGGGCTCATCATCGTTTCCTCATAGTTCGTAGGTTTGTCATGGTCAAGTAACATGACCTCTAGAACAGGATTACCGTACCACTCTGGGCGCGGATCTTACTCTGGTTGACCTATGAGGTTCAGTAGTAACTTGATCTGAAGTTGCATGATCATTATCATTAGCTCCCTCACTAATTGGTGTAGGAATCACTGGAACTGATTTCTGTGATGAACTACTTTCGAATTCGGAAGTAGGTACAATTATCTTATCAAGTTCTACTAGGTCTCCTACTTCCTATAGCTTGCGGACATGGCGAAGACAGAACGTGGAACACAGATGCCTTCATGTCCGACGAAGATTTAGACTAGGTTAATGTCATGTCCACCTTTATTTTAATGAAATAAGTTGGAAATGTCATGAATGTGGTCCGATTTAAATAAAAACCGTCCAGTTTACATGAAATTTGTTTGATTTGTTAAATCTTGTTTGAAATGTGTTCAGACGTTTGAGATACACGTTTGGATAGCCAGCTCATATCTATCTGATATATCTATGTCCATGGATGTGTTTGAACGCATCCAAACGGATATTGTGTCGGTCCGCGTGGAAGATACCCTAACCTAGCAACCGATTGAGACTAGCCATAATGGGAGTAACTTCAGCAAATTTGGACGAAATCACTGTTTTAACCTTTTAGGCAAAAATTAGCAGGATTTGACCCGGCTTCGTAAGTATTTTCTCATCTGACCTTTTTCGGTCACGCCAACATACCTGGCGTTTCGGTTGCACTGGAGACGCCACTGTCTCTGGCGTTTGGCCTCTGCGCCACATCCTTGTCGGCTGGCTGACGTGGCTCCGCCAAACGCCAAGGTGGCTGGCGTTTGCATGGCTAGACCAAACGCCATGATGTTTGGCGTTCACTAGTAGTCACGATCTTATGTTTCCTCAGCTTCGGTTTCTAATTAAACTGGAGCACCACTTCCTCCCTGCAAATAGAAAGCAAAACAGTGCTCGTACGATTCTCTTGTTGCACACTATTTTATTTGTGCCCTGAAGCTCCCGGCAAAAACTTTTCTAGTTTCTTCAGATAAACAAGACACCAATTTAAGTTAAGTGGTTCATTTAAGGCATCTTCAAGACGGACCCTTAAACCTCTCGCAACCGTCCGGACCGCGCTGTTCGGATCGCAGAAGCCATCTAATGCGGTCCGCAGGGCGGTCCGGACGCGATTTCTCCCGCAAACCAGAGACAAACGTATGAGAGGTTTGCGGGAGTCCGGACCGATCCCACACCCGCTTTTGACTGCCGTGGCCCACCAAAAACCCGTCACCCCGCCCCACCCGTGCTTTTCTTCCGATGCATGCGCCGCTTACCGCGCCGCATTCATGCCGGCCCAGAGCACGCAAAGACCGGCGATGTCGCGATGTGACCGGAGGGAGGGAGGGCCTTGTTGACCGATGCGACCTCTCGGCAACCGCCGCTTCAATGCAGACGTTGGTTCATGAGAAACCAACTCCGACAGCGCCATGATGACGTAGGAGTACGCCGAGCGGGAGCAGCGCCCTGGTCCAAGTACGCGGACTCGGACGTCCCACCGCCACACATCGTGGCGGATCCGGACCTGTACGCCTGGGTCCTGGACCGCTTCGTCACGCGCCGGAGACGGCCAAGCGCTGTCTCCACCGCCTCAACGTTGAGATGGCCGGGTATGGCGAGAAATGCTCCCTCGCCACATGGACGCCGCCTCATCTAACGGCCGCCGTCCTCTCCCCCAGCCCACGTCGTAGGTGGCCACGGTCGCACTGCGCACGGCGCCGGAAGAAGCAGAGAGGATCATATGCGAGCGACGGACGGCTACCGGGAAGCCCTGCCGCTTAGCCGCCACCTTCTGCTGCCCGAAGCCCAACGACGACTTCGACTCTGACGCCGGATCAGGCACCGATGACGCATCCTCCACTATCTCGGTGGCCGTGGCGGTGGCGACGGCTCCTCGTGTCGCGGGCCATCGTATCGGCCGAGGACAGTGCAGTGAGGCCGGCGGCGCGGCACGAGCGGCGCAATGTGGTGTGCCGCTCCATGTTCGCCAAGTAGGATGAGGCGCCGGCCTGAATCTGCAACGACCCAGACCTGGCGGTGGCTTGGTCCCTCTGCCGTCTGTCACCACCGCAAAGATGGTCGCTCGTCGGAGCTGCTGTCTCAACGGGAAACTCGCAGTATCGGTGATGAATGGTCGCTAAACGACACCTTCACAATTGTCAGCACGGGCATGACTGCCGCTAGGGCATCGCAAGTGGGGTCTGCATTGGCCATGGTGGTCCTCCGCACAGTGCAGGAGGAAGCGAAGTGGCTCCTCCATGAGCGTCAGGCGGCGGCCGGGCAAGGCTGCCATGGACCCCGCCTTTCCGCTGCTGGAAGAACTACTTCGGACGACGACGATGACAACATTGACGACGCCGATGGTGCGGCTTGGCAAGGTGGCCATGTGCATGAGGTCACCGTCTGCTATAATTTAGCCTCCTAATTCTTTAGAAGGTTTTAGTTAAACGAACGAAATATCGTGTGTTTTATTTAAATTATGTCCAAACTTTCACTACTAGGGAAAACCTTATACACAGAAATTTAGCAACAGCGCGGGTCAAAAAAGGGCGCTAGTGCTAGATAGTAGTAGCTGTTCAGAAAAAACCGCGCTGCAGATACAATTGTAGCAGTAACGCGTGTGGCCGTAAAGGCGCTACTACTAATATTCCCATTGGTGAAACGATAGGCTACGCATAGCAGTAGCGGGCTTGGAGGAAGCGCGCTACCGCTAGGGCATGAGTAGCAGCGTGTTTCCTAAGAAGAGCGCTACTGCTAATGGAAATAAAATAAAATGAAAAACAAAAAGAAAAGTAAATGAAAATGAAAGAAACAGAAAAAGGAGAAAGAAAAAAAATAAAATGTAAAGCAAAATAAATGAAAAAGCGAAAAAACAGAGGAAGGCATAGCTGTAGCATGTGTTTGTAAGAGGCGCTATAGCTAACGTAGCTGCAGCGTTTTTATTAGACCCCCGCTATAGAAGCAGAAAAGGAAATAAAAAAAGGAAGAAAATTACATAGCTATAGCAGTAGCGCGTTTTGTAAAAAGCGCTATAGCTAATTTTTACTTAACCAAAAAACCGTTTTCCCCGGCCACCACTTGCCCCCCAAATCTCTCGACCCACCCCGCCGCCATCTCCCCGATTCGCCGTCGCCCCACTTCGCCGCCGTCTCCTGCCGACGTCGACGCCCCCGGAGCCACCAGAGCCGTGCGCCATCGACGCCACCGGAGCCGCCCCCAACGCCACGGAGCCGCGCGGCCTCATCAACGCCACCGGAGCCACCGTCGACGCCACCGGATCCTCCCTCGCCACAACTGCCTCCCTCGCCGTCACCGGAGACGCCCCTGCCTCCGTCGCCACCACCGGAGCCATCCTCTGTAAGCCCCCACCCCTCCTCTCTCTCTCTCATGCATAGGTTAGCTAGTTTAATTATGTTAATTATCTAGTTTAGGGCAAAAATTTAGTTAGGGCTTTGACAGAGAAGTAGTTAGGTTAACTAGTTTAATTAGGTTAATTATCTAGGTTAGTGCAAAAAATTAGTTAGGGCTTTGACAGAGAACTAGTCAGGTTAACTAGTTTAATTAGGTTAATTATCTAGGTTATTTAGGCAAGTTTTATTTTAAAGATGATCCCTTCCTAGACTTTTATTGTTGATTATATCTTTTCATTGAAGTGGTCATGTTATATCTTTTCATTGAAGTGGTTCGATTGTGCCCAAGTGGCTTTGTTGTGTCAATGAAGCTGAGTGGTTTATATATGTTTTGCCGAATGTTGATTCATTTCGCTCCGGCAAATTTCAGGTTCTCGATTTGTCCACTTTTTAGTAAATGTCATGCCGAAATTTTCGTGAATTTCGCATGACTTGTGCTACAAACTAGGACATATCGAGTGCCCGGATTTGCCGCACCGTGAAGGAGTCAACGCTCCTCGCAAAACAATAGGCCTTTTTTATGTCATTATTCATTTTATTAGGTCTAGATTAATTGACTAGATTTAATCATAGGAAACATGGCTAGCAACGATGAAGGACAGGGTTCGGTGATTATGACGACGCTCACCGGGCGGCGATTTAATTTTTAGCCTTACCGACGATCAACCGATGTTGTTGCTGGTCCCACCGGTGGCATCGGGATCGAGACCGACACACGCAGACCGGTGCTAAGATCGAGACCGGCGCCGAGACTCGACCGACATCGAGACCGGCGCTGAGATCGAGACCGTGCTGCCTCGGGAGCAGAGCTGCATCAGAGAACCGAAAGCAAAGAGGCAGCGGCTTCCTAACAAACTCAGGACTACTAGACTGGTGGTCACGGAGGTGGACGACAACATTTTTGAGCCAAAGGCGCCCGAGGAAGCGCGTCGATGCTACATCAATCAAATAGGCTGCATTGTACGGACAACCGCCACAATCAACGATGAGAAACTACAGAAGATAGAAAATATGAGGAGCTCCCTCCTAAAGAAGTTTCACCAGATATTCTTGTTCCCGGGCCGGAATGAGAAGGATTATGAAGATCCAGATGAGGGCCCGACAATGAAGAAGATAAACAAACACGCCATGACCAAGTTTAGCGATGCGTTGGCCGCCTGGAAAACTCGAGTGAAAGCAAGGATCATCGACAAGAAGGAACCCTACTCCGAGATTGTAAAGGATAATCCGAGAATCACGGAAGAGCAGTTTCAAATATTCAAGGAGGCTTGTGAGGAGGAAGCTGCCAAAAAAAAGTCTAAGTACATGAAGGGGCTTCAAGAGAGGAACATTGGGAGCCACCACCTCGGAAGCCGTGGTTACGGCAGAAAGAGGTCCAAATGGGCCAAGGAGGACGCGGAAGCTGCGAGTCTGGGCATCCCAGACCCCTTGGCGGATTTCACCGTCCCGCAGGAGCGTGACGTCCCGAGGGCCCGGCACCGTTGGGACCCAGTGAAGAAGGTTTACGAGACAACACCGTTGGAGCGTGACGTCATTACGGAGTTCATGAGACTACTAGTAATTTTAGTTTCTGATCAATTTGACTACACATGTTAGTCATATTTGTAAACAATCCTTGTGCCTTTTGCAGAGAGAGCAACACCGGATTGTGGCCGAAAGCGACTCGCCGTCTGAGGCATTGGCGAGGCCCAAGTGGGACACTCCATTCAACCGGGCATTGAACATATTGAAACGACAACTGGTGGATACTCGACCGTCGTATGGACGCGTGCACGGTGTCGGAGACGGCGCCACGTGGAAGAAGTACTACAGTGAGACCACGGAGGAGAGAAAGGAAAGACGGAGGTTAACTGAAGAAAACATCGACAAGAAGGTTGAGATTGCTGTTGAGAAGAAATCATCTCGGATAGTCGCAACAGCGGTAGCTGCCGCAAAACAGGTGGTTGCAGATTTGTCTACTTCCTTGGTGACGGGCGTTTTCACTTGGACAAGGCAAAATCCAGAAAAAAAATGCAAAGGACTTTCCCTTGCTGACTTCTTGGGAGCACCTGCTCCCGCACCGGCTCCCGCACCTGCTCCCGCACCGGACGTGCTCGGCGGTGCTTCGCCTTTGGTTGAGCTCGACGCCCTCACGGTATCTGTCACACCGGCCCCCTTCAATATAAATGTATAATCTCCCGCTTTCGCTGCCTTTCGATGTCTCACGTCGCAGACTTTTCTTTGCAGGCCGACGAAACCCGCGGCACCATATTGTACACCATCGGCGACCGTAAGGTGGACATGGAGAAGGCGATGATAATGGAGCCGAAGGAACCATTGTTCCACCGCCGCCGATCCCGAACGCCTTCAAGGTTTCCGTGACCAGTGTCAAACCGGGCATGAGAATTTGCCTCCTCCAATACTACCGGTGGATGACGAGGAGACACCGCGCGCTTGGTGATTGTTGCAATGGGTGGGTCCTGTTGGGCTAAAGAGTCTGCTTCGCCCGAGGCGGTCGGGAGCACACCCACGAGCACGCAGCCTCAAAGAAGGTATGAACATCAACACCCCACCTACCCAATTAGCGCCGGGTGTCGGGTTGGGTGATAGCGACGGGTAAGGAGGAGGCTCCATTAGTTGCCGATGACGCCGCCATGGATGAGGATGAGGACGACGGTGGCGCTGAACAAGATGTCTATACTGGGCGCCCTCGTGGTTTGAGCGCTATGAGTCGGTGCCTGAATTGCCGCCTCAACGATATGGACGACCTTCCGTAGTAAAAAGTCTAGGAAGAGAGCGAGGAAAGGCAAAACGCTGATTCTATGATCCAGCCGCCTCGGAGCCTCGACTTCAGACCGATAGATATCCCCGATGCGGATAAATGGCATATCCCGGTCAACCAATCCTACCTGCAAGAGCGCTTAGGGCCAGATTCAGCGATCTAAGGAAACTTCATGACGATGTGCTGCGGGTAGAGAAAGGCCTCATCGCCGACAGATCCAGATACCCACTCTACGTGGTTAACGCTCGCTGCAAATGTCGACGTCGACAGCTTCCCCGCGGATAAGTTCTTCCTCCGATTTGATTACATATTCGACATGTTTCACGTGAAGAAGCTGGATTTTACGCTTGTCCGCCTTTTATGCCTTGCACATGAACTACATCATCGGGTTTGAGCAGATATCTCATATCTGTGTCGCTGACCCGTACTACATGCACGATGGCTTCTTGGGAGTCTGCGCAGAGCACCGTGTATACGCGAGTGAATACATCGTCAATTTCATGCTCGCCAATAAGGACAAGGAGGCGATTCTCGTGCCTTATCATCCCATGTAAGTCATCCGCGCTGCTATCCTTCCTTCGATTTCAATCATTCATTTGCACGGTGGAGGCTAAGTAATTTGAGGTGTACTTATTTTATGCAGGGCGGCGCGCCGTCCTCATCATCCTATACCCCGATTCTCCCACGCCTTTACTTGGTCTCGTCAAGAACATTCACAAAAGGATTACACCCACATCAAGGATGTTCTCGATAGTGCTATGTTTTACTACCAAGCAAGGGGTGGAGAGGTTAGGGACAAGAAGAGAAGGGCGGCAGGCTCGCGCCTTGACCATAAGACCGACTTCATTGCATCCAAAGAACCGAACGATTCTCTTAATGATGGATTCTATGTCCTACACCACATGCCGGAGTACGACGGGATCACCGAACCTTCGCATGTCACCTACATCCGGCGATGCCCATATTCTGCAATGGGCAAAGAACGAGGAGATATCGAGAATCATCGACTTCGAGCCGAGTTCTATCACATCCAGCGAACTTGCCCAAATCATCATGAAGGAGGTCGTCGGAAAACAGGCATGTTCTACGAAGAAGTACAAATGTCGCGGGAAGACGTCAGACATGGGTAGCCGCTCAGCGCCTCGACCAAGCCTTTCACTAGGCTCGGGACTATCTCCCGACATGGATGGATGGAACGACATATTGGAGTGATTGTCGATATATGACAATGTGTCCGTTTAGTCCATACTTTCTGTATGACAAAACTTTGAGTTATGCACGGTGAAACTTTATTTGTGATGTAATTAAACCGTCCTCCTCCTCGACTAACGAAAATCACTCTAGTTAGGGCATTTTGGGGTACGATGAACTTTGTTATTTATGCTTATGATATGTTGTTTCTATTTTTGCCAAGTCTGTCTCTTTTCTGTTGCTCAACTATATATATATATATATATATATATATATATATATATATATATATATATATGTTGCATATCATCGACTCATGTGACGATGTAGGTGCATAGATCATCGATGGTGAATAAGTGCTACGCCAGGAGTATATATAGGACAAGTGGCCGGAGTGTCGGTCCAGTGTACGGGTTCCGGTTTCCGGCGACAAGCAGTAGTTAGTTTAGGTTCACGCTAATGCGAGAGAGGATACGAACTCATGTACTCAAAGTGATAGCTCTTCTCGCAGATATCATTGTTTAGATGGATGACGATGTATTTGCAAGTAATCGAGACTTGTATCGCTATTTTCGAGATGATGACGAGAGACCACTTTGTGTTGGATGATGATTATGATGAGACTATTTGTATGTATATGCTATGATTACATTTGTGGTCTCGCAGGCATTTGTATGTGTATCATGATGACATTTGTATGTGCTAAAGATTCTTCTATAAAGTCTGCTCAAATACAAAACAAATAAGCCAGAAAAAAAAACAAAAAACTACTAAAATTAGCAGTAGCGAGTGTATGAAAGTTAGCAGCAGCGCTGCGATAGCAGTAGCGCGTCCAGCCAGAGCGCGCTAGAGCTACTAGCAGTAGCGAGCTTCCATTAAGCGCGCTGCTCCTACACTTGTGTAGCAGTAGCGTTGGTGAGCACGCGCTACTGCTTTGTGTTAGCTGTAGCGCCTTATTAGTAGCGCCACTCCCCGCGCTACAGATACACCTAAAACCCGCGCTGCTGCTAGCCTTTTCCCTAGTAGTGTTTGTTCCTTGTGTTTGATAAATTCGTGTGATTTTTATATTTATTTTTAAATGAATGCCGACACAGTTGGATGGCCTGCTCTCGCGTCTCTGTCCGTAGACTAGTCTCCATCGGTCGGCGCAGGATGTCCAATTTAAAAGCCAGCGTTTGGAGATGCAATTAGGCCAACTCCACCGCGCGACCCTATCCTGTCCGCCCCCGTCCGTTTGGGGTAAAAGGGACAAAAGAGGTGGCCAAGCGCGCGGCCTCAAACGGACAAATGTCCGCTTTGTGTCCGCTTTCGAACCATCCACGGCCCAAACTTGCGCTCGGTTTGGGGTGAAATGGACGCGCGCGGACGGGCGGGACGCGCGCGCTTGTCCTCCCCTGGCCCGCCTGTCGGTGGGAGATACCAACCCCCCCCCCCCACACGCCCATTTGGCGCCATTTGCCCCAAACCCTCCCACGTCCCTCCCGTCGCCCCCTCTCTCCCCCGTCCATGGCCGACGCCCCGCTGGGTTCCGGCGGCCTGGCCGTCGACCCGCCCACAAAGGTGAAGAAGAAGGCGCCAAGGAAAACGCGGTCGGAGTGCACGCCGGAGGAGATCGCCAAGTTGGACGCGGAATCGGTGAGGAGGAGGGAACGGAGAGCGGTCGTCAAGGTCAATGCCGCCGCGGCCAAGTTCGCCGCCCAGCGCGAGGAGCTGGAGCAGCAGCGGCGCAAGGCACGCCGACGAGAAGGAGGACTCGCCAACAAAGCGCACGCCATCCTCATGCTTGGCATGGGCCGCCCCGCTGGTTCCTCGCAGCGCCGCCGGTCCGGCGAGCACAGCTCGCCGGTCGCCCGCCCTCGCGACCGCCATCACCGACGTCAAGCCGCGCCCATGTCGCCTCTGCTTCCCTCCGCCAAGGCACGATGGCTGAACCTGCTTTCGGGTCGCCGGACGTGGCTTGTTCGCGCCGTCCACACCACGCCCGCGATCGTCGCCGACCTCAACATCACGCTGGGTCCAGCAGCGGCGGCGGCCGTCCGTCGAGATGCTAAGAAAGGTGCACGGCACCGTTCACGGGCACCATGCCCCCGCGCCTTGTTTGACGTAAATGCCAACCCTAACGCCAGCGGTCGACGACCCTTCTACAACCGCTACATGGAGGACGTGATCTTCGACGGTGGGCATGGCCGCGCCTCGACCCGATGAGACCCAATGTCAGGATGGCCGCGCCGAGTACGTCCCCGATGAAGGGGGCGACGACCGTGCTGACTACGACCATGGTGACTCGTGGCATGAAGACGATGACATCTATGTCGAAGGTGATGATGAAGAAGAAGGCAATGACTTTGATATTAGTGGTGCGCCATTGTTCATCGACGAGCTCACCCAAAGAGCGGAGGCACAAAAGAAGAGGAAGAGCGTTCGCACGGGTTCATATACACAAGATGAGGACAAGTTGATTTGCCAAGATTGGATGGAGATTAGCCAAGATCCGAGGACCGGCGCGCAACAAAAGGGCATTGTTTTTTGGACGAGAATCCACAAAACATTCCACGAAAGGAAGATGTTCGAGCCCTTCCAAATTACAAGCAACTGTGGCATCGGCTCGATTCAAAAAAGATGGTTGTTCATCCAACAAGAGTGCAACAAGTATTGCGCCGCATTTGAGAGCGTTCAAGCACGGCCCGTCGGCGTTGGGGACATGGTATGATCTCCTCTTTCTAGCCCTTTTCCTTGCTACGGCCATGAGACTTCGGCCGTGTATATGTTTGCATGTTCACTTGTTGTTGATCATGTTGTGTAGGCATTCCAATCTTTGGAGGCATTCAAGGCCCGACACAATGACAAGCCATTCACTCTTACGCATTGTTGGACGCTCATCAACATGTGTCCTAAGTTCAAGGACCAATACCGTGAACTACAAAGGAAGAGAGGACTGAAGACGGCCAAGTTCGCCGGAGGTGGAGATGGCGAGGCGTTGAAGAGGCCGAGGGGCAAGACCAACTCCAAGGTGGACGACATACGTGACGCCTCATCCATGGCCTTGCATGAGACTTTGCATGGCATGATGTCTCAAAAGGATGTGAGGGACGAGAAGAAGCGGCAAAGCAAGGACGAGCAAATGAAGCAATACCTAGACCTTCAAAGACAGAAGCTTGAGATGGAGGAGGCGGCCAAGAGGAGGAAGATCGACATGAAGGAGGCAGCCCGACAAAGGCAGCTTGACATGGAGGAGGCGGCCCGGCAAAGGCAGCTCGACATTGAGGCCGACAACGTCAAGGCCAGGCAGAGGCAGCTCGACATCGAGGCCACCAATGCCGCCACCAAAGCGAAGGAGGTGGCCCTTGCGATCATGAGCATGGACTTGTCAAGATGAGCGACAAGACGAAGGCCTGGTTCGAGGCCGGCGTAAGGAGATGCTCGACGCCAAGGCCCGAACTAGGTCGTCCGATCGGGCGTGGCCGTTCTTTTTAGGCTGGCATGGGTGCCGCCCGCCCGCCTGTCCGGGCCGCCGGTAGTGTGTCGGCGAAAAATATTCATTTTGGAGGCCGGTTGTGTTGCCGTCACGGCTATGTTGCGGCGAGGACAACTATTCATTTTGGAGGCTGGTTGTGTTGCCGTCACCGCTCGCTGCCGGCGATGGACGGTAGGCGGCGGCTCGCTGCTTGGCGTGATGAACCGGGGCCACGGGCCTGAACTAGGGCTTGGCTTTGAAATGTTGCTTTAGGTTTTAAAGTGTCACGCGACAGGATGGGGCAAATGGATGCGGCGCACACTGGGCGCACGCCACCGAGATCCCGTGACAGCCCGGACACGACCCCAAATCCCTACCCAAACGGACAGAATCCGGACAAAACGGACGTCCGTTTGGGATCGCGCGGTGGAGTTGGCCTTAAGCATGTACGAATGCAGCTTTGCAGGTTTCCGGCGCATAGACATATGCTCGAAATTAAGTGTTTTTTCTTCTTCTTTTTTGTGGCGTGTGACCTTGAGCTTTCGTAGGAGCCGATGCAGATACTGTCAGCTCGTACTGTTACTGCCGCGGATGCCGTTGTCTGCTCATGGTCACCAAAGCTCCTGGTTAAATTTTAAAACGAAATATATATTTGGTTGCACCCATCACCCATACTCATCATATCTTGCTGCTCCTGAATGCAAATGCCAAAGTTAGTGGCGTTTCGTTTAGCCATGCAAACGCCAGCCACCTTGGCGTTTGGCGGAGCCACGTCAGCCAGCCAACAAGGATGTGGCGGAGAGGCCAAACGCCAGAGACAGTGGCGTCTCGTGTGCAACCCAAACGCCATACAGGTTGGCGTGACCAAAAAAGGTCAAACTGCGGAATACTTATAAAGTAGGGTCAAATCGTGTTAATCTTTACTTAAAAGGTTAAAACAGAAATTTTGTCCGCATTGTATCGGTAATTCGGTATCGGGAGAGGCAGCTATGCTAGTAGAGACAGACATTCGCGCCCGTACCTACTACCTACGTGCCGCTGCAGCTTGATTTGGCGTCGCAAAACCAGAGCAGCAGAGCAAAGCAAAGGCTGCACCACCACCCACCCATGCATGCGCACAAGCGCGCATGCGTGCTTCCATGCAGGCCAGGCCGCCTGCACAGCCCTCGGCGATGAGATTCCCGTGCCCGCTGTCTGCCTGCACGCGAGGGCGTACGTACGCGAATATTGGCGCGGCTGCCGCATGCTGCGACGTCAGCGGTGGAAAGTGAAGGAGGCTTTTGGCTGGCTACGTACCTTGCTTTCGTCTTCCTTGGTGCGCTCTGGGAAGGTAAAAAGGAGGAGGAGAGGATGACGCCGATCGACGCGTACGGCGACTTTGGGCACAATCAAGCACGCTGCTTGTTGCGAAGAAAGCTACTAGGACAGACAGTTTTGCTTTCGAGAAAGATATATAGCCTTCTCGGAGCATGTGAGGTTCTTGTTATACTCCTGGGAGCTCGTGGAATTATTGTGTCCATAGATCGGGAACAAGGGTGAACAGGTCTTTTTGGTTTAAAGCATCTCCAATAACTTGTCTATATGAATGTCTATACTCGTTTTTCATAACGTGAGCTCAAAACAGGCGTCCAACAGCTTGTCTATATGATCGTCCAAATATAAACATCCTCTAAATCGACCTCGACAATATTCACATCTGGACAATGTGAAGGCATAGTCTAAACTCAGTTGCAGTCATGATTTCTTTCTTTTCCCAGCAACGGCCCACCTGTCATGGTCCCTGTATATAGACGTTCTGATGCAAAACTGGACGTGTATATGAGGGAATTTTTTTAGACCATTGTCTATATGAATATATAGACATCCAAATATACACATGCTATTAGAGATGCTCTGAGCACCCACAACTGGACTTGCAAATCCAACCCCTCAAATGTCGACGTGTGCATCCAGGCGTGTCTGCGGACATTGACCTGTCAAGCCTTAAATTTGCCATCTCATAGCCGGACTCAACAATTATCATACCTCAAATTCATACAAACTCATGTAACTACATCGATGCTACACATATTGTCCGGCTACTGCATCACTAAGAGCAACTCCAATGGGGCGACTCATTTCGCCCGCCCGCATCCGTTTGGGTCGGCGCGGACAAAAGTGGCGGCCCAACGCGCCGACCCAAACGGACGCGCGTTCGTTTTTCGTCCGCGGGCGACCCATTCTAGGCCCAATTTTGAGCCGGATTTCCGTCGGCACGGGCACGAGACCGACGCGCGCGCGCCTACTCCTCTCCCCGGGCCCGCCGGTCGGTGGCAGCCACCAACATTCCCCCCAATTTTCCTCAAAAACGCTCCCGCCCAAGACGCCTCACCCCCAACCAGTCATGGAGGATGCCATCGACCTCGACCTCGACGCCGCTGCCGGCCTCGCCTCCCTCGCCTCGTCCGGGGCCGTCGCCCCCTCCGGGAAAGGCAAGCCTCGTGCCCCGTGCAAGACCGCCGCCGCGACCAAGCTGAAGAAGGCGCTGACGCTCGAACACCGGGCAAGGGAGTCGGTCAAGAGGAAGCGCCGGAGGCACGCCGTGGAGCGAGGGATGAGGCCGCCGCGCAGGCCGCCGCCGTCGCCGCCGCACAGCAGGAGTTCACCAACGCCCGCGTTGCCGCGACAACGAGGGAGGCGCTCTACATGCTAGGGGTAAACCCTAGCCAGCACAACGTCCTCCAAGCCGCCGTCGCCGTGGCGGCACCACTTCGTCGGTGTTTCTCGATGGCGCTGCCCGACTCACCCAGCGTCGGCTTGCAACCCGGTCCCCGGCTTCCACGTCTACCCGCAGGCCTCCCGCCTCTCCGGGGAGTACTCACCCGACGTGAGCATGGTCGCGCCTTCCACGCCCGCGCCCGCACCCATCGACCTCAATGCCACCCCGGTGGTCAGTTGCTCCTCGTCCGGCGGCACGAGGAAACGCGCGCGACAGACGTCGGCCGGCGGGCTCCCGGACGCCCATAACCTGTTCGAGGAAATGCCGTCCGCCGTCGACGAGGACTACATGCAAAACCTCATCGTCGAGGGTGGTGTGTCGGGCGCTGGCTACGATCCCGAAGAGACACAAAGCCAGGACGGCCGCGGGGCGTTCACGCCGGCCGCTGGCTATGATCCCAACCAGGCGGCCTTCATGCGTGATTAGGTCGGCATCGACCTGGACGGCTTCCCCCTCGACCACGAGTTCCTGGAGGACTATGGGCTAGAGGAAGAGGACGAAAAGCGACATCGGTGGAGCCTTTGTTCGAGGACGAGCTCGCCAACCAAACCGCCGGTCCTAAGCCGGGCGCAAAGAGCAAGCGCGACGGCGTATATAGCCGCCGATGACAAGCTTTTTGCGAGTGTTGGCGAGACATTGGACAAGACCCAAAGACGGGCGCCGAGCAAAAGCATTCGACCTTTTGGACTCGTGTGCACCGCGAGTTGCATGAGCACAAGAAGTTTCCACCTTACCAATTTGTGAGCACGCGCGGGTGGGTCTCCATTTCCAAGCGGTGGAGGGTGATCCAACAAGAGTGCAACAAGTTTTGCGCCATCCTTGAGAGCGTCAAGGCCTGCCCCATGAGCGGCATCGGCGTGCAAGACATGGTATGATAGCAAGCAAGACGCCCTCTTTTGTGCCATCAAGATCATCCTTTTTACGTCTTCATTTGCTATCACTTGCCCATATGCTTGCATGAAAACATTTTGTAGGCATTTCAAGCTTTGGAGGCATTCAAGGTTCAACACAATGGAAAGTGCTTCAACCTTTCCCATTGCTATCGGGTCATCAAGGACGAAGAGAAGTTCAAGGCACAATATGCCGCACTCAAGGCACGTGGGGGGAAGGGCGCCGTGGAGGATGTTGGGGAGGGCGAGCCGGCACGGCCGCGGGGGAAGACCAACTCCAAGAAGGAGGACAAGCGAGATGCGGCCACCAACACCTTGATCGCAAGCGTGGACGGCATGATGAATAAGGACTCAAGGGAGGAGGAGCGCCGGCGTTTCAAGGCGGAGCAAATGGATGCTTTCATGGAGATCCAAAGGAGGAGGCTTGATCTTGACGCCGAGAATCAAGCCAAGATGTTCGAGCTCGAGGCGGAGAAGCAAGCCAAGATGCTAGAGATCGAGGCCGCCAACGCCAAGACAAAGGCGAAAGAAGTGGCTCTTGCAAGCATGATGACCGGAATGGAGATCATGAAGGTGGATCTCAACGCCTTGTCGCCAAGGAAAAGGCCGTGGTTCGAGAAGATGCAGGCCGACATGCTCAAGTTCGACGACCAGTGATCTATGCACGTCGAGGGCCATCTTTTTTGTATGCCGGCAGGTGTGCCGCCATGACCACGGAGCGCGATGGCGTGGTCGAACTCAAGTCCCACCATTTTGTGTGCCGGCATGTGTGCGGCTGGTCATGAAAAGCGCCAAAGATGAACTGTGGTATTTTTTGAAGCCGGCGTTGTATGCCGGCGCTGGCATGGTGCCGGCATGAGACATGGCCGCTGGCATGATCGGCCGCGGGCCTTTTTTATTTAAAAGTTGAATGCAGACATGAAATGGGTCCGCGCGTTGGGTGCATTGCCGACCCAAATGCAAAACTGGGCGGATGCCGGGCGGGCGGCCGACCCAAACGGACAAAAAGGGGACAAATGCGCCGTCCGTTTGGGTCGTCCCATTGGAGTTGCTCTAAACATGCCATCGAACTACCAAAACTTGGCATTTTCTGCTATGGTGGAGGAGTTCATCCACAGCTCCCTTGCCCTTCCCGGCGCATTTGCCGTCCTTATCGCGGAAGTACCGATTGAAGATGCAGTAGGGATCAAGCTGGATCTGCTTGTCGCCGGAGCTGTCCTCATCGTCGTTGTCCTCCTCCTCCTTCGATGGCAGGTCGGCCATGAATGGACCACCCGATTCTGTTCTCAGGCGAGGGCATGCATGCTTCTCCGCTGCCGCTTCTTCACAACGCGGACGCGGATGGCCTCCTCCTCTGCGGCCGCCCGCACCGCCCCATCAGCCGCCTCCCCCGCCGCCATGTCTGCAGCGACTCGGGCCTCGACGACCCTTATCCTCTCCTTCTCCAGTCACGGTGGGACTCATACTCCCCCGAACGAAGATGGGGAAGGAGAGATTTGAAGTCTGCCGGGACCGCGATGATCCAGCCCCAGAGGATCCGAGCGCCCGTTGAGCCGACGCTATGGAGTTGCGCCGGATAGATCCTGCCGTCAGTCGGGTGCTGTCCTCCCGGGAGCGGCGGAGTGCAATGTGGACGACCATTGCCTCCTCCAACCTGCACGAGATGACACCCCGATCGACGGATCCGGATTGATCGGAGTCAGATCCGCTGCCCACCATGCCGGAGACGGTCGGAGATCGCCGGAGGTGAGCTTGGGTGGTGGAGGGGAGTGGAGTGAAGTGATTATGATTTGGTCCAGCGAGCGGATGAGAAGGAATATATATGGGGTCGGGTGGGCCAGTGTGGGCCGGGTCCGACGTGGTGGACGGGCCCGAGCGTCCCTATAACCATCTCATATATGTGGGATGTCGGTCAGCCGAGACGTTTGAGGCCCGTTTAAGACGTCGGTCTAGGTCAAAATTGCGTGACCGGTTATTGACCAGACCGTCCGCCCACACATTTGAGACGAGTTTGGGTCGTCCGGCGGCACATGCTCACACGGGTTTTAGATACGCCCCTCGTTTTTTGACACGTCTTATACGGAGTTCTTGGAATTATTTTGTTTTAGATGAAAACAGGAATGAGAGGACCGTACAACAACGACATAGGTTGTGGTGCATGCCTTTGCACCGATCTCTGCCACTGCTGCTGCTGCAGGTGGTACTAGGCCAGCCCCCGTGTCTCCCCACTCGGGGTGCATGGGCGCAGCGCTGCCGCTCTAGCAAGAGACAAAAAGAGCTCTCTACACTACACTACACCATCGCCTGCACAGCCAAAGCTGGGCTATTTCTCCAAAGCAACAGCGGCTAGGGCTGCGAGCAGGCGCCAAACTTTTGTCGCTCGGCTCGAAATTCACCCAAACCTAGCTCGCTACCCGTAGCTTTTGCCGAAAAGCATTCGCTGTTGGCTTTGTACGTTGGTCAATTCAGTTCAATTCCGCCAGCTTTTTGGAAAGAAAAGGTGGATGTTTTGTGCTTGTGTCTCAACATGATTGGCCTTTACACGCCAGCAATATCCAGGACGCACCATCGTCGATTTGACCTTGCCTTTTTTTAGAGAGAGTGACTGAGATAGTGTGGATTTGACCCTGCTGGTGCGTGATGTGTGATGTTTGTCCTGCTCTTGTCGACCGAGGAAAAGATGGGATTTTGCTTAAGCGAGATGATCATATAGAGTGGGTCATTGTTTATGAGCTAATTCTTTCGTTTGGGCCAATTAAAGGGGCTCAGAGCATCTACAGCTACAATTATCAAATTCGGCGCCCAATATGTTTAAGAACCCACCCGGACGTGTCACTGGATAGTGACCGATCAAATCTTAAATTCTCGCCCGTACAACCGTGTACCTGATATCCGGCACCTTAAATCCAGACTGCACATACAACGTGAAACTAGCCTATTAGATCATCAACAAACAGAGAGACATTCAAACAAAGTACATAGAAATTGCAGCAAACGGACACTAAAATGCACATGACCCGCTTTACATCATCCAAAAGATCACCATAGTTCATCGCCGGACAGGTTCTAAAATAAAACAACTAAAAACAATTATATAAAATGGAGCGCAGAGCTTCTACACCACTTCCCCGTCGCCTCTTTGCCCTTCTAGTCACCGGCGCAGCTATAGGCATTCGCGGCAGGTGGTGGATCATCGGAGTCGGAGCCGTGGTGGCTGTTGGAGGAGGAGGAATCAAAGATGATGATGAGGCCCTTTATCCGCTGGACTCCCCGGTCTTGCTACCGCTTGAACTTGGCCACCCTTGCCACCCCCGCCGCCTCGCGCTCAGACTGCTCAATGGCTAGCCGGAGCTCCTTGGTGTACTTCCTCCGGAGCCGGCGAGCGTCCATCTCCGTCGTTGTAAGTGACCGGCGGTAGATCCAGGCGAGGAGCGGCTCCTCCTTGTTGGGCAGCGCCGGCAACCCTCGATGGGGGCGAACGGATTGCTCCGTCGCCCCCCTTCTTTTCCCGCTGCCTTGCATGGAGAGCGACGCACGCCTCCGATTCCAGCATGTGCATCCCTGGGGACGGCGGAGTGGGCACTAGAACTCACCGCTGCCCTTGCCGAGCAGCGGCCGGAGGAGGAGTTGGATGACGGAGGGGTGGCGCGGATTGGGCAACCCTCACGGAGCTGCACGTCGGCCGGGAGGGGCCAGCTCTGACGTTCGCGTTGCGCTGGCGGGCAAGCCGTGAGGGAGCAAATCCAGAACTGCCCCCTTGTCCACCTGTGACCACTCTAGTGCAACGCGGAGGACCAGCTCCTCATCGAGATCGATGGCGTCCTCGTTGGAGCGACTGTCGGAGCTTGACATGCTCGCCGGAGACTCGATTGGATCAAGTCAGAGAAGGGAAGGAGAAGAGACGGAGCTCGAATCGGAGAAGGGGAAGAGAAGTGAGCCGGGCTGACGCGCCCGGGCCGCCCCATATCCGCCCTACATTTAATTTTTTTTACAAGTTGGATATGAGGGACGCCGGTAGCTTAGGCATTTAAGGTCGGTTTAAGGCGTTCAGGTAGATCGGTTTTTTTTACCTGTAAGTGACATTCCGCCCGCCGGTAAGTTTGAGCCCTGTTTGAGACGCCGGATGTTTTGTGCTTGTGTCCGAACATGATTGATCTTTACACGCGAGGAATATCCAGGACGCACCATCGTGGATTTGACATTGCCTTTTTTTTAGAGAGAGAGAGAGTGACAGAGATAGTGTGGATTTGACCCTGCTGGTGCGTGATGTGTGATGTGGGTCCCGCTCTTGCCGAACGAGGAAAAGATGGGATTTTTTTGCTTAACCAACATGATGTAGATTTGGGTCGTTGTTTACGAGCTAGTAATTCTTTTGTGTGGAAAGAGGGTTCAGGGACAAATGGGGTTGGCGCTTGTGTTGCACGAATTTCACACCGCTCCAGACCACGCGTGGTTGGGGAGACGACGAAGAAATCGATCGGTACGTGTGGTGCATGATTGGGACACGAGAGCAAATGTGAGTAGGCGATGATGTTGTGATCAATCTGCTGGAAAAGGGTGGTGGTCTAATGGACTCAAATACTTGTTAGTTTTTCGAGAATACTAGAGGGTGACGTGCGCCTTGCTGCGCCGTTCTTTACTTGGAGTAAGTAAAGAACACTACAAAGAGATCTTGCTGTTAAAATGACCTATGGAGTATGGATCATAATAATCTCACCAGCTTGCTTGTTGCAGGCAACTTTCAGACGTGATTAAATAAGAGGGGGTGAAACAATTGATGGTTTTGAGAATCTCAAGGCTCATGTTGTTTTTACCTATTTTGACACCAAGAATCAGGAGCTCAGCTGATCACATTCCAGTTTGAATCAGTGCGATTGAACTTCCTAGCATACATAGAGAAATACCAGCAAAAATAATGGACATGCCAACGCTTCTGTAGACCTATCAAACAACAACCTAGCTTATATAATGTGGAGATGACAATGCTTTTGTAGACCAATCAAACAACCACCTACCATCTCCGTCCCATAATATAAAAGCATTTTTACACTACGCTAGTGTAGAAAACGCTCTTGTATTATGGGACGGAGGGAGTAGCTTACAAGGGAATCTTAGAGTAGAAATGATGGAGATGCCAATGTTGTATCAGAATTAATAAGGTTTCAGGGCTTGTTAATTTTGACATGAACTTACATGAACCCGGAGAATTTCTCATTAATTTGCATTTTCACATTACTCTATTCAAGGGTCTTAGGTTCAAAATATTGTTATTTGTTATTAGGCATGAGTAACCTTCTTCTTCTTTGCAATTTTTTAAAAAAATCTTGTTTGGTTCTTTAAAGCTTTTGTTTATGTGAAGAAGAAAAAAATCGCCGAAGCATCTTACAGCAAAGAGAGAATTACATATTAAATCATCTTGTGCTCCAAACTACCAAAGTAATAAACAAGACCAAAGTAGCCTAATCTAATAAAAAAAATGTGTCAAGCGAGAGAGTAGAAAACCTTGAGCAACGTTGGCTGGATTAGAAGAAGAGACCACAGCTTCTATGCGAAAATTAGCCAAGCTTATTGGACTCAAGATGAAGTATGGTATGATTCTTTTGATTTTAATCCTAAATCCTAAGACACATATATTTCATTTTCCAGGCAGTAATTCCAACACTGTAATTATAACGAAACTACACCACATGTAACAGAGAAAACTCGAGTTTATATTGTAGTATAAACTCATTGGAGTAACACTGTATTTGCCTCAAGCCTCATTTGAATACATATTGTACAAGCTTGCAGACGATGTTCTGTACTTACAAAGTGCATACTCACCGTGTGAAGTCCAAAACTATATAGTTACAAAAGGGATATCTTCACCTTGTTGTAAGAACATAACTTGATTATTTTCTTAATCATTTCTAGCAAGCTACATATGTTGAGAAGACTTGACCTTCACTTGCAAGTTAAGAAGCTGCAAAGGCGCACATATGTTGTTACTCTAAGTTGACAACAAAATTAAAGTCAGTCTCTTGGAAAAAACTGCAAAATTAGATAACGAAGGAATTATTTTTGTCAAAAGAAAATACATACTTTTCTGAGGAGAAAGAAAACTGTACAAATTATCCATGATAAATATTGGCGATCACACATTTAAGGCACCATATTTTGGTACTCATTTCCGTCTGGATCATGGACTGCCTTTCCCTAATATGAACATACAATCAAAATTCATAGATGAACTAAATCTGCTTATACATTGACAATCTGACATATATACAATGACGTCAACTTGTTTGAACCTGTCCCAAGAAATATAAATGCCATGACTAATAAGATAACTAAGGCAATTTGGGCTACATAGTACTATATGGTCCGAATTTACCATTGTAATAAAAATCCGTGGTTGGAAGTAATAATATTTGATTGAAGCATCAATGTACCTTTTTCATTCACATCGATATACTTGTTGGGATTTCACCCAACACTTTATAAGATACAAGGTTGCATCATGCCATTCATTGCAATTTTTCATTCACACCTATGTATACTTGTGATTTCACTTCACACCTTTATGGCACAAAAAAGTTTGCAACATCTCATTTACATTGCACCTGCGTGTTGTATAACTTAGGCACTTACCACATTGATCAGAGTAGGCGGGCAGAACGCCATGATGAAGCCGTCCCCGACCGATTAGAACATGGAGCGCATGTCCGACGAGGCTGAAACCTAGGCCATGAAAGCCTCGCGGCCATCCTTCACGATCGCCGCGTTATGTTCGGCGGAGCTGTCGGTGCAGTGGGTGCCTTTGCAACTGCCTTGGACCCCCCCCCCCCACCCCGAGCGATCAGAGCGCTCCGGTGGCGTTGTCTCCACCTCTGCCCGAGTCGAAATATCAGACGGCCCCCTCCCCATCTTGCCCAGAATGCCATGTGAAACAAAAATGTTAGACAAACCCATACGTGTTACCGATAGAGGGATGCATTTTGCTATTTTTGAAAATTTAATAAGAAATATGTGTAGTTAGGAACACGAGATTACTTACATTTTTTGTTTACTTCTCTTCCTAACCATACATAAGATGATCCAAATGTAATGCCGTACCTTGATGTGGCCAGACTAATGCCTTACAAGCTATCCAACTATCACATTCCAAGAGGATGCAATGTTACTTAATAGTTAACAACAATTGTAAAACCATATATTGTAAATTGATAAAAAAATAAGTTCAACAACAATTATCTTTGAAGCATGGAGTCAGTTTCGCTCCCATTGTGTTATAACATCGGGGCTTCTAGTTTCCAAGTCTCGAGCAATAGCCAATGACAAACAGTGTAGAACAATGGCAACGCACCAACCAACAAAACCTGAATTAACTATAACATATCATAGGTGGATTGATAGTTCAATTCAAGTTCATACAACATAGATAGCAAGTTCATACAACATAGATAGCATGTGACCTCCCTCTTCAATACTACAACAAGAGACTGAGTTGTATCTTAGTGTCTTTTGCTAGAGATCTCCAAAATTTGATAACTCCGCGCTGAAGGAAACTAAACACTGAAAGCATATGACAATTTAGGTTACCCAAACGACATCTCTTTCAAGTCCTGGGTACTTGTTGTTCACCCAAGAAGTTGTTTTTGATCAAACAACAGAGAAACTCTACCACACCCATGATTAGTGGTGCTCTTTTCACCCTACCGTGATTATTTGTGATATGTGCACAAAATGGCAATTATTTCCAGTACATGTAGGTAAATGTCATGCATCTATTGGGTGTATGACTTATATAAACTGAATTAAAATTCAAAAAATCCAAACTTTTTTTATGCCAAACATTGCCAAATGTTTTGAGTGGCTGCAAAGTTTTATCATATAGAATGACATTTATGGAAGTGATGGCAAAAAACAAGTGGATGCTCCAAAAATGATATATTCGAAAGCATCTAGGAGTGCTGATATTTTTTTGCACGACTTCTGCAAATATTATTTCACGGTGAAACTTTGCATGTGCTTCGAACATTTGTCAAAGTTTGTAAAAAAACATCATTTATTTTTATTTTTATTTTTATTTTACTCTACATCACGAGCTCATTTGAGCTTGTGAGGAGAAGAGGACTTTCGCTCTAGCTCGCCTCATTTGGGTCCGAGGAACAGTACGTGCGTGCTGCACAATCAACCATGGCCGAGGTGGGCACGAAGAGATTTGACTCCCCCGACCTAGGGTTCCTCCTTCCCTTCCCCCACCGCCGCCGGCCATCCTAGCCCGTCGCCGCCGCCGCCGCCCGGCCCCCTTCCCCTCCCTCCTCCCCCTTTTCCTGGATCCGCTCCGCGCCGCCTCCCCGGAGGTGGCCGGGCGGGCGAGCCTCCTTCCTTTCGCCGCCTCCCGTCGCGCCTTCTCTCCCCGCCGCCGACGGCGCCCAGCTGGCCGGTGGTGTTGGCGGCGCCAGCCTGCTCCCCAGCGGCGGCTCCTGCCTGGGCATGGAGGCGGCGGCGGTGCCTCGGCCGATGACGGCCCGGCCTCCGGCGCGGGCGGCGGCGGCTCGCTTCGGTGGTGGCGCGGCCCCTTGGCGGCGAGCGGCGTGGTGGCGCTGGTTGGCGGAGACGCGCCCGCCCAGATCGGGCCCGCGGGCCCCATCTGGTCCTAGCGGCCGCCCCGGCGTGGCTTCGCTGCCGCTCGTGTGGTGAGGTGGTGGAGCAGCTTGGACGGGGGGCAGCGACGCCGTCGGCATGCATGCTGCGGCGCGGAGGCGGGAGTTGTCTAGGCCTCTGAGGGCCCGGCCGGGCCTGTGGGGCCACGGGCCCGCAAGCTCCGCTTTGGCGTCCGGTCGGCTACCGTCGTGCATGGTGGAGGCGGGGCCCTCCAAGATGCCGACGGTCTGCTGCCCTAGTCCCGCTCCCTTCTTCGCAGTGCAGCCATCTTCGCGGTACCGCGGTGAGACAACAGGGATGCTTCGTGTCCGTGTGCATGTGGTGGTGGTCGGTTTGGTGGCGAGCACCGGAATGCCTGAGGTGAAGGATGGGATCGGGAGAAATCCCTGTTGGCTTGGCCGACACCGACGCGGTGGCGCCTGAGGGTGCCATCGGACCTTCCTGGAGGGCGTCGGGGCTACCCTTCCTCTTTCCTCGCCGTGTACCGGGGGAAACCATTGGCAGCAGCGTCGTCATCGTCGCGTCCCTTCTTGGAGGTGTTGATTGGTACCGGCGCTTCGGAGTCTCGGAGCTTGGGGGACGATCTCTGGTGGAAGCAGCGGTCGCGAGGCTCCGTCGTCTTTGTCGACCCGCCATTATCGGCATTTGTTTCTTTTCTTTTTTCTCTTTCTTTTTTTTGGCGTGGTTGTGCTGCTTCCGTCCCAACACCTATCGTTAATTGTATTGGATGTTTGCTTTGTATTACAAAGCGGGGAAACCTTTTTCGTCAATCAACCATGGCCATGAATATGCAACCACTGCAGCAGACAGAAGCTCCGTCTCGAATCCCACCCAGCAACAGCAACAAAATCACAACGAAACAGCAACAGTTCGTAGCACTAGCAGTGGAGGTCGTGCACAGAAGCAACGCAAATAATATGCATGAGCAGGAGACCGACCGGACGTGCGCACGTACCAGGAGCGGTGGGTTTCCATCACTTCACGACTTGAATACGCACCGCACCCCCAGCTCTCGGGGTAAATGAACCTAGCGTAGCGCCAGTGCTGTTGCTCATCTGCTGCTGTAGCGCCATTGGCAGCTGGCTTCCTTTTGCTTTTCTTAAAGGCTGGTTGGTTCTAGACCTAGCATTGTCATACTATGCCATATATTTTTGTCAAATTTGTTAAAGACCAGTTCATTAAAATGAGAGCCATAAGTTGGCAAGTTTTAGGAAATCTTGGCACACTTTATGTGTGTATGCCATGTGGAGTCCAAGTCTGGCTTGCCTAAGGTGTAGCTGGAAACAAACACTCATCTAAGTTGGTCAAACTTGCCTAACCTAAGGTGTGACAATCTTTGGCAAAGTTAGTCATAAACCAACCAACCCCTTAGTTTTCTACTATACAATATCTATGGTTAGAGGGACAGTGGTATCCTCAATACATTAAGGTTCAAGTCCCGGTGCTCGCATTATTCCTAGATTTATTTTAGAATTTTCGACGATAAGCTTTCAGTGGGAGAAGGCATTTTCGTTGATGACGAGGTGCCTACAGTGACTTCGTAAAATCTCAAGATGATATGTCAGCTCATTCTTTCAAAGATGCTCATAAGGATAGAGTGTGCGTGTGTGCATTTATAAGGGTGAGTACGCACGTATGTATGAGCGCTTACGTCTGTACTATATTACCAAAAACGAAAATGTTAACGCCCACACGTGTGGGTGTTGACCATCTCGACCACACGCATCCATCGCCGTCTAGTACTATATGCACGAATCTTGGCACAATCTGGCTGATTTTCTGTGCCACGTAGGACAAGGCGTGTGTGTTGTGTGTGACATAGTTCGCCCACACATCAGTTTTACCATACGGAGGGGCCGGTGTGTGGGCGTTTAGCAGTTCACCCACACACCAGTTTGTAGTCACGCACAATGGCTGGTGTGTGGGCATTTGCCATCTCGCCCACACGCCCGTCTCCTCTCCCACACCCAAGCTGCTAGTTGCCATGTGTTTTTGCAGCGCACGTGGCAACTGCCCCTAGTGTGCTTTATAAGCAGGTGGCAACTCTCTTTTTTTACCCGAGTTGCCATGTGTTTTTGCAGGATACACAGCAACTGCCTAGTGTGCACGTAAGCAGATGACAACTCTCTTTTACCGAGTTTTCATGTGTTTTTGCATGGTACATGGCAACTGCCCCAACGTGCAGGTACATGGCAACTGCCCTAACGTGCACGTAAGCAGATGACAACTCTTCCTTTTTACATGGCAACTGCCCTAGCATGCTTGTGAGCACATGGCAACTCTCTCAACTGCCTAGTGTTAGTATGTGGCAACTCCTAAAGTTATGAAATCATGGCAACTACATTAGATCAGACCATACATGGCAACTGCAGTTGAGCAACCATGGCAACTGCAGTTGTCCGACATGGCAACCGTAGTTCAACGGCGTGGCAACTGCAGATAAACGAACATGGACGAGGGTCTGGACCATGACAACTGCGGGCGCGCGGTGGGCGTCATGCGTCGTGTGCGGGACCAGGAGGGTACGAGGCCTGACATACGGGCGTGTGGGCGTTATCAACTTCGCCCAGACGCACACGTGTGAGAGGGTTCGGAAGGAAAAAAAAGATATGCGGGCATTAGTTGTTTTGCCCACACGTAGGTGTGTGGACTAGTTGCTGTCCATGTCACACGAGGCGTGTGGCACAACTACCCGATACACCACCACACGTGTGGCAGTTATCGGGACCCTAACAAAAAATATCTCGTTGGGAGTCATTGTTTGTGTCGTGTGACGCCTTTTGTACAAGCACACGTCCGAGCCGTTGGGTCTGTTTCTACAGAGGCGAATTGATCTACCGTCGTACACCATATATTTCTTGCCACTAATATTATGGTCTGCCAGTTAGGCAGGCCACTGTTTTTGTTTTCAAAAGACGAATCATAAGTTGATCTACCGTCGTGTGAAGGGTGCTTGCATTTTAAATGTGACCGAGAGCTGATTTGATGAAACTCTTAGCTTTCTAGTGACCAGCCTTTTGGCTGATTGTCCTAAAAATACTTTTATATGAATAAAGTTCTTTGATTTACCTTAAAAAAAAACCCTAGGCAGGCCACCGTTTTTGTTGTTTTTAAAAGACGGATAGTAAATTGGACACACAGTTTGGGAGTTTTTTTTCTATCTTTTTGAACACAGTTCGGGAGTATGTCTCATATGCTAGAGTTGCGCTTACTCTCTAACGTGAGCGTTGATACGTTGGCAAGAGAGTTCATGGCAGCTACGTACGTGAACTCTCCTCCTACTTGGTAGCCACCTTGGCTAGGCTTTCGTGATGTTGGCCGAGTCACGGATCCACCGGCAGGAGAGGGGACAACGAAAACGAAGTAAAAGCACGGTGTCCTCTACGAATCTCCCATTCAGACCCCATAGCCGCTGCTGGTAATCATGGAGGATGCAGCCTCGAGGACCGCGTACATATAGGCCTCACATAAGCATGTGTAATCAGTATCTCATTTGCAGTACATGATGCCACAACTCTTGTGTACAATAGTAGCACCATGTGACGGAGAAGCAAGAGAGATGCAATGATGTTCTGACCAAGGCACGAGACGATTGGTAAATTGACATTTTCTGTCGTTCTGTATAGCGTACTACATTGCTGAACATATATCAGACGTTCATGAACAGTTTACCACCCCTGTGAGGACCACAATACGGACGGGAATATAGCGCATGCGAATTAGGAGCAAAAGACAAATCTCGTCAAACTCTACGGATTTCGGGATCTTTTGGCTACGGACGAGACAAGCCGCTAGGATCTAAACGCGGTCAGTTGGCTTGGCTCCCAGCGTAGATTGCCAACACCAACACCAACACGTACTACGTAACATGCGTCCAAATTCCTGTGCAGTACCACGCGCGCCGTCTCGACGAACCCGTATGTCCCACGAGCTCATAGGGTCGTAGCCTTTGAGACAGCTCGTGGCTAGCCAACGCCCACAGAGAGCGGCTTGATGATTGATTAACATGCTAATTGGCCAATCATGGCCTGCTGCGGCAAGGGTAAAGTAGTAATCTCTATCCTAATCTCTTAATACATGGGAGTGATTTGCGCCGGACCACAGCGCCAATGATGGTGCATGATCATCACGCCTTTTTGTTTTCAATTGCCCATGATTAGCGCGGGTGATGATATCTAGATGGCCATCGGGAAAGCATGAATGTCTCTAGGGGACCAACGGATGTGGAGGCATGGTCCTCACCCTCCAAGTGTCAACCAAATGGGATTATCAGAGTTTGAGCTTTTTGGTTCAGAGTTTTAGGGCATCTTCAAAGGCACTCCATAATACTCCCACATATGTCCGCCCGAACAGTTAGGACATTGTCCGAACAAATGCAGCCCAACGGGCTCCCCCAAACATGCCCCATATACTGGACTGTCTGGATGGACGTTCGTCATGTCAGCTCCAGTCCACCCTATGATGAAAAGTGAAAGGAATTTTTTAAAATAGCAGAGATTTGACAGACTTGGCTAAAAAAAGGTTCCTTGCCGAAACTTCACTAGAACATAAACTGGACTATATTGCCTTACTTAGAGAAGGATAGGGACAATCTTACATCGCAGTTTCTTAGTACCGTTTCTGGTGGCATCAATTTTAATTGGCATTGTTTACCACCAAGGGGAAGATCCGGCGGGATCTTACTTGGGGTCAAGTGCGAAATGCTAGAAGTGGTCGATGCCGTACTTGGAGACTTTGTTGTTAAATTTCGAGTGCGGTCGAAAATTGATGGGTTCAGATGGGCACTAGTTGCCGTTTATGGAGCGGCGCAACCACAACTTAAACCATATTTCCTGGCAGACCTTGTGCGGGTTTGCGGGGATAAGAGGTGACCTATCTTGGTAGGAGGAGACATCAACATGATCAGGAGGAGAGAAGAAAATAATTATGACAACTTTGATGGAAGATGGTTATTCATGTTTAATACTATTAGCGAGGGTCTAGATCTGAGTGAGATTGACCTCACAGGCAGACAGTGCACCTGGGCGAACACATCGCAGAATTCGACTTATGAGAAGTTGGATCGAGTTCTTGCCAATGTCGAGAGGAAACAAAAATTTCCTCTAGTAACAGTGTAAGCATTACAGAGGGGAATTTCAGATCATACCACTTTGCTTGTTGATCCGGGGAGGCGACCCATATGGGCATTAAGAATGTCTTTCTTTCGAAACAGCGTGGTTCGAGAGAGATTTCTTCATAGATCTCATAGCATGAGAATGGGCTATGGAGACAGGTGGTAATTCAAATGTTGATAGATGGCAAAATAAGATCAGGCATTTGTGGCAATTCTTGCGAGGGTGGGCAAAGAATGAAAGTGGGATTTATAAGGTGCAAATAGAAAGGCTTATCCACCTTATAAACTTTGGTTATGTGCATCTATGCAGAGGCTAGCTGTAATTCTTAAATCTTTTAAGTAATATAAATCATCCTTTTCAAATCCACCTTACAAACGACTTGGACTTGAAAGCCTAATCTATCTTAATAGATGCAAATGAGTGGTCTTCTAAGACAGAGACCAAGGAGAAGTTATGTGTACTTCTCAGAGAAGAACAAATGAAATGGACACTTAGAGCTAAGGTGTGGCAGGTTATCGAAGGAGATGATAACACATAGTTTTTCGATATGATTTCAAATGGAAAGCATAGAAAGAAGAGGATTTTTCAACTCAAACAGGATGAAGGTACAATTATAGGACATGAGTACCTAAAACTGTACATCTCTAACTACTATAAAAAACTCTTTGGAGTGCTGGAGGACAATTTTGTGACGCTCGATGAGCATGTGGTTGGGGATTTTCCTCAAGCAGGGGCCAACGAGGATGAGGATTTGTCTATGCCATTCATTGAGAAAGAGGTGTTCGAGGCGGTAGCAAAAATGAAGAATAATATGGCACCAGGACCGGATGGTTTCCCAACAGAGCTTTATAAGAGAAGCTGGCATATTATTAAGGGTGATCGCATGCCTATGTTCCATGACCTGTTTAACGGTCAACTTCAGCTATTACACCTAAACTTTGGAACGATAACGTTGTTGACAAAAAAGGAGGAGGTAGTTCACATTGAGCAGTTCAGACCAATATGTTTGCATAATGTGAGCTTCAAAATCTATTCGATGGCTTCTTCTCTCTCTTTGATTCTCAATACAAAGTTCTCCTCGATGTTCTTGGAGATCTATCCGATGTAATACTCTTTTGCGGTGTGTTTGCCGAGATCCGATGAATCGTGGATTTATGAACAAGATTATCTATGAATATTATTTGGTTCTTCTCTGAATTCTTATATGCATGATTTGATATCTTTGCAAGTCTCTTCGAATTATCGGTTTAATTTGGCCTACTAGATTGATCTATCTTGCAATGGGAGAAGTGCTTAGCTTTGGGTTCAATCTTGCGGTGTCCTTTCCCAGTGAAAGTAGGGGCAGCAAGGCACGTATTGCATTGTTGCCATCGACGATAAAAATATGGGGTATATATCATATTGCTTGAGTTTATCCCTCTACATCATGTCATCTTTCTTAATGCATTACTCCGTTCTTATGAACTTAATACTCTAGATGCATGCTGGATAGCGGTCGATGTGTGGATTAATAGTAGTAGATGCAGAATCGTTTCGGTCTACTTGACACGGACGTTGTCGGATCACGGGTTCCGGCAAAACCCTTAAGCTTTGAACCCTGGGGTGCGCACGAAGTTCTCCCCCTACCGATCCACGTCCTAGCTTTGCTAAGATCTCAAGGGACTACTCGACGAACTCGCAACACAAAGAACACATGATTTATACTGGTTCGGGCCACCATTGTGGTGTAATACCCTACTCAAGTGTGGTGGTGATGGATTGCCTCTCGGGCTGAGGATGAACAGTTACAAGGGGAAGAACAACCTCCTGAGGTTGAGGTGTTCTTGTGCTTGGTGTGTGGCTAAGGGTTGGCTAAAGATCAGATGCCTGAGGCTCCGTCGTCTCCTACTGGGGTGGCTAGTCCTATTTATAGTGGCCCTGGTCCTCTTCCCAAATATTGAGCGGGAAGGGAGCCAACAACAGCCAATTTGAAAGGGGACAACTAGTACAGCTTATCCTGACAAAAGTAGTCTTCGCCTGCCAAAGGCTCTGGTGGTGACGCCGCCTTGGGATCCATGGTGTCCTCTGTCTTACCGTCCTGCTGGTCTTGGTCTGGTTGCACTGATATGGAAACCTTTGCTTGACGCCTCGGTACTCCGCGCCTGCGCTGGCCTCCTTAGCACCAAAGAGGAAACAGGACATCAGGCGCACTGGCGCCTCCGGTCTCGGTCGTCATGGCTCACGTCACGAGAACCTCGCGAGGTTTGCCTTGCCTTGATCTCTCTGCCCCTCGCGAGCCAACCTGGTGAGGCCGCTCCCGAGGAGGTCTCGTGTCGTCCGCCTTGCGAGGCTTGGCCCCTCGTGAGGGTCTTGAATGCCTTGTTGATGAAGATGGGCCGTATGGGCCCACTAGCGAGAAACCACGCCGTGGCCGCAGCGAGCAAGTCTGAGGACCCCTGCTCCCGAACATCGACAGTAGCCCCGGCCCAAAGCGCTGGCTTGGCTTGGCCGAGGAGAAGCCAAAGGCCAAAATCTGCGGAGCGCCATGGCCCCAATAGCCTGCGGCCTTGGTCGACGCATGGCGGTTGATTGAACGTGGGCGTCTCCGCTTCCCCATGCAGCCTCGGCAACTGCCCGACTTGACAAAGGCTGGCACAGACAGTGCTTGCCTTCATTGCTTCCTTCGCCTTGCTCAGATCCCCTTTCTCGCGCCCCGCCTCCGAAATCCCTAGATCTGCTTCCATCCTCCACCGCATCAGCGACCAATGGCGCCACGCAAGGTCAAGCCCTCCTCGTCGCCGGCTTGGTACGAACCAGCTCTCGACGCGCCCAACATCTCGGAGAAGAGCCTCACCGCCACGCGCTTGCTGACAGCGGGGGAGAGCAAGGAGATGGGGAAGACGAAGCTCCGGGTTGCCTCTGACACGCCGGAACCTGAGGGTAGTACCTTTTTCCCCTTCTTCACGAGTAGCATCGCCACGGGGCTGGTTCCCCCCTTTTCTAACTTCTTCTACGAGGTCCTTGGCCACTACGGGCTGCATGCGCTGCATCTTCATCCCAACTCTATCCTTCTCCTGTCCATCTTTGCCTACTATTGCGAGGCCTACCTCGGCGTGATGCCGTCCGTGGCTCTTCTGCGCCACTTCTTCTTCCTCCGCGTCAGCGAGGGTCATGTCTCCGGGTGCGCCAATTTTATCACGACCGGCAAGGCCAACTCGGTCTCGAATCCCGGGAAGAAGGCCGACAACTTCAGGGCCAAATGGGTCATGATGGGCGCCAAGTGCGTCCACCCGCGCTTGGCGCTGCCGACGGAGATGCCCCAGTCCGACAAGGGGTGGTTTTGTGCGAAGCTCACTAATGAGCGGGCGTCGTCGGTGTTCGAGCAGATGAAGGCCGACTTGAAGCCGAGAAACCCGAGGGCAGCCAAAGTGACAGGGGCCTTGCTCCTGAGGGAATTCTTGACGCTGCGTGTTGCTCCACTTCAGGCGCGTGCGCGCCCCTTGTGGAGGCATGGAGATGAAGAGGACAAGATTAGCCTGAGCCCGGAGGCCTTGCCTGACGATGAGCTGTCCGCAGTTTTGCGCCTCTTGGTCGGGGACAACCAAGAGTACCTGCCGAGCGCCTTCGTTCCCCTGTTCCGCCGCAGCGACTGGGAGCAGATCGTAGCTTCCAGGACGACTTTTGACGGTCGCGGGCTGGTGCCGCCGGCGCCTAACGGGGCCCCTGCGGCGCCAAAGCTGGTGGAGCTATCTTCTAATGAGTCCCACGGGGAGGAAAAGGGGGAGGAGGAAGACTCGAAGGTGACCCCCGAAGGGACGGGGGAGACCTCCCTCTTGAGCAAAGCTGACATCCTCCGCGCCTTTCCTGACGACGACGTGGCCGACGCCCGCCAGGAAGAGGGGGAGCTGCCCGTTATCCCGACGAGGGGCAGATCATCGCTGGACTCCCGAGATGATACTTCTGCTCTGGCACCGACCTGTGCCGCTTCTGGCCCCTCCACTACCCCAATTTTTGCTCCTGGAGCCGGCGCGCCCGTACCCCAAGCCTTGAGGCTTTTAGCTTCAAGCTCACCAAGCGGAGGGTGGACTACACTGCTGTGGACCAGTAAGTGCGTGAGCTCCATCTTGTTCTTGCTTATACTGCTGCTTCCTGACGTTCATCCTTGTTCGACCAGGAAGGAGGATGCAGTGCCTGAGCTCCATCTTGTTCTTGCTTATACTGCCACCTTCTGCGAAGAAGAGGAAGGAGGATGCAGTGCCCACGCCTGGGACTGAACCATCTGCAGCAGCCGCGCCCCCCTCCGTGGGGAAAGGAAACGTCAGCTATCACGCCTCCCCGGCCCAGTCACCCTCGCGAGACCAGGAGGAGCGTCGTCACGAGGAATCAGCCCCCGAGGTCCCGCTGGATCCGGAAGGGCCGATGTCCGGCTCATCTGCCAAGGTCCCAAAGGCTCAGGAACCTTTGGTCTCCCAGGCCCTGGTGACGGCGTTGCCTCCTTCTCCTGTCGCGCCATTGTTCCCAGGTTCTTCTGCCTCCTCCGTTGTCTTGGAGTGTGCCCTTTCAGAGATGACCCAGCTGCGGGAAGATCTCCTGGGCGCGGATCCGTGCCTGGTAGCCGGGCGCCTGGAGCTGGCATCCGACTGGCTTCAGTTTGACGCAGAGGTCCGAGCGACGCTAAACCAGGCCGCAACGGCCTCCGAGAAGGAGAAGCAAGCCGCCGCATAGGCTGCGGCCAATTGCGAGGCGGCGCTGAAGGACGCCAAGGCTGCCCACGACCGCTGACGGGCGCTGGAGGACGAGCCGAAGGACCTGCGCGATGAGCACGCAGAAGAAGCTCGCGGCCGCCGGACGAAGGAGGAAGAGATGAGGGCTTGGGAGGACGCCATCAAGAACCGCAACGCCGAGCTGGGGGAGCTAGCGAAGATGCAGGCCGCCGAACGCGGCCAGCTGGAGGAGCTGGAGCGGAAGGTGGAGGCGAAGAAGGTCGATCTTGATGCCAAGGAGAAGATCCTAGTTGAGGACCGCGCGGCCTTCGCGCTTCTCGAGAAGAGGTCCCGCGAGGCTCTAAAGTCACTCTATGAGAAGGGCTGGGAGAGGCCGCTGACCACCGATGAGGATGGCCCCGCCCAGCTACTTCCCTACTTGGTGAAGGCGCTCGAGGAAGTCGTGGAGGGCATCGGTCCCATGACAGAGGCAGAGGCTCGTGTCCTTTCTTCAGCTACGCTGACGCGTGTCTTCAGCCATCTGCACCTTCGTGACCCCAGCGCTCGTCTTGACGAGCTGCTGGAGCCTGTGGCTGATGAACACTGCACGGCTGCCGCCGCATCCGCGAAAGGTCAGGTGGCGGCTCCGCTGAAGAAGTTCTGCGGCTTCGCTTCCGCGCCTTCGACCGGAGGCGCCGCCACTCCTGCAGCTCCGGCTGGTGACCTAGACGAAGGCGACATCATCAAGGGAGGAGTGCCTCTCGCGGGCGTCGATGGTGTTCAGGGATGACCTGCGGCTCCTTTCCTGTTTTATTCCTGCAGCATGCATGATGCCTCGTGGAGGTGTTAAACTTGCGTTTGATATTGTGAGAACAATATGTCTTGTAATATCTGCTTTGAGATTTTGCGATTTTTCTTCCTACTCGCTTTGCGTTCCGCATCGGCAGAGCCCGGCCCCGCGCATACCTCAACAGCCGTTGGGCCGACCGGAGACCAGGACGGAACCAAGGAGTGAGGGGCTACGTGACCAGTTAGGCTCCTGAGTTGCGATGCTCAGGAGTCCCCCTTGACGCGCAAACAACTTATAGGAAGGAGACGTGAGGATAGGATTCGTGTTCTACATCGATAGAGCCCGGCCCCGCGCATACCTCAACCGCCGTTGGACCGACCGGAGACCAGGACGGACCCAAGGAGTGAGGGCTACGTGACCAGTTAGGCTCCTGAGTCGCGATGCTCAGGAGTCCCCCTTGACATGCAAACAACCTTTTTTGCCCTCGCCGAGGCTCGGCTCGGGAGGGGTGCGTGACGACCAGGTCCGGGGGACCTGGTTGGGTGGCGTACGCTTGGGCCTGACCCGAGCGCAGCCCCCGTGCCCAGCCCCCTTGAGCGACTCTCCAGAGGGGAGGGTGTTGCGGTGAGGCCGGACACTGAGCTTTGAGGCTCCCTGAGGTTGGTGTGGCCGTGAAGCCACCCTTAGTTGTTTATCACCAGCACGGAGCATAGTGCTTCCGCTTGTGCACGGGCATAGCCGCTCATCGGCAGTGTCGACGGCCAGCGCGGAGCATGGTGCTTCCACTGGTGCATGGGAGGGGACTCCCTACCGCGGAGAGCCCCCGGGGCGTGTACAGCCCCACCCTGACACGTGGCTTGCATGGCAGGGCTAGACGAGGTGTATCTGGGCACTCGTGAGCCAGCGCGTGACTCACGAGGCCCTACCTCAAGGCGGGTTGCGCCTGGTCTTGGTTTTTGTTCGCTGCGCGCTGATCCTGCGAGGTGGTCAGACAACCTGCGTCGGACGAATCTGCTGAGGTTATCGCGTGAGAAGGCCAAGCACCAACGGCCCCAGGAGGTGACGTGAACGGGGCCGGCCCGCCAGACAGAGCTCAGCCGCTGGATTTATCGACGCTACAGGGACGGGCGCGAGCACAGACACCGTGCTTAACCTACTAACGTGAAGGATCCTAAAGAAAGACGGCCGGCGCGCGGCTCCCATGATGGGTGACGATCGAGTAGGTAATAGTCATAGGTAGATTAAGCATGGGAAGCATACTGGCTTAAGTAAACGCCGGGAAGATGCATGCCACTGGGTCATGCCCGAGCGGCTTGGGGATGATGCAGCCCAAGGGGCGCCCCCAGCAAGGCAAGCTAAAGACATAAGAAAAGGGATACATGCCACAGGGACAGACCCACGCGGCCTGGGAATGATGCAGCCCGGGGGGGCGCTCCCAGCTAAATAAACTTGGAAAATGAAACCTGGTTTTCTTGATGCAGTGATGTTGGGGCAGCTGAAGGTATGCGGCGAAGGGGTCGCTCCTCACGAGCCGCCGGGGCCCTGAGCCTCGGGAGGCTCTAGGGGTCCAGGCGGTTCCTTGAGGACCGTCTCCATCTCCGTCAGGACGGCGTGGTGCCTGGCCTCCTAAGTCGCCAGGGTGCGCCGCAAGTTGCGTTGATAGGCGGACGCCACGCTCGGCAGGCCGAAAGGCATGCGAACGTAGTTGTGCGGTGGACCCTCGCAGCGTCTCACGCGCGAAGTCCAGAAGAGCTCCTGAGATGCGGCCCTGTTGAGCCCTGGGACGTCGATGCAGACGCGCAGCCCGACATCCTCGCCTAGATGGGGAGCTGCACTGTGAGCGGGCGGTCGCCAAGCATGGCCCTGCGCCTTGCGCCCTCGGGTGGTCTGTAATGAACTCCTGAGCGGTGGGCGCTCCTCACCCTATGTTCTCCTAAGGGAAACGTGCCGCGAAGCACGCCTCCAAATGGTGCCCGAGCGCCTCCCTCGTGATGTTGGCAAGGTCTGAGGCCCTCCAGAAGAGAGCCCCGAGCCCTTCCCGAGAAGGGCGCTGGGCGCGCCTTCCTATGCGAGGGAGGGAGGCGCCCCAGGCGCGGGCGCTGATCCTGACGAGGTTCTACTCGCGACGCCACGCTCCTGAGGTCCTGCGCGGAGCAGCAGCTTCTTCTTCTTGGGGGTGGCATCAGGAGGGCACTCACCCTTGCTGTCGGGGTCGTCGATTGCTGCAGCTTGGAAGGCACGCTCGAGGGAGCACACCGCGTTTCTTTCTTCACACGGGACTGTGATGATTCCACCGCTTCCTGGCATATTGAGGACATTGTAGCCATGATGGGTTACCCCCATGAACTTGGCCAGGGCTGGATACCCGAGGATGGCATTGTATGGCAAACGGATGTGCGCGACATCGAAGTCGATGAGCTCGGTGCGGTAGTTATTGCGCTCTCCGAAGGTGACTGGGAGGCGGACCTGCCCGATCGGGGTAGTGGAGCCGTCGGTCACTCCTGAGAAAGGCTTGGTGGGCTGAAGCTGGTCATACGACACTTGAAGGTTGTCGAACGTATCGACGGACAGGACGTTAAGCCCTGCGCCGCCATCGATGAGGGTCTTGGTGACTTGCACGTTGCTGCTGATGACTGGTGAACAAAGCATCGGGAGGGTGCCAGCGGTAGCCGCGCACTTGAGCTGATCTGCCGAACTGAACGTGATGGCACACTTGGACCATCTGAGCGGGCGCGTGGCCTCGGGCTTGGGGAGGACTGCTGTGGCACCCCGATCCGCATGGAGCAGGGGGCCTTCGCACGTCAGCCCAGGATAACACCTGACGCATGACAGGTCCATAATACAGCATTCCAGGTACAATAATATTCATCAAATACATGTGCATAAGCTTACATCATTGATGAATACAATTATCTGGCATAGCCCTAAGGCTATTTAAATGGCCGCAGAAGTCTATTAAAATGGCGACAGAAGTCTTGGTTTGGCAGCATAACAACTCTGGCCGGGCTCGACAACTCACAGGACTGGCAAGGTTACGACCAAGCACGACGGATCAAGTGAACAATACGGGTACGACCTACAAAACTGGCATGACACGCCAGGTCAGTACATTGAATGTACTTGCAAGACAACCAAATACATAGCATCCAAACAAGCAGAAGACAAAGCGAGAACCGAGCGCATGCAACAGCCTATCTCATATCAATTACTAAACATGGCATGACAAAAATCAACTAAGCATGAACAAAATCATAGCATCTACTAACATGGCAATAACATGGCCTATCAAAACATACTTATAACATGGTAATAGCAAAACATAGCATATTATCTCAATCATGGCATAACTTAACATGTCAATCAAAGCATGGCATGACATCATGAAACTATGCTGAAAATAAACTACCGATCATATCCAATGCAGACATAGCATGTTAACTTTATGCAATCATCTTCCGTTCTGCCTTAGGTTTTTAAATGCAACATATTACTCACGCAATGCAACCAAACTTGGGTATCGAGTCCCACGGACTCTCTTACCAACGGGTTGCCTCGCAACCGAACGGTGATCTTTCCGGCGATCACAACCATGACCAACACTTGGTGTCCAACACTCACCGAGACCTCGTCTTGTGATCATATCAAAACATCGTCATGACTTCTCACGACTATGTCATAGTCCAAGTGATCACATTCTTGTTACCACATATTTATTTACCAACTTAATTATTTCAGGTTTATCCTCCATTTCGACCAAGACCTGATAGTGGGACCTACTACGAACTGTGTTGCTATCGATAGACTTTATATACACTCTGCAGAGGTAGCACACTGTACCCACACCACAGTACCCATGGCCTCGTCATCCCATTCGGGTGGACCAACGGCATTCCGACAAAACCAACCTACTGCCATGACACTCTCCCGACCACTCTGACCCACTCCCAACTGGGCTAGTCCTGGGTGGCCCCGTGTCTACCAAAGACACAACGACCACTGTTGTGGCCAAAACGTCCCTCACGGGGACCGGTACCAAAAATTTAACAACGGGCACACAAGGTTATGTCCGCCTACCTGATCAGGGTAAGCATGCCCATAACCTTTCCTAATTGGAGGCACCGACGAGAGGCACGACAATAGATCGCATTAAGGCCTTCCCACAAAGGCAAATGTGGCTGCACTGAAAAAGTTCGATTTGGTGGCACTATGACTCGATCCCATCGATGACGGAGGAGGTTTGTTATTATTAAGTCATTTTATTAACTTCTCCATCATCATGAGCATATTTAACATGAATGCAACAATGAGCATGCATCATACAAATGCATGGCAAAATATCGAACTTCTCAAGTGCACAACTATAACATAAAGAACATGACAATACCAAGCATATTAACAAGGCATTTAAATCATCATAGCATTTTATAAATATGACATGAAAATAAAGTAGAGTACTGCCATGGCATTGACAACAACATTCTAATTAGCATGGCAAAAGATATCATGAAAACACAAGCATGCATGATAAGCATAACAGAATAACTGCAGATGAAAACGATAAGAAACAACTACAACTACACACACACAAGGTGAAAGCAAAGTCAACATGCAAGTTCGGGGCTCATGCTAAGAGGTTGGCTTGCCTGGGGGTCGGCAAATACTTCGGGAAGAAGTGCGAAACGATCGCGGAAAGATTTGCCGGAAACAGTTCTCTCTCGGAGGGGGCTGTTTATGTGCAAGGGCAAAATGGTCATTTTCACTGTGTGAAAACATAATGAAAATGATATCAACGGAAAGAGCTCGACGAACAGAGAACGTGAGCGTTGGAATCACCGCAATCGGAGTTGTGGTTGCAAAGATACGGTCGTTTGAATGACAGGGACTAATCTGTAAAATAAAATTCATAGACGGGCCCTTATCGGCTAAAACAGAAAGCACACTAAGGAAAATCGTTTTGAGAGAGGAAAGCGCATTCTGACCGCATGATCGACCGAAAATCACGTTTCTAAAGCGAAACGCTTTCTCTCGGTCATGACGAAATCGCTTTTCGCAAACGAAGCGCATTCTCTCGGGCGTCTCCACTTACGCCAGTCACGAGCCGCTCGGTCGTGTCGCGAGGCCGATGTGCAGGCGGCCCGAAGGTAGGGTCAATGCTTTGGCGGGGCCCGCTGGCCTTCTTTTTCCTCTCGCTCGGGCGCGACGAGCCGAGGCGAGGATTGCCCGACGAGGAACGCCGGCGACTCCGCCACCGTCAGCAAGCGTCGACCTACCAAATCGTGGGGCGGAAAGGCGCATCTTGGGGTGGGGGTTACTACCGCCGGAGAGCTTCGCAGCGGCCGCAACAGGGCTTGTGGCGGAGCAGGGCTTCGGTCGCCGGGTGAACACGGGGTTCGGGTGAGGGAGAGAGGAAGCCGAGGCTATGGGGCTGCTCACTGGAGCATGGGGGATGGGATGGTGGTGGAGGGACAGAGAGGGAAGCACAGCATCACCAGAATCGGGAGAGACCCGAGGCGGCGACCACGGTGGTGATGGGGTCAGAGAGAGGCTCTAAGCTCAGGGAGAGGCTCGGGGAGGGGGTTGTGGACTGCGAAGATTCTTGGGGCGTGCTTAAATAGCCGCGGGAGGGCTCGTGGAGGTGGCACGCGGCAGGCGACGTGTCCGCACGCCGGCGAGGGGCGCAGTGTCGGCAGACGCGACCAATACTCACAGGAAGCGGCGGGAAGGCGACGAGGAGGGTGAGGATGAGCGCCAGAGGCTCACGGAATCGAGCAAAGCTTGCAGATGAACGGAGGAAGAGGACATCGGGGAGGAAAAAGACGATGGCCACAGTGGCGTACTGTTTCGTCCTTGGCGCGGCTCGCCGGAGAAGAAAACGAAGGGGGCCAGAGGTCCAGGGGGAAGACGACGTCGAGGGGGAGCTGTTGGGCATTAATGGTGAGGTCAGAGACGGTCAGAGCAGCGATGCCGACGACAACAGTGGCTAGACCACCGTTTTGGCTGGTTACACTCGTAGTCACCACTGGCATGGCGTGCTCTGGAGTTTTTACTGAGGCCAGCTCATGTCTACCGCATAGTCCTTCCAGAGTGGAGTATTACCATAGTAAAGAAACGGGCAGAGACAAATTGAGGTGAGTAAACCAAGCTCCACAAGTTTGCTGTTGCAAACTTGGCCACACTCCAGAGATTAAACCAGAGAGGGTAAAAGGTAAATTGGATGTTTGGTAGGCTTAGGGTAACAAGGCCTACGGTCCTGGTAATTATGAGGTCATTTGGTCAAGTATTTAGCATAGTTGTTGTAAAACTGCTAAATCTGACCCAGAAATTAAATCATGAAGGAGCACTCACTAGGTGTGATGGATTGAGCTAAATCTTGGCAAAGCCTGATGATTTGGACATACAATGATGCTGTAAAAAGTTCATACCAAATGGGTTTACCAAAATGGTACTTCCTTCACAGCTATCATTTCTGTCCAAAAACTTCAGAAAAATCCTCAGGGCAAATGGCTAGATGAAATGAGCCAAAATCTTGTGGAGATGGATCATATAGATAGGAGAAGTCCTGGGAATATTTTCAGCCATAATGGACCAAGATAAAATAGACTTGCTTCACAAACTGAAAAATTGGACAAAAACCAAGAATTGCTCCTGTGCTCACATAGTTCAATGAAATGAACTGAATTTGGGTGGAGGCTAAAGGTTTGAGATATTTGAGAGGATGGAAAATTTTCATCCCATTTGGAAACTCTATGAAGGTACTTCCTTCACAAAGTTGCATTCTGGTCAGAAACTTTGAAAAATAGCACATGGAGCTAGGATAAATGGATTGAGCTCATATTTGGCATCCATGGGTTATTCAACAATGTTAAACACCCTGCCAAATTGCAGCTCAATTGGATTTAGGAATAAAGCACTTCCTTTGCAAAATTTCAGAGAAGGCAAAAACTTGCATTGGATCATGTGCCAAATTTTTGAACTGAGGAACATGAGATGAGTATGGAACTAGGGATTATATATCAAAGACAAGCTCCACAATTTATGTGGGATTTTCTTTGCTATAAAAATAGTAGTTCCTTTGGAAAATGGCAGAAATGCAATATTGACATTAAATAGGAAAAGACAATTTTCCTTATTTAATTATGGCCAATATACTTTCCAGAGCTTGCATTAGGCATAAGTATCAACTCCACCAATTCTCATGAATTTAGGAGATGGCTAGCTATGCCTTTGGATTTTATTCCTCAGAAAGGCAAGAAAAGGAATAAATCATAATTCAAAAATATTGCATGGGAATTAGCAATATTTTTGCATATCCAAGGTTCAGAAAGATAGGATGATCTCTGGGAACAATTGGGAGGACAAACAGATCAAAGAAAATGAGAGCTCCTTTGTATTCACAAAGGGCATATTCAGATTCCAAAATTTTGGAATTAGGGTTTGAGAGGATTTGAGCAACTTTGTGAGCGGAGGCCTTGCCCACTGAAAAAGACATGAGCAAGATTTTGAAAGGTTGGAAATGACAAAATTTCTCAGAGTCATCCAACAAACTCAGGAGAAAGATTTTGAAAATGAGGGCCAGGAGAGAATAACAACACAAAAATTGATAACCCAATTTTGGGGCTGTTACAACTGCATTCACTTCACGAGCAAACTGTTTGAAGATCTGTTTGTGAGGTGGGGCTGGCGTGCCTAAGATGCTTGAGCGATAGCACGCGGCTCCTGGAAGCCCCCAACCCCCTTGTCTTGGTGGTGGTCGTCATTCCTTCTTGGTGGTGGCGGTAGTGGAGGAAGACAGGCGTTGCCCTGAGGACGATCTTCACTAGGCTGATCCCTCCAGGCGCCCTCGCGAGGCTGATCCTGCCAGCGGTCCTCACGAGGCCTGTCGCGTCACTCCTAGCACGGGCCATGGTCATCCCAGCATCCGCCACCATGTCCTCCTCCGTTGCACTCGGGGCATCGACCAAAGCGTCCTTCTCGAATGGCTCTGAGCTCTTGACAGTCGCTGGTGTTGTGGCTATGCAGGTTATGGATGGCGCAGAACGGTTGTCTGCTCTTGGATGACTCAGGCTGGTCTCTGCCGCGCTTGGTGTCCGGCTCCGCCGCTAGCACGGCTGCTCCCTTGCGCTTCACGTCCTTGGCCTTGGCTTTCTTCTCCTCCGGGTCCCCAGCCGGGAGATCGAGGAGGGAGAGGCGCCCCTCCTCAGCTCTTGCGCACTTGGTCACCAGGTTGAAAAGCTCCAGAGACGTGCACAACTCCTCGTGGATGGCGAGCTCCACCTTCATCTTGACATCACGGACGCCATCAGAGAACGCGGACATGATGGCCTCGTCCGTCACCTTGGGGATCTTGAGGAGAACATTGTTGAAGCGCTGGATGTACTTCTGGAGGGTCTCTCCTGGTTGTTGCTTGACGTGGCGTAGGTCACCCGCGGCCGGAGGGCGGTCGCGAGTGCACTGGAAGTTGGCGACGAAGCAGTTGCGCATCTCATCCCAGGAGGAGATCGAGCTTGGAGGCAGGCTGAGGATCCAGGAGCGGGCACCATCTTTGAGAGCCATGGGGAACCAGTTCGCCATGACTTTCTCGTCGCCGTTGGCCGCCTCGATGCTCAGCTCATAGAGCTGCAGGAACTCCGTGGGGTCAGGGGTGCCATCGTAGCGAGGGGCAGATCCGGCTTGAACTTGCCCGGCCAGGCGACGCTACGCAGCTCAGGGGTGAAGGCGCGGCAGCCGGCCGTTGTCACCGTTGCCTGTCTTGGAGGTGGACCTTGGTCTTGGCGCCCGCGTGCCGCCACGACAAGTGGCGCGGGGCCCTGCCACAGCAAGCGATCCTGGCGTGACGGTGCGGGGAGTGGCGGAGCGTTCTTTTGCGGTCGAGGGACTTCTTGGCTGCTTCTCCCTTCTTGCGCGGGCGCCGGACGCGGTAGGTCGCGCCGTGGGGCCGCGCGCCTTGGTGCCAAGACTCCATCTTGGGGCAGAGGTGGTGGAGGCGCTCCATGGGCCATGCCGCTCGCAGCTGGTGGAGGGCGAGGCAGCGAGAGGGACGGTGCAGGGGAGCCCCCTGCAGCGCTGACAAGCTCGGCGATGCAGTCGAGCCAGTCCTCGTAGAGGTTGTCGACGGGCGGTGGCGCAGAGCTTCAAGGCCATGCACAAGCGACCTGCACGCCCACGAGGAGCGACGAAGCGTGGGATGACGAACCGGCCGGGGTCAGCGATGGAGTGGCGGTGCGGCCGTCCCGCCGCACCGAGGGGTGCAGCGAGGATGCTTGCTGCTTGTTCCCCGCCGGGCCGGTGGCAGCTTTGGCGGCAGGCTACGTAGAATGACGGGGTGGTCCGCCGATGGGAGCCGTCTGAGCAATGCGGGTGGCGAGGACAGCCCAGCGCTCGGCGCGAGCGTGGCGTGCGTCCGCCATGGAGACGATGAAGCAACAGGACACAGAGCGAATGAAGGGAAGCTTCGGCGCACCCCTACTTGGCGCGCCAAATGTTGGATCACGGGTTCCAGCAAAACCCTTAAGGTTCGAACTCTGGGGTACGCACGAAGTTCTCGCCCTACCGATCCACGTCCTAGCTTTGCTAAGATCTCCAGGGCTAACTCGACGAACTCGCAACACAAAGCACATGATTTATACTGGTTCAGGCCACCGTTGTGGTGTAATACCCTACTCCAGTGTGGTGGTGGTGGATTGCCTCTCGGGCTGAGGATGAACAGTTACAAGGGGAAGAACAGCCTCCTGAAGTTGAGGTGTTCTTGTGCTCGGGGTGTGGCTAAGGGTTGGCTAAAGATCAGATGCCTGAGGCTCCGTCGTCTCCTACTGGGGTGGCTAGTCCTATTTATAGAGGCCCTGGTCATATTCCCAAATATTGAGCGGGAAGGGAGCCAACAACGACCAATTTGAAAGGGGACAACTAGTACAGCTTATCCTGACAAAAGTAGTCTTCGCCAGCCAAAGGCTCTGGTGGTGACGCCGCCTTGGGCTCCATGGTGACCTCCGTCTTGCCGTCCTGCTGGTCTTGGTCTCGTTGCACTGATATGGAAACCTTTGCTTGACGCCTCAGTACTCCGCGCCTGTGCTTGCCTCCTTAGCACCAAAGAGGAAACAAGGACACAGTGCGCGCTGGCACCCTCCTGGTCTCGGTCGTCATGGCTCACGTCACGAGAACCTCGCGAGGTTTGCCTTGCCTTGATCTCTCCGCCCCTCGCGAGCTAACCTGGTGAGGCCGCTCCCGAGGAGGTCTCGTGTCGTCCGCCTTGCGAGGCTTGGCCCCTCGCGAGGGTCTTGAATGCCTTGTTGATGAAGATGGGCCGTACGGGCACCAGCAGAGCCACACCGTGGGCCGCAGGCAGACAAGTCTGGGGACCCCCGTTCCCAGAACACCGACATACGTGATGCCTATATTCATGATCATTGCCTTAGATATCTATACCTATACTAATTACAGACTCGCAAGAAATTACCATGTTAATTAGAATTGATGATCCGTTTATTTGGTGGGCCCAAAATTATTACGGTGTAGATCATCCAATTTTTTCACAACAGAGAAAAAAAATTATTGAAAAAATTATAATATTAAGGAGATGGGATTCCAGGCTCCCACGTTTATTATCTAGAGATAGAGAAACAACTAAAGTTTATAATCACGGTTCCGAGAGGCTCACACATTTATAATCTAGAGATAGAGAAACGACTAATATTTTATAAGGCAAACCACAAGCATGTTGTGACAGAACTCTCAGCCTAGAGCACCAACCTTCCCCCGATCTTCTACTTAAAAAAAATACAAGGCAACCCTTTCCCTGATCTTCTTAATTACGTGCACCTCATCTAAAATATAAAAGAATTCAATCATGGCCGCCTCATACTCATACATGGCTGGCTCATCTAAAATATGACCGTGCCTATCTCCCTCTGACGCCTCCTCTCCAGCATTGTTCTTCCCATCATGTGGCTGCTGCATAATCACGTGACCGATCTATCATGCATATGGCCGCACTGAATTCCTCATGGCAACGTTCTTTCATGTTCTCACTATGGTAAATTTCTTCTCGCAGCGCATAGCTGCCACTTCCTAGACAAAGTGGAGATCGGTTAAGAAGAGGAAGAAGATGCGCTCCGGCAGCACCGATACATCAAGGCGGAAGAGGAAGATGAGATGAATCATGCAGCCAGAGGACCAGGTACACGGTGATGCACACCACACACAAGTCCTGCAGGCAGCCGGACATGGGCAGCTTCATCGAAGATGGCAAGATCGACTTGGTGTTGCAGTACTTTCCTCCTTCCTCTACCAACAATGTCTTTTATCTCCTCACGTGCTTTCCTCTACCAGTTTGAGTCCAACTTATGTCTTTCTACTTGAAAGTGCCCTTGAAGTGTTTGATGAATTTTCAACTTTGCCAAGACATGAATTCCTATAGAAGAGTTTTCCAACAGAATTTTCTTAAGCATATAAAGTTATTGTAGAATAGCAAGCACCATGTTGTACTTTGGTGTAACCTTTCCATGCAATCTTTTTGAGTACATACTCTGTTTGTTACTAATGTGGAACTAAGTTCTTCATGTACGGTGTATCAAAATTGCATCTGTAAACTTTTGACATTGATCTTTGCTTTACATCGCGTCACTAATTACATTTTAGCTTCCATGAATACTTGCTCTACTTTGAATCAAGACACTGCATGTGATTTAGTTTTATGAGGTATGGTTTGAAGCCAAATACATATCAATGGCATCCTCTAAGGATAGCACAAACAAATTTCAGGTTGTGCCTTTCTTCTTCTTTTTTTCTACCTTTAATCCTTTATCTTCCAGCTCTAAATGATAATTAACATGAGTTTTTATGTTGTTAGCATTCCACCACACCAATATGAAGTATATCTACACATATCTTAATAACTTAAAGCAAATCTTTGCACTTGAGCAGGTATACTGACTGCAGTGCTGATCAAGTGACTGCGGTCTTTGGTGATGCTGCTGACCCGAGGAAATATGGGGGGCTGGTGCTGTAGCAGTTCATCTGCTCTAAACCGTTCTAAGTCTGAAGCAGTTACTCATGCGGGCTGCGCCCCTGCCCCAGACTCTATAGGCAAGTGAACCCATTACCCTAAAAAAAATCATTTTTTCGGTTCTTTAGCTGGGCAAGTTCATTACAAAAACCCCAATTGGTTGGCTTAATTGCATTCTTTGGTCAAGAAAATTTTGTACTGTTAGATGCCTATCTATGAGCAGCCTGACTAAGGGGTCTAGGAGACGAATGAAAGCCAGCTACGGTGGTCTCCATCACCTGCAGGAGCACCATAGAATCCCCACAATAGGGCTTTGTTCTCTAGAACAGTAATTAAAACATGGGCAAACCTATTCAGCTCAATGGACGTTGTTGATTCTTATTGAAGGCTCAGTTTATAGGTATTTTTCTATGTCACGCCATGTTATCTAATAGATTTATGTAATGTTTCCTATGCAGATGGTTTACGTGTTGCATATCCTTTCTTCTAAATACATGCTAATTCTCCAGTTATCTGCATGTATGCTATATATTGTTATTCTGCCATGCAACATTAGGGAAAGGTATGATGACTATAATGTAAATATTTTCTTTTCATTTGACATTTAACTTAAGTTCACAAATTAGTCAGAATCATGTCTAATACAGTAATGTCTACATGTGATGGTACTTGAGTGGCGGAGCAGCTTGCAGGTTGTACGCAAATAAAAATCTTCGAGAGATCAAATATTTATTGCAAGTTTAGGTTTTAACATTACTTTTGGTTCTCAGTTAGGATTCTTTATTACACGCGGCCATACTAACTTCTCGGATGATGTGTCAGAGTCGGTTACTGTACGTTTCTCTTTGTTGTGCTCGATTGCGGCAGAGTTTCTGGTGCAATAAGCTAGCTATACAGATCACTTTAGTGTACAAGTTTATTTACATTGTTCCTATGATGAATGTGAAAAGGACTATTCTGATGATGTCCAAGTGAAAAACAAATTGTTCCTATGATGAATGTGAAAAGGACTATTCTGATGATGTCCATGTGAAAAACAAAACATTTCGATGATTTTTTCATACAATCGTAACATGACTATGGTGTCCATATTTGCCAAGCCCGTTTCAAACAACATGCTTGATTCTTTTCAAACAGGTCCAACATTCTGATGTCATAGCTGCTACTTATAGAGATATAGGAAGGTACTTTCAGTTTCGGAAATAAACAATAGAAAGTACTTTATGTCTTTTTATAATTTATAATAGTATGTCAAGTAGATTGATTAGGGTGTACATTATGCCAGTTAAACTAATTTGGTACGTATATGCATGGACTGTGCTTTTGAAAAGTAGTTACAGATTGAAGAGCTCTTTTTTGGGGGGATAGACATGTCAAAAAGCTGACTACACAAAAAACATCCTGCTTTTTTGAAGTAATAAAAATCCAATTAGGAAGTAACAAAGAATTATAATTCCTTAGTTCCACAAATAACCATAGCAGACTACTATAACTTTTACAAATTTGTATACTAACAATTTTTCAATATTTATATGTTTCCCTTTTTTGTTTACTACAAGGATGAAATTGATGCAATCATACTCTCAGATCCCCATATATGAGTTTTTACCATTTTTGTCATAAAATTCTCTATGTTATTGCCTTTCCCCTTTAGTTCTGATAGTTTTATGTCTGACATAGGTAGGTTCATGTTACTCTTATATTTAACCTTCACCAAAAGGTTGCTAGTCCCTCAGAGTCTGTAGAGTTTTGAAATAGATATTTCTATTAAGTTACGTTACCATTAGATCTTACTACCACTACAACCACTTTTAAATAATGATGTACGGAAAAAATGTGAAAGGACTCTAGGGATTCACCATTCCTATTTATGTGTCAAATTAATTGTAGTTTCGTCGATGTGCCAACGTACATAAATACGCTTAGCGTTCCCACCCTTTACTAAAAGTACGTCAGTACAATTTGTCAGTATATGCGACCTTAATTTGTGAACGCTCCTGGTGTAGCATGTTTGAAAGAGGCTTTTGCTTTTAATTTACTTGTGTCTCCTCAATAGAGGCACGTGATATAGGCTTCTCACCCATTAAACTTTTGTCAACAGGAATACACATGTTATATTTCGTACCATATAGACTGAACAAGTTGCATGTTCATTTCCTATTAACTTTGGAAATGTGGCCATCTCCACTTTGAAAGCTAACATTTGCACTGTTTAACACATATCAAAATTATATCATTATTTTGTGATTTTTAACAAATTGTTTGCTATTTATATAGCTAACCCGTGCAGATGCACGGGTTGACGACTAGTCTTCATAATTATGCACTTTTCTATTAATTGCTCGGCAGTAATTTGTTCACACACCGTAATACATGCTATCTTGAGAGAAGCTGTTGGGGATGCACATAACAGGTAGGCCCACGAAGGGTCGAAAATCATAAAGCATGGGGTCCACACAACACGTGGGTCCACATAAATTTCATACAGACACACTATCCACTCGGACAAGCAGCATACGATCCACTCGACCAAGCAGTATACCATCCACTCGGATGACAGTTCACCACTCGACCACTCGACTCACTCGGATATACGAAGACCAGCAGGCAACAAAGCAGTCGGCATCATTCTCATGGTGAGGGCTTGGTAGTGGGCTTACATTATGGTATTCATGCCCCACTTTGTAACATAGGAGGTGAGGGGGTGGCGCACTCTATATAAGCCACCCCCACCACTAGACTTGGGGGTTCTTTTCTTCCACCTCTCTCTCTTTTCGCCATTAGTCTCACGACTTAGCTCAGGCACGGGATCCGTTCCCTTCTCTCATACATTGTAATCTCCGGATACATATACAGATAAAACAAAGCCTCTCCGGAGCACGAGACGTTGGGTTTTTATCTCCACCGTGAGAGGCCCGAACTCGCTAAAACCACTGTGTCACCCATTTGCATCTCGATAGATCATGCTCCGTTATCCTACCCCTCTCTTATTGTCGGAATCGTTCCCACGACAGTTGGCGCCCACCGTGGGGCATGGCGTCTACCGAACCATGATGCGAATGGTTTGTTTCAATTCTTACATATATTCCCTATTTTACTTGTGTTGCCTCTTGCCTTTTCCAAGAACAGGATCGTCTTTGGCTTCCACGCGAACATTGTGTCCGCTATTCCTCACATGGTCGCCGCATGTGCGGATGAAGGGGCGAGGAGATCAGCCCGTCCGACTCCCGGAGCGGTGAAATGCTCTACCACACCCAGCACCGTGCACGCTTGCCGCCCCGCGACGCGCTCGCTGGCCCAGCGCCGCGCTCGCCGGCCCTGGCTTGGCACGCTAACCGCTCACCTGCATCTCCTTCGTCTGCGTCATCTACATCAAAGGGTACGTAGCCCACTATCCCGAGCGCATAACGAGCGCCTCATAATCCTTCGTTAATTTAATCACCTAATTAAGCGGTCAATTACCGCAGCTCATTAAGCGGCTTGTTAAGCAGTTGATTACTGCAGCAAATTAAGTGGCTCATTAAGCGGTTAACTACTGCAGCTCATTAAGCAATTAATTATTGCAGCCAAAACTTCCGCGGTTCCTACGCCAGTTAATTGTGCATGCATGCATAACCATCCCTGGTCTTTAATCCTTGCAAAATAGCATCCGTGCAGGGAATCTTTAGTCCAGCAAAACAATATTCGTGGCTACTAACCTGCAGTGCCACTCGTCCGTCATGGTCCTCGGTCAGCAGTTCACTTAGACGGACGTTTTGTTTCGAGCGACTAACACTACATGCAGGTTAACTCAGATGAAATTTGCGTCCAGACGACTCATGTGCAGTGACTCAGACGCCCTGCACGCCGTCACTCTGCTGGACATATCTTCATAAACTTATCTGACTCGACCGCTCCGCGCGTCGCCACTCGATGAGACACTTGACCTCCCGCGCGTTCTCGTCATTTGGACGCCAAGCGCATCGTCCCTCCACGGCACGCGTCTACATCACTCGGACGCCCTGCTCATCATCACTCCGCGGGACGCGTCTACTTCACTCGGATGCTCCGTGTGTCGCCACTCTGCGGGACGCGTCTACATCACTCGGATGCCCCGCGCATCGTCGCTCCGCGGCAAGCATCTTCATCACTCGGCTGCCCCGTGCGTTGCCACGCCGCGGGATGCGTCTACTTCACTCGGCCGCCCCGCGCGTCGCCAATTGGTTGGTCACCTCATAACCACTCGACCGCTCCGGGCCTCGTCAATCGGTTGGTCACCTCATCACCACTCGGTCACCCCGCGACACAATTTTTACAATCTCATAAATGATTGTTATTCTTTTTATATGCTCCAAATCCCCCAGTGGGTGACTTAGTTGCGAATCCGTCTCGCCTAAGTTTGAAAAATCCTACCGAGTGGAGAGCAACCCTCCCACTCGTGGGCTTAGCTGCAGTCCAGTACTCGCCTAAGTTCCAAAAAAATCCTACCGAGTGGAGAGCAACCCTCCCACTCGGGGGCTTAGCTGCAGTCCAGTACTCGCCTAAGTTTCAAAAAATCCCATCGAGTGGAGAGCAACCCTCCCACTCGGGGGCTTAGCTGCAGTCCAGTACTCGCCTAAGTTTCAAAAAAATCCTACCGAGTGGATAACAACCCTCCCACTCGGGGGCTTAGCTGCAGTCCAGTACTCGCCTAAGTTTCAAAAAGTTCCTGCCGAGTGGAGAGCAACCCTCCCACTCGGGGGCTTAGATGTAGTCCAATACTCGCCTAAGTTTAAAAACACCACTGGTCGCCTCGCACGTCGATACAGGTTGGTCACCTCATAACAACTTGGCCGCCCCGCGCGTCGCCACAGGTTGGTCACCTCATAACCACTCGGCCGCCCCACACGTCGCCACAGGTTGGTCACCTCATAACCACTCCGCCGCCCCGCGCGTCGCCACTCGGTTGGTCACCTCATAACCACTCGGCTGCCCCGCGCGTTGCCATCGGTTGGTCACCTCATCACCACTCGGCCGCCCCGCGCGTCGCCACAGGTTGGTCACCTCATAACCACTCGGCCGCCCCGCGCGTCGCCACTCGGTTGGTCACCTCATAACCACTCGGCCGCCCCGCGCGTTGCCATCGGTTGGTCACCTCATAACCACTCGGCCGCCCTTGTCGCCACTCGGTTGGTCACCTCATAACCACTCGGCCGCCCCGCGCGTTGCCATCGGTTGGTCACCTCATAACCACTCGGCCGCCCCACGCGTCGCCACAGGTTGGTCACCTCATAACCACTCGGCCGCCCCGCGCGTCGCCACTTGGTTGGTCACCTCATAACCACTCGGCCGCCCCGCGCATTGCCATCGGTTGGTCACCTCATCACCACTCGGCCGCCTCGCGCGTCGTCACAGGTTGGTCACCTCATAACCACTCGGCCGCCCCGCGCGTCGCCACTCGGTTGGTCACCTCATAACCACTCGGCCGCCCCGCGCGTCGCCACTCGGTTGGTCACCTCATAACCACTCGGCTGCCCCGTGCATCGCCACTCGGTTAGTCACCTCATAACCACTCGGCCGCCCCGCGCGTTTCCATCGGTTGGTCACCTCATAACCACTCGGCCGCCCCGCGCGTCGCCACTCGGTTGGTCACCTCATCACCACTCGGCCGCCCCGTGCGTCGCCACTCGGTTGGTCACCTCATCACCAAGCGGCCGCCCCACGCGTCGCCACGCCGCGGGATGCGTCTACTTCACTCGACCGCCCCGCGCGCCTTCAGACAGCTAAGTCATTTTACATTCTGTTATTTTCGTCTTCCCGAGTATTCCGTAAGTCACACATCACGTTCACTCGGAGGCCACGCCACCGAGTGTACCTCTACGCTCGGTTGCTTATTTTCACATACTTGCTTAGTACTGGTTATGTGACTCCCAAGTCCAACTTCCATTTTTTCACATACATCATTCACGAACACCAGGTGTCGTTCTTCATTTCGAGTTTGCATCGGTCCTCCAGGGCTGCAACTCAGTCGAAACACTACACTTCCGTTTTATTTGATCTAGTATTCCAATGAGTTCAGTCGAATCCGTCGCTTCGACAAGTTCGAACGGATCCTTCGCTCTTTCAGACTCTTGCTGGTTAACCAGCAAGCCCCTTGCACTCCCAGTGGGTGTCTGTGGGTGTTATTCACACAAATCATTTAGCACACATCAAATTTCCTCGAGAAATTATTTCGTTGGCTTGTGCCCTTTTTTACACAAGTTACGCGGTCACTCGACGACCCTTTGCTCCAACTTCATCGCTGCTCGGACTCGTTCACCATACCGGTCCCAGCGCACCACAACACTGACCTTGTCGCTCTGTTGACTTCAAACACATCCGGCCAACCCCTGTGTGGAATTCTCTTCATCGTATCAATGATATAGACCTCGTCGGGCATGAGACAGATAAGTCCCTTTCATAATTAAACTTCACACTTCACTCTTTTGCGAGTTTGCCTCTTTCGAGAATCACTCGGAAGCTTCTCCTCATCTTTACCCGAGCTCGACTCGATGAATTGCAAATCATCCATTCAAAACTATATTTCTCGTATTCCGACATGTCCGTTGTCGAAGCCTGTAGTACGCTCGGGGGCTACGCCGCACTCGGGGGCTGCATCTCATTTGGAATGACACTTTCCTGAGTGGTCGAGTACTTCATCACCAGTCAAACCTTCACTTCAACAAGTGCATTCGTTCCGCCACTTTGACAAGTTTTATAATCATCCAGACGCTCTGCGCGCCATCTTAATTCCTACTCGACTCGGTTGTCACGCCGGGTCTTGTTGCGTCATAACCACACTACATCGACCTCATCGCTACATCAGCTTCAAAGCATCCGCTAACTCCTTCAAGACCATTTCAGCCACTTGGATGGACCGCAATCTTCCACACGGCCGCCCGGCGTCACCACTCGGTTGTGCACGTCTTCACCACTCGGCCGCCCCGCGCGTCGTCACTCTGTTGTACACATCATTGCCCCTCGATCGCCCCACGCGTCGCCACTTGGCTGGATATTTAGTCCTACATTCGACCACCTCGCACGTCATCACCACTCGGCCGCCCCGCGCGTCGCCACTCGATTGTGCACATCTTCATCACTCGGCCGCCCCGCGCGTTGCTACTCAGTTGTGGACGTCTTCATCATTCGACCACCTCGCACATCATGACTCGGCCGCCCTACGCATCATCACTCAGTTGTACACATCATCGCCCCTCGGCCGCCTCGCGTGTCACCATCAGTTCGACATGTCTTTACCTCTACACCTCCAACACGGGAAAGACTAAGTTACTCACACTCTGTAGCAAGCTTACCTCCTTCGAGCATCACTCGTGGGCTACGCACGACAGTTGGCCATGTCACCCTCAGGGGTTAGGCCCATTTGGTCAACCTATTGATCACATCAGGAATATTCTTCTGACCATGCATGCTCGGTCCGCTGAAGATCTATAAGTGTAGCACCATCCACTCGGACGATCGCCCAAATCATTACCTGGAGTCATCTTCAGGACCGCAAAAGGCTGAAAACGACGCTCCTCTACGGATACACTTGGACCTTATTCTAGGCTCCGCGTGAGTTTCACAAACTTGGACCGGAGATGGCATATGCTGGTGTTCCCCCGGGATAATGAGTGACCTCTCTCCGGAGAGTCACCTAACACACTAGCCTCACCACTCGGGTTTCATGGCACGTCCACATAGGACCACTAGTCTATCTCCTCCGGGAGACATACGAGTGCCACCAAGTTTTTCCTTGCAGTCAACATACCCCGATCAGTTGGGAAGCACATGTACCCCTACAAATACCCCTTTCCTGCAAAATCTAATGGTCAATATAAGAAGTACTACTAGAACGATTACTCCCTGGAGTGTCAAGCTTTTCTCTACAGTCGGCAGTTTCAAGGCCGAATTCATTCATCGTGCCGAGTGCACAAAGATCACTTGATTGACCCAGTTCCAGATTGAATTTATTTACAGTGCCAAGGGCACGAAGATCAGTCCGATTGACTCAGCTCCAAGCTGAGCTTATTTACCATGCCAAGCGCTTGAAGATCCATCCGATTGATTCAATTTCAAACAAAAATATTTATCGTGTCGACTGCGTGGAGGTTTACCAGGAGACTTAAACCCCCTGCCAGGCTCATCTAGTCCGACAGAGGCTCGGGGACTACACCCAGTGGGTGCACTCAGCGTGCCCCCACTGGAAGAAAACTCAGAAAGAAACATTTTGCTCGATGCAAAACCAGCTCCAGAAATTACTCGACCTCCGATTCAGAGAAGAACAAGTTCGATCAGTACCAGCTAAGAAGATTCTTAGTTCTCTCAGACCCCCGCCGACTACCCGCAGTCGACGGCGGTCTCGGGGACTAAACCCAGTGGGTGCACTTAGCGTGCCCCCACTGGAGTAATCTCCACTCGGTACGGGCTGACCAGTCCGAATGATGAACAACAACAAAAAATACAGGCTCTAAGAGTCCCGCAGACTGCCCGCAGTTGACAACAGTCTCGGGACTACACCCAGTGGGTGCACTCAGCGTGCGCCCACTGGAAGGGTATCCACTCGGAACGCTCCGCCCGGTCCGAGTGGCGGCCAAACAACAAAAAATACACGCTTCGAGCGTGAAGAAATTCCGAGTAATCGCCACTCGATGCGTGGACCAGCTCCAAGTCACTCCCAAAAAATTTGCTATAAGGTGAGTTTAAGGCTCCTCCGTGGACCTGTTTTGAGCCTTCTTCCAGGACTCAAAGCGTGAAACTCATAAGTTTGGATCTAGAGCCGACTCGCATTGACGTTCCTCCGGGATAAGAATAGCATCTCACCGAGAGAGCTGTCCATGCGTCGATCTTGTTGCTTGGATTTAATGACACATCCATACTCTAATCACGAGTTAACCTCTTCCGAGAGATGATCGAATGTCACCAAGTTGCTCCTCGCGGGCACTTACCCCAGATCAGTCGGAAGCGCAGTGCCGGAATCCATTGAGATTTTGTTCAAACCTTGGTTGTCTGAAAGTACGATGACAGCTACCGAGTATTTCCGTAATCACTCGAGCCAAGTTGTGTCTTTCACAAACTCGTTCTGCAAAATCGCAATCGATTCGGGGGCTAATGTTGGGGATACACATAACAGGTAGGCCCACGAAGGGTCGAAATATCATAAAGCATGGGGTCCACACAACACGTGGGTCCAGATAAATTTCATACAGACATACTATCCACTCGGACAAGCAGCATACGATCCACTCGACCAAGCAGTATACCATCCACTCGGATGACAGTTCACCACTCGACCGCTCGACTCACTCAGATATACGAAGACCAACAGGAAACAAAGCAGTCGACATCATTCTCATGGTGAGGGCTTGGTAGTGGGCTGACATTATGTCATTCATGCCCCACTTTGTAACATAGGAGGTGAGGGGGTGGCGCACTCTATATAAGCCACCCCCACCACTAGACTTGGAGGTTCTTTTCTTCCACCTATCTCTCTTTTCGCCATTAGTCTCAGGACTTAGCTCAGGCACGGGATCCGTTCCCTTCTCTCATACATTGTAATCTCCGGATACATATACAGATAAAACAAAGCCTCTCCGGAGCACGAGACGTAGGGTTGTTATCTCCACCTTGAGAGGCCCGAACTCGCTAAAACCACCATGTCACCCATTTGCATCTCGATAGATCATGCTCCGTTATCCTACCCCTCTCTTATTGTCGGAATCGTTCCCACGACAGAGGCCACTAGTGAAACCTATGGCCCCTGGGTCTCTTTCTTATTATATTGCATCTCTTTTATTTACATCGCATCTCGTTTAATATTTTGCAATCTCTACTTTCCCATCTATACAACAAAAATACCAAAAAAAACTACTTTACTATCTCTATTAGATCTCACTTTTTCGAGTGACCATGAAGGGATTGACAACCCCTTTATCACGTTGGTTGCAAGGTTCTTGATTGTTTGTGCAGGTACTAGGTGACTTGTGCATTGTCTCCTACTGGATTGATACATTGGTTCTCAAAAACTGAGGGAAATACTTACGCTACTTTGCTGCATCACCCTTTCCTCTTCAAGGGAAACCAACGCATGCTCAAGAGGTAGCAACTCTCCGGTAGAAACTTTGGGGCACTCTTTGAAGTTCTTTGTGTTGGTTGAATAGATGAATCTGAGATTGTGTGATGCATATCGTATAATCATACCCGCGGATACTTGAGGTGACATTGGAGTATCTAGGTGACATTAGGGTTTTGGTTGGTTTGTGTCTTAAGGTGTTATTTTACTACGAACTCTAGGGCTGTTTGTGACACTTATAGTAATAGCCCAATGGATTGATCGGAAAGAATAACATTGAGGTGGTTTCGTACCCTACAATAATCTCTTCATTTGTTCTCCGCTATTAGTGACTTTGGAGTGACTCTTTGTTGCATGTTGAGGGATTGTTATATGATCTAATTATGTTATCCTTGTTGAGAGAACCTGCACTAGTGAAAGTATGAACCCTAGGCCGTGTTTTGAAGCATTGCAATACCGTTTGTGCTCACTTTTATCATTGGTTACCTTGCTGTTTTTATATTTTCAGATTACAAAAAGCTATATCTACCATCCATATTGCACTTGTATCACCATCTCTTCGCCGAACTAGTGCACCTATACAATTTACCATTGTATTGGGTGTGTTGGGGACACAAGAGACTCTTTGCTATTTGGTTGCAGGGTTGTTTGAGAGGGACCATCTTCATCCTACACCTCTCATGGATTGATAAACCTTAGGTCGTCCACTTGAGGGAAGTTTGCTACTGTCCTACAAACCTCTGCACTTGGAGGCCCAACAACGTCTACAAGAAGAAGGTTGTGTAGTAGACATCAAGCTATTTTCTGGCGCCGTTGCCGGGGAGGTTAGTGCTTGAAGGTATATCTTTAGATTTGCAATCGAATCTTTTAGTTTCTTGTTTTATCACTAGTTTAGTTTATAAAAGAAAACTACATAAAAATTGGAATTGAGGGTGCCTCATATGCTTCATCTTTTTAATATCTTTCGTGAAAATAAGGATTCCGATAATTGTGCCAAAATGTTAGAAGAAGAATGCAATAAAATGTTTGGCATACAATCTTTGAACGATGAGCATGATTGCGATGTGGTTAGTATGAACTCTTTGAATATCCGTAGTACTAATGATGATTGCACTAGTCATGATGAAAATGTCTCTTATAAGCATGTCAGTTTTTGTGGAGTGCATAGAGTTTGCAAGTACACACCAAATAGGGAAGATAGATTTTGCAAGAGGCATAAGTATTTAGAAACTAAATGGTTGCAAGAGAGGCTAGATGCTTGTGCTGAAAATTTAAAATTTCTTTGCCATCCTTGTGAGCTTTGAAATGAACGTGATCATTTAAATCTCCAATCCAAATTGTTTCATGATCGTATCATGTCCAAAAATTGTGATGACTTGACTTCCCTTGCGCATCATAATGAACATAGTTTGCTTGTGGGTTATGAAGAAATGAAATGTATAACTAAGGATATACCAGAATTTTTGTGACGCCCCCGATTCAACCATACACTAATCATACACGCAAATGTGTACGATCAAGATCAGGGACTCAGGGGAAGATATCACAACACAACTCTAGACACAAATTAAAATAATACAAGCTTTATATTACAAGCTAGGGGCCTAGAGGGCTCGAATACATAAGCTCAAAAAGACAAGAGTCAGAGGAAGCAACAATATCTGAGTATAGACATAAGTTGAACAAGTTTGCCTTAAGAAGGCTAGCACAAAAGCAATGCGATCGAATAGGCAAGGCCTCCTGCCTGGTAGCCTCCTAACTACTCCTGGTCGTCGTCGGCCTCCACTTAGCAGTACGCATCGACGGTGGCATCTGGCTCCTGGGCTCCGACATCTGGTTGCATCAACCGAAAAGAAGAAGAAAGGGGGAAAAGGAGGAGCAAAGCAACCGTGAGTACTCATCCAAAGTACTCGCAAGCAAGGATCTACACTACTTATGCATCAGTATTAATGAAATGAGTTGTATCTGTGGACTGGACTGCAGAATGCCAGAAGAGGAGGGGAAAGCCTAGCCTATCAAAGACTAGCATTTTCAAGCAGCTCCAAGCATCTTGCAGCATCAGAAGAGATAAGAGTAGCATAAAGTCAAGTTGTAGTAGTAGTGTTATCAACCTTGGCCAGAGATCCTTCCTCGACTCCCTGCGAGAAGGCAATCCCAGAGCCATACTATCCAGTTATCACCTCAAGTATCCAGTTCTAGTTGTATCGATCGGGATACAACTCCAAGTGTCCGCTACCGTAGGATAGTCTATCGATAGATGTTTTCTTCCCTGCAGGGGTGCACCAACTTACCCACCACGCTCAATTAACTCCGGCCGGACACACTTTCCTGGCTCATGCCCGGCCTCGGCCAAACAATACGTCGCAACCCAACCTAGTCTTAATAGAGAGGTTAGCACGCCGGACTAAATCTATGCCCCCGGGGGTCATGGGCCATCTCCCCGAGAACTGCTGCACGTTGCGTACGCGGCCGGTGAGCAGACCTAGCTACCTCCTTAAAAAGGCGGGAGCTTATGCAGTCCAACCCAGCGCGCGCCACTTAGTCGCTGACGTCTATTAAGCTTCGGCTGATGCATACGACGCAGAACGCCCATACTATGCCCACGTGATGGTTAGTGCTATCAGGCCAGGGGCCCCTCAGATCAAATATCCAAACCGTTAGTGTGTTGGTAGTGCGGTTACGAGCAGAGACTCACGAAAGATGTGACCCCGTCGCCCCGTCTCGAGGACTTGCGGCAAGGGCTAAGAATGCCCAGCGATGCCTCGTATTCAGCTCTCAGGCACCCTCCAGGTCAACCCGTCTCCACATCACTCGCGGGCACCCCTCAGGGTCAACCCACCTTTCCATGTAATAGTTGTAAAGTCCGAATATCCGTGTGTCCAAACATCAAGGGGAAAACCCGAGGAATCACCCCCAGTGAATTCCACTCGATGTAATCATCAAGGTGAACGTAAGAGGAACCACCCTCGAGGTTCACACTTGAGGGGTTGCATGACAGAGTCGTATCGGAAGTGGTTAAGGAGGAAATCACCCTCGATGACCACGACTGAATAGCTACACTACAGAGATCTCATCGGGAGTGATGTATGAGGTTCCACCCTTGGCACTCGATGGTAACTCTGTAGAGTCGAGCAACAAAAGATGCGTGATGTGATGTGAGGTGTCGGGCTCTGGTCGTCGATCATGTTGATCGAGTCATTGATGGTGAAGCAGGGGCAACAAGGACCAGGTGGGGGTCACTGATGGATTACTAACCAACCTATACTAAGCAGTTTAGGATAAGCAGGTAAGGTAACAATAAGCAGGCTATGCATCAGAATAGGAGCGAACAATAACAGTAGCAAAATCTAATGCAAGCATGAGAGAATGGAATGGGCGATATTGGGATGATCAAATGGGGGCTTGCCTGGAAGCTCCGCTGAAAGGGAAGAAGGGTCGTCATTGACATAGTCGAACACAGGGGCAACATCAGTCTCGGGGTCTACCGGAGAGAAGAGGGGAAAACAGTAAATACAGAGCAAACCAGGCATCGCAAGGCATAACATGGCAATACGCAACTCTAGGAGTGTTCTAACGTAGTGCTGCACGATACAGGCGAAGGGGGAATTCAACAGGGAAGGTATTCCCGGTTCCGGACCTATGTCAGACAGATGACCGGAGGGGAAATGTTCCATGTTCAGATAGTTAGAGGCATGTGACAGGTAAACATACCACGTATTCGGATTTGTCTCGTTTTTCTGAGCAACTTTCATGTAGAAAACATTTTCATCTGAGCTATGAATTATTTACTATGATTTTTCAAAAGATTTTAAACATTTCTGGAATTATAGATTTATTTTAATTCAAAAATATTAAATAGCTAAATTGCTATGGGTACACAGAAGTGTACCAGCAATATGCACATGCAGCTGACAGTGGGGTCCATGGTGTGTTGAGTCAGCATGGTCAACAGTCAACTTTGACTGGGTTGTCTGGTCAAAAGGGACAGCAGGGCCCCTTTGTCATTGACTTAGCTAGTTAAACAGATTTAAATTAACTAATCTTGTTCATTAGGCTAATTAAGCAATGTTAATTAGGTTAATTAATTATATTAGTAATCAATTAACTTATTACTTAATTAATATTTTCATTTTATTTTTCTTTCTCGTCCTCTTTTTCTTTGCAACAGGCGGGGGCCCATGGCAATGGCACCGAGCCCGGGGCGGGCGCGCGTAACGGGCGGACGGGTGTGGGCGCTGGCGCCCGCATCCGAGGCCACCAGAGGCGAGGATAGAGGGCGCGGTCGGGGCCCTGGCTTCAGCCGGAGTGGCGCCGGAGCGGACGAATGGGCGAGCTACGAGCGGCGGTGTGGCAGCATGCGCGACTGTGGGCGGCGGGGAGCAGCTCGTTGCGCGCGAGAGGAAAGCGAGGCAGCGCGCGTGGCTGCGGCGCTGGCGGGCAGCGAGGCGCTAGCGACCAGCGCGGACGAAGGCAGCGGCGTGCAACAGAGGCGGCAGCAGACGCAAGGGATCGGCAGGGCGGAGGCGCGGCGACAAGCAGCAAGCAGAGCAAGTGCGGCGGCAGTAGAGCAGCAGCAGGCCGCAGTGGCAAGCGCACAGGTGGGAGCAGATCGGGCGGGCGCGGCCACGGCTCCACAGGGGAGGCATGCGGCGCGGGTGGCTGCGGCAGGGCACGCGCACACACCCTGTGTGCCCGGAGCGCGGGGCGCGCAGCGACGGAAGGAGCTGTGGGCGCAGGCGGCTTTAGCAGCAACAACTGTTGCGAGGCGGGGTGAGCGCGTTCACGCAGCGAGCTGCGGGCGCTCGGCAAAGACTTCTACGTTGAGCTACGAGGAGAAGTGGGCGGAGGGGAAGGGGAGCTCACATCGGAGCGGCAGGGGACGACAGTGGGCTCGGTGAGGGTCGACGACGACGGAATCGTCGGCGAACGGCGTCGGGTCCTAAGTTGAAGGAGGGGTCGATGGCGGAACTCGGGGCCGGTCGAGGTCGCACGGGTTGACGGATAGGACTGAGAGTCCGAGGCCGAGCTCGCGGGCTCGTCGGCGAGGCTAGGGCCGGTCGGTGTCTGCGGTGGAGCGACATGGGGCGGCGATGACGGCGCTCGGCGAGGAGGGATCTGGAGAGGAGGGGAGGGTGCGGGAGAGAGAGCGAGGGGCCAGTGGGGAGGGGCATGTGGGGAGGGGAACCCGAGGGGGCGCTGCGTCGGCGTCCTTATCCACTCGTCAACGCGACCGGCGAGGTGGTCGGGTGGGATCCCTGCCCCTGTAGCGACGCGGCTCAGGGAACAGGAGAAGACGACCGGGGATGGAGTGGGCTGGACCAGTTGGGCTGCTGGTCCGGGTGGCCAAGGCCCAGAGGGGGCACGGGGCTTCTCCTTTTTTTTATAATTTAAAAAGAAATTAACTTACTATTTAGGCCATGGTTTTAATTACTCTAGGGCATTTAAACACTTAGTAGAAATGTTGGTTCACCACCAATATTAACAAATGAAAATTTGCCACAAGATGAACATTTTATTTTAGACATATGAAAACTTTTGAGTTTGACTTGATTTTGAAATTGAATTTGAATGGGTTTGAATCGACGTGAGTTTATCAACGGTAACCATGGTGACGTGGCCTCATTAGCAGAGGGTTACTATAGCTTAATTATCCGGGCATTAAAAATCTCCTCCACTACAAGAAATCTCGTCCCGAGATTTTAGGAGGTGGAGTAAGGGGGAAAGACTCGGGAAGGACGGAGTTCAACACAAGATAGGTACCTGGGAGCTATCTCAGTGAACATGGCATAGAGGCTCCTCTCGAGTCGAAATTAAAGAAAGACGTCTAGAGTTAGGTAAGAAGGTGCAATAGAAGGTTAAACCGGGTAGCAATTGTTCGTTTCCTGAAACAGAGGGTGAAAGGGGTTCAGAGCAATGGGAATAAGTATTTCGTCTGATACCAGAATATATCACTAGGAAGGTGGCTCGTGATTTACATACGAAGCCAAGTGCGAAGAATATTTTGGAGTCAAGGTTGTACAGGAGAGTCAGGTTTCGATCATGTAAAACTGTGGGTTATGGGCCCTGTCGGTGTCAAAACCGGCAGATCTTGGGTAGGGGGTCCCGAACTATGCGTCTAAGGTGGATGGTAACAGGAGGCGGGGGACACAATGTTTACCTAGGTTCGGGCCCTCTCGATGGAGGTAATACCCTACTTCCTGCTTGATTGATCTTGATGATATGAGTATTACAAGAGTTGATCTACCATGAGATCGTAGAGGCTAAACCCTAGAAGCTAGCCTATGATTATGATTGTTCTTGTCCTACGGACTAAACCCTCCGGTTTATCTAGACACCGGAGGGGGCTAGGGTTACACACAGTCGGTTACAAGGGAGGAGATCTACATATCCGAATTGCCAAGCTTGCCTTCCACGCAAAGGAGAGTCCCACCCGGACACGGGACGAAGTCTTCAATCTTGTATCTTCATAGTCCAACAGTCCGGCCAAAGGATATAGTCCGGCTGTCCGAGGACCCCTAATCCAGACTCTCTCAAGAGTCACGAACCAGGCTTCAATGACGATGAGTCCGCGCGCAGATTGTCTTCGCATTGCAAGGCGGGTTCTTCCTCCGAATACTACATAGAAGATTTTGAACACAAGGATAGTGTCCGGCTCTGCAAAAAAAATTCCACATACCACCATAGAGAGTATAATATTTCCACAAATCTAATCTGCTGACAACTTTTCATAACGTGACATCACGCCACAACCCGGTCATTATTCGGACCGTTTTTGTCAACCAACTACTGCACATATTGCGAGGCGGTTTTCTTGGCACGTCTTGTCGAAGCAGAGATCGTGTCCCCTTATCACGGGATTCTCATCAATACGGGTGTGGGTAACCCAACTCCGCCATCAATTACGGCGCTTGGGGAATAAGCGAGTTTACCAGGCAGGTGAGGAGACGCACAGTTTCCTCCGCCCTTATAAAGGGACAAGGACTCCTCCTTTGTACCCACGCCTTCTTCTTCCCTGCCCATCCATTCTCGCACACTCGAGCTCCAGCGCCCAAGTTCGCATCTTCTCCGCAAAATCACTCCAAACACGTCCGGAGCGGGAGGCAAGTGGATGGCCTCCTCTGTTACGGAGGAGAACATTACGAAGCTCCGGGAAGCCGGATCCCTGGCTGCAGATATCGCGCACCGGCTCGCAGATGTGGAGCAGATCGTCCCCACCCCCGAACCTCAAGAAAGGGTCGTGTTCCTTACCCATTTCGTCCACGGAAGGGTTTCCCCTCCACCCATTTGTCCGCGGGCTCATGTTCTACTACGGGCTGGACTTCCATGATCTGGCCCCCAATTTTCATCCTCAACATCTTGCTACGTCTTGAGCTTGCGTTGGTTTTCCTCGAAGAGGAGAGGGTGATGCAGCAAGTGTAGCATAAGTATTTCCCTCAGTTTTGAGAACCAAGGTATCAATCTAGTAGGAGGCTCGTCAAAAGTCCCATGCACCTACACAAACAAACTGAGAACTCGCAACCAACGCAATAAAGGGGTTGTCAATCCCTTCACGGCCACTTGCGAAAGTGAGATCTAATAAAGATAGTATGATAAGATAAATATATTTTTGGTATTTTATAATATAGATGCAAAAAGTAAAGATGCAAATAAAAGTAGATTGGGAGTAAATATGATAAGAGATAGACCCGGGGGCCATAGGTTTCACTAGTGGCTTCTCTCAAGATAGCATAAGTATTACGGTAGGTGAACAAATTACTGTCGAGCAATTGATATAAAAGCGCATAGTTATGAGATTATCTAGGCATGATCATGTATATAGGCATCACTTCCATAACAAGTAGACCGACTCCTGCCTGTATCTACTACTATTACTCCACACATCGACTGCTATCCAGCATGCATCTAGAGTATTAAGTTCATAAGAACAGAGTAACGCATTAAGCAAGATGACATGATGTAGAGGGATGAACTCATGCAATATGATATAAGCCCCATCTTGTTATCCTCGATGGCAACAATACAATACATGCCTTGCAACCCTTTCTGTCACTGGGTAAGGGCACCGCAAGATTGAACCCAAAGCTAAGCACTTCTCCCATGGCAAGAAAGACCAATCTAGTAGGCCAAACTAAACTGATAATTCAAAGAGACTTGCAAAGATAACTCAATCATACATAAAAGAATTCAGAGAAGATTCAAATATTATTCATAGATAAACTTGATCATAAACCCACAATTCATCGGATCTCGACAAACACAACGCAAAAATAGATTACATCGAATAGATTTCCACAAGAGAGGGGGAGAACATTGTATTGAGATCCAAAAAGAGAGAAGAAGCCATCTAGCTAATAACTATGGACCTGTAGGTATGTGGTAAACTACTCACAACTCATCGGAGGGGCAAGGATGTTGATGTAGAAGCCCTCCGTGGTTGATTCCCCCTCCGGCAGAGTGTCGGCGAAGGCTCCAAGATGGGATCTCGTGGATACAGAAGGTTACGGCGGTGGAAATTGTGTTTCGTGGTGCTCCTGGATGTTTTCGGGGTACATAGGTATATATAGGAGGAAGAAGTACGTCGGTGGCTGCCCGAGGGGCCCACGAGACAGGGGGCGCGCCCTATAGGGGGGGGGGGCGCCCTCCTATCTTGTGGCTTCCTCGGAAGCTTCTTGACTTGCACTCCAAGTCCTCTGGATCACGTTTGTTCCAAAAATCACGCTCCCGGAGGTTTCATTCCGTTTGGGCTCCGTTTGATATTCCTTTTCTTCGAAATACTGAAATAGGCAAAAAAACAACAATATGGGCTGGGCCTCCGGTTAGTAGGTTAGTCCCAAAAATGATATAAATGTGTAAAATAAAGTCCATAAACATCCAAAAGGGGTAATATAATAGCATGGAACAATCAAAAATTATTGATACGTTGGAGACGTATCACATCTCGGCGTTTATCGTCGTGTGCGAGGCCTTCCTCCGCATCAAGCCCACTTCAGCCTGTGGCTGAAGACCTTCAATGTTAAACCGAAAGTGGTGGTCGGCCAGCAAGCGGAGGGCGGAGGCGCTTGGTGGTCAAAATGCCCAACGTCACCTGGCTTGAAGGCTCCTATGTGGAGATCGTAAAGGGGTGGCAATCGGGGTGGTTCTACATCACCGAGCCGCGCGACACCAACTAGGTGGCGGCCCCCAAATTTCGATCCGGAATCCCCATGCGGCTCACCTCCTGGAAAGAGAAGGGCATATCCTGGGGTTCATCGGTGGAGCTGACCGGACTCCAGACCTGCGTCAAAAACATGATAAGCAAGAAAATCAAGCTTGTCAACATGGTCCAGGTTATGCTCTTCCGCCGGATCCGGCCGTGTCAAAGACGGGCATTCAATTTGTGGGAGTTCGACTCGGCTAAGCACCAGACGCTGCGAGAGCTCTTCGACACGACACACCAAGACATCTGGAACGTGCTGCTCAAGTCTGCCGAGGTACCTCCTCCCCTTACCGAGGATTGCGGACTTAGTGCAAAGCGCCTCGCCAATCCGGTAAGATTCTTATATCTCATAGGATGTTTTCTTTCCCTAGTATAATGATGTGAAGGATCTGAGCCTTCATTCCATTTAACAGGACTGGGTCGCGACAACGGAGCGGATCGATTATCCAGCCCCGCTGCCCGAAGATCTAGTAGATGCTCTCTTAACGGAGAAGCTCGTTCCAGCGCCTTATGAGGCGCCGGAGAAGAAGGCCAAGAAGAAGGCCACGGGGACCAGGAAAGGTCTCCGGCGCAAGGTTATATCGGACTCATCATCCGAAAACACCGAGGCGCACTCCTCCCACGAAAACGAGGAGGAGGAAGAGGAAAGTTCTCCCCCCCCCCCCAGCCGGGGAGACAAGAAAAGGAAGGCCGCCCCGTCTAGGGAGGCCGAAGGGTCCAAGAAGGGAAGGAATCTCCTTCCGGACTGTTCCACGGCGGCCGCTTTTAGCGACGAAGAGTGGTTACCCGGGGACAAGCCCCTGGCGAAGTCGTAAGTATCCGGATACCATGGCAGTTCTTGGTATGCTTTATTTTATTGCTTCTTATCACGCCGAACATGATTATGCAGTCCATCCCGAGCTCATATCGACGTATCTTCTTTGGATGGTTCTTTGGGCCCGTCGGATATGAACATCGATTCACTCCCGAGCGACTCCTCCCCCCGCTCTACGGACGACGCCGAGGTGTTGTCTCAAAGGGCATTGAACCGAGGGGAGACAGTTCCGGAGGCGCCCCAAGGCGACATTCCAGACGCTGGGCGCATTGGGAGCAAGATTCCCATTGGCTCAAATGACGGGGGCAGCAAGTTTGGCCCCATTCGAATACTGCACCGGAACCTAGACTGGTTCCAGACTCTGCCAGGCGACCCCTCGCTAAGAGGGGCAAGCCGTCCGTCCCGATGGCCTCTGTCCATCCAGAGGCATCGGACAACTTGCTGGAAGCGCTTCGCGGTGCTTCCATTGATGAAGAGCACCACACTATAATGAGTGCGGTGGTCGAGAAGGTTTAGTCCGCCAAAAGCGGGCTGACTGAAGCCTGTGCCAGCCTCCTAACAGGCTTTGAGGTTAGCAATCAAGTTATAAGAAAATGTTACAGCATAGACAATAGCCCCTGATGCTCTGTTTGGCATTCGCAAAGAAAAGCCGAACAGAGGATCAAATAATAATCGCAGGAGTCTAATCAGAATTTGTCTTTGTGAATAAGCAGGCTTCACTGCTGGCCGCTGCCGCTCGTACTGCGGGAGGTCGCCACACTGAAGAGGGACCTTGAGCGGTCCAAGGAAGAGCTCGGCCTTACCAAGAGGCATCTCGAAGAGAACAAAGCTAAGTGATACCCCGTCTGTATATTGGTAAAGAAAAATGTGGTTTTTGAGTAATAGGATCATCATGAATTCTGCTAGGGGCCACGACCGAAGTGGCGGCCCTGAAGAAGGCGCTGCCCGAGGCCGAAGACAAAGTGGCCAAGGAGCGCATTGAGCGAGAGAAGCAAGAGGCCCGAGTCGGCGAGGTGCAGCAAGAGCTCCAGGCTCTCGTCAAGAAATACGAGTCCTTGGAGCGTGACTCTAAGACGCAAGGGTCCGAGCTTGCGAAGGCCCTCGAGAACGCACAAAATGCCAAGGCCGAAGCCCAAAAGGCTCTCCAGGAAATTGAGGCGATCAAGAAGATAGCGGCGGGTAAGGCATTCATTATGCAAAGCAAGCATGTGAAGGAAACTTTTCTTTTACTTACCTGAATTCGGAGCTCTCCAGGAGCGTTCGCAGATCTACCCAGCAGTGTATCGGCTGCCGCGGAGTTCTACTGGGCCAAGGAAGGGAGCTCAACGGAGAACTTGTTCTGGTCTCAGTATACTGGGACCGAACATCCGATGCCTTTGAGCGACCAATTGAAGCAACTGATCAAGCTTCACAAGGCGGCCGAACTGGCCATTAAGGGCCTTATAGTCCGGATGTGGCCTGGCGAGCCCCTGCCTTGTAGCTACTTCGATCTGGTAAGGCGGCTTGTGAACGCCTGCCCATGGTTTGAAGTCATAAAGCGGTCCGTCTGCATTGAGGGTGCGCACAGGGCCTTTGCCCGGGTGAAGGAGGGGCCGCCGGAGGGCAAGGAGCATCGCCACCCCGAAAAGTATTATGACAGTGTCCTGAAGGGTGCTCGCCTTGTGGCAGAGGAATGTGCTAAGGATGTAATATTTGAATGAATGTACTCATGTGATCCTGTAATATGAAACCAGTTCATGTGCGCTATATAACGCTTGCTAATTTAAAATATTACCTTCTGTGCAGCCGTTTATAAAATTTGAGAGTTGGCGAGTCGTCGGCTTCTGCCCCCATGTAACTAGTACTGAGGTGTTCGGGATAAACCTGGCCACTCTTTATCCCAATATTGGGTCCTTCGAAGGAGGTGTTCAGCACAACGAACCAGGCAATCAGACTATAAAGCTTTATCACTCTCACTTAGCCATAGAAGTTTACAATTTTAAATTTTGGCGAAGCCCCTAGTATTCGGAAGGCCGAACTTGGGGCGCTATGTACGCCTAAATCGGACAAGGTCGACTCCTCGCTCGAAGCGGAAAAAATCTTTAAAGATTTGGGACCTCTCGAACAGCGACCAGCTCTTGCCTCAGTTTTCGGCTTTCTCTACTGAGGTGTTCATCTGGAAGAACCGGGACACAATCACAGTAGTTCTCCCAACGCTACCTTAGCCGATATAGCGGAACGTAAGGTACCAAAACATGGGAGCCGGGCAAACCCAACTATTGACCCAAGACATGATTTGGAGCTGATGCATATAATGATATAAGTTCGGGGTGCCGCACTGTCGAAAGTGTTCGGGCTTTTCATGCCATGTTATTGGGTACACCGAAGCCCCTGGCGCACTAGTCGTATCAGAATGTACGGGTGCAATTTGTCGGAAATAAGCAGACAAGGAAAAAAGGAGATGCAATAATAAGCTAACGCTATACATTGTTATTTAAATGATACGTTAAAGCGTAAGTATACAAGTAGTGCAATAAGAAAAAAATAGGACTATTTGACATGTCCTATCCAAGGGCAAGCTGCGTATGGGTATGTAAACCAGGTATACGATTGTTATCAGAGACCACCTGAGGATTCCCTTGTACGTCAAAGCTTCTAGCTTCCTTGGTGTTTCCTTCCCATGACGAGTTCGACAATCAGACGATCGGAGAGGGCCTTCAGAGAATAGAGGCCTGGAAGGAAGAAAATGTTAAAGGTATACAGGTCCTGAAGTGGTTGAGCTGCATTATGGGCCGTGCCATGATCGTGCCTTCGCCTGTGCCCATGGTATCTTGAGTTCGTAATTATGTACGCGCGGCGTAAATTTCGCCGCTTCACTTGGGCTGGGACGGAGGCCGAATTGCTAGGAGAGCTCTAAACGTGCCTGGCGATCCTCTTGCAGGGTACTCCAGACTCGCTTGAAGGTGTCCGGGGTCTTTTTCGCTGAATTGGCGGTTTGCCTCATAAGGCTGCTTTGTGCTTCGCTATGAGGGCGCAGGTGCTCCTCCGCGCTTGCGAAGCGGCTTCTGTGTTTCCATTAACTGTTATAACCCCGCGAGGTCCTGGCATTTTGAGCTTGAGGTATGCATAATGCAGTACCGCATTGAATCTAGCAAATGCGGTTTGTCCGAGTAGTGCGTGATAGCCACTACGGAAGGGGACGATATCGAAGATTAATTCCTCGCTTCGGAAGTTGTCCAGAGATCCGAAGACCACTTCCAATGTGATTGAGCCCGTGCAACAAGCCTCTACACCTGGTATGACACCTTTGAAAGTGGTTTTTGTGGGTTTGATCCTTGAGGGGTCTATACCCATTTTGCGCAATGTATCCTGATAGAGCAGGTTCAGGATGCTGCCACCGTCCATAAGGACTCGAGTGAGGTGAAATCCGTCGATGATGGGATCAAGGACTAACGCGGCGGAACCACCATGACGGATACTAGTGGGGTGGTCCCTACGATCGAAGGTGATCGGACAAGAAGACCATGGGTTGAACATTGGGGCGTCTGGCTCGATCGCATATATGTCCCTCAGTGCACGCTTCCGCTCCCACTTGGGAATATGGGTTGCGTATATCATGTTTACCGTTTTCACTTGGGGAGGAAATTTCTTCTGTCCTCCTGTGTTCGGCGGCCGGGGCTCCTCCTCGTCCTCGCTATGCAGCCCCTTTTCCTTGTTTTCGGAATTCAACTTGCTGGCCTGTTTGAACACCCAGCATTCTCTGTTGGTGTGGTTGGCTGTTTTGTCGGGGGTGCCGTGAATTTGACACGAGCGATCGAGTATGCGGTCCAAACTGGACGAGCCGGGATTGCTTCTTTTGAATGGCTTTTTTCGCTGATCGGATTGAGAGCCACTGAATCCGGCATTAACTGTCGTGTCTTCGGTGTTGTCACCGTTGTTTTGGCGCTTGTGTCTGTTGCGCCATGGCCTGCCGTTGCTATCTTTGGCAACTGAATTGCCAGGTTCTCTCGATGTGTTATTGCTGCGAGCCAGCCAGCTGTCCTCGCCCGCACAAAAGCGGGTCATGAGTGTCATGAGGGCTGCCATGGACTTTGATTTTTCTTGGCTGAGGTGTCGGGCGAGCCACTCGTCGCGGATGTTATGCTTAAATGCCGCTAAGGCCTCGGCATCCGGACAGTCGACAATTTGGTTCTTCTTAGTTAGGAACCGAGTCCAGAATTTCCTGGCTGATTCCCCTGGCTGTTGAGTTATATGACTCAAGTCATCGGCATCCGGTGGTCGCACATAAGTACCCTGGAAGTTGTCAAGGAATGCGTCCGCCAAATTCTCCCAACTGCCAATGGAGTTTGCCGCCAGGCTATTGAGCCAATGACGAGCAGGTCCTTTGAGTTTTAATGGGAGGTACTTGACTGCATGTAGATCGTTGCTGCGGGCCATGTGAATGTGGAGGCGAAATCTTCAATCCACACCGTGGGGTCTGTTGTACCATCATATGATTCGATGTTTACGGGTTTAAAACCTTCCGGGAATTCATGATCCATTACTTCATCAGTGAAGCATATGGGGTGTGCGGCGCCTCTGTGCCGGGCTATATCACGACGCAGTTCATATGAGTCTTGTCTGTTGTATTCGGCCCGGCCGGATTTGCTTTTAGTATATCTGGCATGACGGTCGTCGTCACGTGTTGGGGCGCGCCCCCGTGATCCGTAGATCGATCTTGCATGTCCTGCTTTGTTTTCCAATATATCTCGCAGGTCCTGCGTGTTACCCCGGGCCTTGGTATTTTTGTTCGACCGGCGACGGGGTGCGGGCTGGAATTCGGCCTGATATGCCGCTTTGTCTCGGCCATGAGGTGGCCGGTCAGCCGCATCATACGCTGGAGGCGTAGGCTTTAATGCTTCCTCCTTGAGTTGGGGTAGCAACCTGCGCTTGGGGTAACTTTTGGTTGGGCGCTCGAGTTCATATTCCTCGGCCGCTAGGACCTCAGTCCATCTATCCGCTAGCAGATCTTGGTCAGCTTTAAGCTGCTGTTGCTTTTTCTTTAGGCTTTTTGCTGTGGCTATAAGCCGGCGCTGGAAGCCCTCCTGTTCGACGGGATCCTCAGGCACGATAAATTCTTCGTCGCCGAGGCTCACCTCGTCTTCGGAGAGAGGCATGTAATTGTTATGCTCTAATTTTCCGTCTGCTGCCTGTTCCTTAGGGCTAGCTTGCCCATCCTCCCACTCGAGGTCTGGCTGGAGGGGATTGTCTTCGTCTTCGGCACTATCCACAGCATTATTGTTTCTTGTGCGGGTATCGCTGCTTTTGCTATGGCGGGACTTAGAGCGGCGCCGCTGACGCCGGTTCTTGGATTGCTTCTTGGAGGGATTATCCTCCTATGCCTTATCGCCATCGCCTTCTTTGGGGGTGTTCACCATGTATATATCATATGATGAGGTGGCAGTCCAGTGCCCTGTGGGCGGTGGTTCCTGTTCGTCTCCTGCATCATCGTCCATACCGTCGATGTCTTCGGAGCCGAAATCGAGCATGTCGGTTAAGTCGTCGACAGTGGCTATTAAGTGGGTGGTGGGTGGGGAACGAATTTCTTCGTCGTCCGCTTCCCACTCGAGCCGGACATAGTTCGGCCAAGGGTCTCCAGACAAGGAGAGAGACTTTAATGAATTTAGCACGTCGCCCAGGGGCGAGTGCTGAAAGATATCCATGGAGGAAAACTCCATGATCGGTGCCCAATCAGATTCGATAGGCACCGACGCAGCCGGTTCGGTGCACGTGGCCGGGGACGAATCCAAGAGTCCGGCGACACAGGTCTCATGGGAGGTGAAGTCAGTATTCAGATCTATAGCCACGGAGTGTGCGGCCTCTGACGCGGGGTCCATCCACCAATCCTCGGACGGCGCAGTCGGTTCCGGATCAAGGGCCGGAGTAAACAAAGGCGTGATCTCCCGAACACCGTCCGATGGCAAAGCTAAGTCATGCTCGTCGTGACTGTGCGGCACACCTGACATGGGCTCGAATCCGTCAAAGATCAAGTCTCCGCGGATGTCGGCGGTATAATTTAAGCTTCCAAACCTGACCTGATGGCCAGGGGCGTAGCTTTCGATCTGCTCCAGATGGCCAAGCGAGTTGGCCCGCAGTGCGAAACCGCCGAATACGAAGATCTGTCCAGGGGGAAAACCTCACCCTGGATCGCATTGTTGCTTATGATTGAAGGAGCCATCAAGCCTTGCGTTGAAGGCACAGCGGAACTCTCAATGAAAGCATCAATGCCGGTGTCAAAACTGGCGGATCTCGGGTAGGGTGTCCCGAACTGTGCGTCTAAGGCGGATGGTAACAGGAGGCGGGGGACACAATGTTTACCCAGGTCCGGGCCCTCTCGATGGAGGTAATACCCTACTTCCTGCTTGATTGATCTTGATGATATGAGTATTACAAGATTTGATCTACCATGAGATCGTAGAGGCTAAACCCTAGAAGCTAGCCTATGATTATGATTGTTCTTGTCCTACGGACTAAACCCTCCGGTTTATATAGACACCGGAGGGGGCTAGGGTTACACAGAGTCTGTTACAATGAACTACAAATCCGAATTGCCAAGCTTGCCTACCACGCAAAGGAGAGTCCCACCCGTACACGGGACGAAGTCTTCAATATTGTATCTTCATAGTCCAATAGTCCGACCAAAGGATATAGTCCGGCTGTCCGAGGACCCCCTAATCCAGGACTCCCTCAGGCCCACCATGTGGGTTAAAAGCAGGAAGGCGCTAACATTTTGCATGGATATGATAGCAAGGCAGGTCAGAGGATACCTTGTCAGTTATGTCGGTAACAACGTTGGTACCAAGGGCGAGGGACCAGGAGAACCATTTTCCTACTCGCAAGGCGAGGCGGACCAATAGGCAAAGTTCTCGCCCATCGGTGGCTACCGGAATGTCATCAACAATAGTAACAGGGTTATACTTGATAGGGTGGTGCACCGAGGTGTTTACATAAGCAGGGAGTTATTACTGCTTATATCATAAAGATCACAAGAAAGGTTAAATAAAACAATGGAAGAAAAAGGTGATTATTAATTTCATCAGAGCAATGGAAAGGAAAATTTGTTTAAATACAAATATCAGGAGTATATCCTTCCCAAGGACAAGCAGAGGATGACATCCATGATATGATAGTAAGTAAGTTACCATTTAGGTAAAGGGGAGAGGAAATTCATGACATTACCCCTACAACGGTGTTTGGATAAGTGATCAAGAAACATTTAGCATTGCGCCTCCAATGTTCTTAATGATGTTCGGAGTACCACAGCCATGCTTCGGGATAGCATTGACATGGTCATAAGGTAAAGGTCAGACCTTGGGAACACAAAGGATCCATCAGGAATTTCTAAAACTACTCATCCAATTTTATTAGGAAAAAGATGAGGATGAGGCCAATGGGTTCAGCTGCAATCCATCGACATGTCAAAAAGGATGTATTTCCAAAATTATATGAACGAATTTGTGTTGGGGTGAAGGGAAAATGTTGCCGATGATAACACAAATCATCGAGGGGCAAGGATGGTACTTCTCATCATGAATTCATTTAATATCCTGGAAGAGCTCAGAATGTTGATGATGATCACGACACATTTGTCGAGAGATTTCATGAAGATGTAATCGATTTGCGATGACATCAAGTCAGGAATGATGAAGTGAAAGGTTATTGGGACCACGGGTACGACACAAACTCGAAACCAAGCTTGCTGTTCAAGGAGAAATGATATGACGAGGAAGAGCGACGCAAGGTTAGCTTGTCGTAGAAGATTGTGCTCCGGGAAGAAGGTCCGGGTAGCACAGTTAAAAATTTAGCACGATAATGATATAGACGATCGGGCTAGGAATGACTTGAAGGATTATTAAACTCGTAAGCAACGAAAATTACTTAGAGTTATTGAATCGGATTGCGGAATCGATTCACTTATCGGTGCTCTCAGTTGACAATCAACCCACAACCGGTGGAAAATTGGAATCAGCGAGAAATAATAGTTGAGGAAGAACTTATAAGAAGTTATGTAGTCCCATGATATTCTTGAGATAACATAGGGTAATACTCGAAGGAAGATCAAAATAGAGGTTATAGAGATACATTGATCTATAGAAGACAAGTGCTTTAACTTGTCTGAGAAATGGAATCAGGGAGAAAATATGGTCGGAACCACGATTGCAAAAGACCAAATTCCAGATATAAGATGAAGTTATACCAAGGTGACAATTAATTTTAAGAGAAGCTTCCATGATAAGATCTACATTGTTTCCATGGGCATGAACACAAAATTCAAGGTCGACTCCCATTTCTACAATGCACAACCTTTCATTCACTCCTTGTTTTCGAAGAAATTGTAGTGCAGAAGATTTATCTGGCGAAGTACCAGAAGAGTAAGACTCGTGAGAACTCTCGGGTTCACACGGATTATGAAAGGCATAAATTCAACCCATCGGGGCATTTTTACGAATCTATACAAAAATCAAGAAAGCAAAAGATACGAGTTCGAAAGCAGAGTATCAAAGTCAAAGCAGATGATACAATTTACCGAAGGTATTATGTATCAGGGAAAAACTCACAAGACTTTGGATGTGAAGGACACTATCGGATAACAACCCAGCAATGGATCTGGCGATTCACGACACAGTTGATGTGAGTATCGGTAATCAATTAGATGAAGAAGGGGATGCAAACACATCGTCTTACAGAAACGTCTGAATGATTTGATGCTTGGGTACAAAGGAATTATGATTTCAAGACGAAGGATCAGAAGCAGAGACTCTGATCAAAAGATGAGTAAGTTAAATAGACTTAGAGGTGTACCCGATCAAATCTGGAGTGGGCAAGAACCAACTCATATCTGGAAGGATGCCTGAGCCAGAAAGAAAATTCCAAGGATTAATTGATGATTGCGAGTATTCGCACACACGCTGAATCCGTAGGAACAGAATGACCATCACAAAGAATTTTAAAAATATTGCTAGACATATGGAATTAATCCTAATGCAAGCAGGCAAGGAGAATCAAGAGCAATAGGTTGCAGAGGATTTTGAAAGATCAGATAGCATTTTCAGGTATTTTGGAAAGCATATGAACAACTGGGGACGAACGAACCCTGGTTAAGTGAATTATCCGCAGTGTGAAAAGAAGCTGCAAAGCAGAAGGCACAAAGGATTCTCGGAACAACGGAGAGTACTAGGGGTATCTTGTAATAATAGGAGTAATTGGGGATGAAGGTACAAGCGGCAAGGATGTTATTCACGGCGATTAACGGTGGTCAGGAACTGGAAGGCAGTAGGCATAGTGTCTCGAGAAACATCGAGGAGTATCTGCAGAATCTTCTGGCGAAACAAGCAACCATCGATAATGTCGGGGCTCTCCGGGAAGAAGTGGCTACGAGAGCCTAATGTGAGAGTTAGTAAAATGTTTAACCCGAATAGATGAGAGATCAGAGTCCCAGAGTATAGACGAGGAATAAAAGATCCTAGTACCACGCAATGGCGACGTGGGCCCGTAAGCCACACATCCAAGTTAGTACAAGTTTTTTGTAGTGATTAGACTCGACTTCAGTCAAGGAGTTCGAAAGGGGGGGTTCCTATAGGCAGTCGACTCTGGTACCAACTTGTGACGCCCCCGATTCAACCATACACTAATCATACACGCAAATGTGTACGATCAAGATCAGGGACTCACGGGAAGATATCACAGCACAACTCTAGACACAAATTAAAATAATACAAGCTTTATATTACAAGCCAGGGGCCTCGTGGGCTCGAATACATAAGCTCGACAACACAAGAGTCAGCGGAAGCAACACTATCTGAGTACAGACATAAGTTGAACAAGTTTGCCTTAAGAAGGCCAGCACAAAAGCAAGACGATCGAAGAGGCAAGGCCTCCTGCCTGGGAGCCTCCTAACTACTCCTAGTCGTCGGCGGCCTCCATGTAGTAGTAGGCATCGGCGGTGGCATCTAGCTCCTGGGCTCCGACATCTGGTTGCATCAACCGAAAAAGAAGAAGAAAGGGGGAAAAGGGGGAGCAAAGCAACCGTGAGTACTCATCCAAAGTACTCGTAAGCAAGGATCTACACTACATATGCATCGGTATCAATGAAATGAGTTGTATCTGTGGACTGGACTATAGAATGCCAGAAGAGGAGGGGAAAGCCTAGCCTATCAAAGACTAGCATTTTCAACCAGCTCCAAGCATCTTGCAGCATCGGAAGAGATAAGAGTAGCATAAAGTCAAGTAGTAGTAGTGTTATCAACCTCGGCCAGAGATCCTTTCTCGACTCCCTGCGAGAAAGCAATCCCAGAGCGATACTATCCAGTTATCACCTCAAGTATCCACTTCTAGTTTTATCGATCGGGATACAACTCCAAGTGTCCGTTACCATAGGACAGGCTATCGATAGATGTTTTCTTCCCTGCAGGGGTGCACCAACTTACCCACCACGCTCGATTAACTCCGACCGACACACTTTCCTGGGTCATGCCCGGCCTCGGCCAAAAAATACGCCGCAACCCGACCTAGGCTTAATACAGAGGTCAGCACGTCGGACTAAACCTATGCCCCAAGGGGTCATGGGCCATCGCCCCAGGAACTCCTGCACGTCGCGTACGCGTCCGGTGAGCAGACCTAGCTACCTCCTTAAAAAGGCAGGAGCTTACGCAGTCCAACCCGGCGTGCGCCGCTCATTCGCTGACGTCTATTAAGCTTCGGCTGATGCATACGACGCAGAACACCCATACTATGCCCACGTGATGGTTAGTGCTATCAGGCCAGGGGCCCCTCAGATCAAATATCCAAACCGTTAGTGTGTTGGTAGTGCGGTTACGAGTAGAGACTCACGAAAGATGTGACCCCGTCGCCCCGTCTCGAGGACTTGCGGCAAGGGCTAAGAATGCCCAGCGACGCCTCGTATTTAGCTGTCAGGCCCCCTCCAGGTCAACCCGTCTCCACATCACTCGCGGGTACCCCTCAGGGTCGACCCACCTTTCCATGTAACAGTTGTAAAGTCCAAGTATCCGTGTGTCCAAACATCAAGGGGAAAACCTGAGGAATCACCCCCGGTGAATTCCACTCGATGTAATCATCAAGGTGAACGTAAGAGGAATCACCCTCGAGGTGCACACTTGAGGGGCTGCACGACAAAGTTGTATCGGAAGTGGTTAAGGAGGAAGTCACCCTTGATGACCACGATCGAATAACTACACTACAGAGATCTCATCAGGAGTGATGTATGAGGTTCCACCCTCGGTACTCGATGGTAACTCTGCAGAGTCAAGCAACAAAAGAGGCATGATGTGATGTGAGGTGTCGGGCTCTGGTCGTCGATCACGTTGATCGATTCATCGTTGATGAAGCAGGGGCAACAAGGACCAGGTGGGGGTCACTGATGGATCACTAACAAACCTATACTAAGCAGTTTAGGATAAGCAGGTAAGGTAACAATAAGGAGGTTACAAAAGCAGGCTATGCATCCGAATAGGAGCAAACAATAACAATAGCAAAATCTAATGCAAGCATGAGAGAATGGAATGGGCGATGTCGGGATGATCAAAGGGGGGGCTTTCCTGGAAGCTCCGTTGAAAGGGAAGAAGGGTCGCCGTCGACGTAGTCGAACACATGGGCAACATCAGTCTCGGGGTCTACCGGAGAGAAGAGGAGGAAGAAACAGTAAATACAGAGCAAACAAGGCATCACAAGGCATAACATGGCAATACATAGTGCTAGGAGTGTTCTAACATAGTGCCGCATCGACAGTGAAGGGGAATTCAGCCGAAGGTATTCCTGTTCCGACCATGTCGAGACGTGATGACCGGAGGGGGAATGTTCCATGTTTAGATAGTTTGTGGCATCTGACAGGTAAACGGACAGCTTATTCGGATTTGTCTCGTTTTTCTGAGCAACTTTCATGTACAAAACATTTTCGTCCGAGCTACGGATTATTTACTATGATTTTTCAAAAGATTTTAAACATATCTAGAATTACCGATTTATTTTAATTCGGAAATATTAAATAACTAAATTGCTATGGGTACACAGAAGTGTACCAGCAATATGCACATGCAGCTGACAGTGGGGTCCATGGTTTGCTGAGTCAGCATGGTCAACAGTCAACTTTGACTGGGTTGTTTGGTCAAAAGGGACAGCGGGGCCCCTTTGTAATTGACTTAGCTAGTTAAACAGATTTAAATTAACTAATCATGTTCATTAGGCTAGTTAAGCAATGTTAATTAGGTTTATTAATTATATTATTAATTAATTAACTCATCAATTAATTAATATTTTCATTTTATTTTCTTTCTCGTTCTCTTTTTGTTTGCAATGGCGGGGGGGCCTCACCGGCAAAGGGTACCAGCCAGCCGCCGGCAGAAGCGTGTTAACGGGCGACGGTGTGGCGCTGGCGCCCGCACCCGAGGCCACCAGAGGCGAGGCCAGAGGGCGCGGCGGGCCTTGGATTCGGCCGGAGTGGCGCCGGAGCGGACGAAGGGGCGAGCTGTGAGCGGCGGTGGCAGAAAGCGTGGCTGTGGGCGGCGGCGGCAGCGCTCAGCGTGCGAGAGGATAGCGAGATAGCGCCGCGCTTTCTGCGGCGCAGCGGGCGGCGCAGGCACCGCGACCAGGGCGACGAAGGCAGCGGCGCATAAATGTGTAGGCGGCAGCGAACAAAGGATCGGCGAATGGCGCGCGGCGACAAGCAACAGCAAGCAGCAAGGCACGGGCGAGAGAGCAAGAAGTCCGCAGCGGCAGGCGCACATGGGGGAGGGGGAGCGCAGATCGGGCGGGCACGGCCACGGCTCCACAGGGGAGGCGTGCGGCACGGGTGGCTGCGGCAGGGCACGCGCGCACACCTGGTGTGGCCGGAGCACGGGGCACGCAGCGACGGTAGGAGCTGCGGGCGTGGGCGGCTTCAGCAGCAACAACTATTGCGAGGTGGGGGTGAGCGCATCCATGCGGTGAGCTGCGGGCGCTCGGCAAAGACGGCTATTGAGGGACTCCTGGATTAGGGGGTGTCCGGATGGCCGGACTCCTGGACTTTGAAGATACAAGATTGAAGACTTCGTCCCGTGTCCGGATGGGACTTTCCTTGGCGTGGAAGGCAAGCTTGGCGATACGGATATGTAGATCTCCTACCATTGTAACCGACTCGGTAACCCTAACCCTATTCGGTGCCTATATAAACCGGAGGGTTTTAGTCCGAGGGACTAACAACAATCATACCATAGTCTAGCTTCCGTGGTTTAGCCTCTCTCGATCTCGTGGTAGATCTACTCTTGTACTACCCATATCATCAATATTAATAAAGCAGAGTAGGGTTTTACCTCCATCGAGAGGGCCCAACCTGGGTAAAAACATCGTGTCCCTTGTCTCCGTTACCATCCGCCTAGACGACAGTTCGGGACCCCTACCGAGATCCGCCGTTTTGATACCGACATTGGTGCTTTCATTGAGAGTTCCTCTGTCGCCATCTTTAGGCCCGATGGCTCCTCCGATCATCAACAACGATGCGCCTCCAGGTGAGACTTTTCTCCTCGGACAGATCTCCGTGTTCGGGCGGCTTTGCATCATGCGGGCCAATTCGCTTGGCCATCCGGAGCAGATTGAAAGCTACGCCCGCCATCAGTCAGATCTCGAAGTTTGAACTACATACCGACGTCCGTGGAGACTTGATCTTGACGGGTTCGAGCCACAGCCAAGCGCTACCAGACCGCACGAGGGGCATGATCTAGCTCTGCCGCCAATAAAGGTCTCGAGGTCGCACCAGTCCGGCTCCGACCTTTAGCTCGAGCCGATTGCGCCGACGAGGACGGGTGGCTGGACACCGCCTCGGGGCTGCAATCTCTATGGCGATTGAGCCAGACACCTACCCCCGGCCCTTCGCGAAGCTCAGAACTCCAAGGTGCCGACTCTCTCCGGACTCCGAGCCTTCCGCGCCCGCCAATCGAATCCTATTGGCGCCGATCATGGAATTCACCGCCATGACATCTTTCAAAGACTCGCCTTTGGGGACATTCTGAATTCACTAAAGTCTCTCTTTATCGGAGAGCCTCGCCGGATTATGGTCGAAGGTTGGGATGCGGACAACAAAGAAATTCAAAGCCCACCCACCACTCACTTCGTAGCCACTGTCGATGATTTAACCGACATGCTCAACTTCGACTCCGAAGACATCGACGGTATGGACGACGATCTAGGGGAGGAGCATGAACCAGCGCCTATAGGGCACTGGAGAACCACCTCATCTCACGATGTATACATGGTGGACACACCTAAAGGAAGCAACGGCGAGGAACAATGGGACGCTACGAAGGATCTCTCCATCGAAAAGCAGTCAAAACAGCGACGTAAGCGCCACTCAAAGTCCCGCCTCGACAAAGACAACAGCCATACAGACCCAGCTATAGAGCAGGGTGAACCGGTGGACGACGAGCATGCTATCGAGCAACCGTCCGAACAGGACAATCTGGATAAACAACCCGTCCCGGCAGAAGACAACAGTCAGGACGATCTCACGGACTAGTTGTCGGCGCAAGAACTTCCACAAAAGGCTCGTCGCCACAACACATAGCCTGAAAAAGCAGAAGCGGAAGCTCAAAACAGCGGAAGATGCACTCAGAATCAGATGGAGCAAAGTACTCTACACCACAGACAAATACGGCGACAGTCGCTGAACAAATAGCTACCCAAAGCGAAAACTACTGCCCGAATTTGATGAGGAGGCCGTAGAGCCCCCACAATCAAAAAACAAGGAGGCCACCCGGTCGGATGGACGACCCCATGGCAAACAGAGAGCGGCGAATGGTGCCACACACAAGCCGGCACGCGATCTGCACAAGGATTCACATCAAAAAGATGGCCCAGTTAGATCTATCTACGGGCCAAGAAAGCAAGCTCTAGTAAGCAAGGCAACACATCAAGTATCCGAACATCATGGTACACCTAAATATAGGGGTGCCGCACACCCCCTATGTTTCACCGATGATGTGCTGGATCATGAATTTCCAGCGGGATTCAAGCCCGTAAACATAGAAGCATACGACGGAACAACAGACCCTGGAGTCTGGATTGAGGATTACATCCTCCATATACACATGGCTAGAGGAGGTGATCTCCACGCCATAAAATACTTACCCCTCAAGCTCAAAGGGCCAGCCCGACATTGGCTTAAAAGCCTTCCCGAAAACAGCATTGGAAGTTGGGAGGAGCTCGAGGATGCTTTTCGGGAAAATTTTCACGGACCTATGTCCGACCTCCGGATGCCGACGATTTAAGTCACATAGCTCAACAACCCGGAGAGTCAGCCCAGAATTTTTGGAACAGATTCCTTACTAAAAAGAACAGAATAGTCGACTGTCCGGACGCCGAAGCCTTAGTAGCTTTCAAACACAACGTCCGAAACGAATGGCTCGCCAGACACCTCGGCCAAGAAAAGCCAAGAACAATGGCCGCATTAACAAGCCTCATGACCCGCTTTTGCGCGGGAGAGGATAGCTGGCTAGCAAGATGCAGCACCAGCGACCCAAGTACATCCGAAGTCAGGGATGGAAACGGGAAACCACGACGTAGCAAGGACCAGCATCAGACCAAGGGAAACAGCCCGAAGAGCACGGCAGTCAACACTGGATTCAAGAGCTCTCAGCAGAATCATAAAAAGCTGCCCCTTAAGGATAACATGGACGAGCTATGTAACTTAAACAAAATCTTGGACAAGATATGCCAAATCCACAGTACTCCCGGGAAGCCTGCAATCCTCACCCACAGAGATTGTTGGGTCTTCAAGCAGTCCGGCAAACTCAACGCCGAACACAAAGGGCTCGACACACCAAGTGAGGACGATGACGAACCCCAAAAGCAGAGCACCGGAAAACAAAAGAATTTCCCACAAGAAATCAAAATAGTGAACTCACTTCACGTGACAAAAGGGAAAAATAGAGCGGCGCCCATAGAGGTACGCGCAAGACGGCCTATCCCTGAGGAGTCCTGCCACTGGTTGTTAAAACCAATCACCTTCGACCATCGGGATTACTCTAGAAGTATACGGAACGCAGATTGGACTGCCTTGATATTAGATTCGATAATTGGCGGACTCCAATTTTCACAAGTCCTAATGGACGGCGTTAGTGATCTAAACCTGGGAATAGACCCAACCAAATTTCGCCATAGCAACACTTCCTTTCAAGGGGTAATGCCAGGCCCATATGCCCATTGTACGGGCTCTCCACTGCTAGAAGTTGTGTTCGGCTCACCCGACAACCTCCGTCGCAAAAAGTTAACCTTCCACCTCGCCCCATTTACAAGTAGCTATCAAGCACTATTGGGACGCGAAGCTTTCGCCCGCTTTAATGCAATACCGCATTATGCATCTCTTACACTTAAAATGCCCGGTCCACGCGACATCATCTCATTAAAGGGAAACATCGAGGGTTCCTCGAGTCCGGAAAAATTGTGCGGATGCCTTGACAGCCCCACAATAAACCGGCTTCACCAATATAAGCACTTAGACAGGTCGCCCAATCGGACGAGTCCGCATAAACATACAAGGGCTTCGCTAGACGATACCCCGTCGCATAAGGCTCCAGCGCATCCACAACAAGAGACAATAAAGCTCAATTTTGTTCATTCTTTGAATTGTACTTTGTTTATTTAGTATAACATACATTTTCGCACAATCTTTTTCAACTAAGTTCCTCTCTTTTACAGATGAACACCATGCTACACCCGTCCAGGATACGGCACAACAGAGACACAAGCGCAGACGTGCAGTAGGGACCCGTTGCAAGGATTCTTTTCAGATTAAGACCCTGCATAAACCTTTTTCACTGTCTCTTGTTGATACACATCCCCCGAATTCTTGCTATAACCGAGGAGGAGGCTGGCATTTTGGCATAGGCCACGCTGAATTTCTCGCTGCACTGGACACCGTGGGCTTTTTACCAAGGGCGATTGTTCGACCTGCTTTCATAAAGACCGAATACCTTAGGGAGTGTTCGGCGCCTCGAAGTTAGGCCTTATATGCATCAGCTCCGAATCATGTCTTTGGTCAAATGTTGGGTTTGCCCGGCTCCTGTGTTTTGCTGCCTTATGTTCCGCTCTATCGGCTAATGCGGCACCAGAGAACTATCGATTGTGTCCTGTGTTCGCCAGGGAGCACCTCAGTAGAGAAAGCCGAAAACTGACTGTCATGATATAGCGTGAGACTGGTCAACCACTCGATGACCCTCTGGAATCTTTAGAATTCCTCTGCATTGACGAAGGGCCGTTTCCCGGCCAGGCACATACGCGCCCCGAATACGGGTGAGCGCGGTGCCCCGAGGGGCTATATAGTTGCCCCACTGTCGAACTCCTATGGCTAAGTGAAAGTGATAAAGCATTATAGTCCGGTTGCCTAGTTTGCTGCGCTACCACCTCCTTTGTAGGACCAAGACGTTGGATCAAGTGTGAAAATGCGTTTTCTGCAAACACCCCCGCATTCTAAGCGTGGGGGCTGAAGCCAAAGACTGCCATCTTTCAGGTTATATAGACATATACATTAACGGCCGCACATGAGGTATTTTTAATTCTTGAAGGCACAAGTATAAAAAGCTTTTATATTCCATCGAAACATTGTTTCACAATAATACATGTTATTCGAACAAAATATCCTTCGAGCATCGCGCCTCTATTAAACGAGCGCCTGCGTAACTTCACGAAAATAGTGCTCGGCATGTACTCGGCTTCGTCCGTATCTTGGGATGCAACATCGGTGGCCTTCATCTCCGCCCAGTATGTCTTGACACGGGCAAGAGCCATCCGCGCACCCTCTATGCATGCTGACCGCCTCATTGCCTTGATATGCGGCACCGCACCAAGGAACTGCTGCACCAAGCCAAAATAACTCTTTTGCTCGGGCCTTTTCGGCCACAAATGAGTCACGACATTCTTCATGGCAAGTCCGGACAACCTATTCAGCTCCGCCCATTCGGCCAAACATCGGTTAATGGAAGTGGACGCTCTGGACTACGGAACTGCGACCAAAAAAGCTCTTCCATCTCGTGATCTTTTTGATCTCCGAAGTGTTCGGCCGCGTCCGCGGCACTCGCCGCCAAGTCCAGATAAGCATCCTCACTACTCCACAGCTGGTCCAACTGAGCATATTTAGGATTTGTGAACTTCCTCCGCAGCAAAAAAGGCTTTCCAGCCGTGATATCTCCGGCCTGACGTAGCTCCTCCTTCATAGCTCTCATCACAGAGCGAGCATCCTTGGCCTCGGCGGTGGCCTTCTTCAGGTCCTCTTGCTCCGCTCGACCTTCTTTTTCAAGAAGCTCACAGCGGTTGGTAGCATTCTTCAACTTCACGGCCATTTCGCCATTTCCTTTTGCTTCGGCAGGAGCAGCCTGTTCGGCTTTTAGCTCTTCGGCCGCCTTTAAGGCAGCCGCATCACTTTTTCTGGCCTGCTCCTTGGCTCGGGCAAGTTCCGCCCGAAGATTCTCCATGGCAGCGGCACCATCTGCATCAAGCATACATGTTGTAAGGCACGGCATCAAGCTCCCTTACTAGGTGTCCGCGAGAAACTGCATACCTTGACTCGTCCACCGCTTATTGACAAGCGCGATGTCGGCATCCGCCACGTCAAGTTGGCTCTTTAGTTCGGCAAATTCATCAGTCCGGCTAGCCATCGGACGATCCGCCACCTACATAGGAAGGGCGACATATTATAGCTGGGATTATGATCCTCGGCACGCTGTCATTTTTGACAACGCACCGAGTCTCAGGGGCTACTATCTACACAGGGCGCATCTTATATATGCGGAACCATCAAAAGGTACATCATTGAACGTACCTCAAAACCCCCAAAGAACTCCTGGCGGCCAGCATAACCCGCTTTCATGGACGAAATCTTTTTCAATCACCGCATCCATCAATGCACGTGATCCTCTGAGATAGACACTCGCCCGAGCAGACCCTTCAATTCCTCCGACCGTGCACCAGGAGGTGCCGGACTCGTCTGATGGCCTTTTTCGAAGGCCGGACACGGAGGGCTCTGGGGGGACCTGTCGTGGTTCTAAGTCCGACACTAGAATGGGGGGTAGGAATGGAGAGGCAAGATCCTAGCTATGGAGTGGTTGTATACGCAAGGGATTTACGAGTTCAGCCCTTCTGGAGGAAGTAAAAACCCTCGCCTCGGAGCCGGAGGCGGTCAACTGGATTATATGCGTATGTGTTATGTGAAGTGCGAACCCTTCTACTGTGGAGGGGGTGGCTTATATAGAGTCGCGAGGACCCAGTCAGCCGTGAGCGGAGGGTTTAAGGTGCGTTAAGGCTAGGCGCATTGGTAACGCCTTACATAAAGTGTCATTATGACCATAAAGACTATTTAACTTCGAGACCGCTTGGACACCGAGTAGCTCTTGGACTCACGGTGGTCGAGTGAGTCTTCATGGTCAAGTGTCTTTGAATCACAGTGGAAACCTACCAGTCGACCGAAGGTCGCTTCTTCATGAAAGTGTCCTTGAGGAGGGTACCTTTGGGTAGGTCTATGACCCTACCCTAGGTACATGACTTCATCATTAGCCCCCGAATGGATCGAGGTTTGAGTGAGGAAGGAGTTGGTAATCTTTCTGACCTGTTCTTCGTGTTGCTAGTGTGTCTTACTCTGGATCAACGACCTTTTAGTGATGGCGTCAACTTCTCTTTCAGTCGCCTTGATCCATTCTTCACATTTGTTGAGCGAACTTTGTGAACTTGAGGATTTCCGAGCGACGGATCGGAGGAAATCTGCTGTCTGACGGGTTGTTCCGCGGTTAGCGGATTTCGCTGGATCTGAATTTTGGGAAGCGCGTGAAGCGGAGAAAACTGCGGCACTCGGATGGGATAAGACGATAATGCCTCGATCTTCGTGCCGCCTTTTTTTGCCACGTATCGCGTGCGCGCCTATTGCGGGATTTGACGGGATTGCCTGGGACTACAAGTCAGCCACTCAGAAGCGGCCTCATATAAAGCATCGGACGGGGTATTTTGAACAATGTGACCTCAATCTCCCCCTCCCTCCGCCTCCAAATCTTCCTGCTGCGCCCTTAGCCTGCTCAGCGCCGCAGCTCAGTACCTGCTTCGCCGGAGACCATGGTGAAGGAGAAGGCCGTTGCCTTGGAGCGGGTGAAGAAGGCGGGGGCGAAGGCGAATGGGAGAGCGCCCAGTCGGGGCGGATCTTCTTCGCGGTCCAAGCTGCCGCAAGGTTGGGTCCAGGGAGATTGGATCCGCTCGACCATCACCGAGAAGGACCTCAACGATCTGGCCAACGAGGGACTGATCCTCCATGGGTCGGCGAGCCTTCCGGGAACGGAGTGGCAGCCGCAGCTGGAAGAGGTTGAGTGCATCCTCCTAGCCACTCACGTAGATCGGGGATTTTCTCTGCCGCCGAATCCTTTCTTCCGGGGGTTTCTGAACTTATTTGGAGCGCAACTCCATCATTTCACTCCCAACTCCATTGTCTATCTTGCCGCTTTCGTGTCGTTATGCGAAAACTTCTTGGGCTGTCGGCCGCACTGGGGCCTCTTCAAGCATATATTCACTTGTCGCTCTCAGACGGTGAAGAAAACGAACCCGAATGACGAGAGAACCCAAGTAATCCAGATGTGTGGGGGACTCGGGGTCCAGATGAGGGGGAAGAGCGCTTTTCCGGCTATGACTCTCCCCGACTCGGTTAGAGGGTGGCAGTCGACTTGGTTCTACTGCCAAGACCAGCCCGGCCTTGGGCCGACATTGGACTCCCTCCTTTCTCCATAAGTCGAGTGAACAAGCCATCTTCCCTGAAGGTGCTACCAGAGGAGAAGGCCCAAGTAAAATTGTTGATGGAATGCGTAGTCCAGCTCATTCGCGATGGGGTGACCGACATGGATCTTCTGGAAGTTTTCCTCCGACGGTGTATTCAGCCACTCCAATACCGAGGCCATCCGATGTGGATGTACTCCGATGCGGATGATACCACTCGGGTCCATCCGAGGAGGTCGATGGCGCCACGCCGAGAAGTGGATGACTGCCATCACAGAAACAAAGATAACCCTCGCGAGCTAGGAGGATTCCACCACTCGACCCGGACTTACGAAGCGGACAAGGTATAACCACTTATCTCCGATCGTGATTCGGCTGCATTCATTCTGTTTAGATGCCAATTGCCGACTGACTTTTGCCTTGTTTTGTTGTCCTCTAGGTCACCACTGAGATGTACTCGATGCCCAGCGGGCGCAGGAACCAGTCGAAGAAGAAGAAGGAAGCGGAGGTGAAAGCCAGGAGGAATGGGAGTCCAACGGCGAGGAGGATGAGGGGGACGACAACTCTGATGAAGAAGAGGAGGAGGAGGAAGAGGAGGAAGACGTCGATCCTCCCTGCTCGGAAGGAAGTTCCAAGTTGACGCATGACCCGGTGGCCGGGCGCGGTAAAGCTGTTGCGCCCACTGGGCAGTCGATGAAGCGACCTCAGACAACTTCTCCTGCACCGACTGAGAAACCGCCAAAGCAACCTCGAGCAACGTCGTCGAAGCCGGCGAAGCCCCTGCCCAAGATGCGGATGGTCATTCCCACCATCTCCGGGTAATCCGCAGAACTTGTATTTCCCTATTCAACATGAGTGTACTTTTGGTCGACTTGATGACTGATCAGCCGATTTTTGAAATCTGCGGTGGTTGCTACCTCGAGACCTCACCAAGAACGAAGATCAGAAATGGAAGATGCTTACCTCCAACCTTGGTATGATCTCTGTAGTTTGCTTTTAGTCGATTGGATTTCCATGTTTACTTTTGAATCTTTCTTGTAGTTCCGCCTCATGTCATTGATCTCCCGATGATGACGAGGAAGCGCCGTTGAGGAAGAGGAAGAACAAGAGGTGCCTGCTGGCAAGGCTGCTCCAGCCAGACGATACACGAGACGCTGGTTTCGAGGGAGGCAACCCCACTCGGGCTTCGTGTCTTTTGCTGTACCACGACAAGTGCCCGACCCACTTCGTCGATCGCTGATCCACCATCCCTTTTGCTATACACCACGTCCCCGAAGACCAAGTGATTGCTGCTAAGGAGGCTATCGCCAGCGAGGATCATGATGGAGCAAGTGAAGGCAGTCCGAGAGGCCAGCCAGCGACCTATGATGCTAGTTCAGCTCTCGAGCAATGTCCAAGTAAGTCGATCGTTGCTTGCTCTGTTAGGATATGCTACCCAAACTGCTTGCTCATTAGGACATGCTACCAAACCGCTTCTTCTCAGATTTTCATATATGTTCACCCACTGGGTGGGTGTGTCGATTGAGTTTTTGTGGGGGCACGATGAGTGCACCCACTGGGTGTAGTCCCCGAGACTATGATGGACTGCGTGCAGTCGACTATAGTCTTTATACTTTGAACTTCTTCACTCGGCCTGGTCGGACCAAGTCGAATGGAACCGTAAAACCGGTGGGGGCACGCTGAGTGCACCCACTTGGTGTAGTCCCCGAGACTATGGTGGACTGCGTGCAGTCGACTATAGTCTAAAGAACTATTTTTTTACCGCGGCTGACCGCTGACGATTAGCCATGGTTTTAGAATCATAACCTTTTTGCCTCTTTTGGTCGACTGGTCGAACCAAATTGGGAAAAAACCAGTGGGGGCACGCTGAGTGCACCCGCTGGGTGTAGTCCCCGAGACTACTGTCGGATGTTTTGATTCGACTGTATTCTTAGAAATGCTATGATTTTTCCTTAATCACTCGGAAGTGATCTGTCTTTGATGTCTTTTGTTGATTGACTCTTTGTAGAAATCTTGCGAGCTTGTGGCTCGCTATACTGGGTTAGAGAACAAACAGATCCAGCTCAACCTCGACTTGAAGCTTGCTCAGGACAATTTGCGGAAGGCAAAGGATGAAGCAAAAGGTATGGCTGGTGAGAACTTTGACGACTGTGTTTGTTTTTTCTGTTCATTCTCAACTCTTTTCTCATTGTTGCTTTGCAGATAAACTGGAGGAGACTCTGAAGAAGAAGGATCTTGACCTTGCAGAGGCACAGAAGGCGGCTTTGGAGAAAACAAAGCTCGCTGAAGAGAAACTTGCCTCAGTCGACAAACTTGAAGATGAAAATGCCAAGCTGAAAGCCGCTCTTGACGCGGCCAACAAGGAAGTTAGTCGACTGAAGAACGACAAGATTGCTCTGTCTGACAAGGCCGGCCAACTGGCGGGGAAGCGAAATGACCTGGAGGTTTATCTTGGAGGGCTCGCCAAGAAGCTGTTCCTCATGCTTGAAGGTAATCTCTTTTATCCGACTATCTTGCTATCATCGGCTCATCGCAGGATTGTTGTTTTGAGTCTGAGCTGTGTTTTCAGAATTCTGTCAAAACTTCGAAGAAGAAACCAGTCGAGTAGAAACCAGCCTGGACCCCATCAACTCTTCTGTGAAGGACGAAGCTGCTATGAATGTGCTCCGACTGGAGTCTCGCGTTGCTAGCGTGATGGATTATCTTGCTCGACTGGAAGCTGCGGTGTCGCGGATCGACTCAACTCTCCGCCGATCGACGCCTCAGAATGACCTTGAATCATAATGACTCGATCGAATGAGATTCCAAGTCGAGTGCAAGAATGGAAAAGTCTTCGCCGGTGTGGTGCTGATGTTGCTCGTCTCTAGTTCGTGTCCACTTTGCAAGGAAGCGCAAGAGGACAAGCAAGCGTCCCTCAAAGTTGCCAACACTAGGAAGTACGACTTCGATCTTTCATGGAGACCTTCATCGCTGCTGCTACCCGTATTGCCGACGGAATCGACCTCGACCAGTTTGTTGCACCTTCCAGTCCTCCACCGGAGGAGTAAAAAACTTCTAAGTCCCATCTTAAATTTGCCTCGGAATGCCGAGTGGTTTTTGTAACCGACAAACTTTAACAGGCTTAACGCCTGAGCACTTTCGGATCCGTAGGACGTTTATCCGAACTTGATCTATCCTTGAACATGCTTTATTTGCCTTCGAGAGAACTTTGCTCTTCATTCGGAATATATTTCATTGTTGTAAGCAGTATCCTTGAGGTGAAACTCCAGTCGACTTGTACTTCATCTATCTTGCGGTAGAGATGGAGCACGAATCAGCGATCGACTCGTCGTTTTGCGGATTGGGATGGACCGACGTTGTACTTGTGGCGAAGCTCAAGGAGAAGGTACCAATGACCTGCACCTCGTCAGTCCTTGCGGATTGGGATGAATTCCTTACTTAGGCGAGCACTGGCTACAGCTAAGCCCCGAGTGGGAGGTTTGCTCTCCACTCGGTAGGATTTTTATTACTTAGGCGAGCACTGGCTGCAGCTAAGCCCCGAGTGGGAGGTTTGCTCTCCACTCGGTGGGATTTCTATTACTTAGGCGAGCACTGGCTGCAGCTAAGCCTCCGAGTGGGAGGTTTTCTCTCACTGTAGGATTTTTATTTCTTAGGCGAGCACTGGGCTGCAGCTAAGCCTCCGAGTGGGAGGTTTGTTCTCCACTCGGTAGGGTTTTTATTACTTAGGCGAGCACTGGGCTGCAGCTAAGCCCCCGAGTGGGAGGTTTGCTCTCCACTCGGTAGGGTTTTTATGGTGTCGCTTTGAAGGAGAAGGTAGCAACGACCTGCACTCGTGTAGCCCTTGCTAAGTTGCTCATTATTTTGGATGTTTAGGTGAATCCTTGGGCTGTTGCTAAGCCCCCGAGTGAGAGGCTGACTCTCCACTCGGTAGGATTTAAATACTTAGGCGAGTACTTGGACTGCAGCTAAGCCCCCGAATGGGAGGCTGGCTCTCCACTGGATCGGATTTTGAATACTTAGGCGAGTACTTGGACTGCAGCTAAGCCCCCGAGTGGGAGGCTGGCTCACCACTCGGTAGGATTTTGAATACTTAGGCGAGTACTTGGACTGCAGCTAAGCCCCCGAGTGGGAGGCTGGCTCACCACTCGGTAGGATTTTGAATACTTAGGCGAGTACTTGACTGCAGCTAAGCCCCGAGTGGGTGGCTGGCTCACCACTCGGTGAGGATTTTGAATACTTAGGCGAGTACTTGGACTGCAGCTAAGCCCCAGTGGGAGGCTAGCTCACCACTCGGTAGGATTTTGAATACTTAGGCGAAGCAGATTCAGCTAAGCCCCCGAGTGGGAGACTGGCTCGCCACTGAAAGGATTTTTACAAACTTAGGCGAACCGGATTCACAGCTAAGCCACCCACTGGGGAAATTTCAACAAAAAGTAATAACAATCACTGGGAAAATTATAACATTCTTGTCTTAGATAAACAAACTACAAAAGTACTTTTATTACATCTCAACCGAGTGAGTATTTAAGTATAAAAGGGGTGGAGCAGCTCCGCATTCCAAGCTCGAGGCTCATCGATCTGGCGATCAACGTTGTAGAGATGATACGCTGCGTTGTGGAGAACTCTTGTGACGATGAAGGGACCTTCCCAAGTGGGAGCGTGCTTGTGTGGTTTCTGTTGATCCACTCGGAGGACCAAATCTCCCTCTTGGAAGGCTCGACACTTCACGTTTCTGGCATGGAATCGACGCAAGTCTTGCTGATATATAGTCGAGCGGATCAGGTCCATCTCCCTCTCCTCTTCCAGGAGGTCGACTGCATCATGCCGGGCTTGTTCCGCTTCTTCTTCAGAGTATAGTTCGACTCGAGGCGCGTTGTGAATCAGGTCACTCGGCAAAACTGCTTCAGCTCCATAGACAAGGAAGAATGGAGTTCTCCCAGTCGACCAATTAGGAGTGGTCCTCAATCCCCAGAGAACTGAAGGAAGTTCGTCGACCCAAGCTCCTGCTGCGTGCTTGAGATCACGCATTAGCCGTGGTTTCAGCCCTTGAGAATGAGGCCGTTTGCACGCCTCGCTTGTCCATTCGACCGAGGATGAGCAAGCAAGCATAGTCGACCAGCGTGCCTGAGAGGCGCAGAAGGCTTTGAACTTGTCATTATCGAAGTTTGACCCATTGTCGGTGATGATGCTATGCGGAACTCCATATCTGAATATCAATTCTCTGATGAAACTGATAGCAGTGCATGCATCAAGGTTCTTGATGGGCTTGGCTTTGATCCACTTGGTGAACTTGTCGATTGCTACTAGGAAATGAGTGAAGCCGCTTCTGCCAGTTCTCAGCGGTCCAATCATGTCTAATCCCCAAACAGCGAAGGGCCAGACGAGGGGAATGGTCTTCAAGGCTGAGGCGGGCTTGTGTGACATGTTGGAATAGAACTGACACCCTTCACACTTGTCGATTATTTCTTTTGCCATTTCATTTGCTTTCGGCCAGTAAAATCCCGCTCGGTATGCTTTAGCCACGATGGTCCGAGAGGACGCATGATGGCCACAGGTCCCCGAGTGGATATCTTCAAGAATTATCTGACCTTCTTCTGGCGTGATACACTTCTGGCCGACTCCAGTCACGCTTTCTCTGTACAACTGTCCCTTGATCACTATAAAGGCCTTGGATCGACGGGCGATCTGTCAAGCCTCTTCTTCATTCTCTGGGAGCTCTTTCCTTAGGATATATGCGATGTACGGCACTGTCCAGTCGGGAGTGATGACCACAACTTCCATAATCAGGTCGACCACCGTTGGGACCTCAACTTCTGTCGGATCATTGGCACTCTTTTGCTGCGGGGCTTCTTCTGTGAAAGGATCCTCCTGCACTGATGGTGCATGAATGTGCTCCAAAAATACATTGCTGGGAATGGCTTCCCTCTTGGACCCTATCTTCGCCAAATCATCCGCAGCTTGATTTTTCAGTCGGGGTATATGATGAAGCTCTAACCCCTCGAATTTCTTCTCCAGCTTTCTCACTTCATTACAGTAACCTTTCATAGCTGGGCTTCTGACATCCAACTCCTTCATCACTTGATTAACAACCATATCCAAGTCGCCGCAGACCATGAGGCGACGGACGCCGAGTGAAATGGCCATACGCAACCCATACAGGAGTGCTTCATATTCTGCTTCGTTGTTGGAAGAATCAAAGTTAATCTGGAGAACATATTTGAGCTTATCTCCTCGAGGGGAAACCAATACAACCCCCGCACCAGAACCGTTCAGCATCTTGGAACCATCGAAAAACATAGTCCGAAGGTGCTCGAGTGAACTTGAGTCGGAAGCTGCTGTTCAGTCCACTCGGCGAGGAAGTCTGCTATTGCTTGGGACTTGATGGCTTTCTTTGCCTCAAATTTGATATCAAGGGAAGGAGTTCAATCGCCCATTTAGCCACTCGACCAGCTTGCATCTCTTGTGAAGAATTTCCGACAATGGGCGTCGGCGACGATGTAATGGAATGATAAGAGAAATAATGAGCAACCTTCTTTGTGGTCATGTAAATCCATAAACAAGCTTCGATAGTGAGGGTATCTTTGCTTTGATGGGGTCAAGCACTTCGAAAGATAATAAATCGGGCGTTGAACTTTGAAGGCTTTTCCTTCTTCTTCCCTTTCGACCGTAAATGCAGTCTCGACGACTTGTCCGATGGCTGCAATGTAAAGCAACAAAGGCTCTTTGCTAATAGGAGCAGCAAGCACCGGCTGGGTGGAGAGCAGAGCTTTTAGCTCTACAAATGCTGCATCAGCTTCTGGAGTCCACTCGAACTTGTCTGACTTCTTCATCAGTCGGTAAAGAGGCAATGCCTTTTCACCGAGGCGAGAGATGAATCGACTTAAAGCGGCCAAGCATCCAGTAAGCTTCTGGACATCGCGCACACACACAGGGCACTTCATTCGGAGTATAGTGCCAACCTTTTCGTGGTTAGCATCGTTTCCTCGCTCAGAAACGAGAAAACCGAGTAACTTTCCACCAGGAACTCCAAATGTGCACTTTGATGGGTTAAGCTTGATATCATACCTCCTGAGATTGGCAAATGTTTCAGCAAAGTCAGTCAACAGGTCGGAACCCTTTCGTGACTTGACCACTATATCATCCATGTACGCTTCCACATTCCGACTGATTTGAGTGAGCAAACACTTCTGAATCATCCTCATGAATGTGTCTCCGCCATTCTTGAGACCGAATGGCATGGTGACATAACAGAAGCACCCGAATGGAGTGACGAACGCTGTTTTAATCTCATCGGGTCCATACAGACGGATCTGATGGTACCCGGAATAGGCGTCTGAAAAAGACAACCTTTCACATCCCGCAGTTGAGTCGACTATTTGGTCAATGCGAGGAAGAGGGAAATGATCTTTCGGGCAGGCCCGATTGATATGCTTGAAATCGATGCACATGCGCAATGACTTGTCCTTCTTGGGGACCATGACGACATCGGCGAGTCACTCGGAGTGGTAGATCTCTCGGATGAACTCTGCCGCTAAGAGCCGAGCCACCTCTTCGCCGATGGCCTTTCTCTTCTGGACGTCGGACCGCCGAAGATATTCTTTAACCAGTTTGACTTTTGGGTCGACTCGTAGGCGGTGCTCAGCCAGCTCCGTGGGAACACCCGGCATGTCAGCAGGCTTCCATGCAAAGATGTCCCAGTTCTCACGGAGGAACTGGATGAGCGCTTCTTCCTATTTTGAGTCGAGTGTTGTTGATATGTTGGTCGGAGCAGCATTGGGATCAGTCGGGTGAATGTGAACCTGTTTCGTCTCACCGTCGATCGAATCTGACTCCGTGGCGGCTTCTTAGCTCGCAACAAATCACTTGGATCTGCAGTTTTCGATACTCTTGTAGCTCTACCACTTTGCCAACCGAGTATCGGCGATCTTAGAGCCCTTACGGAAGCACTCTTCCGCTTTCTTCCGATTGCCCGTAACGGTGATCACGCCCTTGGGACCAGGCATCTTCGCTTTAAGATACCGTAACATGGTCGGGCCATGAAGCGTGCATATGTCGGCCTTCCCGAATAGCGTGATAAGCGCTCTGAAATCCACGACCTCAAAGGTCAACTTTTCTTTCGGAAATGCTTGAATCACCAAAACTACATCAAGAGCAATTTGGCGAGTGACTCAGCCTTCTTTCCGGGAATGACTCCGTGGAAGCTCATGTTCTTTGGTGCCGAGTCGGACATCGGAATGCCCATCCCTTTCAACGTCTCTGCGTACAATATGTTCAAGCCACTACCACCATCCATCAGAACTTTGGTCAGTCGAGTGCCTTCCATGACTGGGTCGACCACCAACGCTTGCCTCCCAGGGGTGGCAACGTGCGTCGGGTGATCGGACTGGTCGAACGTGATGGGGGTCTGAGACCATTTCAGATAGCTGGGCGTCGCCGGAGCGACCATGTTCACTTCCCGATTGATAACCTTCAATCGACTTTTGCTTTCAACGTCAGCAAAAATCATCAAGGTGGAATTGACCTGGGGATACCCATCATCGCTGTCATCTTTGTCCTCAGCTTTGTCTGTCTCCTTATCCTTATCCTTGGGCTGTTTCCCTTGGAACTGCTGAATCAAGAGCCGACACTGTCGAGTGGTATGTTTCGGGTAAATGAGTTTACCCTCTTCATCTTTCTTCGTGTGGATGTGACATGGCAAATCCAACACGTCATTTCCATCCTGGTCTTTCACCTTCTTGGGGTTTCAAGGACCCTTGGGTTTCCCCTTGAACTTTCACAGGGTCACAGCCAAGGCCTCTCCGGAGCAGTGGCTCGGCTTTGCGCTTACGCTTATGACGAATTTCCTCCGCCGGCCTCATTAGCGGCCGATTTGTATTTACCACTCCGGAGCCGATCCTCTTCTTCACCATTTGCATACTTGGTGGCAATCTCCGTCATCCGACTCAGGGTCATATCTCCGGTTCGACCGAATTTCAAACTCAACTCTCTGTTCTTGACACCTTCTTTGAAGGCACAGACTGCCTGGTGATCAGATACATTCTCGACTGTGTGGTGAAAAGTGATCCACCTCTAGATATAAACTCTCAAAGTTTCACTCGACTTCTGCACACACGACTGCAACTCCGTCAACCCTGCTGGTCGTTTGCAAGTCCCTTCAAATGTCCTGACAAACACTCGGGCAAGATCTTCCCAAGTGTAAATACTGCTGGATGCTAACTGATTCAACCACGCTCTGGCTGAACCCTCCAACAAAAGAGGTAAATGCTTCATGGCTACCTCATCGTTGCCGCCGCCGATCTGAACAGCCACTCGGTAATCTTCAAGCCAAGTGTCAGGCTTGGATTCACGAGTGAACTTACTGACTCCAGTTGCCAACCTGAAGTTGGGAGGAATCACCGCGGCTCTGATGGCTCTGCTGAAACACTCTGGCCCTGAGACATGAACTCTGCTGCTGGAGGGAACATCTCTATCATGGCCGTCTCGGTGAGCTCTGTTCCTGTCGACCAAACCTTGAACGATAATAGATCTTGCATCAAAGCCTGGTTCCCTGGGGTCGACTGGAACTCTTCGCCCAACACTGTGCTGGCGTCTGTCGTCCTGCTGCCGAGGAGCGTATGATCCACCCCTTGGGGGAGGAGTGGGCACTCGACGTCGATCATTGCGATCGAATCGATGCTCATATTGCTCGCGGCTCTTGTACTGATCATCACGCCGGCCCCCACGTTCCTCACGCCTCGGGGGCGATCTCGGACTATGGGCCGACTGGACTGAATTCGCAGCGACGGATCGGCTGTGAATCCTGTTCCGCGACTGTGATACGACTGAGTTTTGGTCTCTTGCTGCCCGGAGCAGATCTCTGATTTGTAGCAAACCTCTACCCGCCTCCGACTGGGAAGGCTGAATCGACTACTGCTATCTGGTGGCAGCTGCTAAATTCTGAATCGGAGTTCGATATACCTGAGTTGGTGGTGGAAGAGCCGGCGTCGATCGGATTCTCGAACCCTTGTCGTGCAGCATCTCGTCGAGTACTCGCTGAAGGTTCTCGGTCGAGTGCGCTCAGCCAGGTTGGCCAAGTGCACATCCTCCAAGGCACGAGCCTCGGGGGTTTCTCCAACGATAGGAGTGTGAAGTGCATCCATGTTCCGACGACGAAGCTCCTCCCTCCGCGAAGTGAGGGGCTCGGGCAGAGTACTCTTCATGGGCTTGCTCGGATCGCCTCCACCATCACCTCCGTTGGTGCGGGTGAATCCGGGGGACTCGTGGTCCATCGACCATCGAACCTCTGCCGCGGAGTCATCGCTATCGCACTTTCGGGCGCATCTCTGCGAGCCAGTCGAACAGGTCATAGAGAGATTCGTCGGGCTCGATCGCCGCGACTTGGGGGGTGGCCGACTGGCGAGCCACCGCATGCCTCACCCACCGCTGAAGCCTCGACCGACCAGAACGCTTGCGCCGGCAGGAGACTGGGAGGGAGAACGGCACAGGAGCCGACCCATACTGGGTCGACGGTTGCCGCAGGAGGACGCCAAACACACGCAGCAAGTCGTCGCCCATGGACGGGGAGCGCGTCCACGTCGAGTGGAGCCTCCTGAAGCCAAGCGGAGTCGTCAGCGACGAATGTGAGCGCACCGAGACGGATCTCGCGCCCCTTGACCAGAACTCCACCTGAAACCATGATGTAGGAGATCGAAAGAATCCCAACTTCTCCAACAAATCGCTAGAACTCCTGCCCCAAGTGGGCGCCAACTGTCATGGTTCTAAGTCTGACAGTAGAATGGGGGGTAGGAATGGAGAGGCAAGACCCTAGCTATGGAGTAGTTGTATACGCAAGGGATTTACGAGTTCAGGCCCTTCTCGGAGGAAGTAACAGCCCTACGTCTTGGAGCCCGGAGGCGGTCGTCTGGATTATATGCGTATGTGTTACAGGGGTGCGAACCCTTCTACCTGTGGAGGGGGGTGGCTTATATAGAGTGCGCCAGGACCCCAGCCAGCCCACGTAGCGGAGGGTTTAAGTGCGTTAAGGCTAGGCGTTCTTCGTAACGCCTTACATAAAGTGTCATTATGACCATAAAGACTATTTAACTACTGAGACCGTTTGGACACCGAGTGGCTCTTGGACTCCTGGTGGTCGAGTGAGTCTTCATGGTCGAGTGTCTTTGAATCAGTTGAGTGGAAACCTACCAGGTCGACTGGAAGGTCGCTTCTTTCGCGAGTGTCCTTGAGGAGGGTACCTTTGGGCAGGTCTATGACCCTACCCTAGGTACATGACTTCATCAGGCCCTACGACCGCCCTCCACCCCTGCCGAATTCGGGGAAACCCTCCGCGACGACACCTCAGGATCGTCCGCCTCGCTAGGCGGTACGGCAGGGGGAGGCGTTCCACTCTCCATCATCTCCAGACGAAGATCCCCCGAAGACGAGCTCTGCTGAGAAGGGCTGAGATCCGAACTACAAGGTAAAATTTTGGTCATCTTCAGAGATAAAACAGGGATGTCTCTTATTTTAGGAAAAACTCCCCTCTCTACTTACGTCTTGCTGGAGGGATGATCTCCTTGGGGAAATAATGCGGCCGGGGCATCTTCCGGCGCAGGACCCTCTGGCGAGGATTTCTTCCCGCGCTTTGAGGCCTTGGTCTCCGGATCTTGAGGCGGTCCTCTTCTCCCCTTGGATGGAGGGATTCTCGATCCCTCCTTGCTTGATAACCTCCTTCGCGGAGACAGTAGCCTTCTTCTAAAGGCGCAGCCTCCAGCATGCTATTTAGTCCCGGTTTGAGGCATGAACCAGGACTAATGGGTATCGGACCCTTTAGTCCCGGTTTGAGGCACAAACCGGGACTAAAGGGCACAGGTGAACCGGGACTAATGCCTTAGCCGCACGAACCGGGATAAATGCTCACATTAGTCCCGGTTCTGGATTGAACCGGGACTAATGGGCTAAACAGGCATGGACGATAGCCCCTTTTTCTACTAGTGGCATCTTGGTTAACACGGGATCCGGCGTGGTCTCAGGGAGGGGGGCCGGACACCTGATCAGTTTTGCTTTCGCTATCCACTCCTGTTTAGGGGACATCTCTTTTGAGGGCAAGTTTATGATAAATATACGGATAGCGTGTCCGGGTACGGGACTACTTACTTGAGCATCCGGGCGATTGCAGCTCAGACCTGCGTCCTCGGTCAAGTCCGGACACATTGCTTGTGATCCGAAGAACAGTTTGTACATCTCCACGGGCGTTGCGCCCATAAAATGTTGGAGAGCTCGTGGTCCCTCCGGATTGAACTCCCACAGGCGGAGGGGGCGATGTTTGCAGGGAAGGATGCGACGAATCAACATGACTTGCTCTACTACGACCAGATTGATCTCTCTCTCTAGGAGGTCTCGAATACGGCCCTGCAACAAGGGCACGTCCTTGGACGGCCCCCAGTCAAGCCCTTTATTTACCCCGGCGCCACCATGGTGGAGGACCGAGGAAAGGCAGGTGGCGCCACCCATTTGGTGCCCCTGGGAGCTGTGATATAAAACCACTCTTGTTGCCATAGGCTGAGCTCCTCTTGAAAAGAGCCCTCGTGCCATGGAGCGTCAGCATTCTTGCTTATAACAGCCCCTCCGCATTCTGCCTATTGCCCATTGATCATCTTCGGCTCCACCTTGAAGGTCTTGAACCATAATCCGAAGTGAGGGGTAATGCGGAGGAAGGCTTCACACACGACGATGAACGATGAGATGTGGAGGATGGACTCCGGATCCAAGTCGTGAAATTCCAGCCTATAATAAAACATGAGCCCCCTCACGAAGGGGTCCGTCGGGAAACTTAGCCCCCGAAGGAAGTGAGACGCGAACACCACGCTTTCACTGGGCTTGGGAGTGGGAATAACCTACCCTTGAGCAGGCAGCCTATGCAAGATTCCGCCGGTTAGATACCTGGCATCTCTTAGCTTTAGGACGTCTTCTTCCGTGACGGAGGAAGGCATCCACCGGCCTTGGAGGTCGGAGCCGGACATCATCGAAGGTCCGAAGCGCCTGAATCTGGAGCTTTGGGTGTTGGAACTCGAAGCGAGGGGCAGATTCGATGGAGATTGAGAAAAAGGAGCGGGGCCCTGGTCTCTTTATAGAGAGGTTGAATACCAGGAGCCCTCCCCGTGACCGTTCGAGACTCGCCTTTGATAGAGGAGGCGTGCCAATGGGCACGATTGGGTTACCCACACCTGTATTGATGAGAATCCCGAAATAAGGGGACACGATCTCTGCTTTGACAAGACGTGCCAAGGAAACCACCTCGCTAAATGCACTGAGGTGGGACAGTAAAAACGATTCGAATAATGTCTTGGTCGTTGGTGTGATGTCACGCTGCGGAATACGTCAGCAGATTGAACTTGTGTAAATATTATTCTCTCTACGGTGGTATGTGGAATTTATTTTTCATAGCCGGACACTATCCTTGTGTTCAAAATCTTCTATGAAGTATTCGGAGGTGGAACGCGCCTTGCAATGCCGAAGACAATATGCGCACCGGACTCGTCGTCATTGAAGCCTGGTTCGGGGGCTCTTGAGGAGTCTGGATTAGGGGTGTCCGGATGGCGGACTATAGCCTTTGGCGGACTCTGGACTTTGAAGATACAAGATTGAAGACTTCGTCCCGTGTCCGGATGGGACTTTCCTTGGCGTGGAAGGCAAGCTTGGCGATACGGATATGTAGATCTCGTACCATTGTAACCGACTCTTTGTAACCCTAACCCTATTCGGTGCCTATATAAACCGGAGGGTTTTAGTCCGTAGGACGAACAACAATCATACCATAGGCTAGCTTCAAGGGTTTAGCCTCTCTGATCTCGTGGTAGATCTACTCTTCTACTACCCATATCATCAATATTAATCAAGCAGGAGTAGGGTTTTACCTCCATCGAGAGGGCCCGAACCTGGGTAAAAACATCGTGTCCCTTGTCTCCTGTTACCATCCGCCTAGACGCACAGTTCGGGACCCCCTACCCGAGATCCACCGGTTTCGACAGCGGAGCTGCAGGGGACATCAGTGGGCTCGGTGAGGGTCGACGGTGACTGAATCGGCGACGAACGGCGTCGGGTCCTGAGTTGAAGGTAGGGTCGATGGCGGAGCTCGGGGCTGGTCCAGGTCGCGCGGCTTGACGGAGAGGACTGAGAGTCCGAGGCAAAGCTCGCGGGCTCGTTGGCGAGGCTTGGGCCGGTCGGTGTCTGCAGTGGAGCGACGTGGGGCGGCAGTGACGGCGCTCGGCGAGGAGGGATCTGGAGAGGAGGCGAGGGTGTGGGAGAGAGAGCGAGGGGCAGTGGGGAGGGGAACCCGAGGGGGCCCTGCATCAGCGTCCTTATCCCCTTGTCGGCGCGGCCGGTGAGGTGGTCGGGCGGGAGCCCTGCCCCTGTAGCGACGCGGCTCGGGGAACAGGAGAAGGCGACCGGGGATGGAGTGGGCTGGATCAGTTGGGCTTCTGGTCCGGGTGGCCAAGGCCCAGAGGGGGCACGGGGGCTTCTCCCTTTTTTATATAATTTAAAAAGCAATTAACTTACTATTTAGGCCACGGTTTTAATTACTCTAGGGCATTTAAACACTTGGTAAAAATGTTGGTTCACCACCAATATTAAGAAATGAAAACTTGCCACAAGAAGAACATTTTATTTTAGACATCTAAAAACTTTTGAGTTTGACTTGATTTTGAAATTGAATTTGAATGGGGTTTGAACCAACGTGAGTTTATCAACAGTAACCGTGGTGGTGTGGCCTCATAGCATTGGGTTACTGTAGCTCAATTATCCGGGCATTACAATTTTTCCTTGATAAAGTTCTTGATTTTGATCTAGAGGAAATTTATATGTATTGTGCAGTGAATTGCGTTGAAAATCCTTATATTGCCAATTACATAAAGACAAGAAAACAAATAGAAGATGAATGGAATACTAATGAAAGGGAAGAGATTTCCCAATATCCTCATATTCTTTCTTATGACGAATCAGTTAAAGAGGAGGAGCCTTCTATTCATCCAATCTCATTAATAAGGAGCTCCAAAAAGAGGATTAAACCCATACTTAATGTGAAGAAGAAAAAGAAAAGACGGAGAAGCAAAGGTAAAAAGGTATCCCTCCCGAATGATGTTGCTCCTATTACTCATTGTGATGATGATAATTGCTATACTATTGGTGTTATCCATACTATTAATGTTGAGAGTGATTATGCTTATGATATGAAAAGGCCCAATCTTGGGGATGCTATGTTTAATGAAGATGATATTTTTAGTCTCCCAAGTTTTGACGAGCAAATTTATTATGATGATAGCATGCCTCCTATTTATGATGATTATATTGATGAAAGTGGGTTTGGAAGAGTGTCAACTTTAGGAAGTAATGATCCCACTATTTTGTAGGATGTTGAATCTTATTGTGATAATTATAAAAGTGGATTTGGAGAGGTCATCTATTTATTTAGTAATGATTCCACTATCTTGGAAGAGGTTTCAATTGATTATGATGAGAACATAGTTGTTTCTTATGATGATTATTGTGATGATACTTATGTTATAAAAAGTAGTGATGATTATATTTACAAAATTGTCATGATTATGATTACCCTTTTTCTGAACATTACTCTTTTAATGTGGAAACAATTTATAGTATTCGAGTTTTTTATGATACTCCCACTATTCCGGATGAGAAGAATTTTGCTTATGTGGAGAGTAGTAAATTTTCTATGCTTGTAAATCATGAAAAGAATGCTTTATGTTATGGTTATATTGTTGAATTTATTCATGATGCTACTGAAAATTATTACGAGGGAGGAATATATGCTTGTAGGAATTGCAATAATATCAAGTTTCCTCTCTATGTGTTAAAAGTTTTGAAGTTATGCTTTTTTTGTCTTCCTATGCTAGTTGATTCTTGTTCCCATAAATTGTTTGCTCACAAAATCCCTATGCATAGGAATTGGGTTAGGCGTAAATGTGTTAGTCATATTCTTCATGATGCTCTCTTTATGTTTCAATTCTTATCTTTTATGTGAGCATCATCGAAATCGTCATCCCTAGCTAAAAAGGCATTAAACAAAAGCGCTTGTTGGGAGACAACCCAATATTTACCCCTACTGTTATTGCGTGTCCACATGATTAAGCTACTGTAGTAATCATGTTTTATAGCTTTTGTTTCAATAAAGTGCCAAGTAGAACCTTTGGGAAGACTTGGGTGAAAGTTAATGTGATATTGCTGTAAAAAAGAGTAACTTTGCGCTCACAAGATTAGCTGTCATTTTTACCGAAGAGTGCTTTTAAGTAGATTATTTTTGCAGAATATTAATAGAAAAATTCTCACGTCCACCAATTTATTTCAGAATTTTCGGAGTTACAGAAGTATTCGAGAGTTACAGATCACTACAGACTGTTCTGTTTTTTGACAAATTCTGTTTTCTATGTTTTGTTTGCTTATTTTCATGAATCTATGAGTAGTATCGGAGGGTATGAACCATAGAGAAGTTGTAATATGGTAGATATTACACCAATATAAACAAAGAATGAGTTTACAACAGTACCGAAAGTGGTTATTTTATTTCCTTATACTTACGGAGCTTACGAGTTTTCTGTTGAGTTTTGTGTTGTGAAGTTTTCAAGTTTTGGGTAAAGATTCGATGGACTATGGAATAAGGAGTGGCAAGTGCCTAAGCTTGGGGATTCCCAAGGCACCCCAAGGTAATATTTAAGGACAACCAAGAGCCTAAGCTTGGGGATGCCCCGGAAGGCATCCCCTCTTTCGTGTTCGTTCATAGGTAACCTTACTTGGTGCTATATTTTTATTCACCACATGATATGTGTTTTGCTTGGAGCGTCATTTTTTTTGCTTGCTGATTGAATAAAATACCAAGATCTGAACTTCTTAAATGTTAGAGAGTCTTCACACAGTTACATAATTATTCAACTACTCATTGATTTTCACTTATATCTTTCGGAGTAGTTTGTCATTTGCCTAGTGCGTCACTTATATCTTTTAGAGAACGGCGGTGGTTTTATTTTGAAGAAATAGATGAACTCTCATGCTTCACTTACATTATTTTGAGAGTCTTAAACAACAAGGTAATTTGCTTTGGTTATAAATTTAGTCCTAATATGACAGGCATCCAAGAGGGATATAATAAAAACTATGAGAAGTTTGATTCTTTATGATTGTTTTGATCTATGAAGATGGTGATATTAGAGTCATGCTAGTGGAGTAATTGTGAATTTGAGTGATACTTGTGTTAAAGTTTGTGTTTCCCGTAGCATGCACGTATGGTGAACCGTTATGTGATGAAGTTGGAGTATGATTTATTTATTGATCGTCTTCCTTATGAGTGGAGGTCGGGATCGCGCGATGCTTAACTCCTACCAACCCTTCTCCTAGGAGCATGCACGTAGTACTTTGTTTCGGTGACTAATCGATTTTTGCAATAAGTATGTGAGTCCTTTATGACTAATGTTGAGTCCATGTACACTACAAAAAAAATACACTTCCGTGGTGATACGTGTTTGTCACAGTAGGTCGCGTTTTTTGTCATGCGTGTACATCTATGACAATTTTATGACAGAATCAAGATAGTCATACCTGTGCTGTCGTAGAAGTGTTCCATGACATTACCAAAATTATCATCACGGAAGTGTCCACTTCCATGACGATAAATCGCGCGTCACAGAAGTGCTTTCGTCAAGGGTGACCCACACGTGGCATCCACCGTAACGGAACGCCGTTAAGCTATCGGGTCGGGTTTTGGATCCGATAACCCGTTAACAACCTCGACCAATGGGGATTTTCCATGTGTAAAATCATCATTGGCTGGAGGAAACACGTGTCGGCTCATCGTTGGGACAGATGTCATCCACTCATTGGACAGAAGGCGCCTATGATACGTCAACACATGGCACGACCCAACAGAGGCCCATTCCTGTGAAAAGGCCGGCCCGTTTGACTTGGTCAAAAGGTGGCGGGCCGACCCATGGAAAGCTTGTTAACGCCATGTTCGCATATAGCCCATTTACAACCCGCTAACCCAAGGCCTGTTACGCCCTATCCGAATTAGGCCCAGTAGCGTCATCTGGGCCATCCAATATGACTCCAGCCCGTTTTCACTTCTGGCCCATGACGTCTTTCGGCCCATATGAGGCCCTATGTAACTTTTGGCCTATTAACGGCCCATGGTGAAACTGGCCCGCAATGAACAGTGTATCACTTTACGCCCATTAACGGCCCGTGGTGAAACTGGCCCGTAATGAACAGTGTATCACTTTATACCCATTAAGGGCCCGTTATTCAGTTGGGCGTTTCATTATGTTATCTTCGGCCTTCTCGAGCCCATTTATTCTTGGGCCCATTTCGGCATTCGTTTACTTACGGCGATTCTTGTCATTTTACGCTTGTGGGCCAAATTCAGCCCGTGGTTCTGATCGGCCCGTTTGTGTTCCGTTAATCGTTGGGCGTTTGCATAGCGTCATCAAATCGGCCTATTAACGATGGCCCGTTATGGTCAGCCCATGAGCGGACGATTCCAACTCTAGCCCGCTTACGGCCATAATGCGTCTGTTATTGGCCCATGTTTGTGTCGATCATCTGACCCGTATAAGGCCCATTGATGATACGACCCGTAGAAGGCCCATTATTTCTACGGCCCGTAGAAGGCCCATTGTTTCTATGGCCCGTAGAAGGCCTACTGTTTCTACGGCCCGGAGAAGGCCCACTGTTTCTACGGCCCGTAGGAGGCCCAGTGTCACTACAGTAAATATTAGCCCATGGTTATTGTGGCCTAGTTTTAAAAAATAGGTTATTGCAGCCACTAGCAAACCGCGAAAAAGGAACTGCACTAACTACAAGCAAACAAATAAACAAGACAACAAGGAAATAAATAAGAAAGCAACTTATGCTAGGCTATCACGACTATTACACATATTACATCCACTAGGCATCAAAGTTCACCACCAGTGCAAATATAGGGAACAAAGCAACATATAAACGCCGCAGCAAAACAAGTCCAGAACTGAAACCACTTCAGAAGAGTTCAAGAAACAATATCCTGGGTACCCATAATGCTGGCAAGATGCTTATCAAGCTTATTAACTTTCTCTTGTTTGGCGCTTAAATCCTCCAGCGCTTGCTATTGCACAAGAAAGTACACATCTGAATTCTGCAGGGACTTCCTCAGTCCTTCGGCTTCTTGCCCCAGCACAGTTGACTGATGCCTTTCAGCTTCTAAGCCAAAGTGATTCAGGCAGCGAGTTCGAAGAGCTTGTGCCAGCGGTACCGGCCAGTAACTCGAACACTACATCAACGCAGGACTGTGGGGTTTTCTCACTGTCTACAAGATCTTTTTATCACCTTTCTTGGAGACCAACAGGGTTATCTCACTATCTTGAACCTTATCTGCATTACTTTCTCTACCATTGCATAGTGGGGTGCTCTTCTCCAATATTCTGTTTGCATACTACAAGAGAAACAAGCAGACACATCACAAGTTTAGCTTGTAGTATCTGAAACTCATTTAGGTAAACCGTTCAAGAGTAAGGTGGACAGGATAACAGCATGAAACAAACATATATCTATGTACTATGGTCCTTTATTGTCCATATCATTCTAGTTTATGTTCCCTAATCAAGATAGAGACACAGTTCAACTCATATATTTTTAAGACACAGAAAGATAGACAGAATATAAGTGTGAGAAACTACACAACATTGGCAGCACTTGTAATGTGCATCACATGAGAACATAACTGTTTATACAACTTAAACTGAAATCAACATAGAGCAAGAAGTTAGAACATCAATCCAGTTAAAGAAATAGGTTTAAAACATACCTGCTGCCCATTGGAGTTTCAATTGGATCCTTAAAATTTGAAAGTACTTGGTATGAGTAAATATAGTGATGCAACAACAAAGGAGTATGGACCATAGCTACGGAATCTGACCCGAGAATAGTTGCTCTTCTGCTTTAAACGTGGAGTTTGGGTTAGCTGTGGTGGTCTTCGTGCTTTGGGCAATGCAATAGCTTTACAAACTGCTCTTGTGGGGGTACTGTGGTGGACATGGTGCTTTGTCAACTATAAGTGGGTTACTATCCATTGGGGTTGCGATTAGATGGGTTGTAGCTGATTCTCTGCCTAACGGTGAAAGTGTGCAATCTAGAAGAGTCTCGATTATGTGTGGTGGGGCTAGTTTGTGGGCCAAGTACAACCATGGTTCTATCTGCATAGGCAGGTATGCTTGTCTTTTGTGAAGAACGGGTTTTGCTCCTTAGATACTTCCATCATCCCTCCAATTCAAATGGCTGATAAACAAGAAAATAAATTGAACGTACAGACATTGTATGATAGACAGATGTGGGAATTCACATATATGTTGTATAACCAAATAGGACAGCATGACACAATTTCACATATATGATGCCTAACTAAACAGGATAGCATGACACAGTATCAGATATATGATGGATAACTTAACAGGATATAATGGCATAATTCAACATATGATGAGTACCTAAACAGGATGACATGAAAAAACTATATGATGTCTTTCTAAAATAGGTTGGGATGAAAAAATTCACATACATGTTGTCTAAGTATACAGGATGGCATGTTATAATTGACATAATTGATTCATATACTAAGCAGCCGGCACTTTCATGTATGATCTCTAAACTAAGCAGATAGAATTCAATATTGTGCATATGATGTCTAAACTAAGCAATGCAAGACACCATATGCATCATATGAGAAATATAAACATTGCAACTTAGAGCATACACCTCGGTGGGATATAGGACTGGTCATCATCTCTCTCATCCTCCTCGAGGAGCTCCTGTAACCATCAAGATATATGCTTCAACAGTACCATTGCTGCTCTAAAGACCTTGTTTTCACTCCAGATTTTTCCATAACCGGCTCAAATGGCTGATACACATGAAGAGTAGTTCAATATACACAGATTGTCGACAAATGGAATACGTAATGAAAAAAAAATGATGGCACGAGATAATTCACATGTATGATGCCTGGCTCCATGGCGGTGCATAATTCACATATATGATAACTGGCTGAAAAACATGGCATTGCATAATTCACATGTCTGATATAGAAAGCAAACAGGAGGCATTCACACAAAGCATGTCTAATCTAAGCAGATGGCATGGCAATGCGAGACACCATATGCATGATATGAGCAATATAACCCAGCCAAGTTAGAGCATGCACCTCGAGGGGGATCGGCTGGTCATCTCTCTCTAATCCTCCTCCGAGGAGCTATCGTAACCAGCAAGAAATCTGCATCGACAGTAGCACTGACTGCTCAAAAGACCTTGTTTTCACTCCAGATTTTCCCATGAATGACTCAAATGGCTGATGCACAGGAAGAGTAGATGAATGTATAAACATTGTTGACAAATGGAATACATTATGGAAAAAATATGGCACGATACAATTCACATATCGATGGTGGCTAAACAGGATGGCATTGCATGATTCACGATATGATGCACGGCTAAAGAGGATGGCATTGCATAATTCCCATATACTCCCTCCGTTCCTAAATATTTGTCTTTTTAGAATTTCAAATGGACTACCACATACGGATGTATATAGACATATTTTAGAGTGTAGATTCACTCATTTTGTTCCGTATGTAGTCACTTGTTGAAATCTCTAAAAAGACAAATATTTAGGAATGGTGGTAGTATGATATAGAAACCAAACAGGTGGCATTCACACAAAGCGAATCTAAACTAAGCTGATGACATATAAGATGTATAATGTAAGCAATGCAAGGCGCCATATGCATGATATGACCAACATCAGCATGCCAGGTTAGAGCAAACACCTCAGGTGGTAAACAGGCGTGGTCGGCTGCTTCTGAATCTCCATCTGAACAGTTATCTTCCTCTGGAATACAATCTGGAAATGCAGGAGAGGCGGGGCCACTTCACCCACCATGGAGCAGCGTCTGCATGACATTATATTCGCACGCAGCAGTCTTCTCTTTTTCTCTACATGTTCATTACGATTGTGTACAATATCTGACCTGCATAATAAAAAAAATAGTTAGATTTTGTAAGGCCTAAGGGTGCATGCAAAAATCAAGACTGATGGTAGCAAGCGAGTGGATGGATCCAAAACTAATGATAGCGGTAGATTATAGCTTCAGTTTAAAAGATAGATAATGGATCATCTATTGTTTGTTGCCCACCCAACATGAACCACATAGAAGACCCCAGATGAACCAGATAGTAGACAGATACTATTCGTTGCTGGCTCGATATGAGACCCACGGGCAATTCAAAACTCAAGATTGAACGATAAAGTAGCAGGTAATAATAACCGATGTATAACGTAAGAAAACACGAAAGACTGCAACCTCTCTTCCGGAACTGTGTAGTCCTCAGGTTCATTGCTCAGTCGATGATGGTAATGTAGTTGGCGTGGCTGCCGGCAATGGGGAAGATGATCTGAGGCGGCGAAAGAAAGTCTAAAGGGGGGATCTTTGCTGCAGTGAACGCTTCTGTCGTTGGTGCACCTCAGGTGGGGTGGATGACGGCACGGCAGGAGCAGGACATAACACACAAAGTTTTCTTTTACGCCAATATGAAAATGAAGTAAATCTGTAAGGGATCCTTAGAATTGGAGGATTCTATAAACGCAGGGATAGGAAAAACACAGGAATAGGATAGGAATGCACGTGCAAAATAGAGCATTTGGAAACATAGGATTTCAGTCAACCTGGGTGTTTGGCTCACATGAATTGGAAGAACAGAGGAATGGAGAAACAAAGTGATGCGACGAGTGTACAACCTCTTTGGCATAGCCTTGTGGACCTCAGCATCACTGGGTTGGACGTGGAGGATGGTGATGATGCTGGTGTGACCGTCGGAGGCGGGGAAGAAGATCCGAGGCCTCTGGAAACGACGCTGAGGGTAGTGCTCCGCTGTGATGGACGGTTCCGTCGTTGGAGCAGCTCCGCTAAGGTGTACGGCGACGAGGCTGAAGCATGACAAGACAGACAACGTTAATCCGAAGTGGGACCCTAATATCATCTGCAATAGATGATGTAAAATACATCACCAAAAAGTGCTAGATGTAAAATGCATCAGCCGCGCCACGGCCGCTCCGACAGATGCTGTAAGTACTGTTCACTTTGAACTTAACTGAAGAAAAATGAACTTCACAGTCAAAACTGAATTTTACTGTCGAAACTGATTGAACTAGTAACAGAGCATTGCAATAGATGTTTAGGGCGTTCGAGCACTAGTAGCAAAGAAGCAGTGATCTAAATCAGCAGACGCTCGAGCAGGGAAAGCACTAGCAGAGAGCAAGTCGTGCAATAGCATCATGAAGTGAAAAAAGCAGCAACTCCTGTAGCTGCCGGAGGTCGTGCAGCAGTAGCAGCAGCGCAAGCGAGAGAAAGAGCAGAGCAGCAGCACGAACGAAAGCAGGAGCAGTGCAGCAGCGCGACCGACAGCAAGAACAGAGACGCAACGCGAGCGACAGCCGGAGCAGCTGCAACTAGTGCCGTTGTGGAAGTCGCCACCGAGGAAGCAACGACATGGGGGAGAGACGCCGTGGATGATGTGGCCGGCGACGGCGCCGTCAATGGAGATGCCATGTCTGCTCGGTATCGAGCACCAGCAGCCGCGTGAGATCGAATAAAAGATAAAATGCAGCGGTGAGTGCAGAACCTCCTTGGTGGCGCAGAGTTGGCCTCGGCTTCATCGGAGGAATTGGTGAGGGTGCTGCGGTTCCGGTGGGGCAGGTCAAGACGGTGCTGTGGGGATTGAGGTGGCGCGATAGACGAGGCGAACATCGGGGCAGCTCCTTGGAGGTGGAGGACGGGGCAGCTGATCCGGCGGGACGACGAGATCGAAAACGGATCCTCATCCGGTGCGGTGGATGAGGGACGGCGAGCTGTTGCAGTGGATGACGTAGTCGGGGAAGAGTCTCCGGCTGGGCGGCGGTCAGGAGGCCGACGAAGGAGCATGGGCTTTCGCGTGTTTTGGCGTCCTCGATGTAGGAATTGGGGGGCGAAGGGGGAGGGGGGAGCCAAGCTTAGGGACGCGCTTGTCCGAAATGTAGGTTAAGTTACCAGCGTACCCCCACCGGTTTTGACACCGCGACGTGGAGCTTCATTTCCGGCTGAGGGGTAGAAGGGGGATTTCGCGTGTCTGGGCTGCGGGAGCGATTTCAGATGAGGAGGGAGTTCTCGCACGCGTCCAAATTTCGGGATAACAAGGCGCGGCGCGGGTTGAAGAAGCGGGAGTTTCAAAGCAGGTGAGACAAAAGATACTCAAGCTTGAAAATTTCGGGATAACAAGGTGCGGATTCCTTGTTCGGCAGAACAAACTTAACGTGTAAAAAAACAATTCATACAAGACACAAGAGTCATGTCCCCTTTTACTATATTACTATAGATGCCACTGAAAAAACTACAAGAAAAATGTACAAAAAATCGGGAGAACAAGATTACCCTGCACAGTACCAAATCGATTCACACTTCCCTCAACAACAACAAAAAGCAAATCAATTCCCACCAAAGAAAGAGTAATGTCCCTTTTTATATGATTACAGATGCCATGATCTCTAATTTCAATTTTTGAATCCATGTTATGTTGAATTCGAATATATCATTAGGTGATCTTGCGGTTTATAAATGATGTAGTCGTACATTTTGATCTTCCATCATATATGAACATTTTACTCCACCATGTGAACATATATATTGTCGTCTACCATATGGACTAAATTTGAATCAATTTTCCTTATTTGAATACGACTGTTGTCAAGTTATACAATAATTTAAATATTATCTTGATAACAAAAAGACATTCATATAGCAGTAATCATATTTCACTATGAACTACATGTACCATACGCTCTCCAATTCAAATATTTGTATCCATTTTATGTTGAATTCAAATCATAGTACATTATTGGTCTGGGTAGCGAGATGATCGGGATAATCTAAACCCTGTTTTCATACGTATAATTTTTGGCTGAATTGGGACAAGTTTTGATATAAGCCTCTTGCGAAACCGGAGATTCTCTCAACGAGCCTCGTGGTTCCGAGAGGGAACGTGTCACCTTTCTATGCGAAACGATATACGCTGCCTCCCCCCTGATTTTATTTACAGAGGCAACATAGAACTATATTAGTGCCCTGTTAATTTTTGGAATTATTTCGGGTTCATTTGGCCTTTTCATACATTAATTGAGTTTCTGGACTTTTAATGTGCATAATCTAAATATGACTTGCATGCACATGCTCCGGTGCACCAAAGTGGGTAAAATCACATGTGTGTCCTTGGTTGAATTTCTAGGTCCCATGGAAGAAATGAGAATAAATTCAAACATCTGGGCGTCATGACTCTGCCGAGAACATCGAGAAACTTAGATTTTAAATTCATGTAAATCCAAAAATCGGCTGGAAATCATGAAACTTGGCATGGTGTCATGTCATGGCACTAACATGTTGTGGTAAAAATTGGGCGATTTGGAAGCTCGTGGTTCTAAGAGGAACATGCCACCTTTGAGTGTGAAACGATATCGCTGCCCCCCTTGAGTTTCTTAACAAAGGCAACATAGAACTACATTAGTGCCTGTTAAATTTTGGAATTATTCCGGGTTCGTTTGTCGTTTTTATACATTAATTGAGTTTCTGGTCCTTTAATGTGCATAATTCAAATTTGAACTACGAGCACATGCTCTCGTGCACCAAAGTTGGTTGAAAAATCACATTTGTGTCCTCGGGTGAATTTCTAGGTCCCATGCAAGAAATAAAAATAAAAATAAAACATCTGGGCATCGTGGCTCGGTCGAGAACATTGAGGAACTTGGTTTTAAAATTCTTGTATATCCAAAACACGTCTGAAAATCATGAAACTTGGTGTGGATGTCATGTCATAGTACTACCATGTTGTGGTTAAAAAAATGGCCAAATAGGAACAGATTTTGGTATAGGCTTCTTGCAAATCGAAGCTTCTCTCAAGAAGGCTCGTGGTTCTGAGGGGAAACGTGCCACCTTTGAGCGCGAAACGATATACGTTGTCCCCCTTGAGTTTATTTACAAAGGCAACATAGAACTACATGAGTGCCCTGTTAAATTTTGGAATTATTCCGGCTTCGTTTGGCCTTATTTACACATTAATTGAGTTTTTGGTCATTTAATGTGCATAATTCAAATTTGAACTACAAGCACATGCTCCCGTGCACCAAAGTTGGTTGAAAAATCATATTTGTGTCCTCGGGTGAATTTCTACTCGAGGACACAAATGTGATTTTTCAACCAACTTTGGTGCAAAAAATGAGAATAAGATTCAAACATCTGGGCATCGTGGCTCGGTCGAGAACATTGAGAAACTTGGTTTTAAAACCATGAAACTTGGCATGGTGTCATGTCATGGTAGTACCATGCCATGGTAAAAAAAATTGGCCGAATAGGAACAAATTTTGGTATAAGCTTCTTGCAAATCGGAGTGGTTCTGGGAGGGAACGTGTCACCTTTGTGTGCATAATTCAAATTTGAAATACAAGCACATGTTCCAGTGCACCAAAGTTGGTTGAAAAATCACATGTGTGTCCTCGGGTAAATTTCTAGGTTCCATGCAAGAAATGGGAATGAAATTCAAAATTCTGGGCGTCGTGGTTGGGTTGGAAACATTGAGAACTTAGTTTTTTAATTCCTGTAAATCGAAAACACGCATGAAAATAATGAAACTTGGCTTGGTGCCATGACATGGCACCAACATGATGTGGTAAATTTGCAGTCCGATTTGTGAAGGCGCACACATTAACAATCAACAAAGTCATTTTGGAACAAGTGTTGTCACGTTACAATCGGAAACACAAGTATTATAGAAACTATGGGCGTTCTACTTACTAGTACCATTTACGTGCCGCCACGCGTCCCCATTTTTTATTAGCTAGGAGGCGCCGTGCAGGGTAGCTATTTGAGTACGATTGGCGTCCGATCAGACCCCTGCGCGTGCTTATCGGGAGGAGAGCCCTTTGACCTCCATATGCCGTCCAACTCTCTCCCAAGGTCTCCATTAATGGCGCCCGAGCCTCTCTTTAATGGCGTGGCTATGTCTCACTCGACTGAGATTTAAGAGAGAAAAAAGAAAATCTGAAAGCACGGATCTTGATGTAAGATCCGACGGACCTATATAGCGTCTACTGCGACTTATAGCAAGACTGATGAATATATAAGGACGATTAAATTTTTTTTTTGATCAAAGAAGGGCTTGCCCCTCCCGATTTTCATTACTGAAAACCACCACAATTCACAAGAAGTTCAGCACAACTCCAGCCTAACACGAAGGACTAAAGGCTACCAGATTGAAATCGCAACATCCCAAGAGGCCAACAAAGGCCAAACATCCGCGCTAGAACCCAACATTTCACAACCGACGACACAATCCACATCCTAAACCGATTATTACATCAAAAGAAACTAGGAAACTGAAGGAAGGCCAGCAGCAACTAGAAGAACATCAACGCCAGTGTCGCCACAGCAACAGTTTTCTTCATTCTAGCCTGGCAACATTGATCTTCCACAGAAAGATAAGGACGATTAATTGTCTTACATAATTAGAAAGATAATTAAAAAAGCCACATGCGGCTACGCCCGGAATACACAAGGGCAAAAGAAGAAGGAAGACAAGGATCTGGCTTGCTGATCTCTACTTTCTTGATGCGTTGCTGCAGGCCGTGGGAACTAGTCTCCATGGCGAGCGGCGATGAGCTCTTTAGTGTCCTCAAGATGCTGCTTGAGAACATCCACGGATTCCTCCACCAGCCTTTGATGCTCGTTGCGGAGCATGTCATTCTCGTCCATAAGTTTCTTGATGATGACGCCGGTCCTCTTCAACAAGGCACTGGTCTCCTCCTGCTGGTCTGCACTCCGGACGATCTTCTCCCTCAGCAGGTCGCGCTCGGCCCGGAGCCTCTCATTGCCCTCCCTTAGTTGCCGGATGACGATGGTAGCCTGTTCAAACGAGGCTTTCACGTCGTCCTGCAACTTCGCCCAGCCAGAGATCTGATCCATCTGGCGATGGACGATCGCATGCATGCGCCTGTAACAGTCGTCGCCTGCCCGTGAGAAATTGTCCCAGGCCGCCGCGGCGCAGCGGGATATCTCTGCTGCATTCGTGGCGCGGCGGGACATCTCTGCTGCTTCCGTGGCACGACCGAAGCAGTCTGCTGCATCGACGGCGCGGCGGGACCTCCGTGCTACTTCAGCGGCGTGGCGGGACCTCTGTGCTGCTACTTCCGTGCGGCGGGACATGTTTGGCTGCTCTCGCAGCGAGGCGGGACATCTCTCATGCTTCCGCTTCTATGCTCGCCTCTCCATGGCAGACGCAAGGGAAGGATGCTGAATGACTTGTTTGTTTTTGTGGATGAGGAGTTGAGGAGGAATGTGCAGTCATCTTGGCATACTAGTATTTATAACCGAGTAGTAAAACGCTCCTAAGTGGGAAACCGTTTAGGTTGTGATCGGTGTGAACAGGTTTGGAATTCAATATAGTGTGGTACTAATATGCTCCTAAGTGGGAAACCGTTTAGGTTGTGATCGGTGTGAACAGGTTTGCAATTCAATATAGCGTGGAGTAATTTGGAATGTGATGAGACGCAAGCTACTTTATGCATGCATGCATTGCAATTAATGCATTGATAAACATAATTTTTTGAGAAAAACAAGAGCATTAATTTGGTGCTTTTGCAAACCACAAAAAATATTCCACCACTCACCATCTTGGTTGGTGATATTTTTGAATTAAGCCCTATAAACCAGAAAGGAGGGAGTATTGCTGTGTACGTGCAATAACTGGCACCGTCGGATACATATCTTACAGTTAATGGGGCGTTCGACAGGGATAGCCACGTGGCGAGCTCTAGGCTAGTCCTTTTTCAGACGCATTAAACCTATCTCTCGGGACTTCTCGCACGCACCATCGAGTCACCCACAAAAACTTGTACTCTGAGTTTAGTAGTACGTTATACAAGAAGAGAAGAGGTGCACGCACACACTCGTCCTCTCACACACACATATGTTTTTTCTCGAAAAGGAGGACGATGACCCCCGGCCTCTGCATCTGGGAGTCACACACGCATCTGTAGCTACGAATTGTAGTGTTCTCAACCATCCGATTGGCTCTATCATGGATGTACCTATATACTAAAACATGTATAGATACATCTATATTTTGACAAATGGAAGGCATGTATTGTGGAACGGAGGGACTGCTTGGCATCAAAATGGATAAAAAAGGACGTATCTAGAACTAAAATACGTCTACATACATATCCTTTTATCCATTTTGATGACAATTAGTACTTCTTACCGAAAGGAACTTTATATCCAACAGACACAAAATATCCGTTCGACTGTTGGAAATTACTGATCTGATGTCGAAGTAATTGCTGCATCGCCACCAAAACCCAGCATTTCTTAAGCTAAAGTAGACCAAGGTAATCCCTATATTAGCATATTACTAAGATAAACAGAAGGCACTGTAGAAACATTTATGACGTGAGCTTGTCAATCTGAATGTGGAGAGACACAAGCTTAGCCCCGGCCAGCAGCTTGGGAGGAACTGTCAAGAAGATCAGCTCCTGCACGTCGACGTCGCCGGGATCCTTGCTGCTTGTCACCTCCATTTCCACCTTGATGTCGTCGGTCATGCCTTTGGGCCCCCCCGGCGGGCCGTTCGCCCATAGCTTGGCCAAGTAGTGCGGAAGTGGGGACGCCCCCGCTCTGATGCAGACGACCGACACGGTGATAGGCACGCCGATGTCGAGCACACCGCCGACCAAGAAAAATGCGCGGCGGTCCTCCTCTGCGAACAGCAAGAGCCGTGGCTCCGACAGTGGCACTTGCAGCTGGAGCACCTTGCCGTACTGGATCCTGTGCATGGGCATGGGATGCGTGGTGCTGATGTGGTGGTAGAGCGCCGGCGGCGGGCATTCGTAGCCGCAGACGGGCACGGGGCATTTGCAGGGCGCGAGCGGACACACGCTCTGGTGATCAGCGAGCTTGTGGTAAGTGACGTAGAGCCCACAGCCTTCTTGCGGGCACTCCACCCTCACCGACGAAAGGACGGAGTCCACCGCCGTGTTTCGCACGTCGAAGCCACCGCCGCGCTCGCACTTCTGGCACTGCCGCTAGTTCCCGGGGCGCTCAACACGGCAGTCTACGCAGGCCAGGTGCCCTCCGTTGCACTTCAGAAATCAATCGAACAACACATCAATCAAGAAACCTGCACCTTGCTCAATCAGTTGAATGAACAAGGTGTATTCGAACCTCATACACTGGAGAAGTCAAGGGGCGGAGGCACAAGGGGCAGTGGAGCACGGTGAGGTCCATCGAGACATTAGAGAGCTCCATCGTCGGGTCCTGTTAGGTCTGCATGATCTCGCCGTACTCGTGCACAACCATCTCTCGACTTGGGCCGGGGTATTACAAAGCTTTACCGTCATATATTTTATAGTACTACTTCAAGGTGCATTAAATCAACACATGCAAGTAGTATCAAAAGAAGAGTCACGGCATGCATGCATGCGTTGTAATTAATGCATCGGTAAACACAAATTATTGAAATACTCCCTCCTTTCCGGTTTATAGGGCTTATCTCAAAATTTCAGTTTTTCCATTTTATAAGGCTCAATTTGGTTGTTCCCCATCACATGTTCAGATTCCAGGGTGCATTAAATCATTGCATGCAAGTATTAAGAGAAAATTGACCAATGCATGTAATTTATGCATGCATGCATTGCAATTAATGCATTGATAAACTTACTTTTTTGAGAAAAACAAGACCACTAATTGGGTGCTTTTGCAAACTACAAAAAATATTCCACCACTCACCATCTACATTACCTTGGTTGGTGAGATTTTGAATTGAGCCTTATAAACCGGAAAGGAGGAGTATATCGAGTGCAGTGCTTTGATGTGTCGCATCAACTCGTACATCAACGAGAAGTTTGATTATCCTCTCCTCGCGGACTTAACCGCACTCTGCCTTTGGCTGTATGACAGGTTGGCCACACACCTGTCGGGCCCACCTGTCATACACGCAAAGGCAGGAGCGTCCCTCCCCCGCCCATGAGCGTGGTGGCTGGTAAGACTAGGAGACGCTTTCGCTACACGCTCTCCCTCCCGCACACGGTGGACATGCAGCAGTTCAATCGGTGTCAGATGGCCAGAAGCATACTGTATTACTCCTCCAGTGCAGTAGTACTCCATCATTGTTCGACTTCCCTAAGAGGCAAAGAGCCAAGAGCAGCCCGAACGCTCGGGTGGCAGTTTCATGTGTAGAGTAGTCTAGGATAGCGCGTACCGTGCCTGTAAGCTTAAAATCGTTGGGGTCGGCTCCATGCTATGTGGCCGTCTTGAAGTTAAAAAAAAAATTAAAATAGTCTTCTGGCCCTACCTGTCACCCTGGTGATTGTAGTTTGCACGCTCATCTGGTCAAGACAGGAAATATATTTTAATTTGTTTTTTTCAAAAAGGCGGGACTCCCCGGCCTCTGCATCAGAACGATGCATACGGCCACATATATTTTAATTTGTGGTGGGTAAATGTTAGAGGTTGCAGCAAATATATTGTACACTGCAGGTCTTTCAGCCAAGTTTAGAGGCAAGCATGTGGGGCCAGTGCTATGATGTGTCGCGTCAACTCGTACAATGAGGAGAAGCTTGATTTTACTACACGCCTTCTCCCTCGCCCATGCGCGCGGTTGCTCGCAAACGAGGACAGGCTTTTGCTTAGTAGTACTTCTACAACAAGCTATCCTTCCCGCTCACGGTGGACGGACATGCAACAGTGGATTCGACACTGCAGAAGAAGTAGTAGTAACATCATTGTTCGCCTTCTCGAAGAGGCGAAGAGCCAAGCGCAAACTGAATGTTGCGATTATGTAACATTGAGCACGATATAGCCAGGCTCTTGCATGAGACAAAATTGCTATGTGAGCCCACTATTGTACTAGTACGCACAACTACTTGCTAGTATAGCCCTGTAAACCGTAAAGGAGTATTTGCCCTTCTAGAGATTTCAACAAGTGACTAGACTACACCGAGACGGAGTACATATGGAGCAAAATGAGTGAATCTGCACCGTAAATAAATACGTACTAGTTCTATCGTTTTCCTCTCGAGGTGCACAATATTGAGTATACTTGACTAGTCTCTTTTGACATGCATTTACGTTTTTTGACACAAGATCTGACGCAAGCGCGCTCATATACGCCAAGCATACACTCACCCCTATGAACGCACACACGCACGGCACTACCATCTTGAAATTTAAGTCACCATAGGCACCTCGTCGTCGACGGGTCCATAGGTGCTTGAATGCCAAGGAGGAAGAGGGTAGCGGTTCCCTAGACGTTGAACGGTCAATGATGCATCCTCAATTACATGCAGAGGAATTAATTGGAGAAGCGAGAATAGAGCCAAGACGATGTGAATGCAACGAGTTTGGACTCTCATATAATAAAGGCGCCCCACCACTCCAATCCATCTACTCCCAACTCTCTCAAGCAACACCGCTCACTCCAATCCAAGACCAAGTGACCGAAGCCACAAGCACCTATGGAGGCGATGGAAGCGGCGGCAATCGATCGTGCCAAATCATCCAAAGGCGCCGGCCTGCCCCCAAGACACGCGCAGCATTTCCAGACGGTGCTGGCGACCGCAGGCATCGTAGCCCTCGCCGACACCGGCTTCGCCTCTCGCATGGACGACATGATGGTCAACTCAATCCGCAAGTTCACTGCCGTCAAGAAGCGCGCAGACGACCTTGCCGTACTGCTCCAGCCCGCGCGCCCAGGCTCCTCATTGCCTGCCACCCACATCGGCCTACATGGTGACGAACTCTTTCAAGCCCTGGTGGCCATGCAGGTACCGGAGGTCGCGACGAAGAATGTGCACCTCGAGGCCGCGCTCGCCGCGCAGCGCCTCGCCATGCAAGAAACCGTCGACCTGCACATCCACGTCTATGAGGAAATCGTCTATATAGACCACTACAAGGCAAGCGAGGACAGAAATACGTTGGCCTTCTTCCAGCGGCTGGAATCTTTGGACGCCATTGTTCAGAAGCACATCGACCTGGCCACGAAAGCCGCTACTACTTAGGCGCCATTCGGTGGGCCGGCGCCCTGAGTCGAGGAGGTGGACGTCGTCGATGGATGCATCTCTTCTTCTTGCCTCCTGTAACCAGCACTGCATCGCCTCCTGGCCTTAATGTTTTATTAGTATAGTACTTTCTCCATTCCCAAATATAAGTCTTTCTAAAGATTCCAACAAGTGACTACTACATACGAAGGAAAATGAGTGAATCTACACTCTAAACTATGTCTACATACATCTGTATGTTGTATTCCATTTGAACTTACCTAAAAAGGCCTATATTTATGAACGGAGGGAGTATATGGCATTTTTATTCCAATGTAACGCTTTTCACTTTGTGAGGTTGGGCATGATTGAGCAAACCCACCCTGCCCACCCAAGGCGTCGGCGAGTTTAGAATTAGAAGAGAGAAACGAGGGAGGAGAGCTAGCTGTAGCACGGACGCTGTTGTCAGATGGGACTCGTGTTTATAGAATAGGAGTACTGAGCACTCGTGCCTCTTTTTTTTAGGGAAAAATTAGTCGTATGTCTAATATCACTAGTTGGGTGCGTGCGACCTATAGCTGTCATCACTTTAGGTCTCCTTTTCAACATGCTACGCTTCACAAGACATATTTTTTCACGCATTTATCCTCCTATATGTACTCCTAGGCTAATTCCATGTGCTCCCATTCGCAAACATGTGGGACATAGAGCATCTGGGTCATAGTGCATGCGCGACTCGGAGCATATGCCGGGGTACTTTACATTTCAGACCTCACGAATTACATCCAAACCCCCCGTAGAAGAATAAATAAATAAATGAATTACTACATGAAACCGGATTATTTTCATGGAAACCGGAGCACATTCATTAAATTTTGGACATAACACGTTTATAAAAAATGACCGGACCTAAACCAGTCTAAGGGCCTCTTTGATTTTTCCCGCAAAAAAGGGCCTCTTTGATTCACAAGATACTGAAAACACAGGAATGGGGAAAGTGTGATGGCGATGGACCGAGACGAGGAGAACTCTAACTCAGTTAGAGGTTAGAGTTAGATTCTAACCCTGAACTAAATCTAAACCAAAGAGGTGTATGGATGGCAGGGTTAGTGTCGATGTCAAAATCGGCGGATCTCGGGTAGGGGGTCCCGAACTGTGCGTCTAGGCGGATGGTAACAGGAGACAAGGGACACGATGTTTTTACCCAGGTTCGGGCCCTCTCGATGGAGGTAAAACCCTACTCCTGCTTGATTAATATTGATGCTATGGGTAGTACAAGAGTAGATCTACCACGAGATCAGAGAGGCTAAACCCTAGAAGCTAGCCTATGGTATGATTGTCATTCGTCCTACGGACTAAAACCATCCGGTTTATATAGAGATCGGAGAGGGCTAGGGTTACACAGAGTCGATTACAATGGGAGGAGATCTACATATCCGTATCGCCAAGCTTGCCTTCCACGCCAAGGAAAGTCCCATCCGAACACGGGACGAAGTCTTCAATCTTGTATCTTCATAGTCCAGGAGTCCGGCCAAAGGCTATAGTCCAGCCATCCGGACACCCCCTAATCCAGGACTCTCGCAGTAGCCCTTGAACCAGGCTTCAATGACGACGAGTTTGGCGCGTAGATTGTCTTCGGCATTGCAAGGCGGGTTCCTCCTCCGAATACTTCATAGAAGATTTTGAACACAAGGATAGTGTCCGCTCGCAAAATAATTTCCACATACCACCGTAGAGAGAATAATATTTACACAAATCCAAATGTCGACATATTTCGCAGCGTGACATCACACCACGGCCAAGCATTTATTCGAATCGTTTTCTTGTCCCACCTCAGCGCACTTAGCGAGGCGGTTTCCTTAACACGTCTTGTTGAAGCGAGATCGTGTCCCGTTATTCCGGATTCTCATCAATACGGGCGTGGGTAACCCAACCGTGCCATTAATTTACGGCGCTTGGGAGATAAGCGAGTTTTACCAGGCTGGTGGGGCACATAGTTTCGTCCGCCCATATAAGGGGATAAGGATCCACCTTTTCCATCTATGCCTTCTTCCTCCTTTGCTTATCCATTTTCGTGCACTCGAGCTCCAGCGCCCAAGTCCGCACATCCCACCTCTACCTTCTCTAGCCATGTCCGGAGCGGGAAGCAAGTGGATGGTCTCCTCCGTCACGGAGGGACACATCAAGAAGGTGAGGGAGGCCGGATACTTGTCTAACGACATCACGCACCGGCTCCCAGACAAGGGGCAGCTCATCCCCACCCCCAGGCCCCATGAGAGGGTGGTGTTCCTCACCCATTTCCTCCGCGGACTAGGTTTCCCACTTCACTCGTTTGTCCGGGGGCTCATGTTCTACTACGGCCTGTATTTCCACGATCTGGCCCCGAACTTCGTCCTCAACATCTTGGCGTTTATCGTCGTGTGCGAGGCTTTCCTCCGCATCATGCCCCACTTCAGCTTATGGCTGAAGACCTTCAATGTCAAGCCGAAGGTAGTGGGCGGCCAGCAAGCGGAGTGCGAAGGCGCCATGGTGGGCAAGATGCCCAACGTTACATGGCTCGAGGGCTCCTTCATGGAGACCATAAAGGGGTGGCAATCGGGGTGGTTCTACATCACCGAGCCGCGTGACCCTGAATGGGCAGCGGCCCCCGAATTCCGATCTGGCTTCCCTACACGGCTCACCTCCTTGAAAGAGACGGGCTTGTCGTGGGGTAATTCAGAGGAGCTGTCCGGACTCCAAACCTGCGTCCAAAACCTGGTGAGCAAGAAGCTCAAACTCGTCAACGTAGTCCAGGTCATGCTCATCCGCCGGATCCTCCCGTGCCAACAACGAGCTTTCAGCTTGTGGGAGTTTGATTCGGCACATCACCAAACCCTGAGCAGGTTCTTCGACACTACGTACGAAGATGCGTGGAAGGTGCTATTCAAGGGCGCCGAGGCTCCCGCATCCGCTACCGAGGATCGCGGATTCAGCGCGCAGCATCAAGCCAACGCGGTAAGCTATTTTGCCCTTTACGGGACACTTGTTTTTCATAGTTTGACTCTATGCGGGTCTAAACTCCTTACCTTTGACAGATTGGCACAGGGCGTCCGGCAGATTGACCGTCCGGCTCCCTTGCCGAAGACCCAGCGGACGCCGGCTTGACGGGGCTGCTGGTTCCGGCACCTTACGTGGTGCCGGAGAAGAAGGCCAAGAAGAAGGCCACGGGAACTCGAAGGAGTTCCCGGCGCCAGGTGGTGTCGCACTCATCGTCCGATGACTCTGAGGCGGACTCCTCCCGTGAAGACGAAGAGGAGGAAAGAGAGGCCTCTCCCCCAGCGAGGAGAGAGAAGAAAAGGAAGGCCGCCCCAACTGGGGGGGCCGGAGGGTCCAAGAAGGGAAGGACCCTCCCTCTGGACTACTCCACCAACGCCGACGAAGGGGAAGAAGAGTGGCCACCAAGGGCCAAGCCCCTGGCAAAATCGTAAGTATCCGGATACTAGAGTAATTCATGGCGCTCCTTCATTGCACAGTACCTTCTGACGCTGAATATAATCATGCAGTCCGCCCAAGGCCGGGCTCGACGCTTCAACGAGTGGCTCCCTGGGTTCGTCGGATGTGAATAGCACTTCACTTCCGGCCGCCTCCTCTCCTCGCCATGGATGATGCCGAGGTGGAGTCCCAAAGGGTCCAAGCCAGAGGGGTGGTCTGGAGGCGCCGCAAGGCGACCTCCCGACTCCAGAGAGCAAAGGGATAAAACCGAAGGGCTCTAAGTCCGCCTGGGCGGACACGCACCGAACCTTCATGGTTCCGCATCCGCAGCGGCCCCTACTAAGAAGGAAAGCCTACGATGCGGTGACCTCCGTCCAACCGGAGGCACCGGATAATCTGCTGGAGGTGCTTAACGACGCCTCCATCGACGAGGAGGACCGCACTATTATGAGTGTGGTGATCCAGAAGGTTCAGTCCGCCAAGAGCAGGCTGACTGAAGCCTGTGCCAGCCTTCTAACATGCTTTGAGGTATGTATTTAAGATATGTAAAAATATTACCGCATAGACAGTAGCCCCTGATGCTTAGTTTGGTGTTCGGAAAGAAAAGCCGAACTGAGGATCAAAAAGATATACGCAGGAGTCTAACATAAGTATGTAAATATGGGAATGCAGGTTGTGCTGCTGACCTCTGCCGCACTGACTGCGGAGGTTAATGCATTGAAGCAGAGCCTCGAGCGGTCCGAGAACAAGCTCGGCCTTGCCAAGAAGCATCTCGAGGACAAGGAAGGTAAGTAATACCTTACGTAAGTATATAAAAAAGATGTGGTTGCAAAAAATGACAGGACCAACGTGAGTATTACAGGGGCCACAACCCAGGTGGCGACCCTAAAGGAAGCGATGTCCAAGGCCGAAGAAAATGCGGCCGTGGAGCGTACCCAGTGAGAAAAGCAGGAGGCGCGGGTGGCGGAGGTGCAGCAAGAGCTCCAGACTCTCGTGAAAAAACACGAGAGTTTGGAGCTTGACTCAAAGAATCGAGAGTCCGAGCTCGCCTCGGCGCTTGAGGGCGCCAAATCTGCCAAGGCCGAAGCCCAAAAAGCCCTCTAGGAAATTGAGGCGATGAAGAAGATAGCGGTGGGTAAGGCATTCTTTATGCAAAGCAAGCATGTGAAAGTGAATTACTTGTTACTTACCCGAGTCCGATACTCTCCAGGAGCATTCGCAGATCTTCCCCGGAGTGTGTTCGACGCTGCCGCATTCTACTGAGCCGAAGAGGGGAGCTCGACGGAGAAGATGTTCTGGTCTCAGTATGTTGAGGTCGGAAACCCGGTGCCCTTGAGCGACCAACTGAAGCAGCTGGTCGAGCTCCATAAGGTGGCCGAACAGGCCATGAAGGGTCTCGTAGTCTAGTTGTGGCCTGGGGAAGCCATGCCTGGGAGCTACTTCGGGCTGGTAAGGCGGCTGGTGGATGCCTGTCCAAGGCTTGAAGTCATCAAGCGCTCCGTATGCATCGAAGGTGCCCGTAGGGCCCTTGCCCGTGCTAAAGTGCACTGGGGCAAGATGGACGCTGAGAAGCTTGTGACGAACGGACCACCGCCGGGCAAGGAGCATCGCAAACCCGAGATGTATTATGAGGGCAACCTGAAGGGTGCCCACCGTATAGCGGATGAGTGCTCCAAAGATGTAATTTTTGAGTAAACTCGCATTTGTGATCCTGTACGCTGAAAACTTGTTCATATGCGCTAAGCAACGCTTTTGAATTTAAAATATTACCTTCTGTGCGGCCGTTTATTAAATTTGAGAGATGGCGAGTCGTCGGCTTCGCCCCATGCCACGAGTCTTTGGGGTGTTCGGGATAAACTTGAGCGCTCTTTTTCCCATTATTGTGTCCATCGAGGGAGGCGCTCAACACAACGAACAAGGCAATCAGACTATAATGCTTGAACACTCTCACTTAGCCGTAGAATTCTATAATTTTAAATTTCGGCGAAGCCCCTAGTATTCGGAAGACCGAGTTTGGGGCGCTATCCACGCCTAGGCCGTACAAAGCCGACTCCTCGCTCTAAGCGTTATAAGTCTTTAGGGACTCGAAAACCTCTCGAACAGCGACCAGCTCTCGCCCTATCATGACGGTCAGTTTTAGCTTTCTCCACTGAGGTGCTTAGCCCAGCTCAACCGGGGCACAATCACAGTGGTTGTCCCAGTGCTACCTTAGCCGATATAAAGGAACGTAAGGTACCAAAACATGGGAGCCGGGCAAACCCAACTATTGACCCAAGACATGATTCAGAGCCGATGCATATAATGCTATAAGTTCGGGGTGCCGCATTCATGAGAGTGTTCAGACTTCTCACTCCATATTCTGGGGTACGTAAGCCCCTGGTGTATTGGCCGTACCAAAGTGTACGGTTGCATAATGTCATAACTGAACATATTTTTATATAAAAAAGGAATGCAATAATGGACAAATGCTATGTATTGTTTATTTGAAAAGTCTGCGGTAAAAGCAGAACGATACAAATAGTGTGATAAGCAAGAGATGGGACTATTTGACATGTCCCCCTCCAGGGGCGAGCTGCGGGATGATATGTGAAACAAGTATACTGCTCGTTATAGAGACCACCTGGACACTCGACGTAGCTTTCTGCCTCCCTGGCTGTTGCATCGTGTGTTCGGCGATTGTACTGCCAGACTGGCCTTCCGGAAAGTGGAGTCCTGAAAGTAAGAAAAAAAAGAATGACAAAATCGGGAGCCCCTAGTGCGGTTCAGCCGCATTTTGGGCATGCCGTGGTCGTGCCCCTCCCCCTATGGCCATGGTATTTCCAGAGCGTAGTTATGTACGCGTAGTACTGGTTTCGCAGTTTCGCGGGGGCTGGGGTTGGGGCCGCATTGCTACGCGTGGTCGGAACGTGCCAGGTGGTCTTATTGTAGGTTACTCCAGGCGCGCTTGACAGTGTCCGGACGTTTAACGACCGGACTGGAGAATTGCCTTGAGAGGCTGCTTTGTACTTCAACCGCGAGGGCGACCGTATGCTCCTCCATTCGGAGAGAGCGTTCGGTGTTTCCATTGACTGTAATGACTCCTCGAGGGCCTGGCATCTTGAGCTTGAGGTATGCGTAGTGCGGCACCGCATTGAACTTTGCAATGCGGTTCGTCCGAGCGGCGTGACAGCCATCATGAACGGGACTATGTCGAATATTAACTCCTCGCTCGAAATTATCCGGGATCCAAGACCACCTCAAGTGTAATCGAGCCTGCATGCTTGGCCTCTACACCTGGTATGACGCTTTAAAGGTCGTCTTTTGGGTTTAATCCTTGAGGTTCTATGCCCATTTTTCGCCCGTATCCCGATAAAGCAGGTTCAAAGCTTTGCCGCCGTCCATAAGGACTCTAGTGAGGTGAAATCCGTCAATGATTGGGTCTAGAACCAATGCGGCGAATCCGCCATGGCGGATGCTAGTGGGGTGGTCCCTTCGATCAAAAGTGATCGGGCAGGAGGACCATGGGTTGAACTTTGGGGCGACTGGCTCCAACGCATATACAGCCCCTTCCGCTCCCTTTTGGGTATGTGGGTTGCGTATATCATGTTCACCGTCCGCACTTGTGGGGGGAAGCCCTTCTGTCCACTATTGTTCGGCAGCCGGGGCTCCTCCTCGTCATCGCTATGCAGCCCCTTGTCATTGTTTTCAGCGTTTAACTTGCCTGCCTACTTGAACACCCAACAATTCCTGTTGGTGTGGTTGGCTGGTTTTTCGGGGGTGCCGTGTATTTGGCACGAGCGATCGAGTATTCGGTCCAAATTGGACGGGCCCGGAGTATTTCTTTTGAATGGCTTTTTCCGCTGGCCGGGTTTAGAGCCTCTGAATCCGGCATTAACTACCGTATCCTCATCATTGTCGCCGTTAATGCGGCGCTTTTGCTTGTTGCGACACGACCTGCCAATGCTATCCTTGGTATCCGAATTACCAGGGCTCTTGGTCATGTTATTACTACGAGCTAGCCAGTTGTCTTCTCCCGTGCAAAAGCGGGTCATGAATGTTGTGAGGGCTGCCATGGATTTCGGCTTTTCCTGTCCTAGGTGCCGGGCAAGCCACTCGTCACGGATGTAATGCTTGAAGGCTGCAAGGGCCTCTGCGTCCGGACAGTCGACTATTTGATTTTTCTAGGTTAGGAACCGTGTCCAGAATTGTCTGGCCGATTCCTCTAGCTGCTGAGTTATGTGGCTTAGGTCAATGGTGTCTAGTGGTCGCACATAGGTGCCCTGGAAGTTGTCGAGGAATGCGGCTTCCAGGTCCTCCCAACAACCAATTGATTCTGCTGGCAAGCTGTTAAGCCAATGCCGAGCTGGTCCTTTAAGCTTGAGTGGGAGGTATTTGATGGCGTGTAGATCATCGCCGTGGCCCATGTGGATATGAAGGAGATAATCCTTGATCCATACCGCCGGATCTGTTGTGCCATCGTATGATTCGATGTTTACGGGTTTGAAACCCTCGGGGATTTGATGATCCATTACTTCATCTGTGAAGCATAGTGGGTGTGCGGCGCCTCTGTATTGGGCTATATCACGATGTAGCTCAAATGAGCTTTGTCTACTGTGTTCAGCCCGGCCGGATTTACCATATCCGGCATGACAGTTATTGTCGTGGTTTTGTCATGACAGATGTCCTCATGAAAGGACTTAGTCGTGGAGCCGTCGCTACGGGTTAGCTTAAAGGGGTTAAAGCGGACACAAGGACGCAAGAGAGTTTATACTAGTTCGGCCCCTTCGATGAAGGTAAAAGCCTACGTCTAGTTGTGATGGAATTGATGGGGGTTCGATGACTAGGGAGCAAACAAGCTTCTCCTAAGTCTCGAGTTGTTGTCTGTTGTCCTTGAACCGCCTCCGGGTCGTCCCCTTATATACATGGGTGGTGCCCGTCGGTTCACGGAGTCCTGACGCCGGTTCATAGATGTATCCGGCTCGGTCTCTGCTATTCCTAACTTACAATACAAGTTACATACTGACGCTGGTTTACGGCTACAGGCCTTAAACCGGCTATGGGCCTTAAGGCCTCATCTGCTGTAACACCCCGGAAGTAACTTTCCATATTTGTAACTCCGACTCTTGCCATTTTCGGCATTGATATATGATATTCCCTCCGTGGTTGGGTTTTCTTCATGTTGCGTTTTGTCCGTGTCATGCATTTTATATTATGTCATCATGTGCATCGATTTGCATACGTGTTCGCCTCATGATTCCGAGCATTTTTCCCGTTGTCCGCTTTTGCAATCCGCACTCCTATCTCCCCGCGGTCCTTTTACGTTTTTCCGTGTGCGGGTATTAAACCTTCTCGAAATGGACCGAGGTTTGTCTAGTGGCCTTGGTATAACACCGGAGACCACCGGTCAAGTTTCGGGTCATTTGGAGCTCGTTTGGTACTCCAACGGTTAACCGCGCCTTCAAGAAAGGCCTCTTTTAAGTTGCAGCCCAACACCCCTCCAAAACAGCCCAATAACCCATCTAAGTCACCTCCATGCTCTCCGTCGTTCGATCACGATCGTGTGGGCGAAAACTACACCTCATTTGGACTCTCCTAGCTCCCTCTATGCCTATTTAAGCACACCCCCCCTCCAAATCCGGACGAAACCCTAGTCTCCCCGCTCCCTTCGCGCCGCCGGACGAAATCCGGACGGCCGGACACGTCCGCCCGCCGCCCGGACCTCTCGCGCGCCGCCACGTGGCCCAGCCAGCGCCCGCCGCCCGCCGACCCAGCTGACCATGCGAGGCCCGTCTGCGAGGTCCTCCGAACCATGGCCGCCTGCCATGCCGCCAGCGCCGCCCGCCTCCGGCCGCCGCCGCCTCCCGGCCGCCGCCCGCCGAGCGCCGCCGCCCGCCGCCTCCAGCCTCCCGCCCGAGCCTCGCCGCCGCCGCAGCGCCCTCCGCCGCCGGCTAAGCCCTCCCCGGCACAAGGCCCGGCCTCGTCGCGCCCGGCGCCCGCCCGCCGGATCCGCCCGCCCGGCCTCCTCCGCCTCCCGGCGAGCCCCTCCCGCCTCCGCCGCCGATCGGGTCGGAGCCCGGATCCGCCCGATCCAACCTCGGGCCCCGAGCCCCGCTGACTCTCTTCTCCCCTCTTTTCCCTAAGTCATTTGCATCTTGGTAATTTTCTGCAATATTCAACTTGCTATATCTTCGCATCCGTAGATCCATTTTTCGCGTATAATATGTCAAAATGTTCGTCTCGAAGAGTAGATCATTTCATTCAATTGCATCATTTTCATTTGAGCTCATCTTGATGCCCGAAATGCTGTTGGAAGAGTGCAATGTGCTGATAGTTTCTGATTTTTATCAGGAGTTGCACTTTTGTTATTTTTGCTATGATTAATATGTGCATCCTATGAAGTTGATTCCTACATGAGTTTTGTAAAATGCCATGTCATCTTTCCAGTGGTATATGCCATGTATTTTTGTGATCTATGTGGTGACTAGCACAAGCATGCAAAGTAGGTGTCCTAATGTTGCTGATTTCAGCCCTGTTTTAGCTGATTTTGATGCCATGTTTGCTTGATGATACCGAGAGATCTATGCATATTTTGAGATACTTCAGTAAGGGTGTTTTGTAAAGCATGACTTGCTCTATCCATCCATGCCTTTGTTTGCAATTATGGGATGCCATAGCTTGAGTCAATCGAGCTCTACTTTTGCTACCAAATGATTCCTGGCAGATTGTATACGTGTTATTCAATTTTGCCTAGCTTGTTGTGGTTGATCCATATATGCTATGTTAGTGTTCTTGCCATGGATGTCTTCTATGTCATGTCTTCTTGATGTATGTATGCTTAGTTTATCATTTGAGGCTCTGTAGTGAGTGCATTGAGCTTGTTAACATGCCATCTCGTTATCAGTTTTGACATGTCAAGTTGCTGAATCTGTTAACTAGACTTTCAATATTGACATGAGTGTTACTATTTTTTCTAGTCCTTTTTGGCTTATGGTCAGCAAGGGACTTTTGTTCTAGGCTTTGAGTAGATTCATGCCATGCCATGTTTTGCTATTTTAAGTTCCTGTAGCATGTAGTTTTGATGCTCTGAACATTGCAACCTGTTACTGTTTTTGCCATGTCCAGCCTGTTACTTTGAGCACTTTTGCCATGCTTGTTTGAACATGTTATGATGTGAACTAGCCGTAGCTCAGTGCTCATCTTTTGTCGAGCATCATGTGTAGATCACTGCCATGTGCTTTGTTGTTACGTTTGGGTGCAGTAGCTTAATTAATTGTTGCTTGCTAAGTGGCATCATGCTGTTAATGGCAGATTTGCGCCATTCTTGTTTTGCTTGCCATTTGCAAACCGTGCATCCGATTCCGTGATCTTTATATCGATTTCAACCGAAATCATCTCATCTTTCCAGTGGCATGCTTGGTTTGCCAAGTTGATGCCTGGTTCATCATTTACCTTCCGGGCGCATATAAGCATTGCATATCTCATCATGCATATCATGCCATGTTTTGCATCATGTTGATTGTGCATTGCACCGTGATTTATTGTGGTTCCTTTGTTTGTGTTGTTGCTTTGGGTAGAGTCGGGAGACGAGTACGTGAACGAGGAGCCTGTTGAGAACGCCGAGGATCAAGCTTTCGACAACTCGAGAACATTGCGAGCAAGATGACCATACCCTCGAAATCACTTCTATCTTTGCTATGCTAGTTGCTCGCTCTTTTGCTATGCCTATGCTGCGATGCCTACCACTTGCTATATCATGCCACCCATATTGCCATGTCAGCCCCTAACCATCCTTTTCCTAGCAAACCGTTGATTGGCTATGTTACCGCTTTGCTCAGCCCTCTTATAGCGTTGCTAGTTGCGGTGAAGATGAAGTTTGTTCCTTGTTGAACATGGAGATGTTGTTCCTTTGTGGAACATGTTTACTTGTTGGGGATATCACAATATATATCTGCTATTATTAATACATCTATATACTTGGTAAAGGGTGGAAGGCTCGGCCTTATGCCCGGTGTTTTGTTCCACTTGCCACCCTAGTTTCCGCCATACCGTGTTATGTTCCTTGATTTTATGCTCCTTACACGGTTGGGTGATTTATGGGACCCCTTGACAGTTCGCTTTGAATAAGACTCGTCCAAAGAAGGCCCAACTTTGGTTTTACCATTTGCCACCTAAGCCTTTTTCCCCCGGGTTTTCGCGAGCCCGAGGGTCATCTTTATTTTAACCCCCGGGCCAGTTCTCCTTCGATTGCTGGCCCAACTTGAGCGATGTCCGGCGCCCCTTGGGCAACCAGGGTTTATGCCAACCCGACGTCTGGCTCATCCGGTGTGCCCTGAGAACGAGATATGTGCAGCTCCTATCGGGATTTGTCGGCACATTCGGGCGGCTTTGCTGGTCTTGTTTTATTGCTGTCGAAATGTCTTGTAGTCCGGGATTCGAGATTGATCGGGTCTTCCCAGTAGAAGGAATATCCTTCGTTGACCGTGAGAGCTTATAATGGGCTGTTGGGACACCCTGCAGGTAATATCTTTCAAAGCCGTGCCCATGGTTATGAGGCAGATGGGAATTTGTTAATGTCCGTTGTAGAAAACCCAAAGTTGACCTCAATTAAAATACACATCAACGCGTGTGTAACTGTGATGGTCTCTTCTCGGAGTCCGGAAGTGAACACGGTGTTGGAGTTATGTCTGACGTAAGTAGTTCAGGATCACTTCTTGATCACTACTAGTTTCACGACCGTGCTTTGCTTCTCTTCTCGCTCTCTTTTGCGATATAGCCACCATATATGCTAGTCGCTTGCTGCAGCTCCACTTTACTACTATGTCCTTCCTAAAGCTTAAATAGTCTTGATCTCGCGGGTGTGAGATTGCTGAGTCCCGTGACTCACGAGATCCTTCCAAACAGTTGCAGGTTCCGATGAGGCCAGTGCAGGTGATTCCACCGAGCTCAAGTGGGAGTTCGACGAGGAACGTGGTCGTTACTATGTGTCGTTTCCAGATGATCAGTAGTGGTGCCCAGTTGGGACGATTCGGGGATCTGTGTTAGCATTTGGGGTATCTTCTTTATTTTGGTTCCGTAGTCGGACCTTGAGTGTACTCTGAATGATGAATGTTTATTTATGTACTGTGTGAAGTGGCGACTGTAAGCCAACTATGTATCTTTCCCTTAATTATTACATGGGTTGTGTGAAGATTACCTCACTTGCGACATTGCTTTCAATGCGGTTATGCCTCTAAGTCGTGCCTCGACACGTGGGAGATATAGCCGCATCGGGGCGTGATGTTGGTAATCGAGCCTTCCCGACTTAGGAGCCCCTACTTGATTGTTTGTCGACGTTGTTGAGTCTAGAATGGAAAATGTTTTGAGTCTTAGGATTATATATATCGGAGAGTAGGATTCTTTTACTCCTCGGTCCCTTCATCGCTCTGTGAGGTCTCCCGACGAGAGTTTTGACTCTTCTCTCCTCAAATTTCACTAAAATTTTTTTAGGATCACGTGGGTATCTTGGAATCGTTCGATGGTTTTGTGACGAGAACATTGTTCTTGGTGCCTCGACATTTAGGGGTTGTGGCGGTGTCCCGGGAGTTGAGCTCCGAGGTGTTGTCGCCACAATTTTATCGTTGCAGTTCTGGAATACCTGAGTTTTGCCGACATCGAAATCTCTTTTGTGCAGTTGTTGGTGAGATAACCCCGATAGCCCAAAGATCTGTGGCGAAAAGGGAGTATTGCCATGACTTGCATAACGGATGTTTTTCAAGGTCGAGGTACACGATTTCCGAGGATTTCTTGGTTATGTGTTGACGGATGGATACAATTGGATCTAGGTATTGTTAGTTTGGGTGATATATTTTGTGTCCCTGTATCCCCAACACCAGATTGCATAACCAGAAAGTTTCGGAGTTTATAGGTGGGAATTCTAGTAGCTTACGGGATATTCTTTCCGACGGATGTATGATTTGAGATTGGGGTTCAACGTCTAGTGGTCCGCCCATTCACGGTCGATTCTACAGGGTCGCGAGACGCCTTAAAGAATCCTTGGCTATGCTGATTCGGGGGCGCCTTGTTAGTCATTCGTGACGTCCGCTATACGTCAGGTCCGTGTGGGCCCCACCACGAACACTTTGGGCGAAATCTCTATCATGTGTTTGTTCCGCTCATTCTAGTAGCCAACCTTTTGTTTTCAGTTGTGATATTCAATTGTTTCTAAGATGATGTTGTTTCCATATCCTTTATCTAAGTGGCTTCTCACCTTAATGGACGTGTGATGATTAACTTTGAATTCATTCGCTCATTCTTGTTCAATGTTTATTGTGAAGACTATATGTTGCAATTTCTATCCGCTGATTCTACTTATCAATTTGTCTATCAAAGGACTAACGGATGTCACCCTCTTCAGATGGCTCCGCCAACGCGTCTCAATCCGGATCGCAATGATGGGGATCATCGAATCCTCCACCTCCACCTCCACCTCCGCCTCCGAGGCTCGGCAAGCTATCATGGCAGCCACCAATGCCAATGCTCAGATGATTTTGCAGCTCTTGCAAGAACGTACTCAAGGCAATCAAGGCAATCAAGGCAATCAAGGTCAAGGCAACAATCAGCCACACTTTGCTACTCTCAGTCAGTTCCTCGCTAATCAGCCGAAGTCTTTCAGTTTCTGTGTTGAGGCAACAGACGCTGATGATTGGTTAGTGGACATCTGCAAGCACTTTGATCTGTAGCAATGTCGGACTGAGGACTTTGTCAAGTTTGCATCGCTTCAACTCAAGGATCAAGCTGCTGAGTGGTTCCAGAATACAAAGATTCCAGAGGAGGCCGTGTCATTACAGGATGAGTTCCGCCGTGATTTCCGAGCTCATCACATTCAAAAGTGTTGTTGAGAGCAAGCGTGAGGAGTTCCGCAATCTCAAGCAGGGCAACATGTCTGTCTATCAATACAATATCCAGTTCCTGAAGCTCGCTTGCGTTTTGCTAAGCAAGACGTACTGATGAAAGGAGTATGATCTATCGCCTCGGAGGTGGTCCGAGAGAAGATCTGCAATTACCTCTTGTGCTGTTTGAGCGGATAAGTATGATGATTTCTACAACATGGCACTCAAGCAAGAAGCGGCTCAGCTCAAATGCGAGGCTTCTAAGAAGAGAATCAGGGATGCAGTTCAGTCCTCCTCGTCCTCTCAAGTGGCAGCCAAGCAGCGAAGTTTTATCTGCCCCTCCTCCGCTCCATCACCCTTACCAGTGAGAAGAACTCAGGTGGCCGTGGATCTTCCCACCCACCCAACCCAAGCTATCGAACAAGTCTAATTCTCAAGCTCCAAGGTCAAGTGCTCCTTACCACCGTCCGCTCTCGAGGTCACTTGCAACAAGTGTCGTGCGAGAAGGGTCACTATGCTAACAAGTGCTTCAACCAGAGGCGCCTTCCGCCTCCTCCTCTGTGAAATCTTCCAGCAATGCAAAGGTCAAGCATAATCCCAAGTCTGCAAGGTCAATATGATGAATGCAGCTCAAGCGGAGGAGTCTTCGATGTGATATTGGGTAATCTCTCGATTAATGATATTCTGCAAAAGTCTTATTTGATACCGGTGCATCGCATTCTTTCATTTCAAGACCTTTTGCATCTAAGCATGAGTTGGTTTTTCAAGATTTGCCTAAGCCATTATCGGTTGTCTCTCCGGTAAATTCATGCATGCAAGCTCCATGGTTCGGATGTTTCTATCAAGATGGGCGATTATAGATTTCTGTCTAAACCAATTGTCCTTGGTGACTCGGATATTGATCTTATTCTCGAATGGATGGCTTTATCAAGACAAAGCTCAAATTGATTGTGCTGCCGGGAAATTCAATTGACTCATTCTTCTAATGATGTGATCATCTATGCCGCTCGTGATGAAACCATTGGTTGTTTTCTCTCAATGAGAAGGGCGAATTGAATGCCATCTCTCGATTCGATCGTTTGTGAGTACCAAGATGTCTTTCGTAAGAGCTTCCGGTATGCCTCCTCATCGGCGCTTGAGTTCGTTATCGATCTTGAGCACGCATCAACCCGTTTGCAAGCGTCCATACAAGCTTGGACCTGATGAGCTGAAGGAATTGAAGAAGCAGCTCGATGAACAAGAGCGTCTGGGTTTGATCGGACCGAGTTCATCTCCTTGGGGTTGTGGTGTTCTTTTGTCCGGAAGAAGGATGGCACGGACCGACTTTGCGTCGATTACCGTCCATTGAATAAGAAGACAATCAAGAACAAGTATCCACTTCCCAACATCAATGAGCTTTTCGAGCAACTCAAAGGTGCTACATTGTTCTCTAAGCTTGACCTTCGATGGGGTATCATCAGATTCGCATTCGTGAACAAGATATTCCCAAGACAGATTCGAACAAGCTTTGGTTCTTATGAATATACTGTCATGTCTTTCGGCCTCGTCAATGCTCCTCCAACTTTCTCTCGGATGATGAACTTCATATTCAACCCCTACACCAATGAATTCGTCTTGGTCTATCTTGATGATATTTTGGTCTTCTCCAAGAATAAGAAGGATCATGCCAAACATTTGCGATTGGTGCTAGACAAGCTCAGAGAGTACCAATTCTATGCTAAGTTCTCCAAATGTGAATTCTGGCTTGATGAAGTGCTTTATCTTGGTCATATCATCTCTGCCAAGGGCATCGCTGTTGATCCCGAGAAGGTGTCCGCAATTGTGAATTGGGAACCTCCTCAGAATGTCAAGCAGCTCCGCAGCTTTCTTGGTCTTGCAAGCTATTGCCGAAGATTCGTTGAGAACTTCTCCAAGATTGCAAAGCCTCTTTCCAACCTCCTCCAGAAGCATGTGAAGTATGTCTGGTCTCCCGAGTGTGACGTTGCTTTCAATACCCTCAAAGAGAAACTCGTCACAGCTCCTGTTCTGACTCCTCCTGATGAATCCAAGCCATATGAAGTGTTCTGTGATGCTTCTCTTCAAGGTCTCGGTGCTGTGTTAATGCAAGAGAAGAGAGTTGTGGCTTATACCTCTCGCCAGTTGAAGCCCAACGAGAAGAACTACCCCACTCACGATCTTGAGTTGGCGGCGATTGTCCATGCATTGATTACGTGGAGACATCTCTTGTTGGGAAGGAAAGTGGACATTTTCACTGATCACAAGAGTCTCAAGTACATCTTCACTCAGCCCAACCTCAACCTCAGGCAGACTCGATGGGTCGAAATGATTCAAGAGTACAACCCAAGTATTGAGTATACTCCGGCAAAGCCAATGTCATTGCAGATGCTTTGAGCAGGAAAGCTTCTCGCAGCCTAATCCTCAAGCCCTTTCACCGGATCTCTGAATCTTTCCATAAGCTGAATCTTCAAGTTGTTCCTCAAGGCTTTCTTGCCAACCTCATAGTCTCTCCTACTTTGGAAGATCAGATTCGTGAGGCTCAACTTCTGGATACCATGGTGAAGAAAGTGAAGCGTGGTATCGATAAGGGCATTTCAAGTACAAGTGCTTCGCGTTGATGACAAAGACACTCTGTTCTTTGAGGACGGATTGTGGTTCCTAAGGGTGATCTGAGAAAAGTCATTATGAACGAGGCTCACAATTCGCTTCTATCCATTCATCCCGGAAATACGAAGATGTACCATGACCTCAAGCAGTCATATTGGTGGACTCGAATGAAGCGGAAATTGCTCAATTCGTGAATGAATGTGATGTCTGCAGAAGAGTGAAAGCGAACACCAAAGACCAGCTGGTCTCCTTCAACCTCTTGCTATTCCTGAATGGAAGTTTGATCATATTGAAATGGACTTCGTGACTGGCTTTCCAAAGTCCAAGCGTGGAAATGATGCTATCTTTGTTGTCATTGACAAGCTTACTAAAGTGGCTCATTTTCTTCCTATCAAAGAATCCATCACTGCAGCTCAGTTGGCAGAGCTATACACCTCGAGATTGTCTCCTTGCACGGCATTCCTCAAGTGATCTCTTCAGACCGTGGCAGCATCTTTACCTCCAAGTTTTGGGATTCTTTCCAGAAGGCCATGGGCACCAACATTCGTTTCAGCACAGCTTTCCATCCTCAAACAAGTGGCCAAGTTGAGCGAGTAAATCAAATTCTTGAAGATATGCTCAGGGCTTGTGTCATTTCCTTCGGTATGAAGTGGGAAGATTGTCTTCCATATGCCGAGTTCTCTTACAACAACAGCTTCCAGCGAGTTCGGCAAGGCCCCATTCGAAATTCTCTATGGCAGAAAGTGCCGTACTCCTCTCAATTGGTCTGAGACAGGTGAACGCCAACTTCTTGGCAATGACTTGATCACAGAAGCAGAAGAAATGTGCCAAGTCATTCGTGAGAATCTCAAAGCCGCGCAATCGCGCGGAAGAGCTATTATGATGATAAGCACCGTGATGTGACTTTTGAAATCGGAGACCATGTCTACCTCCGCGTCTCCAATGAAAGGCACTCGCCGCCGGTATCAAAGGAAGCTTGCCCCTAGATACGTGGGTCCTTTCAAGATCATTGGGAAAAGAGGCGATCTCGCCTATCAACTTGAGCTTCCATCCAACTTTGCAAACGTGCACGATGTGTTTCACGTGTCACAGCCGCGCAAGTGCTTCAAGACTCTGAACGCACTATCAACTTCAAGAGATTGACCTTCAAGAAGATCTCTCTTATCATGAGCACCCGTTGCTATTCTTGAAGAAACCGAGCGCAAGACTCGCAACAAGTCAATCAAATTCCTGAAAGTGAAGTGGTCACACCATTCCGACCGAGAAGCTACCGGGGCGCGAGGATCACCTCCGTTCGAATATCCGGAGTTCTTTCAGTCCTAGATCTCGGACGAGATCCTCTTGTAGTGGTGGAGTGTTGTAACACCCGGAAGTAACTTTCCATATTTGTAACTCCGACTCTTGCCATTTTCGCATTGATATATGATATTCCCTCCGTGGTTGGGTTTTCTTCATTTTGCATTTTGTCCATGTCATGCATTTTATATTATGTCATCATGTGCATCGCATTTGCATACGTGTTCGCCTCATGATTCCGAGCATTTTTCCGTTGTCCGTTTTGCAATCCGGCACTCCTATCTCCCCGGCGGTCCTTTTACGTTTTTTCCGTGTGCGGGTATTAAACCTTCTCGAAATGGACCGAGGTTTGTCTAGTGGCCTTGGTATAACACCGGAGACCACCGGTCAAGTTTGGTCATTTGGAGCTCGTTTGGTACTCCAACGGTTAACCGCGCTTTCAGAAAGGCCTCTTTTAAGTTGCAGCCCAACACCCTCCAAAACAGCCCAATAACCCATCTAAGTCACCTCCATGCTCTCCGTCGTTCGATCACGATCGTGTGGTAAAACTACACCTCATTTGGACTCTCCTAGCTCCTCTATGCCTATTTAAGCACACCCTCTCCAAATCGGGACGAAACCCTAGTCTCCCCTGGCCCCGTCAAGGCGCGGACGAAATCCGGACGGCGGACACGTCCGCCCGCCGCCCGGACCTCTCACGCCACGCCACGTGGCAAGCAGCCTGCACCCACTTCCGCCGCCGCCGACCCAGCGGGCCCGCGAGGCCCGTCTGAGGCCCTCCGGCCCGGCCGCCCACCGCCCGCCCGCCTCCTCCCGCCCGCCACCGCGCCGCGCCGCCGCCGCCTCCGGCCTCCCGCCGAGCCTCGCCGCCGCGCCACCCTCCGGCCGGCCGTGCCCTCCCTCCCTGCCCAGCCCGCGCCCGCCTCGTCGCGCCCGGCTGCCCCGCCGGATCCGCCCACGGCGGCCTCCCTCCGCCTCCCCGGTGAGCCCCTCCGCCGCCTCCGCCGCCGATCGGGTCGGGAGCCCGGATCCGGCCCGATCCAACCTCGGGCCCCGAGCCCCGTTGACTCTCTTCTCCCCCTCTTTTCCCTAAGTCATTTGCATCTTGGTAATTTTGTGCAATATTCAACTTGCTATATCTTCGCATCCGTAGATCCATTTTTCGCGTATAATATGTCAAAATGTTCGTCTCGAAGAGTAGATCATTTCATTCAATTGCATCATTTTCATTTGAGCTCATCTTGATGCCCGAAATGCTGTTGGAAGAGTGCAATGTGCTGATAGTTTCTGATTTTTATCAGGAGTTGCACTTTTGTTATTTTTGCTATGATTAATATGTGCATCCTATGAAGTTGATTCCTACATGAGTTTTGTAAAATGCCATGTCATCTTTCCAGTGGTATATGCCATGTATTTTTGTGATCTATGTGGTGACTAGCACAAGCATGCAAAGTAGGTGTCCTAATGTTGCTGATTTCAGCCCTGCTTTAGCTGATTTTGATGCCATGTTTGCTTGATGATACCGAGAGATCTATGCATATTTTGAGATACTTCAGTAAGGGGGTTTTGTAAAGCATGACTTGCTCTATCCATCCATGCCTTTGTTTGCAATTATGGGATGCCATAGCTTGAGTCAATCGAGCTCTACTTTTGCTACCAAATGATTCCTGGCAGATTGTATTCGTGTTATTCAATTTTGCCTAGCTTGTTGTGGTTGATCCATATATGCTATGTTAGTGTTCTTGCCATGGATGTCTTCTATGTCATGTCTTATTGATGTATGTATGCTTAGTTTATCATTTGAGGCTCTGTAGTGAGTGCATTGAGCTTGTTAACATGCCATCTCGTTATCAGTTTTTGACATGTCAAGTTGCTGAATCTGTTAACGAGACTTTCAATATTGACATGAGTGTTACTATTTTTTCTAGTCCTTTTTGGCTTATGGTCAGCAAGGGACTTTTGTTCTAAGCTTTGAGTAGATTCATGCCATGCCATGTTTTGCTATTTTAAGTTCCTGTAGCATGTAGTTTTGATGCTCTGAACATTGCAACCTGTTACTGTTTTTGCCATGTCCAGCCTGTTACTTTGAGCACTTTTGCCATGCTTGTTTGAACATGTTATGATGTGAACTAGCCGTAGCTCAGTGCTCATCTTTTGTCAAGCATCATGTGTAGATCACTGCCATGTGCTTTGTTGTTACGTTTGGGTGCAGTAGCTTAATTAATTGTTGCTTGCTAAGTGGCATCATGCTGTTAATGGCAGATTTGCGCCATTCTTGTTTTGCTTGCCATTTGCAAACCGTGCATCCGATTCCGTGATCTTTATATCGATTTCAACGAAATCATCTCATCTTTCCAGTGGCATGCTTGGTTTGCCAAGTTGATGCCTGGTTCATCATTTACCTTCCGGGCGCACATAAGCATTGCATATCTCATCATGCATATCATGTCATGTTTTGCATCATGTTGATTGTGCATTGCACCGTGATTTATTGTGGTTCCTTTGTTTGTGTTGTTGCTTTGGGTAGAGTCGGAGACGAGTACGTGAACGAGGAGCCTGTTGAGAACGCCGAGGATCAAGCTTTCGACAACTCGAGAACATTGCGAGCAAGATGACCATACCCTCGAAATCACTTCTATCTTTGCTATGCTAGTTGCTCGCTCTTTTGCAATGCCTATGCTGCGATGCCTACCACTTGCTATATCATGCCACCCATATTGCCATGTCAGCCCCTAACCATCCTTTTCCTAGCAAACCGTTGATTGGCTATGTTACCGCTTTGCTCAGCCCTCTTATAGCGTTGCTAGTTGCAGGTGAAGATGAAGTTTGTTCCTTGTTGGAACATGGAGATGTTGTTCCTTTGTGGAACATGTTTATTTGTTGGGGATATCACAATATATATCTGCTATTATTAATACATCTATATACTTGGTAAAGGGTGGAAGGCTCGGCCTTATGCATGGTGTTTTGTTCCACTCTTGCCACCCTAGTTTCCGTCATACCGGTGTTATGTTCCTTGATTTTGCGTTCCTTACACGGTTGGGTGATTTATGGGACCCCTTGACAGTTCGCTTTGAATAAGACTCGTCCAAAGAAGGCCCAACTTTGGTTTTACCATTTGCCACCTAAGCCTTTTTTCCCGGGTTTTCGCGAGCCCGAGGGTCATCTTTATTTTAACCCCGGGCCAGTTCTCCTTGATTGCTGGCCCAACTTGAGCGATGTCCGGCGCCCCTTGGGCAACCAGGGTTTATGCCAACCCGACGTCTGCTCATCCGGTGTGCCACGAGAACGAGATATGTGCAGCTCCTATCGGGATTTGTCGGCACATTCGGGCGGCTTTGCTGGTCTTGTTTTATTGCTGTCGAAATGTCTTGTAGTCCGGGATTCGAGATTGATCGGGTCTTCCGGTAGAAGGAATATCCTTCGTTGACCGTGAGAGCTTATAATGGGCTAAGTTGGGACACCCTGCAGGTAATATCTTTCAAAGCCGTGCCATGTTTATGAGGCAGATGGGAATTTGTTAATGTCCGGTTGTAGAAAACCCAAAGTTGACCTCAATTAAAATACACATCAACAAGTGTGTAACCGTGATGGTCTCTTCTCGGCGGAGTCCGGAAGTGAACACGATGTTGGAGTTATGTCGGACGTAAGTAGTTCAGGATCACTTCTTGATCACTACTAGTTTCACGACCGTGCTTTGCTTCTCTTCTCGCTCTCTTTTGCGATATAGCCACCATATATGCTAGTCGCTTGCTGCAGCTCCACTTTACTACTATGTCCTTCCTAAAGCTTAAATAGTCTTGATCTCGCGGGTGTGAGATTGCTGAGTCCCCGTGACTCACAGATACTTCCAAACAGTTGCAGGTTCCGATGAGGCCAGTGCAGATGATTCCACCGAGCTCAAGTGGGAGTTCGACGAGGAACGTGGTCGTTACTATGTGTCGTTTCCAGATGATCAGTAGTGGTGCCCAGTTGGGACGATTCGGGGATCTGTGTTAGCATTTGGGGTATCTTCTTTATTTTGGTTCCGTAGTCGGACCTTGAGTGGACTCTGAATGATGAATGTTTATTTATGTACTGTGTGAAGTGGCGACTGTAAGCCAACTATGTACCTTTCCCTTAATTATTACATGGGTTGTGTGAAGATTACCTCACTTGCGACATTGCTTTCAATGCGGTTATGCCTCTAAGTCGTGCCTCGACACGTGGGAGATATAGCCGCATCGGGGGCGTTACATCTGCCTACTTGGGCTTTAACATACTCAACTACTAATGAAGCTAATCCGGCCTGTCCTGGCTGGTTTACGCCCAGTGGTAATATCCCCAACATTAGGCCCCAGATTGATTTGAGCAGGTTCATGTCAATCCTCAGCAAAAAAATTCATCTTCAGCATTTTTATGTAATTGGGTGAACCACCATGATGTCATCTTCTCTGGTCGTCGTAAACCAGCGTGACGTCACCTGTTTTAAAGTTATCCACAATACCTTTTTTTGTTTAATAGATCTGCGACGATCGAGGCGACAACTCTGTTTCCAAACTCACGGCCCCTTGATTTTCGCGCCTGACACATGTCCCTTGCTTTATAAATAAGACCAAAGGGTCATTTCTTTTTTCCCCTTCGTGCCCCTCTGCTTCGTCTTCCTCGCGCCGCCCAGCTTTGGAGCTCCGCTGCCGCCGTCAACTTCTGCACCAACCTTGGCCGCTGTGTCACCCTGAGTATACAGAGCATCGCGGCGGTCTTCCGTTTCTTCCTTAGCTCTGGTAAGTCTTCTATCTTTTTACCATAGATCTATTCTAGGGTTTCCATGTTCTTCAGCGTTCATCGCTTGCTTCTTGCTCATATGATAACTTTTAGTCAAGTCTGTGAATCCTTGTTCTGCGTAGCGGTAGTTTTTTAGCATCCGTTGTCACTTGCGCATCTCAAGGCCATAGACCTCCCTGCATCCTTGCTCACTGATTTGGTACCGCTCCATTTTGGACCATGAATATTTATTTCTTTTCTGAATATGCTCCAGATCCAAAACTGTGAAATACTTTTGTGAAACCTGTTTTCGCACATCCACTCTTGATTCATCAATGTTTCAGACTAGGCGGTTTAATTTTGTAGAAAAATTGAAAACTCAGCATATACCATTAGTCCCCTTGTTGAACCGCCAGGATTTCCCATCTATGTATTGCCACCTTGCAGAACCTTGGTTTATAAGCAACTTCTTCCGGTTTAACAATGAATGTATCAATATATAGCCATCCAACATATTCTTGAGCCGGTATTACTGCTTTGCAGATTGCACCATGGCCAAGCAAGTGTACGAGTGTAACTGGGTCCCTTCTCGGGTGACTGAAACTCAACTGGATAACTTAGTCAGCACCGGCGCTTTAGGCAAAAAAGACGTCATTCACTGGAGGGTCCCTGGCCCGGAGAGTCCTCTAGAACCCAAGGATGGAGAGGTTGTTGCTTTTGCTGACCATTTAGCCCGGAGCTTCAGTCCGCCCGGTTCAAAGTTTTATCGGGATGTCTTGGCCAACTTCCAACTGCATCCACAAGATATTGGCCCCAACTCTGTAACCAACATCTATCACTTTCAAGTTCTTCGTGAGGTATTCTTTCAAGAGGAGCCCATAGTTGAATTATTCAGAGATTTCTTCCATCTAAACCGCCGCACCGAATTTTCTGATCGTCCCAACACCGAGTTGGGTGGTGTGGCGATTCAAAAGCGGAAAGAGGTCACTTACCCTCACGCCAAACTGCACAGCCATCCCAAAGAGTGGAATTCAACATGGTTTTACTGCAAAGATACCTCTCCTGATGGAGAAAATCCTTTAACGGGTTACCGTCTGGAGCGGCTAAGCAACACACATCCCCTCCCTCACAGACTGACTGCTAAGGAAAGAAGCAAATATGCCCCACAACTATCCAAGCTCCGGGCCTTCATGGCCAACGGGTTGACAGGAGTTGACCTTGCTCGCTGCTGGATATCTTGGAGTATACTGCCCTTAAGCCTGCGCTCTGGTTTGATGTGCAAATACACAGAAGATGTGAAAGACCCTCTACGGCATATTGAGATCCAGCTGACAGACGATGAAGTTACTGAGGCTGTTAAGAGGATATTAAACGAACCGGAAACTACTTGCGCCCAAACCGGCCTGCCTCCCTTTTCTGCCATTAACAAACCGCCAGCCGTAAGACTCATATCTTATGCGTTTATAAAATCTGACTATGTTTAAGTACTCTTTGTTGATATTAACATCTTTCAAACAGGGTGATGATCCATTTTGGAGCAAGAATCCTCCACAAGAGAAACCGGAGAAAATAACCCGGCCCAAGACCAGAGTTGTGAAGAAACTAGCCAATAGAAAGAAAACCATTGCCTCCTCCGATCCACCAGCTGACGATGATGTGGGTAATCCGGATCTTGAGGTAGAACTTGACTCACTTGGTTTATTTTTCACACACCTTATTGATAATGATTATTGCCAGGATGACGCTGAAGTCAGTCATGCTGATGTCGTAGAGGTAATCGCTCTTTCTTCCGATTCAAACCCTTTACCTTTAGTAAAAATCTGTCGGGCAAACCGGAAAGTTAAATTTTCTCATCCTCTTGCTTATTTTGACCGAAACTTTCTTATGAAGACACAACAGCATAAATCTCGTCGCGCAACTCGGCACAGCGGCCAGGTAGTTACCTCCGCCGGTTTACCGAACAGTCCGGTTCGGAAACGCCGTTCAGAGGTCTCTAACTGTTTCGTCAATGCTTATCCTAAAGCGGGTTGCGTTCGTCAACCTCTTAATCCATCTGACTCCGAATATCAGGTGACTTCTCATACTTCCTCCGGCGATTCGTCAGCCACCCAACTCCCACCACTCAAGACAGTGCTTGGGTGAGCCATATTCTTGATGTTTACTGGACTGATCCGTCTTTTTCCTTTCAGGGCCAAGCCTAGGCCAAGCAAGAAAGCTCATGTGGACAAAGCGGCAGAAGAAGACGACGCTCCTGAACCGACCAAAATACCAAATCCCGAAGAGCACATCCAGGATGATATGCTGAACAACCCACCATTGCAAGATCATGATGTTACTATTGAAGAGGCACATGTTGATGCCACAGGCCCTTCAAATCAACCCACGAGTCCTGCTCAAACTGACAAAACAGCGAGTCCACCAAAGCATACGGATAAACCGGCGACCCCAGTGCGAACCGGCGAAGCCAAGGATGATGATATTGTTATTACTGGTTTTGGCCATTCCGAGCCAGGTAATCCTGTCGCCTTGTCCAAACACACTGCAAAGGATGAATTTACTGCGTTCGGTAAAGGCAAATGGAATGCCGATTTGGCTACTTATGCCGCTTTGAATCCCCAAGATCTTCATTCTGTTTATTTGAATCGGTTATATACCAGCCATGATTATGAAGCCGGTCTAGTAAATATGATGAAGGACAAATATGAGGTAAATTCCATATGACTTTCTGCTTGTATATTTCAATCTGTCGACTCTAATAGCCCCCAAGTGACGGTTTTAAGATGTGAACTTAAACCGGGACTTCCCAATATAATCCTGAGCAAAGCTGTACTTTTGGGAAAGTAGCCCCCAAGGGCCAGTTCAACCTAATGTAGTTAAACCGGGACTTTTATACCATAAGAAATCCAGTATCCCTCAAGGACAAAGCAAATAGGCATTAGCCCCCAAGTGCCAAACTGAATACTTGTATTGAGCTTGGGACTTTATATAGAAATTGTAGGATGAAAAGCAAATATGCATTAGCCCCCAAGTACCAAGAGCATAACTTGTTACGGGTTTGGTACTTCAACTCTGCTCCTTAACTTAAATGATTATCTGTATGTAGGTGATCTGAGCAAGAAAGAAAATCAAATCATTGATCTTCAAGAAAACCTGAAATCCCAGCAAGCTGAAACCTCCAAAGCAAAAAATGAATTAACCAGCGCTTTAAGCGTCATGGAAAAGCTTAAAGAGGGTTTCAACAAGGAGCGGGCGGATTGGGCTACTGAAAAAGCCGCTTTAACTCAACGGGCAGAGAATGCTGAGGCTGCCCTCAAACCGGTGGTGGATGAACTGACCAGTGTGAAGCGTCAAGTGCATGCCATGACCGCCGCTGTCTTTGGTAAGCCTTTTTTATTTCTGATGTAATGAGGCCTTCTCATGTAATTGCCGGTTTATTAACCTTTTGAATGATACAGGGACACGTATTGGCCACTTGGGATCAGATATGCGGAAGAAATTGAAAGCTTCTTATACATTGATAGAGCAACTCTATACTGGTGCGCAGCGGATCATCAGCACCGCTTCTCATAACAACCCGGCACCGACTTTGATCCAGGACACCATTAAAAGGTTGTTAATGCTTCCTGCACGGGTTGAAGAGTTAAAGAAATCTGCTGCTAGAACCGGTGCCATAAACGCCTTAATCCGGGCCAAAGCGTGGGTGCCGGATTTTGATCCTGTTGAAGCGGCCCAGGGCTTCCCAAGCTTGAAGGAAGACGGAACAGAATTCAGCGAAGAGGATCTCCGAGCTATAAACCGGGAAGTGTGCCCTTTGGCTTGTCAATTGGTTGAAGAGGCAAATCTGTCTCACTATCAAGCCCAATACGATGGCGAAAATAAACGAGTGCCTGCACCGATTCCTGAAGTGGAGAACCTTATACCTCCAATTCGTAGGCATACTTACGCTCCTGATATTGAACCGTCGTTGCTGATCAATGATGAAGCTATATTCCAAGCATTAATGGGAATCAACTGGACAATTGTTGATTTCCAGCCGCTGGGTGGGGAATCAGAAGTTGAAGCGGCGCAGGATGACCCGCAACCATCAGGCCAAGCTGGCGACCAAGCATGAACCGGAGGCCGGTTTACCTTACTGCTTCCTTATGTTATGCAGAAAAACAATTATCTTATCTGGGCACCGTGTTGCCTTGTAATAGACTAGCTGCCACACTTTGTGTTGATATGCCTTCGTGCATATTTATTACAACTCATGCTTCCGTTGAATCACCAATGCTAAACTGTTGTCTGTAGCAAAAAAGCTTAAAACGCCATTGTGGTTGTATAACCAGATGGGTCATCATATCTATGTATGTGAAATCAAAGATAATACCTTAGATTTAAACATATGATAAAATATGGGAATGTATGATACCTGCCATCGTAGGGCATGAAGTTGGCTGTGCCAATCTTGAAGCGGAGTTGTAAGAAACCCGCTCTGCTGAAGGAGAAAACAACTCCTGTCTATATAGGGTCGGTTTATTAGGTAAACTGTTCCGGGCTACGATGAACACCGGTGTTACTCCATAATAGGATGTTTATCAAAAATCAAACCGCGCAAAATGTCTCCGGATGAAAAAACAAACCGTGTTCCGTCAACTGACAGTCGAATCAGTTTAATAATTGTCGGTTTAAGAACACAACAAGAGAAATATGCAAAAAGAGAACGAATTTCAAGAAAAGGCAAAGACAAAATCTTTTGCGAAAAGAGGCTGTTTGAGCCGATCAAGTGGCATTACCATGATCGGACACGACCAAGCCCCCGATAGGCGTAGCTATGGTTCATGTCAGCCAGGTCCCCAAATGATGCAGTGGCATTACGCCGATCAAGAGGTGTAGCGATGGTTCGAGTTCGGCCAAAGCCCCCAAGTGATTCTGTGGCCTTAGGCCGATCAAGAGGCGTGACTGGTTCAGACGTGACCAAGTCCCCAAGTGATTTCGTGGCTTTCGCTTATCAAAAGGTGTTGCATTGGTTCGGACACGACCAAGCCCCCAAGTGACATGATATAAAGCTTTGTTAAAAAGCTAACTCAAGGGGTAAACTGGAGACCGCTTTAAGATAAAAACTCCGTGTAACCACTCATGATGTAAAAATAACAGAGACCACGCTTTAGCTAAGGCTCCGGTTTATTTTATTGATCATAATATATACATTGTCATAATATGTACATAAGTAGAGCCTATGGCTCAAGTATAGTAGGGCCGAAGATGAGCTATGTTCCACGGCCTGTTGGTCTCCTCCTCTGATGTACATGAGTCTTTATGCTCTCGAATATCAATCAGATAGTACGACCCGTTGTGCAGATTTTTGCTGACCACGAAAGGTCCCTCCCAAGGTGGGGATAGCTTGTGCATATCAGTCTGGTCTTGGACGAGCCGGAGCACCAAATCTCCTTCCTGATAGGTTCTGGTTCTAACTTGGTGACTGTGATAGCGACGAAGATCCTGCTGGTAGATCGCCGAACGGGCAGCTGCAATGTCACGCTCCTCATCTAACAGTTCCAAAGCGTCTTGCCGTGCTACCTCGTTGTCCGCTTCAACATAAGCTGCTACACAAGGTGAATCATGACGGATATCACTGGGGAGAACCGCCTCCGCTCCGTAGACCATGAAGAACGGTGTGTATCCTGTCGATCTGTTGGGCGTTGTATTGATGCTCCATAATACAGATGGTAACTCCTCAACCCAACAACCCGGCGTCCGCTATAGAGGAACCATAAGCCGGGGTTTCATGCCTCGTAAGATCTCTTGGTTAGCTCTCTCCGCTTGGCCATTGGACTGTGGGTGAGCCACTGATGAAACGTCAAGCCGGATGTGCTCATGTTCACAGAACTCCTTCATAGCACCCTTAGACAGATTGGTACCATTATCAGTAATGATACTGTGTGGAAAGCCAAACCAGAAAATCACCTTCTTAATGAATTGAACCGCCATGGCTGCATCACACTTGCCGATGGGCTCTGCTTCTACCCACTTTGTAAACTTGTCAACCGCCACCAAAAGGTGGGTCTTCTTGTCCTTGGACCGTTTGAAAGGCCCAACCATATCCAGCCCCCAAGTCACAAACGGCCAAGTAATTGGAATCATCCTTAATTCTTGAGCCGGCACATGAGCGCGTCTTGAGAACTTCTGACAGCCATCACATCGCCTAACCAGGTCCTCCGCATCAGCATGAGCAGTCAACCTATTGAAACCGTGACGAAACGCCTTAGCTACCAGAGATTTTGAACCGGCGTGGTGACCACAATCTCCTTCGTGAATTTCGCAAGATTTCACAGCCTTCCTCCGGCGACACACAACGTTGAAACGCTCCGGACACACTGCAATGATGCAACTCGCCATTGCCAATAGTCATGGACTTGGGTCGCCGGATTATCTGTCTGGCTAGCGTCTCATCCTCTGGTAACTCGCCCCGATTCATGTACGCAAGATAAGAAACCGTCCAATCCGGAATGACATGCAGAGCCGCCACCAACTGAGCCTCCGGATCAGGAATAGCCAAATCCTCTTCACCAGGGAGCTTGACCGACAGATTATGCAGGACATCCAAGAAGACATTAGGCGGGACCGGTTTACGCTGAGAGCCCAGCCGGCTTAAAGCGTCCGCCGCTTCGTTCTTCCATCTGTCCACGTGATCCACCTGATATCCCTTGAAGTTGCCTGCAATGATATCCACCTCACGACGGTATGCTGCCATGAGCGGGTCCTTGGAATCCCAAGTACCAGACACTTGTTGGGCCACCAGGTCCGAGTCACCGAAGCACTTAACTCGGCTGAGATTCATCTCCTTAGCCATTCGGAGACCATGGAGTAAAGCTTCGTACTTAGCTGCATTGTTAGTACAAGGGAACATTAAGCGGAGAACGTAATAGAACTTATCACCTCGTGGGGAAGTTAATACGACTCCAGCCACCGAGCCCTCCAATTGCCTGGACCCATCAAAATGAATAGTCCAATAGGTGTGATCCAGCTTTTCTTCAGGTGCTTGTAGTTCCGTCCAATCATTGATGAAATCCACAAGTGCTTGAGACTTGATCGCCGTCCGAGGCACGTATTTCAAACCGTGCGGCCCAAGCTCTATAGCCCACTTGGCAATCCGGCCAGTTGCCTCCCTGTTTTGAATTATATCTCCCAAAGGAGCAGAGCTGACCACTGTGATGGGATGTCCCTGGAAGTATTGCTTAAGCTTCCGGCTTGCCATGAAAACTCCATACACCAGCTTCTGCCAATGCGGGTACCTTTGCTTGGACTCAATAAGCACCTCGCTGATATAGTAAACCGGACGCTGAACTGGATATTTCTTGCCCGCCTCCTTGCGCTCTACCACAATAGCTACGCTGACTGCACGAGCATTAGCTGCCACATATAGTAGCAATGGTTCTTTGTCAATCGGAGCAGCAAGAATAGGCGGATTGGCTAGGTGCCGCTTTAAGTCCTCCAATGCTTTATTAGCAGCCGGACTCCAGACAAAGGGATCTGCTTTCTTCAGCGTCTGATACAAAAGGATCACCTTCTCACCAAGACGGCTGATAAACCGGCTCAACGCGGCAATCCGGCGTGCCAAGCGCTGGAGATCGTTGATACATTTTGGTTTAGCCAGGGAGGTGATAGTTGTGATCTTCTCCGGATTAGCCTCAATTCCCCAGTTGGACACCAGAAAACCCAATAACTTGCCTGCCGGTACACCAAAAACACACTTGGCCGGGTTGAGCATCATCTTGTATGTTCGTAGGTTATCAAAGGTTTCCTTCAAATCATCAAGCAGAGTCTCCTTTTCCCTTGACTTAACCACAATATCATCCACATAGGCATGTACATTACGGCCGATCTGCTTATGAAGGCAATTTTGTACACACCGTTGATAAGTTGCCTGGGCACTCTTGAGCCCAAAGGGCATAGATACATAGCAGAAGGCTGCAAAGGGAGTTATGAACGTCGTCTTCTCCTGGTCCTTAATTGCCATCTTGATCTGATGATAACCAGAATATGCATCCAGAAAACTCAAACGCTCACAACCCGCCCTAGCATCAATAATCTGATCGATGCGGGGGAGGGCAAAAGGATCTGCTGGACAAGCCTTGTTAAGATCTGTGTAATCCACACACATGCGCCAGGTGCCATTTTTCTTAAGGACCAGCACCGGATTAGCCAGCCATTCAGGATGGAACACTTCAATAATAAAGCCAGCCGCTAAGAGACTGGCCACCTCCTCTCCAATAGCTTTGTGCCTTTCTTCGTTGAACCGGCGGAGAAACTGCTTCACCGGTTTGTACTTAGGATCAACATTAAGAGTGTGCTCAACGAGTTCCCTCGGTACACCTAGCATGTCAGAAGGCTTCCATGCAAAAATGTCCCGATTCTCACGGATGAACTCGATGAGCGCGCTTTCCTATTTCGGATCCAAGTTGGTACTGATACTAAACTGCTTGGACGAGTCACCAGGTACGAAGTCAACAAGCTTAGTCTCAGCTGCCGATTTGAACTTTAGAGCTAGATCATGCTCTGTGGTTGGCTTCTTCAACGGAGTCAAGTCCGCCGGATCAACATTATCCTTGTAGTACTTCAACTCTTCTGTGGCACAAACCGACTCTGCATAGGCCGCATCACCTTCTTCACACTCCCAGGCAATCTTGCGACTTCCATGAACGATTATGGTCCCCTTGTGACCCGGCATCTTGAGCTGCAGATAATTATAACAGGGTCGTGCCATAAACTTGGCATAAGCCGGCCGCCCAAATAAAGCGTGGTATGGGCTCCGGATCTTCACCACCTCAAAAATCAATGTTTCTGACCTGGAATCGTGATCATCTCCAAAGGCCACCTCCAGAGCTATCTTGCCAACGAGATATGCTGACTTACCAGGTACCACACCATGGAATACCGTATTGGACGGTTTAAGATTCTTGTCTCTTAGCCCCATACCGCGGAAGGTCTCATAGTATAAGATATTAATGCTGCTTCCTCCATCCATGAGCACCTTGGTGAACTTATAACCTCCCACATGAGGTGCCACCACCAACGCTAGCTGACCTGGATTGTCAATCCGGGGAGGGTGATCCTCTCTCGCTCCATATGATTGGTTGTTCGACCAGCGTAAATAACGAGGCACGGCGGTTCAATGTAATTCACCGCTTCAACAGAAGCTTCTAGTCTCGTTTATCCAAGCTAGTGGTGAACACATGATATTGCCCGCTATTCAACTGCTTTGGATTGCTCTGATAACCCGACTGCTGCTTCTGGTTGTAACCACCCTTGCCATTCTGATTCTTTTTATGTTCACCCTGATCTCCATTGAAGCCTGAACCGGCATTTCCTCCACCGTGACCCGGCCCATGGAATCCGGATCCTGAGCCACCACCTGATCCATGATCGTATCGGAAGGCATTAGAATTCTTGAACTCCTTCATAATATAACAATCCTTCCAAAGGTGGTTGGCTGGCGACTCTTTCGTCCCATGTTTCGGACAGGGTTGGTTTAACAGATAGGTCAGGCGGTCCGGGTTGGGATTTGGAGCTCCACCGCGATTCGGCGGTTTACCCTTCCGTCGCTGGCCTTGTCTTGCGCGCTAGTATTAGCCACAAAGTCCATGTTGCCATCCGCTTTACACTTGCCTCCGTTACCATGACCTGCCGTGTTATGCTGCTGCCCTTTGGAGTTGCTGCTCTTCTTTCCCTTCCCTGTCTTGTCATCATCAGACTCGGGATCCTTGGTACTATCAGAATCAGCATACTTCACTAACGCAGTCATGAGGGTCCCCATATCATTACAATGGTGCTTCATACGTCCCAATTTCAACTTCAGAGGCTTAAACCGGCAGTTGCTTTCCAAGGTTATAACCGCGGAGTCAGCGTTGATCTGATGCGATGAGTGCAAAATTTCGAAACTTCGGCGCACCCGAAGGGTTGTTGACTCTCCTTCTTCCTGGACACAGGCCGCCAAGTCCACTATCGACATGGGCTGCTTACATGTATCCTTGAAATTCTGGATAAACCGGGCTCGCAACTGGGCCCATGAACTGATAGAATTGGCTGGTAAGCTCTTTAACCAAATACGGGCTGTCCCTTCAAGCATCATGGTGAAATACTTTGCACATGCCGCTTCATCTACGTCAAGCATATCCATGGCCATCTCATAGCTCTCTACCCATGTTTCCGGAGACAAATCGGGTGTGTAATTTGGCACCTTGCGTGGGCCCTTGAAATCCTTGGGCAGGCGCACATTGCGTAAAGCAGGGACAAGACAAAGCACTCCCAAAGAACTAGAAGTGAGTCCTGGCTCGATCGAGGTGGCTGGACGAACCGGCGTAAGCTGCCGAGCCTCATGCTGCGCCGCTAACTCGGCGTCCCTGTGCACTCGGGCCCGGTCCACCACTTCCTGAGCATCACCTGCCGGGTTATTGCCAAGGGGCGCTTCACGGTTCCGTGCATTACTGGATACGGCCGGTTCATCCATCCGCCTGCTATAACTCCAGCTTGGACGGGGGCTGGAATGAATTCGGTCACGACTATATGAATATGCTTCCTGCTGAACCAAGGCTGTTCGAAGAAGTTCCTTGACCTGGCGCGTCTCCACCGCTTGCGGAGAATCGCCTTCAATTGGGATGGCCTCCAGCCGTGAAGCGGCGGCGATAAGATTGTCCATTGGATTAGAATAATGACCTGGAGGTGTCTGGACAGGCTGAGGTATGACATTGTTCTGTCGAGGCGGCTCCATCAGGCGAGGCTGAACCGGCGCACTCGGCTCAGGTGCCTCCGCCCGGTTTATCACTGGCGGGTTACTAGTCCTTGCTCCTGGGGTATTAAAGAGGTTTCTGGCATCGAAAACCCTCGGCAGGCGAGACCGATGCTTCCTTTTCAGGACTTCATGCGACGCGTTCTGGTCCAGCATAAGCCTATAGGCTTGCGCATCCAAAGCGGCCCACTCTGCGGCCATCATGTTGTTCTCGGCTGCTAGGTCGGCCTTGGCCTGAGTGATCTGTTCCCTCACCTTTGCAATTTCCGTGTTGTGGGCGTCCTGATCCGCTGGGTTGGCCTCCGCCATAAGCACGGCCAACGCATCAAACAGATCAGATAAAACTTGAGCCGGCGGGTGCACAGGGCCTCCTGCCCTGGCCGTCGCTGCTGACCCGGAAAACATTGCTGCTGCGGTCGAAGAGTGGATCGCCGCCTATGTACCGGCCATGAATATCCCAACCCGGTTGGGCAGATCAGAGGGGTCCGGAATACACTCACCATCGGAACAGCCCCCAATCCGGCCGTCTTGTAGCTGATACAACGATTCGGTTTCTCCGGTCGAGGACTCGTCGCCGGAATAAACGACGGTCTCGCTACCAGATTCCGATCCACCCTCATATTCTCCTCCGTGGATGACTCCCACGAAGGCACGCTTCACGGGCGGTTTACCCTGGGCAGACCTCGCACGCTGAGCCGTTTCGACGAGGTCGGTGCAGATGTCCGGCTCAGGGCCCGGTTCACCGATCTTGCCAATGAAGACGTATGCCACCAAAGGGGACCCGTACCAGTACTCAATCGAGCCGCCTCGGGGCCCAACCAATCGTCGATGTAGAGCTTGCCATGACGACTCTTTGTCATCGACCCACAAGATAACCCTTGAGTCCTTCAAGTTGCCCTCCAAGAACTTGAAACCATCGTGCGATAGCCCCACGGTGGGCGCTAACTGTCGTGGTTTTGTCACGGCAGATGTCCTCATGAAAGGACTTAGTCATGGAGCCATCGCTATGGGTTAGCTTAAAGGGGTTAAAGTGGACACAAGGACGCAAGAGAGTTTATACTAGTTCGGCCCCTTCGATGAAGGTAAAAGCCTACGTCTAGTTGTGATGGAATTGATGGGGGTTCGATGACTAGGGAGCAAACAAGCTTCTCCTAAGTGTCGAGTTGTTGTCTGTTGTCCTTGAACCGCCTCCGGGTCGTCCCCTTATATACATGGGTGGTGCCCGTCGGTTCACGGAGTCCTGACGCCGGTTCATAGATGTATCCGGCTCGGTCTCCGATATTCCTAACTTACAATACAAGTTACATACTGATGCCGGTTTACGGCTACAGGCCTTAAACCGGCTATGGGCCTTAAGCCCTCATCTGCCTACTTGGGCTTTAACATACTCAACTACTGATGAAGCTAACCCGGCCTGTCCTGGCCGGTTTATGCCCAGTGGTAATATCCCCAACAGTTATCGTCACGTGTCGTGGGGCGCCCACGCGATCCATAGATCGATCTTGTTTGCCTTGCCCTGTCCTCCAATATATCTCGTAGGTCTGGCGCATTTCCCCGTGCCTTGGTATTCTTTGAGCGACGCCGGGGTGCGGCTTGAGTGGAGGGCTGAGAGGCCTCTCTGTGGCGGCCACGAGGTGGCCGGTCGGCCGCACCATGCGCTGGTGATGTAGGTCTAGGTACTTCCTCCTCTAATCGGGGTAGCAGCCTGCATTTTGGGTAGCTCTTGGAGGGGCGTTCGAGTTCGTACTCTTCAGCCACATGGACATCAGTCCATCTCTCGGCTAGCAAGCCTTGGTCAGCTCTAAGCTGTTGTTGTTTTTTCTTGAGGCTGCTCGCCGGGGCCATAAGCCTGCATTTGAAACGCTCTTGTTCGACGGGATCCTCAGGCACGACAAATTCGGAGGCTTGCCTCGTCTTCGGAGGGAGGCATGTAATTATCGTCCTCTACCTCTCTGTCTGCCGTTCTCTCATGAGGGATGGTTTCTCCATCCTCCTGCGCTGAATCCTTCTGGAGGGGATTGTCTTCGGCACTGTCCGGGGTGTTATTATCTCCCGTGCCGGAATCGCCGTTTTTGCTGTGGCGGGATTTAGAGCGGCGCCGCTGACGCCGGCGCTTAGGCTGTTTCTTGCAGGGGTCATCCTCCGTTGTTCCATCGTTGTTCTCTTCTTTTGGGGTGTCCACCATGTTTATGTCATACGACGAGGTGACTTTCCAGTGCCCTGTAGGTGCTGGTTCTTGGTCGTCTCCTGCATCGGCGTCCATACCGTTGATGTCTTCGGAGTCGAAGTCGAGCATGTCGGTTAAATCATCGACAGTGGCTACAAAGTGGGTGGTGGGTGGGCTTTGAATTTCTTCGTCGTCCGCATCCCAACCTTGCTGACCATAGTCCGGCCAGGGCTATCCTGATAAAGAGAGAGATTTTAGTGAATTCAGAGTGTCGCCGAAGGGCGAGTGCTGAAAGATGTCCGTGGCGGTGAACTCCATGATCGGCGCCCAATCGGGTTCGATTGGCAGGGGCGCGGAAGGTTCGGAGTCCAGAGAGGAGTCCGGCACCTTGGAGTCACGAGCTTCGCAAAGGACAGGTATGGTGTTTGGCTCGATCGCCGTAGATATTGCAGCCCCCGAGGCGGTGTCCAGCCACTCGTCCTTGATTGGTGTAGTCGGCTCCGAGCTAAGGGTCGGCTCGGACACTGGTGCGGCCTCTAGGGCACTGTTCGGCGGTAGAGCTAGATCATGCCCATCGTGGCAGTGCGGCGCGCTTGGCTGTGGCTTGAACCCATCAAAGATCAAGTCTCCCGGACGTCGGCCGTGTAGTTCGAACTTACGAATCTGACCTGATGGCCAGGGGCGTAGCTTTCGATCTGCTCCCAGATGGCTGCCGAATTGCCCGCAGCATGCAAAGCCGCCCGAATCTGAAGATCTGTCTGGGAGAAAAGTCTACTCTGGACCGCATCATTGTTGACGGTCGGTGGAGCCATCGGCCTAAAATGACGACACGAGGAACTCTCAATGAAAGCACCAATGTCGGTGTCAAACCGGCAGATCTCGGGTAGGGGTCCCAACTGTCGTCTAGGCGGATGGTAACAGGAGACAAGGGACACGATGTTTTACCCAGGTTCGGCCCTCTCGATGGAGGTAAAACCCTACTCCGCTTGATTAATATTGATGATATGGGTAGTACAAGAGTAGATCTACCACGAGATCAGAGAGGCTAAACCCTAGAAGCTAGCCTATGGTATGATTGTCGTTCGTCCTACGGACTAAAACCATCCGGTTTATATAGAGACCGGAGAGGGCTAGGGTTACACAGAGTCGGTTACAATGGGAGGAGATCTACATATCCGTATCGCCAAGCTTGCCTTCCACGCCAAGGAAAGTCCCATCCGGACACGGGACGAAGTCTTCAATCTTGTATCTTCATAGTCCAGGAGTCCGGCCAAAGGCTATAGTCCGGCCATCCAGACACCCCCTAATCCAGGACTCCCTCAGTTAGATTGACAATAAATGCTCTATCTCAATCATTTGACTACTTTGGACCCTATTTTTAGTCAGACTAAAATAAGTCCCTTGGATCCAAGCACCCTCTTGGTGTGTCCGACTGTTCTGTGGCCTCCTCCTGCTCACAATTGACATAAACGAACCATCTATACAAATCAAGCATGCAAAACATGATAATTTTTACTTTGTCCATACAAATAAGATATCCCACTTAAACATACAAGTCGTCAATCAAGCTTCACAAAATAAAAAAACACTTCATGAAACAAAGAATGAGCTAACTCATCACGGAAGTCATTCACGATAGGGGGGAGCCTGAGCCCCTCACGCACCGAGGGAGGAGCTCGCCATCGCCGCTCAGAGGAAGGCTCAGAGAGCCCAATCCCCGGGAACCCCTCCGACGCCAGCCCTTGCGAGTTGAGGTCGACACCGGCATGGGTAGCAGGGCCACTTGCTGCCGACTGGGAACTTAATATTTGGTCCTCTAGAAATAATGCAAGCCTGTAACTAAAATACCTAGAAAGGTGAACTGAATCTTTGGGCCTCTAGAAATAATGCAAGCCTGAAACTGAAATACCTAGAAAGGTGAACTGAATCTTTGGGCCTCTAGAAATAATGCAACCCTGAAACTAAAACACCTAGAAAGGTGAACTGAATCTTTGGGCCTCTAGAAATAATGCAAGCCTAGAACTAAAATACCTAGAAAGGTAAACTGAATCTTTGGGCCTCTAGAAATTATGCAAGCCTGAAACTGAAATACCTAGAAAGGTGAGCCTGAAAGTGAAATACCTAGAAAGGTGAACTGAATATTTGGGCCTCTACAAATAATGCAAGCCTGAAATTGAAATACCTAGAAAGGTGACCTGAATCTTTGGGCCTCTAGAAAGATTTACTACCTCCTCAAGCACCATCAAACAATTCCATGCATGCACCACAAATCTATAGCAAGTTTGACCAAGATCTACTTTTACAAATCAGAATTAGCGCTAGAGCAAGCAAGATCAATGATATGGCCATGAGACAGTGAAGGAACGAACAAACTCACCCCTCTCGTGACCTCCCTGGTAGATGCGCCGCCGCCGCGCATGACAGAGGGAGAAAAATTACTGGTGAAGGGGGAGCGGGGCGACCTTCGAAGGCCGAAGGGAGAGGGCGGCTGGAGTAGGGCGGCGGAGGCCGGAAGGAGAGGGCGGCCGGAGGAGAGAGAGGGCGAGCGGCGCTTGGGCGGGCGGCCCTATGGGGAACAGAGAGGAGTCGTGCGAGGGGGGAGCGATCTGGTGCGGGCAGGTGAGATTTTTTTAGTTCTCTTTTAGTGGGCCCGAGGATAACTAACCCAATTAGAACCTCTCCACCGGGCTAGTTTTTTTAGCTGGGTTAGAGCAAACTAGCTCAAACTAACCCCTCTTTTTTCGATAATTTGAGGCTATTTCAACCCAAACTAGCTCTAACTCAGGGATCCAAACAAAGAGGAGTGTTACCGTACATGCTACAAAGGTGGACCGTAGCACATTGTTTTTATGGCCATATCACCACATTGTTTTCTCTGCTGGTTCACTGGCTACCGTGGTTCGCCCGCTGGTTCACTGGCTGCCGTGGTTCGCACTCCTCCGACCTGAGTAGTACTCCTCCGTTCCTAAATATAAGTCTTCGTAGATATTTCACTTTGTGGACCACATACAGATGTATATAGATGCATTTTATGTGTAGATTCACTCATTTTTCTCGGTATGTGGTCCATAGTGAAATCTCTCCAAAGACTTTTATATTTAGGAACGGAGGGAGTAGTATAGTACTAGTATATACCGCATCATTCTTTGCTCCTTCTTACTACTCCGACATGTGGGAGAGCCAGCATTCGGGTCGACGTGTCATGCACCAGATTAGAGCGCAGAACGGAAGGGGGGCATCACCACGGTCGGAGCGCCAGTAACTACGCGAAAATAGTTCGAGCTTGTTCGTTCTATATAAATACAGTACTTACTGTATGTTTATTCACCCGTGTGGTTGTTCAATGAATGGAGGGGCGGGGAGCACAAGTGAACCTTAAATAGAGATTTTCTTTTCTTTAATGCCATGTACACAAATTGAAACGCTTGTTGTGGAGAGAAAAAAGATAGTCACTCCATTATATATGGATGCAGGGGCCTGAGCGCTTGCTTTACTAGGGTTGCTCTCTTCATTCTCTCATCCTCTCCAGATATAAACAAGACAGCGGTAGCGACATTTTCTCTCTGCTCACCACTAGTCACAGATCCGGCCAGATACCTTCGGCCGGTGTGTGTAGAGGACTAAAAGGTGCATCGTTCACGCGGTCATCACCGCTGAGGGAGGAAACCCAAAACTACCGGAGGGGCCCGATCCTCTGCCCTTGCTGTTCTCTCTGACACAGCGCCAGCTCGGGAGGTCCTCCAACCCTTCTTCCTCCCTGTCGTATTGTCCGCATATCTGACCTGCCGCCGCCGACATCCCGGCGACCCTCAGGTATAAGTTCTTCGAAAGCAGCCTTTCTCTACTGCCCAAGCTCCCCACGTGTCTGCATGTGCATCTTTTTTTACTCCCATCAGCTCTTCCAAAGCCACCTAAATTTTTAGTATTATTAGAGGTAAAGCTACTTCATGCATTCGAATCTAGGGCTTTGTTCAAACAACGAAGAAAGGGGGGAAAGTTATAGCATGAATCTCGGACTTGATTAAAAGAGGAAATAATATGGCGAAAGTAGTAGAGACCGGATACCCAACCGGTCTCTTGGTTGAAAAGGGAAATAATGGGAAAACGCAGTACAAACTGGATAAGGAACAGATCTATTATTGGTTGAAAAAAGGATAGAAAGTGGCGGCTGGTGGACAAGTCAACAGAGTATGTCCAGGATTAGATTTGCTGCCATCACATAGTAAAAGGTCTCCAGGATTAGATTTGCTGCCCTCACATAGTAAAATGTCTCAGGACTAGATTTGCTGCCCTCACATACTAAAAGGTCTCAGGATTAGATTTGCTGCCCTCACATAGTAAAAGGTCTCGAGATTAGATTTGCTGCCCTCACATAGTAAAAGGTCTCGTGATTAGATTTGCTTCCTCACATAGTAAAAGGTCTCGAGATTAGATTTGATGCCCTCAAAGAGTAAAAGATCTCCGGATTAGATTTGCTGCCCTCACATAGTAAAAGGTCTCGTGATTAGATTTGCTGCCCTCACATAGTACAAGGTCTCGAGATTAGGTTTGCTGCCCTCACATAGCGTGAACAAGCTCGACATCACCACTTTATGCCTCCTTGTAGGTACATTGTGCTGATGCGTCCCACCGTCGCATGTCCTTATACCAACCTTTTGCTGTTGTTAATGTAAGGCGCATGTAAAATGAAGCGATCACACTTTGTTATCTTAGGGACTTGTCTAACCAAGGTTATTGTTAATCTAATGCCTCCAAAGTGATAAGATGCAATTAAACTGTTACAAATGGCACTCTGCTGTTTTCCCATTATGATAAGTAAGTTGCTCCTTTACGCTGCTGAGTGTCCTGGTGTCCCCATGGTCCCATGCCCTTAAACCAACTCTTTAGCTGCTGTTGATTTACTGTGTCTGGTAAACAATCAATGCCACCAAGTAATCCCATATTTGAGGAATCTCATAGTTGATCGTAATGCTTCTGGTAACATGAAGCATTACTGACGTTTTAAAATTTCTACTGTCCTTGGGTGATTTCCATGAACATAATTAAGATGCTTCTTTTCATTTTGTATATGTTTCGTATATTCTTATTGACCTTTCTATCATTTTGTGCAGATAGGGATATCCATTTCACCTTGTTGCTATTATGACCTTTTGGTGAACTGCATAAAACACTTTTTCTTAATGAGTGTCTTGTGCAGTTCAACTAAAATGTCACGTGGGCAACATCTCTTAATTTTGGTGGAACTGCACAAAATGGTGATTGGAGTTTCCAAAATCTCCGTCAAGTTCTGCTCGTAATCTCGTGCAATATTTTATTAGCCTTTGCAAGATGGAGCCGTCACTGTCACCACAATGGCACTTTATTTTAGTGGAGCTGCACAAAAGGATAAGAAAATTATAGTTGCACCTTACATGAGCCGGACAGCCAACCTTAATGTTCCTCAATTTTAGTGCAACTACTAAAGAAGAACCTGCCAGCTCACAAGAGCAAGTACTTCTTGCTAGCTGAATGATGCAATCTTTGCTTCATTTCAGGTGAACTGCAGAAAAAGGCGCATGAATTGAATCATGGAACTGCAGGCAGACCTCATCCAAGTAGAGTTGGAGGTTGAGTTCAAGGAGGCCGCTATTAAACTGAAATCATGCTCTCCTATCTTCTTGTTTGTGCTGTGCAAACATGCTGTGCAAACAGGAATACTCAACTACAGATGTTGTGACGGTCAAGAGCATTCGCCAAGTTCTTCGATTGTATGACATGGCTAGCCAAGATGGATTTAATACCGATATTCACTTTATCAAAAGGCTCTAATGGGTTGGTTCTGAATCTTGCAAGCTGGGAATCAGTGAGATGTGTAGGCATCTTTGTTGTACTTATTATTTAAATCTTATTTGTTGGTTCTGAATCTTGCTAGCTGGGAATCAATGAGATGTGTAGGCATCTTTGTTGTACTTATTATTTGGATCTTATTTGTTGGTTCTGAATCTTGCAAGCTGGGAATCAATGAGATGTGTAGGCATCTTTGTTGTACTTATTATTTGGATCTTATTTGTTGGTTCTGAATCTTGCAAGCTGGGAAACATGGCATGATGATGCAGAGGACAAAAACCATAACAAACAGCTCAAACTTGGTAGTATTATCTTTGTGAAAGTGCGACAAATGTGCTAATCGTGTGCGTCTTGAGAATAATAATTCTAATTGCTGTGCATATTGATCCTGTAGCACTGATAGAATGAGCGAATGCATTGCTTGTTTTAAGTATAAATTTCTATTAAAGCTAATTAAATTTAAGTAAAGTGACCACTAACTCATGTTATTACAGTACCAATACAGACCCGCTCGTGAACCGACGTGTGGCCGGAGTAGGTTTCTTAATGGAGGCGTTTGAATGCGTCGAGGGTGCATCTTCTGTCGGGCGTGCAGCGGACGAGGGAGGGATAGTAACTGTTATCGCCCGTACACACTCAGCTTACTGTTGAATCCAGTTCCCCAAGAGCTGAAAAACGAACTGCTGCCGCCGCCTTGACACTCGTTCACTCGAAGAGACTCCAATGGCGATCCGAGGGGTGAGCCTGCTGGATATGGACTTCAGCAAGGAGTTTTTGAGTTCGCCGTTCATTCCTATGGCTACACCTAGTTGAATGTGATGTACACCAACGATCTGAGACTCGGTGAAGCTCGCCTCGCCTCACCCCTATGGCTGCACCAGTTACGGAGCATACGCCCGTTTCATCGGCAAAGACCGATCGCACCTTCGCTACGGTGGAGAGAAGGAAGAACATGACTGAGGGAGTCCTGGATTAGGGGGTGTTCGGATAGCCGAACTATCACCATTGGTCGGACTCCTGGACTATGAAGATACAAGATTGAAGACTTCGTCCCGTGTCCGGATGGGACTTTCCTTGGCCTGGAAGGCAAGCTTGGCGATACGGATATGTAGATCTACTACCATTGTAACCGACTCTGTGTAAACCTAACCCTATCCGTTGCCTATATAAACCGGAGGGTTTTAGTCCGTAGAACGAACAACAATCATACCATAGGCTAGCTTCTAGGGTTTAGCCTCTCTGATCTCGTGGTAGATCCACTCTTGTACTACCCATATCATCAATATTAATCAAGCAGGAGTAGGGTTTTACCTCCATGGAGAGGGCCCGAACCTGGGTAAAAACATCGTGTCCCTTGTCTCCTGTTACCATCCGCCTAGACGCATAGTTCGGGACCCCCTACCTGAGATCCGCCGGTTTTGACACCGACATTGGTGCTTTCATTGAGAGTTCCTCTGTGTCATCATCTTTAGGCCTGATGGCTCCTTCGATCATCAACAACGACGCGGTCCAGGGTGAGACTTTTCTCCCTGAACAGATCTTCGTCTTCGGCGGCTTTGCACTGCGGGCCAATTCACTTGGCCATCTGGAGCAGATCGAAGCTACGCCCGCCATCAGTCGATTCGGGAGTTTGAACTACACGGCCGACATCCGTGGATACTTGATCTTCGACAGATTCGTGCCACAGCCAAGCGCGCTGCACTGTCTCGATGGGCATGATCTAGCTCTGCCGCCGAACAGTGCCCTGGAGGCCGCAACCGCGTCCGCTCCGACCTTTAGTTCGGAGCCGACTCCCCCGATCGAGGACGAGTGGTTGGACACCGCCTCGGGGGCTACCATCTCAATGGCGATTGAGCCGAACTCCATCCCTGTCCTTTGCGGAGACCGTGACTCCAAGGTGCTGGACTCCTCTTTGGACTCCGAACCCTCTGCGCACCTATCAATCGAATCCGATTGGGCGCCGGTCATGGAGTTCACTGCCGCGGACATCTTTCAGCACTCGCCCTTTGGCGACATCCTGAATTCACTAAAGTCTCTCTCTTTATCAGGAGAGCCCTGGCGGACTACGGTCAGGAAGGTTGGGATGCGGACGACGAAGAAGTTCAACGCCCACCCACCACCCACTTTGTAGCCACTGTCGATGATTTAACCGACATGCTCGACTTCGACTACGAAGACATCGACGTTATGGACAACGATGCTGGAGACGACCAAGAACCGGCGCCTACAGGGCACTGGAAGGCCACCTCGTCATACGACATATACATGGTGGACATCCCAAAAGATGGGAACGGTGATGGAACAACGGAGGATGACCCCTCCAAGAAGCAGCCCAAGCACCGGTGTCAGCGGCGCCACTCCAAATCCCGCCACAGCAAAAACGGTGATTCCGGCACGGGAGATAATAACACCCCGGACAGTGCCGAAGACAACCCCCTCCAGCGGGATTCAGCATAGGAGGAGGGAGAAGCCAGCCCTCATAATAGAGCGGCGAGATGTGGAGGTGGAGGACGATAATTATATGCCTCCTCCCAAGATGAGGCAAGCCTCGACGACAGCTTAATTTGTTGTGCCCGAGGATCCCGCCGAACAGGAGTGTTTCAAACGCAGGCTTATGGCCACGGTAAGCAGCCTCAAGAAAAAGCAGCAGCAGCTTAGAGCTGACCAAGACTTGCTAGCTGACAGATGGACTGAAGTCCTTGCAGCCGAAGAGTATGAAATCGAACGCCCCTCCAAGAGATACCCCAAACGCAGGCTGCTACCCCAATTAGAGGAAGCAGCACCCAAGCCTACATCACCAACGCATGATGCGGCCGACCGGCCACCCCGTGGTTGCCACAGAGAGGCCTCTAGACCCTCAATTCAAGTCGCACTCCGGCGTCGCTCAAAAAGTACCAAGGCACGGGGAAAAGCGCCAGACCTGCGAGACATATTGGAGGACAAGGCAAGGCAAACAAGATCGATCTACGGATCGCGTGGGCCCCCACGACACGTGACGATAACCGTCACGCCGGATACGGCAATTCCGGCTGGGCCGAACACAGTAGACAAAGCTCATTTGAGCTGCGTCGTGATATAGCTCAATACAGAGGCGCCGCACACCCGCTATGCTTCATAGATGAAGTAATGGATCATCAAATCCCCAAGGGTTTCAACCCCGTAAATATCAAATCATACGATGGCACAACAGATCCTGCGGTTTGGATTGAGGACTACCTCCTCCATATCCACATGGCCCGCGACGATGATCTACACGCCATCAAATACCTCCCACTCAAGCTTAAAGGACCAGCTCGGCATTGGCTTAACAGCTTGCCAGCAGAATCAATTGGTTGTTGGGAGTACCTGGAAGCCGCATTCCTTGATAACTTCCAGGGCACATACGTGCGACCACCAGACGCCGATGACCTCAGCCACATAATTCAGCAGCCAAAAGAATCGGCCAGACAATTCTGGACACGGTTCCTAACCAAGAAAAATCAAATCATTGACTGTCCAGATGCAGAGGCCCTTGCAGCCTTTAAACATAACATTCGCGACGAGTGGCTTGCCCGGCACCTAGGACAGGAAAAGCCAAAATCCATGGCAGCGCAGCCCTCACAACGCTCATGACCCGCTTTTGCGCGGGAGAGAACAGCTGGCTAGCTCGTAGCAACAACTTGACCAAAAACCCTGGTAGTTCGGATACCAAGGACAACAATGGCAGGTCGCGTCGCAACAAGCACAAGCGCCGCATTAACGCCGATAATGCTGAAGATACGGCAGTCAATGCCGGATTCGAGGCTCTAAACCCGTCAGCGGAAAAAGCCGCTCAAAAGAAATACTCAGGCCCGTCCAATCTGGACCGAATACTCGATCGCTCCCGCCAAATACATGGCACCCCGAAAAACTAGCCAACCACACTAACAGGATTGTTGGGTCTTCAAACAGCGAGCAAGTTAAATGCTGAACTCAATGACAAGGGCTGCATAGCGACGACGAGGAGGAGCCCCGCCACCGAACAATAGAGGATGAAGGGCTTCCCCCACTAGTGCGGACGGTGAACATGATATACGCAACCCACATACCCAAAAGGGAGCGAAGCGTGCACTAAGGGACGATATGGGATGGAGCGATCGCCCGAAGTTCAACCCATGGTCCTCCCGCCCGATCACCTTTGATCAAGGGACCACCCCACTAGCATCCGTCACGGCGGATTCGCCGCATTGGTTCTTGACCCAATCATCGACGGATTTCACCTCACTAGAGTCCCGATGGATTGGCGGTAGCAGCCTGAACCTGCTTTATCGGGATACAAAGGCGCAAAATGGGCATAGACCCTCAAGGATTAAACCCACAAAGACGACCTTTAAAGGCGCCATACATGGTGTAGGGGCCAATTGTACTGGCTCGCCACACTCGGTGGTCTTCGATCCCGGATCACTTCCGCCGAAGAGTTAATCTTCGACATAGTCCCGCTCAGCGGCTATCACGCGATCGCTTGGACGAACCGCATTTGCAAAGTTCAATGCGGTGCCGCACTATGCATACCTCAAGCTCAAGATGCCAGGCCCTCGAGGAGTAATCACGGTCAATGGAAACACCGAACGCTCTCTCCGAACGGAGGAGCACACGGCGGCCCTCGCGGCGGAGGTGCAAAGCAGCCTCTCACAGCAATTCTCGAGTCCGACTATTAAACGTCCGACCACCGTCAAGCGCGCCCGGAGTAACCTACAACAAGACTGCCTGGCACGATCCGAGAACGCGTAGCAATCCGGCCCCAATCCCAGCCCTAGCGAAACTGTGAAGCCAGTACTACGCATACTTAATTACGCTCTGGAGATACCATGGGCATAAGGGGAGGGGTACGACCACGGCACGCCCAGAATGCAGCTCAACCGCACCAGGGGCTCCCGATTGTGTCATTCTTTTTTCTTTTCTTCTTTTTTCTTACTTTCAGGACTCCGTTTTCCAGAAGTCCTGTTCGGCACTAGAATTGCCGAACTCACGATGCAACATCCAGGGAAGCAGAAAGCTACGTCGAGTGTCCAGGTGGTCTCTACTATGATCATTATACCTATTTTACATACCATCCCGATCCTTACCCCTGGAGGGGGACAAGTTAAATAGTCCCATCCCTTGCTTATCACACTATTTGTATCGTTCTGCTTCCATTGCAGTACCTTTTTGAATAAACAATACATAGCTTTTGCATATTATTGCACTCCTTTCTTTATCTATATATATGTTCATTTCATGACATGTTGCACCCGTACACTTTGGTACGGCCAATACACCAGGGGCTTAAGTACCCCAAAAGTATGGTGTGATAAGTCCGAACACTTTCACAAGTGCGGCACCCCGAACTTATAGCATTATATGCATCGGCTCCGAATCATGTCTTGGGTCAATAGTTGGGTTTGCCCGGCTCTCATGTTTTGGTACCTTACGTTCCATTATATCGGCTGAGGTAGCGCTGGGAGAACCACTGCGATTGTGCCCCGGTTGAGCTGGGTTGAGCACCTCGGTGGAGAAAGCTAAACTGACCGTCATGATATGGCGAGAGCTGGTCGCTGTTCGAGAGGTTTTTTGGGTCCCTAAAGACTTATGCCGCTTAGAGCGAGGAATCGGCATTGTCCGGCCAAGGCGTGGATAGCGCCCCGAACTCGGTCTTCCGAATACTAGGGGCTTCACCAAATTTAAAATTATAGAATTCTATGGCTAAGGAGAGTGTTCAAGCACTATAAGTCCGGTTGCCTTGTTCTTTATGTTGAGCGCCTCCTCAAGGAGCCAAGAATGGGAACAAGAGCGCAAGTTTATCCCAACACCCCAAAGACTCATGGCATGGGGGCTGAAGCCAACGACTTGCCATCTCTCAAATTTGATAAACGGCCGCATGAAGGTAATATTTTAAATTCACAAGCGTTGCTTAGCGCATATGAACAAGTTTTCAGCGACAGGATAACAAATGCGAGTCTATTCAAAATTACATCTTTGGAGCATTCACCGCTATACGGCGGCACACTGCTCAGACGCCTCATAGTACATTTCGGGCTTGCAATGCTCCTTGCCCTTCGGTGGCCCGTCTGTCACAAGCTTCTCCGCATCCAGCTTGCCCCAATGCACTTTAGCACGGGCAAGGCCCGACGGCACCTTCAATGCAGACGGAGCGCTTGATGACTTCAATCCATGGACAAAGGCCCACCAGCCAGCCAGACTAGCCCGAAGTAGCTCCTGTGCATGGCTTCCAATGGCCACACCAACTATGAGGCCCTTCATGGCCTGTTCGGCGACCTTGTGGAGCTCGACCAGCTGCTTCAGCTGGTCGCTCAGGGGCACCGGATGTTCGGCCTCAGCATACTGAGACTAGAACACCTTCTCCGTCGAGCTCCCCTCCTTGGCGCGGTAGAACAAGGCAGCATCAGATACACTACGGGGCAGATCTGCGAATGCTCCTAGAGAGCTCCGTATTCGGGTAAGTAATAGGAAATTCACTTTCACATGCTTGCTTTTCATAAAGAATGCCTTACCCGCCGCTATATTCTTTAATGATTCAATTTCTTGGAGGGCCTTTTGGTCTTCGGCCTTAGCGGCTTTGGCACTCTCAAGAGCCGAGGCGAGCCTCGACTCGAGTCTTGAGTCACGCACCAAACTCGTGTTTTTCCACGAGCCCAGGAGCTCTTGCCGCACCTCCGCCACCCGCGCCTCCTGCTTTTTTCGCTCGGTGCGCCCATGGCCGCTTTGCTTTCGGCCATGGACACCGCCTTCTGTGGTCGCCACCTCGCTCGTGGCCCCTACAATACCCACGTTATTCCTGTCAATTTTGCAACCAAATCCTTTCTATAAGGTATTTCTTTAATAAGGTATTGCTTACCTTCCCCGTCCTCGAGCTGCTTCTTGGCAAGGCCTAGCTCGCTCTCGGACCGCCGAGGCTCTGCTTCAATGCATTGACCTCCATGATCGGTCTTGGCAGAGGTCAAGCAGCGCAGCCTGCATTCGCATATTGGCATACTTATGTTAGACTCCTCAAGATATCTTTTTAGATCCTTAGTCCGCTTTTCTTTCCGAACACCGAACTAAGCATCAAGGGCTACTGTCTATGCGGTAATATTTTTACATACTCTAAACTTACCTCAAAGCCTGTTAGAAGGCTGGTACAGGCTTCAGTCAGCCCGCTCTTGGCGGACTGAACTTTCTGGATCACCACACTCATAATAGTGCGGTGCTCCTCGTCGATGGAGGCGCCGTTAAGCGCCTCCAGCAAGCTATCCGGTGCCTCCGGATGGACGGAGGTCACCAGCGTCGCAGTCTTACCCTTCTTACGAAGGGGCCGCTTGCCGGACAGCGGAACCACTAAAGGTTCCGGTACGGAGTCCGGCACAGGGCCGGACTTAGAGCCCTCTGGGGTTTTGCCCCCTTTGCGCCCGGAGTTCGGGAGGTCGCCTTGCGGCGCCTCCAGGACCACCTCCTCCTGGCTGGGCCCATTTTGGGACTCCACCGCGGTGTCGTCGGCGACACGAGGAGAGGAGGCGGTTGGAAGTGAAGTGCTATTCACATCCGACGAACACAGGGAGCCGCTCGACGAAGCGGCGGGCTCGCCCTTGGGCGGGCTGCATGGTCATATTCGGTGTTAGAAGACACTATGCGACAAATAAAAAGTCATGAACTATTCCGGAGTCCGGACACTTACGATCTCGCCAGGGGCTTGGCCCTTGTTGGCCACTCCTCGTCGTTGTCGGCGTTGGTAGAGAAGTCCGGAGGAAGGGTCCTTCCTTTCTTGGACCCTCCGGCCTCCCCAGTTGGGGCAGCCTTCCTTTTCTTCTCTCCCCCCGCTAGGGGAGAAGCTTCTTTTTCCTCCTCCTCTTCCTCTGAGGAGGATTCCGCCTCAGAGTCGTCGGACGATGAGTCCGACAACACCTGGCGTCGGGCGCTCCTTCGAGTCCCCGTGGCCTCCTTCTTGGCCTTCTTCTCCGGCACCATGTGAGGTGCCGGAGCCAGCAGCCCCGTCAAACGGGCGTTCGCTGGGTTTTCTGGCAAGGGGGCCGACAGTTAATCTGTCCGGACGCCTTCACCCGATCTGTCAAAGGTTAGGGAGTTTTAGATCCCGCATAGAGTCAAACTATGAAAAAGAGTCCCATAAAGGGTAAAATAACTTACCTCGCTGGCTTGACGCTGAGAGCTGAATCCGCGATCTTCGGTGGCGGATATGGGAGCCTCGGCGCCTTTGAACAAGACCTTCCGCATCTTCGCATGCGTAGTGTCAAGAGCCTTTTCAGAGTTTGGTGCTGTGCCGGATCGAACTCCCACAATTTAAAGGCCAGTTGCTGGCATGGGAGAATCCAGCAGATGAGCATCACCTGGATTACATCGACAAGCTTGAGATTCTTGTCCACCAGGTTCCGGACGCAGGTTTGGAGTCCGGACAGCTCTTTCGAATCACCCCACGTCAGGCCCGTCTCTTTCCATGACGTGAGCCGTGTGGGGGAGCCAGATCGGAATTCGGGGGCCGCATCCCATTGAGAGTCGCGCGGCTTGGTGATGTAGAACCACCCCAATTGCCACCCCTTTATGGTCTCCACAAAGGAGCCCTCGAGCCATAGGACTTTGGCCATCTTGCCAACCATGGCACCTCCGCACTCCGCTTGGCGGCCGCCCACTACCTTCGGCTTGACATTGAAGGTCTTCAGCCATAAGCCGAAGTGGGGCTGGATGCAGAGGAAGGCCTCGCACACGACGATAAACGCCGCGATGTTGAGGATGAAGTTCGGGGCCAGATCGTGGAAATCCAGGCCGTAGTAGAACATGAGCCCCCGGACAAATGGGTGAAGTGGAAAACCTAGTCCACGGAGGAAGTGGGTGAGGAACACCACCCTCTCATGGGGCCTGGGGGTGGGAATGAGCTGCCCCTCGTTGGGGAGCCGATGCGCGATGTTGTCGGACAAGTATCCGGCCTTCCGCAGCTTTTTGATGTGCCCCTCCGTTACGGAGGAGGCCATCCACTTGCCTCCCGCTCCGGACATAGTTGGAGAAGGTTGAGGTGGGATGTCCGGACATGGGCGCTGGAGCTCGAGTGTGCGGAAATGGATGAGCAAAGGGGGAAGAAGGCGTAGGTGAAAAGGTGGATCCTTATCCCCTTATATGGACGGACGAAGCTATGCGTCCCCCACCAGCCTGGTAAAACTCGCTTATCTCCCAAGCGCCGTAATCAATGGCACGGTTGGGTTACCCACGTCCGTATTGATGGGAATCCCGGAATAAGGGGCACGATCTCGCTTTGATAAGACGTGCCAAGGAAACCGCCGCTAAACGCTACCGAGGTGGAACAAAGAAAAAGATTCGTATAAAGGCCTGGCCGTGGTGTGATGTCACGCCGTGGAATACGTCAGCAGATCTGTGCAAAAGTTATTCTGTCTACGGTGGTATGTGGAACTTGTTTTGCAGAGCCGGACACTATCCTTGTGTTCAAAATCTTCTATGAAGTATTCGGAGGAGTAACCCGCCTTGCAATGCCGAAGACAATATGCGCGCCGGACTCGTCGTCATTGAAGCCTGGTTCAGGGGCTACTGAGGGAGTCCTGGATTAGGGGGTGTTCGGATAGCCGAACTATCACGATTGGCCGGACTCCTGGACTATGAAGATACAAGATTGAAGACTTCGTCCCGTGTCCGGATGGGACTTTCCTTGGCGTGGAAGGCAAGCTTGGCGATACGGATATGTAGATCTCCTACCATTGTAACCGACTCTGTGTAACCCTAACCCTATCCGGTGTCTATATAAACCGGAGGGTTTTAGTCCGTAGGATGAACAACAATCATACCATAGGCTAGCTTCTAGGGTTTAGCCTCTCTGATCTCGTGGTAGATCCACTCTTCTACTACCCATATCATCAATATTAATCAAGAAGGAGTAGGGTTTTACCTCCATCGAGAGGGCCCGAACCTGGGTAAAAACATCGTGTCCCTTGTATCCTGTTACCATCTGCCTAGACGCACAGTTCGGGACCCCCTACCCGAGATCCGCCTGTTTTGACACCGACAGCGACGATTCGGCCATCTGGTGCAACAAGCTTGTCGACATCCAGAAGCAATACAAGGTCATCAGCAATGGGCAGGAGAAGGACTCCGTGGTTGACCTCGCTGAGACCATCATCGACCCCTGATACGCCAACATGAAAGAAGACGACCTGAACACGTGGGAGGTACCTCTGAATCTTGCCTACATAACCTATGCAGCCAAGGACGCATACGCATGCTACGACATGTACAGGCAGATTTTCGACATGAGGGCGTGTCTGCTTCCCGTAACCGACAAGTACACGGACAGCCGCAGCGTCATGATCAAGCATGCCAGGAAGGTCTAGATGTTGTACTTTATCTGTCTATAAGCACCTTTATCATCTGAGTATTTCATGCATTAGCCTATGTGTCGTAATTATCTGTTTTGTCCGAAATATTTCTTTTAAGAACCCATTAACCTGCTTGCTTTTTTTAGTGGCTATTTGCTTATGTATGTAAACTAGTTCACTTGTCCGTAAAAAAACTAGTTCACTCGCTGCCGTGCTTTGAATCTCCTTCCTCCCAACATATTCCTCTCCTCAGGTGGACCCAGCAGGTCTCTGAATTTTCTCCCACTTTCTTTTTCGATGTAAACTGAGTTTTCTCCCAGTACTTTCCCCTAGAACCAACTCAACTGTCCCACGTCTAGCCTAATAAATAATAATACCCCACATACTATTAACTCATCAAATTAAAATGATATTTTATTTCGTAAGTTGAAAGTTCTTACAAAATAATAATCCAATCATAATTGTTTATATATAACTTGCCAAGTTAACTCCTAGTGATTGCGTACATAAGCTTGCAAAGATTTTACTGACGTGCAATCATGTGTTTATGTTTTTATAACATTTCTCCGTCTAGCCCAACATGATATTTTCACCCAGCCTAGCAAGTCCGCGGCTTTCGAGAAAAAAGCAAATGGGATTTAAACGGGCTGCATAGATGCTACATCATTATTTCACCCAGCCCACCAAATGGACAAAAAAACAAATGGACTTGCTGACATGTGGGCCAGTAGGTCGAAACCTAAGAAGGTGTTGGATTTACATCCAACGGCCGGCATTCTTATTCAATCTCTCGTCTTCTTCCCCCAGCGCTGCGGAACCGCTTGCTCCAGCCTTTTCGCGTCCAAAGCGCGTTGTTTTGCGCTCCTCGGTGAACGCTACCCGCCGATGGCTGGCCATCCCTCCACTCCGCGCCTCCTGTTATTCTCTCGCCGAGTGTAGGCCCAACCTGCACCAACCAGTCAAGTTTCCCACTCTCTCCGCTCTGCGACTCCACCGCCGCGTCTTCCCCATCTCCGGTCGTGCTAGTGCTGGGCTCGCCATCGCCCACCGCCTCGGTGCGCTTTGCCGGGCGTGGTCAACGAGCGAGAGTCATCGAAGAGGATCTGTGCGTGGAGAGCCTGACGGATGGGACCCACGAGGTTCATGGTCGCACGCAAGGAAAGTTCCTCCTTATTACGCACTGTACGTGCACTATACGTGGGAAGGGTTTCTGTATTTCACGAAAAAAACGTTGCCCCCACTGACAGGTCGGACCCACCAGCTATATATTCGCACGCAAGGAAGTGCCTCCTTATTACGCACCAAAAAATGAAGACCCCCTGCTAGCTGGGACCCACCATAGTGGGTGGCTGACTTGTGGGCCTACTAAGTTGACGAGGACGGAGGGCTTTGTCAACTTAGTCAATATGAACGATTCTAGCTCCAATGACCATACGATGTCCATCCAACGGCCATAGTGCTTCTTCAACCTCTGGTCTTCTTGCTCCAGCCGCACAAAGCAGCGCCGGTCGTGCCGCGTGCTCCTGCCTCTCGTGGCCGGCTGTGATGCCGCGGAGGCCTCACCGCCCCCTACTACTCCCACCGCTGGCCCAGGGTATCCCTCTACTCACCCACACCACCCTGTTATTCTACGGCGACAGCAGCCTCACGCAGCAGCCGAACCAGTGAACCCTTGTACTCCTCTCCGCGTGGGCATCAACTGCCGCGTCTTCCCCGGCTCCACGTCATCCCCTTCCTAGGGCTCGCCGTCGTCCACCGCCTTGGTGCTCTCGGCGCAGCGTGGTCAATGTGGTCAACGACCGACTTCCATCGGAAGAGTATCAGACGTGGAGAGGCCGACACTGGGTCCGCGACCACAGCCAGATTTTTGTGATTTGCCAAGTAAGTCGCTTTGTCGTGCCTGTTGGGCTGCAAATCTTTCAAGACGAGGAGAGCTTCATTCGGCTGGCCAAGAAAATGGCCTATCAGTAATGAGAAATGGGCTGTACATTTTTTAAACACATCAAACCGACAATTAGTTTCAAATATCTTTTTTTCATTTTGAGATTTTAAATTACATTAATTTTTATGCGTGGAGAATTTGTTGGATTTTATATTGATATATATTTATTTTTAAAATCAGTTTGAATGTGAGTCGAAATTTGGGATTAAAACAGTTCGACCGCACCAAATGTGCAAAATTTCAGATAATTTTTAACCGTGGCCATAATATGGGCTGTAATGCTAACAAAAAGAATATGGACTCCAAAAAAACCTTAATAATTAGCAAATGGGCTATAAATTATTAGAGATAATGGCAGATGGGTTGTATGCTGTTTTCCAGAGATTTGAGGCTTTCCTAAAAAAAGGTTGACGCACAAGCAATGACTGTTGGATGTCCATCCAACGACCGTCGTGCTTCTTCAATCTCTGCTCTTCCTGCTCTAGCCGCTCAAACAAGCGCCGGCGGACTGCTGCTCGCTCCTCCTCCTCACGGCTGTCTTGCTGCAAGAGCCTCACCGCCCCACCGTATTCCCATCATCGCCCAGCCATCCTCTACTCACCCACACCTCTCGTTATTCTCCGTGACGGCAGACGAACCAAGAACCTCGTACTCCCCCGCGTGGTAGCAACTGCCGAGTCTTCCCTGCCTCCGTGTCATTCCTTCCTAGGCCTCGCCATGTCCACCGCCTCGGTGCTCTCGGCGCTGCCTGGTCAACGTGGTCAACGAATCGACATGCATCTGAAGTGGATCAGTCGTGGAGAGGCCGACAGTTGGGTCCAATGCCACACGCAAGGAAATGCCTCCTTATTACGCCGCAAAATAATGATTCCTCCACCGACATCAGAACCCACCGAAAGGGCCTCAGATTTCGCGAAAAAAGTTACCGCCACGACACTCGGACCCACCAGCTATATCTTCGCACGCAAGGAAGTGCCTCCTTATTACGCTCAAAATATATGAATACTCCCCATGTAAGCTGGGACCCAGTATAGTGGCAGGCTGACTTGTGGGCCTACTAAGTTGACGGGGACGGAGGGCTTTGTCAACTTATTTAATATGCACGATTCTAGCTCCAAAGGACTGCACGATGTCCATCCAACGGCCATAGTGCTTCTTAAACCTCTAGTCTTCTTGCTCCAAATACCAAACCAGCGCCGGTCGTGCCTCGTGCTCCTGCCTCCAAAGGGGCGGTGTGATACTGGCGGAGGCCTCACCACCCCTACTACTCCCACCGTTGGCCGTGCCATCCTCTACTCACCCACACCCCTCGTTATTCTGCGGCGACGGAAGCCTCACACCGCAGCGAACCAGTGAACCCTCGTACTCCTCTACACGTGGGCATCCACTGCCGCGTCTTCCCCGGCTCCGCGTCGTCCCCTTCCTAGGCCTCGCCGTCGTCCATCGCCCTGGTGCTCTCGATGCGGCATGATCAACATGGTCAAGGAATGGCTTCCATCGGACGTGGACTGTACATGGAGAGGCTGACAGCTGTGTCCACGGCCGCAGCAAGGAAGTGCCTCCTTATTACGCACAAAATAATTATTCCTCCACCTGACAGCGGGGACCCACCGGACGGGCCACCATATTTCGCGAAAAAAACGTTTCCCCCTGACTGCTGGGACCCACCAGCTACACCTTCGCACGCAAGGAAGTGTGTCCGGTCAAAAAAAAACAAAACGATTCACCCCCCTGACTGCTGGAACCCATCAGCTACATCTTCGCATGCAAGGAAGTGCGTCCGGGCAAAAAACGATTCGTCCCCCTGACTGCTAGCACCCATCAGCTACATCTTCGCACGCAAGGAAGTGTCTGACAGTCGGGACCCACCTGGTCGAAGCGTACGTAGCGTTGTCATTCTGGTCGCGAACGTGTACGTACATACTGGTCGTTGTAGAGTCGCGCACGTGTCATAGTAGAGGCACGCACGTAGCATGTACACGTACGTACAGCGGCGAGGGTGCAATAAAGAAAATACGACCACATATGTACATACGGGCAGGGTCTCAAATGCCTACTCGCGCATACGTACGGCCAGGGGCTCGTGTACATGGCTGGGTCGGAACGGAGAAACAGCGTCGTCGTTGTGTTCATGGGGAGGCAACGGAATGCGTCGTGTTCAACGGGAGGCAACGGAATGTGTCGTGTTCATGGGGAGGCAACGGAATGCGTCGTGTTCATCGGGAGGCAACGGAATGCGTCGTGTTCATCGGGAGGCAATGGAACGCGTGGGAGCCAACCGGCTTGGACGGAACAGGCGATGGAAACGAGGCCTGGGCGCACAACGGAGGAAACGGACCTCCTATGTTCGGAACGGGGTCCTGTTGATCGGGAGGGGTGTGGCGTACCACAAAATGGAGGAAACAGACCTCCTACGGTCGAAACGGGGGTCCTGTTGATCGGGAGGGGTGTGGCGAACCGCAAAACGGACGAAACGGACCTCCTACGGTCGAAACGGGGGTGGAAGGGTGTGGCGTACCGCAAAACGGACGAAACGGACTTGTGTTGGAGCGCTACGGTCGAAACGGGGGTCATGTTCATTAGGAGGGGTGTGGCATACCGCAAAACGGGACTCCACGGGATACTGTTCATCTCCACCGTCGACCTCCTCCAGCCTCCACGGGCTACCGTTGACCTCCTCCAGCCTCCACGGGCTCCTGTTCATCCAGCCTCCACCACGCGCTACTCCACCAGCTCCTGTTCAACCACCCCTCCAGCATCTACTGTTCATCCAGCCCTCCACACCACGGAGACCTGATCAACCACCCCTCCACGGCCACCCCTCCACCGTCTACTGTTCATCCAGCCCTCCACCACACCACGGGGTCCTGTTCATCTAGAGGCAACGCCACCGCTCACTGTTCATCCAAACCCCCCCGCAACACTCACTGTTCATCCCAGAGGCACCATCGATCGGCTTCAGTTCGCAACAATAGCGAAGGAATCGCTCGATCGGGTTCAGTTAACAGCCATCGATCGATCGCCGGGTTCGATGAACGCGTAGCCTGCAAAGTCAATCGCCGGGTTCGATTAGAGCCCAACGCCTCGCTCGGGTTCAGTTAGAGCCAACGCCTAGCACACACGCGCGTACGTGTACGAGAGAAACACGCATCGCTCGGCCCTCGACCTCCCACCATAACCGGGAACTCCCCGAAATTTTCCTCCCCCTCGCTTCTACCACGGTTTTTTCCGTCATGGACGGCCCAAAGAATGTCATGCAGCTGCATCTCCAGCCCGCCAAGGACGAAAAGCCCATTTTCTATCATGATTTTTTGTCATAGAAGTAGGAGCCCACCACATCTATGATGATACCGGGTTTTGTCACAATTATCGTCATAGAAGTGTCATATGTATGACAGAAAAAAAAATCGTTCAGCCCAGAATGTCACGGATGTGTCTTTTTTGTAGTGGTATTACGCGCACTCTCACCTTTCCACCATTGCTAGCCTCTCTTGTGCCACGCAACTTTCACCGGCACCATACACCCACCATTTACCCTCCTCAAAACAACCACCATACCTACCTATTATGGCATTTCCATAGCCATTCCGAGATATATTGCCATGCAACTTTCCACCGTTCCATTTATTATGACACGCTTCATCATTGTCATATTGCTTTGCATGATCATGTAGTTGACATCGTATTTGTGGCAAAGCCACCTTTCATAGTTCTTTCATACATGTCACTCTTGATTCATTGCACATCCTTGTACACCGCTAGAGGCATTCATATAGATTCATATTTTGTTCTAAGTATTGAATTGTAATTCTTGAGTTGTAAGTAAATAAAAGTGTGATGATTGATGTCTACTACGCAACCTTCTTCTTGTAGACGTTGTTGGGCCTCCAAGTGTAGAGGTTTGTAGGACAGTAGCAAATTTCCCTCAAGTGGATGACCTAAGGTTTATCAATGCGTGGGAGGCGTAGGATGAAGATGGTCTCTCTCAAACAACCCTGCAACCAAATAACAAAGAGTCTCTTGTGTACCCAACACACCCAATACAATGGTAAATTGTATAGGTGCACTAGTTCGGCGAAGAGATGGTGATACAAGTGCAATATGGATGGTAGATATAGGTTTTTGTAATCTGAAAATATAAAAACAGCAAGGTAACTATTTATAAAAGTGAGCACGAACGGTATTGCAATGCTAGGAAAAAACGGCCTAGGGTTCATCCTTTCACTAGTGCAAGTTATCTCAAGAATAATAACATAATTGGATCATATAACTATCCCTCAACATGCAACAAAGAGTCACTCCAAAGTCACTAATAGCGGAGAACAAACAGAGAGATTATTGTAGGGTACGAAACCACCTCAAAGTTATCCTTTCTAATCGATCTATTCAAGAGTCCGTAGTAAAATAACACGAAGCTATTCTTTCCGTTAGATCTATCATAGAGTTCGTACTAGAATAACACCTTAATACGCAAATCAACCAAAACCCTAATGTCACCTAGATACTCCAATGTCACCTCAAGTATCTGTGGGTATGATTATACGATATGCATCACACAATCTCAGATTCATCTATTCAACCAACACAAAGAACTTCAAAGAGTGCCCCAAAGTTTCTACCGGAGAGTCAAGACAAAAACGTGTGCCAACCCCTATGCATAAGTTCACAAGGTCACTGAACTCGCCAGTTGGTCACCAAAACATACATCAAGTGGATCACGTGATATCCCATTGTCACCATAGATAAGCACATGCAAGACATACATCAAGTGTTCTCAAATCCTTAAAGACTGAATCCTATAAGATAAGTTCAAAGGGAAAACTCAATCCATTACAGGAGAGTAGAGGGGGAGAAACATCATAAGATCCAACTATAATAGAAAAGCTCGCGATACATCAAGATGTACCACCTCAAGAACATGAGAGGGAGAGAGAGAGAGAGAGAGAGAGAGAGAGAGAGAGAGAGATCAAACACATAGCTACTGGTACATACCCTCAGCCCCGAGGGTGAACTACTCCCTCCTCGTCATGGAGAGCGCCGGATGATGAAGATGGCCACCGTGAGGATCCCCCCCTCCGTGGTGCTTAACAGGTCCCGATTGGTTTTTGGTGGCTACAGAGACTTGCGGCGGCGGAACTTCCGATCTATTGTGTTCCTCAATGGTTTTAGGGTATATGGACATATATAGGCGAAAGAAGTCGGTCAGGGGAGCCACGAGGGGCCCACGAGGGTGGGGGCGCACCCAGGGGGTAGGCTGCGTCTCCCTGCCTCGTGGCTTCCTCGAAGCTTCCCTAACGTCTACTCCAAGTCTCCTGGATTGCTTCCGTTCCAAAAATAACTCTCCCAAAGGTTTCATCCTGTTTGGACTCCGTTTTATATTCCTTTTCTTCGAAACACTGAAATAGGCAAGAAAACAACAATTTGGGCTGGGTCTCCGGTTAATAGGTTAGTCCCATAAATAATATAAAAGTGTTTAGTAAAGCACCCATAAACATCCAAAACAGATAATATAATAGCATGAATACTTCATAAATTATAGATACGTTGGAGACGTATCAGCATCCCCAAGCTTAATTCCTGCTCGTCCTCGAGTAGGTAAATGATAAAAGAAATAATTTATGAAGTGTGAATACTAGCAGGTGCACAAGTTTGATCAATGATAATTTCAATCACCTTTTCTAGCATCATTATATGTCATAACAGTAGCTCATATCATAAAGCTTCTCATGATCAAGTAACAAGCTATTCACATGTTAAAGTATAGATCATAAACTTTCTTGAAAACTAACAAACGGTTCTCAGTCATCAAACAATTGCAATTCATCTTATTTTCAGGAAGGGTCTATGTAAGATCTTTGATTTATCAAATCCCACATACTCAACTATCATATAGTCTTCCATGATTGCTACCACTCAAAGCATATTTTTAGAACAAATAGCATCCATCGAATACAGAGAAAGATAGGGGCTTAATGTTTCGCCTCCCAACTTATTTATTATATAGATAATTGTCAACAATAATAATTCATGATCAAATATATTTGAATGGCCATATATGCTTAGATCTTTCTCCACCACATGATGCTTGCCAACTAAAGAGTAGGCTGGAATGAGAAGGAATACTACTGACTCTTGCATAAAAGTAAAAGATAGACCCTTCGCAGAGGGAAGCAGGGATTTGCAGAGGTGCTAGAGCTCGAAGCTTTAAAACAAAGATGAAAATAATTTTGAGAGGTATGCTTTCATTGTCAACATAACGACCAAGAGTTACCAATATCTTCCATACTAGATACATTATAGGCAGTTCCCAAACAGAAAGGTAAAGATTTTACTCCCCCTCCACCAACAATCACAATCCACGGCTTGTCCGAAACAATGGGTGCCGTCCAACTTTCAACAATCCTGGGGGAGTTTGTTTAAATTATATGTGAATTTGTTTTTGATCTTTTGATCATAGGACTGGGCATCCCAGTTACCAGCCATTTTCTCGTGAATGATGAGCGGAGTCCACTCATCGTGAGAATAACCCACCTAGCATGGAAGATACTGACAGCCCCTAGTCGCTACATGAGCGATTCGGGCATACAAAACAGATTATTATTTGAAGGTTTAGAGTTTGGCACATGCAAATTTACTTTAAACGGCAGGTAAATACCGCATATCGGTAGATATGGTGGACACTCATGGAAGAAACTTGGTTCAATGAATTTGGATGCACAAGCAGTATTCCCGCTTAGTACAGATATTTTGGCTAGCAAAGGATTCTAAATAGCAAGCACTACATGTTAGAGGATCCATAACAATATAACTTCTATACAAATATACCCAAGCATAACTAATTATGTTGTCTTCCTTGTACAACATCAACTAATTTGCTCAAGTTTGAAAATAATTAATGGGGCTCAGAATCATAGAAGATGTCGAAGATAGTATATTTATATCTGAAATCTCTCTTCCTTCAATATTCTTTCATGAATTGGTCAAGTGACCAATACAATGTTTGCTAACCTTCAAAAAATTACCACCTCTACTTCTTATATGTGAAGTCATTAGTCCCCATGGGATAAGCATATGAGACATATATAATTTCAGATTTATGACATTCAAACCATTCGACTATTTACTCATAGGATATAAGTGAAGCACACGAGTAAATGACAAACTACTCCAAAAAGATATAAATGAAGATCAATGAGTAGTTAAATAATTATGTAGCTATGTGAAGACTCTCTCTCATTTAAGAATTTCAGATCTTAGTATTTTATTCAAACAGCAAGCAAAACAAAATAAAACAACATTTCAAGGATAGTACTCATCATGTGAAAAAGCAAAACTTAGGCTCAACCGATACTAACCGATAATTGTTGAAGAAGAAAGGTGGGATGCCTACCGGGGCATCCCCAAGCTTAGATGCTTGAGACTTCTTGAAATATTATCTTGGGATGCCTTGGGCATCCCCAAACTTGAGCTTTTGTGTCTCCTTAATTCCTCTCATATCATGGTTTCCTAAATCTCGAAAGCTTCATCCACACCAAACTCAACAAGAACTCGTGAGATAAGTTAGTATAAACCAATGCAAAAACCTTATCATTTTCTACTGTAACAAATCACATTCAACATTGCATACTAAATGCCTCTGCATATTTAATACTCCTATCCTCAAATAGAATCATTAAACAAACAAACATATGCAAACATAGCAGCAATCTACCAAAATAGTACAGTCTGTAAAGAATGCAAGATTCATCATACTTCCCTAACTCCAAACATTATGAAATTCTACCACACTATAGAAAATTTATCAGAGCTCAATATGCAAGAAGTTTCAATATTTTATCATATTCTGACTTTTCTAGGGAATTTTTGCAACAGCGGTAAACTTTCTGTTTTGAAACAGCAACATGTATACTTGCAAAATAAGCATGGTAAAGGCTATCCTTGACATCTTATATTTACTAATCGGAGGCACCATACAAACTCCTACGTTAATTCTAGAGGTTGTATATTTTTATGCATCTGATCAAAAGTCTAATTCATCCACTATCGTTGGATGAAGTCCCCATCTCCTAACAAAGTGAGGCCATCCTAGAGAAAAAGACAACGTGAGGTGTCTTTTTTTATCTTAATCTTGAAAGGAAAGAAAGGAAATACATCTCTACACGTTGTCTCCCCTCCGATCTCTGGAGAACAAGACCATGTCAGAGATGCCACATCTGCAATCTCCCTCCCATGTACGCATCCCCATCTCCACATCCTCCTCCACCAGGAATCGTCTCTCACGTCATGTCCGGCAGGCCGGCCGCTGATTATGTTGGAAGCAACACGCACCGGCTAGAGATGATGAGGGATGAAAGGATAGCCATGATCGCCTTGCCACACCTGCTCGACTCAGAAAGATAAGGTTGCAAGAAGGGCATCATCAACAAGTGCGAGGAGATGGATCAAAATCTCCCATAAGCTGATGATATGTTCTCCTCGTAGGTTCCTTTTCTTTGTTGTGGGGCATCCGGGAACACTACCGCATCTGGCTGTGTCTTCTCTCCATACCATCATTAGATCAAGTTCCATCTAAAAGAAAGGTAAAATCCAGTCAAGCCTCTTCCATGTTCTTCCATGCTGCAATTGCGATCGAGTAGATGAAACTATCCTACAATAGTTTATGCAGGCATCCAACATATAATTAGAGGTCTACTCATAGCAGTTTCAATTTGTTTAGGTGGTCACTGTCGTACACGAGAACCAGTGAAACCAGCCTCTCGCCAATCCACTTCTCTTGAACCTTGTTGCAGTCTATGCAGCTGAGGACGATGTCGTTTGAATCTCCTAAACTTTCATGGCCTGTCCACAATGCAATATATGATGAATGATAAACTGAATAAGGTGGTGCATCGATCAGTGACAGTTGAATCAGTCAAGCAGCCATCATTAATTGTTGGTGAGGCTGCAGATCAGAGGAACTACTCCTGGCTGATGGTGCAGCGATTCACTTTCCATATGCTAGATGAATTCATCACCGGTCGCTCATATCCTCATACTGTAAGCAGGTAATACGTTTGTGCCAATCCCCCTGCTCTAATGTATATTCCCTTCAATTCACCGCAGAACCCCAAGGAAATCTAATAAATCTGTAACAACTAACAAAGAAAAATTGCTATTGCATACGCCCATCTATCGGCAGCTAGCAACACTGTTCATGAGTCGATCATGACAAGATTATTATCCAACGTAGGGACTGGAGGAGAACTAGCTACTGCTCCAGCTGCAAGCAGGTTATCCCTTTCAATTAAATTAAGATCGTCTTTTCAGTGGGGGCATAAACTGTATGGGAGCATTGTAGAATTGTAATACTGAAGCAATGATGATATACGAGCCAGTTGCTAATCCAACTGAAGTGGGATCACACCCATGGCTCCTGATATTTGATTGATGGGAGTGATAATTTGTTGCTGCTGTTTGGTACGTGATAGTTGGTGTTCGACAGTTTGAGGAAGTACGTAAAAATATTTCCAGGAAATTAGTTGATATTTTGTACAGATAGAATTTATATATCTTCTATTGTTTTTGTCTGAATATACATGCTAAATCTCCAATTGTCCACATGCTATATCTAACAATTATGCTTACCATGGTTAAGCAAATGTACGAGGCCTAGACTTCCAAAATGTTCCTATGTACGAAAGACATCAAAGTTATATCTGTGGTAAATCTACTTGACACGAGTAATCAAGCAAAAAGTTAAGTATGCTTTCAATAAGCTTTAGAATGTGTATTTCAAAGTTTTATAATACCTACTATCCCTTTCAAAGTATAAGACGTATTCAAACTGTCGAAATTCATGATTTCATAGTCATTCAATTCATATTCGAATGGAGTTTATGTGAATCTAATTTTGTAATCATTGATTTAAATTTATATGAGAAAATTACAATCAAATCATGAATTTGCATGTTAAAATACGTGTTATATTTCGGGACCTTGACAGTACATGACTCCATGTGCGATAAAGGTTATCAAAAGCTTTCAATGATTGTATTAGATAAAAGATCCCTCACCGTGCAGTTGCGCGGATAGATAGAGGATTCATACTATTTTCATCTATTTTGTAACGAGGTCAAACTCCCGTGTTTAGTTCTACACCTCATTTTCCATTTACAAAGTTAAATAACTTCATTTTTGTTGTTATTGCAATACAATTTTACCCTCAAAAAGACAATTCTAATGCAATTCTCTTCTCTTTGGATTTTAGTTTGTGCTTCCCATCTCAATTGGTTATATAACATAGTCGTTCTTTAGATATTTTTAGGACCTCATAAAGCAAAAATTGGAAAGTAACTACATGGGGTAAAAAGTTGATTAAGATAGCTTTCACGTAAAAAAACTGGGACGAAGAAATGACTTGATACTTGGAACTTGGTTGGCATGTCCATTTCTCTGATTCTTTATTTTTTTCATGTGATGTCCTTCTCAATTGTACAGTATAGATCACACCATGATATATAATAGTGTGTATGCTCCTCTATTTTTGTTGAATGCATAAAATTAGTTCGCCAATATTAATCTCTTTGCTACAGAATTTTGTTTTTCTCTACCATACCTGGAGTGAAGGAAAAACTGATGGGCATAGTGTCATCACAAACATGATATAGAGTACTTCACAGGCTGATCGAGGTCTCTTCATCCTCACTTCTTCCTACCTCAAATGGTTAGTTCTATTCCCATTCAAATATAGCTACATGTCATGAATGCATGCTTCTCATTTGTTGGTTCGTACTACATAATTATTTTCTGATGTAGAAGATTCTCTAAAAAGGAACTATTTTCTCCGCTAAGGGCTAAATAACCTAATCATATTCTCCATTTGAATAGATAAGATGATTCTTGCATATAATTTCCAATGTTTTTTAAATACTCCGCTTCTCCTTATTTATATTGGTGGCTATGACATAAAAATATTTGCTAAATAACTCAGAACTTGAATTTTATAGTGTACCATTGACATGACATCCTTCTAAAAACTTGCAATCATCTTAGAATTGGTCTGTGCATTTAATTAACCTTCCAATTTGACACTATTTAATTATTAGATTGAGTAACCATGTTCACGCTCCCTCATAGCTTAACAATATTTCAACTATGGCCTATTTACTACCAACTTGCGACTTCAGAATAAGTTTAGCTCGAAATAAAAAATAACCATTGCAAAACAAATTTTGATTTGAAAAATCAAAGAATTCATGTAGTAAGACACCTTAATTCATAAATGTAGTTCAAACAATTGCAGATCCAAACAAATATTATAATAAATATATGTAGGAAACACAAACATTTCCAATCTCCTATTGGTAGTCCCAACTATGACAGTTCTATAGGAATCACCCAAAAGTGCACCCACAGGAGTTTCTACATTCCAAGTATGAAGATATGGTAAAAGAGTGAGTTATTTAATTTCCTATAATTACGTGTACCTTAAAATAGCTAGCCCGTGCAGGTGCACGGGTTGATGACTAGTTTTTATTGAAATAGAGATGCAAAACATTATTCTAAATAACATCAAGCAAATACTAACAAAATAAAATGACGCTCCAAGCAAAACACATATGATGTGGTGAATAAAAATATAGCCCCAAGTAAAGTTACCGATGAACGAAGACGAAAGAGGGGATGCCATCCGGGGCATCCCCAAGCTTAGGCTCTTGGTTGTCCTTGAATATTACCTTGGGGTGCCTTGGGAATCCCCAAGCTTAGGCTCTTGCCACTCCTTATTCCATAGTCCATCGAATCTTTACCCAAAACTTGAAAACTTCACAACACAAAACTCAACAGAAAACTCGTAAGCTCTGTTAGTATAAGAAAATAAAACCACCACTTAGGTACTGTTTTGAACTCGTTCTAAATTCATATGGTGTAATATCTACTGTATTACAACTTCTCTATGGTACATACCCTCCGATACTACTCATAGATTCATCAAAATAAGCAAACAACACAATGAAAACAGAATCTGTCAAAAACAGAACAGTCTGTAGTAATCTGCATCAAACGCAAAATTTTGGATCTTAGAAAAATCTGCCAAAATAGTAAGACCTAGATAATTTTATTATTGATCTACTGCAATTGAAATCAGTACTTTATCACTTTCTGGTGAATTTTAACAATTGTTTTCGTGAGCAGAAAGTTTCTGTCTTTTTCAGCAAGATCAAATAATTATCATCCAAGAAGATCCTATAGGTCTTACTTGGCACAAATACTAATTAAAACATAAAACCACATCTAACCAGAGGCTAGATAAATTATTTATTACTAAACAGAACCAAAAAGCAAGAAATAAAATAAAATTGGGTTGCCTCCCAACAAGCGCTTTTCTTTAATGCCTTTTTAGCTAGGCATGATGATGACGATGATGCTCGCATAAAAGATAAGAATTGAAGCATAAAGAGAGCATCATGAAGAATATGACTAGCACATTTAAGTCTAACCCACTTCCTATGCATAGGGATTTTGTGAGAAAACAACTTATGGGAACAATAATCAACTAGCATAGGAAGGCAAAACAAGCATAACTTCAAGATTTTAAGCACATAGAGAGGAAACTTGTTATTATTGCAATTCCTACAAGCATATATTCCTCCCTCATAATAATTTTCAGTAGCATCATGAATGAATTCAATAATATAACCAGCACCTAAAGCATTCTTTTCATGATCTACATGTATATTTTTTATTACTCTTCACATTAGCAAATTCATTCTCATCAATAGTAGTGGGAGCAAACTCAACAAAATAACTATCATGTGAAGCATAATCCAATTGAAAACTAAAATTACGATGAAAATTTTCATGGTTATCTTTATTGTTATAGCATACGTGTCATCACAATAATCATCATAAATAGGAGTCATGCTTTCATCATAATAAATTTTCTCATCAAAACTTGGGGGACTAAACATATCATCTTCATCAAACATAGCATCCCCAAGCTTGTGGCTTTGCATATCATTAGCATCATGGGTATTCATAGAATTCATACTAACAACATTTCAATCATGCTCATCATTCAAATATTTAGTGCCAAACATTCTAATGCATTCTTCTTCTAGCACTTGAGCACAATTATTGGAATCCTTATTTTCACGAAAGACATTAAAAAGATGAAGCATATGAGGCACCCTTAATTCCATTTTTTGTAGTTTTCTTTTATAAACTAAACTAGTGATAAAACAAGAAACAAAAATATCCGATTGCAAGATCTAAATATATACCTTCAAGCACTAACCTCCCCGGCAACGGTGCCAGAAAAGAGCTTGATGTCCACTACGCAACCTTCTTCTTGTAGACGTTGTTGGGCCTCCAACTGCAGAGGTTTGTAGGATAGTAGCAAATTTCCCTCAAGTGGATGACCTAAGGTTTATCAATCCATGGGAGGCGTAGGATGAAGATGGTCTCTCTCAAACAACCCTGCAACCAAATAACAAAGAGTCTCTTGTGTCCCCAACACAGCCAATACAATGGTAAATTGTATACGTGCACTAGTTCGGCGAAGAGATGGTGACACAAGTGCAATATGGATGGTAGATATAGGTTTTTGTAATCTGAAAATATAAAAACAGCAAGGTAACTATTGATAAAAGTGAGCACGAACGGTATTGCAATGCTAGGAAACAAGGCCTAGGGTTCATACTTTCACTAGTGCAAGTTCTCTCAACAAATAACATAATTGAATCATATAACTATCCCTCAAATTGCAACAAAGAGTCACTCCCAAGTCACTAATAGCGGAGAACAAACAGAGAGATTATTGTAGGGTATGAAACCACCTCAAAGTTATCCTTTCTGATCGATTTATTCAAGAGTCCATAGTGAATTAACACGAAGCTATTCTTTCCGTTCGATCTATCATAGAGTTCGTACTAGAATAACACCTTAAGACGCAAATCAACCAAAACCCTAATGTCACCTAGATACTCCAATGTCACCTCAAGTATCTGTGGGTATGATTATACGATATGCATCACACAATCTCAGATTCATCTATTCAACCAACACAAAGAACTTCAAAGAGTGCCCCAAAGTTTCTACCGGAGAGTCAAGACGAAAACGTGTGCCAACCCCTATGCATAAGTTCACAAGGTCACTGAACACGCAACTTGATCACCAAAACATACATCAAGTGGATCACGTGATATCCCATTGTCACCACAGATAAGCACATGCAAGACATACATCAAGTGTTCTCAAATCCTTAAAGACTAAATCCGATAAGATAACTTCAAAGGGAAAACTCAATCCATTACAAGAGAGTAGAGGGGGAGAAACATCATAAGATCCAAATATAATAGCAAAGCTCGCGATACATCAAGACCGTACCACCTTAAGAACACGAGAGAGAGAGAGAGAGAGAGAGAGAGATCAAACACATAGCTACTGGTACATACCCTCAGCTCCGAGGGTGAACTACTCCCTCCTCGTCATGGAGATCGCCGGGATGATGAAGATGGCCACCGGTGAGGGATCTCCTCCCCCTCCGGCAGGGTGCCGGATCAGGGTCCCGATTGGTTTTTGGTGGCTACAGAGGATTGCGGTGGCGGAACTCCTGATCTATTGTGTTCCTCGATGTTTTTAGGGTATAGGGACATATATAGACGAAAGAAGTGGGTCAGGGGAGCCACGAGGGGCCCACGAGGGTGGGGGGCGCAGCCAGGTGGGTAGGGCACGCCTCCCTGCCTCATGGCTTCCTCGAAGCTTCCCTGAACTCTACTCCAGGTCTCCTGGATTGCTTACATTTCAAAAATAACTCTCCCGAAGGTTTCATTCCAATTGGACTCCTTTTGATATGCCTTTTCTTTGAAACACTAAATAGGCAAGAAAACAACAATTTGGGCTGGGCTTTCGTTTAATAAGTTGGTCCCAAAAATAATATAAAAGTTAGTAAAGCCCATAAACATCCAAAACAGATAATATAATAGCATGAATACTTCATAAATTATAGATACGTTGGAGACATATCAATGATCATCATTATTAGAGCATTGTCCCAGTGAGGAAAGGATGATGGAGACTATGATTCCCCCACAAGTCGGATTGAGATTCCGGACGAAAAATAATAAAATAGTAATAATAAAAGAGGCCAAAAAAAGAGAGGGCCCCAAAAAAAGAGAAAAAAATGAGAGAAAAAGAGAAAAGGGGCAATGCTACTATCCTTTTACCACACTTGTGCTTCAAACTAGCACAATGATCTTCATGATAGAGAGTCTCCTATGTTTCACTTTCATATACTAGTGGGAATCTTCATTATAGAATTTGGCTTGTATATTTCAATGATGGGCTTCCTCAAATGCCCTAGGTCTTCATGAGCAAGCAAGTTGGATGCACACCCGCTTAGTTTCTTTTTGAGCTTTCATATACTTATAGCTCTAGTGCATCCGTTGCATGGCAATCCCTACTCACTCACATTGATATCTATTGATGGGCATCTCCATAGCCCGTTGATACGCCTAGTTGTTGTTAGACTATCTTCTCCTTTTGTCTTCTCCACAACCACCATTCTATTCAACCTATAGTGCTATGTCCATGGCTCACGCTCATGTAATGCATGAAAGTTGAAAAAGTTTGACAATACTAAAGTATGAAACAATTGCTTGGTTGAAACCGGGGTTGTGCATGATTTAAATATTTTGTGTGATGAAGATAGTACATAGCCAGACTATATGATTTTGTAGGGATAGCTTTCGTTGGCCATGTTATTTTGAGAAGACATGATTGCTTTGTTCGTGTGCTTGAAGTATTACTGTTTTTATGTCAATACTAAACTTTTCTTTTGAATCTTATGGATCAGAATATTATTACCACAATAGAGAAGATTACATTGATAAATATGTTAGGTAGCATTCCACATCACATATTCTGTTTTTATCATTTACCTACTCGAGGACGAGCAGGAATTAAGCTTGGGGATTCTTGATACGTCTCCAATGTATCTATAATTTTTTATTGTTCCATGCTATTATATTATCCATCTTGGATGTTTTATATGCATTTATATGCAATTTTATATGATTTTGGGACTAACCTATTAACCTAGAGCCCAAAGCGCTTTACTTTTTTTCCTTGTTTTTGAGTTTTACAGAAAAGGAATACCAAATGGAGTCCAATTGACGTGCCAATTTTTGATGATTTTTATGGACCAAAAGAAGCCCTCAGAGTAAAATAGTTGGACCAGAGGAGTCCTGAGCCATCCACGAGGGTGGAGGGCGCGCCCCCTGCCTCGTGGATGACTCGGAGAGCCCCCTGACGTGAGACCAACGCCAAAAATTCCTACAAATACAGAAACCCTCGAAAAGAAACCAAGATTGGGAGTTTCGCCACCGCAAGCCTTTGTAGACACCAAAAACCAATTGGGTCCCTATTCCGGCACCCTGCCGGAGGGGGGAATCATCACCGGTGGCCATCTTCATCAGCCAGGTGCTCTCCATGACGAGGAGGGGGTAGTTCACCCTCGGGGCTGAGGGTATGTACTAGTAGCTATGTGTTTGATCTCTCTCTCTCTTTCGTGTTCTTGACTTGGCACGATCTTGATGTACCGCGAGCTTCGCTACTATATTTGGATCTTATGATGTTTCTCCCCCTCTACATTCTTGTAATGGATTGAGTTTTCCCTTTGAAGTTATCTTATCGGATTGAGTCTTTAAGGATTTCAGAACACTTGATGTATGTCTTGCGTGGTATACCCGTGGTGACAATGAGGTATTCTATCGATTCACTTGATCTATGTTCTGGTGATCAACTTGCGGGTTCCGTGACCTTGGGAATCTATGCATAGGGGTTGGCACACATTTTCGTCTTGACTCTCCGGTAGAAACTTTGGAGCACTCTTTGAAGTTCTTTGTGTTGGTTGAATAGATGAATCTGAGATTGTGTGATGCATATCGTATCATCATACCCGCAGATACTTGAGATGACATTGGAGTCTCTAGGTGACATTAGGGTTTTGGTTGATTTGTGTCTTAAGGTGTTATTTTACTACGAACTCTAGGGCTGTTTGTGACACTTATAGGAATAGCCCAATGGATTGATCGGAAAGAATAACTTTGAGGTGGTTTCATACCCTACAATAATCTCTTTGTTTGTTCTCCGCTATTAGTGACTTTGGAGTGACTCTTTGTTGCATGTTGAGGGATAGTTATATGATCTAATTATGTTATCCTTGTTGAGAGAACTTGCACTAGTGAAAGTATGAACCCTAGGCCTTGTTTCGAAGCATTGCAATACCATTTGTGCTCATTTTTATCATTATTTACCTTGCTGTGTTTATATTTTCATATTACAAAAACCTATATCTACCATCCATATTGCACTTGTATCACCATCTCTTCGCCAACTAGTGCACCTATACAATTTACCATTGTATTGGGTGTGTTGGGGACACAAGAGACTCTTTGCTATTGGGTTGCAGGGTTGTTTGAGAGAGACCATCTTCATCCTAAGCCTCCCACGGATTGATAAACCTTAGGTCATCCACTTGAGGGAAAGTTGCTACTGTCCTACAAACCTCTGCACTTGGAGGCCCAACAACGTCTACCAGAAGAAGGTTGTGTAGTAGACATCAGAGCCTTCCCGTGTAAATAATTTTTCTCGTTTTTGCTTTCCATTTTTATTTGCTTGTTCAAGAAAACCAAAAACTCCAAAAATATTTTAGTGTGTTTCTCTGAATTTCTTTTCCTTTTATTCGAGTCGTACCGAGGAGAAGACCACGATGAAAATGTTGAGTGGCCCTCATTTGCACAATTGTTGATCTAACAAAGAGCCCATATTACCTTGTCTTCTCCTGTTGAATAAAATGTTTGCAGATTCCATCTTAGTCCACGACACTCTTGCACTAATATTATTTTCACATCGTTCGGTCATGCAACTGAAAGGCAATAATGACAATATTTGATGAACTGGCCGTGGCAGAGAGAAATTGGTATGAACTCGACTTGCTCCGCTTTTGTAAATATGTTTAACCTAGTATCGATGATTCAGTCCATTATGATTAAACATGTTTGCAATGACAATTAGAGATTATAGTTTCTCATGGCATGCATAAGTAGATAGGGGTGAATATTGATTTATTCTGGATATCAACCTTGCGTTAAAATGATTGTGATGTAGTATGATGATATGGTATCCTCCTTTGAATGTTCGAGTGGCTTGACTTGGAACATGTTCATGCATGTAATTGAATCAAAACCAACATAGCCTCTATGATATTTATGTTCATGGTGTTCATATCCTACTCATGCTAGTGTCCAATGTTACTTATGCATAATGCATGTTCATGACCATTGCTACTCTCTAGCTGGCCTCTTCTCAATCTATTTTCTAGACTTCACTAGTACTAAGTGGGTTTCTGCTTGTACATCAAAAACCTTGAACCCAAGTTGTTCTAGATGAGTCCACTATATATACCTACATGCGGTATTACCCTTCCGTCCTAAGCAAATTTGCTTGTGCCATCTCTAAAAAACTTTAAATAAATATCCTTTTTGTGTGCCTGGATCGTTCATGGAACTACAGGAGGTAGTCGTATCTTCCATGCTAAGCGTGTTATTCTTAGTTGAGTGTTTATTCACTCACCATCGCATGAGAAAAGGGCGGTAATTAGGATTCCCAATACGAAACTCAAAATGCAAATAATTAAACAAAACTCCCCCAGCACTGTTGATGGTATGGACGACACCCGCTGTTTCGGACAAACCGTGGAATGTGATTGTTGGTGGAGGGGGAGTAAACTTTTACTTTTATCACTTGGGACCACCACTGGCGTGCTTAGCATGGAAGATATTGATAACTGATGGTCGTGAAGTAAACAAGAAGGGTGCATTTCTCAAAATATCATTTACCTCTGTTTTCAAAACTTGAGCTCTGGCACCGCTGCAAATCACAGCTTCCCTCTACGAAGGGACTATCTATTTACTTTTATGTTGTGTCATCACCCTCCAAAATAAGTGCCAAAACCTGAGAGCACTGCTGTCATCCTGATGCATTGTGTGTAGCTAATGTTGGGTGCATCATGACAGGATCTTTTCTACCATGAATTACAATGTTTAGTCGCTGCTTCAACTTTGGAGGTGCTCTGCATTTATGTTTTGCGGTCTCAGAAAGGGCTAGCGAGATACCACTCTTGTCATATTATATCATGGTTGTTTTGATAACGTTTTGCTGTTCGAGATATCTTATTATTGCTCGCTAGTAGATTATGTCATTGATATGAGTTAATATAATTTTTAAGATTTATTGTCGGCAAGGTTAGTTATAATGTTGACTGAAAACCCGGGGTGCTCTTTTAAGCTTATTTATGCAAACAAGAGCAAAAGAGTTCATAAAAGTTTTTTCTTTTTCACTTTCAGTTTACCAACTGAATTGCTTGAGGACAAGCAAAGGTTTAAGCTTGGGGGAGTTGATACGTCTCCAATGTATCTACTTTTCCTAACGCTTTTCCTCTTGTTTTGGACTCTAATTTGCATGATTTGAATGAAACTAACCCCGGACTGACGCTGTTTTCAGCAGAACTACCACGGTGTTGTTTTTGTGCAGAAATAAAAGTTCTCGGAATGGAACGAAACTTTGCAAAGATTTTTTATACAATAAAGAATTTATGGAGTCAAGAGTCACCTGAGGGGGCACCTGGGTGGGCACAACCCACCAGGGCGTGCCTGCCCCCCCCCCCCAGGTCCGCCCAGCTGGTGGGCCCGCAAACCCTGAAGCCGATGCTATAAAATCACATATTTCCAGAAAAAATCAGGGAGAAAGAATTATCGCGATCCACGAGAAGGAGCCGCCGTCACCTCCTGTTCTTCATCGGGGGGCCAGACCTGGAGTCCGTTTGGGGCTCCGGAGAGGGGGATCTTCGATCTTCGTCATCAACAACCCTTCTCCATCGCCAATTCCATGACGCTCCCCACCGGGAGTGAGTAATTCCTGTTGGGAAACGTAGCATGCAATTTCAAAAAAAATCGTACGCTCACGCAAGATCTATCTAGGAGATGCATATCAACGAGGGGGAGAGTGTTTCTACGTACCCTTGTAGACCGTAAGCGGAAGCGTTTGACAACGCGGTTGATCTAGTCGAACTTCTTCTAGCTCCGACCGATCAAGTACCGAACGCACGACACCTCTGAGTTCCGCACATGTTCAGCTCGGTGACGTCCCTCGCCTTATTGATCCAGCAAGACGTCGAGGTAGTAGATGAGTTCCGTCAGCACGACGGCGTGATGACGGTGATGGTGAAGTGATCCTCGCAAGGCTTCGACTAAGCACTACGAAGATATGACCGAGGGTGTAAACTGTGGAGGGGGGGCACCGCACACGGCTAGGCAATTCTCTGTTGTGTGTTAGGCGCCCCCTCCTCATTAATATATGTGGGAGGGAGGGAGGAGCAGCCATAGGAGGCGCCCAAGTAGGAGGAATCCTACTTGGAGTCCCTCCCAAGCCGCGCGCCCCCTGCCATACATAACCGAGGTGGAAGGAAAGAGGAGGGGAGAGGGAAGGAAGTAGGAATCCTAATCCACACTTTCCTTGCCCTCCCCTCTTTCCTTCTCCTCCTTATAGGGCTGGCCTCTATAGGGGCGCACCAGGGCTGGTGTGTTCCCTCAATTGGCCCATAAGGCCCATATCTTTGCCGGGGGTGCCCAAAACTCCTTTCCGGCGACCCGATAAGTACCCGGTACCCTCCAGAACACTTCCGGTGTCCGAATATCATCGTCCTATATATCAATCTTTACCTCTCGACCATTTCAAGACTCCTCGTCATGTCCGTCATCTCATCCGGGACTCCGAACAATGTTCGGTCACCAAATCACATAACTCATATAATACTATATCATCATCGAACGTTAAGCGTGCGGACCCTACGGGTTCGAGAACTATGTAGACATGACCGAGACACCTCTCCGGTCAATAACCAATAGCGGAACCTGGATGCCCATATTGGCTCCTACATATTCGACGAAGATCTTTATCGGTCGAACCGTTATGACAACATAAGTTATTCCCTTTGTCCATCGGTATGTTACTTGCCCGAGATTCATTCGTCGGTATCCACATACACTGTTCAATCTCGTTACTGGTAAGTCTCTTTACTCGTTCCGTAATATATCATCTTTGTAACTAACTCATTAGTAACTTTGCTAGCAAGGCTTCTCATGATGTGCGTTACCGAGAGGGCCCGAAGATACCTCTCCGATACTCGAAGTGACAAATCCTAATCTCAATCTATGCCAACCCAACAAACACGTTAGGAGATATCTGTAGAGCATCTTTATAATCACCCAGTTACGTTGTGACGTTTGATAGCACACAAGGTATTCCTCACATCATTCTCCTAATGATGTGACATGAAGAAAGCAATAGCAATAAAACTGAACGATCAATATGCTAAGCTAACGGATGGGTATTGTCCATCACATCATTCTCCTAATGATGTGATCTCATCCATCAAATGACAACACATGTCTATGGTTAGAAAACTTAACCATCTTTGATTAACAGCTAGTCTAGTAGAGGCTTACTAGGGACACCGTGTTTTGTCTATGTATCCACACATGTATCAAGTTTCCAGTTAATACAATTCTAGCATGAATAATAAAGATTTATCATGATATAAGGAAATATAAAATAACAACTTTATTGTTGCCTCTAGGGCATATTTCCTTCAGTCTCCCACTTGCACTAGAGTCAATAATCTAGTTCACATCGCCATGTCATTTAACACCAATAGTTCACATCGCCATGTCATTTAACACCCATAGTTCACATCGCCATGTGACCAACACATAAAGGGTTTACTAGAGTCAATAATCTAGTTCACATCGCTATGTGATTAACACCCAAAGAGTACTAAGGTGTGATTATGTTTTGCTTGTGAGAGAAGTTTAGTCAACGGGCCTGCCACATTCAGATCCGTATGTATTTTGCAAATTTCTATGTCTACAATGCTCTGAAAGGAGCTACTCTAGCTAATTGCTCCTACGTTCAATATGTATCTAGATTGAGACTTAGAGTCATCTAGACCAGTGTCAAAGCTTGCATCGACGTAACTCTTTACGACGAACTCTTTATCACCTCCATAACCGAGAAATATTTCCTTAGTCTTCTAAGGATAATTTTGACTGTTGTCCAGTGATCTACTCCTAGATCACTATTGTACCCCCTTGCCAAACTCATGGCAAGGTACACAATAGGTCTGGTACACAGCATGGCATACTTTATAGAACCTATTGCTGAGGCATAGGGAATGATTTTCATTCTCTCTCTATCTTATGCCGTGGTTGGGTTTTGAGTCTTACTCAACTTCACACCTTACAATACAGGCAAGAACTCCTTCTTTGACTGATCCATTTTGAACTCTTTCAAAATCTTTGTCAAGGTGTGTACTCATTGAAAAAACTTATCAAGCGTCTTGATCTATCTTTATAGATCTTGATGCCTAATATATAAGTAGCTTCACCGAGGTCTTTCATTGAAAAACTTCTTATTCAAGTATCCTTTTATGTTATCCAGAAATTTTATATCATTTGCAATCAACAATACGTCATCCACATATAATATCTAAATTTTGGAATGTTATATTAAATAAATATTTTTGCCTTGTTTGCTTGATTGTGGTGTGGTTGCTTGTGTGAAATTGAGTGAAATTTGAAACTTTGTGAAAGTTAAATGAGAGGGAATAAAAGGACTTTCCCAAACTTTCACCTTGCATTTATGATCTCCATGAATTCAAATTCATTTCGTCACAAAACCCGAGTGAAGATGATATAACTTCTTCCATTTAAATAAATGAAAAGGGTTTTGAAAAGATTTGAATCTCATTTGGAAATATTTCAAATTTAGAAACTTTGTGCAACTCAATGATTTTCATGAAAGAAGATAAAATGACTTCTTCAAATCATATGAAATATGAGTTGGGAGTTTAAAAGAATCAAATTTAAAATCTCTTTGAAATTATTTTTCAATTTGGAGTTATTTGGTCTTTTTCAAACTATTTTTCTCCAAAAATAAAATTTATGGAAAAAAGGGTAAAATGATTCCCTCAGAGAAAATTGGAGAAAATGAGTTGAAATCATTTGGGTATTTCTAAAATGATTTTTATTGGGTTTTATTTCAGCACTAGCACTGTTTGCTTCATTTAAATTTTTGTGTATTTTATTTGACGCTAGAAAAAATTTCATGTTATAGAAAATCTTTTTCTGAATTTTTTGATATATAATATGCTATATAACTTTTTTATCGTTTTGTTTATTTTTTGTTGTGTGTGTATTTTAAAAAAATAACTTTCGGACCGAATCGGGCGGCCCGTTACCTGAAACCGCTGCCCAAAGACGCCTGCGCCTGATCCTCGAAGCTCCAAAAGTCCGCCGCTTTGCGCCCGCGCCAGCCGTGCCGCCAGACGCCGCCTTGCACCCTCCTCCACCCATTCCCAGGCCGCCCCTCCCTCCTTAAATAGCCGCTAACCCCAGCCCCCTCTCTCCTCTCTCTCCCGCAAGCCGTCGCCTCGCCTTAGTCGCCGCCACCGCCTACTGCCGCAGCCGCTGCAGTCCAGCGCCGCTGCCTCCCGACGTTGCTGCAGCCGCTAATCGCCGCACCCCGCCGCCTCTCCCGCTCGCTAGTGCCGCTGCCACAAGCCACCAGCGCCACCGCCGCCCGCGCATCGCGCCGCCGCCGCTTGAGCCGCCGCCGTCGTTTGCCTCATCGACGTCGAACCACCGTGGACCGGTAAAACGGCCACCCCGGTCTGATCCGTTTTTTTCAGCTTTTGGTTTTTCTTTTAAAGCCGGTTTATTATTTAGTTAGGTTATTTAGCGGACGTTTTCTCTTTAGATCAGTTTAGTGAACGGTTTCGTTCGTTAGGTTTCTGTAGCGAACGTTCTCTGTTTAGGTTTTATAACAAACGAATTCGTCATTTATTCTTCTATAGCGGACGTTCGTCTGTTAGTTTTTCTTTTACGTAGCTAGGGACCCAGAAGTAAATACTTTCTTTATAGATTAGCCCCTAGTTTTCAAACGATCACAACTTTTTACCCGTTTGTCCAAATTCAACGAAACCAAGGCCTACTTCTTAGTTATGATCCGCTCTATCCGGCGAACATATAAGATCAAATTTTTGAAATTTTAAAATTTGAATTAGATCAGATTTGAAATTAAACTTGTTTTGGCTATAACTTAAGTTTTATAACTCCGATTTAATTGATTCTTTTTGCAAATTGAAGCTCTTGATCTAAACTTTCTGTTAAGAACTCAACCACATAATTTTAATACTGTTGAAAAAATTCTGTTCGCAAGAGTTATTTGCATGTTTTTTAAGTTTTCCGAGTTCTTTTGTTCGAATTTTATGCATCAGTGCTTATGTATGCAATTGCTTGCTTACAATAGATTGATCAGAGTGTGACGAGTAGATCTATCAAGAGTTATGAGTGCGACGAATCTTCATCAACAGTACAAGGCAAGTTCACACTTTGATAATATTTTTCATACCCAGTTTTTATGCATTAGTTTACCCTCAACGATTGCATGGGTAGGATTGTGAACATGTGATTATGCTATGTAGTTGATGAGGTAGGAACCTATTACCTTTGATCACCCTGGGATTATACGTTACGCTCTTATTGCTTAGCCATGCTCGTAGACGTGGATTGGTATGTGAGAATCATGCAAGCTGTGAGAGATAATCACTAAGGGAAACTTAAGGTGGCTACTTTAATACACATCTGGGTGGAATAGTTGGGGCACCCTGGGGATACCGGTGGCTTGCCCGGACACCTGGGGAATCCAGTGTTGTCCTAGTAGATCCCGGGGGACCCATGTGATCATCCTATGGAATGCCACCCAGGCAGTGCGAGAAATTCAACGAAGGAGATCGAGTCTTTTGGGGAAAAGTGCACAAACCTCTACTGAGTGTACAAACTAATCACGATTAGCCGTGTCCCCTGTTATGGACAATTTTGATTATCTGGTATTTGAATTATTGGTTCATCTCATCACTTTACTTAATAAATTTGTTGGGTTATTAATATTACTTAATTTTGGGATCTAGTTGGGGTTACCTTCTCAATATTGGTAATTTAACTTAGTAGTGAATAAAATTTATTCCTTTGTTGTAGGAAAAGATTAGCTTTATGCAAAATTAAACTTAGAGCCTCCACCAGCTAAATATGCATATAGAGATACACAATTCTCATTATTATTCTATGGTGTGAAATTGCCAGTACATTCAATGTACTGACCTACATGGCTGCAATGTCTCATGTTGCAGGAATCTTACAACGAGTAAGTGATACGTTAGGGTTACGATGTCTACAATCAACTTTGCCGTTGGTGTTGTTGGGGACTCCACAACTTTGTTGTCACTTCCGCTATATGGATTGAGGTAATAGTATTTACGTTACTTTATACATGTGATTTACCTCTGTTATAAATCCTCGAGTACTGTGTGTGTGTCAGCATACCGATCCAGGGATGACACTTAAGCTTAGAGACTTCGATCCATTCAGGTTGGGTCGCTACAAGATGGTATCATAGCACATGTTGACTGTAGGACATGACCCCTAGAAACTGGCAAGCCCATAGGAAAGGATTTCTCTAAGACTTTATTTTCAAAAAGATCTTTTACCTCTCTTATTTTTTTGAGCTTTATCAAATATTTCCTTTTAGTTAGACTATACCCCTTCCCCCTTTTGACCACGCGAAGATTCAACTGATGAGACCACTCCGAGAAGATATCGGACAACTAAGACCACTTCGGAATAAAGATGATTTTACCGTGCATTATAATAATGGAAACTACAACGGTTGAAGACTCCGAAGACTAGGAGAATTTGAAGGCTCTGAAGAATTTCCAGATTGGTATGACCTAGGAAGGCTACCCTTAGGGAACTTGTCAGACTATTGAAGTTGCCAATACCTAAGATCAAGGTGTGTCGGAGAAAGACGGGAACATGGAGCGTTAAAACTCAAAGTTTTTGTCAAGAAAACCCCAAGGCAGGAGATATCAACTATGGAATGATAGCTCATGGCGGAGACATGGGCATAAACATGAACATCCATGATGTTATCGCCCGCTTATGCCATTGTCACCGTGCTGAGTTGATCATGTATTTCTTCGGAAGGATTGGATGACAAAAGGGCTAATGGAGCACCTATCAGCAAAAGATGAAGTTTTAACCTTAGCTGGTGTATCACCAGGATCTGGAGTATTACATCAAGAATTTTAAGATGGACCTGCAGGAAGTCGCATTTGACAAGGAAGCATTTCGTGAAGAACTCAAGACCCAGAAGCTAAAAGTAGCCAAGATGGAGGAGCAAAACCTCGAGATACCGGAAATTCGACAGGAACTGAAGGACAGTAGGACCATGGTTCATGCCAAGGATGTTGAAACCCACAAGTTTGGAACGCAACTCCAGAATACTAAAGGACGTCATGAGAGACTTCGCGTCAACAGAGATGGTCTGGCAAAATAACTTGAGGGGGTCAAGCACGATCGGAAGAAGCCCATCGGAGACATGAACAAAACTTGAAGAGTTTGACGACTTTGAAGATTTATTAACCATTAGAAGACCAAACCCCTGTTATATACTTACTTTAGATGCGATGATTGTGAGATGTCATTTGTTTGATGTTTTTCCGACAGGCACAAAATAAAATATGTCTCTTCAAAACTATTGTTTGTATTGTGTGTATCCCTCTCTATCTCTCTTATCTCACCCCAAAACCCTTGGAACCAATAGAGGATGAATGGAGATGAACTCATATTTTCTGGACCGATGAATCAATTGGACACGGACCAATGGATTCAGAACATGGAAGATCACATGAAGAATAACATTATAGTTGGAAAGGATATGGCCCAGCATGCTAATCAGTGCTTTGAAAGAGGTGTTGCTACTTGGTGGAGGATGTACCAAACCATCAATGGATGGCACGGAGTAACCACTTGGAAAGAATTTAAGTTGACTCTGCAAAGGTCTCATCTTGTGTCCCAGAAATTGAAGCCTTATGGAAATGATATGAAGAAACCTTGTGCCTGCAAGCTCTGTGGAGAAATAGGACACAACCATAAAGAACACAAGGATGAATGCCCCATTGTGAAGAAAGTCACCCAGCTGAAGAATGCCCAACTAGGCAGATCACTTGTTTCTTGTGTGAAGGGACTACCCACTACCCTGCTCAGTGTCACATTTACCCCGTGGTTCAAAGAACCATCCAGCAGAAGAAAGAAGCAATGAAAGGAGCCCTCATGGAAATTCTAGAAGAACCTGCGATGAAGAGGTGGAGGACACACCCGAAGAAGACCAAATTAAACCCTGCACCAAGTCATTCTATTCATGTGGAGAAGGACACATCTCCCAGAATTGTCCGAATGAGGATCTAGTAGCATTCCCGATAGTGGAAGTAGAGTATGACCCACAAGAGATAGAAGCCCTGATTGGAACGGAAAAGTCCAGGAAGAGAAACTGATTGGGTTCCAGGAACAACCCAATTTCTACAAAGAAGGACCTGAGTCATATCACATATTTCAGGTGCAAAGATTCAGGACACTATTTTAGCGGATGGCCAAAAAGGAAGCCGAGGACCCATTACAAGGAAACCATGAGACTTGTTAGATGTGAAATGTTTCCGTTGTAATGAAGCAAGGCACTTTGCCAGAGATTGTCCCAAAGAGAAGGAGGCTTGTGTTAAATACTTGAGTTTGTGAGAATTTTTTTTTGACTATAAACAGTAGGGTAAAACCCCACTGCAACTTTTATTAAATAATCTAGAGAGTAGCAGAGTACAAAAGAGGCTTGAGATAAGCTTGAAAGAAAGTCAGACTAACAAAAACTAAGAAAAAAACTACTACAAAGGAAGATTACAATATAAGTGCCAGCCAATCAGAAAATTTTCTCTCATATTTGTGCTTCATCCTGTATTTAAGTAGTTTTAGTTCCTCCATGAAGATGAATTTCCAGCCTTTAAAATATGGGGAAATGTTCTCAAAGATCTTGTTATTTCTGGTAATCCAAATTGCCCATGATCCAAGAATGATGATCTCCATAACGAATGGATAATTGAGCTTGTCCCTGAGATCTTGATATGCTTCCAGCACTGAAAGATTTGGTGTCCTTGTTGGGCAAATAAAATCCCAGCATTGTTGTGCAAAGGGGCATCCCCAGAAAAGATGATGTAATCTTTCCTCATGTTGGCAGTCTCTTACTGCACAATTATATGCTTCAAGTTCAAAACTCTTTCTCCTTAGCAGGTTCCTTGTGTTGACTCTATCATGTAGTAGCATCCAAAAAACACTTTATGCTTGGGTTGACAAGAGCTCTTACAAATCCAGTTAAAGTGAGGTGGTGTTTGTTTATGTCCAATCAATGCTTTATATGCTTTAATGGAGGAGTAGAATTCATTTCCCCAAATATAGCTCCAGGTGTCCATGGACTCTAAGAATTCAGATTGTCTCACAGAGATGCAGATATCTTCCATTTCCAGGAATTCACCATATGCTTGTGTTGTTAGTGGTAGGTAGATTAAGTCCTGAAGGTATTCAGTATGTACCACTTGATGTACATTCAGATTGGGGTTTTTGACAAAAGAATGTAGATGATGGAATTTATGTTTGAGGATTGATTGGTGCCATAGGTCATCCCAAAAAATGCACTTTTACCATCTCCTACATTACACCTTGCAATTCCTTTAAATTGATCAATAAGAGCAAGATTTGACTTCCACTAGAAGGATCCAATCATAGTATCACCTGGGAGTTTGTCATCACTATAGTAAGTCTCCCTAATTAGATTCACCCAGGGTATATCATGGCTGTTGAAGAACTTGTGTAGGTTTTTCATAAGAAAGGTTTTGTTGTGTGTGCAAATGTCCAAAATTCCCAATCCTCCTTGATTCTTGGGCGTGCAAACAGTGTGCCAAGCCACCATTGCTGGTCTACAGTCCTCCATATCAGGGCTCCTCCAAAGACAGTGTCTTAAGTATTGGATAATATGTTTATTAATTGTGATAGGAATATCCAAGCAGCACATGAAGAATACTGAAAATGATGCAAGCACTGATTTTACCAGAAGTAGTTTTCCTGCTTGAGTCATGAAAGTAGATATGCCAGCCAGTCTTTTTGCAATCCTGTCCACTAGAGGTAAACATTGTTTCACAGTTGGTTTATATATACCCAATGGTAATCCCAGGTAAGTAAAGGGGAAATGTCCTCTAGCACACTGTAGTGTGTTTGTAAAAAGATCTACACTCTCCTTAGCAATGTTAAGAGGTACCATGATTGATTTTGCATAATTGACTTTCAACCCAGTTGCTGGTGCCAAAGTGTTTAGGAGTGCTTTGAGACAAATGAGTTGTCTTGCATTTGCTTGCATAATGAGCAATGTGTTATTTGCATATTCGACTATTGGGAAATCAGGGCATGATCTAACATGTAGTGGTGGAGTGATCAGATTGAGCCTCATTGCTTTATTTAGAATGGATTGTAGCAGATCAGCTGCTAGGTCTGTGAGAAATATAGTAGTAGTAGTGGGAACAATTCTTTTTAAGGTGTTGAGTTGAGGCATGTAATGGAAATGCAGGAGATTATAATAATTTGAGAATCAATAAAGTTAGCATCGTTGGTACTGATTTGGATTATTATGAGTTGTTACTCCATGAAGAAAGATTTTGACCATTTTCGAGGATATGAGAAATATGGTCTATGGAAGAATTTGTGCATTTCATAGGTGGTAGTACCCTGTGAGGACACTTAACCCCTGGAAAAGATAATGATATTCCACGAAGTGGACTTCGGACAAAATAAGTATAAGTTTTATCTCGATATGTGGGATACCCCAAGAATATGAAGGGATGGAGTACTATTGGATACAAATGAGGTATAATGTTGGTAATGTGGAGCAATTGTAACCTCAGGATGAGTTAAGGCTAAAAATGTGATGAGATGGGCCATAACCCACAAGCTCCAGGACCTGCCTAGAAGCAAGCACACTCTTGCTGGAGGAAAAACCCTGGAAGAAGTTACGACTTTATCAAGAGACGATCTTATAGGAGTCTATGCAAAACCTAAGAGTTGTGAAGAAACGATAGATGTTTGTTTGGTTTGCAGAATCCATGGATTTATCCGAACTTAGTTCGTCGACAAGAGAAATTATGCAATGCTTGTGAGGATGACCAAGAGTTAGAATGCGATATTCACTAAACCATATACAAGGTAATGATTTGGCTGCGGAATGGATTGATGATCACCATACAAACTTACTCCTATTATTCGCCTTGCTATAAGGGATGGTAAATCTGAGTGCCTAACCCATGGTAGAGCGACGATGATCAAAACCTTGTTTGAACCTTAGAATGGTATGACAATTTTTCCCATTGTACAAGGCAATAGTTGTTTAGTGTTGGCGCCAGGCCTGTCAGCTAAGAAGACCCAGTCTCGGAAGAACCTTACCAAGATGAAAGGACACAGGAATTGAGGAATAGGTTATGCCACTACCAGAAGAGGCCAGAGTAGGAATTCTCCCGATGATCCCGAAGACTGACCCTGTCAACCATAAAGATGGAGTATATGAGTTTTGATGGAACCGTAACCATGCTTCTTAGGATGGTAGCACCCCAGACCCCTGTGACAATCGATGGATTTTGAGGAGACCCCCGACCCTAACCTGTTTCTTACTAGCCTCTCCGAATCTCGAGGGCGAGATTCATTTTAAGGGTGGTAGGTTTGTAACATCCCAAAATTCGAAATTTTGGAATGTTATATTAAGTAAATAGTTTGCCTTGTTTGTTTGATTGCGGTGTGGTTTCTTGTGTGAAATTGTGAAATTTGTAACTTTTTGAAACTTAAATGAGAGGGAATAAAAGGACTTTCCCAAACTTTCACCTTGCATTTATGATCTCCATGAATTCAAATTCATTTCATCACAAAACCCTAGAGTGAAGATGATATGAGTTCTTCCATTTAAATAAATAAAAAGGGTTTTGAAAAGATTTGAATCTCATTTGGAAATATTTCAAATTCAGAAACTTTATGTAACTCAATGATTTTCATGAGAGAAGATAAAATGACTTCTTCAAATCATATGAGTTGGGAGTTTATAATCAAATTTAAAATCTCTTTGAAATTATTTTTCTATTTAGAGTTTTTGGTTTTTTTCACATTACTTTTCTCCAAAAATAAAATATATGGAAAATAGGTTAAAATGATTCCCTACAGAGAAAATTGGAGAAAAATCAGTTGAAATCATTTTGGTATTTAAAAATGATTTTTATTGGGTTTTATTGCAGCAGTAGCACTGTTTGCTTTATTTAAATTTTTTTTGTATTTTATTTGATGCTAGAAAAATGTTCATGTTATAGAAAACCTTTTTCTGAAAATTTTGATATATAATATGCCATATAAATTTTTATTATTTTATCGTTTTGTTTATTTTTTGTTGTGTGTGTATTTAAAAAAAACTTTCGGACCGAACTAGGCCGGCCCGTTACCGCTAGATCATGACCCAGTGGCCTACCATGCCGGCCTCGAGCTCCACTGAGTCTCCTTTGCCGACGCCGCCACCGGTGCACCCAGACGCCCGCGCCTTGCCCCTCCTCCACGCCTTTCCAGGCCGCGCCTCCCTCCTTAAATAGCCGCCAACCCCGGCCCCCTCTCTCCTCTCTCTCCCTCAAGCCGACGTCGCCGCCTCGCATTAGTCGACGCCACCGCCTATGTAGCGACCAGACCTCAAACAGTCTTGGTGGATAGCTCTATGGTTACAGTTTTTGCGTAAAGCCAATTTTTCCCTACTACAAAGGAATAAATTATTTAACTATCATGGTGGTTGTTAAACATTGAGAATGGTTGACAGCATCCTCAATCCTAATTAAGCATCATCATTAAACAAACCCAACAAAATTAATTAAAGTAACATGATGAGATTCACACGAAAATCCAACTACTAGATACTCAGGATGTCCATAACCGGGGACACGGCTAATCATGATTAGTTTATACACTCTGCAGAGGTTGCGCACTTTTCCCCACATGACTCGATCTCCTCCGTTGGTTTTTCTCGCACTACATGGTGTTTGAGAAACGAATGACCGAGACATAGTCTTTCAGAAGCGCTAGCACCTTACGATGGGTAGACCGGTACACCTACTTTCCCCTACATCTGCTAGTCTACCACTGTAAGAGTTCGCACGACTTAATCAGCTATGTTAGAGCCCATAATAGCATGTGGCTGCACACGGAAGTTTCTAGCATGAATAATCTTATGATCCCTTTGAGCACAGGTGGCGGTCCATAAAAAACAGCAATCTGGAATAACCGGTACCTCAATCCACCAGATATGTATTAATGTTGCCACCTTAAATAAACCATTAATTAACAATCTCACATATGTCATGGAAAATCACTCACCCAATCCACGTCTACTTGCATAGCATGGCAAAATAAGCAAACGTAGAAGTAACTCCCAAGGGTTTGATAATAAAACAGGTAATAGGTACTACCTCAATCTACTTCCAAAAACCCATAATTTAATTAGATCCTAATCATGCAATGTTTGAGGATAGATCTAATGCATAAAAACTGGGTAGTAAAGAGGTATGATCAAAGTGTTACTTGCCTTGCTGATGATCTGCGTAACCTAGGGATTCGAAGTAGCAAGCGACGCAGTCCGGGTACTCTATCGCAAGCAAACAAACAAACAAGCATACAATAAGTACTCATATAATGCGCGGGTAAAACTCAAATAAGAGGTCTAACTAGAAAGTTCAACTTAAGAACTCCGGTTTGCAAAAAGAATCAAATCGAACGAAGAAACAAAACTCAAACGGCGAAAGAAACAAGCTTCATTTACTAATCTGGACCTAAGTCAAATTTTATAGAAGCAAAAACTGGTTTGAGTAGATTATTCGGAAAGAGGGTTTCGACACGAAATTCTAGGCGCTTGAATCACCTGATTCCGATAAATGAGCGAAAAGTTATACTAAAACAAAAATCGGATCTGAAATCACGATCAGAAAAATCGCGGAATAAATCCGAGAAAAAGAAAAACGACGAACAGGTTAACGAACGAACGTTCGTTATCTGGATCTAAACGATGAACGCGTTCGTTAAAAACGAACGAACGAGTGAACGCTCGCTAATTAATCCAAACCGGAAGAAAACCGATCTAACAAAATAAAACAGAATCTAAAAAAACCGACGAAAAACTGACAGAAAACCGAACGGTTTTTCTGAAAAAAACGGCGGCGGCGAGGTCAACCTCGGGTGCGGGCGGCGGGCGGCGGCTCGGCGGGCGGCGTGGTCGGCGGTGGCGGCGGCGGCGGCGGCGATGGCGGCGGCGATGGCGGCGGCTGGCGGCGGTGAATGGCGGCGCGGCAAGCGGGCGCTAGGGTTAGGGTTTAGCGGCGGCGGGTTGGGCTGGGGCGGCGGTTTGGGCTGGCGGCGCCGGGCGCTATATAAAGACCCGCCAAGTGAGTCTGGCGATTCTGACCGTAGTCGGTTTCAGTTTTTTTTGATAAATATCGCGCAGAAAAACAAACGAAAGAAATACTAAACAGACTCCAAAAATCCCGAAATAAATTTTCGCTGGCTTCTAAGACCAAGCCGGTTTAGATGAACATTTATTTGGGCCTAAATGCAATTTTTGGAAAACAAGCCTTTTTCCTAAATTCAAATAAAATAGCCAGAAAATCCAAAATAAAATCTTATTTGATTTTTTTATTACATCCTCAATATTTCTTTATTTTGGGCAAGTCATTTTACTCCCTCTCTCATATTTATATAATTGAAATAATTGAAGATAAAATAAATAAAATCAAATGATCTTACTTCCAAAATTTGAGAAAACTCATATATGAAAATATCGAAATCCCCAACTCTCTTCGTGGGTCCTTGAGTTGCGTAGAATTTCTAGGACCGAAGCAAAATGCATTAAATATGATATGCAATGATGATCTATTAGTATAACATTCCAAATTGAAAATTTGGGATGTTACAAACCTACCCCCCTTAAGATGAATCTCGCCCTCGAGATTCAGGTTGGCTAGAGAATAGGTGAGGGTGGTCTTTCAGCAAATCTTCCTCTCGCTCCCAGGTGGCTTCATCCTCGGTGTGGTGGCTCCACTGAACTTTGCAAAACTTGATAACTTTGTTGCAGGTGACTCGGCTGGCATACTCAAGAATCTTGACTGGTTTCTCCTCATAGGTCAAATCACTGTCCAACTGAATCGCCTCTAGCGGCACGGTATCTCCTAGCGGTATATCAGCCATCTCTGCGTGGCACCTCTTCAACTGGGAGACGTGGAACACGTCGTGAACTCTTGACAATCCCTCAGGTAATTCCAACTTGTAGGCAACCTCTCCCATACGTTCCAAAACTTTGTATGGTCCCACAAAACGCGGCGCTAACTTTCCTTTAACACCAAAACGCTTAACTCCTCGAAGTGGAGATACCCGAAGGTAAACTCTATCCCCAACTTCAGAACTGTCTCCTTGCATTTTGCATCAAGATAGCTTTTACGCTCGGACTGGGCTACCTTGAGCCTGTCGCGAATCAACTTCACTTTCCGTTCAGACTCCTTAATCAAATCCGATCCAAACAACTGACGGTCTCCAACTTCGTCCCAAGACAACGGGGTTCTGCACCTCCTTCCGTATAATGCTTCGGAAGGGGCCATCTTCAAACTGGATTGATAACTGTTGTTGTAAGAGAACTCTGCATACGGCAAATTGTCATCCCAACTAGATCCATAATCTAGCACACAAGCTCTCAGCATGTCTTCTAAAATCTGATTGACTCTTTCGGTCTGTTCATCTGTCTGCGGATGAAAAGCGGTACTGAACTCTAGCCTGGTACCCAAGGTTTCGTGCAACTGATTCCAAAACTTTGAGGTGAATTGGGTTCCTCTATCTGATACAATGCTCCTTGGAACTCCATGCAGACATACGATCCTGGTCATGTAAATCTTGGCCAATTTGGCACTGGTGTAAGTAGTCTTCACTGGAATGAAATGAGCTACCTTCGTCAAACGATCGACTACCACCCAAATCGATTCATAGCCTGAACGAGTCTTTGGCAATCCCGTAATAAAATCCATGCCTAGCTTATCCAACTTCCATTAGGGTATCGGCAATGGTTGCAACAATCCTGCTGGCTTCTGATGCTCTGCCTTTACCCTCTGACATACATCACAAACTGCTACATACTCGGCAATGTCCTTCTTCATTCCGGTCCACTAGAAAATCTCCTTCAAATCCAAGTACATCTTAGTATTCCCTGGGTGAATTGAATACAACGAATCATGGGCCTCTTGCAAAATCAACTTCCTGATCTCAGGGTCATTGGGTACATAAACGCGGTCCTCAAACCAGAGGGTATCGTGCTCATCCTCACGAAATCCCTTGGCTTTTCCTTTGTTCAAACTCTCATTTATCTCTGCAATCTCCTTATCGGTCTTTTGAGCTTCTCTGATCTTATCCATCAAAGTCGACTGAATTTCCAATGTTGCTACATAGCCTCTCGGAACTATCTCCAAACATAGCTCGCAAAAGTCCTCGGCTAACTCCTTTGGCAGTCCTGCGGTCATGAGTGTATTAACATGGCTCTTACGGCTCAACGCGTCGGCTACTACGTTAGCCTTTCCGGGGAGATACTGCAATCTCATATCATAATCCTTGATCAGTTCCAACCATCTCCTTTGCCTGAGGTTTAACTCTTTTTGCATGAAGATGTACTTCAAACTCTTGTGATCCGTGTACACCTCACAATGATTTCCGATAAGAAAATGTCTCCATGTCTTCAATGCATGCACTACGGCTGCTAACTCCAAAACATGTGTGGCATAATTCAACTCATGAGGTTTAAGCTGTCGTGACGCATACGAAACAACTCTTCCTTCCTGCATAAGTACTGCTCCAAGTCCTCGACATGAAGCATCGCAATACACCTCATAATCCTTAGTCTGATCTGGTAGAATCAACACTGGTGAGGTAACTAGACGTTTCTTCAATTCCTGGAAACTGACCTCACATTCCTCAGTCCAATTGAACTTGGTATCCTTCTTCAACAACTCCGTCATGGGCTTTGCAATCCTTGAAAAATTCTCAATGAATCTCCGGTAGTATCCTGCCAGTCCAAGAAAACTTCTAATCTCCCCAACTGTCATTGGTGCTTCCCAATTAGTCACAGTGACAACCTTGGTGGGGTCTACTGCTATACCCTCTCCGGATATAACATGTCCGAGGAATCCAAATTCCTTCAACCAGAACTCACATTTGCTAAACTTGGCATATAACTGGTGTTCTCTGAGCTTCTCCAATACCAAACGCAAGTGCTCCTTATGCTCCTCTTCGTTCTTCGAGTAGACCAAGATGTCATCAATGAACACCACGACGAACTTATCCAGAAACTCCATAAATACTTTGTTCATCATGTTCATGAAATATGCAGGTGCGTTAGTCAGACCGAATGACATCACGGTATACTCGTACAGCCCATACCTAGTGGTAAAAGCTGTCTTGGGTATATCCTGTTCTCGAATCTTCAACTGATGGTATCCTGATCGCAAATCGATCTTGGAAAACACCTTTGCTCCTAGTAGTCGGTCAAACAGATCATTGATCATTGGCAGTGGGTACTTATTCTTGATGGTTACCGCATTTAATCCTCGATAATCAACAACCATCCTTAACGATCTGTCCTTCTACTCCACTAGAAGTACTGGAGATCCCCAAGGTGAAGAACTTGGGCGAATGTATCCTTTATCCAGTAACTCCTTAATCTGACTTTTAATCTCCTCCAAATCTTTTGCGGGCATCCTGTATGGTCTCTTGGATATTGGCCCCATGCTCGCAAAAGCTCGATCAAAACTCAATGTCTCTGCGCGTGGCATGCACAGCAACTCCTCCGAAATACATCCGGAAAATCCTTCACTACTAGTACTTCCTCCCGCACAACTCCCGATAAGGAATTTACGTGCATCCTCCTCGCTCATGCCTTGATACATACCTTATCCTTTTCCCTTCTGGGGTAGTAAGCAGAATCGACTTACTGGCGCTATCAATGTTTCCTCCATACATTGATAGACAATCCATACCCAGAATCACATCCAAACCTTGGGATTCCAAAATGATTAAATCCGAGGGAAAAACATGCTTGCCAATACCCAACGGAACTTCAAAACATCCTCGACTGGCCATATACTCTGCTCCTGGTGAGGTTACTAGCATGGGTATTTTTAGAACCCTAGTGGGCAGTCTGTACTTATCCACAAATCCCCTTGATATGTATGAATGCGATGCACCAGTATCAAAAAGAACGAGTGCAGTAAATAACTTAACCAAAAACTTACCTATTACTGCATCTGGCTGAGCTTCAACCTCCTCCACGCTAACGTGGTTCACTTGTCCTCTGTTGAAAGGGTTTGGCTTGTTCCCGGAGTTTCCATTGCCATTTCCAGTCTGGCCTTCAGGACATTCATTGGCGTAATGTATGGTCTTCTGGCACTTAAAACAAGTGACTTGACTTAGATATTTCTTGGCTGGTGTTGAGGGGTTGGTACGGTTCTGGCTACTACTTCCTCCATTCCCGGTACCATTCTTGGGACCATTGTGATTGTCTGAGCTACCTCCTCCATGGGTATCTTTGAAACTGTCCTCCCGACTTGAGTAAAACGGGCTTCACGAGCTCCGAATTGTACTTCCTTGTCCATACTTCCTCTTGCGGTTTTCAATCTGCTGCTGCTTCCTTCAATCATGAGAGCACGATCTACCAACTCCGGTAGTTGTTGAAACTTGCTACCATCAACTGCATGCTCAGCTCATCATTCAGCCCTTCCGGAAACTTCTCTTGCTTAGTTGCATCCGTATCAACGTCATCTGGGGCATAAAGTGCTATCTTCTGAAATCATCCACATATCGCCAACCGATCTTCCTCCTCGGCGCAAGTTGCGAAACTCACGCTTCTTCATGGCCATAGCTCCTGCTGAAACATGGGCAAGATGAAAAGCCTCTTAAATCGATCCCATGTGACGATTGTCTCGCTGGATAAGTGGCTGTGAAATTCTCCCACCATGATGTTGCGGGTCCCTCAAGCTGATGTGCGGCAAATCGCACCTTCTCCGTGATCTGTGCATCCTGCGATGATCAACTCCTGGCTGTCTTGCGGCCAATCATCTGCAACAATCGGCTCGGTGCTACTGGAGAACACCGGCGGATTCAGTCTAAGAAAACGGGTTAAGTGATCGACAGGTGGTGGTGGTGGTGGATTGTTGTTGTTGTTGTTCCCCTGATTCTGATTCTGGACTAGTATCTGCATCAATGCATTCTGCTGCTGGATCAACTGGGTGAGCTCCGGTGGGAAAGCGAATCTGTTGTCACGTCTCGGAGGCATCTGAGGGTTTAGAAAAGACGAGAATACAGAATAGAATGAGGTCTAGAGGGAAAACACTACCCATATGCACATGAGGCAAATTTCAATCAAAACACTTCATTCAAACAAGCAAGGGCATACAACGGTCTATCTATCGTTACAAAGTTCTCAGACTATAATAGAGACATGGAGGGAAATTCTACTACTTTATGGTGGTCTACTAGAAAAACTGCTCCGATGAAGACTCCATGATATCCGCTCCAGCTTCATCAACGTAGTCATCATCACTATCATCCGGGTCCGAGTCGGTATCGTCGATGATGATGTAATTCTCGGGGCAAGTGCGATCTTCGTCTTCTCCAGTTGCTGGAAATCCCATGAACACTCTTAGCTTCTTCTTCAGATCATCATTCTTCTCGACTAGAGTTGATATTTCCTCCTCATATCCATCGCGTGTAGACTTGAGTTCTTCCTCCAGTTCCGTGATCTTGGTCATGGCTTTCTTCAGATCCATCATGCCTTCACTCATCTGGTTCTCCTGGTGTCGAATGTGCTGGTTTAACTCCTGGATGAAAGCTGCAACTGATCTGTCTTTCCTGGTGTTGACCATCTCCCATTTCTCATCTCGGCGCCCACAAATCTGGTAGGTAGTATCCTTAAGCTCCTGGTGATAAACTTCTCCAATGTGTCCCATGGTGATGTGAGCTGCCATGCTCTTCCCTAAACTCCAGGTTGGTGCATCAAAGGAAAACTCTATAGGCTCAGTGACTGGCATGAACGTCCTTCCTGGAACTTGAACTTGAATCATCCACCGCTCCTCTTCAGGTAAGGTGGCGTTGTAGGTTCCGGTGAAGCTTGGTACTCCGATCTTCAAGTACTTGGTTACTTCCTTCAGGTGTCGTCCAAAGGGTGTATCTTCATCCGGTTGCATGAACTTGTTCCGTGCATCCGCCATCCTAGAAGAATAGAAGAGATGATGAGTTAGAATGAGAAGAGAGAGTAGTGATCTATGGTATTTGCTTAGTGGTCGTGTCCTACAGTCAGCATGTGCTCTGATACCATCTTGTAGCGACCAGACCTCAAATAGTCGATCTCGTGCATCGTTGTCATCCTGGATCGATGTCTTGACGCACAAGATGCTTGAAGGATTTATAACAGATTAGCAATCACACACTTATTACATAGAATGTCTCCAAAGAGAAACTTATTACAATGGATGTGGCTTAAGGTCATCTAATAACGATAACATCGGAAGGCTTGGAAGATAAGTGAGTCCATCAACTCCAACGGCATCACTGAGTATAGAACCACGATCCTAAAGCATCTTACTGTCGTTCGAAAAGTCTCGCAACATGAGCGTTGCAGCCCGAAAATAGGTCAGCACATGGAATATGCTGGCAAAGTAACACATAGAGAAAAATGAAAGAGTAAAGCTATACTACATGCATATATGGCTTGGTGGATAGCTCTATGGTTACCGTTTTTGCGTAAAGCCAATTTTTCCCTACTACAAAGGAATAAATTATTTAACTATCATGGTGGTTGTTAAACATTGAGAATGGTTGACAGCATCCTCAATCCCAATTAAGCATCATCATTAAACAAACCCAACAAAATTAATTAAAGTAACATGATGAGATTCACACGAAAATCCAAGTACAAGATACTCAAGATGTCCATAACCGGGGACACGGCTAATCATGATTAGTTTATACACTCTGCAGAGGTTGCGCACTTTTCCCCGCATGACTCGATCTCCTCCGTTGGTTTTTCTCGCACTACATAGTGTTTGAGAAATGAATGACCGAGACATAGTCTTTCAGAAGCGCTAGCACCTTACGATGGGTAGACCGGTACACCTACTTTCCCCTACATCTGCTAGTCTACCACTGTAAGAGTTCGCATGACTTAATCAGCTATGCTAGAGCCCATAATGTGGCTGCACACGGAAGTTTCTTGCATGAATAATCTTATGATCCCTTTGAGCACGGGTGGCGGTCCATAAAAAACAGCAATCTCGAATAACCAGTACCTCAATCCACCAGATGTGTATTAATGTTGCCACCTTAAATAAACCATTAATTAGCAATCTCACATCTGTCATGGAAAACCACTCACCCAATCCACGTCTACTTGCATAGCATGGCAAAATATGCAAACGTAGAAGTAACTCCCAAGGGTTTGATAATAAAATAGGTAATAGGTACTACCTCAATCTACTTCCCAAAACCCACAATTTAATTAGATCCTAATCATGCAATGTTTGAGGATTGATCTAATGCATAAAAACTGGGTAGTAAAGAGGTATGATCAAAGTGTTACTTGCCTTGCTGATGATTCGCGTAACCTAGGGATTCGAAGTAGCAAGCGGCGCAGTCCGGGTACTCTATCGCAAGCAAACAAACAAACAAGCATACAATAAGTACTCATCTAATGCACGGGTAAAACTCAAATAAGAGGTCTAACCAGAAAGTTCAACTTAAGAACTCCGGTTTGCAAAAAGAATCAAATCGAACAAAGAAACAAAACTCAAACGGCGAAAGAAACAAGCTTCATTTACTAATCTAGACCTAAGTCAAATTTTACAGAAGAAAAAACTGGTTTGAGTAGATTATTTGGAAAGAGGGTTTCGAGACGAAACTCTAGGCGCTTGAATCACCTGATTCCGATAAACGAGCGAAAAGTTATACTAAAACAAAAATCGGATCAGAAATCGCGATTAGAAAAATCGTGGAATAAATCCGAGAAAAAGAAAAACGACGAACAGGTTAACGAACGAATATTCGTTATCTGGATCTAAACGATGAACGCGTTCGTTAAAAACGAACGAACGAGTGAAGCTCGCTAATTAATCCAAACCGGAAGAAAACCGATCTAACGAGAAAAACGGAATCTCAAAAAACCGACGAAAAACCGAACGGTTTTTCTATAAAAAAACGGCGGCGGCGAGGTCAACCTCGGGGTGCGTGCGGCGATGGCGGTGGCTCAAGGGGCGGCGGTGGCGGCGGCGATGGCGGCGGGTCCGCGGTGGCGGTCTGCGGGTCGGCGGCGGCGGCGGCAATGGCAATGAAGGCAATGGCGGCGGCGGCATGGGCAAGGCAGGCGGCGCTTAGGGTTAGGGTTTGGGCGGCGGCGGTTTGGGCTGGGCGGCGTTTGGGCTGGGGGGGGCCGGCGCTATATAAAGACCCGACCAGTGAGTCTGGCGATTCTGACCGTAGTCGATTCCAGTTTTTTTTAAATAAATATCACGCAGAAAAACAAACGAAAGAAATACTAAACGGACTCCAAAAATCCCGAAATAAATTTTCCCCGGCTTCTAAAATCAAGCCGGTTTAGATGAACATTTATTTGGGCCTAAATGCTATTTTTGAAAAACACGCATTTTTCCTAAATTCAATTAAAATAGACAGAAAATCCAAAATAAAATCTTATTTGATTTTTTATTACATCCTCAATATTTCTTTATTTCGGGAAAGTCATTTTATTCCCTCTCTCATATTTATATAATTGAAATAATTGAAGATAAAATAAATAAAATCAAATGATCCTACTTCCAAAATTTGAGAAAACTCAAATATGAAAATATCGAAATCCCCAACTCCCTCCGTGGGTCCTTGAGTTACGTAGAATTTCTAGGACCGAAGAAAAATGCATTAAATATGATATTCAATGATGATCTATTAGTATAACATTCCAAATTGAAAATTTGGGATGTTACAGCCTATTGTCGCAGCCGCCGCAGTCCAGCGCCGCCGCCTCCCGACACATTGCCATCGCTAGTCGCCAGATCCGCCGCTTCTCCCGCTTCGCTAAGCGCCGCCAAGCAAGCCACCAGGCCGCCGCCGCCGCCGTTCGCCTCGCCGACATTGAACCGTCATGGACCGGTAAAACCGTCACCCCGGTCCGATCTATTTCTTTTTTTTCAGCTTTCGGTTTTTCTTTTAAAGTCGGTTTATTATTTAGTTAGGTTATTTAGCGGATGTTTTCTGTTTAGATCAATTAACTGAACGATTTCGTTCGTTAGGTTTCTGTAACGGACGTTCTCTGTTTAGGTTTTATAATGAATGAATTCGTCATTTATTCTTCTATAGCAGACGTTCGTCCGTTAGTTTTTCTGTTACATAGCCAGGGACCCAGATGTAAATACTTTCTTTACAGATTAGCCCCTAGTTTTCAAACGATAACAACTTTTTACCCGTTTGTCCAAATTGAACGAAACCAACACCCACTTCTTCGATATGATCCCCTCTATCCAGAGAACATATAAGATCAACTTTTTGAAATTTTAAAATTTGAATTAGATCAGATTTGAATTCAAACTTGTTTTTTCTATCACTTAAGTTTTATAACTCCGGTTTGATTGATTCTTTTTGCAAATTGAAGCTCTTGATCTAAACTTTCTATTAAGAACTAAACCACATAATTTTAATACTGTTGAAATTTTTTTCTGTTCACAAGAGTTATTTGCCTGTTTTCAAAGTTTTCCGAGATATTTTCTTAGAATTTTATGCTTGAGTGCTTATGTATGCAATTGATTGCTTACGATAGATTGATCGTAGCGTGACGAGTAGATCTATCACGAGCTATGAATGCGACGAATCTTCATCAACAGTACAAGGCAAGTTCACACTTTGATCATATTTTTCGTACCCAGTTTTTATGCATTAGTTTTACCCTCAACGATTGCATGAGTAGGATTGGGAACATATGGTTATTCTATGTAGTTGATGAGGTAGGAACCTATTACCTTTGATCACCCCGGGATTATACGTTATGCTCTTATTGCTTAGCCATGCTCGTAGACGTGGATTGGTATGTGAGAATCATGCAAGTTGTGAGAGATAATAACTAAGGGAAACTTAAGGTGGCTACTTTAATACACATCTGGGTGGAATTGTTGGGGCACCCTGGGTATACCAGTGGCTTGCCCGGACACCTGGGGAATCCAGTGTTGTCCTAGGAGATCCCGGGGGACCCGTGTGATCATCCTATGGAATGCCACCCAGGCTCAAAGGGATCATAAGATTATTCATCCTAGAAACTTCCGTGTGCAGCCACATGCCATCATGGGCTCTAACATAGTTGAGTAAGTTGTGGGAAACCTTTCCATGATAGGCTAGCAGATGTAGGGGATTTTAGGTGTACCGGCCTATCTATCGATTAAGGGGACATCTTCAGAAAGACTGTGTCTCGATCATCCGGTTCTCAAACATCAGGCAGTGCGACAAATTCAACGAAGGAGATCGAGTCCTGTGGGGAAAAGTGCGCAAACCTCTGCAGAGTGTACAAACTAATCATGATTAGCCGTGTCCCCGGTTATGGACAATTTTGAGTATCTGGTATTTGAATTATTGGTTGATCTCATCACTTTACTTAATAAATTTGTTGGGTTATTAATATTACTCAATTTTGGGATTGAGTTGGGGTTACCTTCTCAATATGGGTAATTTAACTTCGTAGTAAATAAAATTTATTCCTTTGTTGTAGGAAAAAATTACCTTTATGCAAAATTAAACTTAGAGCCTCCACCAGCCAAATATGCATATAGAGATAGCAATTCTCATTATTATTCTATGGTGTGAAATTGCCAGTACATTCAATGTATTGACCTACATGGCTGCAACGTCTCATGTTGTTTGGAATCTTACGATGAGTAAGTGATACATTAGGGTTACGATGTCTACACTCAACTTTGTCGTTGGTGTTGTTGGGGACTCCACAACTTTGTTGTTACTTCCGCTATATGGATTGAGGTAATAGTATTTACGTTACTTTATACATGTGATTTACCTTTGTTATAAATCCTCGAGTACTGTGTGTGTCAGCATACTGATCCAGGGATGACACTTAAGCACAGAGACTTTGATCCATTAGGGTCGGGTAGCTACACTAAAGAGCTCCCACTCACTTTCTTGTAAATACATGCTTCACCAAAAGTCTGTATGAAACAATATGCTTTGATCACCTCATCAAACCGACCTCATCAAAGCATATATTCCAACTCCGAGATGCTTGCACCCGTCCATAGATGGATCGCTGGAGTTTGCACACTTTATTAGCACCTTTAGGATTGAAAAAACCTTCTGGTTGCATCATATAGAATTCTTCTTTAAGAAATCCATTGAGGATACGGTTTTGACGTCCATTTGCCAAATTTCATTATCATAAAATGCGGCAATTGCTAACTTGATTCAGACAGACTTAAGCATCGCTACGGGTGAGAAGGTCTCATCGTAGTCAACCCCTTGAACTTGTCGAAAATCTTTTGTGACAAGTCGAGCTCTGTAGACAGTAACATTACCATCAACGTCAGTCTTCTTCTTGAAGATCCATTTATTCTCTATGGCCTGCCGATCATCGGGAAAGTCCACCAAAGTCCACACTTTGTTCTCATATATGGATCCTATCTCAGATTTCATGGCCTAACCATCTGTCAGAATCTGGGCTCATCATAGCTTCTTCATAGTTCGTAGGTTCGCCTTGGTCTAATAACATGACTGCCAGAACGGGATTACTGTACCACTCTGGTGCGGATCGTGCTCTAGTTGACCTACGAGGTTCACTAGCAACTTGATCTGAAGTTTCATGATCATTATCATTTGCTTCCTCTCTAGTTCGTGTAGGCATCACGGGAACGGATTTCTCCAGTGTTCTACTTTCGAATTCGAGAGAAGGTACAATTACCTCATAACGTTCTACTTTCCTCCCACTCACTTATTTCGATAGAAACTCCTCTAGAAAGGACCCATTCTTAGCAACAAAGATCTTGCCTTCGGGTCTGTGATAGAAGGTGTACCCAATTGTTTCCTTAGGGAATTTTATGAAGACGCAATTCTCCATTTGGGTTCGAGCTTATCAGGCTGAAGCCTTTTGACATCAGTGTGGCAACTCCAAATTTAAGAAATGACAGCTTAGGTTTCTTGCCAAACCATAGTTCATACGGTGTCATCTCAACGGATTTAGACGGTGCCCTATTTAACGTGAATCCAACTGTCTCTAATGCATAACCCCAAAATGATAGTGGTAAATTGGTAAGAGACATCATAGAACGCACCATATACAATAAGGTACTGGAACGATGTTCGAACACACCATTATGCTGTGGTGTTCCTGTTGGCGTGAGTTGTGAAACAATCTCACATTGTTTTAAATGAAGGCCAAACTCGTAACTCAAATATTCGTCTCCGCGATCAGATTGTAGAAACTTTATTTTCTTGTTAAGATGATTCTCCACTTCACTATGAAATTCTTTGAACTTTTCAAATGTTTCAGACTTGTGTTTCATCAAGTAGATATACCCATACCTACTCAAATCATCTGTGAAGGTCAGAAAATAACGATACCCGCCACGTGCTTCAACACTCATCGGCCGCATACATCGGTATGTATTATTTCCAATAAGTCATTAGATCGCTCCATTGTTTCGGTGAACGGAGTTTTAGTCATCTTGCCCATGAGGCATGGTTCGCAAGTATCAAATGATTCATAATCAAGTGATTCCAAAAGTCCATCCGCATGGAGTTTCTTCATGCGCTTTACACCAATATGACCTAAACGGCAGTGCCACAAATATGTTGCACTATCATTATCAACTTTGCATCTTTTGGCATCAATATTATGAATATGTGTATCACTATGATCGAGATTCAATAAACCATTCAAATTGGGTGTATGACCATAGATGGTTTTATTCATGTAAACAGAATGACAATTATTCTCCGACTTAAATGAATAATCGTATTGCAATAAACATGTTCTAATCATATTCATGCTCAACGCAAACACCGAATAACATTTATTTAGGTTCAACACTAATCCCGAAGGTAGAGGGAGTGTGCGATGGTGATCGTATCAACCTTGGAATCACTTTCAACACACATCGTCACCTCGCCCTTAACTAGCCTCTATTCATTTTGCAACTCCTGTTTCGAGTTACTAATCTTAGCAACTGAACTGGTATCAAATATCAAGGGGTTACTATGAACACTAGTAAAGTACACATCAATAACATGTATATCAAATATACCTTTGTTCACTTTTCCATCCTTCTTATCCGCCAAGTATTTGGGGCAGCTCCACTTTTAGTGATCATTCCCTTTGCAGTAGAAGCACTCAGTTTCGGGCTTAGGTGTAGCTTTGGGCTTCTCCACGGGAGTGGAAACTTGCTTGCCATTCTTCTTGAAGTTCCCTTTCATTCCCTTGCCCTTTTTCTTGAAACTAGTGGTCTTGTTAACCATCAACACTTGATGCTCTTTCTTGATTTCTACCTTCGCCGATTTCAGCATCGCGAAGAGCTCAGGAATCGTTTTCATCATCCCTTGGATATTATAGTTCATCACGAAGTTCTAGTAGCTTGGAGATAGTGACTAGAGAACTCTGTCAATCACTATATTATCTGGAATATTAAGTCCCACTTGATTCAAGCGATTGTATACTCAGACATTCTGAGCACATGCTCACTGGCTGAGCTATTCTCCTCCATCTTGTAGGAAAAGTACTTGTCAGAGGTCTCATACCTCTCTACACAGGCATGAGTCTGAAATACCAATTTCAGCTGGTGGAACATATCATATGCTCCGTGGCGTTCAAAACATTTTTGAAGTCCCGGTTCTAAGCCGTAAAGTATGGTGCACTAAACTATCAAGTAGTCATCATACCGAACTTGTCAAATGTTCATAACTTCTGCATCTGCTCCTGCAATAAGTCTGTCACCTAGCGGTGCATCAAGGACATAATTCTTATGTGCAACAATGAGGATAATCCTCATATCACGGACCTAGTCCACATCATTGCTACTATCATCTTTCAACTTAGTTTTCTCTAGGAACATATCAAAAATAAGACAGGGGAGCTATACGCGAGCTATTGATCTACAACATAGATATGAAAATACTATCAGGACTAAGTTCAAGATAAATTAAGTTCAATCAATCAAATTACTTAAGAACTCTGATACGTCTCCAACATATCTATAATTGTTGATTGTTCCATGCTATTATATTATCTGTTTTGGATGTTTATGGGCTTTATTTTACACTTTTATATTATTTTTGGGACTAACCTATTAACCCAGAGCCCAGTGCCAGTTCCTGTTTTTTCCCTGGTTTCAGTGTTTTGAAGAAAAGGAATATCAAACAGAGTCCAAATGGAATGAAACCTTCGGGAGAGTTATTTTTGGAACGGAAGCAATCCAGGAGACTTGGAGTGTACGTCAGGGAAGCAACGAGGTGGCCAAGAGGCAGGGAGGCGCGCCTGCCCCCTGGGCATGCCCCCCACCCTCATGGGCCCCTCGTGGCTCCCCTGACCGACTTATTTCGCTTATATATATCCATATACCCTAAAAACATCGGGGAACACAATAGATCGGGAGTTCCGCCGCCGCAAGTGTAACATCCCAAAATTTTATATTTTTGGAATGTTATATTAGATAAATAACTATGCTTGTTGTCTGATTGTTGGTTTGATTGATTGAGTGAAACTGAGTGGAATTTGAAAACTTTTGAAAGTTGAATGAGAGGGAATGAAATGACTTTCCCAAACTTTCCCCTTTGCCTTTTTGGATCTCAATGAACTCAAGTTCATTCCAACACCAAACCCTAGAGTGAAGATGACATGACTTCTTCCATTTGGAATGAAAAGGGTTTTGAAAAGATTTGAATTTCATTTGAGAATATTTCAAATTCAAAGCTTTATGCAACTCAATGATTTTCATGAGGGAAGATAAAATGACTTCTTCAATTATATGAAATATGAGTTGAAGTTAAAAAGTATCAAATTGAGAGTCATTTGAAAGTGCCATTTGGAGTTTGGAAGATTTGGAGTTTTGGAATTTGAATTCAAACTTTGGCAAGTGGGAATCATTTCAAAAACTATGCCCGATAAATACTTGAGCAAAAGTATGAGAGGAGTAAACATGACACTCCAAAAATATCAGAGGAAAACAATGCCAAAAGTTTTGAATTCAAATTTGAGTTTTATTTGAATTTTGGGAAAAATGATTTTTATAAACTTTGGATTTTGCCTCGAAAATGTTCAAATGATAGGAATATTCCCCATCATTTTGATATATATATGTCCTATATAAAATATTTATATTTTATATTTTATAACTCTGTTTTATTTTCAAAAAATTAAAATAGAAAAAAAAAAATGCCCAGCACCAGCCAGCCGACCGGCCAGCCAAGACTGGCAGCCCACTCACCACGCCCACCACCTGCCCACCACCGTCGAGCCAGCCCAGCCAGTGCGCCCCTCGATCGGGTCCGTCGGTCGACCGACCGAGCGCCCGCCCCCTCTCGCTGCCAGCGGACCCCCTCCTTCTTCCCCGCCCCCTAGACACGAAAGCACGCCGCCCTTCACGGAGATCCCGCGATCTCGGGATCCGCCCGATCCTCCCGATTCACTTCCGCGCCCACGCCCCCCCCCCCCTATAAAAGCCCTCCCCTCACCCCATTTCCCCTCGGACCTCTCCCTCTCCCATGAGGCATCGCTGAGTCCGAGGGCGCCCGCCGCCATTGCCGCCGCCTAACCCACCTCGCCACCCCGAGCTCGCCTGACCCCACACCCGGACTCCCCTCGCACTGCACCCACCGGACCCTCCGCCGTCACCCCGACCACCGGCGACGCCGAACCATCGCCGCCGAGCTGCCGTCGCCGTCGCCGACCGATGCGTCGCGGAACCCCTCCCGCCGTCCGATCTAGTCCGACGGCCTAGATTAGAACCCAGAAGAATACGTTCTTTAAAATAAACCGGTTCACCGGGTTCGTTCCGGTTTAGTTTAAGTTAGGGTTTTTATTATTAGAGCCGGCCCGATTCGTTTAAACCCTAGGCCCGTTTAGCTATATTACGCTCAGTGCGTTAGTTAGGCCCATTAGGCCGTTTTTCTTTATTTTTGTTTTTCTGTTTTAATGAATAGTTCCAGATTTGAAAAATTCATATCTTTTATCTACTTAATATTTTTAAGTGATTCTTTTTTGTTGGTTTGCAAATTTCTTATAGTTTCTGTAGAAAATATAATTAGCTATGTTAAAATTATTTAGAATTGCTTTATTTTAGATTTAGTCAGAATAGTAAATCTGCTATAAAATGAGTTAGGAAAATTATTTTTTATGATTCTTTTTGTCCCAACTTTATTTTGACATTGCATAACCATAGAAATTAATTTGGGCATTTTAGGATTAATAAAAATTAGTTTCTTGCAGATTCATTTTATTCTTAATTAATTAACTAGCTACTGTTTTCCCATTATTTTAATTAGCAAATGAATTTATTTTTCATGTGTGATAGATTATTCTAGGTTAGTTTTGTCACTTTAGAGCATGAACTTTTATTTATAATAAATAAAACTTTTATTTTATTTTTCTTAATAGAATTTGAATTAGGCCTAATAGGAGTTTTATAATAGCTTTTAAATTAATTCTTTTTGCTCCTAGTTGCAAAATGCATTCTTTTCTGTTAAGTTAACCTAAACCCATGCTTAGGTTATGTTAAGAAAATTTTTGTTATGCAAAACTATTTTCAGTTGTTGCTTGAAGTAGGAAAACTTTGAGTTGGATTTCTTCGAGTTTTCCTTTGAGTTTTGATTCGTTTGTTTTTGGTGTGTTATGTTGCTATGCTGTTATGTAAGTGATCATATGCTATATGCTTATTGTGATTTTTGTTTGCCTCGGTAGAATTTCCGGAGTGCGAAGTTTGCTACCACGAGTCCCTAGTTTTCGAAGATCGTCAGCAAGGCAAGTTCACTTTGACCATGGTTTCATACCTATGTTTTATTGCATTTAGTGGCATCTTAGCAACCACCCTCTAGTAGTGTTATTGATTCTTGTAGTTGAGTAGTATGCATGAGGCAGGAACCCATCACCCTATTACCAAGCCCGGGACGTTATTTATTTTAATGCTACGCTATAGTAGACGGGTTGGTATAAGTACACTGAGTGGTGTGAAGAAGGAGGACTCTCGTCAATAACGATAACTCCATGATGGCATCTGCAAGGACTGCATTTTCAAGGCCTCAAGACTTCAAGACTCAAGACAAGAATTCAATACACACTCTTGGGTGAAGGATGGTTGACGGGCACCTGGAGAAACCAAAGGTTGGCGGGATGCATGGAGAAGCGCCATGACATCTTGCGGAAAGCTTCACCCAGACTCAAAGAGACGGAAGAATACTTCATGCCCTAAGCTTACCTGCAACCGCAAGTCATTATGGGCTCGCTTGGTTGACCTTAGTGGTGACTCTGGCTGGGGCGGAGCTAGCAGATGTAGAACTACGGTAGGATGGGATGAGTACCGGACAGTGGTCAGAGGAACTCTTTGGAAGACCATGTTTCGGTCATCTTGCTCTCAAACACTCTGAAGTGCGAGAACGTAAAAGAGGGATCGAATCTTGCGGGTAAAGTGTACAAACCTCTGCAGAGGGTTAAAACCTAATCGATTAGCCGTGTCCCGATTCGGACAATTTGAGCATCTGGACTTGGATCTATCTCGGAACTCTCAACACCGGATTGATAACTTAATTGTGGGCAACTTATGATGAATTTGGGCTATGAGACATCGGTTGGCGGAACCATGTCATGATAGAAAACTCCATAGTACAGACTTCATTTATTCCTTTGATGTAGGGAAAATAAAACCAGCTTTTACGCAAAAACCCTGCATACGAGCCACAAAGCCATATTGCATATAGTATAGTTTTATCATCTGTTTTTTTATTGTGATCTTGCGGTACATTCAATGTAATGACCTACATGGCTGCAACGTATCATGTTGCGTATACTTTCTTCCGACGAGTAAGAATACGGTGCAGGTTACGGTCTACACTCAACTTTGCCGATGGCGTTGATGGGACTCCACACCCGATTACTTGTTTCCGCGAGACTATTGAGGTATATATCATTTTACGTTATTTATACATGTGATTGCACTTTGATATATACATTGATGTACTGTGTGTGCCAAAGATATCGATCCGTGGATGGCACAGATACACGAGGCTTGACCGTCGAGGTCGGGTCGCTCTGAATATGGTATCGAGCACATGTTGATCAGAGGATCTGACCCTAGAAACCGGAAAGCCCCTAGGACAGGAAATCTCTAAAACTTTATTTTCAAAAGGATCCTTTACTTCTCGTCTTTTCTGATTTTATCAAGTAGTCCCTCTGACCTCAAATAGTTAGAATATACCCCTTATCCTCACCCGTAGGATCAACTGAAGACGCTCCAAGAAGGATTTGATATCGGAGAACTAATGACCCCCTTCAGAGTAAAGAGGATTTCACCATGTATTAGAAGCTACAACAGTTGAAGACTCCGAAGATTTGAAGAACTATTTGACCTTTAGAAGACCAAACCCCTGTTACACACTTACGTTAGATGCGACGATTTGTGAGCTGTCACTTGTTTGATGTTTTCCGACAGCCACAAGGTAAAACTTGTTTTTTTCAAAAACTATTGCTTGTATTGTGTGTATATCCCTCCCACCTCTCTCATATCTCATCCCAAAACTTTTGAACCCCATAGATGATGAATGAAGTTGGACTGATATTCTCTGGATCAAGACTCACCGGGAGGCGAGCTATGGATGCGAACATGGAAAATCACTTGGAGCAATTTGGTTTCAAGGAAGTATGAGGTCCAATACGCTCTTGAGATTTTTTACGTAAAGTGCTGCAACCTGGTGGAAAATGCATCAAGCCATACAGGATTTAATGGAGTAAGAACTTGGGAGGAATTCAAGAAGACCTCGATGAGATCACGCCTTATCCGGAAGCACAATGATACACCAAGAAATAAACCTTGTGCTCGCAAGATTTATGGAGAAATAGGACACACCGGGAGGAACACAAGGATGGATGCCCTCATTGTAAGGAGAAACACCCACCGAGGAATGCCCAACTAGTCGGTGACTTGTTTCTTGTGTGAAGGAACCACCCACTACCCGTAGCGAGTGTCACATTTACCCCACGGTGCAACAAACTATTCAGAAGCGGGAAGAAGGAATGAAAGAAGCCCTCAAGGAAGGTCTAGAAGAACACTGTGATGAAGGAATGTGTTGAAGACCCCGATGGAGAAGGCCTCAACAGATTTTTCTCCAATGCCTCGCTATTCATGTGGAGAAGAAGGACATTTTCACAAGATTGCACCAAGGAAAGAAAAGAGTATCCGGGATATTTCCCGACAGCAGAAGTGAAGTTTGACCCTCGGAAATAGAAACTCGATCATTACAGAGAAATCCAGAAGAGAAAAAGAAGTCAACCCCAGAACAACACAATTTTCGCAGAGAAGGACTTGAGTCATATCACCTGTTACAGGTGCAAGGATTTAGGTCATTACGCTAGTAAATGTCCAGAAAAGAAGCCAAGAATCCAAAGAGCCTACATAATCACAAAGAAGCCCCGAGACATGTCGGAAGTCATTTGTTTTCGCTGCAAGGAAGCAGGACATTATGCTACCAAATGTCCCGACAAGATGAAAGCTGGAGATGAGCAGTTGGAATTTTGATATGGATAATAAGAGTAGTAGAAAGCAATTTCATTTTCATGAGCTCGATGAGTTGAGTTATGTAATAGATTACTCTGAGATTGTAATAGTTCATGACTCAATAAAGTTGTAATGTCACATGCTGAAAAGTTTTAAGGAGTTGTTATATTTTATCTTGGAAATTAATATTCTGGATGAACATGGAAGAAAGTGAGTTGTGATGTATAAACAGGAAATTGGAAATTGAGTTGAAGTTTTGTTTGGATGATATGAATGTGTGCCCCAGGAGATAAGTACCTTATTCTGAGCATCATTTCTGATTCACAACTGCAGATGACGACCCTTTACTGAGTCTTTCCTTAAAGGTCCGAAACAATCATGACCACGACAAGTGATCATGATTACCCAAGATCTGAAGGACATGATGAAGCATATTCACCTTGAAGGAGATGCAGTCTACAAAGGCTACCCCTTCATGCAAAAGGGAGTGGAACTTTGGTATGTGGAGGTACACCTCCACCATTTGAAAGGAGTTTGCCCAAAGATGATGGGACATTACTTTTTCATTTCACGTGTGCCACAAGCAACTTTCTTCGATGCTGTTCGTGAAGCAGCCATGGAAGCCATCGCCGATCGGAGAAATACTTGAAGCAAGACTCCGTTATACCCAGGAATACCTAAGCGAAGTGCATGCAGAGATGATGGAGGTGAAGCTCAAGGCCACCACGATGAAACAGAAGATTGAAGATTTCAAGGCGCATGTCGCACAATTCCAGTGGGACTGAAGAATCCTCAAGGAGGAAAAACGAATAAAGTTGGAAGTAATGTCTGACCATACCGAACCATGTGGGTGGCAGCATTTGTAATAAACTTTTTGGAATTTGGATTCACGAAAAATGGTTAAGGATGTAATAAAATATTGAGATGATAATAAAGAGATTTATGGATAAACTAGTGCATTTTTCTTTGGTGTCGTAGTACTCCGTAAAGCCACAGGATCAATGAAGAAAGAAATGTGTTATTCATGACGGTCCATAGAAGGGAGCTGGACCAAAATAAGTTGGAGTTTTGTATGATCGTCACCACAAGAGTATGAAGGAAGAAGTACTATTGGATTTACAGGGGATGTAACGTTGAAATATGGAATCCTAGGAAGGATGAATTAAGCTTGTACAAGAGCTGAAGTGGGCCATAACCCACAGGCCCAGGATTTTGAAAAGGAACAGATGTAACCTTGATGAAGGAAGAAATTTGGAAGAATCGGTGATCCAAGCATCATACGTTTCGTAGGAGATTACGCCAAAAACCTGAGAGTGGTGAAGTAACGATAGATGTTTTGGTTGTCTTGCAGAAACCAAAGGATTTACTCGAACTCAGTTCGAGAACAAGAGAAATTCTGCAATGCTTGTGAGTATGCCCAAGTGTTAGAATACGTGATTCACTGTTTACGTATGTGGTGATGATTCAAGTACGGGATGGATTGGCCCCCATACCGGAGACTTCTATCATGAACCATCATATGTTGATGGAAAATCAGAGAGCCTCGAAAACCTTAGAAGAGTGTCGACGCGATAAACCATAAAACGATAGAATGGTAGGACGATGGAACACCTTTACAGGCAACCGTTGCCAATCGTAGGTTATACGGTGAGGTTCAACCCAGGCCCGTTTTCTGCAGGAGAAACCATGAATTGTAGACCACCATGAGTATTTCGATAATTGTCTAGAATGGACACGGACCTATTAGCTAAGTAGATCCAGTCTCGGACGAACTTCAACTTTGACGAACCGACCCAAGATTCTGAGGAAAACTCTATACTTCTGACAGAAGAGCGTTAATGAGGGAGCTATTGTAAGATATGTGAAGAGACATACATTGTCGGCACTCCAGAGGAAGTACCTGAGTTTATTGGAACTGTAACCTTGCTTTTAAGTGTGGTAGCACCTCTGACCTTTCCGACCAAAATACTTACTAGGAGACCCCCAACCCCTAACCCTTTCTTGCTAGCCCCTTCGAATCTCGAGGACGAGATTCATTTTAAGTGTGGTAGGTTTGTAACATCCCAAAATTTTAAATTTTTGGAATGTTATATTAGATAAATAACTATGCTTGTTGTCTGATTGTTGGTTTGATTGATTGAGTGAAACTGAGTGGAATTTGAAAACTTTTGAAAATTGAATGAGAGGAATGAAATGACTTTCCCAAACTTTCCCTTTGCCTTTTGGATCTCAATGAACTCAAGTTCATTCCAACACCAAACCCTAGAGTGAAGATGACATGACTTCTTCCATTTGGAATGAAAAGGGTTTTGAAAAGATTTGAATTTCATTTGAGAATATTTCAAATTCAAAGCTTTATGCAACTCAATGATTTTCATGAGGGAAGATAAAATGACTTCTTCAATTATATGAAATATGAGTTGAAGTTAAAAAGTATCAAATTGAGAGTCATTTGAAAGTGCCATTTGGAGTTTCAGAAGATTTGGAGTTTTGGAATTTGAATTCAAACTTTGGCAAGTGGGAATCATTTCAAAAACTATGCCTGATAAATACTTGAGCAAAAGTATGAGAGGAGTAAACATGACACTCCAAAAATATCAGAGGAAAACAATGCCAAAAGTTTTGAATTCAAATTTGAGTTTTATTTGAATTTTGGGAAAAATGATTTTTATAAACTTTGGATTTTCCTCGAAAATGTTCAAATGATAGGAATATTCCCCGATCATTTTGATATATATATGTCCTATATAAAATATTTATATTTTATATTTTATAACTCTGTTTTATTTTCAAAAAATTAAAATAGAAAAAAAGAAGAAAATGCCCAGCACCAGCCAGCCGACCGCCCACCAAAGACTGGCAACCCACTCGCTGGCCACCAAATGACCCACCAATGTGAGCCAGCCAGCCAGCTCGCCCCCTCGCCGAATCGGGTCCGCGTCGATCGACCGACCGAGCCCGCTCCCCCCTCTCGCTGCCAGCGGACCCCACCTCCTTCTTCCCCTCGCCCCCTAGACACGAGCGCCGCCGCCACGGGAGATCCCATGATCTCCGGATCCGCCCGATCCTCCCGATTCACTTCCCGCGCCCACGCGCCCCCCTATAAAAGCCCTCCCCACCCCATTTCCCCTCGCGGACCTCTCCTCTCCCATCAAGGCATCGCTGAGTCCGAGGGCGCCGCGCCATTGCCGCCGCCCCAACCCACCCGGCCACCCCGAGCTCGCCCGACCCCACCCCGGACTCCCCTCGCCGCGCTGCACCCACCGGACCCCTCCGCCGTCACCCCCGACCACCGGCGATGCCGGAACCATCGCCGGCCGAGCCGCCGTCGCCGTCGCCGACCGGTACGTCGCCGGAACCCCTCCCCGCCGTCCGATCTAGTCCGACGGCCTAGATTAGAACCCCCCGAAGGGGTACGTTCTTTTTTAAAATAAACCGGTTCAGTCCGGTTCGTTCCGGTTTAGTTTAAGTTAGGGTTTTTATTATTAGAGCCGGCCCGATTCGTTTAAACCCTAGGCCCGTTTAGCTATATTACGCTCAGTGCGTTAGTTAGGCCCATTAGGCCGTTTTTCTTTATTTTTGTTTTTCTGTTTTAACAGAATAGTTCCAGATTTGAAAAATTCATATCTTTTTATCTACTTAATATTTTTAAGTGATTCTTTTTTTGTTGGTTTGCAAATTTCTTATAGTTTCTGTAGAAAATATAATTAGCTATGTTAAAATTATTTAGAATTGCTTTATTTTAGATTTAGTCAGAATAGTAAATCTGCTATAAAATGAGTTAGGAAAATTATTTTTTATGATTCTTTTGTCCCAACTTTATTTTGACATTGCCTAACCATAGAAATTAATTTGGGCATTTTAGGATTAATAAAAATTAGTTTCTTGCAGATTCATTTTATTCTTAATTAATTAACTAGCTACTGTTTTCCCATTATTTTAATTAGCAAATGAATTTATTTTTCATGTGTGATAGATTATTCTAGGTTAGTTTTTGTCACTTTAGAGCATGAACTTTTATTTATAATAAATAAAACTTTTATTTTATTTTTCTTAATAGAATTTGAATTAGGCCTAATAGGAGTTTTATAATAGCTTTTAAATTAATTCTTTTTGCTCCTAGTTGCAAAATGCATTCTTTTCTGTTAAGTTAACCTAAACCCATGCTTAGGTTATGTTAAGAAAATTTTTGTTATGCAAAACTATTTTCAGTTGTTGCTTGAAGTAGGAAAACTTTGAGTTGGATTTCTTCGAGTTTTCCTTTGAGTTTTGATTCGTTTGTTTTTGGTGTGTTATGTTGCTATGCTGTTATGTAAGTGATCATATGCTATATGCTTATTGTGATTTTTGTTTGCCTCGGTAGAATTTCCGGAGTGCGAAGTTTGCTACCATGAGTCCCTAGTTTTTGAAGATCGTCAGCAAGGCAAGTTCACTTTGACCATGGTTTCATACCTATGTTTTATTGCATTTAGTGGCATCTTAGCAACCACCCTCTAGTAGTGTTATTGATTCTTGTAGTTGAGTAGTATGCATGAGGCAGGAACCCATCACCCTATTACCAAGCCCGGGACGTTATTTATTTTAATGCTACGCTATAGTAGACGGGGTTGGTATAAGTACACGAGAGTGGTGTGAAGAAGGAGGACTCTACGTCAATAACGACAACTCCATGATGGCATCTGCAAGGACTGCATTTTCAAGGCCTCAAGACTTCAAGACTCAAGACAAGAATTCAATACACACTACTGGGTGAAGGATGGTTGACGGGCACCCTGGAGAAACCAGTGGTTGGCCGGGATGCATGGAGAAGCGCCATGACATCTTGCGGAAAGCTTCACCCAGACTCAAAGAGACGGAAGAATACTTCATGCCCGAAGCTTACCCGTGCAACCGCAAGTCATTATGGGCTCGCTTGGTTGACCTTAGTGGTGACTCTGGCTGGGGCGGTGCTAGCAGATGTAGAACTACGGTAGGATGGGATGAGTACCGGACGGTGGTCGAGGAACTCTTTGGAAGACCATGTTTGGTCATCTTGTTCTCAAACACTCAAGTGCGAGAACGTAAAAGAGGGATCGAATCTTGCGGGTAAAGTGTACAAACCTCTGCAGAGGGTTAAAACCTAATCGATTAGCCGTGTCCCGATTCACGGACAATTTGAGCATCTGGACTTGGATCTATCTCGGAACTCTCAACACCGGATTGATAACTTAATTGTGGGCAACTTATGATGATTTTGGGCTATGAGACATCGGTTGGCGGAACCATGTCATGATAGAAAACTCCATAGTACAGACTTCATTTATTTCTTTGATGTAGGGAAAATAAAACCAGCTTTTACGCAAAAAACCCCGGACACGAGCCACAAAGCCATATTGCATATAGTATAGTTTTATCATCTGTTCTTTTATTGTGATCTTGCGGTACATTCAATGTAATGACCTACATGGCTACAACGTATCATGTTGCGTATACTTTCTTCCGACGAGTAAGAATACGATGCAGGGTTACGGTCTACACTCAACTTGCCGATGGCGTTGATGGGACTCCACACCCGATTACTTGTTTCACGAGACTATTGAGGTATATATCATTTTACGTTATTTATACATGTGATTGCACTTTGATATATACATTGATGTACTGTGTGTGCCAGCATACTGATCCAGGGATGGCACAGATACACAGAGGCTTGACCGTCTGAGGTCGGGTCGCTACAGCAAGCCTCTGTAGCCACCAAAAACCAATTGGGACCCTGTTCCGGCACCCTGCCGGAGGGGGATCCATCACCGGTGGCCATGTTCATCATCCCGACGCTCTCCATGACGAGGAGGGAGTAGTTTACCCTCGGAGCTGAGGGTATGTACCAGCAGCTATGTGCTTGATCTCTCTCTCTCTCTCTCTCTCTCTCTCGTGTTATTTAGGTGGTACGATCTTGATGTATCGCGAGCTTTGCTATTATAGTTGGATCTTATGATGTTTCTCCCCCTCTACTCTCTTGTAATGGATTGAGTTTTCCCTTTGAAGTTATCTTATCGGATTGAGTCTTTAAGGATTTGAGAACACTTGATGTATGTCTTGCATGTGCTTATCTGTGGTGACAATGGTATATCACGTGATTCACTTGATGTATGTTTTGGTGATCAACTTGCGGGTTCCGCTCGTGAACTTATGCATAGGGGTTGGCACACGTTTTCATATTGACTCTCCGGTAGAAACTTTGGGGCACTCTTTGAAGTTCTTTGTGTTGGTTGAATAGATGAATCTGAGATTGTGTGATGCATATCGTATAATCATACCCATGGATACTTGAGGTGACATTGGAATATCTAGGTGACATTAGGGTTTTGGTTAATTTGTATCTTAAGGTGTTATTCTAGTACAAACTCTATGATAGATCGAACGGAAAGAATAGCTTCATGTTATTTTACTATGGACTCTTGAATAGATCGATCAGAAAGAATAACTTTGAGGTGGTTTCGTACCCTACCATAATCTCTTCATTTGTTCTCCGCTATTAGTGACTTTGGAGTGACTCTTTGTTGCATGTTGAGGGATAGTTATATGATCCAATTATGTTATTATTGTTGAGAGAAGTTGCACTAGTGAAAGTATGAACCCTACGCCTTGTTTCCTAGCATTGTAATACCGTTTGTGCTCACTTTTATCATTACTTACCTTGCTGTTTTTATATTTTCAGACCCATATCTACCATCCATATTGCACTTGTATCATCATCTCTTCACCGAACTAGTGCACCTATACAATTTACCATTGTATTAGGTGTGGTTGGGACACAAGAGACTATTTGTTATTTGGTTGCAGGGATGTTTGAGAGATACCATCTTCAACCTACCCTCCCACGGATTGATAAACCTTAGGGCATCCACTTGAGGGAAATTTGCTACTGTCATACAAACCTCTGCACTTGGAGGCCCAACAACGTCTATAAGAAGAAGGTTGCGTAGTAGACATCAAGCTCTTTTCTCGCGCCATTGCCGGGGAGGTGAGTGCTTGAAGGTATATCTTTAGATCTTGCAATCGAATCTTTTTTTTCTTGTTTTACCACTAGTTTATTCTATAAAAGAAAACTACAAAAAAATTGAATTGAGGTTACCGCATATGCTTCCTCTTTTTAATGTCTTTCATGAAAATAAGGATTCCAATAATTGTGCCAAAGTATTAGAAGAAGAATGTATTAAAATGTTTGGCACTAAATCTTTGGATGATGAGCATGATTGCAATGTTGTTAGTATGAATTCCTTGAATATCCATGATGCCAATGATATGCAAAGCCACAAGCTTGGGGAAGCTATGTTTGATGAAGATGATATGTTTAGTCCCCTGAGTTTTGATGAGCAAATTTATTATGATGAAAGCATGCCTCCTATTTATGATGATTATATTGATGAAAGTGGATTTGGAGAGGTCATGACTTTATTTAGTGATGAATCCACTATTTCGGAAGAGGTTCCAATTGATTATAAGAATAAAGTTGCTATCTATGATGATTATTGTGATGACATGTATGCTATAAAAAAATGATAACCATGAAACTTGTCATCAAGATTTTAGTTTTCAATTGGATTATGCCTCACATGATAGTTATTTTGTTGAGTTTGCTCCCGCTATTATTCATGAGAAGAATTTTGCTTATGTGGAGAGTAATAAAATTTCTATGCTTGTAGATCATGAAAAGAATGCTTTAGGTGCTGGTTATATTGTTGAATTCATTCATGATGCTACTGAAAACTATTATGAGGGAGGAACATATGCTTGTAGGAATTGCAATAATATCAAGTTTCCTCTCTATGTGCTTAAAGTTTTAAAGTTATGCTTGTTTTGCCTTCCTATGCTAGTTGATTATTGTTCCCATAAGTTGTTTGTTCACAAAATCCCTATTCATAGGAAGTGGGTTAGACTTAAATGTGCTTGCCATGTGTTTCATGATGATCTCTTTATGTTTCAATTCTTATCTTTTATGCGAGCATCATTGAAATCATCATGCCTAGCTAGGGGCGTTAAACGTTAGCGCTTGTTGGGAGGCAACCCAATTTTTATTTTTGTTCTTTCTTTTTGGTTTTTTTTAGTAAAATTTTTTTGATCTAGCCTCTGGTTAGATGTGGTCTTATGTTTTAGTTAGTGTTTGTGCAATGTAAGACCTATAGGATCTTCTTGGATGATAGTTATTTGATCTTGCAGAAAATTCCAGAAATTTTCTGTTCACGAAAACAATTGTTCAAAATCACCAGAACGTGATAAAATACTCATTCCAATTTCAGCAGAATCAATAATCAAATTATCTAGGTCGTCCTATTTTGGTAGAATTTTTTGAGTTACAGAAGTTTGCGTTAGTTACAGATTACTATAGACTGTTCTGTTTTTGACAGATTCTGTTTTTTGTGTGTTGTTTGCTTATTTTGATGAATCTATGGCTAGTAAAATAGTTTATAAACCATAGATAAGTTGGAATACAGTAGATTTAACACCAATACAAATAAAGAATGATTTCATTACAGTACCTTGAAGTGGTGTTTTGTTTTCTTTCGTTAACGGAGCTCACGAGATCTTCTGTTAAGTTTTGTGTTGTGAAGTTTTCAAGTTTTGGGTAAAGATTCGATGGACTATGGAATAAGGAGTGGCAAGAGCCTAAGCTTGGGGATGCCTGTGACGCCCCAAGACCGGAGCTTCAGTTGCCTTCCAGGGTTTCCGAGTTTTGTCGTGTGGTTTGTTTTGTTTTTGCATTGCATCATGTCATCTCTTGCATTGCATCATGCCATCATGCCTTCATGCCTTTTAATTTTTGCAACTCTACTAAATAAATTGTATGGATTTTTTTTTTTCGATCCATTTAATTCGAGGGAAGGTTGACTTCTCTTTATAACTTACCCTCCCGATATTAGGGAGCTATATTAAAAATATTCCATTGTTTTGGATTCACCATAACCCACTTGCAAATTAAATCCCATGCCTTTTTCTCCTCCGAGTTGACCTCAAAACCTTGCCACTATTATTTTCATCATTTTCCGGAGTTCCACCAAAAATCCTTGGATCATTTTTGTTAAATTCCTCGCATTTTTGCGAGCTCGGGAAAATTATCCCCATGTCCAACTTCTTCCTCTACCCTCTCTTTCTTTTCTTCTCTTTATTGGGTTTTCTGCTATATAAATAAAGAGTAGAAAGGAGAGAGAGAAGAGATCCCAGCCCAGCCGGCCTCTAAGGCTCGCCTCCCTCCACCTAGCGCCTCCCTCAGGCCGGCCTGCTTCCCAGTCCCGCATGGGCCAAGGCTCCCCGCGCCGGCCCAAGGCCCATGGCCCAGCCGGCCCCCTTCCTAACCCTAGCCTCCCAGCGCTCCTCTCGATCCCTCACTCTCTCCCTCGTCCTCCCACGCCGCCGCTTCGCCGAACCCCCTGCCCGATCCCCTTTCTCGCTCGATCTCCTCGCCCCTCTCCCTTTCCCCTCGTCGCCCCTCTCCCTTTCCCCTCGCCGCCTCCTCCCTCTACCGGCGCCAGCCGTCCCCGTCGCCCGAACGCTCAAGGAGAGCAGCTCCTCGAGCTCTGTCGCCGCCGCCTCCATCTCCTCAAGCGCCCGACCTTCTCTGCCTGAGCCCCCAGAGCTCCGCCTCCCATGTCCCCTCGCCCGCCCCGACCTCCTCCTCGCCCTTCCTTCTCCGCATCCTCGCCATGTCCCGCGCGCCGCCGTCCTGGCGTGCTCGTCGTCGTCCTCGCCTCGCCCCGCCTCCGTTCGGCTCGCCACCGGGCCAGGACCACCTCGCCTCTGCCTCGGCCCCGCATCCTCGCCTCCAGCGAGCCCCGTGGCCCCTCCTGCAGCATCTTCAACTCCGGCGCCCCACCTCGGGAGGTCCTGCCCCACGCCATGGCCGCCGCCTTGGAGTCCCACCGGCCGGGGACCAGATGGGCCCCTGCCCCGCCTCTGCCTCTTTGGATGAACCGTGGCTGCCATGTTGCCACAGACACCGTTTTGCTGCTGCCGCCGACGGACGCCAAGACCAAGACCGCACCGGACCACATCGTCTCACCGGATCGTCAAGACCATCTCGGTTTTTGCGAGTACCTCTACGCCCGAACCGGAAACGCCAAGTACCGACACCGTGGGTTCCTCAAGGCCGTCAAGTTCATCTACGTGCATGTATGACTACATGGTGATGCGCCAAGTACCCCCTCGGATCGTCAAGTTCAACTCCAAGACGTGAACAACTACTTCCGTGGTTAACGACAAGTACCCCTACGCGCGAAGACGCCAAGTCCGTTTCGGGATTCACCAAGTACCACTACCGTCGACCCTCGAAGACCCCGTGGACCCCGAACATCCACGGGACTTGAACAACTACTTCCGATGACGAGATGTACCACAACCATCGAACGAGAACGTCTACTTCCTCTACCATCGCCGTGTACCACTACTTCCCTCAACGATCATCGCGAGAACGACTACTTCCTCTACTTCCCTCGACGACCCGTGAACGTCTACTTCTCTTTACGAAACTCGACCCGTCCCGTTTGAACGTTCCGAAGGTATAACCCGTGACGACCGCCGTGTCCGAATTGTTCTTGCGATGCCCCTCTTTTGCCATGCCACCGTTCCGTGGGAACCCGGTAATAGGGAGCACCCCACCATCTTGCATGACTCGCTTCCGTCACGCTTTCCTTTGTACCGATATCTCAATCGAGTTATCGGAACCGATATGTTGCCGTGGCATCATTTTCGGATTCGTTGCCGTGGCACCCCTTTCTTCCACCACGGTGACATAATGCTTCATATCATGCTCATGATAACATTTTCATAATATTGCATAAAACTTGTATATGTCATCCGCATCATGATAACAACATTTAAATGTTTATAATTGTTGTTTGCATTAATTTGCTTAAATGCCATGCTAAAATGCTTTATTTCATAACTAAATAACCATAGCTCGGATTTAAATAAATTATATATGTAAATGGGGTAGAAAAATGCATAGTTTAACATGGTAGCATTACTTTGCATGTTTAACAACTCTAAAATATGCTTTAGGTCAGATCTGTTCCGAATCCATAATTTTGCATATGAGGATTTTCTGGAATTGTTGTTTCTTATTTCCGGCCTCATTTAAACTTGCCTAAATAGTTAGTTTAATATGCTTCACCCCCCTTGCCATGCTTAATAACATTTAATATTGTTGAGTACCTAATCAAGAGTGAACTAAATAAGTGTTGTGGTGTTTTGTCAATATGCAACCCGTTGCATATTGAGCTCCACTTAACTTGTAGTGTTGTTTGTGCATATTGCCATGCCCTGCCTCATTAAACCGGACATGTATCATACTTGGTTGTGCATCATGCCATGTTTATGATTGGTTGTTTACTATGTTGTTTGTTTGTTTCCGGTTTGCTTTTCTCGTTAGCTTCGGTTCCGTTCCGGAGTTGTGAGGATCCATTCGACTTCGTCCGTTTGTCTTCTTCATGGACTCGTTCTTCTTCCTTGCGGGATTTCAGGCAAGATGACCATACCCTCGAAATCACTTCTATCTTTGCTTGCTAGATGCTCGCTCTTTTGCTATGCCTATGCTACGATGCCTACCACTTGCTATATCATGCCACCCACATTGCCATGTCAGCCCCTAACCATCCTTTTCCTAGCAAACCGTTGTTTGGCTATGTTACCGCTTTGCTCAGCCCTCTTATAGCGTTGTTAGTTGCAGGTGAAGATGAAGTTTGTTCCTTGTTGGAACATGGAGATGTTGTTCCTTGTTGGAACATGTTTACTTGTTGGGATATCACAATATATCTTATTTAATTAATGCATCTATATACTTGGTAAAGGGTGGAAGGCTCGGCCTTATGCCTGGTGTTTTGTTCCACTCTTGCCGCCTAGTTTCTGTCATATCGGTGTTATGTTCCCGGATTTTGCGTCCCTAACGCGGTCGGGTGATTTATGGGACCCCTTGACAGTTCGCTTTGAATAAGACTTTTCAGCAAGGCCCAACATTGGTTTTACCATTTGCCTCACCTATGCCCTTTTTCCTTGGGTTTCGGAGCCCGAGGGTCATCTTTATTTTAGCCCCGGGCGGTGCTCCTTCGAGTGTTGGTCCGAACCGAAAGCAGATCATGGGCCACCTCGGGCAACTCGAGGGCTGGTTTTACTCGTGGCTGACTTATCCGGTGTGCCTGAGACCGAGGTACGTGCGACTCCTATCAGGATTTGTCGGCACATCCGGCGGCTTTGCTGGTCTTGTTTTATTGCTGTGAAATGTCTTGTGGCCGGATTCCGAGACTGATCGGGTCTTCCGGGAGAAGGAATATCCTTCGTTGATCGCGAGAGCTTATCATGGGCTAAGTTGGGACACCCTGCAGGGTTTGAACTTTCAAAGCCGTGCCAGCGGTTATGTGGCAGATGGGAATTTGTTAATGTCGGTTGTAGAAAACCCGAAGTTGATCTTAATTAAAATACACCAACGCGTGTGTAACCGTGATGGTCTCTTCTCGGAGTCCGGAAGTGAACACGGTGTTGGAGTTATGTTTGGCGTAAGTAGTTTCAGGATCACTTCTTGATCATAGTTGTTCGACCATGCTTTGCCTCCTCTTCTCGCTCTCTTTTGCGTATGTTAGTCTCCATATATGCTAGTCGCTTGCTGCAACTCCACCTCACTACCGGCCCTACCTTTAAGCTTAAATAGTCTTGATCTCGGGGTGTGAGATTGCTGAGTCCCGTGACTCACAGATACTTCAAAACCAGTTTTGCGGTGCCGATGAAACCGTGCAGGTGATGCACCTGAGCTCAAGGAGGAGCTCGATGAAGATCTTGTTCTTTGTGTTGTTTCGTTTCAGTTGATCAAGAGTGGAGCCAGTTGGGACGATCCGGGATCTGTAGCATTTGGGGTAGTCTTCTTTTATTTTGGTTCCGTAGTCGGACCTTGATTGTACTGTATGATGTAATGCTTTACTCATGTATTGTGTGAAGTGGCGATTGTAAGCCAACTATGTATCTCTTTCCTTATGTATTACATGGGTTGTGTGAAGATTACCTCACTTGCGACATTGCTTTCAATGCGGTCATGCCTCTAAGTCGTGCTTCGACACGTGGGAGATATAGCCGCATCGAGGCGTTACAAGTTGGTATCGAGCCTTCCCGACTTAGGAGCCCCCTACTTGATTGTTTGTTTGGCGTTGTTGAGTCTAGAACGGAAAATGTTTTGAGTCTTAGGATTATATATATCGGAGAGTAGGATTCTTTTACTCCTCGGTCCCTTCTGCCGCTCTGGTGAGGTATCCCGACGTAGAGTTTTGACTTTTCTCTCCTCAAATTTCACTAAATTTTTTTTAGGATCACGCTGGTATCTTGGAATCGTTCCGATGGTTTTGTGACGAGAACATTGTTCTTGGTGCCTCGACATTTAGGGGTTGTGGCGGTGTCCGGGAGTTGAGCTCGAGGTGTTGTCGTCACAATTTTATCGTTGCGATTCTGGAATACCTGAGTTTTACCGACATCAAATCTCTTTTGTGCAGTTGTTGGTGAGATAACCCGATAGCCCGATCTTGTGGCGAGTCTTGGGAGTATTGCCATGACTTGTATAACGGATGTTTTTGAAGGTCGAGGTACACGATTTCGAGGATTTCTTGGTTATGTGTTGAAGGATGGATACAATTGGATCTAGGTATTGTTAGTTTGGGTGATATATTTTGTGTCCCTGTATCCCCAACACCAGATTGCATAACCGTAAAGTTTCGGAGTTTATAGGTGGGAATTCAAGTAGCTCCTAGAATATCTTTCCGACAGATGCATGATATGGGATTGGGTAAATCTCTATCATATGTATTTGTTTCTGGCTTATTCTGCAAGCCACTCCTTTGTTTTGTTTTAAGTTGTGGTATTCAAGTTGCTTCAATGTCAAGTGTTGATTCCATACTTTCCTAATTGGTGTTCTCATATTTCTATGGGAATACTAATCCTTCTTGATCATCGAGATCATCATGTTAATTCTTTTCTTAACCGGCGTGCTTCTCTTTAAGTGGATTCGATCATTTCAACATTTGCGACCCAAGTTGCCTTTGTTTTCCCGCCCTCCCACCCCTTTTCTTCAAGGACTCCGATTTCTTAATCAAGTATCCATTTTATTGAGTGAAGTTTCTTCATTCTTTTCCTTTAATGTTTTATCCGGTGATTTCTCATGAAGACGCTAAGGAAGCTTTTACCTTATCATTGTTCCATTCTAATTTTCTTCTCCGGTGGATTTAAGTCAAGTTTTCGGTGTCAATCATATTCCCTTCCTCGTTTCAAATGCTTTCTCATGCCGGTGTATCTCTTAATCATCCATTTCTTGTTATTCAATTGTTCCGGAGTGTTGAAGATATCTCAGAAGATTCTAGTTTCCATTCTCAATTCACTCAAGTTCTTTTGAGGATGCTATCTCATTCAGGTCATTTAATTCTACCGGTGCAATATCTATTTCAAGCAATTGTTCAACGGTGGTTCTTTTGAGTGGGCCCTAACCCACAGGTCTTTCCCAGGATCTTACCTGACTCTTCTAATTTTTCAGGAGCTATTCCCAAATTCTTTGCAAAGTTTGATGTAAGGATGAATTGTCATCAGTCATATGTCTTTCTCCAAGACCTTTCAAATCATTTTCATCGTTGGTTCAACCTTTCTAATTTTCAACCCGGAGTATCTCAACAATTCATGGTGATGTTTCTCGTCGTCATTCTCGAATTTTGAAGACCGAAGAAGAGTTTCTCTTGAATCTCGCTTCTTTCTCTTCAAGATTCATGGTTCTAGCTTGATGCCATCCTCTCATAATTGTTTTCGATTGTGAGATTTTTTTTTTCACCCATCCAGAGCATTTCAGGAGTCTTTTCAGTTTGATTCTCCGGAGCCCATCATCTCAGAATTATTCATTCAAGCTTTCATCTCTCGTTCTCCAAATCTTACCGGTGCATCGTTCAAATATCCTCTAATCAGTTCGGGATCTCTACATTCACTTGTATCTAAATTCTCTCAAGTATCTTCGTTCATTTTCTAATTCTTCCCGGTGTTTCTTTATCTTTTCTTCGTTCATTTTTAATTCTTATGGTGGTTTGTTCAAGAGTTCTCTTTCTTGGTTATCATATCAATTTATTCGTTGTTTCAATCCTACTGGTGGTTCATTGAAGACCTTCTCAAGTTTGCGCCATATCTGTCTTAATCCTTTCTACGAGAATAAGTGGTATGCCAAATCCATTGCTTGTCATCAATTCAATTGGTGAAGGATGAGCATAATGTAATTCTTATTCTTGTTTCATCGAGTAAGTTCAATTCCTTATTCCGGAGGTTCATCAAAATTCTTGATTTCATTTGTTCATCTTTCTTATCCGAAGCTCCAAGTTTTCTGTATTATCTCATCGCGAAGCTTCATCTTATCACTGCAAGGTTTCACCTTGTGTTGTCAACTTCTCTTTCTTTTATCATCCTTTTCTTACCGGAGTCCATCATGGAGGCTCTACATGGTGCTTCCTCTAGGATTCTTTTCATTCTTCAATTGTTCTTCAAGATTTCTCGCGGAGTTAAGATCCGTCAAGCCATACTCTAAAATAAGCATGGTGTTCAACACATGTTTTGTTTTGAGGAGTTCAAGTATTCTTCTTCTTGCATTTCGAAGTGAAATTCGTTCTACCTTATCATTTGAGGTGGTGTTATGTCATTCTCGACAATTTGAGTTCGTGTTTCATGTTTCACATGTTGTCAAGAATGAGGTATTTTAAATCCATCAATCTCTCCATTGGAGTTACCTTGGGCTATATTTCACCTAAAGCTTTCTCCAAGGATTGTTGCTATTTATGGTGCTTATAAAGGACCCAAGTTCTTCATTTGTCCTCCCGGTGAGATAAGTTTCTCGTCTCCTTGTTGATATCAATCCAATCATGTGCTTCCGTTGGTGGCAGAAACTCACCTCATAATTTTGAGATGTTTACCATAAGCCCACAACAAGCTTGTGCTTTTCGTTGTTGGTTTTCCAACAACTCCATTCTAGCCTTCCTCGTAAGGATGTTTCTTTCAAACTCATTTGTGGTAGAAGTTGTCATTTTCTTCTCCATTCCTTTATTCCAATGGTCTATCTTCAATTTTTCTACCGGAGGCATTGTGATGTTGCTCTCTTCGACCCATCGTCTCGTTTTGCCAAGATCATGTTCTTCTTCTTGCTTATCCTTTTAACCGGAGTGTGGTGTCTTCTCTTCAAGTTCTTTTCATCTTATCAAGTTTTCCTTCTTCTTTTAGTCGGAGTGCTGCCCAAATTTTATCAATCTTATTCTTTGTCTATCTAGTTTTAACCGGAGTGGTTTCAATATCTATCTTATCACTAAACCTCTTGGTTCTCGTCGTATCCCTTGTTCCTCTTTTCTAACAGAGTGTGTTCAACTTTGTTCATCTTCGTTGTTCTCTTTCTTTCATTTTGTTCAACCTCTCAAGGTTCATTGGTTTCATTCGTTTGTCAAAGAAGCAACTTTGTTTTACCTCTTCCTCTTCCGCTTTTCTATCCGGTGCCATCCTAGATCTCGGGACGAGATCCTCTCGTAGTGGTGGAGTGTTGTGACGCCCCAAGACCGGAGCTTCAGTTGCCTTCCAGGGTTTCCGAGTTTTGTCGTGTGGTTTGTTTTGTGTTTGCATTGCATCATGTCATCTCTTGCATTGCATCATGCCATCATGCCTTCATGCCTTTTAATTTTTGCAACTCTACTAAATAAATTGTATGGATTTTTTTTTTCGATCCATTTAATTCGAGGGAAGGTTGACTTCTCTTTATAACTTACCCTCCCGATATTAGGGAGCTATATTAAAAATATTCCATTGTTTTGGATTCACCATAACCCACTTGCAAATTAAATCCCATGCCTTTTTCTCCTCCGAGTTGACCTCAAAACCTTGCCACTATTATTTTCATCATTTTCCGGAGTTCCACCAAAATCCTTGGATCATTTTGTTAAATTCCTCGCATTTTTGCGAGCTCGGGAAAATTATCCCCATGTCCAACTTCTTCCTCTACCCTCTCTTTCTTTTCTTCTCTTTATTGGGTTTTCTGCTATATAAATAAAGAGTAGAAAGGAGAGAGAGAAGAGATCCCAGCCCAGCCGGCCTCTAAGGCTCGCCTCCCTCCACCTAGCGCCTCCCTCAGGCCGGCCCGCTTCCCAGTCCCGCATGGGCCAAGGCTCCCCGCGCCGGCCCAAGGCCCATGGCCCAGCCGGCCCCCTTCCTAACCCTAGCCTCCCAGCGCTCCTCTCGATCCCTCACTCTCTCCCTCGTCCTCCCACGCCGCCGCTTCGCCGAACCCCCTGCCCGATCCCCTTTCTCGCTCGATCTCCTCGCCCCTCTCCCTTTCCCCTCGTCGCCCCTCTCCCTTTCCCTCCGCCTCCTCCTCTCTCTGGGCCCAGCCGTCCCGTCGCCAGAAGCTCAAGGAGAGCAGCTCCTCGAGCTCTGTCGCCGCCGGCCTCCATCTCCTCCAAGCGCCCGACCTTCTCTCGCCCTGAGCCCCCTGGAGCTCCGCCTCCCATGTCCCCTCGCCGCGCCCGACCTCCTCCTCGCCCTTCCTTCTCCGCATCCTCGCCATGTCCCTTGCCGCCGTCTGGCGTGCTCGTCGTCGTCCTCGCCTCGCCCGCCTCCGTTCGGCTCGCCACCGGGCCAGGACCACCTCGCCTCTGCCTCGGCCCCGCATCCTCGCCTCCAGCGAGCCCCGTGGCCCCTCCTGCAGCATCTTCAACTCCGGCGCCCCACCTCGGGAGGTCCTGCCCGACGCCATGGCCGCCGCCTTGGAGTCCCACCGGCCGGGGACCAGATGGGCCCCTGCCCCGCCTCTGCCTCTTTGGATGAACCGTGGCTGCCATGTTGCCCTGTACACCGTTTTGCTGCTGCCGCACGGACGCCAAGACCAAGACCGCACCGGACCACATCGTCTCACCGGATCGTCAAGACCATCTCGGTTTTTGCGAGTACCTCTACGCCCGAACCGGAAACGCCAAGTACCGACACCGTGGGTTCCTCAAGGCCGTCAAGTTCATCTCGTGCATGTATGACTACATGGTGATCGCCAAGTACCCCTCGGATCGTCAAGTTCAACTCCAAGGCGTGAACAACTACTTCCGTGGTTAACGACAAGTACCCCTACGCCAAGACGCCAAGTCCGTTCGGGATTCACCAAGTACCACTACCGTCGACCCTCGAAGACCCGTGGACCCCGAACATCCACGGACTTGAACAACTACTTCCGATGACGAGATGTACCACAACCATCGAGCGAGCGTCTACTTCCTCTACCATCGCCGTGTACCACTACTTCCTCAACGATCATCGCGAGAACGACTACTTCCTCTACTTCCCTCGACGACCCGTGAACGTCTACTTCTCTTTACGAAACTCGACCCGTCCCGTTTGAACGTTCCGAAGGTATAACCCGTGACGACCGCCGTGTCCGAATTGTTCTTGCGATGCCCCTCTTTTGCCATGCCACCGTTCCGTGGGAACCCGGTAATAGGGAGCACCCCACCATCTTGCATGACTCGCTTCCGTCACGCTTTCCTTTGTACCGATATCTCAATCGAGTTATCGGAACCGATATGTTGCCGTGGCATCATTTTCGGATTCGTTGCCGTGGCACCCCTTTCTTCCACCACGGTGACATAATGCTTCATATCATGCTCATGATAACGTTTTCATAATATTGCATAAAACTTGTATATGTCATCCGCATCATGATAACAACATTTAAATGTTTATAATTGTTGTTTGCATTAATTTGCTTAAATGCCATGCTAAAATGCTTTATTTCATAACTAAATAACCGTAGCTCGGATTTAAATAAATTATATATGTAAATGGGGTAGAAAAATGCATAGTTTAACATGGTAGCATTACTTTGCATGTTTAACAACTCTAAAATATGCTTTAGGTCAGATCTGTTCCGAATCCATAATTTTGCATATGAGGATTTTCCGGAATTGTTGTTTCTTATTTCCGGCCTCATTTAAACTTGCCTAAATAGTTAGTTTAATATGCTTCACCCCCCTTGCCATGCTTAATAACATTTAATATTGTTGAGTACCTAATCAAGAGTGAACTAAATAAGTGTTGTGGTGTTTTGTCAATATGCAACCCGTTGCATATTGAGCTCCACTTAACTTGTAGTGTTGTTTGTGCATATTGCCATGCCCTGCCTCATTAAACCGGACATGTATCATACTTGGTTGTGCATCATGCCATGTTTATGATTGGTTGTTTACTATGTTGTTTGTTTGTTTCCGGTTTGCTTTTCTCGTTAGCTTCGGTTCCGTTCCGGAGTTGTGAGGATCCATTCGACTTTGTCCGTTTGTCTTCTTCATGGACTCGTTCTTCTTCCTTGCGGGATTTCAGGCAAGATGACCATACCCTCGAAATCACTTCTATCTTTGCTTGCTAGATGCTCGCTCTTTTGCTATGCCTATGCTACGATGCCTACCACTTGCTATATCATGCCACCCACATTGCCATGTCAGCCCCTAACCATCCTTTTCCTAGCAAACCGTTGTTTGGCTATGTTACCGCTTTGCTCAGCCCCTCTTATAGCGTTGTTAGTTGCAGGTGAAGATGAAGTTTGTTCCTTGTTGGAACATGGAGATGTTGTTCCTTGTTGGAACATGTTTACTTGTTGGGATATCACAATATATCTTATTTAATTAATGCATCTATATACTTGGTAAAGGGTGGAAGGCTCGGCCTTATGCCTGGTGTTTTGTTCCACTCTTGCCGCCCTAGTTTCTGTCATATCGGTGTTATGTTCCCGGATTTTGCGTCCCTAACGCGGTCGGGTGATTTATGGGACCCCCTTGACAGTTCGCTTTGAATAAGACTTTTCCAGCAAGGCCCAACATTGGTTTTACCATTTGCCTCACCTATGCCCTTTTTCCCTTGGGTTTCCGGAGCCCGAGGGTCATCTTTATTTTAGCCCCGGGCGGTGCTCCTTCGAGTGTTGGTCCGAACCGAGCAGATCATGGGCCACCTCGGGCAACTCGAGGGCTGGTTTTACTCGTAGGCTGACTTATCCGGTGTGCCACGAGACCGAGGTACGTCGACTCCTATCAGGATTTGTCGGCACATCCGGGCGGCTTTGCTGGTCTTGTTTTATTGCTGTGAAATGTCTTGTAGCCGGATTCGAGACTGATCGGGTCTTCCGGGAGAAGGAATATCCTTCGTTGATCGCGAGAGCTTATCATGGGCTAAGTTGGGACACCCTGCAAGGTTTGAACTTTCAAAGCCGTGCCAGCGGTTATGTGGCAGATGGGAATTTGTTAATGTCGGTTGTAGAAAACCGAAGTTGATCTTAATTAAAATACACCAACGGCGTGTGTAACCGTGATGGTCTCTTCTCGGCGGAGTCCGGAAGTGAACACGGTGTTGGAGTTATGTTTGACGTAAGTAGTTTCAGGATCACTTCTTGATCATAGTTGTTCGACCGTGCTTTGCCTCCTCTTCTCGCTCTCTTTTGCGTATGTTAGTCTCCATATATGCTAGTCGCTTGCTGCAGCTCCACCTCACTACCTGGCCCTACCTTTAAGCTTAAATAGTCTTGATCTCGCGGGTGTGAGATTGCTGAGTCCCCGTGACTCACAGATACTTCCAAAACCAGTTTTGCAGGTGCCGATGAAACCGTGCAGGTGATGCACCTGAGCTCAAGGAGGAGCTCGATGAAGATCTTGTTCTTTGTGTTGTTTCGTTTCAGTTGATCAGTAGTGGAGCCCAGTTGGGACGATCCGGGATCTGTGTAGCATTTGGGGTAGTCTTCTTTTATTTTGGTTCCGTAGTCGGACCTTGATTGTACCTGTATGATGTAATGCTTTACTCATGTATTGTGTGAAGTGGCGATTGTAAGCCAACTATGTATCTCTTTCCCTTATGTATTACATGGGTTGTGTGAAGATTACCTCACTTGCGACATTGCTTTCAATGCGGTTATGCCTCTAAGTCGTGCTTCGACACGTGGGAGATATAGCCGCATCGAGGGCGTTACAATGCCCAAGGCACCCCAAGGTAATATTCAAGGACAACCAAGAGCCTAAGCTTGGGGATGCCCCAGATGGCATCCCCTCTTTTGTCTTCGTTCATCGGTAACTTTACTTGGAGCTGTATTTTTATTGACCACATGATATGTGTTTTGCTTGGAGCGTCATTTTATTTTATTTTGTTTTGTTTTATGTTTGAATAAAATACCAAGATTTTAAATTCCTAAATGTTAGAGAGTCTTCAGATAGTTACATAATTATTCGGCTACTCATTGATCTTCACTTATATCTTTCGGAGTAGTTTGTCGGTTGCTCTAGTGCTTCACTTATGTCTTTTAGAGCACGACGGTGGTTTTATTTTCAAGAAATAGATGAACTCTCATTTTTCACTCTTATTATTTTGAGAGTCCTAAACAGCATGGTAATTTCTTTGGGTATAAAATTAGTCCTTTGTGATGAGCATCCAAGATAGGTATAATAAAAACTTTCATATAAAGTGCATTGAATACTAAGAGAAGTTTGATACTTGATAATTGTTTTGAGATATGAAGATGGTGATATTAGAGTCATGCTAGTTGAGTGGTTGTGAATTTGAGAAATACTTGTTCTAAAGTTTGTGATTCCCGTATCATGCACGTATGGTGAACCGTTATGTGATGAAGTCGGAGCATGATTTATTTATTGATTGTCTTCCTTATGAGTGGCGGTCGGGGACGAGCGATGGTCTTTTCCTACCAATCTATCCCCCTAGGAGCATGCGCGTAGTACTTTGTTTCAATAACTAATAGATTTATGCAATAAGTATGTGAGTTCTTTATGACTAATGTTGAGTCCATGGATTATACACACTCTCACCCTTCCACCATTGCTAGCCTCTCTAATACTGCGCACCTTTCGCCGGTATCATACACCGACCATATACCTTCCTCAAAACAGCCACCATACCTACCTATTATGGCATTTCCATAGCCATTCCGATATATATTGTGATGCAACTTTTCACCGTTCCGTTTATTATCACACGCTCCATCATTGTCATATTGCTTTGCATGATCATGTAGTTGACATGTATTTGTGGCAAAGCCACTGTTCATAATTCTTTCATACATGTCACTCATGAGTCATTGCACATCCCGGTACACCGCCGGAGGCATTCATATAGAGTCATATCTTGTTCTAAGTATTGAGTTGTAATTCTTGAGTTGTAAGTAAATAAAAGTGTGATGATCATCATTATTAGAGCATTGTCCCAAGTGAGGAAAGGATGATGGAGACTATGATTCCCCCACAAGTCGGGATGAGACTCCGGACAAAAAATAAAAAAAGGAAAAAAAAGAGGCCATAAAAAAGAGAAGAGGCCCAAATAAAAAAATAATGAGAGAAAAAGAGAGAAGGGACAATGCTACTATCCTTTTTCCACACTTGTGCTTCAAAGTAGCACCATGATCTTCATGATAGAGAGTCTCCTATGACATCACTTTCATATACTAGTGGGAATCTTTCATTATAGAACTTGGCTTGCATATTCCAATGATGGGCTTCCTAAAAATGCCCTGGGCCTTCGTGAGCAAGCGAGTTGGATGCACACCCACTTAGTTTCTTTTGTTGAGCTTTCATACACTTATAGCTCTAGTGCGTCCGTTGCATGGCAATCCCTACTCACTCACATTGATATCTATTTATGGGCATCTCCATAGCCCGTTGATACGCCTAGTTGATGTGAGACTATCTACTCCTTTTTGTCTTCTCCACAACCACCATTCTATTCCACCTATAGTGCTATGTCCATGGCTCACGCTCATGTATTGCGTGAAGATTGAAAAAGTTTGAGAACATCAAAAGTATGAAGCAATTGCTTGGCTTTTCATCGGGGTTGTGCATGATTTAAATATTTTGTTGATGAAGATAGAGCATAGCCAGACTATATGATTTTGTAGGGATAACTTTCTTTGGCCATGTTATTTTGAGAAGACATGATTGCTTTGTTAGTATGCTTGAAGTATTATTGTTTTCATGTCAATATTAAACTTTTATCTTAAATCTTATGGATCTGAATATTCTTGCCACAATAAAGAAAATTACATTGAGAATTATGTTAGGTAGCATTCCACATCAAAAATTCTGTTTTTATCATTTACCTACTCGAGGACGAGCAGGAATTAAGCTTGGGAATGCTGATACATCTCCAACTTATCTATAATTTTTATTGTTCCATGCTATTATATTATATGTTTTGGATGTTTATGGGCTTTATTTTACACTTTTATATTATTTTTGGGACTATACTATTAACCCAGAGCCCAGTGCCAGTTCCTGTTTTTTCCCTTGTTTCAGTGTTTCGGAGAAAAGGAATATCAAACGGAGTCCAAACGGAATGAAACCTTCGGGAGAGTTATTTTTGGAACGGAAGCAATCCAGGAGACTTGGAGTGTAAATCTAGGAAGCAACAAGGTGGCCACAAGGCAGGGAGGCGCGCCTGCTCCCCCCCCCCCCCCGGGCGCGCCCCTCACCCTCGTGGGCCCCTCATGGCTCCCCTGACCGACTTCTTTCACCTATATATATCCATATACCCTAAAAACATCGGGGAACACAATAGATCGAGAGTTGCACCGCCGCAAGCCTCTGTAGCCACCAAAAACCAATCGGGACCCTGTTCTGGCACCCTGCCGGAGGGGGGATCCATCACCGGTTGCCATCTTCATCATCCCGGCGTTCTCCATGATGAGGAGGGAGTAGTTCACCCTCGGGGCTGAGGGTATGTACCAGCAGCTATGTGTTTGATCTCTCTCTCTCTCTCTCTCTCTCTCTCTCTCTCTCTCTCTCTCTCTCTCTCTCTCTCTCTCTCTCTCTCGTGTTCTTGAGGTGGTACGATCTTGATGTATCGCGAGCTTTGCTATTATGGTTGGATCTTATGATGTTTCTCCCCCTCTACTCTCTTGTAATGGATTGAGTTTTCCCTTTGAAGTTATCTTATCGGATTGAGTCTTTAAGGATTTGAGAACACTTGATGTATGTCTTGCATGTGCTTATCTGTGGTGACAATGGGATATCACGTGATTAACTTGATGTAAGTTTTGGTGATCAACTTGCGGGTTCCGCTCGTGAACTTATGCATAGGGGTTGGCACACGTTTTCGTCTTGAATCTTCGGTAGAAACTTTGGGGCACTCTTTGAAGTTCTTTGTGTTGGTTGAATAGATGAATCTGAGATTGTGTGATGCATATTGTATAATCATACCCACGGATACTTGAGGTGACATTGGAGTATCTAGGTGACATTAGGGTTTTGGTTGATTTGTATCTTAAGGTGATATTCTAGTACAAACTCTATGATAGATCGAACGGAAAGAATAGCTTCGTGTTATTTTACTACGGACTCTTGAATAGATCGATCAGAAAGAATAACTTTGAGGTGGTTTCGTACCCTACCATAATCTCTTCGTTTGTTCTCCGCTATTAGTGACTTTGGAGTGACTCTTTGTTGCATGTTGAGGGATAGTTATATGATCCAATTATGTTATTATTGTTGAGAGAACTTGCACTTGTGAAAGTATGAACCCTAGGCCTTGTTTCCTAGCATTGTAATACCGTTTGTGCCCACTTTTATCATTAGTTACCCTGCTGTTTTTATATTTTCAGATTACAAAAACCCATATCTACCATCCATATTGCACTTGTATCACCATCTCTTCGCCGAACTAGTGGACCTATACAATTTACCGTTGTATTAGGTGTGTTGGGGACACAAGAGACTCTTTGTTATTTGGTTGCAGGGTTGTTTGAGAGATACCATCTTCAACCTACACCTCCCACGGATTGATAAACCTTAGGTCATCCACTTGAGGGAAATTTGCTACTGTCCTACAAACCTCTGCACTTGGAGGACCAACAATGTCTACAAGAAGAAGGTTGCGTAGTAGACATCAAACTCCCACTTAGATTGAGATCCCTCAAGTCATCTAAACGATACGTGATCCAAATCAACTAAACCATGTCCGATCATCACGTGAGATGGAGTAGTTATCAATGGTGAACATCTCTATGTTGATCATATCTATTATATGATTCACGTTTGACCTTTTGGTCTCCAGTGTTACGGGGCCATGTATGTACATGCCAGGATCGTCAAGTTTAACCCGAGTATAACGCATGTGCAAAACTGTCTTGCACCCGTTGTATGTGAACGTAGAATCTATCACACCCGATCATCACGTGGTGTCTCAACACGACGAACTGTCGCAATGGTGCATACTATGGGAGAACACTTTCACCTTGAAATTTTAGTTAAGGCATCATCTTACAATGCTACCTCCGTACTAAGCAAAATAAGATGCATAAAAGATAAACATCACATGCAATCAAAATATGTGACATGATATGGCCATAATCATCTTGTGCCTTTGATCTCCATCTCCAAAGCACTGTCATGATCTCCATCGTCACCGGCTTGACACCTTGATCTCCATCGTAGCGTCGTGGTTGTCTCGCCAACTATTGATTCTACAACTATCGCTAACGGATAGTGATAAAGTAAAGCAATTACATGGCATTTGCATTTCATACAATAAAGAGACAACCATAAGGCTCCTATCGGTTGCCAGTGCCTTTTACAAAACATGATCATCTCATACAATAACGTATATCACATCATGTCTTTACCATATCACATCACAACATGCCCTACAAAAACAACTTAGACGTCCTCTACTTTGTTGTTGCAAGTTTTACGTGGCTGCTACGGGCTTCTAGCAAGAACCGTTCTTTGCTACCTCTTGAGCACTGCGTTGGTTTTCCCTTGAAGAGGAAAGGGTGATGCAGCAAAGTAGCGTAAGTATTTCCCTCAGTTATTGAGAACCAAGGTATCAATCTAGTAGGAGGCTACGCGTGAGTCCCTCGCACCTGCACAAAACAAATAACTCCTCGCAACCAACGCGATAAGGGGTTGTCAATCCCTTCACGGTCACTTACGAGAGTGAGATCTGATAGATATGACAGGATAATATTTTTAGTATTTTTATGATAAATATGCAAAGTAAAATAAAAGCAAAGGAAATAACTAAGTGTTGGAAGATTAATATGATGAAGATAGACCCGGGGGCCATAGGTTTCACTAGTGGCTTCTCTCAAGAGCATAAGTATTCTACGGTGGGTGAACAAATTATTATTCAGCAATTGACAGAATTGAGCATAGTTATGAGAATATCTAGGTATGATCATGTACATAGGCATCACATCCGAGACAAGTAGACCAACTCCTGCCTGCATCTACTACTATTACTCCACTCATCGACCACTATCTAGCATGCATCTAGAGTATTAAGTTCATAAAAACGGAGTAACGCCTTAAGCAAGATGACATGATGTAGAGGGATAAATTCATGCAATATTATAAAACCCCCATCTTGTTATCCTCGATGGCAACAATACAATACGTGCCTTGCTGCCCCTACTATCACTGGGAAAGGACACAGCAAGATTGAACCTAAAGCTAAGCACTTCTCCCATTGCAAGAAAGATCAATCTAGTAGGCCAAACCAAACTAATAATTCGAAGAGACTTGCAAAGATAACCAATCATACATAAAAGAATTCGGAGAAGATTCAAATATTGTTCATAGATAATCTTGGTCATAAACCCACAATTCATCGATCTCAACAAACACACCGCAAAAAGAAGACTACATCGAATAGATCTCCACGAGAGAGGGGGAGAACATTGTATTGAGATCCAAAAAGAGAGAAGAAGCCATCTAGCTACTAACTATGGACCCAAAGGTTTGAAGTAAACTACTCACACTTCATCGGAGAGGCTATGGTATTGATGTAGAAGCCCTCCGTGATGGATGCCCCCTCCGGCGGAGCTCCGGAACAGGCCCTGATATCTACTACGCAACCTTCTTCTTGTAGACGTTGTTGGACCTCCAAGTGCACAGGTTTGTAGGACAGTAGCAAATTTCCCTCAAGTGGATGACCTAAGGTTTATCAATCCGTGGGAGGCATAGGATGAAGATGGTCTCTCTCAAGCAACCCTGCAACCAAATAGCAAAGAGTCTCGTGTGTCCCCAACACACCCAATACAATGGTAAATTGTATAGGTGCACTAGTTCGGTGAAGAGATGGTGATACAAGTGCAATATGGATGGTAGATATAGGTTTTTGTAATCTGAAATAATAAAAACAGTAAGGTAACTAAGGATAAAAGTGAGCGTAAACGGTATTGCGATGATAGGAAACAAGGCCTAGGGTTCATACTTTCACTAGTGCAAGTTCTATCAACAATAATAACATAGATAGATCATATAACAATCCCTCAACATGCAACAAAGAGTCACTCCAAAGCCACTAATAGCGGAGAACAAACGTAGAGATTATGGTAGGGTACGAAACCACCTCAAAGTTATTCTTTCGGATCGATCTATTAAAGAGTTCGTACTCGAATAACACCTTAAGAGACAAATCAACCAAAACCCTAATGTCACCTAGATACTCCATTGTCACCTCAAGTATCCGTGGGCATGATTATACGATAAGCATCACACAATCTCAGATTCATTCAACCAACACAAAGTACTTCAAAGAGTGCCCCAAAGTTTCTACCGGAGAGTCAAGAAAACGGGTGCCAACCCCTATGCATAGGTTCATGGGCGGAACCCGCAAGTTGGTCACCAAAACATACATCAAGTGGCACATGAAATCCCATTGTCACCACAGATAAGCACGGCAAGACATACATCAAGTGTTCTCATATCAAAGACTCAATCCGATAAGATAACTTCAAAGGGGAAACTCAATTCATCACAAGAGAGTAGAGGGGGAGAAACATCATAAGATCCAACTATAATAGCAAAGCTCGCGATACATCAAGATCGTGCCATAGAGAGAACACGAGAGAGAGAGATCAAACACATAGCTACTGGTACATACCCTCAGCCCGGGGTGAACTACTCCCTCCTCGTCATGGATAGCGCCGGGATGATGAAGATGGCCACCGGTGATGGATTCCCCCTTGGCGAGGTGCCGGGGCGGCTCGAGAGGTTTTGGTGGCTCTGAGAGGCTTGCGGCGGAGGAACTCCAGATCTATCTTCTCCGTGGATGTTTTTAGGGTACGTAGGCATATATAGGTGAAAGAAGTCGGTCGGGAGGTGCTCGAGGGGCCCACGAGACAAGGGGGCGCGCCCAGTAGGGGGGCGCGCCCCCCTCTCCTGGCCTCCTCGAGGATCTTCTGACGTGAACTCCAAGTCACCAAGATGATATTCTTCCCAAAAATAACGCTGCCGAAGGTTTCATTCCGTTTCGACTCCGTTTGATATTCCTTTTCCTCGAAATACTGAAGCAGGCAATAAAACAGTAATATGGGCTGGGCCTCCAGTTAATAGGTTAGTCCCAAAAGTAATATAAAAGTGTATAATAAAGCCCATAATCATTCAAAATAGGTAATATAATAGCTTGGAACAATCAAAAATTATAGATACGTCGGAGACGTATCAAGCATCCCCAAGCTTTATTCCTGCTCGTCCTCGAGTAGGTAAATGATAAAAACAGAATTTTTGATGTGCAATGCTACCTAGCATGATTCTCAAAGTAATTTTCTTTATTGTGGCATGAATGTTCAGATCCAAATGATTCAAAATAAAAGTTCATATTGATAAAAGAAATAGTAACACTTCAAGCACACTAATCAAAGTAATCATGTCTTCTCAAAATAACATGGCAAAAGAAAGTTCATCCCTACAAAATCATATAGTTAGGCTATGCTTCATTTTCATCACACAAAGATGTTCCCAACTTCTATACCCCCGATGACAAGCCAAGCAATTGTTTCGTACTTAAATAATCTCAAACTTCTTCAACCTTCAAGCAATACATGAGCGTGAGCCATGGATATAGCACTATGGGTGGAATAGAATATGATGATGGGGATTGTGTGGAGAAGACAAAAAAGGAGAAAGTCTCACATTGACGAGGATAATCAACGAGCTATGGAGATGCCCATCAATTGATGTCAACATGAGGAGTAGGGATTGCCATGCAACGGATGTACTAGAGCTATAAATGAATGCTCAACAAAAGAAAACTAGTGGGTGTGCATCCAACTTGCTTGCTCACGAAGACCTAGGGCATTTGAGGAAGCCCATCGTAGGAATATACAAGCCAAGTTCTATAATGAAAAATTCCCACTAGTATGAAAAAGACAACTTATGAGACTCACTATATGAAAAACATGGTGCTACTTTGAAGCACAATATATGAGACTCACTACGTGAAGGACAAGGTGCTACTTTGAAGCACAAGTGTGGAAAAAGAGATAATAGCATTGCCCCTTTTTATTTATTTTCTTTTTTTGGGCCTTCTTTTTTTTCTTTTGGCCTTTCTTTTTTTTGGGCAATGCTCTAATAATGATGATCATCACACTTTCATTGATTACAACTTATGAATTACAACTCAAAACTAGAACAAAATATGACTCTATATAAATGCCTCCGGCGGTGTACCGGGATGGTGCAATGAATCAAGAGTGACATGTATGAAAAATAATGCATGGTGGCTTTGCCACAAATACGATGTCAACTACATGATCATGCAATGGCAATATGAAAAAAGTAATGTATGTCATAATGATGATAAACAGAACGGTGGAAAGTTGCATGGCAATATATCTCGGAATGGCTATGGAAATGCCATAAATAGGTAGGTATGGTGGCTTTTTGAGGAATATATAATGACGCTTATGTGTGATAGAGCGTATCATATCACGGGGTTTGGATGCACCAGCGAAGTTTGCACCAATTCTCAAGGTGAGAAAGGGCAATGCACGGTACCGACGAGGCTAGCAATGGCGGAAAGGTAAAAGTGCGTATAATCCATGGACTCAACATTGGTCAAAAGAACTCATATACTTATTGCAAAAATTTAGAAGTCATCAAAAATCAAGCACTACGCGCATGCTCCTAGGGGGATAGATTGGTAGGAAAAGACCATCGCTCGTCCCCGACCGCCACTCATAAGGATGCACAAGCCAGGTACACTTCATGTTTCAAATTTGTTACACAACTTTAACCATACGTGCATGCTATGGGACTTGCTAACTTCAACACAAGCATTATTTAAATTCATAATCACCCAACTAGCATGACTTTAATATCACTACCTCCATATCTCAAAACAATTATCAAGTATCAAATTGATCATAGCATCCAGTTCACCTCCTATGAAAGTTTTCGTTCAAATTACCATGCTGTTTAATACTCTCAAAATAATATAAGTGAAGCATGAGAGTTCATTAATTTCTACAAAATAAAACCACCGCCGTGCTCTAAAAATATAAGTGAAGCACTAGAGCAAACGACAAACTACTCCAACAAGATATAAGTGAAGATCAATGAGTAGCTAAATAATTATGTAGCTAATGTGAAGACTCTCTCTCATTAAAGAATTTAAGATCTTGGTATTTTATTCAAACAGCAAGCAAAACAAAATAAAATGACATTGCAAGGATAGCACAACTCATGTGAAGAAGCAAAAACTTAGGCTCAACCGATACTAACCGATAGCTGTTGAAGAAGAAAGGTGGGATGCCTACCGGGGCATCCCCAAGCTTAGATGCTTGAGACTTCTTGAAATACTATCTTGGGGTGCCTTGGTAATCCCCAAGCTTGAACTTTTGTGTCTCCTTAATTCCTCTCATATCATGGTTTCTCTTTTTATCAAAAGGTTCATCCACAACAAACTCAACAAGAACTCATGAGATAGGTTAGTATAAACCAATGCAAAACCTTATCATTTTCTACTGTAACAAATCACTAAAATTATTATTCAACATTGCATACTAAATGCCTCTGCATATTTAACACTCCTATCCTCAAATAGAATCATTAAACAAGCAAACATATGCAAACAATGCAACCATAACAGCAATCTGTCAAAACAGTATAGTCTGTAAAGAATGCAAGAGTATCAATACTTCCCTAACTCCAAAAATTATGAACTAAAATTCCCACTGTAATAAATTTATCAGATCTCAATATGCAAAAATATTCAACATTATACCACTCTCTGACTTTTCTAGGGAATTTTTGCAACAGCGGTAAACTTTCTGTTTTCAAACAGCAACATGTATAGTAGCAAAATAAGCATGGCAGAGGCTATCCTTGACTTTTTTATTGAAAATAAAGATGAAAAACATTATTCTAAATAACAGCAAGCAAATACTAACAAGAGAAAATGACGCTCCAAGCAAAACACATATCATGTGGTGAATAAAAATATAGCTCCAAGTAAAGTTACCGATGAACGAAGACGAAAGAGGGGATGCCTTCTGGGGCATCCCCAAGCTTGGGCTTTTGGCTACTCTTGAATATTACCTTGGGGTGCCTTGGTCATCCCCAAGCTTAGTCTCTTGCCACTCCTTATTCCATAGTCCATCGAATCTTTACCCAAAACTTGTAAACTCCACAACACAAAACTCAACATAAATCTCGTAAGCTCCGTTAGCGAAAGAAAACAAAACACCACTTCAAGGTACTGTAATGAACTCATTATTTATTTATATTGGTGTTAAACCTACTGTATTCCAACTTCTCTATGGTTTATAAACTATTTTACTAGCCATAGATTCATCAAAATAAGCAAACAACATAATGAAAACAGAATCTGTCAAAAACAGAACAGGCTGTAGTAATCTGTAACTAACGCAAACTTACGGAACTCCAAAAATTCTAAATAAATTGGTGGACCTGAGGAATTTGTCTAGTAATCATCTGCAAAAATAATCAACTAAATATCACTCTCCAGTAAAAACTTGATGCTAATCTCGTGAGCGCTAAAGTTTCTGTTTTTTACAGCATGATCATAAAGACTTCACCCAAGTCTTCCCAAAGGTTCTACTTGGCACAAACACTAATTAAAACTTGAAAACACATCTAACCAGAAGTTAGATGGATTATTTATTCCTAAACAGAACCAAAAAGCAAGAAACTAAAATAAAATTGGGTTGACTCCCAACAAGCGCTAACGTTTAAAGCCCCTAGCTAGGCATGATGATTTCAATGATGCTCACATAAAAGATAAGAATTGACACATAAAGAGAGCATCATGAAGAATATGACTAGCACATTTAAGTCTAACCCACTTCCTATGCATAGGGATTTTGTGATCAAACAACTTATGGGAACAATAATCAACTTGCATGGGAAGGTAAAACAAGCATAACTTCAAGATTTTCAACACATAGAGAGGAAACTTGACATTATTGCAATTCCTACAAGCATATGTTCCTCTCTCATAATAATTTTCAGTAGCATCATGAATGAATTCAACAATATAGCCAGCACCTAAAGCATTATTTTCATGATCTACTAGCATAGAAAATTTACTACTCTCCTCATAAGCAAAATTCTTCTCATGAATAGTAGTGGGAGCAAACTCAACAAAATAACTATCATGTGATTGAAAATTAAGATCAAGATGACAAGTTTCATGGTTATCATTATTATTTTAAGCATACGTATCATCACAATAATCATCATAGATAGGAGGCATGCTTTCATCATAGTAAATTTGCTCATCAAAGCTTGAGGGACAAAAAGTATCATTTTCATCAAACATAGCTTCCCCAAGCTTGTGGCTTTGCATATCATTAGCATCATGGATATTCAAGGAATTCATACTAACAACATTGCAATCATGCTCATCATATAAATATTTAGTGCCAAACATTCTATGTAATTCTTCCTCTAACACTTTGGCACAATTTTCCTTTCCATCATACTCAAGAAAGATATTAAAAAGATGAAGCGTATGAGACAAACTCAATTCCATTTTTGGTAGTTTTCTTTTATAAACTAAACTAGTGCTAAAACAAGAAACAAAAAGATTTAATTGCAAGATCTAAAGATATACCTTCAAGCACTCACCTCCCCGGCAACGGCGCCAGAAAAGAGCTTGATGTCTACTACGCAACCTTCTTCTTGTAGACGTTGTTGGGCCTGCAAGTGCATAGGTTTGTAGGACAGTAGCAAATTTCCCTCAAGTGGATGACCTAAGGTTTATCAATATGTGGGAGGCATAGGATGAAGATGGTCTCTCTCAAGCAACCCTGCAACCAAATAGCAAAGAGTCTCTTGTGTCCCCAACACACCCAATACAATGGTAAATTGTATAGGTGCACTAGTTCGGCGAAGAGATGGTGATACAAGTGCAATATGGATGGTAGATATAGGTTTTTGTAATCTGAAATAATAAAAACAGCAAGGTAACTAAGGATAAAAGTGAGCGTAAACGGTATTGCAATGATAGGAAACAAGGCCTAGGGTTCATACTTTCACTAGTGCAAGTTCTCTCAACAATAATAACATAGATAGATCTTATAACAATCGCTCAACATGCAACAAAGAGTCACTCCAAAGACACTAATAGCGAAGAACAAACGTAGAGATTATGGTAGGGTACGAAACCACCTCAAATTTATTCTTTCGGATCGATCTATTAAAGAGTTCGTACTAGAATAACACCTTAATACATAAATCAATCAAAACCCTAATGTCACCTAGATACTCCATTGTCACCTCAAGTATCCGTGGGCATGATTATACGATAAGCATCACACGATCTTAGATTCATCCAACCAACACAAAGTACTTCAAAGAGTGCCCCAAAGTTTCTATCGGAGAGTCAAGAAAACGTGTGCCAACTCCTATGCATAGGTTCATGGGCGGAACCCGAAAGTTGGTCACCAAAACATACATCAAGTGGCACATGAAATCCCATTGTCAGCACAGATAAGCACGGCAAGACATACATCAAGTGTTCTCAAATCAAAGACTCAATCCGACGGGAAACTCAATTCATCACAAGAGAGTAGAGGGGGAGAAACATCATAAGATCCAACTATAATAGCAAAGCTCGCGATACATCAAGATCGTGCCATAGAGAGAACACGAGAGAGAGAGAGAGAGATCAAACACATAGCTACTGGTACATACCCTCAGCCCCGAGGGTGAACTACTCCCTCCTCGTCATGGATAGCGCCGGGATGATGAAGATGGCCACCGGTGATGGATTCCCCCTTTGGTGGTGCCGAACGGGCTCCCGAGAGGTTTTGGTGGCTCTGAGAGGCTTGCGGCGGAACTCCATATCTATCTTCTCCGTGGATGTTTTTAGGGTACGTAGGCATATATAGGCGAAAGAAGTCGGTCGGGAGGTGCTCGAGGGGCCCACGAGACAGGGGGTGCGCCCAGTAGGGGGCGCGCCCCCTATCTCCTGGATGATATTCTTCCCAAAAATAACGCTGCTGAAGGTTTCATTCCGTTTGGACTCCGTTTGATATTCCTTTTCCTCGAAATACTGAAACAGGCAATAAAATAGCAATATGGGCTGGGCCTCCGGTTAATAGGTTAGTCCCAAAAGTAATATAAAAGTGTATAATAAAGCCCATAATCATTCAAAACAGGTAATATAATAGCATGGAACAATCAAAAATTATAGATACGTTGGAGACGTATCAGGCCCCAAGATGGGATCTCGCTGGTACAGAAGGTTGCGACGGGGGAATTAGGTTTTTGGCTCCGTATCTGATCGTTTGGGGGTACGTAGGTATATATAGGAGGAAGGAGTACGCCAGAGGAGAAACAGGGGGCCCACGAGGGTGGAGGGCGCGCCCCCCTACCTCGTGGCCTCCTCTTTTGTTTCTTGACGTAGGGTCCAAGTCTCCCGGATTATAATCTTCCTAAAAATCACGTTCCCGAATGTTTCATTCCGTTTGGACTCCGTTTGATATTCCTTTTCTATGAAACTCTGAAATAGGCAAAAAACAGCAATTCTGGGCTGGGCCTCCGGTTAATAGGCTAGTCCCAAAAGTAATATAAAAGTGAATAATAAAGCCCAATAATGTCCAAAACAGTAGATAATATAGCATGGAGCAATCAAAAATTATAGATACGTTGCAGACGTATCAAGCATCCCCAAGCTTAATTCCGGCTCGTCCTCGAGTAGGTAAATGATAAAAACAAAAAATTTGATGCGGAGTGCTACTTGGCATAATTTCAATGTAATTCTCCTTAATTGTGGTATGAATATTCAGATCCGAAAGATTCAAGACAAAATTTTAATATTGACATAAAAATAATAATACTTCAAGCATACTAATAAAGCAATTATGTCTTCTCAAAATAACATGGCCAAAGAAAGTTATCCCTACAAAATCATATAGTCTGGCTATGCTCTATCTTCACCACACAAAGTATTTAAATCATGCACAACCCCGATGACAAGCCAAGCAATTGTTTCATACTTTTAACATTCTCAAACTTTTTCAATATTCACGCAATACATGAGCGTGAGCCATGGATATAGCACTATATGTGGAATAGAATGGTGGTTGTGGAGAAGACAAAAAGGGAGAAGATAGTCTCACATCAACTAGGCGTATCAACGGGCTATGGAGATGCTCATCAATAGATATCAATGTGAGTGAGTAAGGATTTCCATGCAACGGATGCACTAGAGCTATAAGTATATGAAAGCTCAACAAAAGAAACTAAGTGGGTGTGCATCCAACTCGCTTGCTCACGAAGACCTAGGGAATTTTGAGGAAGCCCATCATTGGAATATACAAGCCAAGTTCTGTAAGGAAAAATTCCCACTAGTATATGAAAGTGACAAATGAGAGACTCTCTATCATGAAGATCATGGTGCTACTTTGAAGCACAAGTGTGGTAAAAGGATAGTAACATTGTCCCTTCTCTCTTTTTCTCTCATATTTTTTATTTTTATTTGGGCCTTTTCTCTCTTTTTTTATGGCCTCTTTCTCTTTTTTTTGTCCGGAGTCTCATCCCGACTTGTGGGGGAATCATAGTCTCCATCATCCTTTCCTCACTTGGGACAATGCTCTAAAAATGATGATCATCACACTTTCATTTTCTTGCAACTCAAAAATTACAACTCGATACTTAGAACAAAATATGACTCTATATGAATGCCTCCGGCGGTGTACCAGGATATGCAATGAATCAAGAGTGACATGTATGAAAGAATTATGAACGGTGGCTTTGCCACAAATACGATGTCAACTACATGATCATGCAAAGCAATATGACAATGATGGAGTGTGTCATAATAAATGGAACGGTGGAAAGTTGCATGGCAATATATCTCGGAATGGCTATGGAAATGCCATGATAGGTAGGTATGGTGGCTGTTTTGAGGAAGGTTTATGGTGGGTGTATGATACTGGCGAAAAGTGCACGGTATTAGAGAAGCTAGCAATGGTGGAAGGAAGAAGAGTGTGTATAATCCATGGACTCATAATTAGTCATAAAGAACTCATATACTGCAAAAATCTACAAGTTATCAAAGCAAAGTATTACGCACATGCTCCTAGGGGGATATATTGGTAGGAAAAGACCATCGCTCGTCCCCGACCGCCACTCATAAGGAAGACAATCAATAAATAAATCATGCTCCGACTTCATCACATAACGGTCACCATACGTGCATGCTACGGGAATCACAAACTTTAACACAAGTTTTTCTCAAATTCACAACTACTCAACTAGTATGACTCTAATATCACCATCTTTATATCTCAAAACAATTATCAAGCATCAAACTTCTCATAGTATTCAACACACTCATAAGAAAGTTTTTACAAATCTTGAATACCAAGCATATTAGGATTATTTAAGCAAATTACCATGCTATTTAAGACTCTCAAAATAATCTAAGTGAAGCATGAGAGATCAATAGTCTCTATAAAACAAATCCACCACCGTTCTCTAAAAGATATAAGTGAAGCACTAGAGCAAAACTATATAACTCAAAAGATATAAGCGAAGCACATAGAGTATTCTAACAAATTCCAAATGATGTATGGCTCTCTAAAAAGGTGTGTACAGCAAGGATGATTGTGGTAAACTAAAAAGCAAAGACTCAAATCATACAAGACGCTCCAAGCAAAACACATATCATGTGGTGAATAAAAATATAGCTCCAAGTAAAGTTACCAATGGAAGTAGACGAAAGCGGGGATGCCTTCCGGGGCATCCCCAAGCTTTGGCTTTTTGGTGTCCTTAGATTATCTTGGGGGTGCCATGGGAATCCCCAAGCTTAGGCTCTTGCCACTCCTTGTTCCATAATCCATCAAAATCTTTCACCCAAAACTTGAAAACTTCACAACACAAAACTTAACAGAAAATCTCGTGAGCTCCGTTAGCGAAAGAAATCAAAAGACCACTTCAAGGTACTGTAATGAACTCATTATTCATTTATATTTATGTTAAACCTACTGTATTACAACTTCTCTATGGTTTATAAACTATTTTACTAGCCATAGATTCATCAAAATAAGCAAACAACACACGAAAAACAGAATCTGTCAAAAACAGAACAGTCTGTAGTAATATGTAACTAACGCAAACTTCTGGAACACCAAAACATCAGCAAAAATAGGAAGACCTAGAAAATTTGTTTATTGATCAGCAGCAATTGGAATCACTATTTTGTCACGTTCTGGTGATTTTTAACAATTGTTTTCGTGAACAGAAATTTTCTGGAAATTACAGCAAGATCGAATACCTATCATCCAAGAAGATCATATAGGTTTAACTTGGCACAAACACTAATTAAAACATAAAAAAACATCTAACCAGAGGCTATATCAAATATTTATTCCTTAACAGAAGCAAAAAGCAAAAAACTAAAAATAAAATTGGTTTGCCTCCCAACAAGCACGATCGTTTAACGCCCCTAGCTAAGCATAAAAGCAAGGATAGATCTAGGTATTGCCATCTTTGGTAGGCAATCCATAGGTGGTTCTCATGATAGATTCATATGGTAATTTTATTTTATTCCTAGGGAAGTGTTCCCTGCCTTTCTTTAATGGAAATTGGAATCTAATATTCCCTTCCTTCATATCAATAATTGCACCAATCGTTCTAAGGAAAGGTCTACCAAGAATAATAGGACATGAAGGATTGCAATCTATATCAAGAACGATAAAATCTATGGGCACATAATTCCTATTTGCAAAAATAAGAACATCATTAATTCTTCCCATAGTTTTCTTAATAGTGGAATCCGCAAGGTGCAAGTTTAGAGAGCAATCATCAAAATCACGGAAATCTAGCAAATCACACAAAGTTTTGGGAATAGTGGAAACACTAGCACCCAAATCACATAAAGCATAGAACTCATGATCATTAATCTCAATTTTAATAGTAGGTTCCCACTTATCATAATGTTTACTAGGGATAGAAACTTCCAACTCAAGTTTTTCTTCATAAGATTGCATCAAGGCATCAACGATATGTTTGGTAAACGCTTTATTTTGACTATAAGTGTGAGGAGAATTTAGCACGGATTGCAACAAGGAAATACAATCTATCAAAGAGCAATTTTCATAATTAAATTTCTTGAAATCCAAAATAGTGGGTTTATTAGCATCTGGGGTTTTGATTTATTCAATCCCACTTTTATCAAATTTAGCATCAAGATCTAAAAACTCCGAATTTTTGGAACGCCTTCTAGGTAAAGATGGATCATATTCAGTCCCATCATTATCAAGATTCATATTGCAAAACAAAGATTTAATAGGGGACACATCAATAACTTTTAGATCTTCATCTTTATTTTCATAGAAATTTGAAGAACACGCTTTCATAAAGCAATCTTTCTTAGCACGCATCCTAGCGGTTCTTTCTTTGCACTCATCAATGGAAATTCTCATGGCTTTGAGAGACTCATTGATATCATGCTTAGGAGGAATAGATCTAAGTTTTAAAGAATCAACATCAAGAGAAATTCTATCAACGTTCCTAGCCAATTCATCAACTTTAAGCAATTTCTCTTCAAGCAAAGCATTGAAATTCTTTTGTGAATTGATAAAATCTTTAACACTAGTCTCAAATTCAGAGGGCATCTTATTAAAATTTCCATAAGAGTTGTTGTATGAATTTCCATAATTATTAGAGGAATTACTAGGATAAGTCCTAGGATTAAAGTTTCCTCTATACACGTTGTTACCAAAATTATTCCTACCAATAAAATTCACATCCATAAATTCATTATTATTATCAATCAAAGTAGACAAAGGCATATCATTAGGATCAGAAGAAATACTTTTACTAGTAAATAATTTCATAAGTTCATCCATCTTTCCACTCAAAACATTAATCTCTTCTATCGCATGCACTTTTTTGTTAGTAGATCTTTCAGTGTGCCATTGAGAATAATTAACCATAATATTATCTAGGAGTTTAGTAGCTTCTCCTAAAGTGATTTACATAAAAGTGCCTCCCGCGGCCGAATCTAAAAGATTTCTAGAAGCAAAATTCAATCCGGCATAATTTTTTTTATAATCATCCACAAATTCAAACCATGAGTAGGGCAATTACATATCATTAATTTCATCCTCTCCCAAGCTTGTGCAACATGTTCATGATCAAGTTGCTTAAAATTCATAATATCGTTTCTAAGAGAGATGATCTTAGCGGGAGGAAAATACTTAGAGATGAAAGCATCTTTGCACTTGTTCCAAGAATCAATACTATTTTTAGGCAAAGACGAAAACCAAGCTTTAGCACGATCTCTAAGCGAAAAAGGAAATAGCTTCAATTTAACAATATCGTTATCAACATCTTTCTTCTTTTGCATATCACACAAATCAACGAAGCTATTTAGATGAGTAGCGGCATCTTCACTAGGTAGGCCGGCGAATTGATCTTTCATGACAAGATTCAACAAAGCAGCATTGATTTCACAAGATTCGGTATTGGTAAGAGGAGCAATCGGAGTGCTAAGGAAATCATTATTGTTGGTATTGGTAAAGTCACATAATTTGGTATTATCTTGAGCCGTCGTGACAAACAAGCAATCCAACACACGAGCAAACAAAAAGCAAGCAAAAAATAGGCGAACGAAAAAGAGAGGGCGAATAAAACGGCAAGGGTGAAGTGGGGGAAAAGGAAAACGAGAGGCAAATGGCAAATAATGTAATGCGGGATATAAGGGATTGTGATGGGTACTTGGTATGTTGACTTTTGCGTAGACCTCCCCGGCAACGGCGCCAGAAATCCTTCTCGCTACCTCTTGAGCACTGCGTTAGTTTTCCCTTCAAGAGGAAAGGGTGATGCAGCAAAGTAGCCTAAGTATTTCCCTCGGTTTTTTAGAACCAAGGTATCAATCTAGTAGGAGGCTACGTGCGAGTCCCTCGCACCTGCACAAAACAAATAACTCCTCGCAACCAACGCGATAAGGGGTTGTCAATCCCTTCACGGTCACTTACGAGGATGAGATTTGATAGATATGATAGGATAATATTTTTGGTATTTTTATGATAAAGATGCAAAGTAAAATAAAAGCAAAGGAATAACTAAGTGTTGGAAGATTAATATGATGAAGATACACCCAGGGGCCATAGGTTTCACTAGTGGCTTCCCTCAAGAGCATAAGTATTCTACGGTGGGTGAACAAATTACTGTTGAGCAATTGACAGAATTGAGCATAGTTATGAGAATATCTAGGTATGATCATGTATATAGGCATCACATCCGAGACAAGTAGACTGACTCCTGCCTGCATCTGCTACTATTACTCCACTCATCGACCGCTATCCAGCATGCATCTAGAGTGTTAAGTTCATAAAAACGGAGTAACACCTTAAGCAAGATGACATGATGTAGAGGGATAAATTCATGCAATATGATAAAAACCCCATCTTGTTAAACTCGATGGCAACAATAAAATACGTGCCTTGCTACCCCTACTGTCACTGGGAAAGGACACCGCAAGATTGAACCCAAAGCTAAGCACTTCTCCCATTGCAAGAAACATCAATCTAGTAGGCCAAACCAAACTGATAATTTGAAGAGACTTGCAAAGATAACCAATCATACATAAAAGAATTCAGAGAGGATTCAAATATTGTTCATAGATAATCTTGATCATAAACCCACAATTCATCGGTCTCAACAAACACACGGCAAAAAGAAGATTACATCGAATAGATCTCCACGAGAGAGGGGGAGAACATTGTATTGAGATCCAAAAAGAGAGAAGAAGCCATCTAGCTACTAACTATGGACCCGAAGGTCTGAAGTGAACTACTCACACTTCATCGGAGAGGCTATGGTGTTGATGTAGAAGCCCTCCGTGATGGATGCCCCCTCTGGCGGAGCTCCGGAACAGGCCCCAAGATGGGATCTCGTAGGTACAGAAGGTTGCGACAGTGGAATTAGGTCTTTGGCTCCGTATCTGATCGTTTGGGGGTACGTAGGTATATATAGGAGGAAGGAGTACGTCGGAGGAGCAACAGGGGTCCACGAGGGTGGAGGGCGCGCCTAGGGGGGTGGGCACGCCCCACCTCGTGGCCTCCTCTTTGTTTCTTGACGTGGGTCCAAGTCTCCGGATCATAATCTTCCTAAAATCACATTCCAAGGCTTCATTCCGCTTGGACTCCGCTTGATATTCCTTTTCACTGAAACTCAAATAGGCAAAAACAGCAATTCGGGCTGGGCCTCCGTTAATAGGTTAGTCCCAAAAGTAATATAAAAGTGAATAATAAAGCCCAATAATGTCCAAAACAGTAGATAATATAGCATGGAGCAATCAAAAATTATAGATACGTTAGAGACGTATCATTCTTACCTACGCATCAAAACCACAACGGTAATTTATCAAGTTTGTTGTTTTGACCTTCAACAAGCACCGGCCGCAGTCAAATTCGATTCAACTAAAGTTGGAGAAACAGACACCCGCCAACCACCTTTATGCAAAACTAGTTGCATGTCATTTGGTGGAACCGGTCTCATGAACATGGTCATGTAAGGTTGGTCCGGGCCGCTTCATCCAACAATACTGCTGAATCAAAATAAGACATTGGTGGTAAGCAGTATGATGATCACCGCCCACAACTATTTGTGTTCTACTCTTGCATATCATCTACGCAAAGACCTGGCTCGGATGCCACTGTGAGGAAACATAGCATGCAATTTCAAAAAAATTCCTACGCTCACGCAAGATCTATATAGAAGATGCATAGCAACAAGGAGGAGAATGTGTCTATGTACCCTTGTAGACTGTAAGCGAAAGCGTTTGACAACACGGTTGATGTAGTCGAACTTCTTCTAACTCCGACCGATCAAGTATCGAACGCACGGCACCTCTGAGTTATGCACACGTTCAGCTCGATGACGTCCCTCGCCTTCTTGATCCAGCAAGACGTCGAGGTAGTAGATGAGTTCCGTGAGCACAACGGTGTGGCTATGGTGATGGTGAAGTGATCCTCGCAGGGCTTCACCTAAGCACTATGAAGATATGACCGAGGGTGTAAACTGTGGAGGGGGGCGCCGGACACTGCTAGGCAATTGTATGTTGTGTGTTAGGCGCCTCCTCATATATATATATATATATATATATATATATATATATATATATATATATGTGTGTGTGTGTGTGTGTGTGTGTGTGTGTGTGTGTGTGTGTGTGTGTGTGTGTGTGTGTGTGTGTGTGTGTGTGTGTGTGTGTGTGTGTGTGTGTGTGTGTGTGTGTGTGTGTGTGTGTGTGGGAGGGCGGAGCAGCCATAGGAGGCGCCAAGTAGGAGGAATCATACTTGAGTCCTCCCAAGCCAGCCCTGCCATATATAACGAGGTGGAAGGAAAGAGGAGGGGAGAGGGAAGGAAGTAGGAATCCTAATCCACACTTTCCTTGCCCTCCCCTCTTTCCTTCTCCTCCTCATTGAGCTGGCCTCTATAGGGGGCGCACCAGGGCTGGTGTGTTCCCTCACTTGGCCCATAAGGCTCATATCTTTGCTGGGGGTGCCCAAAACTCCTTTCTGGTGACTCGGTAAGTACCTGGTACCCTCCAAAACACTTCAGGTGTCCGAATACCATCGTCCTATATATCAATATTTACCTATCAACTATTTCGAGACTCTTCGTCGTGTCTGTGATCTAATCCGGGCATAACTCGTATAATACTATATCGTCATCGAACGTTAAGCGTGCGGACCCTATGGGTTCGAGAACTATGTAGACATGATTGAGACACCTCTCCAGTCAATAACTAATAGCAGAACCTGGATGCTCATAAGTTCCCTTTGTCCATCGGTATGTTACTTGCCCGAGATTCGATCGTCGGTGTCCACATACCTAGTTCAATCTCGTTACTGGAAAGTCTCTTTACTCATTCCGTAATATATCATCTTTGTAACTAACTCATTAGTCACTTTGCTTGCAAAACTTCTTATGATGTGCATTACTGAGAGGGCCCAGAGATACCTCTCCGATACTCAGAGTGACTGATGTCTACTATGCAACTTTATTCTTGTAGAAACGTGTCGGGCCACCAAGCGTAGAGTTTTGTAGGACAGTAGCAATTTTCCCTCAAGTGGATGACCTAAGGTTTATCAATCTGTGAGAGGTGTAGGATGAAGATGGTCTCTCTCAAATGACCCTGCAACCAAATACAAGAAATCTCTTGTGTCCCCAACACACCCAATACAATGGCAAACTATATAGGTGCACTAGTTCAGCGAAGAGATGGTGATAAAAGTGTAAAATGGATGGTAGAAATATATTCTTATAATTTGAATAAATAAAAACAGCAAGGTAGCAAATAGTAAACAGGCACAAAAACTGCATTGCAATGCTTAAAAACAAAGCCTAGGGTCCGTACTTTCGCTAGTGCAATTTCTCAACAGTGCTAACATAGTTGGATCGTATGATTATTCCTAAAAGTGCAATAAAGAATCACTCCCGAGTTCCTATTAGCGGAGAACAAAAGATAGAAATTGTTCGTAGGGTACGAAACCACCTCAAAGCTATTCTTTTTGATCAATCTATCCTAGAGTTCGTACTAAAATAACGCAAGCTATTCTTTCCGATCGATCTAATCAAGAGTTCATACTAAAATAACACCAAAGCAAATTCATATTCATAATACTCAATCCACACAAAGAACTACAGAGAGACCCCAGAGTTTCTATCGGAGAAAAGATAATAAAAACGTGCATCAACCCCTATGCATAGACTACCCCAATGTCACCTCGGGAATCCGCGAGTTGAGTGCCAAAACATATATCAAGTGAATCAATACGATACCCCATTGTCACCTCAAGTATACGTACCGCAAGACATACATCATGTGTTCTCATATCTGAGTATTCAATCCGACAAGACAAAACTTCAAAGGGTAAAGATTCAATTCATCACAACAAGAGTATAGAGGGGAGAAACATCATATGATCCATCTATATTAACAAAGCCCATGATATAGATCACGAGAGAGAGAGAGAGAGAGAGAGAGATTAAACACATAGCTACTGGTACAAACCCTCAGCCCCGAGGATGGACTACTCCCTCCTCACCATGGTGGCCGTCGGGATGATGAAGATGGCCACCGATGATGATCCCCCCCTCAGGTAGGGTGCCGGAATGGGTCTAGATTGGTTTTCGGTGGCTATAGAGCCTTGCGGCGGCGGAACTTCTAATCTAGGTTAACCCCGAAGGGTTTTGGAATATTTGGGAATTTATAGTGCAAAGATGGGGTGCGGGAGGCCACCGAGCTGGGCACAACCCACCTGGGCGCGCCCTAGTGGGTTGTGCCCCCATTGGGGCACCCCCCAGCTGCTGCTCTAGCCCATCTTGGGTGTTCTGGTCCATAAAAATTCTCCAAAAAGTTTTGCGGTGTTTGGACTCCGTTTGATATTGATTTCCTGTAATGTAAAAAAACAAGCAAAAAACAGCAACTGGTACTGGGCACTGGGTCAATAAGTTAGTCCCAAAAAATGATATAAAGTTGCTATAAAATGATTGTAAAACATCCAGGAATGATAATATAACAGCATGAATAGTTCATAAATTATAGATACGTTGGAGACGTATCAGTGACAGATCCTAATCTCGATCTATGCCAACCAAACAAACACCTTCGGAGATACCTGTAGAGCATCTTTATAATCACCCAATTACGTTGTGACGTTTAATAGCACATAAGGTATTCCTCCGGTATCCGGGAGTTGCATAATCTCATAGTCGAAGGAATATGTATTTGACTTGAAGAAAGCAATAGCAATAAAACTAAACGATCAATATGCTTATCTAACAGATGGGTCTTGTCCATCACATCATTATCCTAATGATGTGCTCCCATTCATCAAATGACAACACATATCTATGGTTAGGAAACTTAACCATCTTTGATTAACGAGCTAGTCTAGTAGAGGCTTACTAGGGACACGGTGTTTTGTCTATGTATCCACACATGTATCAAGTTTTCGGTTAATACAATTCTAGCATGAATAATAAACATTTATCATGATATAAGGAAATATAAAATAAAAACTTTATTATTGCCTCTAGGGCATATTTCCTTCATTTCCTTCATAGGCTCACTGGTCGGTGAGGAGTTGGATGAGATTCATCATGTAATCTAGTTAGTTTTGTTAGGGCATGATCCCTAGTATCCACTATGTTCTGAGATTGATGTTGCTATGACTTTGCCATGCTTAATGCTTGTCACTTTGGGCCCGGGTGCCATGATTTCAGATCTGAACCGTTTATGTTATCACCATTATATCCATGTTCTAGATCCGATCTTGCAAGTTATAGTCACCTACTACGTGTTGTGATCCGGCAACCCTGGAGTGACAATAGTCGGGACCACTCCCGGTGATGACCGTAGTTTGAGGAGTTCATGTATTCACCGCGTGCTAATGCTTTGTTCCGGTTCTCTATTAAAAGGAGGACTTAATATCCCTTAGTTTCCAATTGGACCCCGCTGCCACGGGAGGGTAGGACAAAAGATGTCATGCAAGTTCTTTCCATAGGCACGTATGACTATTTACGAAATACATGCCTACATTATATTTACGAAGTGGAGCTAGTGTCGTATCGCCCTAGGTTATGACTATCACATCATGAATATCATCCAACAAATTACCGATCCATTGCCTACGAATTTCTCTTATATTGTTCTTGCTAAGTTACTAATGCTATCATTACTGTTGCACTTGCTACAAAATTACTGCTATCGCAGTTACTATTACCATTGCTGCTGCTACTACTATCAAAACTATCATACTACTTTGCTACTGATCACTTTGCTGCAGATAATTAATCTATGGGTTCAAAGAAAACAAACAAGAAAAATAAGAAAAGGCGAACACAAATATTTTTTTTATTTTTGCAAAAACGGTTTAGAAGTGTGGGAGATGAAAACAAGAGGCAAATGGCAAATAAAGTAATTGCAAGGACATGAGAGTTTGTGCATAGGAACCTTGAAAGGACATGCGGTGCCCCCATGTGTGGTTTTGGTAATTGATGACATTCTCTATGGACTAATGGTTGCATTGAGTTATATTTGAAGGATTTGTCCATAGGCATTTCTTGAAGTCCATGTGTTGGTTTCAAGGAGTTTATGTGTGGACCAAGGTGCTATTAAGGAATTATCCAAAGATTGGTCATGTGAGTGTTGTGCTTATTGCAAGCATGTCTTGAAGAAGAAGATTGTGTGATCATTCATGTTTACCTTCAAGACATCATCCAAACGAAGAGAGTTGGAAAGATTCAAGGTTGATCAAGACTAAGTCAAGAGTGAATCAAGTTGATCAACTCACAAAGCGTAAAAGATGTACCGAGAGGGATCAAGTGATCCCATGGTATGGTAAGCATTGTCCATTGCACTTTGTGTACTAACCCATGGTCTATGTGAGAGTTCTATGTGGGGTTAGGTACGTGTCCATGGGCTTGCGTCAAGAGGAAGATATCATACAACCCATGGAAAGGATGACATCAAGTGGCGATCGTAATCAAGGTTGTGTTGTGCAAGTTCAAGTGGAGCATCACGAAGAAATCATGCTTGTAGCTTGTCGTCCATTGTGGTGACAATGGACTTGTGAAGGTGTACCGAAGAGTGACTCACCCATAGTGGAGTTTGGGGGAGCAATCAACTAGCCTTCATCGAGCCAACGCAATCACTTGTGAAGGTGTACCGAAGAGTGACTCACCCATAGTGGAGTATGGGGGAGCAATCATCTAGTCTTCATCGAGCCAACGAAATCAAGAAAGGTGGTCCAACTTGAGGGAGTCAAGATCATCATCATCTAGCTCAAGTGGACCATGTGCAAGGAAAAGGTTTGCCCTTGATAGGTTTTCTATTTTATCAGTCTCATGGTGGTAGTTGGGAGACCGGGTTATAGGATCGTTTGCCGTACTATCAAGCGGGGCTCTCAAGTTGGTAGCTTGATCGTATCGTTAGTAGAGAGCTCAAACCATTGCATACTTGCATCATGTTTCTTGGTTCTTGTTTGGTTCACTTTGTGAGTCTTAGAGCTTGTGGTCATCTTGATGACAAGCTTGAGTTCATCAAAAACGGAGTTCGCATGCGTCTTCTATGATGTTTTCGGTGTTGGAGGTTTTACCGGTCTTATCCGAGGAAGGGTTCTCACCATTTTCTTATGGGCCTTTTCTCATTTTCTTATTATTGATATTTGTTTCAAGATTGTGTTAGCCCATGTCGTTAGCTTTCCAACAAACTTGGTTTCGTCGAATTCGGAGTCCGTTTGCAGAACTTGTGATAGTTTTGGTGTTCTGAAAAGGCTGCAGCGGTACTACCGCGGACAGGAGCGGATGTAATTTTTTACTACCGCTCTTGGGAGCGGTACTACTGCTTGGAGCGGTACTACCGCAGCTACTTCCGCTCCGGACCAAAAACTCGTCACAAGTCCAGCGGTGGTAGGCACGGATGTAGTTTTTTAGTACCGCTAGCAAGCAGTAGTACCGCGACCCTTAGCGGCAGTACTGCTACCCCTAGCGGTAGTACCGTGAGGACGAGCGGTAGTACCGCTCTGTGCGGGCTGTGAGCATAACGGTTGGATTTTTTCCCCATCTATAAAAGGGGGTCTTCTTCCCCAATGAACCTCATCCTTTGAGCTCGTGTTCTTCCCCCATTGTTGACCTTCTTCGAGCTTGCTAACTCTCAATCCCCCCAATGATTCTTGCTAGTTCTTGAGGAAAAGAGAGAGGAGATCTAGATCCACGTTTCCACCTATCACTTTCTCCTCTAAGTGAGGGGAACCCCTTGGATCTAGATCTTGGAGTTCTTGGTGTTCTCCTTCTTGTTATTCCTCTCATTTTCCTCCCTAGCATTAGTTGCTTCGGTGGGATTTGAGAGAGAAGGACTTGGGCACTCCGTGCGCACTTGCCATTGCATTTGGTGCATCGGTGATACGTGGAAGTTACAAGTTGAGAAGATTATTACTCTTGGGTGCTTGGTACCCTTGAGCTTGTTCCTCTTGGGTGCTTGGGCGCCCTAGACGGTTGGTGGTGTTCGGAGCTCAATCATTGTGGTGTAAAGCTCCGGGCAAGCGTCGGGGTCTCCAATTTGGTTGTGGAGATCGCCCCGAGCAATTTGACGGGTACCGGTGACCGCCCCCAAGGTTTGCCAAAGTGTAAGGGTTCGGTGACCGCCCTCAAGGGTTGCCATTTGTACGGGTTCGGTGACTGCCCTCAAGGGTCCCTTAGTGGAATCACGACATCTTGCATTGTGCGAGGGCGTGAGGAGATTATGGTGGCCCTAGTGGCTTCTTGGGGAGCATTGTGCCTCCACACCGCTCCAAACGGAGATTAGCATCCGCAAGGGTGTGAACTTCGGGATACATCGTCGTCTCAGCGTGCCTCGATTATCTCTTACCCGAGCCCTTTACTTATGCACTTTACTTTGTGATAGCCATATTGTTTCTTGTCATATATCTTGCTATCACATAGTTGTTTATCCTGCTTAGCATAAGTTGTTGGTGCACATAGGTGAGCCTAGCCGTTTTAGGTTTTGTGCTTGACAAATTAACCGCTAGGTTTATTCCGCATTTGTTCAAGCCTAAACCGTAATTATTTTAAAACGCCTATTCACCCCCACCCCCTCTAGGCGACATCCACGATCTTTCAATTGGTGCCAGAGCCTCGTCTCTCTGTGTTAGGCTTAACCGCCTAGAGAGTAAAGATGTCGACTAGGGGATTAGGATTCTCTAACACTCTTAGTTTCGATGGCACAAATTTTGATGTTTTGGTAATTCGAATGCTTAATCTCTTTAGGGTCATGGACCCAAATTTAGAGCGAATTGTAGATATGGGGTTTTCTCCTCCAAAAGATCCCCAAAGATTATCTTTAGAGGATGAGAAAAACTCTTATCTCAATGGTCAAGCTTCTAATGTGCTTTTCGATGCTTTGATCAATGTAGTTATATTTCAACTCATGTCGTTCTGGGATGCTCATGAGTTGTGGACAAAGCTTCAAGATAAATATGGTGTGTCCAAGATTTGTGGGGATGATTGTTCTCCCTCCACCTCAGGCCGTGTTGCCTTCTCAACTTCTTCTACTTCACCTACATGTGGTTTGCCACAAGGTAATGACATGGTGAGTAGTGGTGTTCATTGCAATGCTGATAGTGGGCTCATTGTTGATAATCCTTCATCACTTTCTTATTGCAATGCTTCATCTTTGGACTTAAGCACTTCGAGCACTCCAAATGTTTCACATGCTTGTGTTGATAGTCCTTGCATATCATGTAGAATTTGCTTGACTAAATCTCATGATGATATGCTTGCTATATCTTATTGCCATGATGAAAATGCATGTATTTCCTCGAGTTGTTGTGCTAACAATGTAGAGGAAACCCAACACTCCATGGAACAAGATGTGGTCTTGGATGGTGCTTCAAGGGATCCTAAGCCATCATCTATTGCATTTTGCCTTATGGCCAAGGCTTCAAAGGTATCTCCCACTTTGAATCCCAATATATCTTGTGATGATATTGATGATGGCAAGAGTGATGATGATGTTGATTATGATGAAGAGAATGATGATGTTGCCTCCTTAAAATTAAGGGGGAAATGATTTTTAAAGCTCTTCTTAAGAATAAAATTGCTCGTTCCAACTTCATGGAAATCATGTCTATTGCTATTGAGGGCAAGAAATATATTGATGAGTTGGAATCTCGTCTTGAGGAGCATGAGGTCACCATTGATAAAATGGAAGGTCATGAGCATGATTACGCTAATGAGATTGCGGACCTCTCTCAAGCTCTTAAACTTGAACAAACCACCAAGGAATCTCTTGAGCAGACTTTTGCTCTAGAATTATCTAGAGTGAGGGAATCTCGTGAGAGAGCTCTTGTGGTGGCCAATGATTTTGAAACTAAAAATGCTAAGCTTGAAGTTGCTCATGCTAGACTCCTTGAGGATTTTGAGCACCTCGAAAATGGCTCAAGGGTCATTAAGGGTGAGCTCATCAAACTCACTGAGTTTCATGCTCAACTTGAAGCTTCTTATTTAAAAGAGCTTTCCAAGTTGTCCTCTCGTCTTGTTGTTAATGATGATGCTTGTGCTACTAACTCTATTACTTGTGAAGCATCCATTTTTAAGGAGAATGTTGAGCTACGGGCTCAACTTGAGTTGCTATCTAGCAATTACGAGAAACGGGAAGAAAGTCATGAAAAGCTCTCAAGCTCTCATGATGATCTTCTAGTATCCCATAATGTGCTAAAGATAGCTCATGAGGCCATGATTGCTAAGGTAACATCTAGTGAGCCTCATGTGGATACTAGCTGTCGGGGAAACTGATCCACGTACACCTATGGGACCGGTGGACCGAGCCCCTTTCGGTTCGGCGGGGGGCGGAGATCGCATGAAGAGCGGATTCGAGGCGAAGCACACGAGCAGTTTACCCAGCTTCGGAGCTCTCCGGAGAGATAACACTCCTACTGCTGCATGTCTGAGTGTATTGAGTTCTTGCTCGGGAGCGCTGAGTGCTACAGTACACACTAGCTGCTAACGAGACCGAGCGTGAGTGTTTTTTGCTTGAACCCCCCTACGCTATGCATGGGCCTCCTTTTATATGCTAAAGGGTCTCCGACAGGTGGCAACGTAGACAAGGGTAAAATGGAAAAGGAATTGCGGTTGGTACAACTACCTATACAAAGTATCATACCTAACCCCGACGGCAGGGGACAAAGGCATTAAATGCCCGCTCACGCCGCCCAAATAGTGCGTAAAGGGACCGTCAGGACGCCACCGCTGCCATGATGGCCATCTTGTCGCGTGCTGCCACCACAAGACCGCTGGCCGCAAGACAGCCTTCTTGCCACGCCGCTACCGAAAGGTCCTGTATGCGACACGCTGGTGGATGTGCCGGAGCGCGGTACAGAGTGGTAGTTTGCCGCGGTCGTTGTCTTGTCGCGTCCGAAGCTTGTCGCCACGGGCCTCGCCGGACGCGTGGCGCGTCGCGGCAAGTTCCTTGAGATGCCTTGGTTGGCCTTCCGGCAAGCTCCTCTTGCCGGGCCTTGTCTCCTTGGCTTGAATACTTTGTTCTTGAATGGCTCCAAAGGAACCACGGAGGACCTTGGCGGTCACCCGCAAGCCTTGCCGTGGTGTCTGCAATCGCCTGCACAAGTTCGGGATACTAGGGTACCCTACTCTAGTACACCGACAGAGCCCCGGCCTGGGCCACACACGGTGCCGAAGCGCTGTTGGGCCAGGCCCAAAACAGGCACGGGCACGCCGCTGCCTGGGTTACGCCAGATTTCACTTTGTATCCACCGCACCTCCTCGAACGGCACGCGCCGAATGCGGCGTCGTGGGAGAGATCGTGGGTGGTTTCTTTATTCGAAAGACGGAACGCCCCGCCTCCCTCTTTATAAGCAGGGGAAACAGGGCAGTTCGCCCATCTCGCTGGTTGCTATTCCAATCTCAAAACCTCCGCCGCTGCCCCTTCTTCCCAAAGCTGAAAGAGAGCAGCGCCCGCTTCATCGCCACCGGCACCACCAACGCCGCCGATCTTCTCACCACCTCCGCCATGGTTCAAAGCCGGAAGGTTGTGAAGTCGGCCGAGGCGCAGCTTCTCATGGCGCTGCGAAGGAGCGGCAACCTTCCCCCTCAGCTCACCGCTGGCGATCTAAGGGAGTATTACTACCTCTTCGGTCGACGGAGACGCGAGCGCATCCGCGACGAAGGTACTCCCAGCTGCCGCTGAACTGGCTCCAATGGATATCCTTCTTCGCGTTGTTCTTCTCGCGGGCTCGCCCGCTTTCTCTAAGTTTTTCTGTGACATTATGAACACCTACGGGTTCCGCCCCATGACTTCACCCCAATGCCATTTCGACCATGGCAGTTTTCGCACATCTCGCGAAAACTTTGTCGGAGTCTATCCAAATGTAGCTCTTTGCGCCACTTCTTTATGCCCCGAGTTGAGAGAGGAGAGCCTTTATCCGCGGAATCGCTGGATCTCGAGAACTGGCAAGAAGGAAGCTTATCCGAGGGAGAGCTCCGCAGCAAGTGGGATGAGTGGAGAGCAGATCGGTGCTGGATTGTCGAGGAGAACCCGCAGCCATTTACCGCCCAGCGCCAAGCCCCAGAGTGCGCAGCAACGATTGAGCCACGTGGCCCCGGAAGACGATGGGCTGAAGATTGCCGCCACCCGATCCTACGCCTCGCTTGCCGGGCTCACCGAGGCGCCGTTGGCGCAGACTTTCTTCGCCGCCGACGCTTCGCAGGAGAGGAGGAGACCCGCCGGGAGTTCCGTAACGCGGCGGATATCATGAGGCTGCGCCGGCCTCAACTTCAACTTCACTGCCTCGAACTGGACGCGATGCTCTTGGAACTGTTCACACGATCCTGAACATCCCGGCGTTCAGGTTGCCGAGGGGTGTCGCTCGCAGCAACAACTCTCGCCGACCGCATCCGCGGTAATGATGCCGCTGTGCAATTCGCATGGAATTGTCCCAACTTGAAAGAGCCTGCAGACGACGCGTGCGGGAGTTCTTTGACGGCTTGGTAGAAATGCCGGTCCGCCCGACGAACGTAAGAGCCTTACTCGCGACACCACCGGCGCGGAGATGCAGCGACGCCACTAGGCTGGAAGAGGCGGCGCAGCACTGCCGCTGGGCGAAGTTTGGATTCACCGTGGAGGAGGCAGAGGCAGCAGAGGCGGCAAGCCTTGCCGAGCGAGAGGAGCTTGCCGGCGAGGAAGAGCTTGTCGAGCCTCGGCTGGGTCGAGCGAGCCCGCCGAGGGCGCGAGCGACTCGCTGAAGATCGACTCCTCCTCTTTCTCACCTTCGACAGCTTGCCGCAAGCGGAGCCCCAGCTCCACCAAGAAGGCGCTCCACAAGGCGGAGACGAGCGGGCGGCAGACGGATCAACAGCCGCCACACACATGACGCGCTTCCACCGTGGCAAGCATCAAGTTGCCATGGACGCCGCTGCGGTAATCGGAGCGGGCCCTCCTGACCACCGCTTCGCTCCCGCCAAGCGGCCAAGGAACCTACCTCCGCCTTTGTCGCTACCAAGGTGGGCGGACTTCACCTCTCCGCCAGCTCCGACGAGGAAGAGGAAGAGTAAGATTCTTTGCTGTACTTGTAGTTCTTCAATTCTTGCTGTTTTGTCTTGTATCTGATTTGCTTTACTCCGAACCCATTCCTTTTCGTGACCTCGCCCGAGAGCGACGAAGAGAGCCAAGGTCCCGTGATTGTCATCGAGGACGAACCCACCGCGACAGCAGGGGTGTGTCCGAGACCACCTTGCCGGACCCGCAACTATTCTCAGCAGCCCCTCAGCAAGCGCCCCCCCGCCGTAAGTGTATGGTTTACTTCCTGCTGTTAGGCGCGCATGGGTGCTCTTTCTTTGCCGACATCCGACTATTGGTTTATGAGGAGCAGAGCAGTCTCACCAGAGTGCCCTAAGCCGCTCCCGACATGCCATCTGCTTCGACTACACCGCCAAGGAGGATTCCCAGCAAGGAGAATTCTCCGGCAAGGGACAAGCTCCGCAAGGGACAGTTCTCCGGCAAGGACAGCACCAATGACTTCGGTGGCGGAGACCATGACTGAGATCCTAGTACAGTAATCCTCTTGCTTGAAAACTTCCCTTGGGTTCTTCTTCTTCTGATTTTCTTTTGAATATTCGCTGACTTTTCTTCCTTTTCCGGTCGTCCGTCCATCTGCCAAAGAGCCGATGGAAACCGAGGTCGCCGGCGAGGAGGACGCTACAAGGCAATACCGACGACGCCATTGTCATCAAGAAGAAGCCGGCGCTGATGATCCCGCCGGCGGAGAGGTCGCCAAAGCTGCCGCCACGAGAGCCGGCGAGGGTCCGGCGATCGACCGACGGCCCGAGGCCGCAGGAGCGCCAGCGCTATGCCGACCGCCGATCCCTCCGCCCTGCTGCAGCGTCCAGTTCAAGAGCCCCAGCCCGCGCCTATTTGAAGGCCGGCGATGGCGTTTCATCAAGCTCCCCGGGCGCCGAGCCTGTGGCGCCGATCGAAGGAGAAACCTTTGATGAAGAGTTGCTCGCCTCGCTGGCCGACGCTGGTCGACGCTACGGACAGCAGCAGCAAGCGAGCTCGAGGAGGAGCAGCTGCGCGAAGCTGTTGTCGCTCTACCGCGCCTAACAGGCCAAGCTGGTATCCCGAGAAGCGCTTGTCGCGGGCGGAGTGGACATCGAGAAGCGCGCTGAGGAGCTCCGGCCTCAACCAGAAGCTCTCCGTCCCCGGCAGAGGAGCGGGAGCAACTCGCCGAGGAGCGTAAAGCCTTCCTCCTTGAGAAGGCTGAAGTTGAAGAGCAACAGCCGCTTGCTGCCGAGAAGCCGTCTGCGCAGAAGGCGAAGTTGGCGCAGCGAAGGTTAACCTTGACAGCCACGAGGAGGAGCTTGCCGCGCGCGAGCAAACATTCGGCGGGGCTCTCAAGGAAGCAGAGGATGCTGCCACAGCTGCCAAGGCCGCCAAGAAGGAGCTGGAGACGAAGGTGGCGCAGCTGGAGGCTGATCTCAAGGTGAGCGGCGAGGAGCTTGCTGCGCTCAAGCGTGAGCGCGAGAAGGACGCCTACACCCTTGGCGAGCTGCAGGGTCGTCTCGCCGAGAGGAGCAAGGAGCTTAGCGCCGCCAAGGACTCCAACGCAGATCTTGAGTTGAAGCTGACTACTTTGACCGAGACGCTGAACGGCGCCAGGGAGCAGGAGGTGGCCTTGAAGGAGAAGATCAAGGCCGACGAGGCGCTGCTGGCAAGTGCTGCTGCCGCCCAGAACGCTTTTAGGGAGAATGTGGAGCACTGGACCAAGGGTCTCGTGGATGTTGCCGCAGCCATCGACAGGGAGCTGGCGCAGCTAGGGATGGAGGATCTCGGGTATTCCTCCGATGAGCACCTCCAACCCAGCGCCAAGCTCAGCTTGTTCTTCAAAGGCGTGGCGACGGCCCTCCAGCGACTCCGGGAGAAGATTCCAAAGCAGCTGGTCGACGAGTCGCGCCAGATCTGCGCTGGAGCTCTTCAAAGGTGTCGGTGAAGGTGGCCTTCGCAACCCAGCCTCAACCTCACCAACGCCCTCGGGACCTTGCCGCGGATGCTGATCTCGAAGCGCTCAAGACCCTTGTCGCACCCATTGTGGACAAGGTGAGCGGGATCAAAAGGGTTGAGGGCGATCGCGTGGATTAGGCCGCCTGCTTTTCTTTTTTCTTGTCGCTGCTGGTCATGTTATGAGAACAATCTATTAGAGCTGCGACAAGCTATCTTGTAATATGACTCTATTTCGGGTAGCGATTGCTATGTTATTTCCTTTACTTGATTCCTTCCTTTGTATGTTTTTGCCCTACGCTTTTAGGGAACTTGTCGGCGCAGCACCTTAGTCATGAAGCGCTGAGTGCGGACGTCAAGAGCCTGGGGCGATGCCGCCACCGACAAGAAACCTTGTCGCAACTAGTCGCAGCTCACTTAAGTTGTTGAGCGGACTCGAAACAAAGTAAGGGCGCAACTAGCTACGAGTTGGTTCCTCCGCGCACAGGTTTTCCATACAAAGCACGGTCGTTCAAGGAAGATAACTTAAAAAATTTAAAACTGATTGCTCAAACTTTAGCAACTTAGCTTTTCTGTCGTTTGCTTCCCGGTAAGGCGAAAACTTCCTCGAGCGACGCTTGGTCCAGACCATTATCTTCTCCTTTCCCCCCGGCAAACTTGTGGGCGAGGGAACCTTCCTTTCTTTGAGAAAGAGAAAGAAGAGAAAATAAAGATATGGAGCCTTATGGCTCGTTATTTATTACCGGGGGTAGGCGCGGCACAAAGTGTCAGATAACGCATGCAAAAAAAAAGAAGAAGTAGAAAGCATGAAATTGACAATATGTGCGGAGCACATGAGCTTTACTTATGCACAGGGTCTGCGCCCGGCTTCGTACAAAGGATTACATGCAACATCGACAAGACTTGTACAAAAGGTGGTTGCTGGAACAGGTTCCGGCAACCGCGCCCTACGGGTAAAACTTACGAAGATGCTCAATGTTCCAGGAGTTGCTCACCGGAATGCCATCTTTGGTCTCAAGGTGGACAGCGCCAGGCCTAGTGACTCGTTTCACCCGGTAAGGGCCTTCCCACTTCGGCGTCAACTTGTTGGAATTCTTGGCGGACTGAACGCGCCGAAGAACAAGGTCGCCTTCCTCGAGACTTCTGGCATTAACTTTGCGGCTATGGTAGCGGCGCAAAGCTTGCTGGTATCGAGCAGCTCGTACATCGGCCTGAAGACGGTTCCCCTCAAGGAGCAGCGCGTCATCTTGTCGCAACTGCTCTTGCTCAAGCTCATCATAAGCGAGCACTCGAGGTGACCCGTATACGAGTTCCGTGGGGAGAACTGCCTCTGCTCCATAGACTAGAGCGAAAGGTGTCCGGCCAGTGGCTCGATTTGGCGTCGTCCTGATCGACCAAAGAACCACCGGCAGCTCCTCAATCCAGTTCTTTCCGCACTTGTGCAGCCTGTCGAAAGTCCTGGTCTTGAGCCCGCAGCACTTCAGATTCGCCTCTCCGCTTGACCGCACTTCTCGGATGAGCAGCGAAGCGAAGCAGACCTTGGCGCCAAGATCTTGGACGATCGCATGAAGGCGCGGCTCGTGGACTGCGTGCCGTTGTCGGTGATGATCCTGTTAGGGATCCCAAACGGCAAACAATCAACTCAAGAACTTGATCGCCGACGTGCTGTCACCTTCCTCATCGCTTCCACTTCGCCACTTTGTGAACTTGTCGATCGCAACGCATAAGTACTCAAAGCCCCGACAGCTCGGGAAAGGGGCCGAGGATGTCGAGCCCCTGCATCAAAATGGCCAGGATAAAGGGATCGCCCGAGAGCTTGAGCTGGCTGGTGTATCTGCTGAATGGAACCGCACGCTTCACACTTGGTTACTTGTGCGCTTGCATCCGGAGGGCTGTCGGCCAAAAGAAACCTTGCCGAACGCTTGCCGGCAAGTGTTTTTCGCCAATGTGGTGACCACATATGCCTCCATGTATCTCTCGCCAACATCTTTTGTCCGTCTTCCCGTGAATACACTTCAATTTCACACCGCTGAGTCTTCTTCGCACATTGTGTTGTCGACAAACTGGTACATACTTGACTGCCGGGCTACTCTTTCCGCTTCTTCTTGCTCTTCGGAAGTTCTCCGTCTCAAGGAAATGGACAATCTGCTGTGCCCATGCCGGAGCTTGCGGCTCGACAACAAAGACTAAAGGCACATCTGCGCTGCGGGAACATCCGCTTCTACGGCGAGAACTCGCGGCTCAGCCGGAGCTTGACGCTCTCGCAAGCTTGCCGGAGCAAAACTTGTCGGGAGCGCTCGCTTCAACGGAACAAACCCTAGGGCTTGCCGGAGCAGATCGCTCCTCAAAGACCCTTGGTGTTGATCTTGAGGACCTTCTTGGCGGCGGCTTCGGGAGCTCTGCCGAAAATAGTCACTAGAAATCAACTTCCTCTTCTTGCTCTGTCCAGCTTGATGGCGTTACTGATGGTTGAGTCAGTTTGAGCACAAAGATCCCTGGTTCCATTGTGTAACTTAAGTCGGCGCGACTTCGACAAAGCCATCGGCAATGTCGCTCGAGCTCTTGGAACATGTTCCATCTCAGAGGCCGTCAAAGTGCTCTTCTAGCTTTCTCACTTCATCAACGTAAGCTTCCATCAACGGACTCGATAATTTTGTTTACTTGGCGGACGACAAGCGTGAGTCACCCCGATAATGAGCTTCTTGATCCCAAGGTCTGCTGCGATCTCGAGACCGCAAGCAAACCTTCATACTCTACGGTATTGTTCGTTGCTTGCTCCTTGGGAAAGTGCATCCGACTACGTGCTTGAGGTGCTCTCCGTGGTGCAACAAGTAGCACGCCAAGACCGGGCGCCTTACAGCGAGAAGGCACCATCAAAGTACATCAGCCACTCTTTGCTTGCTTCCTTGACGGGATGCTCGCTTCGAATTTCTTCATCTTGTGTTGGCGCCCATTCTTCTATGAACTCGCCAATGCTCGCTTTGGATAGTTGAAGTGCTCTCAAACTTGAGGCCAAAGCTTGATAGTTCCAAAGGCCCACCGACAATCCCGCTTGTTGCTTCGGATTTTGCAAGATCCTCTTCAGCGGAAAACGAGTGACGATCGTGATCTCATGTGCTTGGAAGTAATGGCGCAGCTTTCGAGGCCATGAGAAGGCCGAAAAGCAATTTCTACACACCGTAGTACCTTGACCTAGCCCCCGCAGAAGGGAACCGACAAAGTAAACCGGGCGCTGCACCATTCTTTTTCTCAGATCTCTTCACGCTACCGCAGAGATCCATCTTTGTCGGGACCAGAGCTTGCCGGTGAAGTCCCTTGCTTGTCGCTGGATGCATCTGCCGTGGTTGCTGGCTCATCATCCGCCTCCCTCTCCACTACTAACACAGCACTAACCACTTGATTGGTTGCCGCTACATATAGCAGCAACTTCTCTTGTGGCTTAGGTGCGACAAGTGTTGGAGTGGAGGACAGTATCTCTTTAAGTCCTGCAGTGCAGCCTCCGCTTCGAGTCCATTTCATTGACCTGCCTTTTCAATATTTTGAAAATGGCAGGGCGCTACCAGCAGACCTAGAGATAAACCTCTTTGAGCAGCTACGCAACCGCAAGTCTTCGTACATCCTTGACGCGCTTTTGGTGCTTCAATCTGCTCAATGGCCTTGATCTTGTCGGGATTGGCTTCAATTCCCGATGGGACACGAAGAATCCGAGAAGCTTGCCGGAGGGGAATCCAAACACACACTTCTCGGGTTAAGCTTGAGGTTGATCTTGCGCAGATTTGCAAAGGTTTCGCCTAAATCTTGAATCGAGTCGCCTTGTCCTTGCTCTTGACCACTATGTCATCCATGTAGGCTTCCACATTTCTGTGTATTTGCGGCTCAAAAGCGTCATGGACTACCCTTGTAAATGTTGAACCAGCATTCTTTAAACCGAAAGGCATCCGTACGAAACAGTATGTGCCACATGGGGTGATGAATGCGGTCTTCTCCTCATCCTCTTTTGCCATGAAGATCTGATGGTATCCTGAGTATGCGTCAAGAAATGAAAGCAAGTCACATCCAGCCGTGGAGTCAACAATCTGGTCGATGCGTGGCAAGGAAAATGGGTCTTTGGGACAAGCTTTATTGACATCGGTAAAGTCGATACAAAGCCTCCATTTCCCGTTTGCCTTGCGCACGACTACAGGGTTGGCCTGCTGCTTCCAATTTCTTGATTTCTTCTGCGATGAATTCTGGCGCCCACCGCTCGCTTCGACTTTCGCTTGACGGGCCGCACATGAGGACAGACGGCAAGATGGTGCTCGATTACTTTCCTGGGAACACCGGGGATGTTAGACGGTTGCCACGCAAATACGTCGACGTTCGCCCGCAGGAAAGCAACGAGCGCGCCTTCCTATTTAGGGTCGAGAGTGGCACTGATGGTAAAGGTACCACCAGTGCCATCCTCCTTGGCGGACACCTTCTTGGTCTCTGGTGGAGCTGCCATTGTCTTCTTACACTTGCCGGTGGAGCTCGAAGGTGCGTCCTCGACGGTAGCGCAGCACTCCGAAGAGGTGCGCTTGCCGGAGTGGGCATCAGAACTCTTGCCGGACTTGGTCTTCTTCTTCGCCCCGGGAGCTTCAACGGCAAGTGACTTGCGATCTGTTGCGGCTGCTGCTTCCCGGTAGATCTTGTCGGCGCAGATAAGAGCATCCTTCTTGTCGCCAGGGACAGAGATGACACTTATCGGGCCTGGCATCTTCAAATGTTGTATGCATAGTGAGAGGCTGCCATAAATTTGGTGAGTGTTGGACGGCCGAGTATCCCATTGTAAGGCAATGGAAAGTCAAGAACGCCAAAAGTGACCTCTCATCCCTGAAGTTCAACTCGCGCCAAATGTCACCGCAACATGATCTTTCCTTCGCTTGCTCCTTCCCGGATTGATTCTTGAATGTGCCGGTCTCTTCGAGCTCGCCATCGTGGATCCGGAGTTTCGGATTACCAAGGAGGAGATCAGGTTCAAGCCGCCCCGCCGTCCAACTAGCATCTTAGTGACCTTGAGGTTGCGGATAGTTGGTGAAACCAACATCGGCAAGCACCCGACTGCAGTTATGCGATCAGGGTGGTCCTCAATATCAAAGATGATAGGCGTGCTGGACCATTTCAAAGGCTTGCGTGACTCGATGGGTGGTTCTGCCGCATTGACTTCCCGCACTCCACCGCTTGAGCTGGTGGTGTGAAGTATGCGAGAAGCACCGCCACAACGCACGTGACCTCTGTGGCTTTCTCGAACTCCTGCTCATCGGTCTCGCCATCATCCATATCTTCATCGCTGCCGTTATCCTCATCCTTGTCGCGCCGCGGGAGGTCTGTCTCCTTGCCGCTGCTTGGCCTTGCCGCGGCGCCCTCCTCGGCCGGGCGCTTTCTTGCCGGCTCCTCCAAAGACCTTCTTGGGCCTTCTCCTTGTCGCATCGTCAGATTCAGCCTTTTGTTGCTCGACAAGCTGCTCGACCTTCTTGCAGCTCTGGAGGTCATGGCCCTTGGTGCGGTGGATCTTGCAAGATCGCTTGTTGGTGCCGCCCTGCTTGTCGGCGACCGCCACACCGATAGTTGGTGCTCGCGGCAATCTCCTCGCCGAGCTACCAGCTTTGGCTTTCTTGGCGCCACCTCCATTGCCGGACTGCTCAACGACTAGCACATCTTTGCCTTTCTTCTTCCTGTTGTTCCGCCACGGTTTTTCTTTGCCGGGCGGCCTCCTCACTATCGATCCTCCTTCTTCAGATTCTCTCCGGGAGTTTCTCCTTCCTCAAAGACGTGCACACTTGTCGGCCAGGCATATAGCTCATCGACGCCTCTCGATCTTGCACATCGCCATCTCCTCCCGCATCCTGCGGTTTCGCGACGCTCGATGGAACACGCTGATTACCGCGCGGTGGACATCCGGATGTTGTGTTGTACGCGCTGAATCTCTCGAATGTACTTGCGCAGGGCTCTCCTTCCTTCGGGCAAGCGATGAAGGTCGCTCTCTTGGCCATGAGGCTTGTGGTCACCAGAAGGCGCCGACAAACTGATGGCACAGGTCTGCCCAGAGGATATGGAGTTGTCCGCAAGTGCATGAGCCAGATCGACATTGGGCTTGAGCACCAGCGGAAGTAGTTGGCCAGATCTTGTCATCCCGCCCCAAAGAGCTTGCACCGCAATGGTGTAGATGCCGAGGAACTCCGACGGATGCGACTTGCCGCCGTATTTCTCTCGCACGCCTGGCTTGAAAATCTTCGTCTTTGGGCCATCGGACTTGCCACAACTCACGAGTGAATGCAGGGCAACCTACCGCGCACGGCAAGTCGCTCGTTCCCCGGTGCATGCATGTCGACAGAGGGCCCAGCGCGCTGGTCCGATTGACGCCGCTTTCTTCGCGCGCCGATGCGAAGTTCGAGCGCCTTCTTGCTTGTCGTCCGTGAAGAACTTGGCGCTGATCGCGACGAGCTCATGGATCTGATGAGGCGGTGGAGTCACCGCCGAGGTGGATCCGGCGAGTTGGCGATCTTGGCCTTCGGGTGGAGAGTGCATGGTGGTTGCACCCCACCGTTTCGCCGCCATCGCTCGTGCTCGGTAGTCCTGCCGCGGCAGCGATGTACTCGCTGTCAGCGGAGTGTCGCCGCTGGCGGCCGATGAGACTCAATGGTGGCCTCCATTCATCGATCTTGTTCCGCCGTTGAGGGTAATCCAGAGCGCTTGAGCTTGCGCCAATGCTTCGCTGGAGTGGCGGGCGGTAGTGGCGAACGGCGCGAGGAGCGGATATGCTCGACTTCTAACTATGTTAGAAGGAGCAGATCTGTCCCAGCGACCGTGCCTCGCTTCGTGCCAAAGATGTTGGCGTGCATGCTGGTCTTGAGCACCTCGAATCCACCAGCTCGATCTTGGTCCAACGAACGATGGCATTGTGAATACCATGACGCTGTCGGTCCCGCGCTCCCGAGATGGGCGCGTGCATGTACGGACGCCGAGGTCTGTGCAGCCTTGTCCTTGACCTGGCAGCACCGTGGCCCCTCATCGATGCCCGTTCTTCCGCTGGCGTTTACCCCACCACCCGCTTGCTCCGTGGTGGTGGGTTCGACGTGGACGGAACAGCTGCCGCGAAGCCTTCTTCTTCGGTGGCATGTCGATGAAGAAGACGAAGATCTAGCTCGTGTGAACGCCGGATCAGGTTCACACAACCTCGACGCCTTACCGGGCGCGCCAAAGATGTCGGGAAACTGATCCACGACACCTATGGGACCGGCGGACCGAGCCCTTTCGTTCGGCGGAGGGCGGAGATCGCACGAAGAGCGGATCGAGGCGGCACACGAAGCAGTTTACCCAGCTTCGAGCTCTCCGAGACATAACACTCCTACCGCTGCATGTCCGAGTGTATTGAGTTCTTGCTCGGGCGCTGAGTGCTACAAAGACACACTAGCTGCTAACGAGACCGAGCGTGAGTGTTTTTTTTGCCTTGAACCCCCCTCGCTATGCATGGGCCTCCTTTTATATGCTAAAGGGTCTCCGGCAGGTGGCAACGAGACAAGGGTAAAATGGAAAAGGAATTGCGGTTGGTACAACTACCTATACAAAGTATCATACCTAACCCTGACGGCAGGGGACAAAGGCATTAAATGCCCATCTATGTCGCCCAAATAGTGCAGAAAGGGACCGTCAGGGACGCCACCACTTGCCACGATGGCCATCTTGTCATTGCTGCCACACCTCAAGACCACCGGGTCAAGACAGCCTCTTGCCACGCTGCGGCTCGGAAAGGTCCCGGCGACACGCTGGTGGATGTGCCGGAGCGCTGGTACAGAGTGGTAGTTTGCGCGCAAGCGCCTTACCGCGGTCGTTGTCTTGTCGCGTCCGAAGCTTGTCGCCATCGGCCTCGCCGGACGCTGCGTGGCGCGTCGCGGCAAGTTCCTTGAGATGCCTTGGTTGGCCTTCCGGCAAGCTCCTCTTGCAGGGCCTTGTCTCCTTGGCTTGAATACTTTGTTCTTGAATGGCTCCAAAGGAACCACGGAGGACCTTATGGTCACCCGCAAGCCTTGCCGTGGTGTCAGAATCGCCCGGCACAAGTTCGGGATACTAGGGTACCCCTACTCTAGTACACCGACACTAGCACTACTTCTAGTCAAAATGTTATGTTGCCATGTGCTAGTCCTTGTAATTCATCTACTCACAATGTTGGTACATCTTGTGATGAATTACTTTCCTTGCCTTGTTTCTCTAACAATGATGCTTATACTTCCTCTAGTACTTGTGTTGATACTAACCATGTAGAGGAAATCAAAGAGCTCAAGGCCCAAGTCACTTACTAGAAGATTGACTTGCAAAAGTGTCATGAAGGGAAGTCCACACTCAACAATATCTTGAGTGTGCAAAAATCCCCCAATGACAAAGGTGGACTTGGATTCAACTCCAATAAGAAGAAAAAGTCCAAGAGTAACAAGAAGAAGGGCCAAAAACAAGTCAAGAATTCGGCCAAGATTGTTTGCTTCAAGTGTAAAATTGAAGGGAATCATGTTATATCTTGCCCTTTGAATAAGAAGGCCATTAGTGACAAGCAACAAGGGAAGCGGCCACAAGTTCACTCTCATGCTCAACCTCAAGTTGAAGAAAGGCCTCTTCCCAAGAAAACTCAAGATAATGCTTCTCAAGTTGAGAAATCAAGTGAGAAGAAAGTGATGAGTAGACATTGCTACCTATGTCGTGAGAAAGGTCACCTTGCGTCCTCATGCACTAGTGGTAACTTATTCAACCCAATTATTATTGATGATATCTATTGTCTTGGGAAGGATAAGGTTGGCAATGTGTTTGCCAAGTTTCTTGGTACTCAAAGTGGTTTCAAGCAAAGAACCATTTGGGTTGCCAAGCCTATTGTGACTAACCTCTTAGGACCCAACTTGGTTGGGGACCAACTTGCTCAAACTTGATCAATAGGTGTTGTTGGAGGGCATTGGAGACTTGGCTACATTATGAAGATTTAAGGGGACTTCATCATTCTTATTGTCTCGAGCCAAGTCAATTGGGTTATCAAGTTTCTATACTAGATCCAATGTGCCTCCTTCCGGTAACTTGTACTTAAATTGTTTACATTGAAAGTTACTTGCCCCTTTGCACGTTTTGATTTTGTTCCTTGCATGAGGTTGTATATGTTGTGCCTCCAATTTGCTTATCTTGAGTAATCAAGTATGTGTGTGTTGGTTTGCACATCATGTACGTGTGTGTATTGCGTTGAGCCTTTGCGCATATTGTTTGTATGTTAGTTGGCTCTTGTGAGAGATTAATGGAACATCCCATTTTGGGGGAGTGATGTGCTTTGTGCACCTCACAGTCCCATAAATGTGTGTACATGAGGAATAACACCTAGTATTGATATTTGCAAGCTTATCTAGTCACTATGTGGTATGTCTTCTCATGAGAAATTCAAATTCTAAATAGTCCATTAATTATCTCTTGTTGGATCATCTTATTGTCTCTTGTTAAGTTTTCCTTAGTTGGTATCACATTATGGGGGAGTAATATGCTATGTGCATATTACAAGCCTAGAAAATGTTTACATTTGAGATATTATCACAAAGCACCTCTTCCCATGGCAAGAAAAATCAATCTAGTTGGCCAAACCAAACCAAAGTTTTGGAGAAGAAATACGAGGCTATTAAAATCATGCATAATAGAGTTCAACAAAGACCCAAATTATATTCATGGATAGAACTGATCATAAACTCACAATTCATCGGATCCCAACAAACACACTGCAAAAAGTCATAGATCTCCAAGAACATCAAGGAGAACATTGTATTGAAGATCAAAAAGAGTGAAGAAGCAATCTAGCTACTGCCTACGGACCCGTAGGTCTGTGGTGATACTCACGCATCATCGGAGGGGCAAGGGCGATGATGAAGAACCCCTCTGTGATCGTTGACCCCTCCGTCAGAGTGCCGGAGAAGGCCTCTAGATTGGATCTCGTGGTTCTGGAACTTCGATGGCTGGAATTTTGTTTCGACGACTCCCCTAGGGTTTCTGGAATATTAGAGTATTTATAGAGCTGAGAGGCGGTGGAGGGGGTGCCTGTGGGCCCCACTACTCACCAGGGCGCGCCCTGGTGCCTAGTGGGATCCACGGGTCCCCTCTAGTGCACACCTTGGGCCTCATGGGTGTCTTCTGGGCAGAAACAAATCTCCAAAAGTTTCGCTGCATTTGGACTTTGTGTGATATGGATATTCTGCAAAGTAAAAACAAGCAAAAAACTACAATTGGCACTATGTCAATAGGGTAACCAAAAAATGATATAAAGTTGCTATTAAATAAATATAAAACATTCAAGAATGATACTTTAATAGCATGGAACAATCAAAAATTATAGATACGTTGGAGAAGACGTATCAGTATGCGCATTATTTTGGGCTATATGGGACTACATAAATGACATGAATTTTAATGGACAAACTCTTAATAAATATTTTGCAGGTTATATACAGAGCCACTGCTTGGGTCCGTACGTGGTCGTTAATCAGTCATGCAGAAGCAAAGGAGCATATGACTATTGGGTGCAACCGTTGGGAGTCGGTAGCGTGGGATACTTACAACTGGTTTGGATGCGGTCCAATAACAGGCTAGGTGTTTAGTCATCTTGACCTATTTTCGTCGGTTGTGGCAACTTTTTTTATCACTTCATTATGTTATTTTTCGCTCTTCCTGGGAGCTTGTAGTGAATCTCAGACCGTTGTTTGATCTTTTGCTTAATAATGTGGTTGCATGCATCATTCAGATGCAGAAGCCGAGGGTGACCCTACTTTTCAAAAAGAAAAGCTTCGGTCCACCCCGCACACCTCTCCCGCTCCCTTCCTCTGTTTTTCTGTGTATGTGTTCTGTTGCGGGTCTCTCTCTGTGTGTGCCTGTCCATCCAATTATGTGCATGTGTCCAGACAATTGAAAGACAAATGGGGGACTTTGTTGTTGTATTTTCTCATGCTACAACAAGTATGAAAAACATGAGTGGATTCTATGCTCCCTAAGCTCGCTTACACCCTTTAGGTAAAAAGAACCGAAAATCATATCCCAATACTATAAATAATAATGAAAAAATAATTCATGTACATATGGTATGTACTATCTATGAACTTGCGAATCTTCGTAAAGAATATGCTAGTTTGTATTTTGCAAAACAAACTAGATCGAGTGACTATAAAAAATTATGGACTTAATATATTTCTTTTGCACAAGGCTTAGTAATATATGTTTTTCACTGAACTTTAGAAAAAAAAACAGAAGTATTGCAACATGTATATGTGTGATGTTTTCATGATTTTTTTATAACAAGTGTTTATTTTAACCCAAAAGCATATGTCCCTGCTTAACTCAAAGTTATTGAAATAAAATCAGATTATATGTTGGTACCTTTCCTCAAGCACTACCAAGATTGGATTAAACTTTTGTAGATGGCAAGTCAAATTAGTGTTTGTAATTTTCATGATTTTATTAATTAAATGGTTTTATGTCATCAAATCTAACATTATTCTTTCAGTGTTTCAAATAGTATTTTTTCACTATAACCGCATAACTGCTAATTGATGCAAAATAATCTATTAAATCATGTCTTAATTTATTACATGATAATCACATGAATACCCATTTTGAAGTAGTAACTCATTATAAGTTGTACCACTAAGATTACTTAGTATGCAAAATATGTTTTTCTGGCTATGTGTTGTACCACTAAAATCACTAATTATGGAAAATATGGTTATCTCATTATGATCTATACCATAAACCCAAATACATCAAATATACTAAAGTTGAAATAGGTTCACTATTGTTTATACTAAACGTTTTTGCCTTTTCATATTTATTTCATACGATCAGAACTACAATTAGATTTTCTTATTAAACCTTACAAAATTAACTGGACTACTATGTATGTTTCTAAATAGATCGTTTTGCAAGCTAGCTTGCAAAACAATCTTATATGATGGGACGGAGGGAGTAGCGGATAATGTTCTTTGTCATAGTTGCAAATACATATGTGCCAAATGAAAATAAAATTTATATTGATAGTTAGTTTATTTAGTTTGAGCCCCTTAAAATTATTTTGCTTCATTCTAAGCCTATATAAGAGAAAACCATATCGATCCATGCATAGTTATGCAATACAAATGTATTACTGTGTACTTATGGCCATTAATATCTTGCAGCTCAATTGATGTCTATTTATAAACTTAATTAACCAGATCCACCTCCATTTTAACATCCTAAATATCTTGGAGCTTGATCTATAGTGTACTAACAAATACTACCTCTTAGAAAAGGTTTCTAGAGTGTCGTATGATCTTATATCCTAGCCCTATTAGTGTGTAAATGTTATTACTTTCCTAGATTTATAATTTTATCGCTCCCTAACTTGGCTTCAAATAATGACAAACTTCCCTAAAAACAGAAACTCATGACAACCTATCTAGTGATACTGGCCTTTAGATAATATACAATGTTACAAAATTTTAAAAAATTGTGTAAATGGCCAGGACTATTTACTAAAAAAAATAGTTCACATAGCTAGAGAATGATATGATGGACTACTCACGGACATTTGAACTAAAATTAAGATCTACATCTAGATGAGCATAAAAGAAAAAATTATATGAATAGTTGATCTTATTCTTCTTATTCTTATTTTCATTATATTTTGTGCTTTTAGTCTCTAATTATATGACATAGTAAATTGATTATATGTCAATGATTGGCAATAGATATGTTCTCGCCCGTCTATCTATCGTCCATACACATAGATTGGACACTTGTAGACGAAAACCACTTGGTGGCCGTCCTCTGGGCATCATAACATTGAGTTCCTTTGTCAGTACTCTAAATCCACAGGAGTGACATAGCAAGTGCCTCTTTGCATCAAAACTAATATTTAGCCATATTGAAGGATTGCTATCCTTTCCTATGTTGGTTGATATAGTTTTAGGATTGGGATCATATAGGCGTTTTCTTAAGCATTTCTTTACTCTAAATTAATTTTATAAACTTTTGCAGCCGCTCAGAACCTCTTGAAAAGAATCCACTGTTATTTGTGATGCAGTGAACTTTGGTGCAAAGATAAATCTTGGAGGATTCGACAGGGCATGATATGAGGGCATCTCCAAGGCGGACCTTGAAACCTCCCTCAAATGTCCGGACCACGTTGTTCGAATGCAGTTTGTCATCCAACGGCAACGTTGCCCTGTGTCGGTCCGCCGAGCGGTCTGGGCCACATTTTTCCGGCAAAATGGGGGGGGGGGGGGCGTTGCGGGTGTCCGGACATCCGTTTGGCCAATCAAAAGGCATCATTGCCGTCTCTACTCTACGTCCGTTCAGAATGGCTAGCATTTTGGCGGAAGGCTTTGTGCTAATTGCGTTACATTTGGCGGAAGGTAATGTACAAGATGTTTTGTGCATCTGACGGAAGGTGCTAATTATGCTTGATTAGGCTGTCATTACTAGATTAGGCAAAGCTTAGAAGCTTCATTTGGCGGAAGCTAGCTTTTTGTCAAATGCTTATGAGTAGCATTTGGCGGAAGCTAGCTTTTCGCACAATGCTTATGAGTAGCATTTGGTGGAAACTAGTAGCTTAGCCATTAAACAAATTACAAATTATAGTTGCTACCTTTTTAAGGCGAGCATTTGCGGTATAGAGTTGGATGGATGGCTCCTGTATCCATATCTGGATACCATACCGATTTTCTGACAAATAATGTGTCCTTTTACGGGTCCGCGTTGAAGATGCCCTTATAGTTCCACCGTTTTTATAATCATGCGTATCAAAGAGGCCTTTCCACTTGGTACAAACACAATCAATTGGCGCTTAGACATGTGTCACACTCATGCAATCTGTAAGGTATTGTAAGCTACACTAACACAATTCTAAAGTTTATACCAGGAACTGCTACAATAATAGATCATAAGATACCACCGAAGGTGCATACCCATAGCAGAAATAGACGATCTAGGTCGTCCAAGTGTGGGAGCCGCAATGCCTCCAAGTTATCCAAACTTTTATGGAGGAATGTCTCACGATGGAATTCCAGGCACTCCCTCCACTTTAACGAATAAGGCGCGCATGGATTTTAAATATCAACTCTGACCATAAATTATATCAATAGATATATTTTATGACATAAAACTTATATAATTGAAAATTTCTTTTGAATATGAATTCATGGGTATAATTTTGTTACATATGACCCACATTTAGTTGGTCTATTTATAGTCAAAGTTTAATTTTAAAATGCGTGATGCCTTGTTCGTTAGATTGGAGGTAGTAGGTTGCTATGTGACCATGCAATCGCCTCATATGCCCATAGTTAGAGCATCTACAGCCGGATATATATCAAATCCGGTACCCTATATGTCAACATATGCGCCCGAACACATTCGCGGACAGTGACCAGTCAATTCTCAAATCACCGCGTCCACAACCGTGTACCTCATATCTGGTGTACCTCATATCTGGTACCTTAAATCCGTACTATACATGCGAGGTGAAACAAACTATGTAGATCATCAACGAAACAAAGCGGACACTCAACAAACGGATATAAAACAAACCACATATCATAGTTATCCAAAGCAAAATACAGAGTTTAAATATCACAGTTCAGCCGACGCATAGAGATGTAAACTAAAAGTACGAATAATCTCTACTCCTAATAGAGCAGTTGGTAGTCTCGCTTCCAGTTTTTTTTTGTCCCACCTTCCATGGTTTTTTTGGTACCTCTTCCCACCTTCGCTGGTTTTTTTTCGTAGATTTTTTTTTCATCCCCTCCCCCCACTTCATCGGTTTATTTTCGCATCACCCTCTCACACAACGAAAGAAATTTGAACAGATCAGAACTTTCCATACTGGCGCAAGTCATTTAGTAATGTAGAATCAATCACGAACAATCTCTAAAGATCAAATCTAAATTAATTAACCTTACCTAAAATCACTCAATCACATTAATTAGAAAACAAGTAATTGATTTTCAGAAAAATCGCTCAATCACATTAACTTTACCTTAACTCACGGATGGTAATCAATCTCCAAATAAAGAAAACAATACATCGAGGGAGCAGTAAATAAACTCCCTTTCTTATGACATGTATATGATCTTCCCTTCCCTCTCCGTTGTCGAGCGTTCTTGATTCTCGAGGCTGATGCTTGGGCTGCGTCACTGGGTCGCGACGGTGCCGGAGGACGAGGACGGCGAGGCCGGGTGCCGCGGCACCGCGTTGGCTGTGGCCGGTGAAGGCGGCGAAGAAGGGCGGCTTCCCTGGCCCTGGCCGTGGCCGTGGCCCTGGGAGTTGGTGCGGTGGAAGCGACACTTGAAGGACCCGGCGTGGGTGGCCGGCGCGCAGACGCACTTGGAAGCGGGCCCATGGCCCGCGCCGGACGGCGGCGACGCTGACCCAGGCCACCTCCTCGCGTATTCTTGGAGCTGTGGCTGGTCGATTTACATGAAATTAATTCCCTCAGTCGTGGTGGCAAATATATTCCACATAATCCATATTGTTATGCACTAGCGTGTGTTTGTGAAATAGATGAATTATGGTCCCGTACCCAATAAGATGGATATGTGTGTGTGTTAGAGAGAGAGAGGGGGAAAGGGGAAGAGAGAGTGAGGAAGAGGGAGGGAGAGAGTGTGTGTGTGAGGATTTGATGGTAAAAAAAGGTCGCCAAGGTCACTTGATATGTATGAAAATATTAATATTAAACTCTTAAAGTTGATGTGGCCCTGTTGCAACGCACGAGCATTCTTCTAGTGCATATAAAGACGGACAGTAGTGAGCATATTCGCCACTTCCACACCGGTCCTTTGCCATTACGGTCACAGGAGCGGCTGTAACCCTCCGTGTAGGCATCGACTTCGGGAGGAGGGTCGTCTGAGCCGTCGGAGTCGTCAACGAGGAGTCAATGAAGCCGGTCATCCTCCGGACGGCGCGGTTCTGCTACTTCGCTAGCTTCATAGCTCCCGCTGCCGTTGCCGCCTTCTTAGCCACTTTGCGCTCCGATTGCTCGATACTGAGCCGGGGCGCCTTGGCATTATTCCGATGGAGCTGATGGGCGTATGTCTCCGTCGCTGTCAGTGAGCGGCAAAGAATAGCCATGAGGAGCTTCTCCTCTGCATCGAGCTCCGGCAGTCCGTGTCGGCGGCGGGAGGAAGACACAGCCGCCTGTGCCGCAAGCGCCCTCTCCCTAGCACGCTGCCTCTCGCGTCTGGTGGTTTTTTTATAATCCTCGCGTCTGGTGGTTGAGTCAAGAAAAAGTGACCAGTCACTGGGTCGTCCGTCTGGTCAGTACAGTGAGCCTCGCTATAGATGCTCTTAGCTACCTATGCTACCAATCTCACGGCGACAAGGATTGGTGCATGCTGGTAGCCTTGCCTGCCTCCGTCCAGACGAGGAGACACCACGCGGCTAAATTTCGTGTTTTGACCCTTTTCCCAAACCTATTCAAGATCTGACCCTAGTTCAATTTTTTTTTTTGAGATCGACTTTTTTCTATCGCCAGAACCATGGCGGTAGTAAGATAACAGCTCACCGCCAGGACCCCGGCGGTAGGGTTGCATGCCCCACCGCCAAAAACCTTCTAAGTATTAAGCACAAGTGTGTGCAGGCCTCTTCCAAGGTGCTTGGCGGTAGGGTTGTCTGAGGCTACCGCCACCCATTTGGTGATAGTGATGTTTCCTCCGCCAAAGCCTCCCAGCGATAGGTTGTTAGACCCTACCGCCATGAACTCCTACGAAGAAAAGAATCGATCTTGAAATTTTTTCAACCTAGGGTCAGATCTCGAATAGGTTTCAGAAAAGGGTCAAAACATAAAATTTTGCCACACCACGCACGATCGATGGTGACGCGGCTGTTTCGACACCACCAGCACGCACTGGCGTCTGGCAAGGCGCTATCAGGTTTCAGGACATATCAGACGGGTGCATAGGGCCTAGTATCGATATCGGCAGAGGCAGCTAGCAGAGACATTCACGCCCGTACGTAGGTGTGCTTTGGCATGGCACGGCGAAATCGAGAGCAGCAATGCAAAGCAAAGCCTGCGGCACCACCAACGCATGCACCCATGCATGCATGCTCCCCACTGCGGACAATTTTCGTGTTTTGACCCTTTTCCGTAAGGCCAACTCCACCACGCGACCCCATCTTATCCGGGTGCGTCCGTTTGAGGTAGAATGAAAGAATGGCGCGGCCCAACGCGCGGCCCAAACGGACAAATGTCTGAATTCCGTCTATTTTCGACCCATCCCTGGCCCAAACTTGCGCCGAATTTGGGGTAAAACAGACACCGCGCGGACGGGCTCGCCGCACGCCCTTGTCCTCCGTGGCCCTTCACTGTCGGGGACCAGAGTCCTTCGCCTAACGCCTACACCCTCTCCTCGACCACGCCACGCCGCCGGCGCCGCCGCTATTCTCCGACCACCTCCTCACCGCGCAGCTGCCGGCCGTCCATACCAAACCACATCCCGACATGGCCGCCACCACGCCCGCGCTTTCGCCGTAGTTTTGGCCGTCGATCAGAGGAGGAGGTTTGGCCATCGCTGTCGTTGCCGGTGGCAGAGGGGATACGACCGCCGGTGACATAGCAGCTTCCGACGAGAGCTCCAGAGCGGCTAGTAGCCGGCCGGCAACCACCCCTGCTGCGTCGAGGTGATCATCGCGGCCTCTTTGCCACCACGACCGCAAGGTGTTCGGCACTTTGCCCACAAAGGTGGATAGTGGAGATGAGTTTTTCTTCCACCACTTCATTTGTTCATCAGACGATTCGTTGTCGGATGATGAAGATCTTGTGGTGGCTGCACTGGTCGTTCACGACCACATTCAACGGCAGCTACCTCGATACAGGCAGTCACTCCCTGGCCGTGCTCCCAACCCGAACCGCAACAGGGAGAGAGGCCACGCCCTGCTCTATGCCGATTACTTTTCGAACACCCCGGTCTTCAAGCCGGATAAATTCCGTCGCCATTTTCGAATGACAAGGCATGTGTTCAATCGTATCCGAGAGGGAGTGGTTGCTCATGACCCATACTTCGAGTGCAAGACGGATGCCCTTGGCAAGCCTGGATTCTCCTCTTACCAGAAATGCACCGCGGCCATCTGCATGCTTGCATATGGAATTCCAGGCGATCTGGTGGATGAGTATGTGCGTATGAGTGAGACAACATGTCTAATGTCAATGTACAAGTTCTGCCAAGTTGTGATCAAGGTGTTTGGCCCTGAGTACTTGAGGCAGCGAACTGCCGCTGATACAGAGAGATTGTTGGTGACCAACGCAGCTAGAGGTTTTCGTGCATGCTTGGCAGCATAGATTGTATGCACTGGGAGTGGAAGAACTGTCCATTTGCTTGGAAGGGCCAGTACAAGGGGCATGTCAAGGCGTGCACTGTCATATTAGAAGCGGTGGCTTCACAGGATCTTTGTATATGGCATTCTTTCTTCGGCATGGTAGGTTCTCACAATGATATCAATGTGCTGCAGCGTTCTCCAATCTTTGCAAGGCTTGCAGAAGGCCACTCCCACTGTCAACTTTGAGATCAACAGCCACCAGTGCAACAAGGGATACTATCTAGCTGATGGTATATATTCTCAGTGGTCAAATTTTGTGAATACAATCTCGAAACCCCTAGGTGAGAAGATAAAGAGATTTGCCCAAATGCAAGAGAGTGCTAGAAAGGATGTGGAACGTGCTTTTGGTGTCCTTCAATCCCGGTGGGGTATTGTTCGAAACCCTGCACTGTCATGGGATCAAACGAAGCTTTGGGAGGTGATGACTGCTTGCGTGATCATGCACAACATGATCGTTGAGGATGAGCGTGATGAGAGTATCTTTGACCAAGGATTTGATTATCAAGGTGAAAATATTGAGCCTCTGCACCAAGACGTGGCCACATTTGAACAGTTTGTCCAATTCCACCGTGAGATGCGTGATTGGCACACTCATTTGAATCTTCAAAATGACTTGGTTGAGCATGTGTGGGATCACATTAGCAACCAATAGATGTATTGGTTCATTTTATGTTCAGTCAAGACAATTTCGATTTGGTTGTAAAACTATTTTATTAGAGACAATTTCAATTGGGTTGTAAAACTATTTTAATTTTCAGACAAATATTTGAACGTGGAAACTAGTTTTTATGAAAATAAGGGCATTTTTGGCCCTGACGGACAGGATGGGGCAAACGGATGCGGCCGCGCGCTGGGCGCACGGCCACCGCATCCCAGGACACGCCCGAACACGACCTCATTGCCCTACCCAAACGAACAGAATCCGGACAAAACAGACGTCCGTTTGGGGTCACACGGGGCCAACTCAACCGCGCGACCCCATCCCCTTCGGCCCCGTCCGTTTGGGGTAAAAGGGACAAACCAGTCCGTTTTGTGTCCGGGCCAACCAATTTCGAGCGCAAACATGCGCCGGGTTTGGGTCGCGGCGGACAGCAAATGGATGCGTCGATCGTCTGCATCGGGGTCGCGTGGTAGGCGACCACCTACCTCCCACCCGCCATCATCAATGAGCGCGCGCAGCCGGCCCCACCTGTCATCTACCAAGCGAACGGGCGCCGTCCTTCTTAAATGAGAAGCCGTGGAGCGGCCGTCGTCCACACTTCCCACTCCGGCCCTCTCTGCCCCCTTGAAACCCAACACACCCCAAACCCTAGCCTCTCCCCGTCCTCGAACTCGCCGGCCGGCCGCCTCGCAGCCATGGGGCTATGGAACCACGGCCGCAAGGGGAAGCACGACCGCGAGGCCGGCTCCTCCTCGGGGCGCCGTCGCGGCTCCGTGAAAGAGGAGGCCGCTTCGCCACCGCGTCGGGCCCCCGCGCCTGCCCCATTCAGCATCGGCCCTAGGGCCACTGGCGAGCGCGACCGGCAGTACCTGGCCGTGGACGTATGCCGACGTTATTGGGAGACGCGGACGCCGGTCCTGTGGAGCGATGTCCACCTCCCCAACAACTGGAACCTCTCCGCTGACCGGGTCCCGATCCCACCGGTCCCGATGAGCGGCCTTGCGCGTCGTGATGAGATCGAGCGCCGCCGCCTCCTCCTCCCTGGCGACCTGAACTACGACGAAAGGTACGCCCCTCAACTCCGTGCTCTGGGACACGTGGCTCCAGGACGAGCATGACGTGCAACGCGCTTCCTACTTCGCCGGCACGGCGTCGAGGCCGCGGCGGCCACGTCGCGAGGTGCGCGGCCTCACGCCCACGCCCTCGCCTTCCCCATCTCCGTCACCACCTCCACCTCCTTGCATGACAGTGGGGGAGCAGGCCTGGCTCATGCAACGTGTCATGGAGGACTCCATGAACACGCACGATGAGCGCCAATGGCCGGGCCTCGAGGAGACGATGGCCCTCTCTGCAGCCGGGGACGTCGCCATCCCTGAGCTGGAGATGGAGAGGGCGGAATAGGTGGTGGAGGAGGAGCCGGTGGCCGCGTTCCACCCGGCCCTGGTTGGGCAGCACTGGAGCTGGTCGTGCTCGGCTCCGGATATGCCCGATGCCGTGGGGTCGCGAACTGGTGCCCCACGCCGCCGCGGTCACCGGAGCGGGACGCGTCACCACGGGAGGAGGTGGTGCAGGCACCTCCCGCCTTCCAGCCCGCCGCCGTCTATCACGGACCGCCGGCCCACCTCTGGACGCTGCCGGACTACATCGACCTCGTCAGCGACGACGACGACACCGGCGGCCAGTGAAGACAGCGACGGCCACGACATCGGCAGGCCCGGCAGGAGCGCGCGGGCGGCCAGAAGACGGTGTTTTCTTATGTTAATTATGGCCAACTTGATGAACCGTGGAACTGGGCCATTTTGTGGCCATTATGTTTAATTATGTTTTATGTCTATATTTTGCTTTTATTTACTTTTTTCGGCATTTTATTTTAGTTTTTATGTTTTTAATCACGCCCCCCCCCCGACATGATTTGGGGTGCGGCCGCGCGTTGGGCGCACCCATGACCCAACGGACAGCAACGGACATGGGCGAACCCATTGCCGCCCCAAAAGGATGAAATCCGGCCAAACCGGACGTTCGTTTGGGGTCGTGCGGTGGAGTTGGCCTAAGTTGATCCAGATCTGGCCCTAGTTTGCAAAAATTTCGGGATCTGACCCTTTTCCTACCACCAGTGTCCTTGCGGTAGGTTATAACAGCCTACCGCCAAGGTTTCTGGCGGTAGGGTTGCATGCCCTACCGCATTTTTTTCTGAAGTATCAGACACAGCGTGTATTCGTACCTACCGCCGGACACCTTGGCGGTAGGGTTATATAGGCTACCACTACCGTGTTTAGCGGTAGGGGTCCGTGCTGTTGATGTGGATAAGTTTCCTACCGCCAAAGACCTTGACGGCAGGCTGTTATACCCTACCGCCAAGGACTCCGGCGGTAGGAAAAGGGTCAGATCCCGAAATTTTACAAACTAGAGTCAGATCTAAAACAACTATCAAAAAAGGTCAAAACACGAAAATTGCCCCCCCACTGCATGCAGGGCAAAACCCATATTCCGTGATGAGATTCCTGTGCCCTATCTCTGTCTGCACGCGAGGGCGTACGTATGCGAATCTTGGCGCGGGCAGCTGCTGCATGCTGCGATGCCAGCGGTAGAAAGTGAAGGAGGCTTTTGGCTGGCAGTGGCATGTCTACGTGCCTTGCTTTCGTCTTCCTTAGTGCGCTCTGGGATTGAGGATGACGCGGATGCGTGTAAGCTTTTCTACAATCAAGCCCGTCGCTTGCTGCAACGAAAGATAGGACAGTCTTCTTTCCGAGAAAGATACGTACTGGAGTGCATCGGAGCTGCCTTCTCCTCGGAACCTGCGTGGAACTCTTGTGCTCCAAATAGATTTCGTAGAATTTTCTCTCTACTGAGTTTATTTGGTTTATCCATACCACTATATAGTGTATGAATACGTTTGAATATGAATCGTTAGATGAACTCAATCCCACGGTTAAGAGGTAGAAAATTCAAGTGTTGCTGACCATTCAATTCCCTATCAATTACATCAAATTCTGCCATGTGTACTATCGAGAAGTTTTCAATAATTTAAAACTTAGTACACCACTGTACTTATTACATACACTATCTTTACACACTTCTCATTTATTCTAGAGCCTTCCATGCATGATCTTGCTCCCTTATATTTTCTCGCTTGAATAAAAGTGAATCCATTTATGATTTGGGAAACGTTTGGGCGCGGTGCGCCGGCCGAAACGTTGCGCCGGTTCGCACGCCATGCTGGCAAACGCGCCCGCGCAGTGGCCCCGGATCCCCGCCTCCTTCCCTATGCGCCTCCATCCCCTACCTCCAGCCTATGTGCGCGCATCCTTCCCCTCCCCCGGGCTGCGACTAGGCTACCACAGACTCCATCACCGGCGGCCAGGCGCTCCCTCGCCGGCCGCCATGGCTGCCTGCTGCCATGGCCAGATCCATCCCCTACCTACAGCCTTCAAGCGCGCGCATCCCCTCCCCCACTCCTCCTCCCGGGTAGCGACTGGTCCACCACAAGCTCCGTCGCCGGCGGCCAGGCGCTCCCTCGCCGCCCGCCATGGCTGCCTGCCCGCCATGCCCGGATCCACCCACGTATAGAAATGTTGCAACCGTCACCTAGAAAAGCTTCAACAGCCATTGAAAAAAGCTTCAACCATAGACATAGAAAAGCTTCAATGGCACTGCACAAAAAGGGGGAAGCTGCAGCCGTAGTTGAATTTTGCTACTACCGGCGAAGCTTTTTGCTACATCCATCAGGCGGAGCTCGGACCTCGCGACGACGACAACGATGTTTTGCTGCAACCGTAGCAGGATTTTGCTACTACGTTGGGTTTTTTCGCTACATCCATGTAAGGCGGAGCTGCGACCTCGTGAAGGCGGCGACGGCGTTTTTGCTGCATCCGTAGTTTGATTTTGCTACTACTGCAGAAGTTTTTTGCTACATTCATTCAAATGGCGTTGATTGACTGGCGGCCGTCGTCGACCGGCATAGATTTTTGCTACAACTGGCATAGCATTTTTGCTACAACTAGCGTCACTTTTTGCTACAACACACAGCCGGCGTCGCGGTTTTTGCTACAACTAGCATCGTTTTTTGCTACAACCGGCATAATGTTTTGCTATATCCATCATGGCCGAGCTGCGACCCGCGACAACGACGACGGCTTTTTCTTACAACTGGCATAGGTATTTGCTACGTCCGGCAACGGGTTTTGTTACATCCATTCATTTTTTTTTTAGAATGCAAATGTTTGCTACCTGCAACGGCGAGCTACAACCAGCGACAATGGCGACCTTTCTTTTTTGTTGCAACCATGTCTCCATTTTGCTACGACCAACAATGAAAAATGCTACAACGGCCAATTATATTTGCTGGAACCAGTCAATCGCCAGCGAGGCGGAGCTGCATCCATGGCGTGCGCAGGCGGGATCCATCCATGGCGAGCGCGGACGGCGAAGCTGCATCCATGGCGAGCGCGGCCAGCGGAGCCGCATCCATGGCGAGCGCGGCCAGATGAGCTGCATCCATGGCGAGCGCGGCCAGATGAGCTACATCCATGGCGAGCGCGGATCTTAGACGAGCGCGGGCGGCGGAGCTGCATCCATGGCGGCCGCTGTTCTTGGGCAAACGCAGAAGGCCGGCGAGGGCCCCACCGGCGACGAGGGAACGCCGCGGTGGTGCTTCAAGCTCGGCCGTTTTCTCGCGGGGTATGGCGTGGTCTCGGCGGCGCTCGGGGGAGGAGACAACGTTTCTGCAAGAGGAAGAAGGGAGTTGGGCGAATCGTTTTTTACCTAGATCTGACGGTCTCCGCGATTTGATCTGACGGCCCGTGCGCGACCGGCCGAAACGTTGGGCCGGTGCGCCGGCGCAGATCACTGCCCTTATGATTTAGTCTAGAATCCTCCATGTGTGCTCTTGCTCCATTAGAGTTCTCACTTGATTAAAAGTGTATCCATTTACGAGATTACTTGTGAATTTTTACTCAAGGTGAAAGACTTCTGATGAACCATTTCTTATAGTCTATATATTTTTTTAGATAATTTCAACCAAATATCACAACACTATCTTTGCATATTCATGAGATTTAATCCTTAAGGTCCATACATATAATATGTTACATACACTGATACGTCTTCGATGTGTATATAATTTTCTATTGTTCCATGATATTATATTATCTGTTTTAGATGTTTTATATGTATTAATATACAATTTTATATTATTTTTTGGACTAACCTATTAACCTAGTGCCCAGTGCCAGTTGTTGTTTTTTCCTTATTCTTGATTTTTTTTTCAGAAAGGAATATCAAACGGAGTCCAAACGGAATAAAACTATCGCGATGATTTTTCTTGGACCAGAAGACACCCACGTAGCTTGGAGAGAGGGCCAGAAGGTTCCCGAGGAGGCCACAAGCCTACAAGAGGAGACTCAAATAATAATATGCATATAAGAATTCAGAGGGGTATCAGATTATCTATGAATATTATTTGAGTATCTATGAATATTATTTGAGTCTCCTCTGAATTCTTATATGCATGATTTGATATCTTCGTATTTCTCTTCGAACTATTTATTTGTTTTGGCCAACTAGATTGGTTTTTCTTGCAACGGGAGAGATGCTTAGTTTTGGGTTCGTCCTCACCCAGTGACATAGTAGGGGTAGCGAGGCACGTATTATATTGTTGCCATCAAGGATAAAAAGATGGGGTTTACATCATATTGCTTGAGTTTATCCCTCTATATCATGTCATCTTACTTAAAGTGTTACTCCGTTCTTATGACCTTAATACTCTAGATGCATGCTAGATAGCGGTCGATGTGTGGAGTAATAGTAGTAGATGCAGGCAGGAGTCGGTCTACTTATCACAGACGTGATGCCTCTATTCATGATCATTGCCTTAGATATCATCATAACTTTGCGCTTTTCTATCAATTGTTCAACAGTAATTTGTTTACCCGCCGCATTCTTTCTTTAAGAGAGAAGCCTCTAGTGAAACCTGTGGCCCCCGGGTCTATTTCCCATCATATATTTTCAGATCTACAAACCTAAAAACCCAAAAATACCTCGCTGAGTTTTATTTACTTTTATTTTGTTTTACATTTTAATAATCTTTTATATCTATCTCTATCAGATCTCATCCTTGCCAGTGACCGTGAAGGGATTGACAACCCTTTATTCCGTTGGGTTCAAGTGTTTGATTGTTTGTGCAGGTGCATAGATTGGAGACTTGTGTGTACCTCCTACTGGATTGATAACTTGGTTCTCAAACTGAGGGAAATACTTATCTCTACTTTGCTGCATCACCCTTTCCTCTTCAAGTGAAAAACCAACGCAAGCTCAAGAAGTAACAGGAAGAATTTCTGGCGCCATTGTTGAGAAGATTCTACGTCAAGCCTACCAAGTACCCATCATAAACTCTCATATCTTGCATTACATTATTTGCCAATTGCCTCTCGATTTCCTCTCCCCCACTTCTAAAATATTTTCAGAAAAACATAAAAATATTTGCCTTTTTATTCGCCCTTCTTTCATTCATCTTTTCGTTTGATTTTTGTTTTTTTGTGTGCTAGATTGGTTTCTTGCCGCCATGTCTGAATATGGGGAGGTTATCATTGAAAATTCTGAGGATCTTGCTAATAATCTTGAGGAAAATTTGGATCTTGTTCTTTAGACCGTGAAACCGAAACTCCCTCTAATCTTAAGGCAAAAACTTTTAATGTGGGTGACGGTAATATTATTTGGAAGAGTTTTATTCAAGAATTCTTTGATTACACGGGAGTTATGCCAATTAATAAGGGATCTATTCTTCTTGATACAAATTGTTATGTGGATGCTATTGCTATGCTTGTTGCTAAACTTGAGAGAAAGTTTGTGCACATTCATGCAGCTCTACAAAAGATATTTTATAAACTTCCCAATATACTCCATCCTAAGGCTAAAAATTGCAACCATCATTCTTATGCGAGAGTTCGATTTCATAATACAAGAAGCTAGGGAAAATTTTGTTTTATACAGTAAAAATATTGAACATCCCCCAATTGAAGATATTCTCCACGATAAAGAGAGTTTGCGTAGTTTGGAATCTAGAGATTATCATGCTTATTAGTAACAATCTTAGGAGAAGAGTCCCTTACTCAGAAATTACTTAAGCCCTCTACCTTGATACTTATGATAAATTTGATTGGGTAACTCGGGGAATTTATGTAGGATTTAATGATGATTGGATGGAGGAGATGACTAAGGAACCCATTAAACACGAGATACGTGTATTATATGATGATATTTATGGTGACGATCCAGATTATGGGTTTATGAATGTTAAAATCACTAATCAAAGTCCTTTCCATGAATTAAGTTCACCTATTAGAAAGGATAGAAAAGAAAAGAAAGATTTGCTAAGAGAAGTTTTGGGAGATTTGGTTAAGAAGGAATTAAATACCAAAGATGACAATATCTAGATCGTTGCATTATGCCTAGGTAGGGGTGTTAAACAATAGCGCTTGTTGGGAGGCAACCCAATTTTATTTTATTTTTACATTTTTGTTCCTGTTTTCCAATAAATATATATTCTAGCCTCTGGTTAGAGGTGTTTTCATGTTTTAAATTAGTGTTTGTGCCAAGTAGGACCTTTGGGATGATTTGGGAGATAATTGATTTGATTTTGCTGAAAACAGAAACTTTTGCGTCCAGTAGGATAATTTTGATAATTCACAAGAACGTGTTCTGGTTCTGAAATTTTTACACAAGATTGATATACAAATTTCCTAGATTGTCGTAATTTTTCACAATTTTTGGAGTTACAGAAGTATATGAAGTGTCCTGATTACTACAGATTGTTCTGCTTTAGACAAATTATGTTTTTATTGTGTTCTTTGCTTATTTTGATGAATCTATGGGTAGTATCGGGGGGTATGAACCATGGAGAAGTTGGAATACAGTAGATATAACACCATATTAAATTTAGAATGAGTTCACAACAGTACCTAAGTGGTGATTTGCTTTTCTTATACTAACGGAGCTTATGAGTTTTCTGTTGAGTTTTGTGTTGTGAAGTTTTCAAGTTTTGGGTAAAGATTTGATGGACAACGGGATAAGGAGTGGCATGAGCCTAAGCTTGGGGATGCCCAAGGCACCCCAAGGTAATATTCAAGGACAACCAAGCATCTAAGCTTGGGGATGCTCCGGATGGCATCCCCTCTTTTGTCTTCAATCCATCGGTAAATTTACTTGAGGCTATATTTTTATTCACCACATGATATGTGTTTTTCTTGGAGCGTCTTGTATGATAGGAGTCTTTGATTTTTAGTTTGCCACAATCATCCTTGATGTACAAACCTTTTGAGAGGGACACGCATCAATCGTGAATTTATTAGAATACTCTTTGTGCTTCACTTATATCTTTTGAGCTAGGCAGTTTTGCTATAGTACTTCACTTATATCTTTTTAGAGCACAGAAGTGGCTTTATTTTATAGGAACTGATGAACTCTCATGCTTCGCTTATATTATTTTGAGAGTCTTAAACAGCGTGGTAATTAGCTTTGGTTATGAATTTAGTCCTAATATGATGGGCATCCAAGAGAGATATAATAAAAACTTTCATAAAAAGTGCATTTAATTATATGAGAAGTTTGATTCCTTGCATTTGTTTGAGATATAAAGATGGTGATATTAGAGTCATGCTAGTGAGTAATTGTGGATTGGTACAAATACTGGTGTTAAAGTTTGTGATTCTCGTAGCATGCACGTTAGGTGAACCGTTATGTGATGAAGTCGGAGCATGATTTTTTTAATTACCATCCTTTGTGTGGAGGTCGGGATCGCGCCATGGTTAACTCCTACCAACCCATCCCCTAGGATCATGCATATTAGTACTTTGTTTTGATAGCTAATAGACTTTTGCAATAAGTATGTGAGTTCTTTATGACTAATGTTGAGTCCATGGATTATACGAACTCTCACCCTTCCACCATTGCTAGCCTCACTAGTACCACGCAACTTCCGCCGGTGCATTAAACCACCACATACCTTCCTCAAAACAGCCACCATACCTACCTATTATGGCATTTCCATAGCCATTCGGAGATATATTACCATGCAACTTCCACCGTTCCGTTTATTATGACACACACCATCATTGTCATATTGTTCTCATATGCATGAGGCATTCATATAGAGTCATATCTTTGTTCTAGCATTGAGTTGTAAGTAAATAAAAGTGTGATGATCATCATTATTAAAGCATTGTCCCATGTGAGGAAAGGATGATGGAAGCTATGATTCCCTCGCAAGTTGGGATGCGTCTCCGGACGTTGAAGAAAATAAAAGAGGCCAAAGAAGCCCAAATAAAAAAAGAGACCATAGAAGCCCAGAAAAAAGAAAAAAAGAAAAAATGAGAGAGAAAGACAGAAGGGACAATGTTACTATCTTTTTCCACACTTGTGCTTCAAAGTAGCACCATGATCTTCATGATAGAGAGTCTCTTGTTTCGTCACTTTCGTATACTAGTGCAATTTTTTCATTATATAACTTGGCTTGTATATTCCAACGATGGGCTTCCTCAAATTGCCCTAGGTCTTCGTGAGCAAGCAAGTTGGATGCACACCCACTTAGTTTCTTTTGTGAGCTTTCATAAACTTATAGCTCTAGTGCATCTGTTGCATGGCAATCCCTACTCACTTGCATCGATATCAATTGATGGGCATCTCCATAGCCTATTAATTTTCCTAGTTCATGTGAGACTTTCTTCTTCTTTTTGTCTTCTCCACAACCACCATATTCTATTCCACCTATAGTGTTATATCCATGGCTCACGCACATGTATTGCGTGAAAGTTGAAAAAGTTTGAGAACATAAAAGTGTGAAACAATTGCTTGGCTAACACCGGGGTTGTGCATGATGAAATACTTTGTGTGATGAAGATGGAGCATAGCCAGACCATATGATTTTGTAGAGATAACTTTCTTTGGCCATTTTATTTTGAGAAGACATGATTGCTTTATTAGTATGCTTTAAGTATTATTGTTTTTATGTCAATATCAAACTTTTGTTTTGGATCTTATGGATCTGAACATGCATGCCATAATAAAGAAGATTACATTTATAAATATGTTAGGTAGCATTCCACATCAAAAATTCTGTTTTTATCATTCACCTACTCGAGCACGAGCAGGAATTGAGCTTGGGGATGCTTGGTACATCTCCAACGTATCTATAATTTTTTATTGTTTCATGCTATTATATTATCTGTTTTAGATGTTTTTGAAGGAAATATGCCCTAGAGGCAATAATAAAGTTATTATTTATTTCCTTATTTCATGATAAATGTTTATTATTCATGCTAGAATTGTATTAACCGGAAACATAATACATGTGTGAATACATAGACAAACATAGTGTCACTAGTATGCCTCTACTTGACTAGCTCGTTGAATCAAAGATGGTTAAGTTTCCTAGCCATAGACATGAGTTGTCATTTGATTAACGGGATCACATCATTAGGAGAATGATGTGATTGACATGACCCATTCCGTTAGCCTAGCACTTGATCGCTTAGTATGCTGCTATTGCTTCCTTCATGACTTATACATGTTCCTGTAACTATGAGATTATGCAACTCCGTTTACGGAGGAACACTTTGGTGCTACCAAACGTCACAACGAATCGGGTGATTATAAAGGAGTACTACAGGTGTCTCCAAAGGTACATGTTGGGTTGGCGATTTCGAGATTAGGTTTTGTCACTCCGATTGTCCTGGAGAGGTATCTCTGGCCCTCTCGGTAATGCACATCACATAAGCCTTGCAAGCATTGCAACTAATAAGTTAGTTGTAAGATGATGTATTACGGAACGAGTAAAGAGACTTGTCGCTGATTTAGATTGAACTAGGTATTGGATACCGACGATCGAATCTCGGGCAAGTAACATACCGATGACAAAGGGAACAACGTATGTTGTTATGCGGTTTGACCGATAAAGATCTTCGTAGAATATGTAGGAGCCAATATGGGCATCCAGGTCCCGCTATTGGTTATTGACCGAGAATAGTTCTAGGCCATGTCTACATAGTTCTCGAACCCGTAGGGTCCGCACGCTAAGGTTTCGATGGCGGTTATATTATGAGTTTATGAGTTTTGATGTACCGAAGGAGTTCGGAGTCCCGGATGAGATCGGGACATGACGAGGAGTCTCGAAATGGTCGAGACGTAAAGATCGATATATTGGACGACTATATTCGAGTTCGGAAAGGTTCGAATGATTCGGTATTTTTCGGAGTACCGGAGAGTTACGGGAATTCGCCGGGAGAAGTATTGGGCCTTATTGGGCCCTGCGGGAAAGAGAGAGGGCTGCCTAGGGCAGGCCGCGCCTCAAGGCCTAGTCCGAATTGGACTAGGGGAGGGCCGCACCTTCCTCCCTTCCCTTCCTTCTCTCCTACTCCTACTAGGAAAGGAGGAGTCCTACTCCCGGTGGGAGTAGGACTCCCCCCTGGGCGCCTCCTCCTCCTTGGCCGCCCTCCCTTGCTCCTTTATATCACGGGGCAGGGGGCACCCCATGACACACAAGTTGATCTACGGATCGTTCCTTAGCCGTGTGCGGTGCCCCTCCACCATATTTCACTTCGTCATATCGTCGCGGAGCTTAGGCGAAGCCCTGCGCCGGTGAAGTCATATCGTCGCGAGCTTAGGCGAAGCCCTGCGTCGGTGGAGCATCATCATCGCTACCACGCCGTCGTCTTGACGGAACTCATCCCCGACACTTTGCTGGATCGGAGTCCGGGGATCGTCATCGAGCTGAACGTGTGCAGAACTCGGAGGTGCCGTACGTTCGGTGCTTGGATCGGTCGGATCGTGAAGACGTACGACTACATCAACCGCGTTGTTATAACGCTTCGCTTTCGGTCTCACGAGGGTACGTGGACGACACTCTCCCTCTCGTTGCTATGCCATCACCATGATCTTGCGTGTGCGTAGGAAATTTTTGAAATTACTACGCTCCCCAACAAAGGTATCGAGCCTGGTTTTATGCGTTGATGTCATGTGCACGAGTAGAACACAAGTGAGTTGTGGGCGATATAAGTCATACTGCTTACCAGCATGTCATACTTTGGTTCGGCGGTATTGTGAGATGAAGCGGCCCGGACCGACATTACGCGTACGCTTACGCGAGACTGGTTTCACCGCTTCGAGCACTAGTTGCTTAAAGGTGACCGCGGTGTCGGTTTCTCTCACTTTAGTTGAACCGAGTGTATACGCCCGGTCCTTGCGAAGGTTAAAACAGCACCAACTTGACAAACTATCGTTGTGGTTTTGATGCGTAGGTAAGAACGGTTCTTGCTCAGCCCGTAGCAGCCACGTAAAACTTGCAACAACAAAGTAGAGGACGTCTAACTTGTTTTTGCAGGGCATGTTGTGATGTGATGTGGTCAAGACATGATGCTATATTTTATTGTATGAGATGATCATGTTTTGTAACCGAAGTTATTGGCAATGGCAGGAGCCATATGGTTGTCGCTTATTGTATGAAATGCAACGCCATGTAATTGCTTTACTTTATCACTAAGCAGTAGCGATAGTCGTAGAAGCAATAGTTGGCGAGACGACAACGATGCTACGATGGAGATCAAGGTGTCGCGCCGGTGACGATGGTGATCATGATGGTGCTTCGGAGATGGAGATCACAAGCACAAGATGATGATGACCATATCATATCACTTATATTGATTGCATGTGATGTTTATCCTTTATGCATCTTATCTTGCTTTGATTGACGGTAGCATTATAAGATGATCTCTCACTAAAATTATCAAGAAGTGTTCTCCCGAGTATGCACCGCTATGAAAGTTCTTCGTGCCGAGACACCACGTGATGATCGGGTGTGATAGGCTCTACGCTCAAATACAACGGTGCAAAACAGTTGCGCACGCGAATACTCAAAGTTAAACTTGACGAGCCTAGCATATAACAGATATGGCCTCGAACACGGAGACCGAAAGGTCGAACGTGAATCATATAGTAGATATGATCAACATAGTGATGTTCACCATTGAAACTACTCCATCTCACGTGATGATCGGACATGGTTTAGTTGATTTGGATCACGTAATCACTTAGATGACTAGAGAGATGTCTGTCTAAGTGGGAGTTTTTTAATATGATTAATTAAAACTTAAATTTATCATGAACTTAGTCCTGGTAGTATTTTGCAAATTATGTTGTAGATCAATAGCTCGCGTTGTTGCTTCATATGTTTGTTTTGATATGTTCCTAGAGAAAATGTGTTGAAAGATGTTAGTAGCAATGATGCGGATTGGATCCGTGATCTGAGGTTTATCCTCATTGCTGCACAGAAGAATTATGTCCTTGATGCACCGCTAGGTGACAGACCTATTGCAGGAGCAGATGCAGACGTTATGAACGTTTGACTAGCTCAATATGATGACTACTTGATAGTTTAGTGCACCATGCTTAACGGCTTAGAATCGGGACTTCAAAGACATTTTGAACGTCATGGACCATATGAGATGTTCCAGGAATTGAAGTTAATATTTCAAGCAAATACCCGAGTTGAGAGATATGAAGTCTCCAACAAGTTCTATAGCTAAAAGATGGAGGAGAATCGCTCAACTAGTGAGCATGTGCTCAGATTGTCCGGTACTTCAATCGCTTGAATCAAGTGGGAGTTAATCTCCCGATAAGATAGTGATTGACAGAATTCTCTAGTCACCATCACTAAGTTACTAGAACTTCGTGATGAACTATAGTATGCAAGGGATGCCGAAAACGATTCCCGAGCTCTTCGTGATGTTGAAATCGACGAAGGTAGAAATCGAGAAAGAGCATCAAGTGTTGATGATTGACAAGACCACTAGTTTCAATAAAAGGGCAAAGGGAAAGAAAGGGGAACTTCAAGTAGAATGACAAGCAAGTTGTCACTCCCACGAAGAAACCCAAAGCTGAACCAAAGCCTGAAACTGAGTGCTTACACTGCATAGGAAATGGTCACTGGAAACGGAAATACCCGAGATATTTGGTGGATAAGAAGGATGGCAAAGTGGACAAGGGTATATTTGATATACAGGTTATTGATGTGTGCTTTATTAGTGTTTATAGTAGCCCCTGAGTATTTTATACTTGTTCGGTTGCTAAGATTAGTAACTCAAACAGGAGTTACGAATAAACAGAGACTAGTTGAAGGGAAGTGACGATGAGTGTTGGAAGTAGTTCCAAGATTGATATGATCATCATCGCACACTCCCTATACTATCGAGATTAGTGTTTATAGTAGCCCCGAGTATTTGATACTTGTTCGGTTGCCAAGATTAGTAACTCAAACAGAGTTACGAGAATAAACAAAAACTAGTTGAAGGGCAGATAACGATGAGTGTTGGAAGTAGTTCCAAGATTGATATGATCATCATCGCACACTCCCTATACTATCGGGATTAGTGTCGAACCTAAATAAATGTTATTTGGCGCTTATGTTGAGCATGGATATGATTTGATCATGTTTATTGCAATACGGTTATTCATGTAAGTTAGAGAATAATTATTGTTCTTTACATGAATAAAACCTTCTATGGTCATACACCCAATGAAAATGGTTTGTTGGATCTCGATCGTGTGATACACATATTCATAATATTGAAACCAAAAGATGTAAAGTTAATAATGATAGTGCTATTTATTTGTGGCACTGCCGTTTGGGGTCATATCGGTGTAAAGCGCATGAAGAAACTCCATAAAGATGGATTTTCAAAATCACTTGGTTATGAATCGTTTGATGCTTGCGAACCGTGCCTTTTGGGCAAGATGACTGAAACTCCGTTGTTCGGAACAATGGAACGAGCAACAAACTTGTTGGAAATAATACATACTGATGTATGCGATCCAATGAGTATTGATGCTCGTGGCAAGTATCGTTATTTTCTGACCTTCACAAGATGATTTGAGCAGATATGGGTATATCTACTTGATGAAACATAAAGTCTGAAATAATTGAAAGGTTCAAAGAATTTCAGAGTGAAGTGGAAAAATCATCGTAACATGAAAATAAAGTTTCTGCGATCTGATCACGGAGACGAATATTTGAGTTACGAGTTTGGTCTTCAATTAAAATAATGTGGAATAGTTTCACAGCTCACGCCACCTGGAACACCACAATGTTATGGTGTGTCCGAACGTCATAACCGCACTTTATTGGATATGATGTGATCTATGATGTCTCTTATCGGTTTACCACTATCATTTTGGGGTTATGCATTAGAGACAACTGAATTCACGTTTAAAAAGGGCACCATCTAAATACGTTGAGACGACACCGTATGAACTATGGTTTAGCAGTAAACCTAAGCTGTCGTTTCTTAAAGTTTGGAGTTGTGATGCTTATGTGAAAAAGTTTTCACCTGATAAGCTTGAACCCAAATCGGAGAAGTGCGTCTTCATAGAATACCCAAAAGTAACTATTGGGTACACCTTCTATCACAGATCCGAAGGCAAGTTTTTCGTTGCTAAGATGGATCCTTTCTAGAGAAGAAGTTTCTCTCGAAAGAAGTGAGTGGGAGGAAAGTAGAACTTGATGAGGTAATTGTACCTTCTCCCTTATTGGAAAGTAGTTCATCACAGAAATCAGTTCCAGTGATTCCTACACCAATTAGTGAGGAAGTTAATGATGATGATCATGAAACTTCAGATCAAGTTGCTACCGAACCTCGTAGGTCTTCCGAAATAAGATCCGCACCAATGTGGTACGGTAATCCTATTCTAGAAGTCATGTTACTAGACCATGATGAACCTACGAACTATGAGGAAGCGATGATGAGCCCAGATTCCACGAAATGGCTGGAAGCCATGAAATCTGAGATGGGATCCATGTATGAAAACAAAGTATGGACTTTGGTTGACTTGCCCGATGGTCGGCAAGCCATTGAGAATAAATGGATCTTTAAGAAGAAGACTGACACTGATGGTAATGTAACTGTCTACAAAGCTCGACTTGTCGCAGAAAGGTTTTCGACAAGTTCAAGGTGTTGACTACAATGAGATTTTCTCAACTGTAGCGATGCTTAAGTCTGTCCGAATCATGTTAGCAATTGCCGCATTTTATGATTATGAAATTTGGCAAATGGATGTAAAAACTACATTCTTGAATGGATTTCTAAAAGAAGAGTTGTATATGATGCAACCAGAGGGTTTTGTTGATCCAAAGGGTGCTAACAAAGTGTGCAAGCTCCAGCGATCAATTTATGGTCTGGTGCAAGCCTCTCGGAGTTGGAATAAACGCTTTGATAGTGTGATCAAAGCATATGGATTTATACAGACTTTTGGAGAAGCCTGTATTTACAAGAAAGTGAGTGGGAGCACTACAACATTTCTGATAAGTATATGTGAATGACATATTGTTGATCGGAAATAATGTAGAATTATTCTGCAAAGCATAAAGGAGTATTTGAAAGGAGTTTTTCAAAGAAGGACCTCGGTGAAGCTGCGTACAAATTGAGCATCAAGATCTATTGAGATAGATCAAAACGCTTGATAAGTTTTTTCAATAAGTACATACCTTGTCAAGATTTTGAAGTAGTTCAAAATGGAACAGTCAAAGAAAAGTTCTTGCCTGTGTTGCAAAGGTGTGAAATTGAGTAAGACTCAAATCCCGACCACAATGAGAAAATAGAAAAGAGAATGAAAGTCATTCCCTATGCCTCACCATAGGTTCTATAAAGTATGCTATGCTATGTACCGACCTATTGTATACCTTGCTCTGAATTTGGCAAGGAGTACAATAGTGATCTAGGAGTAGATCACTGGACATTGGTCAAGAACATCCTTAGTGAGGACTAAGGAAATATTTCTCGATTATGGAGGTGATAAAAGAAGCCCGTCAGAAAGAGTTACATCGATGCAAGCTTTTTACACTGATCCGATGACTCTAAGTCTCAATCTGGATACATATTGTAAGTGGGAGCAATTAGCTAGAGTAGCCCGTGCAGAGCATTGTAGACATAGAATATTTGCAAAATACATACGGCTCTGAATGTGAAAGACCCGTTGACTAAGCTTCTCTCACGAGCAAAACATGATCATCCCTTAGTACTCTTTGGGTGTTAATCACATAGCGATGTGAACTAGATTATTGACTCTAGTAAACCCTTTGGGTGTTGGTCACATGACGATGTGAACTATGGGTGTTAATCACATACAGATGTGAATTAGTGTTGAATCACATGATGATGTGAACTAGATTATTGACTCTAGTGCAAGTGGGAGACTGAAGGAAATATGCCCTAGAGGCAATAATAAAGTTATTATTTATTTCCTTATTTCTGATAAATGTTTATTATTCATGCTAGAATTGTATTAACCGGAAACATAATACATGTGTGAATACATAGACAAACATAGTGTCACTAGTATGCCTCTACTTGACTAGCTCGTTGAATCAAAGATGGTTAAGTTTCCTAGCCATAGACATGAGTTGTCATTTGATTAACGGATCACATCATTAGGAGAATGATGTGATTGACATGACCCATTCCGTTAGCCTAGCACTTGATCGCTTAGTATGTTGCTATTGCTTCCTTCATGACTTATACATGTTCCCGTAACTATGAGATTATGCAACTCCTGCTTACGGAGGAACACTTTGGTGCTACCAAACGTCACAACGAATCGGGTGGTTATAAAGGAGTACTACAGGTGTCTCCAAAGGTACATGTTGGGTTGGCGATTTGAGATTAGGTTTTGTCACTCCGATTGCTCTGGAGAGGTATCTCTGGCCCTCTCGGTAATGCACATCACATAAGCCTTGCAAGCATTGCAACTAATAAGTTAGTTGTAAGATGATGTATTACGGAACGAGTAAAGAGACTTGTCGCGATGTAGATTGAACTAGGTATTGATACCGACGATCGAATCTCGGGCAAGTAACATACCGATGACAAAGGGAACAACGATGTTGTTATGCGGTTTGACCGATAAAGATCTTCGTAGAATATGTAGGAGCCAATATGGGCATCCAGGTCCCGCTATTGGTTATTGACCGAGAATAGTTCTAGGCCATGTCTACATAGTTCTCGAACCCGTAGGGTCTGCACGCTTAAGGTTTCGATGATGCTTATATTACGAGTTTATGAGTTTTGATGTACCGAAGGAGTTCGAGTCCCGGATGAGATCGGGACATGACGAGGAGTCTCAAATGGTCGAGACGAAAGATCGATATATTGGACGACTATATTCGGAGTTCGGAAAGGTTCGAATGATTCGGTATTTTTCGAGTACCGGAGAGTTACGAGAATTCGCCGGGGAGAAGTATTGGGCCTTATTGGGCCCTGCGGAAAGAGAGAGGGCTGCCTAGGGCAGGCCGCGCGCCCAATGCCTAGTCCGAATTGGACTAGGGGAGGGGCCGCACCCTTCCTCCCTTCCCTTCCTTCTCTCCTACTCCTACTAGGAAAGGAGGAGTCCTACTCCGGTGGGAGTAGGACTCCCCCCTGCGCCTCCTCCTCCTGGCCGGCCCTCCCTTGCTCCTTTATATACGGGGCAGGGGGCACCACATGACACACAAGTTGATCTACGGATCGTTCCTTAGCCGTGTCGGTGCCCCTCCACCATATTTCACTTCGTCATATCGTCATGAGCTTAGGCGAAGCCCTGCGCCGTGAAGTCATATCGTCATGAGCTTAGGCGAAGCCCTGCGTCGGTGGAGCATCATCATCGCACCACGCCGTCGTCTTGACGGAACTCATCCCGACACTTTGCTGGATCGGAGTCCGGGATCGCCATCGAGCTGAACGTGTGCGTAACTCGGAGGTGCCGTCGCTCGGTGCTTGGATCGGTCGGATCGTGAAGACGTACGACTACATCAACCGCGTTGTTATAACGCTTCCGCTTTCGGTCTACGAGGGTACGTGGACAGACACTCTCCCCTCTCGTTGCTATGCCATCACCATGATCTTGCGTGTGCGTGGAAATTTTTGAAATTACTACGCTCCCCAACAAAGGTATCGAGCCTGGTTTTATGCGTTGATGTCATGTGCACGAGTAGAACACAAGTGAGTTGTGGGCGATATAAGTCATACTGCTTACCAGCATGTCATACTTTGGTTCGGCGGTATTGTGAGATGAAGCGGCCCGGACCGACATTACGCGTACGCTTACGCGAGACTGGTTTCACCGCTTCGAGCACTAGTTGCTTAAAGGTGACCGGCGGGTGTCAGTTTCTCTCACTTTAGTTGAACCGAGTGTGGCTACGTCCGGTCCTTGCGAAGGTTAAAACAGCACCAACTTGACAAACTATCGTTGTGGTTTTGATGCGTAGGTAAGAACGGTTCTTGCTCAGCCCGTAGCAGCCACGTAAAGCTTGCAACAACAAAGTAGAGGACGTCTAACTTGTTTTTGCAGGGCATGTTGTGATGTGATGTGGTCAAGACGTGATGCTATATTTTATTGTATGAGATGATCATGTTTTGTAACCGAAGTTATCGGCAATCGGCAGGAGCCATATGGTTGTCGCTTATTGTATGAAATGCAACGCCATGTAATTGCTTTACTTTATCACTAAGCAAAGAGCGATAGTCGAGAAGCAATAGTTGGCGAGACGACAACGATGCTACGATGGAGATCAAGGTGTCGCTACGGTGACGATGGTGATCATGATGGTGCTTCGAGATGGAGATCACAAGCACAAGATGATGATGACCATATCATATCACTTATATTGATTGCATGTGATGTTTATCCTTTATGCATCTTATCTTGCTTTGATTGACGGTAGCATTATAAGATGATCTCTCACTAAAATTATCAAGAAGTGTTCTCCCGAGTATGCACCGCTATGAAAGTTCTTCGTCTTTGAGACACCACGTGATGATCGGGTGTGATAGGCTCTACGCTCAAATACAACGGGTGCAAAACAGTTGCGCACGCGAATACTCAAGTTAAACTTGACGAGCCTAGCATATAACAGATATGGCCTCGGAACACGGAGACCGAAAGGTCGAACGTGAATCATATAGTAGATATGATCAACATAGTGATGTTCACCATTGAAACTACTCCATCTCACGTGATGATCGGACATGGTTTAGTTGATTTGGATCACGTAATCACTCAGATGACTAGAGAGATGTCTGTCTAAGTGGGAGTTTTTTAATATGATTAATTAAAACTTAAATTTATCATGAACTTAAATTTAATACTCTAGATGCATGCTCGATAGCGGTCGATGTGTGGAGTAATAGTAGTAGATGGAGGCAGGAGTCGGTCTACTTATCACGGACGTGATGCCTATATTCATGATCATTTCCTTAGATATCGTGATTACTTTGCGCTTTTCTATCAGTTGCTCAACAGTAATTTGTTTACCCACCGTATGCTTTCTTTAAGAGAGAAGCCTCTAGTGAAACCTATGGCCCCCGGGTCTATTTTCCATCATATACTTTCAGATCTATAAACCTAAAAACCCAAAAATACCTTGCTGAGTTTTATTTACTTTTATTTTTTTTTCGTTTTGGTAATCTTTTATATCTATCTCTATCAGATCTAATCCTTGCTAGTGACCATGAAGGGATTGGCAACCCCTTTATCGCATTTGGTGCAAGTGTTTGATTGTTTGTGCAGGTGCATAGATTGGAGACTTGTGTGTACCTCCTAATGGATTGATACCTTAGTTCTCAAACTGAAGAAAATACTTATCTCTACTTAGCAGCATCACCCTTTCCTCTTGAAGGGAAAAACCAACGCAAGCTCAAGAAGTAGCATACACTTATTGGAGCACTATATATGCAGCTAAAGTTTTCCTTTTCCAATGGGTTTAGCTATCATTAGTAACAAATTTGTATCTTGAACTTCATGCACATAATATGTAAGTGTCAGTTGTCTGTTAACATTGTGTTGTCATGATATCTCACAACTCACGTGCAAAGCACGTGCAACTCACTGGTAGGGCTAGAAATTACATAAATTTTACGTAATGCACTTTGCTTGCAACTTTAAAGGTTTTTTATTTAAGGTAAAGAGGGGTTTTTTCCATTGAGTTCAACCTATCGAAGACATTCCTCCATTTCTATGACAACCTTGCTATATGTGTGACCACTTATGATTTTTTTAAGTTCTCTCCTAGTGCAATCAAACAACTTCTATTATATATGACTGCCAATGCTTATAATTTATGTTAGAATCAGTATGGCATGACACTCTAATCCCATTGCTTTTCGTATTTCTTGTTTCTAAAATCTCGCAAACTGAAGTGGAAGCCTCAAGAGAAAAATCGATCATGTGTACAGTGTATTAATTCATAAGGTCCCAATATGTTTGCTTAGGGCTTCTCCAACGCCCAATCGTATTAACCGTATCCGTCCACGGAGCGGTTGAGACCAGCACACAGACACTGATGCGGAGCCGGCCATCCAAAGCTACATTCGCCTCTCTCTTTTTAAGTCTGCAAGCTTAAAATAACCGCATAGTGAATTGTAGTTTATCTAAAAATGTTCAAATGCAGCAGTAGTTGTAATTTAAATATTACAATCCAACACAGTTTAAATTAAAATAGTTTAAACTTGAATTCAACTAGCATACATGTACTAGTTGTGTCCTTTAACCGTCTACAGATGCTCAATCAAATATTTCTTCAGTTGCTCATGAGTTGTTCGATGCCGATTTTTTTTGATGCATTTGAACAAACTAATTAAATATAGCCAAATTCTACTCTAGAAGTTCGATAAGATCACTCCTGTTCTCAAATAAGATGTGGCAGCATCCTCACACTCATCTTCCACGGTCTTGTTGTGCATGCTCACACTACATGTCATCACCTCCCATAAGGTCCCCGGATCCCATTGTTTATAAGGTCCACGAGCAACTGCAAAACATGCTTGGAGACTCTAAATGTCCTCTCAACATCATTTATGGCTGCTTATTATCTTTGAGAAAAGTGAGACCTTTTCTGATCAATTTGCTCACATATGGTCTTGACAAAGGTAGCCACTGAGAATAGATATCGTCAACCAGATAGTAGCCATGTCGTATTCATGCCCATTGACAGTATAGTTGCACAGAGGAGCTTTCCCTTCAGTCAGCCTAGCAAACAGTGGAGATCACTGCAGCACATTGATGTCATTGTGAGACTTGGACATGCCAGAAAAAACATACCGATTCCAGAGATCATGTGATGCAACTACTTCAAGAATGATGGTAGGCTTTTTAACATGACTCTTGTATTGCCCTTGTAGAGCTTTTGGGCAGTTTTTCCATCTCCAATGAATGCATTCAAGAGATCTGAAAAACCTGGCCACTCTCTTGCTTCAGACATTGTCAAGAGCCTCTCGGTGTCTGTGACAGTTGGTTCTCTGAAGTACCGAGGTCCAAACAGTGAGACCATGGAAGTAGCAAATATGAGCATGGCGTCTCTGCATGTGTTATCAAACATTCGTAGGTATTCGTCCCACGAATCAACGACCCTACCATATGCACGCATCCACAATGATGTAGTGCACTTCTGGTAACCAGAGAATCTAATCCTTCCTACGGCTTCCTTCTTCAAGATGAAGTAGTCACCAAATGACCGGGCGCCATGGCAGAGATGATCAAAGATAACTTTTTGCATCCAAAAGTGCCGGCGAAAATTGTCAGCGAATAGGGCATCGGGGGCAAAGTAGTCATCCGTCGGCGTCCAATGGTCGTGTGCCCTATTTGGAGAGCACTCGATGACCCTTGATCGATCCCTTGAAATTGAGATCATGCTCTTCCGAACGATCCGCCATCACATCTGTGTAGTTCTCCTCGCCGAACAACTCAAAGTAGTGCTCGTGTATGTAGTCCATATACGAACCCATTGCTTCGAAGAAGAAGGGACAAAAAAATTAGTATGGGCATTTACCAAACCCTTGCGGGTAGGCGGTGGAGGTCGCCAAGCTCCAGGAAGGGTTTGATAGGCGGCCAGGATGGTGGACCGGCAACGGCGGTGTGAGAAAAAATGGTTGCAGAGAAAGAGAGGAGGATGGAGATGTGGGCTCCGAAAGGGGTTTTGGATGGGTCGGGGGTGTCGGAGTCCTACGTGACTGATGTCCAGACTTCCACAAAGCGCCCTTAGTTTGCTTCCGGTTTGCAAGAAAAAGAACGTCCAAATTGCCGACGGAGAGATACATAACCTTGTTGGATGTTAAAACACATCCAGACCGACCATGTGGTTCAGACGGTTGCAGACGGTTCTTGAGTCCGTTAGAAGATGTCCCTAGTGCATCTATGGCCGCAACCTGGAAATCCGGCCCCTCAAACGCCCGCGAACGCGCATTGACCAGTCACGCCTAAAATATCTCTTCCACATCTGTGTACCTCATATCCGGCACCCTGTATCCATACTAACCATGCAATGTAAGAGAAACTTTACAAGATCAAACAACGCACAACAAAATTGGCATCAAACGGGCAAGCAAATGCACATAAACAAACTATACATCATCCACGAGATCATCGGAGTTCATCGACAGACAAGTTCTTAACTTCAACAACTAAAAACGATAAAAACGTAGGAGGAGGAGGAGCGTCTTCACCACTTCATCGCTGGGCCTTTCCTCTTCAGGTCGCCAGCATAGCTATAGGCGTCCGCGGTTGGTGGAGGATCTTGGTCGTCAGAGAAAGAGGTGGAGTTGTGGTCATCGCCGTCGCCGTCGTTGAAGTCAGAGTCAGAGAGGACGATCAACCCCTTCATCCGGCGGACGGCCCTGTCTTGCTGGCGCTTCAACTTCGCGAGTTGAGCTGCCTCCTTCGCCTTGCGCTCTGACTGCTCTATAGCAAGCTGGAGCGCCTTCGCGTTCTTCCGCCGTAGGCAGCGAGCGCCCGTCTCCGCCGTCATGAGCGACCGGCGGTAGACCCAAGCGAGGAGCCGCTTGTCCTCATCGGGTTCCGCCGGCGTGAGCGACCGGCGGTAGACCCAAGGGAGGGTCCCGCTCCGGCCGCAACCATGCTGCATCGGCGCCGGAGTTGCAGCGACGCTGCCGATATGAAGCTGCACTCGGTGTCCACGTTGGACCGCTGCAAAGGCAATGCGGAGGGCTAGCTCCTTGTCGACGTCGAGGTTGGAGCCGGAGTGGTTGTTGGAGCTCGACATTGCGCCGGATTGGATCGGAATCGGTGGGGGGAGAGAAGAGGACGGAGAGAGAGAGGTGAGTGAGTGAGCTAAGGTTCCGAGCGAGGAGTCGGATTGGATTTTTTGGGGGGGATAGCCGTGGGGTCGGTGATGGGCCCGGCTTGCCAGACGGACGCGCCCGGATGTGCTTGGGCGTCCGTATCCACCCTATATTTGGGCTGGATACGAGGGGCGCCGGACAGCCGGGTGTTTGAAACCGGCTTGATGCGTTTAGATGGATCGATTTTTTGTGACCGGTCAGTGACGGTCCGCCCGCCCGCCCGTTTGAGACGGGTTTAAGGCGTCCGGGTGTAGATGCTTGTCACAATAGTGCGGCTCACAAGATTATTCATTCTCCGTGATGTTTGACATGAAAAGAGGAATAGATGATTGTACTAGTACTACAACGACATAGGTTATGGTGCATGCGCTACTGCTTGCTGGTGGTACTGGGCCTGCCCCCGTGTCTCTCCATTCAGGGTGCATACGCAGAGTGCTGCCGCTCTAGCACGAGACAAAAAGAGCGCTCTACACTACACCACACCATGGCCTGCACAGCGATAGATGCGAGCAGGCGCCAACTTTTGTTGGTCGAGCACGAGAGAAATTCACTAGCACCAAAAGCATTCGCTATTTGCTGTGGCCGTTGGTCAGCTCAGTTCAATTCTGCCAGCTTTTTGGAAAGAAAAGATTTATGTTTTGTCGTCGTGTCTGAACATGATTGGCCTCTACACGCCAGCAATATCCACGACGCACCATCGTGAATTTGTCGAACGAGGAAAATATGGGATTTTGCTTAAGCGAGGTGATGTAGATTTGGGTCATTGTTTACTATAGCTAATTCTTCAGTTTGTACTAAACGGCTCAAAGATCTTTAATGCCTTCACTTCTTTTGCATACGGAAGGACAACGTGGTTGGTTCGTGTTGCACGACTTTTACAACTCTCCAAATCATGAGTGGTATATGATCGGGATACGAGAGCAGATGTGAGTACAGTAGGTGATGATGTTGTGATCAACCCGCTGGAAAAGTTGGTGGTCAGTCCATTTTACGAGAAAATGGGTTTGGTATTTCTGTTGCGCGAGTTCTTTTCTTTTTTCTGAAACTGTGTTGCACGAGTTCTACAACTCTCTGAATCATGATGGGTAGTTGGGGAAGTGAAGAAAGACCATCACGTGTGGTACATGATTGCAGGGCGAAGACAAATGCCACTGCGAGAAGGGATGATGTTGTGGATCCTTGGTGTACTCAAAATTAACTCAGTCCATTTTCCGGGACTCGTGGTTGCATGAGTAACAAATGATTCGAGAGCATTATCCTTCTATAACCCTCGAACAAATGAACATTTTGCACTCCATATCCTAGTTATTTTGCACTCCATATCCTAGTCATCGATTCGAGAGCATTATCCTTCCGGGACTCGTACTAGTAAATTAGGACAGAGTATTATTGCTTCGGTACACCACTACACATACTATCTCTGTCCTAATTTACTAGTTCACCTCATATTTTTGGTACTATCTTAACCTTGATTTTAACTAATAAATATAAGTTATACGTACCAAAGGTAATATCATTGAAACTACAATAAAATATGAATCCAATAATATATTCTTTTGGTAACATGCATTAACATCTCGCTAGTCAAATATGGTCAAATTTTGACCCAAACTACGATGGAGACTAATAAATACAGACGAAGATAATATTTAAAAACATAATTCAAAGAAAAGAAAACTCAATGGTGATTGCTTCTTTTCCTCCTCACGTGCTGATCCGATTTTTGGTTAAAAAGACAAACAAAACCAATAGTGACATAACTAAACACAGTAATCAACCAAAACAAGTTCTCGGTGATGCAAGATCAGAGCATTTCTCTTGGTGCCGATAGAACACTCTACTGAAAGTAAAAAAATGTTATACTCAATATGACGAACATGACTGATTCAGTTTTAGCATATGCAGTGCTGCAATGTTGACTGAGACTCCAACTAAACACCAAGGCCGGAAAAGGGTCATACCTAGTGTTAAAACCTCCCACACTAGGTGGGGTCTCGTGAAGGATTATACGAGGCAAGCCTTACCCTTTCACAGTGCAATGCCTAGAGGCCGCATCGAACTCGGGGCCTCTTGGCACAAGTGGTGAGTACTCCACCATTGTGGCATGCCCGCCCTTGACTCCAATTAAACAACACAACAAAAGAAGCTAAGAATTAGCATATGTACCAATGATCCAATTTTATTGATAAAAGGAGATCAGACGTATTCATCAGTCGGCCAAAAATTAACTACTAAAGATTGACATATAGTAGACATGCAAGACAATTAATAAACATGTTTCCATTGTTGCATTTATTCCATGATCTCATTGTGAATCGACGAGCAAAGTCGGCCGCAAAGCACCATGTAAGTTTAATCGGAAGGGTTGATCTGGCACTCTTATTAATTGTTTTTTTATCACTACTAGGAGATACACCGCGTATTACCACAAGAATTTATAAGAATAAATTTTATCAAGAACAAATTTGAAATATTAATATCCTCTACATTCTCGCCATATATAAACGGAGCAACTTCATGTTATAGTTTCATGTGACTTTCTAGCTTAGGTGAATGATTTGTTGGTAAAACAAATAAAAAGATGATATGAAGGGCTTGCATATGCTCGATGATGTGGAAGGTTTGCATGTGTTAGAAAAATAGAATGCAACGGTTTTGTATGTATTTGATGATGTAGAGAGTTATCGCAATGAGTTGATAAATTTATGGGAAAATTTTGTTTTTGCCACTCTAGATTTAGCCAATTTTCCTTATGCCATTCTAGATTTTGACATTTCACTATTGCCACTCTTAGCTTTTGATAATTATGACAATTGCCATTCCGTGGCAAAAGCAAAAAAAAATTATTTCATTTTTGCCACTCTTAGCTTTTGAAATGTATCACAATTGCCACTCTGGAAATTTTGCTTTTGCCATGGGAATGGCAATTGTGATAATTGTCAAAAACTAAGAGTAGCAAAAGTGAAATGTCAAAGACTAGAGTGGCATAAGGAAAATTGGCAAAATCTAGAGTGGCAAAAACAAAATTTTCCCTAAATTTATAATATTAATATTCTCCCCATTATTGCCATATATATAGAGGCTGAGTGCATGTTATAGTTGCTCGTGACTTCTCCACTTCCGCTTTTGTGAAGCTAGTAGATACATTTGGCTTATTTTTTTCTACGTTTTTCGCTTGGGGTTTTCCACTAGCTTTATTTTTTCTTCTTTGATTTGTTAGTTTCATTTTTTAACATTAATATTTTTTTAAACCACAAATTCTTTTCAATTCATGAATAATTTTTTCAAATTTACAAAAAAATTAGACCCATTATTTTTTTACAACATGTTTCCAAACCATGAGCTTTTTCCAATTTAAAAATGTTATTAAATGTACAATTTTTTCAACTTATGAACTTTTTTTTAGAAAAGTCAACGGTCAACGGACAAATAGACTACTGGCCAACAAAAGGGGAAACCTGAGCGATCAAGGAGGTCGCATTGTTTGGCCGGGCCATGGGAGTGGACATGCGAGCGCAAGTTGGGTAGCTAGCGCTTAAGGCGCTGAGTAGGAGCTTCAGGATGGTCCCCTAAAGAAAAAAGAGCGTCAGGATCGAGACATCGCCTGCAACACTCGCTATCTGGGCCAGGTCCAATGTACAACACAAGCTGAGACTCACACTACGCATGTTCTTTTCCATTCGTTTTTCCCTTTTTTGTTTTTTTACCTTTTTATATTTGATAATATTCTAAGTATGTATTCCAAAATTAATTTATGTAAATTTTAAAAAAATTACCTCATATCTAAAAATATTAATGCAGTGTAAAAAAATTGTTTGTGCAACTTAAAAAAATCATGCCATTAAAAATGCACATGTCATTTTAAATAAATCACACGTTTTAAAAACAATTAACGAAATTTAAATAAAATGTTCACGAAAATTTAAAAATTGGTGCTGTAATTTTTAAAATAAATGGTTGACCCATTCAAAAACTGTTCATGAGATCTAAAAAATTCACTTTGTTTAAAAATATGTTTGATGACATTAAAAAATCATGAAATGTAAACATTTGTTCACGCAGTTTTAGAAAAAAATCATAACATGTGAAAATGTACGTGCCATTGTAAAAATGTTCTAACACCTAAAATATTATTTGCGTGTTTTATAAAAATGTTGTGGATGTTTCTGAATTTTTTTAAAATGTATTTAAAAATACTTACTATTCCATATGTCCCATAATATAAGAGTGTTTTTACACTACACTAGTGTCGAAAACACTCTTATATTTTGGGACGGAGGGAGTATGTTATTAAGAAATGCTCAATGTGCATTTTACAAATACTAATTGTGCATTAATAAAATGTTTTACGGGTTTAAAAACATATTTAAACCTGTATATAAAAGCATGATTCCTGGCGAAAATTCTGTCAAATATTCAAAGTTTTTGAAAAAGATCAATACGTATTTGCAAATTGATGAAAAAACAAAAACCAATGGAAAATAAAGAAAAAGATAGATAAAACAGGCAAGAAAGAAGCTTTTAAAACGTCCATAGAAGCTTTTCAAAACCGCTCCTAGAAAACAATAGGAACGCACGTTGCTGAGCCAGCCCAGACCAAGTCACGACGAAAACCCTAAGGCGGGATGGTGCTCTATCTCGCAGTTGGCGAGATAGAGCACCGACGCTTGTGAGAAAGTGTGGATCGACTAGTGGGGCAGCACATTCTTTTTAGGGATACTAGTCGAAATCATTAATTGAGGAGTACCTATTGGAAAGATCACTCCCATCTTTTCAGGTTGTGACAAGTGACGCGCTGCATGTTCACAACCTGAAAGTTTTCCCTTTTTTCGTAGATCCGTTTATTCCAACGTTTTATCTCTCTTAAACCGTGCGTCCAAATCTCGAACCGCTTTTACCATTGGATTCCTCGCGTCGAGATTTTCAAAACTAGATCCCTGTTGATAGGTTTTGACGAACTTTTTTCTCACAAAGAAACAGACGAAAAAACCGATCCGGGAGCATGGGTTTTTTCCCTTTCCGAAAGAGGCATGCCGGTGCCTCTCATAAAATCACAACCGTGCCTCTCGCGGAAGGAAAAAGAGAGAAAATGCGTGTTTTTTTTTGTTTTCGAGGAGGCACGGCCATGCTTCTCGCGAAATGACAACCATGCCTCTCGCGAGAAGCAAAACCGCACCTCTCGTGAAAGAAAAAAAAAATAGAAAGCACGTTTTTTCCCTTTTCCGAGAGGCACGGCCGTGCCTCCCGCGAAAGCACAACCGTGCCTCTCGCGGTAGCAAAACCGTTACTCTCGCAAAATAAAAAAACAGAAAATGTGTTGTTTTTTCGTTTCCGAGAGACACGGCCGTGCCTCTCGCGAAAGGGAAAAAGTAGAAAACGCGTTTTTTTTTCGTTTCTGAGAAGCACGGCCGTGACTCTCGCGAAAGCAAAACCGTGCCTCTCGCGGAAGATAAACCATGACTCTCGTGAAAGGGAAAAAACGCGTTTTTTCGTGCAAATTTTTTTTCGATATTTTTTATCAAAAAGCTAAGGAAGACTGGTAGAAAACCGAAGTGTCAAAACCCCCGAAAAAAATCGTTTAAAAAACCGAAAACGCGTGCGAAAAAATAAAACGAAAATCTGAAGAGAGCGCCCAAAGCGCAATACGTGGCGAACGGCTAAAAGCGCGTCAAGTGGCGCTGATCGTTGTGAGGCTCCCGAAGGAGCGCTCGTCAACTGGTTGCTCTTGGCACTAGTGGACAGCACATGAGAGAGTAGTTTTTCCTTTGAGCGAAATGAGAGAGAGTAGGTATGCAACAGAGGTATGGATCCAAGGCCCAAAAGGCAAAAAGCTGACAAAAAGCCCACCCACTATCGCAGAGCGGACACCCGCGTCCGCGTGCCCGGTGCGTGCGCGCACGCCATTCGCGTCGCGCTAGTGCGGCCGCGGCTTTCTCTCTTTCATTCCTTTTTTTCCAGAAAAGCTTAAGCCACTTTTCACTAGCCATGACATGTGGGTCCCGTGCTCGCGGTGGCCCGGCCGCTCAGCGGTGGAAGACGGCGACGGAAAAGTTGCACCAAAACCCCTAGCTCCACGGCGCGCTCACTCGTCAAGAGGAGGAATGTGCGCGAGGACGACGACGACGACGGCACGCTCGAGGGTCTCTCCCTCCTCCGCTGGGTAGTGTGATCCCCCTCTCTCCGCTCGCCGCCCGGGCCGAATCGCGCCCGCGCGCGGACCCGCCGCCGCCATGGATTTCCTCTGCCCCGGCGATCCCACGGTACGGCTCCTAAACCCCTCGCACGCGCCGGATTTCCCCCTTTTTCGAATGCGCGCGTTGTTGATCAGGACGCGGCGGCGGTTTCTGCAGGTCTGGGACGGGAGGCGTTTCGCTCCGTGCTTCGCGGATTTATATCCTTTTTCCTTGTTCTTCGTTGTGCGGGCGGTGACGATCGGAAATCGTTTTTGGCTTTGCCGTTCCTTAATTTTCCTCTGCGTCGCACAGTGCTGGGGCTCGGGGGGAATGTGGTCGCCGCGTTCGCCGTCCTGGCGCTCTTCATCGCCAAGAGGAACGCGTCCAGAGCCGAGGTACTGGTCCGATTGGGTTCAGAACTGATTAAATGCTCTGGTAACTTAGTTCGTATCAAAGTAAATAGTACAGTTCTGTATATCTTAATCGATACTTATACTGGATACATGGTTGACGGCACCAACTTATTACTTACTGGCGAGGCATCGCAGCACCAAGCGAAATCGCATACAAGTTTAGTTCAGTTTGCTTGCAATTGGGCCTCTGGAGTTTGAGGATGTCTAAAAAGCACGAAGACAGTTAACTATTGACAGAGACAACATATATGATTATCTGCGGGACCTGTCATTCTCAAGGTGTTATTGTTTGTTTGCAAATTATAGGACAGTCGGATGCTGGCAGCTATTTCTTATAGGCAGAGCATTTATGTACTTATACTAATCTAGGTTGAAACAGGGGTTCAGTTAACAATATGCTGAAGGATGAATTGCTAGGTCTACCTTCGGGTACCATGCAACTTGCATGTAGTATTTCAGAACTCGCTGAAGGTCTTTGTTGCCGGTTGGTTGTTCTACCAATTGGAGTGCTGAACTCAAAGATTCTAGCTAATGATCTGTTTGATGTTTCTAGTGGAGAACAAATATGTCCTGTTTGAATAAGTGGAGAACTGAGAGTTGCTTAAATGTTGCAGAAGTTTAATCATCAAATATGCCATGTTTGCAACGATAGTTAATTAGACAGCAATTAGCATTGTTATTTAATTTTATACGCTGTTATTACTTTTTCCCATGTTCTTTTAATGATTATAATTCCACCCACTGCTTCAGAACGTCAGGGGACGTTTACCAGAGACGTTGTTTGTGTTCGGCATACCTAGCTTTGCAGCCTGCCTTTCTTTGCTTGGACTGATTTTGCTTGTAAAGAAGGAGGTGGAAGGGATAGATGTCCCAAACCACGAATCATTCTTCAGATGCTCCCAGTTTCTTGCATGGGTAAGAGATCCACCACAATAACGATCTGCATGCTCTTCCTTTCCAGCCATTACAGTCTGTCCTTTGAATAGGTAGCTGTTCTTGTCTCTGCCAATGGGCCTTGGTCCGAAGTACTCTGCAACCCAATCATATGCATTTGCTGGATGTTGAAGATTCTTCTAGAGATACCTCATTTGCAATACACGCTTACAGAAATGAAGGTATTCCATTTTACACACAACTCGCCGTCTTTTTTTTCCCTTTGAGTGATGCTTCTTTGTTATGGATATGAGTTATGACACTCCTCTATGATTTTCTGCTGTATTACGATAACCTACAAATTATCTGTCCATTCCACTGTTTCTTTAGTTGGCATGCTACTGCAAGTTGCATATAAATTAACATGAAATGGCAGCTACACAAATAGAAGCATCTAGTTTATGCTCTGTTTTGGTATTCATTGCAGGCAATGGCATATGTTACGGAGATCGTCTCATTCTCTACATCAATTACATTTGGACTTCTTCTTATTGTCATAACTGCAGTATGCAAATTATGCAACAAAAGGTAACTGGTTTGTAAACCCTACAGCACATTATTGTTTTTATTAATGCATTAAATTGGTTTTTATCTTTTATGAATTAGGAGTTATACTTGGAGCAAGAATGTTGTTTATCATTAAATGCAACCTAAGTCATTGGTATATCATGTATAAATAACTTATGCTTAGTCATTCTAATTAGTACACTCTTGTGCTTTATTTTAATCTTACCATGCTCTATTTTATGTTTGTTGTTGCTAAATGAGGCAAAGTCAAACTACAACTGTAATTTGTTTTGGATCCATGCAGACTGCATCCTCTATTTAACTTTAACCTAGGCACGCTAGACAATTCTTTTGCCAAGCACAGCAACCTAGCTACTCTGTTGAATAACCAACCCTGTGTTGTTATTCATTGTTATAAATCATACTGAGCTGTGTTCCTCACAATTCATGTAAAGCTGTGTGCTGTGTTGTTCTCTTTCAGAGAAGTTAACTCTATCGAAGCTCCCCTCATTCCGAACAATGAAAATTCTGAGGCTGAAAATGCAAACTTGGTATGACGTTTTTGTAATCCCTTTTTGAGTTCCTGTTGTACATTCAGGATGTGTGCAATTTCTTATGTTATAAATGCATAATTTTGCCTAAACTCCTCAAGTTAATGTTAACTTTTTTTGTCAAAAATATGTGGCATCTTTGTTTTGAGAGCAAGTGATTTGTGCGATACAAATGGCATCCCTGTATTGGGTGCAGGTGTCAACCCCAAACAGCTGAAAACTCCAACTGACAATTGCAAACATGGCAGGAATAGTTGAATCAATATTAAGGTTATGCCATCCTATAATCCACACCTGCAAACATGTTCCTCTAAAACCATGCCAATATGTTAATGTAAACCTTTGGTGTATGAAAAAAAATGTTCCTGCTACTTGATTATTTGTAATTTGGACACTGGTATTTCACTTCTATTAACCAAATTACGTAGTTCAGGTTCTGAATTTCTCTATGCTTTATGTCCTGTCCTCTCAGGTAAATAAGCAGCACAATGTTTGGGAACTGTTGACTTTTAAATCTGTTAATCCAATGATGGACATTGGTATCAGAAGACAACTTGACTTCACAGATCTACTTGAATTACCCGCTGAGATCAGAACTGCTTCCTGTTATGACAAACTTCTGTCTTCCTGGACCGCTGAACATCAAAAATACCATGCTGATTCTTCTCTACTTAGAGCTATGTTTTACGCTTATGGATGGTCCTACTTACGTTTGGGCATACTAAAGGTACCTTTCTAAAATTATTATAGATCAGCTGAGTGAATTTATGTCGTATATATGAATTAGTTGTTCGGGCTTGTAATTTTATTAAAGAGGGCGAGGGATTTATGACACAGAAATGCATGATCTCTTTCTGCATCCCCCTTCTATAGCCATGTTGCATACATGACCATATTAACCAAGTTACAAAAAAAGGATTATCATATTGCTATTGAGAACTCCATGTACTAAATGCTGGGATGAATTTTATTAATTTGATACGTGTCCTGTGACAGACAGCTTTGTGATTAATATATTGCTAGCACTTCACAAAAAGGAGGTTGACGTACTTGGTTAATAATTTTTATCTTGTTCAATGAATGCTGGCCAAATTATTGCTTAGTGAACCCTACATTCGAAGATTATTTTGTTTTCTAATACATTATCATAATTTCCGTTCGTGCAGGTGGTAAATGACAGTATCAGTTTTGTAAGCCCGCTGCTACTCAACAAGTTCATAAAGCTTATTCAAGAAGGTGTTGTTTCCTAAAAATCTACAAGGCTTTCCACTAAAAATTTCTAAGGATAATAACTGCCATGTTCCTCTGGCACTAAAACTTGCACTATACAGAGTGTTTCATTAGTTTGCTTCACATGGATGGCTCAGGAAAACCAAAGACAATAAGCAAATCTTCTCACAAGCTTTTTAGAAGTAGTTCTTAGGATTCTGCTGGTAGTTCTTGTAGAAGCACTGCATAATATGTTGGGATTCATCAATAAATAAACTACAAGATGTATTAAATAACCGGGTATCTGAATAATGTTTCTTATCAAAGTAGCATCCATTATACTGGTTTATTTGTGCTTTTTAGCCATGTATAAATAGACCAAGCTACATATTCTGGTATTTATCAACATTTCTTTCGTCAGGTTCCGTTGGCATGGATGGATATATTATTGCCATTTCCCTAGGATTGACTTCGATTATCAAGTAAATCTTCTCACCACAAATTAATTGTGAGTTTTTGTGTGATTTGGAAGTCTAGCTAGACACATTATTCTTAACTCAGTCTTAGATACTGATGAGCTACAAGTGAATTCTGCAGCAAAAATAGTGACAATTTATGAAAATGAATTTTTTTATTTCGACTTCACCTTGAGTGTTGGTTCCATTTTAGTTTTTTCTTTAAATTTGAAAGTGTAGACATTGTTTTTAACCAAGTCTTAGACACTGATGCGTTATAGGTGAAATTGTGGTAACATAGTCACAGTTTATGAAGATGAAAAATTTATTTTTGATACTTCAACAAGAGTGACGAGTCTTTCTTTTAACAGAAAGTGATGAGTCCATTTTATGTATTGAATTTATTGAGATCCACAGTATGCCTTCAATTTCATTTTGAACGAAATAAGCTTTCAGTTTAAAAGTTGCAAACTGCGTAAGCCTTTTATTCACTGGCGGACAGGTTATGTGATAGGCATTGTGGTCTTCTCATGTTATCTTCTGAAGAATGCTGCATCATGCCGTACACTTGTACTGGTGTCACATGTTCATTTTACTGCTGCTTTAGCTAAATTTGTTTCGTCCTGAATGGAATAAGTATGATAGTAAAGATGACTTCACCAGTTATAGTTTCTGACCTCTTGTGGTATTACGAGTGTGGTTTTTACTTGTCGTAATGACCATACTAAATAGTGAAACGAGATAAATGCTGAACAATTATTTCCAGATGATTAACCACTTGTGCATCTTTTCAAATCTCATTAGTAATTAATTCATTCAATTTCTGTTTCACCGTTTTCTAGGTCATTTTTAGATACTCAGTACTCCTTTCGTCTTGCAAAGCTCAAGTTGATGTTGCGATCAAGCATGATGGGAATAGTTTACCGGAAGGTATGCCTACTGTAATTCTGTTAAAAAGAAAAAATCTGAGCAAAGAACATTGCAGTCTGCTTGCATTGTACAATAATAGGTAATTAAACTGGTCATGAGGACATATTACTAAGATGTTTGTATGCATCTTGGCTACTATTCACCTCCCAAGAACAATAGGAATCATCATCGTCTAGGACACTAGCTCACCATTTCCTGACATTCAGTATGGATCCAATGAGTAGTTTGTATGATAGCTCATGTTTTGTTTAGACCATTCTTGTGAGATTGTACAATAGTTGTAGCATATCTTCTGTTGCTGGCTGCTGCTGTAGAATGTTTTTTTGTTCTTAAAAATCAACAAGGAATTTTGTAACAACTTCCAGTAGATTTGAAGCATCATTCAAACATTACTTGACTTACCTTTGTCCCTTTTCAATTTGTATGTGCCGTAAAAAAACAGTGTCTATGCCTCAGTCTATCTGAGCGTTCTAGGTTTTCTGAAGGAGAGATTCAGACCTTCATGTCTGTTGACGTTGACCGCACATTAAACATATGTAACAATCTCCACGATGCTTGGAGGTATTTCATTCTCTACTGATTCTTGGCTATTACGGACTTAAATTGTATGCTTGTACCGCCTTAATTAATTGCAGAATTGCACACTTTGGTGTTTGGTTAGCTTCCCATTGCAGATTGGACTTGCTCTTTACCTACTGTATACACAAGTCAATTATGCATTTCTATCTGGACTTGCAATAACAATCATACTGATACCAGGTATTGCTATTTTTCTAATTGTTTAATGTGAACTAGGTTTCCGTATATCTTGAGAGACTTGCCAGGTCATAAATCCCTTTTTTTCACGTTACTTGTAGATCATTCTTCAGCCTCTCACTTCATCAATGTCTCCGTTTATCTGGGGCAATGACAGATACATCCTCCTATGCTAGCGCTAACAAATAAAAACGTGCTTCTTAAAGCAACTATGATTCCATAAATATTGCATCACGTCATGCTAGGCCTTTCTTAATCATTACTTCAAGATTTATGTCAAAATTGTGTCATCAAAACACTGCCATATTTTACAGTGAACAAATGGATTTCTACAAGGATTGCTACTGCCACACAAAAAATGATGAAGCAAAAAGATGAGAGGTGAGATAAGCAATTCCTCTCTTACTATCATGGAACAAAGAAACTATTCTCTTAATTGAATAATAGGAATGGAAAAAAAGTTTGAATAATTGTGCAAAAATGTCTGTTGCTACTTTTCTATGGACAGGATAAGTTGTGCAGGAGAACTCTTAGCACACATTAGAACAGTGAAGATGTACAGCTGGGACAAACTATTCACTCAACGCTTGACTAAAAGAAGAGAACTAGAAGTGAAGCATCTCGCGGTGTGCAGTTGCTTGTTAGCAATTTTAAAATTTCTATCAAGTTGCATTTTTGGCACTGGAACTCACAGGTGCTTCTTTTCCTGACAGACTCGAAAATATCTGGATGCATGGTGTGTCTATTTCTGGGCAACCACGCCAACATTGTTCTCCCTTTTCACCTTTTCCATATTTGCAATAATGGGCCACTCACTGGATGCCGCCACGGTAAAGCAATATCTTGAATTATATGTTTGAAGCATGCCCTTGGGTCTCGGGGTGTGACAAAAACTCCATACATGTATTCCTTCTTACAGGTTTTCACTTGTGTCGCACTCTTCAACACATTAATATCTCCCTTAAACTCATTGCCATGGGTTATTAATGGGATGATTGATGTAAGTTAGATGATCTCTATCTGCTATTGTAATGCCAGATGCATCTCTACCACTGTAACCTTACCTGTATTCTCTGGTATTGCAGTCTGTTATCTCTAGCAGAAGATTGCACAACTATTTGTCTACTCCAGAGCATTGCTCTTCTGAGTTGACTATCTCAAGTGACGTTGTAAAGGATGATTCCAACAGACATACTGAAACAATCTATGATCCCACAGCTGTTATAATCAGGAACCTATGTTGTTCTTGGTCTAGTACCTCCACTGTTGAGCCCCAAATAATTCTCAGAGACATATCTCTGCAGCTACAGAAAGGCCTCTTCATTGCAATCATAGGCGAGGTGATTTTTAAAATTGTATAATTATCCTACTACTTTCTTTGAATATTTCTCTTTTAGTTGGTGAAAGAATACCTTGGGGATACTGTATTATTGGCTGAAAATCATATTTGAATTTGCAATACTATTACCAGTGACACCTTAAATTTTCATTGCCACACTTTTTTTCTTTTCTCCAGCTTCATCGATTCTCTGACACTTCTATAATGCAAATTTGCGTTTGATTTGGATACTGATAGTTGGATAGGGAACTTTCACAAGGCTTTCTATTAAGCACCTTAATTTGCCAAGAGGAGTAAAAATAAACACTCCTGTAGAGTGTTGTGGCTATTGCAGTTGTTTTCTGTTAATTGGAAAATAATAATATTATGTTCATTTTCAGGTTGGTTCAGGCAAGTCATCTTTGCTGAACTCTATTATTGGAGAGATGTCTGTCATCAGTGGTTCTATTAACTCGTGTGGTTCAATTGCATATGTACCACAGGTTGTACTTTATGATTTAGAGATGGCTTAAGATTCACAGCTGAACTGCATAAAACTAAAAAAAATTCATTGGTTTTTGTAGGTACCTTGGATATTATCTGGGTCTTTACGGGATAACATTTTGCTTGGAAAAGGATTTGATACAAGGAGGTAGATTATTAAAATGTTAGCTTTACCAATAAGAATCACTTGTTCTGCTAACGGTGGTGCTTTTTTTAATTATTTTTCTTAAAGCTGAATTAGCTGGTGTTTATTGCGTCTTATTTTAAATTATTATTCTGTGTTGGAGCATTTATGTAGATATGAAGAAGTAATACAAGCATGTACCCTTGATGTTGACATCTCAACAATGATTGGGGGAGATATGTCACATATTGGAGAGAAAGGTCTCAACTTATCGGGTGGACAGAGAGCCCGTCTAGCATTGGCTAGGTCATATTAAAAACATTGTGCAGTTGAGACTGGAAAGTCCAAAGTTTTTGTACTAACAACGTGATCATATACTTGCAGGGCTTTGTATCATGACTCTGATGTATACTTGTTCGATGATATACTTAGTGCAGTTGACTCACAGGTTGCTTCATGGATCCTCGAAAAAGCCATTATGGGACCACAAATGAAGCGAAAAACACGATTATTAAGCACCCACAATCTCCAGGTAATGATTTTCTGATCTCACCAAAACAGATTGTAGCATGTTGTTTCTAAATGCATGAAACAAGCATTTAATTTGATAGCAAGAAAATGAAGATAGCTTCCACTAAAACAACAACAACGTTTCCTTTTATCTTCAGGCTATTTATGCTGCAGATATGATTGTGGTCATGGCTAATGGATTTGTCAAGTGGTTTGGGACATTGGACAGCTTCTTGGCAACTCCATATTCAAAAATATCTAATCCAGATAGTTCATCTGCTGTCTCAGCAACAAGTTCACAAAAAAATAAAGGACCAAGCACCTCTGAATTCAACACTAAAGATGTGCTTGACAATGGTTCAGTTGTTGACCAGGAGGAACAAAGAGATCAGACTGAAGCAGAGGGCAGGAAAGAAGGCATGGTTGAGATAATTGTGTACAAGTGAGTTGTTTTGCAATATTGTTGATTTACTGCATTGAATACTGGAAGCTTCTTAAACTTCCTACTACAGCTAATCCGAAATGATTATTTCTACAGAAAATATGCAACACTTGCAGGGTGGTCAATGGTATTTCTGATATTTGTGAGTGCATTCTTAATGCAAGCATCTCGTAATGGCAATGATCTTTGGTTGACTTACTGGGTGGATAGCAGCTCAGGCACCAATAACACAAGATTTTATCTGGTAAGAGTGCTCTCTATCTAAGTCTACTGAATTTGAACAGTTATTATCATAAACATGTTATCTATATCTGGTCACTCAGAACAGAAGGCAGTGTGTGAAATAAATAAGATCTGATGTGCATTTATGCTGATTCAAGATTTTGATCTCTGTAGACTATCCTTGCTGGGTTTGGCATAATCAACTCCTTTTTCACATTGGGAAGGGCATTTTCTTTTGCATATGGCGGTCTGTGTGCAGCAATTCAGATACATGCCGATCTTCTTGGCAGTCTAATTGGTGCCCCGGTTTCTTTTTTCGACCAAAATCCCAGTGGCCGAATACTGAATAGGTTAGTATGTCAGGAATCTTCAGCAAACTCTGCAATACAGAAACACCCTTGATGAACTTTATGAACTTCCAGATTATCGTCAGACCTCTACACTGTTGATGATTCTCTTCCATTTATCCTCAATATATTTGTGGCCAACTTCTTCGGCTTACTTGGCACCCTTGTTGTTTTGTGTTATTCACAGGTAAATATGCAATAATTTTACTATAATTCTAATGTGGGCCAACATTATATTCAAATAAATTAATTCACTTAGCTTTAACTCATGAATGTTCCCGCGCAGGTTACGTTTCTACTCATCTTAGTCCCTCTCTGGCTTATCTACAGCAAAGTGCAGGTACTGTTATCTATTTCCTCAGTTTGTGCTTTTCTTCAGTAAGGCTTTGGTCCTTCACATTCTTCCAATTTTTTAAAATTCATTATTCGGACATTCTCAATGCATGTTACGTAGTGATAAACTGGTTGGCACTTATGGTATCAACTATAAAGTTCTACTGCATAACATGTGCTTCAGGAGAGCCTTCCACAAAACTGAAAGCAGACTGTAAGGAGCTCATGTGTAGTGCAGAACTCATCTTGTTAGCCTAAATACATTTACAGTGTGGAATCTGATTCTTTCACACTATACATATGCTCTACTTTTGGAGAAACAAATTAACATTCTGTGCAGTTCTATTACAGGTCGACATCACGTGAAGTAAGACGGCTTGACAGTGTTGCTCGTTCACCTATCTATTCATCTTTTACAGAGACACTTGATGGTTCATCAACAATAAGAGCATTCCAAAAGGAGGTATGTTAATTACATCAAGACTATTGAAAACTATATGAAGGATACCAGAGCCTTTACCTTCATTTGAACCTAGCTGTTAAAACTTTAAAGCGTGAGTGACTTGTGTTGATGTGATTTGTTCAAGCTACTGACGGTAAAATACACAGGGTTTCTTCTTAGAGAGATTCATCCAACAATTGACACTATATCAAAAAACATCCTACTCTGAGCTTACTGCTAGTCTGTGGCTCTCATTAAGACTCCAGGTATAATACGTTGTCAAGGGATAGTAACTCATCTTCTGTTACGGAACCATGAATCTTTCTCTATTAGTTAGACCTATTGCGCAGTCAATCTATTAACTAGTGGATCACTTTAGTTGTTGGCAGGGTTGATCATTTTGTTCATCGCCGTGATTTCCGTTGTTGGCTTCCATAGCAAGTCTCCTGTTAAGTTTGGTACACCTGGACTGGTAAGTATGACAGGGAAGAAATTACCAACTCCAGCCTCATTTTTTTTACATTTCTGTTCCTGTTGAAAATATTGGTATGTTTGAACTGTGTAGAATTTAAGATAAAGAAATACACTGCAGGTGGGCCTGGCGTTATCGTATGCAGCACCTGTTGTATCACTGTTGAATAGTTTCTTAACCACTTTTACAGAGACAGAAAAGGAAATGATCTCTGTTGAGAGGGTTGTTGAGGTAAAAAGCCAAGAAATATTCTGCCTGTTAGTGACAAGCATATTTTCCTCTAATAATTCAATAATGCTTGCAGTATGTCGGTATACCTCAAGAAGAACTCCAGGGATCAGAATCTCCTGATAGAAGTTGGCCAACAGAAGGGAAGATTGAGTTTGAGCATGTAACTCTAAGGTACAAAGCGGATCTACCACCGGCTTTGAATGAAATCTCATTCCATATTGAATCTGGCATGCAGGTATGGTAACTGTTTGCACATTCTTATTGAGTCATTCAGAAAACTACCATTAAACTGCCCTGGTTTGTTAGGTTGGAATAATAGGAAGGACCGGAGCAGGAAAATCCAGTATACTGAATGCACTTTTCCGTTTAACTCCAATCTGCAATGGTCGCATCTTAGTAGATGGTTTTGATGTGGCCAAAGTTGCTGTCCGAGATCTTCGTGGACATTTTGCAGTAGTACCCCAGAGTCCGTTTTTGTTTGATGGTTCTTTGAGGTAAACTATTATTTCTCTCTTCTCTGGCTTCTACAATTTTGGCTCTTATTTCTCTCTTCTCTGGCTTCTACAATTTTGGATCTTAGTTGCTCTTATTTCTCTCTTCTCTGGCTTCTACAATTTTGTGGGCATTGGTTGGACATTTAGAGAACTAAACAGAGAAACCTATGTCCAGCATTCTAATTTTGAGTTGACAAACAGGGAAAACCTAGACCCTTTCGGTATAACAACAGATATCAGGATATGGGAAGCTCTTGAAAAATGCCATATGAAGGCAGAGATAGAATCAATAGGAGGACTTGATATCCATGTTAAAGAAAGTGGTGGATCCTTTTCAGTAGGCCAGCGACAACTCCTATGTCTCGCCCGTGCTATCCTAAAATCATCAAAGGTATCTATACTATGTTGGTCTTTTCAAACAGTCTGCAAGTTTCATCAGCAGCAAAAGCTTATGATGTTAAGTTGCGTGCCACGTAGTTGCTTAAAGAAGTTAAACTTGCTTATGATTCTACAGGTACTTTGCCTTGATGAGTGCACAGCCAATGTTGACAATCAGACAGCATTCCTGTTACAGAATACTATTTCTTCTGAATGCAAAGGCATGACGGTCCTCACCATAGCCCATCGCATTTCAACTGTGATGAAGATGGACAATATTCTAGTTCTTGATCAAGGCAAACTGGTAAGTCATGCCATTATGCTTTTGTAACCTCTTAGTGATGATATATAACTGAAGAGTCAAAATCTGGATGCAACAAAATGCTTCACAGAAATGAACAAATGGCAACGTGAATCAGATGCCCTTCATTGGACATCTGCAGCAGCGTGGTTATACTATGTTCAAATCATTAGAAATGCCCTTCGCTCACCTTGTTAGAATAGTATCTAACTCCATTTCCTCCAAATTTAGGTTGAAGAAGGAAACCCAGAGGTTCTTATGAATGACAACAGATCAAGATTCTCACGATTTGCGAAGGCATCTATGTGATCCTAGGAAAATCATGTGCCACTCTGTGTTGTACTACTAGATGAAACACTAGGGCTTAGTTGTATCTCTCACTTTGATCATTAATACCTTCTTCTGTTCACATGCGCATCTAAGAGCTTATAGGAAGCCTGATCCTCTAGCTTATGAATCGATTTGTCGGAACGTGAAGGTTTTCTGAAATGGATCTAGGATAGAATCTGTTATATCTAAATATTTATGACAGCAAAGTTGAAATGAACCCAGATGAAATGCTCATAAACTAACAACCACAGCTGAATCAGGCAAGTAAGCGGTAACTGCATTCCACGGTACCAGCAAATCTGGTTCCAATTTCAGGTATATAGCCTGTCATCCAAAGTGTACATATACAGGGGGGCAGGAACAGGACTGGTTCATTCCACTAACCTAATCCCATAGAAAGACCACACGGCGGGGGAGGGGAGGAGTGCTGCTCAGGCGACGTAGATGTAGTCGTCGTCGCGGCGGCGGACGCGGTCGGGGTCGACGGAGCAGATGACATAGGCGGCGTAGAGGACGCCGGGGAGGTAGCCGAGGATGGTGAGCAGCACGCTGATCCAGAACTCCATCTGCCGCAGAAACGAGGAGGAGAGACATGGTGATTAGCCGGCGAAGAAAGGGATGGGGTTGAGGAGGGGAATGGCGAGGTAAAATTGGTGGCGTACGGAGCAGCAGCCGTGGCGGAGGCAGACGCCGAGGGGCGGGAGGAGGATGGCGCACAGGATCTCCAGGAACCGGCAGCAGCACGAGCACAGCCCCATCGCGGTTCGCTCGCTCGCCGCTGTCTCCGGCTGGGTTGCTCGCGGTCGCCGGACTCGGAGGCGGGGGTGGAACTGCGGGAGGGAAGGGGAGCTGGACCAACGATGCGTGCGGGTCTCTGCTTTTCTGTGCGGGTGCTCTGTTTTTCTGTGGGGGAGATCGCGACTCGGTCGGGTTGGGGGACACGGAGACGCGGGCCTCGCGACTTGTGCGGGTTGGGTTGGCTGGACGTCCTATCTGCGAGGCACGGCAGCGCTGTTGGTCCTTTACAGGTCAGCTCGGGTTTTATCACACGCTCACGTGTCCTGCCAAATTGCGTATTGAGCGACAAAACCTAAAATTCTACGACTCTCATTCTTTGAATATAAGCATCAACCAACATTCCAGTGCCGATGGCCATCCAAAACTGAAGTTGAAAAACCAGTTACGCACCATTAGAGCATCCCCAATCGTCCTCTCGTAGCAACCCATTTGTTCTGACGAATTGGACAGACACCGTCCGAAAAAATCTCACAGAAACCACCCATTTATCTGAATTGCCCCGATTGCTTCAAACTTATCCTAAATGTTGGGTGGATATTGGGTTCTGCAAACATGTTCGGACATGTCTGCCATGTCGGCTTGTCCTGACCCATCCGCACAAACCCGAGCTCTCACTCTAATTCCCATCTCCTCCTCTCTCCTCTTCGGTCATGTTCAGATCCAGATTAGAGTCCAAGTCTAGCGGGTGGACTTGGAGCTACTTGGGGCGATGCTCAAGTTGAGGTAAAAACGACAGGCCAAAGCTATCCAAATCTTCTTTCACTACTATCATCCAATGTGGGATACAACAAGTTTTATCTGTTTTTCTTATCCGACGTGGCATCACTAAGATATCATCGCTGTACATGCCCTAAGACATCATAGAGTTTACATCAACTTTTCCTAAACTATACTTTCTTAAGATATCTCCCTGTTGCCTTCTTGATTTTTAGGTCTATAAAAACTGAGCAAATTGTTCAAGACTATCACACTCGTGACTAGAGTACTTCAAAACTACCTTTTTACCAAAAATCATAAAAGACCACCACTTCTACGTCAACTGAATAACAAAATGCACTAAACAAGGTCCGAGCCGCGAATAACAGAAAAACTGGCATCCGAGACCCACATGTCGAAGCCACGTGGCAAGGGCAAACAGTCGCAGCTAGACGGTTTTTACCGCTGGACTTCAAAAAAAACAATTGGGTCCCTGTAACTTAAGAAAACAATCAAGTCCCCGTTAGTTTCTTTTAAAAAGCAACCGTCCTCTTTGTGTAATGACGATGATGGTGGCCGGCCATGGCAGGGCCGGCCGTGGCGGTGGCCGGCCGTGGCTGCCCGCCGCCGCCGCCGCTGCGTGTGCTGTTGATGCTGCTTGCCGCCGCCACCCTTTGTTGATGTTTGCCACTGCCCGCTGCCGTTGTTGCCTGCTGCATGCGTTGCTGCTTCTGCTTGCGTCGCTGCTGCCCAATGCCTGTGTTGTTGCTTCTGCTTTCGCCGTCGCTGCTCACTCCCGCTACACCGGCCTTGGTGCCGGCCGGGCGTGGTGCTGTCCAGCGCCCCTCGTGCAGTTCGCCAGGCGTCAGTGGTGTAGCTAGTGCGCGCGTCGCCGCTTGTGGACTGCAGCGACCACCAGTCGCCGTCGTGGGATTCCAGCAGGCCAACCCCCTCCCTTTCGCGGTGGTTCCGTCGAGGATGGGGGAAAGGGTGTGGGAGGAAGAAGATCTAGTGCCGGCGTCCGTCTCCGCACAGCAGTTTGCCCGCGCCACATGTACCCGACAGGTGGGCCATCCCTGTTAGTTATCCAGTTAGTCGCGGCTTGCAGCCCGTTTAGTGCACTTTGTTATTCACTTGACACAAAAATGATGGTCTTTCGTGATTTTTGACAAAAACGATAATTTTACAATACTCTAGCCAGGGGCGGACCCAGGATAAAACTTGAGAGGGGGCAAGAATGTATGGCCATATACCAACAAAATAAGCATCCATTATATAAACTAAAACGTTGATATAATTGCATCATTCTCCACGTGGTAGCGAATCTTCTATCTATTATATAATTAAGACAAGAGACAAATAAGCCATCACGTTCGTCCACATATGTTAAAAATATATTATCCATTGATCTAGATTATAGCGGTTGAGATTAAAACATCTAAAAGCTTACGGAGAACAATATTAGATACAATTTTTAGCATATGACACGTACGAGGCACAACAGAACCCAAATAACACGTCCAACCAAAATAACATGTCCGATCGATGCAAACCAATAGGAATCCTCCGGTGAAAAGCACAATCGAGGCACACACAAAAGGAAAAGAAAAAAAACAATCTGAAAACATCATCCATCACGTCCGATCAGATATAGCAAACCAGTAGCAACCCTTCGATGAAAAGCTCAATCGAGGCACACAAAAAAGAAAAAAAAACAATCAGAAAACATCAGAATCCGTCAGGTAAAAAAACAGAATATCTGCAAAAGGAATAAACGATCCGATGATGGGATCATATCTAATCCGGCCCTACTCTGAAATCTGAACTCTCCCGAAAAAATAGTTCCTTCCTGTATCATCTTCACGCCGCCGCCGCTGCCACATCCAAATCTGGGTGTCCATGCACCATGAAATAGGCCAAGAAATCTGCGATCGAGTTAGGAAGGCAATGAGTCAAACGTGCGCAGGCTGTGGGCTGCAGCAATTCTTATTCTTTAGTGGGCTGATTCTTCAGAATTTAGACTCCATGGGCTCCTAAAAATACACGAGAAAATGGGCTGAGTGGGGGCAGGATGTTGGGCTTAGTGGGGGCATACAAGGTATACGCACGATCGAGTAGGAGTGGACGAGAAAATCGAGTGGGGGCAGCTGCCCCCACAACCTCTCACGTGCGTCCGCCCCTGACTCTAGCCATGAATGTGATGGTTTTGAGCCATGGCGGAGGTAGACGCCGAGCAGCGGACCGCGGGAGGAGGACGACGCACAGGAGGTCCAGCCACCGCCGGCACCAAGCGCCCAACCCCATCTCCTCCTCGGCTCCTCCCGTCGTTGGTGGATGATGCTCTTCTCTTCTCCCGCGCTCGCCGGTTGGCTGCTTGCTTGCTGATCCTTTTGCTGGAACGGAAGGATAACTACGGCACGTGCGCTGACTGCTCCGCCAATACTAGACTAGGCTTCGTGCCAGTTGGAACTTGCAATGAGTAGCTAGTAGCAATAAAATGAATAATATTCAGTGCAACTTAACCTGGCAAACAAGCCGTCATATTGGAGTAGTCACGAGTCCGGGACAACTTGGTACGGTCCATTGTCGATGTATACCACGAGTACGCGACAAGTATTTGGCTGATTATGAAACCACATCTTCTGCTAGCTACTCGTAGCTTTATTGTCTGGTTAACTAACCTCGAACTAGCGAGAGATGGGTGGTCGGTCAGGCTAGGCGATGGAGACGTAGGAGGCGGCGGCGGCGGGGTCGTCCTCCTCGTCAACTTCTCCATCGTCGCATTCGCTGGGGTAGCGGACGAATAGGGCGAAGACACAGACGGCGCCGAGGTAGCTGTGCAGGTAGCCCTTGTTGGGGTGGTAGCCCAAAAGGAGAAAGACACCAAGGCAGGCGAGTTGGTTGGGCAAATTTGACCATTTTAACCTCTAAACAAAATCAATTCACGGAATGAACTGCTCGTGAAACTATTTCACACCCCTAATCTTTTTGTGTAGCGCCCGCCACGACGGGCCACACCCTACTGTGCAGCGCCTAACACGGGGGCGTTGCACACCATCCACCGTGGCAGCCCCTGGCCCGCACTCAAAGAAGGTAACGCCTCGCTTAGGCGCCACACATGTAATGTCTGGCCCTCCGTGCTAGCGCCACACTTGTAAAGTCTGCAGCGCTTAGCGCAGAAGCGCCAGATCAGGACTTATCCACCACTTGGCTGGCCCCCTCCCCACCCCCACACCACACACTCTCCCACTCTCCTCCCCGAGCTTTGCCCCCTCTCCCACTCTCTCCCCCTCTCAAATTCTCTCCCAAATCTTGCAAATTTGAAGAATTTGTCCGTGGATTTCGAAGTCAAACCCTCCCTCAAGGTAATATTCTCCGATCCCCTTGTTTTGATCCAAGTAAAGTTCCCATTGCTCATTTGTTGCTAGTTTGGGGAAACCCTAGTTTTGTTTGGATCTAGAGATTTGCATGGAGATGTGAGATGTTTGTTTGCCAATTTCTATGGTTAGGCTTTGTTAGTATGCTAGGGTTATTCTTATGGGTGTTCTTATGTTGGTGCTAGGGTTAGGTTTAGGGCTAGGTTATGGTTATGGTTATGGTTAGGTTTAGGGTTAGGGTTGTTGTTTGATATATATATTAGGGTTTCTATTCCGTGTTAATCCTTGTATTAGTACTCATGGAAGCAATGTTACCTTGTAATTTTGGAATGCTTATAGGGATGGGAAGAACATGTGTGTTTGTTCATCATGGGGACAAGGACGCCTTTTGAAAGGCAATGTAGAACCGCATCTTGATGAGGTTGACATGGTGTTTGATAGTAGTCCTAGCTATGCGGAGCTCTTGCAACAAGTTAGGGAAGATTTGAATTGGACGGACCCTAGTGATATCATAGAGTTGAAGGGAAGGCATAATGTTGGTTTTGGAATGCACATCCGTTGGAAGACAATGCGTGTCAACTCGGAGCAACGTTGGGTTGCATACAAGGAGACGGTGGCCGAATCACTAGACAAGGCTCTTGAGTTATTTGCAACGAAGAAGGTTGATTTAAGTTTGCATTTGGACTTGAACCGAAACCCCTCCCCTTTGGTTGCTAGTAGCCCCACACCCTTGAAGCGAGATGAAATTGTTGAACCTCTTTTGACCCAAGAAGTGAGGCCAACATTGAGCCCGTTTACAAATAACCAAGATGAAGTTTTGCAAGAGGACAATGATGAGTATGCGGACGATGACAATGAAGTTGATCTCCATGACAACAATGTGGGTGATCTCGACAAATATCACTTGCAAGAGACAATGGACCCTTCCATCCCTTTTTCCCGTGCATATGCATCGGACTCGGATGACGATGGTCCCGATGAACAAGTTGATGCGGAGGGGTTCACGATGAAGGAGGCCGACGCTTTCGAGAAGGTATTTGGTCGGGATCATCGGACTACATTGTTCAAGGATGTTAGTCTCGCGGATGAAGCCGTGGTAGATGGTGGCCAATGTGTACCTCTTGGGGTTAGGCCAAGCTCTCATCGTGATTTGGGAGACGACAAGAACCGGATTGCTAAAGGTTCTAAGTTCGACACCTTCTTGGAATTGAAGATGTGGCTCGACAACTACTCGGTTACGCATTATCGTCCACACAAGGTGATGCACTCGGACGTCAAAGTGCGCTACACGGTTGCATGTGCATGTGAAGATGAAATATGTCCATGGATTGTGCGTGCAAGACCATGGAAAGGAGGTCCCACTTGGCACGTAGTGAGTTGTGTGCCAACTCACATGTGCCAAGGCAAAAGGGTGGATGGCAAGATTGTGTCCCAAAACCACAAACAACTCACGTCCGAGTTCATCGCCATGTGCTCTCCAACTCAATATCCACACTTCCAACAATGAGCGTCCAACATGTCATTGACCTTGTGAAAGCCATCTTTCACTACAAGGTGAAGTACGACAAGGCATGGAAGGCGAAGCAAGCCGCATTTAAGATGTTGTATGGTACTTGGGAGGAAGCATACAACCGAATCCGTAGGTTGTTGTTAGCCATGGCCGCGACAAACCCGGGCATGGTTCATGTGGTCGAGCCTCATAGGCACCAAACAACGGTTCATGAAGGAAGGAAAGTCAGAGTATTTGGCCGTGCTTTTTGGGCGTTCGAGCAATGTGTGAGGGCTTTCGAACATTGTAGGCCGGTCATCGCAATTGATGGCACGTTCTTGACCCGACAATACAAGGGCACCTTGTTGGTTGCGATAACAAGTGATGCCAATAACCGGGTGTTGCCATTGGCATTTGCTTTGGTTGAGGTGGAAAACAATGACAACTGGGAGTGATTTCTGCATCTTTTGAGGACGAAGGTGTTACCCGCTCAAAGGGAAATTTGTGTCATATCGGATCGGCATCAAGGAATTCTTAACGCGGTGGAGATTGACATTCCCGGGCATGCTCCGTTGCACCATCGATGGTGCATGAGGCACTTTTGTTTGAACTTCTATAGGGCATGTGGCCTTAAGGAGTTGGCCGATGATCTTCAAGATTGTTGTCTTGCTTTCTCCGAGAAGCGCTTCGCCACTTTGTACCACAAATTGCTCGCACACAAAAAACTTGATGCCGGGGGTCAAGACTTTCTCAATAGGCACATTCAATACCGGAACAAGTGGGCACGTGCCTTTGATGAAGATGGCTGGAGATACGGTCAAATGACAAGCAATATGGCGGAATGCTTCAATAGGGTGCTCAAAGGTGCACGTGGATTACCCGTGACGGCAATAGTTCAATACACATTTGACAAGATGAATGCGTACTTTGTAAAGTACTCGATGGAAACCGATGCACAAATAGCGGGTGAGAAGCCACGGAAGTACAAGTACAAGTTCCCACCCAAAGTTGATGAATGGTTGGTATTTCAATCACGGAAGGCGGACTCAGAAGAAGCTATATTATATGACAATGAAGAGTGGAAGTACGAAGTGAAAGAGCCAGAGGAACCACAAACGATGGCCGCAACATGGAGGTCGGGCTTTCAAGGTGTCGTTAACACAATGTGATTGCACTTATGGAGGCCGTTGTTGCTTCATCTCCCATGCTCACACTTGTATACCGTCGGTCGCGTTAGGAATGTGGACATCAATCACCCACGCACCGTGAGGGAGTCGGAGTTCTCAATCATGACGGTCAAGAAAACATGGGCTCCCGCTTTCACCCGTGCATTTGACCAATCACAATGGCGGAGTATCATGGAGTTCAACTATGGCGGATCCGGAGTTGAAGGTTGTTAAACGGGTAGACGCGGACAAAGCGCCTTAGAGGAGACATGGACGGATGGGGCCATGGTGGCCGCCGCGAAGCGGGCAACGACCAATTCCAAGAGCCTCGTGAGAGCTCTCATTGTGGGGAGTGCAAAGGTCATGGCCACAACAAAAGAAAATGTATGAAACCAAGGAAAAGGTCCAAGACAAATGATGCAAGCACAAGCCAACAAGGAGCTACACAAGGGAGCCAACCAAGTGGTAGTCAACAAGTGCCAAGCCAACCAAGAGGTAGCCAACAAAAGCGAAGGCAACCTAGTGGTAGCCAACAAGTGCCAAGGCAACCAAGTGGTAGCCAACAAGTGCCAAGCCAACCAAGTGGTAGCCAACAAGTGCCAAGCCAACCAAGTGTTAGCCAACAAGGGTCTAAGCAACAAAGAGGTCGGCAACTAGGACTTACAAGAGGCCGTGGTGGTGGTAGAGCTCGTGGTGGTGGTCTAGGCCGTGGTGGTGGTAGAGCTCGTGGTGGTGGCAATGGCCGTGGTGATGGTCTAGGCCTTGGTGATGGTCTTGGCCTTGGTGGTGGACTTGGCCGTGGTGATGGACAAGGGCAAGTTCGTTATAGAGGAATGTTTGGATACCTAGATGGACAGTTTTCGTATGTTCTTGTTTTTCATATGTTCTTGTTTATCATATTTTCATATGTTCTTGTTTATCATATGTGCTTCCATTTGTTCTATTGTCCTTACTAACCATTATGTTTCACTCATTGTAGGTATGGCGGCTTCCCAACCCAACAAACCAACGATGAAGGAGGATGGCGAAGATGAGATGGCGGGATGGTGGGAGAAGGCTGCAAAGAAGCTTAGAGATGAGGATGTAGCCAAGCTAAAGAAGAAGAAGGAAGAGGAGCGTGAGAAGGAGAGGAAGAGGAGAGAGAGAGCGTCAGATGCGATGCACGCTAGGGAGGAAGCGTTGGTGAGAAAATGTGAGGAGGCACAGAAGAAGCGTCTAAAGGATTTTCAAGAAAAAACCATGAAGCTTTGGGCAATTGCAGCTGAAAAAGAAGAGAGGGACAATCAGATATTCATGGAAAGGGTGGTTAAGGAGGCTAACCTCATAAGAAAAAGGGAGGAGGAAGAGGAAGAAGAGAGGAAGAAGAAGAAGGGAAAGGGGCCTTGCTCTACCCAATAAAGCTAGTATGTGTCATGAAGTACTATGTCTCCTCCTGGATTTGGTTGTGAACTAATATGTGTCGTGAACTACTATGTCTCCTCCTCGATTTGGTTGTAATAACTACTATGTGTCGTGAACTACTATGTCTCCTCCTCGATTTGGTTGTAAGAACTACTATGTGTCGTGAAGTACTATGTGTTATGAACTACTATATGTCGTGAACTACTTCGTGCATATGTTCTCTTCACAGTTGTTAGATTGCTATGTATCAATCCTACTTCACATCATCTTACAATGTCTGCATATGCTAAAAAATTCACTAAGTCCATAGTGCAGCGCTGCAGGCAGGCGTTGCACTATGGAGTGTGACGCCACAGCCAGGCCGCATGTGTCCGTAGCTATCCGAGAGCAATGTAATGTATGTCAAGCTACTGACTGCAGCGCCTAGCTGGAGGCGCCGCACTCCATAGTGCAAGTGCTCAGGGCGGCGTTGCACTATGGAGTGTGACGCCTACAGTTAGGCGCTGCACAGATAGCTGCTGCACTGCGCAGCGCCCGATGCATGGGCGTCACACTCCATAGTGCAGCGCCTGCAGCCAGCGTTGCACTATGGAGTGTGACGCCCACAGTGTTACGCTGCGCAGTGCTCAGTAGCTATCCGAGAGCAATGTAATGTATGTCAAGCTATAGACCTGCAGCGCCAAGATGGAGGCGCCACACTCCATAGTGCAGCGCTGCTGGCCAAGCGTTGCAAGCGCTGCACTATGGAGTGTGACGCCCAAAGGTTAGGCGCCGCAGTGTCTCAGAATTTGTCCAACGAAAGCAATGAATGTATGTCAAGTTACAGACAGATGCGCAGCGCTTAGCACATGGCGTTACACTCCATAGTGCAGCGCCTGCGACCAGCGTTGCACTATGGAGTGTGACGCCATGCCTAGGCGCTGATAGGTCTCAGAGCTATCCGAGAGCAACAAAATGTATGCCTCGCTTTGGGCCAAAAATTTCGCTAAGTGTTTGTGCAGCGCCTCTGAGGCTGGCGTCGCACTCCATAGTGCAGCGCCTGCAGGCTAGGCGTTGCACTATGGAGTGTGACGCCTCCACTAAGCGTCACAGTCCAGAATTATCCGAGGAGCAACGTAAAGTTGGACAAGTTACGACTGTGTGGCGCGCTGGGGAAACGTAGTAATTTCAAAAATTTCCTACGATCACGCAAGATCATCGTGATGGCATAGCAACGAGAGGGAGAGTGTCCGCCCACGCACTCGTGAGACCGTAAGCGAAGCGCTATAACAACGCTGTTGATGTAGTCGACGCGTCTTCACGATCCGACCGATCCAAGTACCGAACGTCACGGCACCTCCGTGTTCAAAGACATCGCTCACTCGATGACGATCCCGGACCGATCCAAAGAAAGTGTCGGGATGAGTTTCACAAGACGACGACGGCGTGGTGGCGATGTTGATGCTCCACCGACGCAGAGCTTCGCTTAAGCTCCGCTGACGATATGACTTCTCCGCGCAGGCTTCGCATAAGCTCCGCGACGATATGACCGAAGTGGAATATGGTGGAAGGGGGCACCGCACACGGCTAAGGAAAGATCCGTAGATCAACTTGTGTGTCTTGGGGTGCCCCCTGCCCCCGTATATAAAGGAGACAAGGGGGAGGTGGCCGGCCCTATAGGAGGCGCACCAAGGAGGAGTCCTACTCCCACCGGAGTAGGACTCCCCTTCCTAGTTGGACTAGGATTGGAGGAGGGGAGAAGGGGAAGGGCGCCCCCCTTCCTTGTCCTATTCGGACTAGAGGGGGGAGGGGGGCGCGCAGCCCACCTTGGGCTGCCCTTCCTCTTCTCCTATGGCCCATTAAGGCCCATTGACCTCCGGGGTTCCGTAACCTCCGGCACTCCAGAAATCCCGATTTCACCCTAACACTTCCGATGTCCAAATGTAGGCTTCCAATATATCAATCTTTATGTCTCGACCATTTCGAGACTCCTCGTCATGTCCGTGATCACATCCGGACTCAACAACCTTCGTGCATCAATACTTATAAACTCATTATGAACTGTCATCAAACGTTAAGCGTGCGGACCCTACGGGTTCGAGAACTATGTAGACATGACCTAGAACCATTCTCGGTCAATAACCAATAGCGGAACCTGGATGCCCATATTGGTTCCTACATATTCTACGAAGATCTTTATCGGTCAAACCGCACAACGACATACGTTGTTCCCTTTGTCATCGGTATGTTACTTACCCGAGATTCGATCGTCGGTATCCAATACCTAGTTCAATCTCGCTACGGTAAGTCTCTTTACTCGTTCCGTAATACATCATCTCACAACTAACTCATTAGTTGTAATGCTTGCAAGGCTTAAGTGATGTGCATTACCGAGAAGGCTCGAGATACCTCTCCGACAATCGGAGTGACAAAACCTAATCTCGAAATACGCCAACCCAACAAGTACCTTTGGAGACACCTGTAGTACTCCTTTATAATCACCCAGCTTTCGCCAGTGACGCTTGGTAGTACCAAAGTGTTCCTCCGTAAACGGAGTTGCATAATCTCATAGTTATAGGAACATGTATGAGTCATGAAGAAAGCATTAACATACTAAACGATCAACCGTTAAGCTAACGGAATGGGTCAAGTCAATCAGATCATTCAACTAATGATGTGACCTTGTTAATCAAATAACAACTCCTTGTTCATGGTTAGGAAACATAACCATCTTTGATTAACAAGCTAGTCTAGTAGAGGCATACTAGTGACATACTTGTTTGTCTATATATTCACACATGTATTATGTTTCCGGTTAATACAATTCTAGCATGAATAATAAACATTTATCATGATATAAGGAAATAAATAATAACTTTTATTATTGCCTCTAGGGCATATTTCCTTCATCTCCCACTTGCACTAGAGTCAATAATCTAGATTACATAGTAATGATCCTAACACCCATGGAGTCTTGGTGCTGATCATGTTTTGCTCGTGGAAGAGGCTTAGTCAACGGGTCTGCAACATTCAGATCCGTATGTATTTTGCAAATCTCTATGTCTCCCACTTGGACTTGGTCCCGAATGGCATTGAAGCGCCTCTTGATGTGCTTGGTCCTCTTGTGAAACCTGGATTCCTTTGCCAAGGCAATTGCACCAAGATTGTCACGAAGATCTTCATCGGTCCCGATGCACTAGGTATGACACCTAGATCGAAATGAACTCTTTCATCCAGACTCCTTCATTCGCTGCTTCAAGCAGCTATGTATTCCGCTTCACATGTAGATCCCGCCACGACGCTTTGTTTAGAACTGCACCAACCGACAGCTCCCCGCTTAATAAAAATACGATCCGGTTTGCGATTTAGAATCGTCCGGATCGGTGTCAAAGCTTGCATCGACGTAACCATTTACGACTAGCTCTTTGTCACCTCCATATACGAAAACATATCCTTAGTCCTTTTCGTATTTCAGATGTTCTTGACCGCTGTCCAAAGATCCACTCTGGATTACTTTGGTACCTTCCTGCCAAGCTTACAGCTAAGCATACGTCGTGTCCGTACACAGCATTGCATACATGATAGAGCCTATGGCTGAAGCATAGGAACATCTTTCATTTTTCTCTATCTTCTGCTGTGGTCGGGCATTGAGTCCGACTCAATCTTACACCTTGTAACACAGTGCAAAAACCTTTCTTTGCTGATCCATTTTGAACTTTTTCAAAACTTTATCAAGGTATGTGCTTTGTGAAAGTCCAATCAAGCGCCTTGATCTATCTCTATAGATCTTGATGCCCAATATGTAAGCAGCTTCACCGAGGTCTTTCATTGAAAAACTTTTATTCAAGTATCCTTTTATGCTATCCAGAAATTCTATATCATTTCCAATCAATAATATGTCGTCCACATATAATATTAGAAATGCTACAGAGCTCCCACTCACTTTCTTGTAAATACAGCTTCTCCAAAAGTCTCAGACAAACCCATATGCTTTGATCACACTATCAAAGCGCTTATTCCAACTCCGAGATGCTTGCACCGCACCATAAATTGATCGTTGAGCTTGCACACTTTGTTAGCACCTTTTGGATCGACAAAACCTTCTGGTTGCATCATATACAACTCTTCTTCTAGAAATCCATTCAAGAATGCGGTTTTACATCCATTTGCCAAATTTCATAATCATAAAATGCGGCAATTGCTAACATGATTCGGACAGACTTAAGCATCGCTACGGGTGAGAAAGTCTCATCGTAGTCAACCCCTTGAACTTGTCGAAACCTTTCGCGACAAGTCGAGCTTTGTAGACAGCTTACATTACCATCGGCGCCACCTTCTTCTTAAAGATCCATTTATTTTCAATGGCTTGCCGATCATCGTGCAAGTCAACCAAAGTCCATACTTTGTTCTCATACATGGATCCCATCTCAGATTTCATGGCTTCCAGCCATTTTATGAATCTGGGCTCACCATCGCTTCTTCATAGTTCGTAGGTTCGCCATGGTCAAGTAACATGACTTCCGAATAGGATTACCGTACCACTCGTGCGGATTTTGTTCTGTTGATCTACGAAGTTCGTTGACAACTTGATCTCAAGTTTCATGATCTTCATCATTATCTTCCTCACTAACTGGTGTAGGTGTTACGTAAACTGATTTCGTGACGAACTACTTTCCAATAAGGGAGCTGGTACTATTACCTCATCAAGTTCCACTTTCCTCCCACTCACTTCTTTCGAGAGAAACTCCTTCTCTAGAAAGGATCTATTTTAGCAACGAATGTCTTGCCTTCGGATCTGTGATAGAAGGTGTACCCAATTGTCTCCTTTGGGTATCCTATGAAGACACATTTCTCGATTTGGGTTCAAGCTTATCGGTTGAAGTTTCTTCACATAAGCATCGCAACCCCAAACTTTCGAAACGACAACTTTGGTTTCTTGCTAAACCATAGTTCATAAGGCGTCGTCTCAACGGATTTTGACGGTGTCCTATTTAACGTGAATGCGGCCGCCTCAAGAGCATAACCCCAAAATGATAGCGGTAAATCTGTAAGAGACATCATAGATCGCACCATATCCAAAGAAAGTGCGACACGACGCTCGGACACACCATTGCGCTGTGGTGTTCCGGTGGCGGAGTTGCGAAACTATTCCGCTTTGTTTCAAATGTAGACCAAACTCAGAACTCAAATATTCGCCTCCACGATCAGATCGTAGAAACTTTATTTTCTTATTACGATGATTTTCAACTTCACTCAAATTCTTTGAACTTTTCAAATGTTTCAGACTTATGTTTCATTAAGAAGATATACCCATATCTGCTCAAATCATCTGTGAAGGTGAGAAAATAACGATATCCGCCACGAGCTTCAACATTCATTGGACCACATACATCCGTATGTATGATTTCCAATAAATCTGTTGCTCTCTCCATAGTACCGAGAACGGAGTTTTAGTCATCTTGCCCATGAGGCACGGTTCATAAGTGCCAAGTGATTCATAATCAAGTGACTCCAAAAGTCCATCAAGATGGAGTTTCTTCATGCGTTTTACACCGATATGACCTAAACGGCAAGGCCACAAATAAGTTGCACTATCATTATCAACTCTGCATCTTTTGGTTTCAACATTATGAATATGTGTATCACTACTATCGAGATTCATTAAAATAGACCACTCTTCAAGGGTGCATGACCATAAAAGATATTATTCATATAAATAGAACAACCATTATTCTCTGATTTAAATGAATAACCGCCTCGCATTAAACAAGATCCAGATATAATGTTCATGCTCAACGCGGCACCAAATAACAATTATTCAGGTCTAAAACTAATCCCAAGGTAGATGTAGAGGTAGCGTGTCGATCGCGATCACATCGACTTTGGAACCGCTTCCCACGCCGCATCGTCACCTCGCCCTTTGCCGTTGTTCGCTTAATCCGTAGTTCCTGCTTTGAGTTGCAAATATTAGCAATGTAACAAGTATCAAATACCCGTACTATCTGCGAGCTCTAGTAAGGTACACATCAATAACAAGTATATCACATATACCTTTGTTCACTTTGCCATCCTTCTTATCCGCCAAATACTTGGGGCAGTTCCGCTCCAAAGGACTACCGCTTGCAGTAGAAGCACTCGGCCTGTGCTTAGGTCCGACTTGGGTTTCTTCTCCCGATCAAGAACTTGTTTGCTGTTCTTCTTGAAGTTCCCTTTTCTTCCCTTTGCCTTTCTTCTTGAAACTAGTGGTCTTGTTGATCATCAACACTTGATGCTCCTTTTTGATTTCTACCTCCACAGCTTTTAGCATTGCGAAGAGCTCGTGCATAGTCTTTACTAACCCTTGCATATTATAGTTCATCACGAAGCCTTTGTAGCTTGGTGGCGTGATTGAAGAATTACATCAATGACACAATCATCCGGAAGATTAACTCCCAGCTTGATTCAAGTGATTGTAATACCTGACATTTTGAGTATGTGCTCACCGATGTAACTGTTCTCCTCCATCTTGCAGCTATAGAACTTTATTGGAGACTTCATATCTCTCAATCCGCATTCTGTTGAAATATCAACTTCAACTCCTGGAACATCTCATATGCTCCATGACGCTCAAAACGCCGTTGAAGACCCGGTTCTAAGCCGTAGCATGGCACACCGAACTATAGAGTAGTCATCAGCTCGCTTTGCGACGCTCACAACTTATGGCTCAAGATCTCGCAGCAGTTCGCTACCCAGCGGTGCTTCCAGGACGTAACTTTTCTGTGCAGCAATGAGGATTATCCTCAAGTTACGGACCCAGTCCGTGTAATTGCTACCATCATCTTTCAACTTTGCTTTCAAGGAACGCATTAAAATTCAACGGAACAACAAAGACGAGCCATCTATCTACAAAGAAACATAGACAAGCAAAATACTATCAGTACTAAGTTCATGATAAATTTAAGTTCAATTAATCATATTACTAAAGAACTCCCACTTAGACAGACATCTCTAGTTATCTAAGTGATCACGTGATCCAAATCAACTAAACCATAACCGATCATCACGTGAGATGGAGTAGTTTTCAATGGTGAACATCTTATGTTGATCATATCGCTATATGATTCACGCTCGACCTTTCGGTCTCCGTGTTCGAGGCCATATCAGATATGCTAGGCTCGCCAAGTATAACTGAGTATTCTGCGTGTGCAAAACTGGCTTGCACCCGTTGTAGATGGACGAGAGCTTATCACACCCGATCATCACGTGGTGTCTCGCACGATTTAACTTTGGCAACGGTGCATACTCAGGAGAACACTACTTGATAATTTTTAGTGAGAGATCATCTTATAATGCTACCGTCAATCAAAGCAAGATAAGATGCATAAAGGATAAACATCACATGCAATCAATATAAGTGATATGATATGGCCATCATCATCTTGTGCTTGTGATCTCCATCTCCGGCACCGCCATGATCACCATCGCCATTGGCGCGACACCTTGATCTCCATCGTAGCATCGTTGTCGCCTCGCCAACTATTGCTTCTACGACTATCGCTAACGCTTAGTGATAAAGTAAAGCAATTACATGGCGCTTGCATTTCATACAATAAAGCGACAACCATATGGCTCTCGCCATTGCCGATAACTCGGTTACAAAACATGATCATCTCATACAATAAAATATAGCATCACGCCTTGACCATATCACATCACAACATGCCCTGCAAAAACAAGTTAGACGTCCTCTACTTTATTGTTGCAAGTTTTACGTGGCTGCTACGGGCTGAGCAAGAACCGTATTTTACCTACGCATCAAAACCACAACGATATTTCGTCAAATAGACTCCGCTTTAACCTTCTCAAGGACCGGGCGTAGCCACACTCGGTTCAACTAAAGTGAGAGAGACAGACACCGCCGGTCACCTTTAAGCAACGAGTGCTCGGAGCGGTGAAACCAGTCTCGCGTAAGCGCACGCGTAATGTCGGTCCGGGCCGCTTCATCTCACAATACCGCTGAACCAAAGTCCGACATGCTGGTAGGAAGTATGACTTGTATCGCCCACAACTCACTTGTGTTCTACTCGTGCATATGACATCAACGCATAAAACCAGGCTCGGATGCCACCGCTGGGGAACGAGTAATTTCAAAATTTTCCTACGATCACGCAAGATCATCGTGATGGCATAGCAACGAGAGGGAGAGTGTCCGCCCACGCACTGTGAGACCGTGGCGAAGCGTTATAACAACGCTGTTGATGTAGTCGACGCCTTCACGATCCGACCGATCCAAGTACCGAACGACGGCACCTCCGTGTTCAAAGACACGCTCAGCTCGATGACGATCCCGGACCGATCCAAAGAAAGTGTCGGGATGAGTTTCACAAGACGACGGCAGGACGATGTTGATGCTCCACCGACGCAGAGCCGCTTAAGCTCCGCGACGATATGACTTCTCCGGCGCAGGGCTTCGCCTAAGCTCCGCGACGATATGACCGAAGTGGAATATGGTGGAAGGGGGCACCGCACACGGCTAAGGAAAGATCCGTAGATCAACTTGTGTGTCTTGGGGTGCCCCCTGCCCCCGTATATAAAGGAGACAAGGGGGAGGTGGCCGGCCCTATAGGAGGCGCATCAAGGAGGAGTCCTACTCCCACCGGAGTAGGACTCCCCCCTAGTTGGACTAGGATTGGAGGAGGGAGAAGGGGAAGGCGCCGCCTCTTCCTTGTCCTATTCGGACTAGAGGGGAGGCGCAGCCCACCTTGGGCTGCCCTTCCTCTTCTCCTATGGCCCATTAAGGCCCATTGACCTCCGGGGTTCCGTAACCTCCCTGCACTCCAGAAAATCCCGATTTCACCCGGAACACTTCCGATGTCCAAATGTAGGCTTCAATATATCAATCTTTATGTCTCGACCATTTCGAGACTCCTCGTCATGTACGTGATCACATCCGGACTCAACAACCTTCGTGCATCAATACTTATAAACTCATTATGAACTGTCATCGAAACGTTAAGCGTGCGGACCCTACGGGTTCGAGAACTATGTAGACATGACCTAGAACCATTCTCGGTCAATAACCAATAGCGGAACCTGGATGCCCATATTGGTTCCTACATATTCTACGAAGATCTTTATCGGTCAAACCGCACAACGACATACGTTGTTCCTTTGTCATCGGTATGTTACTTACCCGAGATTCGATCGTCGGTATCCAATACCTAGTTCAATCTCGCTACGGTAAGTCTCTTTACTCGTTCCGTAATACATCATCTCACAACTAACTCATTAGTTGTAATGCTTGCAAGGCTTAAGTGATGTGCATTACCGAGAAGGCTCGAGATACCTCTCCGACAATCGGAGTGACAAAACCTAATCTCAAATACGCCAACCCAACAAGTACCTTTGGAGACACCTGTAGTACTCCTTTATAATCACCCGCTTCGTTGTGGACGCTTGGTAGTACCCAAAGTGTTCCTCCGTAAACGGAGTTGCATAATCTCATAGTTATAGGAACATGTATGAGTCATGAAGAAAGCATTAACATACTAAACGATCAACTGTTAAGCTAACGGAATGGGTCAAGTCAATCGATCATTCAACTAATGATGTGACCTTGTTAATCAAATAACAACTCCTTGTTCATGGTTAGGAAACATAACCATCTTTGATTAACAAGCTAGTCTAGTAGAGGCATACTAGTGACATACTGTTTGTCTATATATTCACACATGTATTATGTTTCCGTTAATACAATTCTAGCATGAATAATAAACATTTATCATGATATAAGGAAATAAATAATAACTTTTATTATTGCCTCTAGGGCATATTTCCTTCAGCGCCTAGCCTGGAGGCGCCACATTGTACAGTGCAACGCCTGGCAGCTAGGCGTTAGATCAGTGTAGTGTGGCGCCCACCTAGGCGCCACATGTGTCTCAGAATTTGTCCAACTTTCTTGCTCTTTGTTGCTCCAGTTTTTTGTCCCTCTAACTGGGTCATTTCAAGTCATAGATAGTTGCATCACACAATAAGCATTACTAAGAACTTCTAGTTAAACATTACCACCAACATAGAGTTCAACACATAGAGTGACCATCACGACACGACAAGTTCGACATTACCGGCAACATAGAGTTCAACATAGAGCTACCATTACTACCATTACTAAAAGAGGACGACGACTAGTTCCTTCCGCGCTTGCTGGCTCCTCCCCCTCTCTTGCAGGAAATCTTCTTCACCTTCCTAGGAAGACGAACCCGCTCCGGCTCCGGCTCCGGCTCCGGTTCCTCCACGTCATCCACATCGTCATCCAAATAGTCATCTAAAGCCGCCATCCGCGAGGTGCCGACCGTCCTTTTGCCTCTTTGGGTGAAGTCCTCAGGTGTGTATTTCTTGAATCCCTTCCTAGGCTTTAACTCGTATGCAGACCGAACCTTGTAGGTCCCCAAGGTCATATCGTCAGGAACCTATGCATCCACAAAAGATATGGAAAGATCGTGTGTGAGGATAAAGTTAGCAATGCATCAACAAGTGAATATATATCCTCAGGCCATACCTCTTAGGTGACCACACCCAGATCCTCATCGTCCAAAGGATTAGCATGGCCAGAAGTTGGATCTGATGGTGTCGCCGACCTAGAACGTTCTGGTGATACATACTCGGGGTCGCGACAACCGAAAAGGTTTGACAGCCGCCTTAACTTTTGGCCCTGACGCTGCAACATCAACAAGTGAATGAGACATCGAACGTAGCAACACATGTTAAGTGCTAGTTTGAAGGAGATGTGAACCTTAATGAATGCTCGAAGTGCACCTTCCCCATCGCTTTTGCCACCGGGTTGTTTCGAATAGTGTCGGTCTCATCACCGCTTTCTTGATCTGGGCACGCTATGAACGTAAACGGTATTAACGTGTTAGGCAAGTGAAGATGTGAATAGTGCGAATTGAAAAGCAAAAGGGCAAATACCACAAAGTTCATCATTGGCCCCGCAGGATCACCGAGTTGCCTTTCCGACTAATGCGTTGTACTTGGTGCTGGGCTACCTCATCAAAGACGGTGGGTTCTTCCAAAATCTCATCATCATACGCCGCTTGCATACCTCCACACGGGTGACGCCTAGAAACCATGTTAGATAGTTGTTGAACGAATCGGGCAAAGGTGCTCACGAAGCTTGGCTCGTTTTCCAGCCCTAGCTTGCTCCACGCAAGCGCCCACCGATAACATAGTTGTTGTGATGCTTGGCCCAATCCTTGATCTTCCGCTGCTTTTTCCTATCCAACCCGCAAGTTAGAAACATAATATTAGCATCATCGAAACCGCCGAGAAGCTGCTAATTGCTCAAGGTTGATTATATCTTACGCGTGTAGCACTATGGAGGTGTCCTCCCACTCCGGCGGGTGTGGCATGAACAAACTAAACTGACAGTACACCCGATGTGGCAGGTGAAGCTCAACCGCCCAGTTGTATATGAGTGGACACCGCATATGCCAGAGATCCCTATCCCTAGTGCACATCGGATTCAGCCTGAACTCTATAGGGTTCCCAAAACTCTCTCCTTTTCCATACGGTTCCCATTCAACCTACAAAATGGGATAGAATGCAAAATTGATATCGAGTTACGATGGAAGCATGATAATAACTTATGCAATGTCGATTCACCCTTTCAGCGTGATCGCGTCCATCTCGCCTCTGTACAGCTTGTACATGACCGAGGGATCATCCGTCATCTCATTTAACACATCCCACTTGTAAGCCCAAGTGGGGAGCCGAGGGTCGTCTTTCTCGTCCCAATCATCGAACTTCACGGTCTTCGGTCGTCCAACCGAAAACGCCCCAGCTCCATATGGAAAGTGCGAGCAAACAACCACCAATACCTCCAGATAGCCTACAACAGGCTTCGTCCAACTGCACATAAAAGAGAACATGGTTGAGTTAACAGCAAGATCGCATTCATAATGTACTAATGAATTGAAACAGAAACAACTTCATACCTGTCTATACAAGTAAGCCAGTGTCGCCGAACCCCAACTCCATTTGCGATCGAAGATGGTCAACGCCTTGAGCCACATCCATGGAGCATTCTTGCATGTGCCATCAGCAAACATACTCCTGGATATCATGTACTGTTGGAGAACGTTGCAGAAAATTAAAATTTTTCCTACGGTTTCACCAAGATCTATCTATGAGTTCATCTAGCAACGAGTCAAGGGAGTGAGTTTGCATCTACATACCACTTTGTAGATCGCGAGCGGAAGCGTTCACTAGAACGGGGATGAAGTAGTCGTTCTCGTCGTGATCCTATCACCGGAGATCCTAGCGCCGAACGGACGGCACCTCCGCATTCAACACACGTGCGGACGGAGACGCGTCTCCTCCTTCTTGATCCAGCAAGGGGAAGGAGAGGTTGATGATGATCCAAAGCAGACACGACGGCGTGGTGGTGGATACAGCAGAACTCCGCAGGCTTCGCCAAGCTGCTGCGGGAGGAGGACGAGGTGTAGCAGGGGGAGGGAGGCGCCAGAACTTCAGCAGCGGCTGCCCCTCCCTCCCTTTATATAGGCCCCGAGGCGCCGCCCTGGGGATCCCATCTCCCAAGGGGCGGCGGCCAAGGGGAGGAGTGCCCCAAGGCAGTGGGCGCTTCACCCTAGGGTTTCAACCCTAGGCGCAGGGTGGGCCAGGGGGCGCACCAGCCCACTATGGGCTGGTTCCTCCCCACTTCAGCCCATGGGGCCCTCCGGATGGGTGGCCCCACCGGTGGACCCCGGACCCTTCCGATGGTCCCAGACAATACCGGTGACCCCAAACTTTCCCGATGGTCAAACACCACTTCCTATATATAATTCTTCACCTCCGGACCATTCAAACTCCTCGTGACGACGGGATCTCATCCGGACTCAACAACATTCGGTATACTGCATACTCATATTCATACAACCCTAAGCGCCACCGAACCTTAAGTGTGTAGACCCTACGGGTTCGGGAGACACGTAGACATGACCGAGACGGCTCTCGGGCAATAACCAACAGCGGGATCTGGATACCCATGTTGGCTCCCACATGCTCCTCGATGATCTCATCGGATGAACCACGATGTCGAGGATTCAAACAATCCGTATACAATTCCCTTTGTCAATCGGTATGTTACTTGCCCAAGATTCGATCGTCGGTATCCCAATACCTCGCTCAATCTCGTTACGGCAAGTCACTTTACTCAGCATCAGTAATGCATGATCCCGTGACCGGACACTTGATCACTTTGAGCTCATTATGATGATGCACTACCGAGTGGGCCCAGTGATACCTCTCCGTAACACGGAGTGACAAATCCAGCCTCGATCCGTGTCAACCCAATGCACACTTTCGGAGATACCTGTAGTGCACCTTTATAGTCACCCGATTCGCCAGACGCTTGGTACACCCAAAGCACTCTTACGGTATCCGGAGTTACACGACCTCATGGTCTAAGGAAGAGATACTTGACATTGGAAAAGCTCTAGCAAAACGAACTAGACGATCTTGTGCTATGCTTAGGATTGGGTCTTGTCCATCACATCATTCTCCTAATGATGTGATCCCGTTGTCAATGACATCCAATGTCCATAGTCAGGAAACCGTGACTATCTGTTGACCAACGAGCTAGTCAACTAGAGGCTCACTAGGGACATTTTGTGGTCTATGTATTCACACGTGTATTACGATTTCCGGGTAATACAATTATAGCATGAATAAAAGACAATTATCATGAACAAGGAAATATAATAATAACCCTTTTATTATTGCCTCTAGGGCATATTTCCAACACGTACCACATGTAGACACGAGCATATGTCTTCACCGTGTCCTCATCAGCATCCTCGTGGCAATTCAAGTTCGATACAATCCACGTGAAAGTAGCACCGATCATGACTCTTTCCTTCTTCTTGCCTTCTACTTCGGTTCTCGCGGCTCGGAGGAACCATACCGATAGGGGCAAGCATTTGCTCGCGCCACCCATCGAATCGGTGCTCATACATAGAGGATTCCCATCGATAGGAATACCGGTGATCATAGCTATATCCTCGAGCGCCACGGTCATCTCCCCAATCCAAGATGGAAAGTGTGTCTCCGCCTCCAATGATCAATAAGCGCGGTGAGTCTGGAGCATTGTTGGGTGGCGTCGACCGGTGACCAACTGAATGAAAGGGAGAAGTCCTGTCTCCCTAACATACGACGTGTACCGCTCATCATAGCGCATCAACCCAAGGTTGACCCCGTGAGCCCGAAGCTTCAGAGGTGCAAGCTCCTACAAGCAAACAAACAAATCATTACATATGGGGGGTATGTGTTTGAAAAAAAAACACGAAATTCATAACACCGGCAACTTTCATTATTACCTGTTGCTTCACCGACATAGCGTACGACCGGTGTTGTAGATCCCAATGATCATTGAGAAGCCAAACCATCCTAGCAATTTGCAAGAAAGCTTTCTTGTCAACACGATTATCTTTTGAATACAAAAAAACTAAAGTAGGCCTACTAGATGCAACCATACCAATCTATGTATCCAACCATATCAAATCAAACATAACTAATAAAAAAGGGTTCCACAAATAACTAGGCCTACTTCATACAGATAACTTTTCCATAAACTATGCCTACTTCATAAAAATAACTCTTCCACAAACTAAACTAGGGTTCCACAAATCAAACAAACAAGGGTTTCCCAAATCAATCAAATAAATCAATACATGCAAAGTTCTAATACATGCAAGATTCAAATCCAATCTAATCAAACAAGTATTCCCCAAATCTTCAAAATATCATATTTTCTATGGATAGAAAGAAGGGGATCGAAAGAGAGTACCTTCTAGGATGGATTGGTGAAGAAATGCACGGGCCAAATCTTCGGATCTGAAGGATTTGGGAGAGGGGATTGAGAGGGGGAGAGGAGGAACCCGCCGCGCCGCTGCTTCACATTTCAAAAACCGAACGAATGGGTGGGGTGGGGGAGGGGGAGCGGGCGGCTGGCATCTAAGTCACCGTGCAGCGCCTACGCGCTGGGCGCTGCATATTACATGTGTCGCGCCTAGCCCGGAGGCGTTGCACTGCTGGGTGCGGGCCCAGGGGCTGCCACAGTGGACTGGTGTGCAACGCCCCCGTGCTAGGCGCTGCACAGTAGGGTGTGGCGCCGTCATGGCGGGCGCTACACAAAAAGGTTAGGGGTGTGAAATAGTTTCACGGGCAGTTCATTCCGTGAATTGATTTCGCCCAGAGGTCAAAATGGTCAAATTTGCCAGTTGGTTGTGCAGGTAACAACCCTTGTTGTTGCAGTGGTAGAGTAGCACGAAGGCGCCGAGCAGGGCGAGGTAGTCGTGCAGGTAGCCCATCATGGGGGCCTCGGTGACGAAGAAAAGGCAGACGAAGTAGCCGAGGCCGGTGCACGGCACGCTGATCCAGAACCGCGTCTGCTCGGGCAACAAGCGGCGAGAAAGAGTGGCAGCGTCCGGTGAATGAATCAGCTGGTGAAAGGGATGCATGGCGGGGAAATGAAACATGGGGTGTGTGAGCTGCGGACGTACGGACGGAGTAGCAGCCGTGGGGGAGGTAGACGCCGAGCGGCGGGAGGAGGGCGGCGCACAGGATCTCCAGCCACCGGCGGGGCCGCGAACCCGGCCCCGTCTCCATCTCCTCCTCCGGTGGATGCTAGCTGCTGTCTCCGGTGCAGCTCACGGTCGCCGGAAGCGGAAGCGCGCGGGGGTGGGACGAGCAAAGGGACTAATGGAGCGCTCCTTGCTTCTGTTCATTTGTTGGAACTTGGAACGGAAGGATAACTCGACCAGCGATCGCGTGTGCGCCGACTCCGTTCACAATATTAGACTGACTTTTCCGGCTGTGCCAGTTGCAACTTGCAATGAGTTGCTACTTTGACCCGTGGAGTCCAGTTTGGGGTCTTTGGACCGGAGCTATGGTTGATTATTTTTAACGTCTCTAATTCAAAACCAAACATGAAATTTTGATTTCATTCCCTCCCCAGCAACAAGTGATTGTTCGTGCGAGCCAAGCAGCGAGCATGCTTTACCCTCAGAGTGAAGTTGACATTCATAGGTCTTATGGAAACTCCTTCATGAAATTCGTTGGCGAATTTTAAAAACCTATAGATATTTTTTTTAAATACTTATTTCCAAATTCTGAACTTAAAAAAAATTCATGAACTTGTTCTTAATCTGCGATTTTATTCAGATTCAATAACTGTTTCAAATTCACGCTTGCTTTTTCAAAATCCATGAACTTTCTTCAAATTACAAACTTTTTTTCAAATTCTTCTAAATTTGAGGGGGGAAAATCAAATCCGTGATTCTTTTTACACAAATTAATGTTTTCTTATTTTTATCAGCTTTTAAATTTTACCCTACGAAAACCAATGTTTCTGTTTCTGTCTTTCTTTATGAATATAAATAACCTGCTATGTATGGCTATCTACATGACCTTGATAAAAAATACCAAAATAATAAATTTGGAAGAAGGCAAACAAACGGTTGCAGAAAGCAAACTGTTACTAAAAGATAAAAATGCGTACCCCTAGCAAATTCGGAAATCAAGATTCCGAAGGTAGATCTAGTAAATTTAGGTTTAATTTCTTCAAAATAGATACTTCATGCTTGGGACCCTGTATTACTATGCAGCGAGAGTGCACATGCACTGTTTATAATTTCAGAGATGTTACCAACCCCATCAAAGCTAATGCAATTTGTCAAGGGCAGATGGCAACAACACTGGTATTTTGCTGCAGGGAATGGCCTATGGGAGGAAGCAGGTGCAGGCGCACTACGACGCCGCCATGGCAGAGGAAGAACAGCCTGCCCGGCTCCTATGTCGACGTTCCGGCAGGCATAGGAGAAGAGGTACACCATGGTCCTCCTCGAGCAGCACCCGCTGGTGAAGGGCCAAATCTATGGCGATCGCGCAAGCGAGGAGGCCGTGGCCACCATGGCCGTGAACCCGAACTTCGCTGCGAGGCCACGCGTGCTCAAGGCGTCGCTCGGAACGCAGAGCCGACACAGCCAGACGCGGGCGCACAAGCGCTGGCGGTGCATGCGATCGTGGACTCCAGCGCCGCCAGCTACGCGTCCTACGTGTCGTCGTCCAACTTTCGGGGGCGCATGTGGTGGGTGGAGTGTGACAGACCGTCCATGTCCATCATCGACCTCACGTCCACCAGCGCTGGCGACGGACAGCTCAGGGACTCCTCCGAGGATGAGTAGGGCATGGGAGGCGGCAGGGCATTGTGTCCCAAGTCGGCCGGTCTGTCTCTCATGTTCTACTCTTCTTCGCCGGAGACCACACATTCACTTCACGGGTCTTGAACCCCACCGCTGCGCATGGAGACGGCAGATGGAGAACGTGGTCGCCGATACAAAATACAAAGGAAGTGGACGACAGGCGCCACCGTCATATAGGTTTAGGGTCTGACCGCTATTTTGAATGAAAAGTGTTTGAATTGTATTGAATGTGCTCCGGTTTATATGAAAATCCGCAGTGTTTGCATGGATTTTGTCTGGTTAGTTGAAATTATGTTTGAAATGTATGCGGGCAGCATTGGATGGTCGCCTCCCGTATCCGTGTCTGTGGACGGATGCAAGAGCAAATTTGTGGGTGTGTGTTCACTTTGATGCTTCATTTTAAACTGAAATTCACCGTTTGTAAAAAACACACAAGGAGGCACATAGGAGGTTGGGTTTTAAATGGGTCAATAATAAACTCAATTTCACCCGTAAAGATAAACTCAATTTAGTACCCTCTGTTCCAAATTACTTGTCACAGGTATGGATATATCTAGATGTATTTTAGTTCTAGATACATATATTTCTGCGATGAGTAATTTGAAACGGAGGAAGTACAATGACAAGGCCTCGCCCAAATAATCTCGTTGTGGGTCTGACAATCTCCACACGGGCATGTAACCGTCAAACACGGTCAGGCGACGAAGACGTAGGAGGCGGCGGTGGCGGAGTCGTCGTCTTCGTCGACGTCGTCGTCTTCGTCGTCATCGCCATTACGGGGGCAGTTGAGGAATGCGACGAGGAGCAAGACGCAGAAGAGGGTGAGGCAGTTCCGCACGTAACCCATGACGGGGGCTTGAATAACGAAGAGAAGGCAAAAGTAGTAGCCGATGATGGTGCGCAGCACGCTGATCAAGAACCGCATCTGCTCCGGCACCAAGCGGCAAGAAAGAGTGAGCGGCAGCATCGGATGAATCAGCCGGCGAAAGATATGCATGCATGGAGGAAACGAAACATGGGGTGTTCGCTCGTTGGCGGGTGCTTACGGAGCAGAGGCCGTGGCGGAGGTAGACGCCGAGCGGCGGGAGGAGGACGGCGCACAGGATCTCCAGGCACCGGCGGCACCGTGAACCCGGCGCCGTCTCCATCCCCTCCTCCGGTGGATGCTGCCGTCTCCGGTGCAGGTCGCGGTCGCCGGAAGCGGGGGTGGGACGAGGGAAGGACTAATAGAGCGCTCCTTGCTTCTGTTCATTTTGGTGGAACGGAAGGATATAACTTGTCGACCAGCGACCGACCGCGCGGGCGCTGGCTCGTGTCACAATATTTAGACTAGACTATTCCGGCTGTGCCAGTTGCAACTTGCAGATTTTAGACCAGGGTTGCAAAGTTAGACCCGTCCCGTCGCGAGGTTCCACGGGAGCTTGCGAGAAAGCATGATGCCCCTTGAACTTGAGCTACAAATGAGCAACCCTGCAACTGGCACACCACGGCATCACAATCACACCCTGGTTTACCTCCGTCCGGAATTACATCCATCTGCACGACAACTAATTCCGGACGGAAGGAGGGAGTACGTGCTTGACTTACCAGAGAACTGAACCAACACCGAGATCTGATACTACATCCCCTCAAAGAACAAAAAACAAAAACAAAAACTGATACCACACACCAGGATAGCAATATGCAGGATTTCGTGCCTGACTCGCTATGGTTGGCAAAGGATCAAAACTTCATCCATTTGTTATTACTACTGATACAATCGACTAGTTTTTTTTTGGTTCCGGTGCTGGACACTGCACAAACACGGATGTTGGTAAAATTCAGAAGAACACCACTTGTGCGAATTGAAATGCACAGTATAAAAGCGAGGCCTCACCATGGTGAACGTTGCAATCGCTTCCAGTCTACTGTTCATTTCATAACAATAGATATCATGTTAACTGTCTCCAGCCACACTAGCAATAGGATACCCTGGGTAGTTTCTTACCCAGAGAGTTGACTTATGCTGTACACCCGAAATCCTGGAACATAAGGAGGAATTGCGTTCTCATTTGTTATATCAAGAGATGTAATGCGGTATGAAGGGTGTATTTGACAGACCAGACTATTTCGGAAGGGGAAAAAAGGGGCACATGATGCACTATTCTCACAGATAAATATTTGTCATGAACGAGGTTCTACAATACATATTGTGTTATCAACACCAGGTGGAGAAACAAAGAGCAAAATTCTCACAGGCATAAACACTTATTCTACAACGGAACCCTACGAGCAAAAGGAATTAAAAATGTAGTACCACACTAAAGTTTTGTTGTGTAGTTCTTCATATCATACATGATACCTGGAACAACCTTTTCTGGATGTGTAATTCTCACAGCTATCACCCCAGCGACCGTTGCTGCCAGCAACAAGCAAATTTTTTCTGATCCCGCATTTCCAGCAAAGACATTTTGTGTATCTTCTCTACCACATGGGCATTGCATCAATCATGACAAAAGCTGTAACTGTGCATAAGTTTGAGTCAACCAGGTCAACACAGTTCCTCCTTATGCCTTTCCACATCAAAACGTATTGAATCTATCAAGCAGAGGTACATTCTTTCATGACTTAAGAGCTTCTATATGACTGATTTTGCCATTGGATAGCACTAAGAAATGAAACTCATCGAAGAATTTCAGTCACCAGAACCCCTATCATCAATCAAAGCCCCTGTCACGGCGAGGAAGGCTATTCTGTTGTGGCTGAGAAATCCAGTGCAGCCCATCGAGCAATTCCGAGTACATCCGCTGGTCCAACGCCCCTCGCTTCCTCTCTTTCAGCTCCTCCAGCAACTGGAACGCATCCTCTGTCCGCGTAGCTCGGCACAGCTCCTCGAGCAGCGTCCTGTAAGTGATCATATCTGGCTTCCTCTTGCTATCCAGCATATCCAAAAGCACCTCCCTCGATTCCTCGAACCTCCATTCCAGTGCCAGCGCGGCCACCGCCGACATGTACACGCCGCCGCTCGGCACGAACCCCTTCTCCCTCATCGTTTTCAGATACACCAACCCGTTGTCGGTCCTGCCCTTCTGGAACATGGCCTTGACGATGTAGCCGTAGGTGAACTCGTTGGGCTCGCAGCCGTAGAGGGGCATTTCCCGGAACACCTTGAGGGCGTCATCCACCTCCAGGCAGCGCCCATACGCCTTGATGATGAGGTTGAGCAGGTAGGTGTCCGGGACCACGCCCGTGGCCTTCATCTGGCGGGAGAGGGATCTGACGGCGTGGAGGTAGACAAGCGACGCCGGTGGGCGGCGGACGCGGCGGACGACGGTGCTGAGGAGGAGCGTGAAGGTCTCGACGTTGGGGCGGCAGCCGGCGTTGGCCGGGAGGGCGCGCATCTTGTTGAACATGTCGAAGGCGATGGGGAAGAGGCTGCGGCGGTCGCAGCAGAAGCGGAGGCAGGCGTTGAAGAGCTGGAGATCGGGGGCGCAGGCCCCCGCGAGCACGTCGTGGATGAGGTTCTCGGCGGCGACGGGGCGCTTGCCGGAGGACGCGGCGTTGAGGGCGGCGATGTAGGAGGCAGGGCCGTGGCGGAAGCCCGGGCGGAGCCCGGCCCAGCGGAAGAGCGCGAGCGCGAGGTCCGGGTCCTGCTCGGAGTTGATGGCGTCGGCCAGGTCGCACGCGGTGAAGCCCGGGCGCAGCCGCGTGACCCACGCCGCGAACTGGTCGTCCGGCGGGGAGCGGACGGGGGACCGCGGCTCCCAGGCGGGCGCAGGGCCCTCGGAGTCCCCGAAGAAGGTGGAGGAAGAGGTGGTGCTGAGGTGGCGAGGCTTTAGGAGCCGGAGGGCCCGAGGAAGGCGGCGGACGGCGGCGAGGAGCGCCATGGCGGGTGGCCGGCGGCGGCGGCGTCTCCCTAAAGCAAGCGCAGGAGGAGGAGGAGAGATCGGAGCGACGGTGGAAAGGTCACGCGCACGAGAAAGGCCTCGCGACGCGGGCCGGTGAAAACGGGCCGGCAAAAGAATTAGGCCTACTAACCCATTTGACTCGGGAAGGTGAGTACTCGGACTTACTCAGACAATGGAGACGCTGCCGTCCGTATCGTCGGCCTTCTCGCGGCGCCGTTGACGGCGGAGGCGGCGGGCGAGGGAGACGAGGACCGCGGCGAGTGCGACGCCCAGGAGGTCGGCCGCGGCGTCCCTGAGCGAGGCGCCGGAGGACCCGAAGAGGCGGGCCTCGTCGGCGGCCTCCTTGGCGGCGCCGACGGCGAGGGAGGCGGCGCAGCCGAGGGCCAGCGCGCGGCGGCGGAGGAAGGGACGGGAGCTCCGGCCGGCGAGCGCGGCGGCGGCGAGCGTGATGAGGAGGCAGGCGAGGACGTGCTGCAGCTTGTCCGGGGCGAGCCACTCGTCGCCCCACTCCATCAGTCAGCCGCCGCTGCCTCTGTCGATGCAGTGGAATGTCTCTCCCCTCTGTATGTCTCTCTCCGCCTTTGTTGGTGCTTTTACAAAGCAGAACTCCGGTGGAGTGCATTACACATAACCAAACGTTTTACTGCAGTAGTACTACTACTCACTAGTGGTGCGGATGGTTTCCAGCCTGCAATCGGAATGGGCAAATCCGACCCTTAAACTTTTATCAGGCGCGCCCGCAAACGATGCTTGTTTGTCCTTCATTTGTTCGTCATCCTAATCACAATCCATATTTTTGAACGCTTAAATTCATACTAGCAATGCAACGCTCATTTCATCATACGTAGTGCATGTTATATGAACAAACAAGCTAAAAACAAGCAAACTATCCTAATCTACTCGTCGTCATCGGAGATGTAGATGACCCTCTAGAACGGACGGACTGGCCTCGTGATCATTGGCGGGGCGAAACCCCAACTCCTCTTCCTCGTCATCGAGGTTCGCGAAGAGCCGCTCCCGCCTCAGGTCGGCGAGGTGGATGCGACGACGGTTCACCGCCACCTCTCATGGATTGGATCCAGTCAAGGATGGCCGCTCGCTTCGTCTCAAACTGTGTCGCTGCCTAGGTGGCTTCGGCGTGTTGGAACCTCATCTTCGCCTCCTACATGTCCTTTGGGGCCTCCTCCTCCGGTACCTCCTATTGCTCCGCCGCAATTTGAGCAGCGCGACATGCCTCCTTGGCGACACGCATCTCTGTGATGATTTCCACCCGGCTCCCGGCCATGAGCATCTTGTAGTAGGTTATTTTCCGCAATACAATGTCATAATCAAGGAATGATGACAGCATTCCAAAAAGTTGGGAGGGGCAACAATTCCTCTCCGGAGATGGACGATGGTAAAGAAGACGATGATGATGGAGAGGAAAGAGATACATGTCTATAAGTCGCACTCTGACGTCCAGCATGGGTCGGCCCAACTGGAGGAATAGAGGAAAAGAGAAACTCAAGAGAGAAGGACAGATATAGGCGATGAAACAAAATATCAATGAGTTGATGAGGATAAGAAACGAGTACGCCGAGAAGAGAAAGAAAGAAAAGTTAGAGACGAAGGAGAAGAACCAAGAAAAGAGGGCGAGATGGGATGCTATGCTAGAGAGCCGACATCCTCAAAAAGAGATAGAGGCACATATGCTCGAAATTCAGGAGCGTCGAATGACAACTAAACGGATAGCAGAGGAGAATTGGTTCATCATGCTGGATCAGATGGATCTAGTGGCGCGAGAATTGGGGAGAAGGCGTGTATGGTGATCATACTTTCCAGCGACCCCGGAGAAGGAGACGGTGCACACGGCGGAGAAGGAGATGGCGCACACGACGACAACATTGTCAGCGACCATACTATGGGCCGGCCCTATTCGCCTTGATCTGGCCCAGAAGATGGATGGGCTCCAACTACAAAGGGCACACGGGTGCCCACGAAAGAGGCGGCTTGGACGGAAGGCTTCGGCCTGGCTGGCGATCTCCCTCTCTGTAGCGCGTGTTCTTCCTCTGTCTCCTCCTTCCTCTGCTTCCTCCTCCTGTAATTCTCGATTTGTAGCCAAACCATGGTGATTGAGTGAAACTACTAGCTGGATCCTAACAATTGGCATCAGAGCCGTTCGATCCTCCTTCAAATTCCTCAAAAAATTTCCACCAAAAATTTCTTCTCCATCCTCCGCTTGCATCCTGTTCGACAGAATGCCAAGCCACAAATTTGCCTGCCCCGAGGGAGTTCTCCACGCCCGGATCAACGACGTTCGCCAGGCGGTCACCGTCGAGTCGATTCGCGAGTTGTTCCGTCGCTCCGGTGATGGGTATGTGATCTGCGCTTACGAGCGGGTGGTGGACGGGATGTACGGCGTGGAGGCATATGTCGAGTTCCGGTCACGGTGGAGGGCGACCCGAGCTCGAGATGCCCTGGATGGCCATGCCATCTACGAGGGGTGTTGCATCCTTGCCGTGGACCTCCTACCACCGACCTACACCACCATCACCATGCCGGATGACGACGGGATGGCGCCGTCGTACTTCTACGACGACACTCCGTACGCGGAATGGGAGGTAGTGTTGGACGTGGTCCAGCGCCATGATGTGGTGCCCGATGCTTCAACCGACGACCTCCATCTCGAGGCGTCCATGGGCGCCATCAGCGAGACTCCGTCCGAGCTTGCCGCTCCTACAGCACCAACTCCGTCAGCGATCACCGGCAACGCCATCCTGGAGCTCAGTGTGCATGACAAGGTGCTCGAAGTCGACGACACCAACGACGCCACTACAACACCCACCACCTATTTGACAGGGTGCCCAAGTTGCGAAACACCCGAGGAGTCGGTGCTCACCTCATCCGCAACACCACCTTCATTCAAGACTGCAGGCAGCATCGCCCCTGAGCCTGCTGCACCGGAAGCCATTCAGATGCCGCTGCGTTGGCTGTTCCCTATCTTCAATCTGGACAACTTGCACTCACTAGGTGCTCGACAAAGGCATATACATTGGTACAGTTGGAAGAAGTTCTGAACCTCGCGATTGCTTCAGCTAGTTTACCTGTGCAACATTCAGTTGGGTCGCTGCATGATTGGTATTTGTGCTTTACAAGATTCAGACCCACTGATCCATTTTTTGCCGTGCATGAGATGCAAATTCTTGTCTGGATGAGGAGCTTATTAATTATATCAAGTGATATGGTCTATGCACCAGGTCATGCTGTGATTGGGGATTTGTGCTGTGAGTTTCAGAGCAAGGAAATTCTAGTACAAAGAATATATTGGCATCTGATTGCGGAAGTATGTTTGGAAGCACTGAGGTTTTCATGGCTGCCACTTTAAGGTAATATCTGTAGCCCACTCGCAAATTTTCTACTGAAGAAATCAATTGGCATATCTCTGCAATCCTACTGGGAAGGTACAAATTCTTTTGCGGTGATGTTGACACCAAGTCTGCAAATGTACGAGCATAAGAACAAATTCAGTTTACTGGAGCATGATATATCAGTGGTTCTCCGTGTTGCTCATGGTAGTATTGTAATTCAGTGCATCCTTGTGCATCAGAAGATGCCCAATTGCAGTTTCGGAAACACATATAGAACAAAGAATTACATTGGAATAGTTGCATATGCAGACTTCCAATGGGCAACTACATGGTTCTTTTCCTTGGTGTGTTTGGCTGTATATAAGAGGTTCCATGGCATGTATTGTTCTGTTGCACGACATGACATCACCACTTTCAAGAGTGCATCATTCTTCTTAAGGAGGCCTCCTTATTGTTTATGTCTTGGAGGAGATATGCTATATAGTAGCATTATCAGTGCACATATGGCATCTGCTTCGCTTGCCAGAAAAGGGTTAGGCAGAGATGCTCATTTCTTGTTCCTTGGGTCCTCTTGCTCTGATTCAGTCCTGTTGATCTTTGAAACATTCTACTGGCGAATTGCCTGGCCACCCCCCTCTAGAGGTCATGTTCTTGTCTCCAGCTATATCAACTGCTTCAGTTTCTTCCAAGTTTACTTGGTTGTGGATCGCTTCTCGTTGAACTTGTTGGTTTTGTGTGTGGCTGAGCTCTTCACCTATAATTCTGAAATTTCCCAATGGATAATAGCTTGGTTTCTCAAGTTGGGGCATTCTGCCAGTGATATCATGTTGAAGCAAGCATTCTCTCAGTCACTGGAATTATGGCATATTACTGTTCTTGGTAGTACTTTGAAGACAAGTACAATTACTCGTCCTCTAGTCTTGCATCATTGGGATCCAGGTGTGGGCTTCATAAATGACAGTTGGCTATGCTGGAAATGTTTCTCCTTGGAAGACAATTTCAGCTGGCCTCAGTTTGTTACAAGAAATTTGTGTGTAACCTCACAATGGAACCATGGTCTGCGCAGCTTGATCACTCTTGCAGGGTTGGAGTTCACAAGTAGATACATGTCGATTACCTACAGTAAGCTTGTTCAGGTTACTGGTCATCTCTCTTCACCTTATAATCCACCTGCCACAACTGATTGTATATGGACCAATGACAGGGGGAAGATAGAATGGAGTCTTGGTATTTTCTTGGACTTAAGAAATTGCAGAGAGCTGGAGCACTGGACACGAGAGTCTGAACTGAATTTGAGTGAAATACCAGTTTCAGAGACTAGAACAAGTGGGGCACCAAACATTAAAATGGATATTGTGTGCCGACTTATTCATCAATGGCAAGAATATTTTCTTGATGGGAGGATTGCTACGTTGCCCATGATAAAAATTGGAGAAGCTATCACATATGTGAGGGCTGAGAGCGACAACCGTGCATGGCTGCTTTGTCCAGAGCAGTTCTATACTAGCCTTGATGGAATTTGCCGTTCATATGCGACTTGGGTAACTCCATGTTCTTATGTGGTTCTGGCTCTGCAAAATTTCAGTGGACAATTGCATGGCCGAGTGCAACAACTGGATGCAGAATCAAAGAAGCATATTTTGTTGAGGGCTACCGGTGCAGAGATGCAGGCTTTTCTCGTGGTGTCTATATATCACCTTTGCAGATACGGCAAGTTGATTGTGTTGCCTTGCTCAGTCCTAAGGGGGCAGTGGATCAGTCATGGGTTTTCTGTTCTAAGACCTGGCGGCGAGACAATCCTGACAGCATGGATCAATGGTCTACAATTAGTCAACCAAGTGCTCTGTGTCTGACTCTGGTTCCTGGTGTGCTCATTTTACAAAACCAGCAACTGACTTGGGATCCAGGTGAGAAGATACTTGATTCGGTTCAGCTTGCAGTACAAGTGCCTTGGGATCCCGGTGGTTCGACAGGGAATCGGCTTGAGGGCAAGCCGAAACTTATGGAGGGGGGATTGTCAGCGACCATACTATGGGCCGGCCCTATTCGCCTTGATCTGGCCCAGAAGATGGATGGGCTCCAACTACAAAGGGCACACGGGTGCCCACGAAAGAGGCGGCTTGGACGGAAGGCTTCGGCTTGGCTGGCGATCTCCCTCTCTGTAGCGCGTGTTCTTCCTCCTCTGTCTCCTCCTTCCTCTGCTTCCTCCTCCTGTAATTCTCGATTTGTAGCCAAACCATGGTGATTGAGTGAAACTACTAGCTGGATCCTAACAAACATGTGATTTGTAAATGTCGCCGGTTAAATGCTTTTGTTCACACGGCTTGTTATAAACTATATGAATATTTGCTTGATGTGCTAGACATTTAAATTTGAAGAGAATCAAAGTGTTTAAATGAGGAAATGAAAACAATAATATGAAAACTCTGTTTGTGCACGTCGCCTGACTAAAGCTCCGCTGGAGGCCTGGAGCAGGAGCGATCCAACAGCGTGCCGTGCAATCGACGCGCCGACGAAAACCAGCCTGCCGATTTCAATGCTTTTCCAAATCCAAATAAGAGAAACACGCGAACGAGAAGTCTGGTGACCGGTGAGGCTGAGCCATCTTGGACCCTGTACGTGCACAAGGCTGCGGTACGGCGGGCCTGCCAAAACGGTCGGGCTTTGATGGCTTGATGTAAACCGGATCCTGTCCCGCGAGCAGCAGAGTTTGCAAAGAGCAGAGTGCCTAGGCTGTAGAGGCAGACGGAGAAGTAGAGAGAAAGTAGAATGCAGCTGGAGCTTCTCATGGTGCCGCATCTCCTTCTCGGCCTGCTCCTTCTGCCGCTCTCGCCCTCGGCGTCCGCGGTCGTCACCCACCTGCCAGGATTCCATGGCCCTCTGCCCTTCTACCTCGAGACCGGGTATGAGGATCACAGCCAAAGCTTCGTTGCCGCCTACTTCCTCCGTCCAGAAATACTTTTTAGAGATGGATGTATCTAGACTTATTTGGTTATAGATACATCCATTTTTTCCATTTCTAAGACAACTATTTCCGACGGAGGGAGTAGTATTGTTGGAACTAATGGAGAATCCGCCATGTACGCGCGCACTGCAATGCAGGTACGTGGACGTGGAGGAGAAGACCGGGACGGAGCTCTTCTACTACTTCGTGGAGTCGGAGAGGAGCCCCGGCACGGACCCCGCTGCTCGGGCTTCAGCGGCTTCGCCTTTGAAGTTGGTTAGTCGCTCGAAGTCAATCCTGGCCAGTTGATGGCTTTTGTTAATTCAAAGTCAGCCTTTTCTTTAGCCTTTGTTCTAAAAAAAGGGTTTTGAAAGTTTGCAGCGATAAATTTTTCTTTCAAGTTTCGCCGTGGCCGGCGCTCACAATTGGCCATCATTTTGAGATGAAGCTCGTGATCCAACTCTCCTAGACTAGATGCCAGCTTTGCAGTTATCGTGATTTCAACAAGAAAACGCTACTAGATGCCTACTCTGATGCACCTGTAGATCGATGTCGAGTGATTCAGAGCTGATGAGATGTTATTTTTTTTTACCATCCGTCATGGTTCTTTTTACAGGCCCTGTAAATTTTGTGCTGGCACCTTATGATGGCCATTTGCCGCAGTTGGTCTATAATCCGCATTCATGGTCGAAGGTGAGATTTTCACATTGACAAGTCATAGCACCAGAGATGTACCCTGTTCCTAGACCGTCCTTCCGATGGTCTGATCCTTTTGACCTCTCTGAATAGATATACAATGTAGTTCTCCTGCATGTTTTCCATAAAAAAATAACACCACGGATGTCTCTTTTCTCCTAGTCCTTTTATTAGACAATTGGCGAAGCACATCAATGTTTATGAGAGCGGGCTTAATTTGAACCTGCAAAAGCCAAAACAAATCTTTAAGAAACCACAAGGGAACTATCGCTATTGATTGCAATGAACACAAAAATTTAATTATTCCGTCTTTGTTAACAATGTCAGATGGCAAGTATCATCTTCTTGGATTCTCCTGTCGGTTCTGGTTTCTCATATGCTCGTGATCCAAAAGGCTATGATGTTGGGGACATGCCATCTTCCTTGCAAGTCATGACATTTCTGAACAAGGTGAAAAGAGGCACAACTTATCTCCTAGTTAAGTTTGAATTGGCAGAATTTCATGTAGTTTCTGACCATCTTGTGCATACTAACCTAGTGGTTCGACGATCACCCACGCTATCGTTCAAATGCATTTTACATTGGAGGAAGTTCATATGCTGGGAAGATCATTCCGCTTATAGCGCAATATATCTCAGAAGGTAACTAGTATTACCTCTGTCCCAAATTAATATATCCCTATCTAGACAAATCTAAGACAACTAATTTGGGATGGAGGGAGTATATAATACCTGCACATCCTAGAAATAAATAAGGATAGGAGAAGCAATCTATAATAACCTCTTTGATATTTATTTTGGACCTTTGCAAAAATAAAACAAAGGTGTATAAAGGCATCCTTGCAGGTTGTTAAGAGGAATCAAAAGTTAAATGTTGCAGTTTTCCTATTTTCTCTACTCAGTCACATAGCCACTCCCTTCTTGAACGCGTTGTTGTTGAAGAATTTCATCGTCTGTGTGGTGTCATGAGATGGTCGGTGCGGATATGGTCTTTGTTGTAGCTTGCCGATCACGGTTTGTATCGCTTTGGGGTTCTTTTTTCTTTTTTTTCTTGCCCATGCATAGCTTTGGTCTTACATCACTTTGCTATTCGCCGGCGAGGTTTTGTGTGCGTGTGTTGGTGTTGGCTGTGTGCATCTTAGCTATGCAAAGGTCGGGTGTGTGCTCATTGTGTTTGTATCCTCTTGATGCTTCATCTCGAGTCAATAAAATCCACCCTTTATCGAAAAAAAGTCACATAGAGCACTATGGTCTTCTCATTTTAGCCCGGTCACATGCCGGTTCATGTTTCAAGTTGCTTATGACTGAAATAACCACATATCTTACTAATAAACTCATAGTGATATCTTCATTTTGTTTTACTTTACTGCAGGAATTGAGCAAAGGAAGCAACCTGTGATTAATCTCAAGGCAAGTAATTTCCTAGCCTTCAAACTAAAGTTTCTTTTTATAAATTAATGGGGATGAGAGAAGGTGTGCAAGCAACATGAAAAAAATCATAATGGTTCCCTATTTTTCTTCTATTCATTCAATTGTTTATAGGGCTATTTAGTTGGCAACCCTATTACAGGCTCCAGGTATACTGATTCCAATTCCAGAATACCATATGCTCATGGCTTTGGAATCATACCGGGACAACTATATGAGGTATCAAATTCCGCGTTCGTACCCTTTTGGAAAGTGCAGTTCTACAATCATTGATCATGTTTCGGTCTTGTTTCTAAAAGGCTGCAATTGAGAACTGTAAAGGAGACTATATAAACCCGCTGAATAACATATGTGCTGGGGTTCTAAATACTATTGAAAAGGTATGATTCACATACTGTTCTGAAATAACTAATACTTGCTGCCATACATTAGACATTTAGCTATATTTAATTATTTAAGCACACTGGTCCCTTGTGTTGCAGCTCCTTTCGGAAGTCGAGCACGATCATATCTTGGATGACAAATGTGTACGCACCATACCAAACCCTGTGAATGCTGCTGCTGAAAGAAATAGGTTTCTGTCAGAAGAACACATTCAACAAAATGTTCCATCTCCTCATCCTACTATTAATTGTTTTGTAAGTTATTACTAATACTTATACATGAAGTGTAAATTCCTATAGAAGATTTTACTGAATATGATACTGTAGTACTTCATCTCTCTGTTTCCATAATCTGACATCTCTTTCCAACATGCAGTCGTACCGTTACTACCTAGCTAACATTTGGGCGAATGAAAACGTGACTAGAGATGCTCTTCGGATCAAGCAGGTAACCAGATGAACCCTTTTACAATCATACTCTTATAGCAACTGCTTCCGCAAAATATACACTCTGAAATTAAAATTGTACGGATTGGTCTAAACGAGGTTCTGAATTTAATGGCAAAAGTATGGCATATAGGGAACAATTGGCGAGTGGGTAAGATGCATCACAGGATTGCCCTATACGGGGGATCTCCCAAGCAGCATACCGTACCACCTTAATCTCAGCACCAGGGGTTTCCGTGTGCTTGTGTTCAGGTGAAAATATCAAAGGACAATTTCTGATTTGCAGATACAAGTGGCCCTTTCTATTTTGCTAGAAGATTTTTTAATATACATACTGGTTGAATCTTCTTCCACGTCCTAAAATGGTGACCTCTGTGGGTGCAGCGGAGACCATGATCCTGGGGTACCATTTTTGGGAACATATGAGTGGATCAGATCCTTGAACTTCTCCATTGTTGATGACTGGAGAGCATGGCATGTGGATGGTCAATGTGGAGGGTTAAGTCATCAAATTCTTATCCTTCAAACTTAGTCATCTACTCTCTTTTCTTATTTTGTAGGACCAAGTATAAACTTTTTTTTGTCTCACAATGAGATGTACAGGGTTTTAGAATGACTTTTGTGCCCATAGAACATTACAAAAATATTAGGTACTCCCTCCGTCCCATAATATAAGAGCGTTTTTACACTAGTGTAAAAAACGCTCTTATATTATGGGACGGAGGGAGTATGTTGCATACAAACTTAGTCAAAGAAATTGTGACATAAGCCCCGTGAACAAAGTTTTCAAATGTATATCATGGTTCCAAACTTCAATCGTATGTAGTGTTATTTAATCAAGAGAACATGTTTTTTTTTCTATGCAGATTCACAGTTGCATATGCCAACAATATTACATTCGCCACGGTAAAGGTATATTATCTTCTTTGGCGTACATTCTTTCTGTCCATAATACAAACCTTAGGCTACAAGGAGACCTAAAATTTATTTTGAGACCTAAAAAATGTCTAAATAATTTTGTGCATGTACATATAGATGTGTAGTATGTGTGTATGTATCTTTCCAGATGTGGTGTACACAAAAAAGGACAAATATGTGGATCAGAATGGGGTTCCTCTTTAGCTATTTTGAGCCACATTTTTTTATGTAGCCTAAAATTCATCGTATTATTTAATAAAAAATTATAGTCACATAGAAAATATCAATATATACACATGTACTCCCTCCGTCCAAAATAAGTGTTTCAAGTTTAATACAAAATTTTGTATATAATAAAGTTAGTACTTCCTCCGTAAACAAATATATGGGCGTTTAGATAGATTACTAAAGTAATGATCTAAACACTCTTACATTTGTTTACAGAGGGAGTACAAAGTTGAGACATTTATTTTGGGCCGGAGAAAGTTACAAATTCTCCCTTGGTCCTTAGATTTAGTATATAGTTAATGGAGGGAGTATTTCTTAGATGAAGCTGTCAAATGTTTTTTTTTTTTGAATTTTGACATAATTTTTCCAGCTGTCAAATTTATTTATTATCGTGCGGTCGCAGGGCGGTGGCCATACAGCAATACGACACCAGCCTAAACAATGTTTTGCCATGGCTCAGCGTTGGCTGGACAACGAGCCTCTCTGATCTACAGTATTTGTGTTGGCTCCTCCAACGTTTCCTGCGTACGTGTTTCACATCATACAGCCAGCCGGATCATTCCGTGGCCTCTTGCTCGCGCCCACAAAGCTTGGCTGCCTTTACGATGCAGCTACGTTGGAAGCATAATAATAAAAATAATTCATGTATGCTCTATAATCGACTGATGGGTGCCTTTCACATCCTTCAGAGTTGAGTTGACGATATAAATTAAAATTATTTCAATTGTTCTTCTCCCTATACCTCTGCTGTGATTTGCCAAGAACAAGAGTGGAGGGCAGTATGCGGCCTGCCTAGAGCCGATGCAGCTGCATACGACTTCTGCGTGCCCTGCTCCATTTTCTGCATAGTAATACGTGTCTCAGTATATCATAAGGATCATAGCTCTATTCCTGCTGTTAACGACACTGGCTAAAGGCATGTACATTGATATCTACTCAGCCGTCTGCAACATACGCCACGTGAGATCTTTATCTAGGTGGAAGAAAGAGATTAATCGGAATTAGGCAGTCCATCTGCAAAATTAAAAACTGTCCGATCCCTTAAAAATCGTCCCTTAACGACGGCCTTTCTCCCGTTGTATAAGGGATAAAATCTTTTTTTTTTGTTTTAAACCCCCCTCTCGCCTGGGTCGACCCATATCGGTCTTAACCTCTCCATTGTTGAAGGAATAAATCTCACTCTTAAGTTATCTAGTCCCTTGTCAAACTCTTAAGTTATCTCATCTGTTAATGGACTCTTACAGATGACGTTTGAGCAATCCTAAAGTCCATTGTAAGATAAGAAGTGACTACGATACTTCCATGGTCTAAGGAACTAAAGCATATGTTAACTCTTCATGTTCTAACGATTGACTTGTGACGATTTCATCTCAAAGTTTGGGTCAATTCAATATTATTGTTAATCTAACGTCATATTCTCAAAGTTGTTTTAGGACTATCATTACACTTAATGATATTCTATAATCCGGAAAACATGATCACTAACAACACTTAAGCTAGTCTTAGAGGCGAGACTAGCAATCCGATTTTACCATTTATCATTCCACAAATGCATATGAGTTTTTCACTGAATCGCATATTTTAGGATCAAATTATAGCATGGAATATAAACTCTTAATTATAAATATGGAAAATAATAATACAATATTATTGCCTCTAGGGCATATTTCTAACACGGACTCACAATCTTGATCAAGTTACTCTTCACTCTCCATACAATCTAACGTGAGTACAGAGCAATCAGAAACAACCATACAACACAAATCAAACATGCAACAAGTGCAGTGCATGGGTGTCAGTGTCCTGGTGCTGTGAGATCATGTGTTAACTCGTAAGAGTTCAGGAAAACAACAACGTGGTTGTCACTTGGAATACATGTGACATAAGGGTTCACATGCAAGTTTCAATTTGAAAGGGTTCATCACATAATGAGTATGTGATGTCAAATTGTGGTTGCCAAACTCAATCCAAAGGAGTCTTCCAACTAGAGTCATGGTCTATGAACAATGGATAACCAAGTCCATGTTGACTCTTCTAGGCTTGGTTAGGTTGCAAAACAATTTGAACTAGGTAGGACTAAATCGTTTAATTATCATAAGTATTTATTTGTTGCAATCCATGATAAATTCACCCCATGCTTATGAAAAAAATAAAGCTTTTACTAATCATATCGTAGATGCTATGATGAAAACTTTAGAAGAAAAGTTGAAATTACAGATTTCAATTCCTAGAAAATTACATGATGAATGGGAACCTACTATCAAAGTCAAGATTAAAAATTATGAGTGTTTTGCCTTATGTGATTTGGGTGCTAGTGTTTCCACAATTTCGAAATCCCTATGTGATGTGCTTGGTCTTACCGATATTGAAGAATGTTCTCTTAATTTGCACTTGGCGGATTCTACTATTAAAAAGGCTATGAGAAGAATTAATGATGTTCTTATTCTTGCAAATAGGAATTATGTGCCCATAGATTTTATTGTTCTTGATACTGATTGCAATCCGTCTTGTCTAATTATACTTGGTAGACCGTTTTTACGTACTATTGGTGACGTGATTGATATGAAAGAAGGCAATATTAAATTTCAATTTCCACTAAGAAAGGGGATGGAGCACTTCCTGAGAACAAGAATTAAGCCACCATATGAATCAATCATGAGGGCATCCTGTGGATCTAGAGACAAAGATGACAATACTTAGATCTACGCATTATGCCTAGCTAGGGGCATAAAACGATAGCGCTTGTTGGGAGGCAACCCAACGAATAAAATTTATTTTTGCCATTTTCTTTCTGTTCTTGAGTGTTTGCACAATTATGCTACTGTTATGATTGTGTTTTCATGTTTTAATTAGTGTTTGTGCCAAGCAAAGCCTTTGGGATCATGTTGGGTGATAGTTGATTTGATCTTGTTGAAAAACAGAAACTTTTGCGCCCAGTAAATTCTTTTTAATAAATTGCAGAAGCATCATAAAATTCTGAAACTATTACACAAGATTGATATACAAATTGCCTACGTTTTCCTAAATTTTCAGAATTTTTTGAGTTACAGAAGTATTGGAAGTTTTCAGATTTCTACGGATTGTTCTGTTTTTGACAGATTCTGTTTTCTTTGCGTTGTGTCCTTCTTTTGATGAGTCTATGGTATGTATAGGGGGGTATGAGCCATAATAAAGTTGGAATACAGTAGATATAATGAAAAAATAAAATATGAATGGGTTTGCAACAGTACTTAGAGTGGTGATTTGCTTTGTTATACTAACGGATCTCACGAAGGTTTTGTTGAGTTTTGTGTGATTGAAGTTTTCATGTTTTGGGTGAGATCACGATGGGTGAAGGAATAAGGAGTAAGAAGAGCCTAAGCTTGGGGATTCCCCATGGCACCCCAAGTTATTATCCAAAGAGGAACAAGCAACTAAGCTTGGGGATGCCCTGAGTGGCATCCCCTCTTTCTTCTAACGACCATCGGTATTTTACTTGGAGCTATATTTTTATTCATCACATATCATGAGTTTTGCTTGGAGCGTCTTGTATTATACGAGTCCTTGCTTGTTTTGCATTTTAGTTTGTGTCATCTATCCTTGCTGGACACACCTATTTGAGAGACCCAAAATTATGCTATGATTTGTTAGAATTGCTCTATGTGCTTCACTTAAATTTTTGAGCTATGGAATTGCTCTAGTGCTTCACTTATATTTCTTTGAGCATGGTGTGCTTTAGTATTTTTGAAGAAATGCTCTCATGCTTCACTTAGATTTATTTGAGAGTTAGTAAAATTTTGAAGAAATTCTGTCATGCTTCACTTAAATTATTTTGAGAGAAGAAAATTTTTATGCTCATGTTCTTCACTCAAATTTGTTTGAGCTTATCAAAAGCAACATATAAAAATTAGTCCCAAAGTGATAGATATTCAAGAGGGATATAGTAAAAACTTTCATGAAGATCATTGGACAAAATAAACTTGATTCCTTGTAATAGTTTTGCGATATGATGATAGTGATATGTGAGTCATGTTGGTGAGTATTATGCTTTAGTAAGAATATTGGTGTGAAGGTTTGTGATTCCCTATGCAAGCACGAAAGTCAATAGTTATGCAATAAAATTACATCCTGCTTGTGGTGTATTATTCGGTGTTAGTTATGCTTAATGCTCGCTTATGTGATTTTTCGTTTCTTGGTTGGATGCTTCTCAATCTTTTTGCTAGCCTTCATTTGTACTAAGTAGAAATACTACTTGTGCATCCAAAATCCTTAAACCCATTTTTGCCATATGAGTCCACCATACCTACCTATATGCGGTATTTCCGTACCGTTCTAAGCAAATTTGTATGTGCCATCTCTAATTTTCAAAATAATTTCCTTTTTATGTGCTCGTACCGCTCATGAAACGACAGCGGGTGGCTGATATTTTTCCATGCTAGATGTGTTATTCTCAAGATGGGTGTTTATTCATTTGTCATTGCACGAGAGTACGACAAAGGTATTAGGGATGCCCAGTCCCGAAATGAAAAATGAATTTACTTTATGTTTCCAAATAATAAATTCCTTGGAAAGTGGTATGGACGACACCCGTGGATACGGCTAGCCGTGGAATGTGAAAGTATGGTGAAAAATGGAATAAACTTTATTTTCTGTTTGAGAACCGCCTATGATATATCTAGCATGGAAAGTATTGGGAACTACTCGATCGTTTTCGTTGACAGGAAAAGCATGCCACCCAAAATTTTTATCTCTATTTTTTCGCTATGAGCTCTGGCACCACTACAAATCCCTACTTCCCTTTGCGAAGGGCCTTTCTTTTTTTACTTTATGCAATTTTTATTTTTTTGAGTCTCCATCTTCTCTTATAAAGCACCAACTAAGGGGCACTATGATCATACTTGAGCATTGGGTGTAGCTAATATGTGAGTGTGATTCATGAATGGATCAAAGATTGAGCATGATGGGCTAGGTAACTTGCTTTAGTGTTGATATTTTGAAAGACATGGTTGCTTGTTGATATAATTGAGTATTGAAATCTTCATGTCAAAACTAGACTATTGATTTGAACCATATAAAAGTCCATATGTCCATGCTACAAAAGAAAATAATATGTGATGAACATGTTAGGAAGCATTCCACATAAAAAATTCTATTTTTATCATTTACCTACTCGAGGATGAGTAGGAATTAAGCTTGGGGATGCTGATACGTCTCCAATGTATCTATAATTTTTTTATTGTTCCATGCTATTATATTATCATTCTTGGATGTTTTGCAATCATTTTATAGCAACTTTATATCATTTTTTGGGACTAACCTATTGACATAGTGCCCGGTGCCAGTTGTTGTTTTTTAGTTCGCAGAAAATCAATACCAAATGGAGTCCAAACGCAGTGAATCTTTTTGGAGATTTTTCATAGACTAGAAGACACATGTTGGGCCAAAGAAGTACCAGAGGAGGGCTCTGAGGGGAGCACAACCCACCTGGGCGGGGTTGTGTCCACCTCGGCCGCCTCCCGCACCACCTCTTTGCTCTATAAATACCGTGAAAATCCAAAAACCCTAGGGGAGTCAACGAAAGACAATTCTAGCCGTTGCAAGTTCCAGAACCACCAGATCCAATCTATACACCATCACGGAGGGGTTCATCATCCTCATTGGTGCCTCTCCGATGATGTGTGGGTAGTTCACTGTAGACCTACGGGTCCGTAGTTAGTATCTAGATGGCTTCCTCTCTCTCTTTAGATTCTCAATACAATGGTCTCTTGGAGATCTATTTGATGTAACTCTTTTTTGTGGTGTGCTTGTTGGGATCCGATGAACTTTGAGTCTATGACCAGATCTATTTTATCCACGAAAGTTATTTGAGTTTTGATCTCTTATATGCATGCTTACTTATAGCCTCGTATTTCTTCTTTGAATCTTTTGTTTAGTTAGCCCGACTAGATCGATTTTTCTTGCCATGGGAAGAGGTGCTTTGTGATGGGTTCGGTCGTGCGGTTTTCTTTCCCAGTGACAGAAGGGGCAGCAAGACACGTATTGATCATAGCCATTGAGGATAACAAGATGGGGTCTATACCTACATGAATAGATCTTGCCTACATCATGTCATCGTTCTTATTGCATTACTCCATTTTCCATGAACTTAATACACTAGATGCATGCTGGATAGCGGTCGATGTGTGGAGTAATAGTAGTAGATGCAGGCAGGAGTCGGTCTAATCTTGGACGTGATGCCTATATAATGATCATTGCTTGGATATTGTCATAATTATTTGAAGTTCTATCAATTGCCAAACAGTAATTTGTTTACCCACCGTATGCTATTTTTCTCGAGAGAAGACACTAATGAAATCTATGACCCCGGGTCTATTCTTTATCATATTTGTTTCGAGATCTATTTTTATTTGCTTTTGCTTTCAAATCTATTATTCCAAAAACCCAAAAATACCTTCCTGCATTTTTTTGTTATTTATTTTATTTCGCGTTTCCGCGAGATCTATTTATCCAATCTACTACAAACTAATCTATCTTTTAACCGAGAGGGATTGACAACCCCTCTTACGCGCCGGGTTGCAAGTATTTCTTCTTTGTGTGTAGGTACCATTTACATAGTGTTGCTTGGTTATCCTACTAGTTCGATAACCTTGGTTTCATCACCGAGGGAAATACCTACAGTAGCTGTGCTGCATCATCCCATCCTCTTCGGGGAAATATTGACGCGGACACGAGCCATTAGTTAGTCATAAAATCCTACATAAAACTTATGGATCACTGAATATGATATATTTGATTCCTTGCAATAGTTTTGCGATATAGAGATGGATATGTGGGAGGTACTAGTGGATGATCGTGTTTAGTAAGATATTGGTGTTTGATGACCCACAAGTATAGGGGATCAATTGTAGCTCTTTTCGATAAGTAAGAGTGTCGAATCCAACGAGGAGCAGAAGGAAATGACATGTGGTTTTCAGCAAGGTGATGTCTGCAAGTGCTGAAATTGTAAGTAGCGGAGTAGTTTGATAGCAAGATAATTTGTAACGAGCAAGTAACAATAGTAGTAACAAAAGTGCAGCAAGGTGGCCCAATCCTTTTGAGGCAAAGGACATGCCAAAACGGTCTCTTATGATAAGCAAAGTGTTCTTGAGGGTACATGGGATTTTCATCTACTCACTTTCATCATGTTGGTTCGATTTGTGTTCGCTACTTTGATAATTTGATATGTGGGTGGACCGGTGCTTAGGTGCTGTTCTTACTTGAACAAACCTCCTACTTATGATTAACCCTCCCGCAAGCATCCGCAACTACGAGAATAGTATTAAGAATACATTCTAACCATAGCATTAAACTTTTGGATCCAATCGGTCCCTTATGGAATAGCGCATAAACTGGGATTTAAGCTTTTATCACTCTCGCAACCCATCATCTAATTGCTACTCCACAAAGCATTCCCTTAGGCCCAAATATGGTGAAGTGTCATGTAGTCGACGTTCACATGACACCACTAAGGGAATCACAACATACGTACTTTCAAAATATCAAACACATATCAAGTTCACATAATTACTTGCAACATGATTTCTCCCGTGACCTCAAGAACAAAAGTAACTACTCACAAATGATAAACATGCTCATGATTAGAGGAGTATTAAATAGCCTATTGGATCTAAACATATAATCTTCCAGCAAATAAACCATATAGTAATCAACTACAAGATGTAATCAACACTACTAGTCACCCACAAGCACCAATCTACAGTTCTGGTAACAAGATTGAACACAAGAGATGAACTAGGGTTTGAGATGAGATGGTGCTGTTAAAGATGTCGATGGAGATTGCCCTCCCCAAGATGGGAGAGTTGTTGGTGATGATGAGGACAATGATTTCCCCCTCCGGGAGGGAAGTTCCCCCGGCGGAATCACTCTGCCAGAGGGAAAAAGTGCTCCTACCCAAGTTCCGCCTCGAGGCGGCGGCGCTTCATCCCGAAAGTCCTCTCCTTATTTTTTCTAGGTCAAAATTACCTATATACCATAAGATGGGCACCAGAGGTGGGCCTGGGTGAGCACAACCCACCAGGGCGTGCCTGGGCTCCCTGGCGCGCCTAGGTAGGTTGTGCCCACCTGGTGGGCCCCCTCTGGTAGTTATTTTCTCCAATAATTCTTAAATATTCCATAAAAAACTCCGTGAAATTTTAGCTTGTTTGGAGTTGTGCAGAATAGGTAGCCTGACGTTGCTTTTCCAGGTCCAGATTTCCAGCTGCCGGAATTCTCCATCTTGGTGTGTACCTTGCAAACTATGAGAGAAAAGGCATTAGAATTACTCCAAAAAAGCATTATTATGGATAAAACACATCATAAATAATAGTAAGAAAGCATGATTCAAAATGGACGTATCAACTCCCCCAAGCTTAGACCTCGCTATCCTCAAGCGAAAACCAAAATCGAAAAACATGTCCACATGCTTTGAGAGAGAGGTGTCGATAAAAACAAAATACGGACATAGGAGCATCATGTTGATTATTATAACAACAACGAAATTAAACATAGGACTTTTATCATAGAACTTTTATCATATACTTCTCATGAATAAGTAATAGTTCATCACACAATCGAAGTATAAAGCAAAAACTCTATTAGAAACCAACAAACTATGTTCTCAGTCAACTTTGCAACTAAAATTCATCATCTTTTCAGGAAGAGTCACGTGTCGGAGCCTTTAGGCAACTCCACATACTCAACTATCATATAGTCTTCTATGATTTCTAACACTCACCTCGTGCCCATGAGCAAAACGTTTCAACCAGACACATAGAAAGATAGGGCTTAAAGTTTCGCCTCCCAACATACTCACCTCAAGGGTGATGTCAACAATAATAACTCATGCTATCTATATTCAACTGTACATATGTGCCTAGATATTTCCTCACCACATGATGCTTGCCAAAGGAGAAAAATAAAAAGGAATAGAAGGAAAACTTTGACTCTTTGCATAAAGGTAAATACATAAAAGTAAAAGACAGGCCCTTCGCAGAGGGAAGCAGAGGTTGCCATGCGCTTATTTGTTTGTATGCTCAATCCCTTAGTGCAAAAAAGAACATCACGTTGTATTGCCCCTTAAGATGACAACCTTTATTATGTAGTCTGTCACTTATTCTTTGTCATCCATGTTCGTACAACGCTAATTTTCTCTTACGCTAAATGATCTCACACTTTTAGAAGCAATTTTTATTGCATTTTTACACCGATGACAACTTACTTGAGGGATCTTGCTCAATCCCTAGGTAGGTATGGTGGACATTTGAAAATAAGATTTGGGTTTAAGGGTTTTTGGATGCACAAGTAGTATCTCTACTTAGTGCGGAATTTTTTGCTAGCAAAGATAGGGGGCAAGCATCACATGTTAAAGGATCTATGACAATATGACTTCTATGTGAATATAAACAAACATAAATCATTAAGTTGTCTTCCTTGTACAACGTCAACAATTTTGGCATATAATATTTTGATGAGGGCTCACAATCACAAAAGATTTCTAGGATAGTATATTTATATGTGAATCTTCTCGTCCCTTATTAATTCTTTCATGAGTTATTAATTCTTTCATGAGTTGCATCATTGACTAATAAAATTTCCTACTTATAGTTTTCCTTATGTGGTGCTATCACCTACCATAGGATTAGCATATGATCTTATTGATTTATTTCCTTTATTTTATTTATTTATTTCTCTTTATTTCTTCTTTATTTGCAACATGAAAGTAAAGAAAGCAAAAACTCAAACTAAAGTTTATTATATAACTTGCACACGATTACAAGGATAGATTACTAAGGAAACTCTCAAGGAAGAAAGGATCGGACTAACTTTTATTCATCTAATGCAAAAGATCGAACTAAAATAAGTAAAGGCAAAAAAGATAGTGGGATGATACGATACCGGGGCACCTCCCCCAAGCTTGGCCGAAGCCAAGGGGAGTGCCCATACCCGATACTCAATTCTCCTTTGGTGGTGAAGAAGATGATGGTGGTGATGAAGCGATCCTATCCTTAAGGATCAAGAGATTCTCCAACCGACGGATGACGCCCCAGAGATAGATGATATGCTCTTGATGCAGAATATTTTCGCGAGTGAGATACTTATTTTTATGCAAACTATTTCAATGACGCGAAAAGTTTCAATCTCAGCAGGAGTAAGGTGAGTAAGGTAGGGCTTAAGGATATCTTCTTCCTCCTCACTACACCACGACACTGCATCCCCAACAACCAGGTTGGTTGGTAATACAGGTTCCACCAACAGACAGTCGATCGGGAAAGACTATTGCCGACCGACCTTGTCGGTTGGGGAAAGTCCAGACGGGAAAGCCCTTTCCCGATCGACATAGATTTCCTGACCGACTTCTTATTGGTGATGGGGTATCTTTCCCGACCAACATTCTGTTGGGCCTGCCCTAGGCCTGTCCCGACCAACAGTCTGCTTGGGCTACCAAGGGCCTTTCTCGACCGACTATCATACAGGGAATTCTTTCCCGACCGACTATCTGTTGGGATGCCATGGGCCTTTCCCAACCGACAGTGTGACAGTGTATTCTTTCTCGACCAACATTATGTTGGGCCTAGCATTGGCCTTTCCCGATCGATTGTTAGACAGGTTTTTTTTTCTACCGACCAACATCCATTAGCCGTCCATAAGTGGAATTAAATTACCAATAGAATATACATCAAGTTACAGTGCATGTCATCCAAAAATATTGAACCCGATGCAAACAATAACAACATACATTTCATTAATTTTCACATATGCAAACAATAACAACATACATTTCATTAATTTTCACATATAAACACATCATATGTTATGAACTAATGACCATCCAAGTTTCCTATAAAACTAGTGGAACTAATTAAGTAGAGGAAACATTATGATTTATTGCCTAATAGCAAAAATTCCTCGCTTTATTTTCTAGAATTTGTCTTAAGAGGCACATCATCTGCCTTGGCTCCCTGTAGTGGGCAACTACATACACATCCTCTCAGCATTCCACCAAGATCCTTGTGTCGTTCTAGTACTTGACATCAAAGCCTTCCTTCTACATCTCATTGGAGAACATCCTCCAATTTGAAAATCTGCAAGTCAAAATCCCCAGTTAATATTTCCACACGATAACGGGAACATGATATTTTCTCTAAGCTGCCTTCAATATCATTTCATACCAAAGAAGCTAAAGAGAATTCATTATCACTGATGGGAAAAGGGGTACCTTTATCTCCCCTCTTTTGTGTTTCCTCCAACTTCTTTTGCTATATCCTGAGATACGTGAAAAGAGTAAGAAATCTAGAAGCAAAAGCATTTGCTAAATGAAAGGGTAATTCTCTTCAGGACATGGGGGATAACGCTCTTCAGGCAATTCCAGCATAAATGAAAGGAGTAAGAAATTAGATGATTAATAATATGTAGCAGCAAAAGCATTTGCTAAGCAACGAATTTACCTATGGGGATAGGTGGAGCCTTCAATATTTCCAAATAAGTGACATTCTCAAAGTCCTCTGTTGTAGGCAAGCCACTTGCTATCACAAACAACAATTTAATATCTCCTTCAATCGTTACTTCACCAACAAACTAAGGCTCCAAATCCTGGTAAAAGCCATGGTATGACTAGTAATGTGAAAAATACTCTGAAACAAGAAAAAAAATGGTTCTGTAATCAGAGGACGGAAAATTACTTTCACAGACCATCATAAGACACCATAAAAAAATTAGCCTGACAAAATCAGTTCGCCTAGACACTGTTAGAAAATGCAGCAGAAAGAAATTCTTATACAAGAGCCACCTCTCGAATGCAAAGTGAAATATTTAAATGTAACTTTGAAGCCAAGATCTGTTTGCGACCTTTGTCCACCACGCTACTACATTTTTCTAAATCATTCACTGAAAAACAACAGAAAACAAAATTTTATGTCAAGCCTGCTATCAAAAGAAAAAACATGTGTACCCAGTTCATGAAAGTACCTTTTAGAAAACTACAAAACAATAATGAAGCTTAATTAACTGCTGCACATAAAGAACTTTACTACTTCAAGGGCTTCTCTATTTCCATGAATCAAAGCAATATAGATTTTTTTAAAGACATTAATAAACTTACGGACTAGTTCAAATATGCACACTGCAGCACATAGAGAGAGGGGGGAGGGGAGGGAGAGGCCAAGTGAAAGAGTGAGATCTTACCAATGTCGATTATAATAAGTCGTTGGTAGGGAAATATGGTGCGTGGTGTAGTGATTAAACAAGTCTCGATTATAATACACTATCAGAAACTGCATTTTCTTTGCTTTGTGGAAAGAACACGGTTTGACATTGCTGTTGCGCGCAATTGGACTATAGTATTGAAATGCCAACACAGAGGAGCATCTCATTCTCAACAATACAAATAGTAATAAATACAGAGAAGTCAATAACCATGTGTTAACACGCTGATCCTCACCTGAAATCACCCCAACCCACCCACCATTTCCATAAGGAGCTGATGGGTCAGCAGAAGTGTTTGTTTCTTCTCTTCAAAAATAAATAAGACAGATTACTCTATTGGCATAGGCAAAAAAACTACAGTGTGTATGATCTTAAGGTCAGCAGAAGCGTTTGAAGCATATATTTGTGTTTATACAATTCATTATGTATATAAAGAATTGCCCACTACATACCTTTTTACTACTTTTAGTTGTTCCTCGATGACCCCGCCATTTTACCTTTAGAATACCAGCTCACCGATCTGGTGTTCCTCTAGTTTTCAGTTTTCCACACTCAGAATGCTACATGCAATGGCAATAGGTACAAAAGGAATTAGAATACTAGTCTATTTGAAGTTGGGTCACAAGAGGTAACTTAAAATATGTACTGGTGAATGTACAGATTCTGATTGCAAGAAACAAATACCTTACTCATTTATAGCAGCAGCAGATCATCCACTGTTTGCATAATGCACAAGTATGTTCTTTCCATCAAGCAGCTGAATCTATCATCATGTGCCAAAAATGTCCAATCGTAAGGAAAAAGAACTGTGCACCTATTATTGCGTATTATCCTACAGGAACTTGACTTCTGCTATACCTAAAGATGTAGTGAAGCGCTATTTTACCTAGTCGCTCATCTTCTCCAATGCCGAGATGCTTCTCTTTCGAAAGTGAACTTGACGAAACCGTATCCTTTGGATGTCCTCGCAAGGGATGTCATATTGCTTCCACTGCCAGCTAGCACATCAATCAGCGAGAGGACAAGCCTAACAAAATCACAGGTCCAACATCAAGAAGTTAGAACAGGTATGTTAGGACTACCTTCGAGAACGTCGCCATGCTGAGAGAAGACGTTGTCAAATGACTCTAGTTGTCGGATGTATGAGATACCTTCAACTTGCCATGCTGCTCTTTGGCTCTAGCACTGCCTGTCTACAAAAAAAGAATCAATTGAAGACATAGCACCATCTGGCAAGAAACGTAAATGAACTTGATATACAGTTAACTTAAGTAAGATACCCAGTACGTAGATAACTCACTAGACTCACCAATTGGTGGGGAGGCAGTGGCAAAAAGGGCGAGACATAACTGCGCCACCCGCCGGAAGCTCGTGAGTAGCTAGAAGCAGGAATCCTTGTGCACAAGTGCCCTGAACATATAAAGAAAACAAAAGGCTAATTGTTATTCTGGAGCTATTTATTTCATAGAAGGGTTAAATAAGCTGAAGTTCTTGTTCTTAGAGCATGAAGATTAAATATAGACTCTTATATTTGTGACAATTCTACAATGCTCAACTGAAAGGCTGAACCATTAGTATGATTATTTGGACTTTTTGTGCAACCTGAAGGTAGTTCTCACTTCTCAGTGTTGTGCTTTACAAATGGATCTTCAGTTAAGATATGCATGCAAGACATACATACCAAGTAATCACCACATCAAGTCTGAGCTACCAGGAATGGATGCTCAAACATACCACTTGGAGTGTTTATTTTGTGACATCGACGGAAAAAATATTGAAAGGCATTACTGAATATATGTAATGCGTTTTCTGATTTCTAATTGTCATGATCAAGGGCTCTGAACCAAATATTTATTGGCATGGTAAGCATGTATCGTTACAAATACAACACAATTACCGCTGTAATTGAGAAATTAAATTCATAATTGCCGCCCTCTGATGTCAATAGTTTGGTTCGGTACTTCAGTTTATTTCTAACCCATGCATTTTATTCGGAGACATTGTGCAATAAGATACTCAATCACAAAGCAAGCATCATATCAATTTTGTACTGTCCGAAATTGGTGCCTGAGTGTATTTTCAGTTCAGGGATGTGCATGTATATAGGTTGACCTTAGCACATCACTCAAGTAAAAGTTAATTTCAGTAAATTAAAAGAACCTTTATCTTATCTCGTTATTAGACTGCAGAACAAATGTTCCATTGATCTATTGCCTAAATTTGAATGCTTAACTCTGTCATTCTCTATCTTACTGAAAGCACAGAGATGAAATTGTTCTTAACTGATTCCTCAAAAAATTGTTCTTAACTAACAGTCCCTTACCCATGTGTAACCAATTCGTGAAAATACTTTTTAGAAAAATATAAATCTGCACACTAGGGTTTCAAATCTGCACGCTGCAACCAGGAGGGAGGAGTGGAAGGAGAGACCACCAGAGAGGGAAAGAGACCTTACCGTTGTTGTTACCGCCATGGATGGCTACCTATTGGTCACCGAAGGTTGGTTGGCAGAGATGGAGGCACATGTCGCCGGAAGCAGAGGGACCAGAGGCCGCCTACCTCGCTCTGGACCACCGGGAGCGAAATGACCTTGACCCCTTCAGATCTCGCACCATGGGAAGGAGTGGAGGGGAGAGGGAGCCGGCTATGGGTTGGGGCGGTGGCGCCATAGGAGGGAAGAGTGAGGTCGCCTCTCTAGGGCGGCGGCGGCGGCGTGCGTGGGGAACGAATTGGGCTAGGGATTTCGTGCGTGGGGAACGAAACGAGCGTGGAGCGCGGCGTGCTTATGATTTTTTTCTTATGGCGCATGCTTATGATTTTGAGCGAAAAAAATTCGCGGGTTGGGCCAGTTGTTGGCGCTAAAAATTTGCTATTCCCGCGCGAGGCCTATTTAGCGCCTGGCTGTTGGTCGGGGTTATTTGTCGACTGATGGTCTGTGGGCCATAAGGGAATTCCCGTCGGACTGTTCGACGGTATATATTGTAGCATTCCCGATCGATAGAGGATCATTATACATACATTTTCCGACCCACTGTCCGTTAAAAATTTTCATGCCCAACTATGAGTCGGCAATAGTGACTTTTTCCCAACAAACGTCGGTAGGGAATTCTGATGCATGGTGTAGTGCCTCCTCGGACAGCAGTGCTTGTGCTGCCACCGGGGATGGATCTACGGTAGCTTCCTTGCCCTTTTCTCCCTTGACGGCGTCCGTAGGCTCCTCCCTCTTCGTCTCCATCTTCATCAGCCAAGCATCTTCTTCCATGTTGTTGGAGGAGCAGGAAGACATGATGCCTGGCTTGATAAATCTATCCGGAAACAACAAGAAAAGAGAACAAAGGATTTCTCCGCTATACGGTGATCAATAGGTTCGGGAAGTATGTATATATATATAGTAACGCTAAACTAAGCGTGAGTGTAGAATAGCTTATTCTACATCCCAGTAACGGTACATACGAAATATAGTAACACACTATGTAAAATGTAGTAATTTTCGTAAAATGTAGTAAATTACAAACTTGGGTGATAAAAAAATATTTTCTGAATTACTACATTTTGTACATCGTTTTACTAGATTTTGTATATAGCGTTACTAGGGGGTGTAGAATAAGCTATTCTACACTCACGCTTAGAATAGCGTTACCCTATATATATAGGTAAATTATGTGGGGCACCTAGGTGCCTGGGCACCTAAGTCCCAATATAGCAAGTCATATTTGTGGTGCATGGATTTCCAAAATTTGTTTGCATGCACTACAAGTATAAATGGACAATAATTGCTTTCAAAAAAATAATATACTACGGTTTCCTAGTATGATTCCTTTCCAAACAAAAAGGGTATGCATATATAATCTTATTTCTTAAGGTATCAGATATGACTCGAAGGGCCAGCGGCCGCATTTTATTAGAAAGGAGTGAAAGTACAATCAAACCACAGTCTAGGCGATCTAGAGCTGTAAGTTATCCAAGCCAAAGGAAGGGCTATTACAGAAAACAAAAGGAAAAGCAAGAGCATCTCCTTCCGGAAGATCAGTGCTAGGTCCAAACACACCCAACTGTTCTCCACACGGCAATGTCATCCCCGATCAGATCTAGCACTCGATCGACGCTGCTTGCTATGTGTTCAAAGATCCTGGCATTCCTTTCCTTCCACACCTCCAAAGGCACCGTGATAGCAACGGTGTCGGGTTACGCCCGATGCGGCTTGGGGATCTCTTTCTGGCCGACAACCACCGGTCTTGGTGCAGCTAAATCTACTATCGAATGGCGAAGAACGCACCCGTCCATTGCTCGAACGGTGCCATAACTGCTGCGTGAATCTGCAGTTTACAAAGAGATGCGTCAGATCCTCCGGTTCAGCCAAGCAAAGCGGACATGTTGTGTTAGATGGCCACCGCTCAAGATTATCCGCCGTTAGACAGCGTTTATGAACCACCACCACATAAAGAACTGCAGCGAGGAGGAGCTTTGGATTTCCAAATTGGTTTGTAGCATGGAAAACGGATACCGCCATGAAGAACATCCGTAGGCACTATGGACCGAGAAGCGTTGATTTTCGAAAGCCTCCAAACCAAGCGATCAAGAACCTCCGGCTCAAGGATGGTAGCATGCGAGATGTCCCATATCTCGAGGTATTGAGCTAGAGCTTGAACCGACAGCCTCCCTTATGTCCTCAGTATCCGAGCATTGTTGTGCAGCGCCTCGACCGTGAGTCCCGAATTATGCACAAAAGAAAATAGAGTCGGTGCCACCATAGCAATCGACCGTCCATCCGCAGCCATTTATCCGTCCGTAACTGCAATCTCACCGCTTCCCAACTTGACATAGCAAGCCGCATTGAAAATAGCGAAACCTCATTCTCGGTGTTTTCCGGCAGACTGCGCCATGGCCTTTCCTCAGCCCCCCATCTCAGCCATGGCCATCTGCAGCGCAATGCCAGACCAAAATTTCGAAGGTTCGGCAAACCGAGGCCACCCAACTCCTTGGGTCTGCAAACCCGAGTCCAGGGGAGTAGGCAGTGACCGCCGTTTATGTCTTCCTCCCCTTTCCAAACAAAACCTCTGCACCTTCTCTCGATAATCTTGATTGCCCAAATAGGCAAAGGGAGTACTGACATAAAATGGATGGGGAGGGCCATGAGAACCGAACTCGTGAGAGTCAAGCGTCCCATTGCAGCCCAAGATCTTAGGTTTCCATCCTTTCATCTTGCCGGAGTATTTGTCAATAAGTGGCCAAATGTCATTTTTCCTCAGCCTAAAAATTGATAAGGGAAGGCCCAGATACTTGAAAGGGAATTGCTGTTTTTGGCACTGGAAGTGAGCCGCCACCATATCCTCCTCAGCATCCGTGCATCGAATACATGTTGTAGTGCTCTTTAGAAGGTTGATATGAAGTCCCGAGGCCCCACCAAACAGATCCGGGATGCGGATATCACCAAGGTCCATACTTGTTGGCCTAAAAGAGGATAGCGTCATCCGCGAAGATGGATGCCCTGGGTGTTCCTCTGTCAAGACCGAGAGGTGGTAATATGTTCTGTTGCGTTGCCCAAAGCAATATGGCCTGCAGTGTGTCCATAGCCAGGATAAAGAGAGCAGGGGACAATGGGTCTCCTTGCCTTACTCCTTGACCCAGAGCAAAAGGTGTCGTCAACTCTCCATTAATGAGAACAGAGGAAGATGCCGAGCTGAGAAGCCCACAGATCCATGAAATCCACCTCCTCCCAAAGCCTCGTTTTTGCAAAACTTCAAGAAGGAAATCCCAGGACAGAGTGTCAAAAGCCTTGGAGATATCGATTTTCATAAGCACCGTCGGCTTCTTCTTATGATGCAGCAACTTAGCAGCGTTCTGAACAAACTTGAAGTTTTCGTGAATGCTTCGGTTGGTGAGAAAAGCACTTTGCGCTTGGGATATAATTTCCGGTAGCAGGGGCTTCAAACGAACTGCCAACACTTTGGCAAAGATTTTGGCAACGCCATGAATTAAGTTGATTGGCCTGAAATCCCCGAGTTGAAGAGAGACTTCCTTCTTGGCCAGCAAGGTTATAATAGATGAGTTTAGACCACCAAAGGAGTGGAATCTCCCTTCATGTAAAGCATTCATCACAGCCATCGGGTCCTTCACAATAATGTCCCAGCATTCCTTGTAAAACAGCCCAGAGAAGCCATCGGGGCCCGGAGCACGATCTGATGGCATGTCAAAGACCACTTTCCTGACTTCTTCCTCAGTGAAAGGCACCTCTAGGGAATTAGCAGACTCAGGTGAGATTTTGAGCAAATCTAGCTCCTCAAGATTAACCAAGCAGCTTCGAGCTTTAGGAGTGCCCATCAGGTTACGGAAGAAAGAGTGGGCAAGATCTAACTTCTCCTCCATGTTGACCAGCGTGCGCTCTCCGTCCTTAAGATAAGGAATCATGTGCTTTCTCCTCCTTCCATTGGCCTTCATGTGAAAATACTTGGAATTAGCGTCCCCCTCACGCAGGTCTCTAATCTTAGCCCGCTGCCGGAGACGAACACGTTCCAGAGAGGCTAGCGCTAGGCACTTCCCTTTAAGGAACGCTCTTAATCTTCTCTACTCCGCTGAGAGTATCCTCGCTTCTTGCGCTACATCAAAACGGAGTATGACCTCATTGGCGATCTGGAACTGCAGATTCATCGTGCTTTGCTTCCGTTGTCCCCAGCTTCTGAGGGCCTTGGCCGCACGATTTAGCTTAGTGCTGAAAATATGCATAGGATCTGAGCTTGAAACCTCCTTGTCCCAAGATTCTTTAACTATCTCCAGGAATCCAGGCAGTTTGCACCAAAAGTTTTCAAATCTGAATCTGTAGGACCGCGGGCGATCCGCTGAAACGGAAAGCAGCATGGGGCAGTGATCAGAGATGCTTGAGCTCAAGGGATGTAGATCACTGATCGGGTAGACATCTTCCCAAGCATTGTTGAAAAACAGCCTGTCAAGCTTGGCCATGATTGGGTGCTCCTGCCCATTGCACCACGTAAATTTCCTTCCGACCAGAGGCATCTCGTGCAGACACAACTTGTTTATGGTATGACGAAACTTGCTCACCATCCTTCTGTTGGCTCTCCCCGTGCTGCGTTCTTCTTCGTGCCTCACCAGGTTGAAATCACCATTGAGAATCCACGGACCCCGCACCTGTTCACCAATGCCTTCCAGTTCCTCAAGAAATCTTTTCTTGTCCTGCTCTGTTTGAGGCCCATAGACAGTAGTTACCATCCAAACCTTACCATCCAGCAACGAGGTTACTGTAGCAGATAAAGAGAACTCTTTCTTCACAATATTTGAAAGCTGCAATCTGTCTGTTTTCCAGGCGATCAAGATTCCCCCTCTAGTGCTATCCGCCGGTAAGGCATCAAAACCATCAAAACTAGGACCCAAAGTCTGGGAGACCACCGCAGTATCCACCATACTCAACTTAGATTCTTGGAAACACACCAACGAAACATCACAAGTCTGCATAAATAAGCGAACAGAGCTACGCCGAGCAGGATTGTTCAACCCCCGTACATTCCAAACCAATATACTAAAAGGATTATTCATGGCAGAAGACAAGCCCACAAGAAGCAGCAAGTAGCACTACGCGCCACAGGGCTCCACACTCTCTGGGAGGCTGAGGGCGCTGAAGTCGAACTGGTTGGGCTCGTCGAAAGCAACCCCATCTGGGTCGAACAGCGCTGCCACCGCCCTGATGTGATGCGGTGCCAGCGGCTTGTCGAAGAGCTTCAGGTAGTAGTCCACGGCTTCTTTGGAGATGCGCTCTTCTCGCTCGATTACCCCCATCGCACGAAGGAGAACCGTTTGAGCGCGCTCTACCGGTCCCTGACGCATGCCATTGCCTTGCTTGGAGAGCCTAGCACTCCTCCTCAGGGTGAAGTTTGGAGGCAGCTGCTTCTTGCGTCTCGCCGGCGCCGATGCCGCTGGTCTAGGCCCAAGGATGGAGTTGGGAGGCGAGACCCTCAGGCCCTGAAGCAGAGTGTCCGCCGCCGTCTTGGGGCCGAAGGACGAGCATCCCTCTGCTGCCTGAGAGGGAAGATGAGGGAGCAGCTGGTGAGGTGCCAGGGGAACAGCATACGGAGTTCGTGTCGGGCTCGTGTCACCAGAGAAAGATTCCAGCCGGGGTGGTAACTTCAGCAATGGCAGGTCAGCGCTTGAACTCTGTGCGGACGGCTGCGGCTTCACCTGAGTGAGTCCATGCTGTTGGTGCAGCGCCGGGTCCGCCGGCATCTCATTGGTATCGGTCAGAGAGGGAGATCCCCCCAGCGCCTCTTTGGTGGACTGCGTGGTCGCCGGGCTGAAAGAGAGGCGCCGTGGAGATGGAGCACACACCGAGAAGTCTTTGCCAAACACCGGAGTGGGACCCCAAGCCTCCGAGCCCACCGCCGTGAGAGCAGCTGAAGCACGGCCTGTTGGAGTGTCGACATCGGCTGCAGAACCCATCATCGTTGAGGCCACTGAAATTCGAGATGGGTCACCGGCCAGCGCCTCGCTCGTGGGTGAAGCAAGGACCATGCCATGCGCATTGGGCCCCTCGGAGTCAGCAGGCACAGTCGGAGACCCGATCCCACGGTGCCTGTGCACCTCCATGCCACCCGCCGGCGCGAGGAGGCCATGCACGCGGTGACTGACAAATAATACAAAACGTCGTTCCTATGGTTCGTATGTATATGAAGGATGTTTTTATGCATTTTTTTTAAAGTTTTACGTTTCAAGGTATCTAGTATTTCAAAAAAATAAACCGGGTCAGACTTTTTAATGGCTAATATTTCTATACAAATTAAGGTGACCAAATAATATAAAATGCGATCAGACGTACATATATCCAGACATGATTTTAGTTGTAGGAATATATGATGCATGCTGATATTCAGACATAATTTTTTCCAATGTACATATATCCACTGACGATTATTTTTAGTTTAAGGAATGTTTGTTACATATCCCCACACATGATTCTATGTATTTATTGTATCGAGGTATATACTCATAAATTTAATAATAAGGTATGTAAATACGATTTAGTATGCATATACAAGAAAAATATATTGAGTACTCTAGGGTGTATACATACACAAAAATCTAATCAATACATATTAAGTAAGTGAATCCAGACGTACCTAATCTAATGGGTATGTATTAAATGTTCTGGGTATATACATACAAAAAAATCTAATGTGTTACATACTAAATATTCTGGGTATATACGTACTAAAAAATCAATGAGTGTGTACTAAATAAATGAATCCGTACATATCTAATCTGATTGATACATACTAAATATTATGTATATATACATAGATAAAAATCTAATGTGTACGTAATAAATATTCTGGGTATATGTGTATTAAAATTTAACGGGTACATACTAAACAGATGAAATCATATATACATACTAAATATTCTGGGTATATACGTATAAAAATTTACGGGTACATACTAAATAGATGAATTCATATATACCTAATTTGTAATATATCTAATGTGTAGTATTTTTTCCTTCTAAAGATATATGTTACCATTCATGGCGTGCTTAATGACATCCATTTATAATATGCATTATAATTGTTTCCATATTTACTTGTTTGAGAATTGACAATTAGTAATGGATTGACTAGTTACCTTCTATACCTATCACAATAACACACATCTAAATGCAATCAAACGGTGGAAATGCAAGGAGCCTGGGCACCTAGGTGTCCCATATTGTTGTCGCTGGATCGTGTTTAGCGACTGATTTGGAAACTAGTGAAAAAGGCTTAATTTGGCAGGCTTTAATTCTTTAATCATTCCATGCATGCATGTCACGTCATATAAAAGGAAAGAAATTAAAATACCATATTGATTAAAAATCAATATTTATTACCTCCTTATATAGCACTTATTTATTCGTAGGCTAAATCACTTTGTATGTATATGTACATACACGTGTATGTTACGTAATTTTAGTTAGGTATACATATACCCACAACATAATTGGGTATACATACACTCACAACATAATTGTGTATACACATACCCATACATGTAATTTTGTTAGTAGGTATATGCATGCCCGCGTATGTATATAATTTAATTAGTAGGTATATGCATACCTCCGTATGTATATAATTTAATTAGTAGGTATATACATACCAGCGTATGTATATAATTTAATTAGTAGGTATATGCATACCTGCGTATGTATATAATTTCATTAGTACATATATGCATACCAGCGTATGTACATAATTTAGTTAGTAGGTATATACATATTCACTATGCATATAATTTCTTTATTAGCAAGACCTAGAATAAATCATTGGATATATATACATGCCCGCGTATGTACATAATTCATTAGTAGGTATATATATCATGGGTATGTCTCTACTATTTGGAGTCAGTGCACAATTTATTGATACAAATAATAAGTCATAGATACCTCATGAAGGTACAATTTTAATGTATATGTATATTCATATGTGCGTACAAGGTCTACAAGCCGGCGAGTCACATTGTGCGTACATGCATGTATATTTCTTTCCTTTTTATTCTGCAATTCTCTCTCTCTACCAATTAATGTGTGTTTTAATTCTTTTCCAATCAATAAATGCAAATTGGTTGACATGCGAGCTACTAATTCTAGGTGCCCAGCCACCTAGGTGCCCCAAACAATATATACTAGAGAGAGAGAGAGAGAGAGAGAGAGAGAGAGAGAGAGAGAGTAGCACTATTCTAATCCCAAGATTAGAATAACTATTTGGATCACGGCACGCCCTATATAGCGCCCGAAGAGGCGTTCCCAAACTCCTGAGAAACCTACCCGACCGGTTAAAGAAAAAAACCCACCCCACCCACTTCCCACGACTCCCTCCACTACCCTCTCCCGATCCCATCTGCACACTCCTCACGGCATCGCACCGCCGCCGATGAACTTCTCCCGATCCACCGCCGCCGCCCCGCATCCCGCCGGCGCGCCTAACTCCGGCCACCTACCCCCGCCGTCGACGAGCGGATCCAGCGCCGTGCCAGGTCCGGCCGCCCCTTCTTCCCCAGCGCGCTGCCGCCACCAGAGCGCCCCTGCCCATGGGTCCCGCCGCCGGTCTCCTCCTGCAACCCGCCGCCACCGTCGCCGGACCCAGCTACAACTCCGCCACATGCCTCGGATCCGGCAGCGCGCCCTTCCATCGAGATCCACCGCCGCCCCAACCGCGAGATCCGTCCACCGCCCCATCCGGCCGCCGCGATGTCACCGTCCATCTCCGGGGTGCGGTGCGGCGCGCCCTTCCCTCGCAACGCGCCCCCTCCCTCCGTCCGTGCGAACTTCCCTCTCGCCGCTGACCTTCCCTCCCTTCGGCGCGGCACGCCCTCTGCTCCGCGCGCCCTCCTACTCCTCCTCCATGTGCGACATGAACCTGGCCTTCGACCGCGAGCTCATCGGCCCGCCCATATACTTCGGCCTCATGGGCGACAGCCAGCCCATCAGACGCTACGACGACATATGGTCGGCTGGTGCGTCAAGGTAACTATAACTAAACTAAACACACACATCGTCTTTGAATTTGGTCCGGATGTACTGAACTTTTACTGAATAATTTGTGTATGTGTGCAGGTGATCTGCGACCACCTTGGGCTAGGAGTCAAAGACGGGGCTGCCCTACATCCGCACAAGAAGGCCAAGAACCGGTTCATGAACACAAGAAGGAGTACAAGGGCATCTTCGGCGGGAGGACATCATCACCTTCTTCCAAGTCGCTGGTCGACAAGGAATGCGACACCGTGCAGAAGTGCTACATCTCGCTCTCGCAGCAGGTCAAGGAGAAGCTCGACAGGATCGACCCCTACTTCATCAAGCTCGTCGACGCCATGGCCACCTGGATCGAGGCCCGGGACATGCTCAACTCCAAGGAGGCCGACGCCAACGGCAAGCTCAAGGGGAAGTAGATCGAGATCGAGGGAGAGAACCTTTTTTGCATTAGCATACTGAGCAGGCGGCGAGGCGGCATATACCGGTTTCTTCGGTTCATAGGTTCAATGCGTGCATCAGGTATTTAGGTTCAAGCTGTTGTGTACTACAAAACATTCGCTGCCTGTATGTGAGAAAACCATGCCGTTTCTTATTCCGTTTATGTGAGAAAACAAAAATGTATTTTAGAAGTTCATTTATTATTTCCCCAAAAGTTCATATATTACTACCTGTATGTATTTTGACATTTCACAACAACTGACAAGAATTGCGGCTGGATAAAGCGGAAAAAAGATGGTACGCCACTCAAGCGATTGCATCCTTTGGCGGCGCGTTGTCATCCTCGGCAAAGAAAAATCAGTTTAATCAAGTTCAATTAAATGCGCTACTAGCGGTCAACTACAAGACAACAGCGAGTTCTTAGCGTCTTCTTCCTAATTTACCCATGTGAAATTCTATAAAAAAGGAAGGAACAGTCTCCTTCTGGTTCAGCCATCGGTGATCCCGTTCGTGCTTCTCCTGCAGACCAAGTCGAACTTCACCAAAAACTAGAAAAAAGATGAGCACGTTTGTGCTTCTCCTGCAGACCAAGTCGAACTTCACCAAAAACTAGAAAAAAGATGAGCACGGATGCCTATCGATGTCCGTTGTGTTATCCTGCTAACCAAGCAATTCAAAAAGGAGCAGGTGGTTTCGTTCGCCTAAAGTACAAACATAAAAATATTCAATTTTGATTCTCTGTAGTTATTCCCCCTAACTCGAGGGAGCACTAACCGTCCAAATATGTGCCCTTATACCTTTTTCTGTTCAAAGTGTGGTGAGGAATGAGAGGTACAGTATGTCTTTTTTTATATGAAAAATGTTCGGATAGCAACAAGCAGGAAACAATTGAAACTATGTCCTTTTATTAAAAAGACGGAGAAGTTCGATGATTATAGAAAACTCAGATTTTCCTTGTTATTAAAGAATGGAAACAAGAAGTTCAACAATAAAATAACAAGGAGTTCAACTTTTAAAAAATAGAGCGCTTCAGAATTCATAAAAAAGGATTAAGAAATTTAGATTAATATTAATAAAAAAACTCAGATATTTTCACGTAATCGAGAGAAGTTCAGATTGATAATTGCCAGAAGTTCACGTACTACACGGTGTGCATTTTGTATGAAAAAAAAGAATAAAAAAGCAAAGACTAAAAAGTGTTTTTGCTAGAAGTTCAAGTGCTCTGTCCGGGAAAGTTCAAAAAATTCTTGTGAGAGAGGTTGAACAAAAATACATGACAGAAGTTCAAGATGAAAATAGTGGGAAGTTTAACTACTACGTGAAATGCGTTTCAGATAGGAAAATAAGAATAGAAAACAAAAAGCTTAAAAGATTTTGTTGCTAGAAGTTCACGTGCTACTCCCGGTGAAGTTCGAGATCTCTAGTGTGAGACGTCCGACCTTCAGTTACATGTAAAAAACAGGCAAAAAAGACGTTGTTTTACGCATTCAAAAATATATTTTGAACCGTTGCGAGTATGAAAAACTCATCAACACAAAAAAGTTGCGTGTTTTTAATAGCTTTCCATCGGTATATCATTTGCTCAATTATGGTAAGTGATTTGAGAATTACGGGCAAAAAACATCACGTCAAAAAACAGAGTGGAGTTCAAACAGACATGCTCCAGAAGTTCAACTACTTCACGCAGTGCATTTCCGTTCACGATGAATGCAGAAATCATGATCTCGCCATTTTCTAATTTACCTCGAAACGACGGTAATATCATTTGTGTAAGTTCAAGTCCTTGGTCGGAGAAAGTTAAAAAAATTATTGTGAGAGACGTTTGTACAAAAGGAATATTATTTGTGTAACACTTACGAATGGATGAGAAAATACAAAAAAAAATACGTCCCAGAAGTTCAACGTGAAAACAACAGGAAGTTCAACTACTACGATAAATGAATTTCAGATGAAAAACTTTCAAAATCGTTGCGAGTATGAAAAAATGATCAACACGGGAAAGTTGCGTGTTACAGTGACTTTCCATCGAAGATATCACCCGCTCAATTCCCGTGAGTGGGATGGAGAGCTACGAGCAGTGGATGAAGATCTACGAGCAAAAAAATCACGTGAACAAGAGAGTGAAGTTCAGGTACACGCACCGAGAAGTTCAGGTTCTTCACGCGGTGCATTTTTCGAAGAATCTGTTTTGCGGTAGAGGCGGAATGAATGATCCCGCCGTTTTCGAAATTAATTGAAAACGGCTAGGAATCAGAGAAAACCATCAACATGGAAAAGTTTCGCATTTTCCGTAGATTTTCAACGGTATATTATTTGCCCAATTCCGATAAAGTTTTTAGAAATTACGGCAAAAATATATTTTTCGCTATTTTCGAAACTGACTTAAAACCGTCAAGAATTGGGAGAAAAAATACATACCAAAAAGTTTCGCGTTTGTTCAAGCTTTGCAAAGCCATATCATTTGCTGCATTTGGACGCATGGTTAAAAAATTAGCTCGAAAATACGAACTCGGTAGGACTTGTACCATTTTCTAAATTACTCTTAAACCATTCAAAATTAGAAAAAAACTTTCAAGATGAAAAAGTAGCGCATTTTCATAAGCTTTCCAACGCCATATCATATGCCTCCATTGGATTAGCCGTTTAGAAATGACATCGAAAAAACGAACTCAGCTGTTCGGTTTACGAAATTTTACGTTTTTTCAAATTACTCTTTAACCATAGGGAATTAGAAAAAACTTTCAACATGTGGAAGGAGCGGTTTTGCAGCAACTTTCCAACGCCATATTATATGCCTCATTCCGATAAACAGTTTAGAAATGCGATCGAAATACCGATTCACGTTTTTTATGTGAAGAAAAAATGGTTTTCAAAACTGCTCTTAAACCGCTTACATTTTGCGAAAATTTTAACTTGGGTCATGATACTCGTGTCCATAGCTTTCCAATGGTATATAGCAAGCCCTATTTGGGCAATGTTGCGGGAAGTTCAACCTAGCACAGGGGGAAGTTCAGGTCGAACAACTCAGGCAGTAAAATCGCAAAAAACGCGAGTTCTTCACGACCCGAGTGCAAAATCCGCCTATGAGCGAGATTCCTATCTAAAACGAGTATTTAGTTGGTAAAAATCGTTTGAAGATTATACTTACATCACATGGAACACGACTAACCAGAAAAACTCGCGGTAGAAGGCACGGTTGCGAAGATAGCCCGAAGGTCGGGTTCGTACAGAGAGAAGTTCAGGCGCGTTACTCAGGCAGTTCAGGTTGTGATCAGAATATTATTCTGATCCCGTGATCATAATAGTGTATATATATAGGGTCGCGGTATTCGTCACCCTGGGTGAGGAATAGTTATTCTTCACCCCTCTTTATTTTGACATCAATGCACCATATTTTTACGTTTCGTAAATTTTGTCTTATTTGATACATAAAAAGAGAACGTAAGAAAATATGTACTCACCGTAAAAAATATTTTATGTTACGTAAAATTACGAATGTAAAAACTTAGTGCAAAACATACATAAAATGTGATTTTTCTGGTCTTATAACCTATATTTTTGTTTTTTATACCAAATTTTACATATTGAATCAATACGCATGTAACTATTTATATTCTAAAGGTAACTTATTTAGGAAGCGATCGTAAAATTACCGCAGGTGAAGAATAACTTATTCTGCACCCGGGGTGATGAATAACTTATATATTATATATATAGGGATTGACTATTCATCACCCTGGGTGAGAAATAGTTATTCTTCACCCCCCTATTGTACTACCAATGCACTGTAATTCTACGTTCCGTAAGTTTTGTCTTATTTTGGATGTAAAAAGAGACTGTAAGAAAATATATAATCCCCGTAAAAAATATTTTATATTATGTAGAATTACAAACGTAAAAACATAGTGTAAAATATACATAAACTCCAATTTTTCTTGTCTTATGACCTATATTTTTATTTTCTTATACCAAATTTTACGTAGTGAATCAATAGGAATGTAACTATTTTAATTCCAAATGTAATTTAATTATGAAGTGGCCGTAAGATTACCTTGGGTGAAAAATAACTTATTCTGCATCCTGGGTGATGAATATCATCACCCAGGATGCAGAATAACAGAGTCCGGGAGGTGTCCCAGGTGGGCACAACCCACCTGGGTGCGCCAGGCAAGCCTAGCATGCCCTGGTGTCTTGTGCCCACCAGGGGACGCTTCCTGGAAGTTTCTTTATCCAAAATCCTTAAATATTCCAAAACTGATAAAAAATATTTTTGCGGATTTTTCGGAGTCCGTTTACTTACCGTATCACGTACCTCCTTATTTTCACGATTCTGGAGTGTTCCAGAAGGACTCTTTTATGTGTTCCTCTGGTGTCAAAGTGGATAATATTACTTTCTACGTTAATGGGCGTACCTATGATATAATGTTTTATTCGTTGCCCATTGAAAACCTTCGGGTTAGTACCTTCGGGATTATTATTTTGATGGCTCCAGACCGGTAAACCTCCTCGACAACATATGAGCCTTCCCATTTCGAGAGGAGTTTTCCTGCAAAGAATCTAAAACGAGTTGTACAAATGTACAAATTCTCCGACTTCAAACTCACGCTTTTGGATTCTTTTGTCATGCCATCTTTTAACTTTTTCTTTGAATAATTTTGCATTTTCATAAGCTTGGGTTCTCCATTCATCTAGAGAGCTAATATCAAATAACATCTTTTCACCAACAAGTTTGAAATCATAGTTGAGTTCTTTAACTACCCAAAATGATTTATGTTCCAACTCAAGAGGCAAATGATAAGCCTTTCCATAAACCATTTTATAAGGAGACATACCCATAGGATTTTTATATGCTGTTCTATAAGCCCAAAGTGCATCATCTAATTTCTTAGACCAATTCTTCCTGGACCTATTGTCAGTCTTTTGCAAAATTAATTTTATTTCTCTATTGCTAATTTCAACCTGACCACTAGACTAAGGATGGTAAGGTGATGCAATTCTATGGTTAACATCATACTTGGCAACCATCTTACGGAAAGCACCATGAATAAAGTGTGAACCACCATCAGTCATTAAATATCTAGGGACTCCAAACCTTGGGAAAATAACTTCCTTAAGCATTTTAATAGAGGTGTTGTGATCAGCACTACTGGTTGGAATAGCTTCTACCCATTTAGTAACATAATCAACAGCAACCAAAATATGTGTATACCCATTAGAGGAAGGAAAAGGTCCCATGTAATCAAATCCCCAAACATCAAATGGTTCAACAACAAGTGAATAATTCATAGGCATTTGTTGACGCTTACCAATATTACCTATCCTTTAACATTCATCACAAGATAAGATGAACTTACGGGCATCCTTGAAGAGAGTAGGCCAATAAAATCCAGAATGCAATACCTTATGAGCAGTTCTATCTCCAGCATGATGCCCTCCATAAGCTTCGGAGTGACATTTCCATTGGATTTGTCCCTGTTTATGCTCAGGTACACACTACAATAAATATGTCAACTTGCGACCATCACTATTGGTAAGTGAAAGGTCATTGTTTTTCATTTGCGACCTTTTTGTGACCAAAAACAGAAGGTCAAAAGCTGGCGGTCGTAAACTGAAATTAACGACCTTCTCACAAAGGTCGTGGAACCCATGACCTTTTGTTTTGGTCATTGGCTGTCTGCCCAGGCCACGTCGGATCCAACATGGCAATCTGACGTGGCAAAATTGCTACCAATTGAAAAGGTCGTTGATAAGATTCAGCCCGGTTCGATTAGGTGTCTATATGGGCCGAGCCCATTAATTCAGACATTTATGATTTTTTCCTTGATGTTTTTGAGCCTTTTCTATCATGGGCCTTTACCTTTCCACATAGTTCGTTTTATTTTTGTTTCTATTTTCTATTTGAGTCGAGGCCTGCTTATAGTACTTCTGAATAGCTTTTCAGCCCAGGTTATTTTGGGCCATGGCATCTTAATACTACAAGTATAATTGGGTCATGGCCACTATCAGGTCCAGTAAGAACATTTTCTGGAGAATTTAATGTTCAAGTAAAATGTGCACAACACATTACAGGAAAATAATACATACAACAGTAGATAAAATTTCATTTCACTCCTACAGCTCACTACATCATAGACAGTACATGACAATCATTCAATTTTTTACTAGGCGGTAGACGAGTACATCTCATTTCAAATAAACATCTTCGCTCTTGGAAGAAAAATAGGCCGCCACACGCCATGGTGCGCCATCTTACTCGATCGGCCCCAAGTAACTAGCAGCGCTGCTTGCTCCCTTGGCCCACTCCTTCTTTGCCGAGGATGGACGAGACTCGATGCGGAGCTCCCCCGCACATGACATATTGTGTCAATGCTTGCAGCAATAGAAGGAACTCACACACCATAGAACTTGCACAGTAGTGTATCAACACCCCAAAGATTGAATGAATTGAACTGTTATATAACCAAGTTAGAGCTGGCAGAAGTTGCAGGTAAATAAACATCCATAGAGCTAACATGTTGTATTTCTGTAGAAAGAAGCACCAACTCACTATTCTACACAAAAAGCTAGCCCATACATGCACAGACACCAGAACGGTACATAGAATGAAGCACATGGCTAGTACTTGCTACCCTGACATTTCAGGCATTCTAGTGTTTAGGAGATTTGACTTCTAGCAGAAAATTAAGTCTATCAAAAACCCTAGCTAATAATAGCAAATTAAACTGTATACTACCAAGCAAGACACAAACTGCTAGTCCTGATATGAAGTGCAAGCATCTTCAGTAGTTGAATCTAACACATAGTCATATATCAACCAATAGTAAGGGGAAAAAGAACAGGAACAGCGAGGTTATACCTGATCTTCTTGAGCCTCTCAAGGTCATCCCTGAGCTTCATGTCGACGGTGTTGGAGACGACCTGGGAGAACCTCCCGTCCTTGTAGTCCTTCTTCCTGTTCAGGAACCAGTCCGGCACCTTGAACTGGCGCGAGATGTGCACCACCGTCATCAGAAATCCATGTCATTTTAACATTCAGTTTGTACATACACTAATTACATATTAATACAAAGGGCCAACAGTAGCCATGCTAAAATCCCTATGAATGTTCATAGGAAAGCTTTATAAGCATATGAAAGTTCCAATTTGATCAAAATTTCTACTAGACTACCAGTGTTACAATTTATTTAACACGATGACCACCATTATCACAATATGATGTTTATATAATATCTTAAGTGATCTTAAATAGCTAGCAACAAAGTCTACTGCAACATCTCGGTCAATTAAATCACATACGGTTGTGGGACTATGATTAACCAAAACAGTGCAAATCAATCTATTATAAGACAAAATAATGCTCATTTAAGAAAATATCAACACCAAGCACTCATTTAACTGCACCAAATTAACAGTACCATAATCTGTATGGTTAATGTTCAAACACACATGTGAAATCATATTGTCAAATGCATGCACATATACCACTAATATCTTTGCAGCAACATTTGCCCGCCATTTTACAAATAATCAAGCTACACAATATTACTATGTTATAAATCAGACATGGGTTAGGCAGAGTAATGTTTTGTGTCAGGATCAGATTGCATGTCAGGACTACAGTATATAGGAGATCCAGGCTTGGATAAGGCAGTACTACTTCAAAAGCAGAACAAGATAACATCACTAAGAAGATAATCAGAACCAAGTTGCTGTTGGACGACTGACAAACAACATCTTACAGAGGCAATTCTGATTTCTGGTTGAGCATGCACATTAACCATTAGCATGTGCTGATATGCAACATAGTTTGAACAGGGTACAGCCTGGGAATTTTTAGTTATTTTGTACAGCTGGTGTTGCGTTGATGATGTCGGAATCGCCTGAAAATTCAAAAAGGAACAGAGCATGATCAGAAACCCAGTTTTTGTATATCAAAGAATGAACGAGGTAACGCAATGAGAAATGTGGTGCTACATACCAGGTTTGACGATACTCAGGCAACAGACTTGGAAGTATTTACCACACGCAGTTCCCATATCAACATTGTCTAGAAATCAAACATTCGGCGCTGTTAATTTTGAACAACATATTATTGAGAGAACAAAAAAGTTTGACATGATTATGACTGCTTTACCATCTTATTCACAATTTCAAACTATTTATTAGCTTTCTACTGCAATTTCAAGAACATATCAATAACGACAGAATAGACCACCATGAATGTCGCATACGCATCGCCGCATGTAGCATACATACATACTACACATTCTAGCAGCAGCAAGTGAGCTCCATGGAAAGGAAGCAAGATGCACAAATGCTGACCCAATCATACTATTTTAGTTAGAAGAGAGGGATTGTGTGAGGCAATTTAGGCCAAGCAAGCATCCACCCCACGCCACTCCAGTCGGCCTCGCAATGATCTTCGTTGAGGGCAAATAAGTCAGTAATCACAACAGTAGCAGCACGCTTTGGTCGAACAAGGCCGCGTGGTGAAGCGGCCACACCTACTACCACAGCTGGCTAATGAAGAAAATCCCCAATGCGCTTTGCAAAGCGGGAGGGTCGATCCCCAAGCTACGAGATCGATACTACTAGCATCACCACATCTGCAACAAGTAGCTAATAAGGCCTCTACCCTTTGCCTGCGCAGCGCACCTACCGGTGTTTCTTCTTGGTTGGTGGCGGGGTGGCGGGGGATGAGATCTAGCAGCAGCGCGCAACTTAACCGCAGCAGCAAGCAAAGCGAAGCAAAAAGGGGGCAGTTTCCTATGTGGCGAGATGCGCTGGAGACCGCTGGACGGTTTTACCTTGACGCGGGTGCCCTCGACGGCGAAGCCGAGCACGGTGGAGAGGACGCAGAGGAAGCCGACGAGCGCGCACACCACCACCGCCTTCTTGCAACCCACGGCTCGCCTCCTCGCCCGCCGGATCTACAGCCTTCCTCCTCCCCGATTCGAGCTCCACCATCACTCACCTACAGCAGCAAGCGAGCGAGCTAACTGTTGGACTTGGTGCGGGCGTGGGTGCGGCCCTGCGGAGCGAGACTCTCCTGGCTGCGGCGGCGTGGCCCCTCAGCGCCCCTCGGTGCCGCAGAGGCGGCTGAGAAGGAGGGGAACGTCGCTGAGGAGGTAGTGGCGAGGGCGCGGGAGGCGGAGGCCTTGAGCGCGAACGCCATGGGTGCGAGGGAGGGGAGGAAGGAAGGGGTCGACGGCGGCGGCAGCGGTGTGCGCGCGGGGTTGGATTGAATTGGGTCAGGGTGAGGGGAGGGCGCGGTAGTGTGCGGCGGCGGCGTGGGTCGTGACGGTTAGGGAGGGGCGTCGACTGCGGGAGTTGACAGGAGGGGTGGGGGAGGGATCTGGATCTGGATGGGGGAGGAGAGACGGTGGAGGAGGGATTTGGATCGGGGAGAGGAGGGGCAGCAGTGCCCTAGGGTTTCTCGGTAAGGAGGAGATCGAGAGACGCTGGACAGTAGGGAGGACCGCTCAGATCGAATAAAGGGGGTAATCCATGGGCTGCGTCCTGATTGGTTGAAGCAGCTACCGAAAATATTTCGCAAAATGGCATCACTAAGATTTTCACTTAAGTTAGACCACCTTTCATGGATGATTACCAGTTTGATTGCATTTCCGATCTTTCTAGCTATTTTGTGAAACAGTCAATTCGACAAGAAGCGGGTCAAATTTGAAACTAGATGTGTTTTATAGTTTTCTATTTATTTTTTTCAAAAAAACATTTTTAGTTACAAAAGTAGATATTTCATCATGGACAAACCGAGATTTTTGCATTATTAAGCACCTGACTAAGAACAGTCACATGGTCAAATTTGATCACATTTTAAAATCGGCATAGGAAATTCTTTAAAATTGGAAAACATTTAACCTCTTATAGTTAGTTCAAATAAACCAATATTTTGTACATGTGTGTATTTAGGGATGACAAACAATGTTGATTTGGGAGGTTTTCATTTTCTTTGCTCAAAAGAACCACTTTCCATTTTCTGAGTGACCAAAATGTGTTTTTTTGTGAAGGACCTACCATATATTTGTTGAAAAATTGGACCAAATCAATTTTCTAAAATACTAGGCCATATTTAACGCACAATTGACAAAATGATTGGGTGTCAAAAGCTTTGATCCATCTCTGGTGAAAAAGACAAATTTCCGTCGATTCAGCAGGAAGCGGGTCAAATTTGAACTGTAGCCGCCTCATAGTTTGCTATTTATTTTTTCCAAAAATAATTTCTAGGTACATAAGTATCTATTTAATCTGAGAAACATCAAAAGTTTTCCAAGATTCAACCACTAGCTAGGAACGGTCAGGCCCGCCGTTTTGATCGCATTTTGAAACGGGCATAAAAAAATTCAAAAAAAATCAAAAAATTGGAAAACCTTCGCATTGTATCATTATATGTGACCAAGTTTCCAGGAAAAATAATAAACTTGTAATACGACAATTATTTTTTAAAGTTTTCTCAGAAATGAGCTATCCTGCGTGAAGATTCATGGCTTTCAAGCCAAATGATCAATCTTATGGCCATATTCATGGCATAGTTTGTTCAAATGATCTCATATTGTGTAGAAGGGTGCATCTTGGAATTCCAAACAGTGTTCCCTAAGGGATTTTCATTTTCTTTGCATGGAAAATTCATTTTCCATTTTTCGAGTGCCCGAAATGAGATTTTTTTGTGAAGGACCTACCATATATTTGTTGCAAAATTGGACCAAATCAATTTTATAAAATACTAGGCCATATTTAATTCACAATTGACCAAATTTTTGGGTGTCAAAAGCTTTGATCCACCTCTCGTGAAAAAGACAAATTTCCGCCGATTCAATTGGAAGCGGGTCAAATTTGAACTGCAGCTGCCTCATAGTTTGCTTTTTATTTTTTCCAAAAATCATTTCTAGGTACATAAGTATCTATTTTATTAGATAAACATCAAAAGTTTTCCTAGATTCAACCACTAGCTAGGAACAGCCATGCCCGCCGTTTTGATCGCATTTTCAAACGGGCATAGAAAATAAAAAAAATCAAATAATGGGAAAACCTTCGCATTGTGTCATTATATGTGGCAAATTTAGCAGTAAAAATAATAAACTTGTAATACGATAATTATTTTAAAAAAGTGTTCTCAGAAACGAGCTATCATGTGTGGATATCAATGGCTTTCAAGCCAGATGATCAATCTTATGGCCACATTCATCGTATAGTTTGTTCAAATGATCTCCTATTTTGCACAAAGGTGCATATTGGAATGGCAAACAATGTTTCCTAAGGAAGTTTTCATTTTCTTTGCACGAAAAAATAATTTTTTATTTTTTGAGTGCCCAAAATAAGTTTTTTTTTGTGAAGGACTGACCAAATATTTGTTGCAAAATTGGACCAAATCAATTTTCTAAAATACTAGGCCATATTTAATGCATAATTGACCAAATGATTGGGTGTCAAAAGCTTTGATCCACCTCTCGTGAAAAAGACAATTTTCTGCCGATTCAGTTGGAAGCGGGTCAAATTTGAACCGCGGCTGCCTCATAGTTTGCTATTTATTTTCCCAAAAATCATTTTTAGGTACAAAATTATCTATTTAATCAGAGAAACATCAAAAAATTTCAAGGATTCAACCACTAGCTAGGAACAACCATGCCCGCCATTTTGACCGCATTTTCAAACAGGCATAGAAAATTCAAAAAAATCAAAAAATTGGAAAACCTTCGCATTGTGTCATTATATGTGGCAAAGTTACCAGGAAAAAGAATAAACTTGTAATAAGATAATTATTTTAAAAAAGTGTTCTAAAAAACGAGCTATCATGTGTGGATATCGGCTTTCAAGCCAGATGATCAATCTTATGGCCACATTCATGGCATAGTTTGTTCAAATGATCTCCTATTTTGCAAAAGGGTGCCTCTTGGAATGGCAAACAATGTTGCCTAAGGAAGTTTTCATTTGCTTTGCACAAAAAAATAATTTTTCATTTTTCGAGTGCCCAAAATGAGATTTTGTGGGAAGGACCGACCAAATATTTGTTGCAAGATTGGACCAAATCAATTTTCTAAAATACTAGGCCATATTTAATGCATAATTGACCAACTGGTGGGTGTCGAAAGCTTTGATCCACCTCTCGTGAAAAAGACAAATTTCTGCCGATTCAGGTGGAAGCGGGTCAAATTTGAACCGCGGCTGCTTCATAGTTTGCTATTTATTTTTCCCAAAAATTATTTTTAGGTACAAAAGTATCTATTTAATCAGAGAAACAGCAAAAATTTTCCAAGATTCAACCACTAGCTAGGAACAGTCATGCCCGCCGTTTTGACCGCATTTTCAAACGGGCATAGAAAATTCAAAAAAAATTCAAATAATTGGAAACGATGGTATGAGGTGAAGTCATAGCATCAACATGGTAAGTAAAATAAAAGTATTATTGCTAACATGACAACACAAGGCATGTATTAAACTAGCAAGTCATTTAATAACCGGAAGGAATCATCACCGTAGAACGATGACATTTTCCAAATGAATAGTGGCTGCCAAAACAAACATTCAAACGTTCATGAGACCACCATAATTGGATCAGGCTCGACAAACGATGAAGTTGGGTTTTTGAATCACCTTAATCCGACTTACGGTTGCAAAGTTATGGCCATTCATTCGTTAGGTAGAAAACAAATAAAAACTTGTGCATTTCTTCTCTTAACCAGTGAACGTCTAGAACATAGCTTTTTTGGCGCTGGCTCAGAATGAAAGCGCATTTCCTGGAAGACGCCTTCGATAGAATAAAGGGTAATCCATTCGGAAGGCATGGCTGTGTGTGCTTTACGGAACAAAAAATGTACTTCATGAAGTACGCTTCCGCTTAAATTGGTCGATGGGTCCCGTGCGTCAGTTATAGCCACTTACAGGCAGGCCCAACCTTATCTCTTCCGCGCTCCTCCTGGTTTTCTTCTTCCTCTCGACCAGTGTAGAGGAGAGCTTCGGCTCTTGCCGTTGCCGAGGAACGGCAACACGACGAAGGTCGTCAGCCATGTGCCAGGACCGTGGAGCCCTGAGCACTTGTCAGACCTGCGCGCGGACACCAGAGGTGGCTGGGGCGCTGCCTCACGTGAACCAAGCGGATAGGCGAGATGGCCATGTTCGGAGTCGATTCGGCCGCTCCAGGCTGCCCCCGAGGCCACTGACCGTTCGTGCGGAACCGTTGCGATCTCCTCTCCGTTCCCCCCTGTTTCCCTCGTTGAACACGACCTCTAGCCGTGTTTCCCACCATGGTCGGAGTTCGTTACCGCCGCCGCATAGCCAGCCACTGCTATCACCATCAATTCACCAATCCAAGGACGCAACCGAGCTCTTGGACATCCCAGGAGGCAGTAACGCTCCTCACCTCTCCTGCTAGTGCCCTGTAGCATCGCTGAGGGAGTCCTGGATTAGGGGGTATCCGGACAGCCACACTGTATACAACGTCTGGACTATTGAAGCGTGAAGATACAAGACTCAAGACTTCGTCCCATGTCCGGATGGGACTTTCCTTCGCATGGAAGGCAAGCTTGGCGATCCGGATATTATATTTCCTTCCTTGTAACTGACTCCATGTAAACCCTAGCCCTCTCCGGTGCCTATATAAACCGGAGAGGTTGGTCCTTAGAAGACCGATCACAATTACAATCATACCATCATAGGCTAGCTTCTAGGGTTTAGCCTCTACTATCTCGTGGTAGATCTACTCTTGTACTACCCATATCTTCAATATTAATCAAGCAGGAAGTAGGGTTTTACCTCCATCGAGAGGGCCCGAACCTGGGTAAACACCCGTGTCCCTTACTTCCTGTTACCATCAGCCTAAGACGCACAGATCGGGACTCCCTACCCAAGATCCGCCGGTTTTGACACCGACATTGGTGCTTTCATTGAGAGTTCCTCCGTAGCGTCGCTCATAGGCTCGATGGCTCCTCCATCATCGCCAACAACACGATCCCGGTGAGACCTTCCTTCCGGACAGATCTTGAGTTTGCCGGCCGCCTGCTAGGGCCAACTCGCTTAGCCATCCGGAGCAGATCGACAACCATACAGCCACCAGATCAGGTTCGGAAACCTGAACTGCACAGCGGACATTCGCAAAGACTTGATCTTCGGCGGATTTGGGCCTATGCCAGGAGCACCAGACAGTCACGACGAGCACGGCTTAAACCTGTTGTCAGACAAAGCTCGGGGTATCACCCCCGCAGTAGCCTCGGACCTAAATCCAGAGCAGGCTGCGTTGCCTGAGGACGGAGGGCTGGACCCTGCCCCGCAGGTCGCACACTCATTAGCGATGGAGTCGAACACGGGCCTTACCTCTATGGTGGCCTGTGACTCCGGACCCCCGGATTCATATCTGGATGTTGGTTCCGGTCCGCGCACTCCCGAGCCAGTCGAGCCAGGTTGGGCTCCGGTAATGGAGTTCACCGCTGCGGATATCTTTCAGCACTTGCCCTTTGGCGACATGCTTAACTTCTTAAAAACTCTCTCTTTGACAAAAAATTCTGGGCCAAACTATGTCCGGCTCGAGTGGGAAGCAGGCGACGAAGAAATTCGTTGCCCACCAACCACCCACTTCATAGCCACGGTCGATGATTTAACCGACGTGTCTGACTTCGACTCCGAAGACATCGACGATATGGATGACGATGCAGGAGAAGATTCAGAATCTATGGGGCGCTGGACTTCTCCCTCGTCACACGACATATACATGGTGGATACGCCCAAAGAGGACAAATGCGACAATCTGGACGATATAACCCCCGAACAAAAGCCAAAGCGACGGCGCAGACGCCGTTCTAAGTCCAGCAATAGTAAAAATAGCGACAAGAGCGCCAGAGGGATCGATACTACAGTCAACTCCGAAGGCAACAGTGACCATACGGACCCAGTGATGGAGCAGGGCGAACCAGGCCACCTTGAACACAGTTCAGAGCAGACGCCCGAGGACAATGATCCCGACGGACGAGGTCATCAAACCAAACCAGCACAAAAAAATAGTCCGGACGACGATGAATTCCTCATCCCGGAAAAACACATGGAACAAGATAACCTCCACAGAAAGCTTATGGCCACCGCAAGAAGTCTAAAGAAGCAGAAGCAACGGCTCAAAGCCGCACAGGAAACGCTCAACCGTAGATGGAATAAAGTGCTAGACACTGAAGAAAGATACGGCGATGATCGCCACACAAAGAGCTATCCAAAACGCAAGCTACTGCCAGAATTCGACGACACAGCTGTACCACTTCATAACCACAACAAAGCGGCTACCGATGCCGCGCACAATCCACGTGAACACCTGGATAAGAAAGATGGCGCAGCCAGGTCCATTTATGGATCTAAAGGACACACCCCGGCGAGGAACTATGGTCACCACAACGATTATGCCAATCGAATACCAGTTCGGAATAAACACCGGACACAACAACAGCCAACGGCATGCCACAACACGTCCAGATACAGAGGGGCTACTCACCCCCTGTGCTTCACCGAAGAAGTACTGGACCATGAATTTCCACAAGGCTTTAAACCTGTGAATATAGAGGCATACGACGGAATGACAGACCCAGGTGTCTGGATTGAGGATTTTATCCTGCATATACATATGGCTCATGGGGATGACCTCCACGCCATCAAATACCTTCCCATCGAACTGAAGGGACTAGCCTAACACTGGTTGAAAAGCCTCCCCAAAAATTCAATTGGGAGTTGGGAGGAACTCGAGGACGCTTTCAGGGCCAATTTTCAGGGGACCTATGTCCGGCCTCCGGATGCTGACGATTTAAGTCACATAATCCAACAGCCCGGAGAGTCCGCCCGCAAGCTTTGGAACAGATTCATCACTAAGAAGAATCAAATTGTCGATTTTCCGGACGCCGAAAAGCCTTAACGGCATTCAAACACAGCATCCGCGATGAGTGGCTCGCCAGACACCTCGACCAAGAAAAGCCAAGGACAATGGCAGCCCTAACAAGCCTTATGACCTGCTTTTGCGCGGGTGAAGATAGCTGGCTAGCCCGTAAAGGCACCAGCGACCCCAGCACATCCGAAATAAGGGATGGCAACGGGAAGCCATGGCGTAATAAAAACAAACGCCCAAACAAGGAAGATAGCCCGGATAACACAACGGTTAATGCCGGATTCAGGGGCTCTCGACCTGATCAGCAAAACAAGCCATCTAAAGGCAGTAAAGAGGGACCGTCCGGTCTGAATAGAGTCCTAGACAGACTGTGCCAAATTCATGGCACCCCTGACAAACCTGCAAACCACACACACACAGAGTGCTGGGTCTTCAAGCAGGCCGGCAAATTAAATGCCGAACACAAGGGAAGGGAAACACCAAGTGAAGACGAGGATGAACCTCGCCAGCCGAACACTGGGGGACAGAAACAGTTCCCACTAGAGGTTAAAACACTGAACATGATCCACGCGACTCACACATCTATGAGAAGGATCGAGCGTGCGCATAGAGACGCGCTCGATATAGAGCCGATCGTACTCACACCTAACCACTGGACGTCTCATCCGATCACCTTCGATAACTGGGATGACCGAACTAGTATTCGGCGCGGAGGATCAGAGGCCTTGGTGCTTGACCCAATAATCGACGAATACCATCTCACCCACGTCCTCATGGACGGCGGCAGCAGTCTCAATTTAATATATGAGGACACTGTCCGCAGGATGGGGATAGACCTATCCAGAATTAACCAAAGCAACACCACCTTTGAAGGGGTGATACCTGGCGTTGAAGCCCACAGCAGGGGCTCCGTCGTACTGTAGGTAACATTCGGCTCTCCAGGCAACTCCAGAAGCAAAGAGCTACTCTTCATCATCGCACCCTTCCAAAGCAACTATCATGCATTGCTCGGAAGAACGGCCTTTGCCCGCTTCAACGCATTGCCGCACTATGGCTACCTTACACTCAAGATGCCCAGTCCACGTGGCGTCATCACCATTAGAGGAATCACAGAGCGCTCTTCACGCGCAGAGGAACTCGCGACGGCCTTAGCGGCCGGACTATAAGCGGCCTCCAAAATCAGAAAACATGACTTGTCATTAAGACCACATACAGGGTTAGACGAGTCCGGTCGCCCGGATAAAATTGAATCAGGGCACCGTATATGCAATCCCATAGCGGACACCAGGGGCTATAAATACTTAATACAGACCCACACTTGGCTCAACCTTATTGGCAGGCCAACATCTTACACTTTTATTATCCATCGCATACTTACGTTGTACTCTTCTACGAGTTTTCTTTTTTCACAGACAACGTTCGCGCGATACCCTTCGAGATACGCACTGCGGAGACAAAGATGCGGGCGTGCAGCGGGGCCCCGTTCAACAGGTTTCTTTTTAGATTAAGCCCCTGTGTAAACCTTTTCTATTGCCTCTTGTTGTCTAACCATCTCATGGGTTCCATACCCACAGAGGATACTGCCGTTATTGGCATTTCGCCACGATAGATTATCGCACGTACCTGGAAACACAGGGTTTATAATGAATGGGCATTCTTGAGCCCATCATCTGTTATAAAGTCCGAATACCTTCGGGAGTGTTCGGCGTCACGAGTTTGGCCTTATATGCATCAGCTCCGAATCATGTCTTTGGTCAAATGTTGGGTTTTCCCGGCTCCTGGGTTTGCCGCCTTACGTTCCGTTATTATTGGCTAAGGTGGCCAAAGGAGAACTACTGCGATTGTGCCCTGGTTATTCCGGACGACCACCTCAGTAGAGAAAGCCGAAAACTGACTGTCATGATACAGTGAAGACTGTTCAACCACTCGAAGACTTATCGGAATCTTTAGGATCCCTCTGCATTAACGAAGGACCGTTTCCCTGTCATGTACACACGCGCCGTATTCGGATGCACGCGAGGTACCGGGGCTACATAGTAGCCCCAACATTAGACTCCATGGCTAGCGAAAGTGTTACAGCTATATAGTCCGGTTGCCTAGTTCGACGTGCGATCACCTCCTTAATGGACCAAGGCGTTGGATCAAGTGTGATTAAGCATATTTTTGTGAACACCCGCATTATTGTCTCAAGCGGGCTGAAGCCAACGACTGCTATCTTTGGAATTACATATATATATATATATATATATATATATATATATATATATATATATATATATATATATATATATATATATATATATATATATATATATATATATATATATATATATATATATGTAAACGACATATTGGGGACACAATAATACTTTCGAGCAAAAAGTATAAATATAGCCTTATAACCAAAATAACATTGTTCTTACAATGATTCGATTCATCACTCGAATAAGACATTCTTCGAGCACTGCGCCTCTATTAGGCAGGCACCTTCTGTGACCTGCGCCAAGTAGTGCTCGTCGGATATTGCCCCCCCGCCGGATCTTGGGTCGCTATAATGGTGGCCTCCATATCTGTCCAATAGGCTTTAACGCGGGCAAGAGCCATTCGTGCACCCTCTATGCACGCCAACCTCCTCATGGCGTCGATTCGAGGCACGACCCCAAGGAATTGCTGCACCAAGCCAAAGTAACTATCCAGCTTAGGCCCTTTCGGCCCAAGATGGTCTATCACAGACCGCATTGCAAGACCGGGCAGCCTGTGAAGCTCCTCTACAGCAGCCATCTTGTCACTTAACGGCAGCGGGCGAGTGGGAGCATTGAATTGCAACCAGAAAAGCTTCGCCACCTCCTTATCACCCTGACCCTCGAAGAACTTGGCAGCGTCAGCTGTACTCTTCGCCAAATCCGCATACGTGTCCGCAGGACTCCAGCGTCCATCCAGGGGAGCGTACTTCAGATCGAAAAACTTCGTCTGCAGCAAGTAGGAACCTCCAGCTGCGATTTTATCAGCCTGTTGAAGCTCCTCCCGCGCACCCCTGAGCTCGGTCCGTATTTCCTTGGTGGCATTGCGTGCCTTGTCCAGCTCGGCCGAACTATCATTATGCTCCTTTTTAAGGAGCTCATATCGGTCAGCGGCATTTTTTAACTCCACAGCCATTTCGGCTATCTTTTCATCGCTTTGGCGATGAGCAGCCTGTTCGGCTCTAAATTCTTCAGCCGCCTTTAGGGCAGCCGCATTGCTAACCCGAGCTTGTTCCTTGGCTTGGACAAGTTCTGCCCTCAGGGCCTCCACGGCAACATCACCATCTGCAGTCCGAACATATTACATTAATATCATGCCGCCTCCATATTTTCCTATACAAAGGAAGGCAGAGCACATACCTTGCGATTTATCCAGCCGCTCATTCACCAGCGTGATATCGGCATCAATCGATCCAATCTGCCTGGTTAGTTCGGCAACTTCAACGGACTGGTCGGCGGCCGGACCCGCAGGTACCTGCACGTATTTACAGTGAAATCATTGATTTATGATCTCCCGTTTGCCGCCTAGGGCGGGCAACCAGAGTCTCAGGGGCTACTATCTATATGGAGCACACCTAACGCGTGCCTCACAGCCAAAAACAGTGTATTCTTCACTACATACCTCAAAGCCTCTGAGCAGACTTGTAAATGCTTCATTCAAACCGCTTGTAGCGGATGAAATCTTCTTGAGCACCGCGCTCATTAATGAGCGGTGCTCCTCCGAGAGCGCAGCTCGCTCCAGTAGGCCCGTCAGTACGTCCGGCCGGACATCGAACTGTGCCGGACCCTTCCCATCGCCCCTCGTGGGAGCCAAACGCTCCGGGCTCAGGGGGCTGACGCATTGGCTTCCGGCTTCGGTAGATCCGGACTCCTCCGTGACGACACCTTGGTGTCGCCCGCTTCATGAGCCGGAGAGGTGGGTGGGGTCTCGCTCTCCATCATCTCCAGAGGAAGATCCCCCGAAGACGAACTCTGTTGAGAAGGGCTGCTAGCCGGACTGTGAAAGACGAATCCTGGTTATTGATCTAGGAGAAACGCAGTACCTTCGAATTAAAAATTAACTTACAGATCGGTGGAGGGCTGGCCCGTTGGTGGGCACGACGCGGTGAGGGTGCCTGTCAGGGCAGAGCCCCCTGGTGATATCTTTTTCCCTGGTTTGGGCATCTCCGTCTCCGAGTCTTCGGAGGCAGCCCTCTTCTTCCCACGCAGGGAGGAGGCCTTAGCCTCCCCTTCCCAACTATCCTCCTTAGGGGAGGCAACAATTCCCCCGGTTCGGATGCGTAGCGTGTGAAGTTTGGTTTCTTCGTTCTCCCCCTTGTCTTTCCCTGAGGGCATTCTGCTGAGTATCCGGTCAAGCATCTTGGCCATGGTGGGACCAGGCGAGCCTTCGGGAAGTGGCACCGGACACCTGATTCTCTCCGCCTTGTTGAGCCATTCCTGGCCACGGGTGATTTTTAGAATAAACAATTATGACAAATACAAAACATGGTGTCCGATATCAAGTTTACTTACTTGGGTATCTAGGCGATTGCAGCTTAGGCCCACATCCTCGATGGTGTCCGGACACTTTACTTTCGGTCCGAAGAATAATTTGCACATCCCTTCGAGATTCAGCCCGAAGAAGTGCTTAACAGTCCACGGACCCTCTGGATTGAACTCCCACATCCGGAGAGGCCGACGTTGGCACGGCAACATCCTCGGATTAACATCACTTGCATTATGCTGACAAGGTTAATGTCCCTGTCAAGAAGCTGTCGGATGCGGCTCTGCAGTACTGGTACATCACCAGCGGGCCCCCATTTCCATCCTACGTCGGTCCAAGACGCTAGTTATGATGGAGGGCCCGAGCGGAACTCAGGAGCGGCCACCCACTTTGTGCCTCTGGGACCCGTGACATAAAACACCTCTGTTGCCATACATCGGATACTTCTGGGAAAGAAACCTCTAGCCATGGGGCATCAGCATTCCTGCTCATTACGGCACCTCAGCACTCCACGTGTCGCCCCTCGATCATCTTCGGCTTCACAATGAAGGTCTTGAGCCATAAGCCGAAGTGTGGGGTGGCGTGGAGGAAGGCCTTGCACACTATAATGAACGACGAGATATGGAGGATAGCGTCCGGAGCTAGTTCATGAAAATCCAACCCATAATAGAACATGAGCCCCCTCACTAAAGGATCGAGGGTGAGGCCCAAGCCACGGAGGAGGTGAGGAACAAACACGACACACTCATTGGTCTCCGATGTAGGGATGACCTGCCCTGGAGCAGGAAGCCTGTGCTGGATGTCGGCGGTCAGATATCCGACCTCCCTAAGCTTTGCAATGTCCTCCGCTTGAATCGAGGAAGCCACCCACCGGCCTTGAGGGTTGGATCCAGACATATTGGAGGATTTGGGGTGTTGGAGCTTAGATCTCGGGTGTTAGAACTCGAGGTTCGAAAGGTGCGAGGGAGGTGGAAAAGAGGTATAGGCCTCAGCCCCTTTTATAAAGGGGGTGAATATCAAGAGTCCTTAGGGTGACCGCTTGAGGTTCACCTGACGGCACACGGAGTCATACCAACGGTTGTCAGGGGGATACGCACGCCTGCATTAATGGAAGATCCCGTAATAAGGGGGACACGATCTCTGCCTCGACAGGACGTGCCAATAAAACTGCCTCACAGCGCGGGTCGAGGAGGGGCGAGAAGCACCAGTTCGTGTTGGACTGGGCCACGATGCGAAGGCACGGCGTACGAAGGTTGCCCGCAGATCGGATTTGCGTTGTGTTCCCTACAATGGTATGTGAAGATTATCTTGCAGATCCGGACACGGTTTGAGTGTTCGATAACAACTTTGGAGTATTCGGAGGAGGAACCCGCCCTGCAATGCCGAAGACAAGACTGCGCGCCGGACTCATCGTTATTGAAGCCTGGTTCAGGGGCTACTGAGGGAGTCCTGGATTAGGGGGTATCCGGACAGCCGGACTGTATACAACGTCCGGACTATTGAAGCGTGAAGATACAAGACTCAAGACTTCGTCCCGTGTCCGGATGGGACTTTCCTTGGCGTGGAAGGCAAGCTTGGCGATCCGGATATTATATTTCCTTCCTTGTAACCGACTCCATGTAAACCCTAGCCCTCTCCGGTGCCTATATAAACCGGATAGGTTGGTCCTTAGAAGACCGATCACAATTACAATCATACCATCATAGGCTAGCTTCTAGGGTTTAGCCTCTACGATCTCGTGGTAGATCTACTCTTGTACTACCCATATCTTCGATATTAATCAAGCAGGAAGTAGGGTTTTACCTCCATCGAGGGCCCAAACCTGGGTAAACATACGTGTCCCTTACTTCCTGTTACCATCAGCCTAAGACACACAGATCGGGACCCCCTACCCGAGATCCGCCGGTTTTGACACCGACAATCGCTGCCATCAAACCCGTGCCGTGGCCGCCGCCAAATCTCGTCGCCGGCCCTGTATTCGGCAACCCCCGCGACCAAAACGACTACCCAGAGAAGCGCGCGAGCGCCAGATCCCAGTAACACCCATCTGCACGTCAAATGGACACCGGTATGGTGCAGCGATTCCGGTGAGCATCCGCCGTGACCGGAGGTCACCGGCGTTTAGCCCCGGGCTAACCACTTCATCTGACGCTAACTACCCATTCAGAATAGTTTTTAGCCTATGACAGTAGGGACCACCACACAATTAACCCAGAGTTAATGTCTTGCTAAGGATAATTAGCATGGGTCCCACGTGTAAGTGACCTAATGATAATAGCCTTGTCCTAAAATAATAAATAAAGATCTCATAATTTAAATGCCCCGTCACATGACACGTAGGACAAATTGCTTAGGTGTCTATCGAGTCACCACTTTATAAGTGAAAATATATTGCCATTACATGTTACGACCATGTAAATTGGTCAATGATCGACAAGAAATACATTCTAAATCATGTTCACAAATTTACGACCATTTCATGTAAGGATATTAAGACCTTTCTGACCAAAATGGTCGTTATGGTTTAGGGTTTGGATCCTCTCAGACAGCTTTTGACCAATTGGTCTCAAATGGTCGTAGATTTACGACCATTCTTCCAGGGTCACTACCAGAAGGTCACAAGTTGACATATTTCTTGTAGTGACACAACGTCTAATAATACCATCTACTCCTTCTTTATAAAGATGTGGGTCATCCCAAAAGTAGTGTCTTAAATCGTAGAAGAATTTTTTCTTTTGTTGGTATGTAAAGCTAGGTGGTAAATATTGAGCAACAATGTAATTAGCATAATTAGCATACCAAGGAGTACTATGAGAATCATTTATTGCAGCTAATTGCTCATCAGGAAAACTATAATCAATAGGTAGTGGGTAAGCAAGCACATTTTCAAGCCTAGACAAATTATCATCTACTGGGTTCTCAGCTCCTTTTCTATCAATGATATGTAAATCAAATTCTTGTAACAAGAGAACCCATCGAATAAGTCTAGGTTTAGCATCTTTGTTTTCCATAAGATATTTAATAGCAGCATGTTTTGTGTGAACAGTTACTTTGGAATCAACAATATAAGGTCTAAATTTATCACAAGCAAACACCACTGCTAAGAGTTCTTTTTCAGTAGTTGCATAGTTTCTTTGAGCACTGTCTAGAGTTTTACTGGCATAATGAGTAACATTCAGTTTCTTATCAACTCTTTGTCCTAGAATAGCACCAACAACATAATCACTAGCATCACACATAATTTCAAAAGGCAAGTTCCAATCAGGTGGTTGAACAATAGGTGCAGATATTAAGGCTTTGTTGAGTGTTTCAAAGGCTTCTAAACAATCATGATCATAAAAGAAAGGGAATATCCTTTTGCAAGAGACTAGTGAGAGGCCTAGAAATTTTAGAGAAGTCTTTGATAAATATCCTATAGAAACCAACATGACCTAGGAAACTACGAATACCTTTTATATCTTTAGGACATGGCATTTTCTCAATTGCATCAACCTTAGCTTGATCCACTTCAATACCCCTTTCAGAAATTTTATGACCCACGACAATGCCTTCATTAACCATAAAGTGGCACTTCTCCCAATTAAAGATGATATTTGTTTGTTCACATCTCTGCAAAACTCGCTCAAGATTGCTTAAACAATCATCAAAAGACTTCCCATAAACAGAAAAGTCATCCATGAAAACCTCAACAATCTTTTCACAAAAAGTCAGAGAATATAGCAGTCATACATCTTTGAAAGGTAGCAGGTGCATTGCATAAACCAAAAGGCATACGTCTATAAGCATAGGTTCCAAAAGGACAAGCAAAAGTGGCCTTTTCTTGATCAGGTTGAGAAACATGTATTTGTGAAAAACCAGAATATCCATCAAGGAATCAAAAGTGTGTTTGCTTAGATAATCTTTCAAGCATTTGATCAATAAAAGGTAAAGGGTAATGATCTTTTTTACTTGCTTTGTTTAATTTTCTAAAATCAGTTACCATTCTATAGCCTGTATGGAATAAGTTCATTCTTATCATTAGGAACAACAGTTATATCTCCTTTCTTGGGAACACAATGAACATGACTTACCCATCTACTATCAGCTATGGGATAGATTATACCTGCTTCCAAAAGTTTTAATATTTCCGTTCTTACCACTTCTTTCATCTTTGGATCTAACCGACGTTGGTGATCAACAACGGGTTTAGCACCAGGTTCCATATTAATTTTGTGCTGACATAGAGTGGGACTAACTCCCTTTAAACCATCAAGACTATATCCAATAGCATCTCGGTGCTTCCTTAGAACTTTCAATAATCTTTCTTCTTCATGTTCTGAAAGGTTAGCACTAATAATAACAAGATATATCTTCTTTTCATCAAGATAAGCATATTTCAAAGTGTTTGGCAATTGATTTAATTCAAACACAGGATCACCTTTAGCTGGAGGAGGACCTCCTAGAGTTTCAATAGGAAAATTGTGCTTAAGCAGAGGACATTGTTCAAAGAAAATTTTATCTATTTCATTTCTTTCATGCATATGTAAATCATTTTCATGGTCTATCAAATATTGTTCTAAAGGATCAGTAGGTAGTACAACAATAGAAGCAAGACCAGTTAATTCATCCTTACTAGGCAATTCTTTTTCATGAAGCTTTCTACTAAACTTGGAAAAATTAAACTCATGAGACTCATCACCAAAACTAACACCGAGAGTTTGTTTCTCACAATCTATCTTAGCATTGACGGTGTTCAAGAAGGGCCTACCAAAGATAATGGTACAAAGATCATCTTGTGGGGAACCAAGAACAAGAAAATCAGTAGGGTATTTTATTTTCCCACACAAGACTTCAACATCTCTAACAATCCCAATTGGTGACATGGTGTCTCTATTAGCAAGTTTAATAGTAACACCTATGTCTTTTATTTCTGCAGGTGCTATGTCATTCATAATTTCTTCATACAAGGTGTTAGGAATAGCACTCACACTAGCACCTATGTCACATAGACCATGATAACAGTGATCTCCTATTTTAACTGAGATGTCAGGCATGCCAACAACAGGTCTATGTTTATCCTTTTTATCTGGTTTGGCAATTCTACCAGCTTCTTCACAAAACTAAATAACATGCCCATCTATATCTTCTTCCAAGAAATATTTAACCATAGCAATGCTAGGTTCTACTTTAATTTTTTCATCAGGTTTAGGTGTTCTAATATAGCTTTTGTTAACCATAGTTGAAACTTTAGCATGTTCCTTTATCCTAAGAGGGAAAGGTGGTTTCTCTATATAAGCAGAAGGAACAACTGGATCAACATTATAAAGTATAGTTTCTTCTTTAAGTGGTACCGGTTCTTTAATTTCTTCTTTAATAGGTGGACGATATTTAAACCACTTCTCTTTAGGGAGTTCAACATGAGTAGCAAATGATTCACAAAAGGAGGCTACTATCTCTGAGTCAAGTCCATATTTAGTGCTAAACTATCATCGGTATCCATAAAAGATTTAACAGTATCATACTTAAGTTTAATACCTAACTCTTTACCTTCGTCAAGTTCCCAATCTTCAGAGTTGCGTTTAATTCTTTCCAAAAGATCCCACCGGAATTCAATAGTCTTCGTCAAGTATCAAGCATGGATAATAATTTCTCTTGAGAGCTCATGATTGGGGCATGAATATAACATTGATTTAAGCCTCCCCCATGCTAGAGCGATACTTTCTCCTTCATGAGGCCAAAAGTTATATGTAAAATTCTGATCACGATGAACTAGATGCATAGGATATTATTTTTGGTTGAATTCCAATTTCAAACGATTCCAATTCCAAGATCCAATATCATCGCATAGCCTATACCATGCCAATGCTTTTCCCTTCAAAGATAAAGGGAATTTTTTTTCATAAATTCATCCATGGGTAAACCTGCAAGCTTAAACAATCCACAAATTTGTTCTACATATATCAAGTGCATATCAGGATGTTCGGTGCCATCTCCTGCATAAGGATTAGCTAGTAGTCGTTCTATCATACCCGAAGGAATTTCATATTCAATATTTTCAGTAGGTGCAGTAGGTTGAGGGGTAGCTAATTGTGGTTCCGGACGAGGTGAAGGTACGCTGAACAAACCCCTCAAAGGATTATTTTCCATAGTAACAAGTGACAATAAAATTCAGCACACTATATAAATGTTCCCTTACCAAATTCCACTTACCAAAGGCGCTTCACTCCCCGGCAACGGCGCCAGAAAATAGCCTTGATGACCCACAAGTATAGGGGACCAATTGTAGCTCTTTTTGATAAGTAAGAGTGTCGAACCCAATGAGGAGCAGAAGGAAATGACAAGTGGTTTTCAGCAAGGTGATGTCTGCAAGTGCTGAAAATGTAAGTAGCGGAGTAGTTTGATAGCAAGATAATTTGTAACGAGCAAGTAACAATAGTAGTAACAAAAGTGCAGCAAGGTAGCCCAATCCTTTTGAGGCAAAGGACATGCCAAAATGGTCTCTTATGATAAGAAAAGTGTTGTTGAGGATACACGGGATTTTCATGTACTCACTTTCATCATGTTGGTTTGATTTGTATTCACTACTTTGATAATTTGATGTGTGGGTGGACCGGTGCTTAGGTGCTGTTCTTACTTGAACAAACTTCCTACTTATGATTAACCCTCCCGCAAGCATCCGCAACTACGAGAAAAGTATTAAGAATAAATTCTAACCATAGCATTAAACTTTTGGATCCAATTGGTCCCTTACGGAATAGCGCATAAACTGGGGTTTAAGCTTCTGTCACTCTCGCAACCCATCATCTAATTGCTACTCCAAAATGCATTCCCTTAGGCCCAAATATGGTGAAGTTTCATGTAGTCGATGTTCACATGACATCACTAAGGGAATCACAACATACATACTATCAAAATATCGAACACATATCACGTTCACATAATTACTTGCAACATGATTTCTCCCGTGACCTCAAGAACAAAAGTAACTACTCACAAATGATAAACATGCTCATGATCAGAGGAGTATTAAATAGCATATTTGATCTGAACATATAATCTTCCACCAAATAAACCATATAGTAATCAACTACAAGATGTAATCAACACTACTAGTCACCCACAAGCACCAATTTATAGTTCCGGTAACAAGATTGAACACAAAAGATGAACTAGGGTTTGAGATGAGATGGTGCTGTTGAAGATGTTGATGGAGATTGCCCTCGTCAAGATGGGAGAGTTGTTGGTGATTGTGAGGACGATGATTTCCCCCTCTGGGAGGGAGTTCCCCCGGCAGAATCATTCCATCGGAGGGCAAAAGTGCTCTTGCCCAAGTTCCGCCTCGAGGCTGTGGCACTTCGTCCCGAATGTCCTCTCCTGATATTTTCTAGGTCAAAATGACATATATACCAGAAGATGGGCACCAGAGGTGGGCCTGGGTGAGCACAACCCACCAGGGCGCGCCTGGGCTCCCTGGCGCGCCCAGGTGGGTTGTGCCCACCTAGTGGGCCCCCTCTGGTAGTTTTTTGCTCCAATAATTCTTAAATATTCCATAAAAAAATCTCTGTGAAGTTTCAGCTTGTTTGGAGTTGTGCAGAATAGGTAGCCTGACGTAGCTTTTCCATGTCCAGATTTCTAGCTGCTGGAATTCTCCCTCTTGGTGTGTATCTTGCAAATTATGAGAGAAAAGGCATTAGAATTACTCCAAAAAGCATTATTATGGATAAAAACATCATAAATAACAGTAAGAAAACATGATGCAAAATGGACGTATCAGTGTTAAAGTTTGTGAACCCCGAAGCATGCACGTATAGTCTCCCATTATGCCAGGAAGTTGGAGCACAATTTATCCTTGATTGTCTATCTTTGTGTGAAGGTTGGGGGCGCGCGATGGTAACTCCTACCAACCTCCCCCCAAGGGGGCATGCGTAGTAATACTTTGCTTCGAGGGCTAATAAATTTTTGCAAGAAGTATATGGGTTTTTTATGACTAATGTGGGTCCATGGATTATATGCACCCTTACCTTTCCGCAATTTGCTAGCCTCCACGGTACCGTGCATTGCCCTCTCTCACCTCGACACTTGGTGCAAACTTTTCCTGTGCATCCAATCCCCATGATATGATACGCTCTATCACACATAAGCCTTATTATATCTTCCTCAAAACAGCCACCATACCATCTATTATGGCCCTTCCATAGCCATTCCGAGATATATTTCCATGCAACTTCCACCGCTTCCGTTTTTATGACTTGAGCATTCATTGTCATATTGCTTTGCATGATATGTCCATGGCTTCTCTATTTTTTGATATCGTTGTTACGCTAGATCATTGCACATCCTGGTACACTGCCAGAGGCATTCATACAGAGTCATACTTTGTTCTAGGTATCGAGTTGTAATATTGAGTTGTAAGTAAATAGAAGTGTGATGATCATCATTATTCATTATTAGAGCATTGTCCCATTGATGAAAGGATGATGGAGACTATGATTCCCCCACAAGTTGGGATGAGACTCCGGACAAAAAGAGAAAAAAGAGAAAAAAGGTAAAAAAGAGAAAAAGAAAAGGAGAAAAAGGAAGAAGAAAGAGAAAGGGGCATGCTAATTCCACACTTGTGCTTGAAAGTAGCACCATGTTTTTCATATAGCGAGTCTCCTATGTTGTCACTTTCATATACTAGTGGGAATTTTTCATAGTAGAGTTTGATGCATACCCACTTAGTTTTCATGTTGAGCTTTCATTTACTTATAGCTCTTAGTGCATTTGTTGCATGGCAATCCCTACTCCTCGCGTTGATATCAATTGATGGGCATCTCCATAGCCCGTTGGTTAGCTGCGTCGATGTGAGACTTTCTTACTTTTTGCCTTCTCTATATTTACCCCTATCATCATACTCTATTCCACCAATAGTGCTATATACATGGCTTGCGTCCATGTATTGCGTGAGAGTGAAAATGCTGAAGCGCGTTAAAAAGTATGAACCAATTGCTTGACTGACACCGGGGTAGTACATGAATTATACTTTGTGTTAAGAAGGCAGAGCATGACAAGGCTATATGATTTTGTAGGGATAATGTTCTTTAGCATTGATATTTTCAAAGACACTGTTGTTTGTTGGGATGCCTGAGTATTGATGTCTTCATGTCAAATTATAGACTATTGCTTTGAATCACTCGTGTCTTAATATTCATGCCATGATTATATATATGATCAAGATTATGCTAGGTAGCATTCCACATCAAAAATTATCTTTTTTTATCATTTACCTACTCGAGGACGAGCAGGAATTAAGCTTGGGGATGCTGATACGTCTCCGTCGTATCTATATTTTTTTATTTTTCATGCCAATATTATACAACTTTCACATATTTTTGGCAACATTTTATATGATTTATTGGACTAACCTATTGATCCAGTGCCCAGTGCTAGTTCCTATTTTTTGCATGTTTTTTGTTTCGTAGAATATCCATATCAAACGAAGTCCAAACGCGATAAAAATTGAAAGAGAATTATTTTGGAATATATGTGATTTTTGGGAGGTGGAATCAAGGCAAACGGGGGCCCATAGCCACCACAAGACACTTGGGCGCGCTAGGCAGCCCAGGCGCGCGGTGGAGGGTGATACGTCCATTTTGCATCATGTTTACCTACTGTTATTTATGATGTTTTTATGCATAATAATGCTTTTTGGAGTAATTCTAATGCCTTTTCGCTCATAATATGCAAGGTACACACAAAGAGGGAGAATTCCGGCAGTTGGAAATATGGACCTAGAAAAGCTACGTCAGGCCACCTATTCTACACAACTCCAAACAAGCTGAAACTTCACGAAGATTTTTTATGGAATATATAAGAAATATTGGAGCCAATAAGTACTAGAGGGGGCCCACTAGGTGGGCACAATCCACCTGGGCACGCTAGGGAGCCCAGGCGCACCCTGGTGGGTTGTGCTCCCCTCGACCCACCTCCGGTGCCCATCTTCTGGTATACAAGTCATTTTGACCTAGAAAAAAAAATAAAGGGAGGACTTTCGGAGGAGCACCGCTGTCTCGAGGCGGAACTTGGGCAGGAGCACTTTTGCCCTCCGGCGGAGCTATTCCGCCGGGGGAACTTCCCTCCCGGAGGCGGAAATCATCATCATCATCATCATCATCATCACCAACAACTCTCCCATCTTGGGGATGGCAATCTCCATCAACATCTTCAACATCACCATCTCATCTCAAACCCTAGTTCATCTCTTGTGTTCAATCTTTGTACCGGAACAATAGATTGGTGCTTGTGGGTGACTAGTAGTATTGATTACATCTTGTAGTTGATCACGATATGGTTTATTCGGTGGAAGATTATATGTTCAGATCCATTATGCTATTTAATACCCCTCTGATCTTGAGCATGATTATCATTTCTGAGTAGTTACTTTTGTTCTTGAGGTCACAGGAGAAATCATGTTGCAAGTAATCATGTGAACTTGATGTGTGTTTGATATTTTGATAGTATGTATGTTGTGATTTCCTTAGTGGTGTGATGTGAACGTCGACTACATGTCACTTCACCATATTTGGGCCTAAGGGAATGCATTGTGGAGTAGTTATTAGATGATGGGTGATACGTTTCCAACGTATCTATAATTTTTGATTGCTTCATGCTATATTCTGTTTGGATGATTAATGGGCTTTGTTATACACTTTTATATTATTTTTGGGACTAACCTATTAACCGGAGGCCCAGCCCAAATTGTTGTTTTTTTGCCTATTTCAGTGTTTCGCAGAAAAAGAATATCAAACGGAGTCCAAATGGAATGAAACCTTCGGGAACGTGATTTTCGGAACAAACGTGATCCAGAGGACTTGGACCCTACATCAAGAAAGCAACCAGGAGGGCACGAGGTAGGTGGGCGCGCCTACCCCCCTGGGCGTGCCCTCCACTCTCGTGGGGCACACGTTGCTCCACCGACGTACTTCTTCCTCCTATATATACCTACGTACCCCCAAACCAACAGAAGCATCCACGAAAACCCAATTCCAATGCCGCAGCCTTCTGTACCCGTGAGATCCCATCTTGTGGCATTTTCCGGCGTCCTGCCGGAGAGGGCATTGATCATGGAGGGCTTCTACATCAACACCATAGCCTCTCCGATGATGTGTGAGTAGTGTACCTTAGACCTTCGGGTCCATAGTTATTAGCTAGATTGCTTCTTCTCTCTCTTTGGATCTCAATACAAAGTTCTCCACGATTCTCGTGGAGATCTATTCGATGTAATCTTCTTTTGCGGTGTGTTTTTTGAGACCGATGAATTGTGGGTTTATGATCAAGTTTATCTATGAACAATATTTGAATCTTCTCTGAATTCTTTTATGTATGATTGGTTATCTTTGCACGTCTCTTCGAAATATCAGTTTGGTTTGGCCTACTAGATTGATCATTCTTGCAATGGGAGAAGTGTTTAGCTTTGGGTTCAATCTTGCGGTGTCCTTTCCCAGTGACAGTAGGGGCAGCAAGGCACGTATTGTATTGTTGCCATCGAGGATAAGAAGATGGGGTTTATATCATATTGCATGAGTCTATCCCTCTACATCATGTCGTCTTACTTAAAGCATTACTCTGTTCTTTTGAACTTAATACTCTAGATGCATGCTGGATAGCGGTCAATGTGTGGAGTAATAGTAGTAGATGCAGGCAGGAGTCAGTCTACTTGTCGCGGACGTGATGCCTATATACATGATCATACCTAGATATTCTCATAACTATGCTCAATTCTATCAATTGCTCAACAGTAATTTGTTCACCCACCGTAATACTTATGCTCTCGAGAGAAGCCACTAGTGAAACCTATGGCCTCCGGGTCTATTTTCCATCATATTAATCTTCCAACACTTAGCTCTTTTTATTGACTTTTATTTTACTTTGCATCTTTATTATACAAATACCAAAAATATTATCTTATCATATCTATCAGATCTCACTTTCGTAAGTGACCGTGAAGGGATTGACAACCCCTTTATTGCGTTGGTTGTGAGGTTTTTATTTGTTTGTGTAGGTGCGAGGGACTTGAGCATGGCCTCCTAATGGATTGATACCTTGGTTCTCAAAAGCTGAGGGAAATACTTACGCTATTTTACTGCATCCCCCTTTCCTCTTCAAGGAAAACCAACGCAGTGCTCAAGAGGTAGCAATGGGTTGCGAGAGTGACATAAGCTTAAGCCCTAGTTTATGCACTATTCCGTAAGGGACCGATTGGATCCAAAAGTTTAATACTATGGTTTGAATTTATTCTTAATACTTTTCTCGTAGTTGCGGATGATTGTGAGGGGGTTAATCAAAAGTAGTAGGTTTGTTCAAGTAAGAACAACACCTAAGCACCGGTCCACCCACATATCAAATTATCAAAGTAGTGAACATGAATCGTACGAACATGATGAAAGTGACTAGATGAAATTCCCGTGTACCCTCAAGAACGTTTTGCTTATTATAAGAGACCATTTTCGCCTGTCCTTTGCCTCAAAAGGATTAGGCTACCATGCTGCCCTCTATCAAACTACTCTGTTACTTACAACTTCAGCACTTGCAGACATTACCTTGCTGAAAACCACTTGTCATTTACTTCTGCTCCTCGTTGGGTTCGACACTCTTACTTATCGAAAAGATCTAAAATAGATCCCATATACTTGTGGGTCATCAAGGCTATTTTCTGGCGCTGTCGCCGGGGAGTGAAGCGCTCTTTGTAAGTGGAAATTGGTATGGAGAAATTATTACTACGTGCTGAAGTTTATTGTCACTTGTCACTGGAAAACAATCCTTGGAGGGGTTTGTTCGGGGTATCTTCACCTTGACCGGAACCAAAATTAGCTGCCCCTCAACCTATGCACCTACTGAAAATATTGAATATGAAATTCCATCGGGTATGATAGAACAACTGCTAGCTAATCCTTATGGAACCGAACATCCTGATATGCACTTGATGTATATGGAAGAAATTTGTGGATTGTTTAAGCTTGCAGGTTTACCCGGAGATGAAATTAAGAAGAAGGTTTTCCCTTTATCTTTGAAGGAAAAAGCATTGGCATGGTATAGGCTATGCGATGATACTGGATCTTGGATTTGGAATCGATTGAAATTGGAGTTTCACCAAAAAAATATCCTATGCATCTAGTTCATCGTGATCGGAATTATCTATATATATTTCGGCCTCGTGAAGGAGAAAGTATCACTCTAGCTTGGGGGAGGCTTAAGTCAATGTTATATTGATGCCCCAATCATGTTCTCTCAAGAGAAATTATAATCCAGAATATTTATGCTCGGCTTTCTCATAATGATCGATCCATGCTTGATACTTCTTGTGCAGGTTCTTTTATGAAGAATACTATTGAATTCCGGTGGGATCTTTTGGAAAGAACTAAACACAACTCTGAAGATTGGGAACTCGACGAAGGTAAAGAGTCATGTATTAAGCTTAAGTTTGATTGTGTTTAATCCTTTATGAATACCGAGTCTTTTCAAAAGTTCAGCACGAAATTTGGACTTGACTCTGAGATAGTAGCCTCCTTTTGTGAATCATTTGCTACTCAGGTTGATCTCCCTAAGGAGAAGTGGTTTAAATATCACCCACCTATTAAATAAGAAATTAAAGACTGGTACTAGCTAAAGAGGAAACTATTATTTATAATGTTGATCTAATTGTTCCTACTACTTATATTGAGAAACCACCTTTCCCTGTTAGGATCAAGGAACATGCTAAAATTTCAACTATGGTCAACAAAAGTTATATTAGAACACCTAAACCAGATGAACAAATCAAAGTAGAACCTAGTGTTGCTATGGTTAAGGATCTCCTGGAAGAAAATATGGATGGGCATGTTATTTACTTCTATGATGAAGCTGCTAGAATTGCCAAATCCGATAAAACTGATAATCATAGAACCATTGTTGGCATGACAGTTGTCTCAGTTAAAATAGGAGATCACTATTATCATGGTTTGTGCGACATAGGTGCTAGCGTAAGTGCTATTCCCTTTACCTTATATCAAGAAATTATGAATGACATAGCACCCACAGAGATAGAAGACATAGATGTTACTATTAAACTTGCTAATAGAGACACCATTTCACCAATTGGGATTGTTAGAGATGTTGAAGTCTTGTGTGGGAAAATAAAATACCCTACTGATTTTCTTGTTCTTGGTTCCCCACAAGATGATCTTTGTACCATTATCTTTGGTAGACCCTTCTTGAACACCGTTAATGCTAAAATAGATTGTGAGAAACAAACTGTCGGTGTTAGCTTTGGTGATGAGTCTCATGAGTTTAATTTTTCCAAGTTTAGTAGAAAACCTCATAAAAAATAATTGCCTAGTAAGGATGAAATAATTGGTCTTGCTTCTATTGCTGTGCCTCCTACTGATCCTCTAGAACAATATCTGCTAGACCATGAAAACGATTTACATATGCATGAAAGAAAGGAAATAGATAAGATTTTCTTTGAACAACGTCCTCTGCTTAAACACAATTTGCCTATTGAAACTCTAGGAGGTCCTCCTCCAGCTAAAGGTGATCCTGTGTTTGAATTAAAACAACTGCCAGACACTTTGAAATATGCTTATCTTGATGAGAAGAAGATATATCCTGTTATTATTAGTGCTAACCTTTCAGAACGTGAAGCAGAAAGATTATTGAAAGTTCTAAGGAAGCACCGAGCTGCTATTGGATATACTCTTGATGATTTAATGGGCATTAGTCCCACTCTATGTCAGCACAAAATTAATATGGAACCTGATGCTAAACCCATTGTTGATCATCAATGTCGGTTAATTCCGAAGATGAAGGAAGTGGTAAGAACGGAAATATTAAAACTTCTGGAAGCAGGTATAATCTATCCTATAGCTGATAGTAGATGGGAAAGTCCTGTTCATTGTGTCCCTAAGAAAGGAGGTATTACTGTTGTTCCTAATGGTAAGAATGAACTTATTCCACAGAGAATTGTTATAGGCTATAGAATGGTAATTGATTTTAGAAAATTAAACAAAGCCACTAGGAAAGACCATTACCCTCTACCTTTTATTGATCAAACGTTAGAAAGATTATCTAAGCACACACATTTTTGCTTCCTTGATGGATATTCTGGTTTTTCACAAATACCTGTTTCTCAACCTGATCAAGAAAAGACTACTTTTACTTGCCCTTTTGGAACTGATGCTTATAGATGTATGCCTTTTGGTTTATGCAATGCACCTGCTACCTTTCAAAGATGTATGACTACTATATTCTTTGACTTCTGTGAAAAGATTGTTGAGGTTTTCATGGATGACTTCTCTGTTTATAGGAAGTCTTTTGATGATTGTTTAAGCAATCTTGATCAAGTTTTGTAGAGATGTGAGGAAACAAATCTTGTCTTGAATTGGGAGAAGTGCCACTTTATGGTTAATGAAGGTATTGTTTTGGGCCATAAATTTCTGAAAGAGGTATAGAGGTGAACAAAGCTAAGGTTGATGCAATTGAGAAAATGCCATGTCCTAAAGATATCAAAGGTATTTGTAGTTTCCTAGGTCATGCTGGTTTCTATAGGAGATTTATCAAATACTTTTCTAAAATTTCTAGGCCTCTTACAAATCTTTTGCAAAAGGATGTTCCTTTTGTTTTTGACGATGATTGTTTAGAAGCCTTCAAAACAGTCAAGAAAGCCTTAATTTCTGCACCTATTGTTCAACCACCTAATTGGAACTTGCCTTTTGAAATTATGTGTGATGCTAGTGATTATGCTGTTGGTGCTGTTCTAGGACAAAGAGTTGATAAGAAACTGAATGTTATTCATTATGCTAGTAAAACTCTAGACAATGCACAATGAAATTATGCTACTACTGAAAAAGAATTTCTAGGAGCGGTGTTTGCTTGTGATAAATTTAGATCTTACATTGTTGATTCAAAAGTAATTGTTCACACCGATCATGCTGCTATTAAATATCTTATGGAAAAGAAAGATGCTAAACCTAGACTTATTTGATGGGTTCTCTTGCTACAAGAATTTGATTTACATATCACTGATAGAAAATGAGCTAAGAACCCTGTAGCTGATAACTTGTCTAGGCTTGAAAATGTTCTTGATGACCCACTACCTATTGATGATAGTTTTCCTGATGAGTAGTTAGCTGCAATAAATGTTTCTCATAACACTCCTTGGTATGCTAACTATGCTAATTACATTGTTTCTAAATATTTACCACCTAGCTTTACATACCAACAAAAGAAAAAATTCTTCTATGATTTAAGACAATACTTTTGGGATGACCCACATCTTTATAAAGAAGGAGTAGATGGTATTATTAGAGGTTGTGTACCTGAGCATGAACAGGGACAAATCCTCCGGAAATGTCAGTCCGAAGCTTATGGAGGACATCATGCGGGAGACAGAACTTCTCACAAGGTATTGCAACCTTGGTTTTATTGGCCTACTCTCTTCAAGGATGCCTGTAAGTTCGTCTTATCTAGTGATGAATGTCAAAGAATAGGTAATATCGGTAAGTGTCAAGAAATGCCTATGAATTATTCACTTGCTGTTGACCCATTTGATGTTTGGGGATTTGATTACATGGGACCTTTTCCTTCCTCTAATGGGTATACACATATTTTGGTTGTTGTTGATCATGTTACTAAGTAGGTAGAAGCTATTCCAACCAGTCATGCTGATCACAACACCTCTATTAAAATGCTTAAGGAAGTTATTTTCCCAAGGTTTGGAGTCCCTAGATATTTAATGACTGATGGTGGTTCACACTTCGTTCATGGTGCTTTCCGTAAAATGCTTGCCAAGTATGATGTTAACCATATAATTGCATCACCTTATCATCCTCAGTCTAGTGGTCAAGTTGAACTTAGCAATAGAGAAATAAAATTAATTTTTAAAAAGACTGTCAATAGGTCCCGGAAGAATTGGTCTAAGAAATTAGATGATGCACTTTGGGCTTATAGAACAACATATAAAAATCCTATGGGTATGTCTCCTTATAAAATGGTTTATGGAAAAGCTTGTCATTTACCTCTTGAGTTAGAACATAAAGCATATTGGGCAATTAAAGAACTCAAATATGATTTCAAACTTGCCGGTGAAAAGAGGTTATTTGATATTAGCTCATTAGATGAATGGAGAACCCAAGCTTATGAAAACGCCAAGTTATCCAAAGAAAAAAATTAAAAGATGGCATGATAAAAGAATCCAAAAGCGTGAGTTCAGAGTTGGAGAATATGTTCTTTTGTACAACTCTCGTTTCAGATTCTTTGCAGGAAATCTCCTCTCCAAATGGGAAGGACCCTATGTTATCGAGGATGTTTATAGATCTGGAGCTATCAAAATAAATAATGCCGAAGGTAATAACCCGAAGGTTGTTAATGGGAAACAAATAAAACATTATATCTCAGGTACACCAATTAATATTGAAAGTAATATTATCCAAACTATGACATCGGAAGAGCACATAAAAGAGACCTCCCGGAACACTCCAGAATCGTGAAAAAGAGGAGGTACGTGATACGGTAAGTAAACGGACTCCGAAAATCCACATAAATATTTCTTGTCTATTTTGGAAAATAACAAAAATTAGGAAAATAAGAAACTACCGGGAAAGTGACCCTGGTATGCACAAGACACCAGGGCGCACCTAGCTTGCCAGGCACGCCCAGGTGGGTTGTGCCCACCTCGGGTACCTTTCGGACTCCATTTTTCTACTGTTTGCTTGTCTCCCAAGATAAAAAATCTTTATATACCCCCCGAACCTATTGACCGCTGTATCACGGAGAAATCTTATGTTCTCTTTTCTTGCTATTTTCGGTCAGATCTGTTGAGCCAGGCATCATGTCTTCTTCTTCCTCCAACAACATGGAAGAGGATGTTTGGTTGATAAAGATCGAGCTGAAGAGACAAGAGCCCATAGAAGCCATCAAAGGGGACAAGAGCAAGGAGGCTACCGGAGATCAGGCATCGGTGGCTGAGCAGGCCTGGCCTGCTGAGGAAGAAGAAGATGATATCCTTAAACATTACTATGCACATCTTACCCCGACTGAGATTGAAGCCTTTCGAATAATTGAAACGGTTCGTGTGCACAATAAATATCTCACTCGTGAAAATATTCTGCATCAAGAGCACATCATCTTCCTCTGGAGCGTCATTCGTAGATTGGAGAATCTCTTGATCCTGAAGGACAGGATAGCCTCTACTTCATCACCACCACCACCTTCTTCATCACCAAAAAAAAATTGAGTATCAGGTATGGGCACTCCCCTTGGCTTCCTCCAAGCTTGGGGGAGGTGCCCCGGTATCATATCACCCCCACTATCTTTGGCCTTTACTTATCTTAGTTCGATCCATAGTATCTTTTGCCTTTACTTATCTTAGTTCAATCCATAGTATCTTTTGCTTTAGATGAATAAAAGTTTACTTCGATCCTTTCTTTTTGAGAGTTTGCTTAGTGATCTATCCTTGTAATCGTGTGCGAGATATATAATAAAGTTTAGTTTGAGTTTTTGCTTTCTTTACTTTCATGTTTCAATAAAAAGAAAGGAAATAAATAAGAAAGATCATATGCTAATCTTATGGTAGGTGATGACACCACATAAAGAAAAGTATAAGTAGAAAATTTTATTAGAGATTGACAAACATAGCATTGGTTAATGATGCAACTCATGAAAGAATTAATAAGGGAAGAGAAGATTCACATATAAGTACACTATCCTGAAAATATTTTGTGATTGTGAGCCCCCATCAAAATATTAAATGCAAAAATTGTTGACGTTGGACAAGGAAGAAAACATAATGATTTATGTTTGTTCATATTCACATTGTCATAGATCCTTCAACATGTGGTGCTTGTCCCCTATCTTTGCTAGCCAAAAATTGCGCACCAAGTAGAGATACTACTTGTGCATCCAAAAACCCTTCAACCCAAATCTTATTTTCAAGAGTCCACCATACCTACCTAAGGATTGAGTAATATCATTCAAGTAAGTTGTAATTGGTGCAATAAGGCAATAAAAATTGCTTCTAAAAGTGTAAGATCATTTAGTGTAAGAGAAAATTGAGCGTCGTACGAACTTGTGATAGCAAAGAATAAAAGCGACAGACTGCATCATAAAGGTTGCTATCATAAGGGGCAATATAATGTGGCATTATTTTGCACTAAGGGGTTGAGCATATAAACAAATAAGCGCATGACAACCTCTGCTTCCCTCTGCGAAGGGCCTATCCTTTACTTTTATGTTTTTACTTTTATGCAAGAGTCAAAGTTTTTCTCTCTATTCCTTTTTATTTTTCTCCTTTGGCAAGCATCATGTGGTGAGGAAAGATCTAAGCACATATGTACAGTTGAATATGGGTAACATGAGTTATTATCGTTGACATCACCCTTGAGGTGAATACGTTGGGAGGCGAAACTATAAGCACCTATCTTTCTATGTGTCTGGTTGAAACGTTTTGCTTATGAAGTGAGTGTTAGTAATCATAGAAGACTATATGATGGTTGAGTATGTGGACTTGCCTAAAGGCTCCGATACGTGACCCTTCCTGAAAACATGATGAATTGTAGTTGCAAAGTTGACTGAGAACATAGTTTGTTCGTTTCCAATAGAGTTTATGCTTCATACTTCGATGTTGTGATGAATTGTTACTTATGCATGAGAAGTCTATGTTAAAAAGCCTATGATAAAAGTTCTATGATAAAAGTTTTATGTTAAAGTTTGTTGCTGTTATAATAATTTACATGATGCTTCTATGTCCGTATTTTGTTTTTATCGACACCTCTCTCTCTCTAAGCATGTGGGCATGTTTTTCGGTTTTTGTTTTCGCTTGAGGACAAGCGAGGTCTAAGCTTGGGGGAGTTGATACGTCCGTTTTGCATCTTGTTTACCTACTATTATTTATAATGTTTTTATGCATAATAATGCTTTTTGGAGTAATTCTAATGCCTTTTCTCTCATAACATGCAAGGTCCACACAAAGAGGGAGAATTCCGGCAGATGGAAATCTGGACCTGAAAAAGCTACGTCAGGCTACCTATTATGCACAACTCCAAATGAGCTGAAACTTCACGGGGAATTTTTATGAAATATATAAGAAATATTGGAGCCAATTAGTACCAGAGGGGGGCCACCAGGTGGGCATAACCCACCTGGGCACGCAAGGAGGCCCAGGCGTGCCCTGGTGGGTTGTGCTCAGCCCAGCCCACCTCCGGTGCCCATCTTCTCGTATATAGGTCAATTTTACCTAGAAAAAAAATAAGGAGAGGACTTTCGGGATGAAGCGCCGCCGTCTCGAGGCGGAACTTGGGCAGGAGCACTTATGCCCTCCGGTGGAGCGATTCCGCCGGGGGAACTTCCCTCCCGGAGGGGGAAATCATCGTCATCATCATAACCAATAACTCTCCCATCTTGGGGAGGGAAATCTCCATCAAAATCTTCAACAACACCATCTCCTCTCAAACTCTAGTTCATCTCTTGTGTTTAATCTTTGTACCGGAACTATAGATTGGTGCTTGTGGGTGACTAGTAGTGTTGATTACATCTTGTAGTTGATTACTATATGGTTTAGTTGCTAGAAGATTATATGTTCAGATCTAATATGCTATTTAATACCCCTATGATCTTGAGCATGATTATCATTTGTGAGTAATTACTTTTGTTCTTGAGGTCACGGGAGAAATCTTGTTGCAAGTAATCATGTGAACTTGATATGTGTTCGATATTTTGATAGTATGTATGTTGTGATTCCCTTAGTGGTGTCATGTGAACGTTGACTACATGACACTTCACCATATTTGGGCCTACGGGAATGCATTGTGGAGTATTTATTAGATGATGGGTTGCGAGAGTGACAGAAGCTTAAACCCTAGTTTATGCGCTATTCCATAAGGGACCGATTGGATCCAAAAGTTTAATGCTATGGTTAGAATTTATTATTAATACTTTTGTCGTAGTTGCGGATGCTTGCGAGGGGGTTAATCATATGTAGGAGGTTTGTCCAAGTAAGAAGAATACCTAAGCACCGTTCCACCCACATATCAAATTATCAAAGTAGTGAGCAAACATCAAACCAACATGATGAAAGTGACTAGATGAAATTCCCGTGTACCCTCAAGAACACTTTGCTTATTATAAGAGACTTTTTTGGCCTGTCCTTTGCCCAAAAAGGATTGGGCTACCTTGCTACACTTTTGTTACTATTAGCGTTACTTTCTCGTTACAAATTATTTTGCTATCAAACTACTCTGTTACTTCGATTTCAGCGCTTGCAGAAATTACCTTGCTGAAAACCACTTGTCATTTCCTTCTGCTCCTCGTTGGGTTCGACACTCTTACTTATCGAAAAGACTACAATTGATCCCATATACTTGTGGGGCATCAACCTCCTAACCCTAATCTTCGCTCCATAAATACCCAAATATTCCCCCAACACCAGAAGTGTCCACCAAAATACTTTTCGGCCGCCGCAAGCCTCCGTTCCCTTGAGATCCCATCTTGGGGCCTTTTCCGGCACCCTACCAGAGGGGGATTCGATCTTGGAGGGCATTTAAAGTTGTTATTTTATATTTTTAGGAAATATTCCCTAGATGCAATAATAAATCTGTTATTTTATATTTCCTTATTCATTATAAATGTTTACTATTCATGCTAGAATTGTATTGATCGGAAACCTAAATACATGTGTGAATACACAAACAAACACCGAGTCCCTAGTGAGCCTCTACTTGACTAGCTCGTTGATCAAAGATGGTTAAGGTTCCTAACCATGGACATGAGTTGTCATTTGATAACGGGATCACAACATTAGGAGAATGATGTGATGAAAAGAATACCCATCCGTTAGCTTAGTATAATGATCGTTCAATTTTATTGCTATTGCTTTCTTCATGTCAAATACATATTCCTTCGACTATGAGATTATGCAACTCCCGGATACCAGAGGAATGCCTTGTGTGCTATCAAACGTTACAACGTAACTGGGTGACTATAAATATGCTCTACAGGTATCACCGAAGGTATTTATTGAGTTGGCATAGATCGAGATTAGGATTTGTCACTCCGAGTATCGGAGAGGTATCTCGGGGCCCTCTCGTTAATACACATCATAAGCTTGCAAGCAAGCGACTAAGGAGTTAGTCACGAGGTGATGTATTACAGAACGAGTAAATAGACTTTCCGGTAACGAGATTGAACAAGGTATGAAGATACCAACAATCGAATCTCGAGCAAGTAACATACCGATGGACAAAGGGAATTACGTATGTTGTCATAAATGTTTGACCGATAAAGATCTTCGTAGAATATGTAGGAGCCAATATGGGCATCTAGGTTCCGCTATTGGTTATTGACCGGATAGGTGTCTTGGTCATGTCTACATAGTTCTTGAACCCGTAGGGTCCGCACGCTTAACGTTTGATAACGATATAGTATTATATGAGTTATGTGATTTGGTGACCGAATGTTGTTCGGAGTCCCGGATGAGATCACGGGCATGAAGAGGAGTATCGAAATGGTCGATAGGTAAATATTGATATATAGGACGAGGGTATTCGGACACCAGAAGTGTTTCGGGGGTACCGGGTACTTATCGGGTCACTTGAAAGGGTTCCGGGCACCCCCGGCAAAAGATATGGGGCTTATGGGCCAAGAGGGGAAATGCACCAACCACAAGGGGCTGGTGCGCCCCATATGGGCCGTCCTAGGGAGGAGAAGGAAAGGGGAGAAGGGAAAGGATAGTGTGGATTAGGATTCGCACTTCCTTCCCTCTCCCCCCTCTTTCCTTCTCCCTCGGTTAAATATGGCAGGGGGGCGCCACTTGGGGAGGACCCCAAGTAGGATTCAGCCTACTTGGGGCACCTCCTAGCAGCCTCCCCTCTCCCTCCCACCTATATATATATGGGAAGGGCGCCCTAACACGCACCAGGTCAATTGTTAGCCATTTGCGGCGCCCCTGCTCCACTGTTTACACCCCCGGTCATATTTTCGTATTACTTAGGCGAAGCCCTGCAGAGATCACTTCACCATCACCGTAACCACACCGTCGTGCTCACGGAACTCATCTACACTACAAAAAAAGACACATCCATGACATTTTGGGCCGAACGAATTTTTTCTATCATGCTTATGACACTTCTATGACGACAATTCTGACAAAACCCGGTATCATCATAGATGTGGTGGGCTCCTACTTCTATGACAAAAAATCATGCCAGAAAATGGGCTTTTCATCCTGGGCGGGCCGGAGACGCAGCTGCATGACATTCTTTGGCCCGTCCATGTTGGAAAAAACCGTGGTAGAAGCGAGGCTGCGGAAAATATTGGGGAGTTCCCGGTACGGTGGGTGGTCGGGGGCCGAGCGATGCGTGTTTCTCTCGTACACGTACGTGCGTGGGTGCGAGGCGTTGGGCTCTATCTGAACCCGAGCGAGGCGTTCGCCTACTGAACCTGAGCGATTGCACTACAAGCTATGCGTAACTGAACCCGAGTGATCGATCGATGGCTGTTAACTGAACCCAATCGAGCGATTCCTTCGCTACTGCTGCTAACTGAAGCCGGCCGAACCTGCTGCCTCTTGATGAACAGTGAGTGTTGTTGGGGGTTTGGATGAACAGTTCCCGGTGGGGGGTTGGATGAATAGGAACCCGTGGTGTTGCCGCTGGATGAACAGGACCCTGATCGATCGAGACGGTTGGGGGGTGGATGAACAGGACCCTGTGGAGGGCTGGATGAATAGGACCCCGTGGAGGGAAGGTTGAACAGTAGCCGGTGGAGGGCTGGTTGAACAGTAGCCAGTGGAGTGCTGGATGAACAGTAGCCCATGGAGGGATGGTTGAGCAGGACCCCGTGTAGAGGGCTGGTTGAACAGTAGCCAGTGGAGGAGCGCGCGGTGGAGGCTGGATGAACAGGAGCCCGTGGATGAACAGTCGCAGGTGGAGGCTGGAGGAGCTTGACGGTGGATGAAAAGTAGCCCGTGGAGGCTGGAGGAGGTCGACAGTGGAGATGAACAGTATCCCGTGGAGTCCCATTTTGCGGTACGCCACACCCTCCCGGCGAACAGACCCCGCTTCACCGTAGTGCTCCAACACAAGTCTGTTTCTCCGCTTTTGCGGCACGCCACACCCTCCCGATCAACAGGACCTGCTTTACGACTATAGGAGGACCGCTTCTCCGCTTTTGTGGTATGCCGCACCCCTCCGATGAACAGATCCTGTTTGACCGTGGCGGTCGAACACAAGGCCGCTTCTCCGCTCGTGGGTACGCCAAGCCTCGTTTCCATTGGCTGTTCCGTCCAAGCCGGTTGGCTCCCGATGAACACGACGACGCATTCCATTCCGACCCAGCCGGTTGGCTTCCCATGAACATGACGACGGCGCAGTTTCCCGGTTCCGACCCAGCCATGTACACGAGCCCTGGCCGTAGATATGTGCGAGTAGCCGTTCGAGACCCCGCCCGTATGTATGTATGTGACCGTATTTACTTTCTTGCACCCTGGCCGATGTACGTATATTATGTACATGCTACGTGCACGCCTCTACTACGATACGTGCGCGCCTTTACTACGACACGTGCCCTTCCTTACACGGCCATGTTTCATCGCTGCAGCCTGCAGACAGACCGATCGTATGTACGTACTCGTTCGCGACCAGAATGACAACTCTACGTACGCTTCGACCAGGTGGGTCCCGACTGTCAGGCACTTCGTTGCGTGCGAAGATGTAGCTGGTGGGTCCCAATAGTCAGGGGGCGAATCATTTTTTTTGCCCGTAATATGGACGCACTTCCTTGCGTGCGAAGATGTAGCTGGTGGGTCCCAGCAGTCAGGGGGTCAACTTTTTTTTTTGTGAAATACGGTGGCCCGTCCGGTGGGTCCCTGCTGTCAGGTGGAGGAATAATTATTTTGTGCGTAATAAGGAGGCACTTCCTTGCTGCGGCTGTGGACCCAGCTGTCAGCCTCTCCACGTATAGTACTCTTCCGACGGAAGTCGTTCGTTGACCACATTGAACACGCCGCACCGAGAGCACCAGGGCGGTGGACGACGGCAAGGCCTAGGAAGGGGACGACGCGGAGCCGGGGATGACGAAGCAGTGGATGCCCACGCGGAGGGGAGTACGTGGGTTGACTGTTTCGGCTGCGGTGTGAGGCTGCCGTCGCCGGAGAATAAGAGGAGGTGTGGGTGAGTATAGAAGGATGGCATGGCCAGCGGTGGCAGCACAGCCGGACACAGGAGGCAGGAGCAGGCGGCACGACCGACACTTGTTTGGGCGGCTGGAGCAAGAAGACCAGAGGTTGAAGAAGCACTACGGCCGTTGGATGGACATCATACGGTCACTGGAGCTAGAATCGTTCATTCTGACTAAGTTGACAAAGCCCTTCATCCGCGTCAACTTAGTAGGCCCACAAGTCAGCCTCCCACTATGGTGGGTCCCAGCTAGCAGGGCGAGTATTCATTTTTTTGTGCGTAATAAGGAGGCACTTCCTTGCGTGCGAAGATATAGCTGGTGGGTTCGAGCTGTCAGCGGTAGTATTTGTTCTTTTTGGCATAATAAGGAGGTACTTGCTTGCGTGCGGCCATGGACCATGTGGGTCCCAACTGTCAGCCTCTCCATGTACATCCGTCTTATGATGTTGTCGTTTGTTGACAACGTTGACCACGCCGTGCCGAGAACAACAGCACGATGGACGACGGCGAGACCCAGGAAGGGAATGACCCGAAGGCGGCGAAGCCACAACAGTGGAGGTATGTGAGTGAGTAGAGGGATGGCCTGACCAGTGGTGGGAGTAGTAGGGAGGTGAGGCCAGCGCGGCAACACAACAGGCCACGGGAGGCGGGAGCAGGCGGCCCCATCGGCGCTGGATTTGGCTGCTGGAGCAAGAAGATCAGAGATTGAAGAAACACAACGGCCGTTGGATTGACATCAAACGGTTAAGTCTGCTAGAATCGTTTGTTGTCGTATATAATAGTAAAAAAAATCTTGCATACACGTCAACTTAATAGGCCCACAAGTCAGACCATTCCCTATTGTTTTAATAATTTATATATAGCTCATCGCAACTTCTTATGCAATTTATTGTAGTCCTTTTTTTGTTGGCCAGGGTTAAAAATTTAAAAAAAATTCGCATATTTCTATGGGTTCCAAAATATTTTTAATACCGAAATGTCGAGCCAGATTTAAAGTACTTTGAAGATATATTTAAATTAGGTTAAAGCCCAGTGAAATTGGAATCTGAAAATGTGAAAAAATTCAGAAATTATAAAGTAATTGCCAATTTGTCATCTGTTTTTATATTTACAGCCCATTTCATATTACTTTCAAGATTTGCAGGCGTCTTGAAAGAGTTGCAGCCCATCAGGGCATAGAAAAATAAGTAGGCCTGGATGTATTCTTGAGAAAAAATAAACTGAGCTCATTTTCACAAAAAAAATAGTTGGGCTGGTCATGTGGTGAACATAAAATATAAGCCTGGGCTAGACGGGCCAAAGCCCAGTTGAAACCCTGCTCCGTCTCAACAATAACAAAAAAATACTGCTCGAGCAGCTACGTCCCAGGTGTCAGCCGATCTTGTGCTGTTCTCTTGTCTATTGACTATATAAGCTAACAATGTCGTGGGTCCCAGATGTCAGGAAACCACTAGCAGGAAGCATTTTCATTTTCCATACGATAACTAGATGGACATGGTGGGCCCCTACTATCATCCTCTCCACGTACAGTCCTCTACCGATTCCTCTTGTTTGTTGACCATGTTGACAACGCAAGAGGGCGGCGCCGTGGCCAGTGCAGCAAATCACGCGGAGGACGACGGCGAGGCCTCGGAGGTCGGCGTTAATGATTTAAGAGACGGTGGGGCGGTGATGCATGCGTTGAGGCACAGACAGCCATGGGAGGCGGAAGCAGGTGGCCCCGCCGGGCTAGTTTGGTTTTGGCGGTTGGGGGAAGACAAGAATGAAGAAACACGACAGACTGTAAAAGCAGCAGGAGACTTAACAACCTTAACTGAAACCAGCAGGGGCACTTAACAACCATAGCTGAAAGCAGTATGAGTACTTATACAGGTTCAACCGTACAAAGCACGCCACGAACAGTGCTACTTTGTCTACAGTTAACCAAAGGGTGAGGCTGCCAAGCCCCAGGACAAGGCCCAGGCGCCACCTCGCGCATCCACAACCTTATGAAAGCAGCTTGATCTCGCAATGAGGTCAATAAATAGGATATTCGCTTTAGAGCCATGGAAAAGCAGGAACATAATCTACTGTCCTATTCTCCAAGATGGACGGGCCTTCATTATTTGAGACCACCCATGAATAAGTATCTTTTCACCTCCAAGGGGAATGGAGAAGGTTGACATAAACATCATGTTGTGACCAAGCGCAAGTCTGACCCAACCATGGTCAGGCATCTGTATAGGAACAATGGAACTGGGCAGTTCCTATTTCAAGAAGATCACAACTGTAAAATTGTGCATAAGCAAGAGTTTATGAACAACATATATAACAGAAAACAGCTTGTACCATAAGTTTCGCAACACAGTTGGACCTGTTCAACGAGTGCAACAGTGGCACACATATCCCACGTGGCCTTCCACCATTGAAACGCCCCACAAGGACCTCAAGACGATCAATAAAGTGTAGGAACTTGTGGATGTCGTCCAAGTCAACTTCAGTGCCATGAGTAACAGCCGAGTTCTTATAGAATAACAAATGAGTAGCCTGCTTAACTCTGAAAAAACCTACACTTGCCACCAATTATAAGAAAATATTAGTTAGAAGTAGCATCTTCGTGAGAGATTCATTGCTACTTCTAAAGTTAAATTGTGATTAGTTAGACAGAATAGGTGGATTAAGAAGTAATCGAGGCAACAAGCAAGAACCAGATACAAAAATAACATGGATGACCAATTGGAAGAACGTCGGGGGTGGAAGATCGCAGAGAAGATGAGACCAGGTTATGCAATTTCCATCAACATTCATGCACCAACTTTCAGTCTGTAACACTTGAGAAAGTTTATCCAAGTTTGTCCATAAAAAAGCAACGATCTTCTTGGTTCATGAACCCAACTCGGAACTTATATCCATGGCTTGTCTTCACTGTGACCATTAAACTGGTGTGTTCAGTTATGGCAAGGCCGAGCATCTTGAGTACATATGTTCTGGCAGAGCAAGGAATGCACTACAGGAAAAATAATATGAGAACACAATGTATTCCCTATATCCAAATCTATAAATAATTTCCACCTTCACGTCAGTGTTGAACATGGTACTAGTACCTTTTATCCAAATATAGCAATCGAAATTTCCAAATTAGTCGACAGCATGTTCAAAAAACCCCACCCTCCCGGATAGAAAAGAGGATTCTAGGAACAAACTGTGCGCGTTTTAAAATCCTATGTTAGGATGAGAAGGAACAAGTGTGGCGTCTCGCCGAGGGCGCAAAAACCTGTAGGGTCCTTGCACTTTGGGTACTGCAAATGAAACACACTAGATTTAGTACGAAGAAAAATGCATCAGTGGCGGCGGCTGCCATCCTAGGATTCCCCGCGACCAAGGGACTTGGATTTATCGGGGATGGATGAAGAATTCGTACCAGGTTCTCCATGAGAAAACCCTATGCAATCACCGAGCGGGGGTTTTCTCTGAAGAAGCAGAGGAGGGAGAAGGAGATTTAGGCCTAGTGAAATATTGCCGCTTCGTCCGTCCAACTTACTGCTAAAGCTGGAAAGGTGGGGGTTTTGTGATTTGACGGCTCATTGGGCATTATTGCGGTGCTACGACCGGGGTGTGTCTACCGTGCAGTTGTGCACTCTAATTTGGTGCATATGGCACGTGGACCCCGTTGCCGGATGCTCCACATATCAGCGAAAGGAAGTAGAAAGACATGAGTAACTAGTTACTGATAAATATATTTTTGGCAGAGATACTCCCTCTGTAAAGAAATATAAAGATCTTTTATATCACAACTTTATACATAAGAAAAATCAAGGGGAATATATATAACATATATAATTATAAAAAACAAAGTTTTTTTAACACGGTATAGACGAGTTGGTGATGATGGTGTGCCTGCCATCCTGCAATATAGGCCGCCCGATTTATATTTGACGGATAGGAAGGAGACTATGGCAATTCTGCAAAAAGCTACCCTCACGCCTCTCCACATTTGCAAATAAGGCCTTCCTTCGTTCATCCTTTTCTCTCACAAGATAAAATATTCATACAAATGCATGTTGATGTTACGTGCAATGCACGGGCATTATGGGGGTTCAGCTGAGAAATACTCAGACAGGCTCACGGTTCTGGACTTTGGGCCACACGCCGGTGGGCCTGCATGTTTGGGGGCCCATGTGTTCTACCTCAGCGCTTTTCATATTGCAAGCGATCGGTACGGCGCTGGTTTTAGATGCTGTCGCAAGGTGAATACACAAAATTGAATAAAGCACGACAGCTATTGGAATGAAATCGAACGACAGTTCCTAACCAGCAACCAGAGTTGCAATTCTATCAACGATAGTGTCGTACTAATTATACACACAGGACACTTGTTTCACCATGCCAGAGTATTACATCAAAATCTCTCGGAGGATACATCTGTTCGGCAGTTGCGTGCTGCTACTAAAGAATTTCAAAGTTGATTTGGACTAGCTCTCCTTGCCGAGAAAGTTCATTTGACATCATCCCCTACCGCAAGATATGATTTAGATTTGAACCTTGACCATCCTTTAGCATCAATCATCATGCGACCATCCTTTGTACTTACGGTATATTGAGCAGGTTCATTCACACCAAGGTTGCGCATGGTAAGAGAAACTTGGCCACGGTCGCCCGGATTGTTGAACGACTCCCTCGTTGCTCTAGGAATTCTCTGTTTGCAAACAAGAAGACATACACAAACAGTTAGATCAACACAGTGAATCATGTGAAACAACATGGAAAGAAAAAGAACAAAGCACTTGGGCGGCCAATGCTTACCAAGAAGGTGGACATGTCGGTTTTTGCAAGGACTGGTATATGAAGTGCGAACTACAGTCCAGTCTGTTGCCGGTGCAACTGCTGGTTCCGTTGCCGTTGCACGGGCCGAAGCAGATGCAAGTGCAAGTGTTGGTGCAGGTGCCGAAGTCGTCGCTGGTGCCCGTGCCGGTGCGACTTGTAGTGCCGCCGATGCTGCCGGAGATGGTGCTCCTTGTAGAGCTGGTGCCGGTGTCGGAGCAGGTGCCGGTGTCGATGCCCGATCCTCCGGTAGATCAGCATGATCCGCTAACGTGGTCGGTGCCCAATCCTCAGCTGGATCAGACTAATCTACTGCTGCTGTCAGTGCTAGATCAACTGCTGGTGCTCAATCCGTTGCTGAAGGTGGTACCTACGTGCGAGACAGCGGCGATCGTGTCTGGTCTGCTATGATCAGCTTTCTAACTTGACTAGGCTTCGTGACCGTGATCCGATCTTTTTCTTCATTTCTTTTAAATGCGAGAAGGACTAATTGTGGCGTGTTTGTTAAACCAAACCGCTGTTCATCATAGGGATTCAGCTTGTACTCAGACAACAGACTGATCCAATTTTTTCCAGTAATATAAGTGATGGACAGTGCCTTCGTTACTAACACGACATAAGAAGTGAAACCTGCAAAAATATCCATCGTAGAGCAAACCAAACGGTTTATTCTGTGATGAATGTCACATGGCAAAACCTGCATCGTAAAATTGCAGCAAAAGAAAGAAAACATGACATTAAATCAATAAGATTTAGACAGTAAATCAATAAGATTTACTTGATGTGACACGAGTGAATCCTTACTAGGAAATCACTATGTTGAAGTACTAAACAGAAGATTGATCGTCGAACTACGCGTGGCATGCAGGGCCCCCGCCTACTCCCACAAGCAGGATAGTCCAATGGTCCTGACAAATCGTCTGGACCGAACATCCAAGGGACTAGAAATCCTGGTGGGTGCGATAAACCCTGCAATGCATACAGATATTGGAGTGTAACCATAATTGATAAACCGTCCTCACAAACAAGATGATCTGGGTACTTAAAAATATACAGACTCAAGTGAGAGGACATACATTAACATAGACTGTTCTCAGGACTCACCACACACCAAAAGCGGCAGTACTAAACAATACAGGGTTCATAAACACAAATGAAGTACTGAACTATAGTACTTACTACAGATAAGCAAATTTGCACTAATTAAAATCTGCAGACTATTTCTTGCCACCGACCTACGGGATGAACCCCGCATAACTGACTAGGCCATGGACTTCGTGAGAGATGTCTACCGGCACCATCACCATCTCGTCAACCTTGGAGAACCTAACAAAGTGGTCTTTCCACTCATAAACATGACGATGAAGACATGCCGCATCAGATTTGTCGGGAAGCTTTACAAGAACCACACCCTTCGTAATCGAAGGCACAACCAGGAAATTGTTGTGGTCAAGTACAGCCTCGAGAACACGCCTGACAACAATGCTACAGGAAAACACTAGTTCAGGACACGTGGCGACAAGGACACATCAGCTGGATAGTTTAGCAGTAGAACTCATCCTCAGGTCTTCTAGTTCACACGACATGACTTTGAGAACTTCATCTCCACCGTGGACTTGGTTCTAATTCAAACAGAAACCAAATATTTTATTACTACCTCCGTTCAGAAATATAAGATGATTTTTGATATTTTACTCCATATATGACTACATATACGCACAAAAATGAGTGAGCAAAGACACTAGAACATGTCTTCAAAGGCATGAGAGCAGAGGGATTACTTGCAATATCCATAACACAAGTTGTTGAGGCAAATATACCCTCTTCAAAGGTAGCATTGATGTTCATAAAGTAGTTGAAAGTAATCTGTAAGAAATTAGTGTCAACCTCTCGCATGTTTTGGTCAAAAGAGGAATTTAGAACCGTCATTTGGCACACAAAAATCACATGCAAGATCACCCAGAAAGTTGTACTACTAGTAGTAGTACTGCGTGTTAGATGAAAAAACACGATCAAGATCGAGAAAAAGATCATCAAGAAGAGATATTACCTGGACTTGCTTAATGAGGGATCATGGAGAGGGGGCTTGGACAGGGTGATGGCTTTGAGCTTGTCTGCGGTAGTCTCGGCGGGGTGCTTGCGCTTCCTCGTACCATGAGCGTCGACGGTTTTGGCCAGAGCCATAGACATCACTTCGGCCGGTGCTCCAGCGTCCATCGAGAAACTGTCAAACAGAAATAAAAGAAAAGAAACCATAATCACAAACCAAAAAGAAGAATAGAGAGGGAGTTATAGGATCAGTCTTGGGGTTGCAAGACCGGGCCTTGGCCAGAATCAACACCATTGATGCGCTCACCTTCCCTTCTTTGGGAGATAAGAACAATGGTAGAAGCAGGTCGGGGTTTTCTTGAAGAAATGAGGAACAAGATGAGGGAGAAGCGAGTTGGGGTAGAGAGGAAGCTAAGAGAGAAGAGTGAAATGATGGTTGTTTCGTCCATCCAACTTACTGCTGGAAAGGAGGGGGTTTTGTGATTTGACGGCTCATTGGGCATTACTGCAGCGCTTCGATCGGGGTAGTCTACCATGCAGTTGGGCACTCTACTACGGAGTAATTTAGTGCATGGTTGGTGGACCCTGATGCTGGCTGTCCCACACGTCGGTGAAAGTGAGTAGCCAGGTTCCCGACGACCGTCGAGGAGGATCCACACGGTAGAGCAAGTCCACTGGTTTTCTGAAGAAAAAAAGATTACAGAAAGTGTTTCCACTCTTACGACAGAGGAGTGCGAAACACGGTAGCCACTTGAACATACATATTGCTCCTACTACTAGGCATGTGCAGTGGTTCATACGTCAGTACTACATAATCTTATTGCTAGTGTAGTAAGATATGACGATAACAAATGATGTTGTGCACATGTCAACTATATGAACAGTAATGTAACGTAGTACCACTTTTTCGACTGTCCGGTCGAGAATGAACGTGGAGATCAATGTTAACAGAACCAGGTCTATAGCGCACAGAGAGTATAGTGCTACAGTACTCCATGAAACATGAACCATATGAAGCACGACTAAGTGTTAGGAAGGGTGTATGAAGGGTGCATGGGATGGGAGCAAAAGTTCCCTTCTCGACCCACTTTTGGGTGTTTGGCAGAGTGCATGAAGGGTGCATGAGTCCACACTAGTAGGTTAACACAAATACACGAAGAGGGAACAACTATATTGAGATGAGAATGCAATCAAACACACCCACACGCTTTGTGCTATAGTGACTGATCTGCATCGTCTGAGTTTGATCCAACGGTCATGTTGCACCGAGACATGGACATGCCCATGCAGAGGACGCCTAAACACCACTGAAGTCCCTCTGCTTCTCGAGGTGCATGACGTTGGTGATGCAGGGTGCAACGGCCCGCAGAGCCTGCTCCCGGTCGATGGGAGCCAGCTCATCAAGGACGGCGTCCAATGGCACGAATGGATTCTGGTGACGGAGCCCTGAGAGGATTCGCCCGGAAACGGCGACGGCAGCCTGCAACCCCTCCTTGTCCAGCTCCGCCCCCACCATCGCGTGGACACAGCTCAGCTCCTCGGAGATATAGGTGAAGTAGGAGACCAGGTCAGGAAGCTGCAGCTCGTTGAAGTCGACGGGGTGGTCGAACGGGTTTAGCCCGACGGACGGCATGGTCGCGCTGGCACGACGGTTGGCATCGCGCAGCCGCAACACGTGCGTGGCAACTTGGTCCACCAAGTGCTGAGGCGATCCTGGACCTCGTCACGATTGGCTCGCTCGCGCTCCAGACGGCTCCCCAAACGACCTGTCATATCTCCCTCTTTCTGCAGCAACACCGCCGACGCCTCGAGCATCTTTGTGGTGGACGCCTGCCGCTTTTGAAGCTTCGTGAACTCCCGCACATAACGGAGGAGCATGGCACTCCTCTCCTCCTTGAGCTCATGGAGCTCCACGTCCTTGGCCCTGAGCTCCGCATCCTTGGACTGGAGCTCCTATGTCAGGCGCCTCACCTTAGACTCTGTGATCTGTTGCGCCGCCATGGCACCAGGTAGAAGCAATGGGGAGAGGAAGCAAAGGGGCAAAATGACTGAAAGGCAATGCAATCTACGGGAAGGCGGAGGGAGCCAGCCGAGGAGCAGGGAATCTTTTGGTTTTCACCATGGGAAAACACGAGTCGACGACTTCTCACACCAGGGAGCAGTGGGTTTTACAGGCGGAGTCATCCTGACTAATTACTGCCGCGCCTGCTCCCGTCAATAAAAAATTAAAAATCCTGCTGCGCCTGCCGCACCCAAAGACTAGAGCAATGTCGCGGTGGATATTTAAATTTACCTGCCGGCAAGGAGATAAAAAAATGGGTGAAAAAACAAATGTGGCGGCGGCCTAGCTAATCGGTCGCACTAGCCCAACTAGCTAGCCACCGTGATTCACTGATGTACTCGGCGGGAAAGGTTGTCTTTCGTGATTTGACGACTCATTTACTTGCTTCGGCGCTACGACCAAGGAGGACCCAGAAAACGCGCGGTAGGGCGTCCCACATATCGGCAAGGAAGAATATATGCGTGCACCACCCGGGAGGACCCCGAAACTGCGCCGTAGGGTGTGCCACGTCTCGGCACGGAGGAAAAATGTGCGTGTAAAATATCTTTATCGATTTAGTAGTACCTATGGTTCTACCTCGGGACCCAGCCAGTCGGTCAAAAACACCCCACTAGCCACACGGCTTCATCATGCTAACGTGGCACAGAGGATAGGTGTGGTTAGCTCCGTCTCGACCATCCACAACGTCTCTTGTTCTAGGTGATTCTTCTATTTTCCAAGCTTTTTTAGTTATAATAACACCACGGCAAGCTAGCGCCGCTCTTCGTGTGTGCACATGCGTCTAAAGGTTAGACGACGAAGAGGAGAGAGAGATCGCAAACCTGGGACCCACCAGTAAGTGAGTCAACGGTCATGCACGTGTTGGCGAGGCACTCCCTCTACTCTACACAATGTAATACTGTATAAAATCAAGTTATGGTACAAAGCCAACAAACGTTGTTGTTTCAGGCTATCGACTTACGCTTTGTAGTCTAGGTTGCCAGTTCGAATCTCGTCTTTCAGATTTATTAGTTTTAGGTCCAAATTTGATCAATGACAAGTGGGACCCCCGTGTGTTGTTCCCGTATTTAAGTGTACAATGGTTTTTTTGAACAAACTGTCGGTGCGGAACGACACCTATGGGATCACAAGAATCCCTACTACGGTTGCCGGGGAGCAGTGTTGCGAGGTGAGCAGGGCTAGTAGACAGCACAAGGATCGTTTACCCAGGCTCGGATCGCGAGGATGCATAAAACCCTAGTCCTGCTTTGGTGGGTGTATTTCAGAGAGTTCTTGAGCTCTCGAACTAGCTGTGGTCAGTGCATGGTTCGAAAGAGCCGAATCCTTCTCCAGTATGCCATGGGCCTCCTTTTATAGGCGAAAGGGGCTGCCATAGTGGCACACAGGAGGTGGAAAGGCGTACAGTGCCCTGAGCTTATCGCTCGTATTACAGGACAAGACGCATTTAATTCGTAGCTTAGGTGTCCCTTTGCTTTATTGGGGACGGGGGCGAGGCCCGCCCCGTCCGTCGCCGCTCCTCCTCGCTTTGACACGCGCCCTAGCCAGCGATGCGTGCGGCGCCATGTAGGTAGGCAGGCAGCTGAGGTGGCGCGGTGGTGGAGCCTTCACGAAGATCTGCATGCCGCCACGCAGGCGCTCGATGAGTTGGCCTGGGAGCTGCATGTTGCCACACAGGTTCCCGCCCAGCTAGTTGGGCTGGCAGCTGCATGTTGAACGGCGGTGTAAGTTTGGTTGGCGTGGACCGACGGTGGCCCTGCTGGCGTCCTTGGTGAGGGCTTTGCCGGGTGGCCCGGCAAGGGTCTCGCCGTGGCATGCTTTTGTCCCTGGGAAGGGCCTTGCCGGGGGTCTGGTGGCCTTCCTCGGCAAGGATCTGGCCGAGGATCGTCGTCTTCTAATCCTCATCTGATCTTGAATATGTCTTCACAAAGATCTGCATGCCACCACAGAGGTGCCTTCCCGAGCCCTATCCCCACGTGGATTATGGCGTTGGGGACCGTGGGCTCAAGGGTGGCTTGCTTCTGTTGGTGTGGGGCGAGCTACCCCGGCAAGGGTCTTGCCGGGGCTGCTGAGGCTGCCCCGGCAAGGGTCTTGCCGGGGGAACCTGCTTCGTCCCTCTGCTCTTTGTGGTCTTCGCCTTGGCGTTGCTCTGATTGTCTTGGGCTTCGGTCTTACTTTGGCTTACCTCCCCTGCCCTGCTTGGTGCGACCGCGGGCACGGCTCCTACTGCCCGTGCACAGGTAAAGGGGTACAAAAGTGCGCCCCTATTTTTGTACACCGACAGAAGCCCCCGGGCCTAGGCCACACATAAGCGCGACACGTTGTTGGGCCAGGCCCAAAACGGTGCCTGGGCTGGCGGGGCGGTTTTTACCGCGGTAAGACTTTTCGCGCGTGGCGCTTCCCACGACCCGCGTGCGTGGCGCGGCGTGGAGGGGTGTGCATGACGTGGGCGGCATGCGTGGGGCAGTTTCCACACGCACGCGTCACATCATAGTAAATGGGCAGCGCGCCCTGCAGCTTCCCCATAAAAAGGGATAACCGCGGGCGCACTGTTCCTTTTACCCTTCGCGCACCCCCAATCTCAGAAACCTCCGCCCGCCTTCCTCTTCTTCTCCAAGCTTCGTTCCTGCTCGCCGCCATTGTGCTTCCGCCGCCCTTTGTCCCGCCCTCCTCCCCCAGCCGCCATGGCGCCAAAATCCACCAAGGGCAAGGGAGTGGCCAAGGACGCCGGAGCTGCGGAGCCGCCGGAGAGTGCGCTGGCGGTGCAGCGGACGCAGTCCGCCATCTTCCCCTTGACGGTTGACGTGTTCGAGCTTCGGGACTACTTCAGGCCCCTATGGGGAGTGAAGACGGGGGGGGGGGGGGGATTCGGGCATCCAGCCACGCGCGTCATCCCCGCCGACTTCGGCGAGACTGCCCCAAATCGGTACCCCTTCTTTGTCGATTATTTTTCCTGCGGGCTCTGTCCTCCTTTCTCCGATTTCTTCAGCGACGTCATGCATACCTTTGGCTTGCGCCTCCTAGATTTTACTCCGAACGCGGTGGCGTGCATGGCCCTTTCCGCGCATCTCTGCGAGGGCTTCGCTGGAGTGCACCCCAACATGGCGCTCTTCCGCCATTACTTCTCCCTCGGATCCAACCAGGGGGCGCCATCTCCGGTTGCATCGCCTGGGTGTCAAGATCCAAGGGAACGTATCCAGAGGGCGCCATGAAGGAGAGGTGGGAAGAATGGCGGGGTCGGTGGTGCTGGATCGAGGAGGAGGACTCGCCAGCGTTCTGCGAAGTTCGCCGGGCACCGCCGGTCCACAGAAATGATTGGAGCGACGTTGATGCTGATGACGAGAAGTTCACGGTCGCCAGCACTAGGATCCTCCGGCTCACCGAGGCCGGCCTCACCCTTGAGATGATCGGGGCGGACTTCATCCGCCGCCGGATCGCTCCACTGCATAACAAGGGGAGGCCAGCCTGGCTCTTCACGAACCCCGCCGACATCATGCGGCTTCGCCCCGGCCTCGACCACAACTTCACAGTGATGGGGCTCACACATTTCTGCTAGCGGCTCTTCTAGCTTGACGTGGGCCACGACAGCGAGGTCGAGCGAAGCGGCAAGGTCACGAGGGCCGCCACGAAGGCCGGCAAGGTCCTCAAGGGGCCTCTGTTCAAGATGCCGATGGGGGTGGTCCCGTTGTGCAATAACTCGCGTTGGTCCAAAATCATTGCCATGATGCCAGACTGCAACGCGCATGGCCCTGACCCGAGCTGGAAGGAGCCGGAGGACGCTGAGGTGCAGCAGTTCTTCGACACCCTGCACGATGGGTACGTCAACACCGACGCCGAGCGGCTGCTTGTCCAGGACAACACCCAGGCGGAGTTGGACTACATCGCCACCAGGGCGAGGGAGGCACAGCTTGCCGAGGAGGCCGGTGATGTCTACTACACAACCTTCTTCTTGTAGACGTTGTTGGGCCTGCAAGTGCATAGGTTTGTAGGATAGTAGCAAATTTCCCTCAAGTGGATGACCTAAGGTTTATCAATCCGTGGGAGGCGTAGGATGAAGATAGTCTCTCTCAAACAACCCTGCAACCAAATAACAAAGAGTCTCTTGTGTCCCCAACACACCCAATAGAATGGTAAATTGTGTAGGTGCACTAGTTTGGCGAAGAGATGGTGATACAAGTGCAATATGGACGATAGATAAGAGTATTTGTAATCTGAAATAATAAAAACAGCAAGGTAACTAATGATAAAAGTGAGCGTAAATGGTATTGCAATGATAGGAAACAAGGCCTAGGGTTCATACTTTCACTAGTGCAAGTTCTCTCAACAATAATAACATAGATAGATCATATAACAAGCCCTCAACATGCAACAAAGAGTCACTCCAAAGCCACTAATAGCGGAGAACAAACATAGAGATTATGGTAGGGTACGAAACCACCTCAAAGTTATTATTTCGGATCGATCTATTAAAGAGTTCGTACTAGAATAACACCTTAAGACACAAAGCAACCAAAACCCTAATGTCACCTAGATACTCTATTGTCACCTCAAGTATCCGTGGGCATGATTATATGATATGCATCACACAATCTCAGATTCATCCAACCAACACAAAGTACTTGAAAGAGTGCCCAAAAGTTTCTACCGGAGAGTCAAGAAAACGTGTGCCAACCCCTATGCATAGGTTCATGGGCGGAACCCGCAAGTTGGTCACTAAAACATACATCAAGTGGCACGTGATATCCCATTGTCACCACAGATAAACACGGCAAGACATACATCAAGTGTTCTCAAATAAAAGACTCAATCCGATAAGATAACTTCAAGAGGGAAACTCAATTCATCACAAGAGAGTAGAGGGGGAGAAACATCATAAGATCCAACTATAATAGCAAAGCTCGCGATACATCAAGATCGTGCCATAGAGAGAACACGAGAGAGAGAGAGATCAAACACATAGCTACTGGTACATACCCTCAGCCCCGAGGGTGAACTACTCCCTCCTCGTCATGGAGAGCGCCGGGATGATGAAGATGGCCACCGGTGATGGATTCCTCCGGCAGGTGCCGAACGGGCTCCCGAGAGGTTTTGGTGGCTCTGAGGCTTGCGGCGGAACTCCCGATCTATCTTGATATTCGATGTTTTTAGGTACGAGGGTTATATAGGCGAAAGAAGTCGGTCGGGAGGTGCTCGAGGGGCCCACGAGATAGGGGCGCGCCTAGTAGGGGCGCCCCCCAATCTCCTGGCCTCCTCGAGGATCTTCTGACGTGAACTCCAAGTCTCCAGGATGATATTCTTCCCAAAATAACGCTGCGAAGGTTTCATTCCGTTTAGACTCGCTTGATATTCCTTTTCCTCGAAATACTGAAACAGGCAATAAAACAACAATATGGGCTGGGCCTCCGGTTAATAGGTTAGTCCCAAAAGTAATATAAAAGTGTATAATAAAGCCCGTAATCATCCAAAACACATATTATAATAGCATGGAACAATAAAAAATTATTGATACGTTGGAGACGTATGAACATCCCCAAGCTTAATTCCTGCTCGTCCTCGAGTAGGTAAATGATAAAAAGATAATTTTTGATGTGGAGTGCTACTTGGCATAGTTTCAATGTAATTCTTCTTAATTGTGGTCTGAATATTCAGATCCAAAAGATTCAAGGCAAAAGTTTAATATTGACATAAAAATAATAATACTTCAAGCATACTAACAAAGCAATCATGTCTTCTCAAAGTAACATGGGCAAAGAAAGTTATCCCTACAAAATCATATAGTCTGGCTATGCTCTATCTTCACCACACAAAGTATTTAAATCATGCACAACCCCGATGACAAGCCAAGCAATTGTTTCATACTTTTGACATTCTCAAACTTTTTCAATCATCACGCAATACATGAGCGTGAGCCATGGATATAGCACTATGGGTGGAATAGAAGGGTGGTTGTGGAGAAGACAAAAAGGGAGAAGATAGTCTCACATCAACTAGGCGTATCAACGGGCTATGGAGATGCCCATCAATAGATATCAAGGTGAGTGAGTAGGGATTGCCATGCAACGGATGCACTAGAGCTATAAGTATGTGAAAGCTCAACAAAAGAAACTAAGTGGGTGTGCATCCAACTCGCTTGCTCACGAAGACCTAGGGCATTTTGAGGAAGCCCATCATTCGAATATACAAGCCAAGTTCTATAATGAAAAATTCCCACTAGTATATGAAAGTGACAACATAGGAGACTCTCTATCATGAAGATCATGGTGCTACTTTGAAGCACAAGTGTGGTAAAAGGATAGTAGCATTGTCCCTTCTCTCTTTTTCTCTCATTTTTTTGTTATTTTTTGTTATTTTTTTGGGCCTTTTTCTCTTTTTTTATGGCCTCTTTTTTTAATTTTTCATCCGGAGTCTCATCCTGACTTGTGGGGGAATCCTAGTCTCCATCATCCTTTCCTCACTTGGGACAATGCTCTAAAAATGATGATCATCACACTTTTATTTTTCTTACAACTCAACAATTACAACTCGATACTTAGAACAAAATATGACTCTATATGAATGCCTCCGGCAGTGTACCGGGATATGCAATGATTCATGAGTGACATGTATGAAAGAATTATGAACGGTGGCTTTGCCACAAATACGATGTCAACTACATGATCATGCTAAGCAATATGACAATTATGGAGCGTGTCATAATAAATGGAACGGTGGAAAGTTGCATGGCAATATATCTCAGAATGGCTATGGAAATGCCATGATATGTAGGTGTGGTGGCTGTTTTGAGGAAGATATATGGTGGGTGTATGATACCGGCGAAAGGTGCGCGGTATTAGAGAGGCTAGCAATGGTGGAAGGGTGAGAGTGCGTATAATCCATGGACTCAACATTAATCATGAATAACTCATATACTTATTGCAAAAATCTACAAGTTATCAAAGCAAAGTATTACGCACATGCTCCTAGGGTGATAGATTGGTAGGAAACGACCATCGCTCGTCCCCGACCGCCACTCATAAGGAAGACAATCAATAAATAAAATTGTGCTCAAACTTCATCACAAAGCGGTTCACCGTACGTGCATGCTACGGGAATCACAAACTTTAACACAAGTATTTCTCAAATTCACAACTAATCAACTAGCATGACTCTAATATCACCATCCTCATATCTCAAAAGAATTATCAAGCATCAAACTTCTCATAGTATTCAACACACTCATAAGAATTCTTACAAATCTTGTATGCCTAGCATATTAGGATTATTTAAGCAAATTACCATGCTATTTAAGACTCTCAAAATAATCTAAGTGAAGCATGAGAGTTCATCTATTTCTTCAAAATAAAACCACCATTGTGCTCTAAAAGATAGAAGTGAAGCACTAAAGCAAATGACAAACTACTCCGAAAGATATAAGTGAAGATCAATGAGTAGTCGAATAATTATGTAACTATGTGAAGACTCTCCCATTTAAGAATTTCAGATCTTGGTACTTTATTCAAACAGCAAGCCAAACAAAAGAAAATAAAATGACGCTCCAAGCAAAACACATATCATGTGGTGAATAAAAATATAGCTCCAAGTAAAGTTACCGATGGAAGTAGACGAAAGAGGGGATGCCTTCCGGGGCATCCCCAAGCTTAGGCTCTTGGTTGTCCTTGAATATTACCTTGGGGTGCATTGGGAATCCCCAAGCTTAGGCTCTTGGTCGTCCTTGAATATTACCTTGGGGTGCATTGGGAATCCCCAAGCTTAGGCTCTTGCCACTCCTTATTCCATAGCCCATCGAATCTTTACCCAAAACTTGAAAATTCACAACACGAAACTTAACAGAAAACTCGTGAGCTCCGTTAGCGAAAGAAAACAAAACACCACTTCAAGGTACTGTAATGAACTCATTCTTTATTTATATTGGTGTTGAACCTAATGTATTCCAACTTCTCTATGGTTTATAAATTATTTTACTAGCCATAGATTCATCCAAATAAGCAAACAACACACAAAAACAGAATCTGTCAAAAAAAGAACAGTCTGTAGTAATCTGTAACTAACGCAAACTTATGGAACTCCAAAAATTCTAAAATAAATTGGCGGACCTGAGGAATTTTTCTAGTAATCATCTGCAAAAAGAATCAACTAAATAGCACTCTCCAATAAAAAGTTGAAGCTAATCTTGTGAGCGCTAAAGTTTCTGTTTTTTACAGCATGATCATAAAGACTTCACCCAAGTCTTCCCAAAGGTTCTACTTGGCAAAAACACTAATTAAAACATGAAAACACATCTAACAAGAAGCTATATGGATTATTTATTACTAAACAGAACCAAAAAGTAAGAAACTAAAATAAAATTGGGTTGCCTCCCAACAAGCGCTATCGTTTAACGCCCCTAGCTAGGCATGATGATTTCAATGATGCTCACATAAAAGATAAGAATTGAAAGATAAAGAGAGCATCATGAAGAATATGACTATCACATTTAAGTCTAACCCACTTCCTATGCATAGGGATTTTGTGAGCAAACAACTTATGGGAACAATAATCAACTAGCATAGGAAGGTAAAACAAGCATAACTTCAAGATTTTAAGCACATAGAGAGGAAACTTGATATTATTGCATTATGTAGAAGCATATGTTCCTCCCTCATAATAATTTTAAGTAGCATCATGAATGAATTCAACAATATAATCAGCACCTAAAGAATTATTTTCATGATCTACTTTCATAGAATTTTTATTACTCTTCACATAAGCAAAAAATTTTCTCTTGAATAGTAGTGGGAGCAAACTCAACAAAATAACTATCATGTGATTGAAAATTAAGATCAAGATGAAAAGTTTCATGGTTATTGTCGGTGTCAAAACCGGCGGATCTCGGGTAGGGGGTCCCGAACTATGCGTCTAGGCGGATGGTAACAGGAGACAAGGGACACGATGTTTTACCCAGGTTCGGGCCCTCTTGATGGAGGTAAAACCCTACGTCCTGCTTGATTAATATTGATGATGTGTGTTACAAGATTGGATCTACCACGAGATCAAAGAGGCTAAACCCTAGAAGCTAGCCTATGGTATGATTGTTGTTCGTCCTATGGACTAAAGCCATCCGGTTTATATAGACACCGGAGAGGGCTAGGGTTACATAGAGTCGGTTACAATGGTAGGAGATCTACATATCCGTATCGCCAAGCTTGCCTTCCACGCCAAGGAAAGTCCCATCCGGACACGGGACGAAGTCTTCAATCTTGTTTCTTCATAGTCTTGGAGTCCGGCCGATGATGATAGTTCGGCTATCCGGACACCCCCTAGTCTGGAACTCCCTCAGTAGCCCCTGAACCAGGCTTCAATGACGATGAGTCCGGCGCGCATGTTGTCTTCGGCATTGCAAGGCGGGTTCTTCCTCCGAATAATTTATAGAAGATTGTGAACACCAAGATAGTGTCCGGCTCTGCAAAGATAAATTCCACGTACCACCGTAGAGAGAATAATATTACACAAGTTCAATCTGCTGACGTATTTAGTGGCGTGACGTCATGCCATTACCAAGCCTTTACTCGTTTTTATTTGTTCCACCTTCGTGCGTTTAGCGAGGCGGTTTCCTTGGCACGTCTTGTTGAAGCAGAGATCGTGTTCCCCTTATTCCGGGATTCCCATCAATACGGACGTGGGTAACCCAACCGCGCCATTGATTGTGACGCTTGGGGGATAAGCGAGTTTTACCAGGCCGGCGAGGCCACATGTTTTTGTCCGCCCATATAAGGGGATAAAGATCCAACCCTTTTACCCACGCCTTCTTCCTCCTTGGCTTATCCATCTCCGCGAACTTGAGCTCCAGCGCCCAAGTCCGCACTTCTCTCCTCAACCTTCTCCAACTATGTCCAGAGCGGGAGGCAAGTGGATGGCCTCCTCCGTCACGGAGGGGCAGATCCAGAAGCTGCGCGACGCTGGATATTTGTCCAACAACATCGTGCATCGGCTCCCCGACGAGGGAGAGCTCGTCCCCAACCCCAGGCCCCATGAGAGGGTAGTATTTCTTCCCCATTTCCTCCGCGGACTGGGCTTCCCGCTTCATCCCTTTGTACGGGGGCTCATGTTCTACTACGGCCTAGATTTCCATGATCTGGCCCCGAATTTCATTCTCAACATCTCGGCGTTTATCGTCATGTGCGAGGCCTTCCTTTGCATCCAGCCCCACTTGACTTGGCCCAAGACCTTGATGTCAAGCGAAGGTTGTGAAGGGCAGCCAAGCGGAGTCGGAGGCGCCATGGTGGGCAGGATGTCCCACGTTACGTGGCTAGAGGCACTTTCATGGAAACCATCAAGGGTGGCAATCGGGTGGTTCTACATCATCGAGCCGCTTGACCCTGATCGGGCAGCGCCCCAAATTCAGATCTGGCATCCCTACACGGCTCACTTCCGGAAAGAGAGTGGCGGATTTGGGGATTCGGAGGAGCTGACCGACTCCAAGCCCGTATCCAGAAGCTGGTGGACAAGAAGCTCAAGCTTGTCAACGTAGTCCAGGTCATGCTCATCCACCGGATTCTCCCGTGCCAGCGATGGGGCTTCAACATGTGGGAGTTTGATCCGGCGCAGCACCAGACCCTGAGCGGGCTCTTCGACACTACATACGAAGATGTCTGGAAGGTGCTGTTCAAGGGCGCCGAAGCTCCCGCATCCGCTACCGACGATCGCGGATTCCGCTCGCAGCGTCCAGCTGACGAGGTAAGTGATTTCACCACTTGTTTTCCATAGTTTGGCTCTATGCGGGATCTAAACTCCCTTTACCTTTGACAGGAATGGCTGGCGAAGGCCGAACGGACTATCTGTCCGGCCCCATTGCCAGAGGACCCAGCGGACGCCCGCCTAACGGGGCTGCTGGCTCTGCACCACCACGTGGTCTGCCGAGAAGAAGGCCAAGAAGGCAGCCACGGGACTCGGAAGAGTTCCGTTTTCAGGTGCTATCGGATGATGAATCCGAGGCCGACTCCTCCACCAAGGCGAGGAGGAGAAGAAGAGCCTCTCCCAGCCGAAGGAGGAAAAAGGAAGGCCTCCCCAACAAGGGAGGCGAAGGGTCCAAGAAGGAAAACTCTTCCCCGGACTGCTCCGCCAACGCCAATGTGAGGACGAGGATGGCCTCAAGGGCCAAGCCTCGGCGAGATCGTAAGTATCCGGACTCCCGAATAACTTCAAAGTTTTTCTTTTAGCCACATAATGTCTTTCTAATGCCGATACAACCCTGCAGTCCGCCCAAGGATGATCTTCCCGTTTAAATCGGCGGGTCCTTGGGTCGCGCCGGATATGGATTCCTTCCGACCGCCTCCACCCCGTGTCGCTGAGGTGGGATTCTGGAAGGACCCACCAGGAGGAGGAGGCCCCGGAGGTGTCACAGGACACCCTCCGGACTTTGCACGGACTCAGCCCGGAGGCCATAGTGGCTCCGAGTCCGTGAGCGACCCTTTGTAAGAAGGGCAAGATCATGACGCCGCTGCCTCCGTCCCAACCGAGGCACGGATAATTTGGCTGGAGGCGCTCAACGGTGCCTCCATCGAAGAGGAACACCGCACTGTTATGAGTGCGGTGATTCAGAAGGTTCAGCTCGCCAAGAGCGGGCTGACCGAAGCCTGCAGCAGCCTTCTAACAGGCTTTGAGGTAAGAATTTCAATATATGTAAAATGGTACCGCATAGACAAGGTAGCCTCGATGCTCGGTTCGTGTTCGGAAAGAAAAGCAGGACTGAGGATCTTTAGAAAGATAAGCAGGAGTCATAAAAATATGTCAATATGGGATTGCAAAGCTGTCTTCTTGACCTCCGCCGCTGACCGATCATGGAGGTCAATACTTGGAAGGAAAACCTCGGCGGTCCAAGAACGAAGCTCGGCCATGCCAAGAAGCAGCTCGAGGAAAAAGAAGGTGAGTAATACCTTATGAAAATTGTACCTTACATAAAAGGATTTGGTTGCAAGAAAATGACAAGGATAACGTGGGTATTGTAGGGGCCACTAACGAGGTGGCGACCACAAAGGAGGCGATGGCAGCGGCGAGCGTAATCTGACCCGCGAGCGCACCGAGCGAGAGAAGCAGGAGGCGCGGGTGGCGGAGGTACATCAAGAGCTCCAGGATCTCATGAAAAAACATGAGAGCTTGGAGCGTGACTCGAAGACTCGAGAGTCTGAGCTTGCAACGGCTCTTGAGAGTGCCAAAGCCACTAAGGCCGAAGCCTACAAGGCCCTCCAGGAGGTTGAGGCGGTGAAGAAAATAGCAGCGGGTAAGGCATTTTTCATGCAAAGTAAGCATGTGAGTGTTAATTACCTGTTGCTTACCCGAATTCGGAGCTCTCCAGGAGCGTTCACAGATCTTCCTTGCAGCGTGTCTGATGCTGCCGCATTCTACCGGGCCGAGGAGGGGAGCTCGACGAAGAAGGTCTTCTGGTCTCAGTATGCTGAGGCCGGACATCCAGTGCCCCTTAGCGACCAGCTGAAGCAGCTGGTCGAGCTCCACAAGGCGGCTGAACAGGCCATGAAGGGCCTCATAGTTCGGCTGTGGCCTAAGGAGGCCATGCACAGGGAGCTACTTGGCTGGTGCGGCGGCTGATGGATGCGTGCCTGGGTAGAAGTCATCAAGCATTCCGCTTGTATTGAGGGTGCCTGTCGGGCCTTGCCAGCGCAAAAGGTGCACTTTGGGGCAAGATGGATGCCTGAAGCTCGTGGCGGACCCGCCACCGGAGGGCAAGGAGCATCGCACGCCCGAGATGTATTATAAGAGTGTCTTGAAGGCGCCAGCACTATTGCGGTGAGTGCTCCAAAGATGTAATATTTGAGCAGACTCACATTTTGTTATCTGTCGCTGAAAACTTAGTTCATATCGCTAAGCAACGCTTGTTAATTTAAAATATTACCTTCAGGCGGCTGTTTATCAAATCGAGAGATGGCAAGTCATCGGCTTCACCCCCATGCCACGAGTCTGGGGTGTTCGGGATAAACTTGAGCGCTCTTGTTCCCATTTTGGGTCCATCTAGGAGGCGCTCAACACAGCGAACAAGGCAACCGGACTTATAATGCTTGAACACTCTCACTTAGCCATAGAATTCTATAATTTTAAATTTAGTGAAGCCCCTAGTCTTCGGAAGGCGAATTTGGGGCGCTATCACGCCTTGGCGGACGAGATCCGGCTCCTCGCTCTAAGCGGCATAAGTCTTTAAGGACTACAAAAAACCTCTCGAACAGCGACCGACTCTCGCCTCATCATGACGGCCAGTTTAGCTTTCTCCGAGGCGTTAACCCAGCTCAAGCTGAGGCGGAATTGCAGTGGTTCTCCCAGTGCTACCTTAGCCGATATAACGGAATGTAAGGTACGAAACATGGGAGCCGGGCAAACCCAACTATTGACCCAAGACATGATTCGAACCGATGCATATAGTGCTATAAGTTCGGGTGCCGCACTTGTGAAAGTGTTCGGACTCATCATACCATAATGCGGAAACATAAGCCCTGGTGTATATTAGCCGTACCAAAGTGTCTGGATGCAACATGCCGTGAATGAACATATGTATGAAAAAGAAATGCAATTATAAGCAAAAAGGTGCTGCATTGTTTTATTCAATAAGTGCTGCCACAAATGCAGAACGATACAAATAGTGCGATAAGCAAGGTATGGGATTGTTAAACATGTCCCCCTCCAGGGGTAGACTGCAGATTGGTGTATAAAAATGCTCGTAATGGAGACCACCTGTATATTCATTGTAGCCTTTATCCTTCCCTGGCTGTTGCATCGTGAGTTCGGTAGGTCTGCTGCCGGACAGGGCCTCTGACAAACGGAGTCCTATGGGTAAAAAGTAAAAGGTGAAAAGAAAAGAAAAAGGAACGACACACTTGAGAGCCCCTGGTGTGGTTGAGCCGCGATCTGGTTTATCGTGGTCGTGCCCCTCTCCCATGCCCATGGTATCTTCAGAGCGTAATGGTGTACGTGAAGGACCTGCTTTGACGTTTCACAGGAGCTGGGGTTGGGGCCGCACTGCTACGCGTGCTCGGAACGTGCCAGGTGGTCTTGTTGTAAGTTACTCCGGGCGCGCTTAGCTGTGTCCGGCCGCTTAACGGCTGGACTCAAGAATTGCCATAAGAGGCTGCATTGCACTTCTGCCGCGAGAGCCGCTGTATGTTCCTCCGTGCGGAGAGAACGTTCAGTGTTTCCGTTGACCGTGATGACTCCTCGAGGGCCTGGCATCTTGAGCTTGAGGTATGCGTAGTGCGGCACCGCGTTGAACTTTGCAAACGCGGTACGTCCGAGCAAGGCATGATAGCCGCTGCGGAACGAGACTATGTCGAAGATTAACTCCTCGCTTCGGAAGTTATCCGGGGATCCGAAGACCACTTCCAGTGTAATTGAGCCTGTACAATTGGCTTCTACACCTGGTATGATGCCTTTAAAGGTCGTTTGGTAGGTTTAATCCTTGAGGGTCTATGCCCATTTTGCGCCTTTGTATCCCGGTAAAGCAGGTTCAGCTGCTGCCGCCATCCATCGGGACTCGGTTAGGTGAAATCCATCGACGATTGGGTCTAAGACCGGTCGGCGAATCCGCCGTGGCGGATGCTTGGTGGGGTGGTCCCTTCGTCAAAAGTGATCGGGCGGGAGGACCATGGATTGAACTTGAGGCAACTGGCTCCATCGCGTGAGACATCCACGAGTGTACGCTTCCGCTCCCTTTTGGGTATGTGCGTTGCGTATATCATGTTCACCGTCCGCTTTTGTGGGGGAAACCCTTCATCCTCTATTGTTCGGGCGGTTGGGTCTCGTCCTCGTCATCTCTATGTAGCCCCTTGTCATTGTTTTCGCAATTAACTTGCTCTGCTTGAATACCCAACAGTCCTGTTGGTGTGGTTAACTGGCTTTTGAGTGCCGTGTATCTGGCACAAGCGGTCGAGTATTCGGTCCAAATTGGACGGACCCGGAGTAGTTCTTTTGAATGGCTTTTTCCGCTGACCAGGTTTAGAGCCTCTGAATCCGGCATTGATTGCCGTATCCTCAATATTGTCGCTGCTAATGCGGCGTTTGTTTTTGTTACGACGCATCCTGCCATTTCGGTCCTTGAAGTCCGGACTGCCGAATTTTCTTTGAGGTTGTTGTTGCGTGCTAGCCAGCTGTCCTCACCAGCGAAGCGGGTCATGAGTGATGTGAGGGCTGCCATGGATTTCGACTTTTCCTGTCCTAGGTGCGAAAGCCACTCGTCGCGGATGTTATGCTTGAAGGCGCGAGGGCCTCCGCATCCGGACGGTCGACGATTTGGTTTTCTTTGTTAAGAACCGTGTCCGAAATTGTCCGGCGATTCGTCTGCTGCTGAATTATGTGGCTTAGGTCATCAGCGTCTGGTGGTCGCACATAAGTGCCACAGAAGTTATCGAGGAATGCGGCTTCGGGTCCTCCCAGCTCCCAATTGACTCTGGCGGCAAGCTGTTGAGCCAATGCCGGGCTGGTCCTTTAAGCTTGAGTGGGAGGTATTTGATGGCGTGAAGATCGTCACCGCGGGCCATGTGGATGTGAAGGAGATAGTCTTTGATCCAAACCACGGGGTCTGTTGTGCCATCGTAGGATTAAATATTGACGGGTTTAAACCCTTGAGGATTTGATGATCCATTACTTCGTCTCGAAGCATAGTGGGTGTCTGGCGCCTTTATCTGGGCGATATCACGGCGGAGCTCGGAAGAGCTTTATCTGTTTTGTTCGGCCCGGCGGACTTATCTGGTCCGCACGACGGTTGTAAATCGCCACGTGCCGTGGGGCACGCGATCCATAGATCGATCTTGATTGTCTTGCCTTGTCCTCAATATATCTCGCAGGTCGGGCGTTCCCTCGTGGCGTGTGCTTTTGAGCGATGCCGGGTGCGGTTCTAGTGAAGGGCCTAGAGGCCTCTCTGTCGCGACCACGGGGTGGTTGGTCAGCCGTATTGTCTCCTGGTGATGTTGGTTCGTAAGCCTCCTCCTCTAATCGGGGGAGCAGCTTGCGTTTAGGGTAGCTTTTGGAGGGGCGTTCGAGCTCATGCTCTTCGGACGCGAGGACTTCATCCATCAGTCGGCTAGCAGATCTGATCAGCTCTAAGCTGATGCTGCTTTCTTGAGGCTGTTCGCCGTGGCCATAAGCCTCGTCTAAAAGCTCTTGTTCGACGGGATCCTCGGGCACGACGAATTCATCATCGTCGAGGCTTGCTTCGTCTCGGAGGGAGGCATATAATCCTCTACCTTTTCTTCGCCGCCTCTCGTGAGGGCTGGCGTCTCCATCCTCCTGCTACCGGATCTTGCTGGAGTGGATTGTCTTCGCACTTTGTCCGGTGTATTGTTATCTCCGGTGCGAGAATCTTCATTCTTGCTGTGGCGGGATTTAGAGCAGCGCCACGACGCCGCGGCTTGGGCTGTTTCTTGGAGGTCATCCTCCTCTGTTCCTTCGCCATTCCCATCCTTTGGGATATCCACCATGTATATGTCATATGATGAGGTGGCTTTCCGATTGCGGTAGGCGCTGGTTCTTGTTAAATCTCCGGCATCGTCGTCCATACCGTCGATGTCTTGAGTCGTAGTCTAACATGTCGGTTAGATCGTCGACAACGGGCTACAAAGTGGGTGGTGGGTGGGCTTTGAATTTCTTCGTCGTCCGCATCCCAACCGTCCCGACCGCATCGGCCAGGCTCTCGATAACGGAGGTACTTTAGCGAACTCAAGATGTCGCCAAAAGGTGAGAGTTGAAAGATGTCCGCTGCGGTGAACTCCATGACCGGCGCCCAATCGGATTCGATCGGAGGGGGCGCGGGAGGTTCGAAGTCCGGCAAGGAGTCCGGTACCTCGGAGTCGCGAGCTTTATGAGGGACAAGATTAGTGTTCGGCTCTATCGCCATAGAGGTTGCAGCCCCCGAGGCGGTGTCTAGCCATCCGTCCCCGATCTGCGCAGCCGGCTCCGAATTGAAGATCGGGCGGGTTGATCGCGGCCTCCAGTCTTACCGTCCGCTGCGAGCTAAATCATGCTCACCGTGTCAGTGCGGCCGCCGCGCAGTTGGCCATCATGGGGATGCCGGACGTGAGGTATGTCCCGGAGCGGAGTGTGAGCGCCAATTGCAGCCTGACCATGTTATTTGAGAAGGTCGTCGGTGCTCTGAAGCGGCTCCACGCCAACCGGGCGGCCTCACTGGCCGACGAGTCCCGGAGGCTTTGCCAGGGTGCCATGACCAAGGTTCTCACCAAGGTGGCGCACTGGTACCCCGACCTCGACTTTGATGCCGCGCTGGAGAGCTTGCCGGAGGGTACTGACCTCGCGCCGCTCAGGGAGCGCATCAAGCCCATCATCAACCGAGTCGGCGAAATCCATAGGGTGGAGGGCCAGCGCTGGGATTAGGCATCCCATTCTTTATCTCCGCTGCAGGTCCACAACCAAGACAATTGCTATCTCTAGTTAGAACCACAGCAACAATTTGATGTAATATAACTCTGCAGCACTTTCAGTATTATGCGTGTTATTTTCCTGTTTGATCTTCCTTTGCATGTCCTCCCTACGTTACTGGGTAGGCTCGCCGGCGCGTAAACCCAAGGCAGCGTCTTGGGGACGGATCCCCATTGGCCTGCCGGGTGTGCTTGCTGCTGGGCGAACCACCTTGCCGCCCTCAGCGCGGCCGCCCGGATTGTCGTTCTTGACTCGAGTCAGAGTCGGGAGCGTTGCCAAGTGCGGAAGGCTACCCCGCCACTCTCGACGCGGCCGCTTTGAGCTGTTGAGCGGACTCGAAACAGAACAAGGGCGTTGCCAATTGTGGGAGGGCCCCTTTGCGTGCAGGTTTCTCATACATAGGCGAGATCTCCGAGGACGATAACTTTATGTATAGGAGGAAATAACTTCAAGCTCTGAATGACTTAGCTTTTCTATCACCAAGCCGGCGTCGTTCCTCCGCCCGCCTTCTTCTCAGGAGCCATGGCGGCGAAGAACTGCCAGGCTAACTACTAGACCAGATTCTCACAATTGCGTCCCCTACTTGGCGCGCCAAAGATGTCGATGCGGAACGACACCTATGGGATCACAAGAATCCCTACTACGGTTGCCGGGGTGCAGGGTTGCGAGGAGAGCAGGGCTATCAGACAACACAAGGATCGTTTACCCAGTTTCGGGCCGCGAGGATGCGTAAAACCCTAGTCCTGCTTTGGTGGGTGTATTTCAGAGAGTTCTTGAGCTCTCGAACTAGCTGTGGTCGGTCGTGGTTGAAGAGCGAATCCTTCTCCAGTATGCCATGGGCCTCCTTTTATAGGCGAAAGGGGCTGCCACAGTGGCACACAGGAGGTGGAAAGGCGTACAGTGCCCTGAGCTTATCACTCGTATTACAGGACAAGACACATTTAATGCGTAGCTTAGGTGTCCTTTGCTTTATTGGGGACGGGGGCGAGGCCCGTCCCGTCCGTCGCCGCTCCTCCTCGCTTTGACACGCGCCCTGGCCAGCGATGCGTGGGGCGCCATGTAGGCAGGCAGGTAGCTGAGGTGGCGCGGTGGTGGATCCTTCATGAAGATCTGGATGCCACCACGCAGGCGCTCGATGAGTTGGCCTGGGAGCTGCATGTTGCCATGCAGGTGCCCGCCCAGCTGGTTGTGCTGGCACCTGCATGTTGAACGGCGGTGGAAGCTTGGTTGGCGTGGACCTGGCGGTGGCCCTGCTGACGTCCTTGGTGAGGGCCTTGCTGGGTGGCCCGACAAGGGTTTTGCCGGGTGGTCAGGCAAGGGTCTTGCCGTGGCGTGCTGTCGTCCCCGGTAAGGGCCTTGCCGGGGGTCTGGTGGCCTTCCTCGGCAAGGATCTTGCCGAGGATTGTCGTCTTCTAATCCTCATGTGATCTTGAATATGTCTTCAAAAAGATCTACATGCCACCACAGAGGTGCCTTCCTGAGCCCTGGCCCCACGTGGATGATGGCGTTGGGGACCGTGGGCTCAAGGGTGGCTTGCTTCGCTGGTGTGGGGCGAGCTGCCCGACAAGGGTCTTACCAGGGCTCTTTGAGGTTGCCCGACAAGGGTCTTGCCGGGGAACCTGCTTCGCCCTCTACTCTTTGTGGTCTTGGCCTTGGCGTTGCTCGATTGTCTTGGGCTTGGTCTTACTTTGGCTTACCTCCCCTTTCTGCTTGATGCGACCATGGGCGCGGCTCGACCGCCGTGCATAGGTAAAGGGGTACAAAAGTCGCCCTCTTTTTGTACAATCGACACAAACACTTTGCACGGTTAGACAAGTAACGACACGAGTTACACGTATTTTGCAAGTTTACGAAAAAAATGACAGCGGCATAGGATATCACATCCACCCCGCAGCTTAGATGCTATGGTGAAATGAGTTTTTACATCGTTGGAACTGAGATCCAATGGCTCGGGAGTAGTCTTTGTAATTATGCACAATTTCCAAACTCTCCAAGGTTTTTTTTTTGCAAATAGAACATTCTGGCCTCGTGTGTGCCGCTGCATCTTGGATCCAACGGCTCCCCGTTGCTCATATTAGGTTCTCCCCGTAGCTTAATTAGCCGCTACGGTGATATGAGCATCTAGGTCGTATGGTCTGTGATCAGATGCCACATGCGTAGTACTTGTACTTTATCCACAATTCCCAAACTCTCTCCAGCGTATATTGCAAAAACATTCAAACCTCCTATTGTGAGCCATCAGATCTCCGTGAACTCGTATCACCATAGAATCTACGGTGCAGGAGCACCTCATATTCTCCCGTGCGAGAAAACATCAGGTGCTCTCGCAGCTTGGATGGTACGGTGATACGAGCTTCGAGGTAGTTTGATCTGAGATCCAATGGCATCTGAGCAGTCTTTGTGCTTGTAAGCAGTGGCCGAACTCTTTGGGGGCTTTTTTGCAAAAAAAAATTTGAACCACCGAGGAGTTGTTGGGTCCCAAATCCAACGGCTCCGAAGAGCTTGTATCACCAAAGCATCTAAGGTGTGGTAGCACATGATATTCTTACATACAGGAGAATATGATCTCCTTCATCTTAGATGCTACGGTGATACGAGCTTCGAGGTCGTTGGATATGGGATCCAAGGGCATCTGAGTAGTTTTTGTACAAATTGTGTGCAATTCTCAAACTCATTAAGGTTTCTTGTAAAAATATTAAGACATGCTGTGAGCTGCTATATCTCAGATCAACAAGCTCCAAGCAACTTGTATCAGCATATAGCATCTAAGGTGTGGGGGCACATGATATTCTCCCGGGGAGGAGGGGGGTTGCACAACCAATCGGTGTTTGGGAGGGTGGGGACAAATATAATCTAAACAACCCTAAACAGAGCTTCACAATTTTATCTAGGGTTGAGGGATTAACCCCGACAATCTACATAGCTCCGCCTAAACACAACATTTGCATGTACTGTAGTACTAGAATTAATATTCATGTTTCAGATTCTTGTTCATTTTAAATATTGAATTGAGGACCATGCATCTCTTACATTTTACTCCCTTTCCTAAATAGTAGTCTTTTTAGAGATTTCAAATGGACTGCCACATACAGATGTATATAGACATATTTTAGAGTGTAGATTCACTCATTTTGCTCCGTATGTAGTCACTTGTTGAAATCTCTAAAAGACTAATATTTAGGAATAGAAGGAGTGTTTTTGAATTCGTGTCATACATGCATGGTTTGGAAAAATAGATGCACTATACTTATTGGATTGCTATTGTGTTCGTGTGTGTGTGTGTGTGTGTGTGTGTGTGTGTGTGTGTGTGTGGTCGTATGCTTGATACATACAAAGTTTTCTCACCATATGGTTCATCTTTTAAATTTGAATTTGCAATGAAAAACTTACTAGGGATACCATGAAATGTGAAATCCACGTTGAGATCACTATATCACAAACTCACTCTAATTCAAGAACTCATCATAAATCAATTACCACGTTGAGATTACTATTTACAAGGAAAATACGGGCATTGTAATACACATACATTCGTTCGGCGATTTAAAAGATTCCTTTCGTATTCTGTTTTTTGAGGGACCCTTTCATATTTTCGAATGGTAGTACCCAACGGCGTACCAGCCATACCTTGGATCGTGTTGATCCTAAAAAAACGGGCTCGTGCCTGGCGTGCGTGGTATGCACATTAAGCCAACCCCAACCGGTCGAACCTCCGAGTTTCGAGTCGAAATATCTGGCGGCCATAATTCCAGCCCTAGGAAATTCCCCTCATGTCCCCGGTCCATAAGGACTACCGATGAACAATGGAAGGATGCTTTAGTAACTAGACAACGTTACCTAACATTTCGAGCACGGTTCAATTCCCTCGATCGCCGCTACCAAGGTCACCCGTCAACTGCATTGCCTAGTACTTCTACTACACCAGGATGAGCACATAATTGAGCCCGTTTGTTCGTGCCTACTAGTACTTGAGTTAATATATCAGGCACTGCACTAGTACGGAGGGATTATCATTTCACTATGCATATATAACTTGTCTGAAGTCTAACTAAGCAAAATGTTTGACCAAATCCTTTCTTAAGAAATACAACAGGAAAGTTGTATCGCTTGAAAATTTATTGCATGATGCAGGTTATGGTATTGTTTTGAATCCTAGATTTTAAATTTCAGAAAATCCAAAAGTGACCAGAAATTCATGAAAGTGAGCATGGTCACGTGATATGGCACAAATATTCCTATGTAATTTTTTCTTCAATTTGAGACAAGCTGCTTCTGAGAAGTTGCACAAATGAAGATCCAAGGTATTTTGGAACAAAGACCTGCCACGTTAAGGCGAACGCTTTGACTATTCAAACAGTGGGCGTTTATGTGCCGCCACGAGTCCTGCTTCTCATCGGCAAGTGCCGTCCGAGCAAGCGTGTGAGTCAACGGGAGGTGTGCGAGCAGACCGCTGCGCCGGCTAACAGGGAGGCGTGCGAGCAGACCGCTGCGCAGGCGCACTGGGAGGCGAGCCCTTTGACCAGGCTCCGCCGCCCACCTTCATCCCAATTGCTCCCACTTTTAATGTCGTCGGCGCCTTAGTTTCAAATCAACCCCACACTACCCGGTATCGCTACAATCTTCTCTCTTCCCCTCTGATTCTCCTGTCGTCTACCACCAACCAGTCTGACTTAACCGTACGCCATCCCGCATCATGATGGTCTGCACTTAGTCTTCCAGTTTCCTGAGGAAGACACCCAGCCGGAGTCTCAACATAAGGCGCTTTGGGACGAGCTTAAACCGGCCTTGCGGGAAGACGACGCGCCTGTCCCTGCTCCCGTTCCGGCTCCCGTCGCCCCGACTATGCCAGCGCCCATCTCCGTGGCATTTATGGGCTGGGAGCCGCACATTGTCGCCGAGCTTGATGCCACGGGGTTCCACGAGGTCCCCGCCGACTTTCACACGCCTGTGCACCTGCCAGCGCATGAGCTCTGGCGTGAATCGACGCCAAGCGCTGCGCCCGTCCGGTGCCGTGCACCTGCTGCGCATGTGCTGCGCAAGATGATGACAAAGGCGCTCATGCGGTGCCGTGCACATGAATGTCTCCGCTGCACCGTTGCCAGCGCTTGTCCCTGCGGGGCTGCCAGTGCCCCCCTCAGCGGCATGGATGGCCGCCGTCGACCGCTTCCTTGCACAAACACCAGTCGCCTCCTCCTGCCAGTTGACTCGCTCCTGGAGACCGAAGTCCAGAACATTATGGCCTTCCTTGAAGCTAGGGCCAACGTCTAGGAGTATGCCAACAACGGCGCAAGACGCCGCCGTCGCCGTCACCGTCGGTCAGTGGCCCGACGACATATAGAGCACGGCAGAGGAGCCGCTTCCCACCACAAGACGCCCCCACCGCCGCCGCGTAAACTAAATTTGCCATGAAAAACGTTCAGATTGCCATGCTTAAAATCCGAACGTTTATCATTTTCGTTTATTTTAGATCAATCGTCGTATGAATGTAAAGTCGGAGTTAGACTGAATGAAATCTATGGTTTGATCGATTGAATGTTCTCCTAGAGCCATATAAAATTAAATATAAAACTTCATCAAGCTACATCTATTCCTTCTCATCCAATGGCCTAGACTGCTTCAATGTCAAACGCTCAACACGTTTAGCATGCAGTTAATTTCATGCCAAAAATAGTGCTAACCACATGATAACATGCAAATAATATCCTACTTAATATCCGCATGCACTTAATATACTTCCAAATTAACGTGGATTGCACGTACACATTGACTAGTACTACTAATACGTGAAACTAGTGCCTTAACTTGTGAACGCGTCTAGATATAGTCAAAAGGAACATCACCCGCGAGTTCTTCGTGTTTGCCCGTGCATCTAAACACAGAAGGGGAGGGGAGAGACAGAGAGCACACATGGAACCCACCAGTAAGTGAAGGCGAATGTGCTAACGAGCCGGTCCCACTAATGTACTAAAAATAATATTACATGTTATCCATTAAATAAGCTGTGGTGATATAAAAACATTATATGAACAAAGGGGGGTACAACAAACATTGATGTTCTACGTATGTTGCCTATTGACGTGCGGCTTGAAGGCCCTGGTCGCATGTTCGATCCTCGTCCTTTATTTTTTTAATTTGTATATGGGTCCAAATTTGTTTCATGACAGGTGGGCCCCTCGGTGTGTAGTTTGTAGCACTTTAATATGTGGGTCGAATTTTGTTCCATTCCAGGTGGACTATCAGTGTGTAGTTTTGTAGCTTATTTGTAATAATTAAAGAGAACAACAGAGTTTTTTGCCATAATACCATGGTGTGACGTTGAAGGCGAGAAAGGACGTGCGAGAGAGCAAGGCCGAGCTAGAGGTAAATCAATTGGGGGAGGTGCGGGGGTTGCAACGGTGTTTGGAGTAGTTGTGGGCCGAATGCTACGAAAATATAATCTAAACCCACTGGAATAAATGCCTACAGAAATTAATTCAAGGTTGGAGACCCCCTCGCAATGTAAATAGCTCCGGCTTTGCAAGGGATGGAGAGCTAGCTTGAATGTGTGGAAGATACGACGTGAGAAAGCAAGGTAAATCGAGAGACATATAGATAGAGAGACAAAGTGAGTGTGGTCCGACATTCATTGAAAAGATATATATGCTCTGGAGATATATTGTTCGATTGATCTTTTGGGAAGGGTGAGGGCTGTAAGATAGAGCTTGAGAGATGATCCAGTCACAGACATGTAGATATATTTTGTGCGTGGGAGGAAGCAACGTCAATCGATTACATATATAAAGGGAGAGATATTGAGCGAGTGTGGATCGTCGTGCGATTGAAAGAGTGAGACGGGTTGGAGAGAGTGACCTAGATAGACAATGTGAGTGAGAGAGTATATAATATGAATATGTCGAACTGGGCTCAAACATGGAGATATATCGTTTGTGTCCGAGAAAGAACGAGGTCAATCGAGACATACAAAGAGAGAGAGAGAGAGAGAGAGAGAGAGAGAGAGAGAGAGAGAGAGAGAGAGAGAGATATTGAGCGAGCGTGTCCTGCCATGAAGTCGAAAGAGCGGGGGCGGCTTGGATGGACTGACCTAGATAGACAATCTGCGTGAGAGAGTATAGAGTGTGTCGATCAAGGCCCGAACAGGGAGATATATCATTTATGTGTGAAAGAAAATGAGGTTAATCGAGACTCAAATAAAGAGAGCGAGATTGAGCGAGTGTGGCCCGCCGTGCGGAAGAAAGAGTGAGAAAGTCTCGAGGGAGTGACCTAGATAGACAACATGCGTGCGTGCGCACGAGAGGTTGGGGGGCTAGATAGACAATGCATGTATCTAGCGAGAGAGGGTGGGAGGGGGAGAGAGAGAGATCCGCATGGGGTGCAATGGCAGTTGTGTGAGGTAAATACATTTGGTAATAGAGTGTAAAAAGGGGGTTGTGTAGTTGAGAGAGTTACAGATCGAAACATGGAGAGAAAGAATGATCGTGTGTCGGAAACCGATAGCTTCCTAATGTGGTTAGGAGAGGAAGATTGACCGATACAGGAAGTATGCAGCGTGTGTGCCGAGGGGGTGGGTGGGTGGGGCTAAAAGCAACATTTGAATGTAGATAGTACGAGACTTAATATCCATGTTTCAATTCGATGTACATTGTAAGATTTGAACTGATGATCATGCATATGGGTAATTATTTCGAATTCGTGCCATACTAGGTTTGGAAAAGTTGACATTGACTCGATTTTTTTGCTATTTATTAGGTCATATGTTTGAATCCATCCAAAGTTTTCTCACTACCATGGTGTTCAACATATACATATGGATTTGTATTAAAAAAGTAGCATGGATACCGTGAAATGCGAAATCCATGTTAGAATTGGAGATCGCTATGTGACACACACTCTAATTCAAATAACTAATTATGTGACACACACTCTAATCCACGTTAACGTGGATACCGTGGATACAGTTTCAATTTTTTTTTCAAATAACTCCTCATTAATTAATTTATAGTATCTCGTTTCAAATGACTAATTATTTGCAAGGAAAACACGGGCATGGTAATACATACAAATTCGTTTGCAAATGAAAGAAGATTCGTTTGCATTCTCAAATGTAGGCGCACCAGGCAGACCAGGGTCGTGTCGTGGTGGTCGCGTGTGTCGTACGGACGCTTAGCACCCATCCACCCACCCCCTCCCCCCCAAAAAAACAACGACAAAATAAGTTCGCGCTTCCACATTTCGGATTGAAATATCTGGTGACCCCAAGCAAAATCTCCATTCTCCACCGTCCCCTTCCGCGCCCATATTGCTCAAATCCACAATTCGCCGCCAACCCAAGAAAAGTTGGAATCACCCCTCATCTCGTCTATTTCCCCACCTCTATGCCGGACGACGACGACGAAGACAACGGTCGCGCTTCACCATCGCACCAGAGCTACCTCATCTATGCCCTCGTCCACCACACCGGGTGGTCCACCGACAACGTCAGCCGCCGCAACCGACGTGCCTCACAGACACCGACTTCCACCGCATCAGGTGCGCTTCACCGATGTCGTCTCCCTCCTCACTGGGGATACTTCACTGAGCACATCATCGCACCTCCGCCCCTGAGGCCATTGGGGCTTCACCAATGGTCTCGCCCACCGTGATCGTATCGCTCCGCTGCCACTCAAGATCTGAATCGTAGCGCCAGCCAACGCCAACAAGATCACCTCAACGGCTCAAGTGACCCGCACTCTAGCTAGGCGAGCATGCCCAAACGCCGCCCGTTAGGTATCCACACATCACTCCCGTGTGCACTGCTTACGATGATGTTTGGATATCCTTTCACTGCTCTCTTAGCTTACACGTCAGTAGCGACCAGACCAAATGGATCAAGTCTCGTGCTCGGTGTCATCCTGGATCGATGTCCGACACCACACAAGATTCAAGGATTTATAGCGAGTAGCAATCACACACTTATTACATCGTTGTCCACAAGGGAACTTAATACAATAATATGGCTTAAGGCCATCTAATAATAACAGCGGAAGACTTGGAAGATAAGTGAGTCCATCAACTCCAACGGCATCATCGAGTATAGAACCACGACCTAACACCTTACTAAATCAATCTCAAAAGTCTCATAACGTGAAAGTTGCAGCCCGAAACGGGTCACACATGGAATATCTGGCAATGTAACACATAAAGAGCAATGAAGGAATAAGCCTATACTACATGCATATATGGTTGGTGGTAAGGCTCTCGGTTACATTTTGCATAAAGCTAGTTTTTCCCTACAACAAAGGAATAATTTTATTTAACTATCATGGTGGTTGTTAAACATTGAGAATGGTTGACAACATCCTCAATCCCAATTAAAAGTACTCATCAAAACCCAATAACTTTTATTAGAAGTAACATGTTGAGATTCACATGATATTCAATTACCGATACTCAAAATTTGTCCATAACCGGGGACACGGCTAATCATGATTAGTTTATACACTCTGCAGAGGTTTATGACTTTTCCCCACAAGACTCGATCGCCTCCGCTTGGTTCTCGTGACTACATGGTGTTTGAGAAACGGATGACCGAGACATAGTCTTTCGAAGCGCTAGCACCTTACATGTGGGTAGACCGTACCAACCTACATCCCCTACATCAGCTAGCCTACCCGTAAGAGTTCGCACAACTTAGTCAACTACGCCAGAGCCCATAATTGGCTTGTGGTTGCACACGGAAGTTTCAGTTTGAATAATCTTATGATCCCTTAGAGCCAGGTGGCGGTCCAAGAAATACAGTAAGTCCTGATGGAAACCAGTGCCTCAATCCACCCAGATGTGTGTTTAGGTTGCCACCTTAGATAAACCATTAATTAACAATCTCACATCTGTCATGGATATTCACTCACCCACTCCACGTCTACTAGCATAGCATGGTATAATAAGCAAACGTAGAAGTAACTCCCAAGGTTTCATAAGTAAACAGGTAATAGGTACTACCTCAATCTACTTCCCATCCCACAGTTTAGTTAGATCCTAATCATGCAAGTGTTTGAGGGTTTGATCTAATGCATAAAAACTGGGTAGTAGAAAAGGTATGATCAAGTGTTACTTGCCTTGCTGATGATCCGCGAGACCTAGAGATTCGAAGTAACAAGCGGCGCACTCCGGGTGATCTAACGCAGACAAACAACAAGCATACAATAAGTACTCATCTAATGCACGGGGAAATCTTGAATGAAAGATCTAACCAGAGAGTTCAACTTAAGAACCCTGGTTGCAAAAGAATCGAATCAAATGAAGCATCGAAAGTCGAAACTCGAGAGAGAACGACTCGGTTTAGCAATCTGAAACTAGGTCAAAATCTCACAATAGCAAAACTCTGGGTAAGTAGGGTAGTCGGAACGGCGGTTTCATAACGAAACTCCAGGCGCTTGAATCACCTGATTCCGATAAACGAGCGAGAAAATAAACAGATTTGAAAATCGGATCGGAAATCAAATCAGAAAAATAACGGATTAAATCCGATTAAAAGAAAACGACGAACGGATTAAATAACGGACGTTCGTTAACAGAACTAATCCAACGAACACATTCATTGAAACGAACGGTTCGGTGAACATTCATTAAATAAGAAAACCGAAAAAAATAAATAAAAAAAACCATCTAGGGGTTTTTTTAAAAAAAAACCGAACATCTTCAAAAAAAACCGGATCGGTCTTTTAAAAAAACCGGATCGGGGGGTTGCGGCGGCGGCTACCTCTGGTGGCTTCACGGCGGGGCTCAGGCGGTGGTGGGGTCCGGCGGGTCGGGAGGCGGCGAGGGGCGATGGGTGGCGGCGAGGGCGGCGGTCGACGGCGACAAGCGGCGGCGTCCGGCGACGGCACGGCGGGTGGCGGGTGGGTCGGGTGAGGGCGGCGGCGGGATGAGAGAGGGGGGCGGTATATAAGGAGGGGGTGGCGCCTTGGGGAGGGGGTGCTGGGCGGCGGCGGGCGACGCCCCGAGCGGGACTCGGCGGCGGCGAAGGAAACCTCCAGTGAGGCGCGAGGAGAGGGAGGTGGGCAGGGCGGCTGGTGGGCTGGGGGCCTTGCCCCAGGGGCGCGATTTTTTAAACAAAACTAAACGAATTAAAAAAATACCAAACGAACTCCGAATTTAATAAAATTAATTTTCCCTGACTCCTAAAAATGAGTCGAACAAAATGAACTTTAAAAACGGGCAATATGCATATTTTTTTAAAATGCTCATTTTTGCCTAAAACAAATAAATCTTCCAAGAACCAAAATTGATTTATTTATAATATCTTCATTTTTCCTATATGTTGGGAAAGTCATATTATTCCCTCTCTTTAACTTTTATATCGGAAAAACTTTTTGAAGATAAATAAATCCAATGATCCTATTTTCAGAATTTGAGAAATCCCAAATATGAAAATAATGAAACTTCCAACTCTCTCCGAGGGTCCTTGAGTTGCGTGAAATTTTCTAGGATCGAAAAATGCGAGAAAATATGATATGCATGATGACCTAATGTATAACATTCCAAACTGAAAATTTGGGATGTTACAAACCTACCCCCTTAAGATGAATCTCGCCCTCGAGATTCGGGTTGGCTAGAAAATAGGTGAGGGTGGTCCTTGAGCAAAACTTCCTCTCTTTCCCAGGTGGCTTCATCCTCAGTGTGGTGGCTCCACTGAACTTTGCAAAACTTGATAACCTTGCTGTGGGTAACTCTGCTGGCATAATCGAGAATCTTAACTGGTTTTTCCTCATATGTTAAGTCATCCTTCAACTGAATTGCTTCCAGGGGCACCTTGTGTTCTTAACGGTACTTCGCTATCTCGGGTGACATTTCTTCAATCGAGAAACGTGGAATACATCATGAACTCCCGACAGTTCTTCCGCAATTCCAACTTATAAGCAACTTCTCCCATGCGTTGCAAAATCTTATATGGTCCAACGAAACGTGGGGCTAACTTTCCTTTAACTCCAAAACGCTTAACTCCTCGAAGCGGGGATACTCTAAGATATACCCGGTCTCCAACTTCATACTCAATTGCTTTGCGCTTTGAATCGGCATAGCTCTTCTGTCTGGACTGGGCTACCTTGAGCCTGTCTCGAATCAACTTAACCTTCTGTTCAGACTCCTTAATCAAATCTGGTCCAAACAACTGACGATCTCCAGTTTCGTCCCATGACAACGGTGTCCTGCACCTTCTTCCATACAGAGCCTCAAAAGGTGCCATCTTCAAGCTGGTTTGGTGACTGTTGTTGTAGGAAAATTGTGCATACGGCAAATTATCGTCCCAACTAGATCCATAGTCTAGGGCACAAGCTCTCAGCATATCCTCCAAAATCTGATTGACTCTCTCAGTCTGTCCATCGGTCTGTGGGTGGAAAGCTGTCTCAATTCCAATCTAGTTCCCAATGTTTCGTGTAACCGGTTCCAAAATTTCGAGGTAAACCGGGTTCCTCTATCCGATCGATGCTCCTCGAACTCCGTGTAAACACACAATTCTGGTCATGTATATCTTTGCCAACTTAGCACTGCTATAGGTAGTCTTGACTGGAATGAAATGAGCTACCTTCGTCAAACGATCGACTGTGACCCAAATCGAGTCATATCCTGAACGAGTCTTTGGCAAACCTGTGATGAAATCCACGCCTAGTTTATCCCACTTCCATTCGGGTATTGGCAATGGTTGTAACAATCCTGCTGGCTTCTGATGCTCTGCCTTTACTTTCTGACATACGTCGCAAATTGCTACATACTCCGCAATATCCTTCTTCATTCCGGTCCACCAGAAAATATTCTTCAAATCCAGATACATCTTGGTATTTCCTGGGTGAATAGAATAGGGTGAATCATGTGCTTCTTGCAAAATCAACTTCCTGATCTCTGGGTCATTGGGCACATAAACACGGTCTTCAAACCATAGGGTATCGTGCTCATCCTCACGAAATCCTTTAGCTTTTCCTTTGCTCATTTTCTCTTTTATAGAGGCAACTTCCTTATCTGCCTTTTGGGCTTCTCTGATTTTGTCCATCAGTGTTGACTGAATCTCCAATTCTGCTACATAGCCTCTCGGAACTATTTCCAAACATAGCTCTCGAAGGTCCTCGGCTAACTCATTGGGTATCCCTCCCATCATTAGGGTATTGACGTGGCTCTTACGGCTCAATGCGCCTGCTACTTACATTAGCCTTTCCGGGTGATAATGCAATCTCATATCATAATCCTTGATAAGCTCTAACCATCTCCTCTGTCTGAGGTTTAACTCCTTCTGTGTGAAGATGTACTTCAAACTCTTGTGATCCGTGTATACTTCACAATGATTTCCAATGAGAAAATGTCTCCATGTCTTTAAGGCATGCACAACGGCTGCTAACTCCAAATCATGTGTGGCATAATTTAACTCATGGGGCTTAAGTTGTCGTGAAGAATACGAAACAACTCTTCCTTCCTGCATAAGCACTGCTCCAAGTCCTCGACGTGAAGCGCCGAATACACCTCATAATCCTTAGTCCGGTCCGCAATATCAAAACCGTGAGGTAACCAATCTTTTCTTCAACTCCTGAAAACTTGCCTCACAGTCCTCAAATCCATATGAATTTGTTTTCCTTCTTCAACAATTCTGTCATAGGCTTGGCAATCCTTGAGAAATTCTCAATGAATCTTCGGTAGTATCCTGCGAGTCCAAGGAAACTCCGAATCTCTCCAACTGTCGTTGGTGCTTCCCATTTGGTTACGGTCTCAACCTTTGTGGGGTCAACTGCTATTCCTTCTCCGGATATAACATGTCCAAGAAATCCAACTTCCTTTAGCCAAAACTCACACTTGCTGAACTTGGCATACAACTGGTGTTCCCTCAGTTTCTCCAAAACCAATCTCAAATGTTCCTTATGTTCTTCTTCATTCTTCGAGAAAATCAAAATATCATCAATGAACACCACGACGAACTTATCCAAAAACTCCATAAACACTTTGTTCATCAGGTTCATGAAATAGGCTGGTGCGTTAGTCAGTCCAAATGACATAACGGTATACTCATACAGTCCATATCTCGTGGTAAACGCTGTCTTGGGTATGTCCTGCTCCCGAATCTTCAATCGATGGTACCACGATCAGAATCGATCTTGGAAAACACTTTAGCTCCTTGCAAACGATGAAACAAATCATTTATCATAGGTAGTGGGTACTTGTTCTTGATTGTTACTTCATTCAATCCACGATAATCAACAACCATTCTTAACGATCCATCCTTCTTCTCCACTAACAATACGGGTGATCCCCAAGGAGAAGAACTTGGGCGAATAAAACCTTTATCCAATAGTTCCTTAATCTGCTTCTTGATTTCCGCCAAATCTCGTGCGGGCATCCCAGACGGCCGCTTCGATATCGGGCCTGTTCACGCAACAGCTCGATCAAAATTCAATGTCTCTATCCGTGGCATTCACGGCAACTCTTCCGAAATACATCAGGAAAATCCTTCACCACTAGTACTTCTTCCTGCACCACTCCTGATAGGCAATTAACTTGCGCTCTCCTCGGCTCGTGCCGTGATACATACTTAATTCTTCTTCCTTCTGGTGTGGTGAGCAAAATTGACTTTGTGGTGCAATCTATGTTTCCTCCATACTTTGATAACCAACCCATTCCTAATATCACATCCAATCCTTGGGATTCCAGAACTATTAGGTCTGAGGGGAAAACATAGTGTCCAATCCTTAATGGCAGTCGATCACACCATTTACTAGCCATGTACTCAGCTCCGGGTGAGGTTACTAGCATGGGTGACCTAAGGGCTTGGGTCGGTAATTTGTACTTATCCACAAATCCCCTTGATATGTATGAATGCGATGCACCAAAGATCGAAAAGAACAACTGCAGAAATGACTTAACCAAAAACTTACCGATTACTGCATCGGGCTGATCTTCAACCTCCTCCACATCAATGTGGTTCACCTGTCCCCTGTTGAAAGGGTTGGGCTTCTTTCCAGAGCTTCCATTGCCATTTCCGTTCTGGCCTTCTGGACAGTCATTGGCATAATGCCCAGTCTTGCGGCACTTAAAGCAAGTAATATGACTCAGGTCTACCTTGGATGGTGTTGACGGGTTGGTGCGGTTCTGTCCATTGCTTCCTCCATTCCCGTTCCCATTCTTGGTGCCATTATGGTTGTGCGAATTACCTCCTCCATGGGTATGCTGAAACTGAATTCTGATTTAGGGGTATAACGAGGCTTCATTGGCTCCAGAGTTATACTTCCTTGCCCATACTTCCGCTTGCAGTTCTCAATTTGATGCTGCTTTCCTTCAATCATGAGGGCTCGGTCTACCAACTCCTGGTAGTTGTTGAAACTTGCTACCATCAACGGCATGCTAAACTCATCATTCAGTCCTTCTAGAAACTTCTCCGCTTAGCTGCATCCGTAGCAACGCTATCCGGGGCATAACGTGCTAATTTACTAAAGTCATCCACGATCGCCAACAATCCTTCCTCCTTGGCGTAAGTTGCGAAACTCACGCTTCTTCATGGCCATAGCTCCTGCTGAAACATGGGCGGTCTGAAAAGCTTGTGGCCTGATCCCATGTGACGGTGTTCACGGGTAAGTGGCTGTAAAATTCTCCCACCATGCTTCTGCGGGTCCTTCAAGCTGATGTGCTGCAAACTTCACTCTTTCACCATCTCGCATCCTGCGTGGTCAACTCCTTCCTATCTTGCGGAGCCACTCATCTGCTACAATTGGCTCGGTGCTATTGGAATACACCGGCGGATTCAGTCTAAGGAAACGAGTCAAGTGGTCCGCAGGTGGTGGTGGCGGTGGGTTGTTGTTGTTGTTGTTGTTGCCCTGGTTCTGCACCAATGTTTGAATCAGGGTATTCTGCTGCTGAATCAGTTGGGTGATCTCTGGCGGGAAAACGAACCCGGGGTCGCGTCTCGGAGGCATCTAAGGGGTTTAGAAAAGAAGAGAAATTTAGAATAGAATGAGGTCTAAGGGGAATCACTACCCAAATGCACATGAGCAAATACACACAAAATCACTTCATTCAATCAAACAAGGGCTTACAACGATCTAACTATCTTAAAAGTGAGTGTACTATAATATTTACATGGAGGGAATACTACTAATATGTGGGGGACTTCTACTAATTTGAACCGGTGGAAGACTCCATGATGTCTGCTCCAGCTTCGTCTTCAAAGTCGGGTTCACTTGGATCCGAATCGGTGTCGTCGATGTTGAGGTAGTCGCTTGGGCAATCGACATACTGGTCTTCATTCCTGAGCGCCAACTTCTTCTTGAGTTCTTCGATCTCGTACTTAAGATCGTTATTGTGTCTTGCCAGAGCTACGATCTCGTCCATGTAGTCCTTGCGCGTAGTCTTTAGTTCTCCTTCCAGTTCGATGATCCTTCCCTTTGCGTTCTACAACTCCAACATATCGTTGCACATCTGGTTCTCCTGGCGTCGAATGTGCTGATTTAACTCCTGGATGAATGCTGCAATGGACCTATCCTTCTTGGTGCTGACGATGTCCCATTTGTCATCTCGGCATCCGCAAATCTGGTAGATAGTGTCCTTGAGGTCTTCTTGATAAACTTCTCAAATGCGTCCCATGGTGATGTGAGCTGCCATGCTCTTTCCCAGACTCCAAGTTGGTGCACTGAAAACACTATCTATAGGCTTGGTGATTGGGACGAATGTCCTTCCTGGAACATGAGCTTGAATCTTCCAGCGCTCCTCTTCAGGCAGAGTGGCGTTGAAAGTTCCGGTGAAGCTGGGTAGTCCAATGTTCAGGTACTTGGTAACTTCCTTCAAATGAAATCCAAAAGGTGTGCCTTCATCTGGTTGGGTGTACTTGATCTTCTCGTCCGTCATCCTAAAAGAGTAGAAAAGATGAGGAGTTAGAAAATGGGAAGAGAGTAGTGATCTATGGCTTTAACTTAGTGGTCGTGTCCTACAGTCAGCGTGTGCTCTGATACCATTCTCTCAGAGCGACCAGACCGAATGGATCAAGTCTCGTGCTCGATGTCATCCCCGGATCAAGAATGCCGACACCACATAGTACTTCAAGGATTTATAGCAGAGTAGCAATCACACACTTATTACATCGTTGTCCACAAGGGAACTTAATACAATAATATGGCTTAAGGCCATCTAATAATAACAGCGAAGGCTTGGAAGATAAGTGAGTCCATCAACTCCAACGGCATCATCGAGTATAGAACCACGACCTAACACCTTACTGTCAATTCAAAAGTCTCGAACGTGAAAGTTGCAGCCCAAAACGGTCAACACATGGAATATGCCGCAATGTAACACATAAAGAGCAATGAAGGAATAAGCCTATACTACATGCATATATGGCTGGTGGTAAGGCTCTGATTTACATTTTGCATAAAGCTAGTTTTTCCCTACAACAAAGGAATAATTTTATTTAACTATCATGGTGGTTGTTAAACATTGAGAATGGTTGACAGCATCCTCAATCCCAATTAAAAAGTACTCATCAAAACCCAATAACTTTTATTAGAAGTAACATGTTGAGATTCACATGATATTCAATTACCAGATACTCAAAATTTGTCCATAACCGGGGACACGGCTAATCATGATTAGTTTATACACTCTGCAGAGGTTTGCGCACTTTTCCCCACAAGACTCGATCGCCTCCGCTTGGTTCTCGCACTACATGGTGTTTGAGAAACGGATGACCGAGACATAGTCTTTCAGAAGCGCTAGCACCTTACATGTGGGTAGACCGTACCAACCTACATCCCCTACATCAGCTAGCCTACCCGTAAGAGTTCGCACAACTTAGTCAACTACGCCAGAGCCCATAATTGGCTTGTGGCTGCACACGGAAGTTTCTAGTTTGAATAATCTTATGATCCCTTAGAGCCAGGGTGGCGGTCCAAGAAATACAGAGCAAGTCTGATGGAAACCAGTGCCTCAATCCACCCAGATGTGTGTTTAGGTTGCCACCTTAGATAAACCATTAATTAACAATCTCACATCTGTCATGGATATTCACTCACCCAATCCACGTCTACTAGCATAGCATGGTATAATAAGCAAACGTAGAAGTAACTCCCAAGGTTTCATAAGTAAACAGGTAATAGGTACTACCTCAATCTACTTCCCATCCCACAGTTTAGTTAGATCCTAATCATGCAAGTGTTTGAGGGTTTGATCTAATGCATAAAAACTGGGTAGTAGAAAAGGTATGATCAAGTGTTACTTGCCTTGCTGATGATCCGCGAGACCTAGAGATTCGAAGTAACAAGCGGCGCACTCCGGGTGATCTAACGCAGACAAACAACAAGCATACAATAAGTACTCATCTAATGCACGGGGAAATCTTGAATGAAAGATCTAACCAGAGAGTTCAACTTAAGAACCCTGGTTGCAAAAGAATCGAATCAAATGAAGCATCGAAAGTCGAAACTCGAGAGAGAACGACTCGGTTTAGCAATCTGAAACTAGGTCAAAATTTCACAGTAGCAAAACTCTGGGTAAGTAGGGTAGTCGAAACAGCGGTTTCATAACGAAACTCCAGGCGCTTGAATCACCTGATTCCGATAAACGAGCGAGAAAATAAACAGATTTGAAAATCGGATCGGAAATCAAATCAGAAAAATAACGGATTAAATCCGATTAAAAGAAAACGACGAACGGATTAAATAACGGCCGTTCGTTAACAGAACTAATCCAACGAACACATTCATTGAAACGAACGGTTCGGTGAACATTCATTAAATAAGAAAATCGAAAAAAATAAATAAAAAAAACCATCTAGGTTTTTTTAAAAAACCAACATCTTCAAAAACCGGATCGGTCTTTAAAAAACCGGATCGGGGTTGCGGCGGCGGCTACCTCCGGTGGCTTCGCCAAGGGGCTCAGGCGGTGGTGGGGTCCGCGGGGCCGGAGGGGCGGCGAGGGGCGGTGGTGGCGGCGAGGGCGGCGGTCGACGGCGACAGCGGCGGCGGCGTCGGCGACGGCGGCGGCGGGCAAGGCGTGGCGGGGAGGTGGCGGGCGGCGGCGGATGAGAGAGGGGGGGGGGCGGTATATAAGGAGGGGGTGGCGCTTGGGGAGGGGGCAAGCCAGGCGGGCGGCGGGCGACGCCCCGAGCGGGACTCGGCGGCGGCGGCGAAGGGAAACCTCCAGGCGGGCACGAGGGGAGAGGGAGGTGGGCTGGGCGGCTGGCTGGGCAGCTGGGCCTTGGCCGGGGCGCGATTTTTTCTAAAACAAAACTAAACAAATTAAAGAAAATACCAAACTAACTCCAATTTAATAAAATTAATTTTCCCGACTCCTAAAATGAGTCGAACAAAATGAACTTTAAAACGGGCAAGATGCATATTTTTTAAAATGCTCATTTTGCCTAAAACAAATAAATCTTCCAAGAATTAAAATTGATTTATTTATAATATCTTCATTTTTCCTATATGTTGGGAAAGTCATATTATTCCTGTCTTTAACTTTTATATCGGAAAAACTTTTGAAGATAAATAAATAAATCAATGATCCTATTTTCAGAATTTGAGAAATCCCAAATATGAAAATAATGAAACTTCCAACTCTCTCCGAGGGTCCTTGAGTTGCGTGAAATTTTCTAGGATCGAAAAATGCGAGAAAATATGATATGCATGATGACCTAATGTATAACATTCCAAATTGAAAATTTGGGATGTTACACACGCCTATGCAACTCTGACTTTAACTCTTAACTCTTCTGGAGATATCATCTGAAACAAGCGAAACCATTTTTTAGTGAAGCATGACACAGCTACGTGATCTGGTACACATCCTGCACACCCGTATAACCTTGTAAGTATCTGTCCTCCGGTACAACATCAAGGTCAATTCCTCTTATTTGATCAACCATTCTCCGTGTAAAAAGTGCAGAGGGGGATGCAAGGAGCACAAGGCCTGCACATCCAAGCAAATGGTAACATGGACTTGTACATGGAACATCCCAAGCGCAAGCAGAGCTGCAGTGAGCCTGTACAACAAGCTAGCATAAGTCCCTGCATTTCATTTAATTCGTACTGGCCTGCGTGTATGATTTTTGTGCAGTGGCGGATCCATGAATTCAAATTACCAGGGGCAAACATTTAGCTTAAAAAATACGAAGGCACTTGCACTCCAGAAATCAACATAACTTGAGAAATATGAAGCTACATACACTTTGAAAACCAGCTAATGATCCAAAGTAGTTCATATTATAAAATACTAAATGATGTAAGCACCAAAAAACACAAAATGCAACATGGTGTACAAGGACTACTAACATGGTCTGTACCTGCTTGAATTATTCGTTCTCTGGCTGAAAATATCGAAGTGTAATTGCACCTATAACTAGTGCGCAAACTGCATATCAATATATCTATCCTGCACAAGTATGCCAATAGGTTCAAACAAAATATTAGAAAAGTATTTATGCTACGTTGTCATGATACAGGGACTTTCTGGTAGATGGCCTCGACGTTTCCTCAAGCCATGAAAATGTACTATAATTTGCTTGTCATCAATGCCTACAATCTCTATGTCTCTCTCAACATAGCAGATCATCTTTAGACACTAAATCCTTCAATGGGAGCTTGAAAAATGCTTGCATTAGATCCCTCATTAGACACTATATGTTCATCACCAGGAGCATGTAAAATGTTTGCATCAAATCCTTCATTAGCAGTCTGTTCATTATACACTTCAGGCTCAAGAACAACATGAGCTTGTATGTTTGCACCAAAAACTTGATTAGATACATCAGATTCAGTTAGCTCAGTATTGATTGGGGGAGTTATAAAATAAGCAGAAATTGGTTTCAGTTTCTTATAGATTCCCTACATACAAGCAGTTTTACAACACCGTCAGGTTTAACTATTGGCTAGAAATTGAACAGTCGAATTAGATATAATCAGGGATGTGATGTACCGCTGCTATTCTGCGTGCTACTCTTGCAAGCTGCGATCGTCTGCTTGTGCAAGCTCGATGCCATGCCCATGCTGCCGTCGCTGCCTCCCATGCAGGCTACACCCAGGGTTGGATCTTCGTCTTCTTGTCCTTCCATTCGCTAGAAGCCCGGCAACCGCCCTCCAACGAGGGCACGAGGAAGTGCTGTGTCGGTCTGTCCAACGGCGGCTAGGTTAGGAGCGAACCAGACTAGAGGCTGGAGTGAATGAATTGGGATTTTCCTGCTGTCGATCGATATGGGAGATGCTCGTTTCAGCCGCGAGCCTGCTATAGGGCATGCCTTGCACTTACGTTATTATCCCATCCAAATTGAAACGTTTTTCGTCTTTTTTTAGATTGCCTGCTCGTGTGTTGGGACGAACAAAACTAGCTTGGGCCAACCTACATGAATCAAGCTAGGTGCAGACTTTCCAGCCACCCGAGGCGGCCGCCCATACCAGCCCCTATGGTGGCATCACCCCTTTTTGTGTGTATGATTGGGGTAGTGAAAAATATTCCAGTGGAGCTTTTGATTTACCCACAGAATGGTTGAATTGCTTGTTTCTATGAACTGAGTTCGCCAATAATGTGAAGGATACCCGTCTTTTCATCCTATTGTAGATTGCTTAGATCTCGATATGTCAAATGTAATCGCATGAAATATACAGTAAAAGCCAGTGTGATGTGTGTGGCTACAACTAGTCTGACTACACGTACTCATATAACATATCAAGGACGCACCATCTTACCAGATTAACCATTCGACTTACCAATGCAGTGTGCGAAGAAAGAAGTATGGGGACTTCGTATCCAAGAAATTGATGCTATGGACTCCTTCGTTGAACCTTGTAAGCGAAAAAGAAGTTGCAGTGTGCCTGTACAAAGAGCTAGCGTAAGTTCAGTTACCTGCTTCTCGGAATTTTAGTTAGCCATTTATTGCAAAATTGTTCAATTACGTTGCTTGGCTTAATTTAGTTTGCTACTGATTACATAATGCCATAGCCTGTTAATCCTATTATAGACTGCGCCTATCTATATTTTGATACTTATTGTTAAGAATTACCTATTTGCCTGAACTTTAATAGCTACTTAAGCACGTAGATAGCTGGTCATATGTACTTCTAGGGTGCAGCAGAATTCGCGTGTAATTTACGTTCTGATACCCTGTTTGTTTAAATGGTTTGTTATTATCACTTGTTGCACTAGTAATGTTTGCATGTTCATAGATAGACAATTGTCAGGTTTATATGAGGGACACCGTATTTTTAACTTATATATGTGTTGGAATCATTTTGCTTACATAAGTCAAATTTACATATGTCTGTGTTGCTGGTAAAAGGTACCGACTTGTTACTTTAATACGTTGCCAAGAACTTGTTAGTTTTACTAGTTCATGTGTAATTAAATACGTTGCCAAAACTGGTTAGTTTTACTAGTTTGATGTTAGTTTCTTATGGCTCTTGCAAAACTTTATTTATTGATTGCTAACATTCAAGTTTGCAGACTGAAACTCCGTTGGCACAACAGGTATGTTTTCAGAAAATTCCTTATTTACCTGGTTTGTGTAGTGATCCGACCTCAGACGATCAAATCTCTGTGCATCCCTGGATCGGTAATGCTGACACACACAATACTCGAAGGATTTATAACAGAGTGCAATCACACACTTATTACAACGATTGTCTCAAGAAGAGAACTTAATACAATAATATGGCTTAAGGCCACCTAAATAAGATAACTGCGGAAGCATCGAAGGTAAATGAGTTCGTTGTGGCACCCCGGCTCAGAGCGACCGGTTTACCATGCATTGCCAACCCAGAGACCATGCCTTCTGACAACACACAACATCTTGGTAAAGAAAACAACCGCTTTATTGATGCTAGCGAAACAGAGTTTATATTACAACAACTGTCGAGGCCAAGCGGCACACCCGGTGCGGCTGGACAATATGTACATTATTTAGTGAACATAAAGGGGCCTCGATCAGAACAACTACATGGCAGCGGAATAACGTCATAGCAGAAGCTCCATATCATAGGGACACCGATGTGGACACGATCTAGACTCGAGCAGCGCTCCTCTCCAACGAGACTTTCCTGAAATCTGGCATGACAAGCCAGGTCAGTACATTGAATGCACTTGCAAGCTCACAACAGTCATAATCATAATGGCAAACAATATCATGACACTTAACCAATTATTAATAATGCAACACTATATGTCAAATATGCTGTGATCATGCTCGAACGTCCCTCGGGACAACTTACCAACCGTGATCATTCTCGGATCACAAACAAGCCACCAACATGGTCTTAACAAGAGTAACTCGTGATCCTTACGGTGATCACAACCACGACCAATATCTAGTCCTGAATATCTCGATGGCCTTTCTGCCATCCTCAATAATGCAAAGTTCATAGCTTAGTGTGCAAATTTTATTAAAAGTTGACTCATGGTGGGACCTACTATGAGGTGTCCATGACCGTGGACTCGGCTATCGATAGATTATACACTCTGCAGAGGTAGCGCACTGTACCCACACCATGGAACCCATGGCCTCGCACTCCCATTCGGGTGGACCAACGGCATTCCGACGAAACCCTTCCATTGCCATGACACTCTCCCGACCACTCCGACCCAATCCCCAACGGGCTAGTCCTGGGTGGCCCTGTGTCTACCAAAGACACACCGACCACCGTCGTGGCCAAAACGATCCCACTCGGGGACCCTGTACCATAATCTCAACAATGGGCACACAAGGTTATGCCTGCTTACCGGGCCAGGGTAAGCACAACGTAACCTTCCCTAGTTGGAGGAACCGACCAGAGGCAATGTCAATGGACCGAATCAAGGCCTTCCCCAAAAGGCAACTGTGGTTGCACTGGGAAAAACTCGATTCAGCGGCACCATGACCCAGTCAACGGTATATTCAAGTTGAGTTATATTCAGGTTCAACTTAAAATGAAAATGACCGGTGTCATAACATGCCATAAAATGCAAAACTACACATGCATCACTTAATAACGAAACTGACCGATGTCATCCATATTCACACTAAGCATAAACATCAACAACTCATATTACTTTGCTGATCAAGATAACTCACATATTAACCAAAATATTTTGCAGCAAGTTTTATTATTTTCTCATGCAAGAACGTAACTCCGATTAATTTCTCATATGAATAACAAAGATTTTACCACACACATATCCTAATTTCTTTACCAACCAAGTGAGGTTCAGACATTCTGTAAGTCAAGTAAAATGACTAAACAAGTACTTAACATAATATTTTCTAGCAAATTTTTATCATTTTATTTATGCAAGAACATAACTTTAAATAATTAATAACATGCATAACAAAAATTATTTCTATCAGCACCACAAATAGATCCTAGCTTTGCTTCACCGACTAAGCTAGTTTCCACATTCTATAAATCAAGCATATTAACTAGCAAACACTTAACAGAATATAAATAACACAATAGTTATTTAAATGCATGAATTAATCATTTCATTCAAGTAAGAAAATCATAAATATTGAAATGATACCATTAAAATGTTGTTGTGGCTTGCCTTAGTGCAGATGAGGTTCACAAGCCTTCTGGTGATCCTCAAGACAAGCCTCACCCTCTGAAAATTATTTTAAACACAAAAAGAAAATATCAAGAATACTTCTGAAAATCATCAAAAATTCTAAACAGCTCAAGAAAATCTCATCTTTGGTGAGCCGCTATATTTCTTTGCAAAGAACGAGGTGCAAAAAGAATCAATTCATTTGGACTTATGGTTGAGGAGTTATGGCTGTTTGAAGTGTTCTGAAAATTCAAATGAATTTGAATAAAAATAAACAGGCTGGGTGGGGGGGGGGGGGTGACGTCGAAGGCGTAAAGCACAGGGGCGCCACCACTCGTACCGCTTCGCGCGCGTACAGAGTGGCTGACTAGCGGGCCCCACTAGTCAGGTTAGGAGGAGGGGAAGAAGGAGGGAGTCGCAGCTCCACCGGAGCTCTCGCCGGCGACGAGGACTCCTTGGCCAAAACAAGAGGGAGGGATGGCTAGAGGGGGTTGAGGCGCACCTGCCCGTACCCGTGGCATAGCTAGGGGTGGTCGGACAGCGTCAGAATCAACCTCGCAAGCGGAGGCAGAACATGGTGGTCGCCGGAGATGAAGAAGACGGCGAGCAGAGGCAACTCTAGGGGCTCCAGAGGGGCGGAACGGCTTCATCGGAGAGGGGCGGAGGCCCTGGAAGGGTCGCCCTGGCCTGGGAGGGGCTGGAGCTACCGCGGCGTCCAGAGGCGATCGCCGGCGAGCTCGAGCTCGGGGACGGCGGCCCGAGGCCTGCCCGGCCAGGCTACGGCTTCCTACTCGCTTGTGGGGTGTGAGGGAGTGCTGTATGGTGCTCGAGGAGGCTGGGGGCGGCTCCATTTATAGGCGAGCGGCGAGGGGGTTTCGGGCTGCGCCGGTGGACACCTGTCCACGGCGCCCGGTGATGAGCGGCATCAGTGAGAGGTGAAGAAGGCGACGCAGCTCACGCGACAACTGTTGGCGGACGGAGACGATCACAGGAACAAGGAGAAGGCGACGAGCACAGTGCGCACCGCACTGTTGGGTTGGCCGGACAGTGCCTGTGCTCGCGGCGGCGAGCTCCCTTGTCGGCGAGCACCAGAGGGGAGTAAAGGGAGTTGAGACGAAGATGGTGGCAAAGTTTGGTGCGCTACGGCAGTCGGGGAAGCGAGCACGCGCGAAACAGAGTGCTCGGCGGCACTCAGAGCGCGTCGACACGCATGCCAGCACCCCTGGACGAACGCGGTCACCGCGTGGACTATGACATCATGCCAAGCTAAGCCTAAACTTCATGTCTGGCGTGTTGTTCGTGGTAGTTTGATATGTTACCACGCTTTGGTTTGGATCCAGCGAGAGAAAGTTTTACACGCCTGGTAAGTTTACGTCAAGAATTTGGAGAGGTTACTGAGGTCAAATGGCTGGGAGTTAGAGGCTGTGCTTTGGAGGTTAGCCAAGAGTTACTAAGGTGAAAATGTACAAAAAAACCCAGGCACAATGGAGCAAGTAAAATGGTAGTTGTTGTAGAAACCACCATTTCTGTCCGAACAGAAAATATTTTCTCAGAGCAAAATATTCAAAAAGTGAGAAATATTTTTGCTCAGGAAGGTGCCCTAGGGTTCAAAGAATATTTGTGAATTATCTCAGATTTCTCTGGGCCATAAAAATTAGGGTTGCTTTGGAGCATACTGATCTGGCTAGGGTTTTTGAGAGAAAATGAATATTTTTCATTTAGGAAAAATATTCCAAAGATTGTTTTGGGATGGATCAGAAGGGGAATGATGATCAGAGAGGGAAATGGAGCACTTGGGTGAAAGCCAAGAGTACCCAAGTGTTTGAGTCCATATGAAAAGATTCAAAAACTCCAAGTTTCAAATTTAATCCAAATAAAAATCAAGCAAATGAGAGAGGGCAAAAACCAGGCTGTCACAAACCTCCCCCACTTAGAATGAATCTCGTCCTCGAGATTCGGTTGCTGGGGAAAACCACTCTGGATAATGTGACTGTAGAAATTCTTCCCACTCCCAAGTTGATTCTGTCTCTGTGTGATGCTCCCACTGAACTTTGTAAAATTTCCGTACCTTACTGCGAGTGACCCTTTCCATCTGATCCAAAATTCTGAACGGTCTCTCTTCATAAGTTAAATCATTTGCCAACTCTACCTCAGCCATAGCAGTCCTTTTTTCAGGCGGGGATATGCATCGTCTCAATTGTGAAACATGAAACACGTTGTGCACGTCTGCCAAATCAGTGGGTAGTTCTAATTGATACACAACAGTACCTACTCGAGACATAACTGGGAATGGATCAATAAATCTGGGGGCCAACTTTCCACGAGTCTGAAATCTCTTGACTCCATTCATAGGAGTGACTCGGAGGTATACGTGCTCTCCGGGTTCAAAACTTATCTGTCGGTGCTTTGTATCATAATAACTTTTCTGTCGAGATTTGGCCAATTGCAATCTGTCTCTGATTTCCTTAACTTGTTTCTCAGCTTCCATCATGAGATCTATTCCGAAGATACGTCTATCTCCAGTTTGAGACCAATTTAAAGGAGTGCGACACTTACTGCCATACAGAGCTTCATATGGTGACATTTTTAGACTGGTCTGGAAGCTGTTGTTATAGGAAAACTCGGCATATGGCAAACATTCTTCCCATTTGGGTCCTTGGGCTAAAGCACATGCTCGCAAAATATATTCGAGTATTTGATTTACCCTTTCTGTCTGTCCATCCGTCTGAGGATGATAAGCAGTACTATATTTCAGTGTTGTCCCCAAGGCTTGATGGAGGCGTGACCAAAAAGCGGAGGTAAACAGGGAACCTCGGTCGGAAGTGATAGTTCGGGGTACTCCATGCAGACTGACTATTCTGGATACATATAGCTGTGCAAGTTGATCTGCCATGTATCTGGTGCTGATTGGAATGAAGTGAGCGACCTTGGTTAGGGTGTCCAATATAACCCAGATTGCAGTATTGCCTCGCTGAGTCTTAGGAAATCCCGTAATGAAATCCAAACAAACATCATCCCATTTCCATTGTGAAACCGGCAGTGGTTGGAGGAGTCCGGCTGGCTTCTGATGCTCTGCCGTCACCTTGTTGCATATGTTGCAACAGGCTACAAAATAGGCAATGTCTTTCTTCATTCCATCCCACCAGAATATTTGTCTAAGGTCCTCATACATTTTCGTACATCCTGGGTGAATGGAATATGAGGATTCGTGTGCTTCTGACAAAATTTTCTTCCTCAAATCTGGTTGATTGGGTACACAAATCCGTCCATGGAATCGGAGGGTACCGAATTTGTCCTTAAAGAAATCTGGGGTCTGTTGTGCCATCTGGCCCTGGGCACGTCTTTGCAGCTCGGTGTCAGCTGGCTAGGCCTTGCGGATCTCTATATCAAGTGTGGGTGTAACTTCCAAAATATTAGCGAGGCCAGCATCCACTATGACCAAGTTGAGCTGAGCGATCTCCTCTTGGAGTTCGGGCGGCAAGGATCTCAATATGACATTTAAGCTGACGGGCTTTGGACTGAGTGCATTGGCAACTACATTGGCCTTGCCCGGGTGGTAATTTATTCCAAGGTCATAATCCTTGACCAACTCTAGCCATCTTCGCTGACGGAGGTTTAAATCTGGCTGAGGGAAGATGTATTTGAGACTCTTGTGGTCGGTAAAAATTTGGCACCGTTTTCCAATGAGGTAGTGTCTCCAAAATTTTAATGCATGAACCACCGCAGCCAATTCCAAATCATGAGTAGGATAATTTCCCTCATGGGGTCATAGCTATCACGATGCATATGCTACTACCTTGCTGTCTTGCATAAGTACGCAACCAATACCTTGCCTGGAGGCATCACAATACACATCAAAACGGCGATAAATGTCTGGAAGAGTCAATATAGGTGCGGTTGTCAGACGTATCTTTAACTCATTAAAACTTTTCTCACAGTCCTCCATCCATTTAGACTTCTTATCCTTTTTTAGCAGCTCCGTCATGGGTTTAGCAATCTTGGAAAACCCTTCAATAAAACGACGGTAATATCCAGCCAATCCGAGAAAACTACGGATCTGCGTCACAGTCGTGGGCGGCACCCAATCGAGCACATCCTTTACTTTGCTCGGGTCCACGGCTATACCTTCGGCGGATAGTACATGTCTGAGAAACCCAACTTGCTTGAGCCAAAATTTGCATTTACTGAATTTGGCGTATAGCTGATGGTCGCGAAGTCGTTGTAGCACTGCTCGGAGGTGATCCTTGTGCTCTTCTTCACCCTTGGAGTAAATGAGGATCTCATCGATGAAGACTACCACGAACTTGTCGAGGAAGTCCATGAATACTTTGTTCATCATATGCATGAAGAAAGCAGGGGCATTGGTGAGACCAAAGGACATCATGGTATATTCGTAAAGACCGTACCGAGTAGTGAATGCGGTCTTAGGAATATCCTCCTTTTTAATATTGAGCTGATGATATCCGGTCAGTACACCGATCTTAGAGAATACTTTAGCCCCACTGAGCTGATCAAACAGATAATCAATCCTTGGCAGCGGATATTTATTTTTGACAGTGACCTCATTCAGCCGGCGGTAATCTACGCACATACGGAGACTGCCATACTTTTTGTCCACAAAAATAGCAGGTGATCCCCATGGTGAAGAGCTGGGAAGAATATATCCTTTCTGGAGCAATTCATCAAGCTGTTTCTTTAGCTCCACTAATTCTGATGTGGGCATCCGGTAATACTTCTTGTATAACGGTGCAGTTCCGGGCACAAGATCTATTGCAAATTCTAGTTCCCGATCTGGTGGCATGCCTGGCAGTTCTTCTAGAAATACATCAGGGTACTCGCTGACCACAGGAATAAATTCCAATTCAGCCACAACACTGCAAACCAATTCTTGCTTCGGTATATTCTTGCGAGCGTAGAATTTGATAGTCTGCCCATTCAGGCTGGTCAAAGTGACTTCTTGGGTTGCGCAGTTTATGCAAACTTGATATTTGGTCAACCAATTCATACCCAATATAATATCCAACTTTTCAGACTCAATGATTATCAGAGAGGTTGGAAAGTAGATTCCGTTGATATTGATTTCCAGATCACGGCAGACCAGATTGCTCTTGATTATAGATCCCGGGGTTTGTACCAGCATATTTTTTCCCAAAAGCGTGCAAGGAAAGTTGTTTTAGGCAGCAAAACTCCGAGAAATAAAAGAATGGGAAGCCCAGAGTCAAATAAAATTACGGCAGGTATGTCATTAACAGAAAACATACCAATGACGACTTCTGGCTTCTCTTGGGCTTCATCGGCGGAGATATGATGCACGTGCCCAGTGAAGTTTTGCTGGATTGGCCATGACTCCATACAGTTGACTTGTGGCCTGATTAGGGCATCCGCCTTATTGTTCTTGGGGCACTGTCTGGCATAATGTCCGTTCTGCCCACAATTAAAGCATGAATTATTGCACTGACGCTCTTCATGTATTGGGTTGGTCACGACATTCTTGACTTGAGTGGTGGTCTTGTTAACATTCTGCTGCCAATTTGGCTTGTATTCCACCTGAGTCTGCTGCCAGGTACGAGCCTTTTGCACTGGTTGCCCATCGTTCTTTGGCTCAAACTTACGCATGTTGTCGTTGTTAACAAGCCTATTATCTGCTATAAGCTTGTGCTCCCGTTCAGCAATGAAAGCCTTGTTCACCAGAGTTTGGAAATCTGGGAAATCAAGCATACTGAGAGTACACCGGAGTTGTGGATTTAGGCCTCCAAGAAATCTGTCAATCTTCCTTTCTTCGGTGGCCACGTCATAAAGAGAGTAACGGTCCAGATGATTGAATTTTTGCAAATATTCAGCCACAGCCTGATTTACTTGGACGAGTGCGAGAAATTCACGCTGCTTGGTCTTCATAACTCCAGTAGGGATATGATATTTTCGGAACTGATCCTTAAACTTTTCCCAGGTGATTTCCTCATCAACCGGTGTCACATCCCAGTTAGACCATGCATTAGGGTGTGCATCATGTTTAAATTTCATTTGAATTTGAAATGGGGAAGGCAGGAAACCCCAGAACACCCCCCCTCTCCTTAAAAGAACTAGGGTTTACCAAAATTTGTTTCAATGAATCCGAAATGCCCTTCAAAATGTTCATCCTCTTTACTTTGGTTCAGAACCCATGTCAAAGAAGGTGCACCATTTTCTAGGTCATCTAAGGGTTCTAGGGTTAATCCACAAGTTTTGAACTTGAGCATTTTAAATTATATAAAATATTTTAAATGTTCAAAAATTGCCAAACCAAAGTGTTTCATGTTAGGAATATTCCAACAAGTGACCAGGAGCATTTTGGTGATTTTTAAAATAGTTTTGGTATTTTTAAAAACCCCACAAAGTTGCAGGAAAATTAGAAAAGACTAAAAAAAGGAAAAAACTTACTGACGCTGTGCAGCCCACTGCCTGCCCAGCCCAGCAACCCAGGCCAACAGCTGCTTGGCTCGCCAGCAGACAGCAACTGGTGCCCGCCGGCGAGCGCAGGGCGCGCCACGCAGCTGGCCGCCGCCCTGCTTCACCTCCTCGCCGCTTCACCGCCCTGGACGACCTCCACGTCGTCGCCCGACCCCCCTGGACACGTCACTTTCCCCCTGCCTCCTCTCTCTCGCTCTCCCCCAACCTGGCCGACGCCATCGCCGACGCGCCACCGCCGACGCCGTGCTCCCCGCCATCCATGCTCCTCCCCACCATGTCCAGGAGCTCCGCCAGACTCCACTACCCCTAGCTAGCTGAGTCCCGCCGCTCTAAGTGCCCAAGGTTACTACACCGACCTCGACCGAGCTCGAAGCCGCCGGAGATCCCCTTCGCCGTCGCCGCCGCATCAGACCGTCCCCGACCCCGACGAGGCTCTCTACGGGATTGCTGTGAGCCTGGCTACCTCTCCATCCTCTCCACTCTCTTCCTCGTGCACCACAACGTCCCAACCACGATCGCCCGAACGCACCGCCGCGGAGCTCGTCGCCGACGAGGCTCCGGCCACCCAACGGCCACGCCACTGTGTCCATCGCACTCACCGAGTTGCGTTGGGTCTAACACCACACTCCACGCGCCTCACCTTGCCCCCTAGCAACTAGTTCGACATCACCCGAGCCCGGCCGCCGCCGGCTCGTCGCGGTGCCAACTCCGGTCACCCGACCCCAACTAATTACACCAATAGACGCGGTTCGTCTCCAGCTCCACGTAGATGCTTCCCGCACCCCATTTAGTGGCCGGAAAGTGCAAAAGCACTTTGCTCCGCCGCGCCTGGCCTCGCCGGCGACTAGACGCCGGCGAGTTGACCATGACCCACGATCAGGGGCCTGTTGATCTGTTGAGTCAATGACAGTGGACCCCGGTTAACTAATTAGGATTAGTTCTAATTAAGTTAATTAGTTAAACTAACCCTGACATGCGGGTCCCACTGGTCAGTTTGACCTGGATGACCCCGTTGACCCCTGACGTCACGCTGACCTCATGCTGACGCATTAATTCAAATTCTGGATTTATTTTGATATAGTAAATTCCAGAATATAATTCAAATTTCAAATGCTTATAACTTTTATCTATAACTCCAAATGCAAAGATTTATATATGAAAATTATCAGAAAAATACACTCTATCCATTGGTACAGGTTTCATGCATGTTAAAACAAGTTAACTATGCTGAATAACCAGAATAAGATATTGCACCATTAGGACTAACTCAAATGAGCTATCATTTGAATCCTTGATTCAAATGCGTTCATCCCCTGTTCTTTCAACTTGCATTAGGCCAACACACATCCATATTGCCATGTCATAGCATGCATCATATTGTTGCATATTGTCTTGTGTGTTTATTTCGGTGTGCTTTCATGATAGGTTCTGCCCCCGAAGATAACCTCGACTACCCACCTGAAGGGCAGTTCTCTACCCCAATTCCATCAGGCAAGCAACTCATTGATCATTCCGATATAAACCCATGTTCTCGCTTCTGCTCTCGTTTACTGCATTAAGACAACGCGATTCAAACTGTTGTGTGCTGCGGTAGTTGAACCCACTTCCTTTGCATGACCTGTCATTGCCACAGTAACTAGATGAAACCCACTAGTATGTGTAGGAGTTGATTGAGCCATGTTTGTGAATCCTACCATGCTATGCTTGCTATGCTTAGAGTGGTGTCGGGTCTGGCTCATCGGGATGATGAACTGGAGTGAAAGGTTGTGTTGGTTCGAGAGTGAAAGTGTTGAACACGATTTGGTAAAGGTATCGATGAGAGGCCATGTAGGAGTACATGGTGGGTTGTTTCATTGAAGCCGAACTTAAGAACTGAGATCTGTGTTTGTGATCCATGAAACAGTTACTACCACACATTGGGATCCTTAATTGACCCTCTCGGCTTCTTAACCACCCCTGTTCATAGTCCGGAGTTGCAAGTAGTTTCGTGTTTGTAGCATGTTTGGGGCCGCACGCAACGCTGACCTTAGGGGTGGGTTGTGTTGCGGTAGGCACCGTGGCCCGTGTACCGAGTGCCCGTTTGGTATCTCGGGAACCCTGCACACATCGTTCGGGCTGTATGGGAAACCCGGCGGACTCCTGCGGATGGAACCCGAATAGGCGATAAACCTGTACTAGGGACTTGAGTGTTTAGGTAGGCTGTGGCCGACACCCACGTTGGGCTTCCGCTTGAAGGTTGCAGTACATGTCGTGTAAACGATTTATAAGTGGTGAGCGTGTGTGAAGAAGTACACCCTGCAGGGTTAAATATGATCTATTGAATAGCCGTGTCCACGGAGAAGGACTTCGGTTACCTATATCAGTTCATAGACAAGTAAATGGATACTACTAAAAGCCTCAAGATAAGTGTGAGTATCGTGGATGGCCCTCTCGGGGATGACGAGAGAGGATCCACGGTGGAGTATTGTGATGGTGATTAGTGGACTGTATGCGACAAAATGCTTTACAAAGTGTGTCACGTAGGATAACTTAGCCAAGAGTCAAAGCTGGCTTGCTGCAAATAACTCCACTTCCTTCCTTGAGAATGTGCATGTATGATAGGATTCTGTGGTAAGACTTGCTGAGTACTTTTGTACTCATGTTTGCCTAATCAATATTTTTCAGAGGACTATACTACCCCCTCCGATGGATTCTATGTAGATGTTGACTTCGACGAGTGATCTAGCCACCCAGGTGGCGATCTAAGACTTGTGAAGGGCCATTGTAGATAGAAAGGCTCCAACAAGCTTTCTTTCTTCTAGAGTCTGTACTCAGACTAGTTTGCTTCCGCATGTGCTTGTATGATTGTATGACTTGAGTGTTGGGTCATGTGACCCCTACCTGTATGACTATGTTATGTATGGCTCCTCGGAGCCTCTTAAATAAAGTACTTGAGTTGTAGAGTTTTGTTGTGATGCCTTGTTGTATTTACTCATATCGGGCATATTGCGTGTATGATTGAAATGCTTGGTATGAGTGGGATCCGACAAACTAGTTGTTTATCCTTGGCAGCCTCTCATATGGGAAATGTAGTCTCGTGCTTACGGCGATAGTAGTCCGCTACAGCCCGTTCACGGAGTCCTGCTAGCCCAAAGACTACTGCTTGGACACTTGACTGGCGGCATGTGTTTCATTTCGTTCCTATGTCTGTCCCTTCGAGGAAATGTCACGCGGTGATACTCGAGTCCTGTCTAGCTGCTACAGCCCGGGATACCGAGTCCTGTTAGCCCAGTGCTACAGCCCGAGTTCATACGTTGATGACCGACATGCTCAAGTGATTCATGTATGCCTGTCCCCATAGGTTAGTGCCGCTTTGGGTTCACGACTAGCCATGTCGGCCCGGGTTCTTTGTCATGTGGATGCTAGCGACACTATCATATCGTGAGCCAAAAGGCGCAAACGGTCCCGGCCATGGTAAGGCGACACCGTGGGAATACCGTGCGTGAGGCCGCAAAGTGATATGAGGTGTTACCAGCTAGGTCGATGTGACTTGGAATCGGGTCCCGACAGCGTTGGCATCGAGTAGGGCTGCCTGTAGGTTCGCTAAGCCAAACTGGTCGAAGTTGAGTCTAGAAATGCTTTAGTTATATGTAGGGGAATTGATTGTGGGAGGGAACGTAAGGCTCTTTTTACTCCCTTACCTTATGCCCTCTGATCTGAGTCATCCCCTTCTCATTCGACGTGGGTATAGGACTAGGCTCTCTTCTCTCTATCAGGTTCACGTGTTGCTAATCCGTAGTAACTTATAGGATTGTTGGTTATATCCTCAGTTCAGTGCTACTAAATTTTAGTATGCTATCCTTTGAACCAGAACCTTGATATAATGTTGTTGAGTGGTTTTGCAATCTGATTTTGAATGTCTCAAATCTGATTTTGAGCATTTACAGATGTTATGCTGCCCGATTTTCCCTAGAAATTCTAATGCCTTTGCATTGTGGCTGTGCTTTCAGATGGCCACCGTTCCCGAACCAAGTGGTTTGCGACCCGTTGCATTGATGTGTGCGGTCACACGGCCATGTTGGTTAGGGTGATGATTGAGGCTGGTTATCGATGGTATCCTGAATATACCGTCGAGGAGCAGTTTAGGATTTCAATCAAAGCCAATATCTATGCACGGTTCGGATTTATCCATCTTATCCGGAGCTCTTGAGCCACTTCACTTGTTCTTATGGGCTCGGAATCACTATTGGAATGTCTGCAAGATGCAGCCTATTCCATGATGACTATTATTCGAGCTGAACTGCTTTCTTTGAGCAACACGGATTTTCGCTATATGCCAAAGATCCCTCCCCAGGCGCATGGCTATCTTGAGGTTTGTACAGCGATGCATCCCATGAGGATTCACTCCTTCGCACTACTACTGAGTTCTTTGGAGGACAAGGACCGTGAGAACCGGGCCTTGCGTATGGAGCTTTTAATGCCCGTTCGACCACCGGGCTACTCGACTAGGTTTGCACCGCCGTGCAAGCGGATATATGGATATGAGAGACTTGTACCTGTGCGGGCGAGTCTGCGGACTTTATGGAGTGGCGTGAGGTTGGAGGCATCACTCCTCCTCGTGGGCCTCGTCTGCCACCGTTTGTTGGTCCACGGCCACATCCGAGTCCTTATGGTCCACAGGCCCCACAGATTGTCTGCTTTACGGGCGATCATGTCCCACTTCGAGCTTGGGTGGTGATTTCTATGAGGACTACTATGGAGCTGCCTGAGATAGTAGTAGTATTCCTAGTATGGTACTAGTTGTGTTTCCACCGTCCTGCGTGACTCGTGGAATACGACTTAGTGTGTATCGTTCCGGAACTGTAGAAAAATAATGTATAGAAGTTGGGATGTTTCCGATGAGATGTAACGCCTTTCCTTATAGTTGTACTCCGTCAGGCTTGTACTAAACTATGAATGGTGTGTATGACCGATGGTATATATATATATATGGCAGTTTTATATTACCATGTCATACGGATGAACATCTTTGCATTCCATGCTGTCCATTACCTTCCGCACTTCCTTGTTAAATTCTGCCATCCTGGTTTAAACTTTGCTTTGTCTCCCAGGATGGTCAACACTCGCAATACCCCTGCTGTTCCAGAGCAGGGAGAAGCCAGTGCAGCCCGAAATGAGAATCTGCCGCAACCGCCATCTTTGGCCGAGGTGATCTTTGGAAGCGAGCATAATAAGCGCTTGAAACCAACCGCTTATTGGGCGGATTGAACAAAACACAGCCCGCCAGCCAAGAAGCGATGTGGTTTCACTCAATGATTTCGTCAAGCTATATCCTCCAAAATTCAAATGTTCCGTCGAGCCTCTCGGCGCAGATGATTGGCTCCAAGATCCACCACAAGCTGCGTCCGCCAACGTGGCTGAGGCTGACAAGGTTACCTTTGTCGCCTATCATCTGGAAGGCCCTGCTAGTCTCTGGTGGGAAAATTATGAGGCTATGCGTCCGGCTGGTCAAGTTACAACTTGGGATGAGTTCAGTGCCGCCTTCCGTGAGCACCATATTCCAGAAGGTCTTATGGACCGCAAACGGGAGGAATTCTGTAGTTTCACCCAAGGTAGGCTGACAGTGGATGCCTACAGCCGTGAATTTGGGAGGTTAGCACGTTATGCTCCCGAAGAAGTTTCTACCGATGCCAAGAAGCAGGCAAGGTTCCGCAAGGGACTTAGCTCTGAGCTACGCCGAGATCTCCGTCTGCATGAGTGTACCTCTTTCCGGCTAGTCAATAAGGCTATCAGCAAATCAAGGCGCAGACTGATTTTGAGGCTTCACGCAGCACATCCGTGACTCTGGATCGTCATCCGGCTCTGGATCCCAGAAGCGCCGGGTTTGGGTTCCAAATACTGCTCTACCACCTAGGTACACCCCGAGGCCATCCTTTGAGGTGCCTCGCCCCAACCAGCCGTATTTTCCACCCAAGACTTATGGAGGTCCAACTGCTAGTGCTGCTCCACGTCCAAATGTGATCACTTGCTTCAAGTGTGGAGAGACGGGCCACTATATCCGAGAGTGTCCCCAGAACAACCCCAATCAAGCCGGAAAGTCATTGGCGCGGCAAGCCAGCAGGAAAGGTGCCCTATGCTAAACCAATTGCCACCGCTCGTGGCCATGTCAACTATGTCTCTGCTGAAGAAACCTATGAGGATCCCAACGTCGTCCTCGGTACGCTTCTTGTTAATTGCCATCCGGCAACTGTTCTTTTTGATCTTGGAGCATCTCATTCATTTATTTCGAGAGCTATGCTCGATTGCACAACACCACATTCGTGACATGCCTACCTCCATGGAAATTCAAACTCCTGGTTCTAGATGGCAAACCTCTAGAATAAGTCATGGGAATGAGATTCTTGTCGACAGATTAGTCTTTCTTGCATCTCTAATAGCTCTTAAGTCCTCGGACATAAACATCATCTTGGGTATGGACCGGATGTCACCCATTATGCTAAGATTGATTGCTCTACTAGAACTGTTCAACTTACCCATCCTTGGGCAAAACAGTGGATGTTTTAACCCAAGTGTCTAAGCGCCAGCTTTACTCCTAAATGCCAACCCCTTCCGGACCTCGAAGATATTCCGGTAGTCCGTGATTTCCGGATGTCTTTCGGAGGAACTGCCAGTGTTCCACCGCGGGGATGTCGAGTTCGTGATAGATCTTATTCCGGAACCGTCCCAATCTCTAGAAGACCTTATAAGATGGCACCCTAGAACTAGCTGAACTTAAGAAACAACTCGATGAGTCCTTGCAAAAGGTTTCATCCGTCCTAGTTCATCTCCATGGGCTTGCCCGTCCTCTTCGTCAAGAAGAAGGATGGTACGGATCGGATGGTTGTAGATTACCGACCTGTCAATTTGGTCACTATCAAGAACAAGTATCCGCTCCCGGGATCAACGACACTGTATGATCAGCTCGCTGGATCCTCCGTCTTTTCAAGATGGATTTGAGGTTGGGCTACCATCAAATCAAAATCAAGACGGGGACATTCCTAAACGGCCTTTGTCACTCGTTATGGCCAATCTGAGTACACCGTCATGTCCTTCGGATTAACCAATGCTCCAGCCACTTTCTCTCGGTTAATGAACTCAATCTTCATGGAGTATTTAGACAAATTAAATCGTGGTATACCTCGATGACATACTCATCTACTCCAAGAATGAGAAAGAACATGCGAACACCTAAGGCTAGTATTGATGAAACTTGAGAGCACCGCCTTTATGCCAAATTCTCTAAATGTGAATTCTGGTTACCGAAGTGACCTATCTAGGACATGTAATCTCTGGTAAGGGCATTGCTGTCAATCCCGGCGAGTTCAAGCCGTCCTTGATTGGACTCCACCTGAATCGGTCAAGCAAGTTCGAGTTTCCTCGGTTTAGCGAGCTATTGCCGCCGCTTCGTCGAGAATTTCTCTAAAGTTGCTAAACCTCTAACCGAACTCCTCAAGAAAGATAAGAAGTTCGAATGGGCGCCACAAGGCGAGATCAGCTTTCAGAACTGAAAAGACGCTGACATCTGCTCCGTACTTGTTCCACCATATTTCTCTAAGGACTTTATTATCTATTGCGGCGCCTCGCGACAAGGACTAGGTTGCATACTCATGCAAGATCGTCATGTGATTGCCTCGCATCTCGACGATTCGTCCACATGAGGATAATTACCCCACACGATCTAGAGCTTGCAGCGATGGTTCATGCACTCAAAACCTGGCGACATTACCTTACGGGTAATCGTTGTGAAATCTACACCGATCACCAAAGTCTGAAATATATCTTCACCCAACGGATTTGAATCTCGGGCAAAGGCGTTGGGTCGAGTTGATTACAGATTTCGACTTAGGAATATCTTACACCCGTGCAAAGCCAATGTCATGGCTGGCGACTAAGTCGCAAATCTTATTGTAACAATCTGATGTTACAACAAAGTCAACCAATTCTCCACGAGGAATTCCGTAAGCTTAATCTTCACATTGTTCCTCGAGGATTCCTTTCCACCCTGGTGGCGAAACCTGACCTTACGGATCGAATCATAGCTGCTCAGCAGTATGATAGAGGGATATCTCGGATTAAGGAGAACATCGCTAGCGGAGCTGCTAAATGTTTCTCCATAGATGAACGAGGTGTTGTTTTCTTTGAGAACCGCTTGGTGGTTCCCAAGAGACAACAGCTACGGCAATTGATCCTTAAGGAAGCTCATGACTCTCCTCTCACCATTCATCCTCGTAGTACTAAAATGTATCAAGATCTACGCCAGAGGTTTTGGTGGACTAGGATGAAGAGAGAAATCGCTCAATACATTGCTAATTGCGACGTCGTCGTCGAGTTAAGCGAGCATCAACGGCCTGCTGGTACCCTTCAACCTTTGGAAATTCCTGAATGGAAATGGGATAAGATCGGTATGGATTTCATTACCGGGTTTCCCAGGACCAAGAGAGGGAATAATGCTATCTTCGTTGTTGTTGATCGTCTTTCCAAAGTAGCCCACTTCCTACCCGTTCGTGAGAGTATAACCGCTAGCCAGCTAGCTGAATTGTACGTCTCCCGAATAGTGTCTCTTCATGGTGTTCCATTGGAGATTAACTCAGACCGTGGAAGTCTCTTCACCTCCCGATTTTGGGAAAGTTTCCAAAACGCTATGGGAACTCGTCTCTCCTTTAGCACCGCTTTCCATCCCCAATCAAGTGGTCAAGTAGAACGAGTCAATCAAATCCTAGAGGATATGCTTGAGCTTGTCATCTCTTCGGCATGAATTGGGAGAAAAGCCTTCCATTCGCCGAGTTAAGCTTATAACAATAGCTATCAAGCCAGCCAGGCAAAGCCCTTCGAAGTTCTTTATGGACGGAAATGTCGAACGCCTCTTAACTGGTGAAACCGGGAGAGACAACTCTTTGGCGGACATGATTCAGAAGCGAGAGGAGCAGGTTCGCGTTATTCGTGAAAATTGAAAACAGCCCAATCTCGTCAAAAGAGCCAATATGACCGCAAGCATAAGCCTATGGCTTATGAAATTGGCGAAAGGCTTACCTTGGGTTACTCCTTGAAGGAACCCATCGATTCAGTATCAAAGGCAAGTTGGCTCCTCGTTACATTGGACCCTTTCGCATTCTTGCCAAGCGAGGAGAAGTTGCCTACCAATTGGAACTACCTCCGCATCTTTCCAAAGTCCATGATGTCTTCCACGTTTCCCAACTCAGCGTTGCTTCTCGGATCCTATCCGTGGAGTGGACCACGGCAACGCTTGATCTCCAAGATAACCTCACCTATCGAGAATATCCCGTTCAGATCCTCGATCAAGCCGAGCGTACCACTCGACGTCGGAATATCAAGTTTCTAAAGGTTCAATGGTCAAACCATTCCGAGCAAGAAGCAACTTGGGAAAGGGAGGATCGTCTTCGACTTGAGTATCCCACCTTTTTCGCAGCAGATCCTAAATCTCGGGACGAGATTCTTTTGAGTGGGGGTGAGTTGTCACATCCCAGTTAGACCATGCATTAGGGTGTGCATCATGTTTAAATTTCATTTGAATTTGAAATGGGGAAGGCAGAAACCCTGAACACCCCCTCTCCTTAAAAGAACTAGGGTTTACCAAAATTTATTTCAATGAATCCGAAATGCCCTTCAAAATGTTCATCCTCTTTACTTTGGTTCAGAACCCATGTCAAAGAAGGTGCACCATTTTCTAGGTCATCTAAGGGTTCTAGGTTAATCCACAAGTTTTGAACTTGAGCATTTTAAATTATATAAAATATTTTAAATGTTCAAAATTGCCAAACCAAAGTGTTTCATGTTGGGAATATTCCAACAAGTGACCAGGAGCATTTTGGTGATTTTTAAAATAGTTTTGGTATTTTAAAAACCCCACAAAGTTGCAGGAAAATTAGAAAAGACTAAAAAGGAAAAAACTTACTCGACGCTGCGTGCGCCCACCTGCCAGCCCAGCCCAAGAGCAGCCAATGGCTGCTTGGCTCGGCCAGCAGCAGCCTGGTGCCCGCCGGCGAGCGCGCAGGCGCGCCACGCAGCTGGCCGCCGCCTGCTTCACCTCCTCGCCGCTTCACCGCCTGGGCGACCTCCACGTCGTCGCTGACCCCCGGACACGTCACTTTCCCCCTCCTCTCTCTCGCTCTCCCCAACCTGGCCGACGCCATCGCCGGCCGCCACCGCCGACGACGCCGTGCTCCCGCCGTCCATGCTCCTCCCCACCATGTCCAGGAGCTCCGCCAGACTCCACTACCCCTAGCTAGCTGAGTCCCGCTCGCTCTAAGTGCCCAAGCCACTACACCGACCTCGGCCGAGCTCGAAGCCGCGGAGATCCCCTTCGCCGTCGCCGCCGCATCGACCGTCCCGACCCGACGAGGCTCTCTCACGGATTGCTGTGAGCCTGGCTACCTCTCCATCCTCTCCACTCTCTTCCTCGTGCACCACAACGTCCCAACCACGATCGCCCGAACGCACCGCCGCGGAGCTCGTCGCCGACGAGGCTCCGGCCACCCAACGGCCACGCCACTGTGTCCATCGCACTCACCGAGTTGCGTTGGGTCTAACACCACACTCCACGTGCCTCACCTTGCCCCCTAGCAACTAGTTCGACATCACCCGAGCCCCGGCCGCCGCCCGGCTCGTCGCCGGTGCCAACTCCGGTCACCCCGACCCCAACTAACTACACCAATAGACGCGGTTCGTCTCCAGCTCCACGTAGATGCTTCCCGCACCCCATTTAGTGGCCGGAAAGTGCAAAAGCACTTTGCTCCGCCGCGCCTGGCCTCGCCGGCGACTAGACGCCGGCGAGTTGACCATGACCCACGGTCAGGGCCTGTTGATCGCTTCGAGTCAATGACAGTGGACCCCGGGTTAACTAATTAGGATTAGTTCTAATTAAGTTAATTAGTTAAACTAACCCTGACATGCGGGTCCCACTGGTCAGTTTGACCTGGATGACCCCGTTGACCCTGACGTCACGCTGACCTCATCTTGACGCATTAATTCAAATTCTGGATTTATTTTGATATAGTAAATTCCAGAATATAATTCAAATTTCAAATGCTTATAACTTTTTATCTATAACTCCAAATGCAAAGATTTATATATGAAATTATCAGAAAAATACACTCTATCCATTGGTACAGGTTTCATGCATGTTAAAACAAGTTAACTATGCTGAATAACCAGAATAAGATATTGCACCATTAGGACTAACTCAAATGAGCTATCATTTGAATCCTTGATTCAAATGAGTTCATCCCCTGTTCTTTCAACTTGCATTAGGCCAACACACATCCATATTGCCATGTCATAGCATGCATCATATTGTTGCATATTGTCTTGTGTGTTTATTTCGGTGTGCTTTCATGATAGGTTCTGCCCCCGAAGATAACCTCGACTACCCACCTGAAGGGCAGTTCTCTACCCCAATTCCATCGAGCAAGCAACTCATTGATCATTCGATATAAACCCATGTTCTCGCTTCGCTCTCGTTTCTGCATTAAGACAACGCGATTCAAACTGTTGTGTGCTGCGGTAGTTGAACCCACTTCCTTTGCATGACTGTCATTGCCACAAGAACTAGATGAAACCCACTAGTATGTGTAGGAGTTGATTGAGCCATGTTTGTGAATCCTACCATGCTATGCTTGCTATGCTTAGAGTGGTGTCGGTCGGCTCATCGGGATGATGAACTGGAGTGAAAGGTTGTGTTGGTTCGAGAGTGAAAGTGTTGAACACGATTTGGTAAAGGTATCGATGAGAGGCCATGTAGGAGTACATGGTGGGTTGTTTCATTGAAGCCGAACTTAAGAACTGAGATCTGTGTTTGTGATCCATGAAACAGTTACTACCACACATTGGGATCCTTAATTGACCCTCTCGGCTTCTTAACCACCCCTGTTCATAGTCCGGAGTTGCAAGTAGTTTCGGTGTTTGTAGCATCTTTGGGGCACGCAACGCTGACCTTAGGGGTGGGTTGTGTTGCGGTAGGCACCGTGGCCCGTGTACCGAGTGCCCGTTTGGTATCTCGGGAACCCTGCACACATCGTTCGGGCTGTATGGGAAACCCGGCGGACTCCTGCGGATGGAACCCGAATAGGCGATAAACCTGGACTAGGGACTTGAGTGTTTAGGTAGGCTGTGGCCGACACCCACGTTGGGCTTCCGCTTGAAGGTTGCAGAGTACATGCCGTAAACGCGACGATAAGTGGTGAGAGAGTGTGTGAAGAAGTACACCCTGCAGGGTTAAATATGATCTATTGAATAGCCGTGTCCACGGAGAAGGACTTCGGGTTACCTATATCAGTTCATAGACAAGTAAATGGATACTACTAAAAGCCTCAAGATAAGTGTGAGTATCGTGGATGGCCCTCTCGGGGATGACGAGAGAGGATCCACGGTGGAGTATTGTGATGGTGATTAGTGGACTCGTATGCGACAAAATGCTTTACAAAGTGTGTCACGTGGGATAACTTAGCCAAGAGTCAAAGCTGGCTTGCTGCAAATAACTCCACTTCCTTCCTTGAGAATGTGCATGTATGATAGGATTACGTGGTAAGACTTGCTGAGTACTTTTGTACTCATGTTTGCCTAATCAATATTTTTGAGAGGACTATACTACCCCTCAAGACGGATTCTATGTAGATGTTGACTTGACGAGTGATCTAGCCACCCGGTGGCGATCTAAGACTTGTGAAGGGCCATTGTAGATAGAAAGGCTCCAACAAGCTTTCTTTCTTCTAGAGTGCGTACTCAGACTAGTTTGCTTCGCATGTGCTTGTATGATTGTATGACTTGAGTGTTGGGTCATGTGACCCCTACCTGTATGACTATGTTATGTATGGCTCCTCGGGCCTCTTAAATAAAGTACTTGAGTTGTAGAGTTTTGTTGTGATGCCTTGTTGTATTTACTCATATCGGGCATATTGCGTGTATGATTGAAATGCTTGGTATGAGTGGGATCCGACAAACTAGTTGTTTATCCTTGGCAGCCTCTCATATGGGGAAATGTAGTCTCGTGCTTCGGCGATAGTAGTCCGCTACTGCCCGGTTCACGGAGTCCTGCTAGCCCAAAGACTACTGCTTGGACACTTGACTGGCGGCATGTGTTTCATTTCGTTCCTATATCCATCCCTTGAAAAATGTCACGCGTGATACTCGAGTCCTGTCTAGCCTGCTACAACCGGGATACCGGAGTCCTGTTAGCCAGTGCTACAGCCCGAGTTCATACGTTGATGACCGACATGCTCAAGTGATTCATGTATGCCTGTCCCCATAGGTTAGTGCCGCTTTGGGTTCACGACTAGCCATGTCGGCCGGGTTCTTTGTCATGTGGATGCTAGCGACACTATCATATCGTGAGCCAAAAGGCATAAACGGTCCCGGCCATGGTAAGGCGACACCGTGGAATACCGTGCGTGAGGCCGCAAAGTGATATGAGGTGTTACCAGCTAGGTCGATGTGACTTGGAATCGGGGTCCTGACAACCGGCCACATGGCTTTTGTATTTTCCCACCATATGGCAGCTGGGCCTTCAAGGTAATGAGCAAATGGAACGTTATCATTTTCTTCAGTACAAGCAATCTCAAGCTTTTTCTCAATGGTGTGCAACCAATCGTCTGCATCCAATGGGTCAACAATCTGACTGAAGTTGGGTGGCTTGGTCCTCTAAAAATCTGACAGCTTTGAGTGATGACCGTTCTGATTTCCATTCTGTCCAACCATAGCTTGCACACTTCTTAATATTTCAATCAGATCACTGTTCCTTCTTTCCTCAAACATACGCAGAATTTGCTCGGTGGAGGGCGGATTAGGCAGTGGAGGTGGTGGCGGAACGTACGGCTCGGGAGAATGTCCTGCATGTCGTGCGGAACGACGAACAGGAGTTCCCTCACGAACGTTGCTACTGCTGCCTCCCCGTGTCATCCTATTGCGGATTGTTCCCAAGACAACGCAATCGAGATGAGAAACATCCAAGAATAAAATTGGGGAAAAGCCAGCAACAAATCCCGGAAGAAAACAAAAGAGCGAAGTAAATACGGCGAATAAAGTCCCAACATAATTATACATAGACTCATACATGAAAGATAAACAACATGCCAGGTTCAACTACTCCCATACATGCAACGAAACATCATGACTCGTACGACTACATCCGTACACCATCCGGGTGACTGCGAATACTCAAAGATACTACTGCTCTGCTGGTGCTGCGGTGTCCTCCCCTGAAGCGGCCTCGGATCCCGAACTGACGTGGTTAACGGAAACCTCTGGGTTAAAGGTAACACGATGGCGCTGCCTCGAGGGCTCTCCCTCAGGGGCAGGGGTATGATGAATCATCGGGGCTACAGGAGTAGCGAGAAGTGAAACCCACTCGGCAGGAGTACTGAGAGTATTCACGGCCGAGATGCCCGTGCTACTCGGAGGAGTAACCGGCGAAATAGGGGAACTAGAACTGGCTGGAATATAAGGGGTAAATCCTAGAGAAGATGAAGTAGTGGCAGGTCTAGTAGTGACTAAAGCAGCGGCTAAAGCAGTACGGGCACGAGTCAGCTCTCGGGCCAGCTCGTGGATCATAAGATAGCTAGCAGTGACATAACGAGCAAGGTGGCTAGCAACGCTATCAGACTCCGGATCAATGATAGGGAAACGGACACGACCGTTGTCGTGCAGAGATGGGTAGTAATAGAAACTTGGGTGGTTCTGCATCCGGACCTCGTTGTAGCGAAGCTCGACAAGGACCTCGAATGCAGCAAACTGGACAGCCTGAGAAGCGGTGGAGGCGTAACTGCTCCGAGAAGTACGAGTGTAAGAGCTAGAATCGGAACTAGTGCGCAGAGTGACCACTGCGTGATACTCATACACTGAATCAGCTAGATGCTCCCGGTACACACGATAGACTGGGTCGCCTCTGAGAGGGTACAGCCGACGACACACGTTGCGAAGGAGGTGCGGTGATGTGTACGGCATCAGCTGCAACTGGCACGAATACGACACCGGAGCCATCTACACCCACAACCATTAGTAGGTTAGCATAAAAATTTATAAGCCAAATGCATGCAATGCAACAACCAGCAAAAATTACTACCAGCACTCAACTTAAACTCGTATCTAATGTCCAGTTAACACGTCATAGTCTAGCGTGGCCTATAGTCAGCGCGGCTCTGATACCAAGCGTTGTGGGACCCTGGCTCAGAGCGACCGGTTTACCATGCGTTGCTAGCCCAGAGACCACGTCTTCTGGCAAAACACAACATCTTGGTACAGAAAACAACTGCTTTATTGATGCTAGCGGAACAGAGTTTATATTACAACAGCTGTCGAGGCCAAGCGGCACACCCGGTGCAGCTGAACAATATGTACATTATTTAGTGAACATAAAGGGGCCTCGATCAGAACAACTACGTGGCAGCGGAATAACGTCGTAGCGGAACCTCCGTATCACAGGAACACCGATGTGGACATGATCTAGACTCGAGCAGCGCTCCTCTCCAATGAGACTTTCCTGAAATCTGGCATGACACGCCAGGTCAGTACATTGAATGCACTTTCAATCTCACAACAGGCATAATCATAATGGCAAACAATATCATGATACTTAACCAATTATTAATAATGCAACACTATATGTCAAACATGCTGTGATCATGCTCAAACGTCCCTCGGGACAACTTACCAATATGGTCTTAACAAGAGTAACTCGTGATCCTTACGGCGATCACAACCACGACCAATATCTGGTCCCGAATATCTCGATGGACTTTCTGCCATCCTCAACAATGCAAAGTTCATAGCTTAGTGTGCAAATTTTATTAGACGTTGACTCATGGTGGGACCTACTACGAGGTGTCCGTGACAGTGGACTCGGCTATCGATAGATTATACTCTCTGCAGAGGTAGCACATTGTACCCACACCACGGAACCCATGGCCTCGCACTCCCATTCGGGTGGACCAACGGCATTCCAACGAAACCCTTCCATTGCCATGACACTCTCCCGGCCACTCCGACCCAATCCCCAACGGGCTAGTCCTGGGTGGCCTCGTGTCTACCAAAGACACACCGACCACCGTCGTGGCCAAAACGATCCCACTCCGGGACCCGGTACCATAATCTCAACAGCGGCCACACAAGGTTATGCCTGCTTACCGGGCCAGGGTAAGCACGACGTAACCTTCCCTAGTTGGAGGCACCGACCAGAGGCAATATCAATGGACCGAATCAAGGCCTTCCCACAAAGGCAAATGTGGTTGCACTGGGAAAAACTCGATTCAGCGGCACCATGACCCAGTCAACGGTATATTCAAGTTGAGTTATATTCAGGTTCAACTTAAAATGAAAATGACCGGTGTCATAGCATGCCATAAAATGCAAAACTACACATGCATCACTTAATAACGAAAATGACCTATGTCATCCATATTCACACTAGGCATAAACATCAACAACTCATATTACTTTGCTAATCAAGATAATTTACATATTAACCAAAATATTTTGTAGCAAGTTTTATTATTTTCTCATGCAAGGACGTAACTCCGATTAATTTCTCATATGAATAACAAAGATTTTACCACACACAAATCCTAATTTCTTTACCAACCAAGTGAGGTTCAAACATTCTGTAAGTCAAGTAAAATGACTAAACAAGTACTTAATAGAATATTTTCTAGCAAATTTTTATCATTTTATTTATGCAAGAACATAACTTTAAATAATTAATAACATGCATAACAAAAATTATTTCTATCAGCACCACAAATAGATCCTAGCTTTGCTTCACCGACAAAGCTAGTTTCCACATTCTATAAATCAAGCATATTAACTAGAAAACACTTAACAGAATATAAATAACACAATAGTTATTTAAATGCATGGATTAATCATTTCATTCAAGTAAGAAAATCGTAAATATTGAAATTACACCATGAAAATGTAACTGTGGCTTGCCTTAGGGCACATGAGGTTCACAAGCCTTCTGGTGATCCTCAAGACAAGCCTCACCCTCTGAAAATAATTTTAAACACAAAAAGAAAATATCAAGAACACTTCTGAAAATCACCAAAAATTCTAAACAGCTCAGAAAAATCTCATCTTTGGTGAGGTGCTAGATTTCTTTGCAAAGAACAAGGTGCAAAAAGAATCAATTCATTTGGACTTATGGTTGAGGAGTTATGGCTGTTTGAAGTGTTCTGAAAATTCAAATGAATTTGAATAAAAATAAACAGGCGGGGGTGGCGTCAGGCGTAAAGCCAGGGCGCCACCACTCGTACTGCTTCGTGCGCGTATAGAGTGGCTGAATGGCGGGCCCCGCTAGTCAGGTTAGGAGGAGGGGAAGAAGGAATAAGATGGATTCGCAGCTCCACCGGAGCTCTCGCCGGCGACGAGGACTCCTTGGCCAAAACAAGATGGAGGGATGACAAGAGGGGGTTGAGGCGCACCTTCCCGTACCCGTAGCATAGCTAGGGGAGGTCGGACGGCGTCAGAATCAACCTCACAAGCGGAGGCAGGACACGATGGTCGCCGGAGATGAAGAAGACGGCGAGCAGAGGCAACTCCAGGGGCTCCAGAGGGGCGGAACGGCTTCACCGGAGAGGGGCGGAGGCCCTGGAAGGGTCGCCATGGCCTGGGAAGGGCTGGAGCTACCACGGCGACCACAGGGGATCTCCGATGAGCTCGAGCTCGAGGACGGCGGCCCGAGGCATGCCTGGCCGGGCTACGGCTTCCTACTCGCTTGTGGGGTGTGAGGGAGTGCTGGATGGTGCTCGAGGAGGCTGGGGCCGGCTCCGTTTATAGGCGAGAGGCGAGGGGGTTTCGGGCTCCACCGGTGGACACCTGTCCACGGCGCCCGACGACGAGCAGCGTCAGTGAGAGGAGAATAAGGCGACGCTGCTCACGCGGCAACTGTTGGCGGACGGAGACGAGCACAGGAACGAGGAGAAGCGGCGAGCACGGTCGCACCGCCTGTTGGGTTAGCGGATTGCGTGCCGTGCTCGCTGCGGCGAGCTCCGGCGTCGGCGAGCACCGAGAGGAGTTAAGGGAGTTGAGGCGAAGATGGTGGTGAAGTTTGGCGCTTCGGCGGTCGGGAAGCGAAACACACTTGAAACAGGCGCTTCGGCAGCACTCAGAGCGCGTCGACACGCATGCCAGCACCCATGGACGAACGCGGTCACCGTGTGGACTATGCCATCGGGCCGAGCTAAGCCTAAACTTCATGTCTGGCGTGTTGTACGTGGTAGTTTGAGATGTTACCACGCTTTGGTTTGGATCCAGGTGCAGTAGAGAAGTTTTTACACGCCAGGTAAGTTTCTGGTCAGTAACTTTGAGAGGTTACTAAGGTCAAATGGCTGGGAGTTAGAGGTTGTGCTTTGGAGGTTAGCCAAGAGTTACTAAGGTGAAAATGTACAAGGAAACCCAGGCACAATGGAGCAAGTAAAATGGTAGTTGCTGTAGAAACCACCATTTCTGTCCAGAACAGAAAATATTTTCTGTAGCAAAAATATTCCAAAAAGTGATGAAATATTTTTGCTTAGGAAGGTGCTCTCGGGTTCAAAGAATATTTTTGAATTATCTCAGATTTTTCTGGGCCATAAAAATTAGGGTTGCTTTGGAGCATACTGATCTGGCTAGGGTTTTTGAGAGAAAATGAATATTTTTCATTTAGGAAAAATATTCCAAAGATTGTTTTGGGATGGATCAGAAGGGGAATGATGATCAGAGAGGGAAATGGAGCACTTGGGTGAAAGCCAAGAGTACCCAAGTGTTTAAGTCCATATGAAAAGATTCAGAAACTCCAAGTTTCAAATTTAGTCCAAATAAAAATCAAACAAATGTGAGAGGGAAAAAACTAGGATGTCACATCCATCAACTCCAACGGCATAGCTGAGTGCACAACAACGACCTAGCGCACCTTACTCTTCGTCTGAAAAGTTTGCAACATAATACGTTGCAGCCCGAAACGGGTCAGCACATGGAATATGCTGGCAAAATAACACTGTATAGCAATGAACAAGGTAAATGCTAACACTACATGCATATATGGCTGGTGGAGGCTCTATGGTTATCATATTTTTGCAAAAAGCCAATTTTTCCCTACTACAAAGGAATATATTTTATTTAACTACAAAGTTGGTTGATAAAACATTGAGAAGGTTCCTCCAACTCAATCCCAATTAAAACAATATCAGTAACCCAACAAATTAAGTTAAGTGTGATGGGATCAAATCAATAATTCAAGAACCAGATACCCAAGATGTACATAACCGAGGACGTGGCTAACCATGATTAGTTTGTACACTCTACAGAGGTTTGCGTACTTTTCCCCACAAGACTCGATCTCCACCGTTGGATTTCTCGCACTACATGGTGTTTGAGAAACGGATGACCGAGACACGGTCTTTCAGAAGCATTAACTCGTTACTCTGGGTAGACAGTACCACCTACATCCCCTACATCTACTAGCCTACCACTGAAAGAGGTCACGCAACATACTCAACTATTCCAGAGCCCATAATGGCCTGTGGCTGCAGACGGAAGTTTCTAGCATGAATAATCTTATGATCCCTTTGAGCCTGGGTGGCGAACCATAGGATGATCACATGGGTACTCCGGAATATCCTAGGACAACACTGGATTCTCCAGGTGCCCGCAACCAATCCACCTAGATGTGTATTGAAGTAGCCACCTTAAGTTAACCATTAATTAACAACTCTCACCTCTATCATGGATCACTCAAACCAAATCCACGTCTACGAGCATAGCAAGCAGTATAAGCATAAGGTAGAAGTAACTCCCAAGGTTTGAAATAAAGGACAATAGGTTCTATCTCATCAACTACTTCCCTGACCCACATGTTAATCAGATCCTACTCATGCAATGTTTGAGGATTGGAACTAATTCATAAAAACTGGGTAATAAACGGGGTATGATCAAAGTGTTACTTTCCTTGCTGACGATCTTCAAACCCTAGTGACTCGTAGTAGCCTGCTCTGCACTCCGGAAATTCTATCGCAAACAAACAATAGCACACATAAGCACTCAAGCATAAATGCAAGGGAAAACTCAGATGAGGAAGTCCAAACTGAGAGTGCAACTAGAGGGCTTCAATTTGCAAAAAGAATCAATCAAATCGGAGCTATGAAACTCAAACTACAATCAAAATAAATTCAAATTCAAATCTGCTTGAAACCAAATTTTAATTTGTCAAAACCATGTTCAAGTTGATTAACTGGAAAGAGGGGTTCGAGACAAAGAATTTTGCGTTGGTTTCACTGGATTCAGATGAACGGTTAAAAAAGTGTGAGGGTTTGAAGATCATGGGCTAATCTGCGATAAAAAATCATGGATAGGTCCTTGGCCAAAAATAAAATAAAAATAAAAGACTAAAGAACGAAAGTTCGTTAACAGAGATGAACGAACGAACGCGCTCGCGAATAGATGCGTTCGGGCGAACATCCGCTACTTAGTGAAACCAAAAAAAAACCAAACCAACCGAACCGATCTAAAAAAAATCGGGGACGGTTTTGTCGGTTTTACCAGTCCAACGAAGAAAACCGACAACGGTGGCGATTCCGATGGCGGCGCGGGCAATGGCGGCGCAGCGGGGCGTTGCGGGCGGTGGCGCGATGGGGCGGCGGCGCGACGTGGCGGCGGCAACGGCAGCGTGGCTCGGGAGGCGAGGTGTGGTGCGACTCGGCGGTGGCTGCGGTGGTGGGCGGCTCGGGATGGAGAGGAGGGCGGAGGCGGCGGGGAGGCGGAGTCCGGCTCGGGATGGAGAGGAGGGCGGAGGCGGCGGGGAGGCGGAGTCCGGCTCGGGGTGGGAGTCCAGCGGCGGCGCGGCTCCCGCGCGGGGAAGGCTGCGGCGGCCCGGCTCGGCTGGGCCTTTGGCCCAGACGGGCGAAACTTTTTTTTTAAATTAAATTCCACCGAAGAAAAATCCTAATAAAAAGTATAAAAAATTCTAAAATGCCAAAAACAATTTCCACCGTCTAAATAAAATATTAGAACAAAGTGGACATTTTTCTGGCCTAATAATGCATATTTTTCTAATTCAAATAAAATCTCGAATAAAATATTTATTTGATTTTAAAAATTTCCTCAATATTCCTCTTTTTTTAAGAAGTCATATTTTCTACTCTCTTTTATTTTTTTAATTATTGGAAATATTTGGAGAGAAAATATTAAAATCAAATTTGATCCTCTTTTCAAATTTGGGAAAATTCAAATATGAAAATAAATGAAATCCCCAACTCTCTCCTTGGGTCCTTGAGTTGCTTACGATTTCTAGGATCACAATAAAATGCAAATAAAATATGATATGCTTATGATGACCTATGTATAACATCCAAATTGAAAATTGGGATGTTACAAACCTACCCCCCCTTAAGATGAATCTCGCCCTCGAGATTCGCGTTGGCTAGAAAATAGGTGCGGGTGGTCTTTCCGTAGGTCTTCCTCTCATTCCCAGGTGGCTTTATCCTCGGTATGGTGGCTCCACTGAACTTTGCAAAACTTGACAACCTTGCTACGGGTAACTCGGCTGGCAAATTCGAGAATCTTGACGGGTTTCTCCTCGTAGGTTAGGTCGCTGTCTAACTGAATTGCTTCCAGGGGCACTGTATCTCTCAGAGGAATATCAACCATTTCTGCATGGCACTTCTTCAACTGAGAAACATGAAACACATCATGAACTCCTAACAATCCTTCGGGTAACTCCAACTTGTAGGCCACTTCTCCCATACGTTCCAAAACTCGGTACGGTCCTATGAATCTCGGGGCTAACTTTCCCTTAACTCCAAATCATTTAACTCCTCGCACTGGTGAAACACGAAGATATGCTCTGTCTTCGATCTCATAGACAACCTCTTTGCGTTTTGAATCTGCATAACTTTTCTGCCTGGACTGAGCTACCTTCAGTCTATCTCGAATTAACTTAACCTTCTCTTCAAACTCTTTGATCAAATCTGGTCCAAACAACTAACGGTCTCCAACTTCATCCCACATCAACGCTGTCCTGCACCTTCTTCCATACAAGGCTTCGAAAGGTGCCATCTTCAAACTAGCTTGATAACTGTTGTTGTATGAGAATTCCGCGTAAGGCAAATTATCATCCCAACTAGATCCATAATCTAGCGCACAAGCTCTCAACATGTCATCCAAAATCTGATTGACTCTCTCGGTCTGTCCATCTGTCTGCGGATGAAAGGTTGTACTGAACTCTAGCCTAGTACCCAAAGTCTGGTGCAGCTGATTCCAAAACTTTGAGGTAAATTGTGTTCCTCTATCTGATACGATGGTCCTCGGAACTCCATGCAGACATACGATCTTGGTGATATATATCTAGGCCAACTTTGCACTCGTATAGGTGGTTTTCACTGGGATAAAGTGAGCCACTTTGGTCAAACCATCCACTACTACCCAGATAGAATCATATCCCGATCGGGTAATCCGGTGATAAATCCATGCCAAGCTTGTCCCACTTCCAATCGGGTATCGGCATAGGATGCAGTAATCCTGCTGGCTTCTGATGTTCTGCCTTCACTCTCTAACATACATCACATACGGCTACATACTCGGCAATATCCTTTTTCATACCCGTCCACCAGAAACACTCCTTTAAATCCAAATACATCTTGGTGTTTCCGGGGTGAATCGAGTATGGTGAGTCATGAGCCTCCTGAAGTATGAACTTCCTGATCTCCGCATTATTGGGTACATATACACAATCCTCAAACCATAAAGTTTCATGCTCATCCTCACGAAAACCTTTGGCTTTTCCCTTGCTCATCTTCTCCTTTATCTCAGCAATCTCCTAACCATCCTTCTGAGCTTCTCGAATCTTTCCCAATGATGTTGACTGAACCTCCATTGCTGCGACAAAACCTCTAGGAACTATCTCCAAACGAAGCTCCCTGAGATCTTCGGCCAATTCCTTTGGTAAACCTCCACTCACGAGGGTATGAACATAACTCTTCCAGCTCAAAGCGTCTGCTACGACATTGGCCTTTCCTGGGTGATAGTGCAGCTTCATATCATAATCCTTTATAAGCTCCAACCATCTCCTTTGCCTGAGATTTAGCTCCTTATGAGTGAAAATATAGTTCAAACTCTTATGATCTGTGTACACATCACAACAGTTTTCCAATAAGAAAATGTCTCCAGGTCTTGAGCGCATGCACTACGGTTGCTAACTCCAAATCATGGGTGGCATAATTTAACTCATGCGGTCGAAGCTGTCGTGAGGCATATGAAACAACTCTTCTGTCCTGCATAAGTACTCCTCCAAGTCCTAAGCGAGAAGTGTCGCAATACACTTGGAAATCCTTGCGTATATCCGGCAGAATTAGCACTGGGGCTGTAACCAAACGTTTCTTCAACTCCTGGAAAATAGCCTCACATTCATCCGTCCATTTAAACTTAGTGTCCTTCTTCAACAACTCCATCATGGGCTTCGCAATCTTGGAAAAAATCTCAATGAATCTCCGATAATATCCCGCGAGTCCAAGAAAACCGCGGATCTCTCCAACTGAGGTGTGTGCCAACCAGTCAGTGACTGACTGAACCTTGGTAGGGTCTATTTCTATACCTTCTCCCTATATAACATGTCCAAGGAATCCAATTTCCTTCAACCAAATCTCGCATTTGCTGAACTTTGCATATAGCTGATGTTCCCTGAGCTTCTCGAGAACTAAATGCAAATGCTCCTTGTGCTCCTCTTCATTCTTCGAGTACACCAAAGTATCATCAATGAACACCACAACAAACTTATCCAGGAACTCCATGAACACCTTATTCATCATAATCATGAAATAGACGGGGGCATTAGTCAATCCAAATGACATGACCGTGTACTCATACAGCCCGTACCTTGTGGTGAAAGCTGTCTTAGGTATATCCTATTTTCGGATCTTCAGCTGGTGTATCCTGATCGCAGATCAATCTTGGAAAATACTTTAGCTCCTTGTAGCTGGTCAAACAAATCATTGATCATCGGTAGTGGGTACTTGTTCTTGATCGTAACTTCATTCAATGCGTGATAATCAACAACCATCCGCAACGATCCATCCTTCTTCTCAACTAAGAGCACTAGGGCTCCCCACGGTGACGAACTTGCTCGAATGTAACCTTTCTTCAATAACTCCTTAATCTGCTTCTTAATTTCTTCTAGATCATTTGCAGGCATCCGGTATGGCCTCTTCGATATGGGTGCAGTGCCTGGCGACAACTCTATTAGAAATTCTATGTCTCGATCCGGCGGCATGCGTGGTAGTTCCTCTAGAAATACGTCCGGGTAATCGTTCACTACAGGTACTTACTCTTGAACAACTCCTGAGATCCTCCTTGGCGCATGCCTGGATACATACTTGATCCTTTTTCCCTCGAGGGTGGTGAGCAGAATTGACTTACTAGTACAATCAATGTTTCCTCCATACTTCGGTAGCCAATCCATGCTTAGTATCACATCCAATCCTTGTGACTCCAGAATTATTAGGTTTGAGGGGAAAATAGGGCTACCAATGGTTAAGGGTTACCGATCACACCATTGGCTGGCCATATACTCTGCTCCTGGCGAGCTTACTAACATGGGTGATCTATGGGCTAAGGTGGATAACTTAAACTTGTCCACAAATCCCCTTGATATGTATGAATGCGATGCACCAGTATCAAAAAGAACGAGAGCGGTAAATGACTTAACCAAAAACTTACCAATAACTGCATCTGGCTGCTCCTCAACCTCCTCCAAGTTGATGTGGTTCACTTGACCTCTGGTGATGGGATTGGGCTTCTTCTCAGAACTTCCATTGCCATTTCCATTCTTGGCTTCAGAACACTCAGTGGTGTAGTGCCCAGTCTTCCCGCACTTGAAACAAGTAATGTGACTTAGATCTTTTTGGCGGGTGTAGAGAGGTTGGAACGGTTCTGGTTGCTGCTTGCTCCATTCCCATTACCATTCTTAGGGCCATATGGTTGTGCGAACTTCAACCATTGTGGGTGTGGCCTCCATGATTATGGGTATATCCTCCCGAGTTCAGGGTAAAACGAGGCTTTTGTGAGGATCCAAAATTGTACCTCCCTTGTCCATACTTCCTTTTACGACTCTGTATCTGTTGCTGCTTCCCTTCAATGATAAGAGCACTGTCTACCAAGTCCTGGTAGTTAGCAAATGTAGCTACCATCAACTGCATGCTCAGCTCATCATTCAGCCCTTCCATAAACTTCTCCTGCTTCGCGGCATCTGTGGCCACATCATCAGGGGCATAGCGAGCTAACTTACTAAACTCGTCCACGTACTGCCCCATAGTACGATTTCCCTGGCGTAAGTTACGAAACTCACACTTCTTCATGCTCATAGCTCCAGTTGAGACATGTGCAGTGTGGAATGCTTGCTGAAACTGATCCCAAGTGACATTGGCTATGGTGAAAGTGGTGGTGTAATTCTCCCACCATGAGACTGCGGGTCCATCCAATTGGTGTGCGACAAAGCGCACCTTCTCAGCATCTGTGCAACCTGCGGTGGTCAACTCCCTTCCAATCTTGCGTAGCCAGTCATCAGCAACAATCGACTCGGTGCTACTGGAAAACACCGGCGGATTCAACAGAAAACGGGCTAAGTTGTCAACTGGAGGTGGTGGCAGTGGGTTGTTGTTGTTGCCTTGGTTCTGGACTAGTAGCTGCATCAAGGCATTCTGCTGTTGGATCAACTGAGTGAGCTCCGGTGGGAAGACAAATCCGGGGTCACGTCTCGCAGGCATCTGATGGGTTTAGAGGGAATAGATTAGAATAGAATGAGGTCTAAAGAGAAAAGCACTACCCATATGCACATGAGACAAACACAATCATATCACACCAGTCAATTGAAACAAGGGCATACAAACAATCTAACTACCATTACAAAATACTTGGACTACTACTATATACATGGGGGAATACTACTGATAATATGGTGGTGATACGTCTCCAACGTATCTATATTTTTTGATTGTTCCATGCTATTATATTATCTTTTTTGGATGTTTAATGGGATTTACTAAGCACTTTTATATTATTTTTGGGACTAACCTACTAACCCAAGGCCCAGTGCAAATTGTTGTTTTTTGCCTATTTCAGTGTTTTGCAGAAAAGGAATATCAAACAGAATGAAACCTTCGGGAGAGTTATTTTTGGAACAAATGTGATCCAGAGGACTTGGAGTGGACTTCAAGAAACGAACGAGGAGGCCACGAGGCAGGGAGGCGCGCCTGCCCCACCTAAGCGCGCCCCCACCCTCGTGGGCCCCTTGTAGCTCCACCGACCTACTTCTTCCTCCTATATATACCCATATACCCCGAAACCAACTAGGAGCGTCACGAAACCCTATTTCCACCGCCGCAACCTTCTGTACCCATGAGATCCCATCTTGGGTCCTTTTCCGGCGCTCCGCCGGAGGGGGCATCGATCACAGAGGGCTTCTACATCAACACCATAGCCTCTCCGATGATGTGTGGAGTAATAGTAGTAGATGAGGCAGGAGTCGATCTACTTGTTGCGGACGTGATGCCTATATACATGATCATGCCTAGATATTCTCATAACTATGCACTTTTTTATCAATTGCTCGACAGTAATTTGTTCACCCACCGTAATACTTATGCTATCTTGAGAGAACCCACTAGTGAAACCTATGGCCCCCGGGTCTATCTTCCATCATATTAATCTCCCGTCAACGAGCTATTTCTGTTGCCGTTTACTTTGCAATCTTTACTTTTCAATCTTTATCATAAAAATACCAAAAATATTTATCTTATTATCTCTATCAGATCTCACTTTTGCAAGTGGTCGTGAAGGGATTGACAACCCGTTTATCACGTTGGTTGCAAGGTTTATATTTGTTTGTGTAGGTACGAGGGACTTGCGTGTGTCCTCCTACTGGATTGATACCTTGGTTCTAAAAAACCGAGGGAAATACTTACGCTACTTTCCTCCATCACCCTTTCCTCTTCAAGGGAAAACCAACGCATGCTCAAGAGGTAGCAAGAAGGATTTCTGGCGCCGTTGCCGGGGAGGTGTACACCAAGTCAAGTTAAGATTTGATCTCCCAACAACGAGCCATTTCTGGCGCCGTTGCCGGGGAGTTTACGCACAAGTCAAGACATACCAAGTACCCATCACAAACTCTTATCCCTCGCTTTACATTATTTGCCATTTTCCTCTCGTTTTCCTCTCCCCCACTTCACCCTTGCTGTTTTATTCGCCCTCTCTTTCCGTTCGCCTCTTTTTTGCTTGCTTCTTGTTTGCTTGTGTGTTGGATTGCTTGCTTGTCACGATGGCTGAAGAGAATACTAAATTGTGTGACTTTGCCAATACCAACAACAATGATTTTCTTAGCACTCCGATTTATCCTCTTACCGATGCCAAATCTTGTGAAATTGATGCTGCCTTGCTGAGTCTTGTCATGAAAGATCAATTCGCCGGCCTTCCTACTGAAGATGCCGCTACCCATCTAAACAGATTTGTTGATTTGTGTGATATGCAAAAGAAGAAAGATGTGGACAATGATATTGTTAAATTGAAGCTATTTCCTTTTTTGCTTACAGATCGTGCTAAAACTTGGTTTTCATCTTTGCCTAAAAATAGTATTGATTCTTGGAATAAGTGCAAAGACGCTTTTATTTCTAAGTATTTTCCTCCCGCTAAGATCATCTCTCTTAGAAACGATATCATGGATTTTTAGCAACTTGATCATGAACATGTTACACAAGCTTGGGAGAGAATGAAACTAATGATACGTAATTGCCCTACACATGGTTTGAATTTATGGATGATTATACAAAAAATTAATGCCGAATTGAATTTTTCTTCTAAAAATCTTTTAGATTCGGCCGCAGTAGGCACTTTTATGAAATCACTTTCGGAGAAGCTACTAAACTCCTAGATAATATTATGGTTAATTATTCTCAATGGCACACTGAAAGATCTACTAGTAAAAAGGTTCATGCAATTGAAGAGATTAATGTTTTGAGTGGAAATGAACTTATGAAATTGTTTGCTAATAAGAGTGTTTCTTCCAATCCCAATGATATGCCTTTGTCTACTTTGATTGAGAATAATAATGAATATATGGATGTGAATTTTGTTGGTAGGAACAATTTTGGTAACAACGCTTATAGAGGAAACTTTCACCCTAGGTCGTATCCTAGTAATTCCTCTAATAAGTATGGTAATTCCTACAACAACTCTTATGGAAATTTTAATAAGATTCCCTCTGATTTTGAGACTAGTGTTATTCATGATTTCGCAAAAGAATTTCAATGCTTTGCTTGAAGAAAAATTGCCTAAGATTGATGAGTTGGCTAGGAACGTGGATAGAATTTCTCTTGATGTTGATTCTTTGAAACTTAGATCTATTCCACCTAAGCATGCTATCAATGAGTCTCTCAAAGCTATGATAATTTCCGTTGATGAGTGCAAAAGAAGAACCGCTAGGATGCGTGCTAAAAAAGATTGCTTTATAAAAGCGTGTTCTTCTAGTTTTCATTATAATAAGGATGAAGATCTAAAAGTGATTGATGTGTCCCCTATTAAATCTTTGTTTTGAAATATGAATCTTGATAATAATGGGACTGGAGATGAGTCAACTTTAGTTAAAAGGCGTCCCAATGATTCGGAGTTTTTAGATCTTGATGCAAAAATTGGTAAACGTGGGCTTGAAGAGGTCAAAACTTTACATAGCAATGAACCCAATATTTTGGATTTCAAGGAATTTAATTATGATAATTGTTCTTTAATAGATTTTATTTCCTTGTTGCAATCCATACTAAATTCTCCGCATGCTTATAGTCAAAATAAGGCTTTTACCAAACATATCATTGATGCTTTCATGCAATCTTATGAAGAAAAACTTGAATTGGAAGTTTATATCCCAAGAAAAATTTATGATGAGTGGGAACCTACTATTAAAATTAAAATTAAAGATCATGAATGCTATGCTTTGTGTGATTTAGGTGCTAGTGTTTCCATGATTCCAAAAAATTTGTGTGATATGTTAGGTTTCTGTGAATTTCATGATTGTTCTTTAAACTTGCACTTTGCGAATTCCACCATTAAGAAACCTATGGGAAGAATTAATGATGTTCTTATTGTTGCAAATAGGAATTATGTACCCGTAGATTTCATTGTTCTTCATATAGATTGCAATCCTTCATGTCCTATTATTCTATGTAGACCTTTCCTTAGAACGATTGGTGCAATTATTGATATGAAAGAAGGGAATATTAGATTCCAATTTCCGTTAAGGAAAGGCATGGAACACTTTCCTAGAAATAAAATTAAATTACCTTATGAATCTATTATGAGAGCTACTTATGCATTGCATACCAAAGATGATAATACCTAGATTTATCCTTGCCTTTATGCCTAGCTAGGGGCGTTAAACGATAGCGCTTGTTGGGAGGCAACCCAATTTTATTTTTGTTTCTTGCTTTTTGGTTCTGTTTAGTAATAAATATTTTATCTAGCCTATGGTTAGATGAGGTTTTATGTTTTAATTAGTGTTTTTTCCAAGTAAAACCTATAGGATCTTCTTGGATGATAGTTATTTGATCTTGCTGAAAAAGTCAGAAACTTTCTGCTCACGAAAACAATTGTTAAAAATCACAAGAACGCGATAAAATACTGATAACAATTGCAGTAGATCATTAAACAAATTATCTAGGGCTTCCTATTTTGGTAGAATTTTTGAGTTACAAAAAGTATGCGTTTGATACAGATTACTACAGACTTTTCTGTTTTTGACAGATTCTGTTTTTCGTGTGTTGTTTGCTTATTTTGATGAATCTATGACTGGTATCGGAGGTTATGAACCATACAGAAGTTGGAATACAGTTGGTTTAACACCAATATAAATAAGTAATGAGTTCATTACAGTACCTTGCAGTGGTGTTTTGTTTTCTTTCGCTAACGGAGCTCATGAGATTTGCTGTTAAGTTTTGTGTTGTGAAGTTTTCAAGTTTTGGGTAAAGATTTGATGGATTATGGAACAAGGAGTGGCAAGAGCATAATATTGGGGATGCCCAAGGCACCCCAAGGTAAAATCCAAGGGAAATCAAAAGCCTAAGCTTGGGTATTCCCAAGGCACCCCAAGGTAAAATCCAAAGAAAACCAAAAGCCTAAGCTTGGGGATGCCCCGGAAGGCATCCCCTTTTTCGTCTTCGTCCATCGGTAACTTTACTTGGAGCTATATTTTTATTCACCACATGATATGAGTTTTGCTTGGAGCATCTTGTATGATTTGAGTCTTTGCTTTTAGTTCACCACAATCATCCTTGATGTACACACCTTTTGGGAGAGACACACATTAATCGGAATTTATTAGAATACTCTATGTGCTTCACTAATATATTTTGAGCTAAATAATTTTGCTCTAGTACTTCCCTTATATCTTTTAGAGCACGGTGGTGGTTTTATTTTATAGAAATTATTGATCTCTCATGCTTCTCTTATATTATTTTGAGAGTCTTTTAGAACAGCATGGTAATTTGCTTTGGTTAAAATTTTAGTCCTTATGTGATGAGCATCCAAGATAGGTATAATAAAAACTATCATATAGAGTGCATTGAATATTATGAGAAGTTCGATACTTGATAATTGTTTTGAGATATGAATATGGTGATATTATAGTCATGCTAGTTGTGTAGTTGTGAATTTGAGAAATTCTTGTGTTAAAGTTTGTGATTCCCGTAGCATGCACGTATGGTGAACCGTTATGTGATGAAGTCGGAGCATGATTTATTTATTGATTGTCTTCCTTATGAGTGGCGGTCGGGGACGAGCGATGGTCTTTTCCTATCAATCTATCCCCCTAGGAGCATGTGCGTAGTACTTCGTTTCGATAACTAATAGATTTTTGCAATAAGTATGTGAGTTCTTTATGACTAATGTTGAGTCCATGGATTATACGCACTCTCACCCTTCCACCATTGCTAGCCTCTCTAATACCGCGCACGTTTCGCCGGTATCATACACCCACCATATACCTTCCTCAAAACAGCCACCATACCTACCTATTATGGAATTTCCATAGCCATCCTGAGATATATTGCCATGCAACTTACCACCGTTCCGTTTGTTATGACACGCTCCATCATTGTCATATTGCTTTTCATGATCATGTAGTTGACATCGTATTCGTGGCAAAGCCACCATGCATAATTCTTTCATACATGTCACTCTTGATTCATAGCATATCCCGGTACACTGCCGGAGGAATTCACATAGAGTCATATTTTGTTCTAAGTATTGAGTTGTAATTTTTGAGTTGTAAGTAAATAAAAGTGTGATGACCATCATTATTAGAGCATTGTCCCAATTGAGGAAAGGATGATGGAGACTATGATTCCCCCACAAGTCGGGATGAGACTCCGGACAAAAAAAAAGAAAAAAAAGAGTCCATAAAAAAAGAGAAAAGGCCCAAATAAAAAAATGAGAGAAAAAGAGAGAAGGGACAATGTTACTATCCTTTTACCACACTTGTGCTTCAAAGTAGCACCATGATCTTCATGATAGAGAGTCTCCTACATTGTCATATTCATATACTAGTGGGAATTTTACATTATAGATCATGGCTTGTATATTCCAATGACGGGCTTCCTCAAAAATGCCCTAGGTCTTCGTGAGCAAGCGAGTTGGATGCACACCCGCTTAGTTTCTTTTGTTGAGCTTTCATACACTTATAGCTCTAGTGCATCCGTTGCATGGAAATCCCTACTCACTCACATTGATATCTATTAATGGGCATCTCCATAGCCCATTGATACGCCTAGTTGATGTGTGACTATCTTCTCCTTTTTGTCTTCTCCACAACCACCATTCTATTCCACATATAGTGCTATGTCCATGGCTCACGCTCATGTATTGCGTGAAGATTGAAAAAGTTTGAGAACATCAAAAGTATGAAACAATTGCTTGGCTTTTCATCGGGGTTGTGCATGACTTAAATAATTTGTGTGATGAAGATAGAGCATAGCCAAACTATATGATTTTGTAGGGATAACTTTCTTTGGCCATGTTATTTTGAGAAGACATGATTGCTTAGTTAGTATGCTTGAAGTATTATTATTTTCATGTCAATATTAAACTTTTGTCTTGAATCTTTCGGATCTGAACATTCATCCCACAATAAAGAAAATTACATTGAGTAATATGCTAGGTAGCATTCCACATCAAACATTCTGTTTTTATCATTTACCTACTCGAGGACGAGCATGAATTAAGCTTGGGGATGCTTGATATGTCTCCAACGTATCTATAATGTTTGATTGTTCCATGCTATAATATTATCTGTTTTGGATCTTTAATGGGCTTTACTAAGCACTATTATATTATTTTTGGGACTAACCTACTAACCCAAGGCCCAGTGCAAATTGCTGCTTTTTGCCTATTTCAGTGTTCCGCAGAAAAGGAATATCAAACGGAGTCCAAACGGAATGAAACCTTCGGGAGAGTTATTTTTGGAACAAACATGATCCAAAGGACTTGGAGTGGACGTCAAGAAACGAACGAGGAGGCCACGAGGCAGGGAGGCGCGCCTGCCCCCTGGGCGCGCCCCCACCCTCGTGGGCCCCTCGTAGCTCCACCGACCTACTTCTTCCTCCTGTATATACCCATATACCCCGAAACCAACCAGGAACACCATGAAACCCTATTTCCACTGCCGCAACCTTCTGTACCCACGAGATCCCATCTTGGGGCCTTTTCCGGCGCTCCGTCGGAGGGGGCATCGATCACGGAGGTCTTCTACATCTACACCATAGCCTCTCCGATGATGTGTGGAGTAATAGTAGTAGATGCAGGCAGGAGTCGGTCTACTTGTTGCGGACGTGATGCCTATATACGTGATCATGCCTAGATATTCTCATAACTATGCACTTTTCTATCAATTGCTCGACAGTAATTTGTTCACCCACCATAATACTTATGCTATCTTGAGAGAAGCCACTAGTGAAACCTATGGCCCCTGGGTCTATCTTCCATCATATAAATCTCCCGTCAATGTGCTATTTCTGTTGCCGTTTATTTGCAATCTTTACTTTTCAATCTTTATCATAAAAATACCATAAATATTTATCTTATTATCTCTATCAGATCTCACTTTTGCAAGTGGTCGTGAAGGGATTGACAGCCCTTTATCGTGTTGGTTGCAAGGTTCTTATTGGTTTGTGTAGGTACGAGGGACTTGCGTGTGGCCTCCTACTGGATTGATACCTTAGTTCTCAAAAACTGAGGGAAAATACTTACGCTACTTTGCTGCATCACCCTTTCCTCTTCACGGGAAAACCAACGCATGCTCAAGAGGTAGTAGGTGGTCATCTAAAAATTTTGATCGGTGGAAGACTCCATGATATCCGCTCCAGCTTCATCTTCGTAATCATCATCACAACTGTCGGGGTCGGAGTCAGTGTCTTCGATGATGATGTAGTCCTCGGGGTGGTCATCATCTCGTCCTGGCGCGGGGTCCCCCATAAATACTCCTAGCTTTTTCGTCAGTTCTTCATTCTTCTCTAGTAGCACTGCGATTTCCTCCTCATAACCATCGCGTGTAGACTTGAGTTCCTCTTGAATCTCCATGTTCCTGGTCATCACCTTCTTCAGATCTATCATGTTGGCGCACATTTGGTTCTCCTGGCGGCGAATGTGCTGGTTTAACTCCTGGATGAAGGCTGCAATGGACCTGTCCCTCCTGGTGCTGATCATCTCCCATTGCTCATCTCGACGCCCACATATCTGATAGATAGTGTCCTTAAGATCCTTGTGGTAAACTTCACCGATGTGTCCCATGGCGATGTGCGCTGCCATGCTCTTTCCTAGACTCCAGGTTGGTGCATCAAAGGAAAACTCTATGGGCTCAGTAACTGGTGTGAGTGTCCTTCCTGGAACATGAACTCGAATCATCCAACGCTCCTCTTCTGATAAAGTGGCAGTGTAGGTCCCGGTGAAGCTTGGTATTCCGATGTTCAGGTACCTAGTGACTTCCTTCAAGTGTCTTCCGAAAGGTGTGTCTTCATCCGGTTGAGCAAACTTGTTCCTTGGGTCCGCCACCTATAGAGTGGAAAATGGAGAGGAGTCAGAAATGAGTAGAGAAGAGTGACCTAGGGCTTATCTTAGTGGTCGTGTCCTACAGTCAGTATGTGCTCTGATACCATCTTGTAGCGATCCGACCTCAGATGGTCAAATCTCGGTGCATAAGTGTCATCCCTCGATCGGTAATGCTGACACACACAATACTCGAAGGATTTATAACATAGTGCAATCACACACTTATTACAATGATTGTCTCAAGAAGAGAACTTAATACAATAATATGGCTTAAGGTCACCTAAATAAGATAACTGTGGAAGCATAGAAGGTAAATGAGGCCAAGCTGGGTAAGCGGACACTTCTTTTTTGCCCATCCGTTCCATATTCCCATAGTCAAGTACCTTATCTTGTGATTTCGACGCAGGAATTGCGCCGAGCCGTAAAGGATAAAAACAACCCTCCTCCACAACCCGAGGATCTGGAACGGTCCCTCGATCCGGCCTCCCAAGAGGATCCGGACATATCCGTGGAGCTGATCGATGGGGTATTTTACCAACTGAGCATCGACAATGCCTTGGTGGCTATTACAGCCGATTATCCTGGACTGCTCCCCGCCTCACAAGTAATCGAAACCGAAGTCTTAATACTTCGAAGATGATCCGTCCATGCTTTTTTTGATCACCGTATACCAATGGTGTTTTGCAGGGGAGGATCTCGAGGCGGAATGCCGAGCCTGCGGCGACTAGCCAACAAGGGACCGCAAGGGCGGGCAGGCTAAAGAGACACGCAGTCCGGGTCGAGGCACCGGCGCAGCAGTAAGGCGCGCCGCCTTATTCCAAGGTATTATTCTTACGATGCATACTAACGCCCGTGCTCTCTTTTTTTTAGGAAAAGAGGGCTCGCCGGACTATATCCGGAGAGATTGCCAATCGCGCCTCCACCAGCCAGGCTCCAAAGCCAGGTCCAGAAGCAGAGGCGAACACGAGGCGTGCGTTGGACGCTCCTCCGACAGAGGATGAGGACAGACTGTCTTCCACCAATTCCGAGGTGGAGAGTGCCATGAATCACAGGCGCCGCCGGACAGTTCTTCGCAAAGCTTGTTTCTCCCAAGAGGTATTGGACGCCTTCAACTCGGGAGATGTGTACCTCCGTGCCGCTCAAAATGGTCTAACCAGGGCAACGGAGCAGTATGTAAAAGACATACGGGTGAGAAAATTGGATGATTATATATATATCAGTAGCCCCCGAGACTTGAAACAGTTAGAATAACTGATTTAAGGATCATTTATTATATGCAGGTTCTTACAGAAAAGAATACCCAACTGTCCCAGGAGCTAGAAGAGTGCAAAGCCCAACTTGAGGCCGCACTAGCCACGGCAGGGGAGGCCAAGGAGACCCCCTCTGGTAATATATGCTTCGAAAGATAAGTATGTTGTGAAGTGCGGCGTGTGTGCAAATCTGACAATAACATTGCAGATGGCGTCGGAGTAGATCCGGACAAGCAACAACTATTGTGCTGGTTAAAGGCCGGCGAGAGCGTGCTTACAAAGGTGAGGCAGGAGAAGAATAATCTCCAAGATGCCAACACCCAGCTGGGCGAGGAACTAAAGGATGTTCGTGCCCAGCTGTCGGACTCCGTGAAGGAGAATCGGCGGCTTCGACGCGGCATTTTTAGTAAGTGCTTGAACAAACTTTGAAAAAGTGTTCGGCGAGGAAGTCGACTAACAGAGTTATGTCTGTAGGTATGCTCACAGGTCGTCCTACAGAGGAAATGCCCGATTCTACGGGTGACCTTCTTCCCGAGCTCTTACAACTGCACGAACGAGTTTGGCAGGTGATGAAAGGCGTCGCCCAGGACTTGTGGCTATCTGTCTCCATGCCCCAAGGTCTTGGAGAGCTTGTAGAGAGGCTTAAGGGAGTGCGGCGGCGTTTCCGATTATGGAAGATATCGGCCTGCCGTCAAGGCGCCAGGGAGGCCTGGGCCATGGTGAAGACGCGGTACACGAAGGCTGACCCAAACCACATGGCCGAGGTCGGACCTGTGGGGCCCGATGGGAAGGAGATCCCTGTGAGCTTAGTGTACGGCCAGGTAGAGTTGGCCGCCAAATATTCCCAACAGGACTGTAAACTAGACAGCCTGCTGGATGGTATTGAAGAGGAATATACCCAGTCAAATTGACTATGTAATTTAAGATGACATGTAAAATGCCTTCTAGCCGGATTGTAGATCGTTTGTCATGGCGGACCTTTTCGCTTCAACCTTGGGACCCGATAGTCCGGAGTGTGTCCGAATACCCTCTCGGTTATGTAAGAACCGGGGCATGCGTGGAGACCAGGCGTAGGGGTCATTAGTGCTTGAACAGACAAGTGCCCAACTAGTTATGTTATATTACATGGTTAGTAAGAAACATCTTCCAGGGAGAATAGTTCCGTTAGGGGTTCCTTTCCCTTGGAGGCATGCCCTAAAGTGCATGTCCGGACTGCGAAAAAAAGAAGAAAAGCATCTGGGGGCGGATAAATAAACAAGTGAGAAATCATCTTTAGTTCACCGACCGAATATTCCCTTAAGAACGCTAGCTTTCGGCTTCACCCAGTCTAAGGTACACATCCAGCTGACCCGACAGTAACAACCGCAGAGGTGCTCCCTTTACCGCCTAGCCGAACAATCGGGAACGTAGGGGTAAGCACAGGAGCCAAGCAACCCAGCTTGGCCAAAACTTAAGTCATATCGATGTATATAATGGTGAATAAAAGGTACATGAGGAAGCGTTACACATGTGTTAGGCGTAAAGCCCATACAAATAAGCTTCTATTAAAGAATCCCCCAGGTATAATGAGCGCGGATAGCGCGTCAAGTGTGTGCGAACAATGCGCGAACGAGCCTTTAAAGGCTGTAAGAGAAAAAGAGGGAGAAGGAGAGAAATATAAGACAGCTAATGTGTAAAAAATAGACAAAGGAAGGAGACGAACACAGAGTCCGGCGCTAGGCGTAGAATCTTCGGAGATGGGCAGCGTTCCATGGGTTCGGCTCGAGTCGGTTATCCGATGCATCTCGCAGATGGTACGCTCCACCAGTCAGGACTTGGTCAATAATAAACGGACCTTCCCATTTGGGCTTGAGTTTGTCCTTTTTCTTGTCCAGCATGCGTAGAACTAACTCGCCAACATTGTAAGTTTTGGCCCGTACTTCTCTGCTTTGATATCTTCGAGCCTGCTGTTGATAGAATGTGGAACGGGCTTTTGCCACGTCACGCTCCTCCTCCAAGGCGTCAAACTGTCCTGCCGATCGAGTTCGGCTTCTCTTTCTTCGTACATGCGCACGCCGAGGTGAGTCATGAATTATGTCGCAGGCAGAACCGCCTCTGCACCGTATACCATAAAGAATGGTGTGTATCCGTGGTGCGATTCGGCGTGGTCCGCAGCCCCAGTCTGGTCGAGCTCCTCTACCCAAAGTGCTGTTAGATTCCTTGGTGACCGCACTAATCTGGGTTTGATGCCGCTCATGATTAGACCATTTACTCGCTCGACTTGACCATTAGTTTGAGGGTGATAGATTGAAGCATAGTCGAGCTTGATGCCCATGTTTTTGCACCAGAGTTTGACCTTGTCCGCCGTAAAGTTCGTGCCGTTATCAGTGATGATGCTGTGGGGGATGCTGTAACGATGTACGACCCCTGATATGAAGTCTATCACCGGTCAGGATTCAGCCGTCTTAACAGGCTTGGCCTCTATCCATTTGGTGAATTTATCCACCATGACCAGTAGGTATTTTTGCTTGTGGGTTCCTCCTTTAAGGGGTCCAACCATGTCAAGCCCCAGACCCATGAAGGCCAGGTGATGGGTATAGTTTGGAGGCGGTGGGTGGCATATGGCTTTGGTTAGCAAAGAGCGGCAACCGACGCATCGTTGGACTAAGTCTGAGCATCTGCCGGGCCGTCGGCCAATAAAATACTGTCTGGAAGGCCTTGCTTACAAGGGCCCGGGCTGCGGCATGGTCCCCGTCGAGTCCGGCATGAATTTTAGCCAGAAGATTCCTCCCTTCCTATTCGGAGATACACCTTTGAAGGACTCCGGTGGTGCTTTTCTTAAAAAGCTCTCCCCCATGGACTCTATAGGCTTTAGATCGCTGCACTATGCAGCGTGCCTCGTTTTGGTCCTCGGGAAGTTCCTGCCTGGTTAGGTAGGCTAGGAATGGTTCTGTCCACGGGGCAATGACTGCCATTATTACGTGGGCTGAAGATGTTACTTCGTTGGCAGAGCCTCCCGTTGTGTCAAAATGTTCAGTGTCGGGCAGTGCGGTTGGGTCCGGGCTGTTATTTCCGGATTCCCCTTCCCATAATACCAATGGCTTGAACAGCCTCTCCAAGAAAGTGTTGGGGGGGACTGCATCGCGCTTGCGCCAATGCGTGCCAAGGCGTCTCTTTGCTGATTGTTTTCCGGGCTATATGGTGAAATTCAAGCCCCTCGAACCGAGCTGACATTTTTAGGACGGCGTTGCGGTAAGCTGCCATTTTTGGATCCTTGGCATCAAAGTCTCCATTTATTTGGGATATCGCGAGGTTCGAATCCCCGTGCACCTCTAGGCGTTGGATGCCCATGGAGACTGCCACCCGGAGACCATGTAGAAGGGCCTCGTATTCGGCTGCGTTGTTGGAGTCCGTATACATTATCTGGAGTACGTATTGAACTGTATGTCCTGTTAGGGACGTCAGAACGACGCCAGCCCCCAGACCAGCCAACATTTTGGAGCCGTCGAAGTGCATGATCCAGTTGGAATATGTGCCGTACTCTTTAGGGAGTTCGGCTTCAGTCCATTCGGCGACGAAGTCGGCCAAAACTTGCGACTTAATAGCTCACCGTGGCTTATAGGTTATGTCGAACGGGAGGAGCTCAATGTCCCATTTGGCAATCCGGCCCGTCGCGTCGCGGTTGTTTATAATATCGTTAAGAGGTACTTCGGAGGCTACTGTTATTGAACACTCTTGAAAGTAGTGTCGCAACTTCCGGGATGCCATAAATACCGCGTACGCTATCTTTTGATAATGCGGGTATCGCGACTTGCATGGAGTGAGGACAGTGGACACGTAGTAAACTGGATTTTGAAGGGGGAATTTGTGTCCGTTCGTTTCTCGTTCGACGACGAGCACTGCGCTTACAACTTGATGAGTTGTCGTGATGTATAATAGCATTGGTTCGCCGATGTTAGGCGCGGCCAGGACCGGGTTTGTTACAAATATGGCTTTTGTTTCTCCGAGTCAGGCCGTGGCGGCATCCGTCCACTCGAAGTGTTCGGTGCGCCGGAGGAGGCGATAAAGGGTTAATTCCTTTTCTCCCAAGCGGGAGATAAAGCGGCTTAGAGCCGCCACGCATCTGGTCAATTTTTGTATTTGTTTGAGGTATTTTGGGATATCCAATTGTTACAGAGCTCGGATCTTGGCTGGGTTTGCTTCAATTCCTCTACCGGATACAATGAAGCCCAAGAGCTTTCCGGCTGGTACGCCGAAAACGCATTTTTTGGATTAAGCTTGATGTCATATGTTCGGAGGTTATCGAATGTGAGCCTCAAGTCGTCTACTAGAGTTTCGACATGCTTGGTTTTGATGAACACGTCATCTACATATGCCTCCACTGTTTTGCCGATCTGGTTTGCCAGACATGTCTGAATCATGCGCTGATATGTTGCGCCGGTGTTTTTGAGCCTGAAGGGCATTGTGTTGAAGCAGAATGGGCCGTATGGGGTGATGGATGCCGTTGCGGTTTGGTCTGGCTCTGCCATCTTAATTTGATGGTAGCCGGAGTATGCGTCAAGGAAACACAATGAATCGTGTCCTGCGGTAGCGTCGATAATTTGATCGATGCGAGGGAGGGGGAAGGGATCTTTTGGGCAAGCCTTGTTGAGGTCCTTGAAATCGACGCATAGGCGCCAGGATTTGTCCTTCTTTAGTACCATCACCAGGTTTGCTAGCCAGTCCGGATGTTTTATATCTCTGATGAATCCTGCCTCCAGTAGTTTGGCTAGCTCCTCTCCCATGGCTTGTCTCTTAGGTTCGGAGAAGCGCCGAAGAGCCTGCTTGACTGGCTTGAATCCTTTTAGGATGTTTAGGCTGTGCTCGGCAAGCCGGCGTGGGATTCCTGGCATGTCTGAATGGTGCCAGGCAGAAATGTCCCAATTTTCGCGTAGGAATTCTCATAGTGCGGTGTCTACGTCAGGGTTTAATTGCGCCCCGATGGAGGCCGTTTTTGTAGGGTCCGTTGGATGGACTTGGAATTTGACTTTTTCGTCCGCCGGTATAAAGGAGGTGGACTTGGATCTTTTGTCGAGTATCACGTCGTCTCTGTTCACCGTGGAGCGCAGCGCAGTCAGTTCCTCAGCTGCTAGGGCTTCGAATAGTGCCTCAAGGGCCAGTGCGGCTATCTTATTTTCGGCGCGGAATGCTATGTCCGGGTCACTAGCAAGAGTGATGATTCCGTTGGCCCCGGGCATTTTGAGCTTCATGTACCCGTAATGGGGTATAGATTGAAAAATTGTGAATGCCTCTCGCCCTAATAGAGCGTGGTATCCGCTGCTGAACGGGGCCACTTGGAACGTGACCTCCTCGGACCTGTAATTATCCGGCGTGCGAACACCACATCTAGTGTGATTTTTCCTGTCAAAGATGCTTCCCGACCGGGATTATTCCTCTAAAGGTTGTGCTGCTTCGCTCAATCGGCTCCAGTCTATTTCCATTTTTGAAGGGTTTCCTCGTAAATGAGGTTCAATCCGCTGCCACCGTCCATGAGTACCTTGGTAAGGCGAAAGCCGTCCACTATTGGACTGAGGACCAATGCGGCTGGTGCTCGGGCTGTTTGGAATTTAGGTTCATCACTGGCATTAAAGGTAATAGCCGTGTCACTCCATGGGTTTATTGTTGCTACTTGGTAGACTTCGGTAAGGCTGCGGAGTGTTCGTTTCCGCATATTATTTGATGCGAAAGATTCAACACTTTATTATCTGTCTTGGTATCCTGGGCTGGTGCTCTATGGATTACGGGTTAGAAGCTCTTAGCCACTTCGGCCACCGCGAGTATCCAACATGCTCTAAGGCTATGAGTTGGTATGGCGCCCTCGTACTATGAATTTTACAGGACCATTGAGCCATCCCTCGATGACGGTTCCATGCCCTATAGAGGGTTTTGCTTTTGGTGTTTAACCCAAGTGCAGCCATAATGCACCCTTTTATTTCGGACTGGGGTTGTATTCAGGGCCGGATTGTCCCAAAATTTTATTTCGGTTTTCCAGGCGCTTTCCATCGCACAGTACTTTCGTACTATGGATGCCAAGTCAGTGAAGCGTGTAATTTCACGGCGACTTATGGCGTTGAGGATTCCGTTGTCCGTGCAATTATTGCAGAAGAATGAAATCGCAACCTCCTCGCGGCAGTCCTTTATCCTGTTCATGACCAGGAGGAATCTGGCCCAGTAATGGTGTACTTTTTCTGCGGGCTCTTGCCAAATTTGGGATAGATCACTTATGTTTGGGTGGGCGGGTGGAATTAAATCCGGAACCTCGCCCAATCTGAGACTCAGGGGCCAAGCGTTTTCCGAAATCGGAAGCTTGGGTTCTTGGATGTTGTCCAATGAATCTAGCTCGCTGCCTGACTTTAGGTTCAGGGCTTGAGTGACGTCCTCCCCTCCGCGGGTATCCGGCTTGGAGGGATCGGGAATCCGGACATAACTAGTCCTTAAGATAGATGAAGGCTTGCTGCATTTTTCCTCCACCACTGCAACATGATGGGTGACCTGTGGAGAGTTAATCTCTCTCGAATTGGGTTTATGCCCAATCTGATCGTAGTTTGTAGCGACTCCCAGGGTGGCGATGCGATCCAAGAGCTCGTTTAACAAAGAGAGCTCCATCGGATCTAACTTCTCAGCGAGTTCCTAGTTGACGTGAAGATTGCTTTCAATGACCCGAGAAGTCATCGTCGGCGCGGCGGCCGAACAGGCGGTCATAAGAAAACCGCCTAGCCGGAGAGTTTGGCCGATAGCCAAAACTCCTTTAGCAACAATGTCGTCTTTAAAGACGGGATGAGGCATCCTTCCTGATGGCGACAGCACAGCGGAACTCTCAATGAAAGCACCAATGTCGGTGTCAAAACCGGCGGATCTCGGGTAGGGGGTCCCGAACTGTGCATCTAGGCGGATGGTAACAGGAGACAAGGGACACGATGTTTTTACTCAGGTTCGGGCCCTCTCGATGGAGGTAAAACCCTACTCCTGCTTGATTAATATTGATGATATGGGTAGTACAAGAGTAGATCTACCACGAGATCAGAGAGGCTAAACCCTAGAAGCTAGCCTATGTTATGATTGTTGTTCGTCCTACGGAGTAAAACCCTCTAGTTTATATAGACACCGGAGAGGGCTAGGGTTATACAGAGTTGGTTACAATGGGAGGAGATCTACATATCCGTATCGCCAAGCTTGCCTTCCACGCCAAGGAAAGTCCCATCCGGACACGGGACGAAGTCTTCAATCTTATATCTTCATAGTGCAGGAGTCCGGCCAAAGGTTATAGTCCGGCTATCCGGACACCCCCTAATCTAGAACTCCCTCACCCCCTAATCCAGGACTCCCTCAGTAGCCCCTGAACCAGGCTTCAATGACGATGAGTCCGGTGCGCAGTCTTGTCTTCGGCATTGCAGGGCGGGTTCCTCCTCTGGATAGTCCAAAGTAATCATCGAACACATAGATCATGTCCGGACCCACGAGGGGATACTTACACACCGTTGTAGGGAACATGGCATAAATCTGATCGAATGGCAATCTTTGTACGCCGTGCCTTCACATCGTGGCCCAGTTCAACATGAACCGGTGCTTCTCGCCCCACCTCGACTCGCGTTGCGAGGCGGTTTTATTGGCACGTCCTATTGAAGCAGAGATTGTGTTTCGCTTATTACGGGATCTTTCATTAATGAGGGCGTGCATATCCCTATGACGGCCGTTGGTATGACTCTGTGTGCCGTAAGGTAAACCTCAAGCGGTCACCCTAAGGACTCTTGATATTCACCCCCTTTATAAAAGGGGCCGAGGCCTATGCCTCTTTTCCACCTCCCTCGCGCCTTTCCGCACCTCGAGTTCTAACACCCGATATCTAAGCTTCAACACCCCAGATCCTTCAATATGTCCGGATCCAACCCTAAAGGCCGGTGGGTGGCCTCCTCGATTGAAGCGGAAGACATTGCGAAGCTTAGGGAGGTCGGATATCTGACCGCCGACCTCCAGCACAGGCTTCCTGCTCCAGGGCAGGTCATCCCTATGCCGGAGCCCAATGAGTGCGTCGTGTTCGTTCCTCACTTCCTCCGTGGCTTGGGCCATACCCTCGATCCTTTTGTGAGGGGGCTCATGTTCTATTATGGGCTGGACTTTCATGATCTAGCTCCGGACGCTATCCTCCATATCTCGTCGTTCATTATAGTGTGTGAGGCCTTCCTCCATGTCACCCCACACTTCGGCTTATGGCTCAAGACCTTCAATGTGAAGCCGAAGATGATCAAGGGGCGACACGCAGAGTGCGGAGGTGCCGTAATAAGCAGGAACGCTGATGCCCCATGGCCAGAGGGTTCTTTCCCAGAAGTATCCGATGTATGGCAACGGAGGTGGTTTTATGTCACGGCTCCGAGAGGCACAAAGTGGATGGCCACCCCCGAGTTCCGCTCGGGCCCTCCGTCACAACTAGCGTCTTGGACCAACATAGGACGGAATTGGGGCCCCGCTGGTGATGTTCCAGTACTGTAGAACCGCATCCGAGAGCTTCTTGAGAGGGACATTAACCTTGTCAGCATAATGCAAGTGATGTTAATCCGACGGATGTTGTCGTGCCAACGCCGGCGTCTCCGGATGTGGGAATTCAATCCAGAGGTTCCGCGGACTGTCAAGCACTTCTTCTGCCTGAAGCTCGAAGGGATGTGCAAATTATTCTTTGGACCGAAAGTACAGTGTCCGGACACCACCGAGGATGCGGGCCTAAGCTGCAATCGCCTAGATACCCAAGTAAGTAAACTTGATACCGGACACCTTATTTTTGTATTTGTCGTAATTGTTTATTCTAAAAATCATCCGTGGCCAGGAATGGCTCAGCAAGGCGGAGAGAATCAGGTGTCCGGCGCCACTTCCCGAAGGCTCGCCTTGTCCCACCATAGCCAAGATGCTTGACCGGGTACTCGGCAGAATGCCCTCAGGGAAAGACAAGGGGAAGAATGAAGAAACCGAACTTCACGCGCTATAGCATCCGAACTGGGGGAATTGTTGCCTCCCCTAAGGAGGATAGTCGGGAAGGGGAGGCTAAGGCCTCCTCCCCGCGCGGGAAGAAGAGGTCTGCCTCCGAAGACTCGGAGATGGAGATGCCCAAACCAGGGAAAAAGATATCACCAGGGGCTCTGCCCTGACGGGCACCCTCATCGGGCCGTGCCCACCAACGGGCCAGCCCTCCACCGAGCTATAAGTTAATTTTTAATTCGAAAGTACTGCATTCTTCCTAGATCAATAACCCGGATTCGTCTTTCGCAGTCTGGCTAGCCGCCCTTCTCTACTTAGTTCGTCTTCGGGGGATCTTCCTCCGAAGATGATGGAGAGCGAGACCCCACCCCCATCTTCGGCTCATGAAGCGGGCGACACCGAGGTGTCGTCACGGAGGAGTCCGGATCTGCCGAAGCCAGAAGCCAATGCGTCAGCCTCCCTGAGCCTGAAGCGTTTGGCTCCCACGAGGGGCGATGGGAAGGGTCCGACACAGTTTGATGTCCGGCCGGACGTACTGACAGGCCTACTGGAGCGAGCTGCGCTCTCGGAGGAGCACCACTCATTGATGAGCGCGGTGCTCAAGAAGATTTCATCCACTACCAGTGGTTTGAATGAAGCATTTTATAAGTCTGCTCAGAGGCTTTGAGGTATGTAGTGAAGAATACACTATTTTTGGCTGTGAGGCACGCGTTAGTTGTGCTCCATATAGATAGTAGCCCCTGAGACTCTGGTTGCCCGCCCTAGGCGGCAAACGGGGGATCATAAATCAATGATTTAGCTGTAAATACGTGCAGGTACCTGTGAGTCCGGCCGCTGACCAGTCCGTTGAAGTTGCCGAACTAACAAGGCAGATTCGATCGATTGATGCTGATATCACGCTGGTGAACGAGCGGCTGGACAAATCACAAGGTATGTGCTCTGCCCTCCTTTGTATAGGAAAATATGGAGGCGACGTGATATTAATGTAATATGTTCGGACTGCAGATGGTGCTGCTGCCGTGGAGGCCCTAAGGGCAGAACTTGCCCAGGCCAAGGAACAAGCTTAGGTTAGGAATGCGGCTGCCCTAAAGGCAGCCGAAGAATTGAGAGCCAAACAGGCTGCTCATCGCCGAAGCGAGGAAAAGATAGCCGAAATGGCTGTGTAGTTAAAAAATGCCGCTGACAGGTATGAGCTCCTTAAAAAGGAGCATAAGGATAGTTTGGCCGAGCTGGACAAGGCACGTAATGCCACCAAGGAAATACGGACCGAGCTCAGGGGTGCGCGGGAGGAGCTTCAACAGGCCGGAAAAATTGCGGCTGGAGGTTCCTACTTGCTGCGGACGAAGTTTTTCGATCCGAAGTACGCTCCCCTGGATGGACGCTGGAGTCCTGTGGACGCGTATGCGGATTTGGCGAAGAGTACAGCTGACGCTGTCAGGTTCTTCGAGGGTCAGGGTGATAAGGAAGTGGAGAAGCTTTTCTGGTCGCAATTCAATGCTCCCACTCGCCCGCTGCCGTTAAGTGACAAGATGGCTGCTGTAGCGGAGCTTCACAGGTTGTCCGGTCTTGCAATGCGGTCTGCTATAGACCACCTTTGGCCGAAAGGGCCTAAGTCGGACAATTACTTTGGCTTGGTGCAGCAATTCCTTGGGGTCGTGCCTCAGATCGACGCCATGAGGAGGTCGGCGTGCATAGAGGGTGCACGAATGGCTCTTGCCCGCATTAAAGTCTATTGGACGGATATGGAGGCCACCATTATAGCGACCCAAGATCCGGCGGGGGGGCCAATATCCGGCCGAGCACTACTTGGCGTAGGTCACAGAAGGTGACCGCCTAATAGAGGCGCAGTGCTCGAAGAATGTCTTATTCGAGTGATGAATCGAATCATTGTAAGAACAATGTTATTTTGGTTATAAGGCTATATTTATACTTTTTGCCCGAAAGTATTATTGTGTCCCCTGTGCGGCCGTTTACATACATATATATATATATATATATATATATATATATATATATATATATATGAATGTGTAATCCGAAAGATAGCGGTCGTTGGCTTCAGCCCCCACGCAGACAATGCGGGGGTGTTTGCAAAAAATATGCTTAATCAAACTTGATCCAACGTCTTGGTCCATGAAGGAGGTGGTCGCACGTCGAACTAGGCAACCAGACTATTTAGCTGTAACACTTTCGCTTAGCCATGGGAGTCTAATGTTGGGGCTACTATGTAGCTCCTGGTACCTTCGTGTGCATCAGAATACGGGCGCGTGTGTACATGACCAGGAAACGGTCCTTCGTTAATGCGGAGGGATCCTAAAGATTCCGATAAGTCTTCGAGTGGTTGAACAGTCTCTCGCTGTATCATGACAGTCAGTTTTCAACTTTCTCTACTGAGGTGCTCGTCCGGAATAACCAGGGCACAATCACAGTAGTTCTCCTTTAGCCACCTTAGCCGATAATAACGGGCGTAAGGCGGCAAACCGAGAGCCGGGCAAACCCAACATTTGACCAAAGACATGATTGAGCTGATGCATATGAGGCCAAACTTCGTGGCGCGAACACTACGAAGGTATTCGGACTTTATAACAGATGATGGGCTCAAGAATGCCCATTCATTATAAACCCTGTGTTTCCAGGTACGTGCGTTAATCTGTCGTGGCGAAATGCCAAAAACGGCAGTATCCTCTGTGGGTATGGAACTCATGGGATGGTTAAACAACAAGAGGCAATAGAAAAGGTTTACACAGGGGCTTAATCTAAAAAGAAACCTGTTGAACAGGGCCCTGCTGCACGTCTGTGCCTTTGTCTCCGTTGTGCCGTATCCTGGAAGGGTATCGCGCGAACGTTGTCTGTGGAAAAAACAAAACTCGTAGAAGAGTACAACGTAAGTGTGCGATGGATAATAAAAGTGTAAGATGTTGGCCTGCCCATAAGGTTGAGCCATGAGTGGGGTTGTATTAAGTATTTATAGCCCCTGGTGTCCACAATGGGACTACATATACGGTGCCCTGATTCAATTTTATCCGGGCGAACGGACTCGTCTAACCGAGTCTGTGGTCTTTAATGACCAGTCATGTTTTTTTTGATTTTGGAGGCCGCTTATAGTCCGGCCGCTAAGGCCGTCGCGAGTTCCTCTGCGTGTGAAGAGTGCTATGTGATTCCGCTAACGGTGATGACGCCGCGTGGACCGGGCATCTTGAGTGTAAGGTAGCCATAGTGCGGCAATGCGTTGAAGCGGGCGAAGGCCATTCTTCCAAGCAATGCATGATAGTTGCTTTGGAAGGGTGCGATGATGAAGAGTAGCTCTTCGCTTTTGGAGTTGCCTGGAGAGCCGAATGTTACCTCCAGGACGATGGAGCCCCTGCTGTGGGCTTCAACGCCTGGAATCACCCCTTCAAAGGTGGTGTTGCTTTGGTTAATTCTGGATGGGTCTATCCCCATCCTGCGGACAGTGTCCTCATATATTAAATTGAGACTGCTGCCGCCGTCCATAAGGATGTGGGTGAGATGGTATCCATCGATTATTGGGTCAAGCACCAAGGCCTCTGATCCTCTGCGCCGAATACTAGTTCGGGCGTCCCAGTGATCGAAGGTGATCAGATAAGACGTCCAGTGGTTAGGTGTGAGTACGATCGGCTCTATATCGAGTGCGTCTCTATGCCCGCGTTCGTGCCTCCTCATGGACGTGTGAGTCGCGCGGATCATGTTCACTGTTTTAACCTCTGGCGGGAATTTTTTCTGTCCCTCAGTGTTCGGCTGGCGAGGTTCATCCTCGTCTTCACTTGGTGTTTCCTTTCCCTTGTGTTCGGCATTTAATTTGCCGGCCTGCTTGAAGACCCAGCACTCTCTGTGCGTGTGGTTCGCAGGTTTGTCAGGGGTGCCATGAATTTGGCATAGTATGTCTAGGACTCTATTCAGACCGGATGGTCCATCTTTACTGCCTTTAATTGGCTTCTTTTGCTGATCAGGTCGAGAGCCCCTAAATCCGGCATGAACCGTTGTGTTATCCGGGCTCTCTTCCTTGTTTTGGCGTTTGCTTTTATTACGCCGTGGCTTCCCGTTGCCATCCCTTATTTCGGATGGGCCTGGGTCGCTGGTGCCTTTACGGGCTAGCCAACTATCCTCACCCGCGCAAAAGCGGGTCATGAGGCTTGTTAAGGCTGCCAGTGTCCTCGGTTTTTCTTGGCCGAGGTGTCTGACGAGCCACTCGTCACGGATGCTGTGTTTGAATGCCGCTAAAGCTTCGGCGTCCGGACAATCGACAATTTGGTTCTTCTTAGTGAGGAATATGTTCCAAAGCTTGCGGGCGGACTCTCCGGGTTGTTGGATTATGTGACTTAAATCGTCAGCATCTGGAGGCCGGACATAGGTCCCTTGAAAATTGGCCTGGCGTCCTCGAGTTCCCCCAACTCCCAATTGAATTTTGGGGAGGCTTTTCAACCAGTGTCGGGTTGGCCCCTTGATTTGAGGAAGGTATTTGATGTCATGGAGGTCATCCCCACGAGCCATATGTATATGCAGGATAAAATCCTCAATCCGACACACAGGTGCATCGTTCCGTCGTATGCCTCTATATTCACAGGTTTAAAGCCACTGTGGGAATTCATGGTCGATACCTCTTCGGTAAAAGCACGAGGGTGAGCAGCCCCTCAGATGTCTGGGCGTGATGTGGCATGCCGTCGGCTGTTGTTGTGTCCGTGTTTATTCGAACTGGTATTCGATTGGTGTGGCCTTGGGATAATTAGGCTACTGATAAAACTCTCTGATGATGCCATGTCATCTATGTTACTGTTGCTAATTAAGTGGTAGTTCAAAAACATTGCAAATTCAAAAATGAATTAGCGACAAGCACCCAAAGTTTTCAAAAGTCAAAACAAAAATGTTCAGTGGTTGCCGAATATTACAAGGGTAATTATGGTGCAACAAACACCTTTTTATAAAATGGCGAAATGGTTTAAAATGATTTAAACAGAAAAGAAAGAAATATTAAAAGAAAACAGAAATCAGACAAACAAAAAAAAAGAGGAAAAGGAAAAGAACCCCCCCGGGCAAGCCGACCCAACTGGCCGGCCCATTCGTCCACCGGCCCAACTGGGCAGGCCCAAACCGGCCCAGCCGGCCACCCACTCCCCCCTTATCCACTCCGTCACCCAAACCCTAACCTAACCACCCCCCACTCGCACCACTCCACCCCCCGCTGGATCTGGATCGGGAGGACTCCCGATCCCCTCGCCCCTGCACGTCGACGCCGACGCCGGCGCCAGGAGCTCCACCCCAAGCCGGACTGCTTCCTCCACCCCACCGGCCTGCCTCCTCTACGACGATGTCGCCGTCTTCCTCCTCAACCCCCGCTTCCACGATCCCTACTTCCCCCGGTGAGGCCCCGGCCTCCTCTCTCTCCCTCGCCTCGACGTGCGTCCCGTGCACGCACTCACGTGGCCCCGTGCACGCCCGTGCTTCGCGGTCACCGCCCCGACCTCACCCCCGTTCGCCGCCACCCGCGGTCACGCGCCCGCCCAAGGCCGTGGCCACCAGCCTCCCCTGCCTTGGCGACCTGCCGAGTCCGCGCGCCCGCCACCACCTCCCAGCAGCCACGCTGGAGCCCCTAGCCTCGGCTCCGACCGCGCTCCCACTCGGCCTGGCCTCGCCCGCAGCCCCCTTCCATGCTGCCTCCCTCCATCGCAGCCTCCCCTACCACCATCGTCGCCGGCCTGCGTCCACCCAGGCCGCCTCAGGCCACCGGCCTCCCCCTATTCCGGCGCCATGCCATGACCGCCGGCGCCGAGTCGGGTGCTCCCGCTGCTCACACCATGGCGCCCATTAAGACTCGCCCGATGCCGTACCCAAGACACCGCTAGGCCCCCAACCCTCGACTAGGGCCCCGCCTGAACGGTTTTTAGAAAAAAGTGTTAAAAAAGAAATAAATGAATAAATAATAATAATAATAATAATAATATATAATAGATAAATAATTAATATTAAAATTAATTAATTAACTAAATAATTAACTTAATTAATCTTGTTTAGTTGAACTAATTAAACTTGATTAACCTAATCACTTAGGTTAGTTAATTAATCTGTTAGGTTAATTAGCACCCAATGACAGCTGGGACCCACATGTCAGGTTGACCAGTCAACCCCCTATTGACTGCTGATGTCAGCATGACATCACCCTGATGCCATAGATCCAATTTCGAATTAAGTTAAATAAATAATTAAATTCTAGAAATTAATAAAATCTTTAGAAAATCATATCTTTTAATCCGTAACTCGGATTAAATTATTTTCAACATGAAAGTTGCTCAAAACGACGAGACGAATCCGAAAACACACCCCGTTCGTCCGCCAAGCATCCCTAACCTATCGAACCCGCAACTTTCCCCCTCCGGCTCCTCTGCCCGAAAACACGAAACACCGGGAATACTTTCCCGGATGTTTTCCCCCTTCACCGGTATCACCTCATACCGCGTTAGAACACGTCTAGCTCTGCCTGTTATCCTGTTATGCACTTGCTTGCTATGTATTGACTGTTTCGCCCCCCTCTTCTCTTGGTGAACCCGTGGCGATCTTTGATGCCCATGTGGTCGACTCGTCCCGACGACCCCTCCTTCTTATCTCGAGCAACCGTGCAAGCCCCCTTTGATCACCGGATATCGCCTACTCTTCTCTATCTGCTTGCATTAGAGTAGTGTAGCATATTACTTGCTTTTAGTTAATCCTATCTTTTTGCATAGCCTGTCCTTAATACTACTATTGTTACCTTTACCGCTATCCTCTTGCTTAGTATAGGATGCTAGTGTTCCATCGGTGACCCTACACTCTTGTCCGTGCGCCATGCTATACTCTCGGGCTGTGATCACTTGGGAGGTGATCACGGGCATATACTATATACTTTACACTATTACATTACATCGTGGTACTGTTGGGAGATGGGGGCTGAAAGGACGGTGGCTCCATCCCGGTAGAGGTGGGCCTGGGTTCCCGACGGCCCCGATCGTTACTTGTGGCGGGCGGCAGGGCAGGTTGAGACCACCTAGGAGAGAGGTGGGCCTGGCCTGTTCGGCGTTCATGGATACTTAACACGCTTAACGAGATCTTGGTATTTGATCCGAGTCAGCTCTTGGCCTATACGCACTAACCAACTCTGGCGGGAACAGTTATGGGCACTTTCGGCGTCGTGGTATCGGCGAAACTTCGTGGCGCCCACGGCGAGCGGCGCGCTACCGGTTTGGAACGTAAGCCTGCTCTTGTATTAAGGGGGCTAGTTCTGCTTCCGGCCGCCCTCGCAACATGCAGGTGTGCTATGGGTGATGGGACCAGACCCCTGTGCGCTTAGGTTTAGACCGGCGTGCTGACCTCTCTGTTGTGCCTAGGTGGGGCTGCGACGTGTTGATCTTCCGTGGCCGGGCATGACGCAGAAAAGTGTGTCCGGCCAAATGGGATCAAGCGTGTCGGTTATGTGGTGCACCCCTGCAGGGAAGTTAATCTATTCGAATAGCTGTGATCTTCTATAACAGGACGACTTGGAGTTGTACCTTGACCTTATGACAACTAGAACCGGATACTTTATAAAACACACCCTTCCAAGTGCCAGATACAACCCGGTGGTCGCTCTCTATCAGGGTTACGAGGAGGGGATCGCCGGGTAGGATTATGCTATGCGATGCTACTTGGAGGACTTGATCTACTCTCTTCTACATGTTGCAAGGCGCAGCTGCCATAAGCGTAGTCTTCGGCGTGATTAGCTATCCCCTCTTATTACGGCATTCTGCAGTTCAGTCCACCGATATGGCCCTTTACACATATATCCATGCATATGTAGTGTAGCTCCTTGCTTGCAGTACTTTGGATGAGTACTCACGGTTGCCTTGTTCCCCTTTTTCCCCTTTCTTTACCGGTTCTTTGTGACTAGACGATGGAGCCCAGGGCGCGATGCCACCATCGACGGCGACTCCTACTACACCGAGGTGCCTACTACTACGTGCAGCCCGGCGACGACGACCGGGAGTAGTTAGGAGGATCCCGGCAGGGAGGCTGCGCCTCTTCGATCTGTATCCCGGTTTGTGCTAGCCTTCTTAAGGCATACTTGTTTAACTTATGTCTCAGACGCGAGATATTGTTGCTTCCGCTGACTCGTCTATGATCGAGCACTTGTATTCGAGCCCTCGAGGCCCCGGCTTGTATTATGATGCTTGTATGACTTATTTTATGTTTTAGAGTTGTGTTGTGATATCTTCCCGTGAGTCCCTGATCTTGATCGTACACGTTTGTGTGTATGATTAGTGTACGATTGAATCGGGGGTGTCACAAGTTGGTATCAGAGCCGACTGCCTGTAGGAATCCCCCTTCCACACTCCTTGGCCGAAGTTGAGTCTAGCCGATGAAAACTGTTTTACTAACATGGTTGTGTGCCTTACGGGCCCACGTCGCCATTGGGTGGCATTAGGACCTTTTACTACTCGTCTATACTCTGGGACTCTAATCTCTCTTCTATTCAGGTTTAATGAATTTACTAAAATCTAACTTTAGGATCTCGTTACTACTTCCTCCCGGAGAACCCCTCACTCCAGATGATTACTCCGTGAAACAGAAGAATTCGAAGATACTCTCTGATGTTCTCTTGAGACTTTATGACGTCGCTTTTGCAATTCCCTTCCATCGATAAACCCCTGTGGATAACCACGTATACTCGCCATTCTTACGATGCCTCCCAGTTGATCTTGTTATTACTAGATACCTCGAAATTCTCTCTGTTGTTCCGAGAATCCTTTGAGCTTACTGCCTTGCAGTTCCTTTCCACCTGAATACCCCTACGGATAATTTCTCACCCTTATCAAGTATCCACTCATCCCCAGTTGTTCATGTGTTTTACAATGGTCTTTGAAATACTATTCGATCCTCCAAAATTCGTCAGTAGCTTATTGCTCTGCAATACTTGTCTGCTTGCATTATGGATGCTTTCCATATGTCTGGCAATATTCGTTAGTATCCTTAGACATCGTCATTTTGATCCTATTGATTCAACAGGAGTGCGAATGCACGCAATCATCAGTTGATCCATTTAAATTATCTTTCTGGCCCAGACGTCATTTTGAACATGGGCTTGTTCTCGACCAATCAAATTGCTGTCGATAGTAACCCTAAGTCTGTTCAACTTATCCATCCTTAAACAGAGCGTTGCTTTTGATCCCTTGAATTTTAAATCATAATTCCTTTGAAATTGAGCTTTGAATTAGTCAGTTGTTTCTATAATCCAATGCCGTTGCATTGTTTCTTCCTTTGATTATGCCGGTGCTCACATCAGCTTTGTTATGGACCATCAGATCCTTGTTGGATTTTAACTAACAACATCCTTCATGTTCAATCACTTTGGAAGTTCTTTCCCTGATACATAATGCCATTGGTAAATCCTATCCCTTGATGTGGCCAAGCATGCTCTGCTTTCGAGCTGGTGATATTTACTATTAAAGCTTGTGGTATATGTTTCCACAATGCCCCGATGGGTTGAACCTATGCCTTCCTTAATATGTGTGAACTCGAAAGTTTTCACGAGTCATACTCTTCTGGTATTTTGCCAGATAAAATTTCAACACTACAGCTTCATCAAACGTGAGAAGTGAATGAAAGATTATACATTGAAGAAGTGGGAGTCGACCTTGAACCTTGTGTTCATGCCCATGGACACGATGTAGATCTTATCATTAAAAGCTTCTCTTAAATTAATTATTCCCTTGGTATAAGGTCATCTTATATCTGGGATCTGGCCTTTTTGCAATCGTGGTTCCGACCATGTTCTCCTTTAAATACCATTTCTCGTGCAAGTTTAAGCACTTGTCTTCTGCAGAGCAATGCCCCACCCAACCTCTACTTTGATCTGTCATCGAGTATTACCCCCTGGTATCTCGAGATTATCATGGAACTGCATAACTTTTTATGAGTTCATCAAGTACTACCTTCTCACCGATTCAAATTTTTCACGCTCTGAAGTTATTAAAACTCAAAGACACCGATAATCGAATCGAGTTAGCATTGCGAATCAACAAGTATTTGTACCCTTCACTGCTTACAACTTTATTAATCCTTCAAGTCATTCCTAGCCTGATCGGCTATAGCATTATCAAGCTAATTTTAACTATGCTACCCGGTCCTTCTTCCCGGAGCACAGTTTTCGTCGATGAAATAACCTTACGTCAATCATCATCATCATATCATTTCGCCTTGAACAACAAGCTTGGTTTCGAGTTTGTGTCGTACCCTTGGTTCCAATAACCTTTCACTTTACCATTACTTTGACTTGATGTCGTCGCCGATCGATTACATCTTCATGAACTCTCGCGACAAATGTGTCGTAAATACCATCAACATTCTGAGCTCTTCCAAGAGATCTATTGGAATCATGATGAGAAATACCATCCTTGCCCTCGATGATTGGTGTTATCATCGACCACTTTATTGCCTTCCGTTCAACACAAACTTGTTCGTGTTTCGTGTTATACCTTGAGATCCTTACTGTCCAACATTTGTTCTTCTTTAGCTTGGAGTATTACCATCTTTTATGACAAGAATGTCATGAGGATTACTCCACCTCTTAAGAATTCTTGGTATAGTGATACTTCTCACCATCACCATTCTTTCTTGGTTCCCGTGTTGATTCTAACCGAGGTACCTACAAGTGAACGGTGTTGTTTGGATTCTGTACTTCTAGCAACCCTATTGCTTTGAAGTTAATGCTCAACCGTTCATTCTTAGACTATTGATTATTGAATCACCATTCTATCATTGATCATGCTACCTAGTCCCATATTTCGGTTGCAGCTTTCAACCATTGTTAAGTTGTGTATGTTTTCCTCGAGCATACATCAATACATCATTTTGATCTGACAAATGTTATCTCCTTGTTCAGATAATTGTGGAAATCCATCCTTTGGAAATCTTGATGAATTGTCGCTGAGTTCATCAGCCACCTCCTTGTCCTCTCCTTGGGTTAATGATAAACTCTTGTTAACGGAAATCACTTCATAGTTCATTTCCCGAGAATCTTCTGATGTCATCCCGTCAAATTGTGTCGCACCTTTTCTTCTCAAGCATCCTGAGTCCGAGGTATCCTAACACCGATCAGATCTGAATCTCGATCGATATGATGGTTGGAACACTTTCAAGAGTCACAACATTGGCACAGATATGACCCGGTAAGGTGATGTCATGCCCAGACACCTGGCCGGAGGACCTCTCGTTATAGTTTCCTTTTTAGCAAGGTTATTCATTCTTCCATGAGGAAATTGTAAGACTTATTCTATAAGTTGTTCCTGATGGATCCTTTTTGTTTCCAAAGTCTGATCTTCACACATGACCGTGTCAATGCTATCTCGAAGCATGTCTATGGTACTCGATGTTTCAACAAGAACATTTGAAGCCCAATGCTAAACGTTTCTTGCTCAATTATCCAAACACCGCTGTATGGATAATGTCATGAAAATTTCTCTCCCCTCACCTAGAGGCTTTTCTACTTAATATCATGTCATGGTTATCATGTTCTGCTTGTCCTTGGGAAGGATATACTCCTAATAATTGTGTGTAATCACAATTTTCCTTTCCATTGTTCTGTTTAATCTGATAATCATGTTTTCCTTTCCATTATTTTGTTTAACCTTTTCTATAATCTGACTTAACTGAGCAGAGATAATTCCCTGCTTAGGTAAGCACCTTGTTAATACCACTGCATGCAGTAAGACCTGTTACTATTGTTGATGACATCCCGGTAACCACCGATGGATGAGAACTTTGCCTATTGGCCCGCCTCGTTCAACGAGCAGGAAAATAGTTCTCTTCGTCCCTCGCCCTTGGTATCGACGTTGTTGCCGACATAATCGACGGGCTACCCCCTGACATGCCTTGCTTGCATGATCACGCAAGACGTCTCCGCCCCTCCTACTTTAACCACATGGTGGTCCATAACCCACCGTTCCCCAGGATCGAAACCTGACTCTCCTGCACACCCCCTGTTCCCAAGGTTGTTCCTCGTGCGTGGCCTCGTATGTAATTCATGAGCCACCTTCAGGTCTGATATCGGACACAATACTTATTCCCATTGCTTTGACCCTTTCACGCCCTATAACAGGCATCGAACGATTGCCTGCCCGCTCGAAATTTCCCAGGATACCTCCTTAATTTGCTCTCGATATTTTCTTAAGTTTCGATTCAAGAGTTACTTTCCGCCACCTTCCTCGATGTTGTCGACCCGATAGTCAACCTTGCCGAGGTCCGTTCTCCCAGAATGCCCACCCTTTATTCATTCGTAAGTACGATGGAGTTCCTGAAGAAAGGACGCCGACTTCATCATGATGACCTAAAGCGGAGAAATAAAGACATCAATGTATTGGACCGACCTCTTCGAGAAGAGCAAGCCAGCATGAGAAGACCCGCTAGATTCGTTACCAAACCTTCCCCCTTTCACTACCTCTTAAATCTCGGGACGAGATTTCTTGTAGTGGAGGAGAATTGTGACGCCCGGATAATTAGGCTACAGTAAAACTCTCCTGATGATGCCATGTCATCTATGTTACTGTTGTTAATTAAGTGGTAGTTCAAAAACATTGCAAATTCAAAAATGAATTAGCGACAAGCACCCAAAGTTTTCAAAAGTCAAAACAAAAATGTTCGGTGGTTGCCGACTATTACAAGGGTAATTATGGTGCAACAAACACCTTTTTATAAAATGGCTAAATGGTTTAAAATTATTTAAACAGAAAAGAAAGAAATAATAAAAGAAAACATAAATCAAACAAACAAAAAAAGAGGAAAAGGAAAAGAACCCCCGGCCAGCCGACCCAAGCGGCGGCCCATTAAACCACCGCCCAAGCTGAGCAGCCAAACCGCGCAGCCGCCACCCCTCCCCTTATCCACTCCCTCACCAAAACCCTAACCTAACCACCCCCACTCGCACCACTCCACCCCCCGCTGGATCTGGATCGGGAGGACTCGATCCCTACTTCTGCGTCGACGCCGACGCCGGCGCCCGGAGCTCCACCCCTCGCCGGACTGCTTCCTCCACCCCACCGGCCTGCCTCCGCTACGACGTCGTCGCCGTCTTCCTCCTCAACCCCCGCTGCCACGATCCCTACTTCCCCCGGTGAGGCCCCGGCCTCCTCTCTCTCCCTCGCCTCGACGTGCGTCCCGTGCACGCACTCACGTGGCCCCGTGCACGCCCGTGCTTCGCGTTCACCGCCCCGACCTCACCCTCGTTCGCCACCGCCCATGGTCACGCGCCCAGCCCAGCGCTCGCCGTGGCCACCAGCCTCCTGCCATGGCGACCTGCCGAGTCCGCCGCGCCCGCCATCACCTCCCGCGCGTGGCCACGCTGGAGCCCCTGGCCTCGGCTCCGACCGCGCTCCCACTCGCCCTGGCCTCGCCCGCAGCCCCCTTCCGTGCTGCTTCCCTCCATCGCAGCCTCCCCCCACCACCATCGCCGCCTCTGCGTCCCACCCGGGCCGCCTCGGCCACCGCCTCCCCTATTCGGCGCCATGCCGTGGCCGCCCGCCTTGAAGTCAGGTGCTCCCATCGGTCACACCATGGCGCCCATTCAGGTTCGCCGATGCCGTACCAGACCCGCTAGGCCACCCACCCAGCGACTAGGGGCCCGCCCTAAACGGTTTTAGAAAAAAAAGTTAAAAAATAAATGAATAAATAATAATAATAATAATAATATATAATAGATAAATAATTAATATTAAAATTAATTAATTAACTAAATAATTAACTTAATTAATCTTGTTTAGTTGAACTAATTAAACTTGATTAACCTAATCACTTAGGTTAGTTAATTAATCTGTTAGGTTAATTAGCACCCAATGACAGCTGGGACCCACATGTCAGGTTGACCAGTCAACCCCTTGTTGACTGCTGATGTCAGCATGACATCATGCTGATGCCATAAATCCAATTTTGAATTAAGTTAAATAATTAATTAAATTCTAGAAATTAATAAAATCTTTAGAAAATCATATCTTTTAGTCCGTAACTTCGGATTAAATTATTTTCAACATGAAAGTTGCTCGAGCAGCGACGAGGCGAATCCGGGAGCAGCCCGTTAAATCGCCACGCATCCTAGCCTATCGAGACCGCAACTTTCCCCTCGGCTCCTCCGCTTGAAAACACGAAACACCGGAATACTTTCCGAATGTTTTCCCCTTCACCGGTATCACCTCATACCGCGTTAGAACACGTCTAGCTCTGCTTGTTATCCTGTTATGCACTTGCTTGCTATGTATTTACTGTTTCTCCCCCCTCTTCTCTTCGGTAGACCCCGTGACGATGATGATGCCCATGTGGTCGACTACGTCCCCGACGACCCCTCCTTCTTGTCTAAGCAACCAGGCAAGCCCCCCCTTTGATCACGAGATATCACCTACTCTTCTCTATCTGCTTGCATTAGAGTAGTGTAGCATATTCTTGCTTTTAGTTAATCCTATCTTTCTTGCTGCATAGCCTTGTCCTTGCTACTCTTGTTGTTACCTTTACCTGCTATCCTATTGCTTAGTATAGGATGCTAGTGTTCCGTCAGTGACCCTACACTCTTGTATGTCTGCCATGCTATACTCTTTGGGCTGTGATCACTTGGGAGGTGATCACGGGCATATACTATATACTTTACACTATTACATTACATGACCTTTGTTAGGAGATGGGGCTGAAAGGATAGGTGGCTCCATCCCGGTAGAGGTGGGCCTGGGTTCCCGGCGGCCCCGATTGTTACTTGTGGCGGAGCGGCAGGCAGGTTGAGACCACCTAGGAGAGAGGTGGGCCTGGCCTGTTCGGCGTTCGCGGATACTTAACACGCTTAACGAGATCTTGGTATTTGATCTGAGTGCAGCTCTTGGCCTATCGCACTAACCAACTACGCGGAGCGATTATGGGCACTTTCGGCGTCGTGGTATCGGCGGCACTTCGTGACGTCCGTGGTGGCGGCGCGCGCCGGTTTGGAACGTAAGCCTGCTCTTGTATTAAGGGGCTAGTTACGCTTCCGGCCGCCCTATAGCGTCTTGGTGTGCTATGGGCCCGCACCCACAATGCGCTTAGGTTTGAGACCGGTGTCTTGACCTCTCTGTTGTGCCTAGGTGGGGCTGCGGCGTGTTGATCTTCATGACGGGCATGACCCGAAAAAGTGTGTCCGCCAAATGGGATCAAGCGTGTTGGGTTATGTGGTGCACCCTGCAGGAAGTTAATCTATTGAATAGCCGTGATCTTACATAACAGACGACTTGGAGTTGTACCTTGACCTTATGACAACTAGAACCGTATACTTAATAAAACACACCCTTCCAAGTGTCGGATACAACCCGGTGGTTGCTCTCTATCGAGGTTACGAGGAGGGATCGCGGGTAGGATTATGCTATGCGATGCTATTGGAGGACTTGATCTACTCTCTTCTACATGTTGCAATCTGGAGGCTGCGAGCGTAGTCTTGACGTGATTAGCTATCCCCTCTTATTACGGCATTCTGCGATTCAGGTCCACGATATGGCCCTTTACACATATATCCATGTATATGTAGTGTAGCTCCTTGCTTGCGAGTACTTTGGATGAGTACTCACGGTTGCCTTGTTCCCTTTCCCCCCCTTTCTTTACCCGATTGCTGCGACCAGACGATGAAGCCCAGGGCGAGATGCCACCGTCGGCGGCGACTCCTACTACACCAGATGTGCCTACTACTACGTGCAGCCCGGCGGCGACCGACCGTGAGTAGTTAGGAGGATCCTGCGGGAGGCCTGCGCCTCTTCGATCTGTATCCCGTTTGTGCTAGCCTTCTTAAGGCATACTTGTTTAACTTATGTCCGTACTCGAGATATTGTTGCTTCCGCTGACTTCGTCTATGATCGAGCACTTGTATTCGAGCCCTCGAGGCCCCTGGCTTGTATTATGATGCTTGTATGACTTATTTTATGTTTTAGAGTTGTGTTGTGATATCTTCCCGTGAGTCCCTGATCTTGATCGTACACGTTTGTGTGTATGATTAGTGTACGATTAAATTGGGGGCGTCACAATTGGCATAATCGTTTTGGTGACCATAGTCCCTCGCCGGGCTGTGTCCTTTAGATCCACTAGCAAAAGGACCCGTGCGTTGCACCAGGAGAAAAAAAAATAAACTTCAATGGCCATGACAACATTTTGCTGCATCACCGATAACATTTTGGCGATCATTTTGTTCAATTTCATTAATAATTTGAATAAACAAAATTTTAAAAATAGTGAATATTTTTTGATTTCCCAAACATTTGTTTTAAAAATTGCAAACATGTTTTGAATATGTGAACATTTTTTTATTCACAATCATTTTATGCTTTATTCAAAAAATTAGTTAAAAGTTCTTTTAATTTTTTTGGAGTTTTTTGAAGTACCAAATTATTTAAAGGAGAAAAAACGATAATGGAAAAGAAAAAATAAAAATAAAAATGAAATTTGAAAACTGGCCGCCCGCACATGGGCCGGCCCTAATGGGAGCGCTGCATCTTCTCGCTGCGTGCAGAGCGCAGTATAGGAGATCACTACTGCGTGGGATGGCCCAGGCAGGGGATTCCCAAGGGTGAAGTGTTTTTTGTCAACTTATAGATGGCATTGGTAGGTGATATTTTATAAGTTTGGGAGCAATTGATGACTTTAATTATTATTATTATTATAGCGCATATGCCGTGCATTGCAACAAGATCAAATAAAAAATAGCATGTCCATCAAGACATCACGATAGCGTTCGGACGGTGCCGGCTGGTAACTACAAGAAGGTTCATGTCCATATCTATAAGAAATGTATAATCATGAAACGACCTTGCAATGACATGTGTCCGAGCTGTAGCATCACCAGTCATCCTTGCAACTTCCACGTGGTCGCCTTTGAAGTGTTTTTCATCCAACTGGTAGGACAAATGACCATCCTTCCAGCATCCATGTAATAATTTTGCAGCACTTTGGTCCGAATTGCCAATAGAAAAAAGGACAACGGAGACTGATGTTACATTGACATGTTTCTAGCTAGACGCAGTGGGCACTCGACCTTACAGCGACGCGTGCTGCTTGCAGTGTAGTGTTTGCCGTTTGAAACGGCGAAACTTGAGCGAAGTTGCACGTAGATCAAGTAGATATATTTTCAAACAAAAATGGATTTTTATAGCCAGAAAAATGCCGAGTAATGAAAAGATTTACGTTTGCAGCTCCAAGCCAAATGCTTGCAGCACTTAAAGAAGGACGTGCATGCGCGTGCATGAAAAAAAGGAGCTACCCCGAGGAGCATGCCACGCATATCATCATATGCCAGAAGTTGCAATCATTACCAGGGTTTGTTTTTTTTCTTTGAGACAAATAACGTGGGTGAGTTGGTTCGGGGCGTGGAGACCAGAGTACGATCCCCACGCTGCTGATTTTTGGATCGTAATCCAATGAAGCCTGGGAGAGGAGGCCCATCAGCATATATCGACCCAATATATGGCTAGCGTACGAAGTTGGAGGAAGGGCGTAGCACAAAGCATCGATTCGAATCGTTTTTTAGCAGAATTAGTACCACCTCGAATATGTTTTAAATTCAAACTGAAAGCGTAAAATCACGGGAAGAAGCGTATTGTGACGGTGAACCCGACAGATTCAATCCATGCTTTATTATTAGAGAGAGATTATATATTATATATTATATTATATATATATATATATATTATATTATATTATATTAATAGGGAGATATATATATATATATATATATATAGGAAAATGGGTTAGTACTCCTAGAATGCGTACTCTGAAACACGTGTCATTGGATTGTTAAGCTCGTGCAATAGAATTGTATCGTTAAAACCATTTAGCTCCTAATTAGATAATTAGAAAAGGTACGTCGAAAACTTCACCCGAAACAAACTGGGTTATTGATCCGATTTTCCAGGGGTCTTTATATTTGTCGTTGGACCATCTTATCAATTCAAGCCTTATCCATCTATCACCCGTTTCATTGGCATCCCACTGGCGGCGGCTGCACGTGCAGTGGCGGCGCCGGACTACATCGACCTCCAAGAAGCTCGGCGGCGGCCTCCATTGGCAGCGACCATGTGTGGATATCAGATCGACGGGCGCTCAATTCGCCGCTTCTGCGGCTTCTAGGTGGCTGTCATCGGGTGACCATCGCCTACCGCATGGCGGTGACGAATGACATGCATGAGAACAACGGAGCCTACCGAATCTTGGTCTTCTAGTCGATGTTGAAGCCTACTCAAGTTCTTTTTTAGCAGCTGGCTTTGGAGCCCACGGTCACAAGTTAAGTACTGATCGCTTTGTCTCACTACCATCTGCATTCTTAAATTCCCCACGGCAACAATTTTTCTCGTGGGGTGGCATTGATTCTAGATTCTTGTAGTTCTTCTTGATTCCTTCTTGGAGTTAACGGGGAGAAACCACCATAGATCTGTGCGACATGGTGCGTGCAGTATTTTCTGTATTTTTTTATGGTGGAGCAAAGAAAAAGAAGAGGTATTATTCATCTCACGTTTGGTGAGGATATGGGCCCCATTCATCACCACGCTATCTGCATAATATGGCAAATTAAATGAATATGTTCTTGATATATTTTTATGCGGCTCTCTGTTTAACTTGAAATTTTGATTGGAGAACCAGGATGAGAGGCACCTTGTCTCACCCAAGCTACGAATTAAATTTTCATTCTTAAGCATCTTAACAATTTTTGGAGACCAGGTTGCTTACAATTCTTCTTCATGACAAAAATATTTAAAGCTTTTTTACTATGTTTCTTTGTTCATACGGTATACCTAGTTCAGTTTTTTATGTAAAGCTACATACGAGGATATGTTGCACAATTTTACAATGTTTTTTTTATATAGCCTAACTTATGTTGCTAATTGTTTTCCAATGAATATCCATGTAGGTAAAGCATGATGATTTGTGTGACCGATTTAGCACCTCCATTCGATCTCCGAAGTATACTTGGTGTTATCTGCAGCTTGCGGGAAGATATAGCTCTTTTCTCTCCATTTGTTTATCTGCAGCTTGTAAAAGTAGTTGCATAGTCCAGTTTATGTTACGAATTCAAATCTAATGCCTGTACATCATGTAGCTATGTATATATCTTGGTAGACATAGTGCTACTTGACAGATCGATACTTCTATCTGAAGAAGCAGTATATACTTTGGCGTATCTATTTCTTTGGTGACAAGCAGTATATGATCTTAATGATATTATAGTACAAAAAGAAGCCCGTTTTTTTAATGATATCAAGGATATACTTCTTCGGAGAAAGACAATCTGGCTTGCCCCTATTGGAAAAGGCAGTACAAAAAAGTGGTCACGCGGAAGTCAATATTGTATTTAATCACCTGAAGTATATACTGCTTTAAATCCAATGAAGTATGTACTTGCTTTAAATCCAATAAAGTACAATGAAGTATATCTTTGCGGAGTGAATATTGGTTTTCAAACAAGGAGTATTATCCAATGAATATACACTATAAAATGCATACTCCCTTTAATAGTAGCATGTGCCCATTAAATATGAGTATATATTCCTACAACAAGTATATACTCCTTAAGAAAATTAGTATATATACTCCTTACAAAAACAATTTACTCAAAAATAAGAATATACCTTGTTCTCTAAAAAAGTCAACATATCTGAGAGAAAATGCAGTACATGCTACTTCAAAACAAATGGGGTATATACTCTTTGAAATAATAGAGGTACATATCGCGATGTTGTACATACTCCATGGATGGAGATGAACCGAACAATTGTTTCTTTCATATAGGTGCGTATGGAATCCATTTTACCGGGCGGCAAGGTGTTCCAATTAAGCCTTCCTACGTACATACTTTAATTAAAAACGTATACTCCAGTTCCAGCAACGGGAATAGCCAAACTCCTATTTTCTAGGAGATCAAGATGGTCGTTCCTCTCTTCCAGGTGAGTTGCCAAAAGATATACCCATTTTTTCTGTTTTCCTACGTAGGTTTATCCTGCTAACTATCATACCTCATCCATTTTCCTTATCCATCTAGTGGGAGTACATACCCCTGGGAGTACCAAAGAGGAGTCATGTTAACTAGCAAAAGAGCACATGCGTTGCAACGGGAGAAAAAAGAGCCCATGCGTTGCAACGGGAGAAAAAAATAACACACACTCTTAACCCAATAACCATAATATGTTCATGCCCTTTATTTTAGTGAGGCATCATTTTTGTGTTGCCGCTTATCCTCCTTCTCACCCTCAGTGGCCTCAGTGTTCATACAAACCAAAGTGTGTTTGAATGTTGTTTTTCCCCTGCCAGTTTTTCCAGAGGTGCTCATGTGTGGTTATCGATGTTTTCTTTCGTCTCTTTATGATTTTAGTGGTTGTTTATTTGCAATCCAGATCGTCATGATGCGAAAAGAAAAGCGGACGTGCCCTATAGGTTACAAGTTTGCTTTTAAAATAATATTTTAAAATATTTAATAGGTAAAAATAACATCATATTCAAATTCTACATATTTTTCTATTCAAATTTCATATATAACATGTTAAAATCGGAGTTACGGTTTAGTACTCCCTCCGTTCACTTTTGTAAGACGTTTTAGACATTTAAGACATCTAAAAAAGTTCAATTTCAGTTGTATAAAACGCCTTACAAAAGTGAACAGAGGGAGTAGATATGGATAATTAAGAAAAATATTTGTTTGAATTAAATATCTTCCAAAATAATATTTAAAAAATATTTAACAAACAAAATAACATCATATTCAAATTCTACACATTTTTCTAATCAATTTTCATATATAACATGTTAAAATCGGAGTTACGGTTTAAAAGATATGGATAATTTAGAAAAACATTTGTTTGACTTATATATGATCGCGGGTGGACTATCTAATACGTCAGGGGGGTTTCTGTAAAAATGTAAAATAACGGTTCGGTTATGACTTAAGTCTGTACTGCGGGTTAATTCATAAAAATGCAAGGGGTTTTCTGCAAAAGTGCGTGACGGACGACCGAAACCCAATTTGCTTTATTATTAGGTAGAGATAAATGGACCTGGCCGTGCCAGCTTTCTTATCCAGGTGGTCACGTAGACCGTGCGCGGTGTCGGTAGCCCCTTTGTTGCGGTTATGAAGTGGCACGGCTTCGTCATCGAATTCTGGCAGTAGCTTGCGTTTTGGATACCTCTTTGTATGGCGATCATCGCCGTATCTTTCTTCCGTGTCTAGCATTTTGTTCCATCTACGGTTGAGCGTTTCCTGTGCGGCTTTGAGCCGTTGCTTTTGCTTCTTTAGACTTCTTGCGGTGGCCATAAGCTTTCTCTGGAGGTTATCTCGTTCCACGTGTTTTTCCGGGATTGCATCGTTATGCGGGCTATTTTCCTGTGCTGGTTCGGTTTGATGACCTCGTCCGTCGGGATCATTCTCCTCGGGCGTCTGCTCCGAACTGTGTTCAGGGTGACCTGGTTCGTCCTGCTCCATCGCTGGGTCCGTATGGTCGTTGTTGCCTTCGGAGTTGATTGTAGTATCGATCCCTCTGGCGCTCTTGTCGCTATTTTTACTGTTGCTGGACTTAGAACGGCGTCTACGTCGTCGCTTTGGCTTTTGTCCGGGGGTTTTATCGTCCGGATTGTCATCTTTGTCCTCTTTGGGCGTATCCACCATGTATATGTCGTGTGACGAGGGAGAAGTCCAGCGCCCCATAGATTCAGAATCTTCTCCTGCATCATCGTCCATACCGTCGATGTCTTTGGAGTCAAAGTCAGGCACATCGGTTAAATCATCGACCGTGGCTATGAAGTGGGTGATGGGTGGGCAACGAATTTCTTCGTGGCCTGCTTCCCACTCGAGCCGGACATAGTTTGGCCCAGAATTTTCTGTCAAAGAGAGAGTTTTTAACAAGTTCAGCATATCGCCAAAGGCGAGTCTTTGAAAGATATCCGCAGCGGTGAACTCCATTACGGAGCCCAACCTGGCTCGACCGGCTCGAGTCTTGCGGACGGAACCAACATCCGGATCTGAATCCGGGTCCGAGTCCTGAGCCATCACAGTAAGGCCGTGTTGGCTCCACCGCCGATAAGTGTGCGACCTGCGGGCGGGTCCAGCCCTCCGTCCTTAAAACGCGACCTGCTCGGTTTAGGTCCGAAGCTACTGCGGGGGTGATACCCCGAGCTTTGTCCGACAGCAGGTCTAAGCCGTGCTCGTCGTGACTGTCCGGTGCTCCTGGCATAGGCACGAATTCATCGGCGATCCAGTCTCCGCGGATATCCGTCGTGTAATTCAGGTTTCCGATCCTGATCTGGTGGCCAGGGGCGTAGCTATCGATCTGCTCCAGATGGCCAAGCGAATTGGCCCGCAGGTCGAAGCCGCCGAACACGAAGATCTGTCCGGGAAGAAAGGTCTCACCCGGGACCGTGTTATTGACGATGGTTGAAGTAGCCATCGAGCCCCGTAGCGACGACACAGAGGAACTCTCAATGAAAGCACCAATGCCGGTGTCAAAACCGGCAGATCTCGGGTAGGGGTCCCGATGCATGCGTCTTCTGCTGATGGTAACGAGGAAGCAAGGGACACAGATGTTTACCAGTTGGGCCCTCTCGATGGAGGTAAAACCCTACTTCCTGCTTGATTAATATTGAAGATATGAGTAGTACAAGAGTAGATCTACCACGAGATCATAGAGGCTAAACCCTAGAAGCTAGCCTATGATGGTATGATTGTAATTGTGATCAGCCTTCTAAGGACCAACCTCTCCGGTTTATATAGGCACCGGAGAGGGCTAGGGTTTACATGGAGCCGATTACAAGGAAGGAAATATAATATCCGGATCGCCAAGCTTGCCTTCCACGCCAAGGAAAGTCCCATCCGGACAAGGGTTGAAGTCTTAAGTCTTGTACCTTGACGCTTCAATAGTCCGGACGATGTATACAGTCCGGCTGTCCGGATACCCCCTAATCCAGGACTCCCTCAGGCGGGGAGGCGGAGTCCGGCTCGGGGTGGGAGTCCGGTGGTGGCGCGGCTCTCGCGTGGGGAAGGCGGCGGCGGCCCGGCTCGGCTGGGCCTTTGGCCCAGTCGTGCGAAACTTTTTTTAAATTAAATTCCGCCAAAGAAAAATCCTAATAAAAAGTATAAAAAATTTCTAAAATGCCAAAAACAATTTCCACCTTCTAAATAAAATATTCAGAATAAAGTGAACATTTTTCTCGCCTAAAAATGCAATTTTGAAAAATGCATATTTTTCTAATTCAAATAAAATCTAGAATAAAATCCGAATAAAATATTTATTTCATTTTAAAAATTTTCCTCCAATTTTCCTATTTTTTGAAGAAGTAATATTATCTTCTCTCTTTTATTTTTTAGATTATTGGAAATATTTGGAGAGAAAATATTAAATTCAAATTGATCCTCTTTTCAAATTTGAGAAAATTCAAATATGAAAATAAATGAAATCCCCAACTCTCTCCTTGGGTCCTTGAGTTGCTTAAGATTTCTAGGATCACAACAAAATGCAAATAAAATATGATTTGCTTATGATGACCTATGTATAACGCCCAAATTGAAAATTGGGATGTTACAGTTTGCTGCTGTAACTTGTTGCTGTAATCATCTTACCAACTCCAAGTTTTCAGGATCTAATTGGAAGTCCAATTGCACAGCAGGTACATTTTCAAAAATATATTTGTGTAACAGGTTTGCTGCTGTAACTTGTTGCTCTAATCAAGTTACTGACTACTCAACTTTTCAGGATCCAAGAGAACTCCAATGCCACAACATGTTCCTTTTGCAAAACTTGTTTGTTTAACTGCTTTGCTGCTGCAACCGGTTGCTCTAATCACGTTACTGGCTACTCAACTTTTCAGGATCCAAGAGAAACTCCAACGCCACAACAGGTACCTTTTGCAAAACTTGTTTGTTTAACTTCTTTGCTGCTGCAACAACAGGTTACAATGATGTTAATAACTACTTTTCAGCATCCAATTTAAACTCTTTAATTCCTTGGTTTGTTTAACTGGTTTGCTGTTATAACTCCTAGTTGAGATGTTTTGCTAACTTCAACTTTTCGGAATCCAATCGGAACTTTAATGGCAAAACATGTTAGCCCAAGATAAAAGAGCGAGGTCCCCATGGACGTTGTATCATCCCACAGCAGTGGCACCGCCAATCGTGCATCGTGAATTCCCAACTACTGATGCTCTAGAGGCTAAACTATTGGTAGAAAGAGATTCTACTTCTGCACTTAGAGATGAAGTTGACATGTTGAGGAAGCAAACAACACAATCACAAGAAGTACTCAAGACATCCATGAAATATTTGGTGGATTTCAAAACGAAGCAAGCTGAGACTGACCGCATTGTTAAGGTCCTGAATGAAAAAGGAACTTAAATTCCCACTTGGTAAATCATAGGTGAAATGTTCTTTCCATTGTTGAATAACCTTTGTGTTGTTTGTTATAATCGATCAAACCATTTGTTGTAGAGATCATGTAATAATTGCTTTTGTTTTTTGGTTTGTAATTTTATTTGAGCACAACTCTATATTATTTGATAAGACTCAGAGACATTTCATTTTGATTGCTGGGCGAGACCTACAAATATGTCAATCGGGCTGAATGTGCATTCAGCAATAATAGTAGTATAGATGGACCATAAGTGGAATGCATCGGAAAGGGCCAAGATGTTGTACTAGCTTTGCTAAAAAAAGGATGCTCTTCTAGCCAAAAAATACAGCGGCTTGGCTTATGTAAGTTAGTTGATATTATTGATCCATATCTATAAGTGTTTATATGTCTGTTAGTTTTGTACATTCTTGATTGATTGACTCGTATTTCAATCTTGATACATCCCTTGTGTACATATCTAAATGGGAGTAGACATTATGCTGCGTGTGACATTTGAGTTGGACATAAAGTGTTCCAAATATTCGAATTCACCTTAAACTGGATTCTAGCTTCTGAATTCGAGTATCGGCATTTGTAAATCATATTCATATATGACAGTGGAATACATCTTTGTCGTGCTTTTGAAGATATATAAAAACACATATAATGATTTATAAAGATTCATATAGGAATACAAAATGGATTCAAATTTAGTTGCCATGGTAAACGTGGATGCTTATTGTCCCAAAATTCGAAAGAAGCGACAAAATGTCCACTCCCACGTCGGCTGCCCGAAGCCAAGTGTTTGGGAGATGGAAATTACTGTCTACCCCTTACACGGACAATCCATTGGCCCGATTTCCACTTCTCTCAATAGGGGTAGGTTAGTAACTTCAATTAGACGTGACACGACCGCCTTTGAGCCCATTCCGACACGGTGGGCACCAAACATGGGTGGCAAAACACATTTGATTCAAGCTCGTCCGAAAGACCTCTGTTTCTCACTCCATTTCCCAATTCATACACGGTGGGCGGCAAAACAAACTCGACTCGGCCGAAATCGATGTATTCAAATATTTTCAATAGGGGCAGGTTTGTAACTTCACTCAGACGTGACACAACCGCCCTACCTGTCAGCCCCGTTCATACACCGTGGGTGCCAACCATGGGCGGCCAAACACCCTTTCCTCGCCAGAAATCGCTCTGGGCAAGTATTGGCGAGATGCGAGATTACCGTCCTATCCCCAACCGGCGGGACGTCCAAATTTTAAACGCGGATAAGTTCGTAACTTTCCCATATTTCAGATAGGCGCGTCCCGAAAACATGGTGGTTCCCTGTACCTCTCCCTCCATTTTCCCGTTCATACACCGTCCATGCTAGAACACCATCCCCACACCAGCCTCCTCCGTCTGCCACCCCATCCATCGCCACCGTCCTCCTCCCCATCCATTGCCGCCGTCCTCCACCCCATCCATCGCTACCGTCCTCCACCATGCCGGAGTGCCTACCAAGACCGCATCGTCCACTGCTAGATATGGACGTTTCTCATCCACGGCGACGGACCAAGAGCCTTGCATCGCGTCCTCTGGCTTCATCGGCGTCGTCGTCCTCTTTGCCGGGGCCGCTCACACGAATTTCTCTTCCACCGCAACGGGACTTATCCCCCGATGCACCCGTCTACCGTCGCAGATCTACTTCAACGCCACCGGCAGCCATCGCACCCCCGATGCCTACATGGCGTCGCAAGAGAGGTGGTACTTCATATCTCCTCAAATTTTTGATCTCAACCAGAAAATAGATCGTAACTTGGTTACTGTACTTTCTTTTCAGCTCTTAGAATTTAGTTCTTAGTTCGAAGCAAACGATGGATGATAAATAGCATTTCTTCGGTTTGCAGCTTTAAATCTGCCATGGCATAGTCATTAATAGGGTTTAATTTATCATGCTTAGGGTTTAATTGATCATGTTGGTTCCGTGGTGGTTTCTTTAATAGAAATTGGAGGGGAAACCATCTTTTGCTAAAAAGAAAGCTAGCAGAAGAACACTCGGGTGTGTGTATCTCTACAGGGAGCCCACGGTGGGCCGCGGCCAACCATGTGATTTTGGGTCGGCCCAGGCCCCGATTCCCCTCTATTCTGCTGTGTGCTTCCGATCTCTACTCGCCCCCAGCCGCCTGCCTCGCCAGCGACTTGCCGTCCCCGGACGGCATGACTCTAGGAGGAGACGCCGGACTTATAGGAGGTCAGGAGCCGCTCGCCCAACAGTGTCACTGCTACCCGGGCGTGCCGCGGTGCCTACCTTCCTAGTCCGTTCAAGGCTCAGGCGTGCAACACCCACTAAGCCAGCCCGATTTATCCTGAGATACGTCCTCAACAATCAGCAGTCACTCCTCATCACCCATTTTCTAATTGATTCATTACTCATGAGGCGGGATTGTCATTAGGGTTTGTTGTGTGCTGAGTGCTACCTACACTTAATGGTTCAGATGTATTTCAGTAATCTGTAGTACCTGTGAAGTTCACAAGGTTTCAAAATTCTGGCCCTAGGAACAGACACTAGTCATTTTGGATTGTTGGTCGTAGTAACATTGACCCAGATACTACTGCAGGCCAGGTTTGTTGACAATTTTACTTGTCTTTATTACTCATTCGATATGATATCCAACTATTCACGTCGATTAGATGCAAACAAGAAGTGCTAGACAAACTTCTTGATTCAGATTTTGGACGATCTCTTACTGCAGTTACAATTCTGCATACTTGTCCTAGTAAGCTCACAAGTAAATGATTGATTCACTACATCTATGCTTGCCTTGTCATATTTGTTGTCCATATTCTTTTAGGGTGGACCACCCTGTTTCAAAATACTGGAACCGTAGACATGAGTGAATAGTATTTCTGTGCGTGATCTCTTCCATCATGTGTGGGCAACGGACACTGCATTATATAGAAAGAAAGTGTCATTTCCAGCTTTTCTCAATATTCTTTTAGGGTGGACCACCCTGTTTCAACATACTAGAACCGTATATATGAGTGAATAGTATTTCTCTGTGTGATCTCTTCCATCATGTGTGGGCAACGAACACTGCATTGTATAGAAAGAAAGTGTCATTTCTAGCTTTTACATAGACTACAATCTTTTACATGGAATACAATCTGCCTACTTGGTATGTGTGCTTTTCTGACCTCCACCCTTGAAGCTAAACATTATGCCACTCATAATTCCTTAGTTTATTTTTCAAATACAAATTTGATATGATTCTAATGTTCCTACTTCAGTTTTGAAATGTGTATGCACTGTTATAGAGACATAAGAGGTTTGTATTTCGTGTGGTCAGTCAAGCCGGTTGGGGGTGAACTTTGCATATGCAGGGGTTTATAGGGAGACACTCTTGAGTCGAATCCGCAATGCATTCCATAGATAATCTGACTACTTTTTATGTTTTCATGAATCTCAGATTCTGAACAACATCATAATGATTATGAGCTTGCGCGCATGAAAAGAATAAAGCAAAACAATGCCATGGCTGTCAAACTTGGCATTAAGGGACTGAAATCAAGTCTGGATGCAATGCAATGCAAACGCTCTCCACCTATAGATTCATGCTCAGAATATGATCCTAACAGTGATTCTAAGCTAGAGGGAGACCTAAGTCAATGTAGCTCCCTAGTGAAGGAGTCAGAGGCAGATGCCCTATCTTATTCACCCATCAAGGTGCTTGCTCTAACTTTCCACGGTTATATTGGTCGCACATATGTTGCAACTGATGATTTGCATTGCTTCTACTTTGTTGCACTGCCATTAGCTTAGTTTACACATCGTGTATGTGAATACGCCCTGCCTATCCATATTCAGTACATATTCCATCTGTCATCATACCATATTTATCCATTGAAATGTTGTTCTTGTGTATCAGACGTTCAAAAGGAAGAGGGCGATTGCTGATCGTGGAGGAGCAGGCGCAAAGTATTTGGAAAAGGTAGTGACACCTGATAAATCAAATAGCCCATTAGGTGTAGTTGCAATATCACCTGACACACAAAACACCCCAACTCTAGCAGACTCTAGCCCTACCACACTGGTCATTTCTGATGCGCCAACTCAGCAGACCCCAACTGCAGCAAACAGTATGATGATGCCAGTTGACATAGCACCAGCTCTATGACGCAAAACCCTCCAGCAAAGAGTACACCAAATCCAGTTGCCAAATCCCTTTTCGAAATAGAGAGAGCCCCAATTGCAGCAAATAGGACCCCTTTTCCATTTCTTCCCAGTTTAGAAGATGAAGCTTATATTGTTGTCAGGAACTTTGTGCGTAGCTTTCCTTCATGGAAAGATTATACTGCAGACACAGAACAATTTCCAGTCTTCCTCCGCAACTTACGCGTAAGTAATGTACTAATGTTATTCATGGTAATTACTGCATATGTTTCTGCTGAAAAAAGACACAAGATTTCATTCTTTTAAATAGGCGAGGACCAAACTGGATTGTCAAGACGAGCAAGGGTTGGTTGCGCTTTTCAAGCACTCGTTGATGAAGTATCGTTGCTACCTGAGGCAAGCGCACTTCAATGGCAAGCCTCTAAATGAAATTTATGTAAAGTCTCCGGTGCTACATTTATCAGACAATGACTGGAATAATCTTGTTACACATTGGTCTTGTCTGCAGCGTAAGGTACTGTCTATGATATCACATCATAATTTGAACTACATTTCTGCATTTGCCATAACGTCTCACTTGTACGAAAACTGTTAGCAGAAGAACACTCATTCTCAAGGGACCACAGAATCTCGCAACTATACTGCACACTGCATTGCTCTTGTGAGTACCTCTTGCCCTGTATGACCATACTTACTTTCATAGTTGTTTGATTATGTAGCATCACTGCACATGTTAGCCTCGTTATCGTACATTTGGTGGACATTATAAGATCCGTATGGACTCTTACATGAATTTAGAATCAACCCAATGCTTTTGAAGAGGTTTAGCTCTGCAGTCCTCTTGTAAGGGCTGAACGTCGTCTATCACTGTACTTACATTAACAGCTACTCCCTCCATCCCATAATATAAGAATGTTTTGTACAGTACACCAGTGTTCAAAACACTCTTGTAATATGGGAAGAGGGATTGGTTCATTGTGTAGTATTCTACATCCAATCTCCCTCGCCCACCATTTACTAAAAAATATCAGATCTATATTTAATATTACCAAAAAGTTGAATATTGTAGCGACCCGACCTCAGATGGTCAAGTCTCTGTGCTTTCGTGTCATCCCTGGATCGGTAATGCTGACACACACAGTACTCGAAGGATTTATAACAGAGTAGCAATCACACACTTATTACATCGAATGTCTCAAAAGAGAACTTATTACAATAATATGGCTTAAGGCCATCTAATACGATAACAGCGGAAGGCTTGGAAGATAAAGTGAGTCCATCAACTCCAGCGGCATAGCTGAGCTGCACAGCAACGACCTATCGAACCTTACTCCTCGTCTGAAAAGTCTGCAACATAATACGTTGCGGCCGAGAACGGGTCAGCACATGGAATATCTGGCAATGTAACACAATAGAGCAATAACAGAATAATGCTAACACTACATGCATATTTAGCTGGTGGAAAGCTCTCTGATTCTGATTTTGCGAAAAGCCAATTTTCCCTACATCAAAGGAATAAATTTTAATTTAACTATCATGGTGGTTGAAACATCATTGAGGCGGTATAACCCCAACTCAATCCCAATTAAAGTAATTAACAACCCAACAATATTAATTTAGAGTGATGAGATACATGTAATTACTCAAGTACTAGATACTCGAAATTGTCCATAACAGGGACACGGCTAACCATGATTAGATTGTACACTCTGCGAGAGGTTTGCACACTTTTCCCCACAAGACTCGACCGCCTCCGTTGATTTCTCGCTTTACATGGTGTTTGAGAAGCGGATGACCGAGACACGATCTTTCGGAAGCGTTAACTCTCTACTCGGTAGATCATACCAAACCTACAAAACCCACTACCTGCTGATCTACCTCTTGAGAGCTTCACGTAACTTACTTAACTATGCTAGAGCCCATAATAGCTTGTGGCTACACGGAAGTTTCTAGCATGAATAATCTCGATTCCCTTTGAGCACTGGTGGCGGTCCATAGGAAGATCACACGGGTACCACAGGATTTCCAAAAAAAACAGACAACACTGGGTTCCCCAGGTGCCTCAATCCACCCAGATGTGTATTTAAGTTGCCACCTTAAGTTAACCATTAATTAACAATCTCACATCTGTCATGAATAACTCTCAAACCCACCACGTCTACGAGCATAGCATAGCAATATAAGCAACACGTAGAGGTAACTCCCAAGGGTTTGATAGTAACAGGGCGATAGGTTCCTACCTCATCATCTACTTCCCAACCCACAAAATAATGACATTCTAACCATGCAATGTTTGATGGTTGAACTAATGCATAAAAACTGGGTATGAAAAGAGTATGATCAAAGTGTTACTTGCCTTGCTGACGATCTGTGAATCCTAGAGACTCGTAGTAACACGCTTCGCACTCCGAGAATTCTATCGCAAGCAAACAATACATACATAGGCAACAAGCAAAGATGCACAAACTAAACTTCAACTGAAAGAGGTTGACCGGAGAGTTCAACTTAAGAACTCCGGTTCACGAGAAAAATCAAACCAAATGGAGCAATGAAACTCAAACGGCGAAAGAAACAAGATCCGTTTACTAATCTGAACTAGGGTCAAATTTTACAGAGGCAAAAACTGGTTTGAGTTGGCTATTCGGAAAGAGGGTTTCGAGATGAAACTCCAGGCGCTTGAATCACCTGATTCCGATAAACGAGCGAAAAGTTATACTAATTCGAACATCGGATCAGAAATCACGATCGGAATAATCGCGGAATAAATCCGATAAAAGGAAAACGACGAACGGCTAAACGAACGAACGTTCGTTAGCAGAAACTAAACGACGAACACGTTCGTTAAAACAAACGAACGAGCGAACGCTCACAAAATAAATAAACCGGAGAAATAAAACCGATCTATAAAAAACGCCTAGGGTTTTTCTTAAAAAAAACCGAAGGGGTCTTAAAAAACCCGGCGACGAGGGGCTACCTCCGGCGAGGTCGTCCGGCGGGGCTCGGCGGCGAGGCGGCTAGAGGCAGCGGCGGCTCGGCGAGGGGCGGGCGGCACGGGAGGCGGCGACGGCGACTTGGCGGCAAGCGGCGGCTCGGGCTCGGGCTCGGGCTCGGGTCCCGGGTGGCGGCGGCGGTGGTGGCTAGAGAGGGGGTGGCGGCTATTTAAAGTGGCGGGCGGTGGCTTGGAGGAGGGCAAGGCGGCGGGGAGGAGTCCGGCTCGGACTCCGGTCCCGGCCAAGGCCCGGCCAGCTGCCACAAGACAGAGGCTCTGGCTGGTGGTTGGCCAGCCTGCTCAGGTGGGCCTTTAGCCCGATCAGGTAGAGTCATATTTTTTAGAGCGTTCATGAAACTTATAAAATCCTAGAAAAATAAATAAAAATCTAAAAGCGCCAAAACAAGTTTTCTTTGCCTAAATAAAATATTTAGAACAAGATGAACTTTTCTTGGCCCCTAAAATACAAATTTTAAATTATGCAAATTTTTCTCTAGGGCAAATAAAATTCCAAATAAATAAAATAAAATCCAAATAATGATTTTAACATTTTTCCTCCGATATTTCAATTATTTTGGAGAAGTCATATTATCTCCTCTCATTCATTATTAATCATGAAATATTTTTCGGAGAGAAAATAATAAAATCAAAATCCTTGTCTTCATTATTTGATAAAATTCAAATATGAAAATCGGAAAATCCCGAACTCTCTCTGAGGGTCCTTGAGTTGCTTAGGATTTTCGAGGATTGCAAACGAAAATGCAATAAAATATGATATGCATGGATGACCTATGTATAACATGCCAAATTGAAAATTTGGGATGTTACAAACCTACCCCCCTTAAGATGATTCTCGCCCTCGAGATTCGGGTTGGCTAGAAAATAGGTGCGGATGGTCCTTGCGAATATCATCTTCTCGCTCCCAGGTGGCTTCCACCTCGGTATGGTGGCTCCACTGAACTTTGCAAAACTTGATAACCTTGCTGCGAGTGACTCGGCTATCGAAATCAAGAATCTTTACTGGCTTCTCCTCATAAGTCAAATTACTATCCAACTGTATCGCCTCTAGGGGCACTGTATCATTTAACGGTTTGTCGGCCATCTCAGCGTGGCACTTCTTCAGCTGTGATACGTGAAACACATCGTGTACTCCTGACAATCCTTCAGGTAACTCCAGCTTGTAGGCAACTTCGCCCATCCGTTTCCAAAACACGATACGGTCCTACAAATCTTGGGGCTAACTTTCCCTTCACTCCAAAACGTTTCACTCCCCTCAAGGGTGATACTCGCAGATAGGCTCTGTCTCCAATTTCATAGGTTACTTCCTTGCGTTTTGAATCTGCGTAACTCTTACTGTCTAGGTAGAGCGATCTTTAGTCATCTCGATCGGTTTAACCTTCTCCTCTGAGTCCTTGATCAAATCTGGTCCAAACAACTGACGGTCTCCAACCTCATCACACATCAATGGTGTTCTACATCTGCGTCCATACAGAGCTCCGAACGGTGCCATCTTCAAACTGGCCTGGTAGCTGCTGTTGTACGAAAACTCTGCGTATGGCAAATTGTCATCCCAACTAGATCCATAATCTAGCGCACGGGCTCTCAACATGTCCTCCAGAATTTGATTGACTCTCTTTGTCTGTCCATCCGTCTGTGGGTGGAACGCGGTACTAAACTCCAATCTGGTACCCAAAGTCTGGTGTAGCTGATGCCAAAACTTTGAAGTAAACTGTGTTCCTCTATCTGATACGATGCTCCTCGGAACTCCGTGCAAACATACGATCCTGGTCATATATATTTTGGCCAACTTGGCACTTGTATAAGTTGTTTTCACTGGGATGAAGTGAGCTACTTTGGTCAAATGATCCACAACTACCCATATTGAATCTTATCCTGCCTTGGTTCTGGGTAATCCGGTGATAAAATCCATGCCAAGTTTGTCCCACTTCCATTCGGGTATTGGCATAGGCTGTAACAGTCCTGCGGGCTTTTGATGCTCTGCCTTCACTCTCTGACATACATCACAAACGGCTACATACTCGGCAATATCATTCTTCATACCAGTCCACCAGAAACGTTCCTTCAAGTCCAAATACATCTTGGTGTTTCCGGGGTGAATCGAGTATGGTGAGTCATGAGCCTCCTGAAGTATTAACTTCCTGATCTCCGAATTGTTGGGCACATAAATTCGGTCCTCAAACCACAAGGTATCGTGCTCATCCTCGCGAAAACCTTTGGCTTTTCCTTCGCCCATCTTCTCTCTTATCTCAGCAATCCCTTTGTCCTCCTTCTGAGCTTCTCGAATCTTGTTCAATAACGTCGACTGAACCTCCATTGTTGCAAGAAAACCTCTTGGAACAATCTCCAACCGAAGTTCCATAATATCCTCAGCTAACTCCTTTGGCAGTCCTCTACTTTCAAGGATATTGGCATAACTCTTCCAGCTCAAAGCGTCGGCTACGACGTTGGCCTTTCCTGGATGATAGTGTAGCTTCATGTCATAATCCTTTATGAGTTCCAGCCATCTCCTCTGTCTGAGGTTTAACTCCTTTTGTGTGAAAATGTACTTCAAACTCTTATGATCCGTGTACACATCACAACGGTTTCCAATAAGATAATGTCTCCAGGTCTTCAGCTCATGTACTACCGCTGCTAACTCCAAATCATGCGTGGCATAGTTCAACTCATGTGGCTTTAGCTGTCGTGAGGCATACGAAACAACTTTTCCGTCCTGCATAAGAACACATCCAAGTCCCAAGCGAGAGGCGTAACAATACACTTGAAACTCCTTATGTATATCTGGCAATGTCAGCACTGGGGCTGTAGTCAACCGTTTCTTCAACTCTTGAAAGCTTGTCTCGCAATCCTCTGTCCATTTGAACTTAGTATCCTTCTTTAGCAATTCAGTCATTGGCCTAGCAATCTTGGAAAAGTTCTCAATGAATCTCCGATAATATCCTGCCGGTCAAAGGAAATCGCTGAATCTCGTGGGTGAAGTGGGTGCCAACCATTCGATGTTGGCCCGAACCTTCTTGGGGTCTCTTGCTATACCCTCTCCTGATATAACATGCCCAAGAAATCCAACTTCCTTCAACCAAAACTCGCACTTGCTGAATTTGGCGTATAAGCGGTGTTCCTCGAGTTTCTCGAGAACCAAGCATAAGTGTTCCGCGTGCTCCTCTTCGTTCTTCGAGTAAACCATAATATCATCAATAAACACCACAACAAACTTGTCCAAATACTCCATGAAAACTTTGTTCATCATACTCATGAAATAGGCAGGGGCGTTAGTCAGTCCAAATGACATGACCGTGTACTCATTTAATCCATACCGTGTGGTAAATGCTGTCTTTGGTATATCCTTCTCTCGGATCTTCAGCTGATGGTATCCTGATCGTAGATCAATCTTTGAAAACACCTTAGCTCCTTGCAACTGATCAAACAGATCATTAATCATTGGTAATGGATACTTGTTCTTTATCGTTACTTCATTCAGAGCTCGGTAATCAACAACCATCCTTAGGGATTTATCCTTCTTCTCAACCAAAAATCTTGGGGCTCCCCAAGGTGATGAACTTCTCTGAATGTAACCTTTCTACAATAGCTCCTTGATCTGCTTCTTAATTTCCTCCGGATCATTTGCGGGCATCCGGTAGGGTCTCTTTGATATTGGCCTGTGCACGGCAATAGTTCTATCGAAACTTCGATGTCTCGATCCGGTGGCATGCACAGTAACTCCTCTGGAAAAACATCCGGATAATCCTTTACTACAGGTACTTCCTCTGTACAACTCCGTGAGGGCATTCACTTAGCTCCTCCTAGGCTGCGCCTAGATACATACTAATCCTTTTTGCCTGCAGGGTGGTAAGATAAATTGACTTGCTAGCACAGTCAATACTTCCTCCATACTTTGACATCCAGTCCATACCTAATATCACATCCAATCCTTGCGACTCCAAGATAATTAGGTCAGACGGAAAAACATGCGTGCCAATGATTAGGGGTATCTGGGTGCACCATCTGCTAGCCATATACTCTGCTCCAGGCGAGCTCACTAGAAGAGGGGTCCTAAGGGTTTGGGTTGGTAACTTAAACTTTTCCACAAATCCCCTTGATATGTATGAATCGATGCACCATGTCGAAAAGAACAAGGGCGGTAAATGACTGAACCGAAAACTTACCTATTACCGCGTCCGACTGCTCTTCAACTTCCTCCACGTTAACGTGGTTCACTTGTCCTTTGTTGAATGGATTGGGCTTCTTCCCAGCGCTTCCATTTCCATTTCCATTATTTCCTTCATGGCAGTCATTGGCGTAGTGCCCTGTCTTCCCGCACTTGAAGCAAATAACTTGGCTTAAGTCCCTCTTGGCGGGTGTACCTGGGTTAGAGCGATTCTGATTATTGTTGACTCCATTCCCATTCCCGTTCTTAGCACCATTTTGATTATGCGATCCTCCTCCAGTATGGTTATGTCCTCCATGGTTATGGACAAGTCCTCCCGAGTTCGGGGTTAAGCGAGGCTTCTGGTGAGTTCCTGAGTTATACTTCCCTTGTCCATACTTCCTTTTACGGTTCTCAATCTGCTGTTGCTTCCCTTCAATCATTAGGGCCTTATCTACCAACTCCTGGTAGTTGTTGAAGGTTGCCACTATCAACTGCATACTCATCTCATCATTCAGCCCTTCCATAAACTTCTCTTGCTTCGCGGCATCTGTGGCCACATCATCAGGGGCATAGCATGATAACTTGCTAAACTCATCCACGTCTTTGGGCCACGATGCGATTCCCTGGCGTAAGTTGCGAAACTCATGCTTCTTTATCTGCATGGCTCCGGTTGAAACATGGGCCGTCGAAAAGCTTGTTGGAACTGGTCCCAAGTGACATTGGCTATAGGAAAAGTAGTCGTGTAATTCTCCCACCATGCGGCTGCTGGTCCATCCAATTGATGTCGGCAAAGCGCACTCTTTCAACATCCGTGCATCCTGCGGTGGTTAACTCCTTCAATCTGGCGTAGCCAATCATCAGCAACTATTGGCTCGGTGCTACTGGAAAACACCGGCGGTTGTAACCTCAGAAAACGGGCTAAATTGTCCACTGGCGGCGGGTTGTTGTTGTTGTTGTTGGCATTGCCCTGGTTCTGAACTAGCAATTGCATCAAGGCATTCTGCTGCTGGATCAGCTGGGTGAGCTCCGGTGGGAAAACAAAACCGGGGTCACGTCTCGGAGGCATCTGAGGGTTTAGATGGAAGAGATTAGAATAGAAAGAGGTCTAGCGAGAAAACACTACCCATATGCACATGAGGCAAACACACACATTCATTCAATCAAGCAAGGGCATACAAAACGGTCTAGGACTATCGCATAAGTGCTCATCTAGTACTGATTACATGGGGGAATACTACTATTATATGGTGGTCATCTAGAAACTTTGATCGGTGGAAGACTCCATGATGTCTGCTCCAGCTTCGTCTTCATAGTCATCATCACTTGGATCGAGTCGGTGTAAATCGATGATGATGTAGTTGTCCGGACAAGTGGGATCTTCTTCTTCTTCTTTCGGTGCTGGTCCTCCCATGAAGACTCCGATCTTCTTGACTAGGTCGTCATTCTTCTCCAGTAGGGTCTTGATTTCTTCCTCATATCCATCGCGTGTAAACTTGAGTTCTTCCTCCAGCTCGATGATCCTAGTTTTCGCCTTCTGCAAATCCATCATGTCTGCGCACATCTGATTCTCTTGACGTCGAATGTGCTGGTTTAGCTCCTGGATGTAAGCTGCAATGGATCTATCCTTCTTGGTGTTGATTACTTCCCATTGCTCGTCTCGGCGCCCACATATTTGATACATGGTGTCTTTAAGCTCCCTATTGTAGACTTCTCCAATGCGTCCCATGGTAATGTGAGCTGCCATACTCTTTCGCAAACTCCATGTTGGTGCATTGAAAACACACACTATGGGCTCCGTGCTTGGCGCAAGCGTCCTTCCGGAACTAGAGCTTGAATCTTCCAGCACTCTTCTTACGGTAAGGTGGCGTTATGCGTCCCGTGAAGCTTAGTATTCAATGTTCGGTACCTAGTGACTTCCTTCAAGTGGCGTCCAAAGGTGTGTCTTCATCCGGTTGTGCAAACTTGTACTTCATCTCCGTCATCCTAAAGAGTGGAAAAATGGAGAGGAGTCGAAATGAGTAGAGAAGAGTGATCTATGGTTTTATCTTAGTGGTCGTGTCCTACACTCAGCGTGTGCTCGATACCATCTTGTAGCGACCGACCTTAGATGGTCAAGTCTCGTGCTTCGTGTCATCCACTGGATCGGTAATCTTGACACACACAAGACTCGAAGGATTTATAACAGAGTAGCAGTCACACACTTATTACATCGAATGTCTCAAAGAGAACTTATTACAATAACATGGCTTAAGGCCATCTAATACGATAACAGCGGAAGGCTTGGAAGATAAAGTGAGTCCATCAACTCCAGCAGCATAGCTGAGCTGCACGACAACGACCTATCGAACCTTACTCCTCGTCTGAAAAGTCTGCAACATAATACGTTGCAGCCGAAACAGGTCAGCACATGGAATATCTGGCAATGTAACACAATAGAGCAATAACAGAATAATGCTAACACTACATGCATATTTAGCTGGTGGAAAGCTCTCTGATTCTGATTTTGAAAAGCCAATTTTCCCTACATCAAAGGAATAAATTTTAATTTAACTATCATGGTGGTTGAAACATCATTGAGAAGGTATAACCCCAACTCAATCCCATTTAAAGTAATTAACAACCCAACAATATTAATTTAGAGTGATGAGATACATGTAATTACTCAAGTACTAGATACTCAGAATTGTCCATAATCGGGGACACGGCTAACCATGATTAGATTGTACACTCTGCAGAGGTTTGCACACTTTTCCCCACAAGACTTGATCGCCTCCGTTGATTTCTCGCACTACATGGTGTTTGAGAAACAGATGACCGAGACACAGTCTTTCGGAAACGTTAACTCTCTACTCCCGATAGATCATACCGAACCTACAAAACCCACTACCTGCTGATCTACCTCTTCGAGAGCTTCACGTAACTTACTTAACTATGCTAGAGCCCATAATAGCTTGTGGCTGCACACGGAAGTTTCTAGCATGAATAATCTCAGTTCCCTTTGAGCCTGGGTGGCGGTCCATAGGAAGATCACACGGGTACCCAGTTTCAAAAAAGCAGACAACCTTTGGGTTCCCCGGTGCCTCAATCCACCCAGATGTGTATTTAAGTTGCCACCTTAAGTTAACCATTAATTAACAATCTCACATCTGTCATGAATAACTCTCAAACCCACCACGTCTACGAGCATAGCATAGCAATATAAGCAACACGTAGAGGTAACTCCCAAGGGTTTGATAGTAACAGGGCGATTGGTTCCTACGTCATCATCTACTTCCCAACCCACATATTAATGACATCCTAACAATGCAATGTTTGAGGGTTGAACTAATGCATAAAAACTGGGTATGAAAAGAGTATGATCAAAGTGTTACTTGCCTTGCTGACGATCCGTGAATCCTAGAGACTCATAGTAACACGCTTCGCACTCCGGGAATTCTATTGCAAGCAAACTATACATACATAAGCAACAAGAAAAGATGCACAAACGAAACTTCCACTGAAAGAGGTTGACTGGAGAATTCAACTTAAGAACTCCGGTTCACGAGAAAAATCAAACCAAACGGACCAATGAAACTCAAACAGTGAAAGAAACAAGATCCGTTTACTAATCTGAACTAGGGTCAAATTTTACAGAGGCAAAAACTGGTTTGAGTTGGCTATTCGGAAAGAGGGTTTCGAGATGAAACTCCAGGCGCTTGAATTGCCTGATTCCGATAAACGAGCGAAAAGTTATACTAATTCGAACATCGGATCAGAAATCGCGATCGGAATAATCGCGAAATAAATCCGATAAAAGGAAAACGACGAGCGGCTAAGCGAGCGAGCGTTCGTTAGCAGAAACTAACGACGAACACGTTCGTTAAAAGCGAGCGAGCAAACGCCGCAAAATAAATAAACCGGAGAAATAAAACCGATCTATAAAAAAAGCGGCTAGGTTTTTCTTAAAAACCGAAGGGTGTTAAAAAAACCGTGACGAGGCTACCTCCGTGAGTCGTCCCACGGGCGGGCGGCTCTGCGGGGCTCGGCGAGGCTCGGCGAGGCGGCTAGAGGCGGCGGCGGTTCGGCAAGGCGGGCGGGCGGCGGCGGCGGCGGCGGGCGGCTCGAGGTCGGGCTCGGGTCAGGGGGCGGCGGTGGTGGCTAGAGAGGGGGTGGTGGTGGCTATTTAAAAGGGCGGCGGTGGCTTGGAGGAGGGCAAGGCGGGGGAGGAGGAGTCCGCTCGGACTCGGTTGAGCATGGCCAGTGGCCTGCAAGACAGCGGCGGTGGCGGCTGGTGGGCCGGCTTTCAGTTGGGCCTTTAGCCCGATCGGTAGCGAGTCATCTTTCTTTTTAAGCGTTCATGAAACTTATAAAAATCCTAGAAAATAAATAAAAATCTAAAAGCATAAAACAAGTTTTCTTTGCCTAAATAAAAATATTTAGAACAAGATGAACTTTTCTTGGCCCCTAAAATGCAATTTTAAATTATGCAAAATTTTCTCTAGGGTAAATAAAATTCCAAATAAATAAAATAAAATCCAAATAATGATTTTAACATTTTCCTCCGATATTTCAATTATTTTGGAGAAGTCATATTATCTCCTCTCCTTCATTATTAATCATGAAATATTTTTCCAGAGAGAAAAATAATAAAATCCAAAATCCTTGTCTTCATTATTTGATGAAATTCAAAATATGAAAATCGGAAAATCCCCAACTCTCTCCGAGGGTCCTTGAGTTGCTTAGGATTTTTGAGGATTGCAAACGAAAATGCAATAAAATATGATATGCATGGATGACCTATGTATAACATGCCAAATTGAAAATTTGGGATGTTACAAAAACACAGACAATGCCAGTGCAGAAGTGTAGCCCATTGCTCTTGTCTGTACATTTTGTCCTGTAATGCTTGTACTTCCAGGGATTGGTAGTTGATTATGTAGCATCAATCTGCATCTTATCTTCATTATCCTCTATCCCTTCCAGTATTATCATATCTATAATTACTCTCTATAAAATGTAGAGTACAGGCAATGCTTATGAAGAAGATTTTGTGCTGAAATTCTTGAGTTATCCTTCCCTTGACATGGAGAAGGGCATTATAAAGCCGGTGTTAACTGTTAATGTAAGCCAGTCCTTCTAAAGCCTTTATCCTCAACTACTGTTTAATTTGCTCATACTCCCTATCTTTTACTGCTGTTTAGTTTGCTGTTTCTATCAAAATGCATGTTCGCAAGAACTGTAAGTTCAAAGTTTTACTTGTAAAACCAAATTCCTTATTCATACCATGCGCATTACTCAATACTCCCTATATGTATGCTTGTTTTTGTGGATCTATAATCCAGTGTGTGGTGAAGCAGCCCACATTTGCACCTTGTCATCTCCTGTTTTATCTTACTGATGTGGCCGATGATATGAACAACATGCCATACACATTAACCAAAATAGATACAATGATTGTCTTTGCCCTTCATCTATGATTGTTATGTTGACATGGTAATCCAGTAGTGTGGTGAAGATCCCCGCATTATGAACAATGCCAAATTATGCTATTGATATTTTCAACTTACTCTTATTTTCTAAATTGAAATTGGATGGAATTGACGGCACCGTTATCATCTTTGTTTATACACGTGCAAAACCTGTCATCTCTCTGCTTGTTTCAGGGTGATATGCCTGATGGCATGCACAAGTCTGCTGAAGGCTGTGAGACAAACCCAACATATATTGCAGCAAAGAAGGCAAAACATCTTGAAGATAGTGAGACAACCCCAAAGTCTTGTCTTGATGTAGTGTTCAAGTTACATGAGACTAGTAGTCAGAAGCTCACAGAATTCGCTGTCTGAATCAGTTCAACTTCTTCAGTCCCAAGTTCGAGCAGAAAGGCATTCTGCAACTCAACTTCGACTTGAAGTCCTATCTCTAAGAAAGATTGCGGAGAACACCAATGAGAACCTCATTGCTAAACGGCTACACCTAGAAGCTATGACCGACATGCTAGGCCGATCTCACAGCCTTGCTCAGCAGCTTGCGCAGCAGTTCCCGCGCAAGCCTAACCTTTCTTGAACTGTCTTGGAAGTGGTCTCGGTTTAGTATTATTTTGCTACGCTGCAATGGTGCCCAGTTTTTGTAATCTGCTTCTTCATTGCGCTTTCACTAGTGGGGAACTTCGATGCCCTATGGATGTAATATACCATAAATCCTTTATTGTATAGTGTAGGTTTATTCTAAGTTACTATGCCATAATTTCTTTATTATATAGAGTAGGTTTGTTCTTAGTTCCTACTAGTTACTGCCATCACTCACTATCTGGAAAAAAATCTGATGTAGTCGACCGGGCCGAAACGTTCGCCTCTAACGGGTCTGATTTTTAGCGGGCCACAATTGGGCCGACCTACATCTTTCTTGGGCCCGAATGGACATTAGGGCCTTCACACTTTGCACCAGGCCCACAACTTACTCCGGCCTATATTCGACCCAAATTTTAGTTGGGCCTTTTGTGGACCCAGCGCTTAGTTTGGCCCATGTAGTGTTGGGCCATTAACAGGCTGAATATTCTGCTGGCCTGTTACGGTCCCGAAGAAACCATGGGCCTTTAGCAAGCCGAAATGCATGTTGGGCCGCAATTTTCACTAGTCATCGACGGGCCTTCAGGAGGCTGAAATGTAGACCGGGCCTTTTTTGGCCCAGTTATATGACGGGCCGTTACCGGGGCGAAACATATCTTGGGCCTTTGTTGGCCCATTGATATCATGGGCCTTTAAAAGGCTGAAAGCTTAGTACAGGCATCAACGGGACGAATTATACGACAGACCTTTAACAAGCCCAAAGTCATGTTGGGCTGAACTGTTGCCACCTTTATCATGGGCCGTTAGTGGGCCGGATGTTGTGTCGGACCATATATGGCCCATGGGCAGCACGGGCCCTTCCCAGGCCGAAAGACACACCGGGCTGAAATGGGCCCATGTCTACATCGGGCCTCTAACAGGCCGAAAGTCACTGAGCCGTAATTGGGCCCAAATACTCACCGAACAATTAATGGGCCAGATCTGGCTTCAGGCCGTAAATGGGCCTCTGTTAAACATGCAGTTATTGGGTTGGCCCACTTGTACCAAATTATGTACTACGAGCTTTTGACTGGGCCAGTCTTTTTAACCTATATGGGCCTCTGTTGGGCCCTGCCATGTGTCTACATATCATAGGCGTGTCCTGTCCAATGAATGGATGACATCTTTCCCAACGGTGAGCCAACACGTGTTTCCTCCAGCCAATGAGAATTTTACACATGGAAAATCCTCATTGGTCCGGGCTGTTAGCGGGTTATCGGATCCAAAACCGGACCTGATAGCTTAACGGCGACCCGTTACGGTCGATGCCATGTGTCGGTCACCCTTGGCGAAAGCACTTCTATGACGCACGATTTATCGTCATGGAAGTGGACACTTCCGTGATGATAATTTTGGTAATGTCATGGAACACTTCTACGACAGCACATGTATGACTATCTTGATTCTGTCATAAAATCGTCATGGATGTACATGCATGACAGAAAACGTGACCTACTGTGACAAACACGTATCATCACGGAAGTGTATTTTTTTTGTAGTGCTACTACCTCGACGTCTTGCTGGATCAAGAAGGCGAGGGACGTCACCGAGCTGAACGTGTGCAGAACGTGGAGGTGCCATACGTCGGTACTTGATCGGTTGACCTCAAAAGAAATTCGACTACATCAACAGCGCTGTGAAACGCTTCCTCCTACGGTCTACAAGGGTACGTTGACACACTCTCCCCCTCGTCGCTATGCATCTCCATGGATAGATCATTGCGTGTGTGTACAATTTTTTTGTTTTCCATGCAATGATTCCCAACAGTGGCATCATGAGCCAGGTCTATGCGTAGATGATATGCACGAGTAGAACACAAAGAGTTGTGGGCGGTGATAGTCATACTACTTACCACCAACTTCTTATTTTGATTCGGCGGTATTGTGGGATGATAAGGCCAGGACCAACCTTACATGTCCACGCACATGAGACCGGTTCCACCAACTGACATGCAACTAGTTTTGCATAAAGGTGGCTCGCGGGTGTCTGTTTCTCCTACTTAGTTGAATCGAATTTGACTGCGGCCGGTCCTTGAAGAAGCTTAAAACAGCAAACTTGACGAAACACCGTTGTGGTTTAATGCGTAGGTAAGAACGGTTCTTGGTAGAAGCCTATAGCAGCCACGTAAAAATTGCAACAACAAAGTAGAGGACGACTACCTTATTTTTGCAAGGTATGTTGTGATGTGATATGGTCAATACATGATGTGATAAACGTTATTTTATGAGATGATCATGTTTTCTAATTTATCAGCAACCGGAAGGAGCCTTATGGTTGTCCCTTTATTGTATGAAATGCAAACACCATGTAATTGCTTTACTTTATCACTATGCGTTAGCGATAGTTCTAGAAGCAATAGTTAGCAAGACGACCAGGACACAAACATGGAGATCAAGATGTCGAGCCAGTGACGATGGAGATCGTGACGATGCTTTGGAGATGGAGATCAAAAGCACAAGATGATGATGGCCATATCATATCACATATTTTGATTGCATGTGATGTTTATCTTTTATGCATCTTATTTTGCTTAGTGCGGCGGTAGCATTATAAGATGATCCCTTCACTAAGTTTCATGGTAAATGTGTTATCCCTGAGTACGCACCGTTGCTACAGTCCGTCATGTTGAGACACCATGTGATGATCAGGTGTGATAGACGCTACGTTCACATACAATGGGTGCAAGACAGTTTTGCACATGCGGAATACTTGGGTTAAACTTGACGAGCCTAGCATGTATAGACATGGCCTCGGAACACTGGAGACCGAAAGGTCGAACGTGAATCATATAGTAGATATGATTAACATAGATATGTTGACCATTGATGACTACCCTATCTCACGTGACGATCGGCCATGGGTTATGTTATTTGGATGACGTATCACTTAGATGACTTGAGGAATGTATATTTAAGTGGGAGTTCTTTAGTAATATGATTAATTGAACTTAATTTATCATGAACTTAGTCTTATAGTTTTGCATATCTATGTTGTAGATCAATGGCCCGAGCTACCGTTCCCCTGAATTTTCATGCGTTCCTAGAGAAAGCTAAGTCGAAAGATGATGGTAGCAACTACACGGACTGGGTCCATAACTTGAGGATTATCCTCATTGCTGCATAGAAGAATTATGTCCTTGATGCACCGCTAGGTGAAAGGCCTACTGCAGGAACTGAAGCTGATGTTATGAACGTCTGGCAAGCTCGATCTGATGACCGGGTTGAGAGATATGAAGCCTCCAACAAGTTCTATAGCTGCAAGATGGAGGAGAATAGTTCTGTAAGTGAACACATACTCAAAATGTCTCGGTATTATAAACACTTGACTCAGGTGGGAGTTGATCTTCTAGTTGATTGTGTCATTTACAGAGTTATTTAATCACTGCCACCAAGCTACAAAGGCTTTGTGGTGAACTATAATATGCAAGGGATGAACAAAACAATTCCCGAGCTCTTCGCAATGCTTAAGGCCGCGGAGGTAGAAATCAAGAAGGAGCATCAAGTGTTGATGGTTAACAAGACCACTTGTTTCAAGAAAAAGGGCAAGGGAAATAAAGGGAACTTCAAGAAGAATGGCAAGCAAGTTGCCACTCCCGGGAAGAAGCCCAAAGCTAGACCCAAGCCTGAAACTGAGTGCTTCAACTGCAAAGGGACTGGTCACTGGAAGCGGAACTGCCCCAAGTATTTGGCGGATAAGAAGGATGGCAAAGTGAACAAAGGTATATTTGATATACATGTTATTGATGTGTACCTTACTAATGCTCGTAGTAGCGCCTGGGTATTTGTACTGGTTCGGTTGCTCATATTTGTAACTTGAATCAGGAGCTACAGATTAAACGAAGATTGGCTAAGGACGAGGTGACGATGTGCGTCGGGAATGGTTACAAGGTCAATGTGATTGACGTCGGCACGCTACCTCTACATCTATCGTTGGGACTAGTTTTAGACCTGAATAATTGTTATTTGGTGCCTGCGTTAGCATGAACATTATATCTGGATCTTGTTTAGTGTGAGACGGTTATTCATTTAAATCGGAGAATAATGGTTGTTCTATTTATATGAGTAATATCTTTTATGGTCATGCATGCACCCTTGAAGAGTAGTCTATTCTTATTGAATCTTGATAGTAGTGATACACATATTCATAATATTGATGCCAAAAGATGCAAAGTTGATAATGATAGTGCAACATACTTGTGGCACTACCGTTTAGGTCATATTGGTGTAAAGCGCATGAAGAAACTCCATGCAGATGGGCTTTTGGAATCACTTGATTATGAATCATTTGATACTTGTGAACCATGCCTCATGGGTAAGATGACTAAAACTTCGTTCTCCGGAACAATGGAGCGAGCCAATGACTTATTGGAAATAATACATATTGAAAGTGCGTTAAGTCGACTAGAGGGGGTGAATAGGCAATTTTTATGAATTCTTCACTGAGGAATTTAAGGGTGAGGAAATTCCTAAGTGAAGAACTACTAGCGGCGGAATAAGTACTCAGATGCAAACATAACATAACATAACATAAGCACAGTCATCATGATGAAATGAAAACAAACATGGTGTCATTTCCATCTTTTCTCAATATTCTTTTAGGGTGGACCACCCTGTTTCAACATACTAGAACCGTATATATGAGTGAATAGTATTTCTCTGTGTGATCTCTTCCATCATGTGTGGGCAACGAACACTGCATTGTATATAAACAAAGTGTCATTTCCAGCTTTTACATAGATTACAATCTTTTACATGGAATACAATCTGCCTACTTGCTATGTGTCGCACTACCAGCACTCCACCCTTGAAGCTAAACATTATGCCACTCATAATTCCTTAGTTTATTTGTTCAAATATGAATTTTATATGATTCTAATGTTCCTACTCCAGTTTTGAAATGTGTGTCTACCTGTTATAGAGACATAAGAGGTTTGTATTTACGTGTGGTGCAGTCAAGACGGTTGAAGCGAACTTTTCATATCACGAGGGTTTATAGGAGGCGCTCTTGAGTTGAATCTGCAATGCATTCCATAGATAATCTGACTACTTTTTATGTTTTCATGAATCTCAGATTCTGAACAACATCATAATGATTATGAGCTTGCGCGCATGAAAAGAATAAAGCGGAACAATGCCATGGCTGTCAACTTGGCATTAAGGGACTGAAATCAAGTCTGGATGCAATGCAATGCAAACACTCTCCACCTATAGATTCATGCTCAGAATATGATCCTAACAGTGATTCTGAGCTAGAGGGAGACCTAAGTCAATGTAGCTCCCTAGTGAAGGAGTCAGAGGCAGATGCCCTATCTTATTCACCCATCAAGGTGCTTGTTCTAACTTTCCATGGTTATATTGGTTGCACATATGTTGCAACTGATGCTATGCATTGCTTCTACTTTGTTGCACTCCCATTAGCTTAGTTTACACATCGTGTATGTGAATACGCCCTGCTTATCCATATTCAGTACATATTCCATCTATCATCATACCATATTTATCCATTGAAATGTTGTTCTTGTGTATCAGACGTTCAAAAGGAAGAGGGTGATTGCTGATCGTGGAGGAGCAGGCGCAAAGTATTTGGAAAAGGTAGTGACACCTGATAAATCAAATAGCCCATTAGGTGTAGTTGCAATATCACCTGACCCACTAAACACCCAAACTCTAGCAGACTCTAGCCCTACTACACTGGTCATTTCTGATGCGCCAACTCAGCAGACCCCAACTGCAACAAACATTGTGATGATGCTAGTTGACATAGCACCAGCTCTATGACGCAAAACCCCCATTCCAGCAAAGAGTACACCAAATCCAGTTGCCAAATCCCTTTTCGAAATAGAGAGAGCCCCAATTGCAGCAAATATGACCCCTTTTCCATTTCTTCCCAGTTTAGAAGATGAAGCTTATATTGTTGTCAGGAACTTCGTGCGTAGCTTTCTTTCATGGAAAGATTATACTGCAGACACATAACAATTTCCAGTCTTCCTCCGCAACTTACGCGTAAGTAATGTACTAATGTTATTCATGGTAATTACTGCATATGTTTCTGCTGAAAAAAGACACAAGATTTCATTCTTTTAAATAGGCGAGGACCAAACTGGATTGTCAAGACGAGCAAGGGTTGGTTGCGCTTTTCAAGCACTCGTTGATGAAGTATCGTTGCTACCTGAGGCAAGCGCACTTCGATGGCAAGCCTCTAAATGAAATTTCTGTAAAGTCTCCTATGCTACATTTATCAGACAATGACTAGAATAATCTTGTTACACATTGGTCTTGTCTGCAGCGTAAGGTACTGTCTATGATATCACATCATAATTTGAACTACATTTCTGCATTTGCCTTAACGTCTCACTTGTACGAAAACTGTTAGCAGAAGAACACTCATTCTCAAAGGACCACAGAATCTCACAACTATACTGCACACTGCATTGCTCTTGTGAGTACCTCTTGCCCTGTATGACCATACTTACTTTCATAGCTATTTGATTATGTAGCATCACTGCACATGTTAGCCTCGTTATCGTCCATTTGGTGGACATTATAAGATCCGTATGGACTCTTACATGAATTTAGAATCAACCCAATGCTTTTGAAGAGGTTTAGCTCTGCAGTCCTCTTGTAAGGGCTGAACGTCGTCTATCACTGTACTTACGTTAACAGCTACTCCCTCCATCCCATAATATAAGAATGTTTTATACGATTACAGTGTTCAAAACACTCTTGTATTATGGGAAGAAGATTGTTCGTGTGTAGTATTCTACATCCTATCTCCCTCGCCCACCATTTACTAAAAAATATCAGATCTATATTTAATATTACCAAAAAGTTGAATACACAGACAATGCCAGTGTAGAAGGTGTAGCCCATTGCTCTTGTCAGTACATTTTGTCCTGTAATGCTTGTACTTCCAGGGATTGGTAGTTGATTATGTAGCATCAACCTGCATCTTATCTTCATTATCCTCTATCCCTTCCAGTATTATCATATCTATAATTACTCTCTACAAAATGTAGAGTACAGGCAATGCTTACGAAGAAGATTTTGTGCTGAAATTCTTGAGTTATCCTTCCCTTGACATGGAGAAGGGCATTATAAAGCCGGTGTTAACTTTTAATGTAAGTCAGTCCTTCTAAAGCCTTTATCCTCAACTACTGTTTAATTTGCTCATACTCCCTATCTTTTACTGCTGTTTAGTTTGCTGTTTCTATCAAAATGCATGTTCGCAAGAACCGTAAGTTCAAACTTTTACTTTTAGAACCAAATTCCTTATTCATACCATGCACATTACTCAATACTCCCTATATGTATGCTTGTTTTTGTGGATCTATAATCCAGTGTGTGGTGAAGCAGCCCACATTTGCACCTTGTCATCTCCTGTTTTATCTTACTGATGTGGCCGATGATACGAACAACATGCCATACACTTTAACCAAAATAGATACAATGATTGTCTTTGCCCTTCATCTATGCTTGTTATGTTGACATGGTAATCCAGTAGTGTGATGAAGATCCCCGCATTATGAACAATGCCAAATTATGCTATTGATATTTTGAACTTACTCTTATTTTCTAAAGTGAAATTGGATGGAATTGACGGCACAGTTATCATCTTTGTTTATACACGTGCAAAACCTGTCATCTCTCTGCTTGTTTTAGGGTGATATGCCTGATGGCATGCACAAGTCTGCTGAAGGCTGTGAAACAAACCCAACATATATTGCAGCAAAGAAGGCAAAACATCTTGAAGATAGCGAGACAACCCAAAAGTCTTGTCTTGATGTAGTTTTCAAGTTACATGAGACTAGTAGTCAGAAGCTCACAGAATTCGCTGTCTGAATCAGTTCAACTTCTTCAGTCCCAAGTTCTAGCAGAAAGGTATTCTGCAACTCAACTTGTTCTATTTATATGAGTAATATCTTTTATGGTCATGCATGCACCCTTGAAGAGTAGTCTATTCGTATTGAATCTTGATAGTAGTGATACACATATTCATAATATTGATGCCAAAAGATGCAGAGTTGATAATGATAGTGCAACATACTTGTGGCACTACCGTTTAGGTCATATTGGTGTAAAGCACATGAAGAAACTCCGTGCAGATGGGCTTTTGGAATCACTTGATTATGAATCATTTGATACTTGTGAACCATGCCTCATGGGCAAGATGACTAAAACTCCGTTCTCCGGAACAATGGAGCGAGCCAATGACCTATTGGAAATAATGCATACTGAAAGTGCGTTAAGTCGACTAGAGGGGGTGAATAGGCATTTTTTATGAATTCTTCACTGAGGAATTTAAGGGTGAGGAAATTCCTAAGAGAAGAACTACTAGCGGCGGAATAAGTACTCAGATGCAAACATAACATAACATAAGCACAGTCATCATGATGAAATGAAAACAAACATGGTGTACAGAAAGCGTAAACACATGATAAGCAGGTTGAAGACAAACAGGCTGAAGAAATTGAACTGAGGAAATTGAGAAAGTCTTCAGTCAAAGTCTTCAAACAGTAACGATCAAGTACACAACACAGTAATGAGGAAATGAAATGGTTGAGGAAACAGAACCAGTAGGCTTGATGAAGACAGTGATTTGGTAGACCATTTCCAACTGTTGTGACAGTTGTACGTCTGGTTGGACGGGCTAGGTATTTAAACCTGAGGACACACAGTCTCAGACACACATTCCTCACTGTATTCTCCTTGAGCTAAGGTCACACAGACCTCGCCCAATCACTCGTGGTAAGTCTTCAGGTGACTTCCAAACCTTCACAAACTCGGTCACTCGGCGATCCACAATTTCCTCTTGGATGCTCTAGACCATGATGCCTAACCATCTGGAAGATGCACAGTCTTCAAAGGTAACAAGCGTCGGATCGACACAGGAACAATCTCTTCAGTGATGCTCAATCACTTTGGATTTGTAGGTGTTTGGGTTTGGGTTTTCCTCACTTGATGATTTTCGCTCAAAGTCCTCGGAGTATGGGATGCTCTCAATGACAAGTGTCAGTTTCTCTCGGAGCAGCCAACCAGCTAGTGGTTGTAGGGGGCGGCTATTTATAGCCTAGGGAGCAGCCCGTCATGATAAGACATGAATGCCCTTCAATGATATGACCGTTAGGTGGGTAGATATTTTGGGACAGCTGGCGCATAGCACAACAATGGTCGGAAATTTGACTATCAAATTTCTCAGGGCTATCATGTTCCTCACTTGTAGGCAATCTGCACGGGCGAATTCCTAACTTCTCAGTTAGAACAAATTCCTCATAGACCAGAAGAACTTCGTCTCTGCCACTGAAGAAATTGACCGAACTGTATGAGATTTCCAATGGCTTCACTCGAAAGGATTGGTAGGTGTAGGATTTTGAGATGAGCATCACTTGGAAATTTTCCTTAGTTTTTCCTCCACCCCTTTTAACAGTACGGTGTTTCCTATGACTCAAGAAAGAGAAAATGAAACTAAGAAAACAAAAGTCTTCACGCTTCATATTCCTCACATGAATATCAAGTCTTCATGGTCACACCAATTTCTTCACTTTCAAAGTCTTCAGAAAGTCTTCAGAAATCCAAAGTCTTCAGTTGAAGACCTTCATTTTAAGGGGTCGACTTTCTCTCTAAATATCAAACTCCTCATACACTACTGGAATCAGCTACTTTGCCATCTGCCAGCTCTTTGCCGTCTGCTAGCGGACGGCAAATAAGCTCTTTGCCATCAGCTACCCAAAAAGCGGACGGCAAAGAACTGGCTGATAGCAAAGACCAAGGTTACCATCAGCCAGTTCTTTGCCGTCCGCTCATGACGCAAGAAAATCGTTACCGTCGGCTAGCGGACGACAAAAAGCAAGAAGGCGGGCGGCAAAGGGTGGCGGGCGGCAAAGAGGGAGGGCCCCACGTACGTTAACGGGCGCCCCCCCCCCCTCTCTCTCTTCTCTCCCACCTCTCTTGACCCCTTCAGACCACCCCCGCCGCCCCCTGGCGCCCCGCCCGTCGCCCCACCACCTGCCGCCACCCAGCGCCCCCCCTGCCCCGCCCCGCCGCCGCCTGCCGTCAGGCGCCGCCACGCCCGGCGCCCAGCACCTCCGCGCCCGCCGCCCGGCCGGGCCCAGCGCCCCCGCCCAGCCGCCCGCCCCCCTCCTCCAACGCCCAGTCACCGCCCCCCTCCTCCACCCTCGCTGCGGTGAGTCTCTTCTTCCTTTTTTCCCTTTTCTGTTTTTTAGTTTTAGGTTTATGTATAGTTTTAGGTTTATAGGTTTAGTTTTAGTTTAATATTAGGTTTAGATTTAGTTTTTTCTTTTTCTGTTTTTTTAGTTTTAGGTTTAGGTTTAGTTTAGTTTTAGGAAAGAAGAAAAGAGAAAAGAGGAGATCAGGAAGAAGAAGAAGAGGAGGAGGAGAAAAAAGAAGAGGAAGAAGAAGAAGAAAAGAGAGGAGAGGAGGAGAAGAAGAAGAGGAAAAAGGAAAGGAGGAAGAAGAAGAAGAAGAAGAAGAAGAAGAAGAAGAAGAAGAAGAAGAAAAAAAAGGAAGAAAAGGAAAAGGAGGAAGAAGAAGAAAAGGAAAAAAAGGAAGAAAAGGAAAGGAAGAAGAAGAAGAAGATACCCCGACCCGAGACCTCGACCCGACCCCGACCCGACCCCGACACCCCGACCCGACCCGACCCGACACCCCGACCTCGACCCGACCCGACCACGGTACCCAGACCCGACCCGCACCCGACCGACACCCGACCCGAGACCCGACCCGACCCCGACACCCCGACCCGACCCGACCCCGACCCGACACCCCGACCCCCAAGGCTGACCCGACACCCCGACCCCGAGCCTGACCCAACACCCCACCCCGAGCCTGACCCGACACCCGACCCGACACCACACCCGACCACAAAACAACACCCGACACCGACACGGCACTACCCCGACATCGACCGACACCCGACCCCCGACCCGAAACAGCACCCGACCCGACACGGCACCCCGACACCGACAGACACCCGACCACCGACACCTCCGAAAAGGTGTTCTTTCGCCTTCAGAGGCCGGCGGGTCATATATTTGTGAATTATTAGTTAGGTCATATATTTTTCGATTTTGTTATGAAAAACATCATATATAATTGTGTTGATCGTGTAGTTTTAATTGTGCAGTTGTTTCATCGCTGCGAGGTTTGGTGTTCGACGACCTCGCCGTGCGTTTGACGAGCTCTGCCCCTTCGTTCGTGGGTGAGTACAAATGACAACTCCTCCTCCCCCATTAATTATTTGATCTATTCCGATGAAACTTGATAGCTAGCTATATATGTGTCTTGAATCATCACTATGCGTAACCAATATGTGTCTCCCGTTCGAAAGCGTCATAGTTATAAATATGCATGCATTTGCATATTTATAACCTTGATTCTTTCGAATTGTCCAACGCTATCCATGGACAGCCCGAGTATGTGTAGATTGGGTTCGTTTTCCCATATGCTTTGCTCCGGATCCGATGCATATATTTCGTCAGTGCCTCCCCTGTTGTTCTCCGGGTACACATCCTCTCTGTTTTGGTGCTGCCGAAATTTTGCGTCGGATCCGGAGCATAGCATGGGAAAATGAACCCAATCTACACATACACGGGTGGGATTAGGACCTATCATTACCTATTAGAGTGTAGGTTGCATGGACGTAATAAAATTGACAAAGTAGATCAACTGATGAATATATACATGGTGAATTACATATATAATTGTTGTGTGTCCAGTAGCTCTGAAAGTCAAGATGAGTGACCGTGCTTGGATGTATACCGGTCACACTTGTCGAACAAATGGGCGCTGAATGGTTCACAAAAACTAAGGGGTTTGTGCAAGCCGCATTTGCAAATGGCCAAAAAAAACCTGGTGCCCTGTTTCCGGTGCGGCAATTGGGAAAAGAAGACAGAGCCTGAAATGGGCAAACACCGCAGAAGAGTGGTTTCGCCCGATTATATGGTGTGGACATTTCATGGTGAGTCTGCCCAACGTGACCGAGCTGAGGTGGATCGTCGTCGCACCGACGAGCATGGTACCGGATGGAAAACATGGTGCAAGGCTATGATGATGCTCGGGATTGAGACGAGGAGATGGAGGAATCTGCAAAGGCCTTCAATGAAATGTTGGAGTCTTGAAACGTCCGCTCCACGAGCACACCGAGCTTTGTCGGTTGGATGCCATCTCACAAGTAATGGCTCAAGGCTCAGTTCAACTTGGGCGAGAAATGCTATGGCGCAATTATGACAGATTTGGGCGCTTTCTACCCAAAGGCCATGTAATGCCTGCAAACCTGTACCGGTCGGACAAAATCCTCCGTGCAATCAAGATGCCCTATGAGAAGATACATGCCAGTGAGAAAGGATGTGCCTTATTTAGGCTTGACTATGCGGACTTGAACTATTGTCCCATTTGCAAGTCTTCCGGTATATTGTGGTGAACAACGGTATGGGTGAGAAGACACAGACCAAAATCCCGTTAGTGTTCTTGGTATATGCCAATCGTACCAAGACTTCAACGTCTTTTCATGGTCGAAGAGACGGCGGACAGATGACATGGCACAAAACAGGCAAAAGAACCGAACTAGATGCGGATGGGAATCGATGATGGTACACACATCGGATGGTGTTGCGTGGAAAAAGTTTGATGAATTACATGTTGACAAAGCGGCAGATCCGAGGCATCCTCGAGCGGCATCAACACGGATGGGTTCGATGTGTTTGGTATGACGGCAGCCCAATACAGTTGTTGGCCCGTGTTTGTCTTTCCACTCAATCTCCCCGGACAGATTATGCAAAGAAAGAACATTTTCCGGCGTTGATAATTCCAGGACCCAACTATCCGGGCAAAAATATGAATGTGTACAAGCAGCCGCAAAGGACGAATTGCAAGAAGCACAGGATAATGGGTTCAAGACATCGACGCCTTTAGCAAGCGGAACTTCATAATGCGTATCCGGTACATGTACTCGACGCATGACTTGCCGGCGTATCGCTATTCGTTGGCTGGTGTGTGCATGGAAGGTTCCGTGCCCCACATGCAAGGGAGCTCTTGAGTTTCGTTGGCTTCAGGCGGTCGCAAGTTTTCTTGCTTCGACATGCATAGACAGTTCTGGATCCTCGCCATAAGTTCAGGAAAGACAAGAAGAACTTCATCGAGGGTAGAGTTGTCAAAAACTCTGCACCACCTGCATTGACAGGCCAACAGACCCTGGATCGGTTAAACGCTCTCGAGCCAGATCCACAACGTCCAGGGTACTTCAAGGGGTATAATACTAAGCACGCGTGGACTCACAAAACATGCTTATGGGATCTGCCTTACTTCAAAGACCTCCTTTGCCCACACAACATCGACGTGATGCACACTGAGAAGAATATCGCCGAGGCACTTTTTGGTACATTGTTCGGCATAGATGGGAAGTCAAAGGATAATACTAAGGCTAGAGTCGATCTGGAGGCGCTATGTGATAGGCCGTTACAAAACATGAAAGAACCGAAAGGAAAGCAGAACTGGACGAAGCCAAAGGCATGGTTCAATCTTGGAAGGCCAGCTATGAGGGAAATTCTCTTGTGGGTGCAACATCGAGTAAGTTCTCGGTACATTGTTTCGCAACTTCTATTTCCTTTGAACTACTCTTATTCCTGGATATGTCATACAGTCGATACGTCGCCATATTCTCGTATGGAGCGGAGATCCAAAAGGATTCCGTCGAAGAGTATGAGCTTCTCATAAAGCAAGGAGGTGGCTATCCGGTTTCATCTCTTGGTTCAAACAAGCGGTAATTTCTATTAGACAATTTCATTTCATTCGCTAATTTGTGCATAATGCAACAATCCTTTCATATTAAACTTGTAGGCTAATTCAGAGTCTATGGACGCCGAATTGAGACAAGTCGCTAATGGTTTTGACTATAAGGTCCGTTCATTTGACAAGTACGACATCAACGGGTATCGCTTTCGTACCTATGGCAAAGAGCTATCTATAGCCGACCGAAAGTCAACAAATTGTTGTGTATCTGCTATCGGCGAAGGAGGTACCGAGTATTATGGGAGAGTTGAAGCAATTTATGAACTTCTGTTCTATGGTGAAAACCCACGAATGTCGTAGTCTTCAAATGTTATTGGTTTCAGCGAAGGAGACTAGAAGGACTCATGAACATGTAGGGCTAGTTGAAATCAACCAAAGCACTCATTTAGATGTTCCCGATGTCTATATTATGGCTCAACAGCGACCCAAGTATTCTATCTACCGTGGGCCTGCCAAACTAATCCAAATCTGAAAGGTTGGGATGTCATTTATGAAGTGCCGCCACGTGCTAGACTTTCTCCCCCAAAGGAAGAGGATTATGAACCTCACATTAACCTAGACACATATGAAGGAGAATTCTTCCAAGAGACACGTCTTTCAAAAGAGTTTCAAGAACCGCTATACTTCACCCCAAAACATTGAAGTAGACAGCGACAATGAATCCGACATCACCCGGAGGAGGAACAAGAAGAGCGGAACAAGAAGAGGTTAATGCTGCGGATGACCTGTCAATGCTTGACCGATTACGTCAAGGTGGCCTTGCACATGTTGATGCCAATGAACCCTATGAGCCCGTCATTGATTATAGTGATGATGATGATTATGCATTTATTGATGATACTGATCGAGATTATTAGTAGTGTCAGGTATTACATATTTTTATGTTGTACTTGATGATGATACACTTAAGTGATACACATATTATTATTCATGTCGGTCTTTTTTTATGGTGTACTAATTTCATTTACTGTTTGTCATGGCAGGTGTTGAAAGATGGTGGGCGCTGGTCGGGAGCGTGGTCTGAGGTCTTCCATTCCATATGCACCTCTCCGCCGAGCGTTGCTGGACAGTATGGCCACACCGCCGGGCCCTTCTTTGTCGACCGCGGTGCCCAGCAGGGGACGAGGTAGGAAGAGAGGAGGTAGGGCACGTGGTCGTGGGAGAGGAGGTAGGGTGACTGCTACGGCGCCTTCCTTGCCGCCACCCCCAGCTGTTTCACCCGAGCACGTGACTGCTAGGGTGGACTCGTCCGAGGAGGAGGCTACACGGACTCCGGTCCACGAGCCTCCGGTCCACGGGTCTTGGGCCTCGAGTTCGGCCCACGTGACCCCGGAGGAGCACACGTCCGGATGGGGTACTGGCGGATCAGCCGAGGAGCCGTGGCCATCTTGATGATGGCGGGAGCCGACTGATCTTGAGGAGGAGGGGGCACCGTCTACCAGCGTGGTGCTACGGCTCCCGTCCGTGCGGTGACCATGCGGCGGGTGGTTGATTTTCCCTGATGGGGAGAGGTGCGTAAGTGCATTTAATATTTTTGCACCTTGTGCATTCACGTTTTTCAAATAACTAATCGTTGGCCTTGTCATGCTGCGGAGGTTGGGACCACCATCATAGTGTCCGCCGCCCAACTCCGTCCTTGGAGTTCTTTGCCGCAAAACTTCCCGGGTTTGTCACGTTGCTGGTGAGGGTCGGCTTCGAGCTTGGATTGAGCTGGGAGCACTACGTGGCTGCCCGCCCCGCCGGATGAGATTATCGGCGGTGTCGTGTGCAGCGACACGAGGCGAACATGGTGATCGAAAAGTTACGGGTAATTTCTCCTTTACACATTTAAAAATCTTCAACTAGCTAGTTATTAATTGTACTAATCAATATTGTCTCATTTGATTGCAGACATTCTACAGTGTGAGGAGGGATACGAGGAGGACGCGCACATGTTATCGAGAACGCTCAGCAGCGCCTACTCGAACTTACGACACGAGGCTCGGTGCAGGCTGTTCGAGACTACTACGCCTTGCGTGGTATCAAGAAGACCAAGCCGGCGTGCCGCGATAAGTTCCCGAGAAAGGAGCAATACATGAAGGTAATTCTTAAGGCCTTCTCTACTTAAGTTCCTTCATTTAGTAATTCTTAGCCGTAGAGCTCAAGTTTCTATTTGCTAACTTAGGCGCCTCCGAGATGGTGTGCGGATCGGATGGATTGTTGGGAGGTGTTGGTCGATGAGTGGTGCTCAAAACAATGGCTAGCCCTCCTAACGAGGCCAAGGACAAGCGTGCCCAAATGGAAGGTGTGCCACACCATCAAGGCAGCTCCAACTTATATCAGTTCGGGCGCAACTGGGTATGTGGTTTGCTTCATGATTCATGCAATTCATTCATCATGCTAGCTTGAGCCCTTTAATTACTAATTTTCATTGTTTCTCTCTTTCAGGCACGCTACAATAAAGCGGATAAGGTGCCAGAGGTGTACGACCTGTATGCCATGGCCCACACTGCCTCTTTCAAGAAAGTCAAGGCTTTCTCTCAGTCTGACCTCGATGATGTAAACAACTTCACCAACATCTCCTCCCACAACAAGCTCGTGAGATATAGAGATGAGGGGAAGGCGAGGAAAGGGAGGACTTTAACCCGAGCCAGGTCCCATTGATCCGAGCTGTTGATGATATCTGGTGGCGGGAGGTCCCATGGCTCCATAGCCATTGGAGATGGACTTATCCGTTGTCCTAGCACTCTCTCGGAGATCAAGGCGCGCCGATCGAGCTCCGCTCTGAGATAAGGCCTCGTGAGCGGCCAAAGCAACTCGCCATCAAGGTTAGTGATACATACTCAGTTATCTTGCTCCATTACATTGTGTGCGCTTCCATCAATGATTACAAATGGTCATGTGAGTGGTGTTTCAGGCTGCTATCTGAGTGAGAGAGATAGAACGGAGAAACTTCATGGAGGCGGCGGAGAGGCAGCGGGAGTTGGAGGAGAGGACGACAAAGATGATGGAGGAGGAGAGGGCACGGAATGACATGCGAGCAAGGGCCATGTACGAGCTCCTTGTGGTAAGTTTCTTCTGCAGATTACCAAAACATTCATGTAGTGTTTGTCTCATTACTAACTAGTATGACTGAGTCGTCAAAACCAAATGTGCGATGCGTATGCGAGAAGACAGGTCGACCGCTCCGCCGATGCCGATGATTGCTCCTAGGACCACGATGAGTTTTATTTGAATGGACATTACTTGCTAGTCTTAACATTTGAGTGTCATCATGCTAACAAGACATTGGAAATGATCTTTGGTGCAGCGTAACTCGCACAAGCATCGCACGATCCTTCTCCACTCTTGACACGAGCCACCCGCTCCTACACCTCCTGGATCTTGGTAAGTTTATCTAGTGTTTTGCTTAACACATGCATAAAGACCTAGACTTAGCTTTATTTCCTCCAATGCTTACCATAATGACCTAGACTTAGCTTCTTCTCCTCCAAAATGACTTAATAAGCTTCTTGACCTCCAAAACCATCCACTTTACCTAAGTTAGCTCTAAAGCGATCTGTACTTAGCTTACTTATGTCAAAAATTGCATAATTAGCTTAGTTAGCTCATAGGCGATCCATTTTACCTAAGTTAGCTCTAAAATGACCCATTTTACCTAGGTTAGCTTATAAATGATCCAGTTCATCCAAGTTAGCTCAAAATGACCCATTTCACCTAAATTAGCTCTTAAATGATCCATTTCACCAAGTTAGCTAAAAAGATCCATTTCACCTAAATTAGCTCTTAAATGATCCATTTCACCTAAGTTAGCTCAAAAGATCCATTTCAACTAAATTAGCTCATAAATGATCCATTTCACCTAAGTTAGCTCAAAAGCGATCCATTTCAACTAAGTTAGCTCATAAAAGATCCATTTCAACTAAATTAGCTCATAAATGATCCATTTCAACTAAGTTAGCTCATAAATGATCCATTTCACCTTAGCTAGCTCATAAACGACCCATTTCAACTTAGTTAGCTCATAAATGATCCATTTCACCTTAGCTAGCTCATAAACGACCCATTTCAACTTAGTTAGCTCATATATGATCCATTTCACGTAAGTTAGCTCATAAATGGCATACTCTTCTTGTTCTAGTCTTCTTCTTGTTCTACTCTTCTTGTTCTAGTCTTCTTCTTGTTCTACTCTTCTTGTTCTAACTTTCTTATTTTTCATTTTGCAGATTTCATTCACTTGACGAAAGCTTGCATAGATGGAGTGCTCCTTATCCCTTTCTCTGTTTCTTTTGTATCATTGAACTATGCATGTATCGTTGGATGAAACTATTGTAATATATATGGTTGGATGCCTCTATGTTGAACTTGTTATGTATGATGGAACTATGCATGTAATATATATGGTTGGATGATGAAGTTATGTGTTGGATATCTTATATGTTTGCTCTGTAATGGCCTTTTGAAATATATCTATATATGTCATATATATTTGTGATGAAAATTGTTGGATTTAATAAAAAACAGATAAAAGAGCCAATATGCAGGCTCTTTGCCGTCTGCCACCGACGGCAACGCGCTCTTTGCCGTCTTCCGCGGACGGCAAAGAAGACACGTGGCATCTAGCTGTGCTTCCTGGAAGCTGACCCATTTGGTCAGTTTTCCATTAGTGGTAGACGGCAAAGAACCTGCACTTTGCCATTAGTGGCAGACGGCAAAGAACCTGCACTTTGCCATCAGTGGCAGACGGCAAAGACACTAGAAATTTTGCCGTCATGGCGGACGGCAAAGGCTGCCGTTAGACATTAACGGATCGACGGCGCAATTATTGCCGTCCGCTCTCTTTGCCGTCCGCCGCGGACGGCAAAGGGCCTTTGCCGTCAGCCGCCAGGAAGCGGACGACAAAGTAGCTGTTTACCGTAGCCTACTTTGCCGGAGCCTGTTGCCGTCCGCGGCTGACGGCAAAGGATTTTTCCGTCCGCCATGGCAGACGGCAAAGTCGCTGATTCCTGTAGTGATAGACTTATAGACCTATGTACACTCAAAAACGCATCAGTCCCTTAACCTATAAGTCCTCAATACACCAAAATCAATAAGGGGCACTATATGCACTTACAATCTCCCCCTTTTTGGTGACTGATGACAATATAGGTTAAGTTTTCAACGGGTGAGGGAGTCCTGGATTAGGCGGTTTCCAGATAGCCGAACTATCACCGTTGGCCGGACTCCTGGACTATGAAGATACAAGATTGAAGACTTCGTCCCGTGTCCGGATGGGACTTTCCTTGGCGTGGAAGGCAAGCTTGGCGATACGGATATGTAGATCTCCTACCATTGTAACCGACTCTATGTAACCCTAACCCTATCCGGTGTCTATAAACACCAGAGGGTTTTAGTCGTAGGACGAACAACAATCATACCATAGGCTAGCTTCTAGGGTTTAGCCTCCCTGATCTCGTGGTAGATCCACTCTTGTACTACCCATATCATCAATATTAATCAAGAAGGAGTAGGGTTTTACCTCCATCGAGAGGGCCCGAACGTGGGTAAAAACATCATGTCCCTTGTCTCCTGTTACCATCCGCCTAGACGCACGATTCGGGACCCCTACCGAGATCCGCGGTTTTGACACCGACATTGATGCTTTCATTGAGAGTTCCTCTGTGTCATCATCCTTAGGCCCGATGGCTCCTTCGATCATCAACAACGACGCGGTCCAGGTGAGACTTTTCTCCCGGACAGATCTTCGTATTCGACGGCTTTGCTGCTGCGGGCAATTCACTTGGCCATCCGGAGCAGATCGAAGCTACTCCCCAGCTATCGTGTCAGATTTGGAAGTTTGAACTACACGGCCGACATCCGCGGAGACTTGACCTTTGACGGATTCGAGCCACAACCAAGCGCGCCGCACTGTCTCGATGGGCACGATCTAGCTCTGCCGCGAGCAAAGGCCACGGAGGCCGCACCAGCGTCCGGTCCGACCCTTAGCTCGGAGCCGACTCCGCCAATTGAGGGCGAGTGGTTGGACACCGCCTCGGGGCTACGATCTCTCGGCGATTGAGCCAAACTCCATCCCTGTCGCTGCGAGACCGTGACTCCAAGGTGCGGACTCCTCTCCGGACTCAACCCTCCGCGCCCCTGCCAATCGAATCTAATTGGGCGCTGTTATGGAGTTCACTGCCATGGACATCTTTCAAGACTTCGCCCTTTGGCGACATCCTGAATTCACTAAAGTCTCTCTCTTTATCGAGAGCCCTGGCGGACTTCGTCGGGAAGGTTGGGATCGCGACGACGAAGAAATTCAACGCCCACCCACTGCCCACTTTGTAGCCACTGTCGAAAGCTTAAACGACGTGCTCGATTTCGACTCCGAAGACATCGACGGTATGGACGACGATGTAGGAGACAATCATGAACCAGCACCTATAGGATACTGGACAGCCACCTCATCCCATGATGTATACATGGTGGATACACCTAAAGGAAGTGACGACGAGGAACAACAGGACACTAAGAAAGATAAATACCTCAAAAAGCAGTCAAAACTGCAACGTAAACGCCGCACCAAGTCCCGCCTCGACAAAGACGGTAGCCACACAGACCCAACCATAGAGCAGGGCGAACCGGTGGACGACGAACATGCTATCGAGCAACTGTCCGAACAGGACAACTTGGATAAACAACCCGTCCCCGGCGAAGATAACAGTCCGGACGATCTCACGCCGGACAAATTGTTGGAGCAGAAGAACCTCCACAAAAGACTCGTCGCCACTGCGCGTAGCCTGAAAAAGCAGAAGCGAAGCTCAAAACAGCAGAAGATGCACTCAGAATCAGATGGAGCAAAGTACTCAACAACGCAGAGAAATACGGCGACAGTCGCCAAACAAAGAGCTACCCGAAGCGCAAATTACTGCCCGAATTCGATGAGGAGGCTGTAGAGCCCCCGCAATCAAAGAACAAAGAGGCCGCCTGGTCGGATAGACGACCACATGGCAAACATAGAGCGGCAAGCGGCGCCGCACACAAGCCGGCACGCGATCCGCATAAGGATTCACATCAAAAGGATGGCCCAGTTAGGTCCATCTATGGGCCGAGAAAGCAAGCTCTTCGAAGCAATGCAACACGCCAAATATCCGAACATCACGACACACCCAAATATAGGGGTGCCGCACACCCCCTGTGTTTCACCGATGAGGTGATCGATCATGAATTCCCAGCGGGATTCAAACCCGTAAACATAGAGGCATACGACGGAACAACAGACCCTGGAGTCTGGATTGAGTATTACATCCTCCACATACACATGGCTAGAGGAGATGATCTCCACGCCATAAAATACTTACCCCTCAACTCAAAGGGCCATCCCGGCATTGGCTCAAAAGCCTCCCTGAAAATACCATTGGAAGTTGGGAAGAGCTCGAGGATGCTTTTCGGGCAAATTTTCAAGGGACTTATATCCGCCCTCCGGATGCAGACGACTTAAGTCACATAACTCAGCAACCCGGAGAGTCAGCCCGCAAATTTTGGAACAGGTTCCTCACCAAAAAGAACCAAATAGTCGATTGTCCGGACGCCGAAGCCTTAGCAGCTTTCAAACACAACGTCCGAGACGAATGGCTCGCCGACACCTCGGCAGAGAAGCCGAGAACAATGGCTGCATTAACAAGCCTCATGACCCGCTTTTGCGGGAGAGGATAGTTGGCTGGCAAGATGCAGTACCAGCGACCCAAGTACATCCAAGTCAGGGATGGAAATGGAAAACCACGACGCAGCAAGGACCAGCGCGGACAAAGGAAATAGCCCAAGAGCACGACGATTAACGCCGGATTCAGAAGCTCCTGGCAGAATCATAAAAAACTGCCCCTCAAGGACAACAGCGACGAGCTATCCAACCTAAAAAAAATCTTGGACAAAATATGCCAAATCCACAGTACTCCCGGGAAGCCTCCAAACCATACCCACAAAGATTGTTGGGTCTTCAAGCAGTTCGGTAAATTCAATGTCAAACAGAAGGGGCTCGACACACCAAGCGAGGACGATGACGAACCCCACAAGCAGAGCACCGGAAAACAAAAGAATTTCCCACAAAAAGTCAAAATGGTGAACTCACTTCAAGTGACAAAAGGGAAAAACAGAGCGGCGCCCATAGAAACACGCGCCGCACGGTATATCCCAGCAGAGTCCCAACGATGGTTGTCAAAACCAATCACCTTCGATCATCAGGACTATTCTAGAAGTATCCGGAACGCAGGATGGACTGCCTTGATATTAGATCCTATAATCGACGGACTCCAATTTACACAAGTCCTAATGGATGGAGATAGCGATCTAAACCTGCTATATCAGGACACAATCCGCAAAATGGGGATAGACCCAACCAAAATTCGCCATAGCAACACCTCCTTCAAAGGGGTAATGCCAGGCCTATATGCCCATTGTACGGGCTCCCTACTGCTAGAAGTTGTGTTCGGGTCATTCGACAACTTCCGCCGCGAAAAGTTAACCTTCCACATCGCCCCATTCGAAAGTAGCTATCAAGCACTACTGGGACGCGAAGCTTTCGCCCGCTTTAACGCAATACCACACTATGCATCTCTTGCACTCAAAATTCCCGGTCCACGTGGCATCATCTCATTAAAAGGGAGTATCAAGTGTTACTCGAGCACGGAAGAACGTGAGACTACCTTGACAGCCCGACACTAATCCGGCTCCGATAATCAAAGCACCTGAATAGGTCATTCGAACCCCGGACATGGCTAGACGAGTCCGGCGTAAACATCTAAACGCCTACTAGCGGCATACCCCCGTACAAGGGGTTGCACGCATGTACAACAAGAGACAATAAAGCTCAATTTTATTCACATTTCGAACCGTACTCTGTTTATTTAATATAAAATAAATTTTTCGCACGATCTTTTTTTTCTTTTCATCTAAGTTCTTCTCTTTTACAGATGAACACTGTGCTACACCCGTCCAGGATACGGCAAAATGGAGATACAGGCGCAGACGTGTAGTAGGGACCCGTTGCAAGGATTCTTTTCAGATTAAGACCCTGCGTAAACCTTTTTTACTGTCTCTTGTTGATACACATCCCCCGGTTTCTTGCTATAACCAAGGAGGAGGCTGGCGTTTTGGCATCGGCCGCACCAGAATTTTTTGCGTGCACTGACACTGGGGCTTAGGGCATTATTCTGCCCGTTTTCATAAAGACCGAATACCTTAGGGAGTGTTCGCGTCTCGAGTTAGGCCTTATATGCATCAGCTCAATCATGTCTTTGGTCAAATGTTGGGTTTGCCCGGCTCCTGTGTTTTGCTGCCTTACGTTCCGTTCTATCGGCTAACGCGGCACTAGGAGAACTACTGCGATTGTGCCCCGGTTCGGCCAGGTGAGCACCTCAGTAGAGAAAGCCGAAAACTGATTGTCATGATATAGCATGAGACTGGTCAACCACTCGATGACCCACCGGAATGTTTAGAATTCCCCCGCATTAATGAAGGACTGTTTCCCGGTCAGTCACATACGCGCCCCGAATCCGGGAGAGCGCGGTGCCCCTAGGGGCTATATAGTAGCCCCACCATCGAACTCCTATGGCTAAGTGAAAGTGATAAAGCATTATAGTCCGGTTGCCTAGTTTGCTACGCTACCACCTCCTTTACAGGACCAAGACGTTGGATTAAGTGTGAAAATGCGCCTTTTGCAAACACCCCGCACTATGTGCGTGGGGGCTGAAACAAGAACTGCCATCTTTCAAAGTTATATACACATATACATCAACGTCCGCGACAGAGGTGTTTTAATACTTGAGCGCACAAGTATAAAAGGTCTTAGATTATATTGAAACATTGTTTTCACAAATCATACATGTCATTAAAACATAATATCCGTCGAGCATCGCGTCTCTATTAAACGAGTGCCTGCAGACTTCCTCAAAATAGTGCTCGGCGGTACTAAACTTCGTCTCAATCTTGGGATGCAACGTCGGTGGCCTTCATCTCCACCCAAGATGTCTTGACACGGCAAGAGCCATCCGCGCACCTCTATGCATGCTGACCACTTCATTGCATCGATATGCGGCACCGCACCAAGGAACTGTTGCACCAAGCCAAAATAACTCTTTGGCTCGGGCCTTTTCAGCCACAAATGAGTCACGACAGCCTTCATGGCAAGTCCGGACAACCTATTCAGCTCATCCCATTCGGCCAAACGATCGGTTAATGAAAGTGGACTCTCCGGACTATGGAACTGCGACCAAAAAAGCTCTTCCATTCCGTGATCCTCTTGACCTCGAAAGTGTTCGGCCGCGTCTGCGGCACTCGCCGCCAAGTCCAGATAAGCATCCTCCGCACTCCACAGCAGGTCCAATTGAGCGTACTTAGGATCCGTGAATTTCCTCTGCATCAGAAAGGGCTTTCCAGCCGCAATATCTCCGGCCTGACGTAGCTCCTCCTTCGTAGCTCTCATCGCAGAGCGAGTATCCTTGGCCTCGGTGGCGGCCTTTCTCAGGTCCTCTTGTTTCGCTCGACCTTCTTTTTCAAGAAGCTCGCAACGGTCAGTAGCATTCTTCAATTTCATGGCCATCTCGGCCATTTCTCTCTTGCTTCGGCAGTGAGCAGCCTATTCAGCTTTTAGCTCTGCGGCCGCCTTTAAGGCAGCCGCATCACTTTTTCTGGCTTGCTCCTTTGCTCGGGCGAGCTCTGCCCGAAGGCTCTCCATAGCAGCAGCACCATCTGCATTAAGCATACATGTTGTAAGGCATGGGCGTCAAGCTCCCTTACCAGGTGTCCGCGGAGAAGTTGCATACCTTGTGACTCGTCAAGCCGCTTATTAACAAGCGTGATGTCCGCATCCGCCACGTAAAGTTGCCGCTTTAGTTCGGCAAATTCATCAGCCCGGCTAGCCACCGGACGCTTCGCCACCTACATAGGAAGAGCGCATATTATACCTGGGGTCACGATCCTCGGCGCGCCGTCATTTTTGACACCGCACCAAGTCTCAGGGGCTACTAACTATCCAGGGTGCATTTTATACGCACAACTATCAGAAGGTACGTCATTTTGCGTACCTCAAAACCCGTCAGTAAACTTACGACGGCTTCATGCAATCCGCTCTCAGCAGATGAAATCCTTTCAATCACCGTACCCATTAACGTACGGTGATCTTCCAAGATAGACGCTCGCCCGAGCAGATCCTTCAGCTCCTCCGACCGTACACCCGTTGGTGCCGGACTCGTCCGGTGGCCTTTTTCGAAGGCTGGACACGGAGGGCTTTGAGGGGACATACGGCTGCCTTTTGGCCCCGCCGGATTCGGAGAAGCCCTCCGCGACGACACCTCAGGGTCGTCCACCTCGCATAATAGTATGACAGGCGGAGGCGTTTCACTCTCCATCATCTCCGGACCAAGATCCCCTGAAGACGAGCTCTGCTGTGAAGGGCTGAGATCCAAACTACAAGGTAAACTTTCCGTTACCTTCAGAAATAAAAACGGGGATGTCTTTCTTTTAAAAAAACGCCCCCCTTTACTTACGGCTCGCTGGAGGGCTGATCTCCTTGGGGAAATAGTGCGGCCGGGGCATCTCCTGCCGCAGGACCCTCTGGTGAAGATTTCTTCCCCCGCTTCGAGGCTTTGGTCTCCGGATCTTCTGAAGCGGTCCTTTTCTCCCCTTGGAGGGAGGGATTCTTGATCCCCCCCTTTCTTGATAGCCTCCTTCACGGAGGTAGTAGTTCCCTTGTTCCCCCCTTCGCCTTCTTCAAAAGGCACAACCTCTAGCATCTTGGTTAATACAGGATCCGGTGTGGTCTCAGGGAGGGGGGCCGGACACCTGATCAGTTTTGCTTTTGCTATCCACTCTTGTTTAAAGGATAGCTCTTTTAAGGGCAAGTGTATGATAAATATGCGGATAGCATGTCCGGGTACAGGACTACTTACTTGAGTATCCGGGCGATTGTAGCTCAGACCTGCGCCTCGGTTAAGTCCGGACACATTGCTTGTGATCCGAAGAATAGTTGGTACATCTCCACGGGCGTTACTCCCATAAAATGTTGGAGAGCTCGTGGTCCCTCCGGATTAAACTCCCACAGGTGGAGGGGCCGACATTTGCAGGGCAAGGTGCAACGAATTAGCATGACCTGCGCTACTACGACCAGATTGATCTCTCTATCTCGGAGGTCTCGAATACGGCCCTGCAACAGGGGTACGTCCTTGGAAGGTCCCCAGTCGAGCCCTTTATTGACCCATGACGCCCGCTGCAGTGGAGGACTCGAGCAGAAGGTAGGTGGCGCCGCCCATTTGGTGCCCCTGGGAGTGGTGATATAAAACCACTCCTGTTGCCATAAATTGAGCTCCTCTTGAAAAGAGCCCTCGGGCCATGGAGCGTCCGCATTCTTGCTTATAACAGCCCCTCCGCACTCTGCCTGATGCCCTTGATCATCTTCGGCTCCACTTTGAAGGTCTTAAGCCACAGTCCGAAGTGAGTGGTAATGCGGAGGAAGGCTTCACATACGGCAATGAACAACGAGATGTGGAGGATGGACTCCGGATCCAAGTCATGGAATTCCAGCCCATAATAGAACATGAGCCCCCTCACAAAGGGGTCCGTCGGGAAGCCTAAATCCCGAAGGAAGTGAGACACGAATACCACGCTATCACCAGGCTTGGGAGTGGGAATAACCTGCCCTTGGGCAGCCATCCTATGCGAAATTTCGCTGGTTAGATACCTGGCGTCTCTCAGCTTTAGCACATCTTCTTCCGTGACAGAGGAAGACATCCATCGGCCGTGCAGGTCGGAGCCAGACATCATTGAATGTCCGAAGCGCCTAAAACTTGAGCTTTGGGTGTTGGAACTCGAGGCGAGGGGCGGATCCGATTGAGATTGAAAGAAAGGAGCGGGCCTTGGTCTCGTTATAAAGAGGTTGAATACCAAGAGCCCTCTCCGTGACCGTTTGAGACTCGCCTTCGATGGAGGAGGCGTGCCAACGGGCACGACTGGGTTACCCACGCCCGTATTGATGAGGATCCCAGAATAAAGGGGGCACGATCTCCGCTTTGATAAGACGTGCCAAGGAAACCGCCTCGCTAAACGCGCTGAGGTGGAACAATAAAAATGATTCGTATAAAGGCCTGGCCGTGGTGTGATGTCACGCCGCGGAATATGTCAGCAGATCTGTGCAAAGGTTATTCTCTCTACGGTGGTATGTGGAACTTGTTTGGCAGAGCCGGACACAATCCTTGTGTTCAAAATCTTCTATGAAGTATTCGAAGGAGGAACCCGCCTTGCAATGCCGAAGACAATATGCGCGCCGGACTCGCCGTCATTGAAGCCTGGTTCAGGGCTACCGAGGAGTCCTGGATTAGGGGTGTCCGGATAGCGAACTATCACCGCTGGCGGACTCTGGACTATGAACATACAAGATTGAAGACTTCGTCCCGTGTCCGGATGGGACTTTCCTTGGTGTGGAAGGCATGCTTGGCGATACGGATATGTAGATCTCCTACCATTGTAACCGACTCTGTGTAACCCTAACCCTATCCGGTGTCTATATAAACCGGAGGGTTTTAGTCCATAGGACGAACAACAATCATACCATAGGCTAGCTTCTAGGGTTTAGCCTCTCTGATCTCGTGGTAGATCCACTCTTGTACTACCCGTATCATCAATATTAATCAAGAAGGAGTAGGGTTTTACCTCCATCGAGAGGGCCCGAACCTGGGTAAAAACATCGTGTCCCTTGTCTCTTGTTACCATCCGCCTAGACGCACAGTTCGGGACCCCCTACCCGAGATCCGCCGGTTTTGACACCGACAACGGGGATAAATATATGAAGTGTAAATACTGATATTGAGGTATTTGATTGCAAGATATAGAAGAACTCCCTTCGAAGATGTGCATAGTGAGGGATTTGCTTTTGAAGCAATGCACATTTTAAGAGTAGAATCATGGAGATCTCCCCCTATATCTTGTAATTCATACACGCATTTAACATATGGTATGAAGAATTTGAAATGCATGATGAAATATGGTGACTGATGTAATTCAGCATGCGTGCATTAACATATATGAGGAAATAGCATGCAGAAAACATAGCAAGAGTATCAGACCACCATTGGGTTTAAGTTTACAACTCGATCCAACAAAGTCGTCAAAAGAACGAGAGTTGTAACTTAAAAACGCCCATATATAGAGACCCGCTTGAAGACTAACTCTAATTTCTCCCCCTTTGTCATCGAATGGCCACAAGGGATGAAAAATGAGGACTAACGCCCCTGAAGAATATCACAAAGATGATGGAGGAGCGCTAGCATTGTTGGGGTCGGTTGTTGAAGTAGGGCCTACCGCAGTGTCGTCCAAATATTCATATTCATCCATCGCGCGCGATGAAGAATAAGAGCTGGCCACCAAGTGAGGAACTTTGACCTTCTTGAATTTCTTCGAGGGTGGCTGAGACCAGTCAAAGTCCTGCTTGAAGCCCATCTGCTTAAGATCTTCTTCACCGTAGAGATGAGACAGAATAGCCCAGGTTTGATCAAATACTTCATGCAGATAGTAATGGTTCTTCTTCCCTGAATTCTGAGTTACGGTCATGTTCTGAAGAATTGAACCAAACTGTTGCTTGACCCACTTATGGTTGCGATCGTCCTTCTGGTGAAGACTGAGGAGTAGCTCACGATCAGTCATCACCCTTGGAGCTGTGCCTTGAGGATTTTGCTTTGAAGCATTGGCAGCAGAGTCATGAGTAACAGAGTCATCATTGGTGGAGTAGGATGCAGCTTTGAGGAACTGTCCATCCAATGGACGAATGCCTTCAACAATAACAGTAGTATCCTTGCCCTTCTCATCAGCTGAGGAAAATGTCCGGTTGAGGACTTCGATAGGGGGCAAGTAGCTGCCATGGTTGAGTGTGTCAACCTTGTAATTGATTGAAGACCTTGATCTGAGGAATCTCATAATCCAGGAGCGTAAGGCTTCAATTCAAATGGTGACAATGCAACGTTTGCCATAGTCCTCATGAAGAAATCATGGTAGTTGACTGGAACTCCATGGATGATATTGAATAGCAGATTCTTCATGATGCCAACGACCTCTTCTTCATTAGAATCGTGGCCTTTGATTGGACTCGGAGTCTTGGTCAAAATGCGATAGACAGTCCTTGGCACATATAGCAATTCCCTCACGAGAAATTTGGTCCTTGGGGCTTGACCAGGCTTCAGAGGCTTCATCAAAACTTGCATGTAGTGATCAGAGAGCTCAGGTTCATGATATATGAGACGTGCACCTTCAAGGGGAGGACTGACAGGCAGGGCATGAAGCAATTCAGAGGCCTGTGCTTTGAAGTGTGTGTTTTTTATCATCCAGTCCAACACCCAAGAATTCACATCATCAACATTTCCTGTGATGTGCAGCATCGCGTAGAACTGAAGAATTAGCTCTTCATTCCAATCACATATGTCAGTGCAGAGTTGAGCAGTCCAGCGTCATGAAGAACACTGAGAACTGGGAAGAAAGGCAGCGATTCCATATCCACATGAGGAATATGCTCATGGTCAAAGATCTTGTCCTTATCAAAAAGCAGTGAAGAGTAGAAGTTTGCCTGGCTAGTTGTCCAGAAACGCTTCCTTTGAAGACGAGCAGAATCATAAGGGTTGTAATCTGTGAAAAATACATGCTCATGAAAGAAGTCATCAACTTCGAATTTTTCCTTCTTGGAGAAGGGATTCTTTGGCTTGGGCTGAGGAGTGTCAGTCAATGTCTTCATAGCCTCATGCATCACAATCTCAGGAACCACAGGCTGAGGAATTTCAGTTTCTGCTTCAGTAGCAGCCTGGGTCTTCATCTCTTCAGCAGCATTAACATCAGCACTAGTGCCTGGAATTTCTTCAGGAATGGAATGAGGTGTGGCTTGAGGTTCATCAGAGCCCATTTGAACTTCTTTAGTTTGTACTGGGAACTGAGGAATATGTTGTTGTGGGGTGAACATTGGAGAGTTGGGATGATGACTTTCCCAATAGTCGTCATTCAATACTGGAGTGGTGCTCCCAATGTCCACATCTTCCTCTTCATCATCCAATTCTTCAACGCCTGCCTCTTCAGCCGTGAATTGAGGCATGGGCGATGAGACCATTTGGGTTGAAGGGATATTATCCACTTCAATTTCTTTGTCCAACTGCTTTGAAGAAGCAGCAAAAGGAACATCTTCATCAGATCCGCTTGGGATCTCATAATCTTCACCAAAAGGAATGATTTCCTTTGATGGCATGCTTGAGAGAGGAACAACATCAATGGGATCCTCAAAAGATCTTGTCAATGTCTTTATCTTCTTCGGTGCTCAAGACTCTGATGAAGCAGATGCTTTCCTTTTCTTCACTGCTGCTCGCTCCGCAGCCTTGATTTTCTTCGCTTCTGATGCAGAACGAAGGATGGGACTTATTGTTGGTGCAGGAGGAGCAGAGGAAATTGGTTCATTTTCCTCAAGCACAACTGATGCAGTTTTCCTGGTTTGTTCAGTTTCTACAGGCTCAGCGGTTGATGCCTTAGCTGGCCTGGCTTGATCCTCAGGCGCAACACTAGGGGTTTCCCTGGCAATTTCATCAGCGGCTGGAATAGCTTCATCAGCCCTGGCCGTCTCATTTTCATCAGCAGCCTAATTTTCATCAGCAGTGCTGGCATGTTCTTCAGTCGACTGAGCAGATGCGTCAGCCTGAGGAGATTCAAGTTGTGATGGGGCTGCAATGTTTGAGGTGAATCCCTTGGTCAGCTTGACGCATCTGACTTTGGCTCCAAGCCAGTCAGCATAGTAGCGATCAAATTCATCACTAAGATTCTTGATCTCTGATTACAGAGCTACAAGTTCATCAGGTGATAGCTTCAACATGTTTTGGATCAGAAAGCGCTCTTTCTTGTACTGAGCTTTCTTCACCTTCCTCCCCTGTTCATAATTCCATTTCTCCTCACCAATGAAGGCAGTTAACATATGACTTTGACCAGGAGTGAGGTTCATCTCAGGCAAAGGTGTGTTGGGGTCCTTATGCCATATGTCGACAAAGTCAAGAACCAACTTGGGATCCAGCATCAATGGCACATTACTGCCTTTGGCTCTTGCGGACCTTTGCTGTCTGTCTCTGATGATTTTGGCGAGTTCCTCATCATCAGCTTCGTCTTCACTGGACGATACTTGAAAGGCAACTTGGTTCTTGTGAGGACTTGGTCTAGTGCCTTGTCCAGCAGTGGCCTCGGTCTTCAGCAAAGTGGGGCCTGTTGAGGAATGCAGAGGGGCTGAAGAAAATGCAGAGGCTCTTGAGGCAATTGAGATGACTGTGGTCCTTTGACACGAGGCGAGATGCACAGGTGCTGAGGACTTTGCCGAAGGAGATGAGGACTTTGGAGGAGCTGGAGCACCTTGAGGAATTGGCCGTGAGGGCATTGATGAAGAACCGAGCTTGCGAGCTGGCTTCTTGAGCATAGCCTTCTTGTGATTGCTAGGAGAGGCCTCAGCAGTGGCAGCAGTAGAGTCTTCATTGAATTTCTTCACTGCCTCTTTTGCCACTTTGGCCAGTTTAGCTTGACGCTTGGCCCATTCGGCGGGAAAATCCTCACCTCTTCTGATGATAGAGGGATCAGGAACTTGGCCAGGTGCCAATGGAGGTCTTGTGCATGGAGATTGTACAGCGAATTTCTTCATGTACTTGGGAGTTACATAAAAATATTCCCTCCATTCTCTGGCCCATCTCCTCTCAATCTTCTGAATGCGCACTTTGCGCTCATTCTTTGTTTCCTCAGGGGGTGTGCAGTACCCTGCATAGATGTCATCAGGGATTTCAAAACCAGTGTTGACTTCGAATTTCTTCCCTCCCTTCTGATGTTTCTTGCCGTGAACCATTTTCTTCAGCTGAGGATTTTGAACTATTGATTTCTCTGAAGAGGTATGCAAATTGTCTTCGAGGAACGCTGCAAATGAGTTAAGTTGATGAGAACCTAGTGATTCAGCAACGGACATGTGTACCTGTGAACAGAGTATAGGTGCGAAGAATTTGGAGAGGTCATATGTGTTCTCAGAAGTTTTTTGTAAAAGGAACAAGTTTGAGGAATTTGACCAGAAGTGTCTTGAGGAATTTCACTAAGCGTTCTTTGACTTAGGTTCCAGAGTTGTATAGATTGAAAATCCACATAATTGAGGAATCTTGAAGAAAAAAGTTGCTTAGAGAAACATATCAGGAACAGATGTTTGTGTGAGGTGTTTAGAGTGTGAAGATTGAAGAATGAACACCTTTTGAAGACTATATGGAAATCATCAGAATCAATAAGGGCAGTAAAAGTAACTTTTAATTGCCCTTGACGAAGAACACGATGAACTGAGAGGTGTAGATTTAGAAGTTCGTCTGTCCAGATCTTCCACGCCCTAACTTGGCAGAGGAAGACAACTACGACGGCGGCGGAGTGAAGATTTCCGCAGCCGGGGCGTGTACGACGGAGACGAGGTCGAGGTAGCGAAGCTCTTCCTCACCAGCGACGATGGAAGTAGCGGCGAAGCTAGGTTTTGAGAGCTCGAGCGAGGGAGTGAGGTCGAGCGGAGTAAAAACAGTCTGAGGAGGGTGACGGGTATATATGGCCGAGGTGAAAAACCGCTCGCCCGAGGAATATGGACGAACGTGCCCCTGACCCTTCTCATTCTTGGGACATGTGTCACCCATGTACAGTGAGGTGGAGATCGTGTGAGATCATGGGTGAATAGGATAATCATATCACGGAATGTGGAACGTTTTGAGCAGCAACAGCAGAAAATTCATATATGAAAATTTTAATGTTTCGTTCGCAAATCTTCAGCTGACAATGACACAGTGAAGATTTTGAATGGGTTTCCAATAAAATGCACATCAAGAATTTGTTAACAGACTGGGTTGAGTTTAGCATAGAGGAGGAAGGTTCCGATCACATTCACTTAGCAAAAAAAGGCAACTTGAAAAAATAGCAATAAGTGAATGTTGTAGAGGACATAAACTCATATATATATATATATATATATATATATATATATATATATATATATATATATATATATATATATATATATATATATATATATATATATATATATGTATAGTCAATGAAGAACAACGACGGAAACAGTGAAGACATTGCAAAGTTGAAGAAATTGAACAACTGAGGAATTTCAAAAATGAAGAAAACTCAATTGAAGATTTTCAACTTTTGTTGGTGGCGTGACCCACCGTATGAGAATGTTGATTTCAGACGCCAAGTACAATTGTCGTAGGGCTCTGAGAATTAAATTATTCGTTAATTTCTTCACACTTAGAGGGTTAGTCTTCATTGATTGAAGAAAAACGATTAATTGATGCACAACATGCAAGCACTAAGCATAATATCTAGCCTAGATGCACATAAGTAAAATAAAGAACCAATCATGGACCGGTATTCCTTTTGATCAAAGTCAATACCGTTTTCATCAGTGCAAAGATGGCCATTTGTGGGCATAGGGATTTTGACGCCTTTGCAATCTTGCATGCCGAATTTCCTCAATACGTCCTTGAGGTATTTCTCCAGAGATATGATGATGCCATTGCACAGTTGACGAATTTGAAGACCTAAGAAGAATTTCAATTCTCCCATCATAGACATTTCATATTCCTCCCTCATCATATAACCAAACTCGTCAGTGTAACGTTGGTCAGTACATCCAAAGATAATATCATCAACATATATTTGGCACACAAATAATTCATTATCATAAGTTTTGGTGAAAAGAGTTGGGTCAAGTGAACCGGATTTGAAGCCTTTATTCATGAGGAATTCCTTCAAAGTATCATACCACGCCCGAGGGCCTGCTTGAGGCCATAGAGGGCCTTATTGAGTCTGAAGACTTTGTCAGGATGCTTTGGATCTTCAAAACCTGGGGGTTGAGAAACGTATACTTCTTCCTCAAGCTTACCATTGAGGAATGCATTTTTCACATCCATTTGATATAAGATGATGTCATGATGGTTAGCATAAGCAAGTAATAGGCGAATAGCCTCAAGTCTAGCAACAGGTGCAAAAGTTTCATCGAAATCAATTCCTTCAACCTGTGTGTAGCCTTGAGCTACAAGCCGTGCCTTATTCCTCACCACCAGGCCATTTTCATCTCGCTTGTTGCGGTAGATCCATTTTGTGCCGATGATATTGTGCTTGCGAGAGTCTGGTCGCTTGACAAGTTCCTAGACATTGTTGATCTTGAACTGATGTAATTCCTCTTGCATAGCTTGAATCCACCCAGGCTCCAGAAATGCTTCATCTACCTCAGTGGGCTCTGTGATAGAGACGAAAGCAAAGTACCCACAAAAGTTAGACAAATGTGAAGCTTTTGAGCGTGTGAGAGGACCTGGTGCGTCGATGTCGCTGATGATTTTCTCAATCTGCACTTCATTTGCAACACGAGGATGAGCGTGTTGGCGATGAGGAATTTGATCAGCATTTTCTTCAGAACCATTTTCTTCAGATGCACCATAATGATGTCCTTCACGATCTGGAATGACTTCTTCAGCAGATTCTTCGGTAGGAATGACATCCTCAGTAGCCTTGAAGTTGATGGTTTCCTCAGGTGACTTTTCATCTAGCACAGGAGGTAGGTGCTCTCTTTGCAAGCCATTAGTTTCATCGAACCGCACATCTACAGTTTCAACAACCTTGTGGTGAACGTTGTTGAAGACTCTGTAGGTGTGCGAGTCCTTTCCGTAACCAAGCATAAAACCTTCATGTGCTTTCGGTGCAAATTTAGAATTGTGATGAGGATCTTTAATCCAACATTTAGCACCGAAGACTTTGACATAACTCACATAATTGGGTTTCTTGCCAGTGAGGAGTTCATATGCAGTCTTCTTGAAGAATTTGTGAAGATATACCCTGTTGATGATGTGGCACGCAGTATCAATTGCCTCAATCCAGAAATGACGAGGTGTCTTGTATTCATCAAGCATAGTGTGAGCCATCTCAACAAGAGTCTTGTTCTTGTGCTCCACGACGCCATTCTGCTGAGGAGTATAAGGAGCAGATAACTCATGAGTAATACCAAGTTCATCAAGATAGTCATCAAGACTAGTATTCTTGAACTCAGTTCCATTGTCACTTCTGATGTGTTTGATCTTCACACCCAAGTTGGTTGAATCCCTCAAGGAAAATCTTTTGAAGACTTCCTGCACTTCACGTTTGTAAGTGACGAGATGCACCCATGTGTAACGAGATTAATCATCAACAATAACAAAGCCATATAGAGATGCTTCATTGGTGAATGCAGAATAATGGTTAGGACCAAAGAGATCCATGTGAAGCAATTCAAATGGTCGAGTGGTAGTCATGATAGTCTTCACGGGACGCTTGGCCTTGGTCATCTTTCCAGCTTCATAGGCTCTGCACAAGTGATCCTTGAGGAATTTGACATTCTCAATGCCAATGGCATGCTTCTTCTTCGCGAGCGTGTGCAAGTTTCTCATGCCAGCATGACCAAGTCGACGATGCCATAGCCAGCCTTCTGAAGCTTTTGCAAGTAGACACATAGCTGGTTGTGGTCCTGTAGAGAAATCAAAAATATACAAATCTCCTCTCCTAAAGCCTTCGAAGACTTTGGAATGGTCAGCTTCCATGATCACAACACAACGATACTTGCCAAAGATAACAACGATATCAAGATCACAAAGCATTGAGACTGACACGAGGTTGAATCCTAAGGACACGACAAGCATGACTTTGTCCATGTGTCGATCCTTTGAGATCGCAACCTTACCTAGACCCAATACCTTGCTTTTTCCTTTGTCAACGTAGGTGATATGATTTAGATACGGTGGAGATAAGGGAGCGTCCATCAATAGGTTCTTGTCACCAGTCATGTGATTTGTACATCCACTATCTAGGACCCACTCAATGGCTTTGGGTTGATCATCCTGCAGATGAATTAGTGCAGCTTACGAACTCATATACTTCATTAGTGAATAATATGACATCAAATTCATCAGATCAATTTCATCAAGCTAATAGAGTAGATATAGCAGTATGAGGACGTAAGAAATGAAGATTCATTTCTTCATGATTAGCTTGCGTCCTTTCAAGCATACTCAGGTCTCCAGCAAATTCTTCACACGTTTAAGTATGTCTGGAGACCTGACCCTGCATAAGAGATTAGTTCTTTTTCTTCACCACCCACATCTGAAGGGATGACACAGAGTTCATCATTCTGCGAGCTCCATAAGAGAAAGTTGGCATAGAAGGCAGTCCACTTTGTTTCACATAAGAGGAGTTAGGGTAAGCATATGAATAGGCAGAGAAATTCTTCGAGGACTTATGAACATACTGGTTAGAAGAATAATGCACATATTCATAGCCCTTAGATCATCCCTGCGAAACAGAAGTGTTAGCACGATGATGTTCATATGAGGACTTTGATCCTTTTGAGGAATTTGATCCACGTGAGGAATTTGGTCCATATGAGGACTTGAATCCGTATAAAGTATTTGATCTGGGGTTCCTATTCTTCACAGGTGGTGTCATGATGACATTCACCTGAAGACTTTCAAGGCACCTTTTGGGAACCCAGATTTTCTTCATAGGGGGACCGTTCCTGCAGTTAGTGCCAACATATCTAGCAAATACTTCACCATTTTGATTTTTGAAAAACTTATAGTTCGAGTCAAATGACTCATGAGAAGGATGAGGAGATTCACATGTAAAGCCAGATAAAGTGGATGGATCTACTAGAGGTCCCTTTGCAGCAACCCATGAAGTTTTGGTATACTGCTCAGGCTTCTAGTATGTCCCATCAGCATTGAGTTTCCTCTCAAAGGCAATACCCTCTTTCCTAGGGTTCCTGCTGAGGATCTACTTTTTAAGCACATCACAAAGAGCCTGACGCCCTTTGAGGCTATTGTACATGCCTGTCATATACAATTCCTTCAGCCCTGCATTGTCAGTGATACTAGCAATATCCTCAGATGAGGAATTAGTGATAGTAGAGATAGTTGAAGAATTTGCGGCAATAGAAGCATTTGAACTTTCAGGTGAAGAATTAGCAGATTCATGTTCAATGTAATTCAAGCATGGTGGAATGAATTCTTCCTGAGCAGCGCTGATCTGCTGAGCATGCAATGTATCACGTTCCTTCTAAAGATCTTCAGAACTCTCCCTTAGCTTCTCGAGATCTTGCTTTCTTTGAAGACATTCATAAGAAAGCTTCTCATGATCAGATAAGAGAGTGTTATGATGAACCTGAAGATTATCAAACTTGGACTGAAGTCTTTGAAGATTATCAGTCAAGGTTTGAGTGCGATCCATTTCTTCACCCAACATGTCATCGCTTTTGTCTAGCATATTTTGAACCTTTTCAAAAGCCCTTTGTTGTTTCACAGCAATCTTAGGAAGTTTAGAATAGCTAGGCTTGAGGTTTTCATCAGATTCATCCTCATTTGGTTCAGAGGAGTGATATTTGAGTACCTTGGCACCCTTTGCCATGAAGCAATAGGTGGGAGCGTAGTCATCACCGCCATCGTCAGCCTTGTTGGGTAAGCCATTTTCCTCAGAGTTGAAGATGGACTTTCTGACAAACGCAATAGCGAGTGCTAGGCTCGCCACACCGGATTCTGACTCCTTAGATGCCTCCTCTTCCTCATGTTCCTCAGATTCAGCTTCAGAGTCCATTTCCGTGCCAATGAATGCCCGAGCAGTTTTGGAGTTGCTCTTCTTATGAGATGAAAACTTCGAGGATTTTGATGATGAGGACTTTGAAGATTTCTTCTTCTTCTTTGAGTCATCAGAACTGTAATCCTTGTATTTCTTCTTCTTTGATTCCTTTTCCCATAGTGGACAATCTTCAATGTAGTGACCAGGTTTCTTGCATTTGTGGCAAGTTCTTTTCTTTTAGTCACGGGATGAGGAATCTGATCTTACATCATCACTTCTTGAGGATTTCCCAAAGCGACCACGCCTTGAGAACTTCTGGAATTTCCTCATGAGCATAGCTAGCTCATGGCTCAGTTCTTCAGGATCACCAAGGCTGCTACTAGAATCCTCACCTTCAGATTCAGACGATGCCTTGGCCTTCAGAGTTCGTGATCTGCCATAGCTCGGTCCATAGAGATCTGTCTTCTCAGCAAGCTAGAACTCATGAGTGTTTAGCCTCTCTAGGATATCAGCGGGATCAAGTGACTTTTAGTCTCCATGTTATTGTATCATCAGTGCAAGGGTATCAAATGAGGAATCAAGTGATCTCAGCAATTTCTTCACCACCTCATGGTCGGTGATGTCAGTGGCACCAAGTGCTTGAAGCTCATTTGAAATGTCAGTGAGGCGATCGAAGGTTTGCTGAAAATTTTCATTGTCGAGTCTTTTAAAGCGGTTTAAGAGATTGCAGAGAATGTTAACTCGAGAGTCACGCTGTGTTGAGACTCCTTCATTGACCTTGGACAGCCTATCCCAGATAAGCTTGGCTGTCTCCAAAGTACTCACTCTACCATACTGCCCTTTTCTCAGATGGCCATTATCGGGGAAACGACATCTATGGGATCACTGGAATCCCTTCTACGGTTGGCGGGCGCAGGGTTGTGAGAAGAGCAGGTCTAACAGGAAGCACACAGATCGTTTACCCAGGTTCGGGCCGCGAGGATTCGTAATACCCTAGTCCTGCTTTGGTGGATGTATTGAGTGTTCTCGTGTTCTTGAGCTAGCTACGGGGTGTAACTTGCCCAAAAGAGCCGAGTCCCTCTCCAGTATGACATGGGCCTCCTTTTATAGTCAAAAGGGGCTACCACAAGGGCACATTGGTGGAAAGGTCTCTGATCTTTCTTGAGCTTATCGCCTCATTACAGGACAAGCCACATTTAATGCATTGCTTAGGTGTCCCTTAGCTTTATCAGGGACGGGAACGAGGCCCATCCCGTCCGTCGTCGCCTCGCCTTGCTTCGACACACGCCCAGGCCAGCGATGCATGTGGTGCCATGTAGGCAGGCAGGCAGCTGAGGTGGCGCGGTGGTAGGGTCTTCATGAAGATGTGCATGCCACCACGCATGTGCTTGCTGAGTTGGCTTGGAAGCCGCCCGTCGCCACGCAAGTGCCTGCCCAACTGGTTGAGCTAGCAGCTGCTTGGGGATGGCGGTGGAGTCTTGGCAGGCGTGGGCCTGGCTGTGGCCCTGCTGATGCCCTCGGCAAGGGCCTTGCCGGGGGCCTGGCAAGGGTCTTGCCGTGGCGTTGCAGTCGTCCGTGGCAAGGGTCTTGCCGGGGGTCTTGTCGATTTCCTAGGCTAGGATCCCGCCGAGGGTCGCCGTCTTGTGGTCCTCATCTGATCTCATATCTTTATGATCTTGATAAAGGTTTGCATGCCACCACAGAGGTGCCTCCCGAGCCTTGGTTCCAACATAGTCGTTTGCGGCATTTGGAAATCATGGGCTCGAGGGTGGCTCGCTCTGCTGGTACTGGGCAAGTTGCCCCGGCAAGGCTCTTGACGGGGCCGCGGAGGCCGCCCCGGCAAGGGCCTTGCCGAGGGAGTCCACCTCGCCCTCTTGGTCTTTGGTGTTTCTGGTCTTGGTGTTGTCTAGGTTGTCTTGTGCTTCGGCTTCTCTCCGGCTTCCCTCCTCTGTCGTGCTAAGTGTGGCTGCGGCGCGTGGCTCTGACTGCCCGTGCACAAGTAAAGGGGTCAAAAGGAGAGCCCCTACTTTTGTACACCGACAGGAGCCCCCGGGCCTGGGCCACACATAAGCGCGACGCGTTGTTGGGCTATGCCCAGAACGATGCGCGGGCAGGTGGGGCGGATTTTACTGTGGTAATTGTTTCATCCGCTGCGCTTCTCCACGACCCGCGTTGAATGCACGACGTGGAGGGTCGTGCGTGATGTGGGGGTCATGCGTGGGGCGGTTCCCGCACGCATGCGTCACATTGCAGTAATGAGGCGGCTCGTGCCTTCCCCATAAAAAGATGGAGGCGTGGAGGCGCGGCCCATTTATTCTTGAGGACCCGGGTCGTGGCCTTCAAGGCATCTGTGCCCCACGATCATGGGGTGCGGAACGGTCGCGTCACCCGTCCCCTCAGTTTTGCTTGCTCGCCACGTGTCCCCCATGCAGGTGGCAGGCGGTGGAGGCGGGAAACCGGGCCGTCGCTGAGTGGGGCAGCGGGTCGGTCCTGATTCCCTGCGCCCCTGGTGACTGGATTGGTCGAATGGGGCGGCCAAGACCTAACTCCGCCCCTTTATAAGAAGGGGAGGGGGACGCCATCCCACATTCTCCCATCATCCATTTCCATCTACCTCCGCTCCTTTCTTCCATCTGCCATGGCGAGAGGAGGCGCCGGTCCTTCAATGGTGGCAGCAAGGGTTGCTGCTCGACAGCGCGTCCCCCCCTTCCCAAGAGCTCACGGCGGCGGAGCCAGCCGTGAAGGGAAGGGGAAGGGGGCGAGGCCGAGGTCGTCGTGGCGCTCGGGGAAGAGGTGGACGGGGCGGTGCACCGGTCCTGCCTCCGCCAGCAGTGCCCCTCCTGATGGAGGGCCACATCGGGGACCAGCCCTGTGAGTTCTTCATCAGGCTGCGCCGGCCACCGCATCGTCGTCTTCGTCTTCCTACCCCGTTTGCTCGGTAGATGGAGCGTGACCCGCCCCAGACCCTCAGGTAGCACATGAGGGAATGCGGGAATGGCGGCACGCGGGTCGACGTCGACTTCCTCGCCCCTCAGGTCATGTACCTTCGTCGTGGATGGAAGACGTTCGCTTGCATCCACAGCCTGATGGCGGGGCTCGTCCTCTACTTCAAGTTAATGAAGGACGGCCTGCTCTCCGTCAAGGTCTTCGGAGATCTTGGAACTAGCCTGAAGTGCTACGTGGAGAGCTCCTCCGACTATGAAGATTCCTCCTCGAGCGGGAGTGACGAGGAGGACAGCGATAGCGACGACGAGGGAGTCGAGCGGCGGGATGCCGACCCCGACTCCGACTGACTGCGTCGCCCCTCCCTCGGCCTCGCGCCCTGCTGAGGGCCTTCCTCATCAAGCCCTCCATCGGTGCACTCCCCGTCGTCTCCTTGGGCGACTGGCGTAGGAGGGCCGGAGAAGGCGAAGAAGGCAGGTAGCGGCCGTCAAGTCGGAGTACGCGGGCACCGACGCCTTCGTCGTGTATTCCCGGCCCGCTGCCTCATCTTCCAGCTCTTTTCCCGGCACCAAGATGTTCTCTCTGTGCCTTCCACTCCTTGCACCTCACCTAGGCGCCCCTTTTGCCCTCCTGCTGTCTTGTCCTACCTTCTGAGGATAGGGACAAGCAAGGGATTACGGGCACCTTATCTCTTTTTAGTTTGTAAGCCTGCGGGCACTTGCTAGATTTCAAACTTTTAATCCCCTTCCTCATGTTTTTAATTCCGTATGAACTGTACCTCTATGGGATGTTTTTAATGAAAAAGGGTGCTTGCCAGGTTTTTTGTGCATGAGCAAGGTTCATGCCAAGGAATGAATCCTTGTTATTTTTAAGATAAACATTGTCAGCCGGCAACAGGCCTTGCCGTCCCCCCACTTCAGTCGACCATTCTCTCGCTCTTGGCGGAGGCAGGGGTGAAGTAGAGTTAGGCCCCTCGTTTAATTTCTTGCCACCGCGACTACGACCAAGTTCCGACTCAGGGGGATAGCTCTCGGGTACAGGAAAAGGGGAGCACGGTGGTTTAAGAATATAAACGTAGTTTCACATGTCCCAGTTCTATACGGAAAGGCATAACAGGGGATGAAAGACTTATCTAAATCCGCTGCCCCGGGCAACCTTTGCTCGTCGGGGTTGGATCCTTGCGTCTTCAGCCCCCGGCAGTCTTGGCTTGCCGTGGCCGGAGCGCCGGTTCGTTCTCTTTTCCCCAAGCGGCCCAGCAGAAGTGTCCACATGCCCTGCAAACAAAAGAGGACAGAAAGACGCACACTCGACCTCTAGGCTAGGGGTTAGTCGCCGCTAAGCACTATCAACCCTAACCGAGGGAGAGACTCAACCTAGCATGCATGCTATAACTTAGGGCGCCGGCGCTTCGTTTATTTATGTTCAAGGTCTGCGCCTGGCTTTGTGTAGAGGGTTACATGCCTTGTTGGCAAAGCTTGTACAAACGGTGGCTTGCCAGGAGGCCCGGCAAACCGCGCCTTATGGGTAAAACTTGCGAAGGTGTTCAATGTTCCAGGAGTTGCTCACTGGAATAGCATCTTCGGTCTCCAGGAGGACGGCGCCGGGCCTGGTGACTCGTATTACCCGATAAGGGCCTGCCCACTTTGGCGTCAACTTGTTGGAATTCTTGGCCGACTGAACGTGCCGAAGAACAAGGTCGCCTTCCTCAAAGCTTCGGTTATGAACCTTGCGGCTATGGTAGCGGTGCAAGGCTTGCTGGTAGCATGCCGCTCTCACAGCCGCCCAAAGACGATCTTCCTCAAGGAGCGTTGCATCATCTTGCCGCAATCGCTCTTGCTCAAGCTCGTCATAAGCGAGCACTCGAGGTGACCCATATGTGAGTTCTGTGGGGAGAAATGCTTCTGCCCCATAAACCAGGGCAAAGGGTGTCTGGCCGGTCGCTCGATTTGGCGTCATCCTGATCGACCATAGAACTGCGGGCAAATCATCAATCCAGTGCTTTCCGTTGTTGTGCAGCCTGTCAGAAGTCTTTGTCCTCAGGCCACACAATACTTCAGCATTTTCCCTCTTTGCCTGGCCGTTGCTCCGTGGGTGTGCCAGGGAAGCGAAACAGACCTTGTTGCCGAGGTCTTGAATGTATTGTATGAAGGTGTGTCTCGTGAACTGCGTGCCGTTGTCGCTGATGACTCTGCTTGGCACACCAAAATGGCACACTAGCCCCTTGAAGAACTTGACGGCTGACTGTGTTGTCACCTTTCTCACTGCTTCCACCTCTGGCCACTTTTTGAACTTGTCGATTGCAACGTACAAGTACTCAAAGCTCCCGACAGCACGGGGGAAGGGGCATAGTATGTCGAGCCCCAAGACCGAGAATGGCCAGGAGAGAGGGATTTTTTGAAGGGCTTGAGCTAGTTGATGAAGCTTCTTCGAATGGAAATGACACGCTTCATACTTGGTTACTAGTGCCGTTGCATCCGGAGGCGGTGGGCGTAAGAAACCTGCCGGAACGCCTTGCCGGCAAGGGCCCTCGACCCTATGTGGCAGCCACATATGCCTCTGTGTATCTCCGCCAACAGCTCCAGTCCTTCCTCCCGGGGAATGCACTTCAATTTTACACCGTTCGATCTCCTCCTATATATGACGTCATCGACGAATTGATACATACCAGACCGACGGGCTACCTTCTCCGCTTCTTCCTCCTCCTCAGGAAGCTCCCCTGTTTGGAGGAATCGGGCAGTATGTTGTGCCCATGCCGGAGCCTGGGGCTCGACGGCAAGGACCAAAGGCATTTCTTCTGCCATGGGAGCGGCTGTCTCTACGGCCAGGGCTTGACGGCCTGCCGGAGTCGGTCGCTCCTCGGCAGGCTCAGAGTCCACGGCAACACCCTTGCCGGCGGCCCGTGGGGGCTTAGCGGGGAAGTGCTTGTCGGGGCCTGATTTCCTTCACTTGTTCTGCTCCATTGATGGTTTTGATGGATGGTTGAGTTAACCGAAGCAAAAAGGTACCTGGTTCCACAGGTAGCTTGAATGCAGCGCGCTTTGAGAGGTAATCGGCGATGTCATTCTCCACTCGGGGAACATGCTCCGCTTGTATACCGTCAAAGCGCTCCTCCAGCTTCCTCACCTCATCTACGTAGGCCTCCATCAACGGGCTCTGATAATTTTTGTTGACTTGTCTGACGACAAGCTACGAATCACCCCTGACGATGAGCTTTTTAACTCCGAGGTCTGTCGGGATCCTGAGACCGGCAAGCAACCCCTCGTACTCAGCGGTGTTGTTGGTGGACATCTTCCTGGGAAAGTGTATCTGGATTACATACTTGAGGTGCTCTCCGGTGGGTGCGACAAGCAGCACACCAGCACCGGCACCTTGCAGCGAGAAAGCTCCGTCAATGTACATAATCCAGTCGTGAGCTGTTTCCTTGCCGGGGAGAGTGGTCTCCTGGATCTCTGCATCAGGCGTTGAGGTCCATTTTGCAATGAACTACGCCAGGACTCTACTCTGGATAGTTGAAGTACTTTCGAACTTCAACCCAAAGCTTCATAACTCCAAGGCCCACTCCACAATCCTTCCGGTTGCGTCTGGGTTGTGTAGTATCCGTTGCAACGGGAGGCGGGTGAAGACAGTGATCTCGTGGGCCTGGAAGTAATGACGCAGCTTCCTCGAGGCCATAAGGAGGCCGAAGAGCAATTTCTGCACACCGGAGTACCTTGACCTAGCCCCCTGCAAGAGGGAGCTGACAAAGTAAAACGGGTGCTACATCATCTTCTTCTTCTGGACCACTCCACTTGGCTGTGCGGGCTTTGTCCTGATGGCGTCAGACTCTACTGTGAGCCTTGCCTCTCCGGCACCAGGCCCTCCCGGGGGAGTCTCTGACTTGCTGTACGCCGGTCCTACCATTGCCACTGCCTCTTTGTCAACCTCCCTCTGCATCACTAGCGCGGCACTGACCACTTGATTCATCGCCGCCAGATACAGCAGCAACAGATCTTGTGGTTTAGGCACAACTAGTATCGGTGTAGAGGAAAGGTATCTCTTCAGGTCTTGCAACGCCGCCTCGGCCTCTGGGGTCCACACCATTGGGCCCGCCTTCTTCAAGATATTGAAAAAGGAAAGGGCGCGCTCGGCAGACTTGGAGATGAATCGGCTCATGGCGGCAATGCAGCCAGTGAGCCGATGCACATCCTTGATCCGCTTGGGCAACTCAATCTGCTCGATAGCCTTGATCTTTTCTGGGTTTGCCTCGATCCCGCGCTGCGACACAAAGAACCCGAGAAGTTTGCTGGACGGAATGCCGAAGACACACTTCTCAGGGTTCAGCTTGAGGTTGACCTTGCGCAGGTTGGCAAATGTCTCCTCTAAGTCTTGTACAAGAGTTGCCTTGTCCTTGGTTTTGACCACTATGTCATCCATATAGGCTTCCATATTTCTATGTAGCTGGGGTTCAAAACCAATTTGGACTGCCCTTGCAAATGTTGAACCAGCACTCTTCAACCCGAAAGGCATCCGTAAAAAGCAATACATACCACATGGGGTGATGAATGCTCTCTTCTCTTCGTCTTCTCTTGTCATGAAAATCTGGTGGCAGTCCGAGTAGGCGTCGAGGAATGATAACAGATCACACCCGGCCGTGGAGTCAACAATCTGGTCGATGCGCAGCAACGGGAAGGGGTCCTTAGGACAAGCCTTATTGATATCTGTCTAGTCAATACACAGCCTCCACTTCCCGTTTGCCTTGCGCACCACCACCGGATTGGCCAACCACATCGGATGGAGCACTCCCCTCACCAAGCCTGATGCTTCCAACTTCCTAATCTCCTCTGTGATGAATTCCTGCCATTCCAAAGCTTGCTTCCTGACCTTCTTCTTGACGGGCCGTGCATGGGGACAGACAACAAGATGGTGCTCAATCACTTCCCTGGGAACGCCGGGGATGTCAGATGCTTGCCATGCAAACACGTCGACATTCGCCCGGAGGAAAGTGATGAGCGTGCTTTCCTATTTGCTGCTGAGGGTGGAGCTTATGGTAAAAGCCCCTCCCGTGCCATCCTTCCTGACGGACACCTTCTTGGTCTCTGGTGGCGCAGCACTGGATTTCTTGCTCTTGCGGGTGGAGCTCTCTGGCACGTCGCCGATGGTAGCACAACACTCCGAAGAGGTGCGCTTGCCGGAGTGGGTGCGAGAGGTCTTGCCGGTCTTCTTCTTCCTTCCCGGGGGCTTCAGCGGCAGGAGCAAGTGCCTTGGCGCCAGCTGCTGCAACTGCTTCCTGGTAGAGTAGGTCAGCGCAGATCAGTGCGTCCTTCTTGTCGAAGGGGATGGTGATGATATTCATCGGCCCAGGCATCTTCAGCGTGTTGTAGGCATAGTGCGACGCTGCCATGAACTTGGCTAGTGCCGGGCGGCCAAGGATCCCGTTGTAGGGCAAGGGGATCTCGGCTACATCAAAGACAATCCTCTCTGTCCTGTAGTTCAACTCACGTCCAAACGTCACATGCAACGTGACCTTCCCCTTTGGCTGGCTCCTTCCCGGGTTGACCCCTTGAAACGTGCTCGTTTCCTCGAGGTCTCCATCAGGAATTTGCACCCTTTTGATCAAAATGGGTGAGATCAAGTTCAGACCGGCCCGCCGTCAACCAGCATCTTGTTCACCTTGAGGTTGTGTATCGTTGGTGAGACCAATAACGGCAAACACCCGACCGCATTTGTGCGGTCAGGGTGGTCATCGGCGTCAAAGATGAGGGGCGTGCTGGACCACTTCAGCGGCTTCTGAGCGTCGAACGAGGGCTCCGCTGTTGTGATCTCACGCGCCAACTGTTTGAGCTGGCGGTGACAAGTATGCAGCGAGGCACCACCATCGACGCACATGGCCTATGTAGCCTTCTGAAACTCTTGCTCGCCAGACTCGTCGTCTTCGTCATGATCATCGTCTTCCTGCTTCTTGTCGCGGCCCCGAGCGGGCCTCTCTTGCTGGTTATCCTTGCCGCGGTGACCTCCTTGCCTGCCACACTTCTTGCCGGATCCCTCGGCACCATCCTGGCCCTTCTCCTTGTCCCGCCTCTCATACTCAGCTTTTTGCTTCTCAGCAAGCAGCTCGACTTGCCGGCAGTTCTGGAGGTCATGGCCCTTGGTGCGGTGGATCTTGCAGTACTGCTTGTCGGAGCCCCCTGGCTTGTCGGCAGCCGCCAAGGCCCGGCAGGAGGCGCACCCGGCTATTTCCTTGTCGGGGTCGTCTGCCTTGGCCTTCTTGGCAGCGTCGTCGTCCTCGGATCCCTCGACGACAAGCACGGTCTTCTCCTTGCGTTTCCTGTTGCGACGCCGGCCCTTCTTCGTCGGGGCGGTGGTGTCTTCATCGGTAGAGTCGGTTTCCACTCCGGCGTCCTCGCCGGGGTACTTCCTTCCCTCTTCAGCCTGGGCGCACCTATCGGCCAGAACATAAAGTTCGGCCACATCCTTAACCTTGTTCATCGCCAGCTCTTCGCACATCTTGTGGTTGCTCACGTTCTGATGGAACGCGCTAATCATGGCAGCATGATGAATATCGGGAATGTTGTACTGCACCCGGATGAACCTCTGGATGTACTTGCGTAGGTTTCCCCTTCCTTCTGGGAAATGATATGCAAATCACTGGCCTGGCCATGAGCTTGGTGGCCTCCGGTGAAGGCACCAACGAACTTATGGCACAGATCCGACCAAGAAGAAATGGAATCTGCCGGCAAGTGCATCAACCAAGACATGACGTTGGGCTTCCGTACCAACGGTAAGTAATTGGCAAGCACCTTGTCGTCACAAGCTCCGGCAGCTTGCATCGCGATGGTGTAGATGCTGAGGAACTCTGACGGATGGGTCTTGCCATTGTACTTCTCGCCGACGTCGGGCTTGAACGTGCGGTGAGACGGCCACTGGAACTGCCGCAGCTCACGGGTAAAGGCTGGGCAACCCACCTCGTAAGGTAGGCTGCCGAAGCCCCCCGGTGCTGGGTGGTCCATAGCGAGTCCCGCCCGCTTATCCGACTGGTAGCATGTATCGCGCCGGTGCTCGATAGTGGTTCAAGCATCTTCGTTGGCTCGTTCTCAAAGAACTTGGCGCTTGTCGCGGTGGGTCCGTGGGTCCGACGAGGCTATGGAAATGTTATCACATGCGTCGTCATGATGGATCGACACCAGCAGCGGCTGGCGCGTGGGACGAGAGTGTACTGAGGCTGCAACTCCCCCGGTCCTCCCACCGCTGACATGTGGTGGCTCGACGGAGCGCCGGCCCGAGGGCCCGGCCGGTCGCAAATCATCTTTATTAGCGACGACGACGAGGCTGCGGATGGTGGCTCTCCACTCGTCGAGCTTCTCCGCAGCAGGAGGGAAGTTGAGGAGCAGCTGCGCGCGCGCCAAAGCTTCTACTGGCGTGGGTGGTGGCAACAGCTGCGTGGACCATGGCGCGCTAGAAGGAGCTCTATCACGTCCTAGCGGCTGCGTGCCATTTTCGCCAGTAGTTTGGCGGGCATGCTGGACTTCTTCGTCCCGTAGATGATACACAATACTCTTCCCACGGCGGTGTCCGGGGTCTCCAGCGTGGTAGCGCTACTCGTCATGCGCACCCTGGGAAGAGCGTGCTGCGGTCGCCGGCGTGGGCATCCTAGAGGCTGTTGCGCCGCCCGCAGGGGGCACAGCGACACCCCTGGAGGGCCCCGCGTCGCCTGCGGGGGGCCCAGCCCCGTCTTTGGATTTAGCGATGCGCGGCCCATCGTCAGCGCCTGAACGATGTCGCCGCCAGGCTCGCTGCCGAGCGAGCGCCGGTGCTCGCGGGCGCGCAGCTCGAGTTCGTCCGTGACCGCCCGCTGCTTTCGTCCATAACAGGCATCGGGTCGTTCGGCTCCCGACGAGCCAATCACCATGATCATCTTCTTCTTGGGAGCCATGGCGATGAAGAACCGCTAGGCTAACTGCTAGATCAGATTCTCACGACTGTGCCCCCCTACCTGGCGCGCCAAAGATGTCGTGGAAACAACACCTATGGGATCACTGGAATCCCTTCTGCGGTTGGCGGGCGCGGGGTTGTGAGAAGAGCATGTCTAACAGGAAGCAAACATATTGTTTACCCAGGTTCGGGCCCCGAGGATGCGTAATACCCTAGTCCTGCTTTGGTGGATGTATTGAGTGTTCTCCTGTTCTTGAGCTAGCTACGGGGTGTAACATGCCCAAAAGAGCCGAATCCCTCTCTAGTATGCCATGGGCCTCCTTTTATAGTAGAAAGGGGCTGCCACAGTGGCACACAGGAGGTGGAAATGTCTATAGTGCTACGAGCTTATCGCCCGTATTACAGGACAAGACACATTTAATACATCGCTTAGGTGTCCCTTAGCTTTATCGGGGACGGGAACGAGGCCCGTACTGTCCGCCGCCGCCTCGCCTTGCTTCAACATGTGCCCAGGCCAGCAATGCATGTGGCGCCATGTAGGCAGGCAGGCAGCTGAGGTGGCGTGGTGGTAGGGTCTTCACGAAGATCTGCATGCCACCACGCAGGTGCTTGTTGAGTTGGCTTGGACGCCGCCTGTCGCCACGTATGTGCCTGCCCAGCTGGTTGATCTAGCAGCTGCTTGGGGATGGCGGTGGAGTCTTGGCAGGCGCGGGCCTAGCTGTGGCCCTGCTGATGCCCTTGGCACGGGCCTTGCCGGGTGCCCGGAAAGGGTCTTGCCGTGGCGTTGCAGTTGTCCCCGACAAAGGTCTTGCTGGGGGTCTTGTCAATTTCCTCGGCTAGGATCCCGCCGAGGGTCGCCGTCTTCTGGTCCAAATCTAATCTCATATGTTTATGATCTTTACAAACATCTCCATGCCACCACAGAGGTGCCTCCCGAGCCTTGGTTCCACTGTAGTCGTTGCGGCGTTTGGAACTCTTGGGCTCGAGGGTGGCTCGCTCTGGCTGGTCTTCAGGCAAGTTGCCCAGCAAGGCTCTTGCCGAGGCCGCGGAGGCCGCCCCGGCAAGGGCCTTGCCGGGGGAGTCCACCTCACCCTCTTGCTCTTTGGTGTTTCTGGTCTTGGCGTTGTCTTGGTTGTCTTGTGCTTTGGCTTCTCTCCGGCTTCCCTCCTCTGCCCTGCTAAGTGTGGCCACGACGCGTGGCTCTGACTGCCCATGCACAAGTGAAGGGGTCAAAAGGAGAGCACCTACTATTGTACACCGACAGCCACATATGATGTTCTTCGCTTGAGAGTCGAGTTGCTTGAATCTCTTCACATCAGCAGCGTTAATGGTAGGAGTGACAGAGGGAACCCAATTTTCCACAACATACTAGAGATCGTTATCAATTTCCTCAAGATGCATTCACATCTTATTCTTCCAGTAGGGGTAGTCCGTCCCATCGAAGGTAGGACACCCAGCAGAGACCTTGATCATACCTGCAGTCAACATAACTAAAACTCAGGGCGGTTAAACCAAAATCACACAGAACAAGGGAGTACCATGCTCTGATACCAATTGAAAGTGTATTAAGTCGACTAGAGGGGGGCGAATAGGCGATTTTTATGAATTCTTCACTGAGGAATTTCAGGTTGAGGAAATTCCTAAATGAAGAACTACTAGGGGCGGAATAAGTACTCAGATGCAAACATAACATAACATAAGCACAATCATCATGATGAATGAAAACAAACACAGAGTACAGAAAGCGTAAACACAGGATAAGCAGGCTGAAGACAAACAGACTGAAGAAATTGAACTGAGGAAATTGAGAAAGTCTTCATTCAAAGTCTTCAAACAGTAACGATCAAGTACACAACACAGTAATGAGGAAATGAAAGGGCTGAGGACATAGAACCAGTAGGCTTGATGAAGACAGTGATTTGGTAAACCAGTTCCAACTATTGTGACAGTTGTACGTCTGGTTGGAGCGGCAGGTATTTAAACCTGAGGAGACACAGTCCCGGACACATAGTCCTCACCGTATTCTCCTTGATCTAAAGTCACACAGACCTCGCCCAATCACTCGTGGTAAGTCTTCAGGTGACTTCCAAACCTTCACAAACTTGGTCACTCGGCGATCCACAATTTCCTCTTGGATGCTCTAGACCATGACGCGTAACCGTCCGGAAGATGCATAGTCTTCAAAGGTACCAAGCGTCGGATCCACACAGGAACAATCTCTTCAGTGATGCTCAATCACTTGGGTTTGTAGGTGTTTGGTTTCGGGTTTTCCTCACTTGATGATTTTCGCTCAAAGACCTCGGAGGATGGTATGGTCTCAATGACAAGTGTCAGTTTCTCTCGGACGAGCCAACAAGCTAGTGGTTGTAGGGGCGGCTATTTATAGCCTAGGGAGCAGCCCGACATGATAACACATAAATGCCCTTCAATGATATGACCGTTAGGTGGGTAGATATTTTGGGACAGCTGGCGCATAGCACAACAACGGTCAGAAATTTGACTATCAAATTCCTCAAGGCTATCATGTTCCTCACTTGTAGGCAATCCGCAGTGGCGAATTCCTAACTCCTCACACTACTAGGGAAAACCTTATACACAGAATCTTACCAGCAGCGCGGTTTAAAATGAGGCGCTACTACTACTTAGCAGTAGCGCGCGAATACAAACCGCGCTACTGATACCCACGTAGTAGTAGCGCGATGTATAAACCCACGCTACTACTAAGTGGTCTCCAGCGTGCTCAGCGGGACAAACAGTAGTAGTAGTGCGGGGTATAAACCCACGCTACTACTAAGTTGATAGTAGTAGCGCAGTGTATAAACCCCACGCTACTACTATGCAACCCCGCACCACTGCGAACTTAGTGGTAGCGCGGTTCACCGGCATGCGCTACAACTAAGTGCACCACACCTCCCTCTCTCTCCGTTATCCCCTCTCTCATCACGTTCTCTCTCCCTTCCCTTCCTCCGTCAACTCCGATCCAGATCCAGGGCCATGGTGCGCCCTCTTCCCCATCGCTGCCAGCCACCATCCCCACGCTTTCTCTCCCTTGTCCCGAGGATCCATCTCTTCCATGGCTGCCTCCCACACCGTCTCCTCCTTCCCCCATCTCATCCTGTTTTTCTTGTTTGGGAGCGACGAGGGGTTGGCGAGGCTGGAGGCGAGCTCGTGGAAGAGCGGGAGCGGGACCGCCAAGGGGAGGGCGCGGAAGAAGGAGAGCGCCGCTGCAGGGGTGGGCGCGGCGCAGATGCCGTGGAGCGCGACCACGGGGTAACTACATGTTTTGGCAACTGGTCCCTGCTCTCCTCCACGGTGGTCATCTAGGGCAGCGTCGGCGCCGCCGGCCTCGCCGGGCTCTTCCTCTTCGACGGCAAGGTAACCAGCCAACCCACCACCGACCGCGCTGCTCCCTCCCCCATCCCTCCCGAAACCTCTTCATGAGGAGCTCATCTCCTGCAGCCTCCATCCACCTCGCGTCCGCCTCCACCACCAGTACACGCCTACCCATCCCCGTCTCCTCCCTCCCGGGGCCCTCCGACGCAAGTAGTCGGAGATGGAGCTGGAGCGGGAGGAGGAGGAGCACCCGGAGCTGCATGGAGGACGCCCCGTGAGGAGAAGCGGGAGGACGTCGCTGTGAGGAGGAGTTGGACGCTGCTGCCACCACCACAACGCCGACGCCGTGAGGTGACAGGTGAGCTTAAATTCTTGCTACAGATGCATCATGTTGTCCCCTAAAAAAATGATGCATCTTGCTGTACTAGATGAACTTGTGACTATCCTGTAGTTGATGAACTTGTGAGTATCCTGCTGTAGATGCATTAGTTGTTGATTCATCCTGCTGTAGGTTGAAACTTGTGACTATAGACAACATTTGTAGATGAACATTTTGTGGTCATCAACCAAAAAAGAATGAAACTTTGAAATATTTGTAAAAGTTTGGAGCAGCAGAGGGAGTATGTTTGCACCTCAATTCTGCAGACATTTTACACTGAAACTTGAGGGAGTTTTGCAAAGTTCTGCAGCATGATGACATTCGCAATTTTTTACTGATTTTGGGTAAATATACTCTCTGTAATTTTTATCTTTACTACTGTCAAGTCTGATTTGTCAATGAGAAACCAGTAACTAGTCAATGTCAAAACTATGAAAACTGAAAACAAATTCAGTTGGTGACAAATTTAGTTAGCACTTGGTGACAAATTCAGTTGGAGTACACTGACTGCATTTAACTTGGAGTATAGTCACTACATTGCTTCTCTCCTTACAAAATTCAGACTGAATTTAACTACCAAAATTCAGTCACTACATTTCTTCTCTGCTTCTCTGAAGTTAACTAAATGCATCACTTCCTCTTTTGTCATATTTATTGTACTAACAGTTTAGAAAATCTGAGATAGTTCATCTGTTGTGTGCTCCACTTCCTGACTGGTGTTTGCCATTTTAAGCAGGTTTTTGCTCTACAGGTCTGCTGGAAACAACTGATGATGTTCCCTGTCAAGATAGCAGGACTAGTTGCCCTTGGTGCATTTACTGATATCTTCTGAACATTTGGTACCCCTGAACATATGAGCATTATGCATTTTTACTACCCCTGAAAATATGTAGTGTCAAAATATGTAGTGCTATGTTGATCAAGTTACAGAACAAATAATTCTATTCTCATTATGTAACTGAAACTTGTGCATTCTGTCTATTTGTTCAGACAACAATATTTTTTTTGGCTATTGTGCATCAAGTTACAGAATTGGTCACTAACACACAAGATTTTGGCTACTATCAATAACTCCCAGTGATAACAATAATTCAATAGTTTTCTAATTTTTTTGCAGTATGTAGACTCTACTTAGAATGCAATCAATCTGTACATCAAGATTTTTTCTGTTCTAAGCATTTAAAGTTATGTAATCATTTACTATCAATATTATGGTTTAATTTGTCCATATGGTGTGGATCTGATCATATTAATTTTTCCCCATCATGCAATCAGTTCTACTTGTAAATTTTGTTGGAGAAAACTGAAGATTATTACTGAAGTTCCCAAAATTGGAGCCTGTCAAACTATCACTGAAGTTTGATTGAATTCATCTAGAAATGTATTAATCTAGATAGCTGAATTTTTAGCTTCTTCTTATTCTTATAGTTGCTGATGGAGTACAATAGCTGACATTTTTATTTACAGTAGCTGATGGAATACAGTACCTAATGGGGCCATTGATGCTACTCCTATCTCAAGCATACAAAACGAGATTTCTGAAACTTTAGACTTGCTTTCTACTGAATGTATCCGTGATCATGCATTATGCATCTACGAGATGTTCTTCCTTCGATCATCAACCAATTGGGTGTGCTACTCCTTCTGACTTTGTTTAATCATCTTTTAAGTTGATTTATAGTAAGTCCGTGCTGGCACTTTGGCTTCAAGTATTTGACTTCCATTTGTCAAAGAGTGGGTATGCTACTCTGTGTGACATAGTGAGACCATCCAATAAATAGCTTAGCTTCATAATCTGAGAGTTCATTTATAATTATGTACTGGCTGTTTGGCTTAAAATTTATGTCCTCCATTTTTTAATTGTTGAGTGGCTCACATTATGTACTGGGTCTTGTGAATTGGAATATACCATTTAGTTGAACTGATGCAATTTGCGTACTACCAAGTTTTCACTTTCTCGACATGGGCGCAGGGGTGATCGACGCTGACTAGAGCGGCCGGTGGGCGTTGTGCTCTTCAACCACTCAGAGGCGGACTTCTCCGTGAAGCCGGTGGCCATGTCGCGTAGATGATTGTCCAGGTGATTTCGACGCCGGAGGTCGCCGAGGTGGAGGACCTCGACGCCACCGTCCGGGGGGAGGGAGGATTCGGGTCCATTGGCGTCTAAGCTCCGAACCTTGGTAGATACATCTAGGGAAGTGGTCTGTATAGGTTGGTGGTGGAACACCAGGGAAGGTACCCACCTTTTGATGATCATTGTGTGTGTCTGATGTTAAGCAGAATCTTGAGAATGTTATGTGACGTTGGTTTGGTTTGCACTGGACGTATTGCTATCCATGAATACCACATCTAACTTTTATTTTTTTAATTCCTAAATTATTAGTAGTAGCGTGGGAAAAAAATGAGCGCTACTAGTAGTTAGGTTAGTAGTAGCGTGGGAAATAAGAAATGAGTGCTACTAGTAGTTAGGTTAGTAGTAGCGTGGGATATAAGTGAGCGCTACTAGTAGTTAGGTTAGTAGTAGCGCGGGTGCACCCGCGCTGCTACTAACTTTTAGCTGTAGCGCGATACTAGTAGCGCGAGTACCCGCGCTACTAGTAGCCATTTTACCCGCGCTGCTAGTAGCATTTTTCCTAGTAGTGTCAGTCAGAACAAATTCCTCAGAGACCAGAAGAACTTCTTCTCTGTCACTCAAGAAATTGACTGAACTGTAAGAGATTTCCAATGGCTTCACTCGAAAGAATTGGTAGGTGTAGGATTTTGAGATGAGCATCACTTGGAAACTTTTCCTTATTTTTTCCTCGACCCCCTTTAACAGTACGGTGTTTCCTATGACTCAAGAAAGAGAAAATGAAAATACGAAAACAAAAGTCTTCACGCTTCATATTCCTCGCATGAATATCAAGTCTTCACAGTCACACCAATTTCTTTACTTTCAAAGTCTTCATAAATCCAAAGTCTTCAGTTGAAGACCTTCATTTTTAGGGGTCGACTTTCTCTGTAAATATCAAAATCCTCATAGACTTATAGACCTGTCTAAACTCACAAACGCATCAGTCCCTTAACCTATAAGTCTTCAATACACAAAAATCACTAAGGGGCACTAGATGCACTTACACATACCGATGTATGCAGTCCGATGAGTGTTGAGGCATGCGACGGGAATCATTATTTTCTGACCTTCACAGATGATTTGAGTAGATATGGGTATATCTACTTAATGAAACAGAAGTCTGAAACATTTGAAAAGTTCAAAGAATTTCAGAGTGCAATGGAGAATCACTGTAACAAGAAAATAATGTTTCTACGATCTGATCGCGGAGGCGAATATTTGAGTTACGAATTTGGCCTTCATTTAAAACAATGTGGAATAGTTTCATAACTCATGCCACCTGGAACACAATAGCGTAATGGTGTGTCTGAATGTCGTAACCGTACTTTATTAGATATGGTGCGATCAATGATGTCTCTCACCGATTTACCACTATCATTTTGGGGTTATGCATTAGAGACAGCCGCATTCACGTTAAATAGGGCACCGTCTAAATCCGTTGAGACGACACCGTATGAACTGTGGTTTGGCAAGAAACCTAACCAGTCGTTTCTTAAAGTTTGGGGCTGCGACACTTACGTCAAAAGGCTTCAGCCTGATAAGCTTGAACCCAAATCGGAGAAGTGTGTCTTCATAGGATACCCTAAGGAAACAATTGGGTACACCTTCTACCACTGATCCGAAGGCAAGATCTTTGTTGCCAAGAATGGAACATTTCTAAAGAATGAGTTTCTCTCGAAAGAAGTGAGTGGGAGGAAAGTAGAACTTGATGAGGTAATTGTACCTTCTCTCAATTTTGAAAGTAGCACATCGGAGAAATCCGTTCCCGTGATGCCTACACCAACTAGAGAGGAAGCTAATGATGATGATCATGAAACTTCAGATCAAGTTACTACTGGACCTCGTAGGTCGAACAGATCACGTTCCGCACTAGATTGGTACGGTAATCCTGTCCTGGAAGTCATGTTACTAGACCATTGTGAACCTACGAACTATGAAGAAGCGATGATGAGCCCAGATTTCGGTAAATGGCTCGAGGCCATGAAATCTGAGATAGGATCCATGGATGAGAACAAAGTGTGGACTTTGGTGGACTTGCTTGATGATCGGCAAGCCATTGAGAATAAATGGATCTTCAAGAAGAAGACTGACGCTGATGGTAATGTCACCATCTACAAAGCTCGACTTGTCGTGAAAGGTCTTCGACAAGTTCAAGGGGTTGACTATGATGAGATCTTCTCACCCATAGCGATGCTTAAGTCGGTCTGAATCATGTTAGCAATTGCCGCATTTTATGATTATGAAATTTGGCAAATGGACGTCAAAACTGCATTCCTTAATGGATTTCTTAAAGAGTTGTATATGATACATTTAGAAGGTTTTGTCAATCCTAAAGGAGCTAACAAAGTGTGCAAGCTCCAGCGATCCATGTATGGACTGGTGCAAGCATCTCGGAGTTGGAATATACGCTTTGATGAGGTGATCAAAGCATATGGTTTTATACAGACTATACTGAAGCCTGTATTTACAAGAAAGTGAGTGGGAGCTCTGTAGAATTTCTGATATTATATGTAGATGACATCTTGTTGATTGGAAATGATATAGAATTTCTGGATAGCATAAAAGGATACTTGAATAAGATTTTTTTCAATGAAAGACCTCGGTGAAGCTGCTTATATATTGGGCACCAAGATCTATAGAGATAGATCAAGACGCTTAATAGGACTTTCACAAAGCACATACCTTCACAAAGTTTTGAAGAAGCTCAAAATGGATCAGTCAAAGAAAGGGTTCTTTCCTGTGTTACAAGGTGTGAAGTTAAGTCAGACTCAAAGCCCGACCACTACAGAAGATCGAGATAAAATGAAAGTTATTCCCTATGCCTCAACCATAGGTTCTATCATGTATGCTATGTTGTGTACCAGACCTAATGTGTGCATTGCCATAAGTCTGGTAGGGAGGTACCAAAGTAATCCAGGAGTGAATCACTAGACAGCGGTCAAGAACATCCTGAAGTACCTGAAAAGGACCAACGGTATGTTTCTCGTTTATGGAGGTGACAAAGAGATTGTTGTAAATGGTTACTTCGATACTAGCTTTGACACTGATCTGGATGACTCTAAGTCACAAACCAAATACATATTTATATTGAATGGTGGAGCTGTCAGTTGGTTCATTTCCAAGCAGAGCGTCATGGAGGGATCTATGTCTAAAGCAAAGTACATAGCTGCTTCGGAAGCAACAAATGAAGGAGTCTGGATGAAGAAGTTCATATCCAATCTGGGTGTAATACCTAGTGCATCGGGTCCAATGAAAATCTTTTGTCACAATAATTGCCTTGGCGAAGGAATCCAAATTTCACAAGAGAACCAAACACATCAAGAGACGCTTCAACTCCATCCGTGAACAAGTCAAGGAGGGAGACATAGAAATTTGCAAGATACATACGGATCAAAATGTAATAGACCTGTTGACTAAGCCTCTTCCACGAGCAAAACATGATCAGCTCCAAGACTCCATGGGTGTTTGATTCATTACAATGTAATCTAGATTATTGACTCTAGTGAAAGTGGGAGACTGAACGAAATATGCCCTAGAGGCAATAATAAAGTTGTTATTTTTTATATTTCCTTATTCATGCTAGAATTGTATTGATCAAAAACCTAAATACTTGTGTGAATACATAAACAAACACTGTGTCCCTAGTGAGCCTCTACTTGACTAGCTCGTTGATGAAATATGGTTAAGGTTTCCTAACCATGGACATGAGTTGTCATTTGATAACGGGATCACATCATTAGGAGAATGATGTGATGTACAAGACCCATCCATTAGCTTAAATAATGATCGTTCAATTTTATTGCTATTGCTTTCTTCATGTCAAATACATATTCCTTCGACTATGAGATTATGCAACTCCCGGATACCGGAGGAATGCCTTGTGTGCTATCAAACGTCACAACATAACGGGGTGATTATAAAGATGCTCTGCAGGTATCTCTGAAGGTATTGTTGGCATAAATCGAGATTAGGATTTGTCACTCCGAGTATCGGAGACGTATCTCTGGGCCCTCTCGGTAATACACATCATAAGCTTGCAAGCAAATGACTATGGAGTTAGTCACGAGGTGATGTATTACGGAATGAGTAAAGAGACTTGCCGGTAACAATATTGAAGTAGGTATGAAGATACCGACGATCGAATCTCGGGCAAGTAATGTACCAATGGACAAAGGGAATTACGTATGTTGTCATAACGGTTCAACCGATAAAGATCTTCATAGAATATGTAGGAGCCAATATGGGCATCCAGGTTCCGCTATTTTTTATTGACCGAAAAGGTGTCTCGGTCATGTCTACATAGTTCTCGAACCCGTATTGTTCGCACGCTTAACGTTCGATGACGATATAGTACTATATGAGTTATGTGATTAGGTGACCGAATGTTATTTGAAGTCCCGGATGAGATCACGGACATGACGAGGAGTCTCAAAATGGTCGAGAGGTAAAGATTGATATATAGGATGAGGGTATTCGGACATCAAAAGTGTTTCGGGGGGTACCGCGTACTTATCGGGTCACTAGAAGGGGTTCCAGGCACCCCCGGCAAAAGATATGGGCCTTATGGGCCAAGAGGGGAAACGCGTGCGCCCCCCATATTGGCCGGACTAAGGAGGGGAAGTAAAGGGGAGAAGGGAAAGGAAAGTGTGGATTAGGATTCCCACTTCCTTCCCTCTCCCCCCCCCCTCTTTCCTTCCCCCTCGGTTAAATATGGCCGAGGGGCGCCACTTGGGGAGGACCCCAAGTAGGATTTGGCCTACTTGGGGCGCCTCTTGGCAGCCTCCCCTCTCCCTCCCACCTATATATATGTGGGGGGCTCCCTAGCACACACCAGATCAATTATTAGCCGTGTGCGGCGCCCCCCTCCAGCGTTTACACCCCCGGTCATATTTTTGTAGTGCTTAGGCGTGATACGCCTTCGTTGCATCTATAATTTTTTATTGTTTCATGCCCGTATTATATAAGTTTTACATACATTTGGTAACTTTTTATATGATTTACTGGAGTAACCTATTGATCCAGGGCCCAGTGCCAGTTCCTGTTTTCTGCATGTTTTTTGGATCGCAGAGAATCCATATCAAACAAAGTCCAAATGCAATAAAATTTCATGGAGAATTATTTTGGAATATTTGTGATTTTTGGGAGTTGGAATCACCGCAAACGGAGGCCCACACAGCCCACAAGACACCAGGGCGCGCCAGAGGCCCCTGGCGCATGGTGGTGGGTTGTGCCCTCCTCGAACGTCGGTCGGAGCTCTACTTCGGGTGCAAGGAAGCTTATATCTAGAAAAAAATCATGTTAAAATCTCAGCGCAATCGGAGTTACGGATCTCCGGGAATATAAGAAACGGTTTTCGGCCAGCTCAGGGGAATGCAAAACAGAAGAGAACAGAGAGGGAGATCCAATCTCGGAGGGGCTCCCGCCCCTCCGCCGCCATGGAGACCAAGGACCAGAGGGGGAACTCTCCTCCCCATCTAGGGGGAGGCCAAGGATGAAGAATAAGTAGGGGGGCTCTCTCCCCCTCGCTTCCGGTGGCGCCGGAGTGCCACCAGGGCAACGATCGGGATGGCGATCTACATCAACAATCTTAGTACCGTCAACACCAACTTTCTTCTCCTCTATGTAGCGGTGTAACACCTCTTCCCCCCGCTGTAATCTCTACTTAAACATGGTGCTGAACTCCATATATTATTTCCCAATGATCTATGGTTATCCTATGATGTTTGAGTAGATCCGTTTTGTCCTGTGGGTTAATCATGATCTTGGTTGGTATGATTGTATATTTTATTTATGATGTTGTCCTACGGTGCCCTCCGTCTTGCGCAAACATGAGGGGGCCCCGTTGTAGGGTGTTGCAATATGTTCATGGTTCGCTTACGGTGGGTTGCGAGAGTGACAGAAACTTATACCAGAGTAACTGGGGTATTACGTATGGGAGTAAAGAGGACTTGATACTTAAAGCTATGGTTGGGTTTCACGACCTTGATGATCTTTAGTAGTTGCGGATGCTTGCTAGAGTTCCAACAATAAATGCATATGATCCAAGTAGAGAAAGTATGTTAGCTCATGCCTCTCCCTCATATAAAGTTCCAAGAATGATTACCGGTACTTGTTATCGATTGCCTAGGTACAAATAACTTTCTTGTTGACACAAACCCTTTTACTAAACACCTAAGTTTTATTATCTTGCAAAGTAGTTCTAGCATCACACCTACAAAGTACTTCTAGTTTCATACTTGTTCTAGGTAAAGCGAACGTCAAGCGTGAGTAGAGTTGTATCAGTGGTCGATAGATCTTGAGGGAATATTTGTTCTATGTAGCGACCCGACCTCAAACGGTCAAGTCTCTGTGCTGCCGTGTCATCCCTGGATCGGTAATGCTGACACACACTGTACTCGAAGGATATATAACAGAGTAGCAATCACACACTTATTACATTGAATGTCTCAGAAGAGAACTTATTACAATAAATATGGCTTAAGGCCATCTAATACGATAACAGCGAAAGGCTTGGAAGATAAAGTGAGTCCATCAACTCCAACGACATAGCTGAGCTACACGGCAACGACCTAATGAACCTTACTCCTCGTCTGAAAAGTCTGCAACATAATACGTTGCAGCCCAAAAACGGGTCAGCACATGGAATATGCTGGCAGTGTAACACACTAGAGCAGAAACAGAATAATGCTATCACTACATGCATATATGGCTGGTGGAAAGCTCTATGGTTATAGTTTTTGCGAAAAGCCAATTTTTCCCTACAACAAAGGAATAAATTTTATTTTAACTATCATGGTGGTTGAAACATCATTGAGAAGGTTCCTCCAACTCAATCCCAATTAAAGTAATTAACAACCCAACAATATTAAACTAGAGTGATGAGATACTTATGATAATCCAAGTACTAGATACTCAAGATTGTCCATAACCGGGGACACGGCTAACCATGATTAGATTGTACACTCTGCAGAGGTTTGCGCACTTTTCCCCACAAGAATCGATCTCCTCCGTTAGATTTCTTGCACTACATGGTGTTTGAGAAACGGATGACCGAGACACAGTCTTTCAGAAACATTAACTCTTTACTCCGGGTAGACCATACCAAACCTACACTACAAAAAAAAATACACATCCGTGACATTTTGGGCCGAACGAAATTTTTTTCTGTCATACATATGTCACTTCTATGACGATAATTGTGACAAAACACGGTATCATCATAGATGTGGTGGGCTCCTACTTCTATGACAAAAAATCATGACAGAAAATGGGCTTTTCGTCCTGGGCGGGCCAGAGACGCAGCTGCATGACATTCTTTGGGCCGTCCATGACAGAAAAAACCGTGGTGGTCGGGGGCCGAACGATGCGCGTTTCTCTGGTACACGTACGAGGCGTTGGCTCTAACAGAACCCGAGCGAGGCGTTGGACTCTAACTGAACCCGAGTGATTGCACTGCAGGCTACGCGTTACTGAACCCGAGCGATCGATCGATGGCAGTTAACTGAACCCGATCGAACGATTCGCGCTCTGCTGCTAATCAAGCCGATCGATTGGATGAGCAATGGCGCTGCAGGGGGGGTTGGATGAGCGATGGCGATGGCGTTGCCTCGGATGAACAGGACCACGGTGTGGAGGGCTGGATGAGCGATGAGACGGTGGAGGGTTGGCTGTGGAGGGGTGGTTGAACAGGACCCCGTGGTGTGGAGCGCTGGATGAACATTAGACGGTGGAGGGGTGCCCGTGGAGGGGTGGTTGAATAGTAGCTGGTGGAGTAGCGCGCGGTGGAGGTTGGATGAACAGGAGCCCGTGGAAGCTGGAGGAGGTCGACGGTGGAGATGAACAGTATCTCGTGGAGTCCCGTTTTGCGGTACGCCACACCCGTCCTGATGAACAGGACCCCCGTTTCGATCGTAGCGCTCCAACACAAGTCCGTTTCGTCTGTTTTGCGGTACGCCACACCCCTCTCGATCAACAGGACCCCCGTTTCGACCGTAGGAGGTCCGTTCGTCCGTTTTGTGGTATGCCACACCCCTCCCAATCAACAGGACCCTCGTTTCGACCGTAGGAGGTCCGTTTCATCCGTTTTGCGGTACGCCACACCCTCCCGATCAACAGGACCCCGTTTGACCGTAGGAGGTCCGTTTCCTCCGTTCTTGATCGCCACACCCTCCCAATCAACAGGACCCCGTTCCGAACGTAGGAGGTCCGTTTCCTCCATTGTGCGGTACGCCAGGCCTCGTTTACATCGCCTGTTCCGTCCAAGCCGGTTGGCTCCCACGCGTTCCGTTGCCTCTCGATGAACACGACGCATTCCGTTGCCTCCCGATGAACACGACGCATTCCGTTGCCTCCCGATGAACACGACGCATTCCGTTGCCTCCCGATGAACACGACGTATTCCGTTGCCTCCCCATGAACATGACGACGGCGCTGTTTCTCTGTTCCGACCCAGCCATGTACACGAGCCACTGGTCGTACACATGCGCGAGTAGGCGTTCGAGACCCTGCCCGTATGTACGTACGTGGCCGTATTTTCTTTCTTGCACCCTCGCCGCTGTACGTACGTGTACATGCTACGTGCGCGCCTCTACAACGACCAGTATGTATGTACACGTTTGCAACCAGAATGACAACGCTACATACGCTTCGACCAGGTGGGTCCCGACTGTCAGGCACTTCCTTGCCTGCGAAGATGTAGCTGGTGGGTCCCAGTAGTCAGGGGGCGAATCGTTTTTTTTTTGCCCGGACACACTTCCTTGCGTGTGAAGATGTAGCTGATGGGTCCCAGCAGTTAGGGGGAAACGTTTTTTCGCGAAATACGTGGCCCTTTCAGTGGGTCCCCGCTGTCAGGTGGAGGAATAATTATTTTGCACGTAATAAGGAGGCACTTCCTTACTGCGGCCGTGGACCCAGCTGTCAGCCTCTCCACGTATAGTCCAAGTCCGATGGAAGCCATTCCTTGACCACAGTGACCACGCCGCGCCGAGAGCACCAGGGCGGTGGACGACGGCGAGGCCTAGGAAGGGGACGATGCGGAGCCGAGGAAGACGCGACAGTGCATGCCCACGCGTACAGGAGTACGAGGGTTCACTGGTTCGCTATGGTGTGAGGCTGTCGTTGCCGCAGAATAACAGGGGGTGTGAGTGAGTAGAGTGATGGCCTGGCCAGCGGTGGGAGTAGTAGGGGGCGGTGAGGCCTCCGCGGCATCGCAACCGGCCACGGGAGGCAGGAGCACGAGGAACGACCGGCGCCGGTTTGGGCGGCTGGAGCAAGAAGACCAGAGGTTGAAGAAGCACTACGGCCGTTGGATGGACATCGTACGGTCACTGGAGCTAGAATCGTGCATATTGACTAAGTTGACAAAGCCCTCCGTCCCCGTCAACTTAGTAGGCCCACAAGTCAGCCTCCACTATACTGGGTCCCAGCTAACAGGGGGAGTATTCATTTTTTTGTGCGTAATAAGGAGGCACTTCCTTGCGTGCGAAGATATAGCTGGTGGGCCCGAGCTGTCAGTGGCGGTAACGTTTTTTTCGCGAAATACAGAGGCCCTTTCAGTGGGTCCCTGATGACAGGTGGAGGAATCATTATTTTGTGCGTAATAAGGAGGCATTTCCATGCGTGCGGTCGTGGACCCAGCTGTCGGCCTCTCCACATACAGTCCACTTCAGATGCATGTCGGTCGTTGACCACGTTGACCAGGCCGCGCCGAGAGCACCAGGGCGGTGGACGATGGCGAGGCCTAGGAAGGGAACGACACGGAGGCAGGGAAGACTCGGCAGTTGTTTCCCACGCGAGAGAATACGACCAGACGAGGGTTCTTGGTTAAATCTGCCGTCGCCGGAGAATAACAAAGAGGTGTGGGTGAGTAGAGGGATGGCTAGGCCAGCAATGGGAGTCTGGTCGGCGGTGAGGCCTGCTGCACACACCGACATGGGAGGAGGAGAGCAGGCAGTCCCGCCGCGCTTGTTTGGCGGTGGAGCAGGAAGAGCAGAGATTGAAGAAGACGACGGCCGTTGGATGGACATCCAACGATGGCACTGTAAGGTCAACCTTTTTAGGAAAGCCTCAAATCTGTGGAAAATAGCAGACAGCCCATCTGCCATTATTTCTAATAATTTACAGCCAATTTGCTAATTCTTAAGGTTTTCTTGGAGCCCATATTCTTTTTGTTAGCATTACAACCCATATTGTGGCCACGGTTAAAAAATTATACGAAATTTTGCATATTTCGGTGCGGTTCGAACTGTTTTTAATCCCGAAATTTCGACTCACATTCAAACTGATTTTAAAAATAAATATATATTAATATAAAATCCAACAAATTCTCCACGCATAAAAATTAATGTAATTTAAAATCTCGAAATGAAAAAATGATATTTGAAACTAATTGCCGGTTTGATGTGTTTTAAAAATGTACAACCCATTTCTCATTACTGATAGGCCATTTTCTCGGCCAGCCGAATGAAACTCTCCTCGTCTTGAAAGATTTTCAGCCCAATAGGCCTGACAAAGCGACTTACTTGGCAAATCACAAAAAAATAGGCCTATGGCCGTGGACCCAGCTGTCATCCTCTCCACGTATAGTACTCTTCCGATGAAAGTCGGTCGTTGACCACATTGACCACGCCGCGCCGAGAGCACCAAGGCGGTGGACGATGGCGAGGCCTAGGAAGGGGACGACACGGAGCCGGGGAAGACGCGGCAGTGGATGCCCACGCGGAGAGGAGTACGAGGGTTCACTGGTTCGGCTGCGGTGTGAGGCTGCCGTCGCCGCAGAATAACAGGGAGTGTGGGTGAGTAGAGGGATACCCTGGGCCAGCGGTGCGAGTAGTAGGGGGCGGCGAGGCCTCCGCGGCATCACAACCGGCCATGATAGGCAGGAGCATGCGGCAAGACCGGTGCTGCTCTGGGCGGCTGGAGCAAGAAGACCAGAGGTTGAAGAAGCACTATGACCGTTGGATGGACATCGTACGGTCACTGGAGCTAGAATCGTTCATATTGACTAAGTTGACAAAGCCCTCCGTCCTCGTCAACTTAGTAGGCCCACAAGTTGGCCACCCACTATGGTGGGTCCCAGCTCGCAGGGGGTATTCATTTTTTGGTGCGTAATAAGGAGGCACTTCCTTGCGTGCGAAGATATAGCTGGTGGGTCCGACCTGTCAGTGGGGGGAACGTTTTTTTGCGAAATACAGAAGCCCGTCCCACGTACAGTGCGTAATAAGGAGGAACTTTCCTTGCGTGCGACCATGGACCTCGTGGGTCCTAGCCGTCAGGCTCTCCACGTACAGTCCTCTTCCGATGACTCTCGTATGTTGACCACGCCGCGCTGAGCGCACCGAGGCGGTGGACGACGGCGAGACCCCAGACTGGAACAACCCGGAGATGGGGAAGACGCGACAGTGGAGTCGCAGACGGAGTGGAGTGGGAAACTTGACTGGTTCGAGTGCGGGGCGGGCCTACACTCGGCAGAGAATAACAGGAGGTTTGGAGTGGATGGATGGCCTGGCCGTCGGCGGGGTAGCGTTTTGCTGAGGAGCACAAAACAACGCCGTTGGACGCCGAAGGCTGGAGTAGGCGGCTCTGGCAGCGCTGGGGGAAGAAGACGAGAGATTGAAGAAGAATGCCGGCCGTTGGAAGTAAATCCAACGCCTTCTTACGCTTCGACCTACTGGCCCACATGTCAGCCAGTCCATTTGTTTTTTTAGTCCATTTGGTGGGCTGGGTGAAACAATGATGTAGCATCTATGCAGCCCGTTTAAATCCCATTTGCATTTTTCTCAAAATCCGCGGACTTGCTGGGCTGGGTGAAAATATCATGTTGGGCTAGACAGAGAAATGTTATAAAAACATGAACACATGATTGCACGTCAGTAAAATCTTTGCAAGCTTATGTACGCAATCACTAGGAGTTAACTTGGCAAGTTATATATAAACAGTTATTATTGGAGTATTATTTTGTAAGAACTTTCAACTTACGAAATAAAATATCATTTTAATTTCATGAGTTAATAGTACATGGGGTATTATTATTTTTTAGGCTAGACGTGGGACAGTTGAGTTGGTTCTAGGGGAAAGTACTGGGAGAAAACTCAGTTTACATCGAAAAAGAAAGTGGGAGAAAATTCAGAGACCTGTTGGGTCCACCTGAGGAGAGGAATATGTTGGGAGGAAGGAGATTCAAAGCACGGCAGCCGAGTGAACTAGTTCTTTTTACGGACAAGTGAACTAGTTTACATACATAAGCAAATAGCCACTAAAAAAGCAATCATGTAAATGGGTTCTTTAAAGAAATATTTCGGACAAAACAGATAATTATGACACATAGGCTAATGCATGAAACACTCAGATGATAAAGCTGCTTATAAACAGATAAGGGACAACATCTAGACCTTCCTGGCATGCTTGATCATGACGCTGCGGCTGTCCGTGTACTCGTCGGTTATGGGAAGCAGACACGCCCTCATGTCCAAGATCTGCCTGTACATATCATAGCATGCGTATGCGTCCTTGGCCGCGTAGGTTATGTAGGCTAGATTCAGAGGTACCTCCCACGTGTTCAGGTCATCTTCTTTCATGTTGGCGTATCAGGGGTCGATGATGGCCTCAGCGAGGTCAACCACGGAGTCCTTCTCCTGCCCATTGCTGATGATCTTGTATTGCTTCTGGATGTCGACAAGCTTGTTGCACCAGATGGCCGAATCGTCGCGTTCTTCCTTCTCTCCACCGTAGCGAAGGTGCAGTCGGCGCTGCCGATGAATCGGGCGAATGCTCTAGAACCTTGTGCAGCCATAGGACTGAGGTGAGGCAGAGCTTCACCGAGTCCGTATAGTTGGTGTACATCACATTCAACTTGGTGCAGCCATAGGACTGAACGGCAAACTCAAAGGGGAACTCCTTGCTAAAGTCCATATCCAGCAGGCTCACCCCTCGGATCGCCATTGGAGTCTCTTCGAGTGAACGAGTGTGTAGGCGGCGGCAGCAGTTCGTTTTTCAGCTCTTGGGGAACTGGATGCAACGATAAGCTGAGTGTGTACAGCGACAACAGTTACTACCCTCCTCGTCCGCTGCCGCCCGGCGAAGATGCACCTCGGTGCATTCAAACGCCTCCATTAAGAAACCTACTCCGGCCACACGTCGGTTCACGGCGGGTCTGTATTAATCTTGTAATAACAGGAGTTAGTGGTCACTTTACTTAAATTTAATTAGCTTTAATAGAAATTTATACTTAAAACAAGAAATGCATTCGCCGTTCTATCGATGCCACATGATCAACATGCACAACAATTAGAATTATTATTCTCGGGGCGCTTTACGATCAGCACATTTGTCGCACTTTCACAAAGATAATACTACCAAGTTTGAACTGTTTGTTATGGTTGTTGTCCTCTGCATCATCATGCCGTGTTTCCCAGCTTGCAAGATTCAGAACCAACAAATAAGATCCAAATAATAAGTAGAACAAAGATGCCTACACATCTCATTGATTCCCAGCTTGCAAGATTCAGAACCAACAAATAAGATACAAATAATAAGTAACAAAGATGCCTACACATCTCATTGATTCCCAGCGAGCAAGATTCAGAACCAACAAATAAGATTCAAATAATAAGTACAACAAAGATGCCTACACATCTCACTGATTCCCAACTTGCAAGATTCAGAACCAACCCATTAGAGCCTTTTGATAAAGTGAATATCGGGATTAAATCCATCTTGGCTAGCCATGTCATACAATCGAAGAACTTGGCGAATGCTCTTGACCGTCACAACATCTGTAGTTGAGTATTCCTGTTTGCACATCACAAACAAGGAGACAGGATAGCATGATTTCGCTTTAATAGCGGCCTCCTTGAACTCAATCTCCAGCTCTACTTGGATGAGGTCTGCCTAGAGTTCCATGATTCAATTCATGTGCCTTTTTCTGCAGTTCACCTAAAATGAAGCAAAGATTGCATCATTCAGCTAGCAAGAAGTACTTTCTCTTGTGAGCCGGAAGGTTTTTCTCTAGTAGTTGCACTAAAATAGAGGAACATTAAGGTTGGCTGTCCGGCTCATGTAAGGTGCAACTATGATTTTCTTATCCTTTTGTGCAGTTCCACTAAAATACAGAGCCATTGTGGTGACAGTGACGGCTCCATCTTGCAAAGGCTAATAAAATGTTGCACGAGATTACCAGCAGAATTTGACGGAGATTTTGGAAACTCCATTTTGTGCAGTTCCACCAAAATTGGGAGATGTTGCCCATGTGACATTTTAGTTGAACTGCACAAGACACTCATTCCAAAAAAAGTGTTTTGTGCAGTTCACCAACAGGTCACAATAGCAACAAGGTGAAATGGATATCCCTATCTGCACAAAATGATAGAAAGTAAACAGTTGCTGGTCAATAAGAATATACGAAACATATACAAAATGAAAAGAAGCATCTTAATTATGTTCATGGCAATCATGCAAGGACAGTAGAAATTTTAAAACGTCAGCAATGCTTCATGTTACCAGAAGCATTACGATCAACAATGAGATTCCTCAAATATGGGATTACTTTAATGGTAGCATTGCTTGTTTACCAGACACAGTAAATCAACAACAGCTAAAGAGTTGGTTTAAGGGCATGGGACCATGGGGACACCAGGACACTTAGCAGCGAAAAGGAGCAACTTACTTATCATACTGGGGAAAACAGCAGGAGTGCCATTTGTAACACAGTTTAATTGCATCTTATCACTGGAGGCATTTGATTAACAATAACACTGGTTAGACATGTCCCGAAGGTAATAGTGTGATCGTTTCATTTTACATGCGCCCTTACATTAACAACAACAAAAGGTTGGTATAAGGACATGCGGCAGTGGACGCATCAGCACAATGTACCTACAAGGAGGCATAAAGTGGTGATGCCAAGCTTGTTCACGCTATGTGAGGGCAGCAAACCTAATCCTGGAGACCTTGTACTATGTGAGGGCAGCAAATCTAATCCTGGAGACCTTTTACTAAGTGCGGGCAGCAAATCTAATCCTGGAGACCTTTTACTATGTGAGGGCAGCAAATCTAATCCTGGAGACCTTTTACTATGTGAGGGCAGCAAATCTAATCTTGAGACCTTTTACTATGTGAGGGCAGCAAATCTAATCCTGGAGACCTTTTACTATGTGATGGAAGCAAATCTAATCCTGGACATACTCTGTTGACTTATCCACCAGCCGCCACTTTCTATCCTTTTTTCAACCAATAATAGATCTGTTCCTCATCCAGTTTGTACTGCATTTTCCCATTATTTCCCTTTTCAACCAAGAGACCAGTTGGGTATCCGGTCTCTACTACTTTCACCATATTATTTCCTCTTTGAATCAAGTCCTAGATTCATGCTACAACTTTCCCCCCTTTCTTCGTTGTCTGAACAAAGCCCTAGATTCGAATGCATGAAGTAGCTTTACCTCTAATAATACTAAAAATTTAGGTGGCTTTGGAAGAGCTGATGTGTGTAGAAAAACATGCACATGCAGACACGTGGGAGCTGGGGCAGTAGAGCAAGGCCGCTTTCGAAGAACTTAAACCTGAGGGTCGCTGAGATGTCGGTGGTGGCAGGTCGGTTATGCGGACAATACGGCTGGGAGGAAGAAGGGTCGGAGGACCTCCCGAGCCGGCGCTGTGTCGGAGAGAACGTCACGGGCAGAGGATCGGGCCCCTCCGGCAGCTGTGGGTTTCCTCCCTCGGCAGCGATGACCGCGTGAACGATGCACCTTTTAGTCCTCTACACACATCGGCCGAAGGGATCCGGGCGGATCTGTGACCAGCGGTGAGCAGAGAGAAAATGTCGCTACCGTTGTCTTGTTTATATCTGGAGAGGATGAGAGAATGAAGAGAGCAACCCTAGTAAAGCAAGCGCTCAGGCCCCTGCGTCCATATATAGTGGAGTGATTATCTTTTTTATCTCCACAACAAGCGTTTCAATTTGTGTACGTGGCATTAAACAAAAGAAACTCTCTATTTAAGGTTCACTTGTGCTCCCCGCTCCTCCATTCATTGAACAACCCCACGGGTGAATAAACATACAGTAAGTACTATATTTATATAGAACGAACAAGCTCGAACTATTTTCGCGTAGTTAAAAGTTGAGGGCGGGGATTTTCCCAGGTAGTACGCGCAGCAGTTTTCGGGTAGGCGGTTTGACAGAGAGGCAAGGAGGGTGAGCGAGTGGGGCTGTGTGATTTGACGGCGCGTTACTGTTGGAAAGACTTGTGATATGACCACTTACTATAGTCATGAATTACTGGCGCTCCGACCGGGGTGATGCCCCCCTTTCATTCTGTGCCCTAATCTTGTCAGGGTAGTAAGAAGGAGCAAAGTATGATGCGGTATATACTAGTACTATACTACTCCCTCTGTTCCTAAATATAATAGTCTTTGGAGAGATTTCACTATGGACCACATACGGAGAAAAATGAGTGAATCTACACATAAAATGCATCTATATACATCCGTATGTGGTCCACAGTGTAATATCTACAAAGACTTATATTTAGGAACAGAGGGAGTACTACTCAGGTCGGAGGAGTGCGAACCACGACAGCCCAGTGAACCAGCAATGCGAACCACGGTAGCCCAGTGAACCAGCAGTAGAAAACAATGTGGTGATATGGCCATAAAAAACATTGTGCTACGGTCCACACTGTAGCATGTCTGATAACACTCCTCTTTGTTTGGATCCACGAGTTAGAGCTAGTTTGGGTTGAAATAGCCTCAAATTATCGAAACAAGAGGGTTAGTTTGAGCTAGTTTTCTCTAACCCAGCTAAAAAACTAGCCCGGTGGAGAGGTTCTAATTGGGTTAGTTATCCTCGGGCCCACTAAAGAGAACTAAAAATCTCACCTGCCCGCACTGATCGCCCCCTCCTCTCGCGACTCCTCTATGTTCCCCATAGGGTCGCCGCCCAAGAGCCGCCGCCCTCTCTCTCCTCGGCCGCCTCTCCTTCCGGCCTCCGCCGCCCTACTCCGGCCGCCCTCTCCTCCGGCCTTGAAGGTCGCCTGCTCCCCCTTCACGGTCGTTTTCTCCCTACATCGTGCTGCGGCGTGGCGCATCTACCAGGGAGGTCGCGAGAGGGGTGAGTTTGTTCGTTCCTTCACTGTCTCACGCCCATATCATTGATCTTGCTTGCTCTAGCGCTAATTCTGATTTTGAAAAGTAGATCCTGATCAAACTTTCTATAGATTTGTGGTGCACGCATGGAATTGTTTGATGCTGCTTGAGGAGGTAATAAATCTTTCTAGAGGCCCAAATATTCAGGTCATCTTTCTAGGTATTTCAATTTCAGGCTTGCATTATTCGTAGAGCCCCAAAGATTCAGTTCACCTTTCTAGGTATTTCAATTTTAGGCTTGCATTATTTCTAGAGGCCCAAAGATTCAGTTCACCTTTAGGTATTTCAGTTTCAGTTTTGCATTATTTCTAGAGGCCCAAAGCTTCAGTTCACCTTTCTAGGTATTTCAGTTTCAGGCTTGCATTATTTCTAGAGGCCCAAAGATTCAGTTCACCTTTCTAGGTATTTCAGTTTCAGGCTTGCATTATTTCTAGAGGCCCAAAGATTCAGTTCACCTTTCTAGGTATTTTAGTTTCAGGCTTTCATTATTTCTAGAGGCCCAAAGATTCAGTTCACCTTTCTAGGTATTTCAGTTTCAGGCTTGCATTATTTCTAGAGGCCCAAAGATTCAGTTCACCTTTCTAGGTATTTTAGTTGTAGGCTTGCATTATTTCTAGAGGCCCAAAGATTAAGTTCCCGATCGGCGACAGCGGCCCTGCTACCCATGCGGTGTCGGACTCAACTTCATAAGGCCGGTGTGGGAGGGGTTCAGGGGCTTGGCTCTCTGAGCCTTCCTCTGAGATGACGATGGCGAGCTCCTCCTCGGTGCGTGAGGGGCTTGGGCTCCCTCCCTATCGTGAATGACTTCCGTGATGAGTTAGCTCATTCTTTGTTTCATGAAGTGTTTTTTTATTTTGTGAAGCTTGATTGACGACTTGTATGTTTAAGTGGGATATCTCATTTGTATGGACAAAGTAAAAATTATCATGTTTTGCATGCTTGATTTGCATAGATGGTTCGTTTATGTCAATTGTGAGCGGGAGGAGGCCACAGAAGAGTCGGCCACACCAAGAGGGTGCTTGGATCCAAGGGACTTATTTTAGTCTGACTAAAAATAGGGTCCAAAGTAGTCAAATGATTGAGATAGAGCATTTATTGTCAATCTAACCCTGCCATCCATACACCTCTTTGGTTTAGAGTTAGTTCAGGGTTAGAATCTAACTCTAACCTCTAACTGAGTTAGAGTTCTCCTCATCTCGGTTTATCGCCATCATACTTTCCCCATTCCTGTGTTTTCAGTATCCTGCGAATCAAATAGGCCCTTTTTTTGCGGTAAAAATCAAAGAGGCCCTTAGACTGGTTTAGGTTCGGTCATTTTTTATATACGTGTTATGTCCAAAATTTAATGAACGTGCTCCGGTTTCCACGAAAATAATCCGGTTTCATGTAGTAATTCATTCATTTATTTATTCTTCTGCGGGGGGTTTGCGTGTAATTCATGAGGTCTGAAATGTAAAGTACCCCGGCATATGCTCCGAGTCGTGCATGCACTACGACCCAGATGCTCTATGTCCCACATGTCGGCGAATGGGAGCACGTGGAAATAGCCTAGGAGTACATATAGGAGGATAAATACGTGAAAACTTATGTACTGTGAAGCGTAGCCGCGGTTTGAAAAGGAGACCTAAAGTGATGACAGCTATAGGTCGCACGCATCCAACTAGTGGTACTAGACATACGACTAATTTTTCCCTCAAAAAAAAGAGGCACGATTGCTCAGTACCCCTATTCTATAAACACGAGTCCCATCTGACAACAGCGTCCGTGCTACAGCTAGCTCTCCTCCCTCGTTTCTCTCTTCTAATTCTAAACTTGGCGGCGCTTGGGTGGTAGGCGGGTTTGCTCAATCTATGACCCCTCACCTCACGGTGAAAGCGTTCTGTTGGAATAAAAATGCCATATACTCCCTCCGTTCATAAATATAAGCCTTTTTAGATACTAGTTCAAATGGAATACATCATACAGATGTATGTAGACATAGTTTAGAGTGTAGATTCACTCATTTTGCTCCGTATGTAGTAGTCACTTGCTGGAATCTATAGAAAGACTTATATTTGGGAACAGAGGGAGAACTATACTAATAAAACATTAAGGCCACGAGGCGATGCGATGCTGGTTACAGGAGGCAAGAAGAAGAGATGCATCCATCGATGGCGTCCACCTCCTCGACTCAGGCGCCGCCCACGAACAGCGCCTAAGTAGCAGCGGCTTCGTGGCCAGGTCGGCGTGCTTCGAACAATGGCGTCCAAAGATTCCAGCCGCTGGTAGAAGGCCAACGTCTTTCTGTCCTTGCTTGCCTTGTAGTGGCCTATGTAGACGATTTCCTCGTAGACGTGGATGTGCAGGTCGACGGTTTCACGCATGGCGAGGCGCTGTGCGGCGGCGGCGACCTCGAGTGCACATTCTTTGTCGCGACCTCCGGCACTGCAGGCCACCAGGGCTTGAAAGAGTTCGTCACCATGTAGGCCGATGAGGGTGGCAGGCAATGAGGAGCCCGGGCGCGCGGGCTGGAGCGATCGGCAAGGTCGTCCGCGCGCTTCTTGGCGGTGGTGAACTTGCGGATGGAGTTGACCATCATGTCGTCCATGCGAAAGAAGCGGCGTCGGCGAGGGCTACGATGCTGCGGTCGCCAGACACCGTCTGAAGCGTTCGCGGTGCGGGGCGAAGGCGGCGCCTTGGATGATTTGGCACAGCCGACGGCCGCTCGCGTCCATCGCCTCCATAGGTGCTTGTGGCTTCGGTCACTTGGTCTTGGATTGGGCGGCGGTGTTGCGCAGAGACTTGGGAGTAGATGGATTGGAGTGGTGGGGCGCCTTTATTATATGGCGTCAAACTCGTTGCATTCACATCGTCTTGGCTCTATTCTGCTTCTCCAATTAATTCCCTCTGCATGTAATTGAGGATGCATCATTTACCGTTCAACGTCTCGGGAACCGCTACCCTCTTCCTCCTTGGCATTCAAGCACCTATGGACCCGTCGACGACGAGGTGCCTATGGTGACTTCGTAAATTTCAAGATGATAGTGCCGTGCGTGTGTGTGTTCATAGGGGTGAGTGTATGCGCGTGTATATGAGCGCTTGCGTCTGTATTGTGTCAGAAAAAAACGTAAATGCGTGTCAAAAAGAGACTAGTCAGTATACTCAATATTGTGCACCTTGGAGAGGAAAACGATAGAACTAGTACGTATTTATTTACGGTGCAGATTCACTCATTTTGCTGCATATGTACTCCGTCTCGGTGTAGTCTAGTCACTTGTTGAAATCTCTGGAAGGGCAAATACTCCTTTCTGGTTTACAGGCTATACTAGCAAGTAGTTGTACGTACTAGTACAATAGTGGGTTCATGCGTGCTCCAATGTTCGCAACTGGAACATTCGGTTTAAGCTTGGCTCTTCGCCTCTTCAAGAAGACAAACAATGATGTTACTACTACTGCTTCTACAATGTCGAATCCACTGCTGCATGTCCGTCCACCGCGAGCAAGACAGATAGCTTGTTGTAGAAGTACTACTAAGCAAAAGCCTGTCCTCGTTTGCATGCAACCGCGCGCATGGGCGAGGGAGAAGGCGTGTAGTAAAATCAAGCTTCTCCTCGTTGTATGAGTTGACGCGACACATCATAGCACTGGCTCCACATGCTTGCCTCTAAACTTGGCTGAAAGACCCGCAGTTTATAATATATTTGCTGCAACCTCTAACATTTACCCACCACAAATTAAAATATATGTGGCCGTATGCATCGTTCTGATGCAGAGGCCGGGGAGTCCCCACTTTTTGAAAAAACAAATTGAAATATATATTCCTGTCTTGACCAGATGAGCGTGCAAACTACAATCACCAGGGTGACAGGTAGGGCTAGAAGACTATTTTAATTTAAAAAAAACTTCGAGACGGCCACATAGCATGGAGTCGACCCCAACGATTTTAAGCTTACAAGCATGGTACACGCTATCCTAGACTACTCTACACATGAAACTGCCACACGAGCGTTCGGGCTGCGCTTGGCTCTTCGCCTCTTCGCGAAGTCGAACAATGATGGAGTACTACTGCACTCGAGGAGTACTACAGTACGCTTCTGGCCATCTGACACCGATTGAACTGCTGCATGTCCACCACGTGTGGGAGGGAGAGCGTGTAGCGAAAGCCTCTCCTAGTCTTGCCAACCACCATGCTCATGGGCGAGGGAGGGACGCTCCTGCCTTTGCGTGTATGACAGGTGGGCCCGACAGGTGTGTGGCCAACCTGTCATACAACCAAAGGCAGGTGTAATTAAGTCCGCGAGGGAGAGGATAATCAAACTTCTCGTTGATGTACGAGTTGACGCGACACACCAAAGCACATCACTCGATATATTTGAATAATTTGCGTTTACCGATGCATTAATTACAATGCATGCATGCATGTCGTGACTCTTCTTTTGATACTTGCATGTGTTGATTTAATGCACCTTGAAGTAGTACTATAAAATATGTGACGGTAAAGCTTTGTAGTACCCCGGCCCAAGTCGAGAGATGGTTCTGCACGAGGAGGGCGAGATCGTGCAGACCGAACAGGAACCAATGATGGAGCTCTCTAAGGTCTCGATGGACCTTACCGTGCTCCACTGCCCCTTGTGCCTCCGCCCCTTGACGCCTCCAGTGTATGAGGTTTGAATACACCTCGTCCGTTCGGCTGATTGAGCAAGGTGCAGGTTTCTTGATTGATGTGCTGTTCGATTGATTTCTGCAGTGCAAGGGAGGGCACCTGGCCTGGGCGGACTGCCGCGTCGAGCGCCCTGGTAACCAGTGGCAGTGCCAGAAGTGCGAGCACGGCGGTGGCTTAGACGCGCGGAACACGGCGATGGACTCCGTCCTTTCGTCCGTGAGGGTGGAGTGCCCGCACGAAGGCTGTGGGTTCTATGTCACTTACCACAAGCTCGCCGATCACCAGAGCGTGTGTCCGCTCGCGCCCTGCAAATGCCCCGTGCCCGTCTGCGGCTCGAAGGCCGCCGCGGCCTCTACCACCACATCAGCACCGCGCATCCCATGCCCGTGCACAGGATCTAGTACGGCAAGGTGCTCCAGCTGCAAGTGCCACCGCGCGTTTTTCTTGGTCGGCGGCATGCTCTACATCGGCGCGCCTATCGCCGTGTCGGCCGTCTGCAGCAGAGCGGGGGCGTCCCCACTGCCGCACTACTTAGCCAAGCTGTGGGCGAACGGCCCGCCGGGGGAGCCCAAAGGCACGACCGACGCCGTCAAGGTGGAAATGGAGGTGACAAGCAGCAAGGATCCCGGCAACGTCGACGTGCAGGAGCTGACCTTCTTGACAGTTTCGCCCAAACTGCTGGCCGGGGCTAAGCTTGTGTCCCTCCACATTCAGATTGACAAGCTCACGTCCTAAATGTTTCAACAGTGCCATCTGTTTATCTTAGTAATATGCTAATATAGGGATTACCTTGGTCTACTTTAGCTTAAGAAATGGTGGGTTTTGGTGGCGAGGCAGCAATTACTTCGACATCAGATCAGTAATTTCCAACAGTCGAACGGATATTTTGTGTCTGTTGGATATAAAGTTCCTTTGAGTGAGAAGTACTACTTGTCATCAAAATGGATAAAAGGATATGTATGTAGACGTATTTTAGTTCTAGATACGTCCCTTTTTATCATTTTGATGACAAGAACTCCCTCCGTTCCACAATACATGCCTTCCATTTGTCAAAATATAAATGTATCTAGACATGTTTTAGTATATAGGTACATCCATGATAGAGCCAATCGGATGGTTGAGAACACTACAATTCGTAGCTACAGATGTGTGTGTCACTCCCAGATGCAGAGGCCGCGGGTCATCATCCTCCTTTTCGAGAAAAAAACAGACGGTGTGTGAGAGGACGAGTGCGTGCGTGCACCTCTTCTCTTCCTGTATAACGTACTACTCTCTCTGTCCCAAAATACAAGAACATTTTTAACACTATACTAGTGTCAAAAATGTTCGTATATTATGGGACGGAGGGAGTACTAAACTCAGAGTACAAGTATTTGTGGGTGGCACGATGGTGCGTGCGAGAAGTCCCGAGAGATCTATACCTATACTAATTACAGACTCCCTAGAAATTAGCACGTTAATTAGAAATTAGGAGCCGTTAATTTGGTGGGGCCGAGTTATTACGGTGTAGATCAATCCTAGAAATTCCTGCGTTCTAATAAGCTAACCGTCCATTGGATCTGCATTTCACGCCTTTGCAGCCATCAGATAAACTACATCATGGAGTCCTCTCCATCTATCCCACGTGCAATCCTCTTTATACTAAACTTATGTAAAAGAATCTTCGTAAAAAAAAACGCATGTAAAAAATCCTATTTTCCAAAGACGAAGTACATCATGGAGTCCTCTCCATCTATCCCACGTGCAATCCTCTCTCTCAACGAAACAAAAAAACCTTCCGAGAAAATCTCTCCCTTGCAGCGTCATAACTCTTCATGGGTAGTCCAGAGAGTCCTAGAGGCGACGTTCCTCTTCCTCCGCCTCTACGCGTGTCCTTTTCTTGCCTTCCTCGACTTCAAAGGATTCATCCACGCTGCTGTAGTCGATCTAAAAAAGAACCATGCAAATCCACACCATGCCTCTTAACCTGGACATCCAAGTTGTGGAATTATGATTCATTGGCAGCATGGTGGCTCACACCCCAAACCGTGTTGGAATCCAGGCGTATAATGATGCCGCCACACACCTCGGTTCTCATGGATCTGCTGCCGCATCTCCTTCTTCTCCCTATCCCTATAGCCGCTTCGATGCATCTGTAATTCCTGGAGCCTTATCCAAATCACACAGTTGCTGTTTACCACTGGGGACTATTTGATTGACAAAGATCGTAGTAATCTGTCGTCGCATTGCCAGGTTCCCTCTTCTCGACTATACGGACAATTTTGATTTCCAGACTTCGCAAATACATCACTTACATCATATGCCGATCGAAGAGCCAATCACATCGTGTGTTCCGTCCTTACTCTCCTTGGTGTGCAGTGCCTGAAGGACATCTACATTGATGAAGCAGATTATCTAACTGTAAGTATTAAGGTTTGTATAGTTGATCTAATTAAATTGGTGCATGGATTGACATGGATTGAGCGGCCTAGGAAACTTGCCCATGTGATTAGCTCGAAATCAGAATTCAATTTCTATTTTGGGAAAGCTTTACATGCGAACTGTATATAATCCACTTGATTACGTAAGAGCCAGTAGGAGACATGGCATTGCAGCTGTACTATTGTTTCAGTTACACGATTCTATACCGTAAGAAAAAGTTACATGATTATATCATGGGTTTGTCTAGGTCTCAGTCGACTAAGACTTGACGAAGTCTCAGTCGACGTGACGTCAGCAGGTACAAAATCAGAAGTTACGACAGGTTTTCCTCACGTACGCAGAATACCACATCGTGCGTGACTGATTTTCTATTGGGCTGGGTCTGTTGGGTGATGTTTCTTAGCTTGTCTCCATTTTTGTTGGGCTTGCTCCCTTACCTGGGCTTTTTTTTTTTACAAAATAGTTCCATGCCACAAAATAAGGAGTACTTTGTTGTGCATGTGTCTCTTACAGCCAGCGAGCCGTTGCCTTACATAGGCCATCAGTGTTTGTTCTGTTGGCTCATGTTCTGTTTCAGTTTTTTTTTTTCATAGATCCAAAAGAAAACTATGAAAAAATAATTTTAAAAATGGGAAAAAAATATATATATTTTGTCAAATTAAAACAAATTCGTCCTTTTGTGTGTATAATGGTCATCCTATATTTGTATCATTTCGAATTTATACAAAAATTGATCGTGTATTCATAAAAATATTCATTGTATATTATGAAATGTTCATCACGCATTTGTTTAATTTTCACAGCATAATATAAAAATGTTCATCACGTATTTAAATAAATATTTATCATGTGCTGTACGGAAATGTTCATCGCATATTTACAACAATATTAATGTATTAAAAGTAAATCAAGAAAAAATGAAGAAAAATAAATAAATCAATGATACGATAGCCGACCCCCTCCTAGCGGTAGATATGCAACCATCGCACCCCCATAAAACACAACAGAGTTGTAGTACGGGCAACATTTGCAGTTGCATGCCTAGTGGCAGACATAGGCGTGAAGTAAGACATGCTATTCCTAACGCAAAGAGACTCACACATAAATACAAACTAGTTAATGCATCTCTAATACTAGTGGCCAGACATGTAGTTGCAGTCAAGGGCTATGATTGCAGTTTGCATACCTAGTGTCGGACATGCAACTCTCCCCTCTCCCACCGCCCTTGATGAAACAAGGTCACTTACAATCAGATGGGTAGACATGCAATTGCGATCGAGGCGGCGATTGCGATCGCATGCCTAGTATTAGATATGCAACTGCCCCTCCCGTAGTGCCTTCGACAAAACAAAAGTCAATTATAGTCGGATGTGTAGACATTCAGTTCCAGCTGGGCGTCACAATTGCAGTTGCATGTCTAACATACACTTGCAACTGCCCCATCTCCCGCCTCCATTTGACAAAATAAAGTCTAGTTGCATCCGCATTAGGAGACAAGAAATTGCAGTCGATGGGCTACACTTGCAGTTGTATGCCTAGTGTCAAACATGCAACTGCCCCCTCTCTCGCCCCCATTAGACAAAACAAAGCCCAGTTGCGTTTGTGTTAGGGGGGCATGCCGTTGTAGTCGAGGTATACACTTGCAGTTGCATGCCTATTGTCATACATGAAACTGCCCCGCTCTCCCTCCTCCATCTGACAATATAAAGGTTAGTTGCGGGCGTGATGGAAGGCATGCAATTGCAATAAGGGGCGACACTTACAGTTGCATGCCTAGTGTACACATGCAACTGCCCCTCCCTCTCCCACCGCCTTTACTAAACAAATGTTTAGTTGCAGCCGTGATGGAAGACATGCAATTGCAGTCGGGGGCGACACTTGCAGTTGCATGCCAAGTGTACACATGCAACTACCACCGCCCTCTCCCACTGCCCTTCGATAAAAAAGTTCAGTTGCGGTCTGATGGAATACATGTAATTGCAGTCGAGGGTGACACTTCCAGTTGCATACCAAGCGTACACATGCAACTACCTCCGCCCATCTCCCGTCACCCTCTGACAAAACAAAGTTTAGTTGCGGTCGTGATGAAAAGACATGCAATTGCAGTAGGGTGCGACACTTGCAGCCGCATGCCAAGTGTATACATGCAACTGCCGCCGCCCCTCTCCAATCGTCCTCTGATAAAACAAAGTTGACTTGTGGTCATGATGGAAGACCTGAAGTTGCAGCCTGGGGGCGACACTTGCAGTTGCATGCCTAGTGTACACATGCAACTGCTCCCACTCTCCAGCCGCCCTCCAACAAAATAAAAGTTCAGTTGCGGTCATGATGGAAGACATACAGTTGCAGTCGGGGCGTGACACTTGCAATTGCATGTCTAGTGTGCACATGCAAGTCCTTCTCCTCTCTCGCCCTTCGACAAAACAAAGTTCAGTTGCAGTCATGCTAGAAGACATGCAATTACAGTCAGGGATGGCCCTTGCAGTTGCATGTCTAGTGTACACACGCAACTGCAGTTGCGGTCGGGGCGCTGCACTTGCAGTTGCATGCCTAGTGTACACATGCAACTGCCCCCTCTCCCGCCGCCCAGAGACAAAACAAAATTTAGTTTCAGTCGAAGGCGACACATGCAGTTGCATGCCTATTGGAAGACATGCAACTACCCCTCACCCACAAAACACCACTAAGTTAAAGTCGCCTTGAAGACATGCAATTGCATTCGAGGGCAATGCTTGCAGTTTGTGCCTAGTGGCAAACATGCAATCCCCCCCCCCCCCCCCCCACACACACACAATAGCAAGACATGTAGTTGCAGTTGGTGACGACACTTGCAGTTGCACACCTCGTCGCAGACAAGAAACTCCCCACTCCCAATCCCCCAACAAAACACCAGAAGTTACAGTCGAAGCGGACACTCACAGTTCCGCACCTAGCAACAGGCACACAACTTCCCTTGACAAAAACACCACTAGGTTGCAGTCACATGCGGTAGATATCACAGCGCCCCACCCCCTCACGGGTTCACTTGTTGGCTCTGAGAAAAACCACATCTGGAGGAAGAGGGGGAAAAGGTGGAGCAATACCATGATCCACTACTTTCATACTTCTTCCACACTTAAAACTTGGTTAGTAATGCCTTAGTCAACTAGACCAATTACAACTATAACTTTAAAAGAAATCAAAAATAGAAAGAATAAAATGATGCAGCAGAAAAGCAAAAATTAAAACACATTTTATTTGAAAAATGGGTAATGCATAGTAAAAAAAAGATAAAGATATATTATTATTCTGTATTTCCTAAAAAGAGAGGGAAAATAAAACAAAAAGCAGAAACTAAAAACCAGGAAAAATTACTAAAATAAAAATAGAGATGCCAGACAAGAATAACAAATAGAATACAAATAAATGATACCAATTTCAGATGCTTAAGTAAAAATTGGTGCTCGTACAAGAGCAAAAGGCCCGTGTGCATCCCTCACAACTATACAGGGCCGCAAATAGAAAAGAAGGACAAAAAGCATAGGCCACGAGAGAGGCCCGGTGTATTGATCACTTGCCCACAAAAAAAAATCTACCATCCATTGCGTACGACACATCCGCATGTCAACTTCAACAAATAGAAAAAATGATACAATATACGAATCTTTGCGTCAAGATCTTATAGCTACCGAATCAACTGAGATTTGACTAATTCTCATTTGACTGGGAATTAACAAATCCGAAAATAAGAAAGCCAACAAGAATCACACTATTAGAAAGGAAAACAAAGTTTTAAAAGATAAAAGACAAAAAACTAGAACACACAAGTAAATAGAAAAGAAACAAGAAAAATGTGAAAATAAATGCTTTTTTAGCAATGAAAAAACAGCTCGCGCCAAATGGAACAGAAATGAAAAAAAAAAACACACAAGGCGAACACAGGTTTAAACAGTGAGAAACGCTAGAGAAGAAAAAAGATAAGCAGAAACCAACACGTATCTAAGGCCCAGAGTGAAGAAAAGAAAAAGAACAAGGCCCAAGTAGAAACGGCACTACGCGTGGCAGCAACTTGTACGAGCGACTTGTATATATATACGTACAAAACGACTCGACTGAGACTTCGGTAAAACTCAGTCGACTGAGTTTTAGCGTGTCCGTTATATCATTGTTGTTGGATAATTTGGCTCACACTCAATTTTCGCAAATCTGCACTACAAGCTAAAGGCGAGTAATCTCTAATAAGGAAACTTGGACCATATGGAAGGATCCAATGAACAGATCCTGCCGTGTTCCAATGGACAGTGCTTCAAAGGATCTGTTCAAATATGGCAACCATATTTTAGTACGGAGAAATCATATGAACTAGACTCAGAGAGATTTGGTTTATTTTACTAATACATCAGCCATATATTGGTTGGTACGCAGAAATTGTATAAACTTCATTCAGTCAAAAAAAAAACTTCATTCAGTCAGATTCAGTCAAAGGATTTGTTCCCTTATCTCTTGCTGTTCATTGTCTTTAGGAACTTACCACGAATGCAAGTTATGTTCCTGTTTTAATGGTATGTCCATATCAAGAACTATGTTCCAGTGCTCATTCTCTTACCCTTCTGACCCCCTAATGTGTCTACTTTTGTACAATGCTTTTACCTGAAGTTGGTTTTACATGCAGACACAGGGCGCACGGATTATGGCAGAGGAGGAGAGGAAAATGCAATTAGGTATGTGCCAAAATTGATAGGTTCAGCCCTAGGTATTTTATTATAGTGTGCGTACTACTCTTCACAAAATTTGTAAAGATCATAGAAGAACTCGATGAGGGATGCATAGATTTAAAAATAAGCTGGAAAGTATTGAGTTTAGTAAATATTGTATACCCTTCTCCTGAAAAGTTTGGTACACAATTACTTGGGAAAAAAGAAAATGCTCAATGATCCAATTTTGTATTTTGAGGGACTCAATTCTTAAACTTCATTAATGTTTTATTTGCCACTTTCCTCTAATAAATATCTTCCGTGTGTTATACAAAGTTTGCGGTATTTTTTTTAAGATAATAACGCTGCATATAGAAGATACTAGATTATTTTACACTGCTTCAATGTCTATTGAGCTGATGGGACATCGAAGGTAGTTCCTTCCACAATTCGAAGCGTGTTTCTTGATATTGCATGGTGCACTAGATATAATAACTGTGTATTCAGTTAGTTTGTAGCCATCCTTTACCAAGATCATAACTTGGTATTCCTCTATTTTCTCCTTTTTTCCCCATGAATTCTTAAGACATGAAATAATTAGGTACTAAGTGTTATTTGTTTTCTGATTAGGCATGAAAGGTTCCAACTGGACATAGATCTATCATTCAGACTCCCCTCGCGTCGCCTCGCCTGAGGCGACCCGGGGGCGAACCCTAATCCCCTCCGCGCCTCCCCCTCCCTCTCCCCTCCCTCCGCCGCCGCCTGAGGTGCTCGCCGGCCCGGCCGCGCGACACCTATGAAGGTGGCGGCGGGGATCTGGTGGCTTCGCCTTCGCGGAGGGCCACGGCGTCCGGGGCGGCGGCTCCGATGGGAGGTGTCCGGCGTGGCAGTCTGGCGGCTGCGCCAAGGGTGCTGGTGGGCTGCCTCCTGGCCGTGCGGTCGGCGGGGGGGTGGCGGGCGTTGGCGAGGCGGCGCCCCCGCGTGGGTCGTCCTGCGTTCTGGAGAAGCTCCGTTCCCGCCCGTGATCTGCTCCGATCTGCGCCCTGCTCTAGCCCCTGGTGGCTTCGGTCGCCGTCTTGGGGGTCTGGACGGACGGATCTGGTGGTTGGGCATGATTCCGGGGGAAACCCCTGGCGGCGGGCGGCCTCACCAAAGCGGCGTCTTGGCGCCGTGGTCCTTCTGGAGGCTTTGGTGTGGTTCTCCCCTCCCACCTTTCCCTCGAGCACAGGTGAAGACCTGCCCTCCCCTTGCATGGTCGATGGCGGCATCCGGTGTCGTGCTCCTTCTTGAAGGCGTCTTCCGGGGATTGCTCGTGTGGGGTGGAGCTGCTGGTGGCGTGGTGACGGTGTGAGGTAGCCTGTTCTTCTCAGTGGCGGCTGCCGTGGTCTCGGTCCAATCCCTGACCACTGCTTTGGCTATGCCCCTTTTGGCCTTCTCCATGGATCTTCGCCTTCGTCCGATGACTTGCGGTTGTGAGCCGTTCCGCTTAGCACTAATGTACTTGCCGTGGTGGAGCGGTACTTCATCTCACTCTTTGATGGCGGCGAGGATCGGCGGCATGGCACTGTGGAGGTTCGCCGCCCGATGCGTGGAGATGGACTCGCGCAGGAGGAGGTTGCTGTCTGGCGTCATGGTGACGCCGATGGCTGAGTGGCCAGACAAGGTAGAAGCCTCAATATGATCTGAAGACGGACCTGCGGAAGATGGTGGCGACGACACACGAGTGCGTCTGACCGGATTGTGCCCCAGACCCGGTATGTGGCTCGGCTGGGGATTCCGAATATGTTTCGGTTTCCGGCTTTTGATGTTAGGCTTAGGTGAGTGGTTTGGGTAGTGGCCCAGCTAGCACCCCTTCATCTTTTTGGGTAGGAGTAGTGGCATGTGTTGCCAAGATGGTGGATTCAGACTTATTGTTGTAATACTTTGTAAGGTCCTCGAGAATAATCAATAAAATGGCCGTATGCATCTCCCGGATGCAGAGGCCGGGGGTCATCCCTCTTTTCAAAAAAAAAAAAAAACTGGCCAAAGAATATGAAGATGTATCCACTTTTCTACCTCTACTGTGAGTTCATAATGCACATGAAAAAGAAGAATGCATACCGTTCCTATTTTCGCACCTACATTTATTCTTATGCACTAATGCTCTTTTGACTATTTTTGAATGCTCCAGCATCCCAGTCATGAAACTGCAAGACATGCGCTCTTTATGGCCTTATTTGCATCGCTTCTCCTTCATTGTCTGCATATCTCATGATGTGTTGTGATCTATGATGCAAACGAGAACATGCACATGGGAGCATGTATGCTGGGCAAAACGCTGGGTAGGCTTTCAAAGGTAATTTCTTTCTACATCTAATTATTTAGAACTGAGAATGACCTCCTCCTCTGAATCTGTTCATCACAGTACGTTCACGCTGTGCATGTTGCGACGATTATAGCTTTTACAAATTGCAGTAGTGTGCGGATGAGTATAATATTGAACGACCAGCTCATCCTTTAGTGAGTTAACACCATGGCTACTAATCCTTTGATCATCCTCACTGTTCTATCCTTTCACTAGCAAAATCTCCTTTCAAACAGATGGCAGATCCATGATATTCCGATCTCATGCTCTGTTAACGTTTCCACGTTTACCACAATTTTAGTTTAACATCAGACTTAATGTCTAAAATTTATATTTTTATAAAAGGTGACCATATTTGTTCCTCTGATTATTTTCATGATTTAATAATTAAATATGATGGGTTCATTGAAAAGGGCATGGGCCTCATGGTTTTTTTCACCCAGTCGCACAGAAGTGGCTTGATTCCACTGCTGTAAATCTTTTTGTAGCAATCTACGAGGCACTACGAGGTTGTTTCCCTCTTATTTTGATGCTTCATTTTCAGCTAATAAAATCCACCCTTTGTCAAAAAAGCTGGATTAGTTTAAGATTTTGATTTCTTTTGGCTTTGCTACTTTGACTGATTCATGTTACTACCGGTGCAATTCTTCTACTGCATAAGTATCCCGTTAGTCTACGTGCTTCTAATTCATGAGACATGACTCACTGCCACAATGCAGCCATGGTTGCATATTTAATTAAGGTATATGCCTTTCAATATTTATACTATATAACACTGTTTATCTTGATTCAAGTAGGACTGAAATAGTGGAAGCAAGGTTGTTTTTTATGCAAAAATAGTAGAAGAGTGTCCTACCATATTTATATCTTTAAAGAAGGTGTATTAAAAAACTATTAACATGGAAGAAAATAAAGCGAATACACATGAGAGAAAGTATAAGTTCTGTTGTACACAACAGCTTTATGTTAGACCATGGATGCAGATATTTTATAGGTGAGGTCGTAGTTGTTCAAGCCATACATTGCTACTGATCCATTAATTTGCATGCCTCCTTTGCTCGGTTCTCTCTTCGACCTACTACAAAAATATGTCATCATCCATATGTGAAAATTTAGTATGGAAATAACAGGGCCCTCTTAAATATCCCACTCTACAATAATTAAAATGAAGTGTATACAAATTTGTATCTTAAGATGTTTTGCAAGTGCATATGATGCAATCTTCTTTATTACAATTCCGTCTCTTGATCATCGATGACCTAAGCTCTCCATGAGGTATAGTGTTACCTTATTTGCAATTTCTTAAGCTGCGATGTTGTTTTATTGAAATTTATTTTGTGTACACTCAATTATTGGCATTGATTCACTCAGTTGAGCAAGAAGCATTCTTTACTAACTTCATCTCCAATATATTAATTTGAAGGGTACCAAATGTCAAGCATGATAATTGCAGCTACTTTTTCTAGAATGAGATTATTTACGAGTAATGATTTCTTATTTTTTGGCACACCATTGTTTCCTAAATACAATACTCCTCTGGTACAACAAATAAGAGCCTTCTTTCTTACACCCTTCATAAAGTACTAACAATGACAACTATGCGACTATTATTAGATAGTTAGTATGCATCTTCTAAACCATTAATGCATAGATAGATATAAATTTTATATTGGACAGTTCACACACTTCTAAAATGAGGCAAACAAATGTACGCTTAAGGTGACCATTCATGCACGAAAGAGATTTCTTATTTTTAATTATCTTCATTCATACAATGAAATTAGAAACAACACATAGATTTGATATGAACAAGTATCTTCTACAATATGTATTCTAATATAAGGACACATAACTAGCCCGTGCAATGCACGGGCTTACGACTAGTAGGTTTAATGCGTCTGAAAAAAGGACAAGCCTAGAGCTCGCCATGTGGCTATACCTGTCGAACGCCCCATTAACCGTAAGATATGTATACGACGGTGCCAGTTATTGCACGTACACAGCAGTACTCCCTCCTTTCCTGTTTATAGGGCTTAATTCAAAAATCTCACCAACCAAGATGGTGAGTGGTGGAATATTTTTTGTAGTTTGCAAAAGCACCTAATTAATGCTCTTGTTTTTCTCAAAAAATTATGTTTATCAATGCATTAATTGCAATGCATGCATGCATAAAATGCATGCATTGGTCAATTTTCTCTTAATACTTGCATGCAATGATTTATTGCACCTTGGAATCTGAACATGTGTTGGGGAACAACCAAATTGAACCTTATAAAATGGAAAAACTAAAATTTTGAGATAAGCCCTATAAAACCGGAAAGGAGGGAGTAGAAAAAGAAGTACTCCATCCGGGAATAGTGCCGCACTTCGAAACTAGAACCATCAATAAATTTTGAGCTTGCGTCTCGTCACATTCCAAATTACTCCATGCTATATTGAATTGCAAACCCGTTCACACCGATCACAACCTAAACGGTTTCCCACTTAGGAGCGTATTAGTACCACGCTATATTGAATTCCAAACCTGTTCACACCGATCACAACCTAAACGGTTTACCACTTAGGAGCGTATTAGTACTCGGTTATAAATACTAGTATGCCAAGATGACTGCACATTCCTCCTCAAATCCTCATCCACAAAAACAAACAAGTCATTCAACATCCTTCCCTTGCGTCTGCCATGGCCAGCGTGAGTTCTAGGTCGAGAGATTGCCACCAGGGAGAGGCGAGCATGGAAGCGGAAGCACGAGAGATGTCCCGCCTCACTGCGAGAGCAGCCGGCATGTCCCGCCGCATGGAAGTAGCAGCACAGAGGTCCAGCCGCGCTGCTGAAGTAGCACGGAGGTCCCGCCGCGCCGTCGATGCAGCAGACTGGTCCGGCCGCGCCGCGGAAGCAGCAGTGATGTCCCGCCGCGCCACGAATGCAGCGAGATGTCCCGCCCGCGCCGCTTGCGCCTGAAAAAATTTCTCGCGGGCGGCGGCGATATTGCGGCGGATGCATGCGATCGTCCATAGCCAGATGGATCAGATTTCTGGCTGGGCGAGGTTGCAGGACGACATGAAAGCCTCGTTTGAACAGGCTACCGACGTCATCCGGCAACTAAGGGAGGGCAATGAGAGGCTCCGGGCCGAGCGCGACCTGCTGAGGGAGAAGATCGTCCGAAGTGCAGACCAGCAGGAGGAGACCAGTACCTTGTCGAAGAGGACCGGCGTCATCGTCAAGAAACTTATGGACGAGAATGACATGCTCCACAACGAGCGCCAAAGGCTTGTGGAGGAATCCGTGGATGTTCTCAAGCAACGTCTTGAGGACACGAAAGAGGTCATCGCCGCTCGCCGCGGATACTAGTTCCCGTGGCCTGTAGCAACGCGTCAAGAAAGTAGAGATCAGTGAGCCAGATCCTTGTCTTCCTTCTTCTTTTGCCCTTGTGTATTTCGAGCGTAGCCGCATGTGGCTTTTTTAATTATCTTTCTAATTATGTAAGACAATTAATCGTCCTTATCTTTCTGTGGAAGATCAATGTTGCGAGGCTGAAATGAAGAAAACTCTTGCTGTGGCGACCCTGGCGTTGCTGTTCTTCTAGTTGCTGTTGGGCTTCCTTCAGTTTCCTGGTTTCTTTTGATGTAATAATCGGTTTAGGATGTGGATTGTGTCGTCGGTTGTGAAATGTTGGGTTCTAGAGCGGATGTTTGGCCTTTGTTGGCCTCTTGGGGTGTTGCGATTTCAATCTGGTAGCTTTTAGTCCTTCGTGTTAGGCTGGAGTTGTGCTGAACTTCTTGTGAATTGTGGTGGTTTTCAGTAATGAAAATCGGAAGGGGCAAGCCCTTCTTTGATCAAATTTTTTTAATCATCCTTATATATTCATCATTCTTGCTATAAGTCGCAGTAGATGCTATATAGGTCCGTCGGATCTTACATCAAGATCCGTGCTTTCAGATTTTCTTTTTTCTCTCTTAAATCTCAGTCGAGTGAGACATAGCCACGCCATTAAACAGAGGCTCGGGCGCCATTAATGGAGACCTTGGGAGAGAGGTGGACGGCAGATGGAGGTCAAAGGGCTCTCCTCCCGATAAGCATGCACAGGGGTCTGATCGCACGCCTCTCGTACTCAAATAGCTACCCTGCACGGCGCCTCCTAGCTAATAAAAAATGGGGACGCGTGGCGGCACGTAAATTGTACTAGTAAGTAGAACGCCCACGATTTCAATAATACTTGTGTTTCCGATTGTAACGTGACAGCACTTGTTCCAAAATGACTTTGTTGATTGTTAATGTGTGCGCCTTCGCAAATCGGACTGCAAATTTACCACAACATGTTGGTGCCATGTCATGGCACCAAGCCAAGTTTCATTATTTTCATGCGTGTTTTGGATTTACAGGAATTAAAAAACTAAGTTTCTATATGTTTCCAATCCAGCCACGACGCCCAGAATTTTGAATTTCATTCCCATTTCTTGCATGGAACCTAGAAATTTACCCGAGGGCACACATGTGATTTTTCAACCAACTTTTGTGCACTGGAACATGTGCTTGTGTTTCAAATTTGAATTATGCACACGAAGGTGACACGTTCCCTCCCAGAACTACGAGCCTTCTTGATAGAAGCTCCGATTTGCAAGAAGCTTATACCAAAATTTGTTCCTATTCGGCCAATTTTTTTACCACGGCATGGTACTACCATGACATGACACCATGCCAAGTTTCATGATTTTAAAACCAAGTTTCTCAATGTTCTCGACCGAGCCACGATGCCCAGATGTTTGAATCTTAGTCTCATTTTTTGTATGGGACCTAGTCCCTCCTTCCATCTATATAGGGTCTAATGTGTTTCTCAAGACAGCCTTTGACTATTGACAAGATTAATAGCACATGAGATATATACTATGAAAATTATATTATTGGAAGCTCCTTTGACATACAAATTTGAAGGTATGCTTTGTGTAAGTTGCATGTCATATATTATTGCTCTAACATTTGGTCAAAGTTAGCCTCGAAAAACGCATTAGGACCTATATAGATGGAAGGAGGGAGTAGCAATTCACCCGAGGACACAAATGTGATTTTTCAACCAACTTTGGTGCACGGGAGCATGTGCTTGTAGTTCAAATTTGAATTATGCACATTAAATGACCAAAACTCAATTAATGTGTAAATAAGGCCCATGAAGCGGAATAATTCCAAAATTTAACAGGGCACTCATGTAGTTCTATGTTGCCTTTGTAAATAAACTCAAGGGGCACAACGATATCGTTTCGCACTCAAAGGTGGCACGTTCCCTCTCAGAACCACGAGCCTTCTTGAGAGAAGCTTCGGTTTGCAAGAAGCTTATACCAAAATCTGTTCCTATTGGGCCATTTTTTTACCACAACATGGTAGTACCATGACATGACATCCATGCCAAGTTTCATGATTTTCAGACGTGTTTTAGATTTACAAGAATTTTAAAACCAATTTTCTCAATGTTCTCGGCCGAGCCACGATGCCCAGATGTTTTAATTTTATTCTCATTTCTTGCATGGGACCTAGAAATTCACCCGAGGACACAAATGTGATTTTTCAACCAACTTTGGTGCACGAGAGCATGTGCTTGTAGTTCAAATTTGACTTATGCACATTAAATGACCAGAAACTCAATTAATGTATAAAAACGACAAACGAACCCGGAATAATTCCAAAATTTAATAGGGCACTAATGTAGTTCTATGTTGCCTTCGTTAAGAAACTCAAGGGGGGGGGGCAGCTTATATCGTTTCACACTCAAAGGTGGCACGTTCCCTCTTAGAACCACAAGTTTCCAAATCGGCCCAATGTTTTACCATAACATGTTAGTGCCATGACATGACACCATGCCAAGTTTCATGATTTCCAGCCGAGTTTTGGATTTACATGTATTAAAAATCTAAGTTTCTCGATGTTCTCGGCAGAGTCATGACGCCCAGATGTTTGAATTTCATTCTCATTTCTTCCATGGGACCTAGAAATTCAACCAAGGACACACATGCGATTTTTCAACCCACTTTGGTGCACCAGAGCATGTGCATGCAAGTCATATTTAGATTATGCACATTAAAAGTCCAGAAACTCAATTAATGTATAAAAAGGCCAAATGAACCCGAAATAATTCCAAAATATAACAGGGCACTCATATAGTTCTATGTTGCCTCTGTAAATAAAATCAGGGGGGAGGCAGCGTATATCGTTTTGCACACAAAGGTGACACGTTCCCTCTCGGAACCACGAGGCTTGTTGAGAGAATCTCCGGTTTTGCAAGAGGCTTATACCAAAACTTGTCCCAATTCAGCCAAAAATTATACGTATGAAAATAGGGTTCAGATTATCCCGAACCTCTCGCTACCTAGACCAATAATGTACTATGATTTGAATTCAACATAAAATGGATACAAATATTTGAATTGGAGAGCGTATGGTACATGTAGTTCATAGTGAAATATGATTACTGCTATATGCATGTCTTTTTGTTATCAAGATAATATTTAAATTATTGTATAACTTGAGAACAATCGTATTCAAATAAGGAAAATTGATTCAAATTTAGTCCATATGGTAGATGACAATATATATGTTCACATGGTGGAGTAAAATGTTCATATATGATGGAAGATCAAAATGTACGACTACATCAATTATAAACCGCAAGGTCACCTAATGAGATATTCAATTCAACATAACATGGATTCAAAATTGAAATTCAAGATCATGGCATCTGTAATCATATAAAAGGGACATTACTCTTTCTTTGGTGGGAATTGATTTGTTTTTGTTGTTGTTGAGGGAAGTGTGAATCGATTTGGTCTTGTGCAGGGGTAATCTTGTTCTCGGTTTTTGTACATTTTCTTGTAGTTTTTTCAATGGCATCTATAGCAATATAGTAAAAGGGGACATGACTCTCTTGTGTCTTGTATGAATTGATTTTTTACACGTTAAGTTTGTCTTTCCGAACAAGGAATCCGCACCTTGTTATCCCGAAATTTTCAAGCTCGAGTATCTTTTGTCTCACCTGCTTTGAAACTCCCGCTTCTTCAACCCGCGCCGCACCTTGTTATCCCGAAAATTGGACGCACGTGAGAACTCCCTCCTCATCCGAAATTGCTCCCGCAGCCCAGACACGCGAAATCCCCCTTCTACCCCTCAGCCGGAAATGAAGCTCCACGTCGCGGTGTCAAAACCGGTGGGGGTACGCTGGTAACTTACCCTACATTTTGGATAAGCGTGTCCCTAAGATTGGCTCCCCCTCCCCCTTCGCCCACCATTCGTACACCAAGGCTGCCAAAACCCGCGAAACCCCACGCTCCTCCATCGGCCTCCCGACCGCCACCCAGCCGGAGAATCTTCCCCGACTACGTCGTCCACCGCAACAGCTCGCCGTCCCTCATCCACCGCACCGGATGAGGATCCGTTGTCGATCTCGTTGTCCCGCCGGATCAGCCGCCACGTGCTCCACCTCCAAGGAGCTGCCCCGACGTTCGCCTCGTCTATCGCGCCACCTCAATCCCCACAGCGCCGTCTTGACCTGCCCCACCGGAACCGCAGCACCATCACCAATTCCTCCGATGAAGCCGAGGCCAACTCGGTGCCACCAAGGAGGTTCTGCACTCACCGCTGCATTTTATCTTTTATTTGATCTCACGGGGCTGCCGGTGCTCGATACCGAGCAGACATGGCGTCTCCATCAAAGGCACCGTCGCCGGCCACATCATACACAACGTCTCTCCCCCATGTCGTTGCTTCCTCAGCGCCGACTTCCACAACGGCACTAGCTGAAGTTGCTCCGGCTCTCGCTCGCGCTGCGGCTCTGTTCTTGCTGTCGGTCACGCTGCTGCACTGCTCCTGCTTTCGTTCATGCTGCTGCTCTGCTCTTGCTCTCGCTTGCGCTGCTGCTGCTGCTGCACGACCTCCGGCAGCTACAGAGGAGTTGCTGCTTTAGCACTCGCTTTCGTGGTGCTCTTGCACGACTTGCTCTCTGCTAGTCGTTCCTGCTCGGCGTCTGCTGATTTAGATCACTGCTTCTCTGCTACTAGTGCTCGAGCGCCCTAAACATCTATTGCAATGCTCACACTAGTTCAATCAGTTTCGACGGTAAAATTCAGTTTCGATTGTGAAGTTTATTTTCTTGATTAAGTTCGAGTGAACAGACATACAACATCTCGTCGGAGCGGCCGTGGCGCTGCTGATGCGTTTACATCTAGCACTTTTGGTGATGTATTTTACATCATCTATTGCGAGATGATATTAGGGTCCCACTTCAGATTAACATTGTCTGTCTTGTCATGCTTTAGCCTCGTCGCCAGTACACCTTAGCGGAGCTGTTCCAATAATGAACCGTCCATCACAATGGAGCAGTACCCTCGGCGCCGTTCCAAAGGCCTCGGATCTTCTTCCCGCCTCCAGCAGTCACCAGCATCATCACCATCCTCCACGTCCAACCCAATGATGCTGAGGTCCACAAGGCTATGCCAAAGAGGTTGTACACTCGTTGCATCACTTTGTTTCTCCATTCCTCTGTTCTTCCAATTCATGTGAGCCAAACACCCAGGTTGGCTGAAATCCTATGTTTCCAAATGCTCTGTTTTGCACGTGCATTCCTATCCTATTCCTGTGTTTTTCCTGTCCCTGCGTTAATAGAATTCTCCAATTCTAAGGAGCCCTTACAGATTTACTTCATTTTTAGATTGGCGTAAAAGAAAACTCTGTGTGTTATGTCCTGCTCCTGCCGTGCCGTCATCCACCCCACCTGAGGTGCACCATCGACAGAAGCGTTCACTGCAGCAGAGATCCCCCCTGCAGACTTTCTTTCACTGCCTCAGATCATCTTCCCCGTTGCCAGCAGCCACGCCAACTGCATTACCATCATCGACTGAGCACATGAACCTGAGGACTACACAGTTCCGGAAGAGAGGTCGCAGTCTTTCGTGTTTGCTTACGTTATAGATCGGTTATTATTACCTGCTACTTTATCGTTCAATCTTGAGTTTTGAATTGCCCATGGGTCTCATATCGAGCCAGCAACGAATAGTATCTGTCTACTATCTGGTTCATCTAGGGTCTTCTATGTGGTTCATGTTGGTTGAGCAACAAACAATAGATGATCCATTGTCTATGTTTTTAAACTGAAGCTATAATCTACCTGCTATCATTAGTTTTGGACCCATCCACTCGTTTGCTACCATCAGTCTTGATTTTTGCATGCACCCCTTAGGCCTTACAAAATCTAACTATTTTTTATTATGCATGTTAGATATTGTACACAATCGTACTGAACATGTAGAGAAAATGAGAAGACCGTTGCATACGAATATAACGTCATGCAAACGCCGCTCCATGGTGGGCGAAGTGGGCCCCCCTCTCCTGCATTTCCAGATTGTATTCCAGAGGAAGATAACTGTTCTGATGGAGATTCAGAAGGAGCCGACCACGCCTGTTTACCACCTGAGGTGTTTGCTCTAACCTGGCATGCTAATGTTGGTCATATCATGCATATGGCGCCTTGCATTGCCTACATTATACATCTTATATGTCATCAGCTTAGTTTAGATTTGCTTTGTGTGAATGCCACTGTTTGGTTTCTATATCATACTCCCACCATTCCTAAATATTTGTCTTTTAGAGATTTCAACAAGTGACTACATACGGAACAAAATGAGTGAATCTACACTCTAAAATATGTCTATATACATCCGTATGTGGTAGTCCATTTGAAATCTCTAAAAGACAAATATTTAAACGGAAAATAGTATATAGGAATTATGCAATGCCATCTTCTTTAGCTGCATCATATCGTGAATCATGCAATGCCATCCTGTTTAGCCACTCATCGTATATGTGAATTGTATCGTGCCATATTTTTTCCCATAATGTATTACATTTGTCAACAATGTTTATAAATTCATCTACTCTTCCTGTGCATCAGCCATTTGAGTTGGTCATGGGAAAATCTGAAGTGAAAACAAGGTCTTCGAGCGGTCGAGTGCTACTGTTGATGCGGATTTCTTGCTGATTCTGATAGCTGCTCGGAGGAGGATTCAGAGAGATGACGGTCGTATTCCCCGAGGTGCATGCTCTAACTTGGTTGGGTTATATTGCTCATATCATGCATATGGTGTCTTGCATTGCCATGCCATCTGCTTAGATTAGACATGCTTTGTGTGAATGCCTCCTGTTTGCTTTCTATATCAGATATGTGAATTATGCAATGCCATGTTTTTCAGCCAGTTATCATATATGTGAATTATGCACCGCCATGGAGCCAGGCATCATATATGTGAATTATCTCATGCCATATTTTTTTTCATTACGTATTCCATTTGTCGACAATCTGTGTATATTGAACTACTCTTCATGTGTATCAACCATTTGAGCCGGTTATGGAAAAATCTGGAGTGAAAACAAGGTCTTGAGCGAGCAATGGTACTGTTGAAGCATATATCTTGATGGTTCTTGGGAGCTCCTCGGAGGAGGATTGAGAGACAGATGACCAGATCCTATATCCCATCCGAGGTGTATGCTCTAAGTTGCAATGTTTATATTTCTCATATGATGCATATGGTGTCTTGCATTGCTTAGTTTAGACATCATATGCACAATATTGAATTCTATCTGCTTAGTTTAGAGATCATACATGCGAGTGCCACCGCTTAGTATATGAATCAATTATGTCAATTATATCATGCCATCCTGTATACTTAGACAACATGTATGTGAATTATTTCATCCCAACCTATTTTAGAAAGACATCATATAGTTTTGTCATGTCATCCTGTTTAGGTACTCATCATATGTTGAATTATGCCATTATATCCTGTTAAGTTATCCATCATATATCTGAAAGCTGTGTCATGCTATCCTGTTTAGTTAGGCATCATATATGTGAAATTGTGTCATGCTGTCCTGTTTGGTTAGACAACATATATGTGAATTACCACATCTGTCTATCATACAATGTCTATACATTCAATTTATTTTCTTGTTTATCAGCCATTTGAATTGGAGGGGGTGATGGCAGTATCTAAGGGAGCAAAAACCCATTCTTCACAAAAGACAGTGCTACCCGTCGATGCATATAGAACCATGGTTGTACTGGCCCACAAACTAGCCCCACCACACATAATCGAGACTCTTCCAGATTGCACACTTACACCGTTGGGCAGAGAACCAGCTACAACCCATCTAACCTCAACCCCAGCGGATAGTAACCCACTTATAGTTGACAAAGCACCATGTCCACCAAAGAGTACCCCCACAAGAGCAGTTTCTAAAGCTACTGAAGTGCCCAAAGCACGAAGACCACCACAGCTAACCCAAACTCCACGTTTAAAGCAGAAGAACAACTGTTCTTAGGTCAGATTCTGTAGCTATGGTCCATACTCCTTTGTTGTTGCATCACTGTATTTACTCATACCAACTACTTTCGAATTTGAAGGATCCAACTGAAACTCCAATGGCGCAACAGGTATGTTTTAAACCTATTTCTTTAACTGGATTGCTGTTCTAACTTCTTGCTCTATGTTGATTTCATTTTAAGTTGTATAAACAGTTATGTTCTCATGTGATGCACATTACAAGTGCTGCCAATGCTGTGTAGTTTCTCACACTTATATTCTGTCTATCTTCTTGTGTCTTAAAAATATGAGTTGAACTGTGTCTCTATCTTGATTAGGGAACATAAACTAGAATGATATGGACAATACAGTGACCATAGTACATAGATATATGTTTGTTTCATGATGTTATCCTGTCCACCTTACTACTAAACCGGTTTACCAAAATGAGTTTCGTATACTACAAGCTAAACCTGTGATGTGTCTGCTTGTTTCTCCTGTAGTATGCAAACAGAATATTGGAGAAGAGCACCCCACTATGCAATGGTAGAGAAAGTAATGCAAATAAGGTTAAGGATAGTGAGACAACCATGTTGGTCTCCAAGAAAGGTGATAAAAATGATCTTGTAGACAGTGAGAAAACCCCACAGTCCTGCGTTGATGTAGTGTTAGAATTCTTGGCGATCCGCTTGCACAAGCCCTTGAACTCGCTGCTGAATCACTTGACTTCTTGATCTCAGCTACAAGCTGAAAGGCCTCGATCAACTGTCTTTGCGGCAAGAAGCCGAAGGACTGAGGAAGTCCCTGCAGAATTCAGATGCGTACTTTCTTGTGCAACAGCAAGCGCTGGAAGGATTTAAGCGCCAAACAAGAGAAAGTTAATAAGCTTGCTAAGCATCTTGCCAGCATTATGTGTACCCAGGATATTGCTTCTTGAACTCTTCTGAAGTGGTTTCAGTTCTGGACTTGTTTTGCTGCGGCGTTTATATGCTGCTTTGTTCCCTATATTTGCACTGGTGGCTAACTTTGATGCCCAGTGGATGTAATATGTGTAATAGTCGTGCTAGCCTAGCATAAGTTTCTTGCTTACTTATTTCCTTGTTGTCTTGTTTATTTGTTTGCTTGTAGTCAGTGCAGTTCTTTTTCTGCGGTTTGCTAGTGGCTGCAATAACCTTTTTTTTTAAACTAGGCCACAATAACCATGGGCTAATATTTACTTCGTAGTGACCTGGGCCTCCTACGGGCCATAGAAACGATGGGCCTTCTACGGGCCGTAGAAAAGAGGGCCTTCTACGGTCGTAGAAACAATGGGCATTCTACGGTCGTATCATCAATGGGCCTTATCGGGGCGTATGATCGATTACAAACATGGGCCAATAACGAGCCACATTATGGCCGTAAGCGGGCTAGAGTTGGAATCGTCCGTTCATGGGCCGACCATAACGGGCCATCGTTAATAGGCCGTGTTGATGGCGCTATGAAACGCCCACCGTATTAACGGACCACAAGCGGGCGGATCAGAACCACGGGCTGAATTTGGCCCTGGCGAGAAAATGACGATGGCGGCGCAAGTAAGCGAATGTTGAAATGAGCCCAAGAATAAATGGGATCGAGAAGGCGAAAGATAATATGGGCTGAAACGCCCAATCAATAACGGGCCCTTAATGGGTATAAAATGATACACTGCTCATTACGGGCCAGTTTCACCACAGGCCGTTAATGGGTGTAAAGTGATACACTGTTCATTGCGGGCCAGTTTCACCACGGGTCCTTGATAGGCCAAGAGTTACATAGGGCCTCATATGGGCCGAAAGACGTCATGGGCCATACATGGGCCAGAAGTGAAAACGGGCTGGAATCATATTGGATGGCCCAGATGACGCTACTGGGCCTAATTCGGATAGGGCGTAAGGGGCCTTGGGTTAGGGGCTGTAAATGGGCTATATGCGAACAGGCCGTTAACAGGCTTTCCATGGGCCGGCCCGCCACCTTTTGACCAAGTCAAATGGGCGGCCTTTTCACGAGAATGGGCCTCTGTTGGGCGTGCCACGGTCGACGTATCATAGGCGCCTTCTGTCCAATGAGTGAATGACATCTGTCCCAACGATGAGCCGACACGTGTTTCCTCCAGCCAATGATGATTTTACAAGTGGAAAACCCATTGGTCGGGGCTGTTAACGGGTTATTGAATCCAAAACCCGACCCGATAGCTTAACGGTGTTCCGTTACGGTGGATGCCATGTGTCGGTCACCCTTGACGAAAGCACTTCCGTGATGCGCGATTTATCGTCATGGAAGTGGACACTTCCGTGATGATAATTTTGGTAATGTCATGGAACACTTCTCGACAAAGACATGTATGACTATCTTGATTACGTCATAAAATCGTCATGGATGTACATGCATGACAAAAAACGCGACCTACTGTGACAAACACGTATCATCACGGAAGTGTATTTTTTTGTAGTGCTACATCCCTCTACCTGCTGATCCACCTCTTCAAGAGCTCATGCAACTTACTCAACTATGCTAGAGCCCATAATAGCTTGTGGCTGCACACGGAAGTTTCTAACATGAAAATATCTCAGTTCCCTAGGATGATCACACGGGTACTCCTGGATATCCTAGGACAACACTGGATTCTCTAGGTGCCTGACAAGCAATCCACCCAGATGTGTATTAAAGTTTCCACCTTAAGTTGAACCATTAATTAACAATCTCACATCTGTCATGGATTCACTCACCCATACCACGTCTACGAGCATAGCATAGCAATATAAGCAATACGTAGAAGTAACTCCCAAGGGTTTGATAGTAATAGGGCAATAGGTTCTACCTCATCAACTACTTCCCAATACCCACAAGTTAAATCACATCCTAACCATGCAGTGTTTGAGGATTGGAACTAATGCATAAAAACTGGGTATGAAAAGAGTATGATCAATGTGTTACTTGCCTTGCTGACGATCTGCAAAACCTAGAAACCCTTAGTAGCACGCTTCGCACTCCGGGAATTCTATCGCAAACAAACAATAGCATACATAAGCAAACAAACAAAGAAGCACAGATAAAACTCAAATAAGAAGATCTGACCGGAAAGTTCAACTTAAGAACTCCGGTTTGCAAAAAGAATCAAATCAAACGGAGCAACGCAACTCAAACTACGAAAGAAACAAGATCCGATTACTAATCTGGACTAAAGTCAAATTTTACAGTACCAAAATCTCGTTCAAGTTGGTTAAACAGAAAGAGGGTTTCAAGACGAAGATCTAGGCACTTGAATCGCCTGATTCCGATAAACGAGCGAAAAGATAAACTAAAACGAAAATCGGATCAGAAATCGCAATCGAAAATAATTGTGGAAAATAAGAGAAAAAGAAAAACTGACGAACAGGCTAACGAACGAACGTTCGTTGTCTGTAACTAACGAGCGAAATCCGTTCATAAAAACGAACGTACGGACGAAAACGTCCGCAAAGTAACTAAACCGAGAAGAACCGGCCCGGTTTAAAAAAACCGAACAATGAACGACGGCTTATACCTCCGCAAGGTCCGGTGGCTCTGAGGTCCGGTGGGGCTGTGGGCGGCGGGCGGCGGTCGCGACGGCGGGCGAGGCGCGGCAGGGCGAGAGGCGGCAGCGGCGACGCTAAGCGGCGGCGGCAGCGGCGAGGTTGGCGGCTCAGGTGGTGGTGGAGGGTGTGGGGGCGGGGTATTTAAAGGAGGGGCTGCTTGGGGGAGGGGGCAAGGCGGCGCGGGGAGGAGGAGTCCCGGCCGGACTCGGCTAGCGACGGCGGCGCCATGATCTCAGTCGGAGGCAGGCGTGGGGCGGTTGGGCAGCTCGGTGAGCTTGGCCCGATCGAGGCGCTAAATTTTTTTTTTAAATAATTCCACCGAAACTTAAATAAATCCTAGAAAATAAAATAAAAATCTAAAAATGCCAAAATAAATTTTCACCGTCTAAATAAAATATTTATAACGAGATGAACATTTTCTTGGCCCTAAAATGCATTTTTGGAAAACGTGCAATTTTTCTAATTCAAATAAAATAGCAATAAACTCCGAATAAAATCAAATATTTGATTTTAATATTTTCCTCAATATTTCATTTATTTTGGAGTAGTCATATTATCTCCTCTCATATATTTTAATATGAAATATTTTTGGAGAGAAAAATAATTAAAACTAATAATCCTCGTTTCAATATTTTTTTGACAGAAAGACTGTAAGGGAACACCCTACAGTATAATTAGTGCAACAAACCCAAATTGCAAGTACCATGCCTTGAACCTGGGTGGGTGAGAAGGCATCAGCCCCTTCCCACCACTAGGCTATGCCTTAGTCTGCTCTCGTTTCAATATTTGATAAAATTCAAATATGAAAACAATGAAATCCCCAACTCTCTCTGAGGGTCCTTGAGTTCCTTACAATTTCGAGGATCGTGAAACGGAATGCAACAAAATATGATATGCATGAATGACCTACAAACCTACCCCCCTTAAGATGAATCTCGCCCTCGAGATTCGGGTTGGCTAGAAAATAGGTGTGGGTGGTCTTTGCGAAGATCACCCTCTCGTTCCCAGGTGGCTTCATCCTCGGTATGGTGGCTCCACTGAACTTTGCAAAACTTGATAACCTTGCTGCGGTGACTCGGTCGGCAAATTCAAGAATCCTGACTGGCTTCTCCTCATAGGTCAGATCACTGTCCAACTGAATCGACTCCAAAGGCACTGTATCTCTTAGTGGTATATTGGCCATCTCAGCATGACACTTCTTCAACTGTGAAACATGAAACACATCATGAACTCCTGACAGTCCTTCAGGTAATTCTAACTTGTAGGCAACTTCTCCCATACGTTCCAAAATTTGGTACGGTCCTACAAATCTCGGGGCTAACTTTCCCTTAACTCCGAATCATTTCACTCCTCGCAGAGGTGATACTCGCAGATATGCTCGGTCTCCAATTTCATAGGTTACTTCCTTGCGTTTCGAATCTGCATAGCTCTTCTTCCTAGACTGAGCTGCCTTCAGTCTATCACGAATCAGCTTAACCTTCTCTTCAAACTCCTTGAGAAAATCTGGTCCAAACAACTGTCGATCTCCAACTTCATCCCACATCAACGGTGTTCTGCACCTTCGTTCATACAGGGCTTCGAACGGTGCCATCTTCAAACTGTCTTGATAGCTATTGTTGTATGAGAACTTCACGTAGGGAAAATTGTCATCCCAACTAGATATATAATCTAGCGCACAAGCCCTCAACATATCCTCCAGAATCTGGTTGACTCTCTCGGTCTGTCCATCTGTCTGCGGGTGAAAAGTTGTACTGAATTCCAGCCTTGTTCCCAAAGTCTGGTGCAGCTGATGCCAAAACTTTGAGGTAAAATGTGTTCCTCTATCTGATACGATGGTCCCCGGAACTCCATGCAAACATATGATCCAGGTGATGTATATTTTGGCCAACTTTGCACTTGTATAGGTGGTTTTCACTGGGATAAAGTGAGCCACTTTGGTCAAGCGATCAACGACTACCCATATAGAATCATATCCTGATTTGGTCCTGGGTAATCCGGTGATAAAATCCATGCCATGTTTATCCCACTTCCATTCGGGTATCGGCATAGGTTGTAACAATCCTGCTGGCTTTTGATGCTCTGCCTTCACTCTTTGACACACATCACATACGGCTACATACTCGGCAATATCCTTCTTCATACCAGTCCACCAGAAATGTTCCTTCAAGTCCAAATACATCTTGGTGTTTCCGGGGTGTATCGAGTATGGTGAGTCATGAGCCTCTTGAAGTATTAACTTCCTGATCTCTGTGTTATTGGGCACATAAACACGGTCTTCAAACCATAAGGTGTCGTGCTCATCCTGACGAAAACCTTTGGCCTTTCCTTTGCTCATTTTCTCTGTTATCTCAGCAATCTCTTTGTCATCCTTCTGAGCTTCTCGAATCTTTCCTAACAATGTAGATTGAATCTCCATTGTTGCAAAAAAAACTTCTAGGAACAATCTCCAATCAAAGTTCCCTGAGATCCTCTGCTAACTCCTTTGGTGTCACGCCCAAGATGCGACCCTATCCTAAAGGAACTCGATGGTCCCACCAAGGATAGAAGCGCATCTTGAAGACGCTTTTGCAAGGTGGATATCATTACATAAACATTACAATATACATAGGGATACATACATAAGGCACAAATGCCACAAGAATACATCAACATCATATACAAGATCAACATCCGACTATGGATGAAACATAAACAGAGGGTCAAACGACATCCCCCCTGCTAGCCCAGGCTGCCGACCTGGAACCTATCCCCTGATCGAAGAAGCAGAAGAAGAACTCCAAAACAAGCAAACATCGCTCTCACGTCAAGATCATCGCACAACCTGTACCTGCAACTGTTGGTGTAGTAATCTGTGAGCCACGAGGACTCAGCAATCCCATTACCATGGGTATCAAGACTAGCAAAGCTTAATGGGAAAGGAAGGGGTAAGGTGGTGAGGTTCCAGCAGCGACTAAGCATGATATGGTGGCTAACATTCGCAAATGAGAGCGAGAAGAGAAACAAAGGAACGGTCGTCAACTAGTAATGATCAATAAGTGATCCTAAACTCCTACTTACGTCAGACATAACCCAAGAAACCGTGTTCTCCTCTCGATCAACCCCGAAAAGAGACACTCATGGTTACGCACACGGTTGGTGTATTTTAGAAGAGTTTGCTTCAAGTTTACTACAACCGGATATTAACAAATTCCCATCTGCCACATAACCGTGGGCACGGCTCTCGAAAGTTTATACCCTGCAGGGGTGTCCCAATTTAGCCCATGATAAGCTCTCGCGATCAACGAAGGATATTCCTTCTCCCCGGGAAGACCCGATCAGTCTCGGAATCCCGGCTACAAGACATTTCGACAGCAATAAAACAAGACCACCAAGACCTCTCGGCGTGCCGACACCCTGATAGTAGCCGCGCGTATCTTGTCTCAGGCCACGACCGGATGAGCAGTCCGTACAACTAAAACCAGTCCGTACAACCTAAACTCCTACTACAACCAGCGCTGCAAAGGGCTCTAGTTTGGACCAACACTTAGACAAGCATTGGCCCGGGGGGGCTAAAATAAAGATGACCCTTGGGTTAATTACTCCCAAGGGAAATGTAGGTGGTGGTGAGGCAAATGGTAAAACCAATGTTGGGCCTTCTTTGGAGGAGTCTTATTCAAAGCGAACTGTCAAGGGGTCCCATAAATCACCCGACCGCGTTAGGGACGCAAAATCCGGGAACATAATAACGATATGGCGGAAACTAGGCGGCAAGAGTGGAACAAAACACCAGGCATAAGGCCGAGCCTTCCACCCTTTACCAAGTATATAGATGCATTAATTAAATAAGATATATTGTGATATCCCAACAAGTAAACATGTTCCAACAAGGAACAACATCTCCATGTTCCAACAAGGTACAAACTTCATCTTCACCTGCAACTAACAACGCTATAAGAGGGGCTGAGCAAAGCGGTAACATAGCCAAACAATGGTTTGCTAGGAAGGGTGACAAAGGTTAGGGGTTCATGGCAATTAGGGATGGCTTGATAGACAGGTAATAGGTAGCGCATCATAGCGATAGAACGAAGCAACTAGCATAGCAATGATAGTAATGAGATCCAAGGTGACGGTCATCTTGCCTGAAATCCCGCTAGGAAGAAGAACGAGTCCATGAAGAAGATGAAGCCATGAAGACGAACCAAGCGTAGACGAACAAATCCTCATGATCGCAACGAAAACGGGAACTAATAAGAAGAAGCACACAACATAGTAAACACACCACACATGAACAAGGCATGATGCACAAACAAGCATGATGCATGACAAGACTACATGAAGCTACTCATGGCAAGAGATGATGCAAACAAGAGCAGCACATCAAAGCAAGTTTAAATGAGGCCGGAAACAACATATAACAATTCCGGTAAGTCCTCATATGCAATTTCGAAATTGGTCCAGATCTGAATAAACCTTATGTTCAAGTTGTTAAACAGCAAGTTAAGATGCACCACGATGATCTACACGAAATTCTAGTCAAGTTACATATAAAGTTTATTAGATTCGGAGCTACGGCCTAGAAGATATGAGCAAAACAAGATAAGCATGGCATTGATGCAAAATGCATTCAAACATCAAGCAAACACCTCAAAACAAGGATGCAACATGATAATATGAAACTGCATGCAAAATCAAGCAAGTTTCATATAGAGCACACTCAAAACAGAGCAACGGTTTAACACATACACTCTATACAAGTCATGACAACAATCTGTCCAAAACAGCAACTAGGCATATTGCAAGCATCAAAACAACATGCTACAGGACCTCAACGTAATAACAAAAGGCATGGGCATGATGTACAGGTAAAGCATAACAAAACATGAAGACTTAGCTATCTCCAGAAATCACTAGAACATGCTCAAAATGACATGGCAAGATTGCATATAATAACAATTTCAGTCATTAGCAGAAATAACATCAGGTTGCAAAGTTTAGAGCTATCAAACAACATGTTACAGGAACTTATCATGGCAAACAAAGGCATGGAATGAATATACTAAATGCATAGATCAAATTTCCTTTAGTGACCATGAGCCAAAATGGAACAGAAGATATGATAGCACCCATGTAAACATGGCAAGTTATATGACAGATTCATACATAGCAGGAACAACAATAGGTAGGCATGTTGATGAGCTTGAACCACTCACCACAGAGCAATACATGGCATGGCAAGGCAACCAACAGTAAGAAGACATGTTTATGAAGCTAGGCATGGCAAGAACAACATCATAGCATACACGGATCAACTACAACAACCTTGGCAAAATTGAATAACATGTAAACAATCTGCCAGGAAACATTTTATAGCAAAAGTAGAGCTCGATTGACTCAAGCTATGGCACTCCATAATTGCAAACAAGGGCATGGATGGATAGAGAATAACCATATGTTCAAAACATCCTTAGTGAAGTATCTCAAAATAAGCATGGATCTCTCGGTAGCATCAAGTTTACATGGCATAAAAATATCAGCAGAACAGGGGCTGAAATCTGCAACATCATGAAGCCTAGTTTGCATGCTTGTGCTAGTCACCATAGATATCACAAAAATACATGGCATACACCCTTGTAAATATGGCATGGCATATTACAAAACACATGTAGGACTCAAATTCATAGGGTGCACACATCAATCATGGCAAAAATGACAAAAGTGCATGTTCTGATAAGAATCTGAAACTAACATCACATAGCCCTCTTGCAACGATGATTCAGGCATCAAGATGACGTCAAATGAACATGATGCAATGGAATGAAATGATGTACTCGTCGAGGCGAACAATTTGACATATTATACGCACGAAACGGAGCTACGGATGCAGAGATATGACAGGTCAAAGTGGACATAAAAATGCAAGAAATCTGGGGACTTAATGGATTCGGGGTCAACCTCTGGATTTGCACGGGAGGCGGCCGGAAAACTCGTCGGAGACGACGGGGAAGACGCCGGGTTGGCCGGAGATGGCGGATCCGGGCCGGATCTCGCCGGATCCGCCGGATCCCGGAGGGAGGGCGCGGGGCGCGGTTGTGAGGTGGGAGGCGCCGGCGAGGCGGCGACCGCCGGGCGGCGCATGGCGGCGGGCGGCGCGAGGCGCCGTGGCGCCAGGCGCCAGCGGCTGCGACGCTGGTCGGGAGGCGGCGGCGACACGGCGCGGAGGCGGCGCTGAGGCGGGCGACCGCGTCAGAGCGCGGCAGCGCCTGGGCGGCGGCGCGCTGTGAAGAAGCACGGCGGCGGGCGGCGGCGAAGCCGGCCGGGCGGCGGAGCACGCCAACGCGCAAGCGCGCGTGATGCGCTGTGCGGCGGGCCGCCCCAGGCCCATGGCAGCAGCGGCGCGGGGCGGGCGACAGGACAGGTGGCGGCGCCAGTTGGGCGAGGGCAGCGGCGGGTTGACGTGGCGCGACGTGATTCGTCGGAGTGAGGTGGCGGCGAGGGCGGACACGTCCGACGCGGAGGCGGACACGGCCGGCGGCGGGGAGGAGTGGGGCTAGGGTAGAAAGACCCGAAAATTTCGGGGGAGGTCTAGTTTTATAGGTAGAGGGAGCTAGGAGTGTCCAAATGAGGAGCGGTTTTCGGCCACGCGATCGTGATCGAACGACCGAGAGCATGGAGGGGAGTTATATGGGTTTTGGGCCACTTTGAAAGGGGTGTTGGGCTGCAAAGATAAGGAGGCTTTTGCGGTTACCCAGTTAACCGTTGGAGTATCAAACGACCTCCAAATGGCACGAAACTTGACAGGCGGACTACCGGTGCTATACCAAGGCCGCTTGACAAACCTCGGGCCATTCCGAGAAAGTTTAACACCCACACATAAAAAGAGGCAAAAGGGGGCGCCGGGAGACATAGGAGTGCCGGATTGCAAAACGGACAACGGGGAAAATGCTCGGATGCATGAGACGAACACGTATGCAAATGCGATGCACATGACGACATGATATGAAATGCAGATGATGACATGGCGAAGTGCAACACGCAAGCACATGACATGGCAACGACGGCGAATAACTAGCAGACACCTGGCGCATCGAATCCGGGGCGTTACAACGCTCCTCCACTAACAAGAGATCTCGTCCCGAGATCTTAGGACCGAGACGGAAGGGAAAATGGATTAGGTGAAACAAAAACTTAAGAGAACAAGCAAAGAATCGAGAGCACTCGAGAAGAAGAGAGGCACGACGAGAATGCCGAGAATCGAAAGCTCACGGAATCAGATAGACTATGAAACAACTCGTTCTAACCGGAGTGGTTAGAATGAGAAAAGAAACGAATAAGACTGAAACGATTTAGGTAGCACTCCGGCTGAAACATGGAAGGAATAGAATCTGAACTTGAGAAGATGGAATGACACCTGATGAGCTCTTGAAGAATGAATTAAATCATGAAGAACCACCATGAAGAACTCCGGTGACAAAAGGATGATGAGATAAAATGAAGGAAGAAAGAATAAGATGAGCCTGCGATGAATTAGATGGAGGATTCCGACGAAATGGCCGAGGAAATTTGAACTCCGGAAAAGAAAATATGAAAACACCTGGAACTAGAATTTATTCCTCAAGAACAAATTCCGAAGAAAATGGATTACTCACTTGGATGAAATAAGAATAAGATTTATTGTATGCTTATCCTTCATCGAATTAAATTGATGAAAAGCAATGGTTTTTTGCATATTACTTATTCTTCTTGAAAAAGAATTGAGAAGTGACATATCGCAAACTTGAGACGGTCTTCATGAACCACCGGTAGGATTGGAAGAACGAATGAATTAATATGATAAAAAAGGAAAAATAATCTGAATGAACCACCGTAAGAATTCGGAAATGACTGACGAAAGAGAATGAATCACCGGGAAGAATTAGAAGAACAAATATGCTAGAGGGGATTTAGATGCAAAAGAGCGAAGAGATCGCGAACTGATTAGAGGATATTTGTACGATGCAACGGAATAATTGGATAACGGTAGCTGAAATGTGAGGACGAAGAATTCTTCTGGAACGATGGCCTCCGGTGAAAAGAAATAGAACTCAACTCCTGAAATACTCCGGATAGGTGAGAAAAAGGGACTTCCGACAGACGGAATAATTCGAGAGGGTAACAAGAAGCTAGAGCCACGAATCTTAGAGAGAACGGGCAAGATTTAGAGGAAAACTCTTCTTCGGTCTTCAAACGACGATGAGAAACACCACCAAAATTAATGAGATACTCCGGAAGAATGAAAAACAAAGACGTTGTGTCAACAATGAAAATAATTTGAAAGCGATCTTGGAGAAGGCAAGTGACTGATGGGATCCATTCTTACGTCACAAATGAAAAGAATTGCGAAAAACTCCGGGGAAATTAGAAGAGTCAGGTAAGATCCTGGGAAAAGACCTGTGGGTTAGGGCCCACTGAAGAGATAACACCGTTGGAAAGGGATGTTGAGCAGATAGATGACGCACCGGAACAATTAAATATTTGAATGAAGTGAGAACCTCGAATTAATTCGAACACAGGCGAATCTCCTGAGATGTCTTCGGAACTCCGGAATGATAAGTCTGGCGAGAGGCTAACGAGCAAAGAGAACACTTCAAGGAAAAGAATATGATTAACCGAAAAACTTGAATTGAGTCCACGGAGAAGAAAAGAGATGAAGAATGTCCTCCGAGACGAGAATTCACTGGTTGAAATAATTTACGAAAGACTGAAGAGGTTCCACATGAATGAAATTGATGCTCGAAATAGAGACTCGGGCTCTGTGAAGAATAGGGTGGGAGGGTGGGAAAACAAAGGCAACTTGGAAGGGGAAATCAACGAATATCTTGAATAGAAAACACCGGTTGAAATCATAGAGGAAAGAAAGCAAAGACTGCGCACGAGTAGGATGGATACTCAATTACGGACTCCGGTTCCGAGAAGAAGAAGGGAGGGCGGGTGGGAAAAGAAAACAACTGCGGATTGAACTTGCAAAACAAAGAGGGTCGAATCGCCATGACGAGAAATGCACCGGATGCAAAGAGCTGAGGAACAACGATCGGAAAACCAACTGCGTGATCCTAAAGAAAGTTTGAAAGGGAAGAGGAGTAGTTCAAAACACCTATGCCAAGATTCCTTACCAGAGCGACGAAGGGGCAGAGGAGTAAAAAGAATTCCTACTCTCCGATATAACTAGACTCCAAAAACAGTTTTCTTCTAGACTCAACATCGGCCAAACTACACGACCAATCAAGGGGGCTCCTAGGGTCGGTCGAGGCTCTGATACCAACTTGTCACGCCCAAGATGCGACCCTATCCTAAAGGAAATCGATGGTCCCACCAAGGATAGAAGCGCATCTTGAAGACGCTTTTGCAAGGTGGATATCATTACATCAACATTACATAATACATAGGGATACATACATAAGGCACAAATGCCACAAGAATACATCAACATCATATACAAGATCAACATCCGAATACGGATGAAACATAAACAGAGGCTCAAACGACATCCACCCTGCTAGCCCAGGCTGCCGACCTGGAACCTATCCCCTGATCGAAGAAGCAGAAGAAGAACTCCAAAACAAGCAAACATCGCTCTCACGTCAAGATCATCGCACAACCTGTACCTGCAACTGTTGGTGTAGTAATCTGTGAGCCACGAGGACTCAGCAATCCCATTACCATGGGTATCAAGACTAGCAAAGCTTAATGGGAAAGGAAGGGGTAAGGTGGTGAGGTTGCAGCAGCGACTAAGCATGATATGGTGGCTAACATTCGCAAATGAGAGCGAGAAGAGAAACAAAGGAACGGTCGTCAACTAGTAATGATCAATAAGTGATCCTGAATTCCTACTTACGTCAGACATAACCCAGGAAACCGTGTTCTCTTCTCGATCAACCCCGAAAAGAGACACTCACGGTTACGCACACGGTTGGTGTATTTTAGAAGAGTTTGCTTCAAGTTTACTACAACCGGATATTAACAAATTCCCATCTGCCACATAACCAGGCACGGCTCTCGAAAGTTTATACCTGCAGGGTGTCCCAACTTAGCCCATGATAAGCTCTCGCGATCAACGAAGGATATTCCTTCTCCCGGAAGACCCGATCAGTCTCGGAATCCGGCTACAAGACATTTCGACAGCAATAAAACAAGACCAGCAAGACCTCCGGCGTGCCGACACCTCGATAGTAGCCGCAGATCTCGTCTCGAGCCACGACCGGATGAGCAGTCCGTACAACTAAAACCAGCCCTCAAGTTTCCCCGAGGTGGCGCTGCAAAGGGCTCTAGTTTGGACCAACACTTAGACAAGCATTGGCCCGGGGGAGCTAAAATAAAGATGACCCTTGGGTTAATTACTCCTAAGGGAAATGTAGGTGGTGGTGAGGCAAATGGTAAAACCAATGTTGGGCCTTGCTGGAGGAGTCTTATTCAAAGCGAACTGTCAAGGGGGTCCCATAAATCACCCGACCGCGTTAGGAACTTATCATGGCAAACAAAGGCATGTAATGAATCTACTAAATGCATAGATCAAATGTCCTTTAGTGACCATGAGCCAAAAAGGATCAGAATATATGATAGCACCCATGTAAATATGGCAAGTTATATGACAGATTCATACATAGCAGGAACAACAATAATGGTGAGCTTGAACCACTCACCACAGAGCAATACATGGCATGAAAAGGCAACCAACAGTAAGAAGACATGTTTATGAAGCTATGCATGGCAAGAACAACATCATAGCATGCACGGATCAACTACAACAACCTTTGCAAAATTGAATAACATGTAAACAATCTGCCAGGAAACATTTTATAGCAAAACTAGAGCTCGATTAACTCAAGCTATGGCACTCCATAATTGCAAACAAGGGCATGGATGGATAGAGAATAACCATATGTTCAAAACATCCTTACTGAAGTATCTCAAAATAAGCATGGATCTCTCGGTAGCATCAAGTTTACATGGCATAAAAATATCAGCAGAATAGGGGCTGACATCAGCAAAATCATGAAGCCTAGTTTGTATGCTTGTGCTAGTCACCACAGAGATCACAAAAATACATGGCATACACCCCTGTAAAGATGGCATGGCATATTACAAAACACATGTAGGACTCAAATTCATAGGGTGCACACATCAATCATGGCAAAAATGACAAAAGTGCATGTTCTGATAAGAATCTGAAACTAACATCACATAGCCCTCTTGCAACGATGATTCAGGAATCAAGATGACCTCAAATGAACATGATGCGATGGAATGAAATGATGTACTTGTCGAGGCGACCAATTAGACATATTATATGCACGAAATGGAGCTACGGATGCAGAGATATCACATGTCAAAGTGGACATAAAAATGCAAGAAATCTGGGGACTTGATGGATTTGGGGCCAACCTCTGGATTTGCACGGATTTTGAGGCGGCCGGAAAACTCGCCGGAGACGACGGGGAAGACGCCGGGGTGGCCGGAGATGGCGGATCCGGCCGGATCCCGGCAAGGGCGCGGGGGCGCGGGTTGCGAGGTGGGGAGGTGCAGGCGAGGCGGCGACCGCCGGCGGGCGGCGCCGGCGGCGGCGGACGCGGACGGGAGGCGGCGGCGGACCCGGCGCGGGAGGCGGTGCTTGAGGCGGCGACGATCGAGGGCGGCGCGACGCCGGGCGGTGCGGTGAAGAAGCACGGCGGCGGGCGGCGGGTCCGCGCCGGCGGGCGGCGGCGAAGCCGGGCAGGCGGCGGAGCACGCCGCACGCAAGCAGCAGCGGCGGCGAGCGGCGTGGGCCGGCGGGCGGCTCGGGCCTCGCGGCTCGGGCGGCGCGCGGGCGCGGCGGCAGGACAGGTGGCGGCGCCCGGTTGGACGGGGGCAGCGGCCGACTGACGTGGCACGACATGATTCGTCGGAGTAAGGTGGCGGCGAGGGCGGACACGTCCGGCGCGGAGGCGGACACGTCCGGCGGCGGGGAGGAGCGGGGCTAGGGTAGAATGACCCGAAAATTTCGGGGGAGGTCTAGTTTTATAGGTAGAGGGAGCTAGGAGTGTCCAAATGAGGAGCGGTTTTCGGCCACGCGATCGTTATCGAACGACCGAGAGCATGGAGGGGAGTTAGATGGGTTTTGGGCCACTTTGAAAGGGGTGTTGGGCTGCAAAGAGAAGGAGGCTTTTGCGGTTACCCGGTTAACCGTTGGAGTATCAAACGACCTCCAAATGGCACGAAACTTGACAGGCGGACTACCGGTGCTATACCAAGGCCGCTTGACAAACCTCGGGACATTCCGAGAAAGTTTAACACCCGCACATGAAAAGAGGCAAAAGGGGGCGCCGGGAGACATAGGAGTGCCGGATTGCAAAACGGACAACGGGGAAAATGCTCGGATGCATGAGACGAACACGTATGCAAATGCGATTCACATGACGACATGATATGAAATGCAGATGATGACATGGCGAAGTGCAACACGCAAGCACATGACATGGCAACGACGGCGAATAACTAGCAGACACCTGGCGCATCGAATCCGGGGCGTTACATTTCGCAATCCCATGCTTACTAGGGTATTAGCATAACTCTTCCGACTCAAAGCGTCGACTACGACATTGGCCTTGCCTGGATGATAGTGAAGCTTCATGTCAAAATCCTTTATAAGCTCCAACCATGTCCTCTGCCTAAGGTTCAACTCCTTCTGTGTGAAAATGTACTTCAAACTCTTATGATCCATGTACACATCACAACGATTTCCAATAAGGTAATGTCTCCAAGTCTTCAACGCATGCACTACGGCTACCAACTCCAAATCATGCGTGGCATAATTCAATTCGTGCGGTTTTAGCTTTCGGGAGGCATATGAAACAACGCTTCCGTCCTGCATAACCACACTTCCAAGTCCTAGGCGAGAGGCGTCGCAATACACTTAGAAATCCTTGCGTATATCCGGCAGAATCAGCACTGGGCTGTAGTCAAACGTTTCTGTAACTCCTGAAAACTCGCCTCACATTCTTCCGTCCATTTAAATTTGGTATCCTTCTTCAATAACTCCATCATTGGCTTCACAATCTTGGAAAGTTTTTCAATGAATCTCCGATAGTATCCTGCGAGTCCAAGAAAACTGCAGATCTCGCTAACTGAAGTGGGTGCCAACCATTTAGTGACTGACTGAACCTTGGTGGGGTCTACTGCTATACATCTCCCAATATAACATGTCCAAGGAATCCAACTTCCTTCAACCAAAACTCACATTTGCTGAACTTGGCGTACAACTTGTGTTTCCTGAGTTTCTCGAGAACTAAACGCAAATGTTCCTTGTGCTCCTCCTCATTCTTCGAGTATAGCATTATATCATCAATGAACACCACAACAAACTTATCCAAATATTCCATGAACACCTTGTCCATCATGCTCATGAAATAGGTAGGGGTGTTAGTCAGTCCAAATGACATGACCGTATATTCATACAACCCGTACCGTGTGGTGAATGCTGTCTTTGGTATATCCTTCTCTCAGATCTTCAGCTGGTGATATCCCGAACGCAGATCGATCTTTGAAAACACCTTAGCTCCTTGCAACTGGTCAAACAAATCATTGATCATCGGCAGTGGGTATTTGTTCTTAATCGTCACCTCATTTAACGCACGATAATCAACAACCATTCTTAGACACTTATCCTTCTTCTCAACCAAAAGCACTGGGGCTCCCCATGGTGATGAACTCTGTTGAATGTAACCTTTCTCCAATAACTCCTTCATCTGCTTCTTAATCTCCTCCAGATCAGTTGTGGGCATCCGGTATGGTCTCTTTGGTATTGGCCCTGTACCTGGCAATAGCTCTATCAAAAACTCGATGTCTCGATCCGGTGGCATGCCTGGTAACTCCTCTGGAAAAACATCCGGATAATCCTTCACAACAGGAACGTCCTCCTGAACAACTCCCGTGAGGGTATTTACTTGGCTCCTCCTAGGCGCATGCCTAGATACATACTTGATCCTTTTCCCTCAGGGGTGGTGAGGGAGTCCCAGATTAGGGGGTGTCCGGATAGCCGAACTATCACCGTTGGCCTGACTCCTGGACTATGAAGATACAAGATTGAAGACTTCGTCCTGTGTCCGGATGGGACTTCCCTTGGCGTGGAAGGCAAGCTTGGCAATACGGATATGTAGATCTCCTACCATTGTAACCGACTCTGTGTAACCCTAACCTATCCGGTGTCTATATAAACCGGAGGGTTTTAGTCCGTAGGACGAACAACAATCATACCATAGGCTAGCTTCTAGGGTTTAGCCTCCTTGATCTCGTGGTAGATCTACTCTTGTACTACCCATATCATCAATATTAATCAAGCAGGAGTAGGGTATTACCTCCATCGAGAGGTAAAAACATCGTGTCCCTCGTCTCCTGTTATCATCCGCCTAGACGCACAGTTCGGGACCCCCTACCGGAGATCCGCCGGTTTTGACACCGACATTGGTGCTTTCATTGAGAGTTCCTCCGTGTGCCGCCGTCGGAAGGATGCCTCATCCCGTCTTTAAAGACGATACTATCGCCAAAGGAGCCTTGGCCACTGGTCAGACTCTTCGGCTAGGTGGTTTTCTTATGACCGCCAGTTCGGCCACCATGCCGACGATGACTTCTCGAGTCATCAAAACCAATCTTCACGTTAATTCGGAACTTGCCGAACAGTTGGATCTGATCGAGCTCTCCTCCGTAAAGGAGCTCTTGGATCGCATCGCCGCCCTGGGAGTCGCCACAGACTACGACCGGATCGGGCCTAAAACCGATCTGAGATAGATCAACTCTCCCCAGGCTACCCATCATGTTGCTGTGATAGAGGAGCAATACGGCGATTCTTCTTCTATCTTAAGGACTAGCTACGTCCGGATTCCCGATCCCTCCATGCCGGATTCCCGTAGAGGGACGGATGTCGATCAAGGCCTGAACTTAAAGTCAGGCGGCGGGTTGGATTCATTGGATATCATTCAAAAATCCGAATTTCCGAGTTCGGAAACTTCTCGGCCCCTGAGTCTTAAATTGGATGGGGTTCCGGATCTAGTTCCACCTGCCCACCCAAACATTAGCGATCTATCCCGAGTTCGGCAAGAGCCCGCTGAAACAGTACATCATTACTGGGCCAGATTCCTCCTGGTTATGGACAGGATAAAGGGCTTCCGAGAGGAGGACGCAATCTCACTTTTCTGCAATAATTGCACGGACAAGGGAATCCTAAACGCCATAAGTCGTCGCGAAATTACGCGCTTTGCTGACTTGGCAACCATAGTACAAAAGTACTGTGCGATGGAGAGTGCTTGGAAAACCGAGAGTAAATTTTGGGATAATCCGGCCCCGAATACAGCCCTAGTCCGGAATAAAAGGGTGCATCATCACCAAGCACCTGGGTTATACACCAAAAAACAAAAACCCCCTAAAGGGCATGGAACCGTACTGGAGGGTTGGCTAAACGGACCCTGCAAAATTCATACAGAGGGCGCCACTCCAACTCATAGCCTTCGAGCATGTTGGATACTACGGCAGGTGGCCAAAAGTGGCGAAGAGCTTCTAGCCTCAGAATCCCAGCCCAGCAACACCAGTACGGTATTAACAGTCTTCAAGACTTCCGCATCAAATAATATGCAGAAACGAACACTCCGCAACCTTGCCGAAGTCTACCAAGTAGCAACAATAAATCCATGGAGTGACACGGCTATTACCTTTAATGCTAGTGACGAAACCAAATTCCGAACAGCCCGAGCACCAGCCGCACTGGTCCTCAGTCCAATAGTGGACGACTGTCGCCTTACTAAGGTACTCATGGATGGAGGCAACGGACTAAACCTCATCTACGAGGAAACCCTCCGAAAAATGTAAATAGACTGGAACCGCATTGAGCGAAGCAGCACAACCTTTAGAGGAATAATCCCTAGCCGGGAAGCATGCTGTACAGGAAAAATCACACTGGACGTAGTGTTCGGCTCGCCGGACAATTACAGGTCCGAGGTGGTCACATTGCAAGTGGCCCCATTCAGCAGCGGATATCACGCTTTATTAGGGCGAGAGAAATTCATAATTTTTCAAGCTATACCCCATTATGGGTACATGAAGCTTAAAATGCCCGGACCTAACAGAATCATCACTCCCGCTAGTGATCCGAACATAGCGCTCCGCGCCGAAAATAAGACAGCCGCACTAGCCTTCGAGGCACTATCCGAAGCCTTAGCGGCCGAGGAACTCACTGCGATGCGCTCCACGGTGAACAGGGACGATGTGATACTTGATAAAAGATCCAAGTCCACCTCTTTTAAACCAGCGGATGAAATAGTCAAATTCCAAGTCCACCCAACGGACCCTGCAAAGACGGCCTCCATCGGGGCACAATTAAACCCTGATGTAGACGCCGCACTATGAGAATTTCTACGAGAAATCTGGGACATTTTTTCCTGGCACCCTTCAGACATGCCAGGAATCCCACGACGGCTGGCCGAGCACAGCCTAAATATCCTAAAAGGATTCAAGCCAGTCAAACAGGCTCTTCGGCGCTTTTCCGAACCCAAGAGACAGGCCATGGGAGAGGAGCCAGCCAAACTTCTAGAAGCCGGATTCATTAGAGATATAAAACATCTGGACTGGCTAGCAAACCTGGTGATGGTACCAAAGAAGGATAAGTCCTGGCGCCTATGTGTTGATTTCAAAGACCTTAATAAGGCTTGCCTAAAGGATCCCTTCCCCCTCCCCCGCATTGATCAAATTATCGACGCCACAGCAGGACACGACTTATTGTGCTTCCTCGACGCGTACTCCGGCTCCCACCAAATCAAGATGGCGGAGCCAGACCAAGCTGCAACAACATTCATCACTCCATACGGCCCATTCTGCTTCAACACAATGCCCTTCGGGCTAAAAAACGCCGGCGCAACATATCAGCGCATGATTCAGACATGTCTGGCAAACCAAATCGGAAAAACAGTGGAAGCATATGTAGATGACGTGGTCGTCAAATCCAAGCATGTCGAAACTCTAGTAGACGACTTGAGGCTCACATTTGACAATCTCCGAAAATACGACATTAAGCTCAATCCGGAAAAATGCGTCTTCGGCGTTCCAGCCGGAAAGCTCCTGGGCTTCATTGTGTCCGGTAGAGGAATTGAAGCAAACCCAGCCAAGATCCGAGCTCTGTCACAATTGGATATTCTAAAAGACCTCAAACAAATACAAAAATTAACTGGATGCGTAGTGGCTCTAAGCCGCTTTATTTCCCGTTTGGGACAAAAAGGCGTTACCCCTTTACCGCCTCCTCCGCAAGACGAACACTTCGAGTGGATTTGATGACGCCACGGCCGGACTCGAAGAATTAAAGGCCATATTGGCAACAAATCCGGTCTGGCCGCGCCCAACGTGGGCGAACCAATGCTATTATATATCGCTGCAACACATCAAGTTGTCGGTGCGGTGCTCGTCGTCGAGCGAAAGCGAACGGACACCGGTTCCCTCTTCAAAACCGGTTTACTATGTGTCCACCGTCCTAACTCCATGCAAGTCCGGTACCCACATTATCAAAAGATAGCATATGCGGTGTTCATGGCATCCGGAAGCTGCGACACTACTTTCAAGAGTGTTCGATAACGGTAGCCTCCGGTACCTCTTAACGACATTATAAACAACGCGACGCGACGGGCGGATTGCTAAATGGGCCATAGAGCTCCTTCCATTCGACATAACCTATAAGCCACGACGAGCTATTAAGTCGCAGGTTTTGGCCGACTTCGTGGCGAATGGACCGCGAACTCCCTAAAGAGTACGGCGCATACTCCAATTGATCATGCACTTTGACGGCTCCAAAATGTTGGCGGCCTGGGGCTAGCGTGCTCGACGTCCCCAACCAGGGACATAGTCCAATCGTCCTTCGATAATGTATACAGACTCCAACAACGCAGCGAATCGAGGCCCTTCCGCACGGCCTCCGGATGGCGTCTCCATGGGCATCAAGCGCCTAGAGGTGCGCGATTCAACCTCGCGATATCTCAAATAAACGGAGACTTTGATGCCAAAGATCCAAAATGGCAGCGTATCGCAATGCGGTCCTAAAATGTCAAGACGGTTCAAGGGCTTGAATTTCATCATATAGCCCGGATAACAACCAGCAGCGGACATATTGGCACGCATCGGTGCAAAACGCGATGCTGTCCGCCCAACATCTTCCTCGAACGGCTGTTCAAGCCATCCGTATTATTGGAAGGAGTCCGAAATAACAATCCGGACCCAACCGCACCGCCGACACCGAACACTCGACACAATCGGAGGCTCGCCACGAGATAACACCCTCCGCTCACGAAATAATGGCGGTTATCGCCCCGTGGACGGAACCATTCCTAGCCTACCTAACTAGGCAAGAACTCCCCGAAGACTAAAATGAGGCTCGCTGCATAGTACGGCGATCTAAAGCCTACAAAGTCCATGAGGGAGAGCTCTATAAGAAAAGCACAACAGGAGTCCTTCAAAGGTGTATCTCCGAAGAGGAAGGCCGAAACCTCCTGGCTGAAATTCATGCCGGACTGGGTGGGCACCACGCCGCAGCCCGGGCCCTTGTAGGCAAGGCCTTCCGTACATGATTTTATTGGCAGACGGCCCGGGCAGATGCATAGGATTTAGTCCAACGATGCGTCGGTTGCCAGCTTTTTGCTAACCAAAGCCACATGCCACCCACCGCCCTCAAAACTATACCCATCACCTGGCCGTTCGCGGTCTGGGAGCTTGACATGGTTGGACCCCTTAAGGGAGGAACCCACAAGGAAAAATACCTATTGGTCATGGTGGATAAATTCACCAAATGGATAGAGGCCAAGCCTGTTAAAACGGCCGAATCCGGACCGGTGATAGACTTCATATCGGGGTAGTGCACCGTTACGGTGTCCCCACAAGATCATCACGATAACGGCACCAACTTCACGGCCGATGAGGTCAAATTATGGTGCAAACACATGGGCATCAAGCTCGATTACGCCTCGATCTATCACCCTCAAACCAACGGCCAAGTCGAGCGAAAGCAGACGGTCCAATAATGGCGGCATTAAACCCGCACTAGTGCGGTCCCTCAAGGAATCTAACACGCCTTTGGGTTGAGGAGCTCGACTCCGTACTCGGGTGGCTGCGGACCATGCCGAATCGCACTACGGATTCACACCATTTTTATGGTGTACGGTGCGAGGCAGTCTTGCCTGCGACATAATTCATGACTCACCTCGCGTGCGCATGTATGAAGAAAGAGAAGCCGAGCTCGATCGGCAGGACAGTTTGGACGCACTGGAGGAGGAGCGCGACGTGGCAAAAGCTCATTCCGCATTTTATCAACAGCAGGATCGAAGATATCAAAGCAGGGAAGTACGGGCCAAAGCTTACAACGTTGGCGAACTAGTTCTACGCCTGCCGGACAAGAAAAAGGACAAACTCAAGCACAAATGGGAAGGTCCCTTCATCATCGACCTGGTCCTGACTGGCGGAGCATACCGTCTGTGAAACGCATCGGATAACCGACTCGAGCCGAACCCATGGAACGCAGCCCATCTACGACGATTCTACGCATAAGCGCCGGACTCCAAGTTCGTCTCCTTCCTCCGTCCACATTTTCTATTTTTGCTGTATTTTATTTCTCTCCTTCCTCCTCCTTCTTCTTGAAGCCTTTAGCGGCTCATTATTGCTTTGTTCGCACATATTTGATGCGATGTCCACACTCATTATACCTGGGGGCTTCTTTAACAGAAGCTTATTTATACGGGCTTCATGCCCAACACATGCGTCAAACTTCCGCATGTACCTTTTATTCACCATTATATGCATCGATATGACTTAAGTTTTGGCCAAGATGGGTTGCCTGGCTCCTGTGCTTACCCCTATGTTCCCGATTGTTCCGCTAGGTGGTAAAGGAGCACCTCTGCGATTATTACTGCGGGTCACCGGATGTGTACCTCGACTGGTAAAGCCGAAAGCTAAGCGTTCTTAAGGGAATATTCGGTCGGTGAACTGAAAGATGATTTTTTAACTATTTATCCATCTGCCCCCAGATGATTTTCTGCTTTCTTAGCAGCTTTGACATGCACTTTAGGGCATGCCCCCCAGCGAAAGGAACCCTTAACGGAACTATTCTCCCTGGAAGATGTTTCTTACTATCCATGTAATATAACATAACTAGTTGGGCACTTGTCTGATACATCAATAATGACCCCTACGCCTTGTCTCCATGCATGCCCCGGTTCTTATATAACCGCAAGGGTATTCAGACACACTCCGGACTATCGGGTCCCGAGGTTGAAGCGAAAAGGTCCGCTATGACAAACGATCTACAATCCGGCTAGAAAACATTTTTCATGTCATTTTCAATTACATAGTCAACTCGACTCATTGTATTCCTCCTCAATGCCTTCTAATAGGCTATCTAATTTACAATCTTGCTGGGAATACTTGGCGTCCAATTCTACTTGGCCGTACACTAAGCTTACAGGGATCTCCTTCCCATCAGGCCCCACAGTCCGTCCTCGCCATGTGGTTTGGGTCAACCTTCGTGTGCAGCGTCTTTACCATGGCCCAGCCTCCTGGCGCCTTTGACGGCAGGCCGATATCTTCCATAGTCGGAGCGCCGCCGTGCTCCTTGAAGCCGCTCTGCCAGCTCCCCAATGCCTTGGCAGGGAGATAGATGGCCACAAGGCCTAGCCGACGCTTTTCATCACCGCCGAACTCGTTCGTGCAGGCGACGTTCGGGAAGAAGATCACCCAAAGAACTAGGCATCTCCTCCTCGGGGCGACCTGTGAGCAAACCTACATACATGTTTATGTTAGTCGCCTTCCTCGCCGAACTCTTTCAAAGTTCGCTCGAGCACTTACAGAAAATGCCGCGACGAAGCCGTAGATTCTCCTTTACGGAGTCAGACAACTGGGCACGAACATCCGTTAGTTCCTCACCCAGTTGGGTGTTGGCATCTTGGAGGTTATTCTTCTCCTGCCGCACCCTCGTAAGCATGCTCGCCGCCTTTAGCTGGCGCAGAGCTGTTGCTTGTCCGGATCTAGTCCGCGCCATCTGCAATATTATTGTCGATTTACACATGCCGCACTTCATAAACTATTTATCTTTTGAGGCATATATTACCGAGGGGTCTCCGTGGCTCCCGCCAGAAGCGGCTAATCTTGACCTCAAGTTGGGCCTTGCATTCTTCAAACTCCCGCACAACCGGGTATTCTTTTTTGAAAGATCCTGCATAACAAATGATCCTTAAATCAGTTATTCTAACTATTTTAAGTCTCGGGACTCTTGGCATATATAATCACAAATTTCCTCACCCGTATGTCCTTTACATACTGCTCCATGGCTCTGGCTAGACCATCTTGAGCGGCACGGAGGTGCGCATCTCCTGAATTGATGGCATTCAAGGCCTCTTGGGAGAAACATGCGTCACGAAGAACTGTCCGGCGACGCCTGTGATTCATGGCACTCTCCACCTCGGAGTTGGTGGCGGAAAATCTGTCGGCATCCTCTGTCGGAGGAGCATCCGACGCACGCCTCGTGCTCGCCTCCGCTTCTGGACCCGGCTTTGGAGCCTGGCGGCGGAGGTTCGATTATAACCTCTCCGGACTCACCGGCGGCGCTCTTTTTCCTGAAAAGAGTACCAACGTTAATCGCCTTCCAGAATCAATCCTGGGAATATGGTGACACGCCATACCGCTCTGGGCGGAGTTTCGATCCGGACCGAACTTTTTTTAGCCGGCGGGCCAGACTTGCCTTGTTGGCCAGCGCATGGCTCGGCCTCCTGCCTCGAAGGCACCCCCTGCGAAACACCATTGGTATACGGTGATCAAGAAATAAGCACGGATGGGTCATTATCAGTGTAGCTGAAATGTGAGGACGAAGAATTCTTCTGGAACGATGGCCGCCGGTGAAAAGAAATAGAACTCAACTCCTGAAATACTCCGGATAGGTGAGAAAAAGGGACTTCCGACAGACGGAATAATTCGAGAGGGTAACAAGAAGCTAGAGCCACGAATCTTAGAGAGAATGGGCAAGATTTAGAGGAAAACTCTTCTTCGGTCTTCAAACGACGACGAGAAACACCACCAAAATTAATGAGATATTCCGGAAGAATGAAAAACAAAGACGTTGAGTCAACAATGAAAATAATTTGAAAGCGATCTTGGAGAAGGCAAGTGACTGATGGGATCCATTCTTACGTCACAAATGAAAAGAATTGCGAAAAACTCCGGGGAAATTAGAAGAGTCAGGTAAGATCCTGGGAAAAGACCTGTGCGTTAGGGCCCACTGAAGAGATAACACCGTTGGAAAGGGATGTTGAGCAGATAGATGACGCACCGGAACAATTAAATATTTGAATGAAGTGAGAACCTCGAATTAATTCGAACACAGGCGAATCTCCTGAGATGTCTTCGGAACTCCGGAATGATAAGCTGGCGAGAGGCGAACGAGCAAAGAGAACACTTCGAAGGAAAAGAATATGATTAACCCGAAAAACTTGAATTGAGTCCACCGGAGAAGAAAAGAGATGAAGAATGTCCTCCGAGACGAGAATTCACTGGTTGAAATAATTTACGAAAGACTGAAGAGGTTCCACATGAATGAAATTGATGCTCGAAACAGAGACTCGGGCTCCGGGAAGAATAGGGTGGGAGGGTGGGAAAACAAAGGCAACTTGGAAGGGGAAATCGACGAATATCTTGAATAGAAAACACCGGTTGAAATCATAGAGGAAAGAGAGCAAAGACTGCGCACGAATAGGATGGATACTCAATTACAGACTCCGGTTCCGAGAAGAAGAAGGGAGGGCGGGTGGGAAAAGAAAACAACTGAGGATTGAACTTGCAAAACAAAGAGCTGAAGAACAACGATCGGAAAACCAACTGCGTGATCCTAAAGAAAGTTTGAAAGGGAAGAGGAGTAGTTCAAAACACCTACGTCAAGATTCCTTACCAGAGCGACGAAGGGGCAGAGGAGTAAAAGAATTCCTACTCTCCGATATAACTAGACTCCAAAAACAGTTTTCTTCTAGACTCAACATCGGCCAAACTACACGATCAATCAAGGGGGCTCCTAGGGTCGGTCGAGTCTCTGATACCAACTTGTCACGCCCAAGATGCGACCCTATCCTAAAGGAACTCGATGGTCCCACCAAGGATAGAAGCGCATCTTGAAGACGCTTTTGCAAGGTGGATATCATTACATCAACATTACATAATACATAGGGATACATACATAAGGCACAAATGCCACAAGAATACATCAACATCATATACAAGATCAACATCCGAATACGGATGAAACATAAACAGAGGCTCAAACGACATCCACCCTGCTCGCCCAGGCTGCCGACCTGGAACCTATCCCCTGATCGAAGAAGCAGAAGAAGAACTCCAAAACAAGCAAACATCACTCTCACGTCAAGATCATCGCACAACCTGTACCTGCAACTGTTGGTGTAGTAATCTGTGAGCCACGAGGACTCAGCAATCCCATTACCATGGGTATCAAGACTAGCAAAGCTTAATGGGAAAGGAAGGGGTAAGGTGGTGAGGTTGCAGCAGCGACTAAGCATGATATGGTGGCTAACATTCGCAAATGAGAGCGAGAAGAGAAACAAAGGAACGGTCGTAAACTAGTAATGATCAATAAGTGATCCTGAACTCCTACTTACGTCAGCCATAACCCAAGAAACCGTGTTCTCCTCTCGATCAACCCCGAAAAGAGACACTCACGGTTACGCACACGGTTGGTGTATTTTAGAAGAGTTTGCTTCAAGTTTACTACAACCGGATATTAACAAATTCCCATCTGCCACATAACCGCGGGCACGGCTCTCGAAAGTTTATACCTGCGCAGGGTGTCCCAACTTAGCCCATGATAAGCTCTCGCGATCAACGAAGGATATTCCTTCTCCCGGAAGACTCGATCAGTCTCGGAATCCGGCTACAAGACATTTCGACAGAATAAAACAAGACCAGCAAGACCTCCGGCGTGCCGACACCCCGATAGTAGCCACAGATCTCGTCTCAGGCCACGACCGGATGAGCAGTCCGTACAACTAAAACCAGCCCTCAAGTTTCCCCGAGGTGGCGCTGCAAAGGGCTCTAGTTTGGACCAACACTTAGACAAGCATTGGCCCAGGGGAGCTAAAATAAAGATGACCCTTGGGTTAATTACTCCCAAGGGAAATGTAGGTGGTGGTGAGGCAAATGGTAAAACCAATGTTGGGCCTTGCTGGAGGAGTCTTATTCAAAGCGAACTGTCAAGGGGGTCCCATAAATCACCCGACCGCATTAGGGACGCAAAATCCGGGAACATAATACCGATATGATGGAAACTAGGGCGGCAAGAGTGGAACAAAACACCAGGCATAAGGCCGAGCCTTCCACCCTTTACCAAGTATATAGATGCATCAATTAAATAAGATATATTGTGATATCCCAACAAGTAAACATGTTCCAACAAGGAACAACATCTCCATGTTCCAACAAGGAACAAACTTCATCTTCACCTGCAACTAACAACGCTATAAGAGGGGCTGAGCAAAGCGGTAACATAGCCAAACAATGGTTTGCTAGGAAGGGTGACAAAGGTTAGGGGTTCATGGCAATTAGGGATGGCTTGATAGACATGTAATAGGTAGCGCAACATAGCGATAGAACGAAGCAACTAGCATAGCAATGATAGTAATGAGATCCAAGCTGACGGTCATCTTGCCTGAAATCCCGCTAGGAAGAAGAACGAGTCCATGAAGAAGATGAAGCCATGAAGACGAACCAAGCGTAGACGAACAAATCCTCACGATCTCAACGAAAACGGGAACTAATAAGAAGAAGCACACAACATAGTAAACACACCACACATGAACAAGGCATGATGCACAAACAAGCATGATGCATGACAATACTACATGAAACTACTCATGGCAAGAGATGATGCAAACAAGAGCAGCACATCAAAGCAAGTTTAAATGAGGCCGGAAACAACATATAACAATTCCGGTAAGTCATCATATGCAATTTCGAAATTGGTCCTGGTCTGAATAAACCTTATGTTCAAGTTGTTAAACAGAAAGTTAAGATGCACCACGATGATCTACACGAAAATCTAGTCAAGTTACATATAAAGTTCATTAGATTCGGAGCTACGGCCTAGAAGATATGAGCAAAACAAGATAAGCATGGCATTGATGCAAAATGCATTCAAACAGCAAGCAAACACCTCAAAACAACGATGCAACATGATAATGTGAAACTACATGCAAAATCAAGCAAGTTTCATATAGAGCACACTCAAAACAGAGCAACGGTTTAACACATACACTCTATAGAAGTCATGACAACAATCTGTCCAAAACAACAACTAGGCATATTGCAAGCATCAAAACAACATGCCACAGGACCTCACCGTAATAACAAAAGGCATGGGCATGATGTACATGCAAAGCATAACAAAACATGAACACTGAGCTATCTTTAGAAATCACTAGAACATGCTTAAAATGACATGGCAAGATTGCATATAATAACAGTTTCAGTCATAAGCAGAAATAACATCAGGTTGCAAAGTTTAGAGCTATCAAACAACATGTTACAGGAACTTATCATGGCAAACAAAGGCATGGAATGAATCTACTAAATGCATAGATCAAATGTCCTTTAGTGACCATGAGCCAAAAAGGATCAGAAGATATGATAGTACCCATGTAAATATGGCAAGTTATATGACAGATTCATACATAGCAGGAACAACAATAAGTAGGCATGTTGGTGAGCTTTAACCACTCACCACGGAGCAATACATGGCATGGAAAGGCAACCAATAGTAAGAAGACATGTTTATGAAGCTAGGCATGGCAAGAACAACATCATAGCATACACGGATCAACTACAACAACCTTGGCAAAATTGAATAACATGTAAACAATCTGCCAGGAAACATTTTATAGCAAAAGTAGAGCTCGATTCACTCAAGCTATGGCACTCCATATTTGCAAACAAGGGCATGGATGGATAGAGAATAACCATATATTCAAAACATCCTTACTGAAGTATCTCAAAATAAGCATGGATCTCTCGCTAGCATCAAGTTTACATGGCATAAAAATATCAGCAGAACAGGGGCTGAAATCAGCAACATCATGAAGCCTAGTTTGCATGCTTGTGCTAGTCACCACAGAGATCACAAAAATACATGGCATACACCCCTGTAAATATGGCATGGCATATTACAAAACACATGTAGGACTCAAATTCATAGGGTGCACACATCAATCATGGAAAAAATGACAAAAGTGCATGTTCTGATAAGAATCTGAAACTAACATCACATAGCCCTCTTGCAACGATGATTAAGGAATCAAGATGACCTCAAATGAACATGATGCAATGGAATGAAATGGACATATTATACGCACAAAACGGAGCTACGGATGCAGAGATACGATAGGTCAAAGTGGACATAAAAATGCAAGAAATCTGGAGACTTTATGGATTCGGGGTCAACCTCTGGATTTGCACGGATTTCGAGGCGGCCGGAAAACTCGCCGGCGACGACGGGGAAGACGCCGGGGTGGCCGGAGATGGCGGATCCGGGCCGGATCTCGCCGGATCCGGCCGGATCCCGGCAAGGGAGGGCGCGGGGCGCGGTTGCGAGGCGGGAGGCGCCAGCGGCGCAGGCGTCGACCGGCCTCGGGCGCATGGCGGTGGGCGCGGCCGCCGGCGGCGTGGCGCCGCGGCCGCGGACGCTGGTCGGGAGGCGGCGGCGGACCCGGCGCGAGGCGGCGCTTGAGGCGGGCGACGACCGAGGGCGGCGCGCGCCGCCGGGCGGCGCAGTTGAAGAAGCACGGCGGCGGGCGCCGAGCGCTTTAAGCGCTGGCGGCGGGTCCGGCGCCAGCGGGCGGCGGCGGAAGCCGGGCGGGCGGCGGAGTACGCCGCACGGGCGCTGCTGGCGGCGGCGATGCGCTGGCGGGCGGGCGGGCTGGGCCTCGGGCCGCGCCGCGGCGCGCGCGGGGCAGCGGCGACGGACAGGTTGCGCGCCGGTTGGGCGGGGCAGCGGCGGGCTGACGTGGCACAACGTGATTCGTCGGAGTGAGGTGGCGGCGAGGGCGGACACGTCCGACGCGGAGGCGGACACGTCCGGCGTCGGGGAGGAGCGGGGCTAGGGTAGAATGACCCGAAAATTTCGGGGGAGGTCTAGTTTTATAGGTAGAGGGAGCTAGGAGTGTCCAAATGAGGAGCGGTTTTCGGCCACGCGATCGTGATCGAACGACCGAGATCATGGAGGGGAGTTAGATGGGTTTTGGGCCACTTTGAAAGGGGTGTTGGGCTGCAAAGAGAAGGAGGCTTTTGCGGTTACCCGGTTAACCGTTGGAGTATCAAACGACCTCCAAATGGCACGACACTTGACAGGCGGACTACCGGTGCTATACCAAGGCCGCTTGACAAACCTCGGGCCATTCCGAGAAAGTTTAACACCCGCACATGAAAAGAGGCAAAAGGGGGCGCCGGGAGACATAGGAGTGCCGGATTGCAAAACGGACAACGGGGAAAATGCTCGGATGCATGAGACGAACACGTATGCAAATGCGATGCACATGACGACATGATATGAAATGCAGATGATGACATGGCGAAGTGCAACACGCAGGCACATGACATGGCAACGACGGCGAATAACTAGCAGACACCTGGTGCATCGAATCCGGGGCGTTACATTTGGCAATCCCATGCTTACTAGGGTATTAGCATAACTCTTCCGACTCAAAGCGTCGGCTACGACATTGGCCTTGCCTGGATGATAGTGAAGCTTCATGTCATAATACTTTATAAGCTCCAACCATCTCCTATGCCTAAGGTTCAACTCCTTCTGTATGAAAATGTACTTCAAACTCTTATGATCCGTGTACACATCACAATGATTTCCAATAAGGTAATGTCTCCAAGTCTTCAACGCATGCACTACGGCTACCAACTCCAAATCATGCGTGGCATAATTCAATTCGTGCGGTTTTAGCTTTCGGGAGGCATACGAAACAACGCTTCCGTCCTGCATAACCACACTTCCAAGTCCTAGGCGAGAGGCGTCGCAATACACTTAGAAATCCTTGCGTATATCCGGCAGAATCAGCACTGGGGCTGTAGTCAAACGTTTCTGTAACTCCTGAAAACTCGCCTCACATTCTTCCATCCATTTAAATTTGGTATCCTTCTTCAATAACTCCATCATTGGCTTCACAATCTTGGAAAGTTTTTCAATGAATCTCCGATAGTATCCTGCGAGTCCAAGAAAACTGCAGATCTCGCTAACTGAAGTGGGTGCCAACCATTTAGTGACTGACTGAACCTTGGTGGGGTCTACTGCTATACATCTCCCAATATAACATGTCCAAGGAATCCAACTTCCTTCAACCAAAACTCACATTTGCTGAACTTGGCGTACAACTGGTGTTTCCTGAGTTTCTCGAGAACTAAACGCAAATGTTCCTTGTGCTCCTCCTCATTCTTCGAGTATAGCATTATATCATCAATGAACACCACAACAAACTTATCCAAATATTCCATGAACACCTTGTTCATCATGCTCATGAAATAGGTAGGGGTGTTAGTCAGTCCAAATGACATGACCGTATATTCATAGAACCCGTACCGTGTGGTGAATGTTGTCTTTGGTATATCCTTCTCTCAGATCTTCAGCTGGTGATATCCGGAACGCAGATCGATCTTTGAAAACACCTTAGCTCCTTGCAACTGGTCAAACAAATCATTGATCATCGGCAGTGGGTATTTGTTCTTAATCGTCACCTCATTTAACGCACGATAATCAACAACCATTCTTAGACACTTATCCTTCTTCTCAACCAAAAGCATTGGGGCTCCCCATGGTGATGAACTCCGTTGAATGTAACATTTCTCCAATAACTCCTTCATCTGCTTCTTAATCTCCTCCAGATCAGTTGTGGGCATCCGGTATGGTATCTTTGGTATTGGCCCTGTACCTGGCAATAGCTCTATCAAAATCTCGATGTCTCGATCCGGTGGCATGCCTGGTAACTCCTCTGGAAAAACATCCGGGTAATCCTTCACAACAGGCACGTCCTCCTGAACAACTCCCGTGAGGGTATTTACTTGGATCCTCCTAGGCGCATGCCTAGATACATACTTGATCCTTTTCCCTCAGGGGTGGTGAGGGAGTCCTAGATTAGGGGGTGTCCGGATAGCCGAACTATCACCGTTGGCCGGACTCCTAGACTATGAAGATACAAGATTGAAGACTTCGTCCCGTGTCCGGATGGGACTTCCCTTGGCGTGGAAGGCAAGCTTGGCAATACGGATATGTAGATCTCCTACCATTGTAACCGACTCTGTGTAACCCTAACCTATCCGGTGTCTATATAAACCGGAGGGTTTTAGTCCGTAGGACGAACAACAATCATACCATAGGCTAGCTTCTAGGGTTTAGCCTCCTTGATCTCATGGTAGATCTACTCTTGTACTACCCATATCATCAATATTAATCAAGCAGGAGTAGGGTATTACCTCCATCGAGAGGGCCCGAACCTAGGTAAAAACATCATGTCCCTCGTCTCCTGTTATCATCCGCCTAGACGCACAGTTCGGGACCCCCTACCGGAGATCCGCCGGTTTTGACACCGACAATGGTGCTTTCATTGAGAGTTCCTCTGTGTCGTCGCCGTCAGGAAGGATGCCTCATCCCGTCTTTAAAGACGATACTATCGCCAAAGGAGCCTTGGCCACTGGTCAGACTCTTCGGCTAGGTGGTTTTCTTATGACCGCCAGTTCGGCCACCATGCCGACGATGACTTCTCGAGTCATCGAAACCAATCTTCACGTTAATTCGGAACTTGCCGAACAGTTGGATCCGATCGAGCTCTCCTCCGTAAACGAGCTCTTGGATCGCATCGCCGCCCTGGGAGTCGCCACAGACTACGACCGGATCGGGCCTAAAACCGATCTGAGATAGATCAACTCTCCCGTGCTACCCATCATGTTGCTGTGATAGAGGAGCAATCGGCGATTCTTCTTCTATCTTAAGGACTAGCTACGTCCGATTCGATCCTCCATGCGGATTCCGTAGAGGGATGGATGTCGATCAAGCCCTAAACTTAAAGTCGGCGGCGGGTTGGATTCATTGGATAGCATTCAAAATCCAAACTTCCGAAGTTCGAAACTTCGCCCCGAGTCTTAAATTGGGCGGGGTTCGGATCTAGTTCCACCGCCCACCCAAACATTAGCGATCTATCCGAATTCGGCAAGAGCCCGCTGAAACAAAGACATCATTCTCGGGCCAGATTCCTCCTGGTTATGGACATGATAAAGGGCTGCCGAGAGGAGGACGCAATCTCACTTTTCTGCAATAATTGCACGTACAAGGGAATCCTAAACGCCGTAAGTCGTCACGAAATTACGCGCTTTGCTAACTTGGCAACCATAGTACAAAAGTACTGTGCGATGGAGAGTGCTTGGAAAACCGAGAGTAAATTTTGGGATAATCCGGCCCCGAATACAGCCCTAGTCCGGAATAAAAGGGTGCATCATCACCAAGCACCTGGGTTATACACCAAAAAACAAAAACCCCCTAAAGGGCATGGAACCGTACTTCGGAGGGTTGGCTAAGCGGACCTGCAAAATTCATAGCACGAGGGCGCCACTCCAACTCATAGCCTTCGAGCATGTTGGATACTACGGCAGTGGCCAAAAGTGGCGAAGAGCTTCTAGCCTCGTAATCCCAGCCCAGAACACCAAGACGGTATTAACAGTCTTGAGACTTTCGCATCAAATAATATGCGAAACGAACACTCCATAACCTTGCGAAGTCTACCAAGTAGCAACAATAAATCCATGGGTACACGGCTATTACCTTTAATGCCGTGATGAACCCAAATTCGAACAGCCCGAGCACCAGCCAAGATTGGTCCTCGGTACAATAGTGGACGACTTTCGCCTTACTAAGGTACTCATGGATGGTGGCAACGGACTAAACCTCATCTACGAGGAAACCCTCCGAAAAATGTAAATAGACTGGAACCGCATTGAGCGAAGCAGCACAACCTTTAGAGGAATAATCCCTAGCCGGGAAGCATGATTTACAGGAAAAATCACACTGGACGTAGTGGTCGCCTCGCCGGACAATTACAGGTCCGAGGAGGTCACATTTCAAGTGGCCCCATTCAGCAGCGGATATCACACTTTATTAGGGCGAGAGGCATTCATAATTTTCCAAGCTATACCCCGTTATGGGTACATGAAGCTTAAAATGCCCGGACCTAACGGAATCATCACTCTCGCTAGTGATCCGAACATAGCACTCCGCGCCGAAAACAAGACAGCCGCACTAGCCCTCGAGGCACTATCCGAAGCCTTAGCGGCCGAGGATCTCACTGCGATGCGCTCCACGGTGAACAGGGACGATGTGATACTTGATAAAAGATCCAAGTCCACCTCTTTTAAACCAGCGGATGAAATAGTCAAATTCCAAGTCCACCCAACGGACCCTGCAAAGACGGCCTCCATCAGGGCACAATTAAACCCTGATGTAGACGCCGCACTACGAGAATTTCTACGAGAAAACTGGGACAATTTTTCCTGGCACCCTTCAGACATGCCAGGAATCCCACGACGGCTGGCCGAGCACAGCCTAAATATCCTAAAAGGATTCAAGCCATTCAAACAGGCTCTTCGGCGCTTTTCCGAACCCAAGAGACAGGCCATGGGAGAGGAGCCAGCCAAACTTCTAGAAGCCGGATTCATCAGAGATATAAAAAATCTGGACTGGCTAGCAAACCTGGTGATGGTACCAAAGAAGGATAAGTCCTGGCGCCTATGTGTTGATTTCAAAGACCTTAATAAGGCTTGCCCAAAGGATCCCTTCCCCCTCCCCTGCATTGATCAAATTATTGACGCCACAGCAGGACACGACTTATTGTGCTTCCTCGACGCGTACTCCGGCTACCACCAAATCAAGATGGCGGAGCCAGACCAAGCTGCAACAGCATTCATCACTCCATTCGACCCATTCTGCTTCAACACAATGCCCTTCGGGCTCAAAAACGCCGGCGCAACATATCAGCGCATGATTCAGACATCTCTGGCAAACCAAATCGGCAAAACAGTGGAAGCATATGTAGATGACGTGGTCGTCAAATCCAAGCATGTCGAAACTCTAGTAGACGACTTGAGGCTCACATTCGATAATCTCCGAAAATACGACATTAAGCTCAATCCAGAAAAATGCGTCTTCGGCTTTCCAGCCGGAAAGCTCCTGGGCTTCATTGTGTCCGATAGAGGAATTGAAGCAAACCCAACCAAGATCCGAGCTCTGTCACAATTGGATATTCCAAAAGACCTCAAACAAATACAAAAATTAACTGGATGCATAGCGGCTCTAAGCCGCTTTATTTCCCGTTTGGGAGAAAAGGCGTTACCCATTTACCGCCTCCTCCGGTGCACCGAACACTTCGAGTGGATGGATGACGCCACGGCCGGACTCGAAGAAATAAAGGCCATATTGGCAACAAATCCGGTCCTGGCCGCGCCCAACGTGGGCGAACCAATGCTATTATATATCGCCGCAACACATCAAGTTGTCGCCAGTGCTCGTCGTCGAGCGAGGAGCGAGCGGACACGGTTCCCTCTTCAAAACCGATTTACTATGTGTCCACCGTCCTAACTCCATGCAAGTCCGGTACCCACATTATCAAAAGATAGCATACGCGGTGTTCATGGCATCCGGAAGCTGCGACACTACTTTCAAGAGTGTTCGATAACGGTAGCCTCGAAGTACCTCTTAACGACATTATAAACAACCGCGACGCGACGGGCGGATTGCTAAATGGGCCATAGAGCTCCTTCCATTCGACATAACCTATAAGCCACGACGAGCTATTAAGTCACAGGTTTTGGCCGACTTCGTGGCGAATGGACGGCGAACTCCCTAAAGAGTGCGGCGCATACTCAATTGGATCATGCACTTTGACGGCTCCAAAATGTTGGCCGGCCTGGGGGCTAGCGTCGTTCTGACGTCCCCAACCAGGGACACGGTCCAATACGTCCTTCAGATAATGTATACGGACTCCAACAACGCAGCCGAATACGAGGCCCTTCCGCACGGCCTCCGGATGGCAGTCTCCATGGGCATCAAACACCTAGAGGTGCGCGGGGATTCGAACCTCGCGATATCTCAAATAAACGGAGACTTTGATGCCAAAGATCCGAAAATGGCAGCGTACCGCAATGCGGTCCTAAAAATGTCCGCACGGTTCAAACGGCTTGAATTTCATCATATAGCCCGGGATAACAACCAGGCAGCAGACATATTGGCACGCATCGGTGCAAAACGCGATGCCGTCCCGCCCAACATCTTCCTGGAACGGCTGTTCAAGCCATCCGTACTATGGAAAGGGGAGACCAGAAATAACAATCCGGACCCAACCGCACCGCCTGACACCGAACACTCTGACACAATCGGAGGCTCTGCCACCGAGATAACACCCTCCGCTCACGAAATAATGGCGGTTATCGCCCCGTGGACGGAACCATTCCTAGCCTACCTAACTAGGCAGGAACTCCCCGAAGACCAAAATGAGGCTCGCTGCATAGTACGGCGATCTAAAGCCTACAAAGTCCATGAGGAGAGCTCTATAAGAAAAGCACAACAGAGTCCTTCAAAGGTGTATCTCCAAGAGGAAGGGCGAAACCTCTGGCTGAAATTCATGCGGACTGGGTGGGCACCACGCCGCAGCCCGGCCCTTGTAGGCAAGGCCTTCCGTACATGATTTTATTGGCGACGGCCGGCAGATGCATAGGATTTAGTCCAACGATCGTCGGTTGCCAGCTTTTGCTAACCAAAGCCACATGCCACCCACCGCCCTCAAAACTATACCCATCACCTGGCGTTCGCGGTGCTGGGAGCTTGACATGGTTGGACCCCTTAAGGGAGGAACCCACAAGAAAAAATACCTATTGGTCATGGTGGATAAATTCACCAAATGGATAGAGGCCAAGCCTGTTAAAACGGCCGAATCCGGACCGGTGATAGACTTCATATCAGGGTAGTGCACCGTTACGGTGTCCCCACAATATCATCACCGATAACGGCACCAACTTCACGGCCGATGAGGTCAAATTATGGTGCAAAAACATGGGCATCAAGCTCGATTATGCCTCGATCTATCACCCTCAAACCAACGGCCAAGTCGAGCGAGCAAGCGGTCCAATAATGGCGGCATTAAACCCGGACTAGTGCGGTCCCTCAAGGAATCTAACACGCCTTTGGGTTGAGGAGCTCGACTCCGTACTCGGTGGCTGCGGACCACGCGAATCGCACTACGGGATTCACACCATTTTTATGGTGTACGGTGCGAGGCAGTCTTGCCTGCGACATAATTCATGACTCACCTCGCGTGCGCATGTATGAAGAAAGAGAAGCCGAGCTCGATCGGCAGGACAGTTGGACGCTTTGGAGGAGGAGCGCGGCGTGGCAAAAGCTCATTCCGCATTTTATCAACAGCAGGCTCGAAGATATCAAAGCAGGAAATGCGGGCCAAAGCTTACAACGTTGGCGAACTAGTTCTCGCTGCGGACAAGAAAAGGACAAACTCAAGCACAAATGGGAAGGTCCTTCATCATCGACCAGGTCTGACGGCGGAGCATACCGTCTGCGAAACGCGTCGAATAACCGACTCGAGCGAACCCATGGAGCGCAGCCCGTCTCTGATTTAAGATTCTCGCATAAGCGTCGGACTCCAAGTTCGTCTCCTTCCTCCGTCCACATTTTCTATTTTTGCTGTATTTTATTTCTCTCCTTCCTCCTCCTTCTTCTTGAAGCCTTTAGCGGCTCGTTTGCGCTTTGTTCGCACATATTTGATGCGATGTCCGCACTCATTATACCTGGGGGCTTCTTTAACAGAAGCTTATTTATACGGGCTTCATGCCCAACACATGCGTCAAACTTCCGCATGTACCTTTTATTCACCATAATATGCATCGATATGACTTAAGTTTTGGCCAAGCTGGGTTGCCTGGCTCCTGTGCTTACCCCTATGTTCCCGATTGTTCGGCTAGGTGGTAAAGGAGCACCTCTGCGATTATTACTACCGGGTCAGCGGATGTGTACCTCGGTAGGTGAAGCCGAAAGCTAGCGTTCTTAAGGGAATATTCGATCGGTGAACTGAAAGATGATTTTTAACTATTTATCCATCTGCCCCAGATGATTTTTGCTTTCTTAGCAGCTTTGACATGAACTTTAGGGCATGCCCCCAGCGAAAGGAACCCTTAACGGAACTATTCTCCTGGAAGATGTTTCTTACTATCCATGTAATATAACATAACTAGTTGGGCACTTATGCGATACAGCAATAATGACCCCTCGCCTTGTCTCCATGCATGCCCGGTTCTTATATAACCGCGAGGTATTCGGACACACTCGGACTATCGGGTCCCGAGGTTGAAGCGAAAAGGTCCGCCATGACAAACGATCTACAATCCGGCTAGAAAACATTTTTCATGTCATTTTCAATTACATAGTCAACTCGACTCATTGTATTCCTCCTCAATGCCTTCTAATAGGCTATCTAATTTACAATCTTGTTTGGGAATACTTGGCGTCCAATTCTACTTGGCGTACACTAAGCTTCTGAGGATCTCCTTCCCATCAGGCCCCATAGGTCCGACCTCGGCCATGTGGTTTGGGTCAGACTTCGTGTACCGCGTCTTTACCATGGCCCAGGCCTCCCTGGCGCCTTGACGACAGGCCGATATCTTGCATAGTCGGAAGCGCCGCCGTGCTCCTTGAAGCCGCTCTGCCAGCTCCCCAATGCCTTCGGGCAGGGAGATAGATGGCCACAAGGCCTGGCCGACGCCTTTCATCACCTGCCGAACTCGTTCGTGCAGCTAACGCAGTTCGGGAAGAAGATCACCCGAAGAACTAGGCATCTCCTCCTCAGGACGACCTGTGAGCAAACCTACATACATGTTTATGTTAGTCGCCTTCCTCGCCGAACTCTTTCAAAGTTCGCTCAAGCACTTATTGAAAATGCCGCGACAAGCCGTAGATTCTCCTTCTGGTCGGACAAGCTGAGCACGAACATCCGTTAGTTCCTCACCCAGTTGGGTGTTGGCATCTTGGAGGTTATTCTTCTCCTGCCGCACCCTCGTAAGCACGCTCTCGCCGGCTGAGGGAGTCCTGGATTAGGGGGTGTCCGGATAGCCGGACTACCATCATCAGCCGAACTATCATTTGCCGGACTATCATCATCGACCGGACTCCAAGACTATGAAGATACAAGATTGAAGACTTCACCCGTGTCCGGATGGGACTTTCCTTGGCGTGGAAGGCAAGCTTGGCGATCTGGATATGTAGATCTCCTACCATTGTAACCGACTCTATGTAACCCTAGCCCTCTCCGGTGTCTATATAAACCGGATGGCTTTAGTCCGTGGGACTACAATCACAACAACCCTTACAATCATACCATAGGCTAGCTTCTAGGGTTTAGCCTCCTTGATCTCGTGGTAGATCCACTCTTGTAAACATCCACAATATCAATATCAATCAAGCAGGGCGTAGGGTTTTACCTCCATCAAGAGGGCCCGAACACAGGTAATCATCGTGTCCCTTGTCTCCTGTTACCATCCGCCTAGACGCACGATTCGGGACCCCCTACCGAGATCCGCGGTTTGACACCGACATTGGTGCTTTCATTGAGAGTTCCTGCGTATCGTCACCGATAGGCTTGATGGCCTCTTCAATCAACAACGACGCAGATCTGGGTGAGACCTTTCTCCTGGACAGATCTTAAGTGTTCGGCGGCTTTGCACTGCGGGCCAACTCACTTGGCCATCTAGAGCGAATCGAAGCTCGCCCTGGCCGTCAGTCAGGTTTGAAGCCTGAACTTCACGGCCGATATCCGCGGGGACTTGATCCTCGATGGATCGAGCCACAACCGGCGTGCCGCCTTTATCACGATGGGCATGACCTAACTCTGCCACCGGACAACACCTTGGAGGCCGCACCCGGATCCGCTCCGACTCATAATCCGGAGCCGATCGCTCGAATCAAGGACGGATGGCTGGACACCGCCTCGGGAGTCGCAATTTCTATGGCGATGGAGCCGAACACTTACCTTGTCCCACGTAAAGCCCATGACTCCGAGGTGCCGGACTCCGGACCTCCTGCGCCCCTGCCAGTCGAATCCGATTGGGCGCCGATCATGGAATTCACCGCTGCGGACATCTTTCAGCACTCGCCCCTCGGCGATATCATAAATTCATTGAAGCATCTCTCGCTATCCGAGAGCCTGGCGAACTACGGCCGGGGCGGTTAGAACGCGGATGACGAAGAAATTCAGATCCACCCACCACCCGCCGTAGCCACCGTCGGCGATTTAACCGACATACTCGACTACGACTCCGAAGACATCGGCGGTATGGGCGGCGATGCGGAGACTCCAAGAACCGGTGCCTACGGACACCTGGAAGACCACCTCGTCATCGACATATACATGGTAGACACCCGAAGAAGCGATAACGAGGAACAACGCGGCGTGGCGGAGGATAATCTCGCCGATAAAGAACCAAAAGCGGCGGCGTAGGCGCTGCCCTAAGTCCCGCCTCGATCAAAGCAGCCTTCCTAACGACCCAGCGATAGAGCAGGGCAAGCAAGCGAACGACGAAACAGGGCGAACGGATAATCAACCCCTTCACGGAGCAATCAACAGTCCGGCCACAACACGAGCATAAGAACATACGCAAAAAACTCTTCGCCCTTGCAAGAAGTTTGAAGAAGGCGAAACGGAAGCTCAAAACAGCGAAGACACGCTCGAGAATGAAGTGGAGCAAAGTATTCAAGACCGCGGAACAAATATGGCAATGGCCATCAAACCAAGAAACTACCCGGCGCAAGTTGCTGCCAGAATTTGTGAGGAAGCCATCGAGCCTTCACAGTCAAAAAATAAAGGCCGCTGGCGGATAGGCGGCGGATGACGAGGCCCAAAGCGACAAGCGGGCTGCACACAAGCGAATTATAATCTGGTAAAGCGGACGGCCCAACTAGGTCCATCTACGGGCCAAAAAAGAGGACCCAGAAGTAACACACCACGACAAGTGTTGAAGACAGCGGCACACCCAAATCTGAGCGCCGCACACCCGCTATGTTTCACCGATGAGGTCTTGGATCATGAATTTCCAGCAGGGTTTAAACCCATAAACATAGAGACATCTGACGGCTATGACCCCGAGTGCGGATAGAAGACTACATACTACACATACACATGGCTAGAGGAGATGATCTCCACGCCATAAAATACCTACCCTCAAGATCAAAGGGCCAGCTCGGCATTGGCTCAAAAGCCTCCCGAAAAACACTGTTGGAAGTTGGGAAGAGCTTGAGGGCGTTTAGAAACAAATTTTCAAGGGACTTATGTCCGCCCTCCGGATCTTGACGATCTGAGTCATATAACCCAACAGCCGGAGAGTCGGTAGCAAGAATTCTGGAATAGGTTCCTTACCAAAAAGAACCAAATAGTCGAATGTCGGGACGCGAAGCCTTAGCAGCTTTTAAACACAACGTCCGAGACGAATGGCTCGCCAGACACCTCGGCCAAGAGAAGCCAAGAACAATGGCCGCTAACAAGCCTCATGGCGCTTTTGCGCGGAGAAGACAGCTGGCTAGCAAGATGCAGCACCAGCGACCAGTACATCCGAGATCGAGATGGAAGCGGAAATTCACGGCGCAGGAAAGATCGGCGCGAATAAAGAAAAAAACCCACAGGGCACAGCGGTCAACGCCGGATTCAAAAGCTTCGCGGCGGACAATAAAACATGGCCTCTTAAGGACAACAGAGACGAGCTATCAAATTTAAACAAAATTTTAGATCGGATATGTCAAATCCACGATACCCGGAAGGCACGCAAACCATACCAACGAAATTGTTGGGTTTTCAAACAGTCCGGCAGACTTAACGCCGGACACAAAGGGCTCGATCATGGCGAGGATGATGACGAGCCCCACTAGTAGAGCACCGGAAGTCAAAGACTTTCCCTCGAGAAGTCAAAACGTAAACTTCGCTTCACGTGATAACACGAAAAGCCAACACGGCACTCGCTAAGACAAGTGTCGGACGATCCACCCAGTGGACCAAGGTTGGATGCCAAAACCAATCACTTTTGACCATCTGGATTAGTCGGGCGTATCCGGAGTGCGAGCTAGACTGCCACGATATCGGATCCCATAATAGACGGACTGCAATTAACGCAGGTGTTGATGGACGGCGGCAGTGACTTAAACCTGCTATTCCCGGGCACAATCCGCAAGTGGGGATAGACCCTATTACAATTCGGCATAGCCGCACTTCCTTCAAAGGAGTGGCACCAGGCCCTTAAGCCACCTATCAAGCACCACTGGGACGGGAAGCTCTCGTCCGCTTCAATACAATACCACATTCCGCGTCTCTTACGCTTCAAATGCCCGGTCCACGTGGCATCGTTTCATCAAAGGGTGCTGAGACCCGGACACGGCTGGGCGAGTCCGGAATAAATAAGCTAGGGCTACCTTGCCGCACACCCCTTCACAAGGGTTTGCACATACAAGCCATAATGAGCTAGCATAGGCTCAGCTTTCTTAATCTATATTTCAATTTTATGCACTTTCTCTACGATTTCTTTTCCAACCAAGTTCCTCTCTTTTACAGATGAACAGCGTGCACACCCGTCCGGATCGGCTGCGCGGAACACAGTAGCAGGCGTGCGGTAGGGACCCGTTGCAAGGACTCTTTTAGACTAAGACCCTCGTAAACCTTTCTTATTGTCTCTTGTTGCTATAATCCCTGGTTTTTCAGTATAACCAGAGTGGAGACTAGCGTTTTGGCATCGGCGGCGCTAGAAGAACCTGCCGTGCACAGACACAAGGGGCTTAGGGCTTTGTTTTGCCGCTATTATAAAGACCGAACACCTTGGGAGTGTTCGGCATCTTGAGTTAGGCCTTATATGCATCAGCTCCGAATCATGTCTTTGGTCAAATGTTGGGTTTGCCCGGCTCCGTGTTTTGCTGCCTTACGTTCCTTATCATCGGCTAACGCGGCTCCGGAGAACTCTGCGATTGTGCCCCGATTAATGGGGCGAGCACCTCGATGAAAGCCGAAAACTGATGTCATGATACAACGAGAGACTGGTCAACCACTCGATCGACCTTGGGAATGTTTAGGATTCCTCCGCTTTGTGAAGGGCGTTTCGGCCAGCACATCTGGCGCCCAATTCGGAGAGCACGGTGCCCCAGGGGCTATGTCGTAGCCCCACCCTCGAACTCCATGGCTAAGTGAAAGTGATAAAGCATTATAGTCCGGTTGCCTCGTTTGCTCGCTACCACCTCCTTTACAGGACCGAGGCGTCGGATTAAGTGTGAAAACGCGCTATTTTTGCGAACACCCCGCACCTTGTGCGTGGGGGCTAAAGCCGACGACGCCATCTTTCGGGTTATACATACGTATACATGAGCGGCCGCAAAGGAGATATTCTATTACTTGAGCGCACAAGTATAAAAGGCGCTTACATCATAAAATCGTTTTACATCATATAAGCGTTCATTCGAGCGTAACATTTTTCAAGCACTGCGACTCTATTACACGAGCACCGGGCAGACGCCGCCAAAATAGTGCTCGGCGGGTAGCTGGTTATTATCCGAACCGGGGTCGCAATAGCGGTGGCATCCATCTCTGTCAATGTGTCTTCACGGGCGGCGCCATCCGCGCACCCTTTATGCAGGCCGACCGCTTCGCCGCCTTGATATGCGGCACCGCCCCAAGAAATTGCTGCAATAAGCCAAAGTAACTCTTGGTGGGGCCTATCCGGCGGATATGGGTCATTATATCCGCCATAGCAAGCCGGACAACCTATTTAGCTCAGCCCACTCAGCCAAGCGATCGGTCGCGGAAGTGAGCGCTCGGACTATGGAATTGAGACCAAAACAGCTCTTCCGTCGGTGATCCTTCCGGCTTCGAATGCACTGCGGCATCCGCCGCACTCGTTGCTAAGTCCATATAAAGGTCCTCCGGACACCACAGTTAGCCCAGCTGAGCATATTTTGAATCCGTGAACCTTGGCGCAGCAAAAAGGCTTGCCGGCTACAATCTCGTCGGCTGGCGCAGATCTTCCTTCATAGCCCGCATTGCAGGCGGGCATTCTTAACCGGCGGTGGCCTTCCGCAGGTCTTCCTGCCCCGCTAGGTGCTCCTTCCCAAGAGCCTCATTGCGGTCGGTAGCCTCTTTTAACTTCACAGCCATTTCGGCTATCTCTTCCCTGCTCCGGCAGTGTGCGGCCCTTTCGGCCGCTAACTCCTCGGCACGCCCTCGAGGCTGCGCATTATTCCTTCGGCCTGCTCCTTGGCTTGAGCAAGTTCGGCTGAAGACTCTCCACACAGCGGCACTATCTGCATTTCACGCACATATTGTAAGGAGTTGGCTTGGCTCCTTACCATGTGACAGCGATAACACTTACCTTGCGACTCATCAAGTCGCTTTGTTGATCAGCGCGATGTCCGCATCCGCCACATCAAGTTGCCGCTTTAGTTCAGCAACTCCATCAGTCCGGCTGGCCCCGGACGACCCGCCACCTGCATCGACACGGCGGAATTTAAACCTGCGATTTTGATCCTCGACGCGCTGTCGATATCGACAACCTACCGAGTCTCGGGGCTACTATCTATCAGAGCGCATTCTATATGCAAAACTGTTAAAAGGTGTGTCATTTTACGTACCTCAAACCCGCGCGATAAACTCCCGAGCGGCATCATGCAACCCGCCTTGGTGACGAAATCCTTTCAATCACCATGCTCATCAATGTGTGTTGATCTTACGAGATAAACGCCTTCTCAAGCGAATCCTTGACAGACACCGATTGGCGCCGAACTATCCGGCTTTGCCACATACGGAGGCTCCCTCCGTGACGACACTTCGGGCTCGTCCGCCCTATCCAACGGCGCCCCGGACGGGGGCGTCTTGCTCTCTATCATCTCCGGACGAAGGTCCCCCGAAGACGAAGCTCATCTGCGAAGGGCGGAGATCCGAACTACAAGGTAAAAACTTTAGTTATCCTCGGAAGCACAAATAGGGATGTCCTTATTATAAAACTCCTTTCTTTCTACTTACGGCTCGTTGGAGGCTGGCTCATTAAGGAGATTGTGCGGCGGGGCCTCCCGGACGCAGGACCCTCGAGCAAATTTCTTCCCCGTTTAGGGCTTTTTTCCCGGGTCCTCGGGCAGTCCTCTTCTCCCCTTGGTAGGAGGATTCTCGATCCCCCTCGTTCAAGAGCCTCCTTAGGCGAGGCAGTAGCTTTCTGCTTTCCTCTTTGCTTTCCTCCGGCGCAACCTCAAGCATCCGGACCAGCCACGGGATTGGCGCGGTCTCGGGGAGGGCGGACACGTATTAATTTTGCTTCCGCTATCCACTCCTGTGTAGAAGGAGATCGGTCATAAGGCGGATCATCGAAAGGCAAACAAACCGTATGTCCGGACTTGGAACTACATACTTGAGTATCCGGGCGATTGCAGCTTAGTCCAGCATCCTCGGTCAATTCCGGACGCACCTCTTGCGATCCAAAGAATAAGTTATACATCTCCAGAGGCGTCATACCCATGAAGTGTTGAAGAATCCGTGGGCCCTCCGGATTGAACTCCCATAGCCGGAGAGGACGGCGTTTGCAGGGCAAGAGACGCCTAATTAGCATAACCTGCATCACCACCACCATATCGATCTCCCTCGTTGAGAGATCTCGAATCCGGCCCTGCAGTAGGGGCACGTCCTTTGACGGCCCCCAGTTGAGCCCTTGGTTGACCCACGACATCAATCGTCGTGGAGGTCCCGGGCGGAATAGGGGCGGCGGCTTTTGTCTGCGGCCCCTCGGAACGGTAATATAGAACCACTCTTGCTGCCATAGGCCGAGCTCCTCTTGGAAGGAGCCAGCGTGCCATGGGGCATCGGCCCTCCTACCTATGGCCGCCCCGCCACACTCCTCTTGATGCCCCCCGATCATCTTCGGCACCACATTGAAAGTCTTCAGCCACAGGCCGAAGTGTGGGGTGACGCGGAGGAAAACTTCGAGATGATAATAAATGCGGATATATGGAGGATGGACTCGGGCCAAGTCGTGGAATTCCAACCCATAGTAAAACATGAGCCCTCTCACAAAAGGATCCATCGGAAGCCTAAACCCCGCGGAGGTGGGATCTGAAGGCGACATACTCGCCGGGCTCGGGGTGGGGATGGCCTGCCCTTGGCGGGCAACCTGTCTGAAATCTCGTAAAGACAGGTACTTGGCCTCCGCAGCTTTAGCACGTCCTCCTCCATGGCGGAGGAGGGCGTCCACTGGCCCTGGAGGTCGGAACCGGACATCGTTGAAGGTCCAAAGCGCTCGAATCTGGGGCTCTAGGTGCTAGAACTTGGAGCGTGGAGAGGATTCGATGGAAGATTGAAGAAAAAAGCGAGCCTTGGTCCCGTTATAAAGAGGAGGATACCAAGAGCCGTCTCCGTGACCGTTTGGGACCGTCTTCGATAGAGGCGTGGCGAGCAGGCGCGGTTGGGTTACTACGCCCGTATTGATGAGAATCCCGGATTAAGGGAAACACGATCTACGCTTGACAAGGCGTGCCAAGAAACCGCTTAGCTAAATCTACTGAGGTGGTAAAGTAAAAACAATTGAATAATGGCTTGGTAGTGGTGTGACGTCATGCCACGGAAAGCGTCGGCAGATGGAACTTGTGTATATATTATTATTCTCTTTACGGTGGAATGTGGAATTTATTTTGCAGAGCCAGACACTATCCTGGTGTTCACAATCTTCTATCACTTGGAGGAGGAACCCGCCTTGCAATGCCAAGCAATATACACGCTAGACTTATCGTCATTGAAGCCTGGTTCAGGGACTCTTGAGGAGTCTGGATTAGGGGTGTCCGGATAGCGGACTACCATCATCAGCCGAACTATCATTTGCGGGACTATCATCATCGACCGGACTCCAAGACTATGAAGATACAAGATTGAAGACTTCACCCGTGTCCGGATGGGACTTTCCTTGGCGTGGAAGGCAAGCTTGGCGTCTGGATATGTAGATCTCCTACCATTGTAATCGACTCTATGTAACCCTAGCCCTCTCCGGTGTCTATATACACGGATGGCTTTAGTCCGTAGGACTACAATCACAACAACCCTTACAATCATACCATAGGCTAGCTTCTAGGGTTTAGCCTCCTTGATCTCGTGGTAGATCCACTCTTGTAAACATCCACAATATCAATATCAATCAAGCAGGACGTAGGGTTTTACCTCCATCAAGGGGGCCCGAACCTGGGTAAACATCGTGTCCCTTGTCTCCTGTTACCATCCGCCTAGACGCACAATTCGGGACCCCCTACCCGAGATCCGCCGGTTTTGACACCGACACCGGCCTTTAGCTGGCGCAGGAGCTGTTGCTTGTCCGAATCTAGTCCGTCGCCATCTGCAATATTATTGTCAGATTTACACACACGCCGCACTTCATAAACTATTTATCTTTTGAGGCATATATTACCAGAGGGGGTCTCCGTGGCTCCCCCTGTAGCGGCTAGTGCGGCCTCAAGTTGGGCCTTGCATAACAAATGGGTATGCCGGGTATTCTTTTTTGAAAGATCCTGCATAACAAATGATTCTTAAATCAGTTATTCTAACTATTTTAAGTCTCGGGGGCTACTGGCATATATAAGCATCAAATTTCCTCACCCATATGTCCTTTACATACTGCTCGTAGCTCTGGCTAGACCATCTTGGCGGCGCGGAGGTGCGCATCTCCTGAATTGATGGCATTCAAGGCCTCTTGGGAGAAACATGCGTCACGAAGAACTGTCCGGGCGACTTTTGTGATTCATGGCGCTCTCCACCTCGGAGTTGGTGGCGGAAAATCTGTCGGCATCCTGCAGCCGGAGGAGCATCCGACGCGCCTCGTCTTCGCCTCCGCTTCGGACCCGGCTTTGGAGCCTGGCGGCGGAGGTTCGATTAGCAACCTCTCCGGACTCGATCCGGCGGCGCTCTTTTTCCTGAAAAGAGTACCAGCGTTAATCGCCTTCGAGAATCAATCCTAGGAATATGGTGACCGCCATACCGTTGCGGCGGAGTTTCGATCCGGACCGCACTTCTTTTTAGCCCGGCGGGCCGTCTGCCTTGTTGGCCAGCCGCGCTGAGCTCGGCCTCCTGCCTCGAAGGCACCCTGCGAAACACCATTGGTATCGGTGATCAAGAAATAAGCGCGGATGGGTCATTATCGGTGTATTGGGACCTTGGTCTCGATTACTGTGCTGGAAGTATTCGGGTAATCAGCCGTAATGGCAGCCAAAGCATTGTCGATGCTAAGTTGGTGGAACACCCCGTCGATCAACTCCACCTTTATATCCGGATCCTCTTCGGAGGCCGGATCGAGGGACCGCTCCAGATCCTCGGGTTGTGGAGGCGGGTTGTGTATCTTCTCCACGGCCCGGCACAGTTCCAGCGTAGAAACCATAAAATGAGATATTTAACCACGGGAACATGGATCGGGCAGGCCACAAAGATATTCGCTTACCCAACTTCGAGGATTATTCGAAGAAAACCCGCTTAGTGGATTGACGCGGAGGAAATCCTCCTCTTCCCCTTTGTACATGGCGGACAAGGTCTTCACCAGTTCGGTGACCCATCCCGGCCCTTTGCGGCCATGGCGGGTGGCGTCGTCCTCCCCGTTGAAGTCCCACATGGGGTGGCCCCTATATTGGAGCGGCTGCACTCCCCTCATAATGCAGATTGCCATAACTCCAATCATGGTCAATCCGGCATGAGCCAGTAATCTTATTCGACTAATCAAATAAAGGACGTCCCGGTCATTTTCCCTTTGGGGGCTCCGCGTGCACCAGATTTGGCGCTTCTTCAGAGGAGCGTTGCTAAACTCCGGAAGGCCGATCCGAACAGGATCCGACAGCGGGACTTCCTCCATGTAAAACCATTCTGAAGGCCAGTCTTCGGACGCCTTCTTCGGGGTTCCGGATAGGTATCCGGTCCCGGCGATGCGCCATAGTTCGGCTCCGCCCACTTGATATATTGACCCCTCATGAGAACGAGGTACTAGGCAGAATAGTCTCTTCCACAGTGCAAAATGAGCCTCGATGCCCAAGAACAGTTCGGACAGGGCCACGAAGCCTGCGATGTGCAGAATGGAGGCAGGCGTAAGGTGGTGCAACTGGAGGCCGTAGAACTCCAAGAGCCCCCAGAGAAACGGATGGATTGGAAATCCGAGTCCTCTTACTAGATAAGAGATAAAGCACACCTGCTCTCCTTTAGAGGGATCGGGGACACTCTCCGCTTGCTTTCCGCCCTTGTAGGTGGCAAGTTCGGCTCGAACCGGAACCATGAAGGCCGGGGGAAGAAATCCCTTGGTTTGGAGTATGACTAGCTCGCTATGCGGGACTGAGCATCTCTCCCAATTTCCAGGCCGAGGGCTGGGAGCGCGAAAAGAGGAGCCGCGTCGACTTTCCATGATGGAATGGTGTAACGCCCCGGATTCGATGCGCCAGGTGTCTGCCAGTTATTCGTCGTTGTTGCCATGTCATTTGCTTGCGTGTTGCACTTTGTCATGTCATCATCTGCATTTCATATCATGTCATCATGTGCATCGCATTTGCATACGTGTTCGTCTCATGCATCCGAGCATTTTCCCCGTTGTCCGTTTTGCAATCCGGCACTCCTATGTCTCCCGGCGCCCCCTTTTACCTATTTTCATGTGCGGGTGTTAAACGGTCTCGGAATGGAGCGAGGTTTGTCAAGCGGCCTTGGTATACCACCGGTAGACCGCCTGTCAAGTTTCGTGCCATTTGGAGGTCGTTTGATACTCCAACGGTTAACCGGGTAACCGTACAGTCCTCTTTTGAGTTGCAGCCCAACACCCCTTTCAAAGTGGCCCAAAACCCAGCAAACTCCACTCCATGCTCTCGGTCGTTCGATCACGATTGCGTGGCCGAAAACCGCTCCTCATTTGGAGTCTCCTAGCTCCCTCTACCTATAAATACATCTCCGCCTCCGAAATTCACGGATGAATTCGCCCCTAACCCTAGCCTTCCCCTACCTCGCGCCACCGGACAAAGATCCCGCGCCGACGGACGTGTCCGCCCCGCCCGCGCCGCCGCCGCCCGGCGAACCAGAAGCGCGACACGTGGCACCAGCCACCACAAGGCGCCCGGCCCGCCCGCCGAGCCCGTGCCGGGCCCCGAGGCCCGAGCCAGACCCGCTGGCTCCCTCCGCCTCGCCCGGCCGGGCGCCCGCCGCCGCCCTCCACCGCCCGGCCCGTGCCGCGCCCGGCCAGCCCGCCGCCTGCTCCCTTCTCGCCGAGCCCCACGCCCGCCCGGCACCTCGCCCGGCGCCCGGCGCCCGTCGCAAGCCAGCGCCGGCGCCCGGCGCCCGTCGCGGCCGCGCCCCTCGCCGGCCCCCACCATCTCCGGCTAGATCCGGCCAGGAGAGGGCCGGATCCGTCCATCTCCGACCCCCTCCGGCCGAGCTCCGGCCAGATCCCGGCCGTCCTCGCAAACCGCGCCGCGGTTGACTTCTTTCCCCCCCCTCCAAATTCATCTAAGTCCCGAATCTGCTAATATTTTTATGCATTTTCATCATACCATAACTCTGTGCATGTAGCTCTGTTTCGTGCGTGTAATATGTCAAATTGTTCGTCTCGATGATTAAATCATTTCATCTCATTGCATCATTTTCATTTGAGCTCATCTTGATGCCCTAAATTCTGTTAGAAGAGTGCTATGTGATGTTAGTTTCAGATTTTTATCAGAACATGCACTTTTGTCATTTTTGCCATGATTGATGTGTGCATCCTATGAACTTGAGTCCTACATGTGTTTTGTAGTATGCCATGCCATCTTTACAGGGGTGTATGCCATGTATTTTTGTGATCTCTGTGGTGACTAGCACAAGCATGCAAACTAGGCTTCATGATGTTGCTGATTTCAGCCCTGTTTTGCTGATATTTTAATGCCATGTTAACTTGATGCTACCGAGAGATCCTTGCTTATTTTGAGATACTTCAGTAAGGATGTTTTGTTAAACATGTCTTTCTCTATCCATCCATGCCCTTGTTTGCAATTATGGAGTAGTCTAGCTTGAGTCAATCGAGCTCTACTTTTGCTATAAAATGTTTCCTGGCAGGTTGTTTACATGTTATTCAATTTTGCCAAGGTTGTTGATAGTGATCAATGCACTCTATGATGTTGTTCTTGCCATGTATAGCTTCTATGCCATGTCTTCTTACTATGAGTTGCCTTGCCATGCCATGTATTGCTCTGTGGTGAGTGGTTCAAGCTCACCAACATGCCTACTTATTGTTGTTCCTGCCTTGTATGAATCTGTAATATAACTTGCCATGTTTACATGGGTGCCATCATATTTTCTGATCCTTTTTGGCTCATGGTCAGTAAAGGACATTTGATCTATGCTTTGAGTAGATTCATGCCATGCCTTTTTTTGCCATGATAAGTTCCTGTAGCATGTTATTTGATAGCTCTAAACATTGCAACCTGATGTTATTTCTGCTAAAGTCTGAAACTGTTATTATTTGCAATCTTGCCATGTGTGTTTGAGCATGTTCTAGTGATTTCTGGAGATAGCTCAGTGTTCTTGATGTTTGAGTGCATTTTTGCATCAATGCCATGCTTATCTTGTTTTGCTCATATCTTCTAGGCCGTAGCTCCGAATCTAATGAACTTTATATGTAACTTGACTAGAATTTCGTGTAGATCATCGTGGTGCATCTTAACTTGCTGTTTAACAACTTGAACATAAGGTTTTTTCAGATCTGGACCAATTTCGAAATTTGCATATGAGGACTTACCGGAATTGTTATATGTTGTTCCCGACCTCATTTAAACTTGCTTTGTTGTGTTGCTCTTGTTTGCATCATCTCTTGCCATGAGTAGCTTCATGTAGCTTTGTCATGCATCATGCTTGTTGTGCATCATGTCTTGTCTATGTGTGGTGTGTTTACTATGTTGTGTGCTTCTTCTTGTTAGTTCCTGTTTCGTTGCGATCGTGAGGATTCGTTCGTCTACGCTTGGTTCGGCTTCATCCGTTCGTCTTCTTCATGGACTCGTTCTTCTTCCTTGCGGGATTTCAGGCAAGATGACCGCTACCCTGGATCTCACTACTATCATTGCTATGCTAGTTTCTTCGTTCTTTCGCTATGCTGCGTTACCTATCTCTTGCTGCTCAAGCCTCCCAAATTGCCATGAACCTCTAACCTTTTGCACCCTTCCTAGAAAACCGTTGTTTGGCTATGTTACCGCTTTGCTCAGCCCCTCTTATAGCGTTGTTAGTTGCATGTGAAGATGAAGTTTGTTCCTTGTTGGAACATGGAGATGTTGTTCCTTGTTGGAACATGTTTACTTATTGGGATATCACAATATATCTTATTTAATTAATGCATCTATATACTTGGTAAAGGGTGGAAGGCTCGGCCTTATGCCTGGTGTTTTGTTCCACTCTTGCCGCCCTAGTTTCCGTCATATCGGTATTATGTTCCCGGATTTTGCGTCCCTAACGCGGTCGGGTGATTTATGGGACCCCCTTGATAGTTCGCTTTGAATAAGACTCCTCCAGCAAGGCCCAACATTGGTTTTACCATTTGCCTCACCTAGCCCTTTTTCCCTTGGGTTTCCGGAGCCCAAGGGTCATCTTTATTTTAGCCCCCCCGGGCCAGTGCTTCTCTAAGTGCTGGCCTGAACCGAGCTGCCTGCGGGGCCCCCTCGGAGCAACTCGAGGTCTGGTTTTACTCGTAGCTAGTCTCATCCGGTGTTGCCCTGAGAACGAGATATGTGCAGCTCCTATCGGGATTGTCGGCGCATCGGGCGGCTTTGCTGGTCTTGTTTTATTGCTGTCGAAATGTCTTGTAGCCGGGATTCCGAGACTGATCGGGTCTTCCCGGGGAGAAGGAATATCCTTCGTTGATCGCGAGAGCTTATCATGGGCTAAGTTGGGACACCCCTGCAGGGTATAAACTTTCGAGAGCCGTGCCCGCGGTTATGTGGCAGATGGGAATTTGTTAATATCCGGTTGTAGTAAACTTGAAGCAAACTCTTCTAAAATACACCAACCGTGTGCGTAACTGTGAGTGTCTCTTTTCGGGGTTGATCGAGAGGAGAACACGGTTTCTGGGTTATGTCTGACGTAAGTAGGAGTTCAGGATCACTTCTTGATCATTGCTAGTTGACGACCGTTCCTTTGTTTCTCTTCTCGCCCTCATTTGCGTATGTTAGCCACCATATATGCTTAGCCGCTGCTGCAACCTCACCACTTTATCCCTTCCTTTCCCATGAAGCTTTGCTAGTCTTGATACCCATGGTAATGGGATTGCTGAGTCCTCGTGGCTCACAGATTACTACACCACCAGTTGCAGGTACAGGTTATGCGATGATCATGACGTGAGAGCGATGTTTACATGTGTTGGAGTTCTTCTTCTGCTTCGTCGATCAGGGGATAGGTTCCAGGTCGGCAGCCTGGGCTAGCAGGGTGGATGTCGTTGGAGTTTCTGATTATGTTTCATCCGTAGTCGGATGTTGTTCTTGTATGTTGTTGATGTATTCTTGTGGCATTTGTGCCTTATGTATGTATCCCCATCTATTATGTAATGTTGATGTAATGATATCCACCTTGCAAAAGCGTTTCAATATGCGGGTCTATCCTTGGTGGGACCGTCGAGTTCCTTTTGGATAGGGTCGCATATTGGGCGTGACAAATGGGTTTTTGTCAGAGGCGCTCCGATGAAAGCTCGTGGAGGGGGGATGGAGTGACTCGGATCTAGATCCTCGTCCCTTTTTATAGGCGGCTCATTTGCGTAGCTAGGGGGGCAAGTGTAAAAATACCCTGGCTTTTCGCATTCATTCAAACACGTGGAAGATGGCCATTATTGGGCGTAGAAGCCAAGGAGCGCAGTATTTATCAGAAGCCGGACACTATTCGACAAGTATATGGAATTTGGAGAAGAACCCGCCTCGCAATGCCGAAGACAAACTACACGCCGGACTCATCGTCATTGAAGCCTGGTTCAGGGCTACCGAGGAGTCCCGGATTAGGGGTGTCCGGATAGCGAACTATCACCGTTGGCGGACTCTGGACTATGAAGATACAAGATTGAAGACTTCGTCCCGTGTCCGGATGGGACTTTCCTTGGCGTGGAAGGCAAGCTTGGCGTCTGGATATGTAGATATCCTACCATTGTAACCGACTCATGTAACCCTAACCTATCCGGTGTCTATATAAACCGGAGGGTTTAGTCCATAGGACGAACAACAATCATACCATAGGCTAGCTTCTAGGGTTTAGCCTCCTTGATCTCGTGGTAGATCTACTCTTGTACTACCCATATCATCAATATTAATCAAGCAGGAGCAGGGTATTACCTCCATCGAGATGGCCCGAACCTCGGTAAAAACATCGTGTCCCTCGTCTCCTGTTACCATCCGCCTAGAGGCACAGTTCGGGACCCCCTACCCGAGATCCGCCGGTTTTGACACCGACAGGTGGTGAGATAAATCAACTTACTAGCACAGTCTATGCTTCCTCCATACTTCGACATCCAGTCCATGCCTAGTATCACATCCAATCCTTGTGACTCCAAAATTATTAGGTCTGACGGGAAAACATGGCTACCAATGGTTAGGGGTATCTGGTCGCACCATCGGCTAGCCAACACTCTGCTATAGGTGAACTTACTAATAGAGGGGTCCTAAGGGTTTGGGTTGGTAGTTTAAACTTATCCATGAATCCCCTTGATATGTATGAATGCGATGCACTAGTATCAAAAAGAACAAGGGCGGTAAAAGACTTAACCAAAAACTTACCAATAACCGCGTCTGGCTGCTCTTCAACCTCCTCCACGTTAACATGGTCCACTTGTCCTTTGTTGTATGGATTGGGCTTCTTCCCAGCGCTCCCGTGACCGTTTCCATTCTTCGCTTCAGGGCACTCCGTGGCGTAGTGTCCAATCTTCCCACACTTGAAGCAAGTAATGTGACTTAGGTCTCTCTTGGCGGGTGTGGCTGGATTGGAGCGGTTCTGATTATTGTTTGTACCGTTCCCAGTCCCATTCTTAGAACCATTGTGGTTATGCGAACTTCTTCCGTTGTGATTATGACCTCCATGGTTAGGAACAAGTCCTCCCGAGTTCGGGGTTAGGCGAGGCTTCTGCTGAGCTCATGAGTTGTATCTTCCTTGCCCATAGTTCCTCTTATGGCTCTCAATCTGCTGCTGCTTCCCCTCAATCATAAGAGCCTTATCTACCAACTCCTCGTAGTTGTTGAAGGTTGCTGTCGGTGTCAAAACCGGCGGATCTCGGGTAGGGGGTCCCGAACTATGCGTCTAGGCGGATGGTAACAGGAGACAAGGGACACGATGTTTTAACCCAGGTTCGGGCCCTCTCGATGGAGGTCACACCCTACTCCTGCTTGATTAATATTGATGATATGGGTAGTACAAGAGTAGATCTACCACGAGATCAGAAAGGCTAAACCCTAGAAGCTAGCCTATGGTATGATTGTTGTTCGTCCTACGGACTAAAACCCTCCGGTTTATATAGACACCGGAGAGGGCTAGGGTTACACAGAGTCGGTTACAATGGGAGGAGATCTACATATCCGTATCGCTAAGCTTGCCTTCCACGCCAAGGAAAGTCCCTTCCGGACACGGGACGAAGTCTTCAATCTTGTATCTTCATAGTCCAGGAGTCTGGCCAAAGGTTATAGTTCGGCTATCCGGACACCCCCTAATTCGGGACTCCCTCAGTAGCCCCCGAACCAGGCTTCAATGACAATGAGTCCGGCACGCAGATTTGTCTTTGGCATTGCAAGGCGGGTTCTTCTCCAAATTCTGTGTACCTATTGAATAGTGTCCGGCTTCTCGTGAATATTGTGCTCCTTGGCTTCCACGCCCAATAATGGTCGTCTTCCACGTGTCAAACGAATGCAAAAAGCCAGGGTGTTTTTACTTTTACCCCCCTAGCTGCGCAAATAAGCTGCCTTATAAAAGAGACGAGGATTTAGGTCCGAATCACACCATCTTCCCTTCGCGAGCATTCATCAGAGCGCATCCGACAGAAATCCATTCCATCATGGCCAGTCGACGCAACTCCTCCTCTCGCCCTCCCAGCCCTCAGCCTGGAGATTGGGAGAGATGTTCTGTCCCACACAGCGAGGTAGTGAAGCTCCAAACCAAGGGATTTCTTCCCCCAGACTTCATGGTCCCGGTTCGAGCCGGACTCGCCACCTATAATGGCGGAATGCAGGCGGAGAGCGTCCCCAATCCCTCCAAAGGAGAGCGGGTATGCCTTGTCCCTTACTTAATAAGAGGACTCGGATTTCCAATTCATCCGTTTCTCCGGGGGCTCTTTGAGTTCTACGGCCTCCAGCTGCACAACCTTACGCCTGCCTCCATATTGCATATTTCGGGCTTCGTAGCCCTTTGTGAGCTGTTCTTGGGCGTCGAGGCTCATTTCGCGCTGTGGAAGAAGTTGTTCTGCCTTGTGCCCCGTTCTCAGGAGGGGTCGATATATCAAGTGGGCGGAGCCGAACTATGGCGCATCGCCAGGACCGGATATCTATCCGGAACCCCAAAGAAGGCGTCCGAAGACTGGCCATCAGAATGGTTTTATATAGAAGATGTCCCCCTGCCGGACCCTATTCGGATCGGCCTTCCTGAGTTCAATAATGCTCCTTTGAAGAAGCGCCTAAGCTGGCGCCCACGGAGCCCTCAGAAGGAAAGCGACAGGGAAGTCCTTTACCTGATGAGCCGGATAAGATTATTAGCTCATTCCGGACTGACCATGATAGGGGTCATGGCCACATGCATTATGTGAGGGGTGCAGCCGCTTCAGTATAGAGGCCACCCCATGTGGGATTTCAACGGGGAGGATGATGTCACCCGCTGTGGCCGTAAGGGGCCGGGATCGGTTGCCGCTCTGACGAAGGCCTTGTCCGCATTGTACATGGGAGAAGAGGAGGAGTTCCTCCGCGTCAATCCACAGGGCGGATTTTCTATGTATGATCCTCCAAGCTGGGTCAGCGGACACTTATTTATGCCCATCCGTTCCATATTCCCATAGTTAAGTACCTTATCTTGTGATTTCGAAGCAAGAATTGCGCCGGGCCGTAAAGGATATAAACAGCCCACCTCCACAACCCGAGGATCCGGAAAGGTCCCTCGATCTGGCCTCCCAAGAGGATCCGGACATATCCGTGGAGCTGATCGATGGGGTATTTTACCAACTGAGCATCGACAATGCCTTGGTCGCCATTACGGCCGATTACCCCGGAATATTTCCAGCTTCACAGGTAACTGAGACCGAAGTCCCAATACGCTGAAAATGATCTCTTTGAGCTTATCTTTGATCACTGTATATCAATGGTGTTTTGCAGGGGGAGCCCTTGAGGCGGAAGGCCGAGCCTGCAGTGGCTAGCCAACAAGGGGCAGCAAGGCCCAGCAGGCTGAAAAGAAGTGTGGTCCGGATTGAGACGCCGGCGCAACGGTATGGCGTGCCATCTTATTCCAGGTTTTATTCCTGGAAGGTATGCTAACGCTCGTGCTCCCTTCAGGAGAAAGAGCGCTCGCCGGACTATATCCGGAGAGGTTGCCAATCAAGCCTCCACTAGCCAGGCTCCAAAGCCCGGTCCAGAAGCGGAGGCGAACATGAGGCGTGCGTCGGATACTCCTCCGACAGAGGATGCCGACGGACTATCTGCCACCAATTCCGAGGTGGAGTGTGCCATGAATCACAGGCGTCGCCGGACAGTTCTTCGTGACGCATGTTTCTCCCAAGAGGCATTGAATGCCTTCAACTCGGGAGATGTGCACCTCCGTGCTGCTCAAAATGGACTAGCCAGAGCCACGAAGCAGTATGTGAAAGACATACGGGTGAGAAAATTTGATGGTTATATATACCAGTAGCCCCCGAGACTTGAAATAGTTAGAATAACTGATTTAAGGATCATTTGTTATGCAGGATCTTATGAAAAAGAATACCCAACTGTCCCAGGAGCTGGAAGAGTGCAAAGCCCAACTTGAGGCCACACTAGCCGCTGCAGGGGAGGCCGAGGAGACCCCCTCTGGTAATTTACGCTTCGAAAGATAAGTATGTTGTGAAGTGCGGCGTGTGTGTAAATCTGACAATATCATTGCAGATGGCGCCGGAGTGGATCCGGACAAGCAACAACTCTTGCGCCGGCTAACGGCCGGGCAGAGCGTGCTTATGAGGGTGAGGCAGGAGAAGAATAATCTCCAAGATGCCAACACCCAGCTGGGCAAGGAACTAAAGGATGTTCTGTTGGGGAACGTAGCAGAAATTCAAAATTTTCCTCCGTGTCACCAAGATCTATCCATGGAGAGACTAGCAACGAGGGGAAGGAGAGTGCATCTACATACCCTTGTAGATCGCTAAGCGGAAGCGTTCAAGTGAACGGGGTTGATGGAGTCGTACTCGTCGTGATTCAAATCACCGATGATCCTAGTGCCGAACGGACGGCACCTCCGCGTTCAACACACGTACAGCCCGGTGACGTCTCCCATGCCTTGATCTAGCAAGGAGAGAGGGAGAGGTTGAGGAAGACTCCATCCAGCAGCAGCACAACCGCGTGGTGGTGGTGGAGAAGCGTGGCAATCCTGCAGGGCTTCGCCAAGCACCCGCGGGAGAGGAGGAGGTGTCACGGGAGAGAGGGAGGCGCCAGGGCTTCAGGTGCGGCTGCCCTCCCTCCCCTCCACTATATATAGGGGCAAGGAGAGGGGAGGCGCAGCCTGCCCCTTCCTCCAAGGAAGGGGTGCGGCAAGGGGGAGGAGTGCCTCCCAAGTCAAGTGGAGGCCCTCCCTTAGGGTTTCCCCTTTCCCATGCGCATGGGCCTTGGGGGCTGGTTCCTTGGCCCATTATGGCTAGGGCGCCCCCTACAGCCCATGCTACTGTATTGGACGTGGTGGAACAATTTCCGGACCTCCGGACCCCTCCGAATCCTCCGAACCTTCCGAAGCTTCCCTGTACAATACCCAAAAACCCGAACTTTTTCCGGACCCAACAACAACTTTCCATATATAAATCTTTACCTATGGACCATTCCGGAACTCCTCGTGACGTCCGGGATCTCATCCGGACTCAACAACATTCGGTAACCACATACAAACTTCCTTTATAACCCTAGCGTCCATCGAACCTTAAGTGTGTAGACCCTACGGGTTCGGGAGACATGTAGACATGACCGAGACGTTCTCGGTCAATAACCAACAGCGGATCTGGATACCCATGTTGGCTCCTACATATTCCACGATGATCTCATCAGATGAACCACGATGTCAAGGACTCAATCGATCCCGTATACAATTCCCTTTGTCTAGCGGTATTGTACTTGCCCGAGATTCGATCGTCGGTATCCGCTACCTTGTTCAATCTCGTTACCGGCAAGTCTCTTTACTCGTTCCGTAACACATTATCCCGTGATCAACTCCTTGATCACATTGTGCACATTATGATGATGTCCTACCGAGTGGGCCAGAGATACCTCTCCGTCACACGGAGTGACAAATCCAGCCTCGATTCGTGCCAACCCAATGACACTTTCGGAGATACCTGTAGTGCACCTTTATAGCCACCCGATTACGTTGTGACGTTTGGTACACCCAAAGCATTCCTATGGTATCCGGGAGTTGCACAATCTCATGGTCTAAGGAAAAGATACTTGACATTTAGAAAAGCTTTAGCACACGAACTACGATCTTTGTGCTAGGCTTAGGATTGGGTCTTGTCCATCACATCATTCTCCAAATGATGTGATCCCGTTATCAATGACATCTAATGTCCATGGTCAGGAAACCGTAACCATCTATTGATTAACGAGCTAGTCATCTAGAGGCTAACTAGGGACTTGGTGTTGTCTATGTACCCACACATGTATCTGAGTTTCCTATCAATACAATTATAGCATGGGTAATAAACGATTATCATGAACAAGGAAATATAATAATAACTAATTTATTATTGCCTCTAGGGCATATTTCCAACAGTCTCCCACTTGCACTAGAGTCAATAATCTAGTTCACATCGTCATGTGATTAACACTGATAAGTCACATCGCCATGTGACCAACATCCAAAGAGTTTACTAGTGTCATTAAACTAGTTCACATCATCATGTGATTAAGACTCAATGAGTTCTGAGGTTTGATCATGTTTTGCTTGTGAGAGAGGTTTTAGTCAACGGGTCTGAACCTTTCAGATCCGTGTGTGCTTTGCAAATTTCTAGGTCATATTGTAAATGCTGCTGCCACGCTCCACTTGGAGCTATTCCAAATGGTTGCTCCACTATACGTATCCAGTTTGCTACTCAGAGTCATTCGGATAGGTGTTAAAGCTTGCATCGACGTAACCCTTTACGCCGAACTCTTTATCACCTCCATAATCGAGAAATATTTCCTTATTCTTCTAAGGATAATTTTGACCGCTGTCCAATGATCCGTTCCTGGATCATTCTTGTACCCCTTGACTGACTCATGGCAAGGCACACATCAGGTGCGGTACTTAGCATAGCATGCTACAGAGCCTACGTCTGAAGCGTAGGGGACGACCTTCGTCCTATCTCTCTTTTCTACCGTGGTCGAGCTTTAAGTCTTAACTTCATACCTTACAACTCAGGCAAGAACTCCTTCTTTGACTGATCCATCTTGAACACCTTCAAGATTATGTCAAGGTATGTGCTCATTTGAAAGTACCATTAAGCGTTTTTGATCTATCCTTATAGATCTTGATGCTCAATGTTCAAGTAGCTTAATCCAGGTTTTCTATTGAAAAACACCTTTCAAATAACCATGTATGCTTTCCAGAAAATTCTACATCATTTCTGATCAACAATATGTCAACAACATAAACTCATCAGAAATTCTATAGTGCTCCCACTCACTTCTTTGGAATACAAGTTTCTCATAAACTTTGTATAAACCCAAAATCTTTGATCATCTCATCAAAGCGCACATTCCAACTCCGAGATGCTTACTCCAGTCCTTAGAAGGATCGCTGGAGCCAGCATACCTTTTAGCATCCTTAGGATCGACAAAACTTTCTCGATCAGTATCACATACAACCTTTCCTTACGAAGACTGGTAAGGAAACTCGTTTTGACATCCATCTGCCAGATTTCATAAATGCAGCTAATGCTAACATCATTCCGACGCACTTAAGCATTTCTACGGATGAGAAAATCTCATCGTAGTCAACTCCTTGAACTTGTGAAAAACTCTTCGCCACAAGTCGAGCTTCATAGACGGTGACATTACCGCTCACGTAAATCTTCTTCTTAAAGATCCATTTATCTCAATGGCTTGCCGATCATCGGCCAAGTCCACCAAAGTCCATGCTTTTTTATGATACATGGATCCTATCTCGGATTTCATGGCTTCTAACCATTTGTCGTAATTTGGGCCCACCATCGCTTCTCCATAGCTCGTAGGTTCATTGTTGTCTAGCAACATGACCTTCAAGACAAGATCACCGTACCAGTCTGAAGTAGTACGCGTCCTTGTCGTCCTACGAGGTTCGGTAGTGACTTGATTCGAAGCTTCATGATCACTATCATAAGCTTCCACTTCAATTGGTGTAGGCGCCATAGGAACAACTTCCTGTGCCCTGCTACACACTAGTTGAAGTGATGGTTCAATAACCTCATCAAGTCTTCACCATCCTCCCACTCAATTTTCGAGACGAACTTTTCCTCGAGAAAGGACCCGATTCAAGAAACAATCCCTATTGCTTTCGGATCTGAATTAGGAGGTATACCCAACTGTTTTGGGTGTCCTATGAAGATGCATTTTATCCGCTTTGGGTTCGAGCTCATCAACCTGAAACTTTTTCACATAAGCGTCGCAACCCCAAACTTTTAAGAAACGACAACTTAGGTTTCTCCAAACCATAGTTCAAACAGGGTCGTCTCAACGGAATTACGTGGTGCCCTATTAAAGTGAGTGCGGTTGTCTCTAATGCCTAACCCATGAACAATAGTGGTAATTCGATAAGAGACATCATGGTACGCATCATATCCAATAAGGTGCAACTATGATGTTTGGACACACCCTCACACTATGGTGTTCCAGGCGGTATTAATTGTGAAACAATTTCCACAATTTCTTAATTGCGTGCCAAAGCTCGTAACTCAGATACTTATCTCTATGATCATATCATAGACATTTTATCCTCTTGTCACGATGATCTTTAACTTCACTCTGAAATTATTTGAATCATTCAATAATTCAGACTTGAGTTTCATCAAGTAAATACACTCAATATCTACTTAAATCATCCGTGAAGTAAGAACATAACGATATTCACTGCATCCCTCAGCACTCATTGGACTGCACACATCAAAATGTGTTACTTCAACAAGTTGCTATCTTGTTCCATCTTACTGAAACCGAGGATTTTCAGTCATCTTGCCCATGTGGCATGATTTGCATGTCTCAAGTGATTCAAAATCAAGTGAGTCCAAACGATCCATCTGCATGGAGTTTCTTCATGCGTATACACCAATAGACATGGTTCGCATGTCTCAAACTTTTCAAAAATGAGTGAGTCCAAAGATCCATCAACATGGAGCTTCTTCATGCGTTTTATACCAATATGACCTACATGGCAGTGCCACAAGTAAGTGGTACTATCATTACTATCTTATATCTTTTGGCATGAAAATGTGTATCACTACGATCGAGAATCAATAAACCATTCCTTTAGGTGCAAGACCATTGAAGGTATTATTCAAATAAATAGAGTAACCATTATTCTCCTTAAATGAATAATCGTATTGCGATAGACATAATCCAATCAAGTCTATGCTCAACGCAAACACCAAATGACAATTATTCAGGTTTAATACTAATCTTGATGGTAGAGGGAGCGTGCGATGTTTGATCAAATCAAACTTGGAAACACTTCCAACACATATCGTCAGCTCACCTTTAGCTAGTCTCCGTTTATTCCGTAGCTCTTTTATTTCGAGTTAATAACACTTAGCAACCGAACCGGTATCTTAATACCCTGGTGCTACTAGGAGTACTAGTAAAGTATACATTAACATAATGTATATCCAATATACTTCTATCGACCTTGCCAGCCTTCTCATCTACCAAGTATCTAGGGTAATGCTGCTCCGAAGGCTGTTCCCGTATTCTGTAAGCACTTAGTCTCGGGTTTGGGTTCAACCTTGGGTTTCTTCACTAGAGCAGCAGCTGATTTGCCGCTTCATGAAGTATCCTTTCTTGCCCTTGCCCTTCTTGAAACTAGTGGTTTCACCAACCATCAACAATTGATGCTCCTTCTTGATTTCTACTTTCGCGTGTCAAACATCGTGAATACCTCAAGGATCATCATATCTATCCCTGATATGTTATAGTTCATCACGAAGCTCTAGCAGCTTGGTGGCAATGACTTTGGAGAAACATCACTATCTCATCTGGAAGATCAACTCCCACTCGATTCAAGTGATTGTTGCACTCAGACAATCTGAGCACAAGCTCAACGATTGCGCTTTTCTCCCTGAGTTTGCAGGCTAAGAAAATCGTCGGAGGTCTTATACCTCTTGACGTGGGCACGAGCCTGAAATCCCAATTTCAGCCCTTGAAACATCTCATATGTTCTGCGACGTTTCAAAACGTCTTTGGTGCCTTAATTCTAAGCCGTTTAACATTACCGAATTATCACGTAGTCATCAAAACGTGTGTGTCAGATGTTCGCAACATCCACAGACCATGTTCGAGGTCCAGCACACCGAGCGGTGCATTAAATACATAAGCTTTCTACTGACCGTATAATTGTTACTGTCAACTTTCAACTATCTTTTCTCTAGGAACATATCTAAACAGTAGAACTAAAGCGTGAGCTATGACATAATTTGCAAAGGGTTTTTGACTATGTTCAGGATAATTAAGTTCATCTTATGAACTCCCACTCAGATAGACATCCCTCTAGTCATCTAAGTGATTACATGATCCGAGTCAACTAGGCCGTGTCCGATCATCACGTGAGACGGACTAGTCATCATCGGTGAACATCTTCATGTTGATCGTATCTACTATACGACTCATGCTCGACCTTTCGGTCTCTGTGTTCCGATGCCATGTCTGTACATGCTAGGCTCGTCAAGTTAACCCTAAGTGTTTTGCGTGTGTAAATCTGTCTTACACCCGTTGTATGTGTACGTAAGAATCCATCACACCCGATCATCATGTGGTGCTTAGAAGCGACGAACTTTAGCAATGGTGCACAGTTAGGGGAGAACACTTCTTGAAATTTTAATGAGGGATCATCTTATTTACTACCGTCGTTCTAAGCAAATAAGATGCATAAACATGATAAACATCACATGCAATCAAATAGTGACATGATATGGCCAATATCAATTTGCTCCTTTTGATCTCCATCTTCGGGGCTCCATGATCATCATCGTCACTGGCATGACACCACGATCTCCATCATCATGATCTCCATCATCGTGTCTTCATGAAGTTGTCTCGCCAACTATTACTTCTACTACTATGGCTACCGGTTAGCAATAAAGTAAAGTAATTACATGGCGTTGTTTAATGACACGGAGGTCATACAATAAATAAAGACAACTCCTATGGCTCCTGCCGGTTGTCATACTCATCGACATGCAAGTCATGAATCCTATTACAAGAACATGATCAATCTCATACATCACATATCAGCCATCACATTCTTCTTGGCCATATCACATCACATGGCATACCCTGCAAAAACAAGTTAGACGTCCTCTAATTGTTGTTTGCATGTTTTACGTGGCTGCTATGGGTTTCTAGCAAGAACGTTTCTTACCTACGCAAAACCACAACGTGATATGTCAATTGCTATTTACCCTTCATAAGGACCCTTGTCATCGAATCCGTTCGACTAAAGTGGGAGAGACCGCACCGCTAGCCACCTTATGCACCAAGTGCATGTCGACCGGTGGAACCTGTCTCACGTGGAAGAGTGTAAGGTCGGTCCGGCCGCTTCATCCCACAATACCATCGAAACAAGATTTGACTAGTAACGGTAAGCATATTGAACATCATCAACGCCCACAACTACTTTGTGTTCTACTCGTGCAAAGAATCTACGCAGAGACCTAGCTCGATACCATTTGTTGGGGAACGTGGCAGAAATTCAAAATTTTCCTCGTGTCACCAAGATCTATCCATGGAGAGACTAGCAACGAGGGAAGGAGAGTGCATCTACATACCCTTGTAGATCGCTAAGCGGAAGCGTTCAAGTGAACGGGGTTGATGGAGTCGTACTCGTCGTGACTCAAATCACCGATGATCCTAGTGCCGAACGGACGGCACCTCCGCGTTCAACACACGTACAGCCCGGTGATGTCTCCCATGCCTTGATCCAGCAAGGAGAGAGGGAGAGGTTGAGGAAGACTCCATCCAGCAGCAGCACAACGGCGTGGTGGTGGTGGAGAAGCATGGCAATCCTGCAGGGCTTCGCCAAGCACCTGCAGGAGAGGAGGAGTGTCACGGGAGAGAGGGAGGCGCCAGGGCTTCAGGTGCGGCTGCCCTCCCTCCCCTCCACTATATATAGGGGCAAGGGAGAGGGGGGAGGCGCAGCCTTGCCCCTTCCTCCAAGGAAGGGGTGCGGCCAAGGGGGGGAGGAGTGCCTCCCAAGTCAAGTGGAGGCCCTCCCCCTTAGGGTTTCCCCTTTCCCATGCGCATGCGGATTGGGGGGGCTGGTGCCCTTGGACCATTATGGCTAGGGCGCCCCCATAAGGCCCATGCTACTGTACTGGACGTGGTGGAACAATTTCCGGACCTCTGGACCCCTCCGGAATCCTCCGGAACCTTCTGGTAGCTTCCCGGTACAATACCGAAAAAACCCGAACTTTTTCCGGAACCCGAACAACAACTTTCCATATATAAATCTTTACCTCCGGACCATTTCGGAACTCCTCGTGACGGCCGGGATCTCATCCGGGACTCCGAACAACATTCGGTAACCACATACAAACTTCCTTTATAACCCTAGCGTCATCGAACCTTAAGTGTGTAGACCCTACGGGTTCGGGAGACATGTAGACATGACCGAGACGTTCTCCGGTCAATAACCAACAGCGGGATCTGGATACCCATGTTGGCTCCCACATATTCCACGATGATCACATCGGATGAACCATGATGTCATGGACTCAATCGATCCCGTATACAATTCCCTTTGTCTAGCGGTATTGTACTTGCCCGAGATTCGATCGTCGGTATCCGATACCTTGTTCAATCTCGTTACCGGCAAGTCTCTTTACTTGTTCCGTAACACATTATCCCGTGATCAACTCCTTGATCTCATTGTGCACATTATGATGATGTCCTACTGAGTGGGCCCAGAGATACCTCTCCGTCACACGGAGTGACAAATCCTGCCTCGATTCGTGCCAACCCAATGACACTTTCGGAGATACCTGTAGTGCACCTTTATAGTCACCCAGCACGCCAGGCGCTTTGGTACACCCAAAGCATTCCTACGGTATTCGGGAGTTGCACAATCTCATGGTCTAAGGAAAGATACTTGACATTTAGAAAGCTTTAGCACACGAACTACGATCTTTGTGCTAGGCTTAGGATTGGGTCTTGTCCATCACATCATTCTCCAAATGATGTGATCCCATTATCAATGACATCTAATGTCCATGGTCAGGAAACCGTAACCATCTATTGATTAACGAGCTAGTCATCTAGAGGCTAACTAGGGACTTGGTGTTGTCTATGTACCCACACATGTATCTGAGTTTCCTATCAATACAATTATAGCATGGGTAATAAACGATTATCATGAACAAGGAAATATAATAATAACTAATTTATTATTGCCTCTAGGGCATATTTCCAACATGTTCGTGCCCAGCTGTCGGACTCCGTGAAGGAGAATCGACGACTTCGACGCTGCATTTTTAGTAAGTGCTTGAACAAACTTCGAAAAAGAGTTCGGCGAGGAAGTCGACTAACAGAGTTATGTCTGTAGGTATGCTCACAGGTCGTCCTGCAGAGGAAATGCCCGGTTCTACGGGTGACCTTCTTCCGGAGCTCTTACAACTGCATGAACGAGTTCGGCAGGTGATGACAGGTGTCGCCCATGCCTTGTGGCCATCTGTCTCCCTGCCCGAAGGCCTTGGAGAGCTTGCAGAGAAGCTTAAGGGAGCGCGGCGGCGCTTCCGACTACGGAAGATATCGGCCTGCCGTCAAAGGCGCCAGGGAGGCTGGGCCATGGTGAAGACGCTACACACGAAGGCTGACCCAAACCACATGGCGAGGTCGGACCTGTGGGGTCCGATGGGAAGGAGATCCTGTGAGCTTAGTGTACGCCAAGTAGAATTGGCCTCAAAGTATTCCCAACAGGACTGTAAACTAGACAGCCTATTAGATAGTATTGAGGAGGAATACACCCAGTCAAATTGACTATGTAATTGAAGATGACATATAAAAATGCCTTCTAGCCAGATTGTAGATCGTTTGTCATGGCGGACCTTTTCGCTTCAACCTCAGGACCCTATAGTCCGGAGTGTGTCCGAATACCCTCACGGTTATGTAAGAACCGGGGCATGTGTGGAGACCAGGCGTAGGGGTCATTAGTGCTTGAACAGACAAGTGCCCAACTAGTTATGTTATGTTACATGGTTAGTAAGAAACATCTTCCAGGGAGAATAGTTCCGTTAGGTGTTCCTTTCCCTGGGAGGCATGCCTTAAAGTGCATGTCCGGACTGTTAAAAAAGCAGAAAAGCATCTGTGGGCAGATAAATAAATAAGTGAGAAATCATCTTTAGTTCACCCACCGAATATTCCCTTAAGAAAGCTAGCTTTCGGCTTCACCCAGTCTAAGGTACACATCCGGCTGACCCGGCAGTAACAATCGCAGAGGTGCTCCCTTTACCTCCTAGCCGAACAATCGGGAACGTAGGGGTAAGCACAGGAGCCAGGCAACCCAGCTTGGCCAAAAGTTAAGTCATATCGATGCATATAATGGTGAATAAAAGGTACATGCGGAAGCGTTACATATGTGTTAGGCATAAAGCCCGTACAAATAAGCTTCTGTTAAAAAAGCCCCCCAGATAGCGCGTCAAGTGTGTGCGAACAATGCGCGAACGAGCCTTTAAAGGCTGTAAGAGAAAAAGAGGGAGAAGGAGAGAAATAAAAGACAACTAATGTGTAAAAAATAGATAGAGGAAGGAGACAAACTCAGAATCCAGCGCTAGGCGTAGAATCTTCGGAGACGGGCTGCGTTCCATGGGTTCGGCTCGAGTCGGTTATCCGATGCATCTCGCAGACGGTACGCTCCACCGGTCAGGACTTAGTCGATAATAAACGGACCTTCCCGTTTGGGCTTGAGTTTGTCCTTTTTCTTGTCCGGCAGACGTAGAACTAACTCGCCAACATTGTAAGTTTTGGCCCGTACTTCTCTGCTTTGATATCTTCGAGCCTGCTGTTGATAGAATGCGGAACGGGCTTTTTCCACGTCAAGCTCCTCCTCCAAGGCGTGCAAACTGTCCTGCCGATCGAGCTCAGCTTCTCTTTCTTCGTACATGCGCACGCAAGGTGAGTCATGAATTATGTCTCTTGGCAGAACTGCCTCTGCGCCGTATACCATAAAGAATGGTGTGAATCCGGTGGTGCGATTCGGCGTGGTCCGTAGCCCCCAGAGTACGGAGTCGAGCTTCTCTACCCAGTGCGTGTTAGATTCCTTGAGGGACCACACTAATCTGGGTTTGATGCCGCTCATGATTAGACCATTTGCTCGCTCTACTTTACCGTTAGTTTGAGGGTGATAGACTGAAGCATAGTCGAGCTTGATGCCCATGTTTTTGCACCAGAGTTTGACCTCGTCGATCGTGAAGTTCGTGCCGTTATAAGTGACGATGCTATGGGGGACGCCATAATGGTGTACGACTCCTGATATGAAGTCTACCACCGGTCCGGATTCGGCCGTATTAACAGGCTTGGCCTCTATCCATTTGGTGAATTTATCCACCATGACCAGTAGGTATTTTTGCTTGTGGGTTCTTCCTTTAAGGGGTCCAACCATGTCAAGCCCCCAGACCGTGAAGGGCCAGGTGATGGGTATAGTTTGGAGGGAGGTGGGTGGCATGTGGCTTTGATTAGCAAAGAGCTGGCAACCGACGCATCGTTGGACTAAGTCCTGAGCATCTGCCCGGGCCGTCGGCCAATAAAATCCTGTACGGAAGGATTTGCTTACAAGGGCCCGGGCTGCGGTGTGGTGCCTGCCGAGTCCGGCATGAATTTCAGTCAGAAGATTCCGCCCTTCCTCTTCGGAGATACAACTTTGAAGGATTCCAGTCGTGCTTTTCTTATAAAGCTCTCCCTCGTGGACTTTATAGGCTTTAGATCGCCGCACGATGTAGCGTGCCTTGTTTTGGTCCTCGGGCAGTTCCTGCCTGGTTAGGTAGGCTATAGGAATGGTTCCGTCCACGGGGCAATGATTGCCATTATTACGTGTGCTGAAGATGTTACTTTGTTGGCAGAGCCTCCAGTTGTGTCAGAATGTTCGGTGTTAGGCAGTGTTGTTGGGTCCGGGCTATTATTTCCGGACTCCCCTTCCCATACTACGGATGGCTTGAATAGCCTCTCTAAGAAGATATTGGGGGGGGGGGAGGGCGGCATCGCGCTTTGCGCCAATGCGTGCCAAGACGTTTTGTTGCCTGATTGTTTTCTCGAGCTATATGGTGAAATTCGAGCCCTTCGAACCGAGCTGACATTTTTAGGACGGCGTTGTGATAAGCTGCCATTTTCGGATCCTTGGCATCAAAGTCTCCATTTATTTGGGATATCGCGAGGTTCAAATCCCCGCGCACCTCTAGGCATTGAATGCCCTTGGATACTGCCATCCGGAGACCATGTAGAAGGACCTCGTATTCGGCTGCGTTGTTGGAGTCCGTGTACATTATCTGGAGTACGTATTGAACTGTATCTCCTATTGGGGACGTCAGAACGACGCCAGCCCCCAGACCAACCAACATTTTGGAGCCGTCGAAGTGCATGATCCAGTTGGAATATGTGTTGTACTCTTTAGGGAGTTCGGCTTCAGTCCATTTGGCGATGAAGTCGACCAAAACTTGCGACTTAATGGCTCGCCGTGGCTTATAGGTTATGTCCAACGGGAGGAGCTCAATGGCCCATTTGGCAATCCGACCTGTCGCGTCGCGGTTGTTTATAATGTCGTTAAGAGGTACTTCGGAGGCTACTGTTATCGAACACTCTTGAAAGTAGTTTCCCAGCTTCCGGGATGCCATAAACACCGCGTACGCTATCTTTTGATAATGCGGATACCGTGACTTGCATGGAGTGAGGACAGTGGACACGTAGTAAACTGGTTTTTGAAGGGGAAACTTGTGTCCGTCCGTTTCTCGTTCGACAACGAGCACCGCGCTTACAACTTGATGAATGGCGGCGATGTATAATAGCATTGGCTCGCCCATGTTGGGCGCGGCCAGGACCGGGTTTGTTGCCAATATGGCTTTTATTTCTTCGAGTCCGGCCGTGGCGGCATCCGTCCACTCGAAGTGTTCGGTGCGCCGGAGGAGGCGATAGAGGGGTAATGCCTTTTCTCCCAAACGGGAGATAAAGCGGCTTAGAGCCGCCATGCATCCAGTCAGTTTTTGTATTTGTTTGAGGTCCTTTGGGATATCCAATTGTGACAGAGCTCAGATCTTGGCTGGGTTTGCTTCAATTCCTCTACCGGATACAATGAAGCCCAAGAGCTTTCCGGCTGGTACGCCAAAAATGCATTTTTCCGAGTTACTCTTGATGTCATATGTTCGAAGATTATCGAATGTGAGCCTCAAGTCGTCTACTAGAGTTTCGACATGCTTGGTTTTGACGACCACATCATCTACAAATGCCTCCACTGTTTTGCTGATCTGGTTTGCCAGACATGTCTGAATCATGCGCTGATATGTTGCGCCGGCATTTTTGAGCCCGAAGGGCATTGTGTTGAAGCAGAATGGGCCGTATGGGGTGATAAATGCCGTTATGGCTTGGTCGAGCTCTGCCATCTTGATTTGATGGTAGCGAGAGTATGCATCGAGGAAACACAATGAATCGTGTCCTGCAGTAGCGTCGATAATTTGATCGATGCGGGGGAGGGGGAAGGGATCCTTTGGGAAAGCCTTGTTGAGGTCCTTGAAATCGACGCATAGGCGCCAGGATTTGTCCTTCTTTGGTACCATCACCAGGTTTGCTAGCCAATCCGGATGTTTTATATCTCTGATGAATCTGGCCTCCAATAGTTTGGCTAGCTTCTCTCCCATGGCTTGTCTCTTAGGTTCGGAGAAACGCCGAAGAGCCTGTTTGACTGGCTTGAACCCTTTTAGGACGTTTAGGCTGTGCTCGGCCAGCCGGCGTGGGATTCCTGGCATGTCTGAAGGGTGCCAGGCAAAAATGTCCCAATTTTCGCGTAGGAATTCTCGTAGTGCGGCGTCTACATCAGGATTTAATTGTGCCCCAATGGAGGCCGTTTTTGTAGGGTCCATTGGGTGGACTTGGAATTTGACTATTTCGTCTGCTGGTTTAAAGGAGGTGGACTTGGATCTTTTATCGAGTATCACATCGTCCCTATTCACCGTGGAGCGCAGCGCAGTCAGTTCCTCGGCCGCTAGGGCTTCGGATAGTGCCTCAAGGGCTAGTGCGGCTGTCTTATTTTCGGCGTGGAGTGCTATGTCCGGGTCACTAGCAAGAGTGATGATTCCATTCGGCCCGGGCATTTTGAGCTTCATGTACCCGTAATGGGGTATAGCTTGAAAAATTGTGAATGCCTCTCGCCCTAATAGAGCGTGGTATCCGCTGCTGAACGGGGCCACTTGGAACATGACCTCCTCGGACCTGTAATTATCCGGTGTGCCGAACACCACATCCAGTGTGATTTTTCCTATGCAGCACGCTTCCCGACTGGGGATTATTCCTCTAAAGGTTGTGCTGCTTCGCTCAATGCGGCTCCAGTCTATTTCCATTTTTCGAAGGGTTTCCTCATAAATGAGGTTCAATCCGCTGCCACCGTCCATGAGTACCTTGGTAAGGCGAAAGTCGTCCACTATTGGACTGAGGACCAATGCTGCTGGTGCTCGGGCTATTCGGAATTTAGGTTCATCACTGGCATTAAAGGTAATAGCCGTGTCACTCCATGGATTTATTGTTGCTACTTGGTAGACTTCGGCAAGGCTGCGGAGTGTTCATTTTCGCATATTGTTTGATGCGAAAGTCTCGAAGACTATTAATACCGTACTGGTATCCTTGGGCTGGTGCTCTGTGGATGCTGGGGTTAGAAGCTCCTCGCAGCTTTTGGCCACCTGCCGGAGTATCCAACATGCTCTAAGGCTATGAGTTGGTGTGGCGCCCTCTGTACTATGAATTTTACAGGGTCCGTTGAGCCATCCCTCCAATACGGTTCCATGCCCCGTAGGGGTTTTTTGTTTTTTGGTGTTTAACCCGGGTGACTGGGGATAATGCACCCTTTTATTTCGGACTGGGTATGTATCCAGGGCCGGATTGTCCCAAAATCTTACTTCGGTTTTCCAGGCACTTTCCATCGCACAGTACTTTCGTACTATGGACGCCAAGTCAGCAAAGCGTGTAATTTCACGGCGACCTATGGCGTTGAGGATTCCCTTGTCCGTGCAATTATTGCAGAAGAATGGAATTGCATCTTCCTCATGGCAGTCATTTATCATGTTCATAACCAGGAGGAATCTGGCCCAGTAATGATGTACTGTTTCCTCGGGCTCTTGCCTAATTTTGGATAGATCACCTATGTTCAGGTGGGTGGGTGGAATTAGATCCGAAACCTCACCCAATCTGAGGCTCAAGGGCCAAGGAGTTTCCGAACTCGACAGCTTGGATTCTTGGATGTTGTCCAATGAATCTTGCCCGTTGCCTGATTCTAAGTTTAGGTCTTGAGTGTCGTCCTCCCCTCCGCGGGTATTCGGCTTGGAGAGATCGGGAATACGGACATAGCTAGTCCTTAAGATAGATGAAGGGTCGCCGCATTGTTCCTCCACCACGGCAACGTGATGGGTGGCCTGGGGAGAGTTAATCCCTCTCAGATCGGGTTTAGGCCCAATCTGATCGTAGTCTGTAGCGACTCCCAGGGCGGCGATGCGATCAAGGAGCTCGTTTAAGGAAGAAAGCTCCGTTGGATCTAACTTCTTGGCGAGTTCCGAGCTGACGTGAAGATTGCTTCCGATGACCCGAGAAGTCATCGTCGGCGCGGCGGCCGAACAGGCGGTCATAAGAAAACCACCTAGCCGGAGAGTTTGGCCAATAGCCAAAGCTCCTGTAGCAACAGTGTCGTCTTTAAAGACGGAATGAGGCATCCTTCCTGATGGCGACGTCACAAAGGGACTCTCAATGAAAGCACCAATGTGGTGTCAAAACCGGCGGATCTCGGGTAGGGGGTCCCGAACTGTGCGTCTAGGCGGATGGTAATAGGAGACAAGGGACACGATGTTTTTACCCAGGTTTGGGCCCTCTCGATGGAGGTAAAACCCTACACCTGCTTGATTAATATTGATTATATGGGTAGTACAAGAGTAGATCTACCACGAGATCAGAGAGGCTAAACCCTAGAAGCTAGCCTATGGTATGATTGTTGTTCGTCCTACGGACTAAAACCCTCTGGTTTATATAGACACCGGAGAGGGCTAGGGTTACACAGAGTCGGTTACAATGGGAGGAGATCTACATATCCGTATCACCAAGCTTGCCTTCCACGCCAAGGAAAGTCCTTTCCGGACATGGGACGAAATCTTCAATCTTGTATCTTCATAGTCCAGGAGTCCGGCCAAAGGTTATAGTTCAGCTATCCGGACACCCCCTAATCCGGGACTCCCTCAGTTGCCACCATCAACTGCATGCTCAGCTCATCATTCAACCCTTCCATAAACTTTTCCTGCTTCGCGGCATCTGTGGCCACATCATCCGGGGCATAGCGGGATAAATTACTAAACTTATCCACGTACTAAGCTATAGTACGGTTTCCCTAGCGTAAGTTGCGAAACTCACGCTTCTTCATGCTCATAGCTCCAGTTGAGACATGGGCTGTGCGGAAACCTTGCTGAAACTGATCCCAAGTGACGTTGGCTATGGGGAAAGTGGCCGTGTAATTCTCCCACCATGAGGCTGCTGGTCCATCCAATTGATGTGCGGCAAAGCGCACCTTCTCAGCATCTGTGCAACCTTCGGTGGTCAACTCCCTTCCAATACGGCGTTGCCAATCATCTGCAACTATAGGCTCGGTGCTACTGGAAAACACCGGCGGCTGCAACCTCAGAAAACGAGCTAAGTTGTTAACTGGAGGCGGGTTGTTGTTGTTGTTGTTGCCTTGGTTCTAGACTAACAATTGCATCAAGGCATTCTGCTGCTAGATCAACTGAGTGAGCTCCGGCGGGAAGGAAAATCCGGTGTCACGTCTCGGAGGCATCTGATGGGTTTAGAGGGGAGATATTAGAATAGAATGAGGTCTAATGAGAGAAACACTACCCATATGCACATGAGACAAACACAATCATTTCACTCAATCAATCAAGCAAGGGCATACAAACGGTCTAGAACTATCGTAGAAAGTGTTCAACTACTACTGTATACATGGGGGAATACTACTAATCATTTGGTGGTCATCTAGAAATTTTGATCGGTAGAAGATTCCATAATGTCTGCTCCAACTTCGTCTTCAAAGTCATCTTCACTGGGGTCGGAGTCGGTGTCGTTGATGATGATGTAGTTCTCTGGGAAAGTGGAATCGTCATCATCTCCTCCTGGCGTGGGGTCTCCCATGAATTAATATTCCAATCTTCTTTATCAGGTCGTCCTTCTTCTCCAATAGTGATGCAATTTCCTCCTCATATCCATCGCGTGTAGACTTGAGTTCTTCTTCTAGCTCGGTGATCCTTGTCTTTGCCTTCTTTAATTCTAACAAGTATGAGCACATCTGGTTCTCCTGGTGTCGAATATGCTGGTTTAACTCCTGGATGAAAGTTGTAATGGATCTGTCCTTCTGGGTGCTAACTATCTCCCATTGCTCATCTCGACGCCCACATATCTGATAGATAGTATCCTTAAGATCCCTGTTATAAACTTCTCCAATGCGTCCCATGGTGATGTGGGCTGCCATGCTCTTGCCTAGACTGCAGGTTGGTGTATCAAAAGAAAACTCTATGGGCTCAGTGATTGGTGCGAACGTCCTTCCTGGAATTTGAACTTGAATCATGCAGCGCTCCTCTTCTGGTAAAGTGGCGTTGTAGGTCCCAGTGAAGCTTGGTATTCCGATGCTCAGGTACCTAGGACTTCCTTCAAGTGGCGTCCAAAGGGTGTGTCTTCATCCGGTTGCGTGAACTTGATCCTTCTATCCGCCATCCTAAAGAGTAGAAAATAGGAGAGGAGTCAGAAATGAGTAGAGAAGAGTGACCTATGGCTTTAGCTTAGTGGTCGTGTCCTACACTCAGCGTGTGATCTGATACCATCTTGTAGCGACCCGACCTCAAACGGTCAAGTCTCTGTGCTGCCGTGTCATCCCTGGATCGGTAATCTTTGACACACACGACTCGAAGGATTTATAACAGAGTAGCAATCACACACTTATTACATCAAATGTCTCAGAAGTGAACTTATTACAATAAATATGGCTTAAGGCCATCTAATACGATAACATTGGAAGGCCTGGAAGATAAAGTGAGTCCATCAACTCCAACGACATAGCTGAGCTACACGGCAATGACCTAACGAACCTTACTCCTCGTCTGAAAAGTCTGCAACATAATACGTTGCAGCCCGAAAACGGGTCAGCACATGGAATATGCTGGCAATGTAACACAATAGAGCAGAAACACAATAATGCTATCACTACATGCATATATGGCTGGTGGAAAGCTCTATGGTTATAGTTTTTGTGAAAAGCCAATTTTTCCCTACAACAAACGAATAAATTTTATTTTAACTATCATGGTGGTTGAAACATCATTTTGAAGGTTCCTCCAAATCAATCCCAATTAAAGTAATTAACAACCCAACAATATTAAATTAGAGTGACGAGATACTTATGATAATCCAAGTACTAGATACTCAAGATTGTCCATAACCGGGGACACGGCTAACCATGATTAGATTGTACACTCTGCAGAGGTTTGCGCACTTTTCCCCACAAGACTCGATCTCCTCCGTTGGATTTCTCGCACTACATGGTGTTTGAGAAATGGATGACCGAGACACAGTCTTTCAAAAACATTAACTCTTTACTCCGGACAGACCATACCAAACCTACATCCCTCTACCTGCTGATCCAACTCTTCAAGAGCTTATGCATCTTCCTCAACTATGCTAGAGCCCATAATAGCTTGTGGCTGCACACGGAAGTTTGTAGCATGAAAATATCTCATTTCCCTTTAAGCCTGGGTGGCGGACCTTAGGATGATCACACGGGTACTCCGGGATATCCTAGGACAACACTAGATTCTCCAGGTGCCCAACAAGCAATCCACCCAGATGTGTATTAAAGTTGCCACCTTAAGTTGAACCATGAATTAACAATCTCACATCTGTCATGGATTCACTCACCCATACCACGTCTACGAGCATAGCATAGCAATATAAGCAATACGTAGAAGTAACTCCCAAGGGTTTGATAGTAAGAGGGCAATAGGTTCTACCTCATCAACTACTTCCCAATACCCACAAGTTAAATCACATCCTAATCATGCAGTGTTTGAGGATTGGAACTAATGCATAAAAACTGGGTATGAAAAGAGTATGATCAATGTGTTACTTGCCTTGCTGACGATCCGCAAAACCTAGAGACCCGTAGTAGCACGCTCCGCACTACGGGAATTCTATCGCAAACAAACAATAGCATACATAAGCAAACAAACAAAGAAGCACGGGTAAAACTCAAATAAGAAGATCTAACCAGAAAGTTCAACTTAAGAACTCCGGTTTGCAAAAAGAATCAAATCAAATGGAGCAACGATACTCAAACTGCGAAAGAAACAATATCCGATTACTAATCTGGACTAAAGTCAAATTTTACAGTACCAAAATCTTGTTCAAGTTGGTTAAACAGAAAGAGGGTTTCGAGACGAAGATCTAGGCACTTAAATCGCCTGATTCCGATAAACGAGCGAAAATATAAACTAAAACGAAAATCGGATCAGAAATCGCGATCGAAAATAATCGCGGAAAATCTGAGAAAAATAAAAACTGACGAAGAGGCTAAAGAACGAACGTTCGTTGTCTGTAACTAACGAGCGAAAGCCGTTCGTAAAAACGAACGTACGGACGAACGTCCGCAAAATAACTAAACCGAGAAAAACCGGCGAACCAATCTAAACAAAACGAACTTAGGGTTTTCTAAAAAACTGGATTGGTTTAAAAAAACCGAACGGCGGCAACGGCGGCTTATACCTCCCATGAGGTCCGGCGGGCTCGTGGGTCGGGTGGGGCCATGGCGAGGCGGTGGCGAGGGCGGTGGCGGCGACGCTAGGCGGCGGCAGCAAGCAGGTTGGCGGCTCGGGTGGTGGTGGAGGGTGCGGGGGCGGTGTATTTAAAGGAGGGGGACTGCTTGGGGGAGGGGGCAAGGTGGCGCGGGGAGGAGGATTCCCGGCCGAACTCGGCTAGCGTCGGCGGCGCTCGCGGTCTCCAGGTCGGAGACGAGGCGCGGGGCGGTTGGGCTAGCTCGGCTGGGCTTCGGCCCAGTCGGGTGCTGAAACTTTTTTTTAAAATAATTCCGCCGAAACTTAAATAAATCCTAGAAAATAAAATAAAAAAATAAAAATGCCAAAACAAATTTTCTCCGTCTAAATAAAATATTTAGAACGAGATGAACATTTTCTTGGTCCTAAAATGCAACTTTGGAAAACATGCAATTTTTCTAATTCAAATAAAATAGCAATAAATTCCGAATAAAATCAAATATTTGATTTTAATATTTTTCCTCCAATATTTTATATATTTTCGAGAAGTCATATTATCTCCTCTCATATATTTTAATATGAAATATTTTCGGAGAGAAAAATAATTAAAACAAATAATCCTCGTTTCAATATTTGATAAAATTCAAATATGAAAACAGTGAAATCCCCAACTCTCTCTAAGGGTCCTTGAGTTGCTTAGAATTTCGAGGATCACGAAATGAAATGCAACAAAATATGATATGCATGAATGACCTATGTATAACATTTCAAATTGAAAATTTGGGATGTTACATTCTACCTTTGGCTCCTCGTTGGGTTCGACACTCTTACTTATAGAAAGAAGGCTACAATTGATCCCCTATACTTGTGGGTTATCAAGACCTTTTTCTGGTGCCGCTGCCATGGAGCAATAACATGGGGTGAATATTCATCATGTGTGCTTGTTTGCTTTATCACTAAATAGTTTTTATTTTCTGTTCTAAGTTGTTCTCTATATTTAGTTATGGATATGGAACACGAAACACCAAAAAAAATTAGTGGTACTTGCTACTCATGGAGATGGGGAACCTCCTAAAACCCTCTATGCTCATTATGCGAAAGATATTATGCACTACTTTGGTAATCCTGAGAAAACCCAATTCAACTTGATAATAGGAGTAACGTTGGAATAACGTGAATACTTTAGGGATTATCGCTTGACTCAAAAGGGAAAACTTTTATGGGATCAAATTCATATGTTGCACTGGTATGCTTGGGATTTATGACAGAGGTATGATTATACTTGTTGCTCTAGGATGAATGCTCCACATCTTCCCTTTTAATGTGAATTTAATGAAAATGAAACCTTGGCTTCTTATGCTAATGGTATATATGATTATTATGATGTGGAACGAATAGAAGAATTTGTTGCTTTTAAGGGTGCTTATGAAATTGAATCTTTGTTTGAAAAGTTTGAAGATTTTGATGATTCAGTTTATAGACCTGAAAATTTCGCCATCCTTAAATATTGCTATGATAATTATAAATACAATTCCGATATTGATGAATTTATTGAGAAAGTCTCCGCTTTCCAAGAAGAGACTAATATTTTGCAGGAGACTATGGAAGAAGGAATTGATGAAACTGTGAGCTCATTTGATGAAAAAGATGATGAGGAGAGCGAAGAACAAAAGGAGGAAGATCGGATTAGCTACCCGTGCCCACCTTCTAATGAGATTAACTCTTCAACTCATACATTATTTAATTTCCCTTCGTGCTTACCGAAGGATGAATGCTATGGTAATTGCTATGATCCCGTTGATTCATTTGAAATATCCCTTTTTGATGAACTTGATGCTTGCTATGCTTGTGGCCAAGATGCCAATATGAATTATGCTTATGGAGATGAACTTGCTATAGGTCCTTATGTTAAGAACGAAATTGTTGCTATTGCACCCACACATGATAGTCCTATTATCTTTTTGAATTCTCCCAACTACACTATATCGGAGAAGTTTGCTCTTGTTAAGGATTATATTGATGGGTTGCCATTTACCATTGTATATGATGATTTTGATGAATATAAAATGCATGTGCTTGCTGCTCCTACTTGCAATTATTATAATAGAGGAACTACATCTCCGCCTCTCAATATTTCCAACACGATAAAATTACAAGGAACTGCTTATGTTATGTATTGGCCTTCACTTGATGTGCATCAATTGTTCTTGTATGACATGCAGATGCATAGGAAGAGAGTTAGACTTTGTCATTGCTTGATATATGTTGCTTCATTCTCACTACTAAATGCCGAATCATTGTTAATTAAAATTGGCTTTGATATACATTGGGATCTGGGTGGATTCGTAACTTGAGCACTTTATGCCTAGCTTGATGGCTTTAAAGAAGGCGCTGCCTGGGAGACAACCCAGAACTTTTAGAGAGTCATTTATTTCTGTTGATTTCTTTTATATAGTTTAAAAACAAAAAAATATAGAGGGGAACTTAAAACTTCACAAAAAGTAAAGTGAAAGTGAGATAGATGAGCACCGTGGAAGCGGGAGCTAGCCTTGAACTTTGTTCATGCCCATGGAAACTTTGTGAATCTTAATTACAGAAACTTTTCAACAAAAATAATTATTCCCTTGTACAATTCCATTGTATTATAAAAATAACGTGCCAAAAATTTCCTTTAGGATGTTTACATTGCTTGTTGGTTTGTGCGGTGAAAAACAGAAACTTTGGCTGCGGTGCGCAATTTTACATTTTTTTACTAGAACGTCAAACGGTTATGAAACTTCTTGCGCTGTATTTCTATACAAATTTTTTATTTTTCCTAATTTTTCCAGAATTTGTGGAGTACTATAAGTATGGTGAATGTTCATATTACTACAAACTGTCCTGTTTAAGACAGATTCTGTTTTTGTTGCATTGTTTGCTTGTTTTGATGAAACTATCGATTTCTATCAGTGTATTAAGCCATGAAAAAGTTATATTACAGTAGCTACAATGCAAAAACAAAATATGAATTGGTTTGCAGCAGTACTTAGAGTAGTGATTTGATTTATTATACTAACGGATCTTACCAAACTTTCTGTTGAGTTTTGTGTGGATGAAGTGATCAAAGAACGAGGAGGTCTCGATATGAGGAGAAGCAGGAGATGCAAGAGCTCAAGCTTGGGGATGCCCAAGGCACCCCATATAAATATTCAAGGAGACTCAAGCGTCTAAGCTTGGGGATGCCCCGGAAGGCATCCCATCTTTCTTCAACAAGTATCGGTATGTTTTCGGTTTCGTTTCGTTCATGTGATATGTGCAAATCTTGCAGCGTCTATTGCTTTTAGTTTTCATTTTTCTTTTATGCACCATGCTGAAAGTGCTGGTTATCGACTAGAGGGGGGGTGACTAGGCAATTTTTATGGAAGTCTTCAAAACATGAGAGTTTCGAAGACAAACATAAGAAATGAACCTATTGATATGCAGCGGAAGGTAGACTACACTAGGCAGGCCATAGTCAAGTATTCAATGAAGTCAAAGTACGAAGACTACTATCAGCTAGGTAGTAAAGATCAGGACGGAAGATAGTATGAAGCCAATCAACGATAGAAGTCACAAAGTGAAGTCAAAAAGGTAATGCAAGCAGGCAATGACTTCACGAAGACAGACTGTAAGTAAAGAGAGGGAGAGGATGAAACCAGTCACTTGGTGAAGACAAAGGATTTGTTGGACCAGTTCCAGTTGCTGTGACAATTGTACATCTGGTTAGGGAGGCTGAGATTCAACTCAGAAGACCGCATCTTCACCTTATTCCCCTTGAGCTAAGGACACCCAGTCCTCGCCCAATCACTCCGGTAAGTCTGGCTGAAGATGGAACCAGTCACTTGGTGAAGACAAAGTCGTGCAGTCTCCTAAGATCCCCTGATAGTGCCTCCAGCGGTTTCGGCGGTAGCATCGGCTCGCCCATAAGATGGAACATGACCGCACCTTTCACGGGTACACGCTCTTCAAAATGCATCGTCTGGCTGCTATGTGCTCTGGCTTGTCTGGAGGCAGCTATCTTCCCCGATCTCTTCCTCTCCTTTTTCTTCGGCACACCTTCCAGACCCTTCCTTAACCCCTGCCCCAGTGTTCCCGGGCTAAGTACTGTACGACCCTTGCGCCCGGCTAGTTTAGCCTGTGTTGATGCGGCATCTTCAGGCATTTCCTGTGAGGATTTCATGAAGAGAGACTCTTTGCAATCCCTGCTACAACCCTGCCCGGGCATATCATCCATATCCTCATTAGCAAGTTGATAGCCCGATTCGTCATATGGTTGACTCATCATATCTATGTCACAGTCATACGCGTTTGTATTGAGGAAATCCATAGGGTCGACCTCCGTCTCATCATCCATTCTCTGTTCTACAGGACAAATTACATAGCCAGTACTATTGCACCCCCTTCATCATGTCGTCCGCCACTCTCACCCGGCACTACAGGAGGTGGTAATTGCGTAGACGGGGTGGTGGTCTCCGCACATGCTTGTTGATGTGTGGTTATTGGTGTGCTCTTGGCCACCTCCAGACGAATAAGATTCTTCGGCCATAGCAGCACCCAACCCTTGCAGCTTCCAATCCGCGGCGGGGTCTCGTCATCCGCTCCCACATGCTGTACTGGAGGAGGCAAATCCTCGTGCCCCAATTTCACAATGGTCAAGCTAACCCTGAAGTGCCCAGCGGGGATCGGCTGGTTGTGTAACGTGGGTTGCGAGGGGTCCATTATCATCCCCTTTCCCACGTCCACCTTCTGTCCTTTGATCAAGTAGAGTATGGTGCACGGGGTTTCTTTCGCCTGCAAACACATATGTATGTGGCGTAAAGCAACCGAAAGGCAACAAAAATGGAATATTATATATATATATATATATATATATGTTGGTGCGACATGTAATTACCGTGACGGCGTCGAGCTCATTCAAAGATGAAGGCCCACCTAGCGCGCCAGAGACTGAGGATGGGCTTCTATGAGCGAGAGCGGCTGCGAGAGGAGGCCGGGTTGCGTGAGCAAGTGATGGTGCGATGCTGTTGTTTTTCATGGAGTTGCTCTCGACGAAACTAGGCAACGGGAAATCATGTACCGTCTTGTCTGGATTTTCCTTCGTCCAGTTGATTATAACTGGAACCAAGTTAGCAGCGAAATCATTTCTGCAGTGCGATTCTGCTGCATTGATTGCTCTTTGTAGCAACTCATATTTGTCCTCGGCTTCTTTTTCCGCGTCCTCAGCTGCTTTTTTCTCGACCGCAAGCTTCACCTTCGTGTCGATGTCCGCCTGACTAAACTTCTTTTTCTGCTTCTTGGCCTCCGGGCCCTCGTTGTAAAACACCTTCCACGTGGCGCCATCTCCAGCGCCGTGCACACGACCATATTGCGGCCGCTGGCCCAAAGGGAGTCCCTTAAGTCTGTTCAAGGCCCGGTTGAGAGGGGTGTCCCACTTGGGCCTCATCGGAGAAGTAGGGCTTTCGGCTGCAATCTGGTGTTGCTTCTCCAGTAGTCTAATCAATTTCCTCGTGATCTTGTCCGTGTAAAAAACCTTTTTCTCCTTGTCCCACTTGTAGCGGGCCCTGATGAAGTCACGCTCCAAGGGGTTGGTGAACTTCGCGAAGGGGTCTGGGAGACCCGCGGCTTCACGTTCTGCGTCCTCCTTATCCCATATGGGCCTTTTACCGAGGTAGCCACGGCTTCCGAGGCGATGCTTCCCCATGTTCCTTTGCTGAAGGCTCTTGAATTTAGCAGCCTTAGCCTTGGTTGCCTCGGTAGCGCAAGTGTCCTTGAACTTTTCGAACTCCTCTTCCGTAAGTGTCGGATTTTCCCCCAGAATCTTGGACAGGGGTTCATCAGCCTCAATAGCTCGTTTCATCCTCCCTTTCCAGGAGGCCAAATCATTGCTGAACATGCCCATGGCGTGATTGTTAATCTTTTTCATCTTCGGATCATCCCTCGGTTGTTCTATGTTATCATCCCGGTCGGGGAACTTGAATCACTTGTGCAACTTCGTTAGGAGCAACTGCGTCAAATGTTCTTTACTCTTTAAGGCATCATCGTTGATGCTCGCACATTCCCGTAGGATGCATCCTACTTGGTTCCTATAGCACTTGCGAGGTTCTTCCGGCTCTAACAGCTCAAACTTTCCAGGTGCCATCTTTGTGGTCACAAGTCGTCCAATCCCTAGTTTGTTAGGTTTTCATACCCTCTGCTTCTTATGCTTCCTCTTTTCGGTAGCGGCATCGGGGCCGGTACCTTCCCCACTGGTATCTTCCCTGCCGGTACCTTCCCCACCGGTCTCGGCGCCGCCATCGGTGCCGGCGCCGTCAGTGTTGATGTCGGTGTTAGTACCATCATCGAGGCCGACCTGGAAACCTTGCTTAGCAGTCAAATAGTCGAGGTACTCTTGTTCACCCTCAGAATCCATCTCGTCTGCATCTTGGTCAGAAGGCCCAGTTTCTTCGTTGTTCGACATGTTTCCTATGATTAAGTGTCCTCATTTATTTCTAAAAGTATGAATAAATGAGAAATGACATTAAAAAGAAATCTATGTGCCAGCACTCGATATGCCAACCATGTAGCACAAATCATGCCTTTACTCACGGGAAATTTCGGCATGACCTTTGCTAAAAATGGACATATCGAGTGCTGAAATTCACCAGAACGGAAATGAATCAACATTCCGGCGTAACATAGGCCACTCGGATAATTTTCCAAACATGACATGTCCAAAAATGACATATCCACATATCACATGTCCAGTTCAAATTTGCATATAAATTCACCTAATTTTGAAACCTAGCTAAATTCGTAACTAAATAGATAACCTAATTAACATACTGCCCTAACTAAAACCTAAGTAAATTAACAGAAGAACCCTACCAGAGAGAGAGAGAGAGGGGGGGGGGTTTACAGAGGGTGCAGGGGCGAGGAGGCAGGCCTGACGACGGCCGAGGTTGGGAGGGGAGGAAGCAGAGGAGGGAGGCGAGGGCCGATGGGTCGGGAGCGAGCGTGCCGGGGTCGGGGGCGAGCGCCTGGGTCGAGGGCGAGCGAGGCCGCGGCTGGGTCGGGGCGGGGCGGGTCGGGCGAGCGCTGGGTCGGGTCAGGTCGAGGCGGCCTTGGCCCGGCGGTCGGGTCGCCTGGTCGGTCAACAGGGGGAAGAAAGAGGGGATTTGGGGAAATGGCGGGATGAAGCAGGAAGAGTGAGAATTTTGGTTATGGATTTAGCAGAGGCGCATTTGGACAAAACGCTGCTACTACCTTCATACTGTAGCGGTTTATACTGAAATGCACTACTACTACCGTCAATAGCTGTAGCGGTTTGGACAAAACGCTGCTACTACCTACGCCATCGTCAGTTTTCCTTTTCTTTTCCTTTATTTTCTCCCGCTTTATTTCGAGAGCAAAGGAACAAAGGGAGGGCGATATATATTGCATCATTTGACGGTTAAATATGTATGCAAAATAGGAACATATATATTACATCATTGGACCCATGCATAATAATGGCTAAGTGTGTATACAAAATAGGAGCATATATATAACATCATTTGACCGATAACATATATATAACATCATTTGACCGATAACATACGGTTCCTCAGCGCTGACGTTTTTGTTTTTGAGTCAGCTTCTTTCCCTTCTTGTCCGTCGAAGAATAATTGAGCCCCTCATTGTGACTTTGCCTTTTCCATGGAGTATGATTTTTCTTAGGTAATTTAGTATTGATTCTTCTTTTGACGTATACTTCATCATCATCGTCATCTTCCCTCATTGGGTTGCCGTACTGATCATAGTCTTCCTCGTTGGCGACTCCATCCATTCCAATGATGTTCCTTTTGCCTCTCCTCACGACAACACGACTGGGATTGCATGGGTCGGTTATGAAGAAGCATTTTATCACATGCTTAGCGTGTACCCATGGCTCGTTTTTTGCGATAGCGTTCACGGTAGTGCTCTTGGCATCGGGTATAGTCATGGTAGTGAAAATCCGGTTTTCTCTTTTGACATTCTTAGCCCATCTGACACGGAACATCGTCGTGTTGTGCAGTCCAGAGTAGTCAAGCTCCCAGATCTCCTCGGCCCTTCCATAAAATCGTTCAGTTGTGTCGTTGTCGCTGCCGGTCATGCATTCCATCGTCACCCCTGAGTTCTGATCATCACTGTCCATATCTTTGGCCTCCGTGTAGAACGTGTATCCGTTGATATCATATGCCTGATAGGTTACGAGGTTGAGCGAGGGGCCATGTGCTAAGGCATATATGAGCAATCCGTCCTTAGAGCCCTCCTCCGAGGGATTAGCAATAATATGCTCTTTGAACCAATGAAGGAAAGTGGAGTTGTGCTCTCTAGTAACTTCGGCGTTCGTCCTGCATACCCCCCGGTCACGATACTTCTTTGCGATAATTTCTTTGTGCAATGCAATGAAAGGATCTACTCGTCTAGGTGTTGTAGCACTACCAAGTTTGCTCTGTCAATGTCGCTGCGTCGATATGAGTATGCCACGTGCAGTTCCCTGCGAATGTTGCAGTGACCATCTCCTTCGAGCCTCCCATCGTGCTTGTTAACGGGCAAACCAACACTAACACCAGGCGGCTGGTCTGCGCCATATAGAAAATTCTCACAGAAAGAGATGCACTCTTGTGTCAAATAGCCCTGGACGATGCTTCCATCCAGACGGGACATGTTATGAACGAATCCTTTGATGATCCCATTCATCCTCTCAAACGGCATCATGTTGTGCAGGAATGACTGCCCCAGGTCTATTATGTCATCCACAATATGGACACACAGATGCACCATCACGTCAAAGAATGCGGGCGGGAAGTACATCTCGAGCTCATTCAGTATCACAACGATCTCTTCCTGTAGCCTTCAGAGCTGCTTCACACTGATCGACTTTCGAGAGATGACGTCGAAAAAGTTGCAGAGACCAATAAGCGTGCCACGGACGTGCTTGTCCATTATCCCTCTAAGGGCAACAGGTAGTATCTGCGTCATCATCACATGACAGTCATGAGACTTCATCCCGCTGAACCTTCTCTTATCCGTGTCTAGATATCTGCTTATCTTGCCACAGTAACCGGAACTAACTTTGACTTTGGTAAGGCACTTAAAGAATTGATTGATCTCAACCTGACTTAAGGTGAAGCAATAAGGGGGGCAATAATCCTCTTTCTTTATTTTCTTGCCCTTCTTCTCTCGTGCCTCTGTCTCCGTCTCTGTCTCGTCTGACATTTTACGGGGCGACATGTGCAGATCTTCCCTGATTTTCAAATCTTGCAAGTCTTTTCTTGCCTTCGGCCCATCCTTGGTCTTATCTGGCATGTTCATCAGTGTTGCGAGCAAGCTCTCAAGGACATTCCTACAGATATGCATTTGATCAAGGCAATGAGGTGTATCGAGTTTGTGCAAGACTCAAGTCCCGAACACGACCTCGCCTTCCATACCTTCAGCAGCGGCTCCGACGCCTTTCTCGTCATCTTTCCAGCGCGGGGCACTCCTTCCAGTTTTTCAACAGCTCATTGATTTCGGCACCACTCCGCTTACGTGGAGGTCCTCGATGCTCAGCGTGACCATTGAATAGATCTCCACAATTTCTCCATGGGTCGTCCTGTTCAAGCCATCTTCGATGCCCCATGTACAGGATTTTCCCAGACCCGCCATCTTTCCTTGACGTTAGCTGCATAGACGTTGTATCATTCATGCACCGCGTGCATCCGCAATATCCATGGCACACCTGGCCTGCCACATATCTGTAACCAAGATAGTCGTGCACTGTCGTGATCAGCGCGGCTCTCATGTTGAAATACTCACCTTTGCTGGCGTCCCATGTCTTGGCTGGTGTTTTCAATAACGTGTCTAACTCCTCTTGAAGTAGCCCATGATACAAATTAATATTATTTCCTGGTTGTTTCGGCCCTTGAATAAGCATGCTCATGTGAATGTACTTTGATTTCATGCACAACCAGGGGGGAGGTTGTACATCCATACAAACACGGGCCATGTGCTATGGTTGGTGTTCTGGTTGTCAAACAGATTCATGCCATCGGTACACGCCACGAAACACGATGTTCCTTGCATCACATTCAAAATACCGATAGAAGCTGTTCAATGCTCTCCATCGCTTCCATCCTTCACGTGTCTCAGCTTCGGATCATCTCCATCGTCGGGCTTCTTCCTCTCCGCGTGCAGCGCATTAGCTTTGCTTCCTTGGGATCTACAAAATACCTCCGAGACGGGAGTGATCGGTAAGTACCATACAACTTTCTGGGGACATTTCTTCCCAGCCTTCTTGTATCGAGACGCATTGCACACCGGACAGCTTGTTTTTTCCGCGTGCTCCTTCCGATAAATTATGTAATCGTTGATGCATGCATGGTATCTAACGTGTGGCAGATCAAGAGGGCACATGATCTTCTTGGCCTCATCAACACTAGTAGGACATAGATTACCCGCGGGAAGAACATCCTTTAGGTACTTGAGATGCTCATCGAGGCTAGTGTCGGTCCATTTGTTTTTAACCTTCGTCTTCAGGAGTTGGAGCGTGAAACTCAAGTGGGTCACCTCAGGATTGCAAGCATCATACAATGGAGTGTTCGAGTCTACCACCAGTTGCTCCAGCTTAGCCTCCTCTCTAGAAGCAGCTCTCTCAAGATTGTCTCCTTGCGGCAATGCTTGAACATGAGGGTCCCGCACAATTGAACTTAGTACCGACGAACTCTGCTGCGTGGAGTCCATGTCGTTCTCTCCGCCGCCATGTCCGGCCCCTTCTCCTCTGCCATGTTCGGCCCCTTCTCCGCCGCCATGTCCGGCCTCTTCACCGCCGCCATTATCGATCATCTCTTCGTCTTGCCCCGTGTCATCATTGCCTGCCCCGTCGGCATCCTCAACATCGTCATCCTCATCTTCAGTTATCCACCGAGTATAGCCATCCATGAAACCAGTCATGAGCAGGTGCGCTTCGACACGACCATCATCATAGGGGTCGAGCCAAACTATTCCTTTGCATTTTCGACACGGACATAAAACCTCTGTCAGGTTATTTTCTTTCATGTCATGCACCGCTGACCGCAACCACCTGTCCACCATCGTTCCAATCGACCATCATGAACGCCAACGGTAATAATAAAACAAATTGATTATAAAAATGCATGCATGCATCAAAGTCATACAAAAATTCGCATGACCTTCCCAAAAATAGGACATATATGGATCTAGAGTTTGCGGAATTACCGAAATGGAAATAAATCGACATTTCGGCAAAACATAGGCAACTCAAAAGCACAATTTGGCGTTAACTCATGCCACACACACAATTTCCATAAACATATCACACACACATAAACATATTTCCATTTTGCAAAAGCATGAAATTTTAATCACCTCTATCTCGAGATCGAGCACACGGTGGAGATGATGTTGTAGGGAGATCAAAAGTGCACAAAGCTCTTCTTGACAAAGATAGATCTAGTTAGGGGAAAAATAGGTCACTTACCTAAATCCTACATCTACCTAGCTACCTAATTTGGGAGGATACAACTTCAACTAGTGGAGGGGGAAGGAAAAAGAGAAAGGAGATGCATTAATGGAGGTGGTGTAGTTAGGTGGGAGTAATGAAGAGAGAGAAAGGTAGATAGAAGAGGGAGAGTAATGGGGGAGAAGTATGGAGGAAGAAGAAGAGTGAGAGTGGGAGCATGTGGGAGGTAGGGGAAAAGGAAGAGAGGAGGGGGAGGGGGAGGGACGGGTGGGGAAAAGGTGGTGGGTTGGTGCGGATTAGCAGTAGCACGGGAGTTAAAACGCACTGCTACTAAGGAATTAGCAGCAGCGCGCTTTTGGCAACGGCGCTACTGCTAACCGGGACCAAAAAGTGTGCCAATTTGAAATTTAGCAGCAGCGACCTCAGAAAAAGCGCGCTACTACTACATCCATAGTAGTAGCGCGGCTCGCGGCACCGCGCGTCTGCTAAATGGAGTTTGGTGGACACCCGGTCGATATTTGTAGTAGCGCGGTTTACACCGAGCGCTCTTTCGCTAAAAATTGTCGATGCGAGTTTCCCTTTGCACGCTACTACTAATTAGCAGCACCGCTCCTTTTTGAGCCGCGCTACTGCTATGATTCTGTGTATAGGCTTTTCCAAAGTAGTGTAAGGTTGAGTCCATGAGAAGACTTCGATCACCAGTCATATGATTAGTGCATCCGCTGTCCATAATCCATTCAAAAGCATGAGGTGTCATACCCTACAGTACAGTTAGGGGGATAGGCTTCACCAAGAGTATTGTGAAGCATAAACATTTGACGGGCAAGAGGATTATCAAAGCTCAGATCAAGATTAGGACTGATAGATGATTGGCAAACGATTCAGGAACAAAATACATAGTGAGACCATTTGGGCATTTGATCTTGCGCCCTACAAGATGTTTTAGGTCCCCAGCAATAGCATCAGACGCCTTTGATTTCCGGCTGGAGACCTTTCCCTACAAAAGAAAGTTTATTCTTCTTAACCACCCACATCTTCAGGGGTGGCTTAGAAGCAATGAGTCTAAGTGCAGCATCTGAGAACTTCGGCTTTGAAGCCCTAGCAAATAGCCTTGCAAGAGGTGAATAGTACTCATATGAATAAGCAGAATAGTTCTTAGTTTTATGAACATAGCGATTTGAAGAAACACGCTCATATTCATAAGTCTGAGTATGGTTTCCCTGCAAAACGTTGGCGTTAGGGTGACTCAGGTGAGTCCTCTGTCTGTAGGAAGCCTTTGGACCATATGAAGCCTTTGGTCTGGGATTTGTCTTCTTCCCAGGTGGTGTCATGATGACATTCACAGGAAGATTCTTGAGACAACTTTTGGGGACCCAGATCTTCTTCATAGGTGGCCCATTCCTGCAGTTAGTACCAATATACCTGGCAAACACTTCACCATTCTGATTCTTAAACAGTTTATAGTTTGCATCAAATGATTCATCAATTATAACATGGTTAACACAAGTGAAGCCAGATAAGGTGGATGGATCCACTGAAGGTCCCTTTGCAGCAACCCATGTGGTTTCGGGGTACTACTCAGGCTTCCAGTAGGAGCCATCAACATTCATTTTCCACTCGAACCCAACACCCTCTTTCCTAGGGTTTCGGTTCAGAATCTGCTTTTTGAGGACATCGCACAGTGTCTGGTGCCCTTTGAGACTTTTGTACATCCCTGTTTCAAGCAATGTCTTCAACCTAGCATTTTCATCAGCAATAGTAGTGGTATACTCCATAGAGGGGTTAGTTAGCACATCAGTAGTTGAAGATATTGCAACCTAGCAGCAGTAGAACATTTAGCAACAGAAGTAGCGTTATCACGCTCAAGGCATTATAGAAAAGGTGGTTCAAATCCTTCCTAAGCGGAACTGATCTGTTGAGCGCGAAGTGACTCATTCTCTTTTTCAAGATCTTCATGAGCCGCTCTCAATTTCTCAAGCTCTTTCTTCCTTTGAAGATAATCATAGGAGAGCTTTTCATGAGTGGTTGAGAGCGTTTCGTGACGACTTTCAAGTTCCTGGTACTTAACATGAAGATTTTTTATGTCTTCAATTAAGGACTGAGAACGGGTCATTTCAGCGTCCAACAGGTCATCGCTTTTGTCTAACAGTTTTTGAGTATGTTCCATAGCTTTCTGTTGTTCAGTTGCAATTTTAGCAAGTGTTTTGTAGCTGGGTTTGGATTCACAATCAGAGTCATCTTCACTTGATGTTTGAAAGTAAGCATCGCGTGATTTTACCTTGGCAGTGAACTTCTGGAACTTCTTCACAAGCATAGCAAGTTCCTTTCCAATGTCTTGAGGATCATCTTCAGGATCATCTGGAACTTCTGCAGTCAGATTCTTCTTGAGATGAGGAAACAACTTTTGCCTTCAAAGCACGAGTTTGGCCATAGTTGGGACCATAAATATCTCTTTTCTCAGATAGCTGGAACTCATGTGTGCTGAGCCTCTCAAGTATATTAGACGGATCGAGTGTCTTGAAGTCAGGGCGTTCTTGTATCATGAGGGAAAGGGTGTTGAACGAGCTGTCAAGTGATCTCAGTAGTGTCTTGACAATTTCATGCTTGGTGATCTCAGTGAAGTCGAGAGCACGAAGCTGATTTGTGATGTCAGTGAGCCGATCAAACATGAGCTGGACATTCTCATTGTCGTTTCTCTTGAAGCGGTTGAAGAGGTTGCCAAGAACACTGATCCTTTGATCTCTCTGTGTTGAGACGCCTTCATTGACCTTGGAGAGCCAGTCCTAGACTAGCTTCGACGTTTCCAGAGCACTCACACGACCATACTGTCCTTTGGTCAGATGACCACAGATGATGTTCTTGGCAGTAGAATCCAGTTGAATGAACTTCTTGACATCAGCAGGGGTCACACCTTCACCAATCTTGGGAATGCCATTCTTGACGACATACCAGAGGTCAACATCAATGGCTTCAAGATGCATGCCCATCTTATTCTTCCAGTTGGGATATTCAGTTCCATCGAAGACGGAGCAAGCAGCGGAGACTTTGATTATCCCTGGAGTTGACATAGCTAAAACTCCAGGTGGTTAAACCGAATCACACAGAACAAGGGAGTACCTTGCTCTTATACCAATTGAAAGTGCTAGTTATCGACTAGAGGGGGGGTGAATAGGCGATTTTTATGGAAGTCTTCAAAACATGAGAGTTTCAAAGACAAACACAAGAAATGAACCTATTGATATGCAGCGGAAGGTAGACTACACTAGGTAGCCCTTGTCAAGTATTCAATGAAGTGAAAGTACGAAGACTAATAGTAGGTAGGTAGTAAAGATCAGGACGGAAGATAGTATGAAGCCAATCAATGATAGAAGTCACACAGTGAAGTCAAACAGGTAATGCAAGCAGGCAATGACTTCACGAAGACAGAGTGTAAGTAAAGAGAGGGAGAGGATGGAAACAGTCACTTGGTGAAGACAAAGGATTTGTTGGACCAGTTCCAGTTGCTGTGACAACTGTACATCTGGTTAGGGAGGCTGAGATTCAACTCAAAAGACCGCGTCTTCACCTTATTCCCCTTGAGCTAAGGACACTGTAGGATCGAAAGTATGTCTAGAGGGGGGTGATTAGACTACTTGACAAAATAAAAACTTAACCTCTTCCCAATTTTAGTTCTTGGCAGATTTTAGCAACTTAGGACAAGTCAAGCAATCTTAACACAATTCAAGCAAGCATGCAAAGAGTATATGAGCAGCGGAAAGTAAATCGTGCAACTGGCAAGAATGTAAAGGGAAGGGTTTGGAGAATTCAAATGCAATTGGAGACACGGATGTTTTTTGTCGTGGTTCCGATAGGTGGTGCTATCGTACATCCACGTTGATGGAGACTTCAACCCACGAAGGGTAACGGTTGCGCGAGTCCACGGAGGGCTCCACCCACGAAGGGTCCACGAAGAAGCAACCTTGTCTATCCCAACATGGCCGTCGCCCATGAAGGACTTGCCTCACTAGCGGTAGATCTTCACGAAGTAGACGATCTCCTTGCCCTTACAAACTCCTTGGTTCAACTCCACAATCTTGTCGGAGGCTCCCAAGTGACACCTAGCCAATCTAGGAGACACCACTCTCCAAGAAGTAACAAATGGTGTGTTAATGATGAACTCCTTGCTCTTGTGCTTCAAATGATAGTCTCCCCAACACTCAACTCTCTCTCACAGGATTTGGATTTGGTGGAAAGAAGATTTGAGTGGAAAGCAACTTGGGGAAGGCTAGAGATCAAGATTCATATGGTAGGAATGGAATATCTTGGCCTCAACACAAGTGTAGGTGGTTCTCTCTCAGAAAATGTAAGTTGGAAGTGTAGGTTCGTTCTGATGGCTCTCTCCAAGAATGAAGAGTAGGTGGAGGGGTATATATAGCCTCCACACAAAATCTAACCGTTACACACAACTTGCGAAACTCGGTCGCACCGATTCAGCAAATCTAGTGACTGTTAGGATTTTCGGTGGGACCGACATGCAACTCGGTAGGACCGATATGGTTAGGGTTAGGGCATAACGTAATCTCGGTGAGACCGATTATGCAAACTCGGTGAGACCGATTTTGGTAATAAGCTAACCAGAGAGTTGGTCAGGTAAACTCGGTGGGACCGGTTCGCTCATTTCGGTGAGACTGAAATGTTACGAAAAGGAAACAGAGAGTTTACATTGAAATCTCGGTGGGACCGGTCGCTCATCTCGGTCGTACCGAAACATTACGAAGGGAAACAGAGAGATTACAATCCCATCTCGGTGAGACCGAGATCCCTATCGGTGAGACCGATTTGCCTAGGGTTTGTGGCAGTGGCTATGACATCTGAACTCAGTGGCGCCGGATAGAAAGAATCGGTGGGGCCGAGTTTGAATCTTGGTTTAGGTCATATGTGGATGTGAGAAAGTAGTTGAGGGCTTTGGAGCATATCACTAAGCATTTTAAGCAAGTAGGCCATTAAGCAACACCTCATCCCTCCTTGATAGTATTGGCTTTTCCTATAGACTCAATGTGATCTTGGATCACTAAAATATAAAATTTAGAGTCTTGAGCTTTGAGCTTGAGCCAATCCTTTTGTCCTTAGCACTTTGAGGGGTCCACTTTTCTCATCAATGACATGCCAATCATTGAGCTTTCCTGAAATATTCATCTTGAAATAGCATTAGCTCAATGAGCTATATGTTGTTAGGAATTACCAAAACCACCTAGGGATAGTTGCACTTTCAATCTCCCCCTTTTTGGTAATTGATGACAACATATAGATCAAAGCTTCGACAAATGATAATAAGATTGAAAAAACTTGTTGCTTTGAGAAGTATGTGAAATGCAAGAGCTCCCCCTAAATGTGTGCATAGATTAAGATTTGCTTTGGACTGCAAATGCACAATGAGTTGGGATCATGAGTTACTCTTCCATGTCACATACATCTTGGTGGAGCGCTCAAAATGATAATAATTAAATACATGCACTCATCACCAAGCAAAGTGAATGATCATATAGAGATAAAAGGATAATGTCATACAACAAGCATTAAGGTAGCATATGATCAAACACATGATCATCCATGTATCTCACAAAAGAAAATAAAGTATCTCAAACAAGCAAATAAAGTTCAACAACCAAAACAAGAGAGAGCAAAAGCAACACTCTCTCTCGAAGCCTATGATCTATACATTTTTCTCCCCCTTTGGCAACAAGTTACCAAAAATTTCTTAGAAAATGCATAGCACTAAATCGACTCTCAGGCTTGGTCTTCAGGCGGTAGTGCAGATAGGACTCCAAGGACGAAGGCATCAGTTGATGTAGATGGAGCTGGTGGAGTAGGTGCTGGAGCTGGTTGCACAGAAGCTGTAGCTGGTGCAGATGAAGTGGCTCTGGTGTCTGTAACAGGAACTGCAGCTGATCTCTGGCTCCTGGCCACTCTGGCAAAAGCATCAGTAGTAGTCTTACCCTTCCTCTCCTGCATGTCATCTTGAAGTTGCTCAACAACTGACTGTATCTCAGTGACCTTCACATCTAAGTGATAGAACTTCTGCTCCATGATCCTCTCCAAGCTCTCCTGGTTTTGAGTCAGGGTGGCTAATCCCTTCTCAATCCTCAGAGTGGAGGCAATCAAGTAGCAAAGCTGATATTGCTTGCTCTTCAGAAGATACTGAGATGCCTCATCCATGGTTGGCATCTTTGCAGCATTTTCAGTCTTTGCTTTCTCCCTCTTTGCTTGTGCTTGCGCAGAAGATGGCTCATTTTCATCCATAACAACAGTGTTGTCCTCAAAGTCTGGGTAGATGGGCAGGTGCTCCTTGTCCAGCAGATATGTGCCAGTGCCCATCTTGGAGTTGATCAACTCCTAAATCTGTGGGGCATACCCACAACTTCTCTTCTGATCTGCAGCTGTCCTCTTTATGGTTTCCACAATTAAGCTCATGACTTTGAACTTTTGTGGGACATCAAATATGTGCAGCAAGTTCATGGAGTGTCCTCTGATCATTCTGTGATCACCTGACTTGGGTAGAAGAGTGTTCCTGAGGATCCAGTTAATTGTAGGCAGGCCTGACAGCAAGTGTTTCACTAAACCAAATTGGTGAGTCTCAAGGTCTGCATCAGGAATCTCCTAGTACATGCTAGCCATGGAGTTGTGATCCTTCTTCTTCTTGGCATAGACATCCAAGTCATCCTCACTCTCCTCAGGATCATTGATCAATTGAGCCCATTCTGCAACTGTTGACTAGAACCTAGTACCTTCAGACATCCAGATAATCCTTCCATCTGGGTAGAAGTGAGCTGTGGAGTAGAACTGCATGGTAAGCTCATCATTCCACTTTGTTAGCTTATGAGCCACAAACTCATCAACTCCACAAGCCTTGAAACATAGACTCCAAGATAGTGCTCCTCATTCTCCTTGAAGTACTCCCAGTTGACCCATCTCATGTCACACACTATTGGCTTCTTGTCAAGCAGGATTGTCTCATAGAAGTCCTGCTGTTCCTTGGTGTGAAATCTATAGTCCACAACAGTCCTTCTCCTGGTGGCATATGGATCAGACTCTCTCCATAGTCTCAATCCTGAGTGCTTCCTGATTTTCATGTTTTCAGCCACTGGAAGTGTCGGGGATATACCCCGCGGAGTAAACCGGTCGGAAGTATAACCCCGCCGGACTTGGCGATTTACTTGAGACCCAGTTGAGACTTGACGATTCACTGGCGACCCATTTGGACCTGGCGGTTTACGATTCATTGGTAATCCGGCAGGCGGGACAGAGGAGCGACAAGACCCGGTGGCCCAACGGGCGGTTCATGAAGGCCGGTTCATACTATGGTTGGCCGGTTTAAGAGGAAAGGCATGACCAATATTTACCTTACAAGGATTTAAGACCAGGACTTGTATCATGTTTGTATTAGAGATAGACTAGTCCTAATCCTAATAGGACTCCACATGTAACCCGCCCCTTCAACTTATATAAGGAGGGGCAGGGCTCCCCGAAGAGGGACAAGCAAGAAGTAATAATCTCAGGGCTAGAGACAACAAAGGGGAGACGGTTTACCGGCGACTCCCTGGTGATCATAATGAGACCTAGCCTCAAACAGCATGTAGGGCTATTACCGGATGATGTTTCCCGGGGCACGAAGCTGTCTAAATCCTTGTATTGTGTTGCATCTCTTGATTCCGGTCAACCCCTCTCAAGCTACCACATAGATGCGTTGGCCTCGCGACTAAGTCCTGACACTAAGGACATCTGCCGTGACAAATCCATGACAGTTGGCGCCCACCGTGGGGCCTGCGCACGGTGGTGTTGAGTTCTTGGAGGAAATTTTTTAGGGTTCAAGAAGCTCGCGATTGACCAGACGAAGAAGAGCCAGAGAAACAAATCGTACAGGATAAACCGGTACGGGACAGCCTTGCAGCAGGCTCAAAACTCCGTAGCTTGAGATCAGAATCATGGTTCCAGAGCTGGCATATTCCAAATTTAAGATGAGAATTAGTGATGTGCGTTTTTACGCCGATGCAAAGTCACCCAACTTTGATCTGACGCCTCCACCGAAAAATTGTTGAAGCCGTGTCAAAGATGAAACAGTGCAAGGATCGTAATCAGGAGCGGTCAATGGCAAGTGTCAAGCCAACCATCGCTTTGTCCCGTGTGAAAAATAAGGTTAAAATCATCCAACGAGCCTGCTCAATGGTCAGGTAAAAACTCAACTTTTGAGGAGCAGCAGGTCAATAAAAGAAAAAAAAAACTATGACGGGAAGTGGATAAGACCACGGAGTCGGTCTCCGCCTCGGCCTCGCCTCGAGCACCTGCTGCTTCCGCGGCTGAGACGAGAAGGAGCGCCTCCAACGCCCCCCGTCCGCAACCCGTCTCGCCTTCGCTATGGCAGTGCTGCTATGGCCGGCGCGCCGTCGCTGCTCTGCTACGCGCCCGCGACCCCAGCTCATCTACGCGCGCGCAGTCCTCATCACCACCACCACCGTAGTCCCCGCACCGACCGGCTCCGGGTCCCCGCCAGGGTTGCCTACGCCCACGGCCGGGTTGCCTCCGCCTCGCCGGCTCCGGTCCGCTCCGCCCTCGACCACCAGCGGTCGCATCGCGGCGGCTGCACCTGCCCGTGCTTGGTCTCCTCCGCCTCGCCCGCAAATCTGCTCCACGTCGGGTCCGCCTCCGTTCGTGGCCGGGTACTCCGCTCCCGCCGGGTCGTGCCTACCGATTCGCCCCCGTTGCTCCGCTTCAACCTGGGCCGTCTCCGCATCCCGGCCTCGCCGGGTCCGGCCTCCGACACGCTGAGACGGGTTATGACTCCTCTCGCTCAGTTTTGCGACCGAACCGCCGGTCTCTGCCTCTACAGCCGCGGACTCCGCCCCTACGGCCTGCACCAGTCGTCCCCAGCTGCCATTTCTTCCGTCGTGCCTGCACGGCCGGTTTAGGCCACGACCACAGCTGCCATACTCGCCCGTCCACACCTCTTGTCCGAGCCGCCGTTGTTGCCGCTGGAATACGCCTCCATAAACTGTCCCGGCTTCTGCTGAGTCATTAAGCCGGCCCTCCACTCCTCTGCTGCCGTTCCGCGCTGAGTCGCCGGAGCGGCCCTCCGCTTCTCTGTTGTCATTCCGCTTTGAGCCGCCGTTTCCAGGCTCCATTACAGACATACTTCAAGGTTCAAACCACTGCTGTGATCTCTCACCGGCGTTTTCCTTCGCTGTCGAGGCCTCCTCTATAGCGTGGTTTGTTTTGAGCCGCCTTCACCGTCGAGCACTGAGCTGCTGCAGGGTCGACCCGCTGTCCCCACTGCGCTGGCCTCTGATAGCTTGCCCTGTCTAACTGTCGGCTTGCCGCGCCTGATTCTTTTTGGATGCGTCCCCGCGCTTACGTTGACTTGCCAGAAGGCTCCTGCGGTGGTGCACCTGAAGGCATATTACAAATAATTGGTGTTACACAATGTATTGCTACTAGTACTACTTATACAAGGAGAACAAAAGCTACTACTTATACGAAAGGAGAAGAGGAGGGTCACCCCACGTGAAGCATCAGACTATGTAATAGTAGTTGATGCGTGTAGACAAACAAGCATGGTGTTGCTCGCCAGTTGCATTATTCATCCAATTTTATTTTATTAAATATAACTGTTTTTCATCAAAGAACAATTACTCCGGTATGTGGTATTTGTTTTCACAGGACCATTATTCACTACAAAGGTGTGGCAAAGGGGCATGCGCCAGCATTATTTTTTCACTAGCGCTCGTCTATGCCCTACTGCTCGACGGGTATATGTGCAAATCGCTACCCGCGCTACATCAACACACGCGATTGACTTACAACACTACGGACAACTCGCTCGTCCGCCCTCGCGGCCGGTTCACGCGTCCGCGCTTGCTTACAAACATCGCGGCTGATTCACCCGTCCGCACCGGTTTACCACGCCGCGGCCAGTTCACCCATGAGCGACTTCAACTTCACCTAGCGATCATCAATTAAATGGCGGATTATTTCCGGCCTGGCACATCAGGTGATACCAATCTAAACTATATTTTATTGGTACATATTATTTTTTGTCAAAGAGCAGTTTATCTTCGTCTTGGTCTGCAATATTGTTGATGCAGGACAATTGTTCACTACATCAGAACGACGTAGTTAACTCACCCGTCCGCGCCGGTTTACAACACCGCGGCCGGTTCATCTGTTTAAGCCACCTCTGATGCTGAGGTCATCTTTTCCGTCCGCCTCTCGCGGCCTGATCTACATCAACACACCAGGCCGCACCTGTTTATTGAGTATAAAGCAAGTCACAGCTTGGGTAGCCCGGTTCACTTTAAAACTGGAGGCAAACTATTATCAGCCGCCGTCTGCACTGGATGGATGAATGGGCAAGCACGCAAGTCGCCGCCACTACAATTTGGTTAAATTCAAAATAACCAGTTGGAAGGAACCATTGGCCGAGTTGCTGACACGCTCATACATACCATTTATAACCCGCCACAGTCACTTCAACATTCTGCGGATTCACAACACGCTATCAAAGCTAACGATATGCACCTTTGTTATGATCAAGCATGGAGAGTCTCAAGGCAACTCCTCGAATCGTCTTAAGACTCGGGGGCTACGATGACATGACTCAGCAAATCTTGCCAGTTGCAGCAAATTTAAGAACCCCAGGATGATGGAGGAAAGATAACCCGGTCCCTGAGGCTACTACTATATTGATGAAAGTTTAAAGGCCGTCAGAAAATTTCCGGCTTAAAAGGTATATGACAATTACAAAATCCCGGCTCAATGAAGAAGTTCCGGGTCATCAGAAAGGATTCCGTTTCAATTATCCGGTTCAAGAGACCTCTCTCTTGCGTAAAGCGTTGAAGTTCTCAAATATCCAGTTTAAAATCCGGCTCAAGAGAAGTCAGTATCACTGAAGCTCTCAAATATCCGGTGTACAATCCGGTTCAAGGGAAAATTTGTCTGCTACAAGGCTCTGAGGCTCTCAAATCCGGTTTAAGAATTTCCGGTTCAAAAAAGAATTAATTTCTCGCAAGTTCGCGTTTAAAGGCCATCAGAAAATTTTCGGCTGAAAATGAAGATTCCGGTTTAAAATCCGGTTCAAGGGAAAGATGTCCCCCAGAAAACCTTGAAGTTCTCAATGTCTGGTTCAAAATCCCGGTTCAAGAAGAATTTATCTCTTGCAAAAAGTTAAAGGTTGCCGAAGAGGACTTATTGCCATGATGCGCGGTTCAAACATGGGTATCATGCCTTATTTGGTTTATCATATTAATGATCACTTGGGGGCTTGGTCGTATTCGAACCATAGCTACGCCTCTTGATCGGCGCAATGCCACATCATCACTTGGGGGCTTCATCGTATCCGAACCATAGCTACGTCTCTTGATCGGCGCAATGCCACAACATCACTTGGGGGCTTGGTCGTATCCGAACCATAGCCACGCCTCTTGATCGGTGCAATGCCACAGCATCACTTGGGGGCTTGGTCGTATCTGAACCATAGCCACGCCTCCTGATCGGTGGAATGCCACAACATCACTTGGGGGCTTGGTCGTATCCGAACCATAGCCACGCATCTTGATCGGCGCAAAGCCACAACATCACTTGGGGGCTTTGGTCAAACCCGAACCATAGCTACACCTCTTGATCGGCGTAATGCCATAGCATCATTTGGGGGCCTGATCGAACCCGAACCATAGCTACGCCTTCTTGGGGGGCTTGGTCGTGTCCGAAACATGGTTACGCCTCTTGATCGGCTCAAAGCCTCGCCTACAATGGTTTTTATTTGCCTTTGTTTGGGTTCTGTTTTCTTTTTTGATAAAGACTTTTTGTTCCTTTTTGGACCGGCGTTACACAACCCGGTCCGACTGTCAAACTACAAGTTGTCAGTACACGATCAAATTATAATCCGGAGACCATCAGCCCGGTCTGGTTTGACTACGAGTCGCCAGTATTGTATATGGTTAAACCGGTGTTTATCACAACCGGTATGGTTTTATCATAAACCGGCACAATATTGGAGGAGTTATCAGTACTCAAAATTTGGGTTATCACCCTTACTACAAAAAGTTGGTAAACCAACGATGTGATTCAACGTCACAGGTATGATATATTTCATATTTGATTATTCTTAAGTGCAGCGGTTATAAACCCGGGTTATATGTTGGGCATTATGACCCGTCCGGCGGTAAACCGCAAGGACACTTTAAACTTGTTGTATGCAGAAATAGGTTAAATAAAGCATGATTATAAATCACCGGTGTTTATTAAACCGGCCTAGCTTTAAAACGATAAGTCGCCAGTATATGATGAGAAATTATCCGGTGATTATCAAACCGGCCTGGCTTTGGACTATAAGTCGCCAGTATATATTTGGATTGCGCTATTGGAATCATGCGCGTATACATCATTGGGTTATATTATACAAATAGCCAAACTTGACTGAGTTTTCATTATGATATTGAATGGATAAGGTTTTCATACTGGATTGTATTATCTTGAATAGCCAACATGGCTGGATTTTTATTATGGTTATTGATAACCGGTATTATTGAGGTTTTCAAAGTCGCCCTAGCGCAATGCTGTTATTTCATCAAAGGATATGATTTATTCTACAATGGAAGGAATAGTCCCGAGTCGCTGCAGGCTTACGACCCGGCACTTGGGGGCTAAATTATTCAAATTGAGATTACATGCAAGTCTCATGTCACTGCAAGCATGCACCATGACACTTAGGGGCTAATGCAAAGTCACTTTTATTGCCCTTATTGAAGACCCGACTCATCACATCATAATGAGCCGGCCCTTGGGGGCTACCAATTGCTCCTGTCAACAATTCAAGCAATTACATGTCCCAGGTTGCTACATGTATGGAGTATTCAATTTTTTAGAGATGAACAACATGGATTTCTTCAAAGTGGCAGTAATTATATGGAAACAAGTCTCAAATCATCACTTTGTTCTGTTCAAGACTTGGGGGCTACAGGTAATATGGATATAAAGGAGAAATATTTTCAAATTCTCAGTTTTGAGCAAACCAGATTGACCCGGCATCATCAATCATTATGACCCGGTGTCTGCAACAATCATGAACCGGCATTGGCAACAATCATGACCCAGAATTATTAGTTTCTATAACCTAGCAATTTTGGCAATGATAAACCGGCAAGTTCTACATCTTCAAACCGGTTGAATATCAGATGAGTATTTCAGAACCAATATTTCTTAAACCGGTGCTTTTGAAGCCGACTCAAGTGGATTATTCTTCACAATATTTTTCTATGAGAACCAACGTCAGCAATTTGAGTATGAAGCTGGTTATTGACCCGGATTTTCTAGGACGAAATGACAAGGACTTAAGGATGATCAGGTGCCGGTTTTCAAGAATTCTTAACCCGGAGCACACCCTGTCAAATTTGTTCTTGTGTTTATTTTGTAGCATAAGTTTACCATGGATAAATTCAAGCTAAACTTGGGGGCTAATGTCGGGGATATACCCCGCGGCGTAAACCGGTCGGAAGTATAACCCGGCCGGACTTGGCGATTTACTTGAGACCCAGTTGAGACTTGATGATTCACTGGCGACCCGTTTGGACCTCGCGATTTATGATTCATTGGTAATCCGGCAGGCGGGACAGAGGAGCGACAAGACCCGGTGGCCCAACGGGCGGTTCATGAAGGCCGGTTCATACTATGGTTGGCCGGTTTAAGAGGAAAGGCATGACCAATATTTACCTTACAAGGATTTAAGACCAGGACTTGTATCCGGTTTGTATTAGAGATAGACTAGTCCTAATCGTAATAGGACTCCACACGTAACCCGCCCCTTCAACTTATATAAGGAGGGACAGGGCTCCCCAAAGAGGGACAAGCAAGAAGCAATAATCTTAGGGCTAGACACAACGGAGACGGTTTACCGGCGACTCCCTCGTGATCATAATGAGACCTAGCCTCAAACAGCATGTAGGGCTATTACCGGATGATGTTTCCCGGGGCCCGAAGCTGTCTAAATCCTTGTCTTGTGTTGCGTCTTTCGATTCCGCTCAACCCCTCTCAAGCTACCACATAGATGCGTTGGCCTCGCGACTAAGTCCTGACACTAAGGACATCTGCCGTGACAAATCCACGACAGGAAGAGAGTCATTGTGATCTGGAATTTTTGGCCTCAACTTTCTCAAGACATGTGACTCATCATCTCCTTCTTCAACAACAGCTTCAGGCACTGGGGCCTTGTTCTTCTCTGCTGCTGGGATGTTCCCGGTGCTTCTCTTGGGTGCAGTTTTGGGTTTTGGAGCAGCTGGCTTGGTAGCTTCTTTGGGCTTAGATGGAGCAGCCCCTGTTCTTATAGCATCTCCCATGAGCTTCTGGGCTTTAGGTGCTGGTGCAGCAACCTCTTCCTCTTCCTCTTCCATCATTGAGGCCTTCCCAATAACTCTGGCTGTGGTCTTCTTGACCCTTTCTTTCCTCTTCTTCCCATGTCTTGTTCCCTTGGGCTCAAGAGTGAGCTCTATTGTCTCTCCTGTGGCAACTTTCCCTGCCTTTGACATGGGTTGTCTTCTTGCTGGCTTCTTGGTATTCAGACCTGGCTTAGTTGCAATAGTTGTGCCATATTCCTTTTTCAGAACTTTCTTCTGTGAAGTGGCCTCTTCCTCATCAGCCACATAGTCCTCATCCTCAGAATCTGAGGTTCTCTTCTTCCTAGCCTTTGTGGCAGCCTTTGGCAAGTTGCTTGGAGTGCTCCTACTGCCTTCATCATAGCTGCTAGAGGGACTAGTGCCCTTACTCTAGGTGAACTTGCTCCTCAGACTTGTTCTGACTATCACTTTGATCTGACATGATGCAATCTCTGACAGCTGACCCTGTGAATAGATTATAGATGAGATAGAGTGGATGAGCATCACAAAATGCAGAGGTTTTTGCAAAAGAATGAGTCAAAAAGTTAGTTTCAGTCTTCCACAGCAAGCATTTCGGATCTACCGATTTGAAATCTCGGTGATACTGAAGCAGCTGTTGGAACCTAAACTAGTGAACTCGGTCAGACCGAGTCACAGTTTGGTGGCACCGAGACTGCTAGGGTTTCACAAAGACTTGAACTCGGTCACACCGGTTTGCAATTTTCGGTCAGACCGAGAATACATGTGCAATGGCCTTAGCCGAATCGGTGGAACCGAGTTCCACAACTCGGTAGGTCCGAGATGGTTTCGGCGGAAACCTTACCCTAAATTCTCAATTCACATCTAATCTACGGAGTATTTTCGGTGGATAAGATGATTTCAATCATGGCAAGATTAACGGAAAAACAATGTGCTAGGGATTCAGAGTTAGGAGTAGCACAAAGATCAAGTCCATACCCTAGTTCGGCGATGGACTTGCTACAACGGCAACGGTGGAGGCGATTCTCGTTGATGGCAGCAGAGACCAGCGGCAGGAGGCAACTAGCGACAAGGAGGACGATCCGGAGACCCAGGGAGGCAGAGCAGGCTGAGCGCGGGCTAAGGAGTTCGGAAATTTTTCCAAATTTTGGCCTGGGGATATATATAGCCTGACCCTATTGGTGTGACCGAGTGGAACAACTCGGTGGCACCGCGATGCATAACTGCAAGCAGTTACTGCAACTCGGTGTGACCGGAAAGTTCAAATCGGTTGCACCGAGATTGAAAACCTAGATCGACTTAGTGATCTCGGTATGACGGAAATGGATGAATCGGTCAGACCGAAACGCACAAAGAAGTTTTGGAAGTTTAAGTCTATGACGAATCGAGGACTCCGAGTGCTCCTCACACAGAGTGGTTTGAATCTGAATTGATCAAGCTTTGTGATGTAGCATGAATAGAGTTTGAGACGAGAAGAGCATATATAGCTAGAGAAGGTTCTTAGGCATTCTTGTCCATCCACTTGGCAAAAGAAAAGGAAAACAATCAATCAAAACAACAAGTGGATGTCCTTGAATGAGTAAATCATGCAACCAATATGCTCACACAATAAAATGGCAAATCAAATATGTGGAAAAGCATGCACAAATAATTCTAGCATCTATCAAGCAATTGGCGATGACTAGGTCATCTATATATGAGTAAATTGACTTAGGAGTCAAATGAGAACATTTGATCATAGGTCATACTCATCATTTAAGCACAAGTGGGGTTACCACTTTTACATAAAGCATTGTTGTGTTCACACCATTAGAGTTGCTTTAGCTCAATTCTTAGAGTAAAGCTCCCCCTAGATGTGAGATCCCCCCTAAGAGGGATGAACTAACCTTGGGTTTTGTCGATGATGACTTCATGTAGGTGTTGAAGATATGGATGCTCAATGTTGAAGTAGATCTTTTGGAGCAATCCTTTGGAGTGAGTTGCACTTTCAATACCTACACGGGTTAGTCCCACAAGGAACAAACAAGGATATCCATAGACATAGAGTGATGCACACACAAGATGATGTCTATGAAAGCATTAAGTTACCTTGTCCCTTGTCTTACCAACAAGAGGGTTTGTGACTCCTTGAACTAGTGCAGGATGTGGAAGTTGATTGCACTTGTTCTTGCCAAAATGATATGAGTGAAATATGTTGGCAGAGTCACCCTCAAGAACTCTCTAGTTCTTCTTCTTCGGGATCCACATCATCTTGGTGGGAATCCTTGGAGTTGTAGTCGTACTTGATGAAGTAGAACTTGATGTAGTATTGGGAACCCACTTGACCAAGGCCTTAGGAGCTTCTTCAACTGCATCAATATCCTCTTGAAGCTTATCCTTGCCTTTTTGCTTGTGGTCTTGTGGTGGAAGATCATCTTGATCTTGTGTCCCTTTGAAAGATGTAGGATCATACTTCTCTTGTTGAGGAACAAACTTCATCTTGGGGTATTGATCTTCTTCCCACTCAACTCCACTGGCATTGAACTTTCGTTCAAAACCAACACCTTGGTTCTTCCGGTGCCTTCCTTGCTTGCGTACAATTTCCTCGAATTGCTTACTCCCAGCAAGGCTCTTGTAAACACATTTCTCTATAATTCCCTTCAATAAGCTATTTTCTTGCTCAAGTGTAACTTGGCTAAGAGAATCATTAGTGGAATCAAGAGAACTAATAGAAGCAACAATATTGGATTTAGCATGATTATTTTTACTGCTAGAGGAAGAATCCTTCTTGTTCTTGTTACTAGACTTGACTTGAGGCATGTAAATAGATAAGAGTAAACGCTTGGCAATGTAAGAAGAACTTTTCTTAAGAAGATCATCATTTATTGCCTTTAAGAACTCATGCTCTTGCTCAAGATTGAGCTTCTCAAAACGTAATTTCTCATGAGTCCTTAAAAGTTCTCGATGATCTCCTAAGATAGTTTCATGAGCTAACTTAAGAGTGTTTAATTCTTTAGTTAGACACTCAATCTTCTCCTTATCATTGTCATTCGTTTCATCTTGATTAGCATGATTAATTGACGTTTCATCATAGTATTCATCACTAGAGCTGTCAACAAGTAAATCATCATCACCTAACAAGTCATCTTCATCACAATTGAAATCAACATACTCGGGGTGTGTTACCTTTGGACCTTTGGCCATGAAGCATCTTCCAATTCCTTCATTTGGTGAATCAAATATGTCGTAGGAGTTGGTTGACACAAGTGCTAGACCGGCAACACCTTCATCTTGAGTATATTCTGAATCGGAGTGATAGCTTCTCTCGGAGTGATTGTCGGAGCCGGAACCAGATACCCATTCACCAACATGAGCTTGATGTCTTCATTTTGTGTAGCTCCTTAATGACTTTTCCTTCTGTTCTGTATCCTTGCTTCTTCGGGATGTTCTTTGCTCATAACGATCATCTCTACTCCTCCTCTCTCTTGGTGGTGATTCTTCTCTTCTACTTCTCCTCTTAGGTGATTCTTCTCTTCTTTTGTAGGGAGCCGTACACTCATTGGAATAGTGTCCGGGTCTTCCACAATTGTAGCAATTACGCTCTCGACTAGAAGATCTTTTTTCATTGTAGGACCTTGACTTGGAGCTTCTCTCTTTGCTTCTACTCTTGTAAAACTTGTTGAAGTTCCTCACCATTAGGCTCAATTCTTCATTGAAGGTTTGTTTCTCACTTGATGATGTGGGAGCTTCAGGCTTTGTAAGCACCACTTGACTTGTTGTGAAGTTCCTCCTTATCCTTGAGTGACATCTCATGAGCAACAATTCTTCCAATGACTTCCGTTGACTTGAGATCTTTGTAATTTGGCATCATTTGGATCAATGTGCATATGGTATCATATTTTCCGTCCAAAGCTCTTAGGATATTTTTTATGATGAATTTGTCGGTCATCTCTTCACTTCCTAAGCCGGCAATCTCATTTGTGATAAGAGCAAGCCTAGAGTACATTTCAGCGACACCTTCACCATCCTTCATTTTGAACTTGTCAAGCTGACTTTGAAGCACATCCAACTTGGATTCCTTGACGGAGTCTGTACCTTCGTGCATATCAATCAAAGTATCCCAAATTTCCTTTGCATTCTCAAGACGGCTGATTTTGTTGAATTCTTCGGGGCGCAATCCGTTGAAGAGGATATGACAAGCTTGAGCATTGTATTGCAACATCTTCAACTCTTCCGCAGTAGCTTCACGGTTCGGTTCCCTCCCATCAAAGAATCCACCTTGCAAACAAATACACACAATAGCCCAAACGGCGGGGTTATGTCCAGGAATATGCATTTTCATCTTATGCTTCCAACTAGCAAAATTAGTACCATCAAAGTAAGGACCTCTACGGTGATAATTTCCCTCGCTAGACGCCATACTCTCCTAGGTTGTGAAACCAAGGCTATGAATACTAAAAGCTATGGAAATCAAAGCAAATGGAGACCAAAGCTCGGATAGCACTTGTAGGATCGAAAGTATGTCTAGAGGGGGTGATTAGACTACTTGACCAAATAAAAACTTAACCTCTTCCCAATTTTAGTTCTTGGCAGATTTTAGCAACTTAGGACAAGGCAAGCAATCTTAACACAATTCAAGCAAGCATGCGATGAGTATCTGAGCAGCGGAAAGTAAAGCATGCAACTTGCAAGAATGTAAAGGGAAGGGTTTGGAGAATTCAAACGCAATTGGAGACACAGATGTTTTTGTCGTGGTTCCGATAGGTGGTGCTATCGTACATCCACATGGATGGAGACTTCAACCCATGAAGGTTAACGGTTGCGCAAGTCCACGGTGGGCTCCACCCACGAAGGGTCCACGAAGAAGCAACCTTGTCTATCCCACCATGGCCGTCGCCCACAAAGGACTTGCCTCACTAGCGGTAGATCTTCACGAAGTAGGCGATCTCCTTGCCCTTACAAACTCCTTGGTTCAACTCCACAATCTTGTCGGAGGCTCCCAAGTGACACCTAGCCAATCTAGGAGACACCACTCTCCAAGAAGTAACAAATGGTGTGTTGATGATGAACTCCTTGCTCTTGTGCTTCAAATGATAGTCTCCCCAACACTCAACTATCTCTCACGGGATTTGGATTTGGTGGAAAGAAGATTTGAGTGGAAAGCAACTTGGGGAAGGCTAGAGATCAAGAGTCATATGGTAGGAATGGAATATCTTGGCCTCAACACAAGTGTAGGTGGTTCTCTCTCAGAAAATGTAAGTTGGAAGTGTAGGTTCGTTCTGATGGCTCTCTCCACGAATGAAGAGCAGGTGGAGGGGTATATATAGCCTCAACACAAAATCTAACCGTTACACACAACTTGCCAAACTCGGTGGGACCGAATTGAGAAACTCGGTCGAACCGATTCAGCAAATCTAGTGACCGTTAGGATTTTCTGTGGGACCGACATGCAACTCGGTAGGACCGATATGGTTAGGGTTAGGGCATAACATAATCTCGATGAGACCGATTACACAAACTCGGTGAGACTGATTTTGGTAATAAGCTAACCAGAGAGTTGGTCAGGTAAACTCGGTGGGACCGGTTCGCTCATTTCGGTGAGACCGAAATGTTACGAAAAGGAAACAGAGAGTTTACATTGGAATCTCGGTGGGACTGATCGCTCATCTCGGTGGTACCGAAACTTTACGAAGGGAAACAGAGAGATTACAATCCCATCTCGGTGAGACCGAGATCCCTATCGGTGAGACCGATTTTCCTAGGGTTTGTGGCAGTGGCTATGACATCTGAACTCGGTGGCGCCTGATAGAAAGAATCGGTGGGGCCGCGTTTGACTCTTTGTTTAGGTCATATGTGGATGTGATAAAGTAGCTGAGGGCTTTGGAGCATATCACTAAGCATTTTGAGCAAGTAGGCCACTAAGCAACACCTCATCCCTCCTTGATAGTATTGGCTTTTCCTGTAGACTCAACATGATCTTGGATCACTAAAATATAAAATGTAGAGTCTTGAGCTTTGAGCTTGAGCCAATCCTTTTGTCCTCAGCATTTTGAGGGGTCCACTTTTCTCACCAATGCCATGCCATTCATTGAGCTTTCCTAAAATATTAGTCTTGAAATAGCATTAGCTCAATGAGCTATATGTTGTTAGGAATTACCAAAACCACCTAGCGATAGTTGCACTTTCAGACACCCAGTCCTCACCCAATCACTCTGGTAAGTCTTCAAGGTAGACTTCCAAAACTTCACAGACTTTGTTCATCGGCGATCCACAATGACTCTGGATGCTCAGAACGCGATGCCTAACCGGCTGGACGATTCACAGTTCTCAAGTGTAACAAGTCTTTAGGTCACGCAGACAGAAAGACTTCAGCGATGCCTAACACTCTTTGGCTCTGGGTGTTTGGGCTTTGTCCTCGCAAGGATTTCTCTCTCTCAAAATCTTCGGAGGTGGGTTGCTCTTAAACGACAAAAGCTGTGCACTAACTCTGAGCAGCCACCAATTTATGGTGTAGGGGGTAGGCTATTTATAGCCACTAGGCAACCCGACCTGATTTGTCCGAAATAACCCTGGGTCACTAAGGAACTGACACGTGTTCCAACGGTCAGATTTCAAACACACGCGGCAACTTTACTTGGGCTACAAGTAAAGCTGACTCATCCAGCTCTGGATAAGATTTGCTCTCATTGTCTTTGCTCGAAGACATAGGATTTTGGTTGAGCATCACTTCAGTCACTGACTTTGTTCACTGGGACCCCACTTAACAGTACGGTGGTTCCTATGACTCAACAAAGAAGAAGAGGAAACAACGAAACAACTAAGTCTTCGCACTCCATAGTCTTCACGCAGTGTCTTCTCTTGTCATAGTCTTCACTTTGAATATCTTCACATACCACCATTTCCTTCAATGTCTTCATACATTTTTAGGGGTCATCTCCGGTAGGTAAACCGAATCAGTGAGGGACTACTACCTGTGTTATCCTGCAATTCTCAGAAACACATTAGTCCCTCAACCAGGTTTGTCGTCAATACTCCAAAACCAACTAGGGGTGGCACTAGATGCACTTACACATGCTGGTATGAGATAGTCCATGGTTGATTTTTAGAATGCTCATTGCACTTCACTTATATATTTGAGTATGGCTCTATAGAATGCTTCATGTGCTTCACTTATATCATTTGAAGTTTGGATTGTGTGTTTCTCTTCACATAGAAAACCGTTATTTGAAGAATGCTCTTTTGCTTCACTTATATTTGTTAGAGAATGGTCTTTTATAGAAAGAATTAAACTCTCATGTGATGCAGAGCATCCTATGGACATCACCATGTCGAGAGTCCGTTCGGTGAGTGACATGTGCGACATGTACTTCACATACACAAAGGTGAATCATCTCCTTTACATGTGCTCACTTGACACCTTCGAGGATGGTATACTACTTGACACTCCACTCGTGTGCATGCATAGGTATTGTCGGAACACTACGGACAACGAGGAGGAGTGCAAGCACCAAGGCACAACTACAGCATCCGTGAGGGAAGCCTGGAAGCGGAGACGGAAGAAATGGAGATGTTGGAAGCTACAGTAGCCGGACATCCGGCGCATGCGCCGAAGAGCTTCAGCAGCCGGACATCCGGCGCCTGTCAACAGGCCGGACATCCGGCATCGCCCCAGAAATCTGGACAATGGCTATCCAGAGAAGAGCAAAATGGCATGTTCCAGGCCGGACATCCGGCCAGTGCCCCGGACATCCAGCGTCTCACGAACGTCCGGACATCCGGCCCCCAGCCCGGACATCCGGCGCCTGCCTGCGTGCAGAGTCAGGCCAAAGGCCCATGTATCCCCTCCTCACTTACCCCTTCATGGCTTATACTATATGTACTCCACCTCCACCTCCTAGTTAGGGTTAGCCAAAAGATTAGCTCATATAGAGATAGAGCTTTGCTCATCCATACGGATCTATTCCGTGAGAGAGACCGCGGCCTCTACAAAGAAGATCCACCTTGGATTCAAGACCCCTCACGGGAAGATCCCCTCGTGGATTCAAGACCTCCTCACGGAGATGAACTAGTTACCCTATGTATCGTCCTTTGTTTGAATCAGATCGTGTGTCTCTTTGTGTTTCGAGGATCTAGCACATGTGTGATCGCTTCTTGTCTATTTGAGTATTTCCTCTCATTTCCCGTCGTGATTTCTCTCGCATTTCCCCTCGTGTTCTTCGTGTTCTTCGTAGGATCCCCTCCAATCATGAAAGATCGGGCATCTAGGGTTCTACCCTACATCATCTTGGATCAGAGCAAGGTTGATCACAAATTTGGAGCCCCTACCCCTTGTTTTCTAGCCTAATTTTGTTGTGTTCTTGCCCAATTTCAAAAATGCCCACCAAAAATAGCCCCAATTTTTTTGTGATTTGTTGGTGTGATGTTGTTTTGTTGGATTTGATCCATGGATTTGCTTGGTTTCAAGTGGATCTAGCATATCCCCAAGTTTCCCCACTTTCCATCCACGAAATCTCTCCAATTTTCCCTTGAAATCATCAATTTCCGCCCCCAATTCGAAAATTTCCGCCCCAAATGAGATCTGGAATCGTCGGGCTGGACATCCAGGCCTCAGGCCGGACATCCGGGTCCCCGACCGGACATCTGGCCCCTGGAATGCAAAATCATCGCTCTCTTACTAGACAGACCTCGGACATCCGACCCCCAACCCCGGATGTCCGACCCCTGGGATTTCAGCCATCCCCGTTTCACCGTTTTGACCATAACTTTCACATCGGAGTCTGATTTTCGTGTTCTTTAGCTCGTTGAGTAGCTATTGACATCCTCTATCCCTCTAAATAGGTTCCATCACCATTTGACTCCATCAAATTTTTGGCACTTTGGCATCTTTGCCTAGGGCTTCCACCATACACTACAAAAAAATACACTTCCGTGATGATACGCGTTTGTCACAGTAGGTCGCGTTTTTTGTCATGCATGTACATCCGTGATAAATTTATGACAGAATCAAGATAGTCATACCTGTGCTGTCGTAGAAGTGTTCCATGACATTACCGAAATTATCATCAGGGAAGTGTCCACTTCCATGACGATAAATCACGCGTCACAGAAGTGCTTTCGTCAAGGGTGACTGACACGTGGCATCCACCGTAATGGAATGCCGTTAAGCTATCGGGTCGGCTTTGGGATCCGATAACCTGTTAACAGCCCTGACCAATGGGAAATTTCCACGTGTAAAATTCTGATTGGCCGAAGGGAACACCTGTCAGCTCGTCAGTGGGCCAGATGTCGCCCGTCTATTGGAGGAGACATGCCTATGATACGTCGACACGTGGCTGGGCCCAACAGAGGCCCATATAGGTTAAAAAGGCCGGCCCAGTCAAAGGCCCATAGAACTTAATCAGGTACTAGTGGGCCAGCCCAATAACGGCCTTCTTAATAAAGGCCCATTTACTGCCCAAAGCCAGATCTGGCCCGTTAATTGTTCGCCCAATATTTGGGCCCATTTACGGCCCAAAGCCAGATCTGGCCCGTTAATTGTTCGCCCAATATTTGGGCCCATTTGCGGCCCGAAGCCAGATCTGGCCCGTTAATTGTTCGCCAAATATTTGGGCCCAACTACAGCCCAGTGACTTTCGACTTTTTAGAGGCCTGATGTAGACATGGGCCCATTTCAGCCTGGTGTGACTTTCGGCCTGGAATGGCTCGTGCTGCCCATGGGCCATATATAGTCCGACGGGACATCGGATCCACTAACGGCCCATGCTAAAGGTGGCAACAGTTAAGCCCAACGTGACATTGGGCCTGTTAAAGGCCTGTCACGTAATTCGGCCCGTTGATGCTTGTGCTAAGCTTTCGGCCTCTCAAAGGCCCATGATATCAGTGGGCCAACTAAGGCCCGAGTGTAAGTGCATCTAGTGCCCCTTAGTGATTTTTGTGTATTGAAGACTTATAGGTTAAGGGACTAATGTGTTTATGAGTGTACACAGGTCTATAAGTCTATGAGGAGTTTGATATTTACAGAGAAAGTTGACCCCTAAAAATGAAGTTCTTCGACTGAAGACTTTGGTATTCTGAAGACTTTCTGAAGATTTTGAAAGTGAAGAAATTGGTGTGACCTTGAAGACTTGGTATTCATTTGAGGAACATGAAGCGTGAACACTTTTGTTTTCGTAGTTTCGTTTTCTCTTTCTTGAGTCATAGGAAACACTGTACTGTTAAAGGGGGTCGAGGAAATACTAAGGAAAAATTTCCATGTGATGCTCAACTCAAAATCCTACACCTACCAATCCCTTCGAGTGAAGCCTTCTTTAAATCTCATACAATTCAGTCAATTTCTTCAGTGACAGAGACGAAGTTCTTCATGTCGCTGAGGAATTTTTCCTGACTGAGGAGTTAGGAATTCGCCAGTGCGGATTGCCTACACAGTGAGGATCATGATAGCCCTGAGGAATTTGAGTCAAATTTCCGACCGTTGCTGTGCTGCACGCCAACTATTCCAAAATATCTTCTCCACCTAACGGTCATATCATTGAAGGGCATTTATGTCTTATCATGTCGGGCTGCTCCCTAGGCTATAAATAGCCGCCTCCTACAACCACTAGCTGGTTGGCTGCTCCGAGAGAAACTAACACTTGTCATTTGAGAGCATTGAGGGTGTCCTGGATTAGGGGGTATCCGGACAGCCGGACTGTGGACAACGTCCGGACTATTGAAGCGTGAAGATGCAACACTCAAGACTTTGGCCCGTGTCTTGATGGGACTTTCCTTGGCGTGGAAGGCAAGCTTGACAATCTGGATATTATATTTCCTTCCTTGTAACCGACTCCATGTAAACCCTAGCCCTCTCCGGTGCCTATATAAACCGGAGAGGTTGGTCCTTAGAAGGCCGACCAAAATTACATTCATACCATCATAGGCTAGCTCTTAGGGTTTAGCCTCTATGATCTCGTGGTAGATCTACTCTTGTACTACCCATATCATCAATATTAATCAAGAAGGAAGTAGGGTTTTACCTCCATTGAGAGGGCTCGAACCTGGGTAAACATCTGTGTCCCTTGCTTCCTGTTACCATCAGCCTTGACGCACAGATCGGGACCCCCTACCCGAGATCCACCGGTTTTGACACCGACATTGGTGCTTTCATTGAGAGTTCCTCTGTGCCGTCGCTATTGGGCTCGATGGCTCCTTCAACCATCGTCAATAACACGATACCGGACAGTCACGACCAGCACGGCTTAGACCTGCTGTCGGACAGAGCTCGGGGTATCGCCCCCGCATTAGGCTCGGACCTAAATCTGGAGCAGGCGGCGTTGCCTGAGGATGGAGGGCTGGACCCCACCCCGCAGGCCACGCACTCATCGGCGCTGGAGCCAAACACGGGCCTTACCTCTGTGGTGGCCTATGACTCCAGACCCCCGGATTCATATCCAGATGTTGAGTCCGGTCCGCGCACTCCCGAACCGGTCGAGCCAGGTTGGGCTCCGGTAATGGAATTCACCGCCGCGGACATTTTTCGGCACTCGCCCTTTGGCGATATGCTGAACTCGTTGAAAACTCTCTCTTTGACAGAAATTTCTGGGTCAAACTACGTCCGGTTTGAGTGGGAAGCAGACGACGAAGGAATTCGTTGCCCACCCACCACCCACTTCATAGCCACGGTCGATGATTTAGTCGACGTGCCTGACTTCGACTTCGAAGACATCAACGGTATGGACGACGATGCAGGAGAAGACGCGGAATCTATGGGGCGCCGTACTCCCCCATCACACGACGTATACATGGTGGACACGCCCAAAGAGGACAAAGGTGACAGTCCGGATGATAAAACCCCTGGACAAAAGCCAAAGCAACGGCGCAGACGCCGTTCTATGTCTAGCAACAGTAAAAATAGTGACAAGAGCGCCAGAAGGATCGATAATACAATCAACTCCGAAGGCAACAACGACCATACGGTCCCAGCGATGGAGCAGGACAATCCAGGTCACCGTGAACACACTTCGGAGCAGACGCCCGAGGACAATGATCCCGAAGGACGAGGTCATCAAAACGAACCAGCATAGGAAAACGGTCTGGATAACGATTCAATCTCGGAAAAACACATGGAACGAGATAACCTCCACAGAATGCTTATGGCCGCCGCAAGAAGCCTAAAGAAGCAGAAGCAACGGCTCAAGGCCGCACAGGAAATGCTCAGCCGTAGATGGAATAAAGTATTAGACACCGAAGAAAGATACGGCGATGATCGCCATACAAAGAGCTATCCAAAACGCAAGCTACTGCCAGAATTCGACGACGAAGCTGTACCACTCCATAACCGCAACAAAGCGGCTTCCGATCCACATGAGCACCTGAACAAGAAAGCTGGCGCGCCCAGGTCCATTTATGGATCCAAAGGACGCACCCCGGAGAAGGACTATGGTCACCAAAACAATCACGCCAATCGAATACCAGACCGGAATAAAGACCGGACACAACAATAGCGGACGACATGCCACATCATGTCCAGATACAGAGGGGCTGATCACCCCCTGTGCTTTACCGATGAAGTACTGGACCACAAATTCCCACAGGGCTTTAAACTTGTGAACATAGAGGCATACGACGGAACGACAGACCCAGGGGTCTGCATCGAGGACTTTATCCTACACATACATATGGCTCGTGGGGATGACCTTCACGCCATCAAATACATCCCCCTCAAGCTGAAGGGACCAGCTCGGCACTGGTTGAAAAGCCTCCCCGAAAATTCAATTGGGAGCTGGGAGGAACTCGAGGACGCTTTCAGGGCCAACTTTCAAGGGACCTATGTCCGGCCTCCGGATGCTGACGACTTAAGGCACATAGTCCAACAGCCCGGAGAATCTGCCCGCAAGTTTTGGAACAGATTCCTCACTAAGAAGAATCAAATTGTTGACTATCCGGATGCCGAAGCCTTAGTAGCATTCAAACACAGCATCCGTGACGAGTGGCTCGCCAGACACCTCGGCCAAGAAAAGCCAAGGACAATGCCAGCCCTAACAAGGCTTATGACCCGCTCTTGCGCGGGAGAAGATAGCTGGCTAGCCCGTAAAGGCACCAGCGACCCCAGCACATCCGAAATAAGGGATGGCAACGGGAAGCCACGATGTCATAAAAACAAACTCCAAAACAAGGAAGAGAGCCCGGATAACACGACGGTTAATGCCGGATTCAGGGGCTCTCAAGCTAATCAGCAAAACAAGCCATCTAAAGGCAGCAAAGAGGGACCGTCCGATCTGAATACAGTCCTAGACAGACTATGCCAAATTCATGGCACCACTGACAAACCTGCAAACCACACGCACAGAGAGTGCTGGGTCTTCAAGCAGGCCGGCAAATTAAATGCCGAACACAAGGAAAGGGAAACACCAAGTGAAGACGAGGATGAACCTCGCCGGCCGAACACTGAAGGACAGAAAAATTCCCGCCAGAGGTTAAAACAGTGAACATGATCCACGCGACTCACACATCCATGAGGAGGCACGAACGCGCGCATAGAGACACGCTCGATATAGATCCCATCATACTCACGCCAAACCACTGGATGCCTTATCTGATCACTTTCAATAACTTGGAAGACCGAACTAGTATTCGGCATGGAGGATCAAAGGCCTTGGTGCTTGACCCGATAATCAATGGATACCGTCTCACCTGCGTCCTTATGGACGGCGGCAGCAGTCTCAATTTAATATATGAGGACACTGTCCGCAGGATGGGGATAGACCCATCCAGAATTAACCAAAGCAGCACCACCTTTGAAGGGGTGATACCAGGCGTTGAAGAAAATAGCCGAGGCTCCGTCACACTGGAGGTAACATTCGGCTCTCCAGGCAACTCCAGAAGCGAAGAACTACTCTTCATCATCGCACCCTTCCAAAGCGACTATCACGCAGTGCTCGGAAGAATGGCCTTCGCTCGCTTCAACGCATTGCCGCACTATGGCTACCTTACACTTAAGATGCCCGGTCCACATGGCGTCATCAGCGTTAGCGGACTAACAGAGCTCTCGTCACGCGCAGAGGAGCATGCGACGGCCCTCGCGGCCGGACTATAAGCGGCCTCCAACATCAGAAAACATGACTGGTCCTTAAAGACCACAGACTCGGCTGGACGAGTCCGGTCGCCCGGATAAAATTGAACCAGGGCAATCAGATATGTAATCCCATAGTGGACACTAGGGGCTATAAATACTAACACAGTCCCCACAGCTTGGCTCAACCTTATGGGCAGGCCAACATCTTACACTTTTACTATCCATCGCATACTTACGTTGCACTCTTCTACGAGTTTTTCTTTTTCCACGCATAACGCTTAGTGTGATACCCTTCTAGGATACGGCTGCGCGGAGACAAAGGCGCAGACGTGCAGCAGGGCCCCGTTCAACAGGTTTCTTTTTAGATTATGCCCCTGTGAAAACCTTTTTATTGCCTCTTGTTGTTTAGCCATCCCATGGGTTCCATACCCATAGAGGATACTGCCGTTTTTGGCATCTCGCCACGACAGATTAACACACGTACCTGGAAAAACAGGGTTTATAACGAATGGACATTCTTGAGCCCATCGACTATTATAAAGTCTGAATACCATCGGGAGTGTTCGGCACCACGAGTTTGGCCTTATATGCAACAGCTCCGAATCATGTCTTTGGTCAAATGTTGGGTTTGCCCGTCTCCTGGGTTTGCCGCCTTACGTTCCGTTACTATCGGCTAAGGTGGCCAAAGGAGAACTACTGCGATTGTGCCCTGGTAATCTCGGACGAGCACCCCAGTAGAGAAAGCCGGAAACTGACTGTCATGATACAACGAGAGATTGTTCAACCACTCGAAGACTTATCGGAATCTCTCAGATCCCTCCGCATTAACGAAGGACCGTTTCCCGGTCATGTACACACGCGCCCGTATTCGGATGCACGCGAAGGTACCAGGGGCTACATAGTATCCCCAACATTAGACTCACATGGCTAAGCAAAAGTGTTACAGCTATATAGTCTGGTTGCCTAGTTCGACATGCGATCACCTCCTTCATGGACCAAGATGTTGGATCAAGTGTGATTAAGCATATTTTTCGCGAACACCCCCGCATTGCCTGCGTGGGGGATGAAGCCAACGACTGCTATCTTTCGGATTAAACATTCATATATATATATATATGTAAACGACCACACAGGGGACACAATAATACTTTCGGGCAAAAAGTATAAATATAGCCTTATACCCAAACTAACATTGTTTTTTACAATGATTCGACTCATCACTCGAATAAGACATTCTTCGAGCACTGCGCCTCTATTAGGCGGGCACCTTCTGTGACCTGCGCCAAGTAGTGCTCTACGGGATACTGGCCCCCCGCCAGATCTTGGGTCGCTATAATATTGGCCTCCATATCCGTCCAATAGGCTTTAACGCGGGCAAGAGCCATACGTGCACCCTCTATGCATGTCGACCTCCTCATGGCATCGATCCGAGGCACGGCCCCAAGGAACTGCTGCACCAAGCTAAAGTAACTGTCCAGCTAAGGCCCTTTCGGCCAAAGATGGTCTATCACAGACCGCATTGCAAGACCGGACAGCCTGTGAAGCTCCGCTACAGCAGCCATCTTGTCATTTAACGGCAGAGGGTGAGTGGGAGCATTGAATTATGACCAGAAAAGCTTCTCCACCTCCTTATCACCCTGACCCTCGAAGAACTTGGCAGCGTCAGCCGTACTCTTCGCCAAATCCGCATACGCGTCCGCAGGACTCCAGCGTCCATCCAGGGGAGCGTACTTCGGATCGAAAAACTTCGTCCGCAGCAAGTAGGAACCTCCAGCCACAATTTTACCGGCCTGTTGAAACTCCTCCCGTGCACCCCTGAGCTCGGTCCGTATTTCCTTGGTGGCATTGCGTGCCTTGTCCAGCTCGGCCAAGCTATCCTTATGCTCCTTTTAAGGAGCTCATACGATCGATGGCATTTTTAACTCAATAGCCATTTCGCCATTTTTCCTCGCTTGGCGATGAGCAGCCTGTTCGACTCTCGGTTCCCGATCGCCTTCGGGCAGCCGCATTGCTAACCCGAGCTTGTTCCTTGGCTTGGACAAGTTCTGCCCTCAGGGCCTCCACGGCAGCAGCACCATCTGCAGTCCGAACATATTACATTAATATCATGCCGCCTCAATATTTTCCTATACAAAGGAAGGCAGAGCACATACCTTGTGACTTGTCCAGCCGCTCGTTCACCAGCGTGCTATCGGCATCAATCGATCGAATCTGCCTGGTCAGTTCGAAACTTCCACGGACTGGTCGGCGGCCGGACTCATAGGTACCTGCACATATTTATAGCCCAATCATTGATTTATGATCCCCCGTTTGCCCCCTAGGGCGGGCAACCAGAGTCTCAAGGGCTACTATCTATATGGAGCACACCTAACGCGTGCCTCAAAGCCAAAAACAACGTATTCTTCACTACATACCTCAAAGCCTCTGAGAAGACTTGCAAATGCTTCATTCAAACCGCTTGTAGCGGACGAAATCTTCTGGAGCACCGCGCTCATTAATGTGCGGTGCTCCTCCGAGAGCGCAGCCCGCTCCAGTAGGCCCGTCAGCATGTCCAGCCGGACATCGAACTGTGCCGGACCCTTCGCATCGCCCCTCGCGGGAGCCAAACGCTCCGAGCTCGGGGCGGCTGACGTGTTGGCCTTCGGCTTCGGCGGATCCGGACTCCTCCGTGACGACACTTCGGTGTCTCCCGCTTCGCGAGCCGGAGAGGTAGGTGGGGTCTCGCTCTCCATCATCTCCGGAGGAAGGTCCCCCGAAGACGAACTCTGTTGAGAAGGGCTGCTAGCCGAACTACGAAAGACGAATCCTGGTTATTGATCTAGGAGGAACGCAGTACCTTCGAATTAAAAATTATCTTACAGCTCGGTGGAGGGCTGGCCCGTTGATAGGCACGATGCGGTGAGGGTGCCCGTTGGGGCAGAGCCCCCTGGTGTTATGTTCTTCCCGGGTTCGGGCATCTCTGTCTCCGGGTCTTCGGAGGCAGCCCTCTTCTTCCCACGCGGGGAGGAGGCCTTGGCCTCCCCTTCCCGACTATCCTCCTTAGGGGAGGTGACAATTCCCCCGGTTCGGATGCGTAGCGTGTGGGGTTTGGATTCTTTGCTCCTCCCCTTGTCTTTCCCCGAGGGCATTCTGCTGACCACCCGGTCGAGCATCTTGGCCATGGTGGGTCCAGGCGAGCCTTCGGGAAGTGGCGCCGGACACCTGATTCTCTCCGCCTTGTTGAGCCATTCCTAGTCACAGATGATTTTCAGAACAGACAATCATGACAAATACAAAATGGAGTGTCCGGTATCAAAGCTACTTACTTGAGTATCTAGGCGATTGCAGCTTAGGCCCGCATCCTCGGTGGTGTCCGGACACATTACTTTCCATCCGAAGAATAATTTGCACATCTCTTCGGGATTCAAGCCGAAGAAGTGCTTGACGGTCTGCGGACCCTCTGGATTGAACTCCCGCATCCGGAGAGGCCGGCGTTGGCACGGCGACATTCTTCGGATCAACATCACTTGCATTATGCTGAGAAGATTAATGTCCCTTGCAAGAAGCTCCCGGATGCGATTCTGCATCTTGGTATATCACCGGTGGTCCCCAATTCCGCCCTACGTCTGTCCAAGACGCCAACTGTGACGGAGGGCCTGAACGAAACTCGGGGGCAGCCGCCCACTTTGTGCCTCTGGGAGCCGTGACATAGAACCACCTTCGCTGCCATACATCAGATACTTCTGGGAAAGAACCCTCTGGCCATGGGGCAGCTCCGTTCCTTCTTATTACGGCACCTCCGTACTCCACATGTCCCCCCCCCCCAGATCATCTTCGGCGTCACATTGAAGGTCTTGAGCCATAAGCCGAAGTGTGGGGTGACATGGAGAAAAGCCTCACACACGATGATAAACGATGAGATATGGAGGATAGCGTCGGGAGCCAGATCGTGAAAATCCAACCATAATAGGACATGAGCCCCCTCACGAAGGGATCGAGGGTGAAACCCAGACAGCGGAGGAAGTGTGGGACGAAAACGACACACTCGTTGGGCTCCGGCGTCGGGATGACCTCCCCTGGAGCAGGGAGCCTCTGCCGGATATCTGCGGTCAAGTATCCGACCTCCCTAAGCTTGCCAATGTCCTTCTCTTCGGTCGAGGAGGCCACCCACCGGCCCTGAGGGTCAGATCCAGACATATTGGAGGATTCCGGAGGGGTGGAGCTTAGGTTTTGGGTGTTTGAACTCGAGGTGCGAGAAGACGCGATGATGGTGAAAAAGGAGGCGTAGGTCTCGACCCCTTTATAAAGAGGGTGAACATCAAGAGTCCACGGTATGACCTTTTGAGGCTTATCTAAAAAACACATGGGTTATACCAACAGCCGTCGTGGGGTCACGCGTGCTCATATTCATGGAAAATCCCGTAATAAGAGGAACATGATCTCTGCCTCGGCAGGACGTGCCAATAAAACCGCCTCGCAACATGAGTCGTGGTGAGGTAGGAAACATCGGTTCGCGTTGGACCAAGCCCCGATGCAAGGGCATGATGCACGAAGATTGCCAGCAAATCAGATCTATACCATACGAAGATCATCTTGTAGATCCGAACACGGTCTACGTGTTCGATGACCACTTTGGAGTATTCGGAGGAGGAACCCGCCCTGCAATGCTTAAGACAAGACTGCGCTCCGGACTCATCGTCATTGAAGCCTGGTTCAGGGGCTACTGAGGGAGTCGTGGATTAGGGGCTATCTGGACAGCCGGACTGTGTACAACATCCGGACTATTGAAGCGTGAAGATGCAAGACTCAAGACTTCGGCCCGTGTCCGGATGGGACTTTCCTTGGCGTGGAAGGCAAGCTTGGTGATCCGGATATTATATTTCCTTCCTTATAACCGACTCCATATAAACCCTAGCCCTCTCCGGTGCCTATATAAACCGGAGAGGTTGGCCCTTAGAAGGCCGATCACAATTACATTCATACCATCATAGGCTAGCTCTTAGGGTTTAGCCTCTACGATCTCGTGGTAGATCTACTCTTGTACTACACATATCTTCAATATTAATCAAGCAGGAAGTAGGGTTTACCTCCATCGAGAGGGCCCGAACCTGGGTAAACATATGTGTCCCTTGCTTCCTGTTACCATCAGCCTCGACGCACAGATCGGGACCCCTACCCGAGATCCTCCGGTTTTGACACCGACAAGCATCCCATCCTCTGAGGACTTTGAGCGAAAATCATCGAGTGAGGAAAACCCAAAACCAAACACCTACAAACCCAAAGTGATTGAGCATCACTGAAGAGATTGATCCTGCGTGGATCCGACGCTTGTTACCTTTGAAGACTGTGCTTCTTCCAGATGGTTAGGCGTCATAGTCTAGAGCATCCAAGAGGAATTGTGGATCGCCGAGTGACCGAGTCTGTGAAGGTTCGGAAGTCGCTCAAGACTTACCACGAGTGATTGGGCGAGTCTGTGTGACCTTAGTTCAAGGAGAATACGGTGAGGACTTGGTGTCTGAGCTGCGTGCTCGGCGATCGGGTGTCCGGGACTGTGTGTCCTCGAGTTTAAATACTCAGCCGCTCCAACCAGACGTACAACTGAGACAGCAGTTGGAACTGGTCTACCAAATCATTGTCTTCACCAAGCTTACTGGTTCTATTTGCTCAACTCTTTCATTTCCTCATTTCTGTGTTGAGTATTTGTTCATATCTGTGTTTGAAGACTTAGACTGAAGACTTTCTCAATTTCCTCAGTTCAATCTCTTCAGTTTGTTTGTCTTCATCTTGTGTTATCCTGTGATTACGCTTTCTGTACTCTGTGCTTGTCTTCATTTCATCATGATGACCATGCTAGTATTCTGTTATGCTTACTTTTGAGTACTTATTCCGCTGCAAGTAGTTCTTCGCTAAGGAATTTCCTCACCAGCAAATTCCTCAGTGAAGAATTCATAAAAATCGCCTATTCACCCCCCCTCTAGTCGATATAACGCACTTTCACCAAGATATGTTTCGGCCTGGTAACGGCCCGTGAACTAACTGGGCCCAACACGGCCCGGTCTAGATTTCGGCCTGCTGAAGGCCCATTGACGACTAGTGAAAATTGAGGCCCAACATGCATTTTGGCCTGCTAAAGGCCCATGGTTTCATCTCGGCCGTAACAGGCCAGTACAATATTCAGCCTGTTAATGGCCCAACGCTGCCTGGGCCAAACTAAGCGCTGGGTCGACAAAAGGCTGAACTAAATTATAGGCCGGTGTAAGTTTTGGCCTGGCGCAATGTGTGAAGGCACCAATCATTCGGGCCCAAGAAAGACGCAGGCCGGTCCAATTGTGGCCCGCTAAAAACCTGGCCCGTTAGAGTCGAATGTTTTGGTCCGGTCGACTACATCTGATTTTTTTTCAGATAGCGGATGATGGCAGTAATTAGTAGGAATTAAGAACAAACCTACTCTATACAATAAAGTAATTACGGCATAGTAACTAAGAATAAACCTACACTATACAATAAAGGATTTAAGGTATATTACATCCACTAGGCATCGAATTTCTCCACCAGTGATCATAAAGCGCAACGAAGAAGCATATTACAAAAACTGGGCACCATTGGAGCGTAACAAAATAATACTGAACCGAGACCACTTCCAAGACAGTTCAAGAAAGGTTAGCCTTGCGGGGGAACTGATGCGCAAGCTGCTGAGCAAGGCTGTGAGACCGGCCTAGCATGTCGGTCATAGCTTCCAGGTGTAGCCGTTTATCGATGAGGTTCTCATTGGTGTTCTCCGCAATCTTTCTTAGAGATAGGACTTCAAGTCAAAGTTGAGCTGCAGAATGCCTTTCTGCTAGAACTTGGGACTGAAGAAGTCGAACTGATTCAGACAACAAATTCTGTGAGCTTTTCTGACTGTTAGTTTCAAGTAACTTGAACACTGCATCAAGACAAGACTTTGGGGTTGTCTCGCTATCTTCAAGATGTTTTTCCTTCTTTGCTGCAATATATGTTGGGTTTTATCTCACAGCCTTCAGCAGACTTGTGCATGCCATCAGGCATATCACCCTTAAACAAAGCAGAGAGATGACAGGTTTGCACATATATAAACAAAGATGATAACTGTTCTGTCAATTCTATCCAATTTCAAATTAGAAAATAAAGAGTAAGTTCAAAATATCAATAGCATAATTTGGTGTTGTTCATAATGCGGGGAGCTTCACCACACTACTGGATTACCATGTCAACATAACAAGCATAGATGAAGGGCAAAGAAAATCATTGTATCTATTTTGGATAATGTGCATGGCATGTTGTTCATATCATCAGCCACATCAGTAAGATAAAACAGGAGATGACAAGGTGCAAACGTGGGCTGCTTCACCACACCTTGGATTATAGATGCACAAAACAAGCATACATATAGGGAGTATTAAGTAATGTGCATGGTATGAATAAGGAATTTGGTTTTACAAGTAAAACTTAGAACTTACAGTTCTTACGAACATGCATTTTGGTAGAAACAACAAACTAAACAGCGATAAGCGATAGGGAGTATGAGAAAATTAAACAGCAGTTGAGGATAAAGGCTTTAGAAGTACTGACTTACATTAACAGTTAACACCGGCTTTATAATGCCCTTCTCCATGTCAAGGGAAGGATAACTCAAGAATTTCAGCACAGAATGTGTTTCATAAGCATTGCCTGTACTCTACATTTTGTAGATTGTAATTATAGATATTATAATACTAGAAGGGATAGAGGATAATGAAGATAAGATGCAGATTGATGCTACATAATCAACTACCAATCCCTGGAAGTAGCTGTTAATGTAAGTACAGTGATAGACCACGTTCAGTCCTTACAAGTGGACTGCAGAGCTAAACCTGTTCAAAAGCATTGGTTTGATTCTAAATTTATGTAAGAGTCCATACGAATCTTATAATGTGCACCAAATGGACGATAACGAGGCTAACATGTGAAGTGATGCTACATAATCAAACAACTATGAATGTAAGTATGGTCATACAGGGCAAGAGGTACTCACAAGAGCAATGCAGTGTGCAGTATAGTTGTGAGATTCTGTGGTCCCTTGAGAATGGATGTTCTTCTACTAACAGTTTTCATACAAGTGAGGCATTAAGGCAAATGCAGAAATGTAGTTCAAACTGTGGTGTGATATCATAGACAGTACCTTACGCTGTAGCCAAGACCAATGTGTAACAAGATTATTCCAGTCACCATCGGATAAATGTAGCACCGGAGACTTTACAGAAATTTTGTTCAGAGGCTTGCCATCGAAGTGCGCTTGCCTCAGGTAGGAACGATACTTCATCAACGAGTGCTTCAAAAGCGCAACCAACCCTTGCTCGTCATCACAATCCAGTTTTCTCCTCGCCTATTTAAAAGAATGAAATCTTGTGTCTTCTGTCAGCAGAAGCATATGCAGTAATGACCATGAATAACATTAGTACATTACTTACGCATAAGTTGCGGAGGAAGACTAGAAATTGTTCTGTGTCTGCAGTATAATCTTTCCATGAAGGAAAGTTCCTGACAACAACATAAGCTTCATCTTCTAAACTGGGAAGAAATGAAACAGGGGTCCTATTTGCTGCAATTGGGGCTCTCTCTGATTCGAAAAGGTATTGGGCAACTGGATTTGGTGTACTCTTTGCTGGAATGGGGGTTTTGCATCATACAGCTGGTGCTATGTCAACTAGCATAATCATACTGTTTGCTGAAGTTGGGGTCTGCTGAGTTGGGGCATCAGAAATGGGCTAGAGTCTGCTAGAGTTGGGGTATTTTGTGGGTCAGGTGATATTGCAACTACACCTAATGGGCTATTTGATTTATCAGGTGCCACTACCTTTTCCAAATACTTTGCTTGTGCTCCTCCATGACCAACAATCGCCCTCTTCCTTTTGAATGTCTGATACACAAGAACAACATTTGAATCGATAAATATGGTATGATGACAGATGGAATATGTACTGAAAATGGATAGGCAGGGCGTATTCACATGCACGATGTGCAAACTAAGCTAATGGCAGTTCAATAAAGTAGAAGCAATGCAAAGCATCAGTTGCAAGATATGTGCGAGCAATGTAACCTTGGAAAGTTAGAGCAAGTACCTTGATGGGTGAATAAGATAGGGCATCTTCCTCTGACTCCTCCACTAGGGAGCTACATTGACTTAGGTCTCCCTCTAGCTCAGAATCACTGTTAGGATCATATTCCGAGCATGATCTGTAGGTGGAGAGCGTTTGCATTGCATTGCAACCAGACTTGATTTCAGTCCCTTAATGCCAAGTTTGACTGCCATGGCATTGTTCTGCTTTATTCTTTTCATGCACGCAAGCTCATAATCATTATGATGTTCAGAATCTGAGATTCATGAAAACATAAAACGTAGTCAGGTTATCTATCGAATGCATCGCGGATTCAACTCAGAGAGAGTCTCCCTATAAACCCCTGCATATGCAAAGTTCGGCTCCCCAACCGTGCTGACCAGACCACACATAGAAATACAAACCCCTTATGTCTCTATAACATGCAGGCACACATTTCAAAACTGAAGTAGGAACATTAGAATCATATGAAATTCGTATTAGAACAAATATACTAAGCAATTATGAGTGGCGTAATGTTTAGCTTCAAGGGTGGAGTGTTGGTAGTGCGAAACCTATGTAAAAGCTGGAAATGACACTTTCTTTCTATACAATGCACTGTTCGTTACCCACACATGATGGAAGAGATCACATAGAGAAATACTATTCACTCATGTCTACGGTTCCAGTATTTAGAAACAGGGTTGTCCACCCTAAAAGAATATTGACAACAAATATGACAGGGCAAGCATAGATGTAGTGAATCAATCATTTACTTGTGAGCTTATTAGGACAAGTATGCAGAATTGTAACTGCAGTAAGAGACCGTCCAAAATCTGAATGAAGAAGTTTGTCTAGCACTTATTGTTTGCAACTAATCGACGTGAATAATTGGAAATTATATCGAATGAGTAAGAAAGACAAGTAAAATTGTCAACAAACCTGGCTTGCAGTAGTAATCAGGGTCAATGTCACTACGACCAACAATCCAAAATGACTAGTTGGTCAGCCTACATCTGAACTTTAGAGGTACTAAAGATTACCGAAATACATCTGAACCATTAAGTATAGGTAGCACTGAGCACACAACAAACCCTAATGACAGTCCTGCCTAATGAGTAATGAATCAATTAGAAAATGGGTGATGAGGAGTGGCTGCTGAGTGTTGAGGGCGTATCTCGGGATAAATCGGGTTGGGCTTGGTGGGTCTTGCACTGAGCCCTGAGCAATTTGGGAAGGTAGGCACGGCGCACGCCGGGAAGCGGTGATGCTGTTGGGCGAGCGGCTCCTGGCCTTCTGTTAGTCCGGCGTCTCCTCCTAGAGTCATGCCGTCCGGGGACAGCAAGTCGCCGGCCTTGACAGTGAAGCAGTAGAGATCGAAGCCTTGAGAGAACAGAGGGGAATCGGGGCCTGGGATGACCCAAAATCCCAGGATGGGCCGGCCCACCGTGGGTACCCTGTAGAGATACACACCCGAGCGGCGAACATGCATTTTCGAAACTAATTTAGGAACATTTAGCTGACCAATTATACAACTCTATTTTAATAATATCAGATTCGTATTTGAACAACTAAGTTTGTTTAGCTTGATGGCTGGAGCAGTGTTATTATGACACGAAGCTAGTGATCATAAAAGGGGGAAACTCTAAGCATATTTTTTTAGCAAAAGAGGGTTTCCCCTCCGATTTCTATTGAAGAAACCACCACGGAACCAACATGATCAATTAAACCCTAAGCATGATCAATTAAACCGTATTATGGCTGTGCCATGGCAGATTTGAAGCTGCAAACTGGAGAAATGATATGTAGCATCCATTGTTTGCTTCGAACTAAGAACTAAATTCTAAGAGCTGAAAAGAAAGTAGAGTAACCAAGTTAAGATCTATTTTCTGGTTGAGATCAAAAAGTTGAGGAGATATGAAGTGCCACCTCTCTTGCGGCGCCGTGTAGGCATCGGGGGTGCGAAGGCTGTAGGTGGCGTTGAAGCAAATCTGCGATGGTAGACGGGTGCATCAGGGGATAAGTCCCGTTGCGGTGTAAGAGAAGGTCGTGTGAGCGGCCCCGGCAAAGAGGACGACGGCGCCGATGAAGCGGGAGGACGCGATGCAAGGCTATTGGTCCATCACCGTGGATGAGAAACGACCAACTCTAGCGATGGGCAGCGCGGTCTTGGTAGGCGCTCGGCATGGTGGAGGGCGGTGGCGATGGATGTGGTGGAGGGCGGCGATGGATGGGGTGGCGGACGGAGGCTGGTGTGGGGATGGGGTGTTCTAGCGTGGACGGTGTATGAATGGGAAAATGGAGGGAGAGGTATGGGGAACCATGTTTTTGGGGCGCGCCTGTCTGAAATATGGGAAAGTTACGAACTTAGCCCCCGTTTAAAATTTGGACGTCTCATCGGTTGGGGATAGGGCGGTAATCTCGCATCTCGCCAATATTTGCCCAGAGCAATTTGAGGCGAGGAGAGGTGGTTGGCGCCACGGTGTATGAGCGGGCTGACGGTAGGGCGGTTGTGTCACGTCGAGTGAAGTTACAAACCTGCCCCTATTGAAAATATTGGCGTACATCGATTTCGGCCGAGTCGAGTTTGTTTTGCCGCCCACCGTGTATGAATGGGGAATGGAGGGAGAAACAAAGGTCTTTCAGATGAGCTTGAATCAAATGTGTTTTGCCGCCCATGTTTGATGCCCACCGTGTCGGAATGGGCTCAGAGGCAGTCGTGTCACGTCTAATTGAAGTTACAAACCTACCCCTATTTAGAGCAGTGGAAATCGGGCCGATCGATTGTCCGTGTAATGGGTAGATAGTAATTTCCATCTCCCAAACACTTGGCTTCGGGCAGCCGACGTGGGAGTGGACATTTTGCTTCTTCTTTCGAATTTTGGGACAATAAGCATCCACGTTTACCCTGGCAACTAAATTCGAATCCATTTTGTATTCCTATATGAATCTATATAAATCATTCTATGTGTTTTTATATATCTCCAAAAGGACGACAAAGATGTATTCCACCGTCATATATGAATATGATTTACAAATGCCGATACTCAAATTCAGAAACTAGAATCCTGTTTAGGGTGAATTCGAATATTTGGAACACTTCATGTCCAACTCAAATGTCACACGCAGCATAATGTGTACTCCCATTTAGATATGTACACAAGCGATGTATCAAGATTCAAATACCGAGTCAATCAACCAAGAATGTACAGAACTAGCAGACACATAAACACTTATAGAGTATATGGATCAATAATATCAACTAACATACATAAGCCAGGCCGTTGTACTTTTTTTGGCTACAACATCATCTTTTTTTAGCCAGCATCTTGGCCCTTTCCTATGTGTGCAGGGGCGGAGCTACGGGGGGACGAGCGGGGGCCACGCCTCCCCCCCCCCCCAACGGCCGCGTCGTAAAGAAAGTGCCGTGATCTACGCCATCTAAAATTAGGCTACGTCAAATAGATTCAGTGCTAATTAGCCCCCCCTAACCGCGCGCTCAAGGCTTAAAGCCCAGGAGCTTTCCTAATTGAAGCCCAGATGCACTTGTTGGTCAGCCTACGCTAGAGCCTAGGGGAGCTTTCCTAGTTAAAGCCCATATGTACTTGTTGGTCAGCCCGGGAAAACATACACACAGGACAGTTTTAGAATCTGATGAGGCCACGTACGAGGGCTTCCCCTATCGCTCGTTTCAGCGCCGACGCACGAGCACACACGCTCGCTCTGCCTGGAAGTTCGACCATGGCATCGATACACCTGATCGACAACGGAGCCGATGGCAAAATAATCAAGCGGTGAGTCTCCTTTGAGTCCTTTGTTGATTTATACTGTAGAATACAACTGATGAACTAAAGTCTCCTTTGATTCCTTTGTTGATTTATACTGTAGAATACAACGATTGAACTGATCCGCTTCTGGCTCCAAACGACTAGAAACTTTTTTGCTTCAGAGGGTATCAATTTCTTGTTTTATTCTCAATAATAGGTACTATAAATTAGGTTTGCGCTGATTTTATCATCTGAGTTGTAAATTTCACCCTTAGGACAACGTAGCTGATACACAAACTACCGATCAGATATTCTAGCACGAGTAAAATTTACAACAAGCTAGAATCGCCATATAGGATTATTGACTATGTTCTGTGTTTTGGGTGTAAGAGACACATTCAAATTAATGAACAAAAATACAAGTTTCTTATTGAAAAATACATGTTATCTCGTGTTCCTCTATGTATGGTCATTGTCAGGAAAATATATTATATGTTCGATGTCTTCTTCGCCCCCCCTATCGTCAAACCCTGGCTCCGCCCCTGGATGCGTGCCACTTATGGTCCATCTATACTACTACTATTGTTGAATGCACATTCAGCCGGATTGGCATATTTGTAGGTCTGGCACAGCAATCCAAATGAAATGTCTCCGATTCTTATCAATTAATACAGACTTGTGCTCAAATAAAATTACAAACCAAAAAAAAAACAATTATTACATGATCTCTAAAACAAATGGTTTGATTGATTACATGAACAGACAACACAAAGGTTATTCAACTATGGAAAGAACATTTGACCTACGATTTACCAAGTAGGAATTTAATTTCCTTTTTTCCTTCAGGACCTTAACAATCTGGTCAGTCTCAGCTTGCTTCATTTTGAAATCCACCAAATATTTAATGGTTGTCCTGAGTACTGCTTGTGATTGTGCTGTTTGCTTCCTCAACATGTCAACTTCATCTCTAAGTGCAGAAGCAGAATCTCTTTCTACCACTAGTTTAGCCTCTAGAGCATCAGTAGTTGGCAATTCATAATGCACGATTGGGTCGGTGCCACTGCTATGGGATGACGCAACGTCCATGGGGACCTCGCTCTCTGATCTTGGGCTAACCTGTTTTGCCATTAAAGTTCCGATTGGATTCAGAAAATTTGAAGTTAGCAAAACATCTCAACTGGGAGTTATAACAGCAAACCAGTTAAACAAACAAGGAATTAAAGAGTTTCAATTGGATGCTGAAAAGTAGTTATTAACATCATTGTAACCCGCTGTTGCAGCAGCAACGCAGTTAAACAAACAAGTAGATATTTAAGTTAAGGCAAACAGGTAATTCTTAACAGCAAGTATCAAACACATAGATAGGTGCAGTCTACAATATGATTAACAGGTTGTGACATTATGTAATCAGTAGCAAACTAAATTAAGCCAAGCAACGTAATTGAACAATTTTGCAATAAGTGGCTAACCAAAATTCCGAGAAGCAGGTAACTGAATTTACGCTAGTTCTTTGTACAGGCACACTGCAACTTCTTTTTCGCTTACAAGGTTGTACGAAGGAGTCCATGGAATCAATTGCTTGGATACGCAGTCCCAAAACTTCTTTCTTCCCACACTGCATGGGTAAGTCGAATGGTTAATCTGGTAAGATGGTGTGTCCTTGATATGTTATATGAGGACGTGTAGTCAGACTAGTTGTAGCCAAACACATCACACTGGCTTTTACTGTATATTTCATGCGATTACTTTTGGCATATCGAGATCTAAGAAATCTACAATAGGATGAAAAGACTGGCATCCTTCACATTATTGGCGAACTCAGTTCATAGAAACAAGCAATTCAACCATTCTGTGGGTAAAACATAAGCGCCACTGAATATTTTTCACTATCCAATCATACACGCAAAAAGGGGCGACGCCACCATAGGGGCTGGTATGGGAGGCCGCCTCAGGTGGCTGGAAAGTGTGCACCTAGTTTGAGTCGTCCAGGTTGGCCCACGCTAGTTTTGTTAGTCCCAGCGCACGAGAGCAATGTAAAAATGAAGAAAATGTTTCAATTTGGATGGGCCAATAACATAAGTGCAAGGCAGGCCCTATAGCAGGCTCATGGCCCAAGCAGCGCCTCCCATATCCATCGACAGCAGGAAAAATCCCAATTCATTCTCTCCGCCTCCGGTCTGGTTCGCTCCTAACCTAGCCGCCGGACAGACCGACACAGCACTTCCTCGCGCCCTCGTTGGAGGCGGTGCCGAGCTTCAAGCGAGCGGAAGGACAAGAAGATGAAGATCCAACCTTGGGTGTAGCCTGCGTGGGAGGCGGTGGCAGCAACAGGGCATGGCATCGAGATTGCATAAGCGGACGGTCGTAGCTTGCAAGAGTAGCATGCTTAGCGAGCAGGTACATCACATCCCTGATTATATCTAATTCAACTCTTCAATTTCTGGCCAATAGTTAAACCTAACGGTGTTGTAAAACTGCTTGTATGTAGGGAATCTATGAGAAAATGAAACCAATTTCTACTTATTTTATAACTCCCCAATCAATCTTGAACTGACTGAATCTGATGTATATAATCAAGTTTCGGTGCAAACATACAAGCTCATGTTGTTCTTGAGCACAAGTGTCTAATGAACAGATCGCTAATGAAGGATTTGATGCAAACATTTTACATGCTCCTGGTGATGAACATATAGTGTCTAATGAGGGATCTAATGCAAGCATTTTGCAAGCTCATTGAAGGATTTAGTGTCTAATGATGATCTACTATGTTGAGAGAGACATATATTTGCAGGCATTGATGATAAGCAAATTATAGTGCATTTTCATAGCTTGAGGAAACGTCGAGGACATCTACCAGAAAGTCCCCGTATCATGACAACATAGCATAAATACTTTTCTAATCTGTTGTTTGAAACTATTGACATACTTGTGCAGGAGAGATATATTGATATGCAGTTTGCGCACTGGTTATACGTGCAATTACATTTCGATATTTTCTGCAAGAGAACGAATAATTCAAGCAGGTACAGACCATGTTTGTAGTCCTTGTACACCATGTTGCATTTTGTGTTTTTTGGTGCTTGCATCATTTAGTGTTTATAACATGAACTACTTTGGATCATTAGCTGGTTTTCAAAGTGCATGTAGCTTCACGTTTCTCTAGTTATGTTGATTTCCGGAGTATAAGTGCCTTCGTATTTTTTAAGTTAAATATTCGCCCCTGGTAACTTGAATTCGTGGATCAGCCACTGCACACGAATCATACACGAATGCCAGTACGAATTAAATGAAATGCAGGGACTTAAGCTAGCTCGTTGTAGAGGCTCACTGCAGCTCTACTTGCGCTTGGGATGTTCCATGTACAAGTCCATGTTACCACTTGCTTGGATGTGCAGGCCTTGTGCTCCTTGTATCCCCCTCTGCATTTTTGACACGGCGAATGGTTGATCAAATAAGAGGAATCGACCTTGATGTTGTACTGGAGGACATATACTTACAATGTTATACAGGTGTGTAGGATGTTTACCAGATCCCGTAGCGCCATCATGCTTCGCTAAAAAATGGATTTTCTTGTTTCAGATGATATCTCCAGAAGAAATAAGAGTTAAAGTCAGAGTTTCATAGGCGTGTAAGCTAAGAGAGCTGTGAAAGGATATCCAAACATCGTCGGAACAGTGCACAAGGGAGTGATGTGTGGATACCTAGTTCGGGCCGGCATTTGGGCATGATCGCCTAGCTAGACTGCGGGTCACTTCAGAGCCGTTGAGGGTGATCTTGTTGGCGTTGGCTGGCCACGCACGGATGCAGATCTTAAGTGGTAGCGGGCCTTCTGATCTGTGGGCGAGACCGTTGGTGAAGCCCCAACGGCCTCGGGGCGGAGGTGCGACGTTGTCCTCGGTAAAGTAGCCCGGTGAGCTGGGAGGCGGCGTTGGTGAAGCGCTTTTGATGCGGTGGAACTTCGGTGTCTGTGAGGCACGTCGATTCTGGCGGCGGCGTTGTCGATGGACCACCGGTCTGGGCGGACGGGGCGTACATGAGGTAGCTCGGTGCGGTGGTGAAGCGACCGTCATCTTCGTGCCGTCGTCCGACACGAGAGGTGGGAATGGTGGGGAAAGAGACGAGACGATGGGCGATTTGAGGTTGGCGGCGAATTAGGGATTTGAGCAATCTGGGCACGGAATGGGGCGGAGGAGAAGAGAGATTTTGCAGGGCTAGAATTGGGGCCGGATATTTCAATCCAAAGCGTGGAAGCGAACTTATATTGTCGTCGCCCTTTTTTGGGGGAGGGTGGGTGGCTGGGTGCTACGCGTCCGTCCGACACACGCGACCACCCCGACAGGACTATGCTTCGGTGCCTTAAGGCACCTGCCTTTGTGTCCATGACATGTGGGCCCAACAGGTTGCTGGCCCACATGTCAGTCACCCAAAGGCAGTTGCCTTCAAGGCACCGAAGTAGTGTCCACCCCGACACGACCCTGGTCTGCCTGGTGCACCTACATTTGAGAATGCAAACGAATCTTCTTTAATTTGCAAACGAATCTGTATGTATTACCATGGCCGTGTTTTCCTTGCAATAATTACTCATTCAAAACGAGACACTCCATCCGTTCACTTTTGTAAGTCATTTCAGACAACTTAAAATGAACTGTTTTGCACATTGTCTGAAACGTCTTCAAGGTCTTATAAAAGTGAATAGAGGGAGTACTATAAATTAATTGATGAGGAGTTATTTTAAAAAAAATCAAAACGGTACCCACACTAACATGGATTAGAGTGTGTGTCACATAATTAGTTATTTGAATTAGAGTGTGTGTCACGTAGTTTGATTTTTGAATTAGAGTGTGTGAGGGAGCCCTGGATTAGGGGGTGTCCGGATGGCCGGACTATAACCTTTGGCCGGACTCCTGGACTAAGAAGATACAAGATTGAAGACTTCGTCCCGTGTCCGGATGGGACTTTCCTTGAAGGCAAGCTTGGCGATACGGATATGTAGATCTCCTCCCATTGTAACCGACTCTATGTAACCCTAACCCTCTCCGGTGTCTATATAAACCGGAGGGTTTTAGTCCATAGGACGAACAACAATCATACCATAGGCTAGCTTCTAGGGTTTAGCCTCTCTGATCTCGTGGTAGATCTACTGTTGTACTACCCATATCATCAATATTAATCAAGCAGGATTAGGGTTTTACCTCCATCGAGAGGGCCCGAACCTGGGTAAAAACATCGTGTCCCTTGTCTCCTGTTACCATCCGCCTAGACGCACAGTTCGGGACCCCCTACCCGAGATCCGCCGGTTTTGACACCAACATTGGTCCTTTCATTGAGAGTTCCTCTGTGTCGTCATCTTTAGGCCTGATGGCTCCTCCGATCGTTAACAACGACGCGGTCCAGGGCAAGACTTTTCTCCCCGGACAGATCTTCGTATCCGGCGGCTTTGCACTGCGGGCCAATTCGCTTGGCCATCTGGAGAAGATCGAAAGCTACGCCCCTGGCCATCAGGTCAGATTTGGAAGTTTGAACTACACGGCGGACGTCCGCGGAGACTCGATCTTCGACGGGTTCGAGCCACAGCCAAGCGCGCCGCACTGTCACGATGGGCATGATCTAGCCCTGCCGCCCGAACAGTGCCACAGGCAGCACCAGTGTCGCTCCCGACCCTTAGCTTCGGAGCCGACTGCGCCAATCGAGGACGGGTGGCTGGACACCGCCTCGGGGGCTGCAATCTCTATGGTGATCGAGCCGAACACCATACCTGTCCTTTGCGAAGCTCATGACTCCAAGGTGCCGGACTCCTCTCCGGACTCCGAACCTTCCGTGCCCCTGCCAATCGAATCTGATTGGGCGCCGATCATGGAGTTCACCACCGCGGACATCTTTCAGCACTCGCCCTTTGGCGACATTCTGAATTCACTAAAGTCTCTCTCTTTATCAGGAGAGCCCTGGCCGGACTATGGTCAGCAAGGTTGGGATGCGGACGATGAAGAAATTCAAAGCCCACCCACCACCCACTTCGTAGCCACTGTCGATGATTTAACCGACATGCTCGACTTCGACTCCGATGACATCGACGGTATGGACGCCGATGCAGGAGACAACCAAGAACCAGCGCCTACAGGGCAGTGGAAGGCCACCTCGTCGTATGACATATGCATGGTGGACACCTCAAAAGAAGGGAACGGCGATGGAACAACGGAGGATGACCCCTCCAAGAAGAAGCCTAAGCGTCGGCGTCAGCGGCGCCGCTCTAAATCCCGCCAAAGCAAAAACAACGATTACGCACGGGAGAAAATAACACCCCGGACGGTGCGAAGACAACCCCTCCAAAGCGAGATTCAGCACAAGAGGATGGAGAAGCCAGCCCTCATGAGAGAGCGGCGAGCGAGAGGTAGAGGGCGATAATTACATGCCTCCCTCCGAAGGCGAGGCAAGCCTCGGCGACGATGAATTTGGCGTGCTGAGGATCCCATCGAACAAGAGCGTTTCAAACGCAGGGCTTATAGCCACGGCGAGCAGCCTCAAGAAAAACAGCAACAGCTAGAGCTGACCAAGACTTGCTAGCCGACGGATGGACTGATGTCCTTGCGGCTGAAAAGTCTGAACTTCGAGCGCCTCTCAAGAGCTACCCAAACGCAGGCTGCTACCTCGATTAGAGGAGGAAGCACCGAGACCTACATCACCAGCGCATGATGCGGCCGACCGGCCACCTCGTGGCCGCGACAGAGAGGCCTCTCGGCCCTCCACTCAAGCCGCACCCCGGCGTCGCTCAAAGAATACCAATGCACGGGGAAATGCGCCAGACCTGCGAGATATATTGGAGGATAGGGCAAGGCAAACAAGATCAATCTATGGATCGCGTGGGCGCCCCACAACACGTGACGATAACCTTCATGCCGGATATGGTAAATCCGGCTGGGCCGAACACAGTAGACAAAGCTCATTTGAGCTACGTCGTGATATAGCCCAATACAGAGGCGCCGCACACCCACTATATATGCTTCACAGATGAAGTAATGGATCATCAAATCCCCGAGGGTTTCAAACCCGTAAACATTGAATCATACGATGGCACAACAGATCTGGCGGTATGGATCAAGGATTATCTCCTTCATATCCACATGGCCCGCGGCGATGATCTACACGCCATCAAATACCTCCCACTCAAGCTTAAAGGACCAGCTCGGCATTGGCTTAACAGCTTGCCAGCAGAATCAATTGGTTGTTGGGAGGACCTGGAAGCCGAATTCCCCGACAACTTCTAGGGCACCTATGTGCGACCACCAGACGCCGATGACCTAAGCCACATAATTCAGCAGCTAGAGGAATCGACCAGACAATTCTGGACACGGTTCCTAACCAAGAAAAATCAAATAGTCGGCTATCCGGACGCAGAGGCCCTTGTAGCCTTCAAGCATAACATCCGTGACGAGTGGCTTGCCCGGCACCTAGGACAGGAAAAGCCTAAATCCATGGCAGCCCTCACAACACTCATGACCCGCTTTTGCGCGGGAGAAGACAGCTGGCTAGCTCGTAGTAATAACATGACCAAGTGCCCTGGTAATTCGGGTACCAAGGACAACATTGGCAGGTTGCGTCGCAACAAGCAAAAGCGCCGCATTAACAACGACAATGCTGAGGATACGACAGTTAATGCCGGATTCAGAGGCTCTAAACCCGGTCAGCGGAAAAATCCATTCAAAATAAATACACCGGGCCCGTCCAATTTGGACCGAATACTCGATAGCTCGTGCCAAATACACGGCACCCCCGAAAAACCAGCCAACCACACCAATAGGGATTGTTGGGTGTTCAAGCAGGCAGGCAAGTTAAACGCCGAAAACAATGACAAGGGGCTGCATAGCGATGACGAGGAAGAGCCCCGGCCGCCGAACAATAGGGGACAGAAGGGCTTCCCCCCACAAGTGCGGACAGTGAACATGATATACGCAACCCACATTCCCAAAAGGGAGCGGAAGCGTGCACTCAGGGACGTATATGCGTGGGAGCCAGTCGCCCCAAAGTTCAACCCATGGTCCTCCTGCCCGATCACATTTGATCGAAGGGACCACCCCACTAGCATCCGCCATGGCGGATTCACCGCATTGGTTCTAGACCCAATCATTGACGGATTTCACCTCACTAGTGTCCTTATGGACGGCGGCAGCAGCCTGAACCTGCTTTATCAGGATACAGTGCGAAAATGGGCATAGATCCCTCAAGGATTAAACCCACAAAGACGACCTTTAAAGGCGTCATGCCAGGTGTAGAGGCCAACTGTACAGTCTCAGTTACACTTGAATTGGTCTTCGGATCCCCGAATAATTTCCGAAGGGAGGAGTTAATCTTCGACATAGTCCCATTCCGCAGTGGCTATCACGCACTACTTGGACGAACCACATTTGCAAAGTTCAATGCGGTGCCGCACTAAGCATACCTCAAGCTCAAGATGCCAGGCCCTCGAGGAGTCATTACAGTCAATGGAAACACCGAACGCTCTCTTCGAACAGAGGAGCATACGGCGGCCCTCGCGGCGGAAGTACAAAGCAGCGTCTCAAGGCAATTCTCCATTCCGGCCATTAAACGTCCGGACACCGTCAAACGCACCCGGAGTAACCTACAACAAGACCGCCTGGCATGTTCCGAGCACGCGTAGCAGTGCGGCCCCAACCCCAGCCCTCGCGAAATGGCGAAACCAGTACTACGCGTACATAACTACGCTCTGGAAATACCATGGGCATAGGGGGAGGGGCAGGACCACGGCATGCCCAAAATGTGGCTCAACCGCACTAGGGGCTCCCGATTTTGTCATTCTTTTTCTTACTTTCAGGACTCCACTCTACGGAAGGCCTGTTCGGCAGTACAATCGCCGAACACACGATGCAACAGCTAGGGAGGCAGAAAGCTACGTCGAGTGTCCAGGTGGTCTCTATAACGAGCAGTATACTTGTTTCACATATCATCCTGCAGCTCGCCCCTGGAGGGGGACATGTTAAATAGTCCCATCTCTTGCTTATCGCACTATTTGTATCGTTCTGCTTTTATCGTAGACTTTTCGAATAAACAATACATAGCTTTTGTCTATTATTGCATTCCTTTTTTTATAAAAATATGTTCAGTTATGACATTATGCAACCGTACACTTTGGTACGGCCAATACACCAGGGGCTTACGTACCCCAGAATATAGTGTGAGAAGTCCGAACACTCTCATGAGTCTGGCACCCCGAACTTATAGCATTATATGCATCGGCTCCGAATCATGTCTTGGGTAAATAGTTGGGTTTGCCCGGCTCCCATGTTTTGGTACCTTACGTTCCGTTATATCGGCTAAGGTAGCACTGGGAGAACCACTGCGATTGTGCCCCGGTTGAGCTGGGCTAAGCACCTCGGTGGAGAAAGCTAAAACTAACCGTCATGATAGGGCGAGAGCTGGTCGTTGTTCGAGAGGTTTTTGAGTCCCTAAAGACTTATGCCGCTTAGAGCGAGGAGTCGGCTTTGTCCGGCCTAGGCGTGGATAGCGCCCCGAACTCGGTCTTCCGAATACTAGGAGCTTCGCCGAAATTTAAAATTATAGAATTCTATGGCTAAGTGAGAGTGTTCAAGCATTATAGTCCGATTGCCTTGTCCGTTGTGTTGAGCTCCTCCCTCGAACGACCCAATAATGGGAAAAAGAGCGCTCAAGTTTATCCCGAACACCCCAGCACTCGTGGCATGTGGGCAGAAGCCGACGACTCGCCATCTCTCAAATTTAATAAACGGCCGCATAGAAGGTAATATTTTAAATTCAAAAGCGTTGCTTAGCGCATATGAACAAGTTTTCAGCGTACAGGATCACAAATGCGAGTTTACTCAAAAATTACATCTTTGGAGCACTCATCCGCTATACGGCGGGCACCTTTCAGGACACCCTCATAATACATCTCGGGCTTGCGATGCTCCTTGCCCGACGGTGGTCCGTTCGTCACAAGCTTCTCAGCATCCATCTTGCCCCAATGCACTTTAGCACGTCAATGGCCCTACGGGCACCTTCGATGCATATGGAGCGCTTTATTACTTCAAGCCTTGGACAGGCATCCACCAGCCGCCTTACCAGCCCGAAGTAGCTCCCAGGCATGGCTTCCCCAGGCTTCAGCCGGTCGCTCAAGGGCATCGGGTGTCCGGCCTCAGCATACTGAGACGAGAACACCTTCTCTGTCGAGCTCCCCTCTTCGGCTCGGTAGAATGCGGCAGTCCGGACACACTCCGGGAAGATCTGCGAATGCTCCCGAGAGCTCCGACTCGGGTAAGTAACAAGTAATTCACTTTCACGTGCTTGCTTTGCATAAAGAATGCCTTACTCGCCATCTTCTTCATCGCCACAATTTTTGGAGGGCTTTTTGGGCTTCGCCTTGGCAGATTTGGCGCCTCAAGCGCCGAGGCGAGCCTCGAACTCTCAAGTCTTTGAGTCAAGCTCCAAACTCTCGTGTTTTTCCACGAGCACCTGAGCTCTTGCTGCACCTCCGCCACCCGCCTCCTGCTTTTCTCGCTGGTACGCCCACGGCCGCATTTTCTTGGCCTTGGACAGCGCTTCTCGTGGTCGCCACCTGGTTTTGGCCCTGTAATACTCACGTTGGTCCTGTCATTTTTGCAACCACATCTTTTTATATACTTACATAAGGTATTACTTACCTTCCTTGTCCTCGAGCTGCTTCTGGCAAGGTCGAGCTGTTCTCGGACCGCCGAGGCTCTGCTTCAATGCATTGACCTCCGCAGCAAGTCAAGGAAGAGGTCAGCAAGACAAACCTGCATTCCCATATTGACATACTTATGTTAGACTCCTCAGATATCTTTTTGATCCTCGCCTCGCTTTTCTTTCCAACACCAAACTAAGCATCGGGGGCTACTGTCTATGCGGTAATATTTTTACATATCTTAAATACATACCTCAAAGCCTGTTAGAAGGCTGGCACAGGCTTCAGTCAGCCTGCTCTTGGCGGAATGACCCTTCTGGATCACCACACTCATAATAGTGCGGTGCTCCTCGTCGATGGAGGCTCCTTTAAGCACCTCCAGCAGATTATCCGGTGCCTCCGGTTGGACGGAGGTCACCGGCGTCGTAGGCTTGCCCTTCTTAGTAGGGGGTCACCTGCCGGACACCGGAATCGTTGAAGGTTTCGGTGCGGTGTCCGGCCCAGGGCTGGACTTAGAGCCCTTCGGGGTTTTATCCCCTTTGCGCCTGGAGTCCGGGTGGTCTCCTTGCGGCGCCTCTAGGACCACCCCCTCCTGGCTTGGACCCTTTTGGCACTCCACCTCGGCATCGTCCGTAGGACGAGCGGAGGTAGTAGTCGGAAGCGAAAGGCTATTCACATCCGACGAATCCAGGGATCCGCCGACGGTTGCCGAGCTGGGCTGGGCGGACTGCATGATTATATTCGCCGTCGAAGATACTGTGCAAGAAAGAAACGCCATGAGTTATTCTCGTATCCGGATATTTACGATTTTGCCAGGGCTTGGCCTGGATGGCCACTCTCTTCGCCGTTGTCGGCATTGGTGGAGTAGTCCGGAGGAAGGGTCCTTCCTTCTGACGCCCGCCCCCAGCTGGGGCGGCCTTCTTTTCATTCCTCCCCGCCGGAGGGGAGAGGCTTTTCTTCCTCCTCCTCGCTCGAGGAGGAGGCGCCGAGTCATCGGATGATGAATCCGCCACCATCAGCGCCGGAACTCTTTCGAGTTCCCGTGGCCTTCTTCTTTTTCTTCTTCGCACCACGTAAGGTGCCGGACCAGCAGCCCCATCAAGTGGGCGCTCACTGGATCTTCGGCAAAGGAGCCGGACAATGATCTGTCCGGTCTTCTTCTGCCATTCTGTCAAAGGAACGGGAGCTTAGATCCCGTGATAGAGTTAAACTATGAAAACAAGTATCCCGTAAAGGGTAAAATAAGCTTACTACGCTGGCTTTACGCTCGCGCTGAATCTGCGATCCTCGGTGATGGAGGGGAACCTCGGCGCCGTTGAATAGCACCTTCCGTGCATCCTCGCATGCTTGTGTCAAAGTGCCTGGTCGAGTTTGGTGCTGGGCCAGGTTGAACTCCCATAAGTTAAAAGCCCATCGCTGACACGGGAGGATCCGCGGATGATCATGACCTGACTACGCTTGACGAGTTTAACCTCTTTGTTCACCAGGTCTTGGACGCAGGTTTGGAGTCCGTCCGCTTTTCCGAATTACCCCACAACAGGCCCTTCTCTTCCAAGAGGTGAGCCGTGGGGATGCCAAATCGAATTGAGAGGCCGCTGCCCATTCAGGGTCACGCTGCTCGTGATGTAGAACCACCCCGATTGCCACCCCTTTATGGTCTCCACGAAGGAGCCTCGAGCCATGTAACGTTGGGCATCTTGCCCACCATGGCCTCCAAGACTCGCTTGCTGGTCGCCCACTACCTTCGGCTTGACATTGAAGGTCTTCATCCATAAGTCAAGTGGGGCTTGATGCGGAGGAAAGCTCGCACACCCACGATAAACGCCGAGATGTTGAGGACAAAGTTCGGGCCGATCGTGGAAATCCAGGCCGTAGTAGAACATGAGCCCCTGACAAAGAGTGAAGTGGGAAACCTAGTCCATGGAGGAAATGGGTGAGGAACACCACCTCTCCCTGGAGCCTGGGGTGGGATGAGCTGCCCTTGTCCGGGAGCCGGTGCGCGATGTCGTTAGAAAAGTATCCGCCTCCTCAGCTTGATGTGTCCTCCGTGACGGAGGAGACCATCCACTTGCCTCCCGCCCCCGACATGGCTGGAGAAGGTAGAGGTGGGATGTGCGGACTTGGGCGCTGGAGCTCGAGTGCACGAAAATGGATAAGCAAAGGAGGAAGAAGGCGTAGATGGAAAAGGTGGATCCTTATCCCCTTATATGGGCGGATGAAACTATGTGCCCCCACCAGCCTGGTAAAACTCGCTTATCTCCCAAGCACCGTAAATTAATGGCACGGTTGGGTTACCCACGCCCGTATTGATGAGAATCCTGAATAAGGGGACACGATCTCCGCTCAACAAGACGTGTTAAGGAAACCGCCTCGCTAAGTGCTACCGAGGTGGAACAGTAAAAAGATTCAATAAAGGCTTGGCTGCAGGTGATGTCACCGCATGAATACGCCAAGAGGTTGAATTTGTGTAAATTTTATTCTCTCTACGGTGGTATGTGGAAATTATTTTGCAGAGCCGGACACTATCCTTGTGTTCAAAATCTTCTATGAAGTATTCAGAGGAGGAACCCGCCTTGCAATGCCGAAGACAGTCTGCGCGCCGGACTCGTCGTCATTGAGGCCTGGTTCAGGGGCTACTGAGGGAGTCCTGGATTAGGGGGTATCCGGATGGCCGGACTATAACCTTTGGCCTAACTCCTGGACTATGAAGATACAAGATTGAAGACTTCGTCCCGTGTCCGGATGGGACTTTCCTTGGCGTGGAAGGCAAGCTTGGCGATACGGATATGTAGATCTCCTCCCATTGTAATCGACTCTATGTAACCCTAACCCTCTCCGGTGTCTATATAAACCGGAGGGTTTTAGTCCGTAGGACAAACAACAATCATACCATAGGCTAGCTTCTAGGGTTTAGCCTCTCTGATCTCGTGGTAGATCTACTCTAGTACTACCCATATCATCAATATTAATCAAGCAGGAGTAGGGTTTTACCTCCATCGAGAGGGCCCAACCTGGGTAAAACATCGTGTCCCTTGTCTCCTCGTTACCATCCGCCTAGACGCACAGTTCGGGACCCCCTACCCGAGATCCGCCGGTTTTGACACCGACAGTGTGTGTCACGTAGCGATCTCAAATTCTAACATGGATTTCGCATTTCATTTTATCCACGCTACTTTTTTAATACAAATTCATATGTATATGATGAACACCATGGTAGTGAGAAAACTTTTGGATGGATTCAAACATATGACCTACAAAATAGCACAACAAATTGAGTCAATGTCAACTTTTCGAAACTTAGTATGGCACGTATTTGAAATAATTACCCGTATGTCTGGTCCTCAGTTCAAATCTTAAAATGTACACCGAATTGAAACATTGATATTAAGTCTCATACTATGTACATTCAAATGTTGTTTTAGCCCCCTCAAGACAAACGCTACATACTTCCCTCAGATCGGGTGAATCTTCCTCTCCTAACCACCTTAGGAAGCTATCGGTTTCAACAGACGCTCATTCTTTCCCTCCATGTTTCGATCTCTAAGTCTCTCAATTACACAACCCTTTTTCCACTATGTTACCAAATGTATTTACCTCACACACCGCCATTGCACCCCATGTCGAGCTCTCTCTCCCCCTCCCACTCACCTCTCGCTAAATACATGCATTGCCTATCTAGCCCCCCCAACCTCTCATGCGCATGCAAGCATGTTGTATATCTAGGTCACTCCCTCGAGACTGTCTCACTCTTTCTTCTGCACGGCGGGCCACACTCGCTCAATCTTGCTCTCTTTATCTGAGTCTCGTTTAACCTCGTTTTATTTCACACACAAATGATATATCTCCCTCTTTGGGCCTCGATCGACACATTCTATACTCTCTCATGCAGATTGTCTATCTAAGTCAGTCCATCCAAGCCACCACCACTCTTTCGACCTCATGGTGGGCCACGCTCACTCAATCTCTCTCTCTCTCTCTCTCTCTCTCTCTCTCTCTCTCTCTCTCTCTCTCCAGATGTCTCAATTGACCTTGCTCTTCTCGGACAAAATGATATATCACCATGTTTGAGCCCAATTCACCTATTCACATTGTATACTCTCTCACGCACATCGCCTATCTAGGTCACTCTCCAACCTGCCTCACTCTTTCGATCGCACAATGACCCTATGTGATCGGTTGACCTTGCTTCCTCCCACGCACAAAATATATCTACATGTCTGTGGATCGATCATCTCTCAAGCTCTATCTTACAGCCCTCACCCTTGCCAAAAGCTCAATCGACAATATCTCTCGAGCATATATATTTGTTCAATGAATGTCGGACCACACTCACTTTGTCTCTCTATCTATATGTCTCTCGATTGACCTCGCTTTCACACCGTATCTTCCACGCGCTGAAGCTACTACCTCTCCATCCCTCGCAAAGTCGGAGCTATTTACATTGCGAGGGGCACTCCAACCTCGGATTAATTTGTGTAGGCATTTATTCCGGTCGGTTTAGATTATATTTTCGTAGCATTCAGCCCACAACTACTCAAAACACCATTGCAACCCGCAAACTCCCCTAGTTGATTTCCTCTCTGCTCGGTCATCGCCTCTCTCGCACGCCCTTTCTCGCCTTCAACGCCGCACCATGGTATTATTGAAAAACTATGTTGTTCTCTTTAATTATTATAAATAACCTACAAAACTACACACCGATAGTCCACTTGGAATGGAACAAATTTCGACCCACAAACTAAAGTGCTACAAACTACACACCGAGGGGCCCACATGTCATGAAACAAATTTGGACCCATATACAAATTAAAAAATAAAGGACGAGGATCGAACATGCGACCGGGCCTTCAAGCCGCACGTCAATCGGCAACATACGTAGAATAGCAATGTTTGTTGTACCCCCTTTGTTCACATAATGTTTTTATATTACCACAGCCTAATTAATGGATAACATGTAATATTATTTTTAGTACTATTCGCCTTCACTTACTGGTGGGTTCCATGTGTGCTCTCTCTCTCTCTCTCCTCCCCTTCTGCATTTAGACGCACGGGAAAACAGGTAGAACTCGCAGGCGATATTGCCGTTGATCATATCTGGATGCGTTCACAAGTCACGGCACCAGTTTCACGTACTAGCAGCACTAGTCAGTGTGTACGTGCAATGCACGTTAATTTGGAAGTATATGAAGTGCATGCGGATATTAACTAATAGGATATTATTTGCGTGTTGTCATGTGATTGGCACTATTTTTGGCATGAAATTAACTGCACGCTAAACGTGTTGAGCGCTCGACATTGAAGCAGTCTAGGTCGTTGGATCACAAGGAATACATGTGGCTTGAAGACGTTTTATATTTAATTTGATACGACCCTAGCAGAACATTCAATCAATCAAACTATACATTTCATTCAGTCGGACTCCGACTTTAAATTATACGACAATCGATATAAAATAAACAGAAATGATAAACGTTCGGATTTTAAGCATGGCAATCCGAACGTTTTTCATGGCAAATTTAGATTACGCGGCGGCGGCGGCGGCGTCTCGCGGTGGGAAGCGGCTCCTCTGCCGTGCTCTGTGTGTCGTCGGGCCACTAACCGACGGCGACGGCGGCGTCTTGCGCCGTTGTTGGCGTACTCCTGGACGTTGGCCTAGCTTCAAGGAAGGCCAAAATGTTCTGGACTTCGGAGCGAGTCAACTGGCGGGAGGAGGCAACTTGCGTTGGTGCAAGGAAGCGGTCGACGGCGGCTATCCATGCCGCTGAGGGAGGCACTCGCACCCGCACGGGGACAGTTACTGTTAACGGCGCGGCGGAGACATTCTTGTGCACGGCACCGCACGGCGCCGCACGCGTCGGTCATGCGCAGCAGGTGCATCGGGCACCGGCACGGCTGCAGCGCGCGCTCGCCACAAGCAAGCGCATCTTGCTGGCAGGTGCACGGGCGTGAAAGTCGGCGGGGACCTCGTGGAATTCCGTGGCATCAAGCTCGGCGACAATGTGCGGCTCCGAGCCCATCAATGCCACGGGGATGGGCGCTGACGCGGTCGGGGCGACGGGAGCAGGAACGGGAGCAGGGACAGGCGCGGCGTCTTCCCGCAAGGCCAGTTCAAGCTCATCCCAAAGCTCCTTATGTTCTTGAAACTCCGGCTGGGTGTCTTCCTCAGGAAACTGGAACATTAAGGGCAGACCAATGTGATGCGGCATGGCGTACGTTTAGGTCAGGCTAGTTGGAGGTAGACAACAAGAGAATCGGAGAGGAAGAGAGAGGATTGTAGCGATACCAGGTAGTGCGGGGTTGATTTTAAACTGCGGCGCCGGCAACATTAGAGCATGGTTAATAGTACAGCTAGCTCCTGGCTATAAGCCAGTGCCATGTCATCTACAGCCCATCTTATAGCCAACATGTACAATAGTAGATCAAAAAAGTATACTACTTATTTATTATGTGGCCCACCTTTCATTCTCACATAGTGCCTAGGAGCACATGCTAGAGCTGGCTCTTCACGAAGAGCCCGCTTACCTTCTCTCTCCTCTTCTCTTTCCTCCAACTAAGCAGAAATATACTAGTTTATTCCTTATTGCCAGCTGACTCAGCTCTATTGTACTTGCTCTTAAAAGTGGGAGCAGTTGGGACGACGGTGGGCGGCGGAGCCTGGTCAAAGGCCTCGCCTCCCGGTGAGTCTGCACAGCGGTCTGCTCGCACGCCTCCCTGACAGCTGGCGCAATGGTCTGCTCGCACGCCTCCCGTCGACTCAGACTAGCCACAATGGAGAGTAACATACACTAGTAACATACACATATCCCTAGACTATGTTACTACCTCAATAGTGGGTTGTAACATAAGTGTGGTACCATGCAAAGCTTCATTTATTAGGTTATAGACTCATATTGCATTGGGACATGTGATGTTACAGTAGCTAGCTAAGTTACTAGTACTACATCTCTCCTCATTAACTCACTGCCACATAAGCAAATTTGCTGAGTTGGACTTGATATTACTACCGAAGTTACTCCCACTGTGGCTAGTCTCACACGCTTACTGGGACGGCACCTGCCGATGAGAAGCGGGGACTCGTGGCGGCACGTAAACGCCCACGGTTTCAATAGTGAAAGCGTTTGCCTTAACGTGACAGGTCTTTGTTCCAAAATACCTTGGCTCTTCATTTGTGCAACTTGTCATAAGCAGCTTGTCTCGAATTGAAGAAAATACTTACGAAGTAATATTTGTGCCATATCACGTGACCATGCTCAGTTTCAAGAATTTATGCTCACTTTTGGATTTTCTGAAATTTAAGATCCGTGATTCAAACAATATCATAACCTGCATCATGCAATGAATTTTCAAGCCGTACATCTGTCCTGTTGTATTTCTTAAGAAAGGATTTGGTCAAACATTTTTCTTAGTTAGACTTCAGACAAGTTATATATGCAGAGTAAAATGATAATCCCTCCGTACCAGTGCATTCCCTGATATATTAACTCAAGTACTAGGCACGAACAAACGGGCTCAATTATGTGCTCATCCTGGTGTAGTAGTAGTAGTACTACGAAATGCAGTTGACGGGTGACCTTGACGAGTGGCGACCGAGGGAATTGAACCGTGCTCGGCATGGTAGGTAACGTTGTCTAGTTACTAAAGCATCCCTCCATTGTTCATTGGTAGTCATTATGGACCAGGGACATGAGGGGAATTTCCTAGGGCTGGAATTCTGGCCGCCAGATATTTCGACTTGAAACGCCGAGGCTCGACTGGTTGGGGTTGCCTAATGTGCGTAGCATGCACGCAACCAAAGGACACGAGCCCGGTTTTTTTAGGATCAACACGAGCCAAGGTCTGGCTGGTACGCCATTGGGTCCTACAATTCGAGAATACGAAAGGAACCTTTTAAATTGCCGAACGAATCTATGTGTATTACAATACTCGTATTTTTCCTTGCAAATACTAATCTCAACGTGGTAATTGATTTATGACGAGTTGTTGAATTAGAGTGAGTTTGTGATATAGTGATCTCAACTTGGATTTCACATTTCATGGTATCCCTAGTAAGTTTTCCAATGCAAATTCAAATTTAAAAGATGAACAATGCAGAGGTGAGAAAACTTTGTATGTATCAAGCATATGACCACACACACACAGAGAGACACACACGCATCTAACACAACAACAATCCAATAAGTATAGTGCATCTATTTTTCCAAACCATGCATGTATGACACGAATTCAAAATACTTTTCTATTCCTAAATACTAGTCTTTTAGATAGTTCAACAAGTGACTACATACGAGCAAAATGAGTGAATCTAGACTCTAAAATATGTCTATATACATCTCAGATGTGCAGGTCCATTTAAAGCCTCTAAAAGACTAATATTTAGGAACAAAGGGAGTAAAATGTAAGACATCCATGGTCCTCGGTTCAATATTAAAAATGAACATGAAACTGAAACATGAATATCTTATATTTACTAATCGGAAGCACCAACGGAGACTCCACGTTAATCCTTGAGAATAAGATTATTGTCCATTAGATCTCCTTAATATATATTAACAGCCGTTAGATGTAGATAGAGTCCATACGTGATGTCCCACATGTACTTCCACAGAAAAAACTCACGGTTTGCTAATGGGAAATTTGATCTCCTTAATATATATTGGCACCCGTTAGATGTAGATAGAGTCCATGCGTTATGTCCCACATGTACGTACATAGAAAAAAACTCACGGATTGCTAAAGGAAAATTGATGTGTCCTCATGGGCCATACGTCCTAAATAGATGGACGTGATTTCTTCCCTGCCCTACCTTTACTTCGTTTACTCCTTGCAAAATTCGCCGCCGCCTACCATGATCGCTTGCATGCTCCCGGCCGAGGTCCATCACTTCCTCTTTTGAAGTTTGGGCGAGGATTCTCCGTGATCTTCTCTCCTGAACCGGCCCCTCCTTCTCCGCAGTCCTATGACTGCTTGTTATGTCTATTACTAAAGTACATGCAAATGTTGTGTTTAGGCGGAGCTATGATTGTCGGGGGTCAACCCCTCGACCTTAGATAAAATTATCGAGCTCTGTTTAGGGTTGTTTAGATTATATTTGTCCACACCCTCCCAACCACCAATTGGTTGTGCACCCCCCACCCCTCCTCCCCGGGAGAATATCATGTGCCCCCATACCTTAGATGCTATATGCCGATACGTGTTGCTTGGAGCTTGTAGATCTGAGATATAGCAGCTCACATGATGTGTCTTAATATTTTTGCAGGAAACCTTGATGAGTTTGGTAATTGCACACAATTTGTACAAAAACTACTTAGATGCCCTTTGATCCCATATCCAACAACCTCGAAGCTCGTATCACCGTAGCATCTAAGATGAAGGAGGACATCATATTCTCTTGTATGTAAGAATATCATGTGGTACCACACCTTAGATGCTTTGGTGATACAAGCTCTTCAGGGGCGTTGGATTTGTGACCCAACACCTCCTCGGTGGTTCGAATGATTTTTTGCAGAAAAGCCCCAAAAGAGTTCGGCCACTGCTTACAAGCACAAAGACTGCTCAGATGCCATTGGATCTCAGATCAAACAACCTCCAAGATCGTATCACCGTAGCATCCAAGCTGCGATATGACCTTATGTTTTCTTGCACGGGAGAGTATGAAGTGCTCCCGCACCGTAGATTCTATGGTGATACGAGTTCACTGAGATCTAACGGCCCACAGTAGGAGGTTTGAATGTTTTTGCACTATACGGCTGATAGAGTTTGGGAAATGTGCAGAAAGTACAAGTACTACGCATGTGCCATCTGATCACTGATCATACGACCTAGATGCTCATATCACCGTAGCGGTAATTAAGCTACGGGAGCACCTAATATGAGCACCGGGAGCCGTTTGATCAAGATGCGATGTGGCACACACGAGGCCTGAATGTTTTATTTGCAAAAAAAACCTTTGGAGAGTTTGGAAATTGCACATAATTGCAAAGACTACTCCCAAGCCATTGGATCTCACCTCCAACGGTGTAAAAAATCGTATCACCATAGTATCTAAGCTGCGGGGTGCATGTGATATTCTATGCCGCTGTCATTTTTGTTTGTAAACTTGCAAAATACGTGTAACTCGTCGTGCGTTATTTGTCTAACCGCAAAGTGTTTGTTCAAAAACCATCCTACACTGAAATATCGTAACAACACACGGGGTCCCACTTGTCATTAATCAAATTTGGACCTAAAACTAACAAATCTGAAAGACGAGATTCGAACTGGCAACCTGGACTACAAAGCGTAAGTCGATAGCCTGAAAAAAATGAACGGTTGTGGGCTTTGTCCCATAACTTGATTTTATACAGTACTTGCGTTGAGTAGAGTAGAGGGAGTGCCTCGTCGACACGTGCATGACCGTTGTCTCACTTACTGGTGGGTCCCAGGTCTGCGATCTCAATCTCTCTTCTCTCCATCGTCTAACCTTTGCACGGGCACACACGAAGAGCGGCACTAGCTTGCCGTGGTGTTATTACAACTAAAAAAAGCTTGGAAAATAGAAGAATCGCCTAGAACAAGAGACGTTGTGGCTGGTCGAGACGGAGCTAACCACATCTGTCCTCCGTGTCACGTTTGCATGATGAAGTTGTGTGGCTAGTGGGGTGTTTTTGACTGACAGGCTAGGTCCCGAGGTCGAACCATAGGTACTACGTCTGATACAGTATATTTTTACACGCACATTTTTCCTCCGTGCCGAGACGTGGCACACCCTACCGCGCGGTTTCGGGGTCCTCCCGGGTGGTGCACGCATATATTCTTCCTGACGTGGGACGCCCTACCGCGCGTTTTCTGGGTCCTCCTCGGTCGTAGCGCCGAAGCAAGTAAATGAGTCGTCAAATCACGAAAGACCATCTTTCCTGCCGAGTACATCAGTGAAGCACGGTGGCTAGCTAGTTGGGCTAGTTCGATCGATTAGCTAGGCCACCGCCACATTTCTTTTTTCACCCCTTTTTTTATCTACTTGCCGGCATGTAAATTTAAATATCCACCGCGGCGTTGCTCTTGTGTTTGGGTGCGGCAGGATTTTTAATTTTTTGATTGACGGGAGCAGGCGCGGCAGGATTTTAAATTTTTTGATTGACGGGAGCAGGCGCGGCAGCAATTAGTCATGATGACTCCGCAGAAAACCCACTTGCTCCCCCGATGTGAGAAGTCGTCGACTGGTGTTTTACCGTGGTGAAAACCAAAAGATTCCCTGCTCCCTCCGCCTTCCCGTAGATTGCATTGCCTTTCAGCCGTTTCGCCCCCTTTTGCTTCCTCTCCCCATTGCTTCTACCTAGTGCCATGGCGGTGCAGCAGATCACGGAGTCCGAGGTGAGGCGCCTGACACAGGAGCTCCATGCCAAGGATTCGGATCTTAGGGCCAAGGACGTGGAGCTCCGTGATCTCAAGGAGGAGAGGAGTGTCATGCTCCTCCGTTATGTGCGGGAGTTCATGGAGCATCAAAAGCGGCAGGCGTCCACCACAAAGATGCTCGAGGCATCGGCGGCGTTGCTGCAGAAAGCGGGAGATATGATAGGCCGTCAGGGGAGCCGGCTGGAGCGCGAGCGGTCCGATCGTGACGAGGTCCAGGATCGCCTCAGCCACTTGGTGAACCAAGTTTCCACGCACGTGTTGCGGCTGCGCGATGCCAACCGCCTTGTCAGCGTGACGATGCCGGTCATCGGGCTAAACCCGTTCGACCACCCGGTCGACTTCAACGAGCTGCGGCTTCCTGACCTGCTCTCCTTCTTCACCTATATCTCCGAGGATCTGAGCCGTCTCCGCGCGATGGTGGGGGCTGAGCTAGACAAGGAGGGGTTGCGGGCTGCCGTCGCCGTTGCCGGGAGAATCCTTTCGGGGCTCCGTCACCAGAATCCATTCGTGCCATTGGACGTTTTCTTTGACGAGCTGGCTCCCGTCGACCGGGAGCGGGCTCTGCGGGCGGTTGCACCCTGCATCACCAACGTCGTGCGCCTCAAGAAACAGAGGGACTTCGGTGGTGTTTAGGCACCCTCTGCATGGGCATGTCCATGTCTCGGTGCAACATGACCATTGGATCAAACTCAGACGATGCAGATCAGTCACTGTAGCACAAAGCGTGTCGGTGTGTTTGGTTGCATTGTCATCTCAATATAGTTGTTTCCTCTTCGTGTATTTTTGTCAACCTACTAGTGTAGACTCCTTCACCCTTCATGCACTCAGCCAAACACCCAAAAGTGCGTCGAGAAGGGAACTTTTGCTCCCATCCCGTGCACCCTTCATACACCCTGCCTAACACTATTCGTGCTTCATATGGTTCATGTTCCGTGGAGTACTGTAGCACCGTACTCTCCATGCACTGTGGACCTAGTTCTGTTAACATTGATCTCACCGTTCATTCTTGACCAGACGGTCGAAAAAGCGGTACTATTTTACATATAGGAGTAGTTGAGATGCACACACCATCATTTGTTATCGTCATATCTTACTACACTAGCAACAAGATTGTGTAGTACTGACGTATGAACCACTGCACATGCCTAGTAGTAGGAGCACTGTGTATGTTCAAGTGGTTGCCGTGTTTCGCACTCCTCCGTCGTAAGAGTGGAAATGCTTGATGTAATCATTTTTTTCTTCAGAATGAAAAATAGTGGACATGCTCTACTGTGCGGATCCTCCTCCAGCCATGCAGTAAATTACTCACTTTCGCCGACGTGTGGGACAGCCATCACCTGGGTCCACCATCCATGCACTAAATTACTCCGTAGTAGAGTGACGGTAGACTACCCCGATCGAACCGCCGCAGTAATGCCCAATGAGCCGTCAAATCACAAAACCCCCTCCTTTCCAAAGAAGAAGTTGACTGGACGAAGCAACCATCATTTCACTCTTCTCTCTCAGCTTCCTCTCTTGAATAAAACCCCCACTCGCTTTGCTTCTCCCTCATCTCGTTCCTCCTTTCACTCTTCTCTCTCAGCTTCCTCTCTTAGATGGACGCCGGAGCACCGGCCGACGTGATGTCTATGGCTCTGGCCAAAACCATCGAGGCTCATGGTATGAAGAAGCTCAAGCACCCCACGAGACTACATAGAACAAGCTCAAAGCCATCGCCTGTCCAAGCCCCGCCTCCGAGATCCCTCATTAAGCAAGTCCGTAATGTCTCTTGTTGACGATCTTTTCTCAATCTTGATCATGTTTTTCATCTAACACGCAGACTACTAGTCTTGGTAGCACAACTTCTGGGTGATCTTGCATGTGATTTTAGTGTGCCAAATGACGGTTCTAAATTCCTCTTTTGACCAAAACATGCGAGAGGTTGACACTGATTTCTTATAGATTACTTTCAACTACTCCCTCTGTCCCAAATTTCTAGTCTTAGATTTGTCTAGATATGGATGTATCTAATACTAAAATGTGACTTGATACATCTGTATCTAGACAAATGTAAGACAAGAATTTTGGGATGGAGGAAGTACTTTATGAACATCAATGCTACCTTTTAAGAGGGTATATTTGCCTCAGTAACTTGTGTTATGGATATTGCATGTAATCCCTCTGCTCTCATGCCTTTGAAGACATGTTCTATTGTCTTTGTTCACTCATTTCTATGCGTATATGTAGTCATATATGGAGTATAATATCGAAAATAATCTTATATTTCTGAACGGAGGTATTAATAAAATATGGTTTCTGTTTGAATTACAACCAGGTCCGTGGTGGAGATGAAGTTCTCAAAGTCATGCCGTGTGAACTGGAAGAACTGATGATGAGTTCTACTAATGAACTATCCAGCTGCTGTGTCCTTGTCGCCACATGTCCTGAACTAGTGTTTTCCTGTAGCATTGTTGTCAGGCGTGTTCTCGAGGCTGTACTTGACCACAACAATTTCTTGGTTGTGCCTTCGATTACGAAGGGTGTGGTTCTTGTAAAGCTTCCCAACAAATCTAATGCGGCCGGTCTTCATCATCATGTTTATGAGTGGAAAGACCACTCTGTTAGGTTCTCCAAGGTTGACAAGATGGTGATGGTGCATGTAGACATCTCACACGAAGTCCATGGCCTAGTCAGTTAAGCGGGTTTCATCCCGTAGGTCGGTGGCAAGAAATAGTCTGCAGAGTTTAGTTAGTGCAACTTTGCTTGTCTGTAGTAAGTACTATTGTTCAATACTTGATTTTTGTTTGTGAACCCTGTATTGTTTATTAGTACTGCCGCTTTTGGTGTGTGGTCAGTCCTGAGAACGGTCTATGTTAATGTTTGTCCACTCAATTCAGTCTGTATATTTTGAAGTAGCCAGATCATATTTTTTGTGAGGACGATTTATCAATTATGGTTACACTCCAATATCTGTATGCATTGCTGGGTTTATCGCACCCACCAGGATTTCCAGTCCCATGGATGTTCGGTCCATATGATTTGTCATGACCTTTGGATCGTCCTGCTTGTGGGAGTAAGCGGGGCCTCTGCATACCACGCGTAGTTGGACGATCAATCTTCTGTTTAGTACTTCAACATAGTGATTTCCTGGTAAGTATTCGCTCATGTCACATCAAGTAAATCTTATTGATTTACTGTCTAAATCTTATTGATTTAATGTCATGTTTACTTTCTTTTCCTGCAATTTTACAATGCAGGTCCATGTGACATTCATCACAGAGTAAACCGTTTGGTTTGCTCTACGATGGCTATTTTTGCAGGTTTCACTTCTTATGTCGTGTCAGTAACGAAGGCACTGTCCATCACTTATATTACTGGAAAAAGTTGGATCAGTCTCTTGTCTGAGTACAAGTTGAATCCCTATGATGAACTGCAATTTGGTTTAACAAAAACGCCACAATTAGTCCTCGCATTTAAAAGAAATGAAGAAAAAAACTAGATCATGGTCACGGATCCTAGTCAAGTTAGAAAGCTGATCATAGCAGACCAGACACGATCACCGTTGTCTCGCATAGATCGATCACCGGCAGCTGTTTCTAGCACCGGAGGCAGGCAGCAGCTCACCGATCCAGCCAGATTGGGCACCGACCGCTGCGCCAATGATCGGTCCGATATACCGGAGGATCGGGCATCGACACCGCACCTGCTCCGACACCGCACCTGCTCTACAAGGAGCACCATCTCCGCAGCAGCGGCGGCTTCGCACTGCACCAACACTTGCACTTGCATCGCTTCGCCCGCAGCGGTTGTAATCGGCAACAGATCGGGCTGCGTTCGCACTTCATATACCAAAGTCCTTACAAAACCGACATGTCCACCTTCTTGGTAAGCATTGGCCACCCAAGTGCTTCGTTTTTTTTCTTTCCATGTTGTTTCACATGATTCACTGTGTTGATCTAACTGTTTGGGTATGTCTTCTTATTTGCAAACAGAGAATTCCTAGAGCAACGATGGAGTCGCTCAACAATCCGGGCGACCACGCCAAGTTTCTCTTACCATGCGCAGCCTTGGTGTGAATGAACCTGCTCAATATACCGTAAGTACAAAGGATGGTCGCATGATGATTGATGCTAAAGGATGGTCAAGGTTCAAATCTAAATCATATCTTGCGGTAGGGGATGATGTCAAAATCAAACTTTCTCGGCAAGGAGAGCTGGTCCAAATCAACTTTGAAATTCTTCAGTGGCAGCACGCAACTGCCGAACTGATCTATCCTCCGAGAGATTTTGATGTAATAATCTGCATTGTGAAACAAGTGTCCTGTGTATAAGTAGTACGACAAGATTATTTATCACATGGTATATCATTGATAGAATTGCAACTCGATTGCTGGTTAGGAACTGCTGCTCGATTTCATTCCAACAGCTGCCATGCTTTATTCAATTTTGTGTATTCGCCTTTATGACAAAGATCTAAAACCAGCGCCATACCGATGGCTTGCAATATGAAAAGCGCCGAGGTAGAACACATGGGCCCCAAACATGCGGGGTCGGCTCGCCCAAAGTCCGTAACCGTGAGCCTATCTCGAGTATTATATTCTCAGCTGAACCCCCATAATGCCCGTGCGCTGCGTAGGGAGTATATTTCTCGCAAGGTGAGCCTGTGATATAAAGATTTGTATATTTCTTTACAGAGGGAGTATTTCTCTGTCAAAAAATATATTTATGTGTAACTAGTTACTCCTGTCTTTCTACTTCCTTTCGCTGATATGTGGGGCAACCGGCAACGGAGTCCACGTGCCATATGCACAAATTAGAGTGCACAACTTCACGTTAGACACACCCCGGTCGTAGCGCTGCAGTAATGCCCAACGAGCCATCAAATCACACCCCCCCCCCTTCCATCTTAAGCAGTAAGCTGGACGGATGAAGCTGCAATATTTCAGTGGGCCTGAATCCCCTTCTCCCTCGTCTGCTTGTTCAAAGAAAACCCCCTCTCGGCGATTGCATAGGGTTTTCTCATGGAGAACCAGGTACGAATTCTTCATCCATCCCCGATAAATCCAAGTCCCTTGGTCGCAGGTAATCCTAGGATGGCAGACGCCGCCGTTGATGCATTTTTCTTCCTACTGAATCTAGTATGTTTCATTTGAAGTGCCCAAAGTGTGAGTACCCTACAGGTTTCTGCGCCCTCGGCGAGACGCCACACTTGTTCATTCTCATCCTAACACAGCATTTTGAAACACACACAATATGTTCCTAGAATCCTCTTTTCTATCCGGGAGGGTGGGGTTTTTCTGAACATGCTGTGTTCTCATATTATTTTTCCTGCAGTGTATTATTTGCTCTGCCAGAACACATGTACTCAAGATGCTTGGCCTTGCCATAACTGAATACACTAGTTTAATGGTCATAGTGAAGACAAGCCATGCATATAAGTTCCGAGTTGGGTTCATGAACCAAGAAGATCGCTGCTTTTTATGGCCGAACTTGGATAAACTTTCTCAAGTGTTACGGACTCAAAGTTGGCGCACAAATGTTGATGGAAATAGCAGAACCTGGTCTCATCTTCACTGCGATCTTCCACCCCGACGTCGTTCCAATTGTTCATCCATGTTAGTTTTGTATCTGGTTCTTGCTTGTTGCCTCGATTACTTCTTAATCCACCTATTCTGTCTAACTAATCACAATTTAACTTTAGAAGTAGCAACGAATCTCTCACGAAGATGCTACTTCTAACTAATATTTTCTTATAATTGGTGGCACGGTAGGTTTTTTCAGAGTTAAGCGATGTCTGCTCGCTTGTTACTCTGTAATAACTCGGCTGTTACTAATGGCACCAAGTTGATCGGATCGACATCCACAAGTTCCTACACTTTATTGATCGTCTTGAGGTCCTTGTGGGGCGTTTAAATGGTGGAAGGCCACGTGGGATATGTGTGCCATTGTTGCACTCGTTGATCAGGTCCAACTATGTTGAGAAACTTATGGTATGAGCTGTTTTCTGTTATATATGTTGTTCATAAACTATTGCTTATACACAGTTTTACAGCTGTGATCTTCTTGAAATAGGAACTGCCGAGTTCTATTGTTCCTATACAGATGCCTGACCATGGTCGGGTCAGACTTGCGCTTGGTCACAACATGATGTTTATGTCGACCTACTCAATTTCCCTTGGAGATGAAAATATACTTATTCATGGGTGGTCTCAAATAATAAAGGCCCGTCCATCTTGGAGAATAGGACAGAAGATTATGTTCATCCTTTACCATGGCTCTAAAGCCAATATCATGTTTATTGACCATGTTGCGAGATGATGCCGCTTTCAGAAGGTTGTGGATGCGCGTGGTGGTGCATGGGCCTTGTCCTGGGGCTTGGCTGCCTCACCCTTGGTTAACTGTAGGCAAAGTAGCACTGTTCGAGGCGTGATTTGTGCGATTGAACCTGTATAAGTACTCATACTGCTTTCAGCTTTGGTTGTTAAGTGCCCCTGCTGGTTTCAGTTAAGGTTGTTAAGTACTCCTACTGCTTTTACAGTCTGTCATGTTTCTTTAGTCATGTCTTCCTCCAGCCGCCAAAACCAAACCAGCTCCGGCGGGGCCGCCTGCTTCCGCCTCCCACGGCTGGCTGCGCCAACAAGACGATCGCCGCCCCACCGCCTCCTAAATCGTTAACGCCGACGTCCTCCGCTTTGGTGCGCTTCGCCCAAGCGCTGCCCTCTCGCGTTGTCAACATGGTCAACAAACAACAGGAATCGGCGTAAATGCGTGGAGAGGATGACAAGAGGGCCCACCACGTCGGTATGGAAAATAAAATGCTTCCTCCTAGTGTTTTCCTCGACATCCGGGACCCACGACATTGTGAGCGATATACTCAATAGACAAGAGAACAGCACAAGATCGGCCGACACCTGGGACGTAGCTACTCGAGCAGTATTTTTTTTGTTTGGTATTGTTGAGATGGAGCAGGGTTGGAACTGGGTTGTGGCCCGTCTAACCTAGGCTTATATTTTATGTTCACCATGTGACAAGCCCAGCTATTTTTTCTTTGTGAAAAGGAGCCCAGTTTATTTTTTCTGAAGAATACCCTATCCAGGCCTACTTATTTTTCTATGCCCTGATGGGCTGCAACTCTTTCAAGTCACCTGCAAATCTTGAAAGTAATATGAAATGGGTTGTAAATATAAAAACAGATGACAAATTGGCAATTACTTCATAATTTCTGACTTTTTTCACACTTTCAGATTCCTATTTCACTGGGCATTAACCTAATTTAAATATATCTTCAAAGTACTTTAAATCTGGCTCGACATTTCGGTATTAAAAATAGTTTGGAACCCACAGAAATATGCGAAATTGGTCCTGCCAACCAAAAAAAACGACTGCAATAAATTGCATAAGAAGTTGCCATGAGCTATATATAAATTATTAAAAAAAAGAGGGAGTGGTCTGACTTGTGGGCCTGTTTAGTTGACGCGTATGCAAGATTTTTTTAGTTATTATATACGCCAACAACGATTCTAGCGACGAACTGTTGGATGTCAATCCAACGGCCGCCGTGTTTCTTCAATCTCGATCTTCTTGCTCCACCGCCAGCAGCGCCAAGGGACCGCTTCGCTCCGCCTCCGTGGCGGCTGTGCTGCCACAGCCTCAGCGCCCCTACTACTCCCACCGCTAGCTGTGGCATCCTCTACTCACCCACACCCCTATTATTCTGCGGTGACGGCAGCCTCACACCGCAGCCGAACCGTGAACCTCAGACTTCTCTCCGCTGGCTTCCACCGCCATCTTCCCGGCTCCGCGTCGTCCCCTTCCTAGGCCTCGCCATCATCCACCGTTGTGGTGCTCTCGGCACGGCGTGGTCAATGTGGTCAACGACCGACTTCCATCAAGAGTATCAGACGTGGAGAGGCGACAACTGGGTCCACGGCAGCCGCAAGGAAGTGCCTCCTTATTACACGGAAAATAATTATTCCTCCACCTGACAGCAGGGACCCACCAGACGGCCACCAGTATTTCACGAAAAAAATGTTTGCCCTCGATCTGGGACCCACAGACAGAGCCACCGATTTCGCAAAAACGCTTCCCCATTGTCACTCGCACCCACGTGAAGTGCCTCCTCATTACGCACAAAAAAATGAATACCCCTGCTAGCTGGGACCCACCTTGGTGGGAGGCTTACTTGTGGGGCTACTAAGTTAACTGGGACAAATGCCTTTGTCAACTTTAGTCAATATATGAATGATTCTTGCTCCAGTGACCGTACAATGTCCATCCAACGGCCGTAGTGCTTCTTCAACCTCTGGTCTTCTTGCTCCAGCCGCTAAAAGCAGCGCCGGTCGTGCCACCTGCTCCTGCCGCCCGTGGCCGGCTGTGATGCCGCGGAGGCGTCACCGCCCCCTACTACTCCCACCGCTGGCCAGGCCATCCCTCTACGCACCCACACCCCCTGTTATTCTGCGGCGATGGCAGCCTCACACTACAGCCGAACGAGTGAACCCTCATACTCCTCTACGCGTGGGCATCCACTGCCGCGTCTTCCCCGGCTCCGCATCATCCCCTTCCTAGGCCTCGTCGTCGTCCACCGCCCTGGTGCTCTCGGCGCGGCGTGGTCAACGTGGTCAAGGAATGGCTTCCATCGGACGTGGACTGTACGTGGAGAGGCTGACAGGTGGGTCCACGGCCGCAGCAAGGAAGTGCCTCCTTATTAAGCGGAAAATAATGATTCCTCCACCTTACAGCTGGGACCCACCGGACAGGCCACTGTATTTCACGGAAAAAATGTTTCCCCTTGACTGCAGGGACCCATCAGCTTCATCTTCTCACGCAAGGAAGTGCGTCCGGGCCAAAAAAACGATTCGCCCCCCTGACTGCTGGGACCCACCAGCTACACCTTCACACGCAAGGAAGTGCGTCCGGGCAAAAAAAAAACGATTCGCCCCCTCTGACTGCTGGGACCCACCGGCTACATCTTCGCACGCAAGGAAGTGCGTCCGGCAAAAAAAACGATTCGCCCCCCTGACTGCTGGGACCCACCAGCTACATCTTCGCACGCAAGGAAGTGTCTGATAGTCGGGACCCACCTGGTCGAAGCGTACGTAGTGTTGTTATTCTGGAATGCGTCGTGTTCATCGGGAGGCAATGGAACGAGTGGGAGCCAACCGGCTGGGTCGGAACGAAATCCGTGGTCGTGTTCATCAGGAGGGCTTGGACGGAACAGGTGATGGAAACGAGGCCTAGCATACCGCACAACGGAGGAAACGGACCTCCTACATTCGGAAGGGGTCCTGTTGATCGGGAGGGGTGTGCCGTACCGAAAAACGGAGGAAACGGACCTCCTACGGTCGAAATGGGGGTCCTGTTGATCGGGAGGGGTGTGGCGTACCGCAAAACGGTTGAAACGGACCTCCTACGGTCGAAACGGAGGTCCTGTTGATCGGCAGGGGTGTGGCGTACCGCAAAATGGACGAAACGGACTTGTGTTTGAGCACTACGGTTGAAACGGGGTCCTATTCATCGAGAGGGGTGTGGCGTACCACAAAATGGGACGGATACTGTTCATCTCCACCGTCGACCTCCTCCAACCTCCACGGGCTACCGTCGACCTCCACCAGCCTCCACGGGCTCCTGTTCATCCAGCCTCCACCGCTGCTACTCCACCGCCATCGCTCAACCACCCCTCCACCGTCTACTGTTCATCCAGCCCTCCACACCACGGGGTCCTGTTCAAAAACCCCTCCACGGGCACCCCTCCACCATCTACTGTTCATCCAGCCCTCCACGGCACGGGGTCATGTTCATCCAGAGGCAAATGCCACCGCTTACTGTTCATCCAAACCCCCCCGCAACACTCATTGTTCATCCTAGAGGCAGCATCGATCGCCTTCAGTTAGCGGCAGTAGCGAAGGAATCGCTCGATCGGGTTCAGTTAACAGCCATCGATCGATCGCTCGAGTTCAGTAACGCGTAGCCTGTAGTGCAATCGCTTGGGTTCAGTTAGAGCCCAACGCCTCGCTTCGGTTCGATTAGAGCCAACGCCGCACACACGCACGTCACGTGTACGAGAAAACGCAGCGCATCGCCGCCCCGACCTCCCACCGTGAACCGGAACTCCCAAAATTTTCCTCCCCCTCGCTTCTACCACGGTTTTTTCCGTCATGGACGGCCCAAAGAATGTCATGCATCTGCGTCTCCGGCCCGCCCAGGACGAAAAGCCCATTCTCTGTCATGATTTCTTGTCATAGAAGTAGGATCACACCACATCTATGATGATACCGGGTTTTGTCACAATTATCGTCATAGAAGTGTCATATGTATGACAGAAAAAAAATTCGTTCGGCCCAAAATGTCACGGATGTGTCTTTTTTTTTGTAGTGATAACTTGCGAAACCTAACCCATTTTGTTCCCCATAGCATTAGTGGTTGTTTGAGTTGTGATTCGAGTCTCCTAAGGTGTTTCGGCTACTTAGGGACCATTTCTTCTTCATCAACTACCACCATAACTTCCGCATAAGCTTGCCCACCATACACTTCCGCCACCCCAACTTAACCCAATTTTGTTTGAGTTGTGAGTTGTGTCTCCTAAGGTGTTTCAGCTACTTAGGGACCATGCTTCCAACTCCGACACCGTGTATAGTCCACAACCTTACCCTCCACTTCCGCATTGCGTCTCAAAACCCTTCATTGCATTTCCGCAATCCCATTGAGCTTCCGCAACCACCACCACTTTCCCGCTACCACCATTTGACATTTGAGTTCACGGTTTTTCCATTTCCTAAGGTGTTTTGGCTAATTAGGAACGGTTCTACATCAAGAACGCCGCCACGAGTTCTTCATCGACTTTGACCACCTCACCATCATCCGTCCTTGGTGTAGAAATGAGAAACCCTCGACGGTAACCTCGACGACACCATTGTATATTGCCCTTGCAATTGCATTGATAACCCCTAGCCCATTTTTGCGTCACTTGCCTAACTAGACTAGCCTTTGAGTATTGCCGGCAACGTTACTTGTGCACATTAGTGATCATTGATCTATACCTTCCATTGCATACATACCATACCATATTGGTATCATATCATCTCTTGCGTCACAAGATTTTTCCCGCATATACACAATTGCTATCTTGGTTTGTGCATTTTGCATAGTGGCTATCCAAAAAAATAAGAAGAAGAATAAGCTTTTAAGCAACGAAAAAGAGAGCAAAGAAGCTTGTAAGCAAGTGCCATAGCATCATACCATATTGCATATAAGATTGTCATATCCGATCATCTTGGATCATCTTGAGAGAAACATCGGGAACTGTACATACATATCATACTTGGGATAGAACTCGTTGCATTTTTGTCTCTTATAGGTTGTGCACAAGTGTCGTATCCGCCTATTGAGCAATCATGCTAGCGTCTCTCTAGAGTTGTGCAACAAGAGCATTTTCCGCGGATTCCACATTTTGAGCTCATTCGTTGGCTGCATGACCCCATTTATCTATCCGTGTGTGTGTGTGTGTGTGTGTGTTTCTGTGTGCCACATATTGCTATTGGTCTACTTGTTTCACTTGCGAATTTGTGAATCTTTTTCAACATTATTGACTCTTGCTAACATTTTGCGTCAAATTTTTGTGCCACCATCCTCACCGAGCTACTCCATAAGCTTTACTTTGTAGGTGTTAGAATTGACAAGATCTGTTACCAATTGTGTTATTTCCTTGTTACATTATTGAGTGATCATTGATCCATCTTCAACATTGGTTAAGGTACATTTGGTCTAGTTCTTCTCTTTCTCCCACTCACATTTTGCTCGAGTCTTGTGATGGATAGGCAAGGCATTTCACCTTCGGTCTACACCAAAAACGACGAGTTCGATGCCAAGAAAAACTCCACCGACGCCAAGATGCAAGATCAAATGGAGGAGATCAAAGCCCTCATCAAGTCCTACAGCAATCTTCCTCATCTTCGAGAAGACGCTCAAGTACACATGCCTCCAAGCTACCATCTCCGGCAAGGTCACATCGGCATCGAGACCATCACCACTACGAACGTGAAGGTCAAGAGCTCAACACCAACAACTGCTCAACAACTTCACCATCTCCCTTGGCATCTTCTCCAAGCGACTTCAAGGCATCTTCGCCTTCGGATATACGGCATCTTCGCCAACAAGCACCTCAAGACTACGCTCAAGAGAAGCTCCCCAAGCTCAAGTTCGCGACTTCCACGAGCTACTATGACCTCGACACCGACCATGAGATTCCTTTCTATGGGACTCTAGAACCCAAGGATTATCTCGAGTGGGAGCGTTTGATGGACGACTACCTAAAGCTACATCAAGTTCCTCCCGAAGATCAAGTGAAGTGAGCCACAAGAAACTTTCACGACTACGCGTCAACATGTTGGCTTCACACACCTTCGGAAAGCTATGACATGAGTTGTCCCAAGACAAAGAGAGCTTTGCGGCGAGAGTTCGTGCCTCCAACCTACACTGAACAACTTATGCGCCAATTGGAGAACACCATCCAAGGATCCAAGTCCATCGACAAGTACTTCAAGGAGATGAAGCATGCCTTGCGACGAGCCGGGGTGGACGACCCCATTTCGATGAAGTTCACTTCATGATGGGATTGCACAATGACATCTCCAAGACAATCTTCCTCGAGAACTACAAATCCCTCGACGAGAACTACATTGGTGCTCTCAAGGCGGAACAAGAACTCATGAAGGCCAAGGCTTCTCCACCCCAAGCACACTTCTCAAAGACCGAGCTCAAAGACGGCGAGCATGAGGCTAGTACTACCAAGATGTCCAAGCCCGACAATCTCCAAGACGATACTCCCAAGTTCGACTCCACCGCCACTCCTCTTCGTGGAATTGATGATGTTGAGTCTACTTTGACTCTTTTTCAAGATGGTGCAGCGACGACTACGACTATGGAGCCTCTCAAGGAACATGCTTTGGAGGCGGGCGACATGGTGACGAGCAAGGATGATGCTTCCATCTTTGGAGGCGAGAGCGATGATGTGCCATCTTCGGCCTTCATCCATGGCGACGGCTATGAGCTGGTTGAGTATTTCACCTTGACCACGGCGACGTATGATGATTTGAGTGACTTTTTCCACCATATTGAGAGTGAGAGTGACTTCACCACTAGCCCCATATATGACGAGTTGCCCCAATTCCCATGTGGGGAGAGCCACAACCCCCACTTGAGTGAGACGAGTGACTCCACCATATGTGAGTTTGAGTGCACCTACTTTGAGGGAGTGAGTGAACCACCACATAGAGAGAGTGTGATAGTTGATAGGGCATGTGAGGCCACTTTGATTTCTAACGACTTAACCTCCACCTCTATTGTGTCTTCTCATTTGGTGCTAGGTCCCATATAAGATGACTCGTCGATTCATGAAGACTTCGTCCTTCCTTTGGACAAGACGATGGCCATGGTGGAATATGATGCACCCCCCACATGGTTCCATCAAGATGAAGATGACCACCATTTGGTATTTACCACCTCACCTACACCACTTGAGTGGAATAGGTGAAGGTGGTGCTCTAGTCCCACTAGTGGACATTCTTGACATTGATTGCTTGCATGGTGTTGATAAACCTATTACCATGCTTCATGCTAGTGCAACTTCCTTATGTGATGATTCCTTGCCCATTTACGATGAGTATGACAATTCTCATGTGGAGTATATTAGTTGTGATGCCATGTTACATAGGATTTCTTGTGACAATTCTTTAGGTCACATCATGTTTGACAATCCGCTTGACTTGTCATATGCTATGCATGAGATCAACCATATGTCATATTTGCATTCTCATCGTAGTGACTATGCATATGCCATTAAAATTAACCAAATTTGCACATATGGCATAGATGAGAAGCCCATAGTTATTGGCATTTGTTTTTCTTGTGATGATATTGATATGCTCCCTTTTCATCATTTATCTCATATGCCATGCCATGACCACCTAGCTTCGGATATGCATTATTTTGGATGTTGTCCATTTTCTCCAGATGATGTTTCCCATATTGCTCATGAGGAGACCCCCATAGTTTCCTCATATATTTTAGGAGATCTTGATCCATCCCATTCATTGCATAATCCCAATACTTGTGTACACCATATGCTCCTCATGAATAAAAATGCTATTGATGTGCCATACACTTGGATTCTCAATTTGTGTCCACATTGTGTTATACACAATAACTATTCTTTCATGATGGATGACATGTTCTTATACCAGGCATCAAATTTCTTCAAGCATTGCTTATCTTGTGCTAACTCACACGTGCACATACACATCATGATGGATGATGTGTACATTTACCACGCACACAATTTTTTTGGTTTGTGTCTCTTTTGTGTAGGTACCCATGAATACTTGTCAACCTCCCAATCCCATGAGTTGACAAAACGAGCTCTAGAGAGCAATGATGACTTGGGATCCCATGGATTGTCTTTCCCACCGCTCTCTTCGCGCAAAGACTTCACACATTTCTTCTACATGGCCCTCACTTGGCTATGGGTTATTGTCCATTACATATTATATGCCCATCTTGCCATGTTCACTTTGCATGATATGCTCATTCCTATGCCTTTGCCATGCATTTGTGACCCATGCTTTGCATTACACATGATGATTGATTCTAGTACTTGTATGTGTATTTGCAAGCTTGGTGGAGATATTGCTTGCTATTGTCATGTTTGCTTTGTACCCCATGCCTATGATGATACTATGATGTTGCTTTGTGTTCGTGCTTGCAATATGTCTTGTGCATTGCCTATGCCTATTATTTGCTCACATGACATGATTGCCATGATTTCCTCTAGTATGTTGCATCTTCGCACTATTAGCTTGCACGACTTGATTACTATGATTGCTTGCCTTGTTGCATCACCGATGATTCATACTTTCTCATTTCATGCGGTTGATGACAACCATCTACATGCTTTGCACATGATTTTTATTAATTCTTGTCATATATCTCCATATGTTGCCTCCCTCATGCTAGATGATTTTCCATGTATTGAGTGCAACTATTCCTTTAGTCTTGATAATGAGTTTGCCCCCATAGCATTCTCACATATATTTGGAGATTTTGACATATTCCATGTGAAGCATGCTTGTCTTACCTCTTTGCACCATATACCTAGTGCCATGAATATAGCCATTGTTGCATCATGTTATTCATGAACTTGTGCTTCTAATGGTTATGTGCAAGAGAAGAGAACCATCATGATGGATGATGTGTTTATCTACCATGCATATGCGTTCTTTATTTTGTTGTGTCAATGTGTAGGATACTTGGACTTTGTGTCGACTTCCACTTCATGTGAGTTGACCATTCAAGCTCTTGAGAGCGAACCACCTTCTACCACGACGGTTCTACATCGCACTTGCTCGTACTTTGGCATTGTGAAGGACACACAAGAACATGCTTTTAAGGTGATATCCTTCTCTTTTGGGAACACCCAAACCATGAGCATGGATATTGTGGATCATACTACTTGTGTTGCTTGCACCATGAGACTTATTGGTCATCTTGGACCACTTGATTGCACACATGTTAGAGATCTTGCGTCGACTTGTCATTTTCACCATTCCATGCATCATGATCTATATGCCTTGTGTGTTGCATCTGACTTTGTGGATTACTTGCTCCTATCATATGTTTGGTTGCAACAATACCATTTCTTCACATATGCCATGTCCCATTGCTTGTCACATGATTGACTTGATTGCCTCACACATGATGAACAATTGCTCTTTCTATTGTGTTGAGTGCAACAAAATATTCACTACACCACATGCACGACATGCTTGGATTGTCTTGCACTTAACCCATGTGTTTAGACATCTCATCTTCTTCGGTGTTGTGAATGATTCTTATGCCTACCATAGAACTTTCATTGAGCAATTTGTGAATGCTTGCTATGACCTTGAGGTAGATGCTTATTCTCTTGTTACACATATTTGCATCACTACCTCACATTTACATGCTTGTCCCTATGATATCTTTACTTGTGCTCGAATGATATGCTTACATGCCATGTCATAATCCTTTGTCACACCATATGCTATGCTTGATGATGACACTTGTTCGGTGACTCACCTCTCGAATGCTTGGTTTTGCACAAACACTAACCACATTTGTTTTTCCAAGTGTTTGTTGTCCTTGCTCCTTTTGAAGGAATCACTATACGGTGCGACATTGGAGAGTGCCCATTTCGAGCTTCAAGATGACAATTACTTGGTGAACGTCCACTTCTACATGGTGAAGCCATCTCTTTCCCATGGTGATTTGGTAGGTCGGATCTTTCCCAAGGGGGGGAGATGATGTGAAGCATCCTATGGAAATCAGCATGTCAAGAGTCCATTCGGCGAGTGACACGTGCGACATCTACTTCACATACACAAAGGTGAATCATCTCCTTTACACGTGCTCACTTGACACCTTCGATGATGGTATACTACTTGACACTCCACTCGTGTGCATGCATAGGTATTGTCGAAACACTGACGACGAGGAGGAGTGGAAGCGGAAAGGAACAACTACAACATCCGCAAGGGAAGCCTGGAAGTGGAGACGGGAGAAACGGGGCTGCTGGAAGCTTCAGTAGCCGGACATCCGGGCCAGAGGCCGGACATCCGGCGCATTCGCCGAAGAGCTTCAGCACCCGGACATCGGGCCGACCCTCGGACATCCGGCACCTGTCAACAGGCCGGACATCTGGCATCGCCCCGGAGATCCAGACAATGGCTATCCAGAGAAGAGCAAAATGGCATGTTTTAGGCCGGACATCCGGGCAGTGCCCCAGACATCCGGCGTCTCATGAACGTCCGGATATCTGGTCCCCAGCCCGGACATCCGGTGCATGCCTGCGCGCAGAGTCGGGCCAGAGGCCCATGTATCCCCTCCTGACTTACCCCTACGTGGCTTAGACTATATATACTGGACCTCCACCTCCTAGTTATGGTTAGCAAAGGATTGGCTCATTTATAGATAGAGCTTTGCTCATCCATACGGATCTACTCCACGAGAGAGACCGCGGCCTCTATGGAGAAGATCCGCCTTGGATTCAAGACCCCTCACGGGAAGATCCCCTCGTGGATTCAAGACCTCCTCACGGAGATGAACTAGTTACCCTATGTATCGTCCTTTGTTGGATTCGGATCATGTATCTCTTTGTGTTTCGAGGATCTAGCACATGTGTGATCGCTTCTTGTCTATTTGAGTGTTTCCTCTCGTTTCCCCTCGTGTTCTTCGTGTTCTTCGTAGGATCCCCTCCAATCATGAAAGATCGGGCGTCTAGGGTTCTACCCTACATCATCATGCTTCACTTATATTTATTTAGAGAGTCAAAAGGAATTGCCAATTGCATGGTTAGTCATGAAATCCTACATAAAACTTATGGATCACTGAATATGATATGTTTGATTCCTTGCAATAGTTTCGCGATATAGAGATGGAATATGTGGGAGGTACTAGTAAATGGTTGTGTGCAGTGAGAATACTGGTGTTAAGGTTTGTGATTCCCGAAGAATTGTAACATCCCAAATTTTCAATTTGGAATGTTATACATTAGATCATCATTGCATATCATATATTATTGCATTTTGGCGTGATCCTAGAAATTCTACGCAACTCAAGGACCCACGGAGAGAGTTGGGGATTTCATTATTTTCATATTTGAGTTTTCTCAAATTTTGTAAATAGGATCATTTGATTTTTATTATTTTATCTTCAATTATTTCTATTATAAAAATATGAGAGAGGGAATAAAATGACTTTCCTAAAATAAAGAAATATTGAGGATTTAATTATAAAATCAAAAAAGATTTTATTTCGAAGTTTTATCGCTATTTTATTTGAATTTAGGAAAAATGTGCGTTTTTCAAAATTTGATTTAGGCCCCAAATAAATGTTCAACTTGTCCGGCTTGATTTTTGAAGTCGGGGAAAATTTATTTCGGGATTTTTGGAGTCCATTTAGTATTTCTTTTAATTGTTTTTCTACGTGAAACTATTTAAAAAAACTAACCGACTTAACGGGCCTTGGGCGACCCGGACTGCCCGTCGCCCGGGGCTTTATAAGCCGCCGCCGCGACCCTGCAGCCCAGCCCACCCGAGCCGCCGAAACCCTAAGCCTAATCCGCCATTGTCGGACGCCGCCGCCACACAGCCGCGACCTCACGCCGCCGACGCATGCTGCCCACCCCACCAGACCCGCCACGACCTCGCCGACCTCGCCGACCCGCCGGACCCCGCCGCCGGAGTTGCCCGCCGCCTCACCGGAGTAATCCGCCGCCGCCGCCGCCGTCACGCATCTCGAGGTAGCCCTTATAAAACCGTTCGGTTTATTTTTCGAAACCCTAGATCCATTTTTTTATTAAATCCGGTTCAGTTTATTTTTTTACGGTTTAGTCTATTTAGCGGACGTTCGTCCGTACGTTCGTTTTAACGAACGGTTTTCGTCGTTAGCCCCAGACAGCGAACGTTCGTTTGTTAGCCTGTTCGTCCATTTTTCTTTTTCTCAGATTTCACGCGATTATTTTCGATCGCGATTTCTGATCCGATTTTCGTTTTAGTATAACTTTTCGCTCGTTTATCGAGATCAGGCGATTCAAGCGCCTAGAGTTTCATCTCGAAACCCTCTTTCCGTTTAACGATTTCAAACAAGTTTTTGCTACTGTAAAATTTGACTTAGCTCCAGATTAGTAAAACAAAGCTTGTTTCTTTCGCCGTTTGACTTTCGTTGCTTTGTTTGATTTTATTCTTTTTGCTAACCGGAGTTCTTAAGTTGAACTTTCTGGTTAGATCTCTTATTTGAGTTTTACTTGTGCATTAGATGAGTGCTTATTGTATGCTTGTTTGTTTGCAATAGAGTACCCGGAGTGCGCCGCTTGCTACTTCGAATCTCTAGGTTTCACGGATTATCAGCAAGGCAAGTAACACTTTGATCATACCTTTTTACTACCCAGTTTTATTGCATTAGATCAATCCTCAAACAATTGCATGATTAGGATTTGATTAACATGTGGGTTTTGGGAAGTAGTTGAGGTAGTACCTATATCCTGTTTACTTTCAAACCTTTGGGAGTTACTTCTACGTTTGCTTATATTGCTATGCTAGGCTGGTAGACGTGGATTGGGTGAGTGTATCCATGACAGATGTAAGATTGTTAATTAATGGTTTACTTAAGGTGGAAACTTTAATACACATCTGGGTGGATTGAGGCACCTGGGATTCCAGTGATTGCCTGTTTTTTTCTTTATGGACCGCCACCCAGGCTCAAAGGGATCATGAGATTATTCATGCTAGAAACTTCCGTGTGCAGCCGCAAGCTACTATGGGCTCTAGCATAGTTGATTAAGTCGTGTGAACTCTTACAGTGGTAGACTAGCAGATGTAGGGGAAAGTAGGTGTAACGGTCTACCCATCATAAGGTGCAAACGCTTCTGAAAGACTATGTCTCGGTCATCCGTTTCTCAAACACCATGTAGTGCGAGAATCCCAACGGAGGAGATCGATTCTTGTGGGGAAAAGTGCACAAACCTCTGCATAGTGTATAAACTAATCATGGTTAGTCGTGTCCCCGGTTTTGGACGTTTTGAGTCTCTAGTACTTCGATTATCATGTGAATCTCATCATGTTACTTTAATTAATTTTGTTGGGTTTAATGATGATGCTTAATTGGGATTGAGTTGGGTGAACCTTCTCAATGTTTAACAACCACCATGATAGTTAAATAAAATTTATTCCTTTGCAGTAGGGAAAAATTGGCTTTATGCAAAACTGTAACCATAGAGCTTTCCACCAGCCATATATGCATGTAGTATAGCATTATTCTGTTCATTACTCTCTATGTGTTACATGACAACATATTCCATGTGCTGACCCGCTTTCGGGCTGCAACGTTCATGTTGCAGACTTTTCAGACGACGAGTAAGGTGCCTTAGGTCATGGTCCTATACTCAGTGATGTCGTTGGAGTTGATGGACTCGCTTTATCTTCTAAGCCTTCTGCTGTTATCGTTATTAGATGGCCTTAAGCCATATTTATTGTAATAAGCTCTATTTTGAGACATTCGATGTAATAAGTGTGTGATTGCCACTATGTTATAAATCCTTCAAGCATCGTATGTGTCAAGATTATCGATCTAGGGATGACACTGCTACGAGATTAGACTGTTTGAGGTCTAGTCGCTACAAGATGGTATCAGAGCACACGCTGACTATAGGACATGACCACTAAGCTAAAGCCCTAGATCACTACTTTCTCTTCTCATTTCTGACTCCTCATCTTTTCTACTCTTTTAGGATGGCGGATGCAAGGAACAAGTTCACACATCCGGATGAAGATACATCCGTTGGACGCCACTTGAAGGAAGTCAATAGATACCTGAATATTGGAGTACCAAGCTTCACCGGGACCTACATCGCCACTTTACCCAAAGAGGAACGTTGGATGATACAAGTTCAAGTACCAGGAAGGACGTTCATGCCCGTCACTGAGCCCATAGAGTTTTCCTTTGATGCACCAACCTGGAGTCTAGGAAAGAGCATGGCAGCTCACATCACCATGGGATGCATTGGAGAAGTTTACCACAAGGAACTCAAGGATACTATCTATCAGATTTGTGGGCGTTGAGATGAGCAATGGGAGATGATCAGCACCACACTACTACAAAAAGGGCTATAGATGGAATGGCTACTAATGGCGCACCTGTGATGTGGTGCGCCATTAGTATATTCTAATGGCGCACCATGTCTCGGCGCCATTAGTATATATTACTAATGGCGCACTGGTGTGTGGTGCGCCATTAGTAGTTTGGAAAAAACATAAAAAAAATTTGTTACTAATGGCGCACCTTGGAGTGGTGCGCCATTACTAGTTTTAACTAGTAATGGCGCACTTTCCACCGGTGCGCCATTACTAAGTTTTTTAAAAAATCAAAAAAATCATTTTTTAATTTTTTTTCAAAACTACTAATGGCGCACCGTGGGGTGGTGCGCCATTAGTAGTTGAACTAGTAATGGCGCACCACCCCACGGTGCGCCATTAGTAACTTGGCCACCTTCCACCTTCCACGATGCGTCGTCGGTGGAAGGTGGCCAGTTACTAATGGCGCACTGCTGGGTGGTGCGCCATTACTAGTTCAACTACTAATGGCGCACTACTCCCACGGTGCGCCATTAGTAACTTGGCCACCTTCCACCGAATGCACCCCCCAAAGGATCGCCTTTTCAGTTTTAAAAAATAAAAGAAAATGATAAAATGTCAAAAAATAAAATAAAATAACTTTCCCATGTGATATGTGGTCTAGTTGTTGGGAAAATTTGCAAATATGAATTTCGACTTCATTTGCAAAATCTCTCGAAATTTGTAAAATGGGCATAACTTTTGCATACTAACTCGGATGAAAAGTTTTTATATGAAAATCATCTACTCGAAAAGTTACATCCAAATTTAACCGGGGAACCCGTTAAACATTTTCAAAATCCCCAAAACCTAACAGAAAAAAAAGTTACGGGCTTTCAAGATCTAGCGGCAAAAAATTAAAAAATTTCAAACTTACTAGTGGCGCACCGTGGATGTGGTGCACCACTAGTAACAGAAACAAAATTACTAATTTCAAAAAAGAAAATTTGAACTATTTTTCAAAAAATGATACCTAATATGATCGAGAAGTTTGAAATATTTTTCAAAATTTCATCATAGTCATTAACATGAACAAAGTCCTAGACATCAATAAGGTATAACAGATTGATATGCTAGATATATCAACAAGTGCTCGTGAAGTGAGCTTTCAGGGTTGGATAGAACTCAAGTTAAGCGTGCTTGGGCTGGAGTAGTGTGAGGATGGGTGACCTTTCGGGAAGTTTGACCACGGAGTGCGATTTGACCCGAGATTAAGCCATAGTGAACTGAGATTAAGAAAAAATTGAAAAAAAATTTTGAAAAAATTTAAAAAAAAATTGAAAAAAATTTTAAAAAAAATTTGAAAAAAAATGTTACTAATGGCGCACTTCTATGTGGTGCGCCATTAGTATCCATTAGTAAAAATTACTAATGGCGTGCTATTAATGGCGCACCACTGATGCGCCATTAATAGCCATTAGTAGGGGTTTTTCTAGTAGTGCCAGGAAGGATAGATCAATTGCAGTTTTCATCCAGGATTTAAACCAGCACATTCGTCGCCAGGAGAACCAGATGTGCGCAGGCATGATAGACCTGAAGAAGGCTATGACCAAGATCACGGAGCTGGAAGAAGAACTAAAGTCTACACGCGATGGTTATGAGGAGGAAATAGCAACGCTTGTGGAGAAGAATGATGATCTGAAGAAGAAGCTAAAAGTATTCATGGGATTTCCCGCGACTGGAGGAGAAGACAATGATTGCACTTGCCCGGAGAACTACATCATCATCGACGACACCGACTCGGACCCAAACGATAGCGATGATGACTTTGTTGATGAAGTTGGAGCAGATATCATGGAGTCTTCGACCGATCAATTTTTCTAGTCGACCACCATAACAGTAGTAGCATTCCCCCATGTATATAGTATAGTCTGAGCACTTTTGCAACGATAGTTAGACCATTTTATGCCCTTGTTTGAATTGATTGAAGTGATGTTGATTGCTTTTGTCTCATGTGTATATGGGTAGTGTTTTCTCTCTAGACCTCATTCTATTCTATATTCTCATCTCTTCTAAACCCTCAGATGCCTCCGAGACGTGACAATGGATTTTCTTTCCCACCGGAGCTCACTCAGTTAATCCAGCAGCAGAATGCATTGATGCAGATGTTAGTCCAGAATCAGAATCAGGGGAACAACAACAATAACAACAACCCACCACCACCACCACCTGTTGATCACTTAGCCCATTTCTTGAGGCTGAATCCGCCGGTGTTCTCCAGTAGCACCGAGCCGATAGTTGCAGATGATTGGCTCCGTAAGATGGGAAGGGTGTTGACCACTGCAGGATGCACAGATGCGGAGAAGGTGCGTTTTGCCACACATCAGCTTGATGGACCCGCAACATCATGGTGGGAGAATTTCACAGCCACGTATCCTATCGACACTGTCACATGGGACCAGTTTCAGCAGGCTTTTCGTACTGCCCATGTTTCAGCAGGAGCTATGGCCATGAAGAAGCGTGAGTTTCAGCAACTTGCGCCAAGGAGGACGTACAGTTGGCCAGTATGTGGATGACTTTAGTTAGCTAGCACGTTATGCCCCAGATGACGTTGCTACGGATGTAGCTAAGCAGGAGAAGTTTCTGGAGGGACTGAATGATGAGCTGAGCATGCATTTGATGGTAGCAACCTTCAAAAACTACCAAGAGTTGCTAGATAGAGCTCTCATGATTGAAGGGAAGCAGCAGCAGATTGACAACCGCAAGAGGAAGTATGGACAAGGGAAGTACAATTCTGGAGCTCAGTAGAAGCCCCGTTTTACCTCGAATTCAGGAGGACATTTTCAGCATTCCCATGGAGGAGGAAGCTCGCACAACCATAGTGGCCCCAAGAATGCTAATGAGAATGGAGGAAGCAACGGACAGAACCGTACCAACCCATCGACCCCGGCCAAGAGGGATCTGAGCCAAGTCACTTGTTACAAGTGTCAGAAGACTGGACATTATGCCAATGAATGTCCTGAAGCTAAGAATGGAATTGGCAATAGAAGCTCTGGGAAGAAGCCAAACCCTTTCAACAGGGGACAGGTGGACCACGTTAACGTGGAGGAGGTTGAAGCCCAGCCAGATGCAGTAATAGGTAAGTTCTTGGTGAAGTCATTTACTGCAATCGTTCTTTTTGATACTGGTGCATCGCATTCATACATATCAAGGGGATTTGTGGATAAGTATAAACTTCCCACCAAGGTTCTTAGAACACCTATGTTAGTAAGCTCACCAGGAGTGGAGTATATGGCTAGTCGAGGATGTTTACAAGTGCCATTGAGTATAGGTAGGCATGTTTTCCCCTCGGATTTAATCATTTTGGAATCGCAAGGTTTGGATGTGATTCTGGGTATGGATTGGCTATCGATGTATGGAGGAAACATCGATTGCGCCAGTAAGTCGATTTTGCTTACCACGCCAGAAGGAAGAAGGATTAAGTATGTATCATGCCATGAGCCGAAGAGGGCTCAAGTAAAGTCCTTATCAGGAGTTGTACAGGAGGAAGTACCAGTGGTGAAGGATTTCCCTGACGTATTTCCAGAGGAGTGGCCAGGCATGCCACCAGATAGAAACATAGAGTTTTTGATTGAGCTTTTGCCAAGCACATGGCCGATATCTAAGAAACCGTATAGGATGCCCGCAAAAGATTTGGAGGAAATTAAGAAGCAGATTAAGGAGCTATTGGATAAAGGCTATATTCGCCCAAGTTCTTCACCTTGGGGATCGCCAGTGCTTCTAGTGGAGAAGAAGGATGGATCATTGAGGATGGTTGTTGATTATCGAGGATTGAATGAAGTGACAATCAAGAACAAGTACCCACTGCCGATGATCAATGGCTTGTTTGACTGATTGCAAGGAGCTAAGGTATTTTCCAAGATCGATTTACGATCAGGATACCATCAGTTGAAGATTCGAGAGCAGGATATAACTAAGACGGCTTTTACCACCAGGTACGGGCTGTATGAGTATACCGTTATGTCATTTGGCCTGACTAACACACCGGCCTATTTCATGAACATGATGAACAAGTTGTTTATGGAGTTTCTAGATAAGTTCGTCGTGGTGTTCATTGATGATATTTTGGTCTACTCAAAGAATGAAGAGGAGCATAAGGAGCATTTGTGTTTGGTACTGGAGAAACTTAGAGAACATCAGTTATAAGCCAAGTTCAGCAAATGTGAATTTTGGTTGAAGGAGGTTGGATTTCTCGGACATGTTATATCCGGAGAAGGAATAGCAGTAGACCCCACCAAAGTTGTCACTGTGACAAACTGGGAAGCCCCAACAACAGTTGGAGAAATCCGAAGTTTTCTTGGACTCGCATGATACTACCGGAGGTTCATTGAGAATTTCTTGAAGATTGCAAAGCCCATGAAGGAATTGTTGAAGAAGGACACCAAGTTTAAATGGACTGAGGAATGTGAGGCCAGTTTCTAGGAGTTGAAGAAACATTTGGTTACATCATCCGTGTTGATTCTGCCCGATCAGCGCAAGGACTGTGAAGTATATTGCGACGCTTCTCGTCGAGGACTTGGAGCAGTGCTTGTGCAGGAGGGAAGAGTTGTTCCGTATGCCTCACGACAGCTTAAACCCCATCAGTTGAATTATGCTACACATGATTTGGAGTTAATAGCCGTTGTTCATGCATTGAAGACATGGAGACGTTTTCTCATTGGAAACCATTGTGAGGTGTACACGGATCACAAGAGTTTGAAGTACATCTTCACGCAGAAGGAGTTGAATCTCAGGCAAAGGAGATGGTTGGAGCTCATCAAGGATTATGACATGAGATTGCATTATCACCACGGAAAGGATAACGTAGTAGTCGATGCGTTGAGCCACAAGAGCCATGTCAACATACTCATGACCGGAGAGTTACCAAAGGAGTTAGCCGAGAATCTTCGCGAGCTATGTTTGGAGATAGTTCCGAGAGGCTATGTAGCAGCATTGGAGATTCAGTCTACTTTGGTGGATAAGATCAGAGAAGCTCAGAAGACTACCAAGAGATTGCCGAGATAAAGGAGAAGATGAACAAAGGAAAAGCTAAGGGATTTCGTGAGGATGAGCACGATACCTTATGGTTTGAGGACCGCGTTTATGTGCCTAATGACCCGGAGATCAGGAAGTTGATTCTGCAAGAGGCCCATGATTCGCCATATTCGATTCACCTAGGAAATACCAAGATGTATTTGGATTTGAAAGACACTTTCTGGTGGACCGGAATGAAGAAGGATATTGCAGAGTATGTAGTAGTATGTGATGTATGTCACAGAGTGAAGGCAGAGGATCAGAAGCCAGCAGGATTGCTACAGCCATTGCCGATACCCGAATGGAAGTGAGATAAGCTAGGCATGGATTTTATCACGGGATTGCCCAGGACTCGTTCGGGCTATGACTCAATATGGGTTGTAGTCGATCATTTGACGAAGGTAGCTCATTTCATCCCAGTGAAGACCACTTACACCAGTGCTAAGTTGGCAAAGATATACATGACCAGCATCGTATGTCTGCATCGAGTTCCGAGGAGCATCGTATCAGATAGAGGAACCCAGTTTACCTCAAATTTCTGGAATCAGTTGCACGAAACTTAGGGTACCAGGCTAGACTTCATTACAGCCTTTCATCCGCAGACAGATGGACAGACCGAGAGAGTCAACCAGATTCTCGAGGACATGCTGAGAGCTTGTGCGCTAGATTATGGATCTAGTTGGGACGACAATTTGCCATATGCGGAGTTCTCTTACAACAACCGTTATCAACCCAGTTTGAAGATGGCCCCTTTCGAAGCTCTGTACGGAAGGAGGTGCAGGACACCGTTGTTGTGGGATGAAGTTGGAGACCGTCAGTTGTTTGGACCAGATTTGATTAAGGAGTCTGAACAGAAGGTGAAGTTGATTCGCGATAGGCTCAAGGTAGCCCAGTCCAGGTAGAAGAGCTACGCGGATTCTAAACACAAGGAGACAGTTTACGAAGTCGGAGACAGAGTTTATCTTCGTGTATCTCCACTTCGAGGAGTTAAGCGCTTTGGAGTTAAGGGAAAGTTAGCACCACGTTTTGTAGGACCATACAAAGTTTTGGAGCGTATGGGAGAAGTTGCTTACAAGTTGGAATTGCCCGAAGGATTGTCAGGAGTTCACGATGTGTTTCACATTTCCCAGATGAAGAAGTGCCACGTAGAGATGGCTGATATACCGCTGAGAGATACAGTGCCGCTGGAAGCGATTCAATTGGATAGTGATTTGACCTGCGAGGAGAAGCCAGTCAAGATTCTCGAATATGCTAGCCGAGTCACCCGCAGCAAGGTTATTAAGTTTTGCAAAGTTCAGTGGAGCCACCAGACCGAGGATGAAGCCACCTAGGAGCGAGAGGAAGATCTACGGAAGGACCACCCTCACCTATTTTCTAGCCAACCCGAATCTCGAGGACGAGATTCAACTTAAGGGGGGTAGCTTTGTAATATCCCAAATTTTCAATTTGGAATATTATACATTAGATCATCATTGCATATCATATATTATTGCATTTTGGCTTGATCCTAGAAATTCTACGCAACTCATGGACCCACGGAGAGAGTTGGGGATTTCGTTATTTTCATATTTGAGTTTTCTCAAATTTTGAAAATAGGATCATTTGATTTTTATTATTTTATCATCAATTATTTCTATTATAAAAATATGAGAGAGGGAATAAAATGACTTTCCCAAAATAAAGAAATACTGAGGATTTAATTATAAAATCAAATAAGATTTTATTTCGGAGTTTTATCGCTATTTTATTTGAATTTAGGAAAAATGCGCATTTTTCAAAATTGCATTTAGGCCCCAAATAAATGTTCATCTTGTCCGGCTAGATTTTAGAAGACGGAGAAAATTTATTTCGGGATTTTTGGACTCTGTTTAGTATTTATTTAATTGTTTTTCTGCGCGAAACTATTCAAAAACTAACCGACTTAACGGGTCGTGGGCAACCCGTACTCCCCGTCGGCCCGGGCTTTATAAGCGCCGACCTCAAGAGCCCAGCCCACCCGAGCCGCCGAAACCCTAACCCTAACTCCGCCACCGCCGCCACCATGACCACGCCCGCCTGACGCCAAGAATCCTCGCCACGACCCCACCACCTCGCCAGTCGGACCTCACCGCCGACCTCGCCGACCGCCGCCGCCCGCTGACCCCGCCGCGGAGTTGCTCGCCGCCACGCCGAGTAGCCCACCGCCGCCGCCTTCACACATCCCGAGGTAGCCGCCGATTTTTCTTATAAAACCGTTCGGTTTATTTTTCGAAACCCTAGATCCATTTTTTTATTAGATCCCGTTCGGTTTTTGTTTTACGGTTTAGTCTATTTAGCGGACGTTAAATCAGACGCTCGCTTTTAACGAACGGTTTTAAATCGCTTAGTCAGCAGACAATTAACGCTCGCTCGTTAGCCTGTTCGTCTGTTTTTCTTTTTCTCGGATTTTCCACGATTATTTTCGATCGTGATTTCGGATCTGATTTTCATTGTAGTATAACTTTTCGCTCATTTATCGGAATCAGGCGATTCAAGTGCCTAGAGTTCGTCTCGAACCCCTCTTTCCGTTTAACCAACTCAAACAAGTTTTTGCTACTGTAAAGTTTGACTTAGGTCCGGATTAGCAAAACAAAGCTTGTTTCTTTCGCCGTTTGACTTTCGTTGCTTCGTTTGATTTGATTCTTTTTGCAAACCGGAGTTCTTAAGTTGAACTTTCTGGTTAGATCTCTTATTTGAGTTTTACCTATGCATTAGATGAGTGCTTATTGTACGCTTGTTTGTTTGCGATAGAGTACCCGGAGTGCGCCGCTTGCTACTTCGAATCTCTAGGTTTCACGGATCATCAGCAAGGCAAGTAACACTTTGATCATACATTTTTACTACCCAGTTTTATTGCATTAGATCAATCCTCAAACAATTGCATGATTAGGATCTGATTAACATGTGGGTTTTGGGAAGTAGTTTAGGTAGTACCTATATCCTGTTTACTTTCAAACCTTTGGGAGTTACTTCTACGTTTGCTTATATTGTTATGCTATGCTGGTAGACATGGATTGGGTGAGTGTATCCATGACAGATGTGAGATTGTTAATTAATGGTTTACTTAAGGTGGCAACTTTAATACACATCTGGGTGGATTGAGGCACCTGGGATTCCAGTGATTGCCTGTTGTTTTCTTTATGGACCGCCACCCAGGCTCAAAGGGATCATGAGATTATTCATGCTAGAAACTTCCGTGTGCAGCCGCAAGCTACTATGGGCTCTATCATAGTTGATTAAGTCATGTGAACTCTTACAGTGGTAGACTAGCAGATGTAGGGGAAAGTAGGTGTAACGGTCTACCCATCATAAGGTGCAAACGCTTCTGAAAGACTATGTCTCGGTCATCCGTTTCTCAAACACCATGTAGTGCGAGAATCCCAACGGAGGAGATCGATTCTTGTGGGGAAAAGTGCACAAACCTCTGCAGAGTGTATAAACTAATCATGGTTAGTCGTGTCCCCGGTTTTGGACGTTTTGAGTCTCTAGTACTTCGATTATCATGTGAATCTCATCATGTTACTTTAATTAATTTTGTTGGGTTTAATGATGATGCTTAATTGGGATTGAGTTGGGTGAACCTTCTCAATGTTTAACAACCACCATGATAGTTAAATAAAATTTATTCCTTTGCAGTAGGGAAAATTTGGCTTTATGCAAAACTGTAACCATAGAGCTTTCCACCAGCCATATATGCATGTAGTATAGCATTATTCTGTTCATTACTCTCTATGTGTTACATGCCAGCATATTCCATGTGATGACCCATTTTCGGCTGCAACGCTCATGTTGCGACTTTTCGCATTTACAGTAAGGTGCCTTAGGTCGTGGTCCTATACTCAGTGATGTCGTTGGAGTTGATGGACTCGCTTTATCTTCCAAGCCTTCCGCTGTTATCGTTATTAGATGGCCTTAAGCCATATTTATTGTAATAAACTCTCTTTTGAAACATGCGATGTAATAAGTGTGTGATTGCCACTTTGTTATAAATCCTTCAAGTACTGTCTGTGTGTCAGCATTACTGATCCAGGGATGACACTGAAGCATAGAGATCAGACTGTTTGAGGTCTTGTCGCTACAAGCATGCACGTATAGTCTCTCGTTATGCTATGAAGTTGGAGCATGATTTATTATTGATTTTCTTCCTTATGAGTGGCAGTCGGGGACGAGCGATGGTCTTTTCCTACCAATCTATCCCCCTAGGGGCATGCGTAGTAGTACTTTGCTTCGAGGGCTAATAAACTTTTGCAATAAGTATATGAGTTCTTTACGACTAATGTGAGTCCATGGATTATACACACTCTTACCTTTCCGCAATATGCTAGCCTCTACATTACCGTGGATTGCCCTTTCTCACATCAAGACATGGTGCAGGTGCAATCTTCGCAGGTGCATCCAAACCCCGTGATATGATACGCTCTATCACACATAAGCCTTATTATGTCTTCCTCAAAACAACAACCATACCTACCTATTATGGCTTTTCCATGGCCATTCCGAGATATATTGCCATGCAACTTCCACCACTTCCGTTTGATGACTTGAGCATTCATTGTCATATTGCTTTGCATGATCATATAGCTGACATAGTAGTTGTGGCTCAGCCACCGTTCATCATTTTTCATACATGTTACGCTAGATCATTGCACATCCTGGTACATTGCAAGAGGCATTCATATACAGTCATACTCTGTCATAGGTATCGAGTTGTTTTTTATTTCTTTTGAGTTATAAGTAAATAGAAGTGTGATGATCATCATTATTCATTTTTAGAGCAGTGCCCCAGTGAGGAAAGGATGATGGAGATTATGATTCCCCCACAAGTCGGGATGAGACTCCGGACAATGAGAGAGAAATATATATAAAAATAAAAAAAGAAAAAAAGAAAAAAAGAAATAAACAAAGAGAGAAGGGGCATTGTTAGTATCCTTTACCACACTTGTGCTTCAAAGTAGCACCATGTTTTTCATATGGAGAGTCTCCTATGTTGTCACTTTCATATACTAGTGGAAATTTTTCATTATAGGATTAGATGCACACCCAGTTAGTTTTCATATTGAGCTTTCATACACTTATAGCTCTTACTGCATTCGTTGCATGGCAATCCCTACTCCTCACATTGATATCGATTGATGGGCATCTCCATAGCCTGTTGGTTAGCCGCGTCGATGTGAGACTTTCTTACCTTTTTTGTCTTCTTTATATTTACCCCAATCATCATACTCTATTCCACCCGTAGTGCTATATCCATGGCTTGCGCTCATGTATTGTGTGAGGGTTGAAAAAAGCTGCGCGCTAAAAGTATGAACCAATTGCTCGGCTTGTCATCGGGGTTGTGCATGATAAATACTTTGTGTTAAGAAGACAAAGCATGACAAGACTATATGATTTTGTAGGGATAACTTTCTTTAGCGTTGATATTTCGAAAGACATGATTGTTTGTTGGGATGCCTGAGTATTGATGTCTTTATGTCAAATTATGGACTATTGCTTTGAATCACTTATGTCTTAATATTCATGCCATGATTAGATATATGATCAAGTTTATGCTAGGTAGCATTCCACATCAAAAATTATCTTTTTTATCATTTATCTCCTCGAGGACGAGCAAGAATTAAGCTTGGGGATGCTGATACATCTCCGTCGTATCTATAAATTTTTTATTGTTTCATGCCAATATTATACAAGTTTTACATACTTTTGGCAACTTTTTATATGATTTATTGGACTAACCTATTGATCTAGTGCCCAATGTCAGTTCCAATTTTCTGCATGTTTTTTGTATCACAGAGAATCCATATCAAACGACGTCCAAATGCAATAAAATTGCTTGGAGGATTATTTTGGAATATTTGTGATTTTTGGGAGTTGGAATCACCGCAAACGGAGGCCCACACAGCCCACAAGACACCAGGGCGCGCCAGAGGCCCCTGCCATGCAGTTGTGGGTTGTGCCCTCCTCGAACATCGGTTGGAGCTCTACTTCGGGTGCAAGGAAGCTTATATCCAGAAAAAAATGTGTTAAAATCTCAGCGCAATCGGAGTTACCACTACTAGGGAAAAGCCTAGCAGCAGCGTGGGTTCGAGGTATATCAGTAGCACGGGGACCGGCGCTACTAATAAGGCGCTACAGCTAAGCCATAGCAGCAGCGCGTGCAGGCCCGCGCTACTGCTATACAAGTGTAGCAGCAGCGTGCTGCGTGGAAGCTCGCTACTGCTAATAGCTCTAGCGTGCTTTGGACGTACGCGCTACTGCTATAGTCACGCTGCTGCTAACTTTCCTCCACTCGCTACTGCTAATTTTTGTAGTTTTTGATTTTTTATGCATATTTGTTTTGTATTTGAACAGGCTTTATACAAGAATCTTCAGCACATACAAATGTCATCATCATACACATACAAATGGCTGCGAGACCACAAATGTAATCATAGCATATACATACAAATAGTCTCATCATAATCATCATCCAACACAAAGTGGTATCTCGTCATCATCTCAAAAATAGCGATACCTGCAAGTCTCGAATACTTGCAACTACGACGTCATCCATCTAAACAATGATATACGCGAGAAGTTCTATCACTATGAGTGATAGTGGAACTATGCAGTACATGAGGCGGCGGTCATGAGTCCTCTCTCGCTACTTTGAACCTCAAGTAACAAGCTTGTGCTTCTTGTCTGCTTTTGAAGCCTTTATGGCTGGCGCCCGAGACCCCCTGCACTTGCGCCTGACACTCATGCCACTCGTCATACACTCCCGGAACCTTCCCTTCGTACACGACATAGCACTTGGCCATCAAGAAACTAGGTACCTGTTAGAGATGCATCTTCATCAAGAGGATGTACAATCATATGCAACAAAATATACTAGAGCAACACGAAAAAGAAAGGGTTAGCAACTAGATGCAACATACAATATGCAAACTAATAAACTAGAGGTACGCAGGTCATCGTACGCAAACTAACAAAGTAGCGTTACACAAGTTCGGCAGGGACCGTGGACATCACAAAGTTTCATCGCTACAGAAAGTATACAAGTTCAACCGACACATATCATCATCATCGGCATCGTAAATCACTAGAAGTTCCATCCTTCCATATGATCGAGGATGGACCCTAGCTTCTTGAACGATGTGAGGTCTAGACGTTGCATGCCTATGCGAGTTCGGACGTCAGCTTGCGATATAGGGCCGTGGTGGAACATCCCCTTCTCATCGACGACTTCTTTCATGATGATCGTCACAATGTCCCTTTGGATGTGAAAGAAGTCATCTCTAAGTTTATAATCTGCTTCTCCATGAGATACTAGCCACTTGTGGATATGGTCATCATTTCTGCTTGTCATGCGAAGCTTTTGGTGATCCCTGCTGAACTCAATCATGAGATGGATGATGTAGAATCCATCCTTCTTGCTTGGTTTAGGGACATGGATGCAACAGAAGTTAGTTTTATGCGCGAAACCCATCTTCTTGTTCCTTTGTTACCTGATCTGCATGTGGCCACCTCTAATGATGAAGCCTTGGAGAGCATCATCTAGAATATTCATTATGTGGGTGTAGTCCTTTTTCTCGTAGTCTCTGGAAGGGTCGAAATACACGGCGTGGGAGACTCGCGGGTAAAGAACGATAAGGACGGCGCGCCCGTTGCTGCGGGGAAAAGACACCTCAAACTATTCTCCATATGAGCGAGAAGGAATGATTGAAATGTACGAAAGGGTTGTCCGGAACTGACTTACTTTGTATGATAAGGCGGGAGGACAATTTCCTGGTCCTTATTCTGTACCATGAAGTTTTGGAGGTAGTCCCTAGCAGTTTCACGCTCAAAGTCGCCGAGTCTCAAGAAAGACTCGTGTATGTAGTACGGATCCGCCACACAGATTTGCGAGACTTCTTCTCTCTTCATGACGGAGCTCACATGTAGCGCAAAAAGGCGGACGATTGTATAATCGAGCCGCCTTGTCAGAAACATCTCAAAGATATGGTCAAACTGCAGGAAGAACACCTCCGCGGGCCGTGTGTTGACGTAGCACCTCCCCTCAGGCACATGAGCCGCGTATGTTGGATATCCTGGATCCTTCGAGGCTAGTAGGCTTTTCTCAGTCAACAGCACATGGTCGTGCAGTCTCCTGAGATCCCCTGATAGTGCCTCCAGCGGTTTCGGCGGTAGCATCGGCTCGCCCGTGATATGGAACATGGCCGCACCTTTCACGGGTACACGCTCTTCAAAATCCATCGTCTAGCTGCTATGTGCTCTGGCTTGTTTGGAGGTAGCTATCTTCCCCGATCTCTTCCTCTCCTTTTCCTTGGGCACACCTTCCAGACCCTTCCTTAACCCCTTCCCCAGTGTTCCCAGGCTAAGCACTGTACGACCCTCGGCTAGTTGAGCCTGTGTTGAGGCGGCATCTTCAGGCGTGTCCTGTGAGGATTTCATGAAGAGAGACTTTTTGTAATCCCTTCTATGACCTTCCTGCCTGGGCAGATCATCCATATCCTCATTAGCATGCTGATAGCCCGATTCGTCATATGGTTGACTCATCATATCTATGTCACAGTCATACGCGTTTGTATTGAGGAAACCCATAGGGTCGACCTTCGTCTCATCATCCATTCTCTATTCTACAGGACCGGTTACATCAGCCAGTACTATTGCACCCCCTTCATCACGTCGATCGCCGCTCTCACCCGGCACTACAGGAGCTGGTAATTGCATAGGCGGGGTGGTCTCCGCACATGCTTGTTGATGTGTGGTTATTGATGTGCTCTCGGCCGGCTCCAGATGAATAAGATTCTTCGGCCATAGCAGCACCCAACCTTTGCAGATTCCAATCCGCGGCGGGGTCTCGTCGTCCTATCCCACATGCTGTACTGGAGGAGGCAAATCCTCGTGCCCCGATTTCACACTGGACAAGCTAACCCTGAAGTGCCCAGCGGGGATCGGCTAGTTGTGGAATGTGGGTTGCAAGGGGTTCATTATCATCCCCTTTCCCAGGTCCACCTTCTGGCCTTTGATCAAGTAGAGTATGGTGCACGGGATTTCTTCGGCCTGCAAACACATATGTCTGTGGCGTAAAACATCTGAAAGGCAACGAAAATGGAATATTCTATATATATATATATATATATATATATATATATATATATATATATATATATGTATATGTATACATAAACACTATTTCGATCACGGATCGAATAATATTCTGATCACAACTGAATCGCCTGAGTAACGCGCTGAACTTCTCTCTGTCATTTAACCCGACCTTCGGGCTATCTTCCCGGTCGTGCCTTCTATCGCGAGTTTTTCTGGTTAGTCGTGTTCCATGTGATGTAAGTGTAATCTTCAAACGATTTTTAGCAACTAAATACTCGTTTTAGATAGGAATCTCACTCATAGGCGGATTTTGCACTCGGGTCGTGAATAACTCGCGTTTTTTGCGATTTTACTGGCTGAGTTGTTCGACCTGAACTTCCCCTTGTGCTAGGTTGAACTTCCCGCAACATTGCCCAAATAGGGCTTGCTATATACCGTTGGAAAGCTATGGACACGAGTATCATGACCCCAGTTAAAGTTTTCGCAAAATATAAGCGGTTGAAGAGCAGTTTTGAAAACCGTTTTTTCTTCACACAAAAAACGTGAATCGTAATTTCGATCGCATTTCTAAACCGTTTATCGGAATGAGGCATATAATATGGCGTTGGAAAGCTGCTACAAAACCGCTCCTTCCACATGTTGAAAGTTTTTTATAATTCCCTATGGTTAAAGAGTAATTTGGAAAAAACGCAAAATTTCGTAAACCGAACAGCTGAGTTCGTTTTTTCGATGTCATTTCTAAACGGCGAATCCAATGGAGGCATATGATATGGCGTTGGAAAGCTTATGAAAATGCGCTACTTTTTCATCTTGAAAGTTTTTTTTCTAATTTTGAATGGTTTAAGAGTAATTTAGAAAATGGTCCAAGTCCTACCGAGTTCGTATTTTCGAGCTAATTTTGTAACTGTACGTCCGAATGCAGCAAATGATATGGCGTTGGAAAACTTGAACAAACGCGAAACTTTTTGGTATGTCTTGTTTCTCCCAATTCTTTACGGGAATTTAAGTCAGTTTTGAAAATAGCTAAAATGTATTTTCACCGTAATTTCTACAAACTATCGAAATTGGGCTAATAATATACCGTTGAAAAGCTACGGAAAATGCAAAACTTTTTCATGTTGATGGTTTTCTCTGATTCCTAGCCGTTTTCAAGTAATTCCGAAAATGGCGGGATCATTCGTTCTGCCTCTACCACGAAAAAGATTCTTCAAAAATGCACCGCGTGAAGAACCTGAACTTCTCGGTGCGTGTACCTGAACTTCACTCTGTTTTTCACGTGATTTTTTTGCTCGTAGATCTTCATCCACTGCTCGTAGCTCTCCATCCCACTCACGGGAATTGAGCGGGTGATATACCGATGGAAAGCTGCTCTAAACACGCAACTTTCCCGTGTTGATCATTTTTTCATACTCGCGACGATTTTGAAAGTTTTTCATCTGAAATTCATTTAGGGTAGTAGTTGAACTTCCTGCTGTTTTCACGTTGAACTTCTGGGACGTATTTTTGTTTGTAATTTTCTTATTCATTCGTAAGTGTTACACAAATAATATTCCTTTTGTACAAACGTCTCTCACAATAATTTTTTTAACTTTCTCCGACCAAGGACTTGAACTTACACAAATGATATTACCGTCGTTTCGAGGTAAATTAGAAAATGGAGAGATCATCATTTCTGCGTTCATCATGAACGGAAATGCACTGCGTGAAGTAGTTGAACTTCTGGAGCATGTCTGTTTGAACTTCACTCTGTTTTTTGACGTGAAGTTTTTCGCCCGTAATTCTCAAACCACTTACCGTAATTGAGCAAATGATATACCGATGAAAAGCTATTAAAAACACGCAACTTTTTTGTGTTGCTGAGTTTTTCATACTCGCAACGGTTAAAAATATATTTTTGAATGCGTAAAACATGTAACTGAAGGTCGGACGTCTCACACTAGAGATCTCGAACTTCACCGGGAGTAGCACGTGAACTTCTAGCAACAAAATCTTTTAAGCTTTTTGTTTTCTATTCTTATTTTCCTATCTGAAACGCATTTTGTGTAGTAGTTTAACTTCCCGCTATTTTCATCTTGAACTTCGATCATGTATTTTCATAAAAAATGCACACCGCGTAGTACGTGAACTTCTGGCAATTATCAATCTGAACTTCTCTCGATTACGTGAAAATATCTGAGTTTTTCTTTTGAGTAAAGAATTGTGTTTGATTTTAAAATAAACATCGAGTTTGAATTTATTTTTTCAATTCTTGAACTTCATGGTTGATTCTTTAATAACGACAAATATTTTAGTTTTTTATGGTAAAGTCTTAGATTTTTTCATAGACATCGAATCACTTTGTTTTTTCAATTTTAAACTTCTAGTGTTTCGAAAAACAGAAAATTTCTTTTTAAATCATGTTTTTAGTTTTTCCTTTATTTTATTTTGAACTTCCTCATTTTATTCTTCAAGAATAATAAAAATCTGAGTTCTTTATAAACTTTGCACTTCTCTGTTATTCTAATTTAGACTTCACATTTTTATTTCAATAAAGAGTTGTTATTGATTTTAATAAAATTTCGAACTTATCTGTTTTTTATTTGAACTTCTTAATTTTATTCATAATATAATATGATTTTTAAATAAGCATCAAGTATTTTTTTAATTGAACTTCATACTTTTATTTCTCCTAGAAAGAGAAAGAATTTTGGGTTTTCCGTAGACATAGAACTACTCCCTTGCATTGGTATCTTGTTAAACCAACATAAACGCACTCATTTTTTTCAGGAATGAGAAAAACAATGCATGCCTGCATTTTGCACGAGCACACTACCAGACAAACAAATACACACTATTTTTGAGTTGGAAGAAGAATGAGAAGTGATCAAGTTCCTGTCCGTGAAATCTCAACCTTTGAAATTTTCTTCAGCTTCGCGGTTGTGCTACAAGAACAGAAAGGCGACAACGTGCAAATATCCACAAGAAGAAATGGTTGCAGCGTCTCTCTCTCCACGGAATGCCTCCCAGATAAAATTCCTCCATGGTCCAAACACTGATGCATCTGAAGTTCACGAGAGAGCAGAGGATCGGTGTTCGCTGCAGCTTGTTGCAGCCACACATATGGGTAGAAGGCAGACCTGCACGACCGGCACATGGAGTTCAACGATGGTGTGGCTGCTGGAAGGTGCGCTAGAGAGGGACTACCGATGTTGAGCAGTCAGGCATTGCACTTGTAGGTAGCCTCATCCACCGGCGTGCGGGACAGCGAGCAGAGGAAGCAAGGGGAGACAGGGGCGAGCGGAGAGCAGCGTGGGTCGTTGAGGAATGGAGTAGCCGACACCGGGGCGCGTGGGGGAGCCCCTGCATCCATCTTGGATCTGACCAGTGGCCATGGATCCAGGCTCGTGGAGGAACAAGGCACACACGATCCAGTGTGCGGAAGCGGGATCCGACGACTGCTGGAGGCGGGAGCTCGCAGACGCACGCCGACGAGAAGAGGTGGCGTAGGGGCTAGGCCACCGGCGGCGGAGCTCGTGACTGGGGGCGGCGGCTCTGGTGGCCGGCAGCGCGTGGGGGGGATGTGCTGCAGCTCCGGTGGCCCGCTGGCATTGGGGTCTGTTGGTCGGCGGGGGGGTCGGGGCGGCGGGGGTGGTGTGTTTGGGTCGAGGGCGGCGGCGGGAGCTGCGCCGAGTCGGGGCGGCAAGGAGGTGGTCGGGAGATCCAGGAAGAGGCGATGCGGTGCGGGAGGAGGAGGTGGGGGTAGGAATGGGCCGGTCGGGTGTTTTGTTTTTTGCATTTTCTGGAGTTCGGGAGGCCCAACAGAGCCCTATATATAGGACTGGTCGTGATCCAAATAACTATTTTGATCCCGGATCAGAATAGTGGCACTCTATATATATATATATATATATATATATATATATATATATATATATATATATATATATATATATATATATATATATATATATATATATATATATATATATATATACACAAATGTTTCCTACAAGTATTGGTAGTTACCACCACTTGCGCTTTTGTATGTTGTATGTAGTATCTATCAACGTGTAGTATGTAGTATATAACAATGATTAGGTAGTGTATATACTAATTTTTAGGTATTATATACCATGTTTTGAGTATGCTCTTTTTACGCATAAATATGTACATATTTCACAAATATAATAAAAACTATGGGCTCATATGCAATTTTCTCATGTAACTTGCTTTGAAATATCTTAGATATAATAAATGAACATGTTTAAAATAATAAAATAGTAAATATAGTATCACATGGTAGTATATGAGATATGGGGTAACTACCACGGGTGGTAGGATGGATTTTCCCTAAAATATATAGGAAACGCAAGTGGATATATAGGAAACGTAAAAAGAGCATACTCAAAACATGGTATATAATACCTAAAAATTAGTATATATACTACCTAATCATTGTTATATACTACATACTACACGTATATACTCTCGGTTTTGATAGATACTACATACAACATACAAAACGCAAGTGGTGGTAACTACTACTATATATATATATATATATATATATATATATATATATATATATATATATATATATATATATATATATATATATATATATATATATATATATATATATATATATATATATATATCGAGCTCAGCCAAAGACGAAGGCCCATCTAGCGCGCCAGAGACTGGGGACGGGCTGCTATGAGCGGGAGCGACTGCGAGAGGAGGCCCGGTTGCATGAGCAAGTGATGGTGCGGTTGTGTTGTTGTTCATGGAGTTGCTCCCGATGAAACTGGGCAATGGGAAATCATGTACCGTCTTGTCTGGATTTTCCTTCGTCCAGTTGATGATAGCTGAAACCAAGTTAGTAGCGAAATCATTTCTGTAGGCAGTTACATCTGCATTGACTGCCTGCTGTAGCAACTCATTTTTCTCCTCGGCTATTTTTTCGCGTCCTCAGCTGCTTTTTTCTCGACCGCAAGCTTGATACGTCCATTTTGCATCATGCTTTTATATCGATATTTATTGCATTATGGGCTGTTATTACACATTATGCCGCAATACTTATGCCTATTCTCTCTTATTTTACAAGGTTTACATAAGGAGGAAGAATGCCGGCAGCTGGAATTATGGGGTGGAAAATGAGCAAATATTAGAGACCTATTCTGCACAACTCCAAAATCCCTGAAACTCCACGGAAGTTATTTTTAGAAATAATAGAAAATATTGAGCGGAAGAAATATCAGAGGGGGCCAACACCCTGGCCACGAGGGTGGGGGGGGGGCCCTCGTTGGCCCTCTGGTGGCCATCTTCTGCTATATGAAGTCTTTCGTCCGAAGAAAAATCATAAGCAAGCTTTCGGGACGAGACTCCGCCGCCACGAGGCGGAACCTTGGCGGAACCAATCTAGGGCTCCGGCGGAGCTGTTGTACCGGGGACACTTCCCTCCGGGAGTGGGAAATCATCGCCATCGTCATCACCAATGCTCCTCTCATCGGGAGGGGGCCAATCTCCATCACGATCTTCACCAGCACCATCTCCTCTCAAACCCTAGTTCATCTCTTGTATCCAATTCTTGTCTCTAAGTCTGGGATTGGTACCTGTAGGTTGCTAGTAGTGTTGATTATTCCTTGTAGTTGATGCTAGTTGGTTTATTTGGTGGAAGATCATATGTTCAGATCCTATATGCATATTAATACTCCTCTGATTATGAACATGAATATGCTTTGTGAGTAGTTACGTTTGTTCCTGAGGACATGGGAGATGTATTGCTATTAGTAGTCATGTGAATTTGGTATTCGTTTGGTATTTTGATGAGATGTATGTTGTCTCCCCTCTAGTGGTGTTATGTGAACGTCGACTACATGACACTTCACCATTATTTGGGCCTAGAGGAAGGCATTGGGAAGTAATAAGTAGATGATGGGTTACTAGAGTGACAGAAGCTTAAACCCTAGTTTATGCGTTGCTTCGTAAGGGGATGATTTGGATCCATATGTTTCATGACGTGGTTAGGTTTACCTTAATACTTATTTTGTAGTTGCGTATGCTTGCAATAGGATTTAATCGTAAGTGGGATGCTTGTGCAAGTAAGGATAGTACCCAAGCACCGGTCCACCCACATATCAAATTATCAAAGTACCGAACGCGAATCATATGAACGTGATGAAAACTAGCTTGACGATAATTCCCATGTGTCCTTGGGAGCGTTTTTCTCTATATAAGAGTTTGTCCAGGCTTGTCCTTTGCTACAAAAAGGATTGGGCCACCTTGCTGCACTTTATTTACTTTTGTTACTTGTTGCTCGTCACAAATTATCTTATCACAAAACTATCTGTTACCTATAATTTCAGTGCTTGCAGAGAATACCTTGCTGAAAACCGCTTATCATTTCCTTCTGCTCCTCGCTGGGTTCGACACTCTTACTTATCGAAAGGACTACGATAGATCCCCTATACTTGTGGGTCATCAAGACTCTTTTCTGGCGCCGTTGCCGGGGAGTGAAGCGCCATTGGTAGGTGGAATTCGGTAAGGAAAAATTTATATAGTGTGCTGAAATTTACTGTCACTTGTTACTATGGAAAGTAATCCTCAGAGGGGCTTGTTCGGGGTATCTTCACCCCGACCAGTAGAGGAAATAGTTGCTCCTCAACCTAGTGAACCTACTGAAAATGAAAATGTCTACTTTTAAATTCCTTCGGGTATGATAGAAAAACTGCTAGCTAATCCTTTTGCAGGAGACGGAATATTACATCCTTATGAGCACCTAATATATTTGGATGAAATTTGTGGATTATTTTAGCGTGCAGGTATGCCCTATGATGTTATCAAGAAGAAGGTCTTCCCTTTATCTTTGAAGGGAGATGCATGGACGTGGTATAGTCTATGTGATGATATGGGATCATGGAACTACAAGAAATTGAAATTGGAATTTCATCAGAAGTTTTATCCTATGCATCTTGTTCATCGTGATCGTAATTATATATATAAGTTTTGGCCTCGCGAAGGAGAAAGCATCGCTCAAGCTTGGGGGAGGCTTAAGTCAATGTTATATTCATGCCCCAATCATGAGCTCTCAAGAGAAATGATTATTCAAAAAATTTATTCTCGGCTTTCTGACAACAATCGCACCATGCTCGATACTTCTTGTACTGGTTCTTTTATGATGAAGACTATTGAATTCAAATGGGATTTATTGGAAAGAATTAAACGCAACTCTGAAGATTGGGACCTCGACGAAGGTAAGGAGTCAGGTATAACACCTAAGTTTGATTGTGTTAAATCTTTTATGGATACCGATGTTTTCCATAAATTTAGCACTAAATATGGACTTAACTCTGAGATAGTAGCTTCTTTTTGTGAATATTTTGCTGCTCACGTTGATCTCCCTAAGGAGAAGTGGTTTAAATATCATCCTCCCATAGAAGTAAAAGTAGTTGCACCTATTAAAGTTGAAGAAAAGACCATCACTTATAATGATCCTATTGTTCCTATTGCTTATGTTGAGAAACCACCTTTCCCTGTTAGAATAAAGGATCATGCTAAAGCTTCAAGTGTGGTTCATAAGAGCAATATTAGAACTTATACACCTCTTGAGCAAGTTAAAGTTGAACCTAATATTGCTATTGTCAAAGATCTCTTGGATGATAATATTGATGGGCATGTTATTTATTTCTGCAATGAGACTGCTAGAATTGCTAAACCTTGTGCTAAAGATAAACATAGACCTGTGGTAGGCATGTCTGTTATTTCTGTTAAGATAGGAGATCATTGTTATCATGGCTTGTGTGATATGGGTTCTAGTGCTAGTGCAATACCTATTGATTTATACAAAGAAATTATGCATGATATTGCACCCGCTGAGTTAGAGGAAATTGATGTTACCATTAAGCTTGTCAATAGAGATACTATATCACCAATTGGAATTGTTAGAGATGTTGAAGTCTTGTGTGGGAAAACTAAATATCCTGCTGATTTTCTTGTTCTTGGTTCCCCAAAAGATAGCTTTTGTCCCATTATATTTGGTAGACCCTTCTTGAACACTGTTAATGCTAAGATAGACTATGAAAAGGATGTTGTTACTATTGGTTTAGGTGATATGTCTCATCGTGAAGAGGAATTACCTAGTAAGGATGAAATTATTGGTCTTGCTTCTATTGTCGTACCTCCTAGTGATCCTTTAGAACAATATTTGCTAGACCATGAAAATGATATGTTTATGAATGAAAGAAGGGAAATATATGAAGTGTTCTTTAAACAGGGACCTATTCTGAAACACAACTTGCCTGTTGAAATCTTAGGGGATCCTCCTCCACCCAAGGGTGATCCCGTGTTTGAGCTTAAACCATTGCCTGATACCCTTAAATATGCTGATGTTGATGAAAAGAAGATATATCCGGTTATTATTAGTGATAACCTTTCAGAGAAGGGGGAAGAAAGATTATTGAAAACTCTGAAGAAGCACCGTGCTGCTATTGGATATACTCTTGATGATCTTAAGGGCATTAGTCCCACTCTATGCCAACACAAAATAAATTTGGAGAAAGATGCCAAACCAGTTATTGATCACCAACGACAGCTGAATCCTAAGATGAAAGAATTGGTAAGAAAGGAAATATTAAAGCTCCTTGAGACAGGTATAATTTATCCCGTTGCTGATAGTCAGTGGGTAAGTCATGTCCATTGTGTCCCTAAGAAGGGAGGTATTACTGTCGTTCCTAATGATAAAGATGAATTGATTCCTCAAAGAATTATTACAAGTTATAGGATGGTAATTGATTTCCGCAAATTAAATAAAGCTACTAAAAAAGATAATTACCCCTTTCCATTCATTGATCAAATGCTAGAAAGATCATCCAAACACACACATTTTTGCTTTCTAGATGGTTATTCTAGTTTCTCTCAAATACCTGTGTCAGCTGATGATCAAGCAAAAACCACTTTTACTTGCCCTTTTGGTACTTTTGCTTATAGACTTATGCCTTTTGGTTTATGCAATGCACCTGCTACCTTTCAAAGATGCATGATGGCTATATTCTCTGACTTCTGTGAAAAGATTTGTGAGGTTTTCATGGACGATTTCTCCGTTTATGGATCCTCTTTTGATGATTGCTTGAGCAACCTTGATCGAGTTTTGCAGAGATGTGAAGACACTAACCTTGTCTTGAATTGGGAGAAGTGCCACTTTATGGTTAATGAAGTTATTGTCTTGGGGCATAAAATTTCTGAAAGAGGTATTGAAGTTGATAAAGCTAAGGTTGATGCTATTGAAAATATGCCATGTCCCAAGGACATCAAAGGTATAAGAAGTTTCCTTGGTCATGCCGGTTTTTATCGGAGGTTCATTAAGGACTTCTCAAAAATTTCTCGGCCTCTGACTAATCTATTACAAAAAGATATACCATTTGTCTTTGATTATGATTGTGTAGAAGCATTTGAAATACTTAAGAAACCATTGATTTCTGCACCTATCGTTCAATGATAACCCACAAGTATAGGGGATCGCAACATTTTTCGAGCGTAGAGTATTCAACCCAAATTTGTTGATTGGACACAAGGGGAGCCACAGAATATTCTCAAGTATTAGCAGCTGAGTTGTCAATTCAACCACACCTGGAAACTTAGTATCTGCAGCAAAGTGTTTAGTAGCAAAGTAATATGATAGTGGTGGTAACAGTAACAAAAGTAAAGACAACAAAAGTAATGTTTTTGGTATTTTTGCAGTGATTGTAACAGTAGCAACGGAAAAGTAAATAAGCGTAAACCAGTATATGGAAAACTCGTAGGCACTGGATCAGTGATGGATAATTATGTCGGATGTGGTTCTTCATGTAACAGTCATAACATAGGGTGACACAGAACTAGCTCCAGTTCATCAATGTAACGTAGGCATGTATTCCGTATATAGTCATACGTGCTTATGGAAACGAACTTGCATGACATCTTTTGTCCTACCCTCCCGTGGCAGCGGGGTCCTATTGGAAACTAAGGGATATTAAGGCCTCCTTTTAATAGAAAACCGGAACAAAGCATTAGCACATAGTGAATACATGAACTCCTCAAACTATGGTCATCACCGGGAGTGGTCCCGATTATTGTCACTTCGGGGTTGCCGGATCATAATACGTGGTAGGTGACTATAGACTTGCAAGATAGGATCAAGAACACACATATATTCATGAAAACATAATAGGTTCATATCTGAAATCATGGCACTCGGGCCCTAGTGACAAGCATTAAGCATAGCAAAGTCATAGCAACATCAACCTCAGAACATAGTGGATACTAGGGATCAAACCCTAACAAAACTAACTCGATTACATCATAAATCTCATCCAACCCATCACCGTCCAGCAGGCCTACGATGCAATTACTCACGCACGGTGGTGAGAATCATGAAATTGGTGATGGAGGATGGTTGATGATGACGACGGCGACGATTCCCCCTCTCCGGAGCCCCGAACGGACTCCAGATCAGCCCTCCCGAGAGAGATTAGGGCTTGGCGGCGGCTCCGTATCGTAAAACGCGATGAAACTTTCTCTCTGATTTTTTCTCCCCGAAAGCCAATATATGGAGTTGGAGTTGGTGTCGGAGGGCCACCAGGGAGCCCATGAGGTAGGGCGGCGCGCCCAGGGGGGAGGGGCGCGCCCCCACCCTCGTGGACAGGGTGTGGGCCCCCTGGTCTTCATCTTTGGCAAGGATTTTTTATTATTTATTCTAAGATATTCCGTGGAGTTTCAGGTCATTCCGAGAACTTTTGTTTTCTGCACATAAAACAACACCATGGCAATTCTCTGAAAACAAACGTCGATCCGGGTTAGTTCCATTCAAATCATACAAGTTAGAGCCCAAAACAAGGGCAAAAGTGTTTGTAAAAGTAGATACGACGGAGACGTATCAACTCCCCCAAGCTTAAACCCTTGCTTGTCCTCAAGCAATTCAGTTGACAAACTGAAAGGGAAAAATAAAAACTTTTACAAACTCTGTTTGCTCTTGTTATTGTAAACATGAAAAGCCAGCATTCAAGTTTCAGCAAATATTATGAACTAACCATACTCACAATAACACGTAGGTCTCATAATTACTCATATCAATAGCATAATCAGCTAGCGAGCCATAATAATAAAACTCGGACGACAACACTTTCTCAAAATAATCATAACATGATATAACAAAATGGTATCTCGCTAGCCTTTTCTGAGACCGCAAAACATAAATGCAGAGCACCTTTAAAGATCAAGGACTGACTAAACATTGTAATTCATGGTAAAAGAGATCTAGTCAAGTCATACCCAATATAAACCAATTATAATGAATGCAAACGACAGTGTGCTCTCGAGTGGGTGCTTTTTAATAAGAAGGGTGATGACTCAACATAAAAGTAAATAGATAGGCCCTTCGCAGAGGGAAGCAGGGATTTGCAGAGGTGCCAGAGCTCGATTTTTAAATAGAGATAAATTATATATTGAGCGGCATACTATCACTGTCAACGCAACAACTATGAGATGGCTGTATCTTCCATACTACATGCATTATAGGCAGTTCCCAAACAGAATGTGGTAAAGGTTTATACTCCCCCTCCTCCACAAGCATCAATCCATGGCTTGCTCGAAACAACGAGTGCCTCCAACATTCAACGGGTCCCAAGGGGAGTTTTGTTTAATTATTTTGATTTGCTTTGATCTTTTTGGATCATGGGACTGGGCATCCCGGTTACCGGCCCTTTCTCGTGAATGAGGAGCGGAGTCCACTCCTCTTGAGAATAACCCACCTAGCATGGAAGATATAGGTAGCCATTGTTGCACATGAGTTGCTCGAGCATACAAAACAGAATTTCATTTGAAGGTTTGGAGTTTGGCACATACAAATTTACTTGGAACGGCAGGTAGATACCGCTTATAGGAAGGTATGGTGGACTCATATGGAAAAACTTTGGGGTTTAAGGAGTTTAGATGCACAAGCAGTATTCCCGCTAAGTACAGGTGAAGGCTAGCAAAAGACTGGGAAGCGACCAACTGAGAGAGCGACAACAGTCGTAAACATGCATTAAAATTAATTTACACCGAATGTAAGCATGAGTAGGATATAATCCACCGTGAACATAAATATCATGAAGGCTATGTTGATTTGATTCAACTACATGCGTGAACATGTGCCAAGTCGAGTCACTCAATTCATTTAAAGGAGGATACCATCCTATCATACCACATCATAATCATCTCAATAGCATGTTGGCACGCAAGGTAAACCATTATAACTCATAGCTAATCAAGCATGGCACGAGCAACTATAATCTCTAAATGTCATTGCAAATATGTTTACTTCATAATAGCTGAATCAGGAACGATGAATCATCATATTTACGAAAACAAGAGAGGTCGAGTTCATACCAGCTTTTATCATCCCAATAAGTCCATCATATATCATCATTATTGCCTTTCACTTGCACGACCGAACGGTGTGTATAATAATAAGAGTGCACGTGCATTGGACTAAGCTGGAATCTGCAAGCATTCAACTCAAGAGAGAAGACAAGTAATATGTGCTCTAACTTAAATAAACAATAATGCATATGAGAGCCACTAAGCATTTTCAATATGGTCTTCTTGACCCCGAAAGAAAAGAAAAGAAAAATAAAAACTATTTACACGGGAAAGCTCCCAACAAGCAAAAGAAGAACGGGAAATATTTTTGGCTTTTGTTTTTAATTATTACTACTACAGCAGGAAAAATAAACTACTACTAATTTTTTTGGTTTTTCTAAGGTTTATTAAACACACAAGAAGAAAGCAGGAAAAAGGAAAATAAACTAGTATGGATATTACAGTGAAAGAGTATGAGCACCAACATCTAGCAATGAGTGTGTGTGAGCATAAATGTAATGTCGGTGAGAAATACGTACTCCCCCAAGCTTATGCTTTTGGCCTAAGTTGGTCTATTGCCAGGGATAGCCTGGTGGATACCCGTAGTTGTAGCTGGGTCGTACTGCGATGAAGAATAGTTGGGATCGTAATGTGATGAAGAGGACTCTGACTGCCACTAACTGGCAACCGCCTCAGGATCCCAAGAATAAACAGACATTCGTGGAGGCTCATCTTGTGGATCCGGTTCCGGGGCTGGTGCAGGATTCCGGTAGGCTTGAACAGCCGCGCACGGAACAATGTAAGGACCTGTAGACAAGTTAAACAAAGAGGGAGCAGGCAAAGTAATAGTCTCAGGGTGATGTTTATCAAAGTACAATTTATATTTAAGCTCCCCTTCATGACTCTTAACAAGAAAATCATGCGCTAGCATACTCTTATAATCTAAATAAGCACGGGGCAGCGCTGTTTCTTCTTTCTCCTCATGCCTAATAGGTATTTCAAAATATCCAGCTAGGCGTGAAACATAAATGCCTCCAAAGATGGGGCCCTTAGTACGGTTCAGACTTAACCGTCTAGCAACAATTCCACCCATACTAACAGAGTTATTGCGGTATAAACCATGGAACAAAATGATAATATCAGGGATGCTAAGGTTTCCACAGTTCTCGCGACCAATCAAGCAACGACTAGCAAATAAGGCAAAGTAGCGTTAAACAGGAAAATGTATGCTAGTAATTCTTGCATCAGAAACCTTCCTGGTTTCTCCCACAGTGATAGTGTTAATAAAAGCTTCCACTTCATTACGGTGTGGTTCATCTAAGGTGCCCTCAAAAGGTATTTTGCAAACCTCGCAAAATTCATCTAACGTCATCTCCTTAACAACGTCATATAAATGGAACTCTACTGTTGGAGGTGATCTCTTAGGGAAAAAGTAGAAGTTCTGCACAAAAGTATTTGTGAGTAAGAGATACTGATGACGTTGGTCGTGGAGGAAGTTGGTGAGGCCGGCGTTCTCAATCAATAGATAGAAATCCTCATAAATCCCGGCTCTCCTCAAGAAGTCATTGGAAGGCCATTCACACGGTCGGACCTCCGCGGTGCGAGGCAAATTAAATTTGGGCTTCTGTTCTTCTTCCTTTTGTTTTTCCCTCGAGCTTCGGCTCGACGAGCCCCTCAAAAATTTCTTCATTATTTCTGAAACAATCTGAAATGTTTAGTAACTTCAAATAAAAGTGAACCAACTTCAATAAAACTGATAGCAACTACTCATACAAGTGCCTAGGGCCTACTTCAAGCATTAGAACTACTTAGAACCATATAAATTTGACATGCAAGCTCAAGAACATGGTCACCTATGCAGCACAAATTTGCAATGAATAAAGCACTAGAACAAAAACTAATTGGACCAATGGAGGAGTCACATACCAAGGAACAATCTCCCTAAGCTGTTTTGCGAGAGGTGCTTTGAGCAAGGAGATCAAAAATCACAGCAAAAGAGGCTGGAACACGAGCTTGAGTTGGTTTTTCGGGTTTGTGTGAGACAGAGGAAGAAGATGGGTGCAGGGATAAGTGGAGGAGGGCCACCGTGGCCCACGAGGCAGGGGCGCGCCAGGGGTAGGCGCGCCCTCCACCCTCGTGGCAGTGGCAGCTCCCCACGGTAATTTTTGCACAAAATCCTCAAATATTCCCGAAAAAATCATATTAAATTGGCATGGCATTCGAGGACTTTTATTTTCGGGATATTTTTATATAGCACGGATAAATCAGAAATGATGTAAAAATACTATTTTACTTTATTTCTACTAAGTAACAGAAAATATAAAGAGGGTACAGAAGGTTGTGCTTCTAGTTTCATCCATGTCATGCTCATCAAAAAGAATCCACTAACAAGGTTGATCAAGTCTTGTTAACAAACTCATTTCGATTAACATGAGACCGGAGAAATTTCGAATAACACTATGTTACCTCAACGGGGATATGGACATCCCCAATGATAAGTATATCATATTTCTTCTTGACAGTAGGAAGAGGAAATTCAAAACCTCCAAGTATAATCGATGGAATTTTTCCAATAGAGTTGATACTATAAACTTGAGGTTGTTTCCTCGGAAAGTGTACCGTATGCTCATTACCATTAACATGAAAAGTGACATTGCCTTTGTTGCAATCAATAACAGCCCCTGCAGTATTAAGGAAAGGTCTTCCAAGAATAATAGACATATTATCATCCTCGGGAATATCAAGAATAACAAAGTCCGTTAAAATAGTAACGTTTGCAAGCACAACAGGCACATCCTCACAAATACCGACAGGTATAGCAGTTGATTTATCAGCCATTTGCAAAGATATTTCAGTAGGTGTCAAATTATTCAAGTCAAGTCTACGATATAAAGAGAGAGGCATAATACTAACACCGGCTCCAAGATCACATAAAGCAGTTTTAACATAATTTCTCTTAATGGAGCATGGTATAGTAGGTACTCCTGGATCTCCAAGTTTCTTTGGTATTCCACCCTTAAAAGTATAATTAGCAAGCATGGTGGAAATTTCAGCTTCCTGTATCTTTCTTTTATTTGTTATGATATCCTTCATATACTTAGCATAAAGATTTGTTTTGAGCACATCAGTTAATCGCATTCGCAAAAAGATGGGTCTAATCATTTCAGCAAAGCGCTCAAAATCCTCATCATCCTTTTTCTTGGATGGTTTTGGAGGAAAAGGCATGGGTTTCTGAACCCAAGGTTCTCTTTCTTTACCATGTTTCCTAGCAACAAAGTCTCTTTTATCATAACGTTGATTCTTTGATTGTGGGTTATCAAGATCAACAGCAGGTTCAACTTCTACATCATTATCATTACTAGGTTGAGGATCATCATGAACATCATCATTAACATTTCCACTAGGTTCATGTTCATTACCAGATTGTGTTTCAGCATCATACATAGAGATATCATTTGGATTATCAGGTGGTTCAGCAATAGGTTCACTAGAAGTTTGCACAGTTCTATCAATTTTCTTTTTCTTCCTTTTAGAAGAACTAGGTGCCTCAATATTATTTCTCTGAGAATCTTGCTCGATTCTCTTAGGGTGGCCTTCAGGATACAAAGGTTCCTGAGTCATTCTATCAGTTCTAGTAGCCAGTCTAATAGCATAATCATTTTTCTTACTATTCATTTCATCAAGCACTTCTTTTTGAGCTTTAAGTACTTGTTCTACTTGAGTGGTAACCATAGAAGCAAGTTTGCTAACAAGTTTAAGTTCACCTCTAATATTATCCATATAATCACTCAAGCGTTTAATCATAAATTAATCATATTTCAATTGTCTACCAAAATAAGCATTAAAATTTTCTTGTTTGACAATAAAATTATCAAACTCATCGAAGCATTGCCTAGCAGACTTATAATGAGGAATATCACCTTCATCAAATCTATAGAGAGAATTTACCTTTACTACCTGTGTCGGGATATCGGGGGGTTCTTCATAAATAAGTAATTGAGATCATATACTTCTTCAACAAAGTGTAAATTAAGACCATGTATTTCTTCAATAGGAGGTAAATTCTTAACATCTTCAGCTTTAATACCTTTTTCTTTCATAGATTTCTTTGCCTCTTGCATATCTTGGATGAGAAATAGAACACCTCTCTTCTTGGAGTTGGTTTAGGAATAGGATCGAATTGGCTCAGAGCTGGCTCGGGAGTTGGCTTAGGAGGTGCCCAATTATTTTCATTTGTCAACATATTATTCAATAAAATTTCAGCTTCATCCGCGTTCTTTCCCTGAAAAGAGAACCAGCACAACTATCCGTAAGCTCGGAAGCATCGGTTAGTCCATTGTAAAAGATATCAAGTATTTCAGGTTTCTTAAGAGGATGATCAGGCAAAGCATTAAGTAACTTGAGAAGCCTCCCCCAAGCTTGTGGGAGACTCTCTTCTTCAATTTGCACAAAATTATATATATCCCTCAAAGCAGCTTGTTTCTTATGAGTAGGGAAATATTTAGCAGAGAAGTAATAAATCATATCCTGGGGACTTTGCACACAACCAGGATCAAGAGAATTAAACCATTTCTTAGCATCACCCTTTAATGAGAACGGAAATATTTTGAGTAAATAAAGGTAGCGCGATCTCTCATTATTAGTAAACAGGGCAGCTATATCATTTAACTTACAAAGATGTGCCACAACAGTTTCAGATTCATAGCCATAAAAAGGATCAGATTCAACCAAAGTTATTATATCTGGATCAACAGAAAAATCATAATAATCCTGATCAGGAACACAGATAGGTGAAGTAGCAAAAGCAGGGTCGGGTCTAATCCTATCTCTAAAAGATTCTTTACTCCATTTAACTAGCAACATCTTAAGTTCAAGTCTATCCTGGCAAGCAAGAACAGTTGCCGTAGATTCAGCATTAAAAAGATAACGCTCATGAATAGCAGGCATATTATCATCATTACTAACATCATTGTGTTCAGTTTCAATAATTTCTCTTTCTCTAGACCTAGAAATTTGTTCATCTAGAAATTCACCAAGAGGCACAGTAGTATCAAGCATAGAAGTAGTTTCATCATAAGTATCATGCATAGCAGAAGTGGCATCATCAATAACATGCGACAAATCGGAACGAATAGCAGAAGCAGGTATAGGTGTCGCTAGCTTACTCATAACAGAAGGTGAATTAAGTGCAGAGCTAGATGGAAAATCCACCTCCCCTCGTAGTTGACGGATAAAATTTTGTCTTAGCTTCTTTCAAGTTCTTCATAGTGTCCAGCAGATATAAATCCTAAGTGACTCAAAGAATAGAGCTATGCTCCCCGGCAACGGCGCCAGAAAAAGGTCTTGATAATCCACAAGTATAGGGGATCGCAACAGTTTTCGAGGGTAGAGTATTCAACCCAAATTTGTTGATTCGACAAAAGGGGATCCAAAGAATATTCTCAAGTATTAGCAGCTGAGTTGTCAATTCAACCACACCTGGAAACTTAGTATCTGCAGCAAAGTGTTTAGTAGCAAAGTACTATGATCGTGGTGGTAACGGTAACAAAAGTAAAGACAGCAAAAGTAATGTTTTTGGTATTTTTGCAGTGATTGTAACAGTAGCAACGGAAAAGAAAATAAGCGTAAACTAGTATATGGAAAACTCGTAGGCACCTGATTAGTGATGCATAATTATGCCGGATGTGGTTCGTCATGTAACAGTCATAACATAGGGTGACACAGAACTAGCTCCAGTTCATCAATGTAATGTAGGCATGTATTCCGTATATAGTCATACGTGCTTATGGAAAACAACTTGCATGACATCTTTTGTCCTACCCTCCCGTGGCAGCGGTGTCCTATTGGAAACTAAGGGATATTAAGGCCTCCTTTTAATAGAGAACCGGAACAAAGCATTAGCACATAGTGAATACATGAACTCCTCGAACTATGGTCATCACCGGGAGTGGTCCCTATTATTGTCACTTCGGGGTTGCCGGATCATAACACATAGTAGGTGACTATAGACTTGCAAGATAGGATCAAGAACACACATATATTCATGAAAACATAATAGGTTCAGATCTGAAATCATGGCACTCGGGCCCTAGTGACAAGCATTAAGCATAGCAAAGTCATAGCAACATCAATCTCAGAACATAGTGGATACTAGGGATCAAACCCTAACAAAACTAACTCCATTACGTGATAAATCTCATCCAACCCATCACCGTCCAGCAAGCCTACGATGCAATTACTTACACACGGCGGTGAGCATCATGAAATTGGTGATGGAGGATGGTTGATGATGACGACGGCGATGAATCCCCCTCTCCGGAGCCCCGAACGGACTCCAGGTCAGCCCTCCCGAGAGAGATTAGGGCTTGGAGGCAGCTCCATATCGCAAAACGCGATGAAACTTTCTCTCTGATTTTTTTCTCCCCGAAAGCCATTATATGGAGTTGGAGTTGGTGTCGGAGGGCCACCAGGGGGCCCACGAGGTAGGGCGGCGCGCCCAAGGGGAGGGGCGCACCCCCCACCCTCGTGGAAAGGGTGTGGGCCCCCTGGTCTTCAACTTTGGCGAGGATTTTTTATTATTTATTATAAGATATTCCGTGGAGTTTCAGGTCATTCTGAGAACTTTTGTTTTCTGCACATAAAACAACACCCTGGCAATTCTGCTGAAAACAGCGTCAGTCCGGGTTAGTTCCATTCAAATCATACAAGTTAGAGTCCAAAACAAGGGCAAAAGTGTTTGGAAAAGTAGATACGACGGAGACGTATCATTCAGCCACCTGATTGGAATTTACCCTTTGAAATTATGTGTGATGCTAGTGATTATGTTGTAGGTGCTGTTATAGGGCAAAGAGTTGATAAGAAATTAAATGTTATTCAATATGCTAGTAAAACTCTAGACAATGCCCAGAGAAATTATGCTACTACTGAAAAATAATTTTTAGCAGTTGTATTTGCTTGTGATAAGTTCCGACCTTATATTGTTGATTCTAAAGTAACTATTCACACTGATCATGCTGCTATTAAATATCTTATGGGAAAGAAAGATGCTAAACCTAGAATTATTAGATGGGTTCTCTTGCTACAAGAATTTGATTTTCATATTATTGATAGAAAGGGAGCTGAGAACCCCGTTGCAGACAACTTTTCTAGGTTAGAAAATGTTCTTGATGACCCACTACCTATTGATGATAGCTTTCTTGATGAACAATTAAATGTCATAAATGCTTCTCGTACTGCTCCATGGTATGCCGATTATGCTAATTACATTGTTGCTAAATTTATACCACCTAGTTTCACATACCAGCAAAAGAAAAAGGTTTTCTATGATTTGAGACATTACTTTTGGGATGACCCACATCTTTATAAAGAAGGAGTAGATGGTGTTTTTAGACGTTGTGTACCTGAGCATGAACAAGAACAAATCCTACGCAAGTGTCACTCCGAGGCCTATGGAGGACACCATGCTGGAGATAGAACTGCGCATAAGGTATTGCAATCCGGTTTTTATTGGCCTACTCTCTTCAAGGATGCCCGTAAGTTTGTCTTATCTTGTGATGAATGTCAAAGGATTGGTAATATTAGTAGACGTTGGGAAATGCCTATGAATTATTCACTTGTTATTGAACCATTTGATGTTTGGGGCTTTGATTATCTAGGACCGCTTCCTGCCTCTAATGGATATACACATATTTTAGTTGATGTTGATTACGTCACTAAGTGGGTGGAAGCTATTCCAACTAGTAGTGCTGATTATAACACCTCTATTAAGATGCTTAAAGACATTATTTTTCCGAGGTTTGGAGTCCCTAGATATTTAATAACTGATGGTGGTTCACATTTTATTCATGGTGCTTTTCATAAAATGCTTGCTAAGTATGATGTTAATCATAGAATTGCATCTCCTTATCATCCACAGTCTAGTGGTCAAGTAGAATTGAGTAATAGAGAGCTCAAATTAATTTTGCAAAAGACTGTTAATAGATCTAGAAAGAATTGGTCCAAGAAACTTGATGATGCATTATGGGCCTATAGAACTGCATGTAAAAATCCTATGGGCATGTCTCCGTATAAAATGGTTTATGGAAAAGCATGTCACTTACCTCTCGAACTAGAACATAAGGCATATTGGGCTATTAAAGAGCTCAACTATGATTTCAAACTTGCCGGTGAGAAGAGGTTATTTGATATTAGCTCACTTGATGAATGGAGAACCCAAGCTTATGAAAATACCAAGTTGTTTAAAGAAAAAGTTAAAAGATGACATGACAAAAGGATACAAAAGCGTGAGTTTAATGTAGGTGATTATGTATTGCTATACAACTCCCGTTTAAGATTTTTTGCAGGAAAACTTCTCTCTAAATGGGAAGGCCCCTGCGTTATCAAGGAGGTCTATCGTTCCGGTGCCATAAAAATCAACAACTTCGAAGGCACAAATCCGAAGGTGGTGAACAGTCAAAGAATTAAACATTATATCTCAGGTAATCCTATAAATGTTGAAACCAATGTTATTGAAACCGTAACCCCGGAAGAATACATAAGGGACACTTTCCCGAACGTTTGAAACTCCAAAAAGGAATAGGTATGAGGTACGGTAAGTAAACCGACTCCAAAACAGTTCTAATGGCAATTTTTCTCCGTTTTGGAATATTTAGAAAAATAGAAAAATAAGAAGCAGTCCGGGAAGGACACGAGGCCTCCACGAGGGTGGAGGGCGCGCCCTACCCCTGGGCGCCCCCCTGCCTCGTGGGCACCTCGTGTGCTCTCCGGACTCTGTTTTCTTGCACGTTATGTATTTTGGTCGGTAAAAATTCATTATATAATCTCCTGAAGTTTTTGACTCCTGTACCGCGCAATTGTCCTTTGTTCTTGTTTAGAGTTGTTTTCTGTCAGGGTTGTCAAGGCCAGGCATCATGTCGTCCCCCTCCTCAAACAATGGTGACAATGATGCTTGGCTAATGAAGATAGAGCTGAAGAGGGAAGAACCCATGGAGATCAACAAGGATGAAGGGATCAAGAAGGACACGGAGGACCAAGTTCCAGCAACAGAAGACATCCTTCAACTTGATCGCAATCTTCTTACCCCAACTGAGATCGAAGCTTTCAAGATGATTGAGTTAGCTCGTGTCGGGGAGGACTGGTCGTGTCCGACGAACACCTACAGGACCTGGGTCCCTTGTGGTTCGGAGGAGGGCAGAGATTGCACAAAGAGCGGATCGAGGCGATGCACACGAGCAGATTTACCCAGCTTCGGAGCTCTCCGGAGAGATAATACTCCTACTGCTGCTTTAGTGGATTATCTTGTGTTCTTGCTAGGGAGCAACGGGAGCTACAAAACCTAGCCTGAGTGTGTGGTCTCGTATGAGTAGGATGAACTAAGCCGGAGCTGAACCCCAACCCTTTCTACGTTGCACTTGGGCCTCCTTTTATAGGCACAAGGGGTCACCACAGGTGGCAAGTAGACAAGGCAGAATAGTAAAACGTGGGTTGGTACACCGCTCTGCATGCGAGTGTACAGAATCTATACCTAACTCGACGGCAAGGGACAAGAGTCATAAATGCCCGTCTCGATCGCCCGAACAAATTAACAGGACCGTCAAGTGCGCCTCCGTCGCCATGATGGTAGCTTGTCGCCGCTTATCGCTACTCCCGCTGGCTGCACAGCCCGTCGACACGCTGCTTGGGAGAGCCCCGTGGCGACACGTTGGCGGGTGAGCTGGAGCGGAGATGAAGAGAGGTTGCCCGCCCCGGCAAGCGCCTTGCCGCGGAAGGAACCTTGTCGCAATTGGGGGCTCGGCGCCCACCAAGCCTTCCCGGCAAGCTCCTCTTGTCGGGGCCTTGTTTCCTTCACGCCCTGAGTGGCCTTCCCGGCAAGCTCCTCTTGCCGGGGTCTTGACTACTTTGTTCTTGAATGGCTCCAAAGGAGCCGCTGAGGACCTTGGCGGTCATCAGGCCAGCCCTGCCGTGGGGCGCTGCAACTGTCCGTGCACGAGTTCGGGGTACTAGGGTACCCCTACTCGAGTACACCGGCAGGAGCCCCCGGGCCTGGGTCACACACGGCACCAAGCTCTGTTGGGCCAGGCCCAAAACAGTGCACGGGCACGCGTGGTCTTTATTACGCCGTTATTTGCCTTGGACCCACCACGTCTCCCACGAACGGCACGCACCGGACGTGGCGTCGTGGGGAGATCGTGGGGCTTTCTTTAATGGGAAAATCGAACGCCTGTCCCTCTCCCCTTTATAAGCGGGGAACAGGGCAGGGCGCCCACTTTCCTTGCTGTCACATCGAAACCCCGTCGCTTTCCCTTTCTTCTCGAGCCCAAAGAGAGCGACGCCCGCCCCGCCATTGCCACCGGTGCTACTAACGCCGCTGGCTTCCACCACCACTCCCTATGGCTCAAGGCCGATAAGGGAAAAGGCGTGAAATCGGCCGAGGCGCAGCGGCTCATGGCGCTGCGGAAGGAGCGGCCTCTTGATCCCCGCCAACAGGAAGGAGCTGCAGGAGTTGTACTATCTCTTCGGTCGACGGAGACCTGTGCGCACCAGCGACGAGGGTCATCTCCGCCGCCACATCCGCTAAGGTCTCCATCGGGTACCCTTCTTCGCGATTTTCTTACAGTGCGGGCTCGCCCGCCTTTTCTGAATTCTTCGCGATGTTATGAACACGTATGGCCTCCGCCTCCTTGACTTCACCCCAACGCCATCCTCACCATGGCGTTTCGCACATCTCTGCGAGAACTTTGTCGGGTCCACCCAAGCGTCGCACTCTTCCGCCACTACTTCTCACCCAGAGAGAGAGAGAGCCGCTGTCGGAGGAATTGCATGGACCTCTAGGATCGGCAAGAAGGAAGCGTATCTTGACGGAGAGTTGTGCAGCAAGTGGGAGGAGTGGAGGGCTGACTGGTGCTAGATCTTAGAAGAGGAGCCACAGCCTTTATCGCCTCGCAAAAACCCCGTAGTTCGCGGGTAACGATTGGAGCAACTTGGCGCGGAGGACGACAAGTTGAAGATTGCCACGACTAGGATTTTGCGTCTCCGCAAGCAGGGCTTACCGTAGGAGCAGTTGGCGCGGACTTCGCTTCGCCGCATTGCGCCTTTGCAGGAGAGAGGGAAGCCTGCTTTGGAATTCCGCACGCGGCGGACATCATGAGGCTGCGCCAGGTCTGAACTGGAATTTTACTACCTTGGAGCTTGACGGCATGCTGCGGAATTGTTCAAGCTGGCGGATAACCCGGGTGGTGCATGTTGCCAAGGGAGTTGTGCCTTGTGCAACAACTCGTCGCTGACAACATCCGCATAATAATGCGTTGCCAGCGATTCCCATGGAATCGTTCCAACTTGGCAGGAGCCCGCCGACGACATCGTGCAGCAGTTCTTCGACAACTTGGTTGAAGTGCCGATCCGTGCCGACGAGCAGAGGCGGCTCACTCGCGACACCACTGAGCAGGAGATGGCGCGCATCGCCACGAGGTTGGAGGAGGCTGCAGAGGCTGCTGCCGCCGGCGCGTTTGGGTTCACTGTCGAGGAGGCAGAGAGGGCCGAGGTGGCAAGCCTTGCCGACCGAGAAGAGTTCGTCGGTGAGGAGGAGCAGAGTGAGCCCGACAACGAACCAAGCGAGCCTGCCGAGGGCGCCTCTCCTCCGCCGTCAAGTAGCTTGCCGCAGGAGGAGCTCGCAGCCGCCAAGGAGACGCCTCGAGATCGGAGAAGTGGCGGGGGGCATACGGTCCAACAGCCGCCTCGCCGCCCGACGCGCTCCACCGCGGCAAGCACTATTGCCGCGGGAGCGCCTCATTCCGCCACGGCGACGGGCGCGGGGTCTTCTGGAGTCGCGGCCCCTGCACCCGCCAAGCGTCCGAGGGAATCTTCTCCCCCAATCTGTCGCGCCGGAGCGGAGTTTGATCTTTCGGCCCTCAGCTCCGAGGAAGAAGAAGAAGAGTAGGATCTTGTCGTTGCTACTTGTAATCTCCCAATTTATTGTTTTTTCCTTATATCTTGACGGGTTTCACTCTGAACCTTCTTCTTCAGGACGTTATCTTAGAGGGCGTCGAAGAGGGCCAAGACGCCGGTGGTTGTCATCTCAGATGACTCCCCTGTGGCGACAGGGGGGACATCTGGAACTCCCGTGCCGGACCCGGCAACCCTTCAACAGAGCAGCCCCCAGCACAGCCCCCAGCGTAAGTGTACGGTGTACTTCTCATAGTTAGGCATGCTTGGGTGCTTCTCCGTTACTGATATCTGATTTGTTGAATTGTGTAGGAGCAGAGCAGCCTCATCAGGAAGCTCCGGAGGTCACTCCCGAAGTTCTGCTTGCTTCAACTACGCCGCCAAGGGAAAACTCTCCGCCAAGGGAGCGCTCTCCGGCAAGGAGGCCTCTCGACAAGGGAGCTTCCCGACAGGACCAGCGCCGACGACCCTCCGGTAGTGGAGACCATGGCAACAGATCCCTTTGCAGGTGATTTTCTTGTTTGATAATTTCCCTTGGGTTCTTTCTTTTTCTGTTCTTCTCTTTCGAACATCTGCTTGACTTGTGCTTTCTTCTTCTGACCATCAGATCCATCTGCCGGAGATCCAATGGAGACTGAGGCCGCCGGCGAGGAAGACGCTCGCGGCGACAATGTCGACGCCGCCAACATGGAGGAGGAGGCTGGCGCTGACGGGTCCGCCAGCGAGGAGGCCGCCGAGGCTGCTGGCGCAGAGGCTGGGGAGGAATCTGGCGATCGATCGACGGCCCCGAGGTCGCAGGAGCGCCAGCGCTGCACCGACCGCTGATCCTCCCACCACCGATGCCACGCCTGACCAAGAGCCCAGCTCGGCGCCTACCAAGGCCGGGCGAGGGTGTCTTTATCAAGCTCCCCTGGGCATCAAGCTCGTGGCACCGGTCGAGGGGAGACTTTCGACGCGGAACTGCTTGCCTCCGCCGGGCTGTCGCTGGTTGATGCCCCAAGCAGCAGCAGCGGTGAGCCTGAGGAGGAGCAGCTGCTAAGGAAGTTGCTGTCGCTCTACCGCGCCCGACAAGCCAAACTGGAGTCCAGGGAGGCGCTTGTCGCGAGGGCGGGAGCTGACTTGGAGAAACGCGCGGAAGAGCTCCGGCGCGCCAACAAAGAAACTCTCTGGGATATAGCGGAGGCGCGGGAGCAGCTTGCTGAGGAGCGCACGGCCTTCATCTTGGAGAAGGGCGAGGTCGAAGAGCAGCAGAGGCTTGCCGGCGAGAGGCTCTCCGTGCGAGAAGGTGAGCTGGCGCAGCGGAAGATCAACCTCGACAGCTATGAGGAAGATCTCGCTGCGCGCGAGCAAACGATTGGCGGGCCACTTCAGGAGGCAAAAGATGCCGCTGCGGCTGCCGAGGCCGCCAAGAGGGAATTGGAGACGAGGGTGGCTCAGCTGGAGTCCACCCTCCAGAAGAGTGCCGAGGAGGTCGCCGGGTTGAAGCGCGAGCGTGATAAGGACGCTTACACCCTCGGCGAGCTGCTGGGTCGTTTTGCTGAAAAGATCAAGGAGATCGATGCCGCCAAGGACGTCAAGGCGGATCTGGAGCTGAAGCTGACCACTCTGACGGAGACGTTGAATGGCGTCAAGGATCGGGAAAAGGGCCTTCTGGAAAAGATCAAGGCCACCGAGGAGTTGCTGTCGAATGCTGTGACCGCCCAGAATAATCTTCGAGACAACATAATGCATCGGATGAAGGTCTTGTGGACACCGCCGCCGGCATCCATAATGAGCTGATGGAGTTGGGGATGACAGATCTTGGATACTCCACTGATGAGAACCTCCAACCCAGCGTCAAGCTCGGCCTATTCTTCAAAGGCGTGTTGGCGGGTATCCAGCTGCTCCGGAAGAGGTTCAAGCAATCATGGAGGAATCACGCCAAGTCTGCGCCGAGGCTCTCCGAAGGTGTTGATGAAGGTGGCCTTCCGCAACCCAGGCGTCAATTTCACCAAAGTCCTCAAGTCCCTTCCTCCATCCGCCGATGTTGAAGCGCTCAAGGCCCTTGTCGCACCCATTGTGGACAGGGTGAGCGGAGTTAAGAGGCTCGAGGGCGACAGCGTGGACTAGGTCGCCAAGTCTATCTTTCTCTTGTCGTCAGAGATCATGTTTAGGTAAAAGTCCATTAGACCCGCGACAAGTTATTATGTAATATACACTATCTTAGGCCATCGAATGCAAATGTTATTTCCTTTACTCGATTTCTTCCCTTGTATGTTTATACCCTCGCTTTTAGGAGAACTTGTCGGTCGAACACCTTTGCATGAAGCGCTGAAAAGCGGAACTTCAAGCAGCTCTGGCTATGCCGCTTCCGAAAGCAACCTTGTCGCAACTAGTTGCAGCACACTTAAGTTGTTGAGCGGACTCAAACAAAGTAAGGGCGCAAGCTTGTCGCGAGTCGGTCCCTCCGCACACAGGTTTTCCATACAAAGTACTACCGTTCGAGGAAGATAACTTAAAAATTTAAAAACTGGTCGCTTAAACTTAGCAACTTAGCTTTTCTGCTGTCCATTTCCCGATAAGGCGACAGTTCCTCGAGCGACGCTTGGCGGCCCTCACCATTATCTTCTCCTTCCCCCCCGGTTAACTTGTGGGTGGATGAACCTTCTACTTGTTTGAGAAGAAAGAAGAGAAAATAAAGTTATGGAGCCTAGAGGCTCGTTATCGCTTACCGGGTGTGTATGCTGCACAAAATGTTAGTAAACACATACATATATGATTATGAGGGCATGTATTGACAAAATGTGCACAACATATAGGCTTTATCGACGACGGGTCTGCGCGCTCGCTTTGTACAAAGGACTACATGCAACAGCGACAAGACTTGTACAAAGGGTGGTTGCTTTAACAGGTTCCGCAACCGCGCTTTATGGGTAAAACTTGAAGATGCTCTATATTCCAGGAATTGCTCACCGAACGCCATCTTCGGTCTCAAGCATGACAGCGCGGGCCTAGTGACTCGCTTGACCCGATAAGGGCCTTCCCACTTCAAGGCCAACTTGTTGGAATTCTTGGCGGATTGAACGCGCCAAGAACAAGGTCGCCTTCCTCGAAGCTTCGCATTAACTTTGCGGCTATGGTAGCGACGCAAAGCTTGCTGGTAACGAGCAGCTCGTGACAAAGAGCTCGAAAGACGATCTTCCTCGAGGAGCAGCAGCGTCATCTTGTCGCAGCTGCTCTTGCTCAAGCTCATCATAGGCGAGCACTCGAGGTGACCCGTACACGAAGTTCCGTGGGGAGAACTGCCTCGCTCCATAGCCTAGAGCGAAGGTGTCCGCCGATGGCTCGATTTGGCGTCGTCCCGATCGACCAAAGAACCACCGACAGCCTCGATCCAGTTCCTTCCGCACTTGCGCAGCCTGCCGAAAGTTCTGGTCTTGAGTCCTCGCAGCACTTCAGCGCTTGCTCTCTCGCTGACCGCTGCTTCTCGGATGAGCAATGAAGCAAAGCAGATCTTGGCGCCAAGATCTTGGGCGTCGCATGAAGGTGCGGCTCGTGAACTGTGTGCCGTTGTCGGTGATGATCCGTTAGGAATCCCAAAACGGCGAACAATTGACTGAAGAACTTGACGGCCGATCGTGGCTGTCACCTTCCTCATCGGTTCTACTTCCGCCACTTTGTGAACTTGTCGATTGCGACGCATAAGTACTCAAAGCCCCGACAGCTCGGGGAAGGGGCCGAGGATATCGAGCCCCTGCATCGAGAAGGGCCAGGATAAAGGGATCGTCTGGAGAGCTTGAGCTGGTTGATGTATCTGCTTGGAATGGAACTGCACGCTTCACACTTGGTTACTTGTGCAGTTGCATCTGGAGGGCTTCGCCGTAAGAAACCTTGCCGGAAAGCCTTGCCGCAAGTGCTCTTCTTGCCGATGTGGTGACCACATATGCCTCCATGTATCTCTCGCCAACAGCTTCATCCATCTTCCCGCAAATACACTTCAATTTCACACCGCTGAGTCTTCTTCATGCAGGATGTTGTCAACAAACTGGTACATACTTGACTGTCGGGCTACTTTTTCCGCTTCTTCTTGCTCTTCGGGAAGTTCTCCTGTCTGAAGGAAATGGACGATTTGCTGTGCCCATGCTGGAGCTTGTGGCTCGACAACAAGGACTAAAGGCTCTCCTATCACTGCAGGAACATCAGCTTCTACGGCAAGAACCTGTGGGTCCGCCGGAGCTTGATGATCCCCGACAAGTTTACCGGAGCGAAACTTGTCGGGAGCGTTTGCTTCAACGATACAAACTGCATGGTTTGTCGGAGCAGGCTGCTCCTCAGTGATATTTGCGTTGATTTTAGGGACCTTCTTGGCGGAGGCTTCGGGTAGCTCTGCCGGAAAGTAGTCGCCGGAAACCAATTTTCTCTTCTTGCTCTGTCCTGTTGATGTTGTTACGGTTGGTTGAGTCAGCTTGAGCACAAAAATTCCTGGTTCCATAGGTAACTTGAGTGCGGCACATTTGGAGAGGCCATCAGCTATATCATTCTGAGCTCTTGGAACATGCTCCATTTGCAGGCCTTCAAAGTGCTCTTCTAGCTTCCTCACTTCATCGACGTAAGCTTCCATCAACGGACTCTGATAATCTTTATTTACTTGGCGGACGACAAGTTGCGAGTCCACCCTGACAATGAGCTTCTTGATCCCAAGGTCCACCGCAATCCTGAGACCGGCAAGCAAACCTTCATACTCTGCAGTATTGTTTGTTGCTTGTTCCTTGGGAAAATGCATCTGGACTATGTACTTGAGGTGTTCTCCGGTGGGTGCGATAAGCAAGACGCCGCATCGGGCGCTTTGCAGCGAGAAGGCACCGCCAAAGTACATCAGCCACTCTTTATTTGCCTCCTTGACGGGATGCTCGTCTCCGAATCTCTTCATCTTGCGCTGGCGCCCACTCAGCTATGAATTCGCCAATGCTCGCTCTCGATAGTTGAAGTGCTTTCAAACTTGAGACAACGCTGACAGTTCCAAAGGCCCACTCGACGATTCTGCTGTTGCTTCGGATTTTGTAATATCCTTTTCAACGGAAAGCGAGTGACAACTGTTATCTCATGTGCTTGGAAGTAATGGCGCAGCTTTCGAGGCCATGAGGAGGCCGAAAAGCAACTTCGCACACCGAGTACCTTGACCTAGCCCCTGCAGAAAGGAACCGACAAAATAGACCGGGCGCTGCACCATCTTCTTCAGATCTTGTCGCAACCTGCGCTGATCCGTCCCGGTCGGGACCAGAGCTTGACGGCGAAGCCCCTTGCTTGTCGCTGGATGCGCTGCTTGTTGCCGGCTCATCATCCGCCTCCTCTCCGCTACTAACGCAACACTAACCATTTGATTGGTCGCTGCTATATACAGCAGCAACTTCTCTTGTGGCTTAGGTGCGACAAGTATTGAGCGGAGGACAGTACCTCTTTAAATCCTGCAGCGCAGCCTCCGCTTCGAGTCCATTTCATTGACCTGCCTTTTTCAAAATTTTGAAAATGGCGGCGCTTCAGCAGACTTAGAGATGAACCTGCCGAGAGCAGCCACGCAACCGCAAGTCTTCCGACATCCTTGACGCGCTTTGGTGCTTCGATCTGCTCAATGGCCTTGATCTTGTCGGGATTGGCTTCAATTCCCGCCGAGACACAAAGAACCCGAGAAGCTTGCGGAAGGGACTCCAAACACGCACTTCTCGGGGTTGAGCTTGAGGTTGATCTTGCGCAGATTTGCAAATGTTTCATCCAAATCCTTAATCAGAGTTGCTTTGTCCTTGCTCTTGACCACTATGTCATCCATGTAAGCTTCTACATTTCTGTGTATCTGCGGCTCAAAGGCATCATGGACTACCCTTGCAAAGGTTGATCCGGCATTCTTCAAACCGAAAGGCATCCGTATGAAGCAGTACGTGCCACATGGTGTAATGAATGCGGTTTTCTCTTCATCCTCTTCTGCCATGAAGATCTGATGATATCCTGAATATGCATCAAGAAATGAAAGCAGATCACATCCAGCCGTGGAGTCAACAATCTGGTCGATACGCGGCAAGGGAAATGGGTCTTTGGGACAAGCTTTATTAACATCAGTGAAGTCAATACAAAGTCTCCATTTCCCATTAGCCTTGCGTACCACTACCGGATTAGCCAACCACGGGATGGAGGACTCTCCGATGAGCCCCGCTGCTTCTAACTTCTTGATTTCTTCTGCTATGAACTCTTGGCGCCCACGCTGCTTCCTAACTTTTTGCTTGACGGGCAAGTGAGGACAGACAGCTAGGTGGTGCTCAATTACTTTCACAGGAACACCGGGATGTCGATGGTTGCCATGCAAACACATCGACATTCGCCCGCAGAAAGCAACGAGCTCGCCTTCCTATTTAGGGTCAAGCGTGGCATCGATGGTGAAGGTACCACCAGGTGCCGCCCTCCTTGGCGGCACCTTCTTGGTCTTCGGTGGAGCTGCCATCGTCTTCTTGCACTTGCCGGTGGAGCTCGATGGTGCGTCCTCGACGGTAGCGCAGCACTCCGAGGAGGTGCGCTTGTCGGAGTGGGCAACAGAGCTCTTGCCGGACTGGGTGGTCTTCTTCTTCCCCCCGGGAGCTTCAGCGGCAAGTGGTTTGCTTTCTATTGCGGCTGCTGCATCCCGGTAAATCTTGTCGGCACAGATAAGCGCGTCCTTCTTGTCGCCATGGACAGAAATGACGCTTATCGGGCCGGGCATCTTGAGTAGGTTGTAAGCATAATGAGAGGCGGCCATGAACTTGGCGAGTGCTGGACGGCCAAGTATGCCATTGTAGGGCAATGGGAAGTCGGCAACATCAAACGTGACCCTCTCAGTTCTGAAGTTGAGCTCGCTGCCGAATATTACCGGCAACGTGATTTTCCCTTTGGGCTTGCTCCTTCCTGGGTTGATTCCTTGGAATGTACCAGTTTCTTCGAGCTCGCTGTCAAGGATTTGAAGTTTCTGAAGCACCGCAGAGGATATCAGCTTCAGGCCGGCCCCGCCGTCAACCAACATTTTTGTGACCTTGAGGTTGCGGATGGTTGGTGAGACCAACATCGGCAAGCACCCGACCGCTGTGATGCGATCAGGGTGGTCCTCAATGTCAAAGATGATGGGCGTGCTGGACCACTTCAGAGGTTTGCGCGACTCTATGGAGGGTTCTGCTGCATTAACCTCACGCATCCATTGTTTGAGTTGGCGGTGCGAGGTATGCGCAGAAGCACCACCGCCAACGCAAAGGACCTCTGTTGCCTTTTGAAACTCTTGCTCGCCCGCTTCATCGCCTTCCATGTCTTCGCCCTCTTCATCTTCATCTTCTTCCTTGTCGCGCCACGGGGAGGTCTGTCTCCTTGCCGCTGCTTGGCTTTGCTGCTGGCGCCCGACCGGGTCTCTTCTTACTCGCTGCTAGTGCACCTTCTAGGGCTTTCTCCTTGTCTTGCCGCTCGTATTCAGCTCTCTGTAGCTCAACAAACTGCTCGACTTTCTTGCAGCTCTGGAGGTCGTGGCCCTTGGTGCGGTGGATCTTACAGTACTGCTTGTTGGAGCTGTCAGGCTTGTCGGCGGTTGCCACAGCTTGGCGGTCGGCATCTACGGCAACCTCCTTGCCGGAGCCACTAGCCTTGGTTTTGTTGGCGGCACCATCCTTGCCGGACTGCTCGACAACTAGTACTTCTTGGTTTTTCTTCCTTCTGTTGTTTCGCCGCCGGCTCTTCCTTGCCGGGGCAATCTCCTCACTGTCAGATTCTGCTCCCACATTCTCTCCTGGGAGTCTTCTTCCTTCTTCAGCGCGTGCACACTTGTCGGCCAGGCGTAGAGCTCGCCGACGTCTTTCACTTTGCACATCGCCATCTCCTCCTCATCCTGCGGTTTCGCACATTCTCGATGGAATGCACCGATCATCGCAGCAGGTGAACGCTCGGGATGTTGTAGTGCACTCGATGAATCTCTGGATGAACTTGCGCAGGACTCTCCTCTTCGGGCAAGCAGGTGGAGATCGCTCTCTGGCCATGAGGCTTGTGGTCACCGTGAAGGCGCCAACAAACTGGTGGCACAAATCTGCCAAGAAGAAATAGAGCCATCCGGCAAGTGCATGAGCCAAGATCCGACGCTTGGCTTGAGTACCAGGGGAAAGTAGTTGGCGAGGATATTATCGTCTCGTCCCCCGCCCTGCACCGCGATGGTGTAGATGCTGAGGAAACCGATGGGTGTGTCCTGCCGCCATACTTCTCCGCACATCTGGTTTGAAGTTTTTCTTGTCGGGCCACCGATTTGCCGCAGCTCACGGGTGAACGCAGGGCAACCTATCGCAGACGATAAGTCGCTGGTTCCTTCGGGCGCATGCATATTGACATGGGCCCGGCGTTGGTCGATTGACGGCGCTTCTCTTGGGCGCCGATACGAAGTTCGAAGCGTCTTCTTCTTGCCGTTCTCGGAGAACTTGGCGCTGGTCGCGACGAGCTCGCGGATCCGGCGACGCTGTGGAGTCGCTGCCGAGGTGGATCCGGCGAGTCGGCGATCTTGGCCTTCGGAAGGTGAGTGCACGGTGGCTGCTCCCCGTAAGTCTCGCCGCCATTAGCTCGCGGTTTTTCGCCTTACCGCGGCTGCGGCACTCGGTTGTCAGCGGGGCGCGCTGCTGGCGGCCGATGAGACTCTGAATAGTGGCCTTCCATTCGTCGACCTTATCGGCCGTTGGAGGGTAATCTAGAAGTAACGAGTTTTGCTAAGGCTTCCGCCGTGTGGTTGGCGGCAACGGCGACAGAGCGAAGAACGGATGTGCTCGACTCCTAACCAAGTTAGGAGGAGCAGCATCCCGCCTAAGCGATCAGACTCGCTTCGTACCAGCATGCCGGGTGCATGCGGTCTCGAGGGCCTCGGATCCCCAGCTTGGCCTTGATCCAACGAGCGATGGTGCCGCGAGCATCACGATGATAAATCGGTCCCGCCTCCCGAGAAGGACGCGTGAAGATTCGGACGCCGACGCTGCGCTGCCTTGTCTTTGGACCTGGCGGCGCTGGGCTCTCTCGCCGACGCCGTTCTCTCCGCCGGCGTTTCCCCCACCACCTGACAGCTCCGGTGGTGGTGGGTTCGACGCGGACGGCTCTGCTGCTGCCGAAGACTTCTTCTTCGGCGCCATGTTGACGAAGAAATTGCTCGTGTGAACGCCGCATCGGGTTCGCACAGCCTCGACGCCCCCTACCTGGCGCGCCAAAGATGTCGGGGAGGACTGGTCGTGTCCCACGAACACCTACAGGACCTGGGTCCCTTGTGGTTCGGAGGAGGGCGGAGATTACACAAAGAGCGGATCGAGGCGATGCACACGAGCAGATTTACCCAGCTTCGGAGCTCTCCGGAGAGATAATACTCCTACTGCTGCTTTAGTGGATTATCTTGTGTTCTTGCTAGGGAGCAACGGGAGCTACAAAACCTAGCCTGAGTGTATGGTCTCGTATGAGTAGGATGAACTAAGCCAGAGCTGAACCCCAACCCTTTCTACGTTGCACTTGGGCCTCCTTTTATAGGCACAAGGGGTCACCACAGGTGGCAAGTAGACAAGGGCAGAATAGTAAAAACGTAGGTTGGTACACCGCTCTGTACAGTGTACAGTAATCTATACCTAACTCTGACGGCAAGGGACAAGAGTCATAAATGCCCGCCGATCGCCGCCTAACAAAGTAATAGGGACCGCTGTGCGCCTCCGCCTGCCACGATGGTAGCTTGTCGGCCCGCTTATCGCTGCTCCCCGCTGGCTGCACAGCCCGTCGACACGCGCGTGCTTGGGAGAGCCCGTGGCGACACGCTACGGGGTGAGCTGGAGCGAGATGAAGAGAGGTTGCCCGCCTGCAAGCGCCTTGCCGCGGCAGAACCTTGTCACGCTTGGGGCTCGGCGCCCACCAAGCCTTCCCGGCAAGCTCCTCTTGCCGGGCCTTGTTTCCTTCGTGCCTGAGTGGCCTTCCCGCAAGCTCCTCTTGCCGGGTCTTGACTACTTTGTTCTTGAATGGCTCCAAAGGAGCCGCCGAGGACCTTGGCGGTCATCGTGCCAGCCTGCCGTGGGGCCAGAATCTGTCCGCAGACGCAGTTCGGGTACTAGGGTACCCCTACTCTAGTACACCGACAGCTCGTATACAAAACAAGTATCTCACACGTGAAAATATTTTGTTTAAGGAGCATATTGTTGCACTCCAGGGCATTATCCGCAAGTTGGAGGATCTCTTACGCTCGATGTGCGACTACCCATCATCACCACCATCTTCTTCACCAGCAAAGGAGACATAATCATATGGGTATGTGCACTCCCCTTGGCAACTGCCAAGCTTGGGGGAGGTGCCCCGGTATCGTATCACCATCACATCTCTATCTTTACCGTTTTTTGTTAGTTTGATCCTTGTAGTAATATCTTGATCTAGTAGAATAAAGTTTTGGTATGATCTAGTTTTGAGTTTTGCTTTATGATCCCTTTATGTAATCGATTCCGTGAGCTATATAATAAAGATTAGTGTTGAGTCAAGGGCTTGATTATTTTGCTATGATCTTGAGGGAATAAAATAAAAAAGAAAGAATAAAAAGAAACAAAGAGATTGTATTGATCTTATGGAGAGTAATGACTTCACATAGGAACAGTATGATGATTAAAAAATTTTGAGAGTTGACAAACATAGCTTTGGTCATCGTTGCAATTAATAGGAAGTAATAAAGAAAGAGAGGTTTCACATATAAATACACTATCTTGGACATCTTTTATGATTGTGAGCACTCATTAAAATATGACATGCTAAAGAGTTGATGTTGGACAAGGAAGACAACGTAATGGGTTATGTTTTCTTATATCTGAGATAAAGTATATTGTCATGGATCATCCAACATGTTGAGCTTGCCTTTCCCCCTCATGCTAGCCAAATTCTTTGCACCAAGTAGAGATACTACTTGTGCTTCCAAATACCCTTAAACCCAGTTTTGCCACGAGAGTCCACCATATCTACCTATGGATTGAGTAAGATCCTTCAAGTAAGTTATCATCGGCGCAAGCAAAAAAATTTGCTCTCTAAATATGTATAACTTATTAGTGTGGGAGAAAATAAACTTTATACGATCTTGTGATGTGGAAGAAATAAAATCGACGGACTGCATAATAAAGGTCCACATCACAAGTGGCAATATAAAGTGGTGTTCTTTCACATTAAAATTTTGTGCATCCAACCCTGAAAATGCATGGTAACCTCTGCTTCCCTCTGCGAAGGGCCTATCTTTTACTTTTATCTTCTACCTCATGCAAGAGTCATGGTGATCTTCACCTTTTTCCTTTTTACATTTTATCCTTTTGCAAGCACACTGTATTGGAAATATCCTGATATATATATCCAATTGGATGTAAGTTAGCATGAACTATTATTGTTGACATTACCCTTGAGGTAAAAGGTTGGGAGGAGAAACAATAAGCCCCTATCTTTCTCTGTGTCCGATTAAAAATCCGTAACCACAAGTATTGCGTGAGTGTTAGCAATTGTGAAAGACTAAATGATAGTTGAGTATGTGGACTTGCTGAAAATCTCTGACATAGACTCTTTATGATGTTATGATAAATTGCAATTTCTTCAATGACTGAGGTTATAGTTTGTTAGTTCTCAATAAACTTTCCGATTCATACTTGACATTGTGAATAGATTATTACTTGAGCATAAGAAATCATATGACAATATCTATATATGTTGCTGTTATAAGATTGATCATGATGCCCTCATGTCCATATCTTATTTTATAGACACCTCTACCTCTAAACATGTGGTCATATTTATCGTTATCGGCTTCCGCTTGAGGACAAACGAGGTTTAAGCTTGGCAGAGTTGATACATCCATTTTGCATCATGCTTTTATATCGATATTTATTGCATTATGGGCTGTTATTACACATTATGTCACAATAATTATGCCTATTCTCTCTTATTTTACAAGGTTTACATAAGGAGGGAGAATGTCGGCAGCTGGAATTCTGGGCTGGAAAATGAGCAAATAAATAGAGACCTATTCTGCACAACTCCAAAAGCCCTGAAACTCCACGGAAGTTATTTTTGGAAATAATAAAACATATTGAGCGGAAGAAATACCAGAGGGGGCCCACACCCTGGCCACGAGGGTGGGGGCGCGCCCCCTGCCTCATGGGCCCCCTGTTGGCCCTCTGGTGGCTATCTTCTGCTATAAGAAGTCTTTCGTCCGAAGAAAAATTATAAGCAAGCTTTCGGGATGAGACTCCGCCGCCACAAGGCGGAACCTTGGCGGAACCAATCTAGGGCTCCGGCGGAGCTGTTCTGCCGGGGACACTTCCCTCCGGGAGGGGGGAATCATCACCATCATCATCACGAACGCTCCTCTCATCGGGAGGGGGCCAATCTCCATCAACATCTTCACCAGCACCATCTCCTCTCATACCCTAGTTCATCTCTTGTATCCAATCCTTGTCTCTAAGTCTAGGATTGGTACCTGTAGGTTGCTAGTAGTGCTGATTACTCCTTGTAGTTGATGCTAGTTGGTTTATTTGGTGGAAGATCATATGTTCAGATCGTATACGCATATTAATACTCCTTTGATTATGAACATGAATATGCTTTGTGAGTAGTTACGTTTGTTCCTGAGTACATGGGAGAAGTCTTGCTATTAGTATTCATGTGAATTTGGTATTCGTTTGATATTTTGATGAGATGTATGCTGTCTCTCCTCTAGTGGTGTTATGTGAAGGTCGACTACATGACACTTCACCATTATTTGGGCCTATAGGAAGGCATTTGGAAGTAATAATTAGATGATGGGTTGCTAGAGTGACAGAAGCTTAAACCCTAGTTTATGCGTTGCTTCGTAAGGGGCTGATTTGGATCCATATGTTTCATGCTATGGTTAGGTTTACCTTAATACTTCTTTTGTAGTTGTGGATGCTTGCAATAGGATTTAATCATAAGTGGGATGCTTGTACAAGTAAGGACAGTACCCAAGCACCGGTCTACCCACATATCAAATTATCAAAGTACCAAACGCGAATCATATGAACGTGATGAAAACTAGCTTGACGATAATTCCCATGTGTCATCAGGAGCGCTTTTCTCTATATAAGAGTTTGTCCAGGCTTGTCCTTTGCTACAAAAAGGATTGGGCCACCTTGCTGCACTTTATTCACTTTTGCTACTTGTTGCTCGTTACAAATTATCTTATCACGAAACTATATGTTACCTATAATTTCAGTGCTTGTAGAGAATACCTTGCTGAAAACCACTTATCATTTCCCTCTGCTCCTCGTTGGGTTCGATACTATTACTTATCAAAAGGACTACGATAGATCCCCTACACTTGTGGGTCATCAAAGCTTCACCTTCGCGTCGATGTCCGCCAGACTAAACTTCTTTTTTTGCTTCTTGGCCTCCGGGCCCTCGTTGTAAAACACCTTCCACGTGGCGCCGTCTCCAGCACCGTGCACACGACCATATTGCGGCCGCTGGCCCAAAGGGAGTCCCTTAAGTTTGTTCAAGGCCCGGTTGAGAGGGGTGTCCCACTTGGGCCTCATCGGAGAAGTAGGGCTTTCGGCTGCAAGCTGGTGTTGCTTCTCCTGCAGAAGTAGCGTGAACCGTTTAGGAATGTGTAGTCGACTAGATATGGAGCTAAATGTAAGGTGGTAAAAGAATAATTACCAGTAGTCTAATCAATTTCCTCATGATCTGGTCCGTGTAAAAAACCTTCTTTTCCTTGTCCCACTTGAAGCGGGCCCTGATGAAGTCACGCTCCAAGGGGTTGGTGAACTTCACGAAGGGGTTTGGGATACCCGCGGCATCACATTCTGCGTCCTCCTTATCCCATATGGGCCATTTACCGAGGTAGCCACGGCTTCCGAGGCGATGCTTCCCCGTGTTCCTTTGCTGAAGGCTCTTGAATTTCGCAGCCTTAGCCTTGGCTGCCTCGGTAACGCAAGTGTCCTTGAACTTTTCGAACTCCTCTTCCGTAAGTGTCGGATTTTCCTCCAGAATCTTGGACAGGGGTTCCTCGGCCTCAATAGCTCGTTTCACCCTCCCTTTCTAGGAGGCCAAATCATTGCTAAACATGCCCATGGCGTGGTTGTTAATCTTTTTCCTCTTCGGATCATCCCACAGTTGTTCTATGTTATCATCCCGGTAGGGGAATCTGAATCTCTTGTGCAACTTCGTCAGGAGCAACTACGTCAAATGTTCTTTACTCCTTAAGTCATCGTCGTTGATGCTTGCGCATTCCCGTAGGATGCATCCTACTTGGTTCCCATAGCACTTGCGAGGTTCTTCCGGCTCTAATGACTCAAACTTGCCAGGTGCCATCTTTGTGATCACTAGTCGTCCAATCCCTAGTTTGTCAGGTTTTCGTATCCTCTGCTTCTTCTGCTTCTTCTTGTCGGTAGCGGCATCGGCGCTGGTACCTTCCCCACTGGTATCTTCCCCGCCGGTCTCGGCGCCGCCATCGGTACCATCATCGAGGCCGACCTGCAAACCTTGCTTAGCAGTCAAATAGTCGAGGTACTCTTGTTCACCCTCATAATCCATCTCGTCTGCATCTTGGTCAGAAGGCCCAGTTTCTTCGTTGTTCGACATGTTTCCTATAATTAAGTCTCCTCGTTTAATTCTAAAAGTATGAAAAAAAATGAGAAATGACATAAAAAATAAATCTACGTTTGCCGGTATGTCGTTTCCCAGCAACTCCCAGCACTCGATATGCCTACTATCTAGCACAAATCATGCCAAAATTAACGGAAAATTTTGGCATGACCTTTGCTAAAAAATGGACATATCGAGCGCCTGAAATTCACTGAAACGGAAATGAATCAACATTCCGACATAACATAGGCCACTCGGATCATTTACCCTGCACATAATCATCATTTTCCAAATATGACATGTCCAAAACATCACATGTCCAAATGACATGTCCAAATTCCAAACATGACATGTCCAAAACATCACATGTCCACATATCGCATGTCCAGTTCAAATTTTGCATATAAATTCAGCCTACCTAAATTTGCTTTAACAAGGAATGTTGATTTGGACAATTGCTTAAATGTTGCCTTTTCTTTTAACTACAATTGCTTAACCCTAAATTTTTTTCCTATTTTAAAATGTACGGTTCACAAAAACCTAGCTAAATTCATAACTAAATAGATAACCTAACTAACCTACATCCCTAACTAAAACCTAAGTAAACTAACCGAAGAACCCTAGCTAGCAAAGAGAGGAGGAGTGCTGGGGGGGGGGGTTACAGAGGGTGCAGGGGTGAGGAGGCAGGCCCGACGACGGCCGAGGTTGGGAGGGAAGGAAGTAGAGGAGGGGCGGGCGCTGTCGGGGTCGGGGCGAGCGCTGGGTCGGAGCCGAGGTCGGGGTCGGGGGTGAGCGCAGTGGCGGCGAGGGCGGGGCGAAGGCAGGGCGCGGGCGAGGGCAGGCCTCAAGGGATTTGGGGGAAAAGAGGCGGGATGATGCAGAGAGAGTGAGGATTTTGGGTTAAGTGGACGTAGCAGTAGCGTGTTTAGAGAAAAAGCACTGCTACTATTACAGGTAGCTATAGCGGTTTTGTACATAAAGCGCTACTGCTACCTTGACTAGCTGTAGCTCTTTTTTCGTAAAGCGCTACTGCTATAACTGTTTTCCTTTTTCTTTTCCTTTATTTTCTCTCACTTTTCTTTTCTTTTTTCCGAGAGCAGTGAACGAAGGGAAGGCGATATATATTGCATCATTTGATGGTTAAATATGTATACAAAATAGGAACATATATATTACATCATTGGACCCATGCATAATACATCATTTAACCGATAACATACGGTTCCTCAGCGTTGACATTTTCGTTTTTGAGTCATCTTCTTTCCCTTCTTTTCGTTGAAGAATAGTTGAGCCCCTCATTGTTACTTTGCCCTTTCCATGGAGTATGCTTTTTCTTAGGTAATGTAGTATTGATTCTTCTTTTGACGTATACTTCATCATCATCGTCATCTTCCCTCATTGGGTTGCCGTACTAATCGTAGTCTTCCTCGTTGGCGACTCCATCCATTCCAATGATGTTCCTTTTGCCTCTCCTCACGACAACACGGCTGGGATTGCGCGGGTCGGTTATGAAGAAGCATTGTGTCACGTGCTTAGCGTGTACCCGTGGCTCATTTTTTGTGATACCATTCGCGGCAGCGCTCTTGGCGTCGGGTATAGTCATGGTAGTGAAATTCCGGTTTCTCTTTAGACATTCTTAGACCATCTGACACGGAACATCGTCGTGTTGTGCAGTCCAGAGTAGTCAAGCTCCCAGATCTCTTCGATCCTTCTGTAAAATCTTTCAATTGCGCTATTTTCGCTGCTGGTCATGCATTCCATCGTCACCCCTGAGTTCTGATCATCACTGTCCATATCTTTGGCCTCCGTGTAGAACGTGTATCCGTTGATATCGTATGCCTGATAGGCTAGGAGGTTGGGCGAGGGGCCATGTGCTAAGGTGTATATGAGCAATCCGTCCTTAGAGCCCTCCTCCGGGGGATTAGCAATAATATGCTCTTTGAACCAATGCAGGAAAGTGGAGTTGTGCTCTCTAGTAACTTCAGCATCCGTCCTGCATACCCCCTGGACACGATACTTCTTTGCGATAATTTCTTTGTGCAGTGCCACGAAAGGATCTACCTCGTCTAGGTGTTGTAGCACTACCAAGTTTGCTATGTCAAAGTCGTTGCGTCGATCTGAGTATGCCACATGCAGTTCCACGCGACCGTTGGAGTGACATTCTCCTTCGAACCTCCCATCGTGCTTGTTAACAGGCAAACCAACACTAACATCAGGCGGCTGGTCTGTGCCATATAGAAAATTCTCGCAGAAAGAGATGCACACTTGTGTCAGATAGCCCTGGACGATGTTTCCATCCGATGGGGCATGTTACGAACGAATCCTTTGATGATCCCATTCATCCTCTTAAACGACATCATGTTGTGCAGAAATGACGGCCCCAAGTCTATTATGTCCTCCACAATATGGACACACAGATGCACCATCACGTCAAAGAACGCGGGCAGGAAGTACATCTCAAGCTCATTCAGTATCACAAAGATCTATTCCTGTAGCCTTCGGAGCTGCTTCAGACTGATTGACTTTCGAGAGATGACATCGAAAAAGTTGCAGAGACCAATAAGCATGTCACGGACATGCTTGTCCATTATCCCTCTAAGGGCAACAGGTAGTATCTGCGTCATCATCACATGACAGTCATGGGACTTCATCCCGCTGAACCTTTTCTTGTTTGTGTCTAGATATCTCGCTTATCTTGCCACAAGAATCGAACTAACTTTGACTCATGGTAAGGCACTTAAATAATTGATCGATCTCAGCTGACTTAAGGTGAAGAAAGAAGGGGGCAATAATCCTCTTTCTTTATTTTCTTGCCCTTCTTCTCCCGCGCCTCTGTCTCCGTCTATGTCTTGTCTGGCTGTTTACGGGGTAGCATGTGCAGATCTTTCCTGATTTTCAAATCTTGCAAGTCTTTTCTTGCTTTCGGCCCATCCTTGGTCTTATCCGGCATGTTCATCAGTGTCGCAAGCAAACTGTCAAGGACATTCTTACAGATGTGCATTTGATCAAGGCAATGAGGTGTATCGAGTTTGTGGCAGTACTCCAAGTCCCAGAACACAGACCTCGTCTTCCATAACTTCAGCAGCGGCTCCGGCGCCTTTTTCATCGTCTTTCCCGGCGCGGGGCACTCCTTCTAGTTTTTCAACAGCTCATTGATTTCGGCACCACTCCACTTACGTGGAGGTCCTCGATTCTCAGCGTGACCATTGAATAGATCTCCACGGTTTCCCCACGGGTCGTCCTGTTCGAGCCATCTTCGATGCCCCATGTACATGATTTCCCCAGACCCGCCATCTTTCCTTGACGTTAGCTGCTCAGACGTCATATCATCCATGCACCACGTGCATCCGCAATATCCATGGCACACCTAGCCCGCTACATATCCGTAACCGAGATAGTTGTGCACCGTCGTGATCAACGCGGCTCTCATGTAGAAATACTCGCCTTTGCTGGCGTCGCATGTCTTGGCCAGTGTTTTCCATAAAGTGTCTAACTCCTCTTGTGTCGGTGTACTAGAGTAGGGGTACCCTAGAATCCCGAACTCGCACGGGCAACAGAGCACCAGCGGCAAGGCTTGCCTAGTGACCGCTAAGATCCTCCGCGTTCCTTTGGAGCCATTCAAGAACAAAGTATTTAAGCCAAGAAGATAAGACCCGGCAAGAGGAGCTTGCCGGAAGGCCACTCAAGGCACGCAGAAGACAAGACCCCGCAAGAGGAGCTTGCCGAAGGCTCGGTGAGCCACAAGCTCCGAGCCGACAAGGATTCAGCCGCTGCAAGGTGCTTGCCGCGGCAGCAACCTCTACATCTCCGCCCCAGCTCATCCACCAACGTGTCGCCATGGAGCCATTCCATGCGTGCGTGTCAAAGGCTGTGCAGCCAGCGGAGAGCAGCGGTAGCGGCGCCGACAGAGTGCCATCGTGGCAAGCGGTGGCGCCCGACGGTCCTTTCTCGCACTGTTTAGGCGATATGGATGGGCAATTAATGCTCTTGTCCCTTGCCGTCGAGTTAGGTAGAGTACACTGCATAAAGTAGTTGTACCAACCGCAACTCATTTTTCCCATTTTGCCCTTGTTTACGCTACACTGTGGTGACCCCTTGAGCCTATAAAAGGAGGCCCATGCGCAACGAGAAGAGGTTCGGCTGGTTCGACTCATTCGAGACTAGAGACTCTCAAGCTAGGTTTTGTAGCTCTCATTGCTCCCTAGCAAGAATACAAGATAATCGCATAAGCAGCAGAGGAGTATTATCTCCGGAGAGCTCGAAGCTGGGTAACTGCTCGTGTGCATCGCCGACCGCTCTTCGTGCAATCTCCGCCCCACTAAACCACAAGGGACTCGGGTCCGCCAGGTCCCATAGGTGTTCGTGGGTCACGATCAGCTTCCCCGACATCTTTGGCGCGCCAGGTAGGGGACGTCGAGGCTGTGTGAACCTGATCCGGCGCTCACACGAGCAACATCTTCATCATCTTCATCAACATGGCACCAAGAAGAAGGCTTCGGCGGCAGCAGAGCCGTCGCGTTAAACCCACCACCACCGGAGTTGACGAGTGGTGGGGAAGACGCCGGCGGAGGAACGGGCGCGCCGAGGGAGCCCATGACGCTGCCAAGTCCAAGGACAAGGCGGCGCAGACCTCGGCGTCCGGATACGCATCAAGGCCCATCTCAGGAGGCGCGAGACCGACAGCGTCATGGTGCTCGCAGCGCCATGCATTCGTTGGGCCAAGATCGAGCTGGTGGATCCAGGGACTCTCAAGAACAGCTCGCGCGCCAACAGGCTGGTCCGAGCGGGGCACGGTCACCTGGACGGGATACTGCTCCTTCTAACATATTTAGAAGTCCGAGCACATCCCGCTCCTTGCACTGTTCGCCATTACCGCCCACCACTCAAGCGGAAGCTTTGGCGCGGGCTCAACTGCTCCTGGAATACCCTTCAACGGCTGACAAGGTCGACGAATGGAGGGCCACCATTCAAAGTCTCATCGGCTTTGCCAACGGCGCGTCCCGCAGCAACCAAGCACATCGCTGCCGCGGCAAGACGACAAGGCACGAGCCGGTGGCGACGAGACCTGTGGGGGTGCAACCACCATGCAATCTCCACCCCGAAGGCCAAGATCACCAGCTCGTCGGACCCACCTCGACAGCGACTCCACCGCGTCGTCGGATCCACGAGCTCGCCGTGATCAGTGCCAAGTTCTTCACTTAACGGCAACAAGAAGACGCCGAACCCGCGAAGGCCAAGAGAAGCGCGGCGTCAATCCGACCAGCCTGGGCCCATTGTCGACATGCAAGCGCCAGGAGAACCAGTGACTTGCCGACGCGTAGGTTGCCCCATGCTCACTCGTGAGCTGCGGCAAGTCCAAAGGTCTGACAAGAAAAATTTCAAGACGCGCGTAGAAGTATGATGGCAGGACACATCCGCGGAGTTCCTCAAGATCTACACCATCGCGTCCAAGCTGCGGGGACGGACGACAAGATCCTCGCCAACTACTTCCGCCGGTACTCAAGCCCAATGTTAGATCTTGGCTCATGCACTTGCCGGACAGCCCATATCCTCTTGGCAGACCTATGCCATCAGCTTGTCGGCGCTTTCACAGCGGCCACAAACCTCATGGCTAAGAGAGTGACCTTCATCTCGCCGCCTGAAGGAAGGAGAGTCCCTGCGCAAGTTCATCCAGAGATTCAGCCGTGTGCACTACAACATCCCAGATGTTCACCCCGCCGCAGTGATCAGCGCGTTTCATCAGAATGTGCGGAACTGCAGGATGAGGGAGGAGATGGCGATGTGCAAAGTCAAGGACGTTAGTGAGTTGTATGCTCTGGCCGACAAGTGTGCACGCGCTGAAGAAGGAAGAAGACTCCCAGGAGAGAATGCAGAAGCAGGATCTGACAGTGAGGAGACCGCCCCGGCAAAGAAGAGTCGGCGGCGGAACAATCGAAGGAAGAAGAGCAAAGAGGTACTAGTTGTCGAGCAGTCCGGCAACGGTGGTGCCGCCAAGAAAACCAAAGTTGGTGGCTCCGGCAAGGAGGTTGCCGCTGGCGCCAACTGCAAGCCTGTGGCGGCCGCCGACAAGTAGGACAGCTCCAACAAACAGTACTGTAAGATTCACCGCACCAAGGGCCACGACCTCCAGAGCTGCAAGAAGGCCGAGCAGCTTGTAGAACAGCAGAAGGCTGAGTACGAGCGGCGAGACAAGGAGAAGGCCCAGGAAGGTGCTGGGGCAGCTAGCAAGAAGCGACCCGGCCGGGAGGACGCCAAGGGTAAGGCCAAGCAGCGGCAAGGAGACAGACTCTCCCGCGGCCACGACAAGGATGAAGACGACGATGACGATGAAGATATGGAAGACGATGAGGCTGACGAGCAGGAGTTTCAGAAAGCCACGGAGGTCCTCTGCGTTGACGGCGGTGCTTCTCTGCATACCTCACACCGCCAACTCAAGCAATGGATTAGGGAGGTTAATGCAGCAGAACCATCCGTAGAATCACGCAGGCCTTTGAAATGGTCCAGACGCCTATCATCTTTGATATTGAGGACCACCCTGATCGCATAATCAGGTCGGGTGCTTGCCGACGTTGGTCTCACCAACTATTCGCAACCTCAAGGTCACCAAGGTGCTAGTTGACGCCGGGGCCAGCTTAAACCTGATCTCATCCGCAGTGCTCCAGAAGCTTCAGATCCTCGACAATGAGCTCAAGAGATCGCACATTCCAAGGAATCAACCCAGAAGGAGCAAGCGAAGGGAAGATCACACCGCCAAGAATATTTGGCAAATAACTAAACTTCAGGATCGAGAGGGTCACGTTTGACGTCGCTGATTTTCCATTGCCTTACAATGGAATACTCGGCCGTCCAAGACTCGCCAAGTTCATGGCAGCCTCTCATTATGCATACAACTTGCTCAAGATGCCAGGCCCGATAAGTGTCATTTCTGTTCATGGCGACAAGAAGGATGCTCTTATCTCGGCCGACAAGATCTACTCGAGGCAGCAGCTGCAACGATAGCAAATCACTTGCCGCTGAAGCTCCGGGGAAGAAGAAGACGAAGTCCGGCAAGAGCTCGGATGCCCACTCCGGCAAGCGCACCTCTGCGGAGTGCTGCGCTACCGTCGGGGACGCACCATCGAGCTCCACCGGCAAGTGCAAGAAGACGATGGCAGCTCCGCCAAAGACCAACAAGGTGCCCGCCAGGAAGACGGCAGACCGGTGGTACCTTCACCATCGCCACTCTCGACCCTAAATAGGAAGGCGCGCTGCTGCTTTCCTCACGGGCGAATGTCGACGTGTTTGCATGGCAACCGTCGACATCCCCGTGTTCCTGTGAAAGTAATTGAGCATCACCTAACTGTCTGTCCTCATCGCGCCCGTCAAGCAAAAAGTCGAAAAGCAGCAAGTGAGCGCCAAGAATTCATAGCGTAAGAGATCAAGAAGTTGGAAGCAGCAAGCCTTGTCGAGGAGTGTTCCATCCCACGTGGTTGGCCAATCCGTAATTGTATCGAAGGCAAATGGGAAATGGAGACTCAGTATCGGCTTCACGAGATGTTAATAAAGCTTGTCCCAAAGACCCATTTCCCTTGCCGCAGATCGACCAGATTGTTGACTCCACGGCTGGATGTGATTTGCTTTCATTTCTTGATGCATATTCAGGATATCATCAGATCTTCATGGCGTAAGAGGATGAGGAGAAACCGCATTCATCACCCCATGTGGCACATACTTTGCTTTATACGGATGCCTTTTGGGCTAAAGAATGCTGGTTCAACGCTTGCAAGAGTAGTCCATGACGCTTTTGAGCCGCAAATGCACGAAATGTAGAAGCTTACATGGATGACATAGTGGTCAAGAGCAAGGACAAAGCAACTCTGGTTCAAGATTTAGATGAGACCTTTGCAAATCCGCGCAAGATCAACCTCAAGCTCAACCCCGAGAAGTGCGTGTTCGGAGTCCCTTCCGGCAAGCTTCTCGGGTTCTTCGTGTCTCAGCGGGGAATTGAAGCCAATCCCGACAAGATCAAGGCCATTGAGCAGATTGAAGCACCAAAGCGCCAAGGATGTACGAAGACTTGCCGTTGCGTGGCTACTCTCAAAGAGGTTTATCTCTAGGTCTCGCTGAGCGCCCCTGCCATTTTTCAAGATTTTGAAAAAGGTGGGTCCAATGAAATGGACTCCCGAGGCGGAGGCTGCGCTGCAGGACTTAAAGAGGTACCTGTCCTCCACTCCAATACTTGTCGCACCTAGGCCACAAGAGAAGTTGCTGCTATATATAGCGGCAACCAATCAAGTGGTTAGTGCTGCATTAGTAGCGGAAAGGGAGGCAGATGATGAGCCGGCAACCAAGGCAGATGCATCCAGCGACAAGCAGGGGGCTTCACCGACGAGCTCTGGTCCCGATAAGGACGGATCTGCAGAATTGCGAGAAGATGCGAAAAAGGATGGTGCAGCGCCGGTCTACTTTGTCGGCCCTTCGCAGGGGCTAGGTCAAGGTACTCTGGTGTGCAAAATTGCTTTCGGCCTCCTCATGGCCTCGAGAAAGCTGCGCCATTACTTCCAAGCACATGAGATAACAGCCGTCACCGCTTCAATGAAGAGGATACTGCAAAATCCGTAAGCAACAGCAGGATTGTCGAGTGGGCACTGGAACTGTCAAGCTTTGGCCTCAAGTTTGAAAGCACTTCAACTATCCAAAGCAGAGCACTGGCAGAGTTCATAGCACAATGGATGCCAACGCAAGACGAAGAAATTCCGGAGACGAGCATCCCCGTCAAGGAGGTAAATAAAGAGTGGCTGATGTACTTTGACGGTGCCTTCTCGCTGCAAGGCGCCGGTGCCGGCGTGCTGCTCATCGCACCCACCGGAGAGCACCTCAAGTACATAGTCCAAATGCACTTTCCCAAGGAGCAAGCAACAAATAATACTGCAGAGTATGAGGGTTTGCTTGCCGGTCTCAGAATTGCAGTAGACCTTGGGATCAAGAAGCTCATTGTCAGGGGTGACTCGCAGCTTGTCGTCCGCCAAGTAAACAAAGATTATCAGAGTCCGTTGATGGAAGCCTACGTTGATGAAGTGAGAAAGCTAGAAGAGCACTTTGACGGCCTACAAATGGAACATGTTCCAAGAGCTCAGAATGATATTGCTGACGGCCTGTCAAAGTGCGCCGCACTCAAATTACCTGTGGAACCAGGAATTTTTGTGCTCAAGCTGACTCAACCAACTGTAACGCCATCAACTGGATAGAACAAGAAGATGAAGTTGATTTCTGGAGACTATTTTCCGACAGAGCTACCCGAATCAGCCGCCGCGAAGGTCCCCAAGATCAACACCAAAAGTGCTGAGGAGCAGTCTGCTCCGACAAACCCCAGGGTTTGTTTCGTTGAAGCAGACGCTCCCGACAAGTTTTGCTCCGGCAAGCTTGCCGGGGAACATCAAGCTCCGGCCGAGCCGCAGGTTCTTGCCGTAGAAGCTGAGGTTCCTGCAGCAGCAGATGTGCCTTTAATCCTTGTTGTCGAGCCACAAGCTCCAACATGGGCGCAGCAGATCGTCCATTTCCTTCAGACAGGAAAACTTCCCGAAGAGCAAGAAGAAGCGGAGAGAGTAGCCCGGCAGTCAAGTATGTATCAGTTTGTTGACAACACGCTGTACAAAAGAAGACTCAACGGTGTGAAATTGAAGTGTATTCACCGGGAAGATGAACAGAAGCTATTGGCAGAGATACACGGAGGCATGTGTGGTCACCACATTGGCGCAAGAGCACTTGCCGGCAAAGCTTTCCGGCAAGGCTTCTTCTGGCCGACAGCCCTCCAGGATGCAACTACACAAGTAACCAAGTGTGAAGCGTGCCAGTTCCATTCCAAGCAGATACACCAGCCAGCTCAAGCTCTCCAGACGATCCCTTTATCCTGGCCATTTTCGGTCTGGGGGCTCGACATCCTCGGCCCCTTTCCCCGAGCTGTCGGGGGCTTTGAGTACTTGTACGTCGCAATCAACAAGTTCACAAAGTGGCCGGAAGTGGAAGCAGTGAGGAAGGTGACAAGACAACAAGCAAGTTCTTCAGGTCAATTGTTTGCCGTTTTGGGATTCCTAACCGGATCATCACCGACAACGGCACACAATTCACGAGTCGCACCTTCATGCAATACGTCCAAGATCTTGGCGCCAAGGTCTGCTTTGCTTCTGTTGCTCATCCGAGAAGCAACGGTCAAGCAGAGAGGGCAAATGCTGAAGTGCTGCGAGGACTCAAGACCAGAACTTTCGACAGGCTGCACAAGTGCGGAAGAAACTGGATTGAGGAGCTGCCGGTGGTTCTTTGGTCAATCAGGACGACACCAAATCGAGCCACTGGCCAGACACCTTTCGCTCTAGTCTATGGAGTAGAGGCAGTTCTCCCCACGGAACTCGTATACGGGTCACCTCGAGTACTCGCTTATGATGAGCTTGAGCAAGAGCAGCTGCGACAAGATGACGCTACTCCTTGAGGAGGATCGCCTTCAGCTGCTGCCAGACGAGCTGCTCGTTACCAAGAAGCTTTGCGCCGCTACCATAGCCGCGAAGTTAGTGCCGAAGTTTCGAGGAAGGCGACCTTGTTCTTCGCGCGCTCAATCCGCCAAGAATTCCAACAAGTTGACGCCAAGTGGGAAGGCCCTTATCGGGTGAAACGAGTCACTAGGCCTGGCGCTGTCCGCTTTGAAACTAAAAGATGGCGCCCGTGAGCAACTCCTCGAACATAGAGCATCTTCGTAAGTTTTACCCATAGGGCGCTGTTGTTTAACCTGCTCCAAAGAACCACCTTTTGTACAAGTCTTGCCGATGTTGCATGTAATCCTTTGTACAAAGCCGGCGCAGACCCGTGCATCAAGAAGCTCATGTGTTGCGCTGCAACTTGTCAATTTCATGCTTTCATAATCAATTTGCATGTGTTATCTAACATTTTGTGCAGCATCCACACCCGTAAGCAAGAACGAGCCACAAGGCTCCATAACTTTATTTTCTTCTTTCTTCTCAACAGAAAGGAAGGTTCCTCACCCACAAGTTAGCCGGGGAAGGAGAAGATAATGGTGTGGGCCGCCAAGCGCCGCCGAGGAAGTTTCGCCACCGAAGCAAACGATGTAAAAGCTAAGTTGCTAAAGTTTGAGCAATCAGTTTTAAATTTTTAAGTTATCTTCCTCGAGCGATAGTACTTTGTATGGAAAACTCATGCGCGAAGGAACCAACTCAGAGCTAGTCGCTACTTACTTTGTTTCGAGTCCGCCTAACAACTTAAGTGAGCTGCAACTAGTTGCATAAGGTTGTTTGTCGAGGCGGCACCGCCAAAGAAGTCATTGATGTTCCGCACTCAGCCATGCAAAGGTGCTCACACGACAAGTTCCCTAAAAGCGAGGGGCACAAACATACAAAGTAAGGAATCAAGTAAAGGAAATAACATTGCAATCGTTGCCTAAGATAGGGTATATTACAAAATTAACTTGTCGCAGATCTAATAAATTGTTCTCCTGAACATGATCAACAGCGACAAAGGAAGGATAAATTTGGTGGCCTAGTCTACGCGGTCGCCATCGACCCTCTTGACCCCGCTCACCCTGTCCACAATGGGTGCGACAAGGGCCTTGAGCGCTTCAACGTCAGCAGTTGGCGGCAAGGACTTGAGGACGCTACGGTTAACGCCTAGATTGCGGAAGGCCACCTTCATCAAAACCTTCTGAAGAGCCCCTGCACAGATTTGGCGCGACTCGTCGGCCAGCTGCTTTGGGATCTCTTCCCGGAGCCGCTGGAGAGCCGCCATCACGCCCTTGAAGAACAGGCTGAGCTTGGCACTGGGTTGGATATGCTCGTCGGTGGAGTACCCGAGATCCACCATCCCCAGCTCCATCAGCTCCTTGTCGATGGCGGCGGCTGTATTTACAAGACCCTCGGTCCAGTACATCACATTCTCTTTGAAGGTGTTATGGGCGGTCGTGGCATTCGCTAACAACTCCTCGTTGGCCTTGATCTTCTCCAACAGGCCCGCTTCCCGCTCCCTGGAGCCGTCCAGCGTCTCCATCAAGGTGGTCAGCTTCAGCTCAAGATCTGCCTTGGAGTCCTTGGCGGCGTCGATCTCTTTCATCCTCTCAGCAAGACGGCCCTGCAACTCGCCAAGAGTGTAGGCGCCCTTCAGCGCTTCGTGCTTCAAAGACAGCGAGCTCCACGCCCGCTCTTCTCAAGGTTGGCCTCCAATTGCGCCACCTTCGTCTCCAACTCCTTCTTGGCGGCCTCGGCAGCTGCGGCAGCGCCCTTGCTTCCTTGAGAGCTCCGCCAAGTGATTGCTCATGCTGCAAGCTCTTCCTCATAGCTGTCAAGGTTGATCTTCCGCTGCGCCAGCTCGCCTTCTTGCGCAGATAGCTTCTCGCCGACAAGCCTTTGCTGCTCCTCGACCACAGCCTTCTCAAGGATGAAGGTTGTGCGCTCTTCGGAGAGTTGCTCCCGCGCTTCTGCTACATTCCGGAGAGCTTCTTGATTGGCGCCCCGGAGCTCTTCTGCGCGCTTCTCCATGTCTGCTCCCGCCCTCGCGAGAAGTGCTTCCCGGGACTCCAGCTTAGCTTGTCGGGCGCGGTAGAGCGACAGCAGCTTCTTCAGCAGCTGCTCCTCGTCAGACTCGCCACTGCTGCTGCTTGGCGCATCAACCAGCGACAGCCCAGCGGAGGCGAGCAGCTCTTCGTCGAAGGTCTCTCCCTCGACCGGCGCCCTGGAGCTTGACGCCCATGGGAGCTTGATGAAGACGCCGTCGCCGGCCTTCAGATAGGCGCCGGGCTGGGGCTCTTCGGAGCCTGATGTTGCGTCGGTGGCGGAGGGATCGGCGGTCGGTGTAGCGCCTGGCACTCCTGCGGCCTCGTGGTCGCCAAGACGATCGCCGGACCCCTCGCCAGCCTTTTGCGGCGGCAGCCTTGGCGGCCTCTCGGCCAAGCGGACCCATCGGTGCCAGCCTCTTCCTCCATGGTGGCGGCGTCGTCTGCTGTTGTCGTCGCGACCTCCTCGCCAAGCGACCTTAGTCTCCATCGGATCATGCGAGATGGATCCGACGATCGAAAAAGAAAGAACAGCCAAGCAAATGTTCAAAAGAAGAACAGAAGAAAAAAAGAACCCAAGGGAATTGACACGCAAAAGGGTTACTGCGATGGGATCTGTGGGTCATGGGTCTCCACCAATCGAAGATCGCTGGCGCTGCCCTTTGTCGGAGAAACTTCCCTTATCGAGAAGCCTCCCTTGCCGGAGAGCGCCCTTGTCGGAGAATTCTCCCTTGGCGGCGTAGTTGAAGCAGACGGAATTTCGGGAGCGACTTCCGGGCCCTCCTGATGAGGCTGCTCTGCTCCTACACAAATCAACAAGTCAGATATCAGAAAAGAAGGAGCATCCATGCACACCTAACCGTAAGAAATAAACCAAATACTTACGCTGGGGGCTGTGCTGGGGGCTGCTCTGAGGAAGGGTTGCCGGATCCGGCAAGAGGGTCTCAGACGCGCCTCCTGTCGCCACAGGGGGGATCGTCTTCGATGACAACCACCGGGGTCTTGGCTCTCTTCGACGCTCTCTGAGCCAGCGTCCTGAAAAAGGAAAGAGCTCGGAATGAAGCAAATCAGATACAAGACAAAGCAGCGAATTGAAGAATTACAAGTAACAGCGACAAGATCTTACTCTTCTTCTTCCTCGGAGCTGAGTGCGGAGAAGTCGAATTCCGGTCCGCCTCCAATGCAACGGGCTGGAAGAGTAGGCTCCCTCGGACGCTTGGCGGGTGCAGGGGCCGTGGTCCCGGAAGGCCCCGCTCCCGTTGCTGTGGCGACGTGAGGCGCTCCCGCGGCAACTGTGCTTGCCGCGGTGGAGCTGCGTCGCGCGCGACGGCTGTTGGCCTGTCCCGCCGCCCGCCACTTCCCCGGTCTTGCGGAGACGCTTTCTTGGTGGGGCTGTGGGCTCCTCCTTGACAAGCTACCCAAGGTGGGGAGGCGCCTCGCAGGCCTGCTCGCTCAGCTTTAGTCTCGCCTGCTCCTCCGCACCGGCAAGCTCCTCTCGACGGCAAGGCTTGCCGCTTCGCTGCCTCCGCCTCCACGGTGAACTCCGACCGCCAGCAAGCAGAGCTTCTGCCGCCTCCTCCAGCTGGTGGCGGCGTGATGCAGCTCGGCGTCGGTGGTGTCGCGTGTGAGCCACTTCGCTCGTCGGGGTGGATCGGCACTTCTTCCAGTGCTGTCGAAGAACTGCTGACGACATCGTCGGGCGGGTTTCTGCCAAGTTGGAACGATCCCATGGGAATCACACAACGGCATCATTGCACGGATGCGTTCAGCGAAGAGTTGTTGCACAAAGGAACGACCCCCTTGGCAACATGAACCACTGGGTGACTCGGGTCGGCTTGAACAGCTCCAGCAAGATCGCATCCAGCTCCAAGACGGTGAAATTCTAGTTGAGGCCCGGGCGCAGCCTCATGATGTCCGCCGCATTTTGGAACTCCCAAGCAGGCCTCCTCCTCTCCTGCAAGGGAGCGATGCGGCGGCGAAGGAAATCTGCGCCAACGGCATGCCTGAGGCGCAAGATCCGTGTCACAGCAATCTTCAACCTAGCATCCTCTGGCGCCAAGTTGCTCCAATCGTTGCCGCGCACTATGGAAGTTTGGCGCTGAGCAGTGAAGGGCTGCGGGTTTTCCTCGATGATCCAACACCAATCGGCTCTCCACTCCTCCCACTTGCTGCGGAGCTCTCCTTCCAGATTTGCTTCTTTCTTGCCGATCCTGGAGATCCAAGCAATCCCTCCGGCAAGTGGCTCTCCTCTCTCAACGCGGGGCATGAAGAAGTGGCGGAAGAGGGCTACGTTTGGGTGGATTCCGACAAAGTTTTCGCAAAGGTGTGCGAAACCGCCATGGTCGAGACAGCATTGGGGGTGAAATCAAGGAGGCGAAGCCGTAGGTGTTCATGATATCGCAAAGAACTCAGAGAAGGGCGGGCAAAGCCCGCAGAGAAGAAAAGCGCCAAGAAGGTACCCGACGTAATGATGTGGCGGCAGATTACCTCGTGCTGCGGATGCGCCGTGTCTCCGCCGACCAAGAGGTAGTACCTCCTCAGCCTTTGCGCCGAGCTGGGGTCAAGGTGGCCGCTCCTTTCAAGGCCATGAGCCGCTGTGCCTCGGCTGACTTCACGCCTTTCCCTTGTCGGCTTCGAGCCATGGTGGAGGTGGTGGAGGAGGCCGACGGCGTTGATGGCGCTGGTGGCGATGGAAGCGGGCGCCGCTCTCTTCAGACTCAAGAAGGAGGGAGGGAGCGACGGTGGTTTTTGAGATGTGATAGCAATCGCGAGGTGGGCAACCTGCCCCTGATTCCCCTATTTATAAGGAGGGAGGGGGCGGACGTTCCGCTTTTCCAATTAAAGAAACCCCCACGATCTCTCCCAGGACGCCACGTCCAGCCACAGGCTGTTAAGTGGGAACATGGTGGGTCCGGGCGAGTAACGGCGCGATCTAGGCAAGGTGTCTGCAGCCTGCTTTTGGGTCCGCCCAACAGAGCTCGGCGCCGTGTGTGGCCCAGCCCGGGGCTCCTGCGGTGTACTAGAGTAGGGGTACCCTAGTATCCCGAACTCGTGCACGGGCAGTCGCAGCACCCCGTGGCAAGGCTTGCCTAGTGACCGCCAAGATCCTCCGCAGTTCCTTTGGAGCCATTCAAGAACAAAGTATTTAAGCCAAGAAGACAAGACCCCGGCAAGAGGAGCTTGCCGGGAAGGCCAATCAAGGCACGCAGAAGACAAGACCCGGGCAAGAGGAGCTTGCCGGGAAGGCTCGGTGAGCGACAAGCTCCCGAGCGCGACAAGGATTCAGCCGCGGCAAGGTGCTTGCCGCGGCAGGCAACCTCTCTACATCTCCGCTCCAGCTCATCCACCAACGTGTCACCATGGAGCCATTCCATGTGTGCATGTCAAAAGGCTGTGCAGCCAGCGGAGAGCAGCGGTAAGCGGCGCTGACAGGAGTGCCATCGTGGCAAGCGGTGGCACCCCTGACGGTCCCTTTCTGCACTGTTTAGGCGACATGGACGGGCAATTAATGCTCTTGTCCCTTGCCATCAGAGTTAGGTAGAGTACACTGTACAAAGTAGCTGTACCAACCGCAACTCATTTTTCCCATTTTGCCCTTGTTTACGTTGCCACCTGTGGTGACCCCTTGAGCCTATAAAAGGAGGCCCATGCGCAACGTAGAAGAGGTTCGGCTGGTTTGACTCATTCGAGACTAGAGACTCTCAAGCTAGGTTTTGTAGCTCTCATTGCTCCCTAGCAAGAACACAAGATAATCAGACAAGCAGCAGTAGGAGTATTATCTCTCCGGAGAGCTCCGAAGCTGGGTAAACTGCTCGTGTGCATCGCCTCGATCTGCTCTTCGTGCAATCTCCGCCCCCCACCGAACCACAAGGGACTCGGTCCGCCAGGTCCCATAGGTGTTCGTGGGTCATGATCAGCTTCCCCGACATCTTGAAGTAGCCCCAGATACAAATTAATATTATTTCCTGATTGTTTCGGCCCTTGAATACGCATGTTCATGTGAATGTACTTCGACTTCATGCACAACCAGGGGGAGGTTGTACATCCATACAAACACGGGCCATGTGCTATGGTTGGTGTTCTGGTTGCCAAACGGATTCATGCCATCTGTACACACGCCAAGCATGATGTTCCTTGCATCACATTCTAAATACCGATAGAAGTTGTTCAATGCTCTCCACTGGCTTCCATCCTTGACATGTCTCAGCTTCAGATCATCTCCATCGTCGGGCTTCTTCCTCTCCGCGTGCCATCACATTAGCTTTCCTTCCTTGGGATCTACGAAATACCGTTGGAGACGGGGAGTGATCGGTAAGTACCATACACCTTTCTGGGGAGATTTCTTCCCGGCCTTCTTGTATTGAGAAGCATTGCACACTGGACAGCTTGTTTTTTTTCGCGTGCTCCTTCCGATAAATTATGCAATCGTTGATGCATGCATGGTATCTAACATGGGGCAGATCAAGAGGGCACACGATCTTCTTGGCCTCATCAAAACTAGTATGACATAGATTCCCCGTGGGAAGAACATCCTGTAGGTACTTGAGATGCTCATCGAGGCTAGTGTCGGTCCATTTGTTTTTAGCCTTCGTCTTCAGGAGTTGGAGCGTGAAACTCAAGCGGGTCACCTCAGGATTGCAACCATCATACAATGGAGTGTTCGAGTCTACCACCGCTTGCTCCACTTAGCCTTCTCTCTAGAAGCAGCTCTCTCAAGACTGCCTCCTTATGGCAAAGTTGCTTGAACATGAGGGTCCCGCACGATTGAACTTAGTACCAACGAACTGTGCTGCGTGGAGTCCATGTTCTCTCCGCCGCCATTTCTGGCCCCTTCTACTCCGCCATGTCCGGCCCATTCTCCGCCGCCATGTCTAGCCTCTTCCCCGCCGCCATTATCGATCATCTCTTCGTCTTGCCCCATGTCGTCATTGCCTGCCCCGTCGGCGTCCTCAACATCGTCATCCTCATCTTCAATTATCCACCGAGTATAGCCATCCATGAAACCAGTCATGAGCAGGTGCGCTTCGAGACGACCATCGTCATAGGGGTCGAGCCAAACTATTCCTTTGCATTTTCGCCACGGACATAAAACCTCTGTCCGGTTATTTTCTTTCATGTCCTGCACCGCCGACCGCAACCAGCTATCCACCATCGTTCCACTGACCATCATGAACATCTTCACGGTAATAATAAACAAATTGATTACAAAAATGCGTGCATGCATCAAAGTCATACAAAAATTTGGCATGACATTCCCTAAAAATAGGACATATATAGATCTATAGTTTGCCCGGAATTCGCCGGAACGGAAATAAATCGACATTTCGGCAATACATAGGCAACTCAAAAGCACAATTTGGCATCAACACATGCCACACACACAATTTCCATCGTATTGCCCAATTATCATATCACACACACATACACATATTTCCATTTTGCAAAAGCATGAAATTTTGATCACCTCTATCTCGAGATCGAGCACACGGTGGAGATGATGATGTAGGGAGATCAAAAGTGCACAAAGCTCTTATTGACAAAGATAGATCTAGTTAGGGGGCAAATAGGTCACTTGACTAAATGCTACATCTACCTAGCTAGCTAATTTGGGAGGAGACGACTTCAACTAGTGGAGGGGAAGGAAAAATAAAAAGGAGATGCATTAATGGAGGTGGTGTAGAACTACAAAAAAATACACTTCCGTGATGATACGTGTTTGTCACAGTAGGTCACATTTTTTGTCATGCATGTACATCCATGACGATTTTATGACAGAATCAAGATAGTCATACCTATGTTGTCGTAGAAGTGTTCCATGACATTACCAAAATTATCATCACGGAAGTGTCCACTTCCATGACGATAAATCACGCGTCACAGAAGTGCTTTCGTCAAGGGTGACCGACACGTGGCATCCACCATAACGGAATGCCGTTAAGCTATCGAGTCGGGTTTTGGATCCGATAACCCGTTAACAACCCCAACCAATGGGGATTTTCCACGTGTAAAATCATCATGGGCTGGAGGAAACACGTGTCGACTCACCGTTGGGACAGATGTCATCCTCTCATTGGACCGAAGGCGCCTATGATACGGCGACACATGGCACGGCCCAACAGAGGCCCATTCTTGTGAAAAGTCCAGCCCGTTTGACTTGGTCAAAAGGTGGCGGGCCGGACCATGGAAAGCATGTTAACAGCCTGTTCACATATAGCCCATTTATAGCCCGCTAACCCAGAGCCCGTTATGCCCTATCCGAATTAGGCCCAGTAGCGTCATCTGGGCCGTCCAATATGATTCAGCCTGTTTTAACTTCCGGCCCATGTGTGGCCCATGACTTCTTTCGGCCCATATGAGGACCTTTGTAACTCTTGCCCCATTAACGGCCCGTGGTGAAACTTGCCCGTAATGAACAGTGTATCACTTTATACCCATTAACGGCCCGTTATTCCATTGGGCCGTTTCCAGCCCAAGTTGTCTTTCGACCTTCTCAGGGCCCATTGATTCTTGGGCTCATTTGCAGCATTCGGTTACATACGGCCCGTTCGCTATTTTGTGCTTAGGGCCAAATTCAGCCCGTCGTTCTGATCGGCCCGCTTAAGGACCGTTAATACGCTGGGCGCTTTCATGTCAAAAACCCGCTGGGCTGTTTTCATAGAGTTATCAACACGGCCTATTAACGCCCGCTATGGTCCACAAATAGTACGGCCCATGATTGGCGAAATGATGATACGCCCGTAGAAGGCCCATGGATCCTACGGCCCGTATGAGGCCCATGGATAGTACGGCCCGTAGAAGGCCCATGGATCGTTTATCGAGAAGGCCCATGGACCCTACGGCCCGTAGAAGGCCCATGGACCCCGAGGGAGTCCTGATTAGGGGTGTCCGGATAGCCGACTACCATCATCACCAACTATCATTTGCCGGACTATCATCATCGACCGGACTCCAAGACTATGAAGATACAAGATTGAAGACTTCACCCGTGTCCGGATGGGACTTTCCTTGGCGTGGAAGGCAAGCTTGGCGACACGGATATGTAGATCTCCTATCATTGTAACCGACTCTATGTAACCCTAGCCCTCTCCTGTCTATATAAACCGGATGGCTTTAGTCCGTAGGACTACAATCACAACAACCCTTACAATCATACCATAGGCTAGCTTCTAGGGTTTAGCCTCCTTGATCTCGTGGTAGATCCACTCTTGTAAACATCCACAATATCAATATCAATCAAGCAGGACGAGGGTTTTACCTCCATCAAGAGGGCCCAACACAGGTAAACATCGTGTCCTTGTCTCCTGTTACCATCCGCCTAGACGCACAGCTCGGGACCCCTACCCGAGATCCGCCGGTTTTGACACCGGCGCACCCTAAGGCCCAGATAGAAGGCCGATGGATCCCTACGGCCCGTATAGAAGGCCAATGGATCCTCTGACGGACGAAGGCCCATGGATGATACTGACTGCAGGAGGCCCATGGTTACAATAGTCCGTGTGTTGCCATGATTATTTTGGCCTAGTTACCAAAAATAGGCTATTGTGGCCACTAGAAAAAAAAATGAAAAAGAACTGCAGTGACTACAAGCAAACAACTAAACAAGACAATAAGGAAATAAATAAGCAAGCAATTAACGATAGCCTATTACCGCTAGTACACATATTACATCCACTGGGCATGAAAGTTCGCCACCAGTGCAAATATAGGGAACAAAGCAGCACATTACATACACTGGCCGTCAAAATTGGCCACCAGTGCAAATAAACGCGGCAGCAAAACAAGAGCATAACTCAAACAACTTCAAGAGCTCAAGAAACGTTATCCCGGTATCCACCATGCGGGCAATAAGCTTAGCAAGCTGATTAGCTTTGTCCCGCTTAGCGCTAAAATCCTCCAACGCTTGCTATTGCACCGTAAAGTATGCACCTAAATGCTCCAGGACTTCCGCAGTCCTTCCGCTTCTCGTCGCATACGACAGCCTGATCGATGTCTTTCAGCTTGTAGTTGAGACTCAAGAAACCGAACTGATTCGTGCATAAAGAGTTTGAATAGCTTGTGCAAGCGGTAGTGGCCAAGAATCAACACTAAACCAAGACAGGACTTTGGGGTTGTCTCGCTGTCTTCAAGATAGTCTTCCTTAGCTGTTTTATCAGCTTTGTTGGAGACCAACAAGGATGTGTCACTGTCCTGAACCTTATCTGCATTACTTCCTTTACCATTGCTTAATAAGGCACTCTTCCCCAATATTTTGTCAGCATTCTAAAAGAAGAAACAAGCAGACACATAACAAGTTTAGCATGTACTAGTATATGAAATTCATTTCGGTGAACTAGTTCATTAGTAAGGTGGGCAGGATTAAACTACCAAGTCTTCTATTGCCAAGTACTAGTACATAATAAAAGCATCAAACATACATATATCTATGTCCTATGGTCACTGCATTGTCTTGCCAAATCAAAATAGATACACGGTTCAAATCATATCAGTTCAAGACAAAGCAGCAGTGAAAGAATACAAAGCGTGGGAAAATACACGGCACAACAAGATTTCAGATGGGTACCATGGGTCTACATGTACAACAACACTATTGGCTCTACTGTGATGCTAGTAATGTGCACGATATGAAAGTCAAATGTATACACAATTGAAATTGAAATCAACAGAGCTATTGATAAGAGCAAACCTGTTAAAGAAACATGCGTGAACATACCTGATGTGCCATTGGAGTTTCATTGGATCCTTCAATTTAAAAATAAGTTTGTATGAGTAAATACAGTGATACAAGAGCAAAGCAATCATAGTTAAAAAGGCGCGCTTAAGCGGCGCTTAAGCGCGCCTTAGGCTCTAGGCGCTGGCAAAATGCATTACGATAACTACGCTTAATCAGGCATAACTGCATAAGCATGCACTTTGGTCAAGAAGCGCAAGGCGGTGGCAAAACGCACAATTAACGCCGAGCGCTTTTTTGAACTATGATAGCAATGGAATCTTAAATTAGAACAGTTGTTCTTCAGGTTTAGGCACTTGTTCTACATGAACAGAGTACAGTAAGACGCAAGAATACAATACTTAAAAATAGAATATGAGCTCATAGACCATACCACATTCTTGGTTCGGGACCAGTACAGAACAAGGCGTTCCCAGTCATCGTCAAGTAAATGTGTCTCACGAGAACGTAAGGGAATTTGATGAGTTTCTTTGCCGGTGAAGTACATTTTCTTTAGGTAATTCCGATACTGCCACCAAGCATTCTTGAAGATAGCAGAGGTATTAGCACAGGTTACCTCATCCTGAGTTTCCAAATCGGTCCTTCTCTATAAAGAAAAAGGGGAAAATTTGTTGTATTATAACCATCATGGAGGTAGGATGTATGGGAAGAAGCAAAGTAATTTCCATGAATAACATTACTTACACATAACTCCTGGACAAACACACAGAATCGGCATTTTCCTTCATCTTCAGATAATATTTCCAAGATGGGAAGATACGCACATGCGATTTAACAACATCAAATGCGATAGATGCTAAACTACGACTAGCTGGTTGTGCTTCCTCCACAGTGAATAGGCGCATTAACCGTGGAGTTGGGGTTCATCGTGATAGTATCGGCCCTTTGGGCACCGGAGCTGCCATACTAACTTCTCTTGTTTGGGAGCTCTGTGGTGGAGATGGCGCTGTGTCAACAGGAACTGGGTTACTATCGGCTGGCGTTGGGGTTAGATTGGGTGAAGCTGGTTCTCTGTCCATCACAATAGGGGTACAATCTGCGAGAGTTTGGGTTATGTGTGGTAGGGCTGGTTCTTGTGCATGTACAACCGGGGTGCTATCTCCACCAAGAGGTAGCACTGTTTTATTTGAAGACCGTGTTTTTAGTCCGCTAGATACTGGCATCACCCGCTCCAATTCAAATGGCTGATAAACAGAAACATAGTTGAATGTACAGACATTGTATGAGAGACAAATGCAATAGATAGTGTGGAAAAAAGAGGGCATGAAATAGTTGACATGTATATTGTTTAACTAAAACGGATGGCATGACATAATTTCACATATATGATGTCTATCTAAACTGGATAGCATAGCATAACATAATTCAAAGATATGATGAATAACTAAACAGGATCGCATGACATAATTCACCTACATGTTATCTAAGTAATCAGGATCACATCATTTAATTCACATATGTGATTTATATGCTAAACAGAGGGTGTTGTGGAATTGTCACGGCAGATGTCCTCTTGCAAGGACTTAGTCGTGGAGCCATCGCAACTAGGAAGCTTAAAGGGGTTAAACGGGACAAGGGACATGAGAGAGTTATACTAGTTCGGCCCCTTACGGTGAAGGTAAGGCCTACGTCTAGTTGGGTTGGTATTGCTTGAGGTTTCGATAACCAGGGAGCGAGATACGCTATGCCTGGCTCTCGATGAGTTGTTTCTTGCCCTAAGCCGCCAGCGGGTCGTCCCCTTATATACACGGGTGGACGCCCTGCGGCCTACAGAGTCCCGACCGGATCATAAACAGTGTCCGGCTCCGTGACTAGTTAATTCTACATTATGATACAAGTCATGTCATTATGGCAGTTTATCACCATGGGCCTTAAGCCGCCTGTGGGCCTCAGCCCCTTTATTGAACCGCCATCTTCATGCTTGGCCTTGGGCTTCTTTTGATGAGTCTTCTTTGCGTAACGCGGCCCCTCCTGGGCGGCTTACACAAATAGTTATATCCCCAACATTAGGCCCCAGATTGATTTGAACCGGTTCATGTCAATCTTAGACTACCTTAAGAAATAAACCTTCAGCCTTCTGCCTGTGTAAAGGTTTTTAACCCGCCATGACGTCATCTTCTGGATCCGCGTTAACCCGCTGTGACGTCATCTTTACTTAAATTCATATTTTACTCCGCCTTATCCTCCAATGGATCTTTGCTTTTACTGACCGTTCTGAAAACCAAGGCGTCAGGGCCGCTGGATAATGATGTTTAATCTCCTCGTTTCTCGCGCCGTCTCAGTCGGTCTCCCCTTATAAATAGGCACGACCTAGGTCTTCCATTCTCCCCCCTTTCGGTCATCCTCTTCCTCTGGCTGTCCCTCTGTTACTCGAGCTCCGCCGCCGCCGCCGTGAAGCTCCTCGTCTTCATCGACTCCGGCCGCTGAATCAACCTGAGCCCGACCAGAAAAAACAACGACGGACCTTTGCAGCCAGTCTGCATCTGTGAGTTCCCTTCTTCCCCTGTTTTAGATCTACATTAGGGCTTCTTCGAGTTCGTCGGCGTTCGTCACCACCGGAAACAAACCCTTGACAGTTTTTACCTCCAATGCCCCCTTTTGATCTTCAGACAGTGTAGAACTATTGCAGTGGTTGTTTCGCACCCGATTCCAAATGCAAATAGATCCCTTTCCATTGCACAGAGGCCCCGTTCGAGCCTATGAACTTCATCTGTGCTAGTTCTAGGTCTAGAAATTTTTCTTTTCAGAATAGTCGTTTGATCCAAAATAATAGCCGCAACTTGTGAAACCTGTTTATTCCACCCTTAAGCAAAAAAAATGCCTCTGTCAAATTTGTTTAACCACGACCATCCACGTGGCCGGTTTAAGTAAATGACACTGATCTGTCAACCTTGCTTGCTTCTCGCGACTTAAGAAAATTTTACTGCCTTTGATACCTGTAGCGGCTTAAATATCACTGCATAGTTAACCATATGTCATTAGGCCCCTTCTTAAGCCGCCATATTGAATAGACTTAAAATGTTTTCCTCCAGGTTAAATTTGAACCGAAAACTCTTATTTTGTCATAGTCTTCAATTTATACAATGGCACCCAAGGCTCCCAAAGCTCCCGTGACCTGCAACTGGGTCAAATCCACTATTACGGAGAGCACTTTGTCTGAATTTGTGAAGTCCGGCCATCTGCCTAAGAAGGAGGTCATGTCTTATCGTGCTCCTAATCCGTCAGAGCAGAAACCTCAACCCAAGAAGGGGGAGGTGATCGTGTTTACTGATCATATGAGCCGGGGTTTTGCTCCACCCGGTTCAAAATTCTTCAGGGATGTTTTGCACTTCTTTGACCTCAGACCTCAAGACATTGGACCTAACTCCGTGTCAAATATTTGCAACTTTTATTCAGAGAATTGTTTTACTTAAACCGGTAGAACGAACGCGCGAACGGGCCCAGTCTGGAACTTGGTGGCATCTCGATTCAGCGGCGGAGAGACTGCCTGCTTCCTTATGCTGAATCGCCGAGTCATCCAAAGGATTGGAATCGACGTGGTTTTACCGCCAGATACTTCTCCACCGAGGAAAATCTCTCGCTTCGCTTCGCGCTTTGCGCTTTGAATCAAACCACCCATCACGGATAAACCGATCGCTGTTGAACGCCTGCCACTTGCTCCCACCATTAGTAAAATCAAAACTCTTTTGGGAAATGTCTTAGATGGCATTGACTTGGTCCGAGTCTGGGTCGCTTTGCGAGTGATTCCGTTAAGCCGCCGCCCCGGCTTAATGTGCACCTACTCAGGCGAGAAAAATGACCCACTTCGTCATAGTCCCGACGACTTACCAGATGATGTGGTGGAGGCTACGACTCAGACGTTGTTGAAAGAGGGCACAGTGACTAGTAATGCCTTTGGCTTACTTCCTTTCTGCAAGAAAAACCCAGCCCCTGCAGTAAGTCATTAACCTCAATAGCTTACTCCTTATTGTGTTATACCTTGCTTTTACTCATAACCCCTTATCATTTTTCACGGGCCGATGATAACTTCTGGAAGGTCAAGTATAACCATGAGGCGGCCAAACAAGCCAGAGCGGCAAAAAGAGCCGAAAGGAAAGCCGCCAAGACTGGAACTTCGAAGAAGAGGAAACCAAGCGCTTCAGATATGTTTAAACTTGACGATACTGATGATGATGAAGAAGAGGTAACTTTTTAACTCCCTTAACTCTTTATCATCACCTTACTGACATTAAATCTTTTCAGGAAGACACGGGGAACAGCCAAGCCGTCGAGGAAGAGGTAACTATAATCTCCTCCGACTCCGAGACCCTGCCACATCAGAAAATTCGAAGAGTAACCCGGAAAGTAAGATTTTCACATCCTTTGGCTTACCAAGATCCTCAATTTCTTTTGAAGCAACAGCAATTTGAAAGCCAGAGGCAGACCCAGACCAGCAAGGATGTAGAGCTCTCCTCCGGCTTACCTGACGTAACCAGGAAGCGTAGGACTGAGGTTATCTCCGATTTACGTTCTGCTTTTCCTTTGGCGGGTTTAATTCGTCAACCTCTTAATTCATCCAACTCCAATTATCAGGGTACCTCTCCTTCCTCCGGTGAGTCTATGCAATCTAACATTCCTGCTTTCAAAATTGCCCCAGGGTAATGTAACTTTGTTTACCTTGTGCTTTACCTTACTCATGCTTTTGTACTCATCCTTCTGCCTTTATCCACATCGCAAGTGAAACCCAAGAAGAGGGCAAAAAAGTAAGTCCGTCCCAAGACCCGTCATAATCGAACCAGAGCTTGGCACGGCTGCTCCTGACAGTTCTACCCATCAGCCGCCGCCTGAACCAGCCTATGATATTCCAGCACCATTCTCTGATCCACCCACCGAAGATACTCTCAACAGCTCTGATAACCCGGAAGCTCCTAGCCCGGCCAAGACAATTGATCCGGAAATTGAGATTCTGAAGACTCAGTTTGTTGAGCCGGGACAGCCCACTGTCCTTGCCAAGTGCTCTGCCAAGGAGGAGTTTCTGGAACGCCGAAAGGCCAAGCTAGACATTGCTGACTATACTCATTTCAGCATTGGAGAGATAGTCTCTGGCTATATCAATCAGGTACATAGCAGCCGTGACCTGGAAATTGACATGGTGAAGCAAATACAGTAAAAATCTGAGGTATAACTTATTCTACTTTTCTTAATCATACTTACTGTATCAGCCCCCAATTCTATTGCTTATGAATAAATATGTTGTAGACTTAGAAACCTGCTTAGCACTGCTTGGTCCGGTTTAGAAAGAAGAGTTTTAACCCGGTTGTAACATGATACCTTGAACTTGCAATACACATTAGCCCCCAAGTGTCAAGTACCTTTGCTTGCAAAGTGCTTGGGACTTAATTTCCATGAACCGGCATTGTAAGTTTAAAATTGTTCAGCATACATTAGCCCCCAAGTGTCAAGTACCTTTGCTTGCAAAGTACTTGGGACTTAATGTTATCTTACCATGATTCTGACTATAACCCAGCACCAACACAGGCCACCATAAGTCAATTTGAGTCGGAGATTGCTGACCTGAAGAGCCGCCTGGCAGCTCAAGAACTTGAAATTCAAAAGGCCAACTCCAAATTTGAATTCGGCGTCTCTGAACAAGAGAAGTTGAAGAAAAATTTTGCAACGGAGAAGAAAATCTGGGCTGATGAAAAGGCCTCACTAGTGACCTGTGTCGAGATAGCAGAGACATCACTTGCAGAAACAACAGCCGAGCTATCCGGCTTAAAGCGCCAAATATCCCAAATGGTCTCAGCAATCTTCGGTAAGATACTTGTGCAAACATTGAATACTGCAAACCTTCTTTCGATGACTATTGCAATTGTTACCTCCGGCTCACCTGATACTTGTTAATGCAGGCCCCAGGACCTCAAACCTTAATCAGAACATGTTGATCAAGTTATAGGCGGTTTATACTCTAGTGGAGCAACTCTATGCCGGGTCACAATGTGCTTTGGCCGTTGTGGCTTTGTCAAATGATGTTCCCCATCTCCTGGCTGAAATGTTAAAGCGGCTTGCTGTGCTACCTCAACGGATCCAAGAGCTAAGGCGGGCATCTGCAAGAGCCGGAGCCATAGCTGCATTGAGCCGTGCCAAAGCACTTATGCCAGAACTAGACCCAGCTGACATCGCTCTTGGATACCCAAGTTTAAAGGAGGATGGTATCGTGTTTGATGAGAAAGATTTCGCCGCCTGCGTGAAGGAGGTATGCCCTGTGGCCACACTTATTGGGAATGATACTGACCTTACCAAATATCAGCCGGGTTATGACAGCGAGAACCGAAGACTCCCAACGCCTCACTACGATGACGTCAGCCTGATCCCTCCAATTCGTAAGCATACTTTTGCCCTCAAGTCGACCCCACCGAAAGTTAATAGATGATGAAGCTGAGTTTGAAGCTTTGAGTGGCATTGACTGGACATCATCAACCTTCCAGGACAGGGCAGCCGACAGAGGAGCGGAGAAGGATAACCCGGACATGTCAGGTCAACCAATGGAGTGAACCATCAGGCGTTGTATGTTTATGTCTTGTGGAAAAACAATGCTGCATTATTCAGACTCGGAGAGTCTTGTAACAGGGTAGAAAAACACTTTGATTTTTGCCATGCCTTCGCGCATGTTCGCGGTACTCAACACTTTCTTAAGCTGCCGTCATTTATATGCTTCTGGCTTATATCAGTCTTCTGCTTCCTTTATGTTTAAAAGAAATTGCTTCCATCGCCCTGCGTATAGAACAAACACAAGTCCCTTGGCGACTTACCGCATAGGGAGTCACATAATGTGTTGATAACCCGTACTATTGAATCAAAAAATCATAAAAGCTGGTTCTCAGTTATATCCTTGAGATACAATCGTAACAGCATACCTGTGACCCTTTGATTACCTTGCCGGCTTATGTGACCCGGGCAATGAGGATAAACCTTATTATTCCTGAAACCTGGCACATATAATGATTGTTTGTGCACTAACAGTTTTACTTGATCAATATTAAACCGGTGGAATACAGACCACCCCAAAAAAGCTTTCAAAAATGATCTCACAATAATCAAATACTTGTCATTGCAAAGAGTGATGAACAATAGACAAAATTTAAAAGCTTCTGATTCGAATACGACCAGAAAACTGTTACAAAGGGGTTAAGCTAAGATTTGGATACGATCATATAGCCCCCAGTGGCTTTGGCGATGCCAATCAAGTGGGTATCGACAGCTATGTTCTCTTTGGTTCAATACGACCTATGTTTGAACAGAAGCCCCAAGTGACCATAAGAGTTGTTTAATGACGCTGATTCAATACGATCCACGCCGCACTCCAAAGGAGTTAAGCTATGATTCAAATATGATCAAGAAGCCTCCAAGTGGGTTTGGCAGTTTGCCGATCAAGTGGGTATCGACAGCTATGTTCTCTTTGGTTCGAATACGACCTATGTTTGAACAGGAAGCCCCCAAGTGATCATGGCTAGATTCAGATATGGTCATAAGCCGGACCAAAGGGAAAGCCAGATTCAGATATGATCCGCTCCCTGTTGGTTGTTTCCACCACCTGATAAAGAAGACATATAAACCTTTGAGGGTGAAAAGGACAGAGGTCCTGCTTTATTGCTTTATATAATATATACATCTTGAAAATATATACATATTGAGAGCCGGTGGCTCAAGTATAATAAGGCCGAAGATGAGCGATATTCCACGGCCGGCGAGTCTCCTCCTCCGACTTACGTGAGTCTTTGTGCTCTCGAACATCGATGAGGTAGTATGACCCGTTGTTCAGATTCTTGCTGACCACAAAGGATCCTTCCCAAGGTGGGGATAGCTTGTGCATATCATACTGATCCTGGATGAGCCGGAGCACTAAATCGCCTTCCTGAAAGGTTCTGCTTCTAACCCGGCGGCTGTGATAGTGGCGCAGGTCTTGCTGGTAAATCGCCGAGCGGGCTATTGCCAAGTCTCGCTCCTCATCCAATAAATCAAGTGCATCCTGATGAGCTTTTTCGTTATCAGCCTCAACGTAAGCCGCCACACGGGGTGAGTCATGCCGGATGTCACTTGGCAGAACCGCCTCTGCTCCGTATACCATGAAGAAAGGTGTGTAACCCGTAGATCTGTTAGGCGTAGTATTGATACTCCAAAGCACAGAGGGTAACTCCTCCACCCAACAACCCGGCGTCCGCTGTAAGGGGACCAAGAGCCAGGGTTTAATACCCTTCAAGATCTCCTGATTAGCTCTTTCTGCTTGACCATTGGATTGAGGATGAGCAACAGCCGAAACATCAAGCCGGATATGTTCTCGTTGACAGAACTCTTCCATGGCACCCTTGGAGAGATTAGTGCCATTATCAGTTATAATGCTGTGTGGAAAACCAAAACGAAAAATCACCTTTTTCATGAACTGAACCGCCGTGGCTGCATCACACTTACTGACTGGCTCTACCTCAACCCACTTTGTGAATTTATCCACTACCACCAGGAGGTGTGTCTTTTTATCTTTAGACCTATTGAAAGGTCCAACCATGTCAAGCCCTCAGACTGCAAACGGCCAAGTAATTGGAATCATCCTCAATTCTTGAGCCGGCACATGAGCTCGTCGTGAGAATTTCTGACATCCGTCACATTTACTGACCAGATCCTCCGCATCAGCATGAGTCGTTAGCCAATAAAAGCCATGACGGAAAGCCTTGGCCACAAGAGATTTTGAACCAGCGTGATGACCACAATCCCCTTCATGGATCTCACGAAGTATCTCCTGACCCTTCGTAGGCGATACACAACGTTGAAAAGCTCCAGTGACACTGCGATGATATAACTCACCATGAACAATTGTCATGGATTTGGACCGCCGGATGATTTGTCTCGCCAAGGTCTCATCCTCGCATAACTCTCCCCGGTCATGTAAGCCAAATATGGCACCGTCCAATCCGGGATAACACGAAGAGCTACTACCACCGTGCCTCCGGTCAGCACTTGCTAGGTCCTCCTCTCGTGGGTACCTTGACGTAAGGATTATGCAAAACATCAAGAAAGGTGTTAGGCGGCATCGGCTTTCGCCGAGATCCTAGCCGCTTAAAGCATCACGCCTCGCTCTTCCTTCGATCAATGTGCTCCACTTGATAACCTTTGAAGTGCCCAGCCACAGCATCAGCTTCATGACGGTAAGCCGTCGTTAAGGGATCCTTAGAATCCCACTTGCCCGATACCTGTTGAGCCATAAGATCTGAGTCACCCAAACATCTTACCCGGCTCAAATTCATCTCTTTGGCCATCCTGAGACCATGGAGTAAGGCCTCATACTCAGCTGCATTGTTAGTACAAGGAAACATAAGCCGGAGTACATAACAAAATTTGTCACCTCGGGGGGAAGTTGAAACGACTCCAGCCCCCGAGCCTTCCAACTGCCTGGACCCATCAAAGTGAATAGTCCAATATGTGTTATCTGCCTTCTCCTCAGGTGCCTGTAACTCTGTCCAATCATTGATAAAGTCCACCAAGGCTTGAGACTTAATAGTGGTACGCGGCATGTACTTCAAACCATGAGGCCCGAGCTCAATGGCCCACTTGGTGACTCGTCCTGTGGCCTCTCTATTCTGTATGATGTCTCCTAAGGGGGCAGAGCTTACCATAGTGATAGGATGACCTTGGAAGTACTGCTTCAGCTTCCGGCTTGCCATGAACACTCCGTAAACAAGTTTCTGCCAATGTGGATACCTTTGTTTAGACTCAATGAGCACCTCATCGATGTAGTAAACCGCCGCTGAACCGATGCTCCTTGCTAGCCTCCTTGCGCCCCACCACGATGGCAACATCGACGGCTCGTATGTTAGCAGCCACAGATATCAGAATGGCTCCCTATCAATGGGAGCTGCAAGGACCGCGGCTTAGACAATCGCTCTTTAAATCTTCAAAGGCAGTATTAGCAGCATCACCTGCATAAAAGTGTTTTTTTTCTTCATCGTCTCGATACAGCGGTAGGGCCTTTTCACCTAACCGGCTTATGAACCGGCTTAAAGTAGCAACACGACCCGCCAGTCGCTGAACATCATTGATGCACGCCGGTTTAGCCAAAGAGGTAATTGCCTTGATCTTCTCCGGATTAGCTTCAATGCCTCTGTTTGAGACCAGGAAACCCAAGAGCTTGCCTGCAGGTACACGAAATACACACTTTGCCGGGTTAAGCATCATCTTATAAACCCGGAGATTATCAAAGGTCTCTTTCAAATCAGATATCAAGGTTTCCTTCTCTCTGGACTTCACCACGATGTCATCCACATAAGCGTGAAAATTGCGCCCAATTTGATCGTGGAGACAGTTCTGTACACATCGCTGATAAGTCGCCTAAGCACTCTTGAGCCCAAATGGCATAGATACATAGCAGAAGGCTCCAAACGGAGTGATGAACGTCGTCTTCTCCTGGTCCTTAACTGCCATTTCAATCTGATGATAACTAGAGTAAGCATCCAAAAATCTCAAACGCTCGCAACCCGCCATAGCATCAATGATTTGATCAATACGGGGGAGAGCAAAGGGATCAGCTGGAAAAGCCTTATTTAAGTCCGTGTAATCCACACACATCCGCCAGGTGCCGTTCTTCTTGAGCACGAGCACCGGGTTAGCCAACCACTCCCGGTGAAAAACTTCAACAATAAACCCAGCCGCTAAGAGCCGGGCGACTTCCTCTCCAATGGCTTTCCGTCTCTCTTCATTGAACCGTCGAAGAAACTGCCTGACCGGCTTATACTTCAGATCAATATTGAGAGTGTGCTCAGCGAGTTCTCTCGGTACACCCGGCATGTCAGAAGGTTTCCATGCGAAGATGTCCCGGTTCTCACGGATGAACTCGATGAGCGCGCTTTCCTATTTAGGATCCAAATTGGCACTGATACTGAATTGCATAGACGAGTCGCCTGGAGTAAAATCAACAAGCTTGGTTTCAGCAGCCGACTCAATTTTCATCGCCGGGTCATGCTCGATGGTTGGCTTCTTTAGAGAGGTCATATCCACCGGGTCAACATTGTCTTGATAAAACTTCAGCTACTCTGCTGCACAAACAGACTCAGCATAAGCCGCGTCGCCCTCCTCACATTCCAGGTCTACCTTTTGACTTCCATGCATGGTGATGGTGGCCTTGTGACCCGGCATCTTAAGCTGCAGATAAACATAACACGGCCGCGCCATGAACTTGGCATAAGCCGGCCGACCAAATAGAGCATGATATGGACTCTTGATTTTAACCACCTCAAAAGTTAATTTCTCAGCTCTAGAATCATACTCATCTCCAAAGGCCACTTCCAGTACAATCTTACCAACTGGGTAAGCCGATTTACTAGGCACCACCCAATGAAAAACAGTGTTGGACGTCTTCAAATCCTTATCAGTCAATCCCATGCGTCGAAAGGTCTCATAATAATGGATATTGATGCTGCTACCTCCGTCCATGAGTACCTTAGTGAATTTATATCCACCAACCTGAGGTGCTACCACCAGGGCTAACTGACCCAGATTATCAACCCGGAGGGGGTGATCTTCCCTGCTCCATACAATGGGCTGTTCTGACCACCTCAAATAACGGGGACCGCGGCTCAACAGTAATTCATGGCCCTCTTATGAACCTTCCGTCACGCTTGCACAAGTTAGTGGTGAACACGTGATATCGCCCACTATTCACCTGCTTCGGTGGCTTTGATAACCCGATCGCTGCTTCTGTTGTCCCCCGACCGCATCGTTGTTGATTATACCCTCCTTGATGTCCCTGAAAGCCGGAACTTTAACCGCCGCCCGGGCCATGAAAGCCACCGGCTCCTGAGCCGCCGCCCGACTCGTGATTGCCATCAAACGTGTTGTAATTCTTAAAAGCCTTCATGATCGCACAATCTTTTCATAAGTGGGTGGCGGGTCGTTCCCGGGTGTCGTGTCTTGGGCAAGGCTCATTGAGTAACTGGTCAAGAGATGGGCCTGATCCGCCAGACCGAGGGGGCGGTTTTCCCTTACATCTCTGATTGTTACCACATGCATTGGCGCGGCCACAACTCCGGTTACCCTCAACGATTACGCTTATTGCCTCCTTGATTCATCGGGTTATGCTGCCGACCCTTTCCATTGCCGCTTCTTCTTTCCCTTCCCTGCCTTTTCCTCATCGACGCGAGATCCTTGGTACTATCAGAATTGGCGTATTTGACTAAAGTTGTCATCAGCGTACCCATATCATTGCAATCACGCTTAAGGCGCCCAGCTCTGTCTCAAAGAGCTCAAAGCGGCAGTTCTTCTCCAACATGAGGATCAGAGCGGCATCCATCTTATCGATGAATGTATTATCTCCTTGACCAAGGCATCTAATGAGTCGTGGATTCACCCTCCTCCTTCTTACAATTTGTCAAGTCCACAATCGACATAGATTGCTTGCAAGTGTCTTTGAAGTTCTGGATGAAACGGGCCTTTAGCTCTGCCCATGAACTAATGGACTTGGATGGTAAGCCCTTTAACCAAGACCGGGCCATTCCATCTAACATCATGGTGAAGTACTTAGACATCGTTGCATCGCTGACCTCCAACAGCTCCATGGCAATCTCATAACATTCTATCCACGCTCCGGGCTGTAAGTCGGCTGTGTAATTCGGCACCTTCCGAGGTCCCTTGAAGTCCTTGGGTAAACATACATTACGTAGAGCCGGCACTAAACAAGGAACACTGCTGGTTCTGGTAGCCACTCCCGCCTCAACGGAAGTCGTCGGATAATCTGGAAGGTCCTGATGAGCCATTTGTTGAGCCGCAAGCTGAGCCGCCCGTTCGTCCTCCTGACGTATTTGGTCTTGCACTGGGTTATAACCATCGCGCGGGTTACGGCGTTGGGCGTGTCTTGACAAAGCTTCTGACTCCATGTGCCTGCTGTAACTCGGACTCCGGTTTGGACGAGCCGGAGCTAACCAAGGCGGAGGAGTTGAATGAATCATGTCCCGGCTGTAGGAATACGTCTCTTGCTGAGCCAAGGCTGTTTGGACGAGGTCTCTGATCCTTCGGGTCTCCACTGCTGTTGGATCGTCACCGTCCACCGGGAGAGCCGCCAAATGTGCTGATGCTGCGATCAAGTTCTCCATAGGGTTGGAAAAGTGACCCGGCGGTATTGGTACGTAACGGGGTGGTGCCATGTTTCCATGAGGAGGTGCCATCTCCCGAGGCTGAGTCGGTCCTCCTGTTCCGGCTTACATAAATTGATTTGCATCTGGTGGGTTACTTGGACCGGCTCTAGGTGTAGCGAAAAGATTCCGAGGATCATAAACCAGAGGTAAACAAGATTGGGTTTTCTGATGCCTCCTCCTCATCACCTAGTTAGATGCGTTCAGGCTCATCGTAAGCTGGAAGGCTTCTGACTATAGCTGTTGTGCCCGTGCATCCAAAGCCACCCGTTCTGTATCTAACCTGGTGTCCTCAGCTGCCAAGGCCTCCATGGCCAGAGATATCTCCTCACGCACTCGTGCCACCTCCGCGTTATGCTCATCTTGATTCGCAGGGATGATCGTGGCGCTTAACGATGTCGCCGGCTTATCCATGAGATCCATCAACCTAAGCGGCGGGGCGACAGGCCTCCCTCCCCCGCCGCCCTCGACCCGGATGTTATTGTTGTTGCAGCCGTTAAGTTTTGACCGGGTAGAGTACCAGCCATGAAGACTCCTGCCTAGCTTGGCGGCTCATAGGGGTCCGGAATACTAGAGCCGTCGAAACAACCCCTAAGCCCGCCATCCTGTAACAGATACAACGAATCTGTTGAACCGGCGAACGAATCACCGTCGGAGAGGATGGACGTTTCACCACCATCTACAGATCCTTCAGAAAGTTCTCCTCCGTGGATGCAACCCACGAAGGCACGTTTCACGACGGGTTGAGCTCGGGCGGGTCTCGCACGCTGAGCCGTTTCGACGAGGTCGGTGTAGCAGTCCGCTCAGGCCCGCTCACCAATCCGCCGATGAAGACGTGGATTCCGCCTAAGGGGACCCGCACCAGACTCAATTGAGTCGGGTCGGGCCCCAACCTTCGCCATCGATGTAGATCTTGCCGCGACGACTCTTGGTTATCCGCCCATCACGATCCCTTGAGCCCTTCAAGTTGCCCTTCAAGAACTCAACCACTGCGCTGCCGCCCCACGGTGGGTGCCAACTGTCGTGGAATTGTCACGGCAGATGTCCTCTTGCAAGGACTTAGTCGTGGAGCCATCGCAACTAGGAAGTTTAAAGGGGTTAAACGGGACAAGGGACACGAGAGAGTTATACTAGTTCGGCCCCTTACGGTGAAGGTAAGGCCTACGTCTAGTTGGGTTGGTATTGCTTGAGGTTTCGATAACCAAGGAGCGAGATACGCTATGCCTGGCTCTCGATGAGTTGTTTCTTGCCCTAAGCCGCCAGCGGGTCGTCCCCTTATATACACGGGTGGACGCCCTGCGGCCTACAGAGTCCCGGCCGGCTCATAAACAGTGTCCGGCTTGTGACTAGTAAATTCTACCTTATGATACAAGTCATGTCATTATGGCGGTTTATCACCATGGGCCTTAAGCCGCCTGTGGGCCTCAGCCCCTTTATTGAACCGCCATCTTCATGCTTGGCCTTGGGCTTCCTTTGATGAGTCTTCTTTGCGTAACCCGGCCCCTCCTGGGCGGCTTACACAAATAGTTATATCCCCAACTAAGGATGGCAATGGATCGGGTTTGGCCCGGGTTGAACAATATTAAATCCATATCCAAATCCATGAGGATATTCTTTGCCCATCCATGAAAATACCCACGAGCAAAAGATCGAGTCCATGTCCAAACCCGATGGATATCCATAACCAATGGATATCCATCAGATCCTATGAAAACACGTACACATGACATAGCACAACATTCATATAAAGGATGAGATTCTCGCAAAATGACATTGCACAGCAGTGCAACAATAAATATGTTCTCAACTGCTCACAAAATGACACAGGAGAAGTGCACCACATGAAATAGGAGTTCAGATTCTCACAAAATGACATAAGAGAACGTCAAATAAGCACAGGTACGAAATTCTCAACACCAGTTCCTCACAAAATGACATAACAATAACCCAACATAATTTCTCAGTCTCGGTTTCTCACAAAATGGCATAGCACGACATTAAATACCCACAAGTACAACTAGGAGACATAAGTGTGGCAAAGTTCACATTATAAATGAAGGAAGATGTTCTTCTAGGTGCCATCTTCTTTCTTCACCGCATAACAGAATAGGTTTCAATTATGAGATACTTGGACTTATCCTTCATGTGGACAGATCAGAAGAATAGTAATTAAAATCATGAAATAAACAACCAAATATTGCATCATGTAAAAATCAAGTATAATGAGCGGAATATGTTACCATGCATAGATTCTTCTTCATCATCAATAACACTTTGAAATGCTGCAAAGAGAGTGGAGTAGTAGCTTGAGCGATAGGCCCCTAGTGTCGCCTTGTGCTCTATGATGAGAAGCCATTGCGCTTATACAAATGGGGGGGATCTTCAGTTTCATTAAAGGAAACAAGATACATAATGTTTGTACAAATTCAATACCTAAATTGAAAATTTCACAACCAAAGTAACTAACAACTAAAGCAGCGGATCTGTCAGATCTCTTCTTCAAAGATGAATGCACATGGCAATGACCAAGTTGAGCACATGCTTTAATTAAGTGAACCTAATTAAAATGGGTACTAGTCACTCAGATTCTAACTTCATATTAATCATTCACAGCCCACTTTATTGAAATTCAAATATGAACGGACTGATTTGGTAAAATAGAATTACTAATGAACATGCATATCTCCCTGCAAAAAAATTAAAAATAAAATGAACATGCATATCTGTTGATCAGGTCATGTGTAGAAAGGTGAAATCTGACTGATTTGGTAAATCATAAGAAAAGACCATTTTTTTACTGCCGTGAACTAACAAACAAAATTGACCACTACAAATCTCTTGTTCACTTCTAATTACTAATACAGAGTCATGACCAAGCACGTGATGCATATGCATGCACAAGAACACAGGACGTCAAGCCCAGCTGGGTTGTTTAGCGTCATTGTCGCCTCTACGACGCGGGTCCTGCTCCTCGTCATGGTATGCGCCCCGCTCGCTACACCTTCATGGTGCCATGCTCCTGGTCATGCTGCAACCAAGACGCCAAGCATGGCCGCAGGCTCCACCTTGCAGGTCGCAGCCCTGCGTCGCACGCCTGAACTGGTGGTATGATGCGTGCTTGGAGAAGCTGGGATGGAGGGTTTGAGTAGATCTATTGAGTTGGCCAGCCAGCTACCCGTGGAGCTGGTTGCGGCAGTGGGGCACCACATCTAGAGAACTGGCGCCGCCGTTATACCTAGGTCTACGGCAGGAGCAAGAGTCGAGGAGATGGGAAGATCCTCCTTAATAACGATTGATTAGTCCTTTACCGAGGAGATGGGTATGGGAAGGGGCTGTGGAGTGGTTACTCGGTGGGGATTGGGGGATTTTCTTTGATTTTTATTATGTAATAAATAAAAAGGCAGAGGGTAAATATACATACGGGTCGGTCGGGTTCGGGTATATCCATGGGTATAAAACTATATCCATACCCTATCCATGATTAGTCGGGTTGGGTTCGGGCACCGCCCGTGGGTACAAAATTGTATCCAAACCCTATCCATTCGGGTCGGGTATCCGCGGGTATCCATGTCCATGGATAAAATTGCCATCCTTATCCCCAACAGAGGGCATTCGATATGATGTCTGAACTAAGAACATGGTGTTGAATATTGTGTATATGATGTCTAAACTATGCAATGCAAGACAGCGTATGCATGATATGAGCAGTATAACCGTGCCAAGTTAGAGCATCCACCTCAATGGGGGAATAGGACTGGTCATCTGTCTCTGAATCCATCTCTGAGGAGCTATCGGGACCCAACAAGAGATCTGCTTCGACATGTAGCACTGTCTGCTCTGAAGGCCTTGTTTTCACTCCAGATTTTTCCATCTCCCACCCAAATGGTTGATTCACAGGAAGAGTAGTTTAATGTACAAACATTGTCAACAAATGGAAATGTAATGAAGAAAAGGATGGGCAAGATATCATTCAAATATATGATGCCTAGTTAAACAGGATGGCATTGCACATTTCACATATATTATGGCTGGCTAAAAGACATGAGACTGCATAATTCCCATATATGATATAGAAACTAAACAAGTGGCATTACAGAACATGTCTAAACTAAGAAGATGACATATATGATGTCAAAAGTAGGCACTGCAAGGCAACATATACATGATATGACTAACATCATCATGCCAAGGTAGAGCAAACACCTTGGGGGGTAAATAGGAGTGGTCAGTGGCGTCTGAATCCGCCTCAGAACAGATATCTTCCTTTGGATTACAATCTAGAGAGGGGTGGGGAGGGTTTGCCATTGAACCCACCATGGAGCGATGTCTCCATGACATTGTATTGCCGCGCAAAACTCTTCTCTTTTTCTCTACATGTTCAGCATGACTGTGTACAATATCTGACATGCATACGAAAAAAATATGGTGAGATTATGTAAGGAGAGCATGCAGAAATTTAGAGTGATGGTAACAACCAGTGGATCGACAGTTTTTCGTTCAACCAAAATAGCCCTAATGGATCGACGTGAATGTATAGTAATAAGTGATGCAACAAGTGTACAACCTCTTTGTCGTAGCCGTGTCGACCTCAAAGATCATTGGGTTGGTCATTTGAAGCGCTTGAGGCAGAGGTGGCTGTCGGAGGTGTGGAGGAAGATCTGAGGAATCTGTAGACGGCGTCCAGGGCACTGCTCTGTTGTGATGGATCGTTCTGTCGTTGGAGCAGCTCCGGTGAGCCGTAAGATGTCAAGGCTAAAGCAGCACAAGACAGACATCGTCAATCTCAAGTGGGATTCTAATAGCATCTCCAATAGATGATGTAAAATGGGTGTAAAATTAACATCACCAAAAACCACCTGACTACAACAGATGAGGTAAAAACTGTTGACTCTGAACTTAACTGTCGAAACTGAAATTTACTGTGGAATATGAATGCTACTGTCGAAACTGAACGCAATGGTAGCAGAGAGGCACTTGACATGTAGTTTAGGGAGGGCCTGCAGTTCATCTTCAACCTACACCCCCCTGAGCCGCCAGCCACCACCGGCCTCGCCGCCGGCCCAAGCGCTGCCTCGCCGCCCCGAAACAACTCGCCACCGCCGCCCCGGCCAGCCCTCTAGGCCCCCCGCCCCCCACCCTGAACCCTAAGATAGGTATTGGGGTACCTCTCCGGCGAGCCCCCATCCCCGCTGCGGGTGGTTCTTCCTTAACTCCGATGAGCCCCCCAACCCCTGAAAATTGATGACCCAAAAGTCAATTCAGTCGATCAAGTGTGGCTTAATCGGAGCAGAGCAGCAGCACGAGTGAGGGGAGAGCAGCAGCAGCAGCTGGGCAAGCGAGCGATCGAGCGAGAGCCGGAGCAGCAGCAGCAGCGTGAGCGAGCGAGCGAGAGCCAGAGCAGCAGCAGCAGATCTGGCTGGTATGGACGCCGCCGCCCAAGGGGCCTCGCACTGGGGGAGAGCCGCCGTGGAGATGTCCCCCGCGGCGCCGGCTTCAAGGTAGCCGCTCCATGGGGGTGCGGGATGGAGCACCGTCAGCGCCGGGAGGTAGAGTTAAGGAGAAGGTGCGATGAGATGAGTGTGCAACCTCTTTGGCGGCGCCGAGTAGGCCTTGGCTTCGTCCGAGGAGTCGGTGAGGATGTTGCGGTTCTAGTGGAGCAGGTTAAGGCGGTGCTGTGGGGATGGAGCAGCCGTGATAGACGAGGCGATCGTCGGAGCAGCTCCTCGGAGGTGGAGGGGGCTACCAAACCGTCGGGACGGCGAGATGGACGACGGATCCTCATCCGGGGAGGTGGACGAGGGACGTCGAGCTGTTGCGGTGGACGACTTCATCGGGGAAGAGGCTCCGGCTGGGCAGCGATGACGTGGCGGACGGAGGAGGGTGGGGTTTCGCGGCTGGAGCGGAGAGGTTATGGCGGCCTGGGATTTCGAATGGCGAAAAGGGGGCGATGGGAGGGGGTGAAGCATGACTTAGGGACGCGCTTGTCCAAAATGTAGGGTGTGTTACAAAAGTACCCCCCACCGATTTGAACTAGCGACCCTTTTGGCTCAGGGTCAGAAGGGGGATTTCACGTGTCGGGATTTGGCAGCTGGAGGGAGTTTTCGCGCGCGTTGTAATTTCGGGATAGCAAGGCGCGGGTTGTGAAGGCGCCAGTTTTGGGAGCACGATATCTGAATTTTCGGGATATAACAAGACGCGGGTTGAATTTTAGGGACAAGCCTAACATGTAGTAATATTGTACTTGTACGTACCAAATCAATTCGCACTTCCCTCAACCAAAAATAAAACAAATAAAATAAAACTATTCACACCACACAAAGAGAGAGTCTTGCCCCTTTTACTATACAAATGCTATTCAAAGCTACTCCCTCCTTCCATCTATATAGGGCCTAATGCGTTTTTTGATGCTAACTTTGACCAAATATTAGAGCAATGATATATGACATGCAACTTACACAAAGCACACTGTTAAATTAAATGCATGAAAGGTTCTTTCAATGATATAATTTTCACATTGTGCATGTCATGTACTATTAGTCTTGTCAATAGTCAAAGGCGGTCTTAAAAATCTCATTACGCCCTATAGAGATGGAAGGAGGGAGTATGAATCCATGTTATGTCCGATTAAATTTTTTCGCTTGCTGTATAATGCATGTAACCTACTCATACCAACATTTTAGTGCATTCCAAATGTCTATACTACCGCTGCAATTCGAACTAAATTTGAATTCGTTTCTCTATTTCAATAAGAATCTACAATCATGATTGTTGCCAACTTCAACCATCATTTGTGTATTACCTTAATAACACACCACATGATTGCTATAGAGATAGATATGAAATATGTGTACTACATGAACTCGAATTCTATTTTTTGAATACACTTGATGTTGATTCCAAATAATAGTACATTTGATGTACTAACTATATATTCATAATCTAGACCATGTTTCATACGTACACCGTGTTTATCACACAAAGTATAGTGCCCCGCCCCCTACATTATGACAAGTATTTAGACCTGAGTTGCAAAAGCCACACATTAGCCCAAATTACAATCAATGTTCTACATTATGATATCTTCTTCAAGTATCTGTATCCACTTTTTTATAATGAATTATGATCTTTGTTCGTCTTTTACCCCTTCACGATCCTCTTCTATTTGTAGCTAGCTAGCGCTAACTTTCTATCGTGCATGCACACGCCCGTCCCCCTCTCACACACCCTTAGCGTCCCCTCCATCGTGCACATTCATTATTTCTCTTTAGGTCGTCCACCAGCGGTGTGTGTAGGCCCCCGGCTCCTCCTTTCTGGCACACACCGGTCGATATACCTCTCTAGCCAAGTGTGCCTACAACAAACACATATATACTTCCCCTCTTCTCTTCTCACCGTCCATGCCCCCATATGTACAATATGATTCCACGCAGGTGCACACTCCCGCCCCTCTTTTCATTTATCACATACTCGCACACTCCTCCCCCTTGACATGGTAGGCCTCTCGCACCACCTCCTAGCCACACCCTCTCCCCCCTGCTCCGCCTCTCCGACCTTATTTGCTTCTAACACATGCAAAGGCAGTATATGAACTGATCTCCCTGCATATAGCCAGTCGACTATAATTCATTTTCACCAAGCACCGATACACTTACCTCGCTAGTTATGTCTCTCCTTTTCTCGGACACACGACGGTTGATCTTCCTATGTAGTTATGTATGCTTACCACAACCATATCTTCTCCCCTCATCATCCTTGAATACCTCCCGACCCATCTCTCACACGCACATGCATAGACAGACAGACATCCCACGCCCTCTCGTATTGATATTGCACTCATACCCTTCGTTTGTCTAGCAGGCCTCTCCCACCATTTATGAGACGCCACTCCACCACCAACCCTCCGACGCTCTACCTTTGTCTTTTTCCCAACCTTATTCCTCTGCTACACATATCCATGGATGTTGATCGATCTCCCTCAATACATAGCTAGGTCTCTCTCCTTCCCCACACATATACTAGTCGACCAGTCTCTACCCCCCCCCCCCCACACACACACACACCGATAGTCGAACGTTGTAGGTAGGTATCCATGCCATGGAGAAGAACTGCACCTCTGCCCTCACAAATTCCAGTAGGCCAGCCGCCCTGTATCTTTGACGTGGGCAAACACAGATTCGATGGCACTCTTTATCGATCACTCAACCACACACTTCATCCCTGTTTTCAATTCTATCGATATCTCACGTCCATGACTCCGTTTCACACACATTGCATATGTTACTCCCTCCGTCCGGAAATACTTGTCGAAGTAATGGATAAAATGGATGTATCTATAACTAAAATACGTCTACATACATTCATTTCTGAGACAAGTATTTCCGGACGAAGGGAGTACGCTTTTCTGATTGAGATATCATCAACACATTGCCTCTGTTTCGCACAAACCATCTCTCTCACACCCACCCACATATGTACCTGCACCTAAAGAAGAAGTGCATGCAGGACGCACGTACTCACATCTCCTTCCCGGCCACACCCGCGCGGGTACACAGTGGAGTTTGTTTCTGTACGAAAAGGCATCCCACGTGACAATTTGACGCGTGTAGCGGTTGTTTACTCGAAGGAGGGTCGGGTACCACGCCTAGAATATAAAACGATTGCCGTGGGGAAAATGGGAAAATGGGTTTGTCTCTCGTCACACCATCTCACACAAGGCCTCCATGGCCTCTCTCTCTCTCTCAGCGTTGGTCAGTGATTCGGCCGCATCCCGTCCGCCGGTGGAAAGGGAGGATGTGCATCGTCTCTCCGTTCGACGGCGTTGAGGCAGCTCGTCCCGATCTGCGGTACCCGCCGTTCTCTCTGACCAAGCTCCGGCGCGGTAGGGCCTTCGCCACTTGCTCCCTGCCGCAGTATGGGAAGATCCCGGCCGCCGGCGCCCTCCTAGTAACATCCCGACGACCCTCAAGTACAGCTTCCTCCGGCCTTGCTCCACTGCCCATCTTCCCACGTTGCTGCATGTGGATCTTCTTTAGTTGTTTGCTTAAATCGTATCTTGGCCTACGTACTTTCCATCTTGCAATCTCGTCCTCAAACCATTTCTGATAAACCACCATGTGCTATCTTTCCCTTTTTACATGGAACATGCTTCTTTTTTGTCGGCGTATGTGTCTTCAACTCGTGTTATTGTGCAGTAATTGTTTCCTTTCGACCTCCTTTTGCAAACAGGGCTATCCATTTTCACCTCGTTGTTATTATGATTTTTTGGTGAACTGCACAAATCACTTTTCTGAAGAGTGTTTTGTGCAGTTCCGCCAAAATGTCACACGGGCAACATTTTTACATTTCTGTGGGACTGCAGAAAGGGAGATTGGTTTTGCTATCCTCCTCATCCAACTCCGTGTCTAATCTTCTCCAACAAGAAGTTAGTCCTAAAGAGAGATCATAGAGGTGATCGGCTTCTATTTATGTGTGTTATGTTTCATCATCTAGTTCCACTATTATTGTAATCACACTGACTGGATATCTTTGCAAACAGGGATGGTCCGCTCGATTTTAGTGGAGCTGCACAAAATGATCGGATTGTGGTGTCCTTCATACACCTCTTTTTTGGCTACAGAGCTGGGTGAAACTAGCTGCCAAGCAATGAACACTGTGCCAAGGAAATGGAGCCATGCCTACGAACAGCATCGATCAATTATATATTTTTTTATTTGTACACCTTCTCACAACTTTGTCTTCAGTTGTGATGTGAATATTGGTGCTGATCTTCGAACCATTGAGATGCATTAGCCATGGTAGTTTCATTTGTATTTGATGGAATGTGTAACAAGATAATCTCGAGGCAAGACACATGAACTAAGTTGAAGCCTTTTTTTCCTGCGGGAACCAAAGTTGAAACCTTCATAGCATCACAGTACAATTTCATCAAAATTATGCGTACATATAAACAAATCCTGAAGGATTGATAGCAATGCCAGAAACAATTCAACTTCGTTTCGCCGACATGTTGGACATCCTTCATCCGGCTCCACCTGCCATGCAGCAATATTGAGTGCACAACACAACTTCGGGGAAAGATTCACCCCGGTCGTTGCACCGCAGTAGTAATGACTAGTGAGCAGTCAAATCACAGAGCCCCACCTTCGCCACAGTAAGTTGCTCGGATGAAGCAACCATCATTTCTCTATTCCTTGAATCCGCTGGTATACTCCCATATTCCCACAGTAATAAATTGCTCGGGTGAATCAACCATCACTACATCCACTCACGTGTGATGACCACGGGAGCTATCCATTCAGCTTGCATGTTAAAAAAAATAAAGGTCGATAACTAATGCGACAAACTTTCAAAAAAAAACTAATGCGGCACCTCGGGCTAACGCGGTCAGATCGCATTTTGCACGAGAAATTACACACCATGTTTGGTTGACATCTGGTCCCGTTCCAACATATCAGTGAGACGACGGTGAGTAGTAGTATTTCTGAACGGACGTGTAGGCCGGGGCGTGTAAGTGCATCTAGTGCCCCTTAGTGATTTTGGTGTATTGAAGACTTATAGGTTAAGTAACTAATGAGTTTGTGAGTGTACACAGGCCTATAAGTCTATGAGGAGTTTGATATTTACAAAGGAAAGTCGAATTTAAAAATGAAATTCTTCAACTGAAGAATTTGATATTCTGAAGACATTCTGAAGACTTTGAAAGTGAAGAAATTGGTGTGATCCTGAAGACTTGGTATTCGCTTGAGGAACATGAAGCGTGAAGACTTTTTGTTTTCGTAGTTTCATTTTCTCTTTCTTGAGTCATAGGAAACACCATACTGTTAAAGGGGGTCGAGGAAATACTAAGGAAAAATTTCCATTTGATGCTCAACTCAAAATCCTACACCTACCAATTCCTTCGAGTGAAGCCTTTGGAAATCTCATACAGTTCAACAAATTTCTTCAAAGGATGTAGACGAAGCTCTTCCGTCACCGAGGAATTTGTTCTCGATCGAGGAGTTAGGAATTCGCCAAAGGCGAATTGCCTACACAAAGAGGAACATGATAGCCCCGAGGAATTTGATATTCCAATTTCCGATCACTGTCTGCTTGCAAGCCACCGTCCCCAAAATATCTCCACCTAACGGTCATATCATTGAAGGGCATTTATGTCTTATCATGTCGGGCTGCTCCTAGGCTATAAATAGCCGCCTCTACAACCACTAGTTGGTTGGCTGCTCCGAGAGAACTTGACACTTGTCATTTGAGAGCAACCCATCCTCCGAGGAATTTGAGCGAAAATCATCAAGTGAGGAAAACCCAAAGTGAGGAAAACCCAAAACCAAACCCCAACAAACCCAAAGTGATTGAGCATCATCAAGAAATTGATCCCGTGGATCCGACGCTTTTACCTTTGAAGACTGTGCTTCTTCCAGACGGTTAGGCGCCACGGTCTAGAGCATCCAAGAGGAATTGTGGATCGCCGAGTGACCAAGTATGTGAAGGTTTGGAAGTCGCTGAAGACTTACCACGAGTGATTGGACGAGGTCTGCGTGATCTTAGTTCAAGGAGAATACGGTGAGGACTGGGTGTCCCGAGCTGCGTGCTCAAGGATCGAGTGTCCGGATCTGCGTGTCCTCGAGTTTAAATACTCACCGCCCAACCAGACGCATAACCGAGACAGCAGTTGGAACTGGTCTACCAAATCATTGTCTTCACCAACCTAATCGGTTCTATTTCCTCAACCCTTTCATTTCCTCATAACTGTGTTGAGTGTTTGTCATATCTGTGTTTGAAGACTTTGATCAAGACTTTCTCAATTTCCTCGCTCAATTTCTTCACTGCTTTGTCTTCATCTTGTGTTATCCTCGTGATTACGCTTTCAGACTCTGTGATTGTCTTCATTTCATCATGATGACTATGCTTGTAATCTGCTATGCTTACTTCGAGTACTTATTCCGCTGCATGTATTTCTTCGCTAAGGAATTTCCTCACCAGCAAATTCCTCAATGAAGAATTTGTAAAATTCTCTAAAATCGCCTATTCACCCCCTCTAGTCGATATAACGACTTTCAATTGGTATCGAGCAAGGTACTCCTTGTTCGTGTGATTTTGGTTTAACCACCGGAGTTTTAGTTATGTCGACCGCAGTATGATCAAGGTCTCAGCAGGGTGTCCTACCTTCGATGGGACGGACTACCCCTCATCGAAGAACAAAATGCTAATGCATCTTGAAGCAATTGACAACGATCTCCGGTATGTTGTGACACAAGGTGTTTCCTCACCACACCCCTCTCCGAATGATGCTGATGTGAAGAGATTCAAGCAACTCGATTCTCAAGCGAAGAATATCATATGTGGCCATCTCGAGCAAAGGTCAATATGGAAGAGTGAGTGCTTTGGAATCTGCCAAACTCATCTGGGACAGGCTGTCCAAAGTAAATGAAGGTGTTTCAACTCAGCGTGACTCTCGAGTTGATGTTCTTCGGAATCTCTTCAACCGCTTCAAAAGACTCGACAACGAAAATGTTCAACAAACCTTCGATCGCCTCACTGACATCTCAAATGAGCTTCAAGCACTGGGTGCCACTGACATCACCGACCATGAGGTGGTGAAGAAATTGCTAAGATCGCTTGATTCCTCATTTGACACTCGGCAATCGATGATACAAGAACGAGCTGACTACAAGTCTCTTGATCCTGCCGATATCCTCGAAAGGCTAAATACTCACGAAGTTCCAGCTTGTCAAAAGAGAGATCTCTATGGTTCTCGCTATGGAAAAACATGTGCCTCAAGGCCAAGGCTGAATCTGAATCGAGAGTGAAGAATCTGTAGTAGCCTTGGAGATCCTCAAGAATTTGGCCAGAGCTAGCACTCGCCGTGAAGAAATTCCAGAAATTCACAAGACATGGTCGTTTGGAAAATCCTCAAGAAGCAAAGTGATTCCTCATCTAGTGACTATAAGCGAAGACTTTGCCACAAATGCAAGAAACCTGGTCACTATATCCAAGATTGTCCTCGATGGGAAAAGGAATTAAGAAGAAGAAGCACAAGGATTACAGCCGATGACATGAAGAAGAAGAAGAAATCATCAAAATCTTCATCATCAAAATCCTCAAAATCTTCTTCTCACAAGAAGAGCAGCTCCAAAAAGGCTCGCATTCATTGGCAAGGAAATGGACTCAAGCTGAATCGAGGAAAATGAGGAAGAGGAGGAGTCTCAAGAATCCGAATCTGGCGTGGCTAGTCCGGCTCTTGCTATCGCTTATGTTAGCAAGTCCATCTTCAACATCAAGAAACTGACTCCACCGACAAACCCGATGAGGAAAATGATGATTACGCCCCACCTATTGCTTCATGGCAAAAGGTGCTAAGGTACTCAATTACACCTCCTCCGAATCTAGTGAAAATGAATCGATGAGGATCTCAAGCCCAGCTACTCTAAACTTGCTAAGATTGCTATAAACAACAAAGGGCTTTTGAAAAGGTTCAAAACATGCTAGATAAGAGTGATGATATGTTAGGTGAAGAATGGATCGCACTCAAGCCCCGATCGAAAATCTTCAGAGAGTTCACCTAGGCTTGACAGCCTTCAAGGTCATCATAACACTCTCTTATCTCGATCATGAGAAACTTTCTTATGAATTTCTTCAAAGAAAGCAAGATCTTGAGAAGCTAAGAGTGAGTTATGAAGATCTTCGTAAGGAGCGCGATTCATTACTTGCTCAACAAATCAGCGCCTCTCAAGAAGAATTTGTTCCTCCATGCTTAAAGTGCATTGAACGTGAATCGCTAATTCTTCACCAATGTTCAAATGCTTCAACTGTTACAAATTCTTCACATGCCTCTGCTATCACAAATTCCTCACCGAGGACATTGCTAGTATTATCGACGATGCAGGTTGAAGGAATTGTACATGACAGTATGTACAAAAGCCTCAAAGGGCATCGACTTTTGTGATGTGCTTAAAAGCAGATCCTCAACAGAACCCTAGGAAAGAGGGTATTGCCTTTGAGAGGAAACTCAATGCTGATGGAACGATCGAAGCCCGAGCAAGATCCCAAAACCTCATGGGTTGCTGCAAAGGGACCTCCAGTTGATCCATCTACCTTATCTGGTTTTACATGTGAATTTCCTCATTCTGATGATGAGTCATTTGACTCAATCTATAAACTGTTCAAAAATCAGAATGGTGAAGTATTTGCTAGATATGTTGGCACTAACTGCAGGAACGGTCCCCCTATGAAGAAAATCTAGGTTCCCAAGAAATGTCTTGAAAGTCTTCAGGTGAATGTCCTCATGACACCACCCGTGAAGAATAGGAACCCCAGATCAAATTCTTCATATGGACAAAATTCTTCATATGGACAAAATTCTTCATATGGATCCAAGTCCTCATACGGACCAAATTCCTCACGTGGATCAAATTCCTCAAAAGGATCAAAGTCCTCATATGATTATCATCGTAAATAACTCTGTTTTGCAGGTAGAGCTAAGGGCTATGAATATGTGCATTATTCTTCAAACCAATATGTTCATAAGTCCTCAAGAATTTCTCCGCTTATTCATATGCTTACCCTAACCCTCTTATGTGAAACGAAATGGTTTGGCCTCTATGCCACCATTCTCATATGGTGCTCGCAGAGTGATGAACTCTTTGCCACCCCTTCAGATGTGGGTGGTGAAGAAAAGAACTAATCTCTTCTGCAGGGTCAGGTCTCCGACGCACCTCAACGCCTCAAGAATTTGTCGGGGCCCGACAAAATGCCCGAAAGGACGCAGTTAATCATGATGAAATGAACTTTCATTTCACACGCCCTCATACTGCTTATCCGATTGATACTTGGTGATGAAATTCATCTGATGAACTTGATATCATATTCTTCACCGATGAAGTATATGAGATCGTAAGTTGTACTAATTCATCCGCAGGATGATCAACCCAAAGCCACCGAGTGGGTTCTCGATAGTGGATGTACAAATCACATGACCGGTGACAAGAATCTATTGATGGATGCTCCTTATCACCGCCACATCTGAAGCATATCATCTTTGGCCGACAAAGGCAAAAGTCGTATTGGGACTTGGTAAGGTTGCTATCTCTAAGGACATGCACATGGACAAAGTCATGCTTGTTGAGTCTTTAGGATATAACCTCATGTCAGCCTCAATGCTTTGTGATCTTGATATGGTTGTTATCTTTGGCAAGTATCGTTGTGTTGTGATTATGGAAGTCGACAATTCCAAAGTCTTCAAGGCTTTAGGAGAGGAGACTTGTATATTGTTGATTTTTCCACAGACCACAACCAGCCGTGTGTCTACTTGCAAAAGCTTCGTAGGCTGGCTATGGCATCGACGACTTGGTCACGCAGGCATGAGGAATTTGCACACGCTTGAAGAAGAAGCATGTCATTGGCATTGAAAATGTCAAATTCTCAAGGATCACTTATGCGGTGCCCGTGAAGCTGGAAAATGACCAAGGCCAAGCATCCAAATAAGACTATCATGACCACTACTCGTCCCTTCGAATTGCTTCATATGGACCTCTTTGGTCCCAATCATTACTCAGCTGTCGTTAATGAAGCATCACTATATGGCTTTGTTATTGTTGATGATTACTCTCGCTACACATGGGTACACATTGTTACTTACAAAATCAAGTGCAGGAAATCTTCAAACGATTTTCCTCGAGGGCTTCAACCAACTTTGGTGTGAAGATCAAGCACATCAGGAGTGACAATGGAAGTGAGTTCAAGAATTCTGGTCTTGAGGATTATCTTGATGAACTTGGTATTACTCATGAGTTATCTGCTCCCTATACTCCTCAGCAAAATGGCGTCGTGGAGCGCAAGAACAGAACTCTCGTTGAGATGGCTCGCACTATGCTTGATGAATACAAAACGCCTAGTCGCTTCGGATTGAAGCAATTGACACTGCGTGCCACATCATCAACAGAGTATATCTTCACAAATTCTTCAAAAGACTGCCTATGAACTCCTCACGACAAGAAACCCAATGTAAGTTATTTCAAAGTCTTCGTGCTAAATGCTGGATTAGAGATCCTCACCACACCTTTAAATTTGCACCAAAGCACATGAAGGTTTTATGCTTGGTTACGGAAAGGACTCGCACACCTACAGAGTCTTCAACATCGCACTTCACAAGATTGTTGACATCAGAGATGTGCGGTTCGATGAAACTAATGGCTCGCAAAGAGAGCACCTACCTTCTGTGTTAGATTTAACCAGCACCGAGGATTCCATCAGTTCAAGGCAACCGAGGATGTCATTCCTCTCAAGAAACTGCTGAAGAATTCATTCCTCAGACGCCAAGAACGCCGAGCGGGTGCACTCAAGATAATGTCAAGAAAATGGTGCCGAGGAAAATGATCAAATTCCTCGAGGACAACCAGCTCATCCTCGCGTTGCAAAAGAAGTGCAAGTTGACAAGATCATCGATGACATTGAAGCGCCAGGTCCTCTCACTCGCTCAAAAGCTTCACACTTATCTAACTTTTGTGGGCACTATGCTTTTGTCTCTATCACAGAGCCCACTAAGGTAGATGAAGCATTTCTGGAGCCGGAGTGGATTCAGTCCATGCAAGAAGAATTACATCAGTTCGAGCTCAACAACGTCTGGGAACTGGTTAAACGTCCAGATCCTCGCAAGCATAATATCATTGGCACAAAGTGGATCTACCGCAACAAACAAGATGAAAATGGTCTTGTGGTGAGGAATAAGGCACGACTAGTAGCTCAAGGCTACACGCAGGTTGAAGGAATTGATTTCGATGAAACTTTTGCACCTGTCGCTAGACTTGAGTCTATTCGCATATTACTCGCCTATGCTAACCATCACAATATCACTTTATATCAAATGGATGTGAAAAGTGCATTCCTCAATGGTAAGCTTGAGGAAGAAGTATATGTTGCTCAACCCCCAGGTTTTGAAGATCCAAAGAATCTCGACAAAGTCTTCAAACTAAATAAGGCCCTCTATGGCCTCAAGCAAGCCCCTCAAGGCGTGGTATGATACATTGAAGGAATTCTTCGTGAAGAATGGCTTCACACCCGTTCACTCGACCCTACTCTCTTTACTAAATCATATGATGGTGAACTGTTTGTGTGCCAAATATATGTTGATGATATTATCTTTGGCTGTATCGACCAACGTTATAGTGATGAATTTGCCTATATGATGAGTGAAGAATATCAAATGTCTATGATGGAGAGTTGAAATTCTTCTTAGGTCTTCAAATTCACAACAACACAATGGCATATTCATATCTCAGAGAAATACCTCAAAGATGTCCTCAAGAAATTCGCATGCAAGATTGCAAAGGTGTCAAAATCCCTATGCCCACAAATGGCCATCTATGCAATCGATGAAAATGGTATTGACTTCGATCACAAGGTATACCGCCCATGATTGGTTCTTTATTGTACCTATGTGCATCTAGGCCAGATATAATGCTTAGTGTTTGCATGTGTGCCCGATTTCAAGCTACACCAAGGAATCACACCATAAGGCTGTGAAGCATATTCTTCGATATCTAGCTCACACACCAACACTAGGATTATGGTACCCCAAGGGCTCTACTTTTGATCTCATTGGATATTCGACTCGACTATGCTGGTGATCGTGTGGATCGCAAGTCAACATCTGGTACTTGTCATTTCTGACGATCTTTGGTCCGTTGGTCCTCGAAGAAACAGAATCTGCGATCACCGTCCATCGCGAAGCTGAATACATTGCTGCTGGCTCGTGTTGTGCTCAATTACTATGGATGAAGCAAACCTCAAGGACTACGGCATCAACGTGAAGAATGTGCCTCTCATCGTGACAATGAGAGTGCCATCAAGATTGCTCACAACCCAGTTCAGCACTCGAAGACAAAGCACATTCAAATTCGTCATCATTTTCTTCGTGATCATGTGTTGAAGGGCGACATCTCCATCGATCATGTGAAGACTGAAGAACAGCTTGCTGATATCTTCACTAAGCCCTTGGATGAGAAGAGATTTAGCAAGTTGCGGTGTGAGATAAATATCTTAGAATCTTCGAATGTTCTTTGAAAAGGACACACATCCTAACACCTATGCAAAATTGATGACTTAGATGTGCAACACATGAAGAAACGTTTTTCTTCAATCAATGAAGAATAACACTCTAAGTGTGAAGAAATTAATGAAGAATTTGATTCTCAGAACCCTACGACAATTGTATGCGGTGTCTGAAATCATCATTCTTATATGGTTGGTTACGCCACCACAAAAGTTGAAAATCTTCAATTTGAGTTTTTCCTCAGTTTTGAAATTCTTCAGTTTTTCAAATTCTTCAACTTTGCAAATTCTTCACTGTTTCCGTCGTTTTTCTTCATTGGCTATATATATATATGGATTTATGTCCTCTACAGCATTCACTTATGGCTATTTCTTCAAGTCGCTTTTTCTGCTAAGTGAATGTGATCGGACCCTTCCCTCTATGCTATACTCAACCCAATCCATTCACAAATTCTTCATGTGCGTTCTACTTTGAAACTCGCTCAAATTCTTCATCGTGTCCTTATAGCTGAAGAAATTGCGAACGGAACTTTAAAACGAAACTTATCCAAACTTCCGCCTTTACCATTAAACCGCTCCGCATCCCACGATGCATTATTATATTCACCCACGATCGTACACGATCTCCACTACACAAGACGTGGGTGACACATGTCGTGAGAAGGAAGCGGTCAGGCACGCTCGTCCTAAATCTTCGGACGATCCGCTTTCACCGTGGCTATAAATACCCTCTCTCCCTTCCTCACTCTTTTACTTCGCCGACCTCTCTCCCGCCGAGCTCCTCAAAACCCTAGCGCCGCCGCTACTCCATCGTCAGCGGTGAGGAAAAGCTTCACCGCTTTGACCTCTTCGCCGACGATTCGCTACCGACCGTGGAAAATCTTCACTCCGCCGCCGCCGTAGCTGATTTCCTCTGCCAAGTTAGGGCGGAGAAGATCTGAACGACTAACTTCCCAACTGTTCATCCCAGTTCGTCGTGTTCTTCACTTCGGGTAAATTAAAAGTTACTTTTACTACTCGATTTGATTCTCAAATTTTCTTCAAATTCTTCAAAGGTGTTTATTCTCCAAATCTTCATACATATGAACACCTCAAATCTCTTGACTCATTTCTCTAAGCAATGATTTTCTTCAAGATTCCTCAATTGTGTGGATCTTCGATCTATACAACTCGAACCTAAGACAAATAACGCTTATTGAAATTCTTCAAGGCTCATCTGGTCAAAATCCTCAAACTTGTTCTTTTGAAAACCCTCCGAGAACGATATGACCTCTTCAAATTCCTCGCACCTATACTCTGCTCACAGTACAAATGTCCGCTGCTGAATCCCTAGGTTCTCATCAACTTAACTCATTTGCAGCGCTCCTCGAAGAAAACTGCACACTTCTTCAGAGAACTCAATTGTTCAATTTCCTCAACTCAAGAAAATGGCGATGGTAAGAAGCCGCAGAAGGGAGGAAAGAAACCCGAGGTCATGACAGATTCAAATCCCCGAGGAAATATATGCTGACTCATCAGACACCGATGAGGAAAGCAAAAATCAACGCAAGTGCGATATAGAAGATTGAACGGAGATGGGCACGGAATGGAAGGAATACCGATATGTAACACCTAAGTACATGAAGAAATTCGCTAAATCCTCCATGCCCAAGAGCTCCTTTGGCACCAGGCCAAATAGCTGATCCCACTAGCGCCAAACGCGGTGAGGACTTTCCGATGAGTGGGCTAAACGCCAAGCAAAGTTGGCTAAGCAAGCAAAGGAAGCGTGAAGAAATTCAATGAGGATTCTACCGCTGCTGTTGCCATCGAGGTCTCGGTCAAACCGAGGAAATCAATGCAAAAGAAGTCTGCTAATAAGCCAAGTGTTTCATCATCTGCGCCCTCACGGCCAAGTTCATCGCCAGCTCCTCCGTGCAAATTCTCAAGAAGAAATTCTCACACCGCCATCGTTCCATCAAAGTCCTCAACTGCTCCGTCCCAAACCTTCGCCTCGTGCACCTAGCTACATGTCAAAGGACTGCTGGTTTCTCAATTGCCTCGAGCATCTCTCGCAAGTTCCTCACCTGCCCCAATTCTTCATCCGCCCGACTCTGCTGAAGACAAAAGCAACAATGGACGTGGTCCTCGGCCTAGCCCAAGGAAGAAACAGCTTGTAGTCCACGTACATCGATGATGAGGCATCCGATGAAGAACTTGAAGAAATCATCGAGACCGCCAAGTTAGGGCCGCTAGAGCCAAAGGTACATCTGTGCCATCGCTTTTGGACCCAAAGAAAGTCCTCGACTTCATCGACCTCGCACAATGATCCCAATACCCTCTCGCTCGATCTTCCTTTGACACCTGGTCAAAGTCATGCGTTGACTCACTTCATCGCTGAAGAAAATGGAAGTTTGAGAAGGCGAGGGAAATCAAGAAGGCTCAATACAGAAGGAGAGGTTCTCAAGAAAATGTTGTCAAGATGACACCGAGGAACTCCTTCAAATCCAAACTGACATTCGTAACCTCAGAAGAACTTCACACATACTATGCTGATTGGCAAGTAGTCAAGACCAGATTCGCCGATCCGACGAAGAAACTCACAAGTGTTGCTGCACCTGCAACGTGAAAATCCTCAGTGAAGCATCAGTTCAGCCTCATCAAGAAAATGCTGATTCCGTGGCTGATGAAGAAATTCCAGCCGCCGAAGAAACTGCCAGGCACCCACTAGTGGTGCGCTCAAGAAATTGCTCAAGACAGGGAACTGCATCGCTTGCTCTCAAGAAACTGCACCAAATTCCTCAGCTCCTCCTGCGCCAACTCCAACTCCAATTCTTCCATCCGCTTCGATGTGAAGAAACCAAGGCTGCGAACGAGCTGCTGTGAAGAAAAGGAAAGCATCACCTGCGCCGATTCTTCAACTGCAAGAAAATGAAGCCAATGACCAGCTCCGTTGAAAACCCAATTGATGCTATTCCAATTTCCTCCATACCATCAAAGGAAGTAGTTCCTTTTGGAGAAGAATATGAGGTGCCAACCGGATCTGATGAAGAACATCAATCTCCCCGCTTCGTCGAGAGAAAATTGATGAAGAAATTGAAGTGGAAGCAATCCTTCAACCCCGCCATTCCCTCATCGCACCATGAAATTCCTCAAGCTGGTATCGAGGAAATTGAAAATGAAGATGTGGATATTGGATGTACCACTCCGGTGATCAATGATGACTTTTGGGAAAGTCAGATCCCAATACTCCTCTCTTCACCCCGCTTCAACAAGTTCCTCACTCCCCGCATGCATCGTCCAAATAGACATCAAGAAAATCAACCCACGAGTTCTCAGCATGAAGAAATTCCAGCCACTAGTGCTGATGAAACTGCTGCTTGTTGCTGAAAATCCTCGATCGCACAAGTTGAGGACCAAGAAATACCTCAAGTCAAGAACCTGAACTTACGATTCCCGAGGTGGTGATGCAACCGATCGACACCCTCCGCCAAAGCAAAAGAATCCGCTCTCAACCAAACAAAAGTTCAAGGCTGAAGATTTCTTTGCCGAGCATGTGTTCTTCATCAATATAATCCTTATGATTCTGCTCGATTAGGAAGAGGCGCTCGACTGCCACCAAGCAAACTTCTATTCCTCGGTGCTTTTCAACAAGGACAAAATCTTCGATCATGCTCATATTCCTCATGTGGATATGGAGTCGCCGCCGTGCTTTGAGCCCGCCCTAAGTGTTCTTCACGACGCAGGTCTCCTAAACTTCGCATTGATATTTGTGATTGGAACGAAGAGCTAATTCTTCAATTCTATGCAACCTCGCACATCACCGGAGACATCAAGACGAATTTCATGGGTCTTGGATTGATGACCGAAAATACTCACTACAAGGCTCCAAAAAGTGAATTGCTTCGTGCCCTCCCACTTAGTCCTTCGATTGATGGTGCACGCCGATCTATGAAGAAAAGGAACTTTCAAATCACTATATGCAAGTGCCGATGAAGCCTTTGAAACCAAGGCAGCACTAAGAACCAAATTCCTCGTCAAGGAATTATTATATGTGCCTCGATAGTCTATCGGATTCGACGAAGACTATGAGTCCTATCAAGGGCCACGACTCGAATGATGAAGAGGTCGTTGGCATCATGAAGAATATGTTGTTCAACATCATCCATGGCGCTCCGTCAATTTCCATGATTTCTTCATGAGGACTCGCTAACATTGCCATGTCACCTTTTGAGCTGAAGCCTTATGCACCTTGGATTATGAGATTCATCAGTCAAGATCTTCACCAATTACAAGGCTGATACTTTGAACCACTGCAGCTACCTGCCCCGATTGAAGTCCTCAAACGGCCAATTACCTCACCGATGACAAGGGCAAGGCTACTGCTGTGATAGATGAAGGCATTCGTCCATTGATGGACAGTTTAAAGCAGCATCCTACTCCACCAATGATGACTCGCCACACATGACTCAAAGAAGAAATACCTCGCTTAAGCATAGTCCTCAAGCTATCGCACCTGTGGTGATGACTGATCGTGAATTACTCCTCGCCTTCATCGGAAGGTTGATCGCAATCACAAGTGGGTCAAACGTCAATTTGGTACTCTTCTTTACAACATGACCTCAACTCACAATGCAGTGAAGAAAAACCACTACTATCTTCATGAAACCTTCAAGCGCACCTGGGCTGTTCTTTCACATGTCTATAATGAGGAAGAACTGCAATCAATGGGACTCAAGGAAGAATTTGACTGGTCTGCACCTCCTCCGAAGAAATTCAAGAAAGTCAAAGTTCCTTCCTTAGTGGCCAGCTCCTATTCTCATCTCGCGATACTGATGAAAATGAAGATTTGGAAGACACTGCTGCTGGTCCTACTTCAACGAACAACCCGACAATGTCAAGGCGCCCGCCTTCAACTTGAAATTCTTCAAGAGCGTTAGTCCTCGCCGATCCTTTTGGTCATTCGATGACAAAGGGGGAGAAATTTGAGTTAGTCTTCAAGCGGGTCTCGTTTTTGTCTATATACAGTATTTTATTAAGTTACAACTCTCGTTCTTCCGAAACCTTTTATTGGATCGAGTTGTAATCTTAAACCCGATGGTGCTTTGATACTTTTGATGCATTATGCTTTTGCTCTATGCTCTGATTACAGTAGTGCTGATATGCTCTGATATTTGTTATGCTCTGATCCTCATGAGCTCATTGAAAATCTTCAAATCGATTTGGGATCTGATACTCATGAAAAGTTTCAAATTCCTCATACGCATTGGGCTCTGATACTCTTTATGCATTATTTTGCATGCTCTGCATATCATCAAGCACCATATTTCATCATGCATTTCAAATTCCTCATATTATATGTCAAATGCGTGTATGAATTACAAGATATAGGGGGAGATCTCCATGATTCAAATCTTCAAATGTGCATTGCCTCAAAAGCAAATTCCTCACTATGCACATCCTCATGAGCTCACACCCACCCACATATGTACCTGCACCTAAAGAAGAAGTGCACGCAGGACGCACGTACTCACATCTCCTTCCCGTCCACACCCGCGCGGGTACACAGTGGAGTTTGTTTCTGTACGAAAAGGCATCCCACGTGACAATTTGACGCGTGTAGCGGTTGTTTACTCGAAGGAGGGTCGGGTACCACACCTAGAATATAAAACGATTGCCGTGGGGAAAATGGGAAAATGGGTTTGTCTCTCGTCACACCATCTCACACAAGGCCGCCATGGCCTCTCTCTCTCTCTCAGCGTTGGTCAGTGATCCGGCCGCATCCCGTCCGCCGGTGGAAAGGGAGGATGTGCATCGTCTCTCCGTTCGACGGCGTTGAGGCAGCTCGTCCCGATCTGCGGTACCCGCCGTTCTCTCTGACCAAGCTCCGGCGCGGTAGGGCCTTCGCCACTTGCTCCCTGCCGCAGTATGGGAAGATCCCGGCCGCCGGCGCCCTCCTAGTAACATCCCGACGACCCTCAAGTACAGCTTCCTCCGGCCTTGCTCCACTGCCCATCTTCCCACGTTGCTGCATGTGGATCTTCTTTAGTTGTTTGCTTAAATCGTATCTTGGCCTCACGATTTTCCATCTTGCAATCTCGCCCTCAAACCATTTCGATAAACCACCATGTGCTATCTTTCCTTTTACATGGAACATGCTTCTTTTTTGTCGGCGATGTGTCTTCAACTCGTGTTATTGTGCAGTAATTGTTTCCTTTCGACCTCCTTTTGCAAACAGGGCTATCCATTTTCACTCGTTGCTATTATGATTTTTGGTGAACTGCACAAATCACTTTTCTGAAGAGTGTTTTGTGCAGTTCCGCCAAAATGTCACACGGGCAACATTTTTACATTTCTGTGGGACTGCAGAAAGGGAGATTGGTTTTGCTATCCTCCTCATCCAACTCCGTGTCTAATCTTCTCCAACAAGAAGTTAGTCCTAAAGAGAGATCATAGAGGTGATCGGCTTCTATTTATGTGTGTTATGTTTCTGAAGGAAATATGCCCTAGAGGAAATAATAAAGTTATTATTTATTTCCTTATATCATGATAAATGTTTATTATTCATGCTAGAATTGTATTAACCGGAAACATAATACATGTGTGAATACATAAACCTACAGAGTGTCACTAGTATGCCTCTACTTGACTAGCTCGTTAATCAAAGATGGTTATGTTTCCTAACCATGAACAAGGAGTTGTTATTTGATTAACGGGATCACATCATTGGTTGAATGATCTGATTGACATGACCCATTCCATTAGCATAGCACCTGATCGTATAGTTTGTTGCTAGTGCTTTTCTTCATGACTTATACATGTTCCTATGACTATGAGATTATGCAACTCCCGCTTGCCCGAGGAACACTTTGGGTGCTACCAAACGTCACAACGTAATCGGGTGATTATAAAGGTACATTACAGGTGTCTCCAAGGTACATGTTGGGTTGGCATATTTGAGATTAGGATTTGTCACTCCGATTGCTCGGAGAGGTATCTCTGGGCCCTCTCGGTAATGCACATCACATAAGCCTTGCAAGCATTGCAACTAAATGTGTTAGTTGTGAGATGATGTATTACGGAACGAGAAAAGAGACTTGCGAGAACGAGATTGAACTAGGTATTGATACCAACGATCGAATCTCGGGCAAGTAACATACCGATGACAAAGGGAACAACGATGTTGTTATGCGGTCTGACCGATAAAGATCTTCGTAGAATATGTAGGAACCAATATGGGCATCCAGGTCCCGCTATTGGTTATTGACCGAGAGGTGTCTCGGTCATGTCTACATAGTTCTCGAACCCGTAGGGTCCGCACGCTTAACGCTTCGATGATGCTTACTATGAGTTTTATGATGTTGATGTACCAAGGTTGTTCGAGTCCCGGATGAGATCACGGACATGACGAGGAGTCTCAAATGGTCGAGACATAAAGATTGATATATTGGAAGCCTATGTTTGACTCGGAATCACTCCGGGTGAAATTGGGAATTTTATCGAGTACCGGGTTACTGGAACCCCGGGGTCAATGGGCCTTGATGGGCCTTAGTGGGAAAGAGAAAAGGGGCCATATGCTGGCGCAGCCTTCCCCCTTCCCTAGTCCTATTAGGATTAGGAGAAGGGGTGGCGCCTCTCTCCCTCTCCCTTGGTCAAACCCTAGTTGGACTAGGATTTGGGGGAATCCTACTCCTAGTAGGAGTAGGACACCCCGGCGCGCCTCCCTCTGGCCGGCCAGCCCCTCCCTTTCCTCCTTTATATACAGGGGCAGGGGCACCCCATGACACACAAGTTGATCATTGAGATCGTTCCTTAGCCGTGTGCGGTGCCCCTTCCACCAAACTACACCTCGAATATACCGTTGCGGAGCTTAGGCGAAGCCTGCGCCGGTGGAACATCATCATCGTCACCACGCCGTCGGTCGACGAAACTCTCCTCAACACTCGGCTGGATCGGAGTTCGAGGGACGCCATCGAGCTGAACGTGTGCAGAACTCGGAGGTGCCGACGCTCGGTACTTGGATCGGTTGGATCGGGAAGAAGTACGACTACTTCCTCTCGCTGCGTCAACGCTTGCTGCTTGGTCTACGAGGCGTACGAGACAACACTCTCATCTCGTTGCTATGCATCACCATGGTCTTGCGTGATCGTAGGAAAATTTTTGAAATTACTACGCTCCCCTACAAAGTGGCATCCGAGCCTGGTTTTATGCGTTGATGTCATATGCACGAGTAGAACACAAGTGAGTTGTGGGCGATACAAGTCATACTACCTACCAGCATGTCATACTTTGGTTCAGCGGTATTGTGAGATGAAGCGCCCGGACCGACATTACGCGTGACGCTTACGCGAGACTGGTTTCACCGCTGTGAGCACTCGTTGCTTAAAGGTGATCGGCGGGTGTCTGTCTCTCTCACTTTAGTTGAACTGAAAGGCTACGCCGGTCCTTGAGAAGGTTAAAACGGAGTCTATTTGACGAAGTATCGTTGTGGTTTTGATGCGTAGGTAAGAACGGTTCTTGCTCAGCCCGTAGCAGCCACGTAAAACTTGCAACAACAAAGTAGAGGACGCCTAACTTGTTTTTGCAGGGCATGTTGTGATGTGATATGGTCAAGACGTGATGCTATATTTTATTGTATGAGATGATCATGTTTTGTAACCGAAGTTATCGGCAATCGGCAGGAGCCATATGGTTGTCGCTTATTGTATGAAATGCAACGCCATGTAATTGCTTTACTTTATCACTAAGGAGTAGCGATAGTCGAGAAGCAATAGTTGGCGAGACGACAACGATGCTACGATGGAGATCAAGGTGTCGCGCGGTGACGATGGTGATCATGACGGTGCTTGAGATGGAGATCACAAGCACAAGATGATGATGGCCATATCATATCACTTATAATGATTGCATGTGATGTTAATCCTTTATGCATCTTATTTTGCTTTGATTGACGGTAGCATTATAAGATGATCCCTTACTAAATTATCAAGAAGTGTTCTCCCGAGTATGCACCGCTGCGAAAGTTCTTCGTCTTTGAGACACCACGTGATGATCGGGTGTGATAGGCTCTACGCTCAAATACAACGGTGCAAAACAGTTGCACACGCAGAATACTCAGGTTATACTTGACGAGCTATGCATATAAGATATGACCTCGAACACGGAGACCGAAGGTCGAGCGTGAATCATATAGTAGATATGATCAACATATTGATGTTCACCATTGAAACTACTCCATCACACGTGATGATCGGTCATGGTGTAGTTGATATGGATCACGCAATCACTTAGAGAATTGGAGGGATATTTTTCTAAGTGGGAGTTCTTAAGTAATATGATTAATTGAACTTAAATTTATCATGAACTTAGTACCGATAGTATCTTGCTTGTCTATGATGTGTAGATAGATGGCTCGTCTGTTGTTCCGTTGAATTTTAATGCGTTCCTTGAGAAAGCAAAGTTGAAAGATGATGGCAGCAATTACACGGACTGGGTCCGTAACTTGAGGATTATCCTTATTGCTGCACAGAAGAATTACGTCCTGGAAGCACCGTTAGGTGCCAGGCCTGGTGCAAGGGCTGCGCCGGTTGTGAACGTCTGGCAAAGCAAAGCTGATGACTACTCTATAGTTCAAGTGTGCCATGCTTTACGGCTTAGAACCGGGACTTCAACGTCGTTTTGAACACCATGGAGCATATGAGATGTTCCAGAGTTGAAGTTAATATTCCAAGCGAATGCCCGGATTGAGAGATATGAAGTCTCCAATAAGTTCTATAGCTGTAAGATGGAGGAGAACGGTTCACAAGTGAGCATATACTCGAATGTCCGGATATAACAATCACTTGATTCAACTGGAGTTAATCTTCCGGATGATTGCGCCATTGACAGAATTCTCCAATCACTGCCACCAAGCTACAAGAGCTTCGTGATGAACTATAATATGCAAGGGATGACCAAAACAATGCCCGAGCTCTTCGCGATGCCGAAAGTCATGGAGGTAGAAATCAAAAGGAGCATCAAGTGTTGATGGTTAACAAAACCACTAGTTTCAAGAAAAGGGCAAAGGAAAGAAAAGGAAACTTCAAAAAGAGCGGCAAGCAAGTTGTCGATCAAGAGAAGAAACCCAAGTCTGGTCCTAAGCCTGAAACGAAGTGCTTCTATTGCAAGCAGGCTGGTCATTTGAAGCGGAACTGCCCCAAGTATTTGGCGGATAAAAAGGATGGCAAGGTTAACAAAGGTATATGTGATATACATGTTATTGATGTGTACCTTACTAATACTCGCAGAGCACTGGTATTTGATACTGGTTCATTGCTAATATTTGCAACTCAAACAGGGCTACGGATTGCGAAGATTGGCTAAGGACGAGGTGACGATGCGCTGGCGTGGAAATGGTTCCAAAGTCGATGTGATCGCAGTCGCACGCTACCTCTACATCTACCTTCGGGATTAGTATTAGACCTAAATAATTGTTATTTAGTACCAGCGTTGAGCATGAACATTATTTCTGGATCTTGTTTGATGCGAGACGGTTATTCATTTAAATCAGAGAATAATGGTTGTTCTATTTATATGAATAATATCTTTTATGGTCATGCACCATTGAAGAATGGTTTGTTTTACTTAATCTTGATAGTAGTGATACACATATTCATAATGTTGAAACCAAAAGATGCAGAGTTGATAATGATGGTGCAACTTATTTGTGGCACTGCCGTTTAGGTCATATCGGTGTAAAGCGCATGAAGAAACTCCATACTGATGGACTTTTGGAGTCACTTGATTATGAATCACTTGGCACTTGCGAACCGTGCCTTATGGGCAAGATGACTAAAACACCGTTCTCCGGAACCATGGAGAGAGCAACAGATTTATTGGAAATCATACATACTGATGTATGTGGTCCAATGAATGTTGAGGCTCGTGGCGGATATCGTTATTTTCTCACCTTCACTGATGATTTGAGCAGATATGGGTATATCTACTTAATGAAACACAAGTCTGAAACATTTGAAAAGTTCAAAGAATTTCAGAGTGAAGTGGAAAATCATCGTAACAAGAAAATAAAGTTTCTACGATCTGATCGTGGAGGAGAATATTTGAGTTACGAGTTTGGCCTACATTTGAAACAATGCGAATAGTTTCGCAACTTACGCCACCGGAACACCACAACGTAATGGTGTGTCCGAACGTCAGAATCGTACTTTATTAGATATGGTGCGATCTATGATGTCTCTTACTGATTTGCCGCTATCGCTTTTGGGGTTATGCTTTAGAGACGGCTACATTCACTTTAAATAGGGCACCATCTAAATCCGCTGAGACGACGCCTTATGAACTGTGGTTTGGCAAGAAACCAAAGTTGTCGTTTTTGAAAGTTTGGGGCTGCGATGCTTATGTGAAAAAGCTTCAACCTGATAAGCTCGAACCCAAATCGAGAAATGTGTCTTCATAGGATACCCAAAGGAGACAGTTGGGTACACCTTCTATCACAGATCCGAAGGCAAGATTTTTGTTGCTAAATTGGAAACTTTTTGGAGAAAGAGTTTCTCACGAAAGAAGTGAGTGGGAGGAAAGTAGAACTTGATGAGATAATCGTATCTACTCCCTTATTGAGAAGTAGTACATCACGAAAAACAGTTTCGTGACACCTACACCAAATAGGGAGGAAGCTAATGATGATGATCATGAAACTTCAGATCAAGTTTCTACAGAACTCGAGATCAACCAGAGCAAGATCCGCACTGAGTGGTACGGTAATCCTATTTTGGAAGTCATGTTATCGAACATGATGAACCTCTAACTATGAGGAAGCGATGATGAGCCCAGATTCATGAAATGGTTTGAGACCATGAAATCTGAGATGGGATCCATATATGAGAACAAAGTGTGGACTTTGATGGAGTTGCCCGATGATCGGCAAGCCATATTATATAAATGGATCTTCAAGAGGAAGACAGATGCTGATAGTAGTATTACTATCTACAAAGCTCGACTTGTCGCAGAAAGGTTTTCGACAAGTTCAAGGTGTTGACTACAATGAGATTTACTCAACTGTAGCGATGCTTATGTCTGTCCGAATCATGTTGGCAATCGCCACATTTTATGAAATCTGGCAAATGGATGTCAAAACTACATTCTTTAATGGATTTATTAAAGAAGAGTTGTATATGATGCAACCAGAAGGTTTTGTCAATCCTAAAGGAGCTAACAAAATGTGCAAGCTCCAGCGATCCATCAATGGACTGATGCAAGCATCTCGGAGTTGGAATATACGCTTTGATGTGTTGATCAAAGCATATGGTTTTATACAGACTTATGGAGAAGCCTGTATTTACAAGAAAGTGAGTGGGAGCACTACAGCATTTCTGATAAGTATATGTGAATGACATATTGTTGATCGGAAATAATGTAGAATTATTCTGCAAAGCATAAAAGAGTATTTGAAAGGAGTTTTTCAAAGAAAGACCTCGGTGAAAGCTGCTTACATATTGAGCATCAAGATCTATAGAGATAGATCAAGACGCTTGATAAGTTTTTCAATGAATACATACCTTGACAAGATTTTGAAGTAGTTCAAAATGGAACAGTCAAAGAAAGAGTTCTTGCCTGTGTTGCAAGGTGTGAGATTGAGTAAGACTCAAAACCCGACCACGGCAAAAGATAGAAAGAGAATGAAAGTCATTCCCTATGCATCAGCCATAGGTTCTATAAAGTATGTCATGCTGTGTACCAGATCTATTGCATACCCTACCACTGAGTTTGGCAAGGGAGTACAATAGTGATCTAGGAATAGATCACTGGACAGCGGTCAAAATTATCCTTAATGGAATAAGGATATGTTTCTCGATTATGGAAGTGATAAAAGGTTCGTCGTAAAGGGTTACGTCGATGCAAGTTTTGACACCGATCTGGATGACTTTAAGTCTCGATCTAGATACATATTGATAGTGGGAGCAATTAGCTAGAGTAGCTCCGTGCAGAGCATTGTTGACATAGAGATTTGCAAAATACATACGGATCTGAATGTGGCAGACCCGTTGACTAAAATTCTCTCACAAAGCAAAACATGATCACACCTTAGTACTCTTTGGGTGTTAATCACCTAGCGATGTGAACTAGATTACTGAATCTAGTAAACCCTTTGGGTCTTGGTCACATGGCGATGTGAATTATGGGTGTTAATCACATGATGATGTGAACTATCGATGTTAATCACATGGTGATGTGATCTAGATTATTGACTCTAGTGCAAGTGGGAGACTGAAGGAAATATGCCCTAGAGGAAATAATAAAGTTATTATTTATTTCCTTATATCATGATAAATGTTTATTATTCATGCTAGAATTGTATTAACCGGAAACATAATACATGTGTGAATACATAAACCTACAGAGTGTCACTAGTATGCCTCTACTTGACTAGCTCGTTAATCAAAGATGGTTATGTTTCCTAACCATGAACAAGGAGTTGTTATTTGATTAACGGGATCACATCATTGGTTGAATGATCTGATTGACATGACCCATTCCATTAGCATAGCACCTGATCGTATAGTTTGTTGCTAGTGCTTTTCTTCATGACTTATACATGTTCCTATGACTATGAGATTATGCAACTCCCGTTTGCCCGAGGAACACTTTGGGTGCTACCAAACGCCACAACGTAATCGGGTGATTATAAAGGTACATTACAGGTGTCTCCAAGGTACATGTTGGGTTGGCATATTTCGAGATTAGGATTTGTCACTCCGATTGTCGGAGAGGTATCTCTGGGCCCTCTCGGTAATGCACATCACATAAGCCTTGCAAGCATTGCAACTAAATGTGTTAGTTGTGAGATGATGTATTACGGAACGAGAAAAGAGACTTGCCAAGAACTAGATTGAACTAGGTATTGGATACCAACGATCAATCTCGGGCAAGTAACATACCGATGACAAAGGAACAACGATGTTGTTATGCGGTCTGACCGATAAAGATCTTCGTAGAATATGTAGGAA